>OY856410.1:108110017-111000017 GCA_963693085.1 Alisma plantago-aquatica | reverse complement strand
CAGAGTGAATTTTGAGGCATGTGCATCACTACTATTTGCACTTTATGTACAACCAATCCGTTGGTTGATTATTTTACTATTTCACATATAACATTATACATTAATGTATTGATGTAAAGATTAATGCAGATAACACCTTGAGATTCGTACTTTGATGACCTTCTAGGTCCTGGGAATCTATTTGAACATATAGAAATTTATCAAAGTTGAATAATTTCTATGTTACTTTTAAATTGTCAATTTGTATGAAATTTATCTTGAATGAATGTTAAATATACTAATTTTCTACTAAGAAAAGTTTCATTCAATGCATGAATGACTATGCAATAGACAAACTTGTTGGGTAATATGTGATGCAAGATGATGAGGAAATGTTTCCCTCATAGGTGTTGCCTTAGCAGATGTAAGGGTTGAGAGGAAATTTAGCAACATAATTGTCAATCAGTTCTTCCCACAACTTTGAGCTTGTTTGAAAAAAAATTGCTACCCATGAAGAAATCATGATGAAGCATTAAACCAAAAGTTTAATAAAGTGAAATGGCCATTTCAACGTTTAATATTAGCTTGTTTGGGAACATGATTTCAATACATGATAGTAACGCATGTCAATTGAAAGATATATTCTTCATGGAGTCAACAACCTATTTCTTAGGTTCTGAACCTACAAGAAGAAAGATCATCGAGTACAAAGAGAGTAAGAGTTATAAATATGATGATTTGTAAGAGAGAACTATAACAGTCTGACTTGGGTATCACATCCTATGTGCCCCGGACAATATGCTCAACCCATCTGGGCCGTACACTTTGTCATGGAGCCTACAAGTCAAGGGTTCAAATGATATGGGACATAAGTTGGGAAGAGGACAAATACAGAATATTTGAGTCCTCTGATTTGTATGGTAGGTTCATAAGAGATATTGTATAAAAGAAGATATAAAATAATGATATCAAAAGACTTACCAATATTATATTTAAACATATAATTCACATGTACCGGTCTCTTAATTGCAAAACAATAATATAAACCAAATTGTTTTTTGTAAAATGATCCATCTAAGTTAAAAATTTATTTTAGTGAATAGAGAATCCAAATGCTTCTTTGTAGTGTATGTACTCTAAAACAAGGTAAAGCTAATGTAATAAAATTCTTGCGCTAACATTTAAAGAGGAACTAGGAAACCAAATTGTGCCTGAAGACCTCCTCGGGCTTCACAATTTGTCATGGAAATATGAACTCATAGACAACACTAAGGAACCTCCGCATCTCCAGTCACAAAGGTGACAGTGTTGGTACAACTACCCACCTAGCCCAACTATCGAAATTACACGTCTGGCTGGTCCACCAAAACTGCAAAGGTAATGTCACGTAAGTTACCATCGTAACCTTTTTCAGGTGATGTTTGGACATGGAATCATTAAGCATGTAGTGAATGTTGCATACTAAATTCAGATTGTGAAACAAGATTACTTACTCAAGGAAGCCATTAACACTACAATGCATGTCCTTACTTTCGGACAACGATAACTTCAACGCCAAACTTGGTTTTAAGTGGACAAAAGTGGAATGTTCGAGATCATGAGAATCACGGTGGACTTTCAGGTTAGCGTTTCCCTCAACTTCACCTAGTGAATCCTCTCTTGATATAGTGGCCTCATTGCGGCCGAAGGCCATAACAACGGTAGTGTTGAGTGACTAGAGGAAATAGATTCACATTGATAGCCAATAAATTTTGTGCAGTGACTTCTCACTTGTTTGTTTATCATAACAACAATTATAAAAGACGAGCCATGTCAAAATAACTAACAATTGGTCATTTATTACTCATGACATTTGCAAAAACATTTTGTATGATGAGTGTGCATTTTCTTTGAAGTGTAAGGACAGAAAAACAAGGACAAAAACAAATAAAGGACTATGTTCTACTTATAAAATCATATAGAAGACATAACTAACAAGCATGCTTTATGGTGTGATAAAAAATGAACGATGTTATATGAGTGCTAATTTTTTTAACTGGACAAGGTGAGACTGTTCCTGTTAGATATATAGCTTTTACATCTATTATTTAGCATGAGTTAAGCCCAATGTAGCGCAACCAGTACATAATGAAAAGGAACGTAAGTTACTCCTTTTGTATAAAAGATAATCACGTTATTAATTATTGATTTAATTAATTATATCTTTCTGAAATATTTTAACATCTTTCCGTTATGTGAATAAGAGATGAAGTTAATTATTTATATAATTAATGGTCTCTTTTCCTTAACGATTAAGATATGTATGTTTTGTGTACAATTCAGAAACAGTTATGTGAATAAGAGATGAAGTTAATTATTTATATATAATTAATGGTCTCCTTTCCTTAATGAAAAAGACATGTATGTTTCATGTCCATCTAGGATTAGTATGTGGGGCGTAAAAGAGTTATAAAAAGGGAGACATGTCAATAGAGTTGAACACACAACGAATTTAGCCTCTCTACACAAAACAAACACACAGCCGTCAGCCGCCGCTTACAAGAGATGAGAGATGTGTCCCTTTGACATAGTGTTCCTCTTTTTTTTCTTCGCCCATCTGAATTGTTGCTTTGTGGAGACTTGTCTTCAGAACGAATCGAGTATTCAGAAAAGTTGTCTCATAGAGATCCTTCTCCTGAATGAGACGAACAATGTCGTCATTCTATTCTTTTGACACGATCTATCTGGGTGGTGGTACCTGCGATCGCTGGGCTGCACTAGTAGTATAAATATTTCCGCATCAATTTGACGTGCCGGAAGAGTGACGTAAAATGCAAGCAGACATGCAGAGCGACATGGCGTCAAGCGTTAATGAGACGAGCCAAGAATATAGACTTTGTTGTATTCTTAATGACTGGATGGACCGGAAGAACATCATTTATCTGAAGGATTGCAAAGCAATGATTTCTTTAAGTATACATATGTATATACAAATATACATATCTTGTTTCTCAACGAGACGATCCGGTCAGGAGTTTCTTACTCTTTTATTTATATTCTCTTACAATATTTTATTCTTGTATATCTTATCTTGATCTATCTGCAATTGTTAATTATTTACAACTGTTTGTTGTTGCATGTAATGACGTTTATACATAAATTATCTAACAAACTTAAAGAAATCATTCTTTTTCGTTAATTAACAATGTAGATCATGGTACGTGTGCTAGAATTAACAATAAACATATGCCTGAAATTTATTATTTTGAACGTTGTATATTAGCAATGTTGAATATATAATTGGCATAATATATAGGTATGAATAATAGGAACAACCGGAACTAAATAAAATTGATCCCAACAATGTGAATATTATTTCTAGTTGGAAAAAGGGTGATACGAGATGCCAAGAGTTAATTTTATTTGTGTTAAAAATACAAACTGTATAATTTATACTCTTAGCAAGTATTGCTTATTTCCATGGCATTGTATAGGGATGGTAGAAATAAAATATCAAACTGAGAATAAGGGTACTAAACAGTGTTGTATTTCAAAGTTTATAATATTTCTAAATGTGTTATTTAGTAGAGGTAAATCTATTCTTGAACAAGTAATTAATGTTTTAAATTTTGGTGTATAAAATTTTAGATGCATGCATTAAATGCTTGAAAATTTTGTTGTTATGTCTATACTTGAGATATTCTTAATATTTTAGGAAGTCGTTTGACATATATCTCAAATATGAAGGAGAATGTCAATGAGCGGTCTCATGTTAGACATTAATTAACAAGATGTACGCTTGAAAATTTTATTGTTATGTCTATAGTTGAGATATTCTGAATATTTTAGGAAGTTGTTTGACATATATCTCAAATATAAAGGAGAATGCCAATGAGCGATCTCATGTTAGACATTATTAAATAAGACGTATACCTGAAAGATACAAATGTCAAGTTACATATTAGTTCTTACCCGACAGTTAATTTTTATGCTAAGACCAAAGATAAGAAATTAAAGATAGTACATATATCTATGGCTAAGAATAAAGTATGTCCTTTATATACAAAGGATAGAAGGTTGACACATTTGAAATTAAGGAGATTATAATTAGAAAATATTTTCTTGAACCTTAATGATGGGTATGTATCTTTAAAACTTGAAATCTCGATTATTAAATGAGATGGTTTTATAATAGACTGTAAAATGTAATAAGTTATTATTACATACATTCGTGATACTATGTTCTTTAGCAAGTGATATTTGTGTAACATGGAGAACAACTTTAAGATTCTCGTTGAACATATTTCAAATTGCAATTTAATATTTGAATGAATATAATTTTGTATGCATGAATCTTATTTTATCTAATATATAACAATATTGTTTGAGACATATTTTGTTATCTCAATGAAACAAATGATGAATCATGAATTGGTTCCAAAATACAACATTAATTCTGAAAGATGTAAAATATATATGTAAACTAAATTGCCTAGTTTTTATAATAAGAATTTTAAAATTCTAGATTTAGTTCACCATAACATCTGTGAATTTAATGAAGTTACTAATAGGAACTAGAAATTGTTATTTTATAACATATGTGATTTGTGTAGATATTGTTATGTCATTTTACCTAAAAGTAAAATTGAGACATTAAAAATTTAAACTATTTTAGATGGAAGCTAAAACTCAATCTAGTAAGGTACTTAAATAATTAAAGTCTGATGGGGAGAAGAACATACCTTGAACTTGTTTGTTGGAATTTTTTAACAACTCCACTTTGTAGTTCATGAAGGTTGTTACTCCTTATACCCCATGGCTTATTGGGATTGTAGAACGTAAAATCTAATTCCTTATTTAAATTGCTAATAACTTTCTCCAGACCTCAAGTTTAGTCATACATATGTGGAAGAAAGTTTGACTATGGCTTGCCATTTTTTGAATAAAGTTTTTTGTAGACACAATAAGAGTAAACTGATTGAGTTATTGATTGAGAAAGAATTGTTTCTCTAATATTTTCAAATGTGGGGGCATTTTTACTAAGGTATATGTCTCTGAACATAAAAGAAAAGAAATTAGAAAAATAATTGATGCCATTTTACTCGGTCATGTAAAAACAAGTTACGCCTTTAGATTTATGATTGTAAAATCTGAAATCATAGGCTATAAGGTTTATACAATTGTGATATTACGTATGACATTCTGTGATAATGTGTTTCTCATGAAAAATGGGTGTATATAAAGAAATATATCATAAAAGATTCATTATACACATGGTCTTTTCTCGAGTACGTAGAAAGGATGAGAAATGTGGGAGGCAACTTAGAATTTGCTATTTCTGAATTTATTGATTCTGATGAAATGGCTAAACAAAGGAGAAGTTAAGATACTAAGATTTTCAAGGATGATAGAAGTGAGTTTCTCACTTATAATATCAAAGATTAACTTGTTCTTTTCAACACATGCTATGGATTATCCAGAAGCTTAGCTTTGGAAAGAATTTGTTAACAAAGAAATCTTATGAATTCTCTCAAATCAATTGTGGGAATTTATAGATTTGTCTTCTAGTTGTTCTAAAGTTTTTAGTAAATGAAACCTTAAGATGAAAATAAATTCAGACTGGATAATCAATAATGTACTTTGCTAGGCTAGTTGCTAAGGATTTTACACTCCGAAGGAATAATGTATTTTGATACATATTCTATGTTTCCTACATGAACACAATATGAATGCTTAAGGAATTGGTTGTCACATATAATGTCATATTCAATAAATGAATGAGAATTTTGTATTCTTACATAGTTATATCCATGAGAAGATATATATATATATATATATATACATATATATATATATATATATATATATATATATATATATATATATATATATATATATATGTGTGTGTGGAACAACCTGATGGATTTGTGCATTGTAGGAATGAGCATAAAAGTGTGTAAATATATGGATGCTATTACATGGCTTAAAACAAGCTCCTAAGCAATGATTTGAGATGTTTGATAAAGTATTATCAATGAAATGCTTCATTTCTAATAATTTTGATAAATGTATCTACTGTAAAAATCATCAATGGTTGATTCATGTTGTTATACATATATGATGTTTTGTTTCCAATATAAAAGTAATAAATTAGACTATCATTCTTATGTAACAAGTTTTAGATGAAATATATATAAGAGTCATTTATGTGATTTTAAGGCCTAAAATCATGAGGTTTACTGATGGTATAACTCTCTGAAAGTCTCATTATGTTGAGATGATACTAGAGAAGTTTGAGTACGCATCATGCAACCATGTTAAGACTCTATATGAACTCATCAAAATGTCTTATATAAGAATGTGACTAGAGTTCTAATGAATTAATTATGATACTTTTTGGATATTGGAAGTTTGATGTATCTTAAGAACCACACATGTACATACATTATGTTTGTTATATGCAAGTTGAGTAGATACACCAATGATCATGCTAAGACCCATTTAGAAATATCTTGATAGAGTATTGAGGTTTGTAAAGGGAACGTGTTATCTTGACTTCATTATGACAAATATCCTTTGGTAGTAGAAGGATATAATAATGCATGCCAGTTTGCCATGAACTGTAGGAGTAATGGTGTCTTGTGATGTATTTTCCTAATAAGAAAATGTGTTGTTTTATGGATTGTCTTGGTCTTCTTCTGAATCTTAGTTGGGTGTTTTATATATGAAATTGAATTGGAAGTTGAATGGCTGCATAGATTTTAATCTAAGTTAGCTATTGGAAATAAATATGATTCCTGCAATTTCATTTCATATTAATAACAATACAACTATAGAAGATATAAAGATTCATATGTATAATTAAAATAACATTGACACATCCAAGTCAGACTTATGTCTTTAAGGGAGTTAGTGTCTTGTGGGGTCAAAGCTTGACTAAGTAGGTACCTTTTTTCTTATAAAGCCAATCCTTTGACTATTTGTCTTAATATGGCATTCGTTGAGAAATTTAGGTTGGGGATGGGACTAAAACCCCTTCTTATTCATAGGCAGTAATAACCCAACCCAAAAGAGTGGAGATCTCACAAATTGGGTTCAATGTGGTAATAACAAGTTGTCGAGTGAATTGATGACACTATGTAAATTTATATTTGATGCTTCATGCATCTGTGTGTCTCTCCCCTGAAAACCTATTTAGTGTCATAAGCTGCAAGTTAGTAAGAGCTTAGTCTTTGAATGGAGTCAAGTCCTAGGATAGGATGCTAGCAGTACATCCTTGGAGACTTCAACTAAATGATTGATGTTGTGTGGGCCGCAACAAGGAATAGAGTTGTTTCCTATATCAATCATGATTCCCTGATTAGGATGCATGGCCTTTAATGCATCATTTTACTTCTTTACTGCCATGTCTTTATTATGTTGTTACCAACCGATACTCTTACAACCAAGGTTCAAGTTCAAGACTTTAGTTCACTTAGTTCTTGTGGGAGTCTACGTTGGATAACTCAGGTAGATTCAAACCGAAAGGTATCTACTAGGTCTGTAAATGGGTAGGGTATGGTGCGGGTATGGTCATATCCATAACCATAATCGTTTAGTTAAGTGGATATGGTTACAGTTATATGCCCTCTTTGTCGAAAGTTGTACCCGCAACTACCCATATCCGTATAACCGTCGGGTATTTGGATGGGTAATTGGGTATACTGTTATGTTTAACTTATTATAATAATACACTGCAAGCTTTGAGATACAACAAACTACCACACTTAAATTGATTTCATTCAAGGCAGAGAGAGAGAGAGGAGCAGAATGAGAGAATGACTTTATGACCTTCTTAATTAATTGAAATGTAATTGTGTGGCTATAAAGGTGTGTCAATGGATTTGCTCATTATCCTACTGCAAGGTACTTATATGACAAGATTTGAACGCTACAATATAGAACACTACATTCTAATATAAATGTTTACTATTTTAATATATATATAGATGTGAGTCCTACAATATGCATCATTACATCTTAATGTAAATTATTTATGTAAAAATATAAGTAAATGGGTATATGGGTATACAGGGTATGTGTATATACATAACCATAACCTTACCCTGTAAGAGGCGGGTATATGGGTATAAGGGTAAGCGGTTACATGGTTATAAAAATTTATACCCATGTCAGGTTTAGTGGGTATGGGTTTGAGGGTATGCGGGTATACCGATGTCCATCTACAGTCTTAGTATCTACTGAAAGCATAGTATGGAGGACTATTTGACAGGGCACTACACATTGGACTTTGTGGAGGATTGTTAGATATATAGCTTTTACATCTATTATTTAGCATGGGTTAAGCCCAATGTAGCACAGTCACTACATAATGGAATGGAACGTAAGTTACTCCTTTTATATAAAAAGATAATCACGTTATTAATTATTGATTTAATTAATTGTATCTTTCTGAAACGTTTTAGCATCTTTCCGTTATGTGAATAAGAGACGAAGTTAATTATTTATATGATTAATGGTCTCCTTTCCTTAACGATTAAGATATGTATGTTTCGTGTACAATTCTGAAACAGTTCAGTAACTTTTCGTTATGTGAATAAGAGATGAAGTTAATTATTTATATATAATTAATGGTCTCCTTTCCTTAACGGAAAAGACATCTATGTTTCGTGTACAAGAGTGATTGAGTGATCGTGTCCATCTAGGATTAGGATGTGGGGCGTGAATGAGTTATAAAAAGAGAAACATGTCAATAGAGTTGAACACACAACGAATTCAGCCTCTCCACGCAAAATGCACTGCTTGCAAGAGATGAGAGATGTGTCCCCTTGACGGAGTGTTTCTCTTCTTTTCCTTCGTCCATCTGAATTGCTGCTTTGTGGAGATTTGTCTTCAGAATGAAGTGAGTATTCGGAAAAGTTGTCTCATGGAGATCCTTCTCCTGAATGAGATGAACAATGTCGTCCTTCTATTCCTTTGACACGATCTGTCCGGGTGGTGGTACCTGCGATCGCTGGGCTGTACTGGTGGTGCAAATATTTCGGCGTCAATTTGACGTGCCAAAAGAGCGACGTTAAACGCAAGCAGACATGGGGAGCGACTTGGCGTCAAGCGTTAGCGAGACGAGCCAAAAATATAGACTTTGTTGCATTCTTAATGATTGGATGGACTGGAAGAACATCGCTTATCCGAAGGATTGCAAGGCAGTGATTTCTTTAAGTATATACATATGTATATACAGATATACATATCTTGTTTCTCAACGAGACGATCCGGTCAGGAGTTTCTTACTCTTTTATTTATGTTCTCCTATAATATTGTATTCTTGTATATCTTATCTTGATCTATCTGCAATTGTTAATTATGTGCAAGTGTATATTGTTGCATGTAACGACGTTTATACATAAATTATCTAACAGTTGCATATATAGATACGATAGAGACATAATAGTCGTGGGCAATGACATTGGAAGTTGGCAATGCCCAACTTTCCTTCTAGCTATTCAACTACTTCAATGGTTAACTTCAATGACGAACAAGGAAACATATGATTTGTTGTGTGCGTCGTGCATGTCTTACCAAGCGTCCGTCAATCTAGAAATAAAATTTGGAGGTGTGATTGGCGGCAGATATTGCTTACTACACATGCGGTTGCTTTGCCAGGATCTACTAATTGTGGTGGTGCCAATGCATCACTTACTTCATGACTGCCGCTAGGGGCAAGGTCCACGGCACCCAGAAATGTGAGTTTTAGTTGTAGCTACAACTTCATTCTTATTCCTGTTTTCCTTTTGAAGTTTACTGTTGTTGTCCTGTTTGTTGTGTTTGACTGGTTACAAGTCGAGCATATAAGAGTAGTTCAGTTGAAACATAAAGAAAGCTGGGGAGAATGGGAGGATATGAGAACATGCAGGTGGGACGTGGAATACCGTGAGTTCATGTATTTACATTGTCAAAGACTCGATAACTATTGCGATGGTGATTCTGTTAAGATAATCCGGAAAAGAAATAAACACAAAAGAATTTAGAGGAGAAGAGAATCAAAAGGATAAGTTAAGATTTTGAAACATGTACCTGAATAGTTGGGATTTTTCACAAAAAGAAGCAGATACAGGCGAACTTGCATATACAGTATATTTAATCAAGGAATGTTGGAATAGAAGAGTCCATGAAAGGCTGAGCAGATATAATGGACGAGAGGAGGAACAGAAGTGCACTTGTAGGAGAATTAGTTTTGGCCATATGAGGCGATCAGAAACAAGGTGAGAGATATTTGAAGGTGACTTGTTGTTAGGTTTAAGAGTGGAAATTCATGGGAAGACGAAGAGGGAAGGTTTGAGTTTATTTGTAGAAAAATAGTTTTCATACTTGAATAAGGAACCCATGTCATCGGTTATGGAGAAGTAAAAGATATTCAAGGAAATGTTTAAATGGATAAGGGGTGTGTGTGAGAGAGAGAGTGACAAAGAAAGAGAAGAAGAAGATTCAATTGTAGTACGAAGAAAGTGAGACAGAGAAGAGATGGTGGTATCGGTGGTCTTGATATGAAAGAGGAGACATATAAATTAAAGTGGTGAATCCTTAAAAACAGAAGAGATAGGAGATAACCAGTTAGAGTGCCTTATTTAAAAGTGGTGCAATCTGGTTTGTTAATTCCATTGTAGTGGCTAGTGAAAAGTATTTACCTTACTTATGTCAATATATATATGGACATAATGGGATCTCATGACAATAATTAACCTCTACTCTTTAAAATTATTGACTTAGAAATGTTGCATGCATTCAAGTTCTTTGCAAAAGATCTTTTTTTCGATATACAGAGATAATTCATAAGTGCATAAGAGAAAAATAACACGGTTAGCATTATTTATGTAGATGAATTGCAATACATCCATCATACTTTTGTCGAACTAATTTTCAAGAATAGAATGTTTATACATGTCCAGACATATATCTTGTTTGGTATATGAACTTCAATGAATTAAGATATAAAAGTTGAGTTTTCATTACTGAGAAACATAGAGGTTTCACTTTACATACCACAAAATGAGTAGTGACGCTCAAAAGAGCATCACATATATCTAGTATTTTGACTCCATGAAGGGTAACGATAAAATACCAAACATCTCTCATAGTTGGTAAATATATTCAAGAGATCCACATCTGAAGATTGTTTCCCCCCTCTTCTGGTGTGATTCCTTGTAGTACTACTAGTAGTGACCCTCGCTAGTTATGCACGTAGACATAATATTATATTATAGAACTAAAGATAATGAACACTTTAAATAACTTGATGCTTAGAAACGAGTCTTCATGTTTGATTTTCATAGTGTTGTTTTAGCTTAGAAGTCATAGCATTTTTAATGTTGATCTTCATGTTTTCTTTACTAATATTAGGATGGATTCCAGTGTGCCAATAGAGTGAATATATGAGATGTGTATTATGTGTTCAAAACATGGTCATGTTGGCCCTAGGGTTTACTTAATTATCTATGTTGGCGGGTACATAATATCCCAAATTGTTGTCTAATATGTTGAATTAGTAATATAGCTGAATTTGAATTCAACTAAATATAAAAGACAAGTGCCAGTGTAGTGGCATCTGAGTGGTAAATTTCATGTTGTATGACCAAGATGTCATAAGTTTGAAACTCCCTGAAAATGGGAGGAAAGAATTACAATATTTTTTTAAAAGAATATAAAAAAAAGTGAAGATTGACCTCCAAATAAATTGGTTATGAAATGTACCTTGTACTAAAATAGTTTTAAAATGATTAGATTCCTGGAAGGAATAAATGATGAGTTAGCATTGATCTTCAATATAGTGATACATATAGGAAGCCAAGAATACCTGAAAACCTACATATATCATCCGTCTATGTATGCTTTCTAAACTCATATAGTGGTGACATTAAGCCTTTCGTTGGTTGTCAGTCAAATTGATAGTTTGATCGATAGGGATAGATTAAATACATATTTTGTTTCTAAGTATTTCTTGCAACTTTGAACAAGTGTCTATGATTAAAATTGATCTAACTATTAGTCCATAATTTTATAATCATTAATATAGCAAGAAATTAGGATATAAACTAAGAATATTCATAACGAACTGTCAATATTAATTTCTTTCCTTCTAAAAAATTGCTTAGCATGTCAAAAACAACTAAAGCAGACAACTTACCATAGGTAAGGGAAGGTATTTTCTTTAATCAAGTCAGAAACAAATTTAAAAAGATAAATACTAATACAAAATCTAAGCATATAAATAATAATTGACTTTACTAGTTTTAGGTAAGTCTGGAGGTTTTCATCATCTCTCATTCCAAGGAAAAATAAAATTATAACTACAATTACTTTGGCTTGAACCAGAATTAAACGTGACAATAATACTATCATTACAAAACTCATGAAATAAGAGATTAAAAGTCTTCAGGGGGTGGGATTATGTAAAATGCAGTACCACTAAAGTGTTAGTTTCGTAGTTTTCCATCATATTGACCAACACATTACTTTATCTACTCTCTAACTTGATTATTCGCTTGGCGTTCATCTTTTTCTAAATATTTAGATTCCAGTAAGCAAAAATAGGATTGGTCCTATGGTCTTCATGGATCATTCAAGTTGGCACTTCACATAAGTAGCTAGGATGAACTTGTTAAATTATGTTTATATAAAAGAATAAACCACTATCTCTTCTTTAGTCACATTTTTAGCCTTTACATTTTTCCCCCACCTCCCGTCCCTCTGCCCATTTTATCACTAGCAATCACTACAATTTTATGATCAATTATTTTATTATTATTATCAAAGAAATATAAGTTTCTTCAAATTTCACAAGTACCAACAAGTAACCATATTAATTGTGACTATTTTTTCATTGTATGAAATAGGGTGTCAGTCTAGAAAGACATACCATTGTACCCAAAGAACCCAGTCTGATCACAAATTTGAATCACAATTTATAGAATTGTTTTTCATGTATACAAGCTCTTATGTCATGCAAAAAAATATTACATTGTAAGTTGCCTGTACTATACATATTATTAGGTGTAATTTATTGAGTTGCTTTCTATGATTGGTAGGGGTGACATCATGGCTCATAAGACACATAAACATCTTCACGCTAAAATCCACTTTAGCATACCAAATAAGGCACCAATCCCCTTATCTCCTATTTTCCTTGCAGTCTTATGGCAAAATATGGGAATTCGACTGAGTAAGCTCCATTGAACATATGAAACCAAACAATTATGTAATTCATATCCAAAAATTTATCATTAATGAACAATTTTCTTTTGAGAATGGTTCTTCTCAACCTAGACATATGAAAATTTTCTAGTTATTTAAAATCATGTACCACTTTTCCATGCCCTTACACCAAGAAATGTTCCTTTTTGTACTTACTTCCAATCATTCATCAAAATTTATGCTTGATTTCAATCTGTTGACAATTTTTTTACCAAGTCCTCTATTTTCCACATTGATATCACTTTTGTACCAAGCTACAAGTGACATGGTGTATTTATTACTACCTCCCCAAATGAACTTTTGAATGGTTTCATCAATATAGTCAACCAAACTAGAGTTAGACCTCTATATTTATTATATAAGTTAGATTGCAAGTCCAAATTTCTTTAGCAAGAAAAAACTATTCCCACCAATTAGAGGCACATGGTAGATGATCACATATTCTAGCCAATATCTTGTCCAAAACTTCTGAGTTGGTCCACCTATTAACCTGAGAGTGGATTATAGGTGCACATATATAATTACCAAGGCCATTGGTTTTCATAAACTGATTGAAAGTATAGATTCTTTTTTGGATAATAGTAGGCACACTGTTAGAAAAGAAATTCTAGGTTTTCTAATAGAGATCACTTCGTCATAGGATTCTTCAAGAACCATAAGGACATTTTTCGTAGTCTCCATTTCCTTTCTCCTGGTTTTTGAAATCATGATCAAATTGCAAGCAATGCATATTGAGAAATGTACAAACCTTTAGAAATGAGTTAAATATGTTTCCATAGAAAAGAATCCACCCTTTGTTCAATCATTGTCTTATTATCTCAATGTAGATGATGAATAGGTAGTGTGACAAAGGTCCACTTGCTTAAGCTCCTATATGCTATAACTGAGGTAGATACTTTCATATTCCAAAGGATAGATGTGTGTCCACATGTGATAGAGTTTGTAATATACTTTCTAGTGTTTTGAGGAATTTTTACCATCTCTAAGGTGTTTGTAATTAATCTACTTGACATTTTTCCATAGTTTTTAAGAAATAAACCTTGATAGCCATGGTTTCTATAGTTGTCTTCTTTTTCATATCAAGTAAAATATTTTTGGTATATCTTGTCCTTTCACAAGACTACTTTATGAAGGGAATATCCATGTATAAAGAAAATGTATTAGGCATTTCACAACAAACTTTGATGTTAGTTTAACACTACGTTCTGTAGATAGTCTGATTTATTACGAATTTTTAGATTTACATAGTTTAGGAATAGAAACTATAGTTGAATTTCCAATAGAGTTATTAATTCCAGTTCCTTGGAGCATAATAATTGTATTAAGATTTTATTGTTTTTAGTTCTTTATAATGAAAAAAGATTAATTTGTCTAGCCTAGAAAGATTTTAAAGAGTCATAGATTTCATTATTTTAAGGATTTCATCTTACATGGTTTCAACATTAAGGAACTTTTTCTCGGCATCATTGAGTTTCTTGAAGAGGGAATGGATGTTATCAATAATAGATGATCATGAATCTATTGGAGAAGATAATAAGTCTTGAAAGTGATTGACACCATGGAATTAAAATCTCCTTCCTAAGTTAGCCATTTCTCTTTAATTATTTTCAACATAAAAATGACATTACCTCTTTTCCTTTTATTAACAAAAGCATGATAGCACATTGAGATATTATCCCCATTTGTGAGCCATTTGATATTTCTCCTTTGTTTCATATCTCCTCAGTTCTATCAGTGAAAATTAAGAGCTATCCCATTGGTTTTCTAGAAATAACTGACCAAGTAACTATATGTAGTTAGTTATTTCATAATAACCGACCATATATATTGTTACTTTTATCAACGAGTGAAAATCAAGCGATATCCCATCGAATTACATAACAAAAACTGACGATCAATGTCTGTATAGTCATTTTCTATAAAATAATTGTCATGAAATCGTTTGTTACCATGATCCTAACTCGAAATGACTACCAAGTCAATGGTGATAGGACGTAGGCTCCCATCCCTAGCATAGTATTAACAAAGTGTGAATGCAGAAGTGTAAAGCTTTGAATACAAGTATAGATAAAAAGATAAAAGAACCAATCATAATCTCAACATTTAACAAGTATTATTAAGCAAAATTCTTTATTAAAAGCTTTCATATATATATATATATATATATATATATATATATATATATATATATATATATATATATATATTCCAAAGTACCAATTTACAAGTCTACTCATGTACACTAGGGATCTTACGACATTGACACCTGACATAGCTCACCAATCCCTTAAATTTCTAGCCATCTCTGAACCTATAAAATATGTGAAACGATGTGGGTCAAGAACACGAGGTGCTGAGTACATGGCTAAAAGATACATATACATATGCTTTTCTTAATTTGAAAAGAATTGCAGAAGTAAATGGGCAAGAATAAACAAGTGAAGTACTTAGAAAAGTGAGAGAACATATTTTGTGTCATTTTACAATAGTTATACCATCACTATCATGTATCATAAGGCCTTTGATCAACTTCCAATTGGAGGGATCGGTAAGGTTGCTCAACATTAGATATCCCATTTTTACATGAGGGACCTCAATAACCAAATTCGTTGAGCAAAACCCTATATAAGCATCTAATGAAGTTCTGTATTATGTGAGCAAGTTATAAAATAATGAGACGAGACAAGCACTGAGTACAATACTAGTATACTACATGGCCATGCTTGAGCAAGTAAACAAGCATACATATTGCGAGCAAGAAATCCATAATCATATAACTATTTCAAGCCAATACCTCATTCATAGATTCTTACTTAACTTATCCTTCATCATCTAGCCACAAGAAACACATGATTAAACATAAGATTACATGCATGCATTTGATCCTCATCATTAACTCTAACTAGCTCCATTTTAGAGTTTTTGTTCAAGTTAGGTTCCACTTTTCCTTTTAGTGTGTTTGATAATCTATTATTGATTTAGATGCTATCAAGAAAGTCTGTTTCATGTTTCATGACATTTAGATGTCCCATTCACTTTATGTGTTCATTACAAGATACAATCACTTAAGTACAAAATTACTTCATAAGACTCATAATAGGGAAACAAGGGCCATAGTTCATGATGTCGAGGGATCCAAGCATGAGGATGATTAAGATCTATTGAGTTTTTACTTTATGATCCCATCTTTCACATAATTGATTCCCCTTTTTGACTATACAAGAATATGTGGAGATCTAGTCGAGGCTTCTTGCTCGAGTCCTGTCATGATCGCCCACCCGATGATACAAAAAATTCCACTTGAATCATTTTATTTGATACCTATTTTTTCACAGAAAAAATCCGTACTCAGAAGAAAATAGTTTCTTGAGTACATATTTTTTTTGGTCAAAGTGTATGTTGTCTTTACCATGAGCTATTTTCCTTGGTTAACAATAATTGTATTATAAGGACATAAAAATCAAATTCAAATGTAGGTGGATGTCCCCTAGGGTCTAGACATCATACTCCCAACCTTGGGTATCAATTTTCAACATACATTCAAGCATCAACATAGTTCACATGCCATTAGGGGTCAACATAAGATTTTAGTTGGATATCCATAGCATAGTGATTCACAATAAAAGAATAGAATTTGGTTTGAGAGGTGAGAGCATGATAATTATATTCTAATTTAGATTAGAGCGCACAGAGTGCAAGTAAGTCATATATGATCATTTTAGGTCAAACTAGTAGATTTGAGCACATACATCATCATAACATAAAATAGAGTGAACCCAAACATTAGGGTCTATAAAACATAATGGATTTACCAATTTCAAGTATAAAAGGAAGTTGTATGAACAAAATAAGGTCAAAACAATCATTTTCTCTAAGTATAACAAAGCATCAACATAAAGGGTTTACATTTATGCAATTAGGTATCATAGATCTTAAAAGGTGCAAAAGAAAGGTCAAGAATAGATTTTGTGTCAATAGATTATGTGTCGTGTGTGTCAAAACTTTCTGATTTTAAGTTATTATAATTTTTTGATTTGACACCAAATCAAGAATAGAAAAAGATCAAAGGTCTAGCTATTTCGATAATTAAACTCTAAGATAGTATGAAAAAAAATCATTGACTTGTAACCGAGAACTGGAAAATAAGATGAGATGATTTTAGTTTATCAAAATACAAATTTATTAATTTATAAAACCATTTATGACGTTATAGACATTATTGCATAATAGAACATACATTTCACATCACATGTGAGTGATAACATCTAAAGAATAATTAGTAAAGCCACATCCAATATGCAACAAGACACATTATATGTCCTTCAAATGACTCACAAAAAGAATACCATAAAATTGTGTAGTTGTTAAGTCCATATGAGAAATTTATCTCAATTTGTTGCTATAAAAAAGAATACATCCTAAGGAAAATCAAGCAAGCCCATAAAATCATAAAAATCATAAATAAAAAATTGTATAATGGTACAACATATCATAAAATCTAAAATATATACATATATATAAATGGTTATGTATTAACATATATTAATGACTTAAACTCTATATATAATATTGCAAGCTAATATTGCAGAGGGGATCTATGTATCCTTAGTGTATTGACTTATGTTGTCTATAATGTATCTGATCATAACCAATGATGAATCTTGGGGCCTATGACATCTATTGATAAGATCCACAAAAATAATAGGTCTATAAGAGTTATTGGATCTTCTATAAACAATTATCAACACATCATATATTGTCCACAATTTATTTATACCAAGTATATTTTCCATATGAAATGGTTTTGCAATATAATATAGCATCATTATTGGAGAGATATGAACATCACATCATATGTTGTATTTTATAGTTGATAGAAACTTCTAAAAAAGCCATTACAAAAATGTGCATGATTTCCAAGTTAATCAATCATTTCCATATGCATTTGAAATCTAAAAAAGTATACCCATGTAAATGATCCCCTATATTACTTGGACAACCAAGTCAATCAATGATTATCATGTTCAATATTATGTACCACATTTATGATAGAAATTTTTTAATTATCTTGACTCTTATATCAATAAATATCATTTTATAAATGATTCAATAATGAATAATATGTTAATAGAGAAGTAGTACCAAGGTACTATCTGTTGGATCCTAGATGGGTGATTAGATGCTCTAGAGAGGGGTGAATAAAGGTGAATGCACTTAAACAAAATTCATTAGACCTTCAAGATATATCACAAGATAAGGTTGCTAAATAGGTAATTTGAGTGCAACTAAAACATGCATAGCAAGGATGAGAGAGATAGAGCAAACACAAGTAGACAAGATATTTAGAGTGGTTCCACACTTCAAATTAGAAGTATGTCACTCCACTTACCTAGAGAGGTCAACCTCTAGGATTTCATAACCATTGCATTCTTATATTCTTTCATAAGACTTACAATACATGACCAAACAAAGGACTTACCTATCCAATATAAAGAGTCTTCAACCTTACCAAGGACTTACCCACTTTGCAAGAGTATTCCGCCTTCTTCCAAGGACTTACCTATTCTTACACAAGTCTTTAGCCTTTAAGGAATTACACACGCTTCTTGGATCTTCCGCCTTTGACTTCACCTTCACTCGGAGAAGCTTCCACCAAGGACTTACCCACTTGAGCAAGGAGTCTTCTGCCTTCACCAAGGGCTTACCCACTCTAGCTCCAAGTCATCAGCCTTGATCTTCACCAAGGGATGCCATCCCTTGTTCTTCTTCACCTCTCTTAGCTAAGAGAGAGAACCTTCATCTTCATGATTGAAAAGAGAGATGGGGAGGTGGTGGAAGTGAGAGCCTCACAAGATATACATGTAGGACTAGCTCCCTTATAGATTTCCTACTCACTCTAATGGATGTAGCAAGTGATTAAGCTTAGTGAGAGAGAGGAGGCTATAGCAAGCACTCAACTCTAGAATAGGAACCACACATAGAGTTTGCATTGAATGCTCAACCTTGGAATGAAGCCCAAGAGGTCCTATTTATAGTTGAGGATGCCTCTTAGATTTTGGGAACACTTGGGAATGAAAACTAGCCATTTTGTGGCTTGCAACGGATATATTTTCACTTGTTGCAAGTCCAAAATGGCTAGAAGTACTTTTCTGCACTTTTCAGTACAGTGCAATCGGTTGAGTTTCTATAAGGGTAACTCAACCGATAGAGTAAAAGACAAAGCCGATATTCAGACCATCGGTCGAGTTTGTCCTGGAGAAACTCGACCGACCAATGAAAATTGAATTAGTCAGTTACTCCATCAGTCAAGTTCTATGTAGTGTAAACTCGACTGATCAAATGTCATTTTGAAGATCCAATCAGGATCGATCAAGTTTGCAACTCATAGAACTCGACCGATGAACAACCTGATGTGAATTTTGGAAAATGGATTTTGAGTACTTAAATATTCGATCTAAGTGCTCCTGATTTTTTCTAAGCTCAATTACAAGTCATGCAATCATTACAAGTGATTTACAACATGATTTTAATGGATTTACATCATATTACAAAAATGTACACCTGTATTGACTTTGACTTGTCTTTTCTCCAATTTGATATGTGCAAGTTAGGGTGTTTGGAGTGTGTCTATACCTAATCTGAAATCACTCAAGTAGAGACATTAGACACCAATATGTGGAATGGTTAGTCATCATCAAAACACGGGTTTGAAGATGACAAACCATTCCATAAATGTATTGAAAGCTTTCAAGTAAAATCATACCTTCAGAGAAACCTAGGGGTTTCAACAGAATTGAGTTCATATGCTCCCCCTCAATTGATGCGCATGGAGTTATCATACTCCCCCTCAATTGATGCTATTTCTCCTGCATGGTTAGCTTTCATAACATTTATAGAATACTATGTCTTCTACTCATATATGTTCTACACATATGTGTCTTCTCCCAATTTACCTTCTCCCCTTTACATGGACATACTGCTCCTCTTCATGTAAGACATGCCTTCTTCCTCTTTTAAAAGAAGACATACCTTTCTCCCCCTTTGTCATTTCAAAAAGTGGGGTTATGAAGAAATAAGAAACATCACTTGTTAAAGAGAAAGGAGATAACACACATATATATAAGGAGAGTAGAAGAGTACTGATAGGGGCTTGTCCAAGCATAGAAAGAAAAGCAAGTTAAGGCATACACTTGAACAACCCAAAAAACAAGATAAAGTGTTGCAGAAAAATAAGAAATCACAATTTTGACCCTCAAGATGATAGAATTTTCCCAAAAAGTATCACGGCTCATGGAGAAACAATGAGCCTTACTCAGAAGGTCGTTTCTACAAAAAAAAACACTACTCTTGCAGCAAAAACTGAAACTACAGAAAATATGCATAAAATCCAAACATACTCCAATTTCTACATATAATGTAGATCTATGTACCCTGCATCACAATGTTATGCAAGCAACTCAAGATAGTAGATATGCAATTCAAGGAACAAATTTGAGCATGTATGAGACAAGATACAAGCATAGCATATAGAAGAGCAAAGATGCCAATTATAAACAAAGTTAGAACTATATGTATATGAACTACTTGTAGATGATATCACAAATTAGGACTACTAGTAGGATCTAGATCATAGCAAGAGATACTAAAATATACACAAGATAAAGCAAGATATGAGTAGATATAGAGATATATCCAAACAAATAGATATGCAATTTTAGAAGCGTGAAAGGATATAACTCACATTCAAATATGCATCCTTACCAAAAGATGATTACCACTAAGAACCTCAAGGTTGTATCAAAACAACATATACACCTAGATAGATGTAGCAAGTTAGAGTACAACGGAAGCAATTTTTAGACACAACCAAGAGATCCAAAGAGATCATCATCAAAACCTGTAAAACAACTCAAAGCAAGTAATTGCAAGATATAGATATACCAATTAAGAGCAATTTGAAAGATAGAGTTATAAGCAAGATAGGAAATTTAGATCATGGCAATATGCATATATAAAGATACCAAATGAGAGTTCCAAAGAATAAGTCTATTGGTTGAGAAAATCTGGTTGAGAGGGAAATTCCCATTCAATTAGCCAAATGTATATTCTGTGCACAGTGTTATCGGTCAAGTTATGTCTATTGACAACTCGACTGATGACAGTTGCTGGAAACACCCATTGGTGCCTATCGGTCGAGTTTCTATCAGGACAAACTTGACCTACCAAGCTGCTGTCAAAAAGCACATATATATCATAAAAACATATTTAAAGACATGCTAAAAATACAAACCATATCCAAACATGTCTAAGCAAGTTAGTAATGCACTATAGAAGCATTGGAAACAGTTTTTGAGCATGAGTGTGAAGAGAAACACAAAATACCACTTTTGACTCAAAACCATATGTATAGTGCACACTAACTTGACAAAAACAAGTTAGAAATGGTCATAAGCAATAAAACCTTTACCTTTGTTCTTACCATTCCTTTCCACTTGTTGTCACCCTCTACACATCTCACCTTTTTTCTTTCATGTGGATTGCCAAGTCAATTTACAATTCAATAGCTCAAGTCAATCCATTTGCAACTACCTACAAGAAGAAATATGAAATGGTCCCCAATCATATTTTTGGGTCCGGAGAGGTTAGTTTAGCAACTCAAGTCCTATTGCTCTTGGGTGCTTTCCTAAAAGGACAACAAGTAGAATAATGACCAATTTCATTGCAATAGTTGCATGTGCCTATAGTCTTGGAACTAGAGGATTCTCCATGGAAGATTGGAGGTCCTTTATCTTTGTTGTTCCTTTGACTACTATTATCATAAACCATGTCTACCGATTTGTTTAGTAGTATGGTGTAGGATGTCATTAAGATTCTTTTTATCAACTAAGAATCTTTGCAAAGAAGATCTCAAACCATCATTATCATGCATAAGAGAAGTAATAGTAGAAGACAAATTGTTGATATTATCTCTAGCATGCAAAAGATCATTTTCTAAGCAAAGAGCTTTAGTTAAATAAGAATTTCTATTAATGTGAAGAGCAGCAACATCATTCTCTCTATTAGTAGAACTAGAACAAGATTCATGCACATTGATTTTAGCAAGCAAGGAGGCATTTTCTGTTTCTAATTCTTGCAAAACAAAATCTTTATCCTTGTTTTCAGATTTAAGAACATCAATATCATGCATGAGAGAAACAACAATTAAAGTATGCTCTTCATTAGAACTAGGCATAAGAGGTTGAGCTTCTAGAAAACTAATCTTATCAAGCAAACTAGCATTTTCAAGTTTAAGAGAGTCTACTTGGCTAAGACAAGCATTTTTATCATCAAGCAAGCAAGAATTAGCATCTTCAAGATCATTTAATTCTACATACAAATTATCAACAATTCTAGCAAGCTTTTTCCTTTTCCTTTTAGAAGACTTAAGAGAGGCACAAGTATAATGAATAATAGCAATCCATGATTCTTTATCTAAAGAGTTTAGATTTACCTCACTTGAGTCCTTACTTGTTAATTCTATAAGAGAAAAATGGCATTCTCCTTCATCACTAGAGCTTGAGCTTGATCCTTCACTTGAATCTTCACTTGAGCTTGAGTTGGAGGATCCACTTGAGCTTGAGTGCCATTTCTCCTTCTTGTGAAGATGGGTCTTTTTCCTTGTAGGCAATCTTCCTTGTAGTGACCCTTCTTTCCACATGTGAAGCACCGGATGGAGGAGGACTTGCCTTTATAGAATCTACCCTTCTAGTACATGGCATCTTCTTCAACTTGAGAGGATGGAGAGACTTGTTCCATGATAGCTTCAATTTGAGCCTTCTTCATTCTCTTTAGCTCTTTATTCTCTTGTCTTTCAACTTCTTCTCTTTTGTCAAGTGTGACTTCATGTGATTGTAGATTTCCAATGAGCTCTTTGATAGGAATATCCTTAAGATACCTTGCTTCTTCAATGGAAGTCACCTTGGGTTCCCACCTCTTGGGGAGAGTTCTAAGGATCTTTGAGTTGATCTCTCCACTAGACATAGGATGACCTAGAACAGCAAGACCATTCACAATGGTGTTGGGCCTTGAGTACATGTTTGCTATCCTCTCCTCCTTTCCCATCTTGAAGTTCTCAAGCAGCCCTTTGAGCATGTAGACCTTGCTTTCCTTCACTTGATATGTCCCTTCATAAGTGATGAATAGCTTTCTCCATACCTCATAGGCTATTTCACATGAAGAAATCTGGTTGAACTCAGTGGGGGTCATGGAGGCATAGTGGATGTGCATGGCTCTAGCATTCAAGGTTGCTTTCTTCAAGGTAGCTTCATCTCATTCTTCAATCTTAGTCTTTGGTATCATGTATGGGTTGTTCACCATTTGCCACATCTCAAGACTTGATCCTTGGATGTAGAATTGAAGCCTTCTTCCCCAATACAGGAAATTTCTCGCATCAAAGATTGGAAACCTGATCAAGTATCTCCCTCCTTGGTAGTTACCCATCTTCTCCTACTTGTGGAAGTATGCTTGGAGAAGACCCACTCTGATACAAATCTTTGGATCCTATATGGGTGATTAGATGCTCTAGAGGGGGGGTGAATAGAGCTGAATGCACTTAAACAAAATTCATTAGACCTTCAAGATATATCACAAGACAAGGTTGCTAAATAGGTAATTTGAGTGCAACTAAAACATGCATAGCAAGGATGAGAGAGATAGAGTAAACACAAGTAGACAAGCTATTTAGAGTGGTTCCACACTTCAAACTAGAAGTATGTCAGTCCACTTACCTAGAGAGGTCAACCTCTAGGATTTCCTAACCATTGCATTCTTATATTCATTCATAAGACTTACAATACATGACCAAACAAAGGATTTACCTATCCAATACAAAGAGTCTTCAACCTTACCAAGGACTTACCCACTTTGCAAGAGTCTTCCACCATCTTCCAAGGACTTACCTACTCTTGCACAAGTTTTCAGCCTTGAAGGAATTACCCACTATTCTTGGATCTTCCGCCTTTGACTTCACCTTCACTCAGAGAAGCTTCCACCAAGGACTTACCCACTTGAGCAAGGAGTCTTCTGCCTTCACCAAGGGCTTACCCACTCTAGCTCCAAGTCTTCAGCCTTGATCTTCACCAAGGGACACCTTCCCTTGTTCTTCTTGACCTCTCTTATCCAAGAGAGAGAACCTTCATCTTCATGATTGAAAAGAGAGATGGGGAGGTGGTGGAAGTGAGAGCCTCACAAGATATACATGTAGAACTAGCTCTCTTACAGATTTCCTACTCACTCTAATGGATGTAGCAAGATATTAAGCATACAGAGAGAGAGAGAGAGGAGGCTATAGTAAGCACTCAACTATAGAATAGGAACCTCACATAGAGTTTGCATTGAATGCTCAACCTTGGAATGAAGCCCAAGGGGTCCTATTTATAGTTAGGGATGCCTCTTAGCCTTTGGGAACACTTGAGAATGAAAACTAGCCATTTTGTGGCTTGCAAAAAATATATTTTTACTTGTTACAACTCCACAATGGCTAGAAGCACTTTTCTGTAGTTTTCCATACAGTGCAATTAGTTGAGTTTTTATAAGGGTAACTCGACCGATAGAGTAAAAGACAAAGCCGATATTCAGATCATCGGTCGAGTTTGACTTGGAGAAACTCGACCGACCAATGAAAATTGAATTGGTCAGTTAATGCATCAGTCAATTTATGTGTAGTGTAAACTCATCCGATCAAAAGTCATTTTCAAGATCCAATCAGGATCGGTCGAGTTTGCAACTCACAGAACTCGACCGATGAACAGCCTGATGTGAATTTTAGAAAATGGCTTTTGAGTGCTTAAATATTTAATCTAAGTGCTCTTGATTTTTGCTATGCTTAATTACAAGTCATACAATCATTAAAAGTAATTTACAATAGGATTATAATGGATTTACATCATATTACAAAAATGTGCACTTGTATTGACTTTGACTTGTCTTTTCTCCAATTTGATATGCACAAGTTAGGGCGTTTGGAGTGTGTCTATACCTAATCTGAAATCACTCAAGTAGAGACATTAGACACCAATATGTGGAATGGTTAGTCATCATCAAAACACGGGTTTAGTCAATTTAGACGTGAGTCAACATTGACTTAATTGACCTTGAGTCAACATTATCATGGAATTATGATGATAAAATAATACTTGTATGTTGTAACTAATCTTACTAAAAATGTTATCACATTATTACATTACAATATTCATGCTTCGTTTGGCAAAGTGGTGATGATTGCTCAGGCAGTGATGTACAACCACAGACAACATGTCAATTACTACCGATCGCGTTGCCAAACAAACAATTGCCACCGCTCTCATTTCACATTGTATTTTCTGTCCGGAGCAATTTCCAAACTCTACTGGCCACTCATTTCTCACCATGAGAAATCGTTATGATGAGTCATTTGTGATGGACCACCGATGATGAATGCAATTGAGTTACCAAATGTTGCCTTAGCCACATGTTTTTTGTTATGAATATATGTATACATGTGTATGCATACATACGTATACAGATAATTACCAGTTTCAAATAATGTAAAAATTGTTATAGGAAGTGAAGTGAAAGGCCTTTTTATATAATTTTTTTGTCAAACAACTACTTTGATTTATTTTTCTTGCGACAAATTTGAATTTCCAAAATATTTTTAGTGTATTTTTGGGTGTGCACCCTTATGTGGTTTTCCGTTATGTCATTTAATATGTATATTGTCTTTTAGACAAGGTAAATGAAGATATTGCAAGTGTATAGGTTATTTTGATGATGAAGATACTGCAAGTGTATAGGTTATTTTGATGATGAAGAATTATAAAGTTTATTTAGTTATGCATCAATGTGGATTACCATTCACAAAGTACCTTCGGTGAGGTTCGAGCCTGAGATGAGTTCTCTCAGTCACCAAAAAAAAAGTTTATAGAGTTATGATAAGATATTATTTTAATTGTAGCTTGTCCATGATACAATTGATCATGTATCTAACACATTTCTTGATTTCTCATTTCTTTACTTATGATAAGATATATTATAATTATATATAAATATTATTTTATGGGAAAAATAATGAAAAAGATCAAGAATGAATAGTGTCAAGTTTATATTAACGAAGATCATGATCCAAACAATATGACATTTATGAATGACCAAATAATGTAAGAGATGTAACATATCAAAAGTACAACATTAGAGATAAATATTTAGAAGTAAAGTGGCAAAGAAAATCAATGATAGAATACAATCTTATTATAACTGTTGGCTTATTTTCATAGTTTCTTAATTTAGAGTAATCATATACCTTTACAATGAAACTATTATCTTCCTTGTTTTACTTTCATTATTTATTCATTATATATAATAAGATGTGTGGAGCATGTGCATTTACTACTATATATATGTATATATATAGATAGATACATATATACATATATATCACCTATGAGTGGTATCTCATCATAGAGTTGTGGATATTGGTTCATGTGAGGAGGGTTTGTGATACAATGATGATAATGTTGATGGTTCAAATTTGACAATGTTGGATAACCATTTGGGGATATTTTGTATTAGAAATATTTTCATGATCTAACCAATAATGGTCGAAGGATACATCTAATGGATACTAAATATAATTGAACAAGAATATAATGGGGACAATAGAAATGTTGTTGGACCTTTTTTCGTTCCACCATGTCTCGGGGGAGACCTATTCTAAAAGATTGGGGGACCTGAATAAATTGTACATGGGAGTGACTAGGACAAGTAAATCATTCTTGTTGTGGATGTTGTTGACCATTAACATGTGGATTGTACTAGAATCACTTAACCATGAAAGTATTTTGAACATTGTCAATTGGTTAATATCAATGAATACGGTTCTTGATGATGAAGTACATGCACTACTTCTTCTGGTAGGAAAACATGATAGGTAGGATACACTCAGTCTCACAATCAATAACTCTTAATAGGAAGGAAATATGACACTTGATTAGGTGAGGAGAAGACTACTGGATGAAGAGACATAAGGACATGTCTCTTGTAGAAATGGTTTAGAGTTTAATTTCAAGATTAGGTGTAGTGATATAGCATGAGACACTGGGAGATGTTAAACGTGAAGTGAATCCCATGACTATAGGAAGGCTCATAGTAGATCCAAGTAGAAGAATTGAGGATGCTTATATTTCAGCATGCTAGTTCACTTTAAGAAATATTGTAAAGTCTACATACTGGAACATGGGTGAAGACAAGGAAATGAAGAATGATTACATTAAGTATGTAGTGATAAATTTAGATTACATGAACAAAGAATATGATGTGGTATTGATACTCTAGGTGAAGTTCATGCATGGTGATGAGAATTATTGTAAGTGTGGGGTGGATTCTACAACTTCTTGGCACTTATCACTCATTGAGATGTTCTTCAATACATATAGGAGGGCATACTTTAATTGTTTGAAAGATGGAGAATTCCATCTTCTCTAGAATTGTAAAGACCAAAGAGATTTGTGTTGACATAAGTGTTGGATTCATAATCACACTCAAGGAGGTTCACCATGTTCATGGATTGTAGTTAGCTTTGAAATTTGTCTCTTTCTTGGATATAGAAGGCTATAATCTAAATTTTGGAAATAGAAAATGCAATATTACAAATGGGTCTTTTAGTATAGCATAAGGTAAATTGTGTTTCACCTTATCTAAGACCTCATCTAAAGTGCTCAAATGTGGCATACATGTAGTTGGGAATCATCAAATAGATGGCTAAAGAACCTAAATGAAAATGGCTTGAATGGTATGCCAACATAGAACTTGATTCCTTGTGTCAATCACACCAATCTCTTCTCTTGTCATGCATGTCAACAAAGAAATCATCACTGAGTTTCTTTTAAGAAAGGATCAAAAGTGAATTCAAATCTTCTTAATTTGTTTTATTCAGATATTTTAGGTTTGTTTGAGGTTGCTTTCCTAGGATGATATATGTATTTTTTCATGTTCATTTATATGCATCTAGTAAGTTGTCGGTCTATTTTTTAAGACCAAGGATCATCTATTTTAGTTTTGTCCTTCATAAATTCCATGCCATGGTTGGGAGGAATACAAAAAAACCTAAAATTTCTAAACACATACAAAAGGGAAGAATGCACTTTAGGGATATACGACATAAGGAATGATAGAAAACAGCCTAAAAAACCACAATATAATGGTACAATTGATAAGAGGGTTCTACTCTTATGGAGAAAATTTGATGAATGTTGTGTACTTCATTGTTGCCAATGACATTGTTAGTTGAGGCAATAACTATTTTTTGTTGTACACCAGGGTGCCCAGGCACGCCTAGGTGGCCCAGGAGACCCAAGTCGTGCCCTAATCTGGGCGTCCCGATGTAATACATGTAACTAAGCTTTTAATTTTACTTATTTGTATCAACTGATTAGTATTTACTTATGTACTTATTTGTAGAGGTGAGCATTTGGTTAATTCAGTCGGTTATGATTAATTTGGTATGGTTAAATTGTTGATTTTGTGGTTTAAGATTTTAACCGTTAACCTAACCAAACTAGCGTCGGTTAGTTCAGTTATGGTTAATCGTTCAATGGTTAATTCCATCAGTTAATTTTGTTAACCAAACAACACTTTTGTAATAAAATTGTATGAAAATAATTATAAAATTTTGAACAATTATTATATTATAGTATTATTACATATAAATACAATGATATATTGTTCGTAAAAGCTCGATTAGTTTATATATGAGACATTTTTTTTAAATAAAAGTAAAATTATGTAAGTATATATATAAGCAAGATATTTCTTTTTGAGTAAATTGTGACTATTTGGTTAATTTGATTAACCAAAAACAATATTTTTAACTAGAAAATTAATATTTAACCAATTAACTGAAATAAACTAACGAAATTAACCGAATTAACCAAATTATCTAAAAAAATAAACATTCGGTTAATCGGTTATTAACTGAATCATGTTCACCCCTACTTATTTGTATTTACCTATCTACTTATTTGTATTTACTGATCTACTGATTTGTATTTATGCATCTTCTGATTTGTATTACTTATCTATTGATTTGTATATACTTATCTACTAATTTTTATTTACTTATCTACTGATTGGAATTTACTTATCTACTGATTTGAATTTATGTATGTACCGATTTGTATTTACGTATTTACTGATTTGTATTTCCTTATCTATTGATCTATATTTACTTATATACTTTTATTTATTTATTTATCAACTGATTTAAATTTACTTATCTACTGATTTGATTATGTATCTAATGATTTGTATTTATGTATCTATTGATTTGTATATACTTATCGATTGATTTTTATTTACTTATCTACTGATTTTTATTTACTTATGTACTGATTTGTTCATCCACTATTCTTTTATTGATCACATTATTTAAATTTAGGGATTTTTTTTTCGTCCACTTTTGAAAATTACTTAGTCATCTACTGATTTATATTTGTTTATCAACTGAGTTGTACTTTTTATCTAATACTTTGCATTTGTTTATCTACTGATTAGTATTTATTTATCTAATACTTTGAGTTTACTTATCTAACACTTTGAGTTTTTTTATCTACTAATTTTTATTTACTTATCCAATGCTTTGTATTTTTTATGTACTAATTTGTATTTACTTATCTAATGTTTTGAAAAAAAAATATCTCACAGTTTGTATTTACTTTTTTATTGATTTGTATTTATTTATCTATTGATTAGTATTTACTTATCTACTAATTTGTGTTTATCATCTACTATTTTATATTTATCTACTGATTATTATTAATATATTGTTTTATCTTGTCTACTATCTGACTTTGTTAATCTAATGTTTAGTTTTATAAATGTACTACCTCACACTACTACAGAAATAGCATTCAGTGTCGCTTTTCTGGGCGTCGGTTATTAAGGAAAACCGACGCCTAACATATAAGGCGTCGGTTGTTTAACAAAACCGACGTCTATATTCGAAGACCAGCCAGACACGGGTACCGCTTTGTATTAAGCGTCGGTTGTTTATAAAAAACCGACGCTTAAAGTCGCCCGCGAAATCCATTTATCGATAAAAAAAATAGTGTCATTTTCAGCGTCGGTTATATACCTAGAAAACCGACGCCTATTTGCGATGAAAATTTGCGTGGACAATGTCACTTTCAGCGTCGGTTATCCTTGTCTAACCGACGCTGAAGGTGGTTCCCGCCAAAAATTTCCATGAAAATATCGTCCAATTGGACGTCGGTTGTTTCAACCAACCGACGCTAAAGATGTTTAGGCGTCGGTTGTTATAAACAACCGACGCTATTTGGGAACTTATAACCCCCCGCGATCGCCCGACTCTTCCCCTTTCTTCTGTTTCATTGCTACCCTATTGCGATGATTTTCCCTGTTGCGGCGACTTTTCGGCGCTTCTCTGCTGCTGCTGCTCTCCGGTGCTTCTCTCCGGCGCCCCATCTCCGGCGTCCTTCTTCTCCGGCGCCCTTCTTCTCCGCCGCCCCTGCTGCTGCTGCTGTCCGCTCGTCGCCGCCAGTCGTTGCCCACCGCCCCTGCTCTCCTCTAGTCGTCACCGCTAGTAGAAGCAGCTACGGTTCTGTCGTCGTCACCTCCGCCCCCACCGGTAGAAGCAGCTTTACTCGTGCTGTCCTCGTGCAAGGTAACCCACAAACCTTCACCACCTTTTTTGTCCTCTGCCTTGCTTTTCTCTGCCGCCGCCGACCTAGAACTCACCCAGGCAGCGCCTAAGTAGGTGCCAGGGCACGCCTAGGGTCCCAAGCCCAGGTGCCCTGCCTAGATAGGCCTCAGGGCGTATGCTTGGGCGGCGCCAGGGCACGTCTAGGCTGCACGTCTAGTGGATTTTTTTTTTTAAAAGTTATTTACTGATTGTGTTTATTTAATAATGTACTGATACATATGTGATATACCAATCTGATAGTCCATGATAGAACAAAACATAATGATGTTGACTGCAACTTTGTGTGTCATGCTATTCTTAATTAAGTGTATATTTACTTCATAATTGAATGTTTAAGTAAGTTATAGATATCTTGATGATGAACTATAATGCACACATGTGACATGTTTGGAATGTAAATGATGAACTGTAATGCACACATATTTAACTTATTTTATTGTTGAGTATATTGAGAATCCTAATCACCCTTCTTGCTTAATGATGAACTGTAATGCACACATGTGAATGCTTGGAATTTAAATGATGAACTTTTCCCTAAATTGCCAATCATGCTTTTAAAGACATCAATAATCACCCTAATTTGAAGAACTAGGATTTTAGGTATAAGAATGACAACACATTATTTGTTGGCCTAGAAACCCGTCCAAGATTTACTCATTAGGAGTAAATCTTGGATAGTCCCCGGTTTGGGACTGTTCTTGAACACCTAATCTCACTTAGGATGTAAGTGTATAATGTGTATTGAGTTTTCGAGAAAATTTTGGTATCATTTCCCCGTTTGTTCTCTAAGTACATATGTACTTAGACAACAGCGGGGAAATGCTGCCGAAATTTTCTTGAAAACCCAATACACATTATACACTTACTAGTGAGATTAGGTGTTCAAGGATGGGATAGGTGGTACACATTTATTATATATAAGAATGACATCACATGTGTTTGTTGGCCTAGAATGTGAACAATCATTGTTTTTTATATTACTTGTATATTGATATAAATTAGAATGAACAATCACTAAATTATATACTGTTTGTATGGAGTCCGGCTTCATTGTAGATATCTATTATTGTGTTTGTTGGCCTAGAAACCCATCCAAGATTTACTCATTAGGAGTAAATCTTGGATAGTCCCCGGTTTGGGACTGTTCTTGAACACCTAATCTCACTTAGGATGTAAGTGTATAATGTGTATTGAGTTTTCGAGAAACTTTTGGTAGCATTTCCCCGTTTGTTCTCTAAGTACATATGTACTTAGAGAACATCGGGGAAATGCTGCCGAAATTTTCTTGAAAACCCAATACACATTATACACTTACTAGTGAGATTAGGTGTTCAAGGATGGGATAGGTGGTACACATTTATTATATATAAGAATTACATCACATGTGTTTGTTGGCATTTCCCCGTTTGTTCTCTAAGTACATATGTACTTAGAGAACAGTGGGGAAATGCTGCCTAATCTTTTCCTAATATATACTTGTTTTCTCTGATCATAGAATGGATAGATCATGGATGTCCATTCGTAATCGTTGCACCCCAGAGTTTATATCTGGTCTTGATCAGTTTATTAGATTTGCCGAGGAACATAGGAAAAAACCTACAGATAGGTTCTACTGTCCATGTAGGCATTGCAGTAACAACTTGAAAGTCAACACTGGTGAGGAAATCAAAAGTCATGTCATGTGCAACGGGATTGTACAAGGCTATACAGAATGGCACTGGCATGGAGAGATTTCAAAATCGAAACCAGTAGATGTCGATAGCAGTGCTTGGGTGGAAGAAGAAATTGCCTCCGATGACGTAAATGTGAACGAACCAGTTCCAGCAGACATCGTTGATGCGATGTTGGATAGTTGTAGGGTAGAGCACACCGATCCACCTCCTATCTTTACAAACATTGTGCATGATGCCGAGATACCGTTATACACAGGCTCTGCTAAGTTTACGAAGCTTAGCGTTGTGTTGAGATTGTATAAGTTGAAAGCTAACAATAGATGGAGCGACAAAAGCTTCACTTCATTGTTGACTTTGTTGAAAGAAATGCTTCCTGAAGGAAACGAGCTTCCAATCTCAACATACCAGGTAAAGAAAATGTTGTGCCCAATGGGAATGGAGGCCAAGAAGATACACGCATGCCCAAATGATTGTGTATTATTTCAAAAGGACATTGTAGATTTGAAAGATTTTCCAAAATGTGGTGTGTCACGGTATAAATTGACGACTTCGAGGGAGTCCAAAACTGGTTCTCCTGCCAAGGTGTTGTGGTATCTACCTATAATATCACGGTTTCAACGCTTGTTTGCAAATCCGAAAGATGCGAAGAATTTGAGGTGGCATGCAGATGTTAAGAAAAATAATGATGGGATCCTACGACATGCGTCTGATTCCCCACAGTGGAAGAAGATTGATCTATTGTACCCTAAATTTGGTGAAGAAGATAGGAATCTAAGACTTGGGCTTTGTACAGATGGGATGAATCTGTACGGGACATTGAACAGCCAACATAGCACTTTGCCAGTCATGCTTGTTATATACAATCTTCCTCCCTGGATGTGTATGAAAAATAAGTACGTTATGTTGTCATTGTTGATATCGGGCCCTAAACAACCCGGAAATGATATCGATGTTTATCTTGAACCTTTGATTGATGACTTAAAGAAACTTTGGGCTGAAGGTGTGATGACCTATGATGCTTCAGCAAGAGAGACATTTCGTTTGCACACTATGTTGTTTTGCACTATTAATGACTTTCCAGCATATGGGAATTTGTCTGGATATAGTGTCAAAGGAGCTAAAGCGTGTCCTATATGTGAAGAAAACACTGATTCAATAAGACTAAAACATGGCGGCAAGACTGTATATCTTGGTCATCGAAGGTTTCTTTCAAAATTCCATCTGTATCGTAGGAAGCGCAAAGCATTCAATGGATGGAATGATGAACGGAGTGCACCTAAACCTATACCAGGGGATGTTGTTTATGAAAGAGTAAAAGACATTGTCAATGAATTTGGTAAGAAATCACAATGTAGTATGGCCACACGGAGTGACAATTCTTCATTCAAGAAGAAGTCAATATTTTGGGATCTTCCTTATTGGAGTTCTTTGACAGTCAGGCATTGTATCGATGTACTGCACGTTGAGAAAAATGTCTGTGATAGCATCATTGGTACTCTATTAAATATACCAGGTAAGACTAAAGATGGGATAAAATCCAGACTGGACCTACGTGAAATGGGAATAAGGTCAGAATTAACAGAATTACGTGAAATGGGTAATAAAAGAACATACTTACCTCCCGCTTGTTACACGTTGTCTAGAAAGGAGAAGAAAACTTTTTGTGAATGCTTGGTAAATGTTAAGGTGCCACATGGTTACTCATCCAACATCCGTAGATTGGTATCAATGAAAGATCTGAAGTTGATAGGTCTTAAATCTCATGATTGTCACACTCTAATGCAACAAATATTGCCCGTGGCAATTCGATCTATATTGTCGAAGCATGTAAGGTTTGCAATTACCAGACTTTGTTTCTTTTTCAACACTCTATGCAGCAAAGTTATTGACCCTGATACTCTCGATAATTTGCAAAGAGAAGTGGTTGTTACCCTATGTCAGCTTGAGATGTATTTCCCTCCTTCGTTCTTTGATATCATGGTACATCTTGTTGTCCACTTGACTAGGGAAGTGAAAATGTTGGGACCAGTTTTCTTGCATTGGATGTATCCCTTTGAACGATACATGAGCATTTTTAAAGGTGATGTTCGAAACCGTTATCGGCCTGAAGGGAGTATTATTGAAGGTTATGTGGCGAGAGAGGTTATGGATTTTTGCAATGACTTTCTCAGTGGTAATACCACTCCTGATAATGACAAGAATATTGAGGAGGGCAAAGGAATTTTGGGATCACGGGTGAAAGTAATCAGCCGTGAGCAGTTGGAACAAGCTCACTTGTATATTTTACACAATATGGACGAAGTGAGTGTTTATATCGAGGAACATACCAATTTCATAAAGAGACAACATCCTCGAGCAAGTTCAATGTGGCTTGCTAGAGAGCATAATAAGACTTTTACTAAGTGGTTTGAAGATAAAGTCTTACATCAACTATCTCAAACACCAAATGATATTACAGAAACTATCAAATGCCTCGCCTTTAAACCAAAACTGAATGTTATGTCTTATGAAGGGTTTGACATTAATGGATTCACATATTACACAAAGCGCCAAGATGATAAGAGTGTCGTCCAAAATAGTGGGGTCACTCTTCAAGCGTCGACTATGTACTTTGCAAGTGCAAAGGATAAGAGTCCACGTGAAGCTAAAATATCATATTACGGTGTCATTGAGGACATTTGGGAGTTTGACTACATAGATTTCAAAATTCCGCTCTTTAAATGTAATTGGGTTGATAACACCAAAGGAGTTATAATGGATGAATTGGGTTTCACTTTGGTGAACTTTGAAAAGATTGGCGAGAAGGGTGAACCATTCATATTGGCATCACAGGCGAAACAAATATTCTATATCGATGATCCTGCAAAAGATAAATGGTCGGTTGTTTTTCATGGTAAAAGACAGTTCATTGAAGATCCTATAGATGAAGAAGAGTACTATGATAAGTATGATGACTCCAGTCCATTCTCAGTTGGGTTGCCAACTCCACAAAATATTGAAGCTAATGATGACTTATATGTGCGCGGAGATCACAATGAAGGATTGTTAATTGATAAAAGATCACAATTTTAGAGACATGTATGTTTATACAAATGCTAAATGTTTGCCTTTTTCTAGTTAATACAAATGCTAAATGTTTGCCTTTTTCTAGTTAATACAAATGCTAAATGTTTGCCTTTTTCTAGTTAATAGAAATGCTAAATGTTTGCCTTTTTAATGACATTTTCAGATGGCTGACCATGATGAGCATGATGTCCATGATGAGCATGAAGTCCATGATGAGCATGCTGTACATGACGAGCATGGCGAGGATACTAATGTAAGTTCTAAAAACATATCCTGTATTTCTATAAAATTCATTATCTTCTAGTTATGTCATATATCCTATATTTCTATATTGGGCTAATTTAGTGTGTTTTATTTTTGTCAAATTTTAGGGTGATGCACCTGTACCCACTGAAGCACTGGAGCAACTTGATGCGCAACACCAAACACTTAACAAGAAAAGGGGCATCACTCTGTTGAAGAAGTTATTAGCGCTAAGTGGTAGTGGATCCAAATTGGTGGTGGAGTTTGATAATGGAGGAAATCCAATTGGAGTGAACCGCAATAATTTTGTGAACTATCTTGGGTGTACCACTCGGAGCCATTGTGGTGTTAAGTATGACAATTGGCATAAAGTTCCTCAAGGGAAAAAAGACTTGATATGGAAGAATTTATGCGTGAGTTATTATTATTTGCAATTCTATTTTGGATACTAGTTAATAACATTTCTATTTTACAGAATCTGTTTGCATTAGATGAGAAGTTGCATCGTAAAAATGTGATGCAACGCGCTGGAAAGATGCTTAGGAATTATAGGACAAATCTGAACAGAGAATACATAAAAGAGGGTGATAAGAAGAAGAAGTCAGCCCTTGAACAATGGAACTTCTTGGACAAAGAAGATTAGGACAATTTTGTTTCTTCAAGAAAATCTGAAGAATTCAAGGTATTAGGCGTCACTCCTAATTTAATTAATATACATTGTATTCACCTATTCAAGATTAGCATTTAGTGCTACTAACCAAATCATTAATGTGCATACTAACTAGGCCCTCAGTGACGCACAAAAAGCAAGACGTGCATTGAATGTGCATGACCACACTATGGGTCCAAAAGGCTATGCAAGCGTTCGCCAAAGACTACAGGCGGAGTCTGCGGCTACTCAGGAGTCTGCTCCTACTCAGGAGTCTTCCACACCCATGCCTCGCCATGATATCTGGATAGCTGGCAGGCAAAACAAGAAGGGTGAAATAAAGAAGCCTGTAACTGCTGAGGCGGCTGCAAAAATGGTAAAATAACACTCTTAGAGAAATCATTTGAATATTCATTATTGGTGGTGTTAACTTACCAATTTCTGTTTATGGTGATTAGCGGGAGCTACACGAGCAGAGGAAACAAGGCACGTTCATCCCTCAGGGCACAAGGGATGAATTGACAGTTGCTCTGGGTAACCCAGAGCATCCTGGATGTGTTAGAGGTGTCGGCGCTTTTTGCATACGCCTATATGTTTTGCAGCTACTTAGTCGAAGATCATTGTAAACAATTTGCATTTGATCATTTGGGATTTTTGATTCCATCATTGATTAGTTTGGTAGCTAAAGACCCTGATAATGTTCAACAATACTGTATAGATGCTTTTACAATTTTTGGTCAGCAAAAGAAGACGATAATAATAGCTCTATTCAATGTCAAGTAAGTTTACTTTATTTATAATTTGGACTTAAGAAAATTGCATTTTTATTTTGCATTTTGAGTTATTAATTGTTAACTTCTTACCTCTAGCGGTAGACATTGGGAGTTACTAGTTATTGTCCCCAGGACATTCACTGTTTATTATCTAGATCTTGCGGGGAGTACATTCAACCCTAAAATTGGACACGTAATGAGAATGCCATTATTCTGGTGAGAAATATTTCATTTTTATATCCGTTAACATCTTTTATTACATTACTATTTATTATGCAATTTATTGTGTTATATTAACATGTAGGGATTTAGATGCATTCAAAAAGGCTGGAGGAACGGTCCCAAGGAAAAAGAACCAGCCAATAAATTGGCAGAACGTACAAGTAAGTTCCCGACTCGAATATATATATTATTGATGTGAATTGTGCTTAGTTGTATTATTTTGTATGTTTCAATTTATAGTGTGCTACATAAGACAATGGTTGGGCATGCGCATACTATGTGATGCGATTTATGCATATGATTATCAAATATGCCGCATTGGACATCGATACCATACATGAGGTATTATATATAGTCTCATTAGTTAGTATGCAATATATAATTCTTATCTTATTTTTATATTATTACTTATATATATACATCATTCTCTTTGCAGGTGTTTAAAACTGACAACACTACAGGTAAACGCTTAAAAAATATACATGCTCCATATACGATGGAAGCATTAAATGAAGTAAGAGAAGAATGGGCAAAAGCCATACAAGCAGTGGCAACTGTAAGATATAATTGGGATGTTGATAGCGATAATGAATGATACTTTGTAAATGAATATTTCTGAATGTTAATACATGTATTTGAATATTTCTATATGTGTGAATGTGAGAATTGAATTGATGTCTGAATGTATGTACATGTATGTACTTGTGTGAAATTTTCTTTGTGACTTTTGCAGGTTTGCGGCCTGTTTGTAGGCTGATATCAATGGATGTCGTAAACCTGCAGTTCAGAAAATTGAACTGCAGGTTCTCATCCTACTGACCAGCCACAGCAGGCCTGCAAACTGATATGAAAAAAATATATATAAATAGACGTCGGTTATTTAATGAAAACCGTCAGCAAAGACATACATCGTCGGTTATTTATTGATAACCGACGCCTGATGTGGCCAAAGCAGTCCTGGAAATGGCGTCAGATATTCGTACCGAACCGACGCCTATTTAAACAACAAAGCGTCGGTCGTTTGGTATATAACCGACGCCAAAAGGGTTCGCGCCACAGAAAATGGAGTCATCTAGGACACTTTATGCGTCGGTTATCAACTAAAAGACCGACGCTACATTGAATATAGGCGTCGGTTTTTTAGTAAATCACCGACGCAGAAAGTGCCCTGGATGACGCTGTTTTCTGTGGCACGAACCATTTTGGCGTCGGTTATCTACTAAAAGACCGACGCCTATAGGTTAAATAGGCGTCGGTTAAAAAACCGATGCCGAAATGTTCGACCTTTAGCGGCGCCCACATAGGCGTCGGTCGGAAACCGACGCCAAATGGGGTTAAAAGACCGACGCCAAATGGGGTTTCTGTAGTAGTGTCATGAATAGAAATACAAATATAGTTAGCATTTTTTATTTTTGATTTATGATTAATCACTTTGATATTAACTCAAATCGGCATTACAAAATCCCAATAAAGGGAAATGGAAAATAACTCCTAAAAAAGTACTATAAAGCTAATGTTTGGGCCTCCGCCTGGCCGCCTATACAATCAGCCAGACTACTACATGTAATATGATTAGTTGATCTCTATTTGTTCCTTTTCGATTTCAAATACATGAAAAGTTATGGACATGCAATGATGCATCGTATTCTTGTTTGTGAGTATTTGGATTCAAGTCATATGTAGATTTATAAGGAAAAGTGGAAAAAGAAGGATGATAATGTGCTGTCACATATTTTACTTGATTATGAAGACCAAAAGTTTGACGAGATGACAATTAGAAGACACATTGATATTGCATTATATGAGGGTTAGATAGTGACAAAGCAAGGTGGTGATAACATATGTGGTGTACGATCAGAAGAAACTTCCTCTAATGAGGATTATGAGGATGTTGCAAATTTTAGACAACTGCAATCTTGAAATCATGAATACTAGAAGAATGATCAAGCTATACAACACAAGCTCATCGAGTAGCCATATTATAGATTCAAAAGAGTGTGATTGAGAAATTTTAGAAAGGAAGAGGAAGATCATCACAAAATAGACTTTTCATAGCAATAACTAAGGATATGTGACATAGTTTGTCATCCTTCATCTAGATAGACTACTTCTTAGTTTATTCTTTTCATTGATCATGGGGAGGTAGAGAATTTTCTAGAATCACATACTCATACAGAATGCATAGCGGAAACAGGGCCATTAAAAATTTAAGTGAATTGTTTATAGAAGAATGGTACCTATGAGCTTGTGTTGCTTTCCAATGGTCGAAGATCATTGAAGAATGAGAATTGTTATAGGATAAAGAAACATGAAAATGGAAAGACATCAGTTATACAACCAGACTAGTGGTCAAGTGCTTCAGTATAGATCGGGTGTGAATCTTGATGATATTTTTTCCTATTGTGAAGATGAATTTCTTAACATTGGTTTTGGGCTTGTTTTCCACCTTTGATATTTATCTTGATGATATAGGTGTGAAGACAACTTTTATTCATGGTCAATTGGTAAATGAGTTCTATGGAGCATCCATGAGGATTATGGGTTAGTAGGAGGTAGTCAAATGGATTTTTAGATTGAACAAAATGCTAGAATCCCATGTTTGATGATTGATAATTGTGAACCAATTCTAAAAGGCTTCTTTGATGTTGATGTGAAAGAAGATATTAATCACAAGAAATCTACTTCTATATACAACTTCAATTTTGTAAGGGGAGTCTAATCTTAGTTGACTATGTTGTAAAAGTATTTCACTTTTAACGATAGAGGATGAGTATATTTACATCAACAAAAGCAGGAAAGAAAATACTCTAAACTACGAGATTTATGGGGATGTTGGAGTGAAAGTTTATGAGACTATTTGTATGATACGCAGAGTACTATTGATTTGAATAAAGCACCTTACATCAAAAATAGACAAATAATATTGGGAACATAATACTATTGAGTTTTTGATATGTTAGAGAAGCAATTACTCCCATTGAAAGAAAACAAATTATAACGAGAACAATATTCAGGACATGTGATTATACTTTTTCCAATGATGTTTGTCATGATACGTTTTTCTTTGGGTAGGATGGAAAGATTGTTGGTTTTATGTTTAACTCAAGGGCTAAGCCACTTGGTATTTTTATTACCACTACACATGTAGTTAAATACTAGAACAAAAGGTATCATGATACACAATGGAAAGAAATACAATGTCATTGCATTCTTTCATTTGAAATAACTATTATACATGAAGGAAGAAAAAGTAAAGAAGAAGAGGAGAGAAGAGTGAAAAAGAGTAAGAATAAAAGAAGCACAATGTCTCTATTCCATTTGGGTTTTTTCTCCAAGAAGTTAGTTCATTGTTGTTTCTCTTGAAGTGGAGTGTATCTCTCCAAAAAGTTATGTGCGATAGAGTTGTAGGGGTTTCTATTAGATATATGGTTGTATAAGCCATATATATAGCATGGGTTAAGCCCACTGTAGTGTGGCTAGTACATGAAGAAATGTTGTTTTGTGTCTTGTACAGATGGGGAAAATGTTTTATCCCACATTGCTCACTCCTTTTGTGATCCTTATGTGTAGTATCACATGTGACACTAGTGTCTAAGGGTCCTAGGGGAGGGTATTCCCACCTCCTTAGTTGGTATGGTGACCACAACAACACACATGCACACGCAGGAGCCACCCCTCACCTCACCTTGCCTCGTCAGGCCGGGTTAGGCCGGGCTCGAGCTCGGGCTTGTGGATTGTGGAGAATGTCTTCCGTCTTCTTTTTCCACAAGGATACAACTATGTAATTAATTAATTAATTATTAATTGAATGAACTATTTCTTTTCAAAATGGATTTATTCATCCTAATTTGTGGATTTTTTCACAACGTGTACAAGAGCATTCAAGTGATTGTGTCTAATGAGAATAGGATTTTGGTGAGTGTAAGGTTATAAATAAGCCTCCGATCATTAGGGTTAAACACAATTCAAATGAATATCATCCATCAGTCGTTTCATTCATGTTTTGCAAACCCTAAAGGAGAGCTTTTAGTAGTCTCCTCCAAAACACTGTAGGGAGTACTTTTCCTGTGAGTAGCAAGTTCTTCCTTCTCCACCTTAGAGACACGATCTGGCACGCAGTGATTCCTACAATCGTTGGGCTACATCAGTAGTGCAACCAAATGTCATCAAGCATAAGCGAGACGACAAATTTCTTCAGGTTCATGATTCAGTTGACTAAAAGAATGGCACCTATCCTTCTAGATTGTGGGTCGCTGATTTCTTTAAGTAACAAGTTCATTTTTTCAATGAGTGATCTGATCTGTGTTCCTAACTACGTTTTTTATTTTCTCTTGCACTTTTTATTTTTCTACTTCTTATCTGGATTTGGCCTAAATCTATTAATTAAATTGCACCTGTTGTTGTTGTATGTAATGACATAAACATAAACTTAACAAAAGTCTTAAAGAAATCATTATATGTCATTAATTAACAATGGGCAGTCATAATAGTTTTGCAAATAAAATTGATACTACTAATATGCCTGAGAAATTCACTAGTATCCACTATGCTCGTTGGCAGAGTCGAATGCAAATTTGGCTAAACATGGTGGATTACGATTAGTACATAGAAGACGATGTACCTAAATCTGGTGAGTTTGTCCCTGATAATGCAAATATAATTGCTAACTGGAAGAAGGGTGATAAGATATATCGAGGGTTGATTATGTTTTCTTTAAATAATAAATTGTATGATTCATACTCAAATTCATCTTTCACTCCTTCGAAGATTTTGTGGGAGGCACTAGTAAAGAATTTTAGTACTGAAAACCAGGGTGCTGAAAATTATTATGTGTCTAAATTTATGATGGTTGAGGGTAAGTCTATTTCTAATCAAACACATGAATTTCATATCTTGTGTCAGGAACTCTCATATGCAAAGATGGAACTGCCTGAGAAGATCATTTTTATGTCCATCATAGAAAAGTTCCCTAAGTCTTGGGAATCATTTGGCATGACTCTTAAGCATCACATGAGAAGATCATTTTTATGTCCATCATAGAAAAGTTCTCTAAGTCTTGGGAATCATTTGACATGACACTTAAACATCGCAAAGGAGACTTTTCAATGAATGATCTAATGAGGGATATTAACATACAAGAAGAACACTTAAAAGAGAAGATTGTCAAGGTGCCTACCGATGCAAACCCTAGTGTCAATTTTACTACCACTAAAACCAAAGATAAGAAAACAAAGAATATTCATAAGCCAAAGGCAAGATCAAAAAGAAATCGAAGAACAAACTTTGTTGGACTTGCACCAAAAAAAACTTTGTTGGACTTGTGCACATGTTGCCACTGGAACAAGGATTGTCCTTCAAAGAAGGTAAAGAAAGCTACCACATCTGCAACTGAAGTGGTTGTAGTCAATATGATGACTACATCCTTGAACCTCAATGATGGGTATGTTTCTATAAAACCTAAAGTCAATTGACATTGGGGCTAATGTACATGTTTGTGCTGATAAGTCCATGTTTGTGTCTTACCAGGCCTTAAGTGGTCATTTTGTGACTTTAGGCGATTCCACCTCTGCACAAGTCAAAGGCGAAGGATGGGTTCACTTGATGTTCCCTTCAGGTATGCTTCTGACACTTCATAGAGTCAGACATGTTCCAACCATTCGACACAATATCCATAGTGGGTTAATTTTAGTTAGGGAAGGTTTTAGAGTAGACTGCATATGTAATAAGTCTATTATTACACACCTTCTTGATTCTTTATTTTTTGACAAGGGATATCTATGTGATGTGGAGAACTTATTTAAGATTCTTATTGAACATGTTTCAAATTCATTTTAATTTCAATGATAGTAGTTATGTATGCATGCATCTTGTATCATCTGATGTTTGGCATTCACGTTTGGGACATGTTAATGTTGCCTCAATGAAGCGTCTAATGAATCTGAATTTAATCCCTAAATTTGACATTAGTGATAATAAATGTGAAATATGTGAGCAATCTAAATTTCCTAGGAAATCTTTTCATTCTGTGAGTAGGAATTCAAAAATATTGGATTTAGTGCATGCTGATAACTATGAATTTAATTTTATTGCTACTAGGGATCAAAAGTGTTATTTCATAATTTTATTTGATGGTGATAGTAAATATTGTTATGTATTTTTAGTTTGAAGTAAAGATGAGACATTGGATAAATTTAAAATATATAAGAAAGAAGCTAAAACTCAAATCGAAAAAGTACTTAAATGATTAATGTTTGACAGGGGAGGAGAATACACCTCTAACTTGTGTTTGAAATTTTGCCAATTGCATGGTATAGTTCATGAGGTTACTGATTTGTATTCTCCACAGTCTAATGAGATAGTTGAATGTAAAAACTGAATTCCTATAAATATGGTCAATTCTTTACTCCAAACCTCAGGTCTACCCAACTTCATGTGGGGGGAAAGCTTTTAATACAACTTTCCATATTCTGAATAGAGTTCTCGATAAAAATGTAGAATGTAGTCAATTTGGGTTATGGAGAGGGAGAAAACTGAGTCTCAAATAACTTTGAGTGTGGGGGTGCCTTGATAAGGTACTTGTCTCTGAACACAAAAGGAAGAAATTGGGACCGAAAATGGTTGATGTCATATTGTTGGGGTATGTAGAGACAAGTTATTCTTATAGATTCTTGATTGTAAAATCTGATATCTCAGGCATTAAGGTCAATACAATTGTAGAATTATGTGATGCTACATTCCTTGAGGATGTGTTTTCCATGAAATCTGGTGTGCCTGATGAAGTATCTCAAGAGGATTCATTCACCATAGGTTCCATTCCCAACCATATGGAAAGGATGATAAATGTGGAAGGTGACTCAGAGCAAGCTATTTCTGAATTGGATGATTATGAAGAAATGGTTGAATCAAGGGAAGTAAACGTCCTAGGACATCCAAGGACTTTGGAATCAAGTTTATCACTTATAAGGTTGAGGATGATCATGTAACTTTCAAAAAAGCTATGGGATCTCCATAAGCTAAGTTTTAGAAAGAAGCTATTAATGATGAAATCCAATCAATTCTCATGAGTAAAATTTGGGAATTGGTAGATTTGCCTCCTAGTTGTTCTACGGTTGGTTGAAAATGGATCTTTATGAAGAAACTTAATGCAGACGGGACAATAAATGAGTATAAGGCTAGGTAAGCTGCTAAGGGTTACATACAGATGGAAGGAATAGATTATTTTGATATTGATTCCCATGTTTTTTGTATGACCACAATCTGAGTGCTTATAGTGTTGGTCTCCATTTATAAACTATGTATCCATCAGATGGATGTGAAGACTGTGTTCTTACATGGTGATCTTCAAGAAGTGGTATATATGGAAAAATCTGAGGGATTTGTGCGTTGTGGGAATGAGTCCATAGTGTGTAAACTTGTAAAGTCATTATATGGCTTGAAACAAGCCCCTAAGCATTGGCATGAGAAGTTTGATTTTGTGATATCATTATTTGGATTTATTTCTAATGAATTTGATAAGTGTCTCTATTGTAAAATCATTAATGATGGATTCATTTTGTTATGCTTATATGTCAATGATATCCTGCTTTTTGGTTAGATATGAATGTAGTAAATGAGACAAAGTCATTCCTGTGTAGCAACTTTGAGATAAAGGATATCGGTGTTGCTGATGTCATTTTAGGTCTTAAAATCATAAGGTCTGCTAATGATATAACTCTCTCTCTCAGTCTCACTATGTTGAGAAGATGATGGAGAGGTTTTATTACACATCACGTAAACATGTTAAGACTCCATATGATTCATCTAAGGACTTGTTCAAGAATGAGACTGGAGTTCCAGTGTCTCAACTATGATACTCTCAGATCATTAGAAGTTTGATGTAAATTAGAACTACACACTTCTTGGCATTACGTTTTCCATGAGTAAGTTAAGTAGGTACACCAATTGTCCTAACGAGACCCTTTGGGATTCTCTTGACATAGTTTTGAGGTATATCAAGGGAACTTGTTCCCTTGGGATGTATTATGACAAATATCCTTCTATAGTTGAAGGATATAGTGATGCAAGCTGGATTTTCATGAACTCTGTGAGTAATGGTGTCTCAGGATATATATTCTTGTTGGGAGGAGGAGTTGTTTTTTGGAGGTCTCGGAAATAGACCATATTGTCTCAATATACTTTTGAGAGGGAGTTGTGTGCTTTATATGAAACTGGTTTAGAAGTTGAATGGCTACATGAACTCAAGTTTGTAAGGGAGTCAGAATCTAATGGTGTCATGTTTGTGGACTACATCGGTAACAAAGATAATACAATTGATCCTTTCATTAAAGCTCTTAACTTGGCCTAAGTGAAAAAATCTAGTTTGGGGATGGGACTGAAACCCTTTTAGATTCGCATGGAGTAGTAACCCAACCCAAAAGAGTGAAGATCACACAAATTGGGTTCAATGTGGTAATAACAAGCTTTCGGGTGAATCATATGACACTATGTATTTTTATTTGATGCTTCTATCATCTGTTTCTCTATCTCCTAGGAAACATGTTAGTGACATGACTGCAAGTTAGTAAGAGATATGTCTTTGAATGGTGTCAAGTTTTAGGATAGTATGTTAGTAGTACATTCTTAGAGACTTCAACTAAATGATTGATGTTGTTTAGGCCGCAACAAGAGAATTGGGTTGTTCTGTAATATCAATCATTACATACATTTTGTATGCATTGTCTTAATGCATTATTTTCTATTCTACCATGTCTTTATTGTGTTGTTTCCAACCTATACTCTTGCACCCAAGGTTCAGGTTCAAGACTTTTGTTCACCTAGTTCCTACGGGGGTCACAGTTGGATAACTCAGGTAGATTCACACCGAAAGGTATCTTCTGAAAGCACAGTATGGAGGAATGAATGGTAAAGCACACCACACTTTGGACATTGCAGGGGATTGTTAGATATATGGTTGTATAAGCCATGCAAATAGCATAGGTTAAGCCCAATGTAGTGCAATCAGTACATGGGTGAAATGTAGTTTTGTGTCTTATGCAAATGGAGAAGAAGTTTTATGTCATATTACTCACTCCTAGAACTTTTTTGGTCCTTATATGTAGGGTCACATGTGACACTAGTGTCCAAGCGTCCTAGGGGAGGGTATGATCACCTCATTGGTGGGTATGGTGACCACAACGCACACGCACGCACACACAACGCCTCACCTCGGCACGCCGAGCCAGGCCTGGCCGACACAGGCTCAGGCTTGTGGGTTGTGGAGAATTTCTTTCATCTTCTGCCTTATTTTTGCACTAGGATACAACTACGTAATTAATTACTTATAAATTTAATTATTTATTCATTTCTAAAATGGATTTATTAATCCTAATTAGAAATTATTTTCCTTGTGAATTTTTTTACAACATGTACAAGAGCGATCAAGTGATTGCATCTTAATAGAAATAAAATTTTGATCCGTGTAAGGCTATAAATAAGACTCTGGTCATTAGAGTTTAATACATCTCTAACGAACATCGGTTGTCATCTGTTTCGTTTGTATTTTGTAAATCCTAAAGGAGAGCTTTCAGCCGTCACTTCCGAGTTGTTGCGTGGAGTACTTCTCCTGCGAGTAGCAAGTTCTTCCTTCTCCTTCGTAGAGACGCAATTTGTTAGGAGATGGTTTCTACGATCACTGAGTTGTGTTGATAGTGCAACTAAACGTCATCAAGCACGAACGAGACGACAATCTTCTTCAGAATTGTGACTGGCTCAACTAGAAGAACATCGCGTATCCTTTTGGATTTGGGTCGCTGATTTCTTTAAGTAACATGTTTATTTTTTCAACGAACGACGTGGTCTGTCTTCCTAACTATGTTTATTATTTTCTCATATACTGTTTATTCTTCTGTTTCTTATCTGGATTTGGTATGAACATATTAACTAAAGTGCACATGTTGTTGCATGTAACGACGTAAATATAAACTTAACAATAATTTACCCCTGTATAAATATTTTATATATCCCTTTCTAATTGTATTTTTTTCGTATTGAAGTACAAACTCGAGAAGAACATTATATTTTTTCTTTACAGTGGATAAATAGTCTTTAGTTGGTCTTTTTCTCATACTCATTGATGGCTTTTCACGTTAAATCTGATATATACTCTTCATCCGCTTGCAATTCTTTTTAAATTCATAGACCCGTCTGTGTCGGCCATCACACAATTGTTGGTCGTTGGATCCCGCTGCTGATCACATATCTTGATCCGACATGCGATGTTAATGTTTCGTGTCAGTCATGCAAAATCATACTACATCATATTCTCGGCTAAGATAATTGTTACTTTTTCTTTGAAAAACAAATATTATTTTAATACTTGAAGGGTACTATGAAACTTGGACTAATGCTATTGGACTAAAACATTTGGTTAGTAGCATATTCAGAATATGGGGTCGGTGCGAACTTATTAGATTATCTACTACCAACAATTACGTCAGTAGTGGGTCCACAAAGGCAGCCTATATATAGTAAGTTGATTAATCATCTCTATTAGTAATCGAGCACTGGCAGAACAATTCGGTCGTACACACGTTGAGTTTATTACCAGTAATGTAGGCATTTATTAGTGTAATGTATATCTTTTAACTGCATAAGTGCATCACATGTATCTTGTAATCGTATACTCCATGAGAACCAAAGACATTGGTTTATATTACCATTATTCTGAGAGGGTAGCAGCGTGCATGTTGTCAGATATTGTTCATCTATCGTTAATCAAAAGATATATTCAAAATGACAATTGGCAAAGACACCTCCCTTCACCTTTGTGACAAATTGGGATTGGGATTTTATCAGGAGAATGAGCGGAAAGAGTCAAGAAACTAACAATCAGATGATGCATACCTAGTCTGTAGTTACCAATAATGTGAAATATTGACTATCAATAGCTGCGCATTTCACAGTTAGCTGGTTAGGGATGCGTGCATTGCTAGGTTGTAGCTGTAATAGTTTCCATTTGTCACTTCATAATAACTTGTTTATCTTTTAGTGGGCTGTATTCGTAAGATTGTATAAACGAACTCTTCTGGACTATTAATGAGAGCTTGCCCACTCTGTATTATACATGATTTACAACATGATTCTAATGGATTTACATCATATTACAAAAATGTGCACTTGTATTGACTTTGACTTGTCTTTTCTCCAATTTGATATGCGCAAGTTAGGGAGTTTGGAGTGTGTCTATACCTAATCTGAAATCACTCAAGTAGAGACATTAGACACCAATATGTGGAATGGTTAGTTATCATCAAAACACGGGTTTAGTCAATTTAGACGTGAGTCAACATTGACTTAATTGACCTTGAGTCAACACTATCATGGAATTATGATGATAAAATAATACTTGTATGTTGTTACTAATCTTACTCAAATGTTGTCATATTATTACAACACAACATTTATGCTTCGTTTGGCAAAGCGGTGATGATTGCTCAGGCAGCGATGTACAACCACAGACAACAGGTCAATTGCTACCGATCGTGTTGCCAAACAAACGATTGCCCACCGCTCCCATTTTACATTGTATTTTCTGTCCGGAGCAATTTCCAAACTCTACTAGCCGCTCATTTCTCACCATAAGAAATCATTATGATGAGTCATTTGTGATGGACCACGGATGATGAATGCAATTGAGTTATGATGCGATGATTTTGAGTCGCATTTATAGACTTGTTTTACATGTGTTTTATGCATTTATTAGTCATTTCTGTGGTTAATGTTGCATAATTCATCTACTCTGGTCTATGATACTTCTCTATGTCAAATCTCCCTTATTTCAGTATTTTGAGTATAAATTATCACAAAAATATGTTTTGTTTCGGCTTATGTGGGTTCATGTTGAAATTTCAGGAAAAACAAGTATCTGCTTTTGTCGATACCATCGACAGAGGTCGATACCATCGACCGGACCACAGGTTGCCAGCCACAAGGAGCAGAAGAAAGTCCATACTATCGACAGGAGAGTCGATGGTATCGAGATACCATAAGGTTGTTTCAGAGAAGTGAGTTGATACTATCAACTCATATGTCGATACTATCGACTAGTGGAGCTACAGCGACGCAGAAGGACAAAAACCAACGCTTAAGAATGTCGATACCATCGACCCGTGTCGATGGTATCGAGGTGGCATCAGTCACGACAAAGGAAAGAAAAGAAGAACTGCCGATATCGCGCTAGGTCGATACCATCGACCCGTGTCGATGGTATCGACACCGTCAGATATGACTTTGGTTTCAGATTGATCTAAATCTGACGGCGGTGATTATTTGACGACCTAACTCGGATATTAAACCTAATGACGGAGCTCAAGAGGGGAGGATCACGTCATTAGCCGCTGCACACATCTCGAGAAAGGGTGGAGAGCAGAACGGAGCCCAGAAGCACGCCCCAGCCGATCCGGAAGCCGAAGAAGATGATTTCCACCACCGAAAGGCGGGAGAACGTGTATTCTATGCCAAGGATTGCTTGGATCTTCTCCGTTCAGGGGTTTCACCACTCAATCACATTTTTCTCTATGTTTCCTTTTCTCTACTCCACGTTTTGCTTTGAGATGAACATGCAGGGCTAATCCCCTTTGTCTTTAGGACCGGGAGTAGCCCGGGAATTCATTGTATGACAATTTTAGCACAGTAATTCATATTTTACCTCTTAAATCCGTGGTATAATTTTGTTTTCTCAAATATATTGTTATGCTTGATCACCATAATAATAATCTAATGCCCTTGATTACTTTGAAAGAAGAATTAATGGTTGAAAAGAGACAGAATTTATATTAATTGACAAATCCCTTGAACAAGGTGGTGTAAGGTTAATGATGGATACCGAGAGATCATTTTTAATGCACCTAGTTTAGGGTATAGGTTACTACGACAGTGGAACCGACCTAGACATAGGTAGTGAATTATACCACGACAGTTGGCAATTCTGATTTCATGCCACTACCCGGATAGAGAGATAAATTTGGATGACTGAATAAAATTTAATACAATGGAAACCCGCGGTGAAACCGTAATCCCAAAGATCTCATTTTGAATTGATTAAACCAAACGTTTAATCGATTTCTTTGTTTTGTTTTATTTTTATTTTCTTTTAATTTTAACAACAACTCTCAACTATTTAATCGCTCTAGCTGATCACGAGTAGTTAGTAGGAGTCTCTGACAATTTCACGTATCCCTGAGTTCGACTCGGGCCTTACAAGGCCTATATTACATTGATACGTATACTTGTGTTTGCACGCACGGTTTACGTGTGTCAAGTTTTTGGCGTCGTTTCCGGGGATACGACAGGTTGTCGGAACTACGAGTGCTGCAAGCGGACACTCTAGGCCACATTATTATTTTTTTTATAATTTTAAAAATTCATAGTCTATTTTTTAAATATTTGCAATCGTCAAGCACTGTACTGAAATCAAAATTTTCTATTTTCAGGTACTGTGCATGGTGCAGACGCGTAGTACTGACTACACGCGTCACGCACCAGAGGTTCTACTGTCGGGACCGGAAGACGAGGACGATTATAATCAAGACCATCTAGAGGATATAGTTTCTGAACCCGAACAAGAAGAGATGGAGCCACAGACAATATGGGAGAAGATCAAGGCCTCTTCCTCATCCTCTTACAAGGGGCCGATCAAGAAGCAGTCGGTTAATATTCTGACATACAAGATTGATCTAGCATTAATCAACTTGGTGAAGTCGAATGCTTTCCATGGGCTCAAGAATGAAGACCCCGCCGCGCATATAAGTCAATTTGTGGAGAATTGTGATATGATAAAAATAGACAGATTTCCACAAGATGTGCTCTACTTGAAGCTCTTCCTGAGTTCTCTAGCGGGAAACACGTGAGAGTGGTTACACAACCTGGACGATGAATATGTGGAATCTTGGGACCACATGGTGGAGGTTTTCTTCGAGAGGTTCTTCCCGCCAGAGAAGACCAATGACATGATCAGGAAGATCCACAACTTCACCCAAAAAGTAGGAGAGACCTGAGACCTGGGAAAGGTTTCAGATCATGCTCAGGAAGTGCCCGCATCACGGGCTTGACAAGGAGACACAAGTCAAGATCTTCTATTTTGCTCTCTCCGAGCATGATAGAAGCAACCTCGATTCAGCATGCTCGGGATTTTTCTTGAATAACTTAGACACAAGATGCTGGGAGGTTTTAAAAAACATGGCTAGGAAGCAGTCGTGGGGCGATAGGGATGCACCTGAACAAGTCAAAGTTGTTGGTGAGTCCAGGGCCATCAAGGAACTGAATGACAAATTAGATCTTTTAGCCAAGAGATTGTTGGACAAGAAAGATGCATCATCTGATGAGGAAGCCCAAATCAAATTCATGCAACAACAGGGCTATAGAAATAATGATTATGCTTGGAGGAGGGACAAGAAGTTATCATGGAAGGATCCCAACAACTTCCTACAAGATCCAGATGCAAAGCCACAACCAAGAGCTGAAGATAAAAGCACTGAGTTGCTGAGTCAAATGGTGCAGCAAAATCAAAAGATGATGAGCATGTTCAGTAAGCAGCTGCAGTCCCAGGGTGACATCTTGACCAAGTTTGGACAAACACTGCAAAGTCATGGAGCACAAATGAGGGCTCTAGAGATGACCGTGACCCAAATTTCAAATGAAGTGGCGGCCATAAAGCATGAAAATTAGTAGAGACAGGCTGGGAATGCAGAAGTTGTTCAAGCACATCATCAAGTTAAATATATGTCTGTGATTAATAAGGAAGAACCCCTGGTGGCTCAGATCAAGGACAAAAGCAAAATGATGTTTGATACGGAGGCTATACCAGAAATATCGTATCCTCGCATTCATTATGGACTACCAGGCGGATACACTCTTTTCAGAAAAGCACGCCAGGAGCCCATGATGGTCGCGCCCCCACCTAGGCAAGAAGAGCATGTGAAGGCCATTCGTCAAGGTGTGGATACATCCACTGCGAGAGAGGAGCCACCGCAAGTTATACCTGTTGATGTTGATCTGACAAAGTCTACGCCAGAGGGAATCATTGAAGCAAGCTTAGGGGAGCTAGCCCCGAAAAGCTCATATGTGTCACATCATAAGAGTTTAAATGAGGCAGTTGTGTCTAGTCCGGACAGCCCGAGGCCAAAGAAAGAGCATCGGCACTACAAGAAATTCTTGGAGATATTCAGAAAACTCCATGTCAATATTCTGTTAGTGGAGATGATAGAGAAGATTCCCGCCTACGGGAGGTTTATCAAAGAAATCGTCAATAAGAAGAGGTGGATTAAAGACACAGATATTTGCCAGGTAAATGAGATGGTGAGCTCAATCATCCATGGGAGTTTACCACAGAAGAGGAATGACCCAGGAAGCTTCTATATTCCATGCTCTATAGGTGATCACCATTTTCCACGAGCACAGTGTGATTCGGGCGCGAGCATTAATCTTATGCCACTATCCACATTTTAAAAGCTTGGGTTGAAGGAGATGAAGAAGTCGACAACAACGATTGAGTTAGCGGATTGGTCCTTTGTAAAACCATACGGAGTGTGCAAGGATGTACTCGTCAAGGTGGACCGGTTCATCTTTCTGGTGGATTTTGTCATCATGGACATGCCACAGCTTAAAAGTTGCGAGATGCTATTGGGTAGGCCGTTTCAAGCAACGGCTGATGTTGTTACTGCCATTGGGAGAGGTACATTGACCTTGGGGATTGGCCAGGATCGAGTTGAGTTCAAACTGCCACAAGATCCTCTTGGCACACTCTCCAAAGCTCCAAGTTGAGGAACTTAATTGCGTCTAGCCTAAGACGTTAAATAAGGGCGCTTGTTGGGAGGAAACCCAGCTATCGACACTTTAGTTTAGTTTCTCTTACATTTGTAGTTTGATTTGTTTTGACTTTGTTTTTAGTGTAAAAAAGATACCGTGATCGTTTGCTACATGTACATGGCTGAGGCAGAGTCGATACCATCGACCCTTGTGTCGATGGTATCGACAGGGGTAAAGGTTGGCGACTACAGAAATCGCACTGCGTCGATACTATCGACGGCCTCGTCGATAGTATCGACACACCAATAGGTTGATCTCCAAGTCAAGGTCGATAGTATCGACATGCCAGTCGATACCATCGAGATCTCTGGAGATATTCAGAAGAAATCGTCTGAGTGAAGTCGATACCATCGACGGGCCTGTCGATGTTATCGACCCAGTTACAGACAGAAGGTGGCGGCCGGCCTCGTGAGGGAGTTGCCCTAATCAAAGAGTCGATACTATCGACTCGCGTCGATAGTATCGACGTGCCACGTCAACAATCCGCGAGGAAAGATCTACGGCAATCGCAGCAACCAAGACGTCGATCTGGGGGCCTGGTTGATACCATCGACGTGCGTCGATAGTATCGACACGTCAGCGATCCGGGCCCCGCAGATCCAGCCATCGACAACCGTCGATACTAGCGGCAGTACAGATTGTGCTACCCATGTTGATACCATCGACCCGCGTCGATGGTATCGACAGGCACGCAGCAGCGCCGACGTCAGTTATAAAAGGGGGGGTTTATCGTCATATGACGTCACACCTTCAATGAGTTCTTCCTCTACGTGCGTCGAGCGTATTCCAGAGCGATCCGAGCCCAACGACGAGCAACACCGAGCAAGTTCTTCATCGAGCGGAGATTTCTTTCTCCGATCTTCACCGAGCTCTCTCTCTATTCCTCTTTCTTCCGCAACCATGGTGCATGTTGCTGGTGCATCATCTTTGCGCGCCAACCCGATGGACATCCCGGAGTTCGTGCCACCACCGACTGCGTCGATTTCACGACCGCGGCTTGTTCACCTGTCCGCGGAGGTCAAGAAAATCTATGAGGAGATTCTGAAGAGGAAAATCGAGCCGACCTGTTACGTCGACCGCAACATGATCTGTAACTTGGGGTTCGAGGCTAATCTTGCCTACGTTCTAAAAGGGCAGGCGCACCACACGGGCAGAATGCCCGATGAGCTGGAGTACCATGCCGATGGCCAACCATTCTTCGGTGACTGGCCTACTTACAAGGAGTTGGTGGCTAAGTTTATAGCTTCGCTGGACGTTTGCATTGTACCCAATGACGTCATAGCCACTGACTGCGAGTGGATCAAGGGCCAGGTGTCTTTCCACCTGTACAACATCGACTACAATCTTACACTCCGTCAGTTCAATGAGATTTACATCTAGAATCATTCGCGGTCAGACTACCGGCGGCCAGACAACCGCACCGACTACGACGCGATCTTCGCCAAGCTTGTGACGGTGCCGCCGGGCAAGTCAGTGAGCTACCATAATGCTGCGGTAGCTGATTTCGAGCATCCATTCGTCCAGATACTTCACCGAATGCTGAGTTCTACGTTGTTTGCTAGGGGTGATCTATCCCTTAGCAAATTCCATGAGTCGGATCTATTTTTCTTGTATAAACTCCTAAAGCGTCAAGAATGCAACTGGGGAGCCTTCATTCTGCAGTGGGTCTTGGCAGTCAAGCGGAGGGCTCCAATTCACTTTGGAGGTATGATTACTCCACTGGCGCACTACCTCGGTCTAAATTTCTATATTTTGACCCCGCTCTCCAGCCGAAGTAAGGTCAATGTGCAGCATCTTCACCGATCAAATTTGATCATGCTTCGAGATGGTTTACCGTATGCTCATTGTCATGTAAACCATGCTTACCAAGAATTCTCGCTTCCTGATCCGATCTTCAACATCGAAGGGGTGCAACACTTCCGATGGCTTATCATAGCCATTGCTGACTCTGATGAAGGCGATGACAACGACGACGACAACAACAATGATGACGAGGCTGAAGAGGGAGAGGAGGCCTACACTCCTCTTTGGGCACGAGTGGCACCACGGAAGCGTCCTCGCATGCATCCGGGTGCATCTTCATCTTCGCAGCCTCCGCCACCACCACCGCCCTCGCAGCCAAGCGAGGATGTCTATTCAATGCAGGGCATGTATGCTATGCTGCAGGACATACAACAGACGTAGCAGCATCACACGACGATGTATACTGGTATTCAGGGGACTACGAACCGGTTACTGGACATTCAGCGGGCGATCTTCGAGAACGAGCGTCTTCTCCTCGACAACCAACAATAGATTCATGACCGGTTGCATAGGATGGAGATGCAACAACAGCCCTTTTATGATCACTATTGGAGCCATAACTATTTTGGTGGGTATCCACAACCTCCACCTATGCCTCAGTTTGATCCGAAGTTCCAGGGGGAGTATCCATCTTGGGACCCTATGGCTCCACAGTACCCGCCTCCGCCTGAAGAGTAAATTGGTATCTCTGTTCCAACCTTTACGATTGTTTTTTACTATGAGGCCATAGTCGAACTCAAGCTTAGGGGGGTAGTTGGAACAGCTCTATCTTTTATTTTCTCAGTTTTTTAGTTTTATTTTGTTTGTTCTTGTCATTTATTTCTTGCAATCTTAGTTTATTTGTAGGATCCAAATTCTATCTAGTGTAATCGTGGATGTCTTAGGTCTTGTGTCATCTCAGTTGCATGTACATGGGAATTAAGGGAAAATTAAAATTTTTGAGTGTTTGCAAGCTTGAGTGTTGTTCAACTTTGAGCACATAACTTAATAAAATGATTGGTTTTCTCAACTTTAAAACAGGAAATCACAATTGTACATTCCTAATGATTCATGAAAGTGGACGGAATTGGTTGTTTGAGGCTAAACTAACCAAATGATAATGAGACTCTAATTTGAAGTAAGAGAGAGAAACCTCTTAACTACCACACAGGTCAGTAAGGAGGGACACATAATATTTTTCAAAGGTTCAGTCAATTAGTCTTGTGATCTGTCCACCTCATTTCTTTTCACAATCCACCATAAGAATTGGAAGTACTTTACGGTTTTAACCTTTTTGATTTCATATCATGTAGATAGGTCTTGCATTGCAACCACTGTCATATGTTTTGCATGAAAAATAAAAATAGAATAGTTATACATGCACATTATCCTTAGGTGTGTGTCATTTAGTTGCATTCATAACTTTTATACATAGAGTACATTATGTACCTCATTTCTTTTTTAATGGTGAATTAAATTGTTCCATACCTTCTAAATAGTGCAAATTTTCGAGCTATGCAGAAAAAGTAAGCCCAATAAAGCATTCATTATCAATTATGGATATAAGGGCTAGAAAAAAAAGAGAAAAAAATCTGAAAAAAAATGAAATTAAAAAAAAGTCATTAGAAGCAAGTAGAACAAGAAGGAGAAAGGAACATAATTTCACCTGCATTCTAAGATGAGTAAGTACATGATGTAGCTCAGTTAGATATCCATCTCATTTTGAGACAGAATGTTAGTGCATGCATCATTCCACCCAATCTTAGGCATTAGGGTATTTTTCATGTGCATTGGCATTATCTAGGGCATTTTTGTTTTATGCATGTTGAAATCGTATAATGCTTCCATTTTTGCCAGGAGCCACCCATTCCATCCACCCATTACTCGAATTGGTAGGCACCGTGATTTTCTCCTCACTTGTGAATATCAGGAGAACTGCTTCCACGTAGATGGTAGTTAGGGCGAGCAACGTAGTATAGGAGATCACAAGATGCACTAAGTCTGGACCGGCGAATTTTATTATGTTAACTGCCTTATGTGATAGTACTGTTCATCAGTTTTGAGGTAGATATCTTTTATGGATGATTACTGTCGCCTTTAGGGTAATTATCATTCTGTGGTTAGTGCAGGCCGGTATGTGAATGTATGGTGGGAGTCATATGGGATGTCTGTTGTGATGATTTGTTCTTTAGTTAACTCTGGCAATTCTATTCTAAGGTTTCGTTGCTCGAGGGCGAGCAATGTTCAAGCTTAGGGGAGTTTGATGTGATGATTTTGAGTCACATTTATAGACTTGTTTTACATGTGTTTTATGCATTTATTAGTCATTTCTGTGGTTAATGTTGCATAATTCATCTACTCTGGTCTATGATACTTCTCTATGTCAAATCTCCCTTATTTCAGTATTTTGAGTATAAATTATCACAAAAATATGTTTTGTTTCGTCTTATGTTGGTTCATGTTGAAATTTCAGGTAAAACAAGTATCTTCTTCTGTCGATTACATTGACAGAGGTCGATACCATCGACCAGACCACAGGTTGCTAGCTGCAAGGAGCAGAAGAAAGTCGATACTATCGACAGGAGAGTCAATGGTATCGAGTTACCATCAGGTTGTTTCAGAGAAGTGAGTCGATATTATCGACCCATATGTCGATACTATGGACTAGTGGAGCTACAGCGACGTAGAAGGACAAAAATCGACGCCTAAGAATGTCGATACCATCGACCCATGTCGATGGTATCGAGGTGACATCAGTCGCGACAAAGGAAAGAAAAGAAGAACTGCCGATATCACGCTAGGTCGATACAATCGACCCGTGTCGATGGTATCGACACCGTCAGATATGAGTTTGGTTTCAGATTGATCTAAATCTGACGGCGGTGATTATTTGACGACCTAACTCTGAGATTAAACCTAATGACGGCACCCAAGAGGGGAGGATCACGTCATTAGCCACTGCACACATCCCGAGAAAGGGTGGAGAGAAGAATGGAGCCCAGAAGCATGCCCCAGCCGATCCGAACACCGAAGAAGACGATTTCCACCACCGATAGGCGAGAGAACGCGTATTCTACGCCAAGGATCGCTTGGATCTTCTCCGTTCAGGGGTTTCACCACTCAATCACATTTTTCTCTATGTTTCCTTTTCTCTACTCCACGTTTTGCTTTGAGATGAACATGCGGGGCTAATTCCCTTTGTCTTTAGGACCGGGAGTAGCCCGGGAATTCATTGTATGAGAATTTTATCACAGTAATTCATATTTTACCTCTTAAATCCGTTGTATAATTTCGTTTTCTCAAATATATTGTTATGTTTGATCACCATAACAGTAATCTAATGCCCTTGATTACTTTGAAAGAAGAATTAATGGTTGAAAAGAGACGGAATTTACATTAATTGACAAATCCCTTGAACAAGGTGGTGTAAGGTTAATGGTGGATACCGAGAGATCGTTTTTAATACACCTAGTTTAGGGTATAGGTTACTACGACGATGGAACCGACCTAGACATAGGTAGTGAATTGTACCACAACAGTGGGCAATTCTGATTTCAGGCCACTACCCGGATAGAGAGATAAATTTGGATGACTGAATAGAATTTAATACAATGAAAACCCGCGGTGAAACTGTAATCCTAAAGATCTCATTTTGAATTGATTAAACCAAACATTTAATCGATTGCTTTGTTTTGTTTTATTTTTATTTTCTTTTAATTTTAACAACAACTCTCAACTATTTAATCGGTCTAGCTGATCGTGAGTAGTTAGTAGGAGTCTCCGATAATTTCACAAATCCCTGAGTTTGACTCGGGCCTCACAAGGCCTATATTACATTGATACGTATACTTGCGTTTGCACGCACGGTTTACGCGTGTCAAGTTACCAAATGTTGCCTTAGCCATGTGTTTTTTGTTATGAATATATGTATACATGTGTATGCATACATACGTATACAGATAAATACCAGTTTCAAATAATGTAAAAATTGTTAGAGGAAGTGAAGTGAAAGGCCATTTTATATATTTTTTTGTCAAACAACTACTTTGATTTATTTTTCTTGCGACAATTTTGAATTTCCAAAATATTTTTAGTGTATTTTTGGGTGTCCACCCTTATGTGGTTTTCCGTTATGTCATTTAATATGTATATTGTCTTTTAGACAAGCTAGATGAAGATATTGCAAGTGTATAGGTTATTTTTATGATGAAGAATTATAAAGTTTATAGATTTATGCATCAATGTGCATTACCATTCACAAAGTACCTTTGGTGAGGTTCGAGGTTGAGATAAGCTCTCTCAGTCACCAAAAAAAAGTTTATAGAGTTATGACAAGATATTATTTTAATCGTAGCTTGTCCATGATATAATTGATCATGTATCTAACACATTTCTTGATTTCTCATTTCTTTACTTATGATAAGATATATTATAATTATATATAAATATTTTTTTATGGGAAAAATAATGAAAAAGATCAAGAATGAATAGTGTCAAGTTTATATTAACGAAGATCATGATCCAAACAAAATGACATTTATGAATGACCAAATAATGTAAGAGATGTAACATATCAAAAGTATGGCATTAGAGATAAATATTTATAAGTAAAGTGGCAAAGAAAATCGACGATAGAATATAATCTTATTGTAACTGTTGGCTTATTTTCATAGTTGCTTAATTTAGAGTAATCATATACCTTGACAATGAAACTATTATCTTCCTTGTTTTACTTTCATTGTTTATTCATTATATATAAGAAGATGTGTGGAGCATGTGCATTTACTACTTTATATAAATGTATATATATATAGATATAGATATAGATATATATAAATATACATATATATATCACCTATGAGTGGTATCTCATCATAGAGTTGTGGATATTGGTTCATGTGAGGTGGGTTTGTGATACAATGATGATAATGTTGATGGTTCAAATTTGACAATGTTGGATAACCATTTGGGGATATTTTGTATTAGAAATATTTTTATGATCTAAACAATAATGGTCGAAGGATACATCTAATGGATACTAAATATAATTGAACAAGAATATAATGGGAACAATGGAAATGTTGTTGGACCTTTTTTTGTTCCACCACGTCTCGGGGGAGACCTATTCCAAAAGATTGGGGGACTTGAATAAATTGTACATGGGAGTGACTAGGACAAGAAAATCATTCTTGTTGTGGATGTTGATGACCATTAATATGTGGATTGTACTAGAATCACTTAACCATGAAAGTATTTTAAACATTTTCAATTTGTTAATATCAATGAATACGGTTCTTGATGATGAAGTACATGCATTACTTCTTCTGGTAGGAAAACATGATAGGTAGGATACACTCGGTCTCACAATCAATAAATCTTAATAGGAAGGAAATATGACACTTGATTAGGTGAGGAGAAGACTACTGGATGAAGAGACATAAGGACATGTCTCATGTAGAAATGGTTTAGAGTTTAATTTCAAGATTAGGTGTAGTGATATAGCATGAGACACTGGGAGATGTTAAACGTGAAGTGAATCCCATGACTATAGGAAGGCTCATAGTAGATCCAAGTAGAAGAATTGAGGAAGCTTATATTTCAGCATGCTAGTTCACTTTAAAAAATATTGTAACGTCTACATACTGGAACATGGGTGAAGACAAGGAAATGAAGAATGATTACATTAAGTATGTAGTGATAAATTTAGATTACATGAACAAAGAATATGATGTGGTTTTGATACTCTAGGTGAAGTTCATGCATGGTGATGAGAATTATTGTAAGTGTGGGGTGGATTCTACAACTTCTTGGCACTCATCACTCATTGAGATGTTCTTCAATACATATAGGAGGGCATATTTTAATTGTTTGAAAGATGGGGATATCCATATTCTCTAGAATTGTAAAGACCAAAGAGATTCGTGTTGAAATAAGTGTTGGATTCATAATCACACTCAAGGAGGTTCACCATGTTCATGGATTGTAGTTAGCTTTGAAATTTGTCTCTTTCATGGATATAGAAGGCTATAATCTAAATTTTGGAAATAGAAAATGCAATATTACAAATGGGTCTTTTAGTATAGCATAAGGTAAATTGTGTTTCACCTTATCTAAGACCTCATCTAAAGTGCTCAAATGTGGCATACATGTAGTTGGGAATCATCAAATAGATGGCTAAAGAACCTAAATGAAAATGTCTTGAATGGTATGCCAACATAGAACTTGATTCCTTGTGTCAATCACACCAATCTCTTCTCTTATCATGCATGTCAACAAAGAAATCATCACTGAGTTTCTTTTAAGAAAGGATCAAAAGTGAATTCAAATCTTCTTAATTTGTTTTATTCAGATATTTTAGGTTTGTTTGAGGTTGCTTTCCTAGGATGATATATGTATTTTTTCATGTTCATTTATATGCATCTAGTAAGTTGTGGGTCTATTTTTTAAGACCAAGGATCAACTTTTTTAGTTTTTTCCTTCATAAATTCCATGCCATGGTTGGGAGAATACAAAAAAACCTAAAATTTTTAAACACACACAAAAGGGAAGAATGCACTTTTAGGGATGTATGTCATAAGGAATGACAGAAAACAGCCTAAAAAACTGCAATATAATGGTACAATTGATAAGAGGGTTCTACTCTTATGGAGAAAATTTGATGCATGTTGTGTACTTCATAGTTGCCAATGACATTGTTAGTTGAGGCAATAACTATTTTTTGTTGTACACGAGGGTGCCCAGACACGCCTAGGCGGCCCAGGAGACCCAAGTCACACCCTAATTTGGGCGCCCCGATGTAATACATGTAACTAAGCTTTTAATTTTACTTATTTGTATCAACTGATTAGTATTTACTTATGTACTTATTTGTAGAGGTGAGCATTTGGTTAATTGAGTCGGTTATGATTAATTTCATATGGTTAAATAGTTAATTTTATGGTTTAAGATTTTAACCGTTAACCTAACCAAACTAGCGTCGGTTAGTTCAGTTATGGTTAATTCCATCAGTTAATTTTGTTAACCAAACAACACTTTTGTAATAATATTGTATGAAAATAATTATAAAATTTTGAACAATTATTATATTATAGTAATATTACATATAAACACAGTGATATATAGTTTGTAAAAGCTTGTTTCGTTTATAAATGAGACATTTTTTTGAAATAAAAGTAAAATTAGGTAAGTATATATATGAGAAAGATATTTCTTTTTGAATAAATTGTGATTGTTCGGTTAATTCGATTAACCAAAAACAATATTTTTAACTAGAAAATTAATATTTGACCAATTAACCGAAATAAACTAACCAAATTAACCGAATTAACCAAATTATATTAAAAAAAAACATTCGGTTAATCGGTTATTAACCGAATCATGTTCACCCCTACTTATTTGTATTTACCTATCTACTTATTTGTATGTACTTATCTACTGATTTGTATTTATGCATCTATTGATTTGTATTTACTTATCCACGGATTTGTATATACTCATCTACTAATTTGTATTTACTTATCTACTGATTGGAATTTACTTATCTACTCATTTGAATTTATGTATGTACCGATTTGTATTTATGTATTTACCAATTTGTATTTCCTTATCTATTGATCTATATTTACTTATATACTTATATTTATTTATTTATCAACTTATTTAAATTTACTTATCTACTGATTTGATTATGTATCTAATGATTTGTATTTATGAATCTTTTGATTTGTATATACTTATCTATTGATTTGTATTTACTTATCTACTGATTTTTATTTACTTATGTACTGATTTGTTTATCCACTATTTTTTTATTCATCACATTATTTAAATTTAGGGATTTGTTTTTGTTCGTCTACTTTTTAAAATTACTTAGTCATCTACTGATTTATATTTCTTTATCAACTGAGTTGTACTTTTTATCTAATACTTTGCATTTGTTTATCTACTGATTAGTATTTATTTATCTAATGCTTTGAGTTTACTTATCTAACACTTTGAGTTATTTATCTACTAATTTCTATTTACTTATCTAATGCTTTATATTTTTTATGTACTAATTTGTATTTACTTATCTAATGTTTTGAAAAAAAATTATCTCACGGTTTGTATTTACTTATTTACTGATTTGTATTTATTTATCTATTGATTAGTATTTACTTATCTACTAATTTGTGTTTATCATCTACTATTTTTTATTTATCTACTGATTATTATTAATATATTGTTTTATCTTGTCTACTATCTGACTTTGTTAATCTAATTTTTAGTTTTATAAATGTACTACCTCATGAATAGAAATACAAATATAGTTAACATTTTTTATTTCTGATTTATGAGTAATCAATTTGATATTAACTCAAATCGGCATTACAAAATCCCAATAAAGGGAAATGGCAAATAACTCCTAAAAAATTATTATAAAATGAATGTTTGGGCCTCCGCCTGGCTGCCTATACAACCAGCCAGACTACTACATGTAATATGATTAGTTGATCTCTATTTGTTCCTTTTGGATTTCAAATACATGAAAGGTTATGGACATGCAATGATGCATCTTATTCTTGTTTGTGAGTATTTGGATTCAAGTCATATGTAGATTTATAAGGAAAAGTGGAAAAAGAAGGATGATAATGTGGTGCCATGTATTTTACTTGATTATGAAGACCAAAAGTTTGACGAGATGGCAATTAGAATACACATTGATATTGCATTATATGAGGGTTAGATAGTGATAAAGCAAGGTGGTGATAACATATGTGGTGTATGATCAGAAGAAACTTCCTCTAATGAGGATTATGAGGATGTTGCAAATTTTAAACAAGTGCAATCTTAAAATCATGAATACTAGAAGAATGATCAAGCTATACAACACAAGTTCATCGAGTTTCCATATTATAGATTCAAAAGATTATGATTAAGAAATTTTAGAAAGGAAGAGGAAGATCGTCACAAAATAGACTTTTCATAGCAACAACTAAGGATATGTGACATAGTTTGTCATCCTTCATATAGATATACTACTTCTTAGTTTCTTCTTTTCATTGATCATGGGGAGGTAGAGAATTTTCTAGAATCACATACTCGTAGAGAATGCATAGTGCCAACAGGGCCATTACAAATTTAAGTGAATTCTTTATAGAAGAATGGTACCTATGAGCTTGTGTTGCTTTCCAATGGTCAAAGATCATTGAAGAATGAGAATTGTTATAGGATAAAGAAACATGAAAATGGAAAGACATTAGTTATACAACCAGACTAGTGGTCAAGTGCTTCAGTATAGATCAGGTGTGAATCTTGATGATATTTTTTCCTATTGTGAAGATGAATTTCTTAACATTGGTTTTGGGCTTGTTTTCCACCCTTGATATTTATCTTGATGATATAGGTGTGAAGACAACTTTTATTCATGGTCAATTGGAAAATGAGTTCTATGGAGCATCCATGAGGACTATGGGTCAAGGAGAAAAAGAACTTAGTATATAAATTAAAGAAGAAGTTGTAAATGTTGAAATAGGCTCCCAATATTTCATATGATAAGTATAATTATTTGATGCAGATTCATGAGATAATTGTATATCCATCTCTCTACATCAGGAGCTTTCTTCATGAAAATTTTATTATAATTATAATATATGTGAATGGCATATTTATAGTGGGGCATGATGTTAGCTTAATTAGAAAATTAAGATAGATATTTTTTAAAGAATTTTAGATTAAGGATTTGAAAAATCATGTCAAATATTGGGAACATTGATCATAAATGATAGGAAGTAGTGTAGTTTGTGATTGTCACATCAGAGCTATATTGAATGCATTCTTGAGTGATTCTACATGAGTAAAGACAAAGCCGTGAGTAATCCACTTTTAGGTCCCTTCAAGATGGTTAAGAAGTCATGCCTATCAATTGATACGAAGATGGAAAAATTTTCTTGTATTGTAAGGAGTGTGACGTACAATGGTGTGTGATCATTCTAATATTACTCATGCAACTACAACGTGAGTAGGTTTCTCTCTAATCTTTATAAAGGTTAGTAGGAGGCAGTCAAATGGATTTTTAGATTAAACAAAATGCTAGCATCCTATGTTTGATGATTGATAATTGTGAACCAATTCTGAAAGGCTTCTTTGATGTTGACGTGAAAGATGATATTAATCACAAGAAATCTACTTCTAGATACAACTTCAATTTTGTAAGGGGAGTCTAATCTTAATTGACTATGTTGTAAAAGTATTTCACTTTTAATGATAGAGGATGAGTATATTTACATCAACAAAAGCAGGAAAGTAAATACTCTAAATTATGAGATTTATGGGGATGTTGGATTGAAAGTTTATGAGACTATTTGTATGATACGCAGAGTACTATTGATTTGAACAAGAGCACCTTACATCATAAATAGGCAAATAATATTGGGAACATAATACTATTGAGTTTGTGAAATGTTAGAGAAGCAATTACTCCCATTGAAAGAAAACAAATTATAACAAGAACAATATACATGACATGTGATTATACTTTTTCCAGTGATGTTTGTCATGATACTTTTTTCTTTGGGAAGGATGGAAAGATTGTTGCTTTTATGTTTAACTCAAGGGCTAAGCCACTTGGTATTTTGACTACCGCTACACATGTAGTTAAATACTAGAACAAAAGGTAGCATGTTACACAATGGAAAGAAATACAATGTCGTTGCATTGTTTCATTTTAAATAACTATAATACATGAAGGAAGAAAAAGTAAAGAAGAAGAGGAGAGAAGAGTGAAAAAGAGTAAGAATAAAAGAAGCACAATGGCTCTATTCCATTTGGGTTTTTTCTCCAAGAAGTTAGTTCATTGTTCTTTTACTTGAAGTGGAGTGTATCTCTCCAAAATGTTATGTGCGATAGAGTTGTAGGGGTTTCTATTAGATATATGGTTGTATAAGCCATATATATAGCATGGGTTAAGCCCACTGTAGTGTGGCTAGTACATGAAGAAATGTTGTTTTGTGTCTTGTACAGATGGGGAAAATGTTTTATCCCACATTGCTCACTCCTTTTGTGATCCTTATGTGTAGTATCACATGTGACACTAGTGTCTAAGGGTCCTAGGGGAGGGTATTCCCACCTCCTTAGTTGGTATGGTGACCACAACAACACACATGCACACGCAGGAGCCACCCCTCACCTCACCTTGCCTCGTCAGGCCGGGTTAGGCCGGGCTCGAGCTCGGGCTTGTGGATTGTGGAGAATGTCTTCCGTCTTCTTTTTCCACAAGGATACAACTATGTAATTAATTAATTAATTATTAATTGAATGAACTATTTCTTTTCAAAATGGATTTATTCATCCTAATTTGTGGATTTTTTCACAACGTGTACAAGAGCATTCAAGTGATTGTGTCTAATGAGAATAGGATTTTGGTGAGTGTAAGGTTATAAATAAGCCTCCGATCATTAGGGTTAAACAAAATTCAAATGAATATCATCCATCAGTCGTTTCATTCATGTTTTGCAAACCCTAAAGGAGAGCTTTTAGTAGTCTCCTCCAAAACACTGTACGGAGTACTTTTCCCGTGAGTAGCAAGTTCTTCCTTCGCCACCTTAGAGACGCGATCTGGCAGGCGGTGATTCCTACAATCGTTGGGTTGCATCAGTAGTGCAACCAAACGTCATCAAGCATAAGCGAGACGACAAACATCTTCAAGTTCGTGATTTGGTTGACTAAAAGAATGGAACCTATCCTTCTAGATTGTGGGTCTCTGATTTCTTCAAGTAACACGTTCATTTTTTCAATGAGAGATCTGATCTGTGTTCCTAACTACATTTTTTATTTTATCTTGCACTTTTTATTTTTCTACTTCTTATCTGGATTTGGCATAAATCTATTAATTAAATTGCACCTGTTGTTGTTGCATATAATGACATAAACATAAACTTAACAAAAGTCTTAAAGAAATCATTATATGTCATTAATTAACAATGGGCGGTCATATTAGTTCTGCAAATAAAATTGATACTACTAATATGATTGAGAAATTCACTAGTATCCACTATGCTCGTTGGCAGAGTCGAATGCAAATTTGGCTAAACATGGTGGATTACGATTAGTACATAGAAGATGATGTACCTAAATCTGGCGAGTTTGTCCCTGAAAATGCAAATATAATTGCTAACTGGAAGAAGGGTGATAAGACATATTGAGGGTTGATTATGTTTGCTTTAAATAATAAATTGTATAATTCATACTCAAATTCACCTTTCACTCCTTCGAAGATTTTGTGGGAGGCACTAGTAAAGAATTTTAGTACTAAAAACTAGGGTGCTGAAAATTATTATGTGTCTAAATTTATGATGGTTGAGGGTAAGTCTATTTCTAATCAAACACATGAATTTCATATCTTGTGTCATGAACTTTCATATGAAAAGATGGAATTGCCTGAGAAGATCATTTTTATGTCCATCATAGAAAAGTTCCCTAAGTCTTGGCAATCATTTGGCATGACTCTTAAGCATCACATGAGAAGATCATTTTTATGTCCATCATAGAAAAGTTCTCTAAGTCTTGGGAATCATTTGCCATGACACTTAAACATCGCAAAGGAGACTTTTCAATGAATGATCTAAGGAGGAATATTAACATACAAGAAGAACACTTAAAAGAGAAGATTGTCAAGGTGCCTACCGATGCAAACCCTAGTGTCAATTTTACTACCACTAAAACCAAAGATAAGAAAACAAAGAATATTCATAAGCCAAAGGCAAGATCAAGAAGAAATCCAAGAACAAACTTTGTTGGACTTGCACCAAAAAAAACTTTGTTGGACTTGTGCACATGTTTCCACTGGAACAAGGATTGTCCTTCAAAGAAGGCAAAGAAAGCTACCACATCTGCAACTGAAGTGGTTGTAGTCAATATGATGACTACATCCTTGAACATCAATGATGGGTATGTTTCTATAAAACCTAAAATCCTTTCTATTTTTGAACCACTTTATTGGATAATTGACATTGGGGCTAACGTACATGTTTGTGCTGATAAGTCCATGTTTGTGTCTTACCAGGCCTTAAGTGGTCATTTTGTGACATTAGGCGATTCCACTTCTGCACAAGTCAAAGGCTAAGGATGGGTTCACTTGATGTTCCCTTCAGGTATGGTTCTGACACTTCATAGAGTCAGACATGTTCCAACCATTCGACACAATATCCATAGTGGGGTAATTTTAGTTATGGAAGGCTTTAGAGTAGACTGCATATGTAATAAGTCTATTATTACACACCTTCTTGATTCTTTATTTTTTGACAAGGGATATCTATGTGATGTGGAGAACTTATTTAAGATTCTTATTGAACATGTTTCAAATTCCATTTTAATTTGAATGATAATAGTTATGTATGAATGAATCTTGTATCATCTGATGTTTGACATTCACGTTTGGGACATGTGAATGTTGCCTCAATGAAGCATCTAATGCATCTGAATTTAATCCCTAAATTTGACATTAGTGATAATAAATGTGAAATCTGTGAGCAAGCTAAATTTCCTAGGAAATCTTTTCATTTTGTGAGTAGGAATTCAAAAATATTGGATTTAGTGCACGCTAATAACTATGAATTTAATTTGATTGCTACTAGGGATCAAAAGTGTTATTTCATAATTTTATTTGATGGTGATAGTAAATATTGTTATGTATTTTTAGTTTGAAGTAAAGATGAGATATTGGATAAATTTAAAATATATAAGAAAGAAGCTGAAACTCAAATTGAAAAAGTACTTAAATGATTAATGTTTGATAGGGGAGGAGAATACACCTCTAACTTGTGTTTGGAATTTTGCCAATTGCATGGTATAGTTCACGAGGTTACCGATTTGTATTCGCCACAGACTGATGAGATAGTTGAATGTAAAAACTGAATTCGTATAAATATGGTCAATTCTTTACTCCAAACCTCAGGTCTACCCAACTTCATGTGGGGGGAAGCTTTTAATACAACTTTCCATATTCTGAATAGAGTTCTCGATAAAAATGTAGAATGTAGTCAATTTGGGTTATGGAGAGGGAGAAAACTGAGTCTCAAATAACTTTGAGTGTGGGGGTGCCTTGATAAGGTACTTGTCTCTGAACACAAAAGGAAGAAAATGGGACCGAAAATGGTTGATGCCATATTGTTGGGGTATGTAGAGACAAGTTATTCTTATAGATTCTTGATTGTAAATTCTAATATCTCAGGCATTAAGGTCAATACAATTGTAGAATTATGTGATGCTACATTCCTTGCGGATGTGTTTTCCATGAAATCCGGTGTGCCCGATGAAGTATCTCAAGAGGATTCATTCACCATAGGTTCCATTCCAGACCATATAGAAAGGATGATAAATGTGGAAGGCGACTCAGAGCAAGCTATTTCTGAATCGGATGATTATGAAGAAATGGTTGAACCAAGGGAAGTAAACATCCTAGGACATCCAAGTACTTTGGAATCAAGTTTTTCACTTACAAGGTTGAGGATGACCATGTAACTTTCAAACAAGCTATGGGATCTCCAGAAGCTAAGTTTTAGAAAGAAGCTATTAATGATGAAATCCAATCAATTCTCATGAGTCAAACTTGGGAATTGGTAGATTTGCCTCCTGGTTGTTCTACAGTTGGTTGAAAATGGATCATTCTGAAGAAACTTAATGCATACGGGACAATCAATGAGTATAAGGCTAGGTTAGTTGCTAAGGGTTACATACAGATGGAAGGAATAGATTATTTTGATATTGATTCCCATGTTTTTCATATGACCACAATCTGAGTGTTTATAGTGTTGGTCTCCATTTATAAACTATGTATCCATCGGATGGATGTGAAGACCGTGTTCTTACATGGTGATCTTGAAGAAGAGATATATATGGAACAATCTGAGGGATTTGTGTGTCGTGGGAATGAGTCCAAAGTGTGTAAACTTGTAAAGTCATTATATGGCTTGAAACAAGCCCCTAAGCATTGGCATGAGAAGTTTGATTTTGTAATATCATTGTTTGGATTTATTTCTAATGAATTTGATAAGTGTCTCTACTGTAAAATCATTAATGATGGATTCATTTTGTTATGCTTATATGACAATGATATCCTGCTTTTTGGTTAGATATGAATGTAGTAAATGAGACAAAGTCATTCTTGTGCAGCAACTTTGAGATAAAGGATATCGGTGTTGCTGATGTCATTTTAGGTCTTAAAATCATAAGGTCTGCTAATGATATAACTCTCTCTCTCTCAGTCTCACTATGTTGAGAAGATGATGGAGAGGTTTTATTACACATCATGTAAACATGTTAATACTCCATATGATTCATCTAAGGACTTGTTCAAGAATGAGACTGGAGTTCCAGTGTCTCAACTATGATACTCTCAGATCATTGGAAGTTTGATGAAATTAGAACTACACACTTCTTGGCATTACGTTTTCCATGAGTAAGTTAAGTAGGTACAACAATTGTCCTAACGAAACCCATTGTGATTCTCTTGACAGAGTTTTGAGGTATATCAAGGGAACTTGTTCCCTTGGGATGTGTTATGACAAATATCCTTCTATAGTTGAAGGATATAGTGATGCAAGATGGATTTCCATGAACTCTGTTAGTAATGGTGTCTCTAGATATATATTCTTGTTGGGAGGAGGAGTTGTTTTCTGGAGGTCTAGGAAATAGACCATATTGTCTCAATCTACTTTTGAGAGGGAGTTGTGTGATTTATATGAAACTGGTTTAGAAGTTGAATGGCTACATGAACTCAAGTTTGTAAGGGAGTCAGTGTCTAATGGGGTCGTGTTTGTAGACTACATCGGTAACAAAGATAATATAGTTGATCCTTTCACTAAAGCTCTTAACTTGGCCTAAGTGAAAAAATCCAAGTTGGGGATGGGACTGAAACCCCGTTAGATTCGCAGGGTGTAGCAACCCAACCCAAAAGAGTTAAGATCTCACAAATTGGGTTCAATGTGGTAATAACAAGCTTTTGGGTGAATCAGATGATACTATGTATTTTTCTTTGATGCTTCTATAATTTCTTTGTCTATCTCCTAGGAAACATGTTAGTGACATGACTGCAAGTTAGTAAGAGATATGTCTTTGAATGGTGCCAAGTTTTAGGATAGTATGTTAGCAGTACATTCTTAGATACTTCAACTAAATGATTGATGTTGTTTAGGCCGCAACAAGAGAAATGGGTTGTTATGTAATATCAATCATTACATACATTTTGTATGCATTGTCTGAATGCATTATTTTCTATTCTACCATATCTTTATTGTGTTGTTTCCAACCTATACTCTTGCACCCAAGGTTCAGGTTCAAGTCTTTTGTTCACCTAGTTCCTACGGGGGTCACAGTTGGATAACTCAGGTAGATTCACACCGAAAGGTATCTTCTGAAAGCACAATATGGAGGAATGAATGGTAAAGCACACCACACTTTGGACATTGCAGGGGATTGTTAGATATATGGTTGTATAAGCCATGCACATAGCATAGGTTAAGCCCAATGTAGTGCAATCAGTACATGGGTGAAATGTAGTTTTGTGTCTTATGCAAATGGAGAAGAAGTTTTATGTCATATTACTCACTCCTAGAATTTTTTTGGTCCTTATATGTAGGGTCACATGTGACACTAGTGTCCAAGTGTCCTAGGGGAGGGTATGATTACCTCTTTGGTAGGTATGGTGACCACAACGCACACGCACGCACACACAACGCCTCACCTCGGCACGCCGAGCCAGGCCGGGCCGACACAGGCTCAGGCTTGTGGATTGTGGAGAATTTCTTTCATCTTATGCTTTATTTTTGCACTAGGATACAACTACGTAATTAATTACTTATAAATTTAATTATTTATTTATTTCTAAAATGGATTTATTAATCCTAATTGAAAGTATTTTCCTTGCGAATATTTTTACAACATGTACAAGAGCGATCAAGTGATTGCGTCTTAATAGGAATAAAATTTTGATCCGTTTAAGGCTATAAATAAGACTCTGGTCATTAGAGTTTAATACATCTCTAACGAACATCAGTTGTCATCTGTTTCGTTTGTATTTTGTAAATCGTAAAGGAGAGTTTTCAGCCGTCACTTCTGAGTTGTTGCATGGAGTACTTCTCCTGCGAGTAGCAAGTTCTTACTTCTCCTTCGTAGAGACGCAATTTGTTAGGCGATGGTTTATACAATCACTGAGTTGTGTTGATAGTGCAACTAAACGTCATCAAGCACGAGTGAGATGACAACCTTCTTCAGAATTGTGACTGGGTCAACTAGAAGAACATCCCGTATCCTTTTGGATTGTGGGTCGCTGATTTTTTTAAGTAACATGTTTGTTTTTTCAACGAACGACGTGGTTTGTCTTCCTAACTACGTTTTTTATTTTCTCCTATATTGCTTATTCTTCTGTTTCTTATCTGGATTCGGTCTGAACATGTTAACTAAAGTGCACATGTTGTTGCATGTAACGACGTAAACATAAACTTAACAATAATTTACCCCTGTATAAATATTTTATATATCCCTTTCTAATTGTATTTTTTTCGTATTGAAGTACAAACTCGAGAAGAACATTATATTTTTTCTTTATAGTGGATAAATAGTCTTTAGTTGGTCTTTTTCTCATACTCATTGATGGCTTTTCACGTTAAATCTGATATATATCTTCATCCGCTTGCAATTCTTTTTAAATTCATAGACCCGTCTGTGTCGGCCATCACACAATTGTTGGTCGTTGGATCCCGCTGCTGATCACATATCTTGATCCGACATGCGATGTTAATGTTTCGTGTCAGTCATGCAAAATCATACTACATCATATTCTCGGCTAAGATAATTGTTACTTTTTCTTTGAAAAACAAATATTATTTTAATACTTGAAGGGTACTATGAAACTTGGACTAATGCTATTGGACTAAAACATTTGGTTAGTAGCATATTCAGAATATGGGGTCGGTGCGAACTTATTAGATTATCTACTACCAACAATTACGTCAGTAGTGGGTCCACAAAGGCAGCCTATATATAGTAAGTTGATTAATCATCTCTATTAGTAATCGAGCACTGGCAGAACAATTTGGTCGTACATGTACACGTTGAGTTTATTACCAGTAATGTAGGCATTTATTAGTGTAATGTATATCTTTTAACTGCATAAGTGCATCACATGTATCTAGTAATCGTATACTCCATGAAGAACCAAAGACATTGGTTTATATTACCATTATTCTGAGAGGGTAGCTGCGTGCATGTTGTCAGATATTGTTCATCTATCGTTAATCAAAAGATATATTCAAAATGACAATTGGCAAAGACACCTCCCTTCACCTTTGTGACAAATTGGGATTGGGATTTTATTAGGAGAATGAGCGGAAAGAGTCAAGAAACTAACAATCAGATGATGCATACCTAGTCTGTAGTTACCAATAATGTGAAATATTGACGATCAATAGCTGCGCATTTCACAGTTAGCTGGTTAGGGATGCGTGCATTACTTGGTTGTAGCTGTAATAGTTTCCATTTGTCACATCATAATAACTTGTTTATCTTTTAGTGGGCTGTATTCGTAAGATTGTATAAACGAACTCTTCTGGACTATTAATGAGAGCGGCACAAAAGCCCACTCTGTATTATATATGATCAGTTTCTTTTTCAGTACCATTTCACGAGAATTTCTTGGTTTCCTAGAATTCACTTGCCCGCAATGGTGCCTTTGCCATGTTTCCTTAATGAGGTAAACATATTGTGTTTATTTAGGGAATATGTTTTGCATTAAGAGATGTATGTACGATTGTCACGATGTGCATATAGAAATGTATTCTGCCGGATTTGATCAAAGATCCTTCTATTCACAGGTAGCTAGCATTACTTGACAGTCATCGTGACAATATTGGACAATTCATTCTGACAGAACGAAAAACATTGTGAGGATTATCCGTTTTTCCCCACTCCATGATGCATGGCGTAGTATTCAACTAATGAACCGTTTTTTATTTTGTTTCATATGGATTGGGGGTTCTATTTTTTCCGTGCTGCCAGCTTGCATATGATCTGCTGATCTGGATGAGTAGTAAGTTCATGCGTGTATGGATCCAGCTTTAGGTGAGTTGGTTGCTTCTGCTTTTTGTTGAGTACGGATCCAGTAGTGTTGTACTTCATCGTTTTCCTTTGCTTATTGGGAGCGGAATAAATGAAAATGCAGCGTGATTTTTTTAAAAGAACCATACATTAAATATTAAATAGCTAAGTTTTTGTCCAATTAGAAATTGCCTGAATGATTATATATTGAACAAGATTGATCATTGTTTAAATTTGATTAATAATAACAGTTTACTTATGATGTTTTAAACTTAATAAAATTCTAGGTATGTTTTATTTTGAATAATTAGGGTTTGATAAGTAAAAATATTAGTCGACAAAAAATAAATTTTTAATAGTATATGAATACGAAATGTGATGAATACAGTGTGTAGTGAACGATTTTTACTATTTTAAGTAATCATGTTTCTTTAAAATTTGAATATAATTTGGACGACTCAAACATAAGTTTTCTGTAAAATATCAGAATTTTTGAATGTTGTTTAGATCTATTGGTGGGCCAAATTTTATCCCGGAATAACTGAGCCGAGCATGCATTCATGATTTTTACTATTTATATGTAACTCATATCATTTTACAAAAAAATTGGATATAGTTTGGACAGCTCAAATATAATTATCTCTATACTATATATGAATTTTGAAATGTTTGTTAGATCTGTTGGTTGGCCGTGTTTTACCCAGGACTAACTCAACCGAGCATGCATTCATGACTAAGTATTACCATTAACGTATTTTATTTTTACTTATTTATCAGTATATCCTTTTGTACTAAATTTTAAATGTAATTTGAAAACTACATTTGAAACTAATAGTAAAAAATTATAGTTGTTGGAGAAAATTAGACTAACCGCAACCGCTTCATCCAACGAGTTTCAGGACAAGAACAACTTAGTCACTAACATTTTCTATTGAATAAAAATTATATTGTAGTGTTTGTTTATAATTGTTTGAAGTACCTTAATTGGTATGTACCAGTAACCTAGCACCCTAGTATCTTCTGTAGTTCGTCTTTTACTTTACATAAATGAAACTCTCAAGAGAGAGGAAGAGTTATGAATTTGAAGAGGAAAGAAGTAGAGATGATGAATTAGGATTTTATGTTTTTAGAGTCGTTGAAATCAAGGAAGTTTATCTTCTTTAGATGGGTTTTCATGATGAATCATTTTTTTAGATAAGCATTCCTGATATATATTTATAATGGCTCATGCAACCACAATAATCCAAACGATACATGTCGTTGTTACATCAGTACAAGATGAAAATATAAAGGGATATAAACACCAAGGGTGTAATCTCAAGTGGCCAGGCTAGAGAGTTTATAATATCATTACATCATATCATCAAAATAGGTGGGGTACCCTCATGTTATATAATATTCTCGTTGTCTACTAGATAATGCAAGATACGTAGATTGATCTAATTTTCTCCACCTCCTTCGATAGGACAGTCCATCTATGCTCTGGGTATGCTTGTCTTAGTTGTCCGGTTGTATAGTTCCTTGTGTGACATGTCTCTGTGGCAACCTGGATAGTAGGAAATCGTGATAGTAAGAATCCACATGTTGTAAATTTTGATCTGATAGTTTGATATTCTCAAATAAAATCTTATTTCATGATATTCATAAGGTCCATAAGATAGCGACAATCATTGTGTTGTGTTGATTGTAACTATCAATCTGATTTCTAGTGTTTTAAAGTCTGTGGGAGGTGTTGAGGATATGATGTGCTAAAATGATGGTAGACATGGTGTAGTGAGTCCAGATCTGTCTGGATGTGTAACATCTATAGAAGAGGTGTTGTGTGTTTTCTTCATGGTAATAACATAGTGAACATCTGGATGGTCCTGGAAAACCTTTATTTTTTATCATCATATCAGTGGGTATTTTATCATGGAAGATAAACCAAATCAAGATGTGTATTTTAGGTACGCATTTGGTGTGCCATATAATCTTGTAGTCTCTGATATGTCCTCTGAATGTAAAATAATTATATACTTGTTTGGCTGCATATCGAGTTCCCCTATTCCATGTGATGTGTCTAGATGTATTGTATTCAAGTTGGTGCATGATGTCTGAAGTTGGGGTCAGATCTATCCATCCTATAAGGCAAGTCTTGAGGATGTTGTTTTTGTTTGATCCTAATTTGGTCATAGCCTGGCAGTTGTTTTAGTTGATAATTGAGCTAGAGATAGTCTTGGAAGGCGGTTGAAGGTTTATGAAGATCCATGCCACCATGGGTCATGTCAAAATTTGGTATTATTCCATTGGTGTGGCGGTGTCCCGATGGCGCTCGAGATGATATGAAGAGTATTGGCTAGGTGCTTTCATAGAGGTGATGTTATTCTAGAAGCAGTGAATGACCATGGTGGTTGATATTTGTGGTATTTATCAATAAAGATGTTCATCCATAACTTTTCTTCTCGGTTTCTAATGGAGTTGTGATTTTGTGAATGAGGCATAAGTTGTGTAGCTTGATGTTGATAATACCCCATCCACCATCTTCTTTGGGGCTACATATGGTTTCCCTGTTAACTAAGTGTAATTTTATTCCATGGTGTTCCCAAAAAAACTTACAGTGAATCTTATCATTGGGCTTGAGAACAGTGGATGGAATAGGAATGCAAAATAGATGGTAAATAATAACGATTGTGAGTGTGGTGTTCAGTAAAGATAATTTTCATGTAAGAGAGAGGAAATTATTTTTCCAGGAGTTGATTATCGTGTTACATGCAGAGCATGCAAGTAGTGTAGGGGTGAGAGGAAGATTGAGGTATGAGAAAGGGAAGGATTCATGTTTACATCCTAGCATGGCGATGTATATATTCATCTCCGACTCATCAACAAGGGAACCAATAATTCTAAAGTTGTGGAAATTGATTTTGAGTCCAGATAGTTTGTAAAATGTTGCGAGGATCTTGATGAGGTTGATGACATATGCATCATTTGGTTTGATGAAGATGATGGTACCATCTACGTATTGGATGATGTTGTGTGTGCATCCCCTTGGCATGTTGAGGTTGGCATTGTCTGTAGTATTTTGTATGAGAGAGTTTAGAATGGATGTGATAATGATGAAGAGATAGGGTGATAATGGATCCCCTTGCCTCAGGCCATTGGTGTTCTTAAAAAATCAAAATAGTGTTCCATTGATGAGAGCCAAGAATGAGATAGTACTAATACATGAGAGTATCCATGAACACCATTGGCTTGGAAAGTTTAATTTGTGCATGTATTGTGTAAGGAATGCCTAATGACGTTGTCAAAAGATTTTTTGAAGTCTAATTTAAGGGTGAGGGTCGGTTCTCTGAGTGATAGATAGGTGTGTAGGGTTTCCTGCACAGTGATGAATGCATCTTGCATGGTCCTGTGGGGGAAGAAACGAACATTTTTGTAGGTCTATGATGGTATGTAGAAGAGGTTTCATACGACTACTGAGCATTTTAGAAATAATCTTTTAAGATGAGTTGATAAGGTTGATTAGTCTATAGTCTCTGATGGAGGTAGGATGTTATTTTTGGGAATGATAGCTATGTGTGTGTGGTTGATAGGCTTGAGGAGGTGTGAGATGTTATGATGTAGGTGCATCTATTTACAAAGATTGACAAAGTCATCCTTGATGATCTCCCATGATGCTTGATAGAATGACATGTTGAATCCATCTGGTCCAGGATATTTATCCAAGCCCAGATTCATCATAGTTTCCTTGATTTCAGGTTCGTGAAAAGGATCAAGAAAGTTGTGAGAAGGAGATATTTTGTGTGGGAAGATCATATTCCAATCAACGGTCACCATGTTGTTGTATGTGTGCCTGTTGTTGTAGAGGCCTTTGAAGAAGTTGACAATGTGGAAAGTGAGGATCCATTTGAGTAGGGTGGCAATATCTATTCCATCAATGCTACTGATCTAAAGATGATACGTTTATTGTTGCAAGTTGTGTGGAAGAATTTAATGTTTTGGTCACTCTCTTTCAAACATTTGATTTTTTCTTGTAGTTTCCATAGAGTTTCTTCATGGGTTTTGAGAAGTTTGATGTCATCTATAATGTTTGGTGTGAGTCCATAGGTGAGTTTAGCTATAGGGTGGATAGAAGGTGATTTTCTTTAGTCCTGGTGGAGTCTTGGATGGATCCAAAATGTTGCATGTTTTGCATCTTAAGAGATGGCCTAAGATGTTTGAGTTTGTGATGGATGTCATAACCCAAGTTCCCTCAGTAGGGGTAATAGTTCCAAATGATGGCAATCATGGGTATAAAGTTATGGTTTCGAGTCTAGAATCTTTCAAAATGAAAAGGTTTCGGTCCCCATGTAAGAGGTTTTGTAAGGAGAAGGATGGAGAAGTGATCAGATAGGCTAGATGCAATAAGTGTGGCATAAGCCATGTGGTGCATATCAACCCATTATTTATTACATAGAAATCAGTCTAATCTGGCTCTATGTTGGCCTCTATTCCATGTCCAGTATCCATAACATGTATGGATGTCTTTGAGGTGGTGTGTGGTGATAAAGTTGTTGAAGAGAGTCTCATGACAATGCATCAGTGTGTAATCGTAAGTGTTGTGGTCATTTCTCTTATGAACATGTAATAAGGTTGAAATCTCTTCTAATAATCTAGGGGGAAGACGTGAGCTGATTGGATAGGGTATTAAGTTCTTCAAGGAAAGGTTCCTTATAAGTCCCAGGGTGTCCATACACTCTTGTGAAATGTCAGAGCATGTTTGTTCTAGAATCTTTGAACTAGATCGTGATGTTGTGCTTAAGCAGGAAGGAGTGTGTAGCATGGTAAGTATTGTCATTCCTTCCATTAAGAATGCCACCACTGAAGATAATGGGGGGGGGGGTTGAATCCATGTTTTGTAGTGATGACCTCCAATGTGTTGAAGCTGTAAATTGGTCAAAGTGGCTTTGTTTTGCTTAATGGTGACAAGGTTAATGCGTTGTTGGCATATGGCATTCCTAATGGCACGACGTCTATAAGGTGTTTCCACCCCACATACGTTCTAGGTTGTTATAGAAATGATGATAGATGACACTGGCAGATAGTAGATGATATATATATGGGTGACGAGCTCAATGATAAAGGTCTCAATATTGGGTCCTACGATCTGCCCAATGGTTTTGTGGTAGAAGTTTTCTGAGCAAGGTGTCAATGGAAGTGGAATGTGTAAAGGTTACGCCAATGCTATGATAGACTAATATGAATTCCTCTATGCTAATTGATGGTGTAAGAGTGGTGATCTTATCTGGTAGGGAGCTAACTAGGGGCATGGGAGTAAGGACCATCTTGGTATTACTATCAAAAGTATGAATATCAACATTCATATATGGGTGTGTAAGAAGTTCAGATGTAGACTTACCTGTGTCATCAAGAACAAAAACGTTCCTGTGCTTTTGTGACTCCAATGTGCAGAGTAGAGAAGGATATAATTGCACCACTTCATGATCTTTCAAAGAAAGGATCAATTTGTGAACTATCGGGCTCGGAGAAGCTCGAAGATCTTCAATGATGGCAGTCTTCAAATTGTTGAAGGTAGCTTGGTCAATGTCATTATGCAAGGTGTATGGGATGTTAATGGAGTTGAAAGGGGGTTTGAGCCCATGAATTGTTGTTGAGTCATGTGTCATGAGTTGGAGTTGTGGGTACGTGCTTTGAGGCATTGTTCGATGGGTAATAGCAGTTTGGGTATTGTTATTGTTGCCCTGAATGTGTAGGGTCTGGATTGGGGTTGGGCATTTGAGATTATTAGGGAGGTGATTGGGTTCAAAATAGGTAGCAAGGTGGTTTGCATGGTCCTTGAAGGAGGTGATAAAGGTGGATGCGTGCTCAACTCTGAGCTCGACACTATAGACCATACCTCCGCATCTGATGTTGATATATCTAGGGATGGTAGTGTATTTCAAGATAGCAAACACACAGAAAGCTTTGGTGAAATGCATAGGGTATAAGGATTTGGGCTGATGAAATGTAGGGTTGCACCCACCGTGTGGGCAATGTCTTTAAACACTTCCTCATTCCATAGATGCTCTTGTGGTGGTCAGAGTGGCACCTTGTTCGAAAACCCATCGAGTGATACAGGCATGGCAAACCCATGACCACAAGCAAAGGTAAATATTTTTACCCAGGACATGCTCGAAGATGGTATTCATAGGTAAGGTGCAGATGGGCCTAGTGGGGGATAAAAGTTTTGGTTTCAAGATGGTGCATTCTGGTAGCATAAGTGCCAACACTTTAGTGATCTTAATGCATTCAACATCCATTGGCATAGGGCAGTTCATAATGTCAATCTAGATGGTGCATGATGTAAGTGCCTTGAGGATGTGCATACTCTAGGCTAGTAGATCAGTAGAGCATTCAAGGAGTTGGAATTCATGGAGTATACTAAATGTAATATTGATATAGGGTGTTTGTGTTTTATATTCAGAGATAGGGAAATGGCACAGATTGGGGATAGGTGTGTATTAATGGCGGGTTGGTTAAATAAAGGTAGAGGTCCAAGAGGGTTGAAAAGAGAGGTGGTAGCATGTGATGGAGGATTGAGGTTGGATTCATCAGAATCAAAAGAGTCATATAGGAGGGGAAAAAAGAATTTTTGCAAAATATTTTGGTTTTAGAAATGTATGGATGTGATTGGTTAGAGAAGGCAATATTGTGGCAGGTGTTCTTGCATGTTGATGATGATGATCTTCGTTAGGTATGTGGGGTGCAATACTGTGGTGGGGGATACAGCTCAGTCGTGGATTTGGGTAGGATATGGAGATGTGTCCATATCAAGAGCATGTGAAACATCTAAATAGGTTTCTTCAATGCCACCTATGATAACCAAATCAGAGGCATTTACCACATCTATCCTTCTGAATATGGTAGGGTCTTTTGCGTCTCACAAGGATCCATGGGTGATTTAGGTCATGGTGATGGGTATCCTAGAGATTGGAGTCTTCTTCTGTAGGTTGATACAACTCTAAGGACATGGTAATGCTAGATATCTCATAGAAGTAGGGGTAGTGAGGGAATATCGAGGAGTACAAAGTGTGTACCTAAACCTGGGAGGTAAAAGATCTTCATAGCATTGGGGACCTCTGAGGGGCAGGACAGGAGAGGAGGCGGTATCCTCCAGTTCATTCTCTAGTGTGCATTGCTCGTCATTGTTTGTTGTTTGGCCATTTTGAGCCGCAAGCTATGATGAATCTTCTTTCCAATGTATGAAATTCATCCTCAATATGATTAGAATAAAAAAGATATCAAATCAACCTCATTTCTTTTTTTTTCCTGGGTTTTTGTTTCTAGGGTTTTTGAGTTGGAAGGAGGAAGAAAAGGATGATTGATTAGTATTTTATTTGGATTCTAGGAGAACAGTTCAAGGGCTACATTTTTCATAGTTATCTTATTTTAACTTTAATAGTATTTAATTCTATTTTCCTTCAATCCAAGAACTATTCTACTTGAACCAAATCAAAGTTAAAATAACAGTTCAAGGAAAATAGATACTACCTCTCATATGGTAGATCTCAACTAACCTCCATGATCTTACCTTATAGGTAGATCAATACATAGGGTCATAGAGTCCTATGGTCCTACCCAAGGGTATACCAACACATCGACTCATGATAACTAGATGATCCTACCTCACCGGTAGACGATGTACTAGGTCATCTGATAACCTAATGATCCTACCTCACAGGTAGACCATGTACTAGGTCATCCTTCTCATCATTAACAAAGCTATAGAGGTGGACCAGGATCTGAGATAGTCATGCACGTATAATTATGGTGATTTTCATAGTCAATAGCTGCATGTAATAAAAGTCAATCAAGAAATTATTTCCAAGCAACTATTAAAACCTTGGGAATCACTGGGAAACTAAAGCAATTTAACCATAAGCGTAACCACATTCCTAATCCAGAAGTAACTTGATGTCCAAGTAAGAATAATCAATAAATCAATCTGTGATCCTAAAATTAATGCATGACACCCAAGTGTCCTTAAATATCCTCAAGATTGACTCGGGTCCCACATTAGGGTTTCTAGGCCACCTTTTAGGGGTTTAGCCTCCACAATCCAATTATCACTTTTAATGCAATTTTGGCCTACAAACCCTAATTTCAACATTATATGCATGATTGAATTCCGATTATGTCAAATATATCTCATTTACACTAAACTACCAACCTTATTTTTTTAGGTCATGTCAAGATCATTAAGGCTAATTAGCATGTTCAGGTTCTTTTGAAATGACAACTCTGATTTCATCAATGATTACAGTCAAATTCACAAATGAACCTGAATTACCATTTTTCACATCTTCTAGGTTAGTAAACCCTAATTACACAAGTTATAAACAATTATTTCTAATTAGACCTCTTTCATTATATTTATGAAATTAAGTCAGACTCTGATTACTAGCATCAACTAAGTCTATTAAATACATCCATAATTAAGATCTGGGGCTTTGATCTATTTAAAGCATTAAATTTATCCACTTTATGTACTTTCTGAACTAGAAGCAAAATTAGGCGCTAATTATATTTTTTTGTTGCATTCCGTGCATTTTTATGAGCAAGTTTCATATATAATTCATCTTAATCTGAGATACTCGTTTATTTCTAGGATTTCTACAAATAAATTAGTTATAGGCCAATTAGAAGGTGCCACATCATAATACGTGAAATATTACCTTTCTTTTCTCTTTTTTTTTTCTTTTCTGTTGGACCCGCAGATCCCTTGCTTGGGTCTGCCTAGTCCGGGACCCAGGTCCGGTCAATCCTTCTCTTTCCTCATGACTCATCCAGGAGACTGCCTCCCCTATTTCTCTACAGAAACAAGGCTCGCTCGTGCGGCAACCCCCCTTTGCCCCATGAGGCTTCATGCGGCCGCAAGGAGCGATCTCGGTCCTTCACGCAAGCATGCTTGGGGCTTCTCCCCTCCCAGACAAACTCATCACCCTCCCAGCCATGTCCATCAGTGCTTAGAGCAGTGGTGTCTCTCGATCCACCCCATGATAGGGAGCATGATGAACTAGGGGCCAACTACCTTCTCCGCTCACTCGTCCCTCTAGCAAGGACACACTCTCATGCACGGAGCATCCAAAATGTCGAGACCTATTTATAGGTAGGTGGCCATCATGAGACTTGGCTGCTTCCAGGATGTATCCAATTCCAAATGCAAATTTGGGGAATTTCCAATCCTCACAATTATGGTGAGAATAAAGGATTTTTCAGTTTGATTTCCTCACATGGGTATGAAGGGGATATTCCCATATATAGTTGGAAACTAATCTGAAAAAGGGTGTAGAGGGGGTTTCCTTTTACTATTCCAGCTTTCCAAAACATGTTGGAGGTAGAAGACAAGTGGATCACCGTTGGATCTCAGATCAATGGTTCACATTGCATATGCCCAATATAAGGAATTCTAATGTGAATGTGAATGGTGACATTTAATAATATTCCATTCACTTTAGGAATACTTATAAAAATCATATCTCCCAAACCGCATGTCCAATTAATACTGAATTTTAAGGGAAAGTCCATAAGGACTTAAACTACTTGTGTGACAAGTGTGGGACACAAAATCCAAAATATGAGTGACTTTTCTTCATATGCAAGTTATCACTTATTAAAGAATATTTTATGTATATTTTCTATCTCCTATTCTTTTATTCTCTTTATTTGGATTCCTTGTATCCCAAGAAACCATGTGGAGTTTGAAATATCATCCATTATGATTAATCACACATCTTTCCACATATTTCTTGTATTTTTCACCTTTATTTCAAATTTCCTTTTTAATAAAAAGATATTTTATTTCCTCTTTTCCTTTTAATCATATTGGACTCATTATCATATTTGAATCCACAAAATCACATGCACAAAGGAAATATTTCAAAGGGAATCCATTCAATATATATAATTCATACAATTCTCATAATCATACATTTATTGGGGAATATTGCATTTCCAACCATATGAACCCAAAAATTGGGGTTGTAACTAGAAGCTTCTTTGGAGACAAAGGAATATTTTGTCCGTACCAACATACTTCTCATTTCTTCTTCCTCGCTTTATTCTAAATTATCATAGTAAACATACATCATTATCAACAACTATTATGACCTACAGAAGCTACCATGATGACCAGAAGATTCCTCACTCTCTTTCTCAATCCCTTGAACTGTCATCACCATTGGAAATCTTTGTAGCCACCAACTCCTACCCAGATGGTGCTTAATTCCACCAACAGTGGAACCTTCTTTTGCATCCCATTCATGACCAGACAGTTTTAGATGTCACAAGGGCCTAGGGAAAACCACCACTTTCTTCTCCCCCTAGATTTTGTTCCTCCACCTACACCTTCTCCACCATCATCCCTATCCATGAAAACTACCACCTCTCTTCAGACTCCCTTCCTTGTCTTGCATTGCATCCACCAAAAACATCTCACTATGGCCGACAGTAGGGTGTTCCCTATTCAAATCAAATGAGTTTTGGTTCTCTCGTCACACTTGTTATCGGGACGTCTCTTTTTATTAGCATAAATACTAACTATAAGAGAGATAACCTAAATCTAAACACAGATTAAGAAACAAAACATTCAATTCTTGAAAAACATGATTAACACAATATACAAAAACATAGGTAAATTTGTCCTTTTGTTTTTTTAATGAAACCTAATAAATCAATGTCACAATAAGAATAACATATTCATTTATCACAAATGTTTATCTACTTCATTGAAACTGAAATAAAATCTTATTTCTCATATACAGTTAGTTTACAATAGTTAAATATTCATAAAATAACAAACTATCCATCTTGAGAATGAGAGAGTTTAGGGACATTCTAGTCTATATTATTGTATTTACATATCTTTTGTCACAACCACTCTATTGGACGATAACATATCTAAAACACTTTAAAGAACCTCATGAGACTCATATAGAGCCCAATGAGTGGATACCTCCCAATCAAGAGGAGCACTTGCATCACCATCACATTAAGTATACTAAACTTATAAGAGACTTGTAAATATTACCAATTATGGTAGATAAACCAAACAATTAGGACTTATATTTGATGAAAATCATCTAATCAATCTAGACATAACAATAACATCAATTTTGTGACACCCCATCAGTCATGATAGGAACACATTCTATAGAAATCAAACTAAATTTTACGTAAGACATGTCTACCAAGCAAGACTATTCAAAAGACAAGAAAATACATGTCTTATTCATACTGTATATTAAATCCCAAAATCAACCACTTGTCAACATCTAAGATCACATTCCATACCAGATAGATAAGGATGTAAAAATAGATTATCTTTGTAAGAGAATGATTAATTTCTTCAACAAGAAACCTATTCAACAACAATAGGTCTATATGCTACCACTAAAAGGCATGCATTAAACATTCATTCATATTCCACACAACTTTTCACTTTTTATTCATCTTCCTCAAACCTACTTGGCTTGCACCACCCCAAGTAGAACTAGTCACTCCTGATTCTCATGTTAATGACTCACTATCACTATCTTAGGGTCTAGCCGACCACATTAAGATATCAACAAAAGACCCTAGTCCATTTTTGGGTTTCCTAAAGAGGCTCACATCTTCAGCTCGAGAACACGTGATAGGACTCAACATAACATAATGTCACATATCATCATATTTTCCATGTTTCACAAATTTTTTTCATCATAGTTTATTCCTCATGGAAATAGACTTTCACAGATTAGTTCTTAAATCACACCAGATGACTCACTCCTAAATCTTGATGGTCTAACCTTTAAGGACTCGATCTACACTCTGAATATGCTTCTCCTTATTCTCTGATTACTACAAGAAGATTCACTTGATTTCCCCAATATGGACCTCGAGGAAAGCTCATGGTGCCTAGCAAACTAACTAGATGTATTTGTAACGTCTCAAAATCTATAATCTTATCCTATTTCCATGATTAGGATATTAGAATGTTTGGTTCCCTAGATTTGACCAAACAAGGATAAAGTTATACCTAAATGGATAATATTAACTACACAAAACATATTAAGTAGCAATATGCATCATAATACATTCATTTTTACATGAACATAATTATTTAAGTAAATTCACTTATCTTTCTTTTATTAACTAAAAGTACAAATAATTGATAAAATATGTTGAAAAACAGGTATAATGTTATTTAGAAGAACAATGTGGATTTACATGTTGATGATTGTGAATAATGCTTCATTATCCAAATAAATATAGATTTTATATATTCAATGGGATAAGAAAACATGACTCCATTGAAAACAATGTGAAATTTATGGGACTTCAATTCAATATTATTAATGAAAAAGGGATTTATAATAATGTATACGTAAATAAATGGTCTAAACCACAATGGTGATATAATTCATGAAAGATAACTACAGAATCCAATTCTAATATATAAGTCATGTTCCTTTGCTCACAAATTCCTTGTGTGACATGTTTCACATCATTTGCAAAATAATAACTATTTTAATTATATTTGTAAAAGAAAATAAGAATAAGAGCCGCAAGTGTTAAATAAAATACTATAAGTCTTCAAAAGTGAAAACTAATGTTTGGAATCTACATGTCCTAATTCAGATTGGTGTCCAATTTCATAACAATTAGACTTTGTTTACTCACGCAATTTGATTAGGAAAGAAAGTGAATTTATTAACACCTAACTTTAAGAAATTTTGGATTTAGAATATGCATTGATGTCACATGTCAAACGGTTAAGGAAACTTAAGCCAATACATGCATTTTTCCACACCGTTAGATTGTGATCGAATGGGTTGTGGATTGTCTTCAACATCGATCCAAAATTGGTAAGAAGACATAAAATATTGTTATGTAAATTGTGATTTTCTCTCGCCTCAGCTGAACTTTTCCAAAGATTATTTATCCATTGAATTCCTTTTCAAATTCCACATAGGATCATACCTTACTTGCATCCCTATTCTAAAGAATCAAGCAACACCTACATCTAGCCCCAACTCTCTCCAAACCTATAGCCCCAGATGCCCTAATACTCAACCCTACAAATAGGGTAACATATCATACTCTTCTCCGTACCCTACCTAATTTTTCCACTAAGCCAATTTTTCAAGTTCTACTAGGTTCTTCCATGGCTTTCTCAATCTCTGACTTGACTTCTAGACATACACCCATAGCAATTCTCACTTCCATCTCTCAATATTTCCTAAGCTAAAGTTCCTTAGAACCTAACCTTCATTTTTGTGTAGTCTGGAGCGTTGAATTTCATCTTTTTGATGTTTCCACAAATATCTCTCTACGTCACATCACGGTCATGGCTCAAGCATATGAACAAGAGGACTAATAGAGGATTTACCATTTTTCCCCTAGTCACCTCATTTTGGCTATTTTAATTGAAGGAAAATTTTATTTTCTGCATCCTTTCCTTAGCTAGCCATGGGATTTAGACGCTCGTAGTTTGACGAAAGATACCCTATGACAACATAAGAGGTTTAATCACATTTCAGGGTATTTTTTTTATCCAATCACAATACAATTTCCTTTATAAATCAATAAAATCATTTATCCTGTAAATTACATAATGAATTGTAGTAGTGTCTAGAAAAATATAAAAAAATTGGAATCGTGGAATTTTTTATCTTTTGGTATAGTTTTTATTGCCTAATCCTAAAGTATCAAAGACATAATTTTTGGGGATTTAATGATTCATATACACTTAACATTAATTTAAGAAAAATTTTTATGGATACAAATTTGTGATTTTCGATCAAATCAATGATCAGTAACATTGGACCTACTTTCTAGATTAAAATCATGTGTCAATCTAGGGTTTTATCGAAGGATTTGTATATCTATGGTTTCCTCATATATAACGTACATTTAACCCTAATTGTACAAAACATTATGTGTAGGTTTGAGGTGACTTTAGACTTAAAAGGCTAGAACTTGATATCAAATTAAATACTCTAATCAAGGTATGATTGCATTTCCTATTATCCTATATTGAACAATTAACCTAGTTTTGTCCCCTCTTAATGTATATATCATTCCTGAATTCAATATTGAGCAATTATTTTCTTTACTCTCTTTCTCTCTCTCTCTTGAGCCTGATTGACATATTTTAGTGATAAATACTATCTTTATTGACTTGATGATTTATTTGTCTCTAATCTTAATGACATGAACTCTTGACCTATGTTGGACTTTTAAATTATACTTTGCTTTTTGTTGAAACCCTAATTGAGATATTTGAATCAAGTTGATCCTTATTGTGAGATGGAACCCTAATTTTACCCACTTTTATGGTGCATGTTGATATCATCCATTTTTGTGATAGAAATCTTAATTTTCTATAAAAGACTAAACTTTATACTTGCCTTGTGACGTCCCCATATTTTCTAAAACTTAATCTGATGTGTGATGTCCAAATTTAAACCCTCACCTCAGCGAGAATCCCAATTTAAACATCCCAGACAAGGATAAGAAAAATAAAATCAGAGGAAGTCAAAAGGAAACAATCAGTAGCATGTGTACATGAACAATAATAAAACCATACAACACATGTTCACCATTCAACATATAATTACAACATGAATTGTTATAACATTTGATATTACATATTGAACAACAAACTATACATATACATGTACTACCACTAAACTACAGGATCTTAAGACAATAGGTCCACATGTACATCAGCTCGCCAAACAACTCTCAACTATCTTGGATCTTCAAGAGCATAACCACAACCTAAACAAGAGATTACATGCGGTACACGTCAGCACAATATTTCAAGAATATTGTACTGAGTAAGCCTACGTGTCTTTTTATATACCTCTCATCATATCTTGGCAATAAGGTAAAACTAATACTTGGCAGTTATAAAGAAATGTAAGAAAAAGCATATACTTGCACAAATATGTTCATTAACATAAGAGAACACATATATTTTAAGCACATTTCCATCATATATCTTTTGCGTCTGCCACCAAGTGGCTTTGACATCTTTAGGCCTTATGATCTACTACCAAAGAGTTTGAGATCATTTTATGTGTGATATACTACCAAAGAGTTTGAGATCTAACACATGTGTTCTACTACCAAAGAGTTTGAGATCACTTCAATGCACTGTACTACCAAAGAGATTAGTGCTATCATATGATGGATCATATATCTTATGTTCCATGTGTTCATAGCCATAAGTATGGAAAATCAAGCAAGATATCATACAAGAACAATCATTCCATCCAATACCATATGCCCAGTATTACACAACATATAACACAAGCATAATATATTATAAGCCAAGTAAGAGGTAATGGTGTACCCTCCAAAGAGACATCTTAATCACATATGTATTCCTCAGGTTAACTCTAACCTTGTTCATCCTTGATTTAGGCAAGATCATAAACTATCATTAGGTTCTCATCATCTTACATCTCATCTTAACCCTAATTGTGTTCATTAGGGTTTAGCTTATCTTTTTAGGATATTCTCATGATTACTTGTATTTTTGTCTTAGATTTATATTACTGATGTCATATTCCAGATTATAGTTCCTCAACTGAATATGCTCATGTGTCACATTATGATGTGAACATATTTAACATTATGTCACTTTCATTAACCATATTAGGGTTACATCTTATGTATTAAGAGTTCTCTTCATATAACATGAATTTCATGTATATAATTGTTCTCAGATTTATATATATATATATATATATATATATATATATATATATTTCCCAATTACATATATGAGAGTTTTTTGTAAATTTCATCATTTATTGAGCATGTATATATTTATTGCATTTCACTTAGGGTTATTAGCCCTAATTATACATATAGAGAAAATTACATAATTTAGTGCATCAACATGATCATTACTGACATCATATGCACTATAAACATTATTATGAAGTTAATGACATTTTTCCATAATTTTATATCATCCTTTGATATTTATTATCCACAAACTAAGTATTACATATCTTACATGATATCACCTATATTAGTCTCTCAAAAGACTGATATTATCATTCTACTGTGTTCTACTCATTTTTTTGAGAATTTCCGTACCTTATTTGTAATTTTTTGATAATCGAGCTATTTAATATGAATTATGCAAGATTTGAGGTATTTACTGGAATTACTGGGTGATTTACCTTTTTCTGGCCATTCAGCAGCGGCCACGTGGCTCATGTGGGATGCGCTGCTCCTTCGCCTGGCTTGTGCTCGGCCATCCGGTTTAATGATTAGCCGCCCCGGTTCACTGCTAAATGTCTCTAAGCCAGGTTGAGCTACTGGCTTCTTCTTCATTCACGCACTCTTTCTTTGTTCTCAACGTGCACAGGCACCGCCGTCTGGGCTCTCCTCCGAAGAGGGATATGCCTTCATCACCTCCTCCTCATCACAACCTAATAAGGTCAGGAGATCCTTCCATTCTCCCTCAATGCCTCCAGCCTCTTTGAAATCTATAGCGCCCTCCGGATCTCCACTCCCGCTAGCTCGCCGCCATGGAGGTCCTTTGCGGCGGAGCTAGAAGGGGGATCTCGCTTATGGACCCCTTTCTCGACCCCTCCTCATTCTAGAAGCTCCGGTAGACCACTAGGAACCCAAGAGCACTCCTAGACAATGCTTAAAGGGCCTGGAGCACCGCCCCTAGCTCCAAGCTCCTCTCCGGCCAACCTCGACCTCGCCAGCCACATTGTATAAACCTCAACAACACTCCAATTTTATTAAAACATTTGGGATTCTCAAAACAACTCAACATGTGTGACTTCACTTGTGTCATTGGACATTTAGGATTCCAAATCCCACTCCATCACATGCTACACACCTTAAAAGATATTTCGTCCATGAAATTATGCCAGAAATTTCGTGTTTCACATCATATACATCTTAAAAGAACTTTCGTCCTTGAAAGTAAACCATACTCATACTTTTAGGGAAAACTTTATTTTTCCATCATCCACATGTAGGCACTATTTTATGTGTAACATATCCACAAAGGTTACCTAGAACCATGTATCTGAAGCACTATTAGGGGTTTCTACAACCATCTTGGTGCACAACCACTCCATTCAAGGTTAAACTCAAGGTTTCGAAACTTAGGTTATGTCATGACATATCTCATATATCAGGGTTGCATCCTTATCTTAACCCATGCATTAGGGTTCCCACATCATATTACCATGTTATGAAAGAGTTAACTAAAATTAACTCATACATCAAGGTGTCATCAACATTTTATATTGTGCTATATTTTCAAACATATTTATTAAGCACTAACATTATCATTGTTTGGCATATATCATTAAGATGATGTCATATCATTGTTTGTATAAATTACAACATTTACTAGTGATTTCATCACAAGATTAGTCAATAGTATCACATTATCATCGTTATTCTTGTGTATGGTTAACCATTTATGCATTGATATGTATAACCATCCCTAGGTGTCCATCATACCATGTTCATATATCATGTCTCGAGATTAGATCACATCCATACACACATTATATCATAGTTGTACTAAAAAAACGTATGCAAGTGGCTCGTGAAACACGTATCAAAACTTTATATAGTCCAACTGAGGTTCTTCTAACCCATATCATGAGGGCAGTGTCATGCTAAATGTCTTTGAGCTCACTCAACTCTATGAGTATCTCATATGTACAAACTATATCTTCCCTCTCTGTCTAGGGTTCTTAGGTATACCTCATTGGCATTAGATATAACTTCATTAGCTCTGGCCACGTACTACAAACCAAACCATGCTATGACATTCTCTTCATAAGTCTTCTACCTGTGAAACATGCTTACCCAAAGCTCTCTTATACACACCGTTAGATTCCTATGTGGGAAACCACCAACCCGAACATGAGGCTTCTCAGAACTAACATAGCTACCTCCTCCAGGGTCTTGGGCTCTCTCCCTCACCCAGATGGCAGGTTCTCATATTCCTATTCACATGTTCATATAACCAACCTCTTGCTGACTCTAGGGTTTGGTCCTCCCAAGGAAATCTAGGGTTCAGCAAGACTATAGGAATCATGCATTAGGCAACTCAACTAATTCACTCAGGAGTATTCTTGTTTAGGACATATCATATCACATATTTCTCATATTTCTCATATCATGGAGTCTACGTTCTCTAACCTTCTCCCATTGGGTCTCACTCTCTCTAGAGTTAACCCCGAAACTGGTCCTAATAGTAGAGGTCCTCCTTTGTAAAAGAGCTTGAGGCTCATGCTGACCCACAACCTTGTCTTAACTTATCATATCTTATCTCATAAAAGAATGCATACTTGCATCATCAAAACTTATCTCAAATCCTCAAAAATGAACTTAATGCCTCAAAGACAAACATATATCATCATAACCATCTTATGTCATCTATATAAGACTTGCATCATATAATCAAAACTTATATCATCTATTCTATCTATCATATATTCTAACAAGGCTCTAGACATCTAATCTAGAACTACTCTCTCTTCTAGACTGATGTCATCACTTTCACTTAGGTTGCATGACCACCTCCTACTCATACATGTGTGGGGACACATTTTTATAATACATATACATAATAAAATATCATATAGTTTTTCTCCGATAAAACAAGCGTCAGAGAAAACTATCGAGGTTCGATCTGTTTGAAATCAAAAACCAAATCCAGAAAATGAGTGTCCCACACATAGTAGAGAGTACAGTGTCATGAAAACTAGCGAAAAGGGTTAGAACAAGGGGTAGACTAGTATAGCTATGCTAGACAACGTGTGTAATATGTCTAGGGTTTCTCTTCCCTTGATGCACGTCATTTCCAAATAGTGCAACGTCCCATACCGCTGTACTACAAGGAAGGAAAGACATCTATGGACTTGCTACTCAACAAGCACCAGTCTAGACCTAGTTCTCAGACATCTAGGTGCTAACCTAGAGGCTAGGTCAGATCTAGTCTTTAAAAGATGACTAATCTAACCCTAAAAATTATTAAGTTCAAGGTTTTCTGGTTTTGAGTTGCATAATGAGCAAATGTCAGGCTTTGCTATTGTTCATGCTCTGATACCACCTGTGACGTCCCCAGATTTTCTAAAGCTTAATTTGATGTGTGATGTCCAAATTGAAACCCTCACCTCAGCGAGAATCCCAATTTATACATCCCGCACAAGGCTAAGAAGAATAAAATTAGAGGAAGTCAAAAGGAAACAATCAGTAGCACATGTACATGAACAATAATAAAACCATACAACACATGTTCACCATTCAACATATAATTACAACATGAATTGTTATAACATTTGATATTACATATTGAACAGCAAACTATACATATACATGTACTACCACTAAACTACATGATCTTAAGACAATAGGTCCACGTGTACATCAGCTCGCCAAACAACTCTCAACTATCATGGATCTTCAAGAGCATAACCACAACCTAAACAAGAGATTACATGCGGTACACATCAGCACAATATTTCAAGAATATTGTACTGAGTACGCCTATGTGTCTTTTTATATACCTCTCATCATATCTTGGCAATAAGATAAAACTAATACTTGGCAGTTATAAAGAAATGTAAGAAAAAGCATATACTTGCACAAATATGTTAATTAACAAAAGAGAACACATATATTTTAAGCACATTTACATCATATATCTTATGTGTCTGCCACCAAGTGGCTTTGACATCTTCAGGCCTTATGATCTACTACCAAAGAGTTTGAGATCATTTTACGTGTGATCTACTACCAAAGAGTTTGAGATCTAACACATGTGATCTACTACCAAAGAGTTTGAGATCACTTCAATGCACTGTACTACCAAACAGATTAGTGCTATCATATGATGGATCAGATATCTTATGTTCCATGTGTTCATAGCCATAAGTATGGAAAATCAAGCAAGATATCATATAAGAACAATCATTCCATCCAATACCATATGCCCAATATTATACTACATATAACACAAGAATAATGTTTTATAAGCCAAGTAAGAGGTAATGGTGTACCTTCCAAAGAGACATCTTAATCACATATGTATTCCTCAGGTCAACTCTAACCTTGTTCATCCCTGATTAAGACAAGATCATAAATTATCATTAGGTTCTCATCATCTTACATCTCATCTTAACCCTTTTTTTTTGCAATATATCTAGAGATTAGCTATTATTCATCCCGTTCTCTAGTACGGGCCAAATGCGGTTAAGAAGAATGTTTACATCCATAGATAGCCATGCTGGCTTGGCAGAGAAGAAAGTGAAATTTGAAGAAAGGTACATGGATCTCTTTGCTAGAGTGTCAGCTACTTGGTTGTGTGCTCTGCTGACAAGGACAAGCTGAAGATTGGGCAGATGAGTGTTTGCCCGGGCATATTCTCTTTTTAAGGGTTCTAGCTTGCATGCGGCCAGACCAGTATTATGGAGTGAGCTGATAGCCATGGATGAATATGTGAGTATCATCGGATGCTGCTAGTTGTTGTCAATGCATAGTTGTATTGCGTAGAGGATCCCTCGGATTTCAGCTTCAAGCATAGAGGTGGCCAAGCCGCACTTGCCACTGCCAAGGAGACAACTACCAGAGCAATGGATGGCACGAACACCTAGTCCCATCCTATGTGAGTGGTATTGGAAGGCGGCATCCACAAATACAAGCTGGTGGTGCCGCTGCGGCCTGGGCGGAGGCCGATGGGTTCTGGTTGTGGTGGATGTAGGGTTTCTGCTGGTCGCCATGATGGCAGCCATTTTTTCTTTGATAAAGGAGACTGTTACTGAGGTAGGACGTCGTTTGCCTTCATGGAGATACGCATTGCGTTCCTGCCAAATAGACCAGCATCCGACACAATGCAAAGTGGTAGCCTCCATCGTGTCTTTGCCTTGGATGATGTAGGTGATCCATTCATCGCCGAAAATACTGAAGAAGGTTGGGGCCATGTGTAGCGACCTCCACACAGACTTGCTCGACGGGAAGTCCCTGAGACAATGCGTGATAGTATCCTGGTCCTCACGGCAAACTGGGCATAGAGGGTCGTTGCTGATGTGTCAACGCACAAGCTCGGTTTGGGTAAGGAGTGCTCTGTGCTTAAGAAGCCAGAAGAACGTACAAATCTTAGGGGGCGTAGGCAGCTCCCATATTCTTGTCCAGGCATTGTCGGAGGAGTGTGTACTCTGTAGAGGTTTGATCCATGCATATGCAGAACTGGGAGTGAATTCTCTGGAAGAGGTAAAAGGCCATGACCAGACGTCCGGGCTGGCAGAGGTAACAGGCACACAAGTATTCTCAATTCGTGACCATGTTAACAGAGGAAGATGGGTGTGGATAAAGCTCCAGTCCTAAGCACCAGTGGGGAGCACCATGCTTTGCACTTTCAGGTCTTGGAGGTCATCTGGGATCGTGACCGTGGGGACCAAGTCGACAATGGATTTTCCTAGGAGCCATCTGTCGTGCCAGACGTTCGTATCTGAGCCTGAGTTTACCACTTTGTGACAACAATCTTTAAGGTTAGGAAGGTGCTTCCTGATGAAGGACCAAGCAGTCGTGCCCGGTGTTTTTAGAATAGAACCATGTTTGAATTATTTATGTCGCATGACATCGACCCATTGTGTTGGGGTGCCGTTTAGGAAGTGCCAAACATTCTTCAGCATCAGGGCAGTATTTTGGTTCCTGGCGGACTTGAGACCAAGACATCCGTGAGCTTTACTGCACGTTACCTTGTCCCACGAGAGTAAGGAAAGCTTCTTTTGTTCTCTTCCTCCGGACCACAGAAAATCCCTGACGTGTTTGTCTATGTCGTCGCAGAGAGTGGGCAAAAGACGCACAGTCTGCATAGTATAAGAAGGAATAGTCTGTAAAGCAGACTTAGCAAGAGTAATCCGGCCAACAAGGGAGAGATGGCGAGCAGACCAGCTATCCATTCACCCTTTAATTTGTTGAAGAATGTATGCATGTGTTTGCTTGTTTACTCTATGGTGAAGCACGGGAACGCCTAGATAACGGCCAAGATCAATCGTGCTTGGGATGCTCATACGACGGCAGAAGGCACATTGTTCAGCTGTAGGGGTGTTGGAAGAGAAGTAGCAGCAGGATTTTTCTTTCGAGACAACCTGTCCAGATACTTTTGAGAAAAGTTTGAGGACTTTGTTGATGATTAGAGCTTGCCCCGGGGAGGCCTCGGCCATGAGGACTAAGTCGTCAGTGAACATCACATGTGAGAGCACAGGTCTGTCTTTGGTAATCAGGATCAGCTTCCATGTCCCTTGTGCAACCTCAGCATTGATAGCCTGACTTAAACGTTCCATGCATAGCACGGACAGATACGGGTTCAGGGGGTCTCCTTGTCTAACTCCCTACGTAGTAGAGAAAGGCTCCATGGGTGCACCTTCCCATAGGATCGAGGTGTTACCGATGGAAACAATTTGCATGATCAGGGCAACCAGGTTGTCTGGAATGCCTGTCTTCTTTAGAGTGTCTGTGATGAAGGCCCAGCGCATACGATCAAAGGGCTTCGATAGGTCAAGCTTGATAGTGACCCACTGTCTCCTGCCTTTCATGTTCTTCATGGAGTGGACGACCTCTTGGATGAGGAGTATATTGTCTCTGATTCGTCTGTCGGGGATAAAGCTTGATTGATGAAGAGAAACCCAATCACTGAGGAAGGGTTTTAGGCATTCTACTATGACCTTGGAGATGAGTTTAAGACAGCAGTTGTTAAGTGAGATCGGCCGTAGGTCGCTGCAGCGTTGTGGATGGCTGATTTTGGGAATGAGCACTAGCAAGGAATCTGCCATGCGAGGGTCGGTTTTGCGGGTGATGAAGGCTTCCTAGACCGAAGAGACGAAGGAGCGCCCGACATGGGACCAGTGTTGCTGGACGAAACCGTTGTGAATACCATCTGGGCCTACGGCCTTAGCAGGGGCCATAAGGAACAAAACGTGTTTTATTTCATCTTCGTCAGGAATGGAGGTGAGGAGCTGTGGGTTGGCCGGTGGACCGAAGACGCCCGTGTATGCCGAGATGGCATTGATATCAGGATGGTTGTGGCATGGACTACAGAGAAGGTTGGTGAAGAAAGCTTGAATCAGCTGCTTCATACTTGCGGTACTTGTGATCCAGGCCCCGTTCTCATCACAGAGTCTAGATATTTTGTTATGATGTCTTCGAGCTTTGACATAGGCGTGGAAGAACTTGTTGTTCCCATCACTGTATTTCAGCCAGTTGATGTTGGAGTGTTGCTGCCAGTCCGCCTCCTCTCATGTATGAATGGAACTCAATTGTTCCTGAAGCAACACACATTGCAGTTGAGTAGAAACAGAATTAGATGTTTGAAGTTGTAACTGGAGCTTTTCGATTTTACGGAGAAGCTGATCCTTTTGCTTATATTGTTGTTTGATGTGATGAGCGTCCCACTTCAAGGCCACAGCTTGAAAAGTAGGTAGGGCATCCGTCATAGATTTGGTATTGTCCCATGAAGGAAGAAGTTCAGCCTCAAAGCCAGTTGTAACATCCCAGCTCATTTTTGTTTTGAAGAAGTTACCCTGTTGTATCGATTGACGATGGCAAGACAACAGAATAGGGTGATGATCGTTATAGAGTCTGGAAAGGACATTGACTTGCATGCCTCCCTCGATGGACAGCCACTCCGCATTAGCTACTTTCCTATCGAGTTTTTCTCTAAGGCGACCCTTGGCGAAGGTGAAGAAGTGGCCTGAGGAAGGCATATCCCTCAGACCAACCGTGGTGAGCAGTTGATTGAATCTGAGACTGGAACATATGTCAAAACTCGTCCCACCTTGTTTTTCAGATATATCAAGCATAGTGTTGAAATCGCCGACTAGTGCCCAGGGCTCATTGATAGAAGCTGCAAGACCAGTGAGGTGTTGCCACAGAAGGTCCCGCTTTTAGGGGTCAGGACTGCCATAGACGAAAGTGAGTTACCAGGAATTATTGATGCGGCAATGAACATATTGACGGTGGCATTGACATATATCAATGGAACAGCGGTTGTTGTCCCATAGGACCCATATGCCACCGGAGAAACCAAGCTCTTCCACTCGGTGTGAGGAGGTATAATTTAGCTTCTTAATGATCTTGTCAGCCTTTAACCCACTACAGTGTGGTTCTAGAATGACTAAAATTTGGAGTTTATATTTTCTCTTATACTCTTTTAGAAGAGTTATTTTGTCTTTAGACCCAGCTCCCTGAATGTTCCAGCAGAGGATGTTAGTCATTAAACAAATAGTAATAGGGCGAGCAACACGCTCATTACATGGTGGCGAGCAGGCCTGGAGGATCAGGCGCTGCGTCCATGCCTATGTCGAGACCAGGTTTGTTAGCTTCAAATAGAAGACCCTTCTTAGCACTTGTAGCGTAGTCCACGCTACTTACAAATTGAGCGATCTTGCCCTTCTTACATTCACGGCCCGGGCTGATCGTTTGGTATACTACCCTTCTATTGTGAAGGATAACTCCACTGCCTGCTCCATCCGCCCCTGCTGAGAACACAAGTGGATCAGAGGAGTTGATTGTGGGGACGGAGGCCTGGAAACGGAAGGCCTCTGTTACTAAGGCGTCGTCTCTTCCTTCACTCACTTCGTCATCAACCAAGGTGATGACTGAGTTGTCTCCACTTTTGTGGGGTACAGATGGTTTGGCAGTTGGGAGGAATGGTGGCTTGGCGCTCGTCTGCGACCCTTGGCCCACAAGTTGCTTCCCTGCCTTCTTCTTATTCTTCTTATGGGTCACCGTCTCCCAGCCCCTATCACAGTCCTTGCTGGGCTCGCTGGAAGCTGCGGCAGTAGCAGGTTGTGCCGAGGGGGATGTGACTTTGGCATCCATGTGCTTACTGCGCTCGCTTGATGCAGGCTGAGATATTGTTTTCTTGCCGGAAGGGGGGCGCCGTTCCGGCATCATTGCATGGATGTCAAGCGTATAGGCCGGCACTATATTCAAAGTCGGGCCTGCGGAGGAAGATGGGTCGACGCTGGGGAAGGCTGGGAGAAACTTGCAGTCCCCTGCGTTGTGGCCGAGCCTACCGCACTTCATACAGAAGGTGGGAAGGTTCTCATATTCTATCTGATACTTCTCATTGTGAAGGAGGAGCGCCGGGAGTGGAAGCTGGGATGTATCTACTTTGACGGCGATGCGGGCAAATTTTCCCCTGTGACCAGATTGGGTGGTAGTATCTATTTTGATTGTCCGTCCAATCAAGTCGTCGATGCTCCATAGCAGGTGATTTTGAAAGAGATGGATTGGAAGATCTGGCAGTCTGGCCCAGACAACTAGTCTCCATGGGATGGGATCGGAGGGGCGGAAGTCTTTGGACCACGATTGCACTGATATGTAGTGGTTGAAGATCATCCAAGGACCCTCGGTTAGGGCACGAATGAAGTCGACGTTGTTTTCTAGTTGTATGATATAATACCCCTTGTCGAGATCTATGGCCCTGAACTCATTAGTGAGTTTCCATAAGATAGGGATCCTATTCATTAGCGCGTTGAAGTTTACAGTGGTACCGATAACTTTGATCACCACAGAGAACTTCCACGGTTCAAGGAGGGGCGGCAGGATCGCAGGATTGATGGAAATAGCGGGTATAGCACCGTCCTTAGATATGCGGATGTCAGTAGGCGACAGAAGGTCCGGGGACACCTGAGATAGGGACACCGACGCCTTAGTCTAATGCCCGGTCATTGCTACTCTGTAGGTTTTTGTATGCTGCTGTGGCGGACGATCCGCGTTGTTCATCACGGTGTCTATTTGGACGACAGGAACTTCATGAGAGGTTGGGGCAGCATCGAGTGAAACGTTAGCCGATGACTCATCGTTGAGAGAGGCAGCGCTGGAAGAACCACGCCCGGCGCCGCGGCCTCCCCGGCCGCCTCTGCGGCCGCCTCCCAAGGCACGAAACCCTAGAGGATGACTCATCTCTAGATCTTCCATCTCATCTTAACCCTAATTTTGTTCATTAGGGTTTAGCTTATCTTTTTAGGGTATTCTCATGATTACTTGTATTTTTGTCTTAGATTTATATTATTGATGTCATATTCCGGATTATAGTTCCTCAACTGAATATTCTCATGTGTCACATTATAATGTAAACATGTTTAACATTATGTCACTTTCATTAACCATATTAGGGTTACATCTTATGTATTAAGAGTTCTCTTCATATAACATGAATTTCATTTATATAACTGTTCTTAGATTTATATATATATTTCCAAGTTACATATACGAGAGTTTTCTATAAATTTCATCATTTATTGAGCATGTATATATTTATTGCATTTCACTTAGGGTTATTAGCCCTAATTATCCATATAGAGAAAATTACATAATTTCGAGCATCAACATGATCATTAATGACATCAGGAGCACTATAAACATTATTATGGAGTTACTGACATTTTTCCATAATTTTATATCATCCTTTGATATTTATTATCCACAAACTAAGCATTACATATCTTACATGATATCACCTATATTAGTGTCTCAAAAGACTGATATTATCATTCTACTATGTTCTACTCATTTTTCTGAGAATATTTGTACCTTATTTGTAATTTTTTGATAATCGAGCTATTTAATATGAATTATGCAAGATATGAGGTATTTACTGGAATTACTGGGCGATTTACCTTTTTCTAGCCATTCAGCAGCCGCCATGTGGCTCATGTGGGATGCGCTGCTCCTTCTCGTGGCTTGTGTTGGGTCGGCCGGTTTACGATTAGCCGCCCCGGTTTGCTGCTAAATGTCTCTGAGCCAGGTTGAGCTACTGGCTTCTTCTTCATTCACGCGCTCTTTCTCTGTTCTCAATGTGCACATGCACCGCCGTCTGGGCTCTCCTCCAGCGAGGGATATGCCTTCATCACCTCCTCCTCATCACAACCTAATAAGGTCAGGTGATCCTTCCATTCTCCCTCAACGCCGCCGGCCTCTTTGATATCTATAGCGCCCTCCGGATCTCCACTCCCACTAGCTCGCCGCCATGGAGGTCCTTTGCAGCGGAGCTAAAAGGGGGATCTTGCTTATGGACCCCTTTCTCGACCCCTCCTGGTTCGAGAAGCTCCAGTAGACCACCACGAACCCAAGAGCACTCCTAGACAATGCTTAAAGGGCCTGGAGCACCGCCCCTAGCTCCAAGCTCCTCTCCGGCCAACCTCGACCTCGCTAGCCACATCGTCAGCACATTAGGCCATGAAAGCACCCATATGAGACTCAATTGACCTCGAACTTTGTTTCCCTCTCTTATCTTCCTCTTAAAACCCCCCTTCTAGCTCCCTACTCTACTCCTTCCATTCTCCCTCAATGCCTCCAGCCTCTTTGAAATCTATAGCGCCCTCCGGATCTCCACTCCCGCTAGCTCACCGCCATGGAGGTCCTTTGCGGCGGAGCTAGAAGGGGATCTCGCTTATGGACCCCTTTCTCGACCCCTCCTCATTCTAGAAGCTCCGGTAGACCACTAGGAACCCAAGAGCACTCCTAGACAATGCTTAAAGGGCCTGGAGCACCGCCCCTAGCTCCAAGCTCCTCTCCGGCCAACCTCGACCTCGCCAGCCACATTGTATAAACCTCAACAACACTCCAATTTTATTAAAACATTTGGGATTCTCAAAACAACTCAACATGTGTGACTTCACTTGTGTCATTGGACATTTAGGATTCCAAATCCCACTCCATCACATGCTACACACCTTAAAAGATATTTCGTCCATGAAATTATGCCAGAAATTTTGTGTTTCACATCATATACATCTTAAAAGAACTTTCGTCCTTGAAAGTAAACCATACTCATACTTTTAGGGAAAACTTTATTTTTCCATCATCCACATGTAGGCACTATTTTATGTGTAACATATCCACAAAGGTTACCTAGAACCATGTATCTGAAGCACTATTAGGGGTTTCTACAACCATCTTGGTGCACAACCACTCCATTCAAGGTTAAACTCAAGGTTTCGAAACTTAGGTTATGTCATGACATATCTCATATATCAGGGTTGCATCCTTATCTTAACCCATGCATTAGGGTTCCCACATCATATTACCATGTTATGAAAGAGTTAACTAAAATTAACTCATACATCAAGGTGTCATCAACATTTTATATTGTGCTATATTTTCAAACATATTTATTAAGCACTAACATTATCATTGTTTGGCATATATCATTAAGATGATGTCATATCATTGTTTGTATAAATTGCAACATTTACTAGTGATTTCATCACAAGATTAGTCAATAGTATCACATTATCATCGTTATTCTTGTGTATGGTTAACCATTTATGCATTGATATGTATAACCATCCCTAGGTGTCCATCATACCATGTTTATATATCATGTCTCGAGATTAGATCACATCCATACACACATTATATCATAGTTGTACTAAAAAAACGTATGCAAGTGGCTCGTGAAACACGTATCAAAACTTTATATAGTCCAACTGAGGTTCTTCTAACCCATATCATGAGGGCAGTGTCATGCTAAATGTCTTTGAGCTCACTCAACTCTATGAGTATCTCATATGTACAAACTATATCTTCCCTCTCTGTCTAGGGTTCTTAGGTATACCTCATTGGCATTAGAGATAACTTCATTAGCTCTGGCCACGTAGTACAAACCAAACCATGCTATGACATTCTCTTCATAAGTCTTCTATCTATGAAACATGCTTACCCAAAGCTCTCTTATACACACCGTTAGATTCCTATGTGGGAAACCACCAACCCGAACATGAGGCTTCTCAGAACTAACATAGCTACCTCCTCCAGGGTCTTGGGCTCTCTCCCTCACCCAGATGGCAGGTTCTCATATTCCTATTCACATGTTCATATAATCAACCTCTTGCTGACTCTAGGGTTTGGTCCTCCCAAGGAAATCTAGGGTTCAGCAAGACTATAGGAATCATGCATTAGGCAACTCAACTAATTCACTCAGGAGTATTCTTGTTTAGGAAATATCATATCACATATTTCTCATATTTCTCATATCATGGAGTCTAGGTTCTCTAACCTTCTCCCATTGGGTCTCACTCTCTCTAGAGTTAACCCCGAAACTGGTCCTAATAGTAGAGGTCCTCCTTTGTAAAAGAGCTTGAGGCTCATGCTGACCCACAACCTTGTCTTAACTTATCATATCTTATCTCATAAAAGAATGCATACTTGCATCATCAAAACTTATCTCAAATCCTCAAAAATGAACTTAATGCCTCAAAGACAAACATATATCATCATAACCATCTTATGTTATCTATATAAGACTTGCATCATATAATCAAAACTTATATCATCTATTCTATCTATCATATATTCTAACAAGGCTCTAGACATCTAATCTAGAACTACTCTCTCTTCTAGACTGATGTCATCACTTTCACTTAGGTTGCATGACCACCTCCTACTCATACATGTGTGGGGACACATTTTTATAATACATATACATAATAAAATATCATATAGTTTTTCTCCGATAAAACAAGCGTCAGAGAAAACTATCGAGGTTCGATCTGTTTGAAATCAAAAACCAAATCCAGAAAATGAGTGTCCCACACATAGTAGAGAGTACAGTGTCATGAAAACTAGCGAAAAGGGTTAGAACAAGGGGTAGACTAGTGTAGCTATGCTAGACAATGTGTGTAATATGTCTAGGGTTTCTCTTCCCTTGATGCACGTCATTTCCAAATAGTGCAACGTCCCATACCGCTGTACTACAAGGAAGGAAAGACATCTATGGACTTGCTACTCAACAAGCACCAGTCTAGACCTAGTTCTCAGACATCTAGGTGCTAACCTAGAGGCTAGGTCAGATCTAGTCTCTAAAAGATGACTAATCTAACCCTAAAAATTATTAAGTTCAAGGTTTTCTGGTTTTGAGTTGCATAATGAGCAAATGTCAGGCTTTGCTATTGTTCATGCTCTGATACCACCTGTGACGTCCCTAGATTTTCTAAAGCTTAATTTGATGTGTGATGTCCAAATTGAAACCCTCACCTCAGCGAGAATCCCAATTTATACATCCCGCACAAGGCTAAGAAGAATAAAATTAGAGGAAGTCAAAAGGAAACAATCAGTAGCACATGTACATGAACAATAATAAAACCATACAACACATGTTCACCATTCAACATATAATTACAACATGAATTGTTATAACATTTGATATTACATATTGAACAGCAAACTATACATATACATGTACTACCACTAAACTACATGATCTTAAGATAATAGGTCCACGTGTACATCAGCTCGCCAAACAACTCTCAACTATCATGGATCTTCAAGAGCATAACCACAACCTAAACAAGAGATTACATGCGGTACACATCAGCACAATATTTCAAGAATATTGTACTGAGTACGCCTATGTGTCTTTTTATATACCTCTCATCATATCTTGGCAATAAGATAAAACTAATACTTGGCAGTTATAAAGAAATGTAAGAAAAAGCATATACTTGCACAAATATGTTAATTAACAAAAGAGAACACATATATTTTAAGCACATTTACATCATATATCTTATGTGTCTGCCACCAAGTGGCTTTGACATCTTCAGGCCTTATGATCTACTACCAAAGAGTTTGAGATCATTTTACGTGTGATCTACTACCAAAGAGTTTGAGATCTAACACATGTGATCTACTACCAAAGAGTTTGAGATCACTTCAATGCACTGTACTACCAAAGAGATTAGTGCTATCATATGATGGATCAGATATCTTATGTTCCATGTGTTCATAGCCATAAGTATGGAAAATCAAGCAAGATATCATATAAGAACAATCATTCCATCCAATACCATATGCCCAATATTATACTACATATAACACAAGAATAATGTTTTATAAGCCAAGTAAGAGGTAATGGTGTACCTTCCAAAGAGACATCTTAATCACATATGTATTCCTCAAGTCAACTCTAACCTTGTTCATCCCTGATTAAGACAAGATCATAAATTATCATTAGGTTCTCATCATCTTACATCTCATCTTAACCCTTTTTTTTTGCAATATATCTAGAGATTAGCTATTATTCATCCCGTTCTCTAGTACGGGCCAAATGCGGTTAAGAAGAATGTTTACATCCATAGATAGCCATGCTGGCTTGGCAGAGAAGAAAGTGAAATTTGAAGAAAGGTACATGGATCTCTTTGCTAGAGTGTCAGCTACTTGGTTGTGTGCTCTGCTGACAAGGACAAGCTGAAGATTGGGCAGATGAGTGTTTGCCCGGGCATATTCTCTTTTTAAGGGTTCTAGCTTGCATGCGGCCAGACCAGTATTATGGAGTGAGCTGATAGCCATGGATGAATATGTGAGTATCATCAGATGCTGCTAGTTGTTGTCAATGCATAGTTGTATTGCGTAGAGGATCCCTCAGATTTCAGCTTCAAGCATAGAGGTGGACAAGCCGCACTTGCCACTGCCAAGGAGACAACTACCAGAGCAATGGATGGCACGAACACCTAGTCCCATCCTATGTGAGTGGTATTGGAAGGCGGCATCCACAAATACAAGCTGGTGGTGCCGATGCGGCCTGGGCGGAGGCCGATGGGTTCTGGTTGTGGTGGATGTAGGGTTTCTGCTTGTCGCCATGATGGCAGCCATTTTTTCTTTGATAAAGGAGACTATTACTGAAGTAGGACGTCGTTTGCCTTCATGGAGATACGCATTGCATTCCTGCCAAATAGACCAGCATCCGACACAATGCAAAGTGGTAGCCTCCATCGTGTCTTTGCCTTGGATGATGTAGGTGATCCATTCATCGCCGAAAATACTGAAGAAGGTTGGGGCCATGTGTAGCGACCTCCACACAGCCTTGCTCGACGGGCAGTCCCTGAGACAATGCGTGATAGTATCCTGGTCCTAACGGCAAACTGGGCATAGAGGGTCGTTGCTGATGTGTCAACGCACAAGCTCGGTTTGGGTAAGGAGTGCTCTGTGCTTAAGAAGCCAGAAGAACGTACAAATCTTAGGGGGCATAGGCAGCTCCCATATTCTTGTCCAGGCGTTGTCGGAGGAGTGTGTACTCTGTAGAGGTTTGATCCATGCATATGCAGAACTGGGAGTGAATTCTCTGGAAGAGGTAAAAGGCCATGACCAGACGTCCGGGCTGGAAGAGGTAACAGGCACACAAGTATTCTCAATTCGTGACCATGTTAACAGAGGAAGATGGGTGTGGATAAAGCTCCAGTCCTAAGCACCAGTGGGGAGCACCATGCTTTGCACTTTCAGGTCTTGGAGGTCATCTGGGATCGTGACCGTGGGGACCAAGTTGACAATGGATTTTCCTAGGAGCCATCTGTCGTGCCAGACGTTCGTATCTGAGCCTGAGTTTACCACTTTGTGACAGCAATCTTTAAGGTTAGGAAGGTGCTTCCTGATGAAGGACCAAGCAGTCGAGCCCGGTGTTTTTAGAATAGAACCATGTTTGAATTATTTATGTCGCATGACATCGACCCATTGTGTTGGGGTGCCGTTTAGGAAGTGCCAAACATTCTTCAGCATCAGGGCAGTATTTTGGTTCCTGGCGGACTTGAGACCAAGACATCCGTGAGCTTTACTGCGCGTTACCTTGTCCCACGAGAGTAAGGAAAGCTTCTTTTGTTCTCTTCCTCCGGACCACAGAAAATCCCTGACGTGTTTGTCTATGTCGTCGCAGAGAGTGGGCGAAAGACGCACAGTCTGCATAGTATAAGAAGGAATAGTCTGTAAAGCAGACTTAGCAAGAGTAATCCGACCGGCATGATCAAGGTCAATAAGAAGGAATAGTCTGTAAAGCAGTTGCGTTGGAGAAGACAGTAAAAGGGAGAGCTCGTCCTCCCTACTGGAACGGTCTCACATCTCGTTTTAGGGGTCTACTCACTCCTCTAGTCAAGCCATGAGCAACTGACCATTTCATTCCCTTCTCTGGTCCACGATCACATCGTGGGGTGGCTGGGAACTCTCGGCGTCTGACTACTCTACGACCTCGGCTGGTCCGGAGGTAGGGGATGGCGGATGGTTTGTCAGATATACATCCAAGGGCTTGGATCAGCCTCATTACGAAGAGAATCAGTGACATCCCTTTCTCAAGGGTTACAACCACTAGATCGACAATCCAGGGCTGCAGGTAGGCCACGCGGACGCAGCCCAAAGCCAAGGGGCATGATACAGCCTGAATTGGGCTCAAGCTAGCAAACTTAGGTCTATTAATCTTTGATAAAGCATATTATTTCACAAAATTCAAACCTAGATAACTTCCTCTAGGAACATCCAATTGCCACCAAATTTTAACCATAGCTTCCTCACTACAAAAGGTACTTTGTACACGAATTTGGTGCCAAAACGCAAATGCTAGACCATTCAATTAAATTCCTCAAGAAGGTGTAAAATTATGAATCCAAAACATTGTATAAACCTCAACAACACTCCAATTTTATTAAAACATTTGGGATTCTCGAAACAACTCAACATGTGTGACTTCACTTGTTTCATTGGAAATTTAGGATTCCAAAGTCCACTCCATCACATGCCTCTACATTTTGCATGCCCTATGACTCTGTAGCCATAGAGTAGTATAATTACTTTGGTTTTTGGGTTGTGTGTCCATGTGATATTTTTGGGATGGATGTTGTGTGCCCCATATTCGGGTTGTGTTCCCACTTTTATATATTTTTGGAGTTTGGTAGTACATCATTATATATCATGTTTCAAGGTTGAGAGCCTTGACTTTCATTGTTATTTATATTGTTCTAGTGTTATGCTTATCTCACATGCATGTAAGTTGTTATTATTGTGACCGGTATTGTGCCCAAGTTTTATTTGTTCTTGTGTGGCATAATTTTAATATTGTTTAATGGCAAGTATTCTCCATGTTATCATCTTTTAAAATTCATCTTCTTTTTAAACCCACTTGGGTAGTCCTTTCTTTTTCTATTGGAAGCCTTATTTATTTGACATCCTTTATTCCTTATATTGCTCAATCCTAATTTAATATGTTCATACTAGCGTTTATGTTGATTCATCTACTTTTCTCCTCTTACTGGGGTATGTTTCCAACCCCAGGTGTAAGTCAAGGAGAAGTTAACCAAGTTGGTATGGTACATCAACAAGAGTAGCTAAACCATTTTCAGAGATAGTTTTGAGGGGGTTAGATGACCCTATGTTGATCCTATGATTAGTTTAGTGTTCATATGTATCACCATGTATGGTAAAGGATAGTTATAATATCAAGCATTGTAATAGTTAGATATTTTATATTCCCCTCCAACATTTGGTATCGTTAAACATACTTTTGAATAAATTTGATTATCATCCTTTGTGAAATATTTAGTTTTATATGGTATGTTCCTTTTTATTTGATTTAGTAGGCATTCGATCCCCGCTCAGGTCCCACTCCTTACAACATGGTATCAAAGACATTAGTGGTTGGTTATCTAACTATTTCAATCATGTCTCCCTTAGGATGTTTACCTTTTAGATAGGTTTCTTATAGCAAGTTCCCTTGCCTTATGCAAACATATCCTTATGGCTGGAGATAATTCATCCATTGATAACCTAGCTAGTTATGAGACACCCCAGAACCCAAAGTACATAATTTCAAGGATGGACCCTCCCTTTACCCTATGGTATCTCAAGTTACCCCTCCAATAGGAAGTCGTCCTTCAGTGGGTCAAGATACCTTGACATCTGCTATTGCTAATGTAATTTTATAGTCATCTCTCCTGAATAAGATATAGCCTTGCTACAAAAATTCTTCCCCACAGCTATGGTGGGAAAGTTGAACACCCCTTTCATATCTAATAAGACAAAGGAGTAATCTCTCATAGACTTCATCAAGAAGCAACCACCCTACTTCAATTGTGAAGGGGGGTTAGAGATGGTTGGTAAGGCTGATGACTAGGTGTTAGCCATAGAACAGGCTTTTGATGGTATGGCATGCCCTCCACATCAGAAGGTGTAATGACCCCATTCCCCGACAACCCCCAATCAAAGAAGGCCAAGAAACTAAAGTCGTTATAAAAAAATAGGATCAAATGGTTTTACACATAATAAAAAATAATTAATGAATTTTAATAAACTAACTAAATTTGATTCAGGAAAAAAAATCTTTTCATGAAAGTTTACAAAATATAGGATTCCAAGATTTTACCCAAAATATGTACAAACTAGCTATATCCACCAAATATTAGACTTCCCGATTCACTTTCAATGTCTTTTTCATTGTTTGTTCAGTTTCCATAATGTAGTAAATTAACCTAAAATGTCGACAAACACAACATTAGTAAGTATAACAAGTTATACAGGTATGAGGGGGGAAACAAAACTTCACAAGTAATGGTAACAACATAATTTGCAAATTATTGTTTAACAAATCAAATTTAATGTTCTCATCATGACTAGCCAATATAAGTGTCTCCACCCTTTGTCATAACCCCTCAGGGCATCATACTATAGTATTCACACTCTTCCCCTGTTTAGGAAGATGACTTTTTCATGTTGCCCCCTATTTAGGTGGGTGACTTCTCATGTACCACCTATTCAGGTTGGTACCAATTTGTGCCTTCTTCTATTCAGGCGGATGGCCTCTCCATAGATGCATAGGTGGCCTAGAAATGAGCTAATCATGTCCGTATATAATGTGATAGTGATAGTAACTTTATAGTTGCAAGGAAGTAAAGTTCATCCAATAGTCATATATTTGTAAACCATGCGGAAAAACTTGAGAAAGCCACGTGAAACGAAACTCATAGGCATAACCACACACCTAGTTTATGAGTCCAAATAAGAATGACCAAAGACAACCACACAAGCCACCAAGCAACTCAACCTAACATTTTAAGGCATAACACCCATGTGTCACTAAATGATATCAAGATCTACTACTAGGTTTGACTTAGTTTACAAGTTAAGTTATTAATTCCATATCAGTGTTTCATTAAGTTCCAATCTCCACATTCTCATTTACTACCCTTAATACTCTTTTGATCTGTAAACCCTAGTTTTGGTTTCACCTTCATGTTTGTATTCCAAAAGTTGCCTCTTTATGCAAAAGTCCAACTTTTATCATGTTAATATTTTGGGGATGAAAGAACATGCATTTTGAAATTCTTATGTTGACAAACCCTAATTCCATCATTAATTGCACTTTTAAATTAAATGAAACCCTAATTATCCAAATTAGGTGTCATTACTCTCAAATCATATCTAGGTTATCCTTTTTATGCAATTAGATAAATCTTAGATTAATAACATCAACTAAGTTCATCAGATTCATTAATACTCAAAAAATAGGGTTTTGATCCATTTAATCACTTTAAAGATAGCAAATTTGAAGAGAATCAAATGACGGCTAACGGGAGAGTGGGGGTTGATGATGCTCTGGGCATTTCTAGGGAAACCCTAGAAGATGACGGCGGCGGGACCAATCGGAAAGAAAAGGTAGAAGGGTCGACGATGCAGGCCACCAAAGGCATGAATCATGATAATCTAGAAAAGTTCAGAATCAACCTAACCTATAAGGGCATGCGAGGAGGACACCCTTCAGAATGAACGAATGAATCAAGTATGATGGAACTCGACCCAATGAAGGAGGATGACGACAACCCTCTTTTCACATAAGGGACATCCAATACCAATAAGAAGTCTTTTAAACAAGCGGTCTCTGGACAGGGAAGCGGTGGTGGCAATGTTGGCGATCAGTTTTTCATCGACACTGAGCCAGAGGAAATCGTAAACCCAAAAGATATAGAACTAGTCTATCATAAAGGATACCCAGAAATATATGTATCACCTGAAGTGGAAGAAGTCTTGAGAAAGCTGTTTAAATATGCCATAATCGTCAAACTCATAGACATGCATGTTGGGTTCCTAACAATGTCTGAAAGACTGAAACTTTTATGGAAACCAGTGAGTCGATTCAAACTTTATGAACTAGCAGAGCAATATTGTGTCGTGTAATTTTACTGTCGAGTTGATCAAGAGAATGTGTTGACGAAGGGACCATGGTTGTTGTTCGGTAGTTGCCTGGCTGTTTGGCCATGGGACAGCTACTTTGAACCATCCAAGGGGCTTCCAGATCATATTGTGACATGGGTACGCGTGATTGGCCTACCGATCCACTACTACAACAATGAGATCTTCAGCCGTATAGGGGAAGCCCTCAGACTTCTGGTGCGAGCGGATAATCATTCAATTAATCATATTTGCAGTAGATTCGAAAGGCTCGCTATTGAAATATAAATAGCAAAACCAATCCAGGTGGCCATTGTCATCAATGGACGGGAATAAAAAATTGAGTACGAGTCCCTCCCAAATATGTGCCTTAAGTGCAGTAGACTTGGGCATGATGTCGAAGACTGCAAAGGGCTTGATAAAGAACCAGAAAAGAAAGACAATAATCAAGAGGAAGATGAAGCAGGTGTTAGATGGATGGAGGAAGAAGAAAAGTGGCAATTCTACTATGGCAAGAACATATTTCTTCTTCCTCCATCCATCTAACACTTTCTTCATCTTCCTCCTGATTATTGGAATGAACAATTGCTTCTCCGGGGGAATTTGGAAGCAGTTGTCCCGATGGCCGCAGCGCAACAAAGACAATCCAAGGAAGAATATGGGCAAACACAAAGGGAAAGCACAGTAGAATAAGTATCAGGCCCTGGAGGAAGAAGATGAAGGTAACAATCTGAATACTGAAGAAAATAATGAAGATCAAGCCACACAGCCAAACCTAGAAGACGGGTGCGGACCAAAAATCTGGAGGAAAAAACAACGACGTAATGAGGATATTGATGTCTCATCCAAGAAACAAGCTCAACAAGCAACTGCAAGTGCTACGTCTGGCCATGCTAGAGTAGAAGAAGTACCTCAAGAACCCTCAGTTCCATTACACACCGCAGTGAAACCAGTAGGAGATGAAGTTATAATGGGAAGACCACAACTAGAACCTGAAGAACCAAATAAAGGTGGGAAGGTGGACACAGTTGAACATGCACCGTCTACTGCAATTAATGACAGCATCGGCTTACATGAAGATTTAAATAAGGAAGCAGTGCATGCTGGTAGGAAAGCCAAGAGAAGAAAAGCCAAATGGGAAGTAGCAGCCCACAGAAGAACCAATCTTCTATCATGCGAAGCAGAGCTAGAAGAGGACTGGAGGGTGAGGAGGGGAATGTGGGTAACTAACCAGTTATCTACCTTTATCTGTTGTTAATGTTAAATACACTAGCCTGGAATATTAGAGGTGCTAGCAAGAAGTCTGCTAAGAACTTCCTCAAACAACTTGTTGTTGAGCATAGTATCAAGATTGTATCTATCTCAGAGTCTTAAATATCTGGTGCAGAAGTGCAAAAGGTTATCAACGAGCTAGGTTTTACTAGCTCTCATAGAGTAGAAGCAAATGGCTTCTCCGGGGGAATTTGGATTCTTTGGAATGAACACGAGTGTCATATCCAGATACTACAAAGTCACAAATACTTTATCCACTGCTGTGTTGACAACAAAATGGTATGTACGTTTGTCTCTATGTCTCCTAGCCCAGGCAGAAGGCCTATTTTGTGGGAGCATCTCAAGAGACTTAGCTATCAAATCTCTAACCCTTGGATTGTTCTTGGCGATTTCAACTGTATGATAAGCCCTGACGAGAAGATTGGCAGTGATAAGTTTAACTTCAATGAAGCTAACAGGTTCGCAAACGCCATCATGCTGGTTGGTCTTTCAGATATCGGCAGTATGGGCCACACTTTCACTTATAAAAAGGGTCTCCTCCATGAGCGCCTCAATAGAGCACTCGCCAATGAAGCTTGGATTCACAGTTATGACTCTTTCAACTACGTTAACTTACCTCACATAGGCTCGAACCACAACTCGATCGGAATCCTTGACTCCATCAAGCCGAAGAACAAGAAGAGGTTCAAGACCTTAGCATCGTGGAAACGACAAAAGGAATTCAACACACTGATGTAGAAGAAGTGGAACTCATCCCTGCCTTTTGAGACTGCTCTGGAATCTGTTTGCAAACTGATTATGGAATGGAATACTGGTTTCTACCACAATAAGGGGAAGAGGAAACATAAACTTATAACAGCCATATCCCAGCTACAAAAAAATCTGGAAGCAAAGCTCAATACTGAAGAGGACCGCAAATGTATTGAACTTGAACATGAGCTCGAGAATATATACCTGAAAGAGGAAGAGGACTGGAAGTAGAGAAGCCATATAAACTGGTTAGTGAATGGCGATAACAATACAAAATTTTATCATGCTTACGTTAACATGTGTCGCAGGATCAATAACATCAAATACCTCCAGAATGAGGTTGGCGATCGGACAAAAGACATTCCTGAACTGCAAAAGCTAGTGACCAATCACTTTTGTAATCTGCTTACAGAAAATAGAGCTCCTTCTAATGATGCCATGGACAAGATTCCTGGGCAGTTTAAAGCTCTAGCACACCGACAACTCATACAAATGGGAGTTTTGGTGACTGAATATGAATTGTGGTGGATCATTAAGGAGGTGAACCCTTTCAAGGCAGTCGGGCCTGATGACACTGATATATACTTTATCAAAACCAACTGGAAGATGATCAGAAATTCTTTACTCATTACCATATGTATCTTGCTCAATGGTAATGATATCCCTGATACTGTCGGAAATTCTAGTTTAGTACTGATTCCTAAAGTTAAACATCCACTCAATTGCAATCAACTATGACCCATCACGCTTAATAATACATGTCTGAAACTGGCTTCCAAAGTGGTAGTCAGCAGAGTCCAGAAATTCATATCCAATTGGGTCTCAGAAGAGTAATCTAGCTTTATTCCTGGGTGAAGCATCACCGATAACAATATCATGGCACGGGAAATTATCCATAATCTCCAAAGGAAACAAAGCACCTCGTATATGGCCATAAAGATCGACCTATCAAAGGCGTATGACCGAATGTCATGGAGGTTCATTGAACAAACTTTAAATCGAATGACCTGGCCTCCTCAAATTAAGAAGTACATTCTAAATGCTCTAGGAGAAGGAAATACGAGCATTATTCTCAATGGAGGAGCTCTGCCAACGTTCAAAATATCTAGGGGTCTTAGACAAGGTGACCCAATGTCACTGTATCTACTCATCTTGTGTATGGAGAGACTTACACAACTCATTCAGCAGTAGGTTAAAGCCAACAAATGGAAACTAGTCAAGCTTACTCAGTAAGGACCGCATATATCCCATATCATGTTTGCAGATGATATCATAGTTTTTGCTAAAGCATCGGTGGAGCAAATCAATGTTATCAATAATTGTTTTCATCTCTTTGAGGAGGCATCAGGTCAGTAAATTTCGATTGAGAAATCCAAAATCTATTTCTCCTCAAGTGTTAATAGAACTACTAGAACGGCAATCTGCACGGCTAGTGGCATACCAGAAACTGATGATTTGGGAAAATACTTGGGCGTCCCTCTTTTACATAAGAAGATCAATAAGCAAACATACTCTTTTATAGTGAACAATATGGAGAATCGCATCAATGGCTGGGCAGCAAAAATGTTATCTTTAGGCGGGAAAATCTGCCTGGCTAAATCAGTACTTACTACCCTACCCACTTATGTCATGTAGACTAGAAACATCCCTATTTCTATTTGCTCCAAGCTTGACAGAACAATCCATAAATTTATCTGGGGAGGAGACCATAAAAGCCAACCTATGTCCCTTGTTGTATGGCACAAGGTCAGCACTAGCATGGAGAATGGACGCTTGGGAATAAAATCTATGGCAGACTAGAACAAAGCTCTACTTTGGAAGAACACTTGGAAGTATATGACCAATAAGAATTCTGTATGGACAAAGTGCCTAAATTACAAGTACAAACACTACACATCCAATAAAAAGGGAATATCTACTTCTCTCTGGAGAAGCACGCAATCTGGGATGGTTTTCATCAAGGATAACAGTCAAAAAGTGATCAATGATGGCCAGGACACCATGGTGTGGACAGACCACTGGGTTCCAGGTTTTTAGGAACTCTCTAGTATATCAACCAAACCCATTAGCTCTGATATTTCAGATTTAACTGTAGCGAGTCTGCGGAACCTGAATGGATCTTGGGATGTTGATTTTTTAAACAACTTCCTACCAGATAACTATGTCAAAGAAATTCTTAAATGGCCTGTCCCAGCCACTGAGAAAGGCAAAGACAAGCACATATGGCTCCATGTTGAGGGTGGAAACTACTCAACTTCCTCGGCTTATCGACTGATCCACGAGGATATCCAGTACCCTGTTAATAAATTGTGGACATGCATTTGGCAATTAGATCTGCTCAGCAAAATCAAGACATTCATATGGTTAGTAGCACATGAAGCTATCATGACAAACTATCGTAGAAAATAGTGTAAACTAACTGAGTCTGCGAGCTGCCCAAGATGTGAAGCCCAGGAGGAAGACACTCTTAATGCAATGTATCTCTGCTCATATGCAAAAGAAGTTTGAGAGAGCACACCCAACTGTTTCTACCATTGCGGAGAGTACACAGGAATGGCTTATGATGAATCTATAAGGGGAAAAGGAAAAATCTATACATTTCATGACCACCTGCTGGACCATCTGGAAGGCCAGAAATGCTATGGTGTTTGATAAAAAATGGATGGGAGTCGACCATCAAGTCTTTCAAACTCAATATCTCTGTGAAAAAAATTTATAATTCCAAAGAAAGCATTGCTAGAATCTGTAAAGAAGAGGATGACAATCAAGACTATGGTTGGGAACCTCACGGAGAGTAGGATATCCTAGTAGTGGATGCAGCCATGAAAGGTGGGAAATCTACAACTGTAGTGGCATGGCTTGATTACACATGCAAATGAAGGGAGGGGCTGCCGTGAATATTGAAACCCAATCTCTCACTGAAGCTGAAATATGAGCTATTGATTTTGCATTGAAGGTCTTCTCAAGGAACTCTTTGCAACCAGCGACAATACTAACGGATAGTTATAAAGCTATTAAAGCAATTGAAGGTGTGGTTGATGAGAATCCTATTTTCCATCCATGGCTCATATCTATAAATAAGCTGCTACAAGGTATGCCCGACACTTGCGTTGTCAAGGTACCAAGACAGAAAACATGTATTGTCGATGCTTTGGCTAAGCATCACCTCTATAACCAAAAGGAGAGTTGTACCTACACAACATCTCCCCTCGACCCTGTGGGTCTTAACCTTCCCTCCTTTCTCTGTAATGGTAGGAGTCCTACCAAATTAAATTTCATTGCTGATAATGTAGTTAACTTCGAGTTTGGACCTAAAAGCAGAGGGCGGGATGAATAAAAAAGCCTCCTAACTTCTCCAAAAAAAAGGATACCAAATTTGAACACTTTTCAAATTGGAAGCAAATTTGGTTCTAATTATATTTTTATTGTATTCCTTGCATTCTATTGATGAATTTTCTTATATAGTTCACCTTTATAAAGAAACCTATCAATTTCTATAATTTTTTCAAGTTGTATATTACTTGAACCAATAGGGGATCGACACATCAGCAGCTCTACGGGAAGCCCTTTTCTCACGAAAAATGACACTGGTAGCAAACTTGGTTCTGATTATATTTTTATTGTATTCCTTGCATTCTATTGATGAATTTTCTTATATAGTTCACCTTTATAAAGCAACCTATGAATTTATATAATTTTTGCAAGCTATATATTACTTGAACAAATAGGGAATCGACACATCAGCAGCTCTACGGGCATCCCTTATCTCACCAAAAATGACACTAGTTCCCTTGGATGTCATTCACACTTGGAGGGGTGTCTTTTTCATTTTGTTATATCCCTCCCCCTCCCTCTACTTTCCCTATTTGTGCCCTAGCGCCATGCTTGCCTAACGTCCGACCGAGATAGGGCTCGCCTATGCTGCACGAGCAACACTAAGACCAAGTTGAGGTCCGGACTCCATTACACAATCCCATGGCACTTGCAGGGGCATTTTTCTCACTCGAAGATGCACGAGTGAGAGAGAGATCGTGAGGTCTCTCCTGCTATGTGTGTTTGTAGAAGCCAAAATTCGACCAAGAACAATGTGTTTTTGGTGGCACGGTTGGAGACAAGGTTGTCTTGGATTCTCTGAAGATGCTAAGTGCCGACCAAGACCCTCATGTAGGTATGTATCCCTGACCATGACTGTCCAACATCGTGTGTTGAACCCAGCTCATAGTCCAGGTTGTGAAGATTTTTGGGGACGAAAATTGGATAGCATGGATTGCTGGTGACGACTACTCTATATCTGAGGTTTCTAAGGGCTTTCATATAAGTCATGAAGAGAATCCTGGAGGATACCAGGAGGATCATGAAGGGAGGAAGATTAACGTGGCTCCCAACCTAGTTTCCATTTTGTAGATCCTACCTTCCTCTGGTCTAGCCACCTCAACTTGTTTCCTTCTCCCCACTTAATCTTTTTCCAAACCCATTGTTCCCTTGCCAAACATTCAAATTCATGGCTTATTCCAAAGATTTCATTTTTATATTAATCTCCTTACATTTTTTGTGGTTCTTACCAAACAATATATATTGAGGTTGCATGGTTTATGCCCACAACTTTAAAATAAAATCCACAAAGGATGGAATACCATTTTATGGCACATATTCGATAACTTACCTTCTTAAATTGTTTCTCAATTTTTTTGTTTTATTACTTAAACCTATTTTGGGGTCTCATCGATATGTTTCCCACCTTTATCGCATTGTGGGGGTTTTATTGAGATATATAACTTATTCTTAAAATAACACCATTATCCCATGAAAGTCTATAATGGCTCCATCTAATTGTGGGCAAGGTTTGAGTCCATAACTTGAAAGGAAAATATGCCTTTTCTTATCATGAAAGTATTCACTTTATAAGGCATGCATTATGTGTTTAAACATATATTTTCTCTTTTTTCCATTCTATTTTATTTATTTCAATTTTTCTTGTTGTTAGGAGGCATGTGAAACCAAAATCCATTTCATTGTGGCCACATATGCCACTTTCCAGAGATTTCCATATTATTCCTAAACATATGCACTTATTATTTATTTTCTTTTTTACTTTTGCTTATTATGGGTTTTTCTCTTCCCCTTCACCCTTTTTTGGCTTAGTAAAACACGAAATTCCTTACTCAAGGTAGATTTGCAAAGAAACCCAAGTTGTAAAATAGTGCACACAAATTGCCAAGTAAGCCCTTTTGATAAAATAATTGCATAACAATACAATCAAAATTGAGGATATAACATCCTTCCCCACTTATAAGAATTTTGTCCTCACAATTTGGCTAGTAATACAAGAAATTCATGGTAAGACTTTTCCATATCCATCTTCACCTCCCATGTGGCTTCATCCTCTCCATGGTGCTTCCAAAGAACCTTTACCATCTCTATATTTTTTTGTGAGTTCTTTCACCTTCGTATCCAGTACTCTCACTGATGACTTAGAATATGTCAGGATCCCCTAGAACTGAATAGCTTCAATGCTCAGTGCATGACTAGGATCTTTGCTTTTGACTGGACACATGGAACACGCCATGCGTCATACTACATTGTGGGGGTAGGGCTACAAGGGAGGCTACCTTTCTAATCTGTTCTAAAATCTCAACCGGACTTACATATCAAGGACTCAACTTTCCTACATTCTTAGCTATAGCTTGAAGGAGTCGAATCTTCAAAAACACATGTTCGCCCAAAGTGAATTGCAAGTCAGTCTGCTTTGCATCAACTACGACTTATGTCGATCCTGGGCTCTCTTTCACCTTTGCCTTATCAAAGTGACTTTGTCAGCATATATATAAATTTCCTATGACCTCAACAAGGTCCCCTCACCAACATCATCCTAGTGAAATGGTGACTTACATTGCCTCCCATAAAGAACTTCATGCGGAGGAATCCTGATACTTGCTTGGTAACTATTATTATAGGTAGATTCGATAAAGGGTAAGCATTGTTCACATGATCCACCCCAATCAAGTACACTTTCTCTCAACAAAACTTGTAAGGTTTAACTGTACATCATTCTAGGGGTGATAAGTTTCACTAAACTCCAATCTGGTACTAAGTTCTTCATGCACTTATCTTTACAACTTAGGAGTGAAATTTGGATTATGTTCAGAAATACTTGAACTTAAAACACCATGCAAATGAACTATCTCCTTAAAATATGGTTCATCTAACCCATGATGCATCGAGACCTTTCTTTATCATGGAGAAACTCACTCAAAATCCATAGTAGTCGGGTCACATTTGCTCTCAGGAATCTCAATTGGTTGTAGTACCCTACCAGGTCATTGGTGTTCAGCCTTCACCATTTGGTGTGTGAGACAACTGGCTACATATACTTCTATATCTTTATTCATCTCTAAAAAATCACTGCAAGTCTTTAATCATCTTCATGATATCAGGGCACATGGTAAACATAGACTAACAAACTTCTAATTCCTTAAGCGTGAATCCTTAGGAACTCACTTATCACTTTCATATTAGATTCCACCAGTCACATCCATTGAGAGATGTGTTTGAGACGTCTCCATCAAACCCTTCATCTCATCTAATTCTAGGCCATCTTACTGGGTTGTTACAAGCCTTATCAACAAATTAGGTTTGTGTTATCTTTACTTAGTACCTCAATTCTTCCATCCTTATTTTGATCACCAGATTCAATACTATGCCTATATAATTAGATCTCCACTTGATAATTTTATCCTCAATTGAGATTGGAAATTACCTTACTCATTTAGTTCTTCCAAACCATTCACTCAATATTCTCATAAGAGTATGGTATTACCTCAAATTCTTAATCAACTTAAGCATTTATTCATAATATCATTTCCTTTTCTAATTTGGTATGTGCTTGTCTCATCTCTCATACTCATAACGAGATGAAATAAGGATTTGATTGTAGGCCAAATACAAAGCTCATCTGATTCCAAGGGTAGAGACGATGCCTTACACATGACTCTAAATCATACATGTTTTTCCATTCATGAAGTCAAAAGCCTTCCTCACATTTGAATTTGTGCAATTACTTACCTCCCTATATCTTTATTTTCTATACCTCATGTCTCATTAACCTTGATCATTTCTTCCAGATCCCTAGGGGTACAAGTACTTCTGGAGTGATCTCATCCATATACATATCCTGAGTTCCCCTCATTTACCCTTTGGCCTCATGAACCCATGGAAGTGGTCAATATCCAGACCCATGAGTCTCGGGAAAATATTGTTGTTACCTCCTGACCCTATGGTCTTATGTAGTTAGGTCCAATCACCTCCTAATCCCATCGGTCATTTGTACCATTAATCACCCCTTCTTGAACGTAGCATTGACTTAGGATTCTATTGAGATGTAATGAGTTTATTTTATTTAATCATACATTTCGCTTGACGTTTGTCTAAAATATCTGAGAATTTCATGTCATTTATGATTCTATTACTTGGATCCTTCATCTCCTAGGGTACCCATAGTTTTCTTTATGCCTCTTTATTGGGCCCATGGCAACCTACCAATATGGGCATGGTCCCGTTCTATCAATCACATCCATTGTGACATTTCTTCATGTCCTTCAAAGATGGTTAGACATGGGTTCCAAGAATCATACTCAAATTATGTTGTTTCATTCTACCTTCACTTAATCTCTCAAGTTCTTAAGTGACTTTTAATGTTGTCTCAATTCTTAAACTGATTTGTGGATTCCACCTTCGTAGGGAAGGTCCTACCCCAGGACATTACAAAATTATCATTCATTAGGAACTAACAGAAATAATATTGTAATAATATTTTATATTTTCACAAGGGAACATGTCATTTAGGCATATTTCCATTATTTCATTTATGCATTTTCTTCCTAGGAGTTATATCGTTATATCCTGTGACCTATCACTCACAGATTGGATCACTATGGTAGTTTTCTATCACGAATTGATAAAAGTTTGATGTACTACATCTCTTGTGTTCAGGTCTTCATGAAAACTATCTCATGTCAATTGCCAAGTACATTATTTAATCCATTGCATAATGTAATACTACATAGATAAAGTGCACTTGGAAGAAGAAAATTCTATTCACCATGTATCCCTGAGTCATTTGCATCCATGTTCATTATTATTTTTGTAGTCATTATTCCATATTCACTTCCTCATGCTAAGTTGTGTTCCTTAATAAATGTTCATCATAAAGTTAGCCAGTCATTTTCCTTTATTATACTTCATGTGTGTATCTAAACAACATCAAGTCGAGATCTCATTCATTATCTCTCAAGGTTGGACTAGTTCCAAACGTACCTATGATAGCACTATAGTGATAGACCAACTTGTATGAGTGGATCTGCAAACATATATCAAAATCCAAATGGGGTTTCCTTTAACCCAATACTTGAGGGGGTACCATGATTAATCTCTATGAACTCACTCATCCTTGTGGGTATTATATGCACTAGATGCCACCACTTCCCCTCTTTGGTCTACCCTCTTTGGTCTAGGAGCCTCAAGTTTACCTCCTTAGCTTGGGTCATCTACAACCTTAGCTTGGGTCATCTACACTACATGACATAGTCACTTGAGCACATACTGAACCAATATTAGGACTCTTCCTAGATTTCTCTTTTACATAAACAACCCTTAGAGTCATGCACAAGGAAGTTTTAACCTGAATACAAGGCTCCATAATATTTTTACCATTATTTACCTCTCCAAGATCTTGGTATTCTCTTTCCCTCACCTAGATGGCATAACATCTATGCATCTATAGAAGAAGTTTTCTTTTCTATTTGAAGGGCTTGGTCCTTTGAAGGACATCTAGGGTGAAACAAGCCTCAAGGGATCACACATACAGTAACTCGATTCACTCCAGTTTAGGACATATCACACAAATATTTCTTGTAATTCCTCATGTCCTGAAGTTTAGATTCCCAACCTTTTACTTCTAGGTCTCACTCTCTTAGGAGCTAACCCTATATCTAGTCCTAGTATTAGAGGTCATCTATCTTATCTTATCTGGGAAAGCATACACCACTCATATAATCAAAACCCAAAATTAAAGTTAAACTCTCAAATCCGACTGAGGTCATCATAATTCATATTTCCATATTAGCAAACTCCTCATCCATTCCCTTCAGAAGTCCAAACTTAGAATCCCATAGACATTAACCCTTCGGCTTAGAACTAATCCTTTTCTAGCCTCACTTTCTTTCACATAAATGCATGTCTACCTCCTACTTATATCTATGTGGAGACACACTTCTTGTTAGGGTTCCTACTGGAAGGAGTTTAGACATTTTGGTCCTAACCTGATCTTAGGGTTTCACTCTCTCATGGATCTTCTTTCCACTCCAAGGTTGACCCACCTTAGGTCGGGACACTAATCCTAAAAATTGCACTAAAGGGTCTCATATTTTCTTCATTATGTACTCACTTATTTCCTATTCTTGGTATGTATGCTGAACTCGCATTCTTATCATGCATACCTTACTCGAGGTACCTATGTGCATGGATGAACTCCTCACAGTTAGAGTTAATGCCTTTTTGTTTTTATAACCATTCTAATATTATGTCAATGACATTTTGTTTATGTGCATTTTAGTATCTGGTGGAGGATGCCTTAGCCCCTATCATTCATAAACTCGGTACTCACGAGGATGTGGAGAGAGAGAAAAAACTTTAGGTACTTAGGCTTTGATAAGTGAATAGGGGATGAAGAAGGGATGACAGTAGTTGAGAAATCCTAGATGTATCTTATTTTGAATGCAATCCACTACTTTGGCCAGTCCAGAAACATGGGTCTAGGAGTACTCATAAATTGACTAGCGGGGCAGAGGAAAATATTGCCAGTGCCCACAATGTAGTATGTTCTAGACACCTCCATCAAAGGAAAACTCTCTAATAACTCCCTTTGGGCTCTACTGAATTTGTTTAATAATTATTAGGGATTGTATGGAAACCCAATCTCTAATACTGAATGTAACAACCCCATTCCCTGGAAACCCCAATTAAGGAATGCCAAGAAACTAGAGTTGTTATCGTAAAAAAAGAATCAACTGGTTTTGCACATAATAAAAAATAATTAATAAATTTTACTAAAATAATGAAATTTGATTCTGGATAAAAATTATTTTCATGAAAGATTACAAAATATAGGATTCCAGGACTCTACCCAAAATATGTACCAACTAGCTATATCTTCCAAATATTAGATTGTCTGGTTCACTTCCAATGTCTTTTTCATTGTTTGTCCAGTTCCATCTTGAACCAAATTAACCTAAAACTCCAACAAACAGAACATCGGTCAGTAGAACAAGTTATACTGGTATGTGGGGGAATCAAAACTTCACAAGTAATGGTAACAACATAATTTAGTAATTATTGTTTAACAAATCAAATTTCACATTTTCATCATGACTAGACAATTTGTCTCCACCTGCTGTCATAACCCTCACAGCACCAGGATACAATATTCACAATCTTCCCCTATTCAGGAAGATGACTTTATCATGTCTCCCCCTATTCATGTGGGTAACTTCTCATGTACCGCCTATTTAGGCCGGTACCAATTTGTGCCTTCCCCTATTTAGGCGGATGGCCTTTCCATAGATCCATAGTTGGCCTAGAAATGAGCTAGTCATGTTTGTATATAATGTGATATCCATAGTCACTTTATAGTTGGAAGGAAGTAAAGTTCATCCAACAATAATATATTTGTAAACCATGAGGACAAACCCGAGAAAGCCATGTGAAATTAAATCCATTACTCATAGGCGTAACAACATACATGGTTTAGGAGTTTAAATAAGAATGACCAAAGATAACCACACAAGCCACCAAGCAACTCAACCTGAAAGTTTAAGGCATAACACCCATGTGTCACTAAATGGTTTCAAGAATTACTTTTAGGGCTGACTTGGTTTACAAGTGAAGTAATTAAGTCCATATTAGTGTTTCATTAAGTTCCAATCTCCATAAGTTCATTTACAACCCTTAATGCTCTTTTGATCCATAAACCCTAGTTTTGGTGTCGCCTACATGTTTGTATTCCAAAAGTAACCTTTTTCTTCAAAATTTCAACATTTATCATGTTAATATTTTGAAGATGCAAGAATATGTATTTTTACTTTCTTATGTTGACAAACCCTAATTCCATCATTAATTGCACTTTAAACTCAATGAAACCCTAATTATCCTAATTATAGGTCATTACTCTCAAATCAGAACTAGGTTAACATTTTTATGCAATTAGATCTATTTTTTATTAATAAAATCAACTAAGTTCATTAAATTAATTAATACTCAAATTTAGGGTTTTGATCCATTTAATCACTTGAAAGATAGCAACTTTGAACACTTTTCAAATTGGAAGCAAAACTAGGTTCTGATAATGTCTTTGTTATATTCCTTGCATTCTCTTGAATTTTCATTTATAGTTTGCCTTTATTCGAGCAACCTATCAATTTGTATAATTTTTCCAATATGTATATTACCTAAACCAATAGGGGCTTGACACATTAGCGGCTCTAACATAATTCGAGCAACCCTTTTTACTTGCTAGAAATGACACTGGTGCCCTCATATGTCATTCACACTCAGAGGGGTATCTTTATCATTTTGCTATGTCCCTCACCCTACCTCTACTTTCCCTCTTTGCACCCTAGAGATGTTCTTGCCCGACGGATGACTGGTAGAGGGCTCACCTTCACTCCCTGAGCCACACTGAGACCAAGGCGAGGTGTGGCCTCCATCCCGCAGTCCTGCTCTACTTGCAGGGGCATTTTTCTTATTCGAAGATGCGTGACTGAGAGAGAGATCACAAGGTCTCTCCTACAACACATGTTCATGGAAGATGAAGGCCGACTAGGACCAACATGCAGCTGGCATCATGGTTCGAGAGAAAGGGTCGTCATGGACTATCTGAAGATGCTCGGTGCCAATCGAGAATTAATGAATACCCTCATGTAGGTCAGTATCCCTGACCATGAGTATCCACTATGGTGGGTTGAACCTAGTTCTTTGTCTAGGTTGTAGATATTTCTGTGGATGAAAACAAGATAGCAGGGATTGGTGGTGACGTATTCTCTATATTTGACGGTTCCAAGGGTGTTTATATAGGTCACTAAGAGAACCCTATAGGATACTAGAAGGATAGTGAAGGGAGGAAGATTAACATGCCTCCCAACCTAGTTTCCATTATGTTGATCTTACCTTCCCATGTTCTAGCCTCCTTGCCTTATTTCTTTCTCCCCTCTTAATTGTTTTCCAAACCCATTCTTCCCTTTCCATGCATTCAAAATCCTAGCTTATTCCAAATATTTCCTTTTTTATTAATCTCCTTACCTCTCTCGTGGTTCTTACCAAAACATATATATTGAGTATGCATGGGTGTTAGGATATTTTTTCTATCTGCAACTTTAAAATAAAATCCATAAAGGATGGAATATCATTTTATGGCACATATCAAATAACTTACTTTCTTAAATTGTTTCTCATATTTACATAATAACTTAATTATGTAAGTAAATTCACTTATGTTTCTTTTCTTGAGAAAAAATGCAAATAATAGCTAAAATATGTTTAAAAAGAGGTATAATGTTATTTAGAGGAACAATATGAATTGACATGTCAATGATTATGAATAATATTCTAGTATCCTAATAAATATAGATTTAATGGGAAAATACTAAATGACTTTTTAATAACAATGTGAAATTTGATGGGACTCCAATTCAAGATTATTCATGATAAAGGAGATTTATAACGATATATATGCAAATAAATGGCCTAAACCACAATGGTTTTATAACTCATGAAAGATAACTACAAAATCCAAATCTAAAATAAAAATTGTGTTCCTTTGGTCCCAATTTCCTTGGGTATCAAGTTTCACATTATTTGCACATTAATAACTATCTTTATTCTATTTGGAAAAGAAAATAAGAATAAGAGTCAAAAGTGATAAATCAAATATTATTAAGTCTTCAATAGTAAAAGAATTCCAAAATATAAGTATGCATGTCCTAATTAGGACAGGTGTAAAATTTCATATTAATTGGACTTTCTTTGCTCACTCAATTTGATTATAAAGAAAGAGAATTTATTAACACTTCCTGAATATACATTGACATCATGCATCACGTGGTTAAGGAAACTTAACCCAATACACACGTTATTTATCGCTCCTAGATCATGATCGAATAGTCTTTAGATTGTCTTCAACCCCGATAACAAATTGGAAACCAGACATAAATTGTGGCTCCATAAATTGTGATATTTTCTCGCCTCAGTTGGCCCCCTCCCGAGATTCTTTCTTAACTTAATTCCATATCAAATTCTACATTAGATCATACCTTACCTATGCCCCAATTCTAAAAATTGGAGAAACACCCAAATCTAGCCCCAACTCTATTGAAACCTCTACCCCTAGATGGCCTAATATTCAACCCTACAAATAGGTGAACATATCATAGTCTTTTCTGTACCCCACTTAGTTGTTCCACTAAGATAATTTCTCAAATTTTAATATGTTTTGCCATGGATTTCTCAACATTTGACTTGACTTCCTACCGTAGACCAATAGCGATCCTTACTTCCATCTCTCAATTAATCCTAAGGTAAAGTTCCTCAGAACCTAACCTTCATTTTGGGTTGTCAGGAGGGTTGATGTTCATCTCGTCGATGTCTCCCCAAATCTCTCTCTACCTCAAATCACAGTCTGGGAGCGAGTAGATGAAGAAGATAACCCATAGTTGATTTATTGTTCTCCCCCTGGTCATGTCATTTTGGCTATTTTAATTGTAGGGACATTTTGTCTTTCCACCTTCTTTCCATAACTAGCCGCGGGTTTTAGATGCTCATTGTTTTGGAAACAGAGCGCTTGTAACAAAGTAAGAGATTTAATGACATGAAAGGGTATTTTTATTGGATCACAATACAATTTCTTTTATAAATCTGTAAAATAATTTATCTTGTAAATTTCATAATAAACTGTAGGAGTCTCTAGACAAATATAAAAAAATATATTTTGGAATCATAAATTTTTTATCTTTTTGTATAGTTTTTATTTCCTGATCCCAATGTTTCAACAACATAATTTTTGGGGATTTAATGATCTATATACACTTAACAATAATTGAAGAAAGATTTTTATGGATAAAAATTTGGGATATTTGGTCAAATCAATGATCAGTAACCTTGGGCCTACTTTCTTGAATAAAATCATGTCTCAATCTAGCTTTTTATCAAAGGATTTATATTTCTAGGGGTTCCTCCTATATAACATACATTGAACCTATCATGACTTGGAAGGGTAGAACTTGATCTCTGAATTGAATACTCAAGTCAAGGTATGATTGCATTTCCTATTATCAAATATTGAGCAATTAACCTAGTTTTGTCCTCTCTTAATGTATGTAGCATTCTCCATGAGTCATATTGAGTAATTATTTTCTTTACTCTCTCTCTCTCTTGGGCCTCTTTGAGGTATTTTAGTGATAAATACTCTCTTTCTTGACTTAATGATCTATTTGTCTAATTTTATGACTTGAACTCTTGATTTTGGACTTTTCCATTACACTTTGCTTCTTGATAAAATCCTAATTGAGATATTTCAATAAAGTTGATCCTTATTGTGATATGGAACCCAAATTTTACCCACTCTTGTGTTGATGTTTATATCATCCATTTTTGTGATATGAATCTTAATTATTTTATAAAATACTAAACTTTATATTTGTGTCTACATTTTTCATGCCCTATGATTCAATATCCCTAGAGTATTGTAATTACTTTGGTTTTTGGGTTGTGTTCCTGTCACCACAGTCAACAAAACCATTACTGATTAACTAGAAATAAACATAAGCAGTGGATTACTGAAAATCACTAAAAATTAAAACCATTTGCAAAGAGATCCATTTCTAGGAAACTCTTATAAAGATAACCAAAGTACTATATACATTCTGATTTACATTTTACATACCATGTACCATCTCATTTAGAGGGATATATTTACAATAGTTGCTTTGCCAAAACTATACATAAGCAACACAAAACCTCAAGCCATTCCAGCCAAAATCTTAGATCTATCACAAAAACACTAAGTATTGATTCCAAGGACTTGAGAGTACAGAGATGACACATAGGACTCTTATCTATAAAACACGACAGTCAGTATCTCCACTTGAAGTGTTACTACTGTCCATGATGCTTCTGTTCTTGCCATGTAGTATGGTCCCTACCTCCTCATCCTTGTCCACCTAAAAAGGTTGGATCCCACACGGGTGAGACAAGTGAAATTGTCCCAGCGAGAGATATAACTCTCTGCCAGAAACATTATTATTGTAGTTAAACAGTAATAAACTGAACAGAGGAATCTCTATTGAACAACAGGTTTCAATCATTATTAAGCAGAATAGAGCAATATCATCTTTTTAAAGCATTACATCTATGAATGATAAAGTAGTAAATCATATATTCATTTTGATAAGGAATATGAAGAACATGTATAATATATATCCATTTAGGATACCATAAACAATGTGGCATCAACCAATAATTTCCATAATTCATCCTTAAGAAAATATGCTACACGAATTATTACATTTTACAATCACACTTATGCCCTGAGGAGATGAGGTATATCGCTCATACTCCAACTGACCATGACGACGTAAAGCATCGGTTCCATACCTAGGTCAATGGAAGACTCAGACTCCTTGACCTCATCTGTCATAGTCACTGCGAGACCACATTCAGGACATCTAGTGTCACTACTAAATAGCTTTCCAGGGTATACTGGCAACTTCACTATAGAGCTACAGCGGCGGCTACACTCTCTTCGCAATCGAGAGATTTCATGTTTATCTCACATGGATCTGGCATTAATCATCGTCGGGAGATTCGTGATACATCCATCCCAGCACATATAATGCAGGATTGAGAGATTTAATGTCTATCTCACATAAATTCCTCCATTAGGGCATAAGGATATTGCGCCCAATCACCCCCACATATTAAAAAATATGTCCTCCGGGTTGTGCCGCGAAGCAACCCATTTTACCATTAAGAAAATCCTGATGTTGATGGATCTATGGTCAGGGCACTACATGATAAGATTCCACTTGATTAATTAAGTGTAATACCATATTATTTTAGCATCAACCAAGTTTTCAAACATATATTATTATGAAAAATGCTACAAGGGAATGTGTAATGCATCTATCAAGTACTTTTCAAAACTTTATAAAACATTGGGATCTCAATCCCTTTTCTTATTACTAGGAATTCACATCCCTCAACAACACCATCATCATGTTTACTGAATCTGGGTTTTCAAACCCTTAGTTCATCACTGAACATGGTTACCACTTATCAGTTAACTATTACCTCGAGGTCATCTGACCAAGGTATTCAGAATACTTGTTACACAAGCATCTCACATGGCTCACAAGGCCCATTAAGTATCTTGTCACTTCCCACTAAGCAATAATTATCACATGGCTCACAAGGCCATTACATCTTGTCACCTCTCACTAGGTAACAACTTATTCACATGACTCACAAGTAGTTATGCTCATCATCTCATGATATTTGCATGATTAGTGTATTTAGTAACAACTATATTAATCACATATCAACATTATGCAATACAAGGATAACCTCACTACTCCCTCATTAGGGTTAGGGTTTCCTATCTTTATCAATTAGGGTTTCACATAACATCCCCATATATTAGGGTTCCACATAGCATCACACTATATTAGGGTTCCACATAGTATCACCCTATATTAGGGTTTCACATAACATCACCCTACATTAAGGTTTCACATAACATCACCCTACATTGAGGTTTTCACATATCATCACCCTACATTAGGGTTTCACATAACATCAGCATGTATTAGGGTTTCACATAAGATCACCCTATATTAGTGTTTGGGTTCCTTATTCCATTTCAAATATGATTTCTTCACCCATTACCCAAAATTAGGGTTAGTGTTTCTCATTATTCTCGATTATGGTTTCATGATCACATTATCAAAGATCAAACCCTAATTCAAAACTCCATGCATCTTGGAGAATGTATTGTAATTACAATTAACATCCAAAACCTAATTCATTACCCACATGTCTACAATTTCATAATACCTTCATAAGTAATCAATTAAACTTATGAATTGTAATTTTCTTTATTGGTTAGGGTTTCCATTCTCCATTAATTAGGGTTTTATAATTACTTCATCAATCTAAACCCTAAGTCAGTGCTTCCACATATCTTAGAGCACATAGCATTATTTAAGTGTTAAATCATACTTATCATTGTTCCATGCACTAGGAACACACATCACCATCATATTTATTCGGTTGACTTATCCTTTCACCAAATACATACACCTATGCTTATCATGGTATATTGAATTAATTACTTTCATAGGCATCAAGTGATAATCACTCTCACTATGCTAATCATTTAAATATTTTAGAGGTACTTCCATTGAAATCATCCTTGAAAACTCTTCAACCACTTATGGGGTTATTAGTACTTACATGATTTGAATCAGTTAGACCTTCAAACAGTCTTCGACCAATTGACCCTTCAAACGGTTTTGGAATTACTAGACCTTCAAATAGTTTGGAATTTATTTGATCTCCAAATAGTCTTGAGGTCATTTGACCTCCAAACAATCTTGAGGTCAGTTGACCTCCAAACGGTCTTGAGGTGCTTGACCTCTAAACGGTCTTGAACCTTTTGTACCTCCAAATGGTCTTGAGGTGCTTGATCTCCAAACGGTCTTGTTTACAAAATCCCTAAACGGTCATAGTTCAATTGAATCTCCAAACGGTCTTGAACCTTTTTGACCCTCCAAATGGTCTTGAGGTGCTTGACCTCCAAACAGTCCTGATCTCAAAATCCCTAAGCGGTCTGAAGACTGTTAGACCTTAAATGGTCTTGGTTCAATTGAATCTTTAAACGGTCTTGAACCTTTTTGTACCTCCAAACGGTCTTGAGGTGCTTGACCTCCAAACGGTCTTGAGAATTGATCAACCCTAAATGGTTTGGGACTGTTTGATATTTAATTGATTTGAATATTGATTTATCCTAAACGGTTTGAGACCGTTTAGTCCTCAAACAGTCTAAGACAGTTTGGTCAATTCAGCTTGAAATCGTTTAACCCTAAATTAGAGGTTTGTCCTCAATTGATCTAGGGTTTTGAAACCAATTGTGTTAGGGTTCTGAAATTAATTGAATTTGATCTGTTTGAAACTATTAGGTCATGAGACCAATCAATTCTTGAACCTATTGAAACCATTTAGTTTCTAATAGTTTGAAACTGTTTGCCCTCTAATCGGTTTTGAAACTGTTTGGTCACCAAATAATTTGAAACCGTTTGGTCTAAAATGCTTTTAAACCATTTGACCAACACAAAGTGAAACCGTTTGCTCATGATATTTCTTGGGGTGTGTTCTAAGATGATGTCATCATCATCAAGCTTCAGACCTCTGATTTCTATTGCCATATATATGAAAAATTCAGCAATTATTCAAGAAGAAATAAAGGATCAACATATGATGAGAAATTGAAATCAATAACAACATCAATGGTTTCAAGTTATATAACCCACCTTAAAAGTATATTCAAATCTTCAAGATTCACGTCTTTAATGTTTAATGAAGCTCTTTCAATTATCCAAGATTCATTTCCAACTCTTTGGATGCAAATGACAATCAAGGTTGAGCATTGGATGGAGGAGAGAAGAAATTCAATGTTGAAATCCGATTTCAACCATCAATTCAAGGTTGAAGATAATCACGGAGCTTACCTTCATCTTGGGGAACGTCTTCCTCCTGCTCCTAATCTCCTTGGTTGTCAGCCAAAGCAAATAAAGAAAGTGGTTTGCAAAATGGCCTTTCAAGTAAGGAGAAAATTGAGTATATGTAATTGATTTTCTAAGAAACAAAAAGTAGGGGAAAATTCACCAACTTTCTTTCCACATGCCCCCTCCCTTCCTTGCCTTCGAATCCATCTTCCTTTACCTTCCATTTCCTCTTGTTTATCCTTGAACTAAAAGCAACCAATTAAGCACCTTAATTAATATAATACTATTATCCATTTTTAGTGGACAATACTTTTTAATTAACAAATGTGAGTGGGTTTCTTCACCTACTTAGGATATTTCGGTGCCACTCAAGGCATTAGAACGACATTGAATTATAGGATTTCAACCATAGACTTTTTAATTTATGGACACTTCAATTAATATATTTATTTTTGCTACAAAATAAATTAGGGTTTCATTTATGCTTATTTCATGATTATTTTATTATCAAGATTATCTCTCCTCAAAAGTAGTTCAAACAAGACGCCCCTTTCTTTTTTTTCTCCAAATGATACCAAGAAACAATAGGGACATTATAGAAGTGGTATTTTACATGTTCAACCCTAGGTTTTGGTTAATTTGCAAATACCACTAAAACTAGCATTCAATGCACACACATCATTAAAATAAGCTCCTTCTTGGAACTTAGGATGGTGGAAGACATACCTCAGAATCATTCTCATTCTTATGATGCTATAACACTTGAGGAACATTTATCATGTAACATTTGCAAGGTAATCCCCTTAAATTTAGTAAATTTCACTTTAGTCCTAAACAAGCAATTATTGTTTCAACATTATTCTAACAAGTTCAAACATGGAATTTGGGCTTTCCACCAGCCACCACCATGCATCATTCTTTCTATAATGATGCTAAAACACATGAGGCATGTTCAACATATGACATATTACAATATAACCCCTCAACTTGGGGAAATTGCACTCTGGTCCAAAATAAAGGAACATTGCTCAAACAACATTCAATTAGGACCAAACTTGGAAGATAAGTGTGTCACATGATAACAAAACACCTTAGAGGGTTATATTATAGTTCTAAGAAACTTATGTTGCCAAAACAAATAGGGTTACCTCATAACCCAGGTCAGGGTTGTTACAAATTACAAACCCCTAACAAGGATTTTGTCCTCGAAATCCCAGGTAAAACGGGAGACAAATATTATTCATTCATCATACCATCAAATCTCCACATTCCATCTCAATGTCATGGAGATACCATAGAACTTTGATCAACACAAAATTATTCCATACATGGTTATCATAGAATCTGTCATACAGGACACATACCTCATAACCCAGTCAACTATGTGTCAAATAACACTTTTCTTAGTCAGAGAAACATTATACATACCTTATTTAACTCAGGTGTCAGAACTTATTGATCTGCCACCTTTCTCAACTTTAAATTTTATGTGACAAGATTCCTAATTCAGGGGAGTCTCCCATACTCCTTATTTAGTTTAGCATTTCACTTTCAAGGAAAGACCAAAATTATGTTTTGTCACCCACTTGGGACTACAAGTCTTATCATACATCTGTTGTGCCATCTAATCTGCTGACACATCACTAAACTGTCTTACTATTTGTACCAACTATCTCATCAGTTGTACATTCTCTTGTCATAAGGGGAGGTTACTTATCAATTAAGAATTTATCTTAGAGGTATCTCTAGATGTTATGTATATGTTACCTCAACAGATCTAAATAGGGGTGTTCTAAAGAATCATTTTTAGCTTGATAAGCTTTTCCCACACTGATTTTACACTTTTTCCTTCAATTAGTACATTCTTATCGATGTTATGTTTATGTAGATCATAAACCCCTAACATGTGATTTACATACTATTTTATGTAATTAGATTGATTTCACAGTTGGCCATTCTAGGTAACCACCTTTAATCATCTTAATTAGGAGTTATGTTTTTACTTTACCATATCACTCGATACTTCTTAGATACCAGAATCTCTTACCTTGGTATCCATGAATTGAACATTTTTAACTCATGCACATCAAGCGTCATAAGACCCACTTGATTGCCTTGTCCCTGAAGAAAAGAATACAAAGAAACATATTCTTCTTATCACCCCATCATCACTCAAAGTTGTTTATCAAAGAGAAGGGATTATCATCTCCTCTAATTATAACATGGACTTTCAACTATTCATGAGTCATTTTGTGATTTTATCACATTTGTCATTTCTACATCATGGGAAAAGATCTTTACTATTCACACATGCTTTATTAGATAAGGATCATCTCCCTTGTTCTCATTCTCTTATCATGAGGATTATACTTTTCATTTCCTCATATATACAAATTGATCTGAGATCATCTTAGATTCCATTTAATGCACTTAGTATGTGATGCAAATGTCCATACCATAATTTCATTATACTCACTGGATTGTCTCAGAATGACTACTTGATCAGAGTAATCAGAAAGATAACAATGTAAGAGTTCCATACTTGCCCTTATCCCCAATAATTATATACATGGCCAGGGTATACAAGTACTGAGATTAGGTAGTATGCACTTTATTTACTATCAAGTTCCTTATTTTTCATATCTTTATAAACACAGGATTTAACATTCCTGGATTTTCTCCAGGTATCACTTCTACATCTTACAAAGATAAGAGAAATTATAAAGCATTTAAGGAAATACTGAGTAAATTATAAGTCCTCATCTTTCTTGTGTCCTCATATGACTAGTCAAAGGAAGCTTAAAAACAACTACTTTCTTATATTTAACACATAGAATCATAAAATGATATATCAGAATGAAACTGTTTCATCTGACCTGTCTTATCTCGCAGTTTGTGTACTGCCTCAAGATGATTCTTTTCATATAATCTTGTCATTGCCTGATTCCAATGTCATGCTCTATTGCTCGATGTAGATGGACCTACTCGAGATATCTTTCTACATCCTCGAATGCCACTACTAGACCACTGCCTTTGAGGGTTTTGCTGACTCTGCCTCAACGGTTGGGTCATTTCCTCCTTCATTTTGGGACAAGAGGATCTAATGTGTCCAATCTGTTTACATTTATAACACATCTTATAAGCATTCCCCAGCTTTGTCAGCCTTTCAATCAATGTAATGGCCAAACTAAGAGGTGTAGCTGGTGGAACATTAGGTCCTTTACCCTTTTTGGGTAGCCATTTCCCTAGTACACTAGACACTGGTTGTATCGGGGGTACCAAAAACTTCCCCTTTTTGAAACTACTAGGTATCTATTTCTGAATTTGGATAGGCCTTTTCTTAATTATTTCATCATTACCATGTTCTAGACAATCTCTTCTGATATGTCCAGGCTGCCTACACTTGTAGAAAACCCTAATTTTGGGTTGTAACCTATTTCTTTTAACATTTTCTATCACTTCAACATGCTAATGTTGATCAAGAATCCTGTTAGAGTCCAAAACTTCATCATTAGGGGCTGGTAATCTGGGTTGTATTGCTAATACATGGTCCACTATATGCATCATTACTGTCCTAACTTGCCCAGTAGTGATATCAAAAGAAGGATTCCTTATCATAGTTGGGTCATCTTGGGGATTCTCAAGAATTCATTCTTCACTCGCCTGGTCCCTTGCACCTTCTTTCGGTGCAACAACATTGCTTTTAGCAATGTACTCCTTCAGTAGTCTAGACATCTTTAAGCTTTATTCTATCTTCTGCATGAGTAGAAGTTACTATAAGTTATACTAGAGGACACTAGAACAGACTCAACATCTTAGTCCTATGTCTCTATAGACTTAGTGAATCTTACGCTCTGATACCACTAAATTATCATGACAGTCGACAAAACCATTACTGATTAATCGGAATTAAACATAAGCAGCAGATTACTAAAAATCACTAAAAATTAAAACCATTTGCAAAGAGATCAATTTCCAGGAAACTCTTATAAAGAGAACCAAAGTACTATATACATTCTGATTTACATTGTACATACCATGTACCATCGCTTTTCAAGGGATATATTTACAACAGTTTCTTTGCCAAAACTATGCTTAAGCAACCCAAAATCTCGAGGCATTCAAGCCAAAATCTCAAATCTATCACAAAAACACTAAGTACTGATTCCATGGACCTGAGAGTACAGAGATGACACATAGGACTCTTATCTATAAAATACGACAGTTAGTATCTCCACCTGAGGTGTTACTGTTGTCCCTGATGTTGTTGTTCTTCCCCTGTAGTATGGTCCCTACCTCCTCGTCCTTGTCCACCTAAAAAGGTTGGATCCCACGGGGGTGAGACAACTGAAATTGTCCCAGCGAGAGATATAACTCTCTGCCAGAAACATTATTATTGTAGATAAATAGTAATAAACTAAATAGAGGAATCTCTATTGAACAATAGGATTCATTCATTATTAAGAAGAATAGAGAAATATCATCTTTTTAAAGTATTACAGCTATGAATGATAAAGCAGTAAATCATCTATTCATTTTAATAAGGAATATGAAGAACATGTATAATATCTATCCATTTAGGAGACCATAAACAATGTAACATCAACCAATGGCGTAATTCGTCCTTAAGCAAATATGCTACATGGTTGATTACATTTTACAATCACATTTATGCCCTGAGGAGATGAGGTATACCGATCATACTCCAACCGACCACGATGGCATCAAGCATCGGTTCCATACCTAGGTCAATGGAAGAGCCGGACTCCATGACCTCATCTATCTCGGTCAGTGCGAGACCACATGCAGGACATCTAGTGTCACTGCTAAATAGCTTTCCAGGGTATACTAGCAACTTCACTATAGAGCTACAGCAGTGGTTGCAATCTCTTCTCAATCGAAAGATTTCATGTTTATCTCACATCGATCCAACATTAATCATCATTGGGAGATTCATGATACATCCAACCCGGCACATATAATGAAGGATTGAGATATTTAATGTCTATCTCACATCAATTCCTCCATAGGGAGTAAGGATATTGTGCCCAATCACCCCCACATATTCAAAAATATGCCCTCCGAGTTATGCTACGGAGAAACCCGTTTCACCAATCAGCAAATCCTAACGCTGATGGATCTATGGTCAGGGCACTACATGATAAGATTCCACTTGATTAATTAAGTGTATTACCATATTCTTTTAGCATCAATCAAGTTTTCAAACATAAATTATTATGACAAATGCTACAAGGGAAAGTGTAATACATCTATCAAGTACTTTTCAAAACTTTATAAAACATTGATATCTCAGTCCCTTATCTCATTATTGGGAATTCACATCCCTCAACAACACCATCATAATGTTTACTGAATCTGGCTATTCAAACCCTTAGTTCATCACTGAACATGGTTACCACTTATCAGGTAACTATTACCTCCAGGTCATCTGACCAAGGTATTCAGGATACTTGCTACACAAGCATCTCACATGGCTCACAAGTCCCATTAAGTATCTTGTCACTTCTCACTAAGAAACAATTATCACATGGCTCACAAGGCCATTACATCTTGTCACCCTCACTAGGTAACAACCTATTCACATGACACACAAGTAGTTATGCTCATCATCTCATGATATTTGCATGATTAGTGTATTTAGTAACAACTATATTAATCACATATCAACATTATGCAATACAAGGATAACCTCACTATTCCCACATTAGGGTTAGGGTTTCCCATCTTTATCAATTAGGGTTTCACAAAACATCCCCCTATATTAGGGTTCCACATAGCATCACCCTATATTAGGGTTCCACATAGCATCACCCTATATTAGGGTTTCACATAACATCACCCTACATTAAGGTTTCACATAACATCACCCTACATAAGGTTTTCACAAATCATCACCCTACATTAGGGTTTCACATAACATCACCCTGTAATAGGGTTTCACATAACATCACCCTGTATTAGGGTTTGGCTTCCTTATTCCATTTCAATTAGGATTTCTTAACCCATTACCCAAAATAAGGGTTAGGGTTTCTCATTATTCTCAATTAGGGTTTCATGATCACATTATAAAGATCAAACCCTAATTCAAGACTCCATGCATCTTGGAGAATGTATTGTTATTAAAATTAATATCCAAAACCTAATTCATTGCCCCACATGTCTAGAATTTCATAATACCTTCATAAGTATTCAATTAAACTTATGAATTGTAATTTTCTTTATTGGTTAGGATTTCCATTCTCCATGAATTAGGGTTTTATAATTACTTCATCAATCTAAACCATAAGTCAGTGCTTCCACATATCTTGGAGCACATAGAAATATTTAAGTGTTAAATCATACTTATCATTGTTCCATGTACTAGGAACACACATCACCATCATACTTATTTGGTTGACTTAGCCTTTCACCAAATACATACACCTATTCTTATCATTGTGTATTGAATTAATTACTTCCATAGGAATCAAGTGATAATTAATCACTCTCACTATGTTAATCATTTAAGTATTTTAGATGTACTTCCATTGAAATCATCCTTGAAATACTCTTCAACCACTTATGGGGTTATTAGTACTTACATGGTTTAAACCAGTTAGACCTTCAAACAGTCTTGGACCAATTGACCATTCAAACGGTTTTGGAATTACTATACCTTCAAATAGTATTGAAGTTATTTGACCTTCAAACGGTCTTCAGGTCATTTGACCTCCAAATGGTCTTGAGGTCATTTGACCTCCAAACAGTCTTGAGGTGCTTGACCTCCAAACGGTCTTGAACCTTTTGTACCTCCAAACGGTCTTGATCTCAAAATCCCTAAACAGTATGAAGACCGTTAGACCTTAAACTATCTTGGTTCAATTGAATCTCCAAATGGTCTTGAACCTTTTTATACCTCCAAATGGTCTTGAGGTGCTTGACCTCCAAACAGTCTTGATCTCAAAATCCCTAAATGGTCTGAAGACCGTTAGTCCTTAAACGGTCTTGGTTCAATTGAATCTCCAAATGGTCTTGAACCTTTTTATACCTCCAAACGGTCTTGAGGTGCTTGACCTCCAATTAGTCTTGAGAATTGATCAACCCTAAATGGTTTGAGACCGTTTGATCTTTAATTGATTTGAATATTGATTTATCCTAAATGGTTTGAGACCATTTAGTCCTCAAACGGTCTAAGACCGTTTGGTCAATTCAGCTTGAAACCGTTTAACCCTAAATTAGAGTTTTGTCCTCAATTGATCTAGGGTTTTGAAACCAATTGTGCTAGGGTTATGAAATTAATTGAATTTGATTTTTTTGAAATTATTAGGTCATGATACCAATCAATTCTTGAACCTATTGAAACCATTTAGTCTCTAACGGTTTGAAACAATTTTCCCTCCAATCAGTTTTGAAACCGTTTGGTATAAAACAGTTTTAAACCATTTGACCAACATAAAGTGAAACCGTTTTCTCATGATATTTCTTGGGGTGTGTTCTAAGATGATTTCATCATCATCAAGCTTCATACCTTTGATTTCTATTGCCATATATATGAAAAATTCAGCAATTATTCAAGAAGAAATAAAGGATCAACATATGATGAGAAATTGAAATCAATAACAACATCAATGGGTTCAAGCTATATAACCCGCCTTCAAAGTACCTTCAAAGATTCAAGATTCACGTCTTTAATGGTGAATGAAGCTCCTTCAATTATCCAAGGCTCGTTTCCAACTCTTTGAATGCAAAAGACAATCAAGGTTGAGCATTGGATGGAGGAAAGAAGAAATTTAATGTTGAAATCCGATTTCAACCATCAACAAAAGGTTGAAGATGATCATGGAGCTTACCTTCAGCTTAGGTAAAGTCTTTCTCCTGCTCCTAAGCTCATTGGTCATTGGACAAACCAAAGAAAGAAAGTGGTTTGCAAAATGGCCTTTCAAGCAAGGAGAAAATTGAGTATAAGTAATTGATTTTCTTGGAGAGAGAAAGTAGGGAAAATTCACCCACTTTATTGCCACATGCCCCCTCCCTTCCTTGCCTTCAAAGACATATTCCTTTACCTTCAATTTCCTCTCATTTACCCTTGAAATAAAAGCAACCACTTAAGCACCTTAATTATATAATACTATTATCCATTTTTAGTGGACATTTTATTTTAATTAACAAATGTGAGTGGGTTTCTTCACCTACTTAGGATATTTAGGTGCAACTCAAAGAATTTTAACGTCCTTGAATTATAGGATTTCAACCATATCCTTTTTATTTGATGGGCACTTCAATTAATATATTTATTTTTGATACAAAATAAATTAGGGTTTCATTTATGCTTATTTCTTGATTATTTTATTATCAAGATTATCTCTCCTCAAAAGTAGTTCAAACAAGACGCCCCTTTCTTTTTCTTTTCTAAAAATGATACCAAGAAACAATAGTGACATGATAGAAGTGGTATTTTCAATGTTCAACCCTAGGTTTTAAGTAATTTGCAAATTACACCAAAACTAGCATTCAATGCACAAACATCATTCAAACAAGCTCCTTCTTGGAACTTAGGCTGGTGGAAGCCATACCTCATAATCATTCTCATTCTTATGATGCTATAACACTTGAGGAACATTTATAATGTATCATTTGCAAGGTAATCCCCTTAAATTGGAAAAATTGCACTTTAGTCCTAAATAATCAAATATTGTTTCAACATTATTCAAACAAGTTCAAACTTGGAATTTGGGCTTTCCAGCAGCCACCACCTTCCATAATTCTCTCTATAATGATGCTAAAACACATGAGGCATGGTAAACATATTACATATTGCAATATAACCCCTCAACATGGGTAAATTGCACTTTGGTCCAAAACAAAGGAACATTGCTCAAATAGCATTCAATCAGTACCAAACTTGGAACATAAGTGTGTCACATGATAACAAAACACCATAGAGGGTTATATTATAGTTATAAGCAACTTATTTAGCCAAAACAAATAGGGTTACCTCACAACCTAGGTCAAGGTCATTACAGTTCCCATGTCATATTTTTGGGGTGGAGGTTGTTTGCCCCATACTCGGGTTGTCTGCCCACTTTTATATATATTGGGAGTTTGGGAGTGCGTCATTCTATATCAGGTTTCAAGGTTGTGAGACTTAGCCACTCATTGTTATTTATATTGTTCCAGTGCTATTCTTATCTCACATGAAAGCAGGGATCTATTATTGTGTTTGGTTTTGAGCCCAAGTTTTATATGTGCTTGTGGCATAATTTTTATATGTTTTAATGGCAAGTATTCTCCACATTTATCATCTTTTGAAATTCATATTTTTCATAAACCCAATTGCGTGGTCCATTCTTTATTTTTTGGAAGACTTTTTTATCTGACATCCTTTATTCCTTATATTTCTCAATCCTTATTTAATGTGTTCATACCAGTTTTTATGTTGTTTCATATACTTTTCTCCTCTTGATGGGGCATAATTCCAACCCTAAGTGTAGGTCAAGGAGAAGTTTACCAAGTTGGTTTAGGACATCATCAAGAGTTGATGAACCTTTTTGGGAGTTAGATTCGAGGTGGTTAAATGACCCTTTGCTGATCCCATGATTAGTTTAGCTTTCATATGTAATGCCATGTGTGGTGAAGGACAGTGATAATATCAGGCATTGTAATATTTAGATATTTTATACTCCACTAATACATTTGGTATCTTGAAACATACTTTTGAGTAAATTGTATTATCATCCCTTTGAAAAAAAATTATATGTGTATGGGATGTTCCTTTTAATTAGATTTAGGAATGAGTGCATCCCCTCTTAGGCTCCACTCCTTACAGCATGGTATCAGATCCATTAGTAGTCAGTTATCAAACTATTACAATCTTTTCTTCCTTAAGATGTTTACCATTTTCATAGGTTTCTCATACCTACTACCCATGCCTTGTCTAGGCATACCCTTATGGATGGATACAACTCATCTATTAATAACCTAGTTGGTTATCAGACACACATAACCCAAAGTATAGGATATTGGGTATGGATTCTCCCTTTATCCCTCTGGTATACTCTCTAATAGGAAGTCAACCTTCAGTGGGTCAGGATACCCCGACATCTGTTGCTGCAAATGTGGGTATTTCCATCTCCCCTGACAAGAGTTAGCCTTGTTGTGACAATTCCTCACCATAGCTATGGTGGGAAAGTTTAACACCCCTCTTGTGCTTGATAAGCCAAAGGATTACTTGCTCACAGACTTCATGAATATGCAACCACCCTAATTCAACTTTGAAGGGGAGTGGGAGATGGTTGATAAGGTTAATGACAGTGTGTTAGTCATAGAACAAACTTTTGATGGTATGGCATGCCCTCAGTATCAGAAGGTTTTGTTTTCTTCTTATGTATTGGATGGACTAGAGTGTATCTAGTGGAATAGGATGGCACGGACTCGTGACATCTCTACGTTGACTTGGTACCAATAATTGGTAATTTTCAGTGGCAAGTACATCTACATTGTTGCTCTTAATAAAAAGGAAGAAAAACTCCATAGTTTGAAGCAAGGTTCCCCATTTGTTTTTATGTATGTGCATAGGTTTCGATTTCATAAGCATTATGATTTTGGACTGAGTTAAGATCGTAGGATTGAATTGTTCTTGTAAGGACTTAACTTGAATGTTGGTCATGCTCTTGTTCCATAACTTCCATTGACTTTTCAACATATGCTTGATAATGCTTTAGTTGTTGAGTCTTATTTTGAATTTCAACCTAAGAAACATGACAAGAAGTGGAAGTTTTAAAGTGATGATCATAAGAAATATATGTTTCCTAAGGTGATGGTTATAATACTCTTGGGAAGTTCTCTCATGATGGAAATCAAGAAAGGCCTTGACCTAGATCTCTAATAATTATCATAATTGCAATGAGCGTGGTCATATCCGACCTAGACGCCCCTAGTTTCATTATGGACATGCACCATCTCAACAACAACCTCATTCACCTCCTCAGAATAATGGCAAAAATAATGCAAGAAGTCATGTTGAGAGATGTGCTGGAAGAGTCTATGCTTTGGATGGCCACAATGTTTATGAAAATCATGTTGAAGGTAACACATAATCTCTTAGTTAGACTTTAAAGATATGCTTCCATATTGCATGATACCTTTGAGTAAGAAAGTAATGTAGTACATGAGACTATTCTATGTACCTCTTTGGTTGTTTGACTTCTCAAGTTAAACCTTTTATGGGGGTGGCGTATATGTTATTGATAATACATGAATGATTAGATTTCGAGGATGAAATCCTTTTAACGGGTCGAGTGTTGTAACATCCCAAAACATAGAATCTTATCCTATTCCCATGATTAGGATATTAGAATGTTTGGTTCCCTAGATTTGACCAACCAAGGATAAAGTTATTCCTAACTGGATAATATTAAATGCACATAACATATTAAGAGGCAATATGCATCATAGTGCAGTCATATTTACATAATAAATTCATTATTTAAATAAATTCATTTATGTTTCTTTTATTAACCAAAAATATTAATAAGGGATAAAATATGTTTAAAAATAGGTATAATGTTATTTATAAGAATAATGTGAATTTACATGTCAATGATTGTAAATAATGTTGCATTATCCAAATATATATAGATTGAATAGATTCGATGGGATAATAAAAGATGACTCTCTTGATAACAATGTAAAATTTTATGGGACTCCAATTCAAGATTATTTAAGAAGAACGGTATTTATAATGATATATATGTAAAAAATGGCCTAAACCACAATGGTGTAATAAATCATGACAAGTAACTACAAAAGCAAAATCTAATATAAAAATTGTGTTCCTTTGGTCCCAATTGCCTTGGGTGTCATGTTTCAAATTATTTACACAATAATAACTATCTTTATTCTATTTAGAAAATAAAATAATAATAGGATTCAAAAGTATTAAGTAAAATACTATAAGTCTTCAAAAGTGAAAACTAATGCCAAAATCTAAATGTACATGTCCTAATTAGGATAGTTGTTAAATTTCATATTAATTGGAATTTGTTTACTAATTCAATTTGATTAAGAAAGAAAAAGAATTTATTAACACATCCATTTAGGAAAAATGGGATTTGGAATATACATTGATGTCATGCATAACACGGTTAAGGATAATCAAGATAATACACACATTTTTCCATTGTCGTTAGATTGTGATAGAACAGTATGTAGATTGTCTTCAAACCTGATCCCAAATAGGAAACTAGACATAAAACATGGCTCTATAAATTGTGATTTTATCTCTCCTTAGTTGGCTTCCGCCTGAGATTCTTTCTCTTTTTAATTCCTTGTCAAATTCCACACAAGATAATTCCTTACATGCACCCCAATTTTGAAGAATAAAGACACACCCAAATCTAGCCCCAACTCTATTGAAACCCCTACCCCTAGATGCCCTAATACTCAACCCTACAAATAGGAAAACATATCATAGTCTTTGTCATACCCTACTTAGTTGTTCCTCTAAGACAATTTATCGTGTTCTACTTTTTTCTGTACTGGCTTTCTCAATATCTTAATTGATTTCTCGACGTACACCAGTCATGATTCTCACTTCCATGTCTCAACTAATCCTAAGGTAAAGTTCCTCAGAGCCTAACCTTTGTTGTTTGCATAGTCAGCAGTGTTGAATCTCATCTCTTCGATGTTCCCCAAATCTCGCTCTACCTCACATCACCATCATGGCACAAGAAGATGAAGAAGATGACCCATAGAGGATTTACCATTCTTCCCCTAGTCACGTCATTTTGGCTAATTTAATTGTAGGGACATTTTGCCTTTCTGCCTCCTTTCCTTAACTAGTCGTGGGTTTTAGACGCTCATTTTTTGACAAAAGAGCCCATGTGATAACATAAGAGATTTAATCTCATGCGAGGATATTTTTATTCAATCACAATAAAATTTCTTTTATAATTCGTAAAATCATTTATCTTGTGAAGTGCATAACGAATTGTAGGAGTGTCTAGAAAAAACCTAAAAAATATGTTTTGGGATTGTGGAATTGGTTATCTTTTGCTATAGTTTTGATTGCCTGATCCCAAAGTTTCAAAAACATGATTTTTAGGGATTTAATGATCCATATACACTTAACATTAATTGAAGAAAGATTTTAATGGATAAAAATTTGGGATTTTGGATCAAATCCATGATCAATAACCTTGGACCTATTTTTGAGACTAAAATCATGTGTGAGTGTAGGATGGTATTGAAGGATTTGGATTTCTAAATTTTCCTCCTATATCACATACATTGAACCCTAATTAATGTAAAAAACATTATATGTAGTTTTGAGGTGACTTTAGACTTGGAAGGGTAGAACTTGATCTCTAAATGGAATACTCAAGTAAAGGTATGATTGCATTCCCTATTCTCCTATATTGAGAAATTAATCTAGTTTTGTCCTCTCTTAATGTATGTAGCATTCCCCATGGGTCATGTTGAGCTATTATTTTCTTTATACTCTCTCTCTCCCTTGAGCCTCTTTGAGGTATTTTTGTGATAAACACTCTCTTTCTTGACTTGATGATCTATTTGGCTCTAATCTTAATACTTGAACTCTTAATCTGTGTTGGATTTTTAAATTATAATTAACTTCTTGATGAAACCCTAACTGAGAAATTTGAATCAAGTTGTTCCTTATTGTGAGATGAAACCCTAATTTTACCCACTTCTACAGTGGATGTTGATATTACCCATTTTTGTAATACCAATCTTAATTATTCTAATAAAGATTGAACTTTATACTTGCCTCAACTTTTACATACCATGTGATTCAGTAGCCCTAGAGTAGTATAATTACTTTGGTTATTGGGTTGTGTGCCCATGTTAATATTCTTACGATGGAGGTTGGGTGCCCCATATTGGGGTTGTGTGCCCACTTCTATATATATTGGGAGTTTGACAGTACCTCATTATCTATCAGGTTTTAGGTTTGTGATCCTTGACCACTATTGTTATTTATATTGTTCTAGTGCTATGCTTAACTCACATGTATGCTTGTTGTTATTATTGTGATGAGTTTTGTTCCCAAGTGTTATATGTGCTTGTGTGCCATAAATTTTAGTTTTTTAAGTATTGTCCATGTTTATCATCTTTTAAAATCCATATTCCTTTTAAACCCGGTTGGGCGATCCTTTCTTTTACTATGGGAAGCCTTGTTTACATGACATTTTTGATTCCTTATATTGCTCAATCCCAATTTAATGTGATCATACTAGAATTTATGTTGATTTAGTTATTGTTCTCCTCTTTTTGGGGTAGCTTCCAATACTAGGTGTAGGTTAATGAGAAGTTATCCAATTCGGTATAGGACATCGTCAAGAGTAGTTGAACCTTTTAGGGAGACAGTTTCAAGGGGGTTAGATGACCCCCTATTGATCCTAAGATTAGCTTAGTTTTCATATGTGTCAACCTAAGTGGTAAATGATAGTGATAATATCAAGCATTTTAATCGTTAGATGTTTTATATTTTGCTACTACATTTGGTATATTCAAACATACTTTTGAATAAATTGGATTATCATCCCTTTCTGAAAATTTTAGTTGTGTATGTGTTGTTCCTTTTTATTTGATTTAGTAAGGATTGGATCCCCTCTCGGGTCCCACTCCGTACAGATTCATCATTTCACTTATTACTTAAACCTTTTTACTGATCTTAAATAAAACTCAAATCATCATTTAACATGTGCATATTCTTGCTCAATTAGAATGAAATATCTCAAATTAGATTTATAAAAAAGACAATAATTAAAATATGAAGCACATCAATATGTAATCTATAAGATATATGATTCTTTCCATTAAAACATCATTCATATGACCATCAATGGGTGTCAGGACAAGACATCATCTCATTATCCAACATTTACACTATACAAGGTTTGATAAATATAATCATTGCATGTTGATTCGATCACACAATATTTCCTATCAGTTCATTACATGTCATATTTTTCATCAAATATTTACATAAATGTTAGACTAGAAAAAATAAAAGAATATAGTCATATTATATAAATCATCATGCTCAGAACATGTTTATCCTACAAAATATACGTGCTCCATATTATTTCCATAGATATGAACAAATATCAATGCATAAACATACATATCACATTTATTAGTCCTCTTTAGTTAAAATTACCATTCAAACCATAATTGATTTCTTTTTAAATCCATCATAGTCGACGATTCTCAGATTACAAATATCCTAACAGACAACTAAAATTCAATAACACATTTTTGTGAATCAATTCACATCATTGAAATTCATTTTGTAATTGAATTGAAATATACTAGTTGACATTCTAAATCCTATGTTCAAGAATACATTTCATTATATCACATATTCACCACACCAGGGTAAGGCTTTGGTTCTTAGATCCACCAAGATAACTACTTAGTTTTCTCCCCTTCTTAGATTTGTTTCTCGTAACTTGTCTAATTTTATGTTCATTACATTTTTGGAATCAATCATTCTTAATTAATATATATATGGTGCTTCTCTCTCATTGACATCCATCAAAGTCCATTTTAGTATATTTCATTCAATATAAGTCAATCCACATAACTTTAGAGTAAATATATTAAAGACTTATTGATATTCATTTCATTCATATCTATGATTCATTAATTATCATCACAATTCATTTTGCCCTTGTCTGTTTCATATATTTAGCATAGATACATGTACCATGTCACTTGAATTATAATGGTATTCTTGTAAATAAAAGTGATTCTCCACGGAGAGCATGAAGAACACACTGCTGAAAGCAGTGTTCCTGCACCAAGTGGAGGTGCAAGGAACCAGTCATGAGAAGATTGGGGGCCTGAAGTCTTCCAGTTTGACCTAGCCATGCTTGAGAATCCTGCCTTCCAGTCCCTTTATGGGTGGTTCATGGCTTCTATGATGCATATGGCAGATAGGATGCCCGCATCTCATCTTAGGGAATTGGTTCCCAATGTGGAATCTTCAGGTACTGGGAGGACTTTTGAGTGGATTGTCTGTGATGGGGTAGTGGAGTATGTTAGGACGGATGATCCAGCAGATGCGGATCTATGGCTAACTGAGCTTGAAAATGCCTTCAAGATCCTTAGCATCCCAGACGATGAAGTGTACCTTCTGAAAGGGAGTGATGGCCATTGGTGGGTAATAGAAGAGGAGAAGAGTCCTGGTTCTGAGGTAGGATGGGAGGAGTTCATACATGAGTTTGTCAGTCGATACTTCCCACAGACATATCTTGATGAGAAGATCAGCTAGTTTGAACAGATCAGACATGGATCAATCATGATAAATGAGTATGAGGCTAAGTTTTTGGAGCTTCTTTGGTTCAGTCATCACATGGATGCTATGGATGATGAGAGGATTTGGTGTTTTGAGAAGGGATTGAATGATGAGTTGTCTACATTAGTGGTTGCTCTGTAGAATTGAGAAAGGTTTGCCATGTTCGTGGAATCTATTTGGAGGATAGAGAGATCTATGATTGAAAAGTGAGAGGCGAGTTCTAGGAAGAGGCATGCTCAATCCCAAGGACAAACATCAAGAGGCTTTAAGAAGTTGAAGTTTTCTCCACCACCAACACCGCTGAGGTTCATTGCATACACGTAGTAGTCACTGAGTTGTATCCTTCCACCTATTGGAGCTCACAACACAATACTAGTGTCAATGACAGGGCCATCTAGGACACAATTTTAAACCAGGTCTTGCCACAAGTGCGAATATATAGGACATCTAAGGTGGGAGTGTCCAATGAGAGATGATGAGGTGACCCAGCAATTGAGGCAGAACTAGTAGGGCTCACAGTGGCAGTAGTTCGGCGGTGTAGGTAGAAGAGGATCCGCAAGTAGTGACAGGTCAGATGGAGTTATTTCATTCTAATTTGTCTTCTTCTTTCTTTGTATCTATTTTGGATGACCCAGGTGCAACACACTCTTTTATCAATCGTGAAGTGCTTGATAGTTGACTTTTGTCTGTTATCCGTAGGAGAGATAGTTTGTTGTTATAAACCCCATTAGTTAGTTAGGTGGTGTTGCAGGAGGTGTGTCTTTTCTTTCTCAAGGCACAACATTCAAATGGATCTCATACCACTTGATATGCATGGATTCGGTGTAATCCTTATAATGGACACCCTGGAGAAGTATAGAGTGGTCTTCGATTGTGGCTCCTAGTAGGAGACGCTCATAGATAGTGATAAGATGTGAATCTTCTAGGGAGACATGAATATTCTTCTAATGTGTCAGGTATCAATGATGGTGGCAAAGAAGTTGTTGAGGCAAGGTTGTGAGGCGTTCTGGGCACATCTGTTGGATATTAAGGTGAGGATTCCTAGTATATAGGAGGTGCCAGTTGTCAGTGAGTTTGAGGATGTGTATCTTGAGGAGTTTCTAGGTGTTCCCCCGCCCTGAGAGATTGATTTTGAGATCAATCTAGTTCTTGGCACGTAGCTGATAACTCAAACACCATACATGATGGCTCCAGTTGAGATGGAAGAATTAAAGAGATAGTTGCAAGAACTACTTGAAAAAGGTTTTATCAGGCCAATTACGTCACCATGGGATGATCCAGTGTTATTCGTAAAGAAGAAGGACGGGTCCATGAGGCTGTGTATAGACTACTAATAGTTGAACATGGTGACAATAAAGAACATGTACCCCTTGCCAAGGATAGATGACATGTATGATCAGTTGTGTGGCGCAACTGTATTCTCAAAGATAGACCTGAGGTCTAAGTATCACCAGTTGAGGATCAAGGAGGATGACATACCTAAGTCGGCATTTAGGATGAGGTATGGTTATTATGAGTTTGTGGTCATGCCATTTGGCCTAACCAATGCATTGACATCATTCAAGGACTTGATGAACAAAGTGTTTTGACTATTTCTTCATTAGTTTGTGGTGGTCTTCATAGATGACATCTTGATATACAGTCATGACAGCCATCATCATGAAAAACATCTTTGTTGGGCGTTGACCTTGTTGAGGCAACATCAACTTTATGTCAAATTCAACAAGTGTGATTTTTGGCTGAAAGAAGTGGATTTTCTAGGACATGTTATCTCTGTTGAGGGTGTTCGTCTGAACCCCAAGAAGGTTGAGTCTGTGATAGAGTGGGAACAAGTAAAAACACTGATAGAAGTACGTAGCATTCTGGGATTGGTAGGCTATTACGGGAGGTTCACTAAGAACTTCAGTACTACACCTCTTTCACTGACTAAGTTGATAAGGAAGGATGTGTTATTTGTCTGGGATGACAGATGTTAGCATGATTTTTAGACATTGAAGGAGAAGTTGACAAGTTCACTCATTCTTCAGTCTTTTGGTAGTTGGAAAATACACCTCTGTATTATAGAGTTTGCCTACTACAATAGTTATTAGAGAAGCATCAACATGGAACTGTATGAGACTTTATATGTGAGGCATTACAGGTCTATGTTCTGTTGGTATGAGACAAGGGACTATTATCTTCTTGGTCCTAAGCTTGTGCAGTAGACGACAAAAAAGATGTAAGTGATTCAACAATAGTTGAAAGCAGTACAGGACAGGCAAAATTTGTATGTAGATAATTGGCATAGACCCTTGGAATTCTAGGTAGGAGATAGAGTGTACCTTAAGTTCTCTCCTTTTGAAAGGTGTTCTGAGGTTTGGGAAGAGGGGTAAGTTGGCTCCCAGGTTTATTAGACCTTACCATGTGGTGGCACGTGTTGGGAAGGTGGCCTATAAGTTGGAGTTGCCACCTGAGTTGCACATGTTGCATCTAGTATTCCATGTGAGTATGTTGAAAAAATGCCATCTTGATGTTGAGTTAGTGTTACAGCCAGTGGAAACAGAGCTTGATGAGGATATGTCCTATGTGGAAGGTCTAATTCTGATCAATGACAGAAGAGTGAAGAATCTGAAGAAGAAAGACATAGTTCTTGTGAAGATTCTATGGAATTATTATGGTGTTGAGGAAGCCACGTGGGAGCTCGAGGAAGAGAAGAGGAAGAAGTACCAATCTCTTTTCTCATAGGATTTTGGGGCCAAAATCCTTGTTAGGGGTTTATGGCTTGTAAGAATCCTGACCTAAACTTTAGAGTAATCCTTTTTTCTTTGGATTAATCATGTGATTAGAACCTTTTCATAATCTTTTCAGATGTAATTAGGGCTTGTGGAGAGCTTAACTTTCATGTTTGGGATTGTTTGGATGATGTTTGTGCTTTATGTGCTAGTTTTGAGAAATTTGCAATTTACCCAAAGTACGGGGTTGATGTGCAATTTTTCACCATAGATTTTTCCCTCTCTTTCTTGACATCATCTAGATGAGAGAGAAAGAGGTGGGTTCCATGTTTATCCTTGGATGAGGAGTATCACCCTAGGTGGTGATTAGGGTTTCTATGGGTGTAGAGAGTCTCGACCCATGTGAGTTTGGTGTGTTGTCTCGACCTACGGTCGCAACCAAGGTTGGTTATGGTGGTTGTCACAGTCGATACACCCCCTCTAGATGTTGGGATCACGACCAAGGAGGTCTAGGGTGGTATTTGGTCGATATGGTTGTCCTTACGTAGGTTGTCTCAACCTAGGGTTTATTGAGGACCCTTGTCTCGACCATGTGGTGATGATGGTCGGTGGTGTCACCACCATGGATGGTACACCAACGGAGGGTCCTGAATGTGACCATGTCGGTGACCAAGATGGTCAAAACTCAACCTAGAGTGTATCACCATGTCTTGCATGCATGGTTAAGGTGGTTGCATGTGGGTGCATGGTATTCTTTTGAATGGACAAGTGTCCCTTTGGTACCTTGGAGTGTTGTCACATCATCCCTTGCCTTCTCTCTCATCTTCCACCTACATAACCCCTTATCTCTTAATTCATGTAACCCTTTTAGCTTTCCATCTTATTCCTTCTCATTTTCTTATTCTTGAATCTTGGTGGAGCAAGGTGATCCGACCTTGGAATTTTGGTGATCAATCTCCTCTTGCATGTGGTGTTTGTGGTGATCCAAACTCATCTTCAACCCTTGGTAAGTGTTTGTTCTCCTAGTTGATGTTTCTTTTGATCTCTTACCTCCATTTTCTTCCTTTTTCTCAGCCCTAGACCATGTTTTGACATGGTGGTCGTTCTTGAGAGTAAGATCCTCATCACAAGGGTAATAGGACATGTTTTGACAAGGCGACACCCAAGTGAGAGGGAGTTTCTCGTCTCTTTTCCCCCTTCTTTGTCTTGGTTTGACTTTGAAATTCTTTCCCTCTTTCATGAGCTATCCATTGACCTTGGTGTTTCCTCTTTCTTAAGGTGGTCTTATTGTTGAAGGTAGAGATTTTGGTGGATCTTGATCTTCCTTGGTGGTCGTGTGCGTGGAGCTTGCCTTCCTTGGAGTTGATATTCTTTAAGGTGGGTTATATAACTCTTAAACTCCTCTATTATTGCACTCTTTATGCTTGCATATTACTATTTTCTCTCTCTAAATGTTCCCTTATCATGCTAATAGATAATGATAATCTCTAAACTTGTTTGGTGGAGATATCTTGCTTCATTTAGTGGAAATCTAAAACCCTAACCTTCTTGCACCCATTTTTATGGTTGACATGTTGTGGAGGTTCTTCTCCATATTGTTGACCTTAATCTTACCCTTATGCATGGTAGACGTGTCCTAGGTATTGGAGGGAGGTTACATTCTATTTTGGGTACCCTTATCATGGTTCCTTCTTCCCTAGATAAGGTTCTTTGTTGGTAGTTTCTTGACCCATGTCTTAGGGTTTTTGGTGATTGTTTGCTTGAGCCCTTCCTTCATGGTGACCATGGCTTTCACCTTGGTTTTGGTTATGTTTTAAGACCAAGATGTCATATCCTAGTTGTTGTAGTTAAGACACCATAGATGTTGAGTTCGTGACATAGCATCCTTTGGGTCGCAACTTGTTGCTGGGTTGAGGTTGAGACATCCCTAGGTCACAATAGTTGGGAGCGGATGGAGGTCTAGACCTAGGTGTCACAGTCGTGACATGGCCTAGGAAGTGTGGTCACAACTTAGCAGTTGGATGGAGGTTGATACAACCTTTAGGTAGAGACACTTCTAGGTTGAGACGTTGGTAGAAGGTTAGAACCCTAACCCTAGATGTCGTGTGTGTGACATGGTCTAGATGGAAGGTGTCATGACCTATTGGTATGGGGGTTCGTGACACCATAGGTTTTGCAGTCGTGACATGGATCAGGTTGGGTTTTCACAACCGAGTTGCTTATGTGGTCAACACAAAGTGATGGTATGTGATTGAGAGGTATACGTGGACACTTAATGATACTCTTGTATGAGTGATACATATAACATGTATAGTGTTGTTTGGAATAATGTATAATCAACTCTAATGATGTTCCTTAACCATAATATACTCATAGATGATGGGAGATGGTGAACATAGAGTTGATGGTTGAACCTATCTTTGTAAACCCTAATAAGCTAAGAAGAAACCCTAACTCTAATAATGTGTAATGGGACTTGCTTGTTGTCTCTATCTCATTGAATGGTTATGATGTTATGTGGTTATATCTCTTGATTATAAACTTCTAACCATGTAGGTGGTATGAGCTTGATAATCATAGCTAGTATATGATATGGTGATGAAACATGATACAGGTTGAATGAGCCTTTAAGAGGCATGTGAAACACTATGATACATGAATTAAGAGTTGATGGGTTAATATCCCATAGAATGTGACTATGGTATTGGTGAGGTGGTGAATGATAGTGATACATGCATCATGTGGTGCTAGTTTGATAAGTTCACACCTTATTGATAACACCAATTTTTGTGACATTTTTGCCTTTTATTCTTTTATCAAAACTACCCTTTTCTTCAATTTCCCCTATTTTATTATCATTTTCGCTATAATTGGCCAAGAAACGCTCTTATTCCAATTTTTCCTGTGTTCTACAGAGTTTTCCTCGTTTTTGTGCAATAAGGCCGATTCTGGCCCACAATAAGTCTAAGCCCGTCTCGACCTTCCTGACGCCCGATACAACCCAGCCCAACAGGGGTTGGGCGACACGAGAGTGATCGGCGGAGAAGGGCGCTGCGCAAGAAGGACGTGTCGGCCGACATACCGTCTACCCGACAGGGAGCCAAAGCCGCATCGACGACCAAACTCGTCGGGCGACACAGCCACCCACCGGCAGGCGTGCCGCCAGCCACGTGACCGATAGCCAGCACCTCGCACCGAGACATACCCGTATCGGCTGTCCACATCCATCGACCGGCGTATAAGGGAGCTACGTGGCGTTTCCAGTACCATAACTCCTTCAACCGTCGGTATAAATAGCAGCTACAGGAAGCCGAAGAGGAGGGTCGGAGAGGTGGTCGTCAGACTAGTTGGAGAGTTGGAGAATTCGGACAGGACAGTTCGAGAGCCACCTTCGAAGGTAGCTGTGAGAGCAAGAGTGTCGCGCCCCAGTGCTTGTGCCGGGCGACACTAGGTGAGCTTTCCCTCATCCCGAGAGGGAAGGGATGGTTCACTTAGTGTTGTCCCGGGCGACACTGCGGGCCGATATCGGCCAGCAAAGATGAGCGACACGAGTGCCTGACAGTAGACTCGTAACTCTTTGCCCGACACGATATCGAACCCGATACGCTCTGCCCGTCGTGCGTGCCGCCTGAGAGGGTGTGCCACCCGACATGAGCGTATCGACCAGGGTCCTTGAGCGATATCATCAGTCGTCAGTCGGCACTGCCCGAGAGGGGGTGCCACCCGACACTGCCGTATCGGGCTCGGCTCCTGACCGGTATTGGGCAGGAGAGCTACAGTAGTTTGTCATTCTTCTACATCAAGAAGGCGACATCTATCTTTAATTCTGTTATTTAAATTCTTAGCTTATGCATTGTATTAAGACCCTTATTTCTTATAGAAATAGAAATGCTTAATTGCTATTTGTTTAATGCTTGGTGCCTTATGATTGGGTAACTGCTGTGTTGGATATCCGAACTCTATCTTGCATGTTTTGGATCGCGTTTCGCTTAGCTACCGAATTGTCTTTCCCATCGCAACTACTTTGAGAGTTGGGTTGTGGCTCTAGTGTTTGGTCCGGTTCTGGAGTACGAGAGTGCTTGGAACGGAGTTGTTTTAGTATCATTCCACTCTAACTTGAGCCCAGCAACCTAGAGAGGGGTGTTGAAGCTTGGTTAGAGGCACCCGCTCTGAGAGGAGGGGTGCAGGGTGTTACTTCTACCGCTTGTCTTACTAAAGTCTTATCCCTTGCATTACGCCTTAAACTGCAGTTTATCTTTCTATTTTCTATTGCATGAAAATTCCTAAAAACTGCTAAATGACAAAATCTTAATCTTTCTTGTAACTCCAGTTGGAGATAGTTTTCTTTGATTTAATCATGACAGCTTGTTGTTCCCCTTCGGGGAACTTTAATATCTCTTTATACCCACCGGAGTGTAGAGTGTCGATTCAGAGTAGTTAACACGACCCACCTTGTCCCTGTGTTCGACCCCGTATGACTACTTCGACCTCGTAAACAAAGTTGCGGGGGCCTAGAAGGATTTGGGTTATAAATGTGAAGGCTCGACTACCTCAAATACGCCTCCAATTTTAGGACGCGCGATTTAGGCCGGCCAACTTTCTGGCGCCGTTGCCGGGGACAAGGCAAATGGCACTGTTGACGAATCCGAAACCACTAACTACACTCCCGTACCTCAAGCTTAGAAATAGGCTTGACACCACCTCTTTTCCTTTTTTCTTTTTCCTTTTCTTTTACTTTAAGCATTATTCTTTACCCCAATTATAATTTTCTAAACATGATTTTTATGCGGTTTTCAGGTACTCTGATCTACTGAACACCGAGTCTGTCAACCATGCCTCCTTGCGTAGAGCCACCTTCTGGAAACGAAAGCCAAGGAAGGAGGCCAGTTTCGCCTCCACCGGAAGACAATGACCGGTATAGTGATAATGAGCGGCAAGAAGATCCAGAATCACTAGGGCATGAGGAAGAGAATCATCATCATAGACGTCGTCGGAGACACAGGAGGAATCATGATAACCGGGAGCGACGCTGAGACACCAGCAACAGTGACGACTCGGAGGAAGAAGAGAAAACTCTGAGAGAATTGGCTTCTACAAAGGCCAATAGATCGAGGTGGCCCGTTATGATCCCAAGGTTCAATGCGACAAACTTTGAGCTCAAGCCATCTGTGATCTCCATGATTCAAAATAAAAGCTTCAGGGGGAGTTCTAAGAGTGACAACCCTTACCATCACCTTGATGCTTTCAAGAATATCTGCGACACCATAAAGATGCGAGGGGTTCCCCAAGAGGTCATTTACTGCAAGGGTTTCATCTTCTCTTTGGAGGATAAGGCTCTATCATGGTACCTTGGGCTACCCCACCAAGTGTTGAATGGATGGGGAGAACTGGCTGACACATTTGTAAACAAGTTCTACCCCACTGAGAAGACGATGAGAAACAAGTTAAAAATCACGTCTTTCACGCAAAAGCCAAATGAAAACCTCCACGACGCCTGGGAAAGATATCTGCAATATCAGAGGGACTGCCCTCACCACAATTTCAAGAAGGGCTTCCTGGTCTCCACCTTCTACAATGGGCTAACTCCCGATGAAAGGGTATCGCTGAATGCGGCAGCAGGAAGTGACTTCTTAGGGAAAAAGCCAAGCAAGTCCGAAAAGATCATTAGGAACATGGTTGAGCTGAAGGCCGATGTTGACTACGATAGATCCGATGGAGGGCAGGCGAAGAAGGCAGGGGAAGAAACCTCTCTTGAGTCCAAGGCTTTGGAAAACATTACTTCTCAGATTCAAAGGATAGAAACAGATGTGAAACAACTGAAGGATCATGGCGGAAAGGGGAAGAAGCAAGTTGAGAAAGTCATGAAATGTGTTACCTGCGGTGAAGGAGGACATGGGGTAGACAACTGCGTCTACACCAAACCCGGCACCGACAGCGACTCCGACTCGGAAGAAGAAAGGATCGAGAATGTATCCTATATGAACTTCAAGAGACCAGACCACCCTGGTTTTAATTATGGCAACAAGGACGCATCCGAAAACTCGCATCAGCTGCACACCTCAGACAGGCCAGTGCAACATTTCGAGAAGAGAGGGGGATCCGGGCAGTATAACAAGAATAGCCAGTTCCAACCAGAAAAAGGCAATTTCCAAGTAGCAGGAAAATACCAAGGCCCATCCCGTGAACAGGAGAATAGGGAAAGCCAATCTGAGGTGATCGGCCAGCTGTTTAACTTTGTCAAGAAGCAAGATAGCGTCAATAACCAGTTAGCACAAAGCGCGCTGTCAAATTCGGGAGTCTTGAACTCACTGCAAGTCCAATTGGCAGATATGCAAACACATCAGCGACAAATCGATCAGCAGCTCGCACAACTCGCCGAGATTGTGAAGAATCCTTAGGGGAAGATCCCGTCCAACACTGAACCAGCAAAGTGATAAAGTATGACAAAGAAGCCAAAGACGTCTAGCTGAAGACGGAAAACGCAGCGCTCCTCGGGAGGCAGCCCGTGCTTTTATTTCCCTAGTATAGGACGTTATTTACTTTTCGGCAAAACAGACATTACAAACATTATGGAATGTAATAAGGCCCGAGTCAGTGCATGCGCACATGTGCTGACTCTTTTTGTTTTAAGGGACACCACTTTAGTTTTATTTTCCAGGATGGGTAATACCATCTGAGGCCGGGATTAGCCTTAGGCCAATGATGTTTTACCCGCCTGTCGCCTCTTTCTTTAAGTGGGTTTTACCTCGGATTTTTGTCCCGAAAGATCTTGTATCGGTCGAGCAGAGTCTGGTCTAGTAACCTTTTTTCCCAGACCGGATCGGGCGGCACACCAACCGACATACAGATTGCGCCCGTCTCGGGAGGGAATGGTTTTACCGCGACGTCCGGCCGCTATATATAAGGCAAAAACTTTACCGTGTCGCGCTCCCGGACTTTACCTTTTTCAGCTACCGTATCGCGCAGTACTTTTCTTGCTCTCCGCTCCCGTGTCGCGCAGAGACCTCTCCCGATCCCGTGACGTGCAAAACCTTAAGGAAAACGAAGGTATCGCGCGACAGCCCTATCGCCCGAGCAAACCCGATACGGACCTTTATCGTGCACGATGTATCGGGCGAGGATTTAACGTTGATTTTCTTGTCGCCCGATACTGTTATCGTGCGACACGCTTCTCCCGCGACTGCCCGATACAAGAATAAACGGGCGATACAGTCGTTGCCCGACACAGTTGTATCGGGCAAGCTTTACCTGATCTTGTCTCAAGGCTCGATACAGTCGTGTTGGGGTGTCTTTCCCCTTATTAATTTTCCTGTTGATAACAAAATAGCATTTGTTTGATTGATGATAGGGATGGCACGCACAAAGATAACTGTTAGGCTCGTTGACGAGCAAGGCAGGAGGGTTGTCATCGAGCCAGAGGCAGGGGTGGCAACGGTCGGGCAGAAGCGCTCGAACTCTGAAGCAGCTGGACCCTCAACATCTGGAAAGAGGGTGAGGATAGAAGAAGCGGCCACTCCAGCTGCAGCACCTGCTCCAACAGCAGAACCCCTGGATCACACGCCGGGAAGGTTCATGCCAAGAGATGAGGAGCACGGCCACATATATGTTGAACTAGGAGCCAAGCTCTACAGGCCGAGCAGGTTCGGCCACCAGTCGTCCTTCATGCAGTTGGGCATCTTCGGGAGACTGGAGGACGTACTTACGGTAGCAGGTCTGAGGCAAATATGCTTCATCCTATCTGCCTCCTACACCGAGCTCACGAAGGAGTTCATGGCGTCCCTTCACCGAGTAAAGAATACACCTGCTGAAGCCAGAAAGTATGGCGGAGCAGACAGACTCCAGGGGCGGCTTTACAATGCAGAGCACGTCATTTCAGAGAAGCTGCTCAACTAGATTTTCTCCTCCAACGAAGAGGAGAGAGAGAGACTAGATAAAGGTGCAAGGATCACCGAAGAAGACGGGTTCAACCCCGTAGATATCTGGGAAAAGCTAACCGGGGAGTCATCTTTCAAACCCGGGAGCAAGGTGGCGGCAGTGCACTCATGCTTCTGGAGGATAATGCACAAGCTGGTGGCGTGCCTCCTCTTCAGCAAGAACGAGTCCAACAACATTTACTCCGAGGAACTCCACATCATGTGGTACATGATGGAGGGCCGGACTATCAACCTGGGGCGTTTCTTGCTGAACAGGCTGCACCCAATAAAGGATGCCACCAAGGAATATTGCATGGGTGGCATCGTGAACCTAATCGCGGTGGAGTTGGGATACCCGCGCGAGCCGCGCAGCCTCTCAAGAACAAGAGGGGACGAGTTGATCGACCTCAAGTACCTCATGAGGTCGGGTATAATAAAGAAGGAGAGGCGGAGTTACTTCTACAAGTTCGCAAGGACGAAGATCCTTCTCCCGCTTCCTCGCTGCGCCGCCTACAACGCAGAAAAGCTAGTCTTCACCACAGCCGAGATCGAGGCTGTGGCAGCAGGCGCAAGCTGCGCTCCACCTCCGAGAAGCCAAGAACGGGGAATCACCAGAGGGCCCATCCCGCTGGGTACTCGGCAGGACGTATCTTCAACAGCTTCTGCCGAGCGGCTCACTGCCTCGGAGCCACCAACGACAGCCACAACAACAAGGCCATTGGTGGCAAGAGAAGAACCGGCGATCGTGGAGGTCGCCGAGACAAGGACTGGAACTGCAGCGAGAGAGACAGCTGCAGTCCCCGTAGTTTCTGCTGTGCCCTTAGGGGCGAATGATGAAGTACAACCGGATGTCAGCGATGAGCTTTTCATCGACATCCTACAAAGGGAGCTCGATCGAGCACGGGTGATGCAGACACCACCACCAAAGTCACCTGTATAAGTTATTGAGGAGATCGTCGACAACGTCGATATGGGGCAACATCCGTCCCCCACAACACGGTCTCCTCCGATACAACAAGAGGGCGGGACAACACCGACACCTCGCTCAGAAGCATCCGCCGCGCGGACGATAGAAGTAGGTCCTGCCTCGTCGGGCAGACCATCGCGCGGGAGGAGCATTTCGAGGTTGAAGGGGAGGCAAGCGGAAAACCCTCCTTCGCTCGGAATGATGCTGGGACAAGAACTCGATTTCTTGCGGGAGGTAACAGAAAACCATTCTACTACATTTCTTTCCCTAACCCGCAAGTTGTCATTTTTCGAACAAAGGCTGGATAGCCAGGAACGAGAGCTGCTGGCTTTGGCCAGCCTACCTGGCCGACTAGAGGCAGTGAATGCCACGCTACAACAAGTTCTGCAGTGCCTTAGCGAGATCGAGGGGAGACTGAACAGGGAGGACGACCATCCACGCCCAAGGTGGCCGAGAAGATCGTCGTCGCCTCCTGGTCCGAGCTCTCAATCCTCGTCGTCAAGAGTGTCGTCAGGATCGTCATCATCCACCTCCTCCTCCGGCAGATCTTCATCAGCACCCGGAGGAAATTCATCACAAGGACAAGGCTATGAAGCTCCAACCAGACAAGGAAGCCCTTTTGACCTGAATGAGGCCGCTCCCTCAGCCCCCTTTGATGAAGCTGAGGATAACGACGAAGATATCAGCCTCGGGGAGGGCTCTTCTGATGAATCCGAGGGAGAAGGGGGGGGGACATCTGCACTGCAAACGAAAGACACCTCCCCAGAGGAAGGAGTTCAAGGGATGACCTCACCGATTTCTCCGCACCGATAGAGATACCCTCCTTCGAAATGACTGACTTTGACAGAAGGGTCATAGGGTATCTAACGATCAGAGACTAGAACCTGCTCAACATGGTCCTGAGATCGCAAGCCGACGAGGAAGAGATACTCTGGAGCGACAGTTATTTCTCGGTGCAGCGGGGAACTCTGAGAAACATCTTCCGCGCCAAGGCCGTCGTCGGGAAGAGGTTGTTCAGAGTACTACAAGGGGCCATTATAGAAAGCGCCGACAAGAAGAAAGGCCAACATACAGTTTATGCTGCCACCCCGACCCTAGCAAGAAGACTAATGATGGGGTTGTACAATTCTACGCAGGTAGAAAGTATGTTGGAATACATTGAAGTGCACAATCCGAAACTGGTGCTGGCCCCTTACAAACACAGAAACAACTGGTTCTTGTGCATTGCCGACCTCCGAAATCATGATGTCCAACTGCACTACTGCTGCAGCAAAGAGGTCCCGCACACAGGAAGTACGTTCCTACACCCAAAGGACGTAAAGCTAAGACTGATGCCGCTACGTCTCCACCGGGTCATCAAGTATGGAGTCCAGCGCCACAGCGGCGTCTGGAATTTCTACTCACTAAGGGACTTCCCAGTCCAAGAAGAGGAGGGAAGTGGAAATAGCGCATTCATAGTCCTCAAAGCCATGGAGATGATACATATCTTCGGATACTTCAAGAAACTCCAGAATAATAACTTCTACAGTCTCAGAAGCAAATATGCATTGCTGCTGATAAAGGACAAGCGCTACTTCCGAGACGCGGGGATACCAGAAGAGCTGCTGGATAGTGAACAAGAAGAAGAGTCATCTCAACACAGCAGCCCTCCTGAAAAAGAAGCAGAAGCAGAAATGAACATCTGTGGAGCAGGCAAATAGATAAACATCTTGCGACAAGTTTTCAGACACGACGAACAAGCCTCGCCCCAGAACAAGGAGGAGTCGATTCACAACTTCGACCGTTTCTCATGCGCTACCCTCACGCAGGAACAGGTCAACAAAATCCACATGAAGTTGGCTGACTCCAACCCTGCAGACGTAGCCTACTTGGTAGGCGATGTCATAGTCCCGATTGACGACTTAAGGGACATGGTAAAAGAGGGAGGATGTCTGGCGTTATCTGTGGCGGTCGCCTACATCCAGATACTACGAAACAAGTCTGAACACGCATGCATAGCTGATCCAATGCTGTTCAACGACATTTGCCTAGCCAATGAGCAAGGGGCGAAGGAAGCTTTCCTAGCAGAGTTGGAATGCAGAGTCCCAAACACCATTCTCCTTCCAATCCTACACAACAACCACTGGACGCTCTTAACGGTGTACACCCAACAACAAGCAGGGATTTTCTACAACAGCTCGGACAGCAACAAAGACCATCCAGTGCCTTGTACATCGACAGCACTGACATCTCTCGAACGATTAGTACGAAAGTACTATATCGATATAGCAACGCTGATACAACCATTCCTGGGAATGCAAGCAAGAAGCTGGCATGAACTCCAGTTCTGCCACCGCAGCCCGCAGCAAATTCAACTATCCAACGACTGCGGCGTTTTCGTCCTGGAATGGATGGCAAATGAGGCAACGCCTGATCAGCTCCTCCACATTGACTATCACAGCAAAAGAGGAGAATATGTGTGGGAGCTCTTATCTAGCCCAGGCGTGCTGATCATCTAACCCTCACTGATTAACATTTCCTTACCTCATCTACTTCACAACTCTGGGACAGAGTGTGGAGTAAGTTTGGGGGGGTACCATGTACCAGTGAGGGAGGTACAAAACTTTTCTCCTTTGATCCCCTCATCCTATCCATTTCAATTAGTGTACATATAACCTTTTTTTTAGTGTACATATAACATATAACCCCTTTTGTGTACATATAACTTCTTACACAACCTTTTTCCTTCTTGCTAAAAATTTTGAAAACTTTTAAAATTTTTGCCTATGATTCCCTATACTTATATATGTATAAAGTTGCTATAATAATAATAAAAACTTGTTGTGACTTCTTGCAAAGTTTACTTTTTGTATATTTAACGAGTTACAAGTTCTGTCATATCTTTCTGATAATGTTGTCTCAAGCAAACAAAAGATTGTGCCTTGCCATCCAAAAATTTTTGAAAAATAATAATCTCGCAAACAACTAAGAGACGAGTATGGAGAAGGAAAAAGTTGCCCAAACAGCAAAAATCTCTTTTGTTTTCCCTTACCCAGCAAAAATCCCAAAAATAGAAAGAAGCCTTATGAGCGTGAATAAAAGCATGAGAGTTGTGCCCAATAAAAGAAAAGAAAAAATATATATATACACACTTGTTTTCCAAAAGTACCCATCTTTAGGCATGGTAGATCCGGGGCAGTGGTACGTAGGATGTGAAATCACTGCTCTAAAGCCAACTGGCTTGGACTGTAGGGACCACTTGCCCGTTAACGGACCCTTAACTGGATGGACTGATGGGAAACAAGAAGAAAAACCCAAAAAGATTTAGCCTACCCTATACACAACTTTCTGCCCCTAAAATAAAGTTGTTTGGTGTGGAAGCTAACTTTGGAATCATACACCAAAGTCTCGCTGAAGCTGTGGAGAAGAAAATTTTTACTTAAATAATAAGGCAAGTAGGGCAAGGTCTTTTGTTCGCATTAAGACAGCATTACCTCCAAGACATCGCAAATCTTGTGCTACCCTTTAGCCTTAAAGTTTTGCTGTGCAAGAAGAAGCAACACAAAGTTTAGTTTAAATATTGATTGAGGACAATCAAAAAGCTAAGTTTGGGGGAGTTGATAACACCAATTTTTGTGACATTTTTGCCTTTTATTCTGTTATCAAAACTACCCTTTTCTGCTATTTTCCTCTATTTTATTAGCATTTTCGCAATAATTGGCCAAGCAACACTCTTATTCCAATTTTTCCTGTGTTCTATAGAGTTTTCCTCGTTTTTGTGCAATAAGGCCGATTCCGGCCCACAATAAGTCTAAGCCCGTCTCGACCTTCCTGACGCCCGATACAACCCAGCCCAACAGGGGCTGGGCGACACGAGAGTGATCGGCGGAGAAGGGCGCTGCGCAAGAAGGACGTGTCGGCCGACATACCGTCTACCCGACAGGGAGCCAAAGCCGCATCGACGACCAAACTCGTCAGGCGACACAGCCACCCACCGGCAGGCGTGCCGCCAGCCACGTAACCGATAGCCAGCACCTCGCGTCGAGACATACCTGTATCGGCCGTCCACATCCATCGACCGGCGTATAAGGGAGCTACGTGGCGTTTCCAGCACCATAACTCCTTCAATAGCAGCTACAGGAAGCCGAAGAGGAGGATTAGAGAGGTGGTCGTCAGACTAGTTGGAGAGTTGGAGAATTTGGATAAGACAGTTCGAGAGCCACCTTCGAAGGTAGCTGTGAGAGCAAGAGTGTCGCGCCCCAGTGCTTGTGTCGGGCGACACTAGGTGAGCTTTCCCTCATCGTGAGAGGGAAGGGATGGTTCACTTAGTGTTGTCCCGGGCGACACTGCGGGCCGATATCGGCCAGCGAAGATGAGCGACACGAGTGCCCGACAGTAGACTCGTAACTCTTTGCCTGACATGATATCGAACCCGATATGCTCTGTCCGTCGTGTGTGCCGCCCGAGAGGGTGCGCCACCCGACATGAGCGTATCGGCCAGGGTCCTTGAGCGATACTGTCAGTCGTCAGTCGGCGCTGCCCGAGAGGGGGTGCCGCCCGACACTGCCGTATCGGGCTCGGCTCCTGACCGGTATCGGGCAGGAGAGCTACAATAGTCTATCGTTCTTCTACATCAAGAAGGCGACATCTATCTTTAATTCTGTTATTTAAATTCTTAGCTTATGCATTGTATTAAGACCCTTATTGCTTATAGAAATAGAAATGCTTAATTGCTATTTGTTTAATGCTTGGTGCCTTATGATTGGGTAACTGCTGTGTTGTGTATCCGAACTCTAGCTTGCATGTTTTGGATCGCGTTTTGCTTAGCTACCGAATCGTCTTTCCCGTCGCAACTACTTCGAGAGTTGGGTTGTGGCTCTAGTGTTTGGTCCGGTTCTGGAGTACGAGAGTGCCCAGAACGGAGTTGTTTTAGTATCATTCCACTCTAACTTGAGCCCAGCAACCTCGAGAGGGGTGTTGAAGCTTGGTTAGAGGCACCCACTCTGAGAGGAGGGGTGCAGGGTGTTATTGCTACCGCTTGTCTTACTAAAGTCTTATCCCTTGCATTATGCCTTAAACTGCAGTTTATCTTTCTATTTTCTGTTGCATGAAAATTCCTAAAAACTGCTAAATGACAAAATCTTAATCTTTCTTGTAACTTCAGTTGGAGATAGTTTTCTTTGATTTAATCGTGACAGCTTGTTGTTCCCCTTCGGGGAACTTTAATATCTCTTTATACCCACCGGAGTGTAGAGTGTCGATTCAGAGTAGTCAACACGACCCACCTTGTCCCTGTGTTCGACCCCGTATGACTACTTCGACCCCGTAAACAAAGTTGCGGGGGCCTAGAAGGATTCGGGTTATAAATGTGAAGGCTCGACTACCTCAAATACGCCTCCAATTTTAGGACGCGCGATTTAGGCCGGCCACTTATACATTTTATATCTTCTAGAGTTGTATCATTATCCTATCTTTGTAGAGTTTTTATTACTTTATATGGTGTAACATGATTGATGCTAAAAGTCAATTAATTAACCTGACTAATCAAGTGGAACTTAATCGTGGTGTTGTGCCATAGATCCATTTCAGTGTCAGCACTTACTAGATGGTGAAACAGGCTTTCCCTAGAGAAATTTTGGAATCATATAGTGTTGAGTATATGCATTCATAGGATTGGTTGTGGGTCATACCCTGGAAGGAGTGCAGGTGCGGGTCATAGCTCAGTGATATGTTGCTTATGAGGTTTCACAGGATTGGCTACGGGATAGACCCTAGAAGGAGTGAGGCTGCCAGTCATAGTTGAGCTTCACTAGCATCGTGACTTGTACTAGGGGGTCTAGGACTTTCACTGTTTGTGTGGCATCCAACTCACAAAAACAATATTAACTTAAGTGGAAGTGAATTGTTTGCTGCGGATTATTGAAAATCACTTAAAATTAAAACGTTTTGCAAAGTGATCCATACATAGGAAATCTTTCCCATCAAGAACCATTGTATAACAGTTACATTCCAGTTCATATGTACATAACTTGTATCATCTCTTTTTAGAGACTACATCATCAACTATCTTATAAACATTATATACAGACAGTATACGAATCTTGAGGCATCAATCCAGAACCTCAGATCGATTCACCAAAAACACTGACTAAAAACTTCGAGGACCTGAGAGTACAGAGACGACACATAGGACTTTCTAACTACATAACTTGACAGGCAGTATCTCCACCTGAGATATTACTGTTGTCCTTGCTATCACTGCTACTGTCTATTCCCTACAATGAGATTCTGCTTCTTTGTCCGCATCCACCTAAAAAGTTGGATCCCATGGGGGTGAGACAATTGTAAATTTCCCCAGCGGGAGATATAACTCTCCGCCAAAACATTGTTATAGCAGTTTATTAAATTAAACTGAGTAGAGGGATTTATATATTAAATCAATAGCAGGTAAGTCACTTGTATGAACAAAGTGAAGTAATCTCCTTTTTCAAGGATAACCTTGCATCTACTCTTAGTAGACTCATAGTTCATCCTTCTACTTGTAATGAATACAACAGATATGATTAACATCAATGAACTACAAATATGTAACAGAAATATAACATTAGCATATGAATTTTTGTATTCAATCCTTAAGCAAACATGCAATACGACTAATTTCATTTTACAAACACACTTATGCCCTGAGGAGATGAGGTATACCGCTCATACTCCAACCGACCACTATGAAGTCGAAATTGGTACCATACATAGGTCAATGGAAGAGCAGGATTCCCATGACCTCACACATCCTGGTCAGTGCAGGACAACAAGCAGGACTGTGTTAACTGCTCAAGATAGCTTTCCAGGGTATACTGGAACTTCGCTATAGAGTTACAACATCAACTACACTCTCATCGGCCATCGAGAGATTTAATGTTTATCTCCTCGACCCGACATAAGTATTATGGGAAGATGTGTACGAAATCTATCCCAATCATTGGGAGATTAGTGATACATCCATCCCGACACATGAAGGATTGAGAGGTTTGTTGTTTACCTTCCCTCAAATCTCTTCACCGGACGTAAGGATATTTTTTGCCCATTTACCCCCACATATTCAAAATATGCGTTCCGGGTTTTGCTGCAGAGCACCCGTTTCACCATCACCTATTCCTGACGATGATGGATCTATGGTCAGGGCTCTACATGAATATATTTCACTTGATTAATTAACTACATTTTCATATTCTTTTAGCATCAGCCAAGTTCTCAAACAAGACTTATTACAACAATGTGATAAAGAGACATGTACTACTTTCATCATATACGTATCAGTCTTTCAAAGACCTTGGGAACTTAGTCCCTCATTTCAAAATTGGGGATTCTCATCCCTTCACATTCTCATCACCATAATCATATGGTTCTAGGTATTCAAACCCTTAACTCATCATTGAGCATCATTACCCTTTATTAGGTAACTATCACCTTCAGGTCATCTGACCAAGGCATTCATGATACTTGTTACACAAGCATCACACCTGGCTCACAAGGCCATGAAATATCTTGTTACCTCTTTATAGGTAACAACTTACTCATATGACTCATAAAAGTCCATGCACATTGTTACTTTTATTAAGAAACAACAACATCAAGGCACAAAAGGCCAATCGACATTTATTATATAAATGTCACAGCTCAAAATAGCTATAGACATCACCTCATAATATCTGTATGGTTATTAGGCATGATAACGGTCATACAAGATATTCATCACATCATGTGACACAATAGTAACACCATTATTCCTTTTCCAAGAAATAGGGTTTACTATCAAACAGGGTTTATCATTCCCTTTACCCAAGTCAGGGTTAGGGTTCCCCTTTTCTCATTAATTAGGGTTTCATTATTATATAATCTATACAAGCCTTAATTCATTTATCCATACCTCTGAGGCCTTCAAAGGTATCATATTTGATTATTCAAAAACATTACTTTCATCATATAGCATTAATGATCATCAACTCAAGGTATGAGTTCATTTCTCATCCTCATCATGGTATGATTATATCATACACATCATTTGGGCTTAACCCCATTCTCAAGGTACATTAATTAACACTCATCAAGTGCAACAACTCATTACAACATAACATTAGTACATCATGTGGTGTTAATACTTAGTCAGGGTTTCTCATGGAATCACCCTCAACTAGGGTTTCACATGGAATCATCCTCAACTAGGGTTTCTCATGGAATCACCCTCAACTAGGGTTTCACATGGAATCACCCTCAACTAGGGTTTCTCATGGAATCACCCTCAACTAGGGTTTCACATGGAATCACCCCCAACTAGGGTTTCTCATGGAATCACCCTCAACTAGGGTTTCTCATGGAATCGCCCTCAACTAGGGTTTCCACCATAGTTTCCCACAATTTGGGTTTACTATTCATCTCCATTAGGATTTCATTCAATTTTCCATAATTAGAGATTCATTATTCATCCCAATTAGTGTTTTACATCTCACTTCCCTACATCGCTACCATATTTTAGGGTTATATCATCACCATGGATTAGGGTTACATCTAGAATTGCCCTCAATTAGGGTTTGAATTCAATAACCCTATCAATTAGGGTTTATGTTCATGATTAGGGTTTCATGATCTCTCTACTTAAGGATCATACCCTTGATCACCACATGAATCATATTCATGTATGCATTCATGGTATCATTTCTCAACTTGATTAGGTCATATCAACCCTTAAATCAAGCACATACATCTATGATTAACATAGTGTACCAAGTCATTGATCCTATAAGCAATTAGGGTTCATCCCTTAATTGGCACTAATCACTTAGGTACTAATAGGGTTTCAACATTTGTACCTTCATTGATTATCATTATTAATTATCATTGGATCAATGAATCATTCATCATCTCTATTCTTAAGAGATTCAATCACCTTGGACCTCCATTACATAAGGTATCCAATTGAATTGATCAATTGAGTCCTCAATCAACTTTGACCACTTGAGCCCCAAACGGTCTTGGTCCTTCAAGGTTCAAATGGTTTGAAACCGTTTGGTAAAGGTGGTGCTTGAGACTGTTTGCCTAAGAAAGTAGGTGAAGACCGTTTGCCCAAGTTTGACTTTTGAAACCGCATGGGCACAAACGGTTTGGGATCGTTTGGTCCCAAACGGTCTTGAGACCGTTTGTCCCCAAACGGTCTTGAGACCATTTGGACTCAAACGGTCTTGAGACTGTTTGGACTCAAACGGTCTTGAGACCGTTTGGTCCAAACCTCCTCAAAACTGCATGGACCAAAGATGGTCTCAACTACACCAATCGGTTTAGGGTTCTCGATATTGATTCCTTCAATCATTGAATTCATGGAACCAATCATCAATTGGACCTATCCTCATACTTCCATTGAGTTAAATAGGTCAACCTTCAACTGATTTGACCCTCAATTGACCCTCAATTAGTCCTCAATTAGGGTTTGAATCAATTGAATTAGGGTTTGGAATTGATGATCCTTCAATACTAATCAATGCAGGATTAGTTACTTTGAAACCATTGAACCATCATCCAAATTGAACATGACCTGACCCCAAATGGTCTTGAGGTCATTTGGATGACCACCAAATGGTCTTGAGACCATTTTACCATCACATTATCAAAATCCAAGTTAACCAATTAGGGTTTGGATCATTGGATTGATCACCAAATCAGTAATTGATTACACTTTAACTTAGTGTCATTGGATCATCAACCGCTTAACCATACTCACCCCTAGACCTCCAAACGGTCTTGGGTGACCTCCAAACGGTCTTGAGACCATTTGGATGAGCTCCAAACGGTCTTGAGACCGTTTGGCTCATCCAACCCTTGGATTCTAGTGAAATATCATTAGGGTTTAAGCTATTGAGTTGATCATCAAATCAGCACTTAATTGCAAAGTGATTTGGTACCTTTAGACCTTCAATTGGTCAACCATGCTTAACCCTAGACCTCCAAACGGTCTTGGGTGATCCCCAAACAGTCTTGAGACCATTTGGGTGATCCCCAAATGGTTTTAAAATCGTTTGGGTCAATCAACCCAAAGCATCAACTCATTCAATTGCAAAATCAGCACTTAGCTGATTAGGGTTTATACCATATGTTTGGATCTTCAAATCCTTAACCATACTCAACCCTAGACCTCCAAATGGTCTTGAGACCGTTTGGGTGATTCCCAAATGGTTTTGAAACCGTTTGGGCTAATAACACGAAAAGTCAAATCAATCAAGTTGAAAATCAGCACTTAATCCAATTACAGTTTGCCTAATTGATTAGCCTTCAACTCATGATTCCTTTGGAATTAATCCATCAAATTAGGTGGGTTATCAACGAACATAATTAGGAACAAGATTCTCAAACGGTAAACCCTTGGCAACTCCCCCAAATGGTTTTGAAACTGTGTGGTCTCATGCGGTTTGATGAAACCGTTTGCTTCTAAATGGTTTGAAACCGTTTGCTCCCAAACGGTTTGGAAAACCGTTTGAGAAACCCAAACAAAACCGTTTGCCTTGGATATTTGTAGAGGTCTGTGCTTATCATCTTCAAACTCTGAACTCATGAAACCTGCTGTGGTTTCCATGGTGATTGCATCAATCAACCAAATCAATTATTGCAATTATGGAAATGATCATTATTTGATAAGGAATTGAATCCAATAACAAAATCAAGGGTTCAAGTTATAAAACCCACCTCCAATTGAGATCCAAAGCTCCATTCTCATGGAAACAATTGTGTATGCAACTCCTTTCACCATTCCAAGGCTCGTCCTCATGGTTTGAGTGAAAAGGAATGGTTAGAATTGAAGAGGAGATCGAAATAGGAAGAAATCCATAATTTATTTTCGATTTCCACCATGGAATCAAGGTGAAATGGATCAAGAACCTTACCAAAAGGTTGGAGGTCGTTCTCCGGATCCTCCCAAGCTCCCTTGCTCGTTTCCCAAGCAAGGAGAAGAAGTGGGGTCGAAAAAGCCTTTCATTTGGCTCATAAAAGGTTCTTTTATAAAAGAATTCGATGAGAGAGAATATACTTTGCAAAAATCCATTTAATCCCAAAAATGTGGCCGCCTCTTCCCCCTCAACTTCCTTAGGGACGAGGCCATCTTGTTTGCCTCCAATTCCTCCCAATTATCCATGATTTAAAGAAAAGCAAATCAAGCACCTTAAATCATATTATATTAATATCCATATGTGAGTGGATATTTCTTTTTCTTAAAAAATTGTGTGACTTATCCACTCCCTAGGATATTTTTTTGGTCCTTGCAAGGCTCAAGGACGTCACACACACATCCGAATCCAACCATTTTAATTTTGGTTGATGCCCCTTTAATTAATACATTTATTTTTGCCCTAAATCGAATTGGGGTTTCAATTAGGATTAAATCTTGATTATTTTAATATCAAGATTCTCTCTCCTCCAACTTAATTCAAATGAGGCACCCATCTCATTTTCTTTGCTCTGCATGATGCCAAGAAATATTAGGGACCTTATTGAAGTGGTAAATTACATATTTCACCCTAGGTTTTGGGTAAATTGCACATTACACCAAAACTAGGTTTTCATGCACATACATTGCTTTATCAGCTCTTTCTTGGTATTCAGGCTTCCATAAGCCGTATCTCAGCATCATTTTCACTCTCATGATGCTTCAACACATGAGGAACATATTATCATGCACAATTTGGACTTAAACCCCTCAACTTGGGTATTTTGCACATTAGTCTGAAACAAACAAAACATTGATTTCAACAATGTTCAAAAAGGACTAGAATTGTGACATAAGTTCCTCATGATCCCTAATTACTTTTCACAAGATGAAATTAAGCATATAATCATCTTTCTTAATCAAAACACCTAGGGTTAGAGTATAACCCATGTCATGGATGTTATAGTTTGACTATATGTCATAGGTTGCAGTTGACTGGTATGTCTGTGTGGTCTACTTGTGTACTGACCATGATGTTTTGTGAGGTCATGGATTTTGGCTCTTCCATAGACCTTGTATGACACCAATTTTGACTTCTTAGTTGTCGGTTGGATTTGGATGGTATGACTCAAATCCTCAAGGCATAATAAAATACATAATCAGATGTGTAGAATACTTGCTTAGGATCAAATACAAAAACATTGGATGAGGCCTTGATTTGTTTTGTGATGCTTAGTTGATAAAAGATATATATGCTCTTCATATTCCTTTTATGATGATAAGATGTTCCATAGTCCAATTGCAATTGATACAATTTTTAGTAATGATCACCTAATTTAGACATATCATTTAGCTAGTTTTGCTTATCCTATTTGTAACTATACTTATGTCTTTCAGTCACCTTATCTATGTTAATAACAGTGTTGGTGGAGATTTATATATCCCACTAAGATATGGATTTCACCCCTTGGGTTCTCCATATCTTTTAGATGGATGTGCATGAAGAGGTAGAGATTGTACAACTGAGGCAAAGCAACAACAAGTAGGACAGTATCTAACAAGGTTGGAAGTGTTGCTAGTCTTTTGGTGTAGAGTCCTAGAGTCATCCCTATACACTCAGGTCTTGGGGGTGTTTTTAGATGTGTTGTAGTTGTGCTACTGATACGTGCTTTGGCTTGTGTGCCCTTTTGAGGTCGAGGTTTAGACATAGCAGATGTTTATTTGTACATATGTGGGATAAGTTTCTCTTATGGTATGTTGATGGCATGTGTGATAAGAACATGTTGATGTAGGCACCTTGTAACACATGCTATCTAATGCAGGTGTCCTATGAGGACTTATATGTATATGTTTTTACAAGTTTGGGTCTTAATGAAATTGGGTTTACATTTTTAGTGTTTTCTAGAAATCTACTTGTTTTGTTTTGTTTCTGCAATTAGTGTGGAGTTATCTGATGGTTTGTGGGACAGGGCATCATAGTTTGGTTGGTATCAGAGCTTTAGGTTCACCTAATCTACATCGACCTAGGACTAGGGTTTTTGTTTGTTCTTGTGTCCTCTAGTCTATCTTATATTGACTTCTGCTAATGTAGAAGAAGAAGAAGAAGAATAAGAAGAAAAACTTAAAGATGTCTGGAGAGCATGAAGAACAGGCTGATAAAAGTAGTGTTCTTGCACCAAGTAGAGGTGCAAGGAATGATGCACCAGAATATAGGGTGCCTAAAGTCCCCCAATTTGACCCAGCCATGCTTGAGAATCCTACCTTCCAGTCCCTCTTTGGGCAGTTCATGGCTACTATGATGCATATGGAGGACATGATACCCGCACCTCTTCCTAGGGCACCGGTTCCCAATGTGGAATTTTCGGGTACTGGGAAGACTTTTGGGTGGCTTCACTGAGTTGGGGTAGTGGAGTATGCTGGGATGGATGATCCATTGGATGGGGATCTGTGGCTAACCAAGCTTGAAAAGGCCTTCAAGATCCTTAGAATCCCAGACGCTGATAAGGTGCAGCACGTAGTGCACCTTCTGAAAGGGAGTGATGGGCATTGGTGGGCCATAGAAGAGGAGAAGATGCATGATGCTAAGGTAGGTTGGGTGGAGTTATGACATGAGTTTGTCAATTGGTACTTCTAGAACATCATCCAATTTGAGCAGATCAAATAGGGACCCATGACGATAAATGTGTATGAGGCTAAGTTTATGGAGCTTTTTTGGTTCTGTCCTCACATGGCTTCTATAAATGATGAGAGGATTCAAAATTTTGAGAAGGGGTTGAATGCTTAATTGTCTTACTTGGAGGTTTCTCTAGAGAATCAAGAAGGTTTTCCACATATGTGGAGTCTATTCATAGGACAGAGAGATCTGTGATAGAAAAGCAAGAGGCAAGTTCCAGGATGAGGTGTGCTCAGTCCCAAAGACAGTCGTTAGATGGCTTTAAGAAGATGAGGTTTTCTACACCACTAGCACCGTAGAGGTGTAGTGCATAGACCCATTGGTCACTTAGTAAAGGTAGAGGTCATATCCATCCACCTGCTGGAGCTCACAACATACCATCATAGTTAGTGATGGGGTTGTCAAGGCCACAATTTGAGACTAGAGCATGCCACAAGTGTGGATATGTAGGGCATCTGAGGCGAGAGTGCCCAGTGAGAGATGATGAGGTGACCCAGCAACTGAGGTAGATCTAACATGGCTCACAGAGACAGTAGTTCAGTGATGCATGAGGATGAGGATGTGGACAAGAGTCACAGGATATATTGTCTACTCAGGGAAGCAGAGGACGAGGGGATGACAAGCAATGAATAGATTCTATGGCATGAGTCAGTCAGAGGTGGTAGTCAACTCGTGAGTAGTGATAGTCAGATGGAGTTATTTCATTTTGATTTGTCTTCTTATTGCTTCATATATGTTTTGGTTGACTTGGTTGCAATGTAGTCTTTTATCACTCGTGATGTGCTTTACATTTTTATTTTTCCTGTAATCCGTATGAGAGATAGTGTTGTTAGAAACCATGTTAGTTGGTTATATAGTGTGGGAAGAGGTGTGTCCTTCTTGTATCCTTCCATTCTTAGGGCACAACATTCAAGTGGATCTCATACCACTTGATATGCATGGATTTGATGTAATCCTTGGAATGGATACCCTAGAGAAGTATACAGTGGTCTTGGATTGTGGCTCCAAGTAGGCTAAATTTGTATATGGTGTTCAGATATGGATCTTCTTGGGAGAAAGGAAGATTCTTCCAATGTGTCTGGTGTCAGAGATGGTGACGAAGAAGCTATTGTGTCAAGGTTGTGAGGTGTTCTTGGCACATGCGATGGATACTAAGGTGAGGAGTCTTAGTATTCAGGAGGTGACAATTCTTAGTGAATTTGAGGATGTGTTTTTTGAGGAGTTTCCAGGTGTTTTCTTGCTAGTGATATTGATTTTGAGATCAATCTATTTCCATGCACACAACCAATAGATCAGACATCGTACAGGAAGGCTCTAGATGAGATGGCAGAATTGAAGAGATAGTTTCAAGAACTACTTGAGAATGGTTTTATCAGGCCTGGTACATTGCATGGGGTGCTCTAGTTCTTTTTGTAAAGAAGAATGATGGGTCCATGAGGATGTGTATAGACTACAGACAGTTGAACAAATTGATGATAAAGAACAAGTACCCTTTTCCAATGATAGACGACATGTTTGATTAGTTGTGTGGTGCAAGAGTGTTCTCAAAGATAGACATGAGGTCAGGGTATCACCAACTAAGTATCAAGGGAGATGACATACCTAAGTCGGATTTAAGGACAAGGTACGATCATTATGAGTTTGTGGTCATGGGGTTTGGACCAATCAATGCACTAAAAATATTCATGAACTTGATGAATAGAATGTTTTGACCATTTCTTGATCAGTTTGTGGTGGTCTTCATAGATGACATCTTGATATACAGTCAAGGCATCCTTCAAAATAAACTACATCTCTGTCAGGCGCTGACCTTGTTGAGGCAACATCAGCTTTATGCCAAGTTCAGGAAGTGCGAGTTCTAGATGAAAAAAGTGGCTTTTCTAGGGAATGTTATATCTATTGAGAGTGTTTGTGTGGACCCCAAGAAGGTTGAGTCGATGATAGAGTGGTAACAACAAAAAACATTAATAGAAGTATGCAACTTTTTGGGTTTGGCAGGCTATTATAAGAGATTCATTAATAATTTTAGTACTATAGTTCTACTACAGACTAAGTTGACAAGAAAAGATGTTTCAGTTGTTTCGGTTGAAAAATGTTAGCATGCTTTTTAGACATTCAAGGAGAAGTTGACAAGTTCACCAGTTCTAGTTTTACCTAAGTAAGGAAAGGTACATCATCTTCTGTGATGCATCTAGGAATGGCTTGGGTTGTGTACTGATGTAGGACAAGAATTTGGTTTCTTTCACTACTCGACAACTTAAGAAACGTGAGGAGAACTACCAAACCAATGACTTAGAGTTTGTTGTTTTGGTTCATGCCTTGAAGACTTGGAGACACTATCTTTATGGTAAGAAGTGTCAGATGTTCACGGATCACAAGAACCTAAAGTATATCTTTTTTCACAACAGGAGTTGAATATGAGGCAGTAGCGCTGGATGGAGCTAATAAAAGATTATGACTGCACAATTGATTACTATCCAGGGAAGGTGAATGTCATAGCAGATGCACTGAGTAGGAAGTCCTCTTCATCATCATCTACTAAGAAGGTGCAATTGTGCTCCTTGGCATGCTATAACTAAGACATGTTGATCTCCCTACAGTAGATGAATGTTAAGTTGGAGGTTTCCTAGCTATAAGTATTATTAGCCTAGTTGTAGGTGAAGCCCATGTTGAGACAGTAGATTAGAGAGGCACAACAAGTTCATACTGTGATACAACAGATTAGATCAGAGTTTGGCAATGAGAAGCGTGACAGCTTCCATGAATCAGATGGCAGGATAGTTTGTTACCATGGTAGAGTCATGGTTCCTGATGTTGATGATCTAAGGAAGATTTTTCTAGAGGAGGCTCACTCTTCTATGTACACTATGCATCCTGGTAGCACCAAGATGTATCACAATCTTAAAGACATGTATTGGTGGCCTGGCTTAAAGTAGGATGTAGCTGAGTTCCTTGCCAGATACATTGTGTTTTAGTAGGTTAAAGCCAAGCACTAGAATCATGTAGGGACGTTGCAATTGTTTCCTATACCATAGTGGAAATGTGATCATGCGACTATGGACATTGTGGTTGGACTACCTAGGATAGCTAAAGGCCATGATATCATTTGGGTAATCATTGATAGGTTGACCAAGTCAACATTTTCTTGATGTAAAGACAATGTATACATCTAAGAAGCTTTGCCAAATCTATGTTTATGAACGTGTAGGTTTGCATGTTGTTCGAACAACTATCATGTCTGATAGATGTCTAAAATTCACGAGTCACTTTTAGGAGAAATTACACACAGCTTTGGGTACTTAGTTGATGTTCAACACTACTTTACACCCATAGATAGATGGTCAATCAAACAGGACCATTCAAACCTTAGAGGATATGCTAAGAGCAGGTGTTCTTCAGTTTTTGGACAGTTGGGACATTTTTATGACCCCGCCTCCCAGTAACCCCCAATTAAGGGAGACTAAAAGGACAAAGCCATTAACCAATAACCCGGATCAAAGGTTCGACAATTAACTAAGAACAATTATTAAATTTTAACAGACTAAACTGAAAAGTTGTAAGAAAATAAACTTTTGCATACTTTTTTTTTCTTTTGAAAACTTGGATCTCTAAACTTCTATCCACTTAAGGATTCTACTCTAACTAATCCTCCTTGTATTTTACTTCATGTATTTCCCAATATGACGATTTACTGTTTGTTCTTTTGGCTTGTACCTAAAACGCCGACAAACAAAACGTCGGTCAGCCGAAGCTGGTATGTGGGGGAAACACTAATCATGCAATTATTCTTAACAAAGTAATCATTCAATTAATCATTTAACAACCAAGATTACGTTTTAAGCCATACTACTCAATCCATACATATCCAAAACTCTGTGTTGTCCCTGTAGTGGACTTATCTGATACCTCTATAAAGGTAGATCTTTACCCCCATGGTCCTACCTTACAGGTAGCCAATACATAGGGTAATAGAGTCGCATGGCACTACCCAAAGGTATCCCAATATCTAACTCAATATGATTTGATGGTCCTACCCTCTAGGTAGCCATATACTCAGCCATTCCATGACCCGATGGACCTACCCTCTAGGTAGCCATATACTAGGTCAACTATTAAGCCATAGAGGGGACCAGGATCTGAGCTAGTAGGCACATATCTTATGTGATAGTCATATCCACGTTATAGTTTGCATGAATTAAAATCATCCAACAATTAATTCATGTCATCGATGAAAACTTCGGTAAACCTCAGAAAACTAACTTGAGATATTCATAAGCGTAACCACATACCTGATCCAGAGCAACTTGATGTCCAAGCATTAATTTTCAATACAATCAAACAAGCAGTCAACTATATCCTGAAAATAATGCATAACATCAAAGTGTCATTATTTTATTCAAAATATTCTCAAGATTGACTTGGATTCCACCTTATGATTTCTAGGCTGACTTTAGGGTTTTATTAGGGTTTTAGCCTTCATTATACATTAACCACTTTTAATGCTCCATTAGTCCACAAACCCTACTTTCAACATCATAAGCATAATCGAAAGTCAATTAAGTCTAATCTATTGCTTTTATACTAAAACTATCATCTTTTCCCTTTAAGTCATGTCAAGATCATTAAGGCCAATTATTATGTTCAGGTTTCTTTGAATTGACAACTCAACAAAGAACTATAGTTTGATTCTCAAAGGAATCCTAATTACTACAATTCTCATCGTTTATGTTAGCAAACCCTAACTTATCATTAAAAACACTAGAAAACCCAATTTATCTACATTAATGACCTTTTATACTCAAATTGGATTTAGAACAACATAACTCTATCTTATTCATGGATTTGCACTATTAAAACCATTAAAAGACATATTCTCCTAAATTAGGGTTTCGAAGTCCATTAATGCAAACTTAGGTATATGAAACCCTTAGCTAAGACAATTATGTACAAAGATCATTCTTTTAGATCTAAATAATCCATTTCATTGTCTTCAGGTTAATATTTTCTCAAAATAATCAGAGAACATCATTATATTCAACTATCATCAGTTCTAAGGTGTTTTCATTAATTAAACCATTAAAGATGATAACTTTAAACACTTTTTGAATTGTAATTAGAATCAGGCTTCAATTATATTTTTATTGGATTCCTTGAGTTCTCCTGATCAAAATTCATATATAACTTATCCAAAGCAGAGCTACCAGTGATTAGTTATGAATTTTGTAAGGAAATATACCTTTTAGCCAATGATGGCTCGACACATCAGCGAAACTATTTCTTTTAATCGGTCGACATTGCAAGGGGTAAAAGACCGCCCTGCCCCTCCCTTTGTGCACACGTGTCAGGGGCAGATGCATCTTTTGACTCTATTATCCCCTACCTCGCGATGCAGGGCTCCGCCCTTCTGCTGTGACGATGGCCGCCGTTTCGCTTCCGGCTTAGGTTTCCCTCATCCTCCCGAGCCCCGCGTACAGTCTAGAAGGACCGCCCCCTCCTCGTCGGAGTTGAGGAGAGCATCCGTTATACAGATGGTGATCATAGGTGGCTTGGTTCAGATTTCCATGCCCATCGGTCAGTACAGAGGAAGGAGGACCTTCAGACCCATGGGAGACTCTTCTCCAAGCACCTTCACCCGCGGTTTAGGTAAAGGAGACTTACAGGAAGCTATACATGATCATTCCAGGTTTTGGAGTCGACGAAAATCCCATGCACGAACTTGCTTCTTCGTGAAGGTGAAGGAGTTGCGTCCCTATGGGCACCTCTGGTTCCGCATGGTTTTCCACCCTAGGAAGGGTTCTGGGTATGTTTCACTTCCCCCTTCGATGACCCTCATGCCCTCTTGTGCACATCTTGAATGTGAGGGAAAGAAAGAGGATCAGCTATCAAGGTCTAGGGTTTATAAAGAAGAAGGATAAGGAGAAGAGAAAAGGTTGCTTGGGTTTATCTTTAACAAGGCCAAAGGCCCTTCCCCTTATATAGGGGAGGGTAACCAAGCCCCAAGACTTTACTCAAGAGGGAAACAAGTCCCTCTCTTAATAGGAAAACAATTCTCCTTAGTTAAGAAGCAAATCATCTCTCTCTCTTCATTATCTTTTAGGTAACCATATTTCATGGATAATTAAAAATACAAAAAAGTATCCCTTTCATTATCTCTAACCTATCCTTATAATCTCTTGGCCACGAAAAACTATTTTTATTTAATAGAAAATACTTCCATTTTATTAATATCACAAAATTCATTAATAATGTATCACATTATCCTTTTATTTTGCAAATTTGGTATTTTCTATTTCTTTCCTCTTTATTGGGACTCCTTGGATCCCAAGACACTCTATTATTTCGAAATCCTTTTTATTGGATACTCATTATCCTCCTAGATGCATCTAAATGCATTATTTCACATTATCATGTTGATTTCTTATTAAAATATTTTCTTTTTGAGAATTTCTCTTTATTTCTCTTTATTTTTTCCTCATTTATTTTTCCTTTTTATATTAGGAATCCTTGGGATACCAAATCCCACTAAGGATAACTCAATTGCACCTCTTTTCACTTGTTTTCCACATTTTACCATTATTTTCAATTTCTTTCTTAATAAAGAAATATGTAATTGCTCTTTTCTTTTCTTATTGCATTCTGTATGCAACTTTGGACTCCTTGGAACCCAAGAGGAACGAAATCCTTCCTTGGATTACATTCTTTTTCCTTCCAGAGGTTTCCACATCATTCTTTTCTCAAAACTCAATTATTCATTTATTAATTGAATTTCCTTGTTATTTGGGCCCAATAGCCAATAAAGCCCACAACACAATCATCAAGGCTATTGTAAACGAAATCCATTTATTCAAAACAAATTATATCACTATTTTTTTCAATTATATTTAATATGAGAAATTGCATTTCTCACCAATTGAACCCAAAAATTGGGGTTGTAACAGACATACACCTCATAGAGTTCGCCTACAACAATAGTTATCAGAGAAGCATCAACAAAGCACCATATGAGGTGCTTTATGTGAGGCTTTGCAGGTCTCTGTTGTGTTGGTATGAGACAGGTGAGTACCAGCTCCTTGGTCCTGAGCTTGTGCAGCAGACTACAAAAAAGCTCAAAGTGATTCAACAACAGTTGAAAGCAGCACATGATAGGCAGAAGTCATATCCAGATAACCGTCGTAGACCCTTGGAGTTCCAGGTAGGATACAGAGTGTACCTCAAGGTTTCTCCTTGGAAAGGTGTGTTGAGGTTTTGGAACAGGGGTAAGTTGGATCCCAGGTTTATGGGACCTAACTCTATGGTTGCACGTGTTGGGAAGGTGGCCTATAAGTTGGAGTTGCCACCTAAGTTGCACATGTTGCATCCAGTATTCCATGTGAGTATGTTAAGGAAATGCCATCCTGATACAGAGTTAGTGTTATATCCAATGGAAGTAGAGTTTGATGAGGATATATCTAATGTGGAAGGTCTCATGTTGATCCTTGACAAAAGAGTATAGAAGTTGGTGAAGAAATACATAGTGCTTGTGATGGTTCTATGGAATCACTATGGTGTTGAGGAATCCACGTGGGAGATCGAGGAGGAGACTAGGAAGAAGTACTCAACTCTTTTCTCTTAGGATTTCAGGGGTGAAATCCTTGATATAGGTTTATGGCTTGTAAGACCCCTGACTTGAGCTTTAGGGTAACCCTATTTGATTTAGCTTAATAATGTGCTTATAACCTTGATCTAATCTTTTGAGATGTAATTAGTGATTGTTTAGAGCTTAAGTTTCAAGTTTGATCTTGTTTGGAAGATGTTTGTGCTTTATGTGATAGTTTTGGTGCAAATTGCAATTCACCCAAATTAGGTGGTTAATGTGCAATTTGTCACCTCTAGGATGTTCCTTCTCTTTCTTGAAATCATATAGAGAAAAGATAAAGAGGTGGGCACCTTGTTTGAGCCTTGGATGAGTTGTATCACCCAAGGTGGTGATTAGGGTTTCTATGGGTGTTGAGTGTCTTGACCCATGTGTGTTTGGTGTGTTGTCTTGACCTAGAGTCATGACCTACGTTGGTTTTGGTGGGTTTCATGATCGAAACACCCCCTCTAGATGTTTGGGTCACAACCAAGTAGGTCAAGGACGGTCTTGGATTGAGATGGTTGTCCTTACATAGGTTGTCTCCACCTAGGGTTTGTGGAGGATCCTTGTCTTGACCATGTTGTGATGATGGTTGGCGGTTTCCTGACCATGGATGGTACCCCAAGGGAGGGTCGTGATCGCAACCATGTGGGTGACGAAGATGATCAAAAACCTACCTATAGTGTATCTCCATGTCTTGCATGCATGGTTAAGGTGGTTGCATGTGGGTGCATGTTGGTCTTTTAATGGACAAGTATCCATTTGGTACCTTGGAGTGTTGACCCATCATCCCTTGCCTTCTCTCTAATATTCCACCTATGTAAACCCTAATCTCTTCATGCTTGTAACCCTTTCGGCCCACCATCTTCTTCCTTCTCCTCTTCTTATTCTTGGAGTTTGGTGGAGCAAGGAGATCTGACCTAGGAGCTTTGGTGATTGATCTCCTCTTGCATGTGGTGTTTGTGGTGATCCAAGCTCATCTTCAACCCTTGGTAAGTATTTGTCCTCCTAGTTGATGTTTCTTTTAATATATTACCTCCATATTCTTCCTTTTTCTCAACCCTAGACCGTGCTTTGACATGGTGGTCGTTCTTGAGAGTAAGCTCCTCCTAACAAGGGTAATAGGCCATGTTTTGACAAGGCGACACCCAAGTGAGTGGGAGTTTCTTCTCTCTTTTCCCCCTTCAATCTCTTGGTTCATCTTTGAAATTCTTTAGACAAGGTTCTTTCTTAATATTTTATTGATCCATGTCTTATGGTTTTTGGTGATCATTTGCTTGAGCCCTTCCTTCATGATGACCATGGCTTTCTCCTTGGTTTTGGTTCTGTTTTGAAACCAAGATGTCATCCCCTAGGTCTCACGGTGAAGACACCATAGATGTTGAGGTCACGACATAGCATCCTCTTGTTTACAACATGTTGCTAGGTTGAGGTTTAGACATCCCTAGCTCATGACAGTTGGGAGTGGTTGGAGGTCTAGCCCTAGGTGTCATGGTCGTGACATGGCCTAGGAGGTGTGGTCGCAACTTAGCAGTTGGATGGTTGTTGAGACAGCTTTGAGGTAGAGACACTTGTAGGTCGAGACATTGGTAGAAGGTTAGAACCCTAACTCTAGATGTTGAGAGTGTGACATAGAGTAGATCGAAGGGGTAGCGATCTATTGGTATGACGGGTCGCCACACCAGGTGTCGCGGTCATGACATGGATCAAGTTGGGTGATCGTGGCCAAGTTGCTTATGTGGTCAACACATGGTGATGGTAAGTGGTGGAAAGGTATGCGTGGACACTTCATGATACTCTTGTATGAGTGATATATAACCCATGTATAGTGTTATATAATCAACTCTAATGATGTTCCTTAGCCCTAATATACTCCAAGATGATGGGAGGTGGTGAATCTAGGGTTGATGGTTGAACCTAACTTTGTAAATCCTAATCGACTAAGAAAAAACCCTAACTCTAATAATGTGTAATGGGACTTTCTTGTTTCTCTCTCTAATGGAATGGTTATGATGTTGTATGATTATCTCTCTTGATTATGAAATTCTAACCATGTAGTTGTTATGAGCTTGATAATCATAGCTAGCATATGCTATGGTGATGAAACATGATACAGGTTGAATGAGCCTTTAAGAGGCATGTTGAAACATTGTGATACATCAATTATCAGTTGTGAGATTGATATCACATAGCATGTAACTTTGGTATTGGTGAGGTGATAATTGACAATGATACATGCAACATGTATTGATAGTGTGATAATTGCACACCTTATACATTTTATATATTCTGGGGTTGTGTCATGACCCTATCTTTGTAGAGTTTGTTATGACGTTATATGTTGTAACTTGATTGATGCTAAAAGACACTTAATTAACCTAACTAATAAAGTGGAACTTAATCATGTAGATTTTCCTTGTGATATAGATCCATCTCAGTGTCAGCACTTTCTAGATGGTGAAATAGGCTTTCCCTAGAGAAAGCTTAGAGTCATATATTGTTGAGTATATGCATTCACGGGATTGGCTGTGGGCCATACCCTGGTAGGAGTGCGACTGTGGGATGTATCTCAGTGATATGTTGCTTATGAGGCTTCACATGATTGGTTGTGGGCCATACCTTAGTAGGAGTGTGGCTATGGGACATAGCTCAGTTTCACTAGTGTGGTGACTTGTACTTAGGTGGGCTTGGACATTTACTGTTTGACTATATGTCACAAGTTGCAGTTAATCGATATGTCTCTACGGTGTAATCATGTATATATCACAAGGCTTGGTGAGGTTGTGGGTTTCGGCTCACTAATTTTGACTTAGTAGTAGTCGGTTGGATTTGGGTGGTACGACTAAAATGCTTAGGGCATATAAAAATATGTAATTAGTTGTGTAGCATACCTTTTAGGATCAAATACAGAAACGTTGGATGAAGCCTTGCTTTGTTCTTGTAATGCTTAGTTGATAGAAGATATATATGTTATTCATATTCCTTTTATGATGATAAGATGAACCACAACCCAATTGCAATTGCTTACACTATTTAGTAATGATCATCTTCTTTAGACATATCATTTAGCTAGTTTCGCTTATCATATTTGTAACTATACTTCTATCTTTTAGTCATTTTATTTGTGTTAATAATAGTGTTGGTGGAGAGTTATATCTCCCACTGAGATATGGATCTTACCCCATGGGTTCTCTACATCTTTTAGGTGGATGTGGATGAAGAGGTAGAGGTCATGCAAGTGAGGCAGAGCAGCAGCAAGAAGGCCAGTAGATGATAAGGTTGAAAGTGCTACTAGTCTTTTGGTGTAGAGTCCTAGAGTTGTACCTATATACTCAGGTCTTAGAGGTGTTTTTCTATGCGTTGTATATGTGCTACTGATCTGTGTTTTGGCTCGTTTGCCCTTTTGAGGTTCAGATATAGCATATGTTTATATGTACATATATGAGATAGGTTTGTCTTGAGGCATGTTGATGGCATATGTGATAAGAACATGTTAATGTAGACACCTTGTAACTCATGATATCTAATGCAGGTGTCCTGTGCGGACTTATATGTAAATATTTTTGTAGCTTTGTTGCTTAATGAAATTGGTTATAAATTTTCTATGTTTTCTAGAAATCTATTTGTTTAGTTTTATTTCCGCAATTAGTTTAGAATTATATTGTGGTTTGTGGTGAGGGGTGTCACAACTGTTGTCCTCTCTAGTTGTGGTAACCAAGAGATCCCAGGCAAGCCCTACTCGATAGGGAGGGATAGATAGTGAAAGAGAACAACTAAGAAGTTGTCGTTATGTGAGAGCAGGTTAGTGACTAGTACACTGTAGGGAGGGACAACTCATTCTTGTCCATTCTTGGTGAACAACAAGAGTTCTAGTTGGTCTATGTGGACAACTCTAGAGGCAGGAGTCCTTTAGCTACTGCTCGAAGAGCAAAGCCAACCTAAAGTCTTTGGCAAGACCACCAGAGTCGCTATAGAGGTTGCGCAGATAGTTGTTCATAGTGAAGACCATGAGTTGTACAACCACCGTCCAAGAGCAACTTGTCAGGAGTTGCAAAGAAGTGAGTTATGTCACTGGACTTGCTCTAGGGTTAGGTATAACTCACTAAAACCATCATTCCTATTTCATAGTAGTTGGCGCTATCTTGATGTTATGTGAATACATATAGATAAGAAAATTTGTTTTCGCTGCTATACTTTGTGTCCATATTTCCCAATAGTGGTATCAGAGCTAGGTCAATCTACTATGTTTTAGGATAATTGGTATGATCAGACTTTTGGTTTTATTGTTAATTTATTGCTTACTAAGAGAATATTTCTCTCATATGTTTTTGATCGAAGACCACATAATCCCAAACTACTATATATATATATATATATATATATATATATATATATATATATATATATATATATATATATATATATATATACATATATATGTATATATATATCAATATATATAGATATATATATACATATATATGTATATATATGTATATATATATGTATGTATATAAGATATGTATGCAATTTACACACGTCTTCCTAAAAGTGGTTTTGATTGTAGATGTATAGTGTGGTTATGGATAATACCCTTTATATGTGTGTGGTTGGATGGTTTGGTCCATGTTTATCTCAGTGTGCGTACTGAGCCTCTACCTCCCTCCTCCCAATGTAAAGTTAGTGCTTTCCTACCTTTTCTCCCCATGAATGTAACTCAAGATTTCCCTTATTCAATGTAGTAAAGTAGCAATAGGATAGTTTTTTTCATACAACGACATTGAAGATGTTCATCTCCGGATGTGATGACCAGTTCATGAGATGATCTGATCGTCTGGAGGACCATGGAGGACATGATAATGGAACCAAATGACTACATGGTGGGCCCAGCCCACTGTTTGGAAGGAGTCTAAATGTTGGTTGGGCAGGCGGCCAAACGACCATCCCAGTAGCCCTAGCATACCTTTTGGAGTCCAAGCATCGGTTGGATAAGAGGACCAACCGACCAGCCCAGAGGTGAGATAACTGGTTCAAAGTTTGAACCAATCTACCCAGATTCACAAGTACAAGTCTACACCAATAGTAGGTTCATACGTTTGATGTGATGATTGACCTAGGTGGTAGTAATTCCTTGTGGCTCCAAGGAATTACAAGTAGTCATAGCCATAACCATCACTTGTTATTTTATATTTCATGTTTATGTTGTGGGATATAGCATGTACATGATATGTACTATACATGTGGTAATTGTATATAGTATATGTATATATATATATATATATATAAAACTCCTCAATCAAATATATTAAGTGTAAGATGCCTTCCAATAGCAATACACATGAAAAGCTTGATCGACCAAGAGTAGATTTGCAAAAAGCATGGTGCGTCGTTTATCTTGTGGAACTGTGACAGTAGATATGTAGATTTGCACAAAGCATGGTGTGTATCTATGGTATTGGCTATTGGGTTAGGCTTAACTGGTGACTTGGAGAGCCCAAGACCAAAGGCATACATATGTTCATAGCAAGGTATTGTGCATGTCATCTATCCAGAATTACATATGATGCAATTGGCAAAAGTTACCTAAGTTGATGATTGACTGTGTTTGCGGTGATGATTAGGCCACAATTGAATTATCTTGGGTCTGGCTGAATAGCGATTTGTTCACTGCAATTTTCTAAATTGATACTTGAGTGTTATCAATTTGAACAAAATAATGATAACGATAATTTAAAGACCGAATTATTATCGCCTAAATTTAATTAAATCAAATAAAAAATGAGTTTTTTTGAAAAAATGAAAATTCTTTTGTACAGTCAAATGGGAACAAACAACAGTCACTTTTCTCAATGATAGGTCATTGAGAAGGACAAATTGATTGAGAACAACGTCCACAACTGGTTTAGGACGTTGAGAATTATTCTCTCTAAGGAGAGAAAGCTCTATGTCCTGGAAATGCTAGAACCAGAGTAACTACCTCAAAATGCACTGAAGGCTGACAAGGATGCTTACAAGAAGCATACTAAAGACGTCGTGGATGTCAAATATCTGATGCTATGGTCCATGAACTATGAGTTGTAGAGGCAGCATGAGAATATGGATGTGATTGAGATGATTACACATCTCAAGAACATGTCCCAATATCAGGCAAGACAAGAGAGATACGATGTCTCCAAAGTGTTGTTCAAATGTAACATGGCAGAAGGAGATCCAGTTGGTCCTCATGTGCTCAAACTCATTGGGTATGTGTGGAACCTAGATAGTCTGTGATTCCCCTTGGGTCAAGAGTTGGCCACTGATGTGATTTTGTTGTCTCTGCCAGAGACATATAGTCAATTTGTCATGAATTACAACATGAACAACTTTGACGAACTGTTGACAAAATTGTTGGGCATGTTGAGAACAGCTAAGACACAAATGAAGAAAGACAAACCCAAGTATATGATGATGATAAACAATACAAAGGGGAATTCTAAAGGCAAAGAAAAAGCTAAGAAGGGTTCCAAACCTAGCTAGAAGACAATGTCTTTAGATCTCAAAGAAAATGAAAGGGTAAACAAAATAAGAGGCAAATATGTCACCATTGTTAGCAGCCTGGACATTGGAAAAGGAATTGCCCTCTCTGGTTAGAGGAACTAAAGAAGAAGAAGGATGGCGTTGATTCCTCCACTTTAGGTATAAACAAAATAAGATATATTTGATTACTTCTTACATTTTAGTAAATGATACCAAATAGAGATCTGACATATTGATGTTCATGATCTGACAAGAAGTAAAAGCCTTCATTGAAGGACACAAAGATGGACAAGGCCAAGAAAGAGTTGTGGAAGTTGTAGTCTACCTTTAAATTTATCTTAGCCCAATGGGCATGTAATAGAGTTATTTGAACTACTATTGCAATATTCCATAAGAAAAAATTTACTTTAGAGCATCATGTATGACAAGGATGATATATCAATAAAGTATGAGATTATTGTTTCTATTTCAAAAGATATGATCTTGTATGGCATTGGCCCAAAAACATCTTGTGATATTTACGTGAAATGATCCAAAGATGAATGTTTATAATGTTTATACCAAAGGATTATAATTGATAACTAAAGATTATCATTAGTATTAGTCATCTTGTGTGAATATGAGAATTGCATACGGGTGCGCTCCCGCCAATGGTGTTACACACTACTCAATTGTAGTTTTGAATAGATGCAACCCCGCAGAAGGAAGCACATGATGGATCCTCTTTCAATATTTACAAAACCTAACTTAACACCTACTCACACTAAGACAACTACACCTACAAGCGCACAGGGTCATGTCGTAGTACAGGTAAGCGACAAGTATAGGGTCGTCCCATAGGGAGAAGAGGGGGCACTAGAGCTAGGTTTAGTTCTGCTAGGTTCCTACTGCGGAGACTAGGGTTAAGGGTTTGAAGGTTTTTTTGATAGTTAAACTATTATAGAGAAATGACCAATTAAAGGCAAGAATGAAATCTAAGTTAACCCTAGGCTAAAGTAAGGCTAAACAAGGAAGAAAGGATTAAGCTAAGTATGAAAGTGCAAACTACACTAAGGCAAGAAAGAGAAGAGTAAAAGAGAAATGAAAGAGCTAAGCTAGCATGAACAAGGAAAGAGAAAAGCAAGAAGCTGACTAAGCAAGAAAGGAACTAATTAAGCTAAGCAAGCACAAAACTACAGTTTTTAGCAATAAAGAGAGGTATGGGATATTTAGGGGTTGCACTTATCACTTAAGTTGGGGGTGACATATAAACATTATGATCCAAACCAAATAACAAGTTAGATTCTAATGAATTAACCTAAGCTACTAACTGGCCATGGATATACTAGGTTGTGTCTAGGGGAACAAGTCCCTAACACCCCCTACTACCCTTACGAGGCTCAATTGGGTTAGGGATTAGGTTTAATTCAAGTAGAGTCTAATCAAGTCTAGGTTTCAAGATTAGACATTCCTAGGGCGATTAGGGGCTGAGGGTAGTAATGGGGAGGCGAAATTGGGGTTTTGGACCCCAATTCCCCCACATTCTAACCTTGAGAACGCTCCATGCTAATTGCACTATAATTATCTAATCTAGCTACTTAGATCACTTGCATAGGTTTAGGGAGATTGAATAGGATGTAGGAATATGGGAGGCAACCTAGGGATCTAATAATTAGACCTAGGGGAAAATCCCAAAATTCACACATATAATCAATCTACCTAAATTCCTAGGTGATTTCACACACAAACAAACAAGCAATTCATGGAGAATGAGATGCAAATACAATATAATCATTAAAAATGGGATTACAAAGTTTACATGTCATTTTCCCCAAACATGGTATCAAAGTAACATAAGGTCTCCCAAACAGCCCACTCAAGGGGGCCTAGCTACTCATGGACATGGAAAATACAAAAAGAAAGGAGAAAGAGGTAGAAGAAGCCATGGAGCTCGGTGTAGATGAAGGAATCCTCCTCTCCAACTGCTGCAAGACATCCTCCTCTCTCCTCCAAGGTGCAAGGGTATGGAATGAAGGGGATTATGGGTAGGAACTAGTATAAACTAGTGTTTTGGGGGTGGAAATGGTGAAATGGAGTGGAATGGAGGTGGAAAAGAGTGGAATGGATAAGGGGTGAAAATGGGGAGCTAGGAGATGGTGGAAGGTAGCTAACATAGTGCCCAAGCCACCACCTAGGTATATATAGGTGTGGGGGGAAGCACTAGGTCAAGTAGGGGAAAAATACTTAAAGCAGTGAAAAAATGGGTAGGTTTTGTGAGTAGCACGGCCGTGGTGGGTCACCACATCCGTGGTGGGTAGGGGTGAGCACGGCCATGGTAGAATACAATGGTTGTGTCAATTAAAATGGTCAAACGTCAGGTTGGTGGTCAGTTTTGGGATGAAACTGGCATGGCCGTGGTGGTCACCACGGCCATGGTGGTCTGAGGGTAGCATGGTCATACTGGGTGGCATGGTCATGGTGGTCTAGCTGATGGTGGTCGTGGTGTTGTGCCATGCTCATTCTGCTTCTGTGTAGCATGGATGTGCTATACGACACGGTCGTGGGATTTGTCTCTGGCATGATCATTCTTGGCTGCACGGCCATGGTGCTTTCAGCTTGACTTGGGGTCGATCTTGTTGATTTACAAGTGACATAGCACAGCCATTCTGTGGTACCACGGACGTTCTGGGTCCTGGATCAGCACTTTGACTCTGTTCTTTGGATTTTCTTGGACATCTTTGCTTTAATGGGTCTTTGGCCACTAGGGGTAGGTTGAGGGAGCATTGGACTTCACTTTGGGCCTCACTAAGGGTAGAGAAACCCTAGGAATATGCCTTCTCTCTCTTCCATCAAGTGTGGTCCAAATGTGTGAAAAATATGCAAATAATATCCATAAGTGCATTTTACACAAATAAGCATATTGGGAGGAAAATCATGTAATCTAACAGGTATAGATGTGATTGGAGAGCAATATAACACAAGATGAGGCCATAAAATAGGGTTGAATCACCACACCAAACTTGAAACATACTTGTCCTCAAGTATACTCTAACTCAATCTCTCTACAAATTTTCCACAAACAAGAAATGACAAATGCAATGTAAAAGATGATTATTTCTGAATGGGATCAAAGATGACTGAGTACATGCATTTCACCTCTATCCTCTCCTGCTTTCACAATCCAATCATGAAAACAACACAAAGCATATGAACTTCAAATATAGCGTAGAGAATACAAAAGTTATCCATATTTCTTCCATAAAGTTTCAGGTAAACCGTTTCATGACAGTGATAATCAAGGATGACTAGGAGTATTGTTTCACATTCATGCATTCAATCTTACTAGTAATTGCATGTTCTCTGCACTTGACCTATATATGCATTGGTTATTACATGGTTTTGAGGATCACTAATTCTTATTATCACATATTTTCTTGAATCCACAATCCTCAAAACATTAATTAAGTTTAAATGTTAACTATGATATTAGATATTTTGTGACTCAAGGAGTAAATATAAAGTTTATACATGCATATAATGTCCCTACTGGGTATCTAATCAAAAGGTAAAACATTAGAAGTTCTATATGTTTCATGGTTAACAAAAAAGTAGTACAATTTAATATATATATATATATATATAATTTTATATAGTAATATATCATATGTTGATTGATGTACTTATGAATTTCATAAGCATATGAACACAATATAGCACCATTTTTGTGAACAACTAATAATCAATTGCATCACATGAAATATTAGTGCAATATTTCTTTTACAAGATGAGCCTATCAAACATTGATCATGATTAGAGTATGTTTTCACTCATATTTTATAGAGGTATCATTGATCGTCTCAACAAAGAGGCACTCTTCGTTCTTTTAATAATCTAAATCTATCCAGAGACTTGGGTTATAATTGGTGAACACCCCAAATAATAAAGAAAATGCTGGACCACTACTAATTTAGCACAAGTCTTGCTAACAAGAATATAATATGAATTATCAAAATTTGAAGAGCTAATAAACAACTTTGCAATGCAAAAAAAATCCATAAACCCTAGCACCATTTCCTACCACATGTAAACTTTGTAAAAAAAATTATCTATAATTCTATTGTTCATCTGACAAAACCTGTAAATGAAAGTCCACATAGGACTAATATATAGTCAATATTATGAGAAACAGTTTTGAGAAAATTTTCGTTTCATGATACATGAGTTCAATACAGATCTAAGTGTCATATCATGTTTCTTCTCTCTACACGATCAACAAAATTAAATATTTCTTTATCAAGAACTACAATATGATATTAATAAGAGACATCCTACATTATTTTTTATTGTGTTAGAAGTTTATATTATAATATGAAGTATATCACACTTGATACAACCATGTGATAAGTGATGATATTATTCACATTCATATCACAATTTTCATTCTAAATAAGTATTGAATTATATTCGAACCAATCTCTTAATGAAGAAATACTTTATTATAAAAAAATCATAGAACACCATTTACTGAGAGATTGATGTTTTTATGTAGAGTTAGACTATTCTTTTAGTAAACTATGACTTCACTTGGCATGAAGCATTGGCCAGATTATCAATGAACATATATATCCATTATACATGAATTTGAACATTAGCAAGGGGGTCTGAATCATATATTTGAAAAAAAGATTCTATCATCTATTCCACTATTTTTTTTTATCGAATGAAATCAAATAATTAAGTTTTATTAGAGATTGAAAGGTCAATATTATCAATACATCAATATGTTGTATGCAACTTGCAATGAAAAAAAAATGGTATTATAATGAAGTATGACATACTATGAAGGATGGAATTTTGGATGATTAGTTCTAGATGACTCCTTGTGATATTTTTGAATAAATAAAAGAGTTAACTGTGAACTTAATTCCGAATGTAAAAGATCTCATAAGACTCGAAGCCACTATAATAAGAAAATATGGTAAATTAATGCCTTAAGAGCAACTACCTATTTCTGATGAATTGATTTATAGCCAAATAACTAAAAAACAATCCTTTCATTTTTTTATGATTTATAAATCCATATGTGGAATACAAAATGAAAATCTGACACTCTTACCTCATGTGCATAGATAAATGTAAGCACTTGTCGGTTGGATTAATGCGTAAACACGGTTAGTTTATTAACCGAAGGTCGTTGGTTCTATTCTTAACTGAAGCACCCAGATAAAAAGAGTAGAGGTTATAGAAACATCTAAAAGTTCAACTTCATGTGTTGTGATATGATACGAACCCTCAGTCATGAACCTCATAATAATTATATGAAAAGAGACAGTAAAAGGACGCCATGACGTGGTTACAAAAAGCATTATACTTAAATCCAATACTTATCACTAAGTTTAAGTACATATAACTCTAATATAAGTATAACGGAAGTCTCGATAGTTAAGGATGATATATAACATGATTTCATACAATGAAATATGTTTCAATATCTAAGAACAATATGACTATAGCCTTCACTTGCTAACAACTATTGTAATCTAAATATATTATGTGTACATGAATTTTCATGGTCGTCAGAAACACTATTGTTTTAGTTAGAATCTTGGAATAGATAAGATTAAATGTTTGTGGGATTGCAAGGGGAGACATAAATTGTTAAAAAAGGCACTCGAGTTTCGATGTGAGTTTCTCTCATAGGATTTTATTTATATATATTACCAACTTCATAGTTAGTACTCCAAAAAAAAGTGATGCCTTATAATATACATATTAAACATCGGTCTTCATACATAAACTACATAATATAGTGATTGCAACACCATCTTTGTTGATACACGGTCCTAGCATGGTTTCATGTGGGCGCCATAAGTAATTTGTAAATTTATTATACAATATATCTCATTGCTTCCATCTAGTTATCAATGTATAGTATACTTACATGTTTGCATGTTGTGCTATTTTTGCAACCAAAATTAGTCCTCTAATTTACACAAGCTTTCACATCTATGGTGATGGTGAGCACCAATTGTTTACTTTGGAAGGCACAACGGAAGGTGAGATGTGGATGTGGCCACCCCAAACTTTTGGAGGTGGCCACAGCTGATATGTGCACTTTGGCATCCTTTCATGAGGCGGAGGGGTAAGGAGATGGTTCGTGAATAGTCGGGTCAAAGAGGAGTCATTGGTATGATTCTCCACACAAGACATCATGCATGAAAATTAATCCAATACTTCATCCTAGATATCACACCACATGAATGAACTAGATGAAATTGATATATCAATCAAGTGATTCGACAAACACTAAGCATTCAAAGCTTGCTCAACTCATAATTCAACCAAATCAATCACAATCCTAAGAGAGGTGATGCATATTTAAAAAGTCAAACATTGATACCACTTAGCAAAAAACAATGATAATTCACTTGCATTTGTCAAAGGTTATCATTTGTACTCAAAACAGTAGAGATTGGGTCAAAACACACTTTTTAGACAAGAAATCTCAAATTTGGGCAAAATTGGCCAAAACGGTGCCAAGTTGCCTCCAATCACATCTAATCCTATATTATTAAACTTAAAGTAGCAACAAGCAAATGCTAGCTAAAACATGCAAAACTTACCAAAAATCTACATTATATGCAATGCATGGCAAAGAGAGCATTTTTTTTAAATTACGCAAAAATGGCAAGAAAGCAAACTACATGGCATACAGGTATGCAAAGCAGTAAACTCAAAACTAGAAAGCAAGACAAGTAAATAGGAGAAAACAACAAATAAAAAGTAAACTACAGATGAGATGCAAAAAGAGTGAAAATGGAAACAAGGGCATACCGCCCTACCACTCCAAACTTTTGAATCATGTTGTCCTCAACATGATACTAAAGTTTAGGTTGATAGGGTAGACGATCACTATGGTGGTGGTGGGGGTGCTCCTCCCTGTCTGTAGTAGGCACCCCAATAGTCTGACTGTGGAGGCGGATAGTTGCCCTGAAAAGCAAGTAAAGAACTCCACCAGTCTTCACCCCACTTTGGGTTCCTCTGGGACTGGACATTCTGGAACTAGTAAAGATGGTTGATCTGGTAATGCATCTGTTGATGGTCCAACCACATGGCATCCTATGTCCGCTGAAAGCCCTCCTATGCCCGTAGTATTTTGTCCTGTGTCGCTTGAATACCCTCTAGATGTGCATGAATTGTGGCCATGTCATATGCACTCACTGAGGGTTGTTGTGGCTCTAATGCCCCTATCATCTCCACTCTTTGCCTCACTCGTCATGCCTCTCTTTCCTCCACCTCCCATCTCAGCTCAGCTTCCTATGAAGGTTCTTCTAGACCCCCTGCAAAAACCACCTCAGGGATGCTATCTCCTCTGGGTTCTCCTCCTCATACTTCCTCAATTTTTCCAGAAAAACATGCGTTGGTTCATATTTTGCAATGAGGGGTGGAGTATGGTAGGGCAGCTCTAAGGGGACTACTAGGTATGGTGGGTTGACTTGGTAATTGATCTTTTGCTCGACAATTGTGATCATGGAAGAGCAGGCCAAGTAATGCAAGTCAACCAACTTTCCTCCATCTGCCTTTGTGTAGCTTGTCATGTCATGTCCTAAGGCAGTGGACATGGATGTTATCCAACCAAGTACAAAAAGGTCTTTCTTTGTGCAGCTACCTTGGTTGTCATACATGCCAAAGATGGTGTTTGCTAACACGTTTTGAACATTGCGGAGGAATGGATTGTGGATACCACTCATCTTGGATTTCCCCACTACAAAGGTACTCTGGTCGGTGGAGTATTTCTGAATTGTCGGATATGTGGAACTGGAGTCATTTTTTGTCTTTCCTTCATCTAGGAGGGCTGCCATCTCTTCACTTGGGGAAAAAATCTGATTTAGAAGTTTTGAGGTTATCTTCCACCTCTTATCCCCCATCATCATTTTAATGGCATTCTTGCCCCTATCAGTTGTTTTCTCCAGTGTGGCAAAGAATTATCGAGTCAGCTCAATATATGACTCTTGCTGCAGCGTCAAGATCTCAAACAATCCCATATTCTGCATCAGACCCTGAAAATAGGCAAAGAAGCCCATAGCCTCCATCGTTGCTGGGCACGCATAGTGAGTTGCTATCACTTTGTGTGTCAAACACTTCATGTGCTTAGGTTCCTTTGCCCTGCTCGTAGTGACCTCAGGCTATGGCAGAGGGTGCTATTGTGGTATCATGTGCTGCTCAGTATCGGGCATATCTGCATCCTCTTCATCATCTAGCATGAGCCGTTGACGGGGGTCGTGGCTGCGGCTCAGGCTGCAGCTGTGCTGCCGAAGAAACGGACAGTCATACGGCTGAGACTGACGGTCGTGCAGCTGAAGCTGAAGGTCGGCCAGGAAGTAAACAACGGTGGATGTGATGTTCTCGACGACGACGGTATCTCCCACTATGGTTGTGCGGAGACCTCTTCTGTGATAGGATCCACTATTGCATCCAATTTGGCATCCGACAACTAGGGGTTGTTGTTTCTCGATTACCTTTGGTAGGGGGATGACACCCCTAGTCTTCTCCACTGCTTTCCTTGTGAACTTCTTCATTCTTACTCGAAAATGGAGGTGAAATTAACAAATTCTGGATTTCTCCGAAGAACGGGGTTGTTGAGGTGGAATGGAGAGAAAATGGTGATTTGTGGATGGAAATTGGTGAAATCTGGAGATTAAGGTAGTGGAAATGGTAGGGAAATGATTCAGAATAATTTGGGGTGCTTTGGTGAAGATTTGATATAGAGAGGATGGGTGGAGGGAAGCACGGGCGCTAGGGTGCGGAGCACGGCCGTTTTGTTCTTTAGAGAAATGAGCAAGTGAATAGAAATTTTGCAAAAATCTGACTTAAGTTGCTGGACTCAGATTGCGGCACAGCCGTGTTGTGCATAATGTTTGTGGTGTCTTTAAGTACCACAGTCATGCTTCCTTATACGGTCATGCTGCCCTGATCCTATACTTAGTTGATTTTCTCGATTTTTGATGATTTCTCTGTTGAAAGTGAGTGCACCACCACGGCCGTTCCATGTCACCACATCCATGGTGGGCATTGTGACTGTAGTATGACACTAAAATCTTGTTCAAACATCAATACTTTGATCTGAAGTTGATCTTCCATTGATTTTTTGTCAAAATTCGGTCTATTCTTCTTCATTTCACTCTATTCTCACCTGCACATCCCAAAACTACACAAAAACTATCAAATACAAGTGTGTGTGTGTGTGTGTGTGTGAGTGTGTTTTCTTGGAAAAATGTAAAAACAAAGAAAAGGTATCAAAAATGTGGGTTGGGTCAAAAGTTCCCAAACCTAGGTGGGTTGCCTCCCACAAGCGCTGAGTTTGTTGCCCTCATCTAGGCTTCTTGGTGATTCTTCATTCCTTCATCCATTTGGAATTCTCATGTGTCCATTCTTGCAAAACATGCATCCCTCCTTTGCACTCAACCTAGGTTACTCATCCCTTTCATCACAATAACCATCACCAATTTCTTCACCTTGGTGTCCTTCTCGCAAATGCCTGTTTGGGCTTATGAAGTGATCATGTCCAATATCCCTATCTCGGACTCGCCGGGTTGGGGTCTGGTACATGTTGATGTTGATCTTCATGTCCATGAATGAGACTGTCATAGTGCCACTGCACACACGAATATCGACATCATTTGTGGATAAGAACGACCTTCCCAAGATAATGGGAATCTTCCTATCCTCCAGATCCATATCAAGTACAATAAAATTCGTTTGGAACACCACACCTTTTTCTTTATCTATCATCACCAAAACATCATCCACTCTACCCCTAGGCACTTTTATGGATCTATCCGCCAACTGGAGAGTGCAATGGGCTGTCTTCAACTTGCCTAAGCACAGCTCAACATAGACATTGTATGGCATCAAATTCACACTAGATCCCAAATCAAGTAAGGACTTGTCTATGAAATGTTCCCCTATGTAACTAGGTATGAGTGGGGCTCCTAGGTCCTTTCTCTTCATGGGAAGTGAGTGTTGTATGATGGAGCTCACTTGCTCAGTTAATTTTAACTTCTTTGGAATCCTCCCCATTGACCTTCTTTTCCTAGTGCATAGGTTCTTGAGGAACTTGGCATAAGATGGGACTTGCTTAATAGCATCCAAAAGTGGAATGTTTACCTTGTGGCAACACATCCCACTATCACACAGACAACGAGGTGTTACACGAAGACATGCGGAAATCACCATAAACCACAGATTAACAAAACACAGGTTAATTAAAACCGATTGCTAAAAGTAGATAAACTGAGAAACTATTACATTTAAGTCCACATCATGCAAGGAAATAGGTTATATAAAACATTGACAAGCCTTGATATGTGTCCACGGCTTAGAGGAACGGCTGTCTAACCCACTCATGAGTTCATCACATTTTTATGTACATAAAGGCCCACATCTGGCCAGCAGCAGGATATACAAAACATCAACGAGTATACATCATGAAACAACATCAAAACACCTCTAAGGACCTGAGAGTACAGGGATGACTCTAAGACTTTACTACAAAGCATCCAAAACAACAACATGTCCAAAGCTTGCCTTCTACTGCTCGGCCGCAACTCCGTGACCACCACCACGTCTAGCACGAGCACCTAAAAAGGTTATAAACCAGCGGGGTGAGACACACAGTCCCAGCGAGAAACATAACTCCCCCCCTAAACTACAAAACCTCAGAAGGATAAAGCAGATAACTGATAAGAAGTATAATGAGAGCAGTTAATAAAGTAAAGATGTTCATACTATTAAGCTTACCAGATGTACGAAAGGCATATACCCAAGTATTACTTTATGGAACATGATTAACAAGATAAGATTTATAAGGTCTTACCACATATGAGGAACATATAAGTAACTGCAAGACGTAACAAGATTAACTACACAAATAAGGCATCAACCAATGTTCCGTGTTTTGCCTTAAGGAGTAAATACTATAAGGCTGGATTACGTATTCTTATGCCCTGAGGAAGTGAGCCGTACCGCTCAAATACAACCTTCGGTTGCAAAACCCAAGCCGGTGCCATACAAGGTCAATGGAAGAGTTGGACTCCACGACCTCTCCACCTCATGGTTAGTGCATGAGTACAACACAAGCAGGACCGCAGTCTCTTTCTTAGGTGGCCTCAGCCACAGGGTCAGCTCCCGCAGGCTACCCTCTGCCTAGCCCGCCTTGGTACAGGTCACGGTGCTAGTATATCTGAGCCACGGGCCTGTTCACCGTGCTCTGAGCCATGAACGCATTCATGCTCTATCAACTCTGAGCCATGGGCATGTTAACCATGCTCTATATATATATATATATATATATATATATATATATATATATATATATATATATATATATATATATATATATATATATGTATATGTATGTATATATATATGTATATATATACGTATATATATATATATATATATATATATATATATATGTATGTATGTATATATATACATATATTTATATATATCCGAGTCTGCAACAGTAGTTGCACTCGATTCCCTCTCTACTTTAGGCTAGGAGAAACCTCGCATATTCAACAATATGCGCTCCAGGTAATCCCGTAGGAGAACCGGTTTCACCATCACCAGCTACTGACGATGACGGATCTATGGCCAGGGCAAACTACATGATATATTCCACTGTGATTAGTTAGTATGTTTTAAGTGGATTACAAGATTCAACCAAGTTGTGTAACATGTAAACTACAACAAGAATAAACAACATAAAACTCATTATCATACTGTTATTGTAATCAACATCATCCTGATTCATCACAAGGATCCAACATTACATGTTGTCACTTGGCCTCTTGCCAATCATCCAGATCCATCTCAAGGATCATCAAATTGCCATGGGATCTTAGTCCCTTATCACATAGGGCCACTGCCTCTCAAGGCTTACATCATCATCATGGGATAGCAATCCTAAGCAATTTAGGCAAACTTAGGTCCTCAGACCAAACACATCATATATAATACCTCATCATCAAGAGTAACTATCAAAGCAATGTTACTCATCATATATACTACATAGCCTTTTACTTGTCTATGCATCACCTGCATGGTTAGTATACACAATAATCGTAGGCTTAACAGAAAGACCATGCTATCAATATAAGGTGACATTATTGATTATATGCTTATCGTTCATGTCTCAGCATGTGACCACAATCATATGTCATATTATTAAGCAAAGCATCTTATCTACTTATCATTATCTCAGTATTATTCATAATATCAAGATGATCACATACACATGAGATGTTGTATTAATATGCATAAACGTGGTCTACTATATCGTGCACATCATCAAAACCAAACGTGGTGCAAGAACAACATATCAGTTTCTATAAGGGGCAGGACCCTCACTAATGATACCCACTATCCTCACCATAGGTAGTATCGGGCAGGGCTCATCCTATTGTCCAACCACATTAGTCTTATGACGGTCAAACAACTACCTGGATAACAGGTAGCATCTGTGGTAAAACATGCAACGCTATGTCGTGCTCTTCATGCATCTTGTGTAACGCTGTGCAGCAAGGTCTGTTGTGCAGCTGAGCTCATGGAGTGTATCGTGCAAGGTGTGATGTGCACCATATCGTGCAACTCTGTCGGGCATCTTGGTGTCGGGCAACACAGCGTCGTGCTCAGCTATCTAGCCCGAACCTATTGGCCGACATAAGGGGTTAACGCGACACCCATCGCAGCATCTCAGAGTTAGCCAACACCTTCACGTCTCAAGCCATCTACACTAGGCCATCTCTAAGTCGTGTGGGGGGGATGGGCAAAGTGCTCAGAAAGGTGCAGCCCAAACAACCAGCAAGGAGCCTATCATTCAGCCCACCAAACCATGCCCTATCGGTCGTCACAAAGCAAGGGTGGTAGTGTGACGCCTGTCTCAAGGTCAGGGACCAAGGGGGATCGTTCGTCAAACCACTACACATATCGTCCAAGATTCTAGGTCAAGAGGTATCGGGCAACACCTCCCCCAAGATCATAACAACCATGATGCAACTCCACAACGTCGTCACTAACCTCAAGCACAAGTGCACCAAACCCTAAGGGTCAAGAAGATGGCTCACCTCTCAATTTAAATGTGAGAGGGGTCTTGCACATCACTTAACATCCATCGGGAAACACAAGGAACAACCTTAACCAGGTTCTACAACTACTACAAAGCTCACCCTTCAAGTCTATCGTGAGAGGAGGGTGTTTTTCGATCTACTAGAACACAAGCTCACCTCCCAACTTAAACGAGAGAGGAGTGTTGCTCATAGTACTAGAACTCAAGCTCACTCCTCAAGACCTAGGAGAGAAAGGAGTATTGCTCACCAAGGGACCCTAGAACACATGGTTCGGCCAACAAGAACAACTAGAGCAAGGAACTAAACTAACAACATGCATAGGCGACATGATCATAAGCAACATATAAGAACATAGAAAGAAGGTAGTGTAGTTAGGGTTAGGAGTTATGTAACCCGCCTTAAGCAAGCTCCAAGCTCCTAGCTCCAAGCACCACCAAGGAAGAAGGAGACACCAAGGAGGATCGGCCACCAATCTAGCTCCTCCAAGGGTATCAGACACCAAGCTTGCAAAAGAGGAGGGTGTCGTGCACCAAGGGAGAGGAAGACTAAGGAACTAAAGGGATCCTTAGAAAGGGAAAGGAAACACATATATAGAAGGGGATGGAGGAGAAAACAAGGTAGAGCAAAGCAAGGTGTCACGCACCTAAGGACACTTGTCCATGGGCAATGCCACCACTCTAACATGCCCTAAACACATGTCCAAGGCCATTGCCACATGCAAGCACCAAGCACCAAGCGTCCACTAGTGGTGACACAAATGAGGTCAAAGAAGGTCAAAGGTCCATGGATGACACAACTGGAAGATACACCACCACCATGGGCGACACAGCCTTGGGCGACACAGCTTGGGCGACACAAGCACCATCTTGCCCAACACAAGGTACAACTAAGCGAAGGTAAGGCACCACAAGGCCCAACAGGCTCAACCAAGCCCAAGAGAACTAAAGAAACGAGCCCAAACCTTCCTCTCAACACTAGAGGAAGCAAGGAGAGGGAGGAACACCACACATGGTGACAAACTTTCCCACAAACCCTAGACTTGGGTTAATTGCAAGTAGCCCCTCCAACTCTCAACAAAGCACCAACAAACCCTAATCACCACGTAAAGGTGATTAACAAGCAACTAAGCATCAAGGTTAAGAAAAGCAAACAGGGTAAACCCTAAACGGAGGTTAGGGTCCTTACACACCTTCACTTCATAAAACACCTCAAGAATATCAGCATTATGCTTTTGCTTCCTTTTCATTTCCAGTGGCTCATCTGGTACTTCTACAAATGGAGGATCACTAGTTTTTGTCGTACTTTCATGACATGAGGTGGAACACTAGGGATGGTAGGACCTGCAAAAGGGGTATTTGTTGGATCACGTGGAATCCCAAACTCAACATGTGGTATCACAACATCATCTTCAACAATATCAATCACAATATCACCAATTGGCTGCTTTTGCTTTGCTTTATCAACCTTTCTATGACTTGCGGGTTGCTCAAGGGTTTTCCCACTCCCTAGAATTGTCACAGCACTACCTTTCTCATGGTGGAGAGGGGGGGCATGTTGTGGTTGTAGAGGAGGTGGAGGTGACACTTGGGGTTGAAATTGAGGTGGAGAAGAGAATTAATGGGGAGGAGAGAATTGGGGTTGGAAAGTGAATTTTTGGGAAATTTGAGGTGAGGGAGGTGATGGAGGAGTGTAAGGCTTGGAATAGCCTTGACAGGAGTGAATGGGATGTACTTGCATGGGGGTGGACTATAGAAAATGTGGGAAGAAGGCATAGGTCCACTTGCTTCATGGTGGCTCATGATGGGTTTTGAAGACAAAAATTTCTTCTTAGAGAGTAATTATGGAAGATATCTGATCTATTCTCTCTTCTAACCTTGCAACATCTCTTTGAACATCATCAAATACTTTCAACCTAGAGAGAACCTCTTCCTCAAACCTTGAGCTATATGTGGGACTTTGTGGTTCCTGGTAGCTATAGGAGTGAGGTGTCTTCTTTTCTTCCCCATAGATTTCAATAGCATTGACCGAATGACAAGGAGGTTTGGCCACTTGGTTTCTCAAGAATCTCACGATTTCACCAAACATCACTACTACAGAAACGGCCTTTGGCGTCGGTCGTTTAACCCCATTTGGCGTCGGTTTCCGACCGACGCCTATGTGGGCGCCGCTAAAGGTCGAACACTTCGGCGTCGGTTTTTTAACCGACGCCTATTTAACCTATAGGCGTCGGTCATTTAGTAGATAACCGACGCCAAAAGGGTTCGCGCCACAGAAAACGGCATCATCTAGGGCACTTTCTGCGTCGGTTGTTTAGTAAATAACCGACGCCTCTATGGAATATAGCGTCGGTCTTTTAGTAGATAACCGACGCATAAAGTGCCCTAGATGACGCCATTTTTTGTGGCGCGAACACTTTTGGCGTCGGTTATATACCAAAAGACCGACGCCTATAGGTTAAATAGGCGTCGGTTTGATATGAATATCCGACGCCATTTCCAGGACTGCTTTGGCCACATCAGGCGTCGGTTTATTGAAAAAACTGACGCTGTAGGTCTTTCCTGACGGTTTTCTATAAATAACCGACGCCTATTTATATATATATTTTTTTCATATCAGTTTGCAGGCCTGCTGTGGCTGGTCAGCAGGATGAGAACCTGCAGTTCAGTTTTCTGAACTGCAGGTTTACGACATCCATTGATATCAGCCTACAAACAGGCCGCAAACCTGCAAAAGTCACAAGCAAAATTCTACACAAGTACATACATTCAGACATCAATTCAATTCTCACATTCACACACATATAGAAACATTCAAATACATGTATTAACATTCAGAAATATTCATTTACATAGTATCATTCATTATCGCTATCAACATCCCAATTATATCTTACAGTTGCCACTGCTTGTATGGCTTTTGCCCATTCTTCTCTTACTTCATTTAATGCTTCCATCGTATATGGAGCATGTATATTTTTTAAACGTTTACCTGTAGTGTTGTCAGTTTTAAACACCTGCAAAGAGAATGATGTATATATATAAGTAATAATATAAAAATAATATAAGATTGATATATTGCATACTAACTAATGAGACTATATATAATACCTCATGTATGGTATCGATGTCCAATGCGGCATATTTGATAATCATCTGCATAAATCGCATCACATAGTATGCGCATGCCCATCCATTGTCTTGTGTAGCACACTATAAATTGAAACATACAAAATAATACAACTAAGCACAATTCACATCAATAATATATATATTTGAGTCGGGAACTTACTTGTACGTTCTGCCAATTTATTGGCTGGTTCTTTTTCCTTGGGACCGTTCCTCCAGCCTTTTTGAATGCATCTAAACCCCTACATGTTAATATAACACAATAAATTGCATAAGTAAATAGTAATGTAATAAAAGATGTTAACGGATATAAAAATGAAATATTTCTCACCAGAATAATGGCATTCTCATTACGTGTCCAATTTTAGTGTTCAATGTACTCCCCGCAGGATCTAGATAATAAACAGTGAATGTCCCGGGGACAATAACTAGTAACTCCCAATGTCTACCGCTAGAAGTAAGAAGTTAACAATTAATAACTCAAAATGCAAAATAAAAATGGAATTTTCTTAAGTCCAAATTATAAATAAAGTAAACTTACTTGACATTGAATGGAGCTATTATTATCGTCTTCTTTTGCTGACCAAAAATTGTAAAAGCATCTATACAATATTGTTGAACATTATCAGGGTCTTTAGCTACCAAACTAATCAATGATGGAATCAAAAATCCCACATGATCAAATGCAAATTGTTTGCAATGATCTTCGACTAGGTAGCTGCAAAACATATAGGCGTATGCATTAATATATAAGAAACCAGATCACCGGATCTTACATGGATGTATAAACAAGATCTCACCTTATCCATGTCTCTATCATTGATGTATTCAGCCAATCATACATAAACAGCTCAATAATATCTTGTATAAACAATCTTAAGCGGGTAAGCCTGTGCCTCTGCAACAACGTAGTCTTGCATTCTTAAGCGGCATGGCTTCAATGCCTACAAATTTACGTAAAGAATATTATACATATATACATATCATCTTGAAAACATAACAACTTGAAAAGACTAACTACAATGTCATAAACAATACTTACAGCAGACGTGCTAGGCGATGGGTCTCCAGGATTACTCGCAGTCTGTGCATCAGGAGAAGAGTGGGTCGCCATAGGCGTATTGGAAGCCTGAGATGCCTGCCACCGCAGCAATTCTTCCTTGACCTTCTCAGCAACTACATCGTTGATCTTCTTAGCAACTAAATCCTCAACTCTCTTATTCTCCTATACATGGATAAAAGAAACATTAGCTTCTTATTAATGAATTTCCTTTTGCAGTAACATTCTAAAAAAAGAATAGGTTACCTCTTCTTGAGAAAGTCCCGCTCTGGGTTTGCGCTGGGATGGCCCAAAGAATGCTTTGATGCCAACACCAGCGCCGGCACCTCTAACACGTCCAGGATGCTCTGGGTTACCCAGAGCAACTGTCAATTCATCCCTTGTGCCCTGAGGGATGAACGTGCCTTGTTTCCTCTGCTCGTGCAGCTCCCGCTAATCACCATAAACAGAAATTGGTAAGTTAACACCACAAATAATCAATATTCAAACGATTTCTCTAAGAGTTGTATTTTACCATTTTTGCAGCCGCCTCAGCAGTTACAGGCTTCTTTATTTCACCCTTCTTGTTTTGCCTGCCAGCTATCCAGATATCATGGCGAGGCATGGGTGTGGCAGACTCCTGAGTAGGAGCAGACTCCTGAGTAGCCGCAGACTCCGCCTGTAGTCTTTGGCGAACGCTTGCATAGCCTTTTGGACCCATAGTGTGGTCATGCACATTCAGTGCACGCCTTGCTTTTTGTGCGTCACTGAGGGCCTAGTTAGTATGCACATTAATGATTTGGTTAGTAGCACTAAATGCTAATCTTGAAACAGGTGAATACAATGTATATTAATTAAATTAGGAGTGACACCTAATACCTTGAATTCTTCAGATTTTCTTGAAGCAACAAAATTGTCCCAATCTTCTTTGTCCAAGAAGTTCCATTGTTCAAGGGCTGACTTCTTCTTCTTCTTATCACCCTCTTTTATGTATTCTCTGTTCAGATTTGTCCTATAATTCCTAAGCATCTTTCCAGCGCGTTGCATCACATTTTTACGATGCAACTTCTCATCCAATGCAAACAGATTCTGTAAAATAGAAATGTTATTAACTAGTATCCAAAATAGAATTGCAAATAATAGAATTTGTAATCTACAAAATAGAATTGCAAATAATAATAACTCACGCATAAATCCTTCCATATCAAGTCTTTTTTCCCTTGAGGAACTTTATGCCAATTGTCATACTTAACACCACAATGGCTCCGAGTGGTACACCCAAGATAGTTCACAAAATTATTGCGGTTCACTCCAATTGGATTTCCTCCATTATCAAACTCCACCACCAATTTAGATCCACTACCACTTAGCGCTAATAACTTCTTCAACAGAGTGATGCCCCTTTTCTTGTTAAGTGTCTGGTGTTGCGCATCAAGTTGCTCCAGTGCTTCAGTGGGTACAGGTGCATCAACCTAAAATTTGACAAAAATAAAACACACTAACTTAGCCCAATATAGAAATATAGGATATATGACATAACTAGAAGATAATGAATTTTATAGAAATACAGGATATGTTTTTAGAACTTACATTAGTATCCTCGCCATGCTCGTCATGGACAGCATGCTCATCATGAACTTCATGCTCATCATGGACATCATGCTCATCATGGTCAGCCATCTGAAAATGTCATTAAAAAGGCAAACATTTAGCATTTCTATTAACTAGAAAAAGGCAAACATTTAGCATTTGTATTAACTAGAAAAAGGCAAACATTTAGCATTTGTATTAACTAGAAAAAGGCAAACATTTAGCATTTGTATAAACATACATGTCTCTAAAATTGTGATCTTTTATCAATTAACAATCCTTCATTGTGATCTCTGCGAACATATAAGTCATCATTAGCTTCAATATTTTGTGGAGTTGGCAACCCAACTGAGAATGGACTGGAGTCATCATACTTATCATAGTACTCTTCTTCATCTATAGGATCTTCAATGAACTGTCTTTTACCATGAAGAACAACCAACCATTTATCATTTGCAGGATCATCGATATAGAATATTTGTTTCGCCTGTGATGCCAATATGAATGGTTCACCCTTATCGCCAATCTTTTCAAAGTTCACCAAAGTGAAACCCAATTCATCCACTATAACTCCTTTGGTGTTATCAACCCAATTACATTTAAAGAGTGGAATTTTGAAATCTATGTAGTCAAACTCCCAAATGTCCTCAATGACACCGTAATATGACATTTTAGCTTCACGTGGACTCTTATCCTTTGCACTTGCAAAGTACATAGTCGACGCTTGAAGAGTGACCCCACTATTTTGGACGACACTCTTATCATCTTGGCGCTTTGTGTAATATGTGAATCCATTAATGTCAAACCCTTCATAAGACATAACATTCGGTTTTGGTTTAAAGGCGAGGCATTTGATAGTTTCTGTAATATCATGTGGTGTTTGAGATAGTTGATGTAAGACTTTATCTTCAAACCACTTAGTAAAAGTCTTATTATGCTCTCTAGCAAGCCACATTGAACTTGCTCGAGGATGTTGTCTCTTTATGAAATTGGTATGTTCCTCGATATAAACACTCACTTCATCCATATTGTGTAAAATATACAAGTGAGCTTGTTCCAACTGCTCACGGCTGATTACTTTCACCCGTGATCCCAAAATTCCTTTGCCCTCCTCAATATTCTTGTCATTATCAGGAGTGTCATTACCACTGAGAAAGTCATTGCAAAAATCCATAACCTCTCTCGCGACATAACCTTCAATAATACTCCCTTCAGGCCGATAACGGTTTCGAACATCACCTTTAAAAACGCTCATGTATCGTTCAAAGGGATACATCCAATGCAAGAAAACTGGTCCCAACATTTTCACTTCCCTAGTCAAGTGGACAACAAGATGTACCATGATATCAAAGAACGAAGGAGGGAAATACATCTCAAGCTGACATAGGGTAACAACCACTTCTCTTTGCAAATTATCGAGAGTATCAGGGTCAATAACTTTGCTGCATAGACTGTTGAAAAAGAAACAAAGTCTGGTAATTGCAAACCTTACATGCTTCGGCAATATAGATCGAATTGCCACGGGCAATATTTGTTGCATTAGAGTGTGACAATCATGAGATTTAAGACCTATCAATTTCAGATCTTTCATTGATACCAATCTACGGATGTTGGATGAGTAACCATGTGGCACCTTAACATTTACCAAGCATTCACAAAAAGTTTTCTTCTCCTTTCTAGACAACGTGTAACAAGCGGGAGGTAAGTATGTTCTTTTATTACCCATTTCACGTAATTCTATTAATTCTGACCTTATTCCCATTTCACGTAGGTCCAGTCTGGATTTTATCCCATCTTTAGTCTTACCTGGTATATTTAATAGAGTACCAATGATGCTATCACATACATTTTTCTCAACGTGCATTACATCGATACAATGCCTGACTGTCAAAGAACTCCAATAAGGAAGATCCCAAAATATTGACTTCTTCTTGAATGAAGAATTGTCACTCCGTGTGGCCATACTACATTGTGATTTCTTACCAAATTCATTGACAATGTCTTTTACTCTTTCATAAAAAACATCCCCTGGTATAGGTTTAGGTGCACTTCGTTCATCATTCCATCCATTGAATGCTTTGCGCTTCCTACGATACGGATGGAATTTTGAAAGAAACCTTCGATGACCAAGATATACAGTCTTGCCGCCATGTTTTAGTCTTATTGAATCAGTGTTTTCTTCACATATAGGACACGCTTTAGCTCCTTTGACACTATATCCAGACAAATTCCCATATGCTGGAAAGTCATTAATAGTGCAAAACAACATAGCGTGCAAACGAAATGTCTCTCTTGCTGAAGCATCATAGGTCATCACACCTTCAGCCCAAAGTTTCTTTAAGTCATCAATCAAAGGTTCAAGATAAACATCGATATCATTTCCGGGTTGTTTAGGACCCGATATCAACAATGACAACATAACGTACTTATTTTTCATACACATCCAGGGAGGAAGATTGTATATAACAAGCATGACTGGCCAAGTGCTATGTTGGCTGCTCAATGTCCCGTACGGATTCATCCCATCTGTACAAAGCCCAAGTCTTAGATTCCTATCTTCTTCACCAAATTTAGGGTACAATAGATCAATCTTCTTCCACTGTGGGGAATCAGACGCATGTCGTAGGATCCCATCATTATTTTTCTTAACATCTGCATGCCACCTCAAATTCTTCGCATCTTTCGGATTTGCAAACAAGCGTTGAAACCGTGATATTATAGGTAGATACCACAACACCTTAGCAGGAGAACAAGTTTTGGACTCCCCCGAAGTCGTCAATTTATACCGTGACGCACCACATTTTGGACAATCTTTCAAATCTACATAGTCCTTTTGAAATAATACACAATCATTCGGGCATGCGTGTATCTTCTTGGCCTCCATTCCCATTGGGCACAACATTTTCTTTACCTGGTATGTTGAGATTGGAAGCTCGTTTCCTTCAGGAAGCATTTCTTTCAACAAAGTCAACAATGAAGTGAAGCTTTTGTCGCTCCATCTATTGTTAGCTTTCAACTTATACAATCTCAAGACAGCGCTAAGCTTCGTAAACTTAGCACAACCTGTGTATAACGGTATCTCAGCATCATGCACAATGTTTGTAAAGATAGGAGGTGGATCGGTGTGCTCTACCCTACAACTATCCAGCATCGCATCAACGATGTCTGCTGGAACTGGTTCGTTCACATTTACGTCATCAGAGGCAATTTCTTCTTCCACCCAAGCACTGCTATCGACATCTACTGGTTTCGATTTTGAAATCTCTCCATGCCAGTGCCATTCTGTATAGCCTTGTACAATCCCGTTGCACATGACATGACTTTTGATTTCCTCACCAGTGTTGACTTTCAAGTTGTTACCGCAATGCCTACGTGGACAGTAGAACCTATCTGTAGGTTTTTTCCTATGTTCCTCGGCAAATCTAATAAACTGATCAAGACCAGATATAAACTCTGGGGTGCAACGATTACGAATGGACATCCATGATCTATCCATTCTATGATCAGAGAAAACAAGTATATATTAGGAAACAAGTATATATTAGGAAAAGATTAGGCAACATTTCCCTAGTATATAATAAATGTGTACCACCTATCCCATCCTTGAACACCTAATCTCACTAGTAAGTGTATAATGTGTATTGGGTTTTCGAGAAAATTTCGGCAGCATTTCCCCGCTGTTCTCTAAGTACATATGTACTTAGAGAACAAACGGGGAAATGCTACCAAAATTTTCTCGAAAACCCAATACACATTATACACTTACATCCTAAGTGAGATTAGGTGTTCAAGAACAGTCCCAAACTGGGGACTATCCAAGATTTACTCCTAATGAGTCAATCTTGGATGGGTTTCTAGGCCAACAATAATAGATATCTACAATGAAGCCGGATTCCATACAAACAGTATATAATTTAGTGATTGTTCATTCTAATTTATACCAATGTACAAGTAATATAAAAAACAATGATTGTTCACATTCTAGGCCAACAAACACATGTGATGTCATTCTTATATATAATAAATGTGTACCACCTATCCCATCCTTGAACACCTAATCTCACTAGTAAGTGTATAATGTGTATTGGGTTTTCGAGAAAATTTCGGCAGCATTTCCCCGCTGTTCTCTAAGTACATATGTACTTAGAGAACAAACGGGGAAATGCTACCAAAATTTTCTCGAAAACCCAATACACATTATGCACTTACATCCTAAGTGAGATTAGGTGTTCAAGAACAGTCCCAAACCGGGGACTATCCAAGATTTACTCCTAATGAGTCAATCTTGGATGGGTTTCTAGGCCAACAATAATAGATATCTACAATGATGCCGGATTCCATACAAACAGTATATAATTTAGTGATTGTTCATTCTAATTTATACCAATGTACAAGTAATATAAAAAACAATGATTGTTCACATTCTAGGCCAACAAACACATGTGATGTCATTCTTATATATAATAAATGTGTACCACCTATCCCATCCTTGAACACCTAATCTCACTAGTAAGTGTATAATGTGTATTGGGTTTTCGAGAAAATTTTGGCAGCATTTCCCCGCTGTTCTCTAAGTACATATGTACTTAGAGAACAAACGGGGAAATGCTGCCAAAATTTTCTCGAAAACCCAATACACATTATACACTTACATCCTAAGTGAGATTAGGTGTTCAAGAACAGTCCCAAACTGGGGACTATCCAAGATTTACTCCTAATGAGTCAATCTTGGACGGGTTTCTAGGCCAACAAACACATTTGATGTCATTCTTATATATAATAAATGTGTACCACCTATCCCATCCTTGAACACCTAATCTCACTAGTAAGTGTGTAATGCGTAATTGGTTTTCAAGAAAATTTCGGCAGCATTTCCCCGCTGTTCTCTAAGTACATATGTACTTAGAGAACAAACAGGGAAATGCTACTGAAAGTTTCTCAAAAACCCAATACACATTATACACTTACATCCTAAGTGAGATTAGGTGTTCAAGAACAGTCCCAAACCGGGGACTATCCAAGATTTACTCCTAATGAGTAAATCTTGGACGGGTTTCTAGGCCAACAAACACAATAATAGATATGACAAATATATGCAAGCAAAAGATTTGTTCATATATGCAAGCACAAATGTATGACAAATATATGCACTAATTAGAAGTTCATAACCATCATAACCCCCCATCTTAGGATGATGAAGGTCCATCTTTGCAGTCCTTGGCTACCATATGAGCCAATGAACAAGGAAGTTGGTCATTTGTCCCAGGATTAACATTGTGAAATTTGAGTTGAAGAACATGAACAAATTTGAGTTGAAGGTCTATCTTTGAGGTCGGTCATCTAGGTTCACCCACAATACAACTTATCAGAAGAACATGAACAACTTTCAGGGCAAGGTCAAAGCAAAAATTAGAATTAGAATCAGAACCAAATCCAAATCTACTAGGATTTATTGTACAAACCGTTCTCCTTTGAAAAATTACAAGCAAATATAAATGACAAAATGAACCAAATTGCAATAAAAAACAACAACATGATGAATATGATTGAAGCAAAAATGAGCTATGTAACTAGGTATAAAAACTCATAACCAAATGATTGACCAACAACTCATAAACCAATCTGACCTTATAAAGAACACACATTGAAGGATCCTATAACAGAGTAAAATCGTACCTGTAAGTAGCGAGCTCGTGGAGGAAGAAGAGGAGTAGCTCTGTCGGTAGCGAGCTCCGTTAAGGAAGAAGAGCAGTGGAGGCGGCGACGTTGAGCAGTGGAGGCGGAGATGTAGGCAGTGGAGGCGGCAGCGGCGTAGGGCAGTGGCAGCAGCGGCGGAGACGTGGGGGTCGTCAGGCGGAGATGCGGCGGAGGAGAGGCAGTGGGCGGCGGTGACACCGGCGAGCTCCAGGACCACCTGCACAAGTCAGGCAGGTAGCGGCAGTGACACCGGCGAGCAGGGAGCGGCAGGCGGCGGCGGGCAGGAAGGCGGCGGAGAAGGAGCAGGCAGGCGGTGGCGACACCGGCAGCAGAAGGAGCAGGAAGCGGCGGCGGCGCACAAGCAACAGCAGCAGCGGAGGGTCGGGCGACGGTAGCGGAGGGTGGCGGGCAGCGGCGTCGGTGAGCAGTAGCAAGCGCGGGCGATGAAGACGATGAAACAGGAAAGGGGACCTAAAGTCGATCGATCATGCGTCTAATAAGTTCGTAAAGGGCGTCGGGTATCTAACAAAGCCGACGCCTAAGGTCTTCAGCGTCGGTTCCTATTACAAAACCGACGTCCAATTAGATAAAATTTGCCCTAAATAAATTGGCGGGAACCACTATCGGCGTCGGTTATCTAAGGATAACCGACACCTAAGCTGTAAATTTTCGCGCAAATTTTCATCTTATATAGGCGTCGGGTTTTAGGTAAATAACCGATGCCGTATGTGACATATTTTTTTTGCTCAAAAATTGGATTTCGCGGCAGTTTTAGGCGTCGGTTTTTTGTACAAGCGGTACCCGTGTCTTGGCTACAGACGTCGGATGACCTAGATGACCGACGTTGAATGTTATAGGCGTCGGTTTTCCTAAATAACCGACGCCCAGAAAAGCGACACTGAATGTTGTTTCTGTAGTAGTGCATTTTCATCAAGTGTGGGCTGGAATCATCGTTCATTGGAGATGTCACACCAAAAGATAGGTCACTACCACTAACCATACTAGAAGCTTTTATCCTTGAACTTTCTGCCAAACTCTCAAACAAGGGCCATGTCTCCTCAGGTGGTTTAGCCATAAAAATTCCTCCACAAGAAGAATCCATTATAGCTTGACTTGCATGAGATAGACCGGAGTAGAAGGAATGTACTAGCTACCACAAAGGTATTTCATGATGTGGACATTCTCTCAACATCTTTTGAAATCTCTCCCAAGCCTCGTGGAATTTCTCATTATCTATTTGACCGAAACTTGCTATGGCACGCCGCATTTGCGTCAACTTTTCTATAGAGTAGAATTTCCTCAAGAAAGCATTTTTCATCTCTCCCCAACTCATGATGTCCCTTCTTGAATCATACCACTCTTTGGTTTTGTCTTTGAGGGAGAAGGAATACAAAGTCAACCTGATTATTTCATCACTTGTTGTTGGCGTCATGAAGGTGGATCATACTTCAAGGAAGAAGTCTAGGTGCTTGTAGGGATTCTCACTCTCTAAGCCATAGAAAATGGGCAGGATCCCAAGAAGACCTGGAGGGATGGATAATTGTTCCCCTGGAATCTGATCAACCCTAGTAGCAATTGGTAATTTGTAGTTGCTAGGCATGAAGTAGTCTTGAAGTGGTTTGTGAAGTGCATTTTAGCCTTCCATCTTGTTTTCCCTCGAATGGCTTGTCACATGCACAAAGCACAACCAAACAAAAGAGAACAAGTTAGTAAACCAATATACACAAAGAATGCAAAACAAATATTGAATAAAGAATAGAAATGATGAGGGCAGTAGGAAAAGTTAAAGCAAAACTAACTAGCTAGGTCGAGTGCCTTTAACCCTGGCAACGGCGCCAGAAAGCTTGGTGTGCTCCCGCCAATGGTGTTACACACTACTCAATTGTAGTTTTGAATAGATGCAACCCCGTGGACGGAAGCACACCGTGGATTCACTTCTGATATTTATAAAACCTAACTTAACACCTACTCACACTAAAATAACTACACCTGCAAGCGCACGGGGTCATGTCATAGAATAGGAAGGCGGAAAGTATAGGGTCAATCCACAGGGAGAAGAGGGGGCACTAGAGCTAGGTTAGTCTGGCTAGGTTCCTACTATGGAGACTAGGGTTAAGGGTTTGAAGGTTGTTTTTATTGTTAAACTATTATAGACAAATGAGCAATTAAAGGAAAGAATGAAATTTAAGTTAACCCTAGGCTAGAGTAAGGCTAAACAGGCAAGAAAGGATTAAGCTAGGTATGAAAGTGCAAACTACACTAAGGCAAGCAAGAGGAGAGTAAAAGAGAAATTAAAGTTCTAAGCTAGCATGAACAAGCCAAGAACAAAGCAAGAAGCTAACCAACCAAGAATGGAACTAATTAAGCTAAGCAAGTACAAAACTAGGGTTTTAAGTAATAAAGAGAGGTATGGGATGTTTAGGGGTTGCACTTATCACTTAAGTTAGGGGGTGACATATGAACATTATAATTCCATTTAGATTATCCAAACCAAACCACAAGTTAGAGTCTAATGAATTAACCTAAGCTACTAACTAGCCATGGATATGCTAGGTTGTGTGTAGGGGAACTAGTCCCTAACACCTCCTACTACCCTTATGAGGCTCAATTGGGTTAGGGATTAGGTTTAATTCAAGTAGAGTCGAATCAAGTCTATGTTTCTAGATTAGACATTCCTAGGGTGATTAGGGGCCGAGGGTAGTAATAGGTAGGTGAAATTGGGGTTTTGGACTCCAAGTCCCCCACATTCTAGCCTTGAGAAGGCTCCATGCTAATTGCACTAGAATTATCTAATCTAGCTACTTAGATCTCTCACTTAGGTTTAGGGAGATTGATTAGGATGTAGGAAGATGGGAGGCAACCTAGGGATCCAAGAATTGGACCTAGGGGCAAATCCCAAAATTCACACATATAAGCAATTTGCCAAAATTCCTAGGTGATTTCACACACAAACGAACAAGCAATTCATGGATAATGAGATGCAAATAGAATATAATCATGAACAAATGGAATTACAAAGTTTACATGTCATTTTACCCTAACATGGTATCTACTCATGGAAATGGAAAATACAAAAAGAAAGGAGAAAGAGGTAGAAGAAGCCATGGAGCTCAGTGTAGATGAAGGAATCCTCCTCTCCAGCTGCTGCAAGACGTCCTCCTCTCTCCTCTAAGGTGTAAGGGTATGGAATGAAGGGGATTATGGGTAGGAACTGGTATAAACTAGTGTTTTGGTGGTGGAAATGGTGAAATGGAGTGGAATGGAGGTGGATATGGAGTGGAACGGCTCAAGGTTGAAAATGGGGAGCTAGGAGGTGGTGGAAGGTAGCTAATCTCATGCCCCAGCCACCACGTAGGTATATATAGGAGTGGGGAGAAGCACTAGGTCAAGTAGGGGCAAAATAGGTAAACTAGTGAAACAATGGGTAGGTTTTATGAGTAGCACAGCCATGGTGAGCACATTCATGGTAGGATACAATGGTTTTATCAATTAAAATGGTCAAAATTTAGGTTGGTGGCCAGTTTTGGGCTGAAACTGGCACGATCGTGGTGGTCACCACGGTTGTGGTGGTCTAAGGGTAGCACGTCCGTGATGGGTGGCACGATCGTGGTGGTCTAGGTGATGGTGGTCGTGGTGTTACGCCACACTCGTTCTGCTTCTGTGTAGCACGGTCGTAATGAAAAGCACAGCCGTGGTGTCTGTCTTTGGAACGACCATTCTTGGCTGCACGACAGTGGTGCTTTCTGCTTGACTTGGGGTCAAACCTATTGATTTAAAAGTGACATAGCACGGTCGTTCTGTGGTACCACGGCCGTGTTGGTCCTAGATCAGCACTTTAACTCTGTTATTTAGATTTCCTTGGACATCTTTTCTTTAATGGGTCTTTGGCCACTAGGGGTAGGTTGAGGGAGCATCAGACTTCACTATGGGCCTCTCTAAGGGTAGAGAAACCCTAGGATCACTCCTTCTCTCTCTCTTCCATCAAGTGTGGTCCAAATGCCTGAAAACATGCAAATAATGTCCATAAGTGCATTTCACACAAATAAGCATATTGCTAGGAAAAGCATGTAATCTAATAGGTATAGATGTGATTGAAGAGCAATATAACACAAGATTAGGCCCTAAAATAGGGTTGAATCACATACCTGGAATCCATATTGATGTTGATCTGGACTCCCTTGGTTGTAAACCTAAGGATATATGCAATTCTTGACTGTACATAACGTGACATAACATCCTTCACTAAATGTAGTGGCAAGATAAGTCTTCCACTAGACTTCATACATATGATACATGAAGATCTTATGGAATGAATGCCATAGATAATTTCTTATACTTCATTTCATTTACTACTAACATGATGATATGTACTTAGTAAAGAAGAAACATAATTCTCTTGGTGTTCAAGGGGATTATAGATGAAATATGACTTTAATTAAAGTATTAAGAAACTTTGATGAGCTAAAATGTTGAAATACTTTGCATCAATACCTTGAGTGCCTTCAAAGAAAGAAGTGTGATAATGTATCACAAGTGAAATCTATCTGAGCATGATGATGTGTTAGAATAAAGGAATTATACCATGATGAGTCATGATATGATTATCAATTAATCTAATGTTCTTATATTCTCATAAATATAATGCTATCACTAAATGATGTATTGTCTAAAAGGTTTATAAGACATCATATATCATATGATTTGGGAATTTCCCAATATGTCTTAAAGGCTTGAAACCTATATCGGGAAAGTAGTTTCTTGGAAAAGGTTTATCCACAAACCATAATTGTTGAATGTTATTGTTAATCCCAATCAAATAATAAAAGTGTTTTGTGGATAGGATAACTTGGTTCCTAAAGAATCAGTGGGAGTTAAAAGTAGAACTTGAAATGATTGAGGTCAACAAAGAGGTACAATTAGAACTAAGAGAATTACAAATTTATTGTGGAACCTCAAGTACATCATGTAACATAGAATAAAATTCTAGTAGAACACATACAAGATTGGAGGATTGTGAATCTAACAATTCGATGGGTTGGTCATAATAGATGAGCCTACTAATCAACTAAAAGCTATTTTTGAGTATTATGGGATCCATGTAAGCTAACAAGGTAGGACCTTGATAGTGCCACCTAAGGGGTAATACCTAAAGGGTGCAATAGGGTCTTATGACAAAGACCTATATGGATAACATAAAAGGACAAATTGGTTGGATAAGGTTTCAAATCAATTCATGTTGTTGAACGTAATATAAATTCCTTTGCCAATTGTGAAGCTTGTTGTTATAGTTAGATCAGACCAAGAAATTTGGCATATGAAGATAAAACTAGATTCCTTAAATGGAATACATCAAAGAATGTGTATGTGATACAACCTAAAAGGTTTTATAACTTCATGAATGCAAATATCTATAAACTACAAATTTCAATCAAGGATTGAAATAAGCATCACAGAGATGTGATCTTTGGATTTAGTGGGATCATATATGAATATTCCACATATGATGGGGAATGAAATCTCAATATTGTGAACTTAGATATGGCATGAATAATACCTTAAGCAATGAAGGATAAGGTGAAACGTATTATGAGATAAGGACCAAGACCCATGACATAGTTCTTGAATGTTTCATAACGGAAGTTTGAGTACAATAGCAAAATGTCGAAAGAGTTCAACACAAATGGATTCAATAAGGGATAATGCAGATTTATCTCTCATGAACCATATGTTCCAATTCTTGTCAAGAATGGAAATGACATGATTAAGATGGCATAGTATACAACAGTGGATCTATCATGTAAGCTATTAACATGCCTATCACATATAATTTTGTATATACTAGACATGATAAGATGATGATAAATTCCAATAAGGGTTATTGGAATGTCATTAATGATATTCATTAGTGCTTATGAAGTACTTAAGGATACGATTTCTAGTCAATAAGGATGGAAATAATAGGAAGAGTTTGATTTAAAGAGTTACATCAATGCAAGCTTTCATAATGACAAAGTGATCGCAAATTAAAAATATTTGCTTTAAAAGGAAAGGTAATATTAGTTGGAAGGGTTCATAACTAATAGCCATTAATTCTATTCTATTTCATTAAGAACATAAAATTCTTAAGGCGTCATTCTTAGTTGTCAACTTTTTCTTGAAATTTTCAGATCCATACCTGATTTCTAATTCTTTAGAAATTTTGCTCATCATCCTTCAACTTCATTCATCTATTCATAAAAAATTTAATATTATCTTTGAGTTCATATTTAGTCACATATTCCTTTCTCTTTTCTGATTTTATGCTTTTACATTTCATAATGGATCACATTATACTCCCAAATTTTCTTCATTTGGATGTTTGATCAGGGCAGCCAGAAGTACAACTAACAGTTCCATACTAGATTCTATGAATATTTGAATACTTGACCAGAGTAGTCAGATATTGAGTTTAGTCAGTATTATATTATTCAAGTTATGTTCAACATCTATGTTATATTTTAGCCTTGGTCATATTGTTCTTGTAGACACATATAACTAAGCTTTGATACTATGGTTTTGGGGCCTCTCGTTTGATTAGCATAAGCATTAGAGAGAAATGCTAAATCAAAACTTAGATTGAGAAATGAAACACCTCAAACTTAATAAATACAATCAACACATTATAAGAGAAACACAAGTAAAGTACTTTTCATAAAACATGAAAAATAAATTCCATATGAAGATTCACATTCTCAATTATCAAAAACCTCATTTTATGTTTTTAATGACAAACCAATTATCGTTTACTCACATGTACTTTGATATATAACATATTACACATATATGAAAGACAAATTTGAACTACAACCCATCCCGGGAAATAGAGAGTACATGCACATTCTAATCTAGATTATTTTAGTTACATCTCCTTTGCCAAAATCTCTCTATTGGACAACATCATACCTAAAAACATTTGCGATAACCTAATAAGACTCATAAAGGCTCCAATGAGTGGATACCTCCCACTCAAGCTAAGTGCATGCACCGGCATTAGATTAAGTATATTATGCTTAAAACAAACTCGTTGAAATTACTAAGTGTAACATATAATTCTTGTATTAGCACATTCATTTTATGACAATAATCTAATTAGTCAGTAAAGTATTCATTTAATCCAATCCCAACTTCTAAAACCTATTTTAGAGCATATCTATGAGCATGTCAGTAGATTTTAATTACTTCCAATCCTATTGTAGGAATAACAAGTCAAGGTTTATGTAATAGAATCAAGTCATAACAATAACATCATCTTTTTGACATCTCACCAAGTCGAAGCAAGAATATAGCATGCAATTCTGAAGTTGAAATCCACATAAGACATGTCTTCCTAAAAGGTTGTGTTAGCTACATTCTTAGTGAATTGATTTAGTTCTTCTTGCACAACAATGATCCAATAGTCATCTTTAACAGCTTCATCAACCTCTTTAGGTTCAATTATAGATACAAAGGTTATGTTAGCTACATCTCCAAAAATAAGATCTAGTTTTTACTTTATCAAAATGATCATAGATTATTCGATCTTGTGGATAGTCTTTAATTATTCTTGGAGTAGGTTGATGTGATTCTTATTTTTTATTTTGACTTTGTTCATTTTCAGAATTACTATCTTCTTTAGATGTTATGGTTAAATATTCAATTAGTTGGGAGATAATTTTCTATTACATTTTTTGTTTGGTTTTCAACGAATGTTACACGAATTTATTCTTGTATTTTCTTAGAGACAATATTAAAGATTATATAGGCCTTACTTGAGGTTGAGTAACCTAAGAAGAACCCTTTTTGTGATTTTGGTTCAAATTTATCTTTATCATCTTTTGTATTTAAAATGTAGCATGGAGCTCCAAAGATGTGAAAGTAATGCAGTCTTGGTCTTTTAGAAAAGAGTATTTCATAAGGAGTCTTTTAAGTTGTGGATGAATTGAGATTCTATTTTGAACATAGCATGTGGCATTAACATCTTCTGCCAAAAACGTTTTAGGTGTGTCATGTTTTAGTAGCATGTTTCTAGCTATTTCTTGTAAGGAACAATTTTTCCTTTCAACTAAACCATTTTGTTGTGGTGTTTGGAGCAGAAAAATTGTTAGTGTAACCTTTGGATGAGAACAAATATTCAAAAACATGGTTTTCAAATTCTCCTCCATGATCATTCCTAATGGTGCAAATTTTACTTTGAAGCTAAATTTCAATCTTTGAGCAGAACTGAATAAAGAGTCCAATAGTATCATCTTTGAATGAAAGAAAATGTACCCAAATATATCTACTATAGTCATCAACAATTACAAAAGAATGTCTCTTTTCACCTATATATTGTGTTCCCATAGGTCAAAATAGATTTATATGTCTGAGTTTGAGAGGTCTAGATGTACTAAGGATTTGTTTTGCTTTAAAAGAAGTCTTAATTTATTTTCCGAATGTGCAAGGTTCACAATTTTCAAGATTATCAAAAGAAATTTTAGGCAAACCATGAACTAGATCATTTTTAATTAATTTTTTAATAATTTTAGACAAACCATGAAGTTTTTTGTTTTAATATTTACACGAGAAAGAATAATGACCTAAACGTTGACAATAATGACAAGAAATAAAAGATATTTCATTTCTCTTTTGAATATTTTGATAATTTACACATTTAGTTTTAGGTACATATATAGTCCTAGTCTTGGGAACATATGCCATTTTATTTTGGTTTTTAGGTACATATCCTAGACCTCTTCTTCCTACTTGTTTCGAAGAATTATCTAAGATATTATCAAAATTTTTATTTCCTTGCATTAATCTAGAAACTTGTTTTTGTAATTCAACATTTTGAGTAAGCTTTTTAGTCATATCAAAATTTACTTGAGCAATATTTGAAAGTAAAGTATCTCTTTCTTTAACCAAAGAATCATAATTTGAATGTCTGCATAAAATGGGTTGAGTTTGATAATTATTTATTTTTCAAGAATATCAATTTTTTCTTGAGAAAGAAGATTATTGATTTTTTAAGAAAAAGTAATACTGCCTTATAATTTTTAGATTCTTTTAAAAAATTATTTGAATATTTTAGAGTATAATTTTTATAACTAAGGTTATCTATATTGATATGAATTTCATCAATACCCATAGTAGGTTTCTTCTTTTGTTTCTTGCAATGTATTTTGCATGGATTTCTTCAAGACTACTAACTAGTTCTTCTTTAAATAATTCAAAAATATCTACCTCATAAATTTCTTCTTCATCTTCTCTTATCATGAGACATTCTATCTCTTCTTCTTTGCTACTTCTGCTCTCATCACATGATTGATCCCAAGTGGCTTTATATGATTTTTCTTCCTTGTATTTCTTCTCAAATGAGGACTTCTTCTTTTTGAGCTTTGGGCACTCATTCTTCAAGTGACCCTTCTTTCCGCATTCTAAACACTTGTAAGAACAAAAATGGCTATGTTTTCATATCGTTTACAATTAGAGCCTTTTTGTCATTGTCATCGCTTGTGTCACTGCTTTCTTGAGTGGCTTTGGTACCTTGGAGGCAACTTTAAGTGTGAGTTCCTTCTTTCTTCCCTTTGTTGTTCAGCCTCGATTCTTTCTTTGTTTTCTAGAGAGACTTTGTGTGTATCCAGGTTCCTAAAGAGTTGTTCCATCATTAGTGTTGTGAGATCATTAGCTTCCTTGATATCAGTCACCTTTGACTTATATTTGGGAGGTAATGATGTAAGTATCTTGGATACCTTATCTTTCTTGGTTATGTTCTTCCCCAATGCACTTAGGTTGTTCACAATGTTAGAAAATCTATCATAAATTTATTCAATGCTTTCATTAGGTTGCATACAAAATAATTAAAATTTATATCTTAACATATTGATTTTAGTATTTATAACTTGAGTAGTTCCTTCATGTGTTACAACTAAGTTATACCAAATTTCATGAGCTATTTCACGTAAGGATATCTGACTAAATTCTCAAACATATAAAGAACAATAAAGAATGCTTACTGTCTTAGCATTGAGTGTGGCTTTTTTTATTGTATCAGGATTCCACATTTGTAACGCAATCTTTGGAAGTACATATCGACAAGCTATCACTTTCCATAGTTTAAAGTTGATTCCTTCTAAGTAGAACGACATCCACCTCTTCTAGTAGGTGTAGTGTAAAGAGGAGATATTACTAAAATTTAAAGGTAGCACAAAACATCCATTTTTTAGAAATATAAAAGATATTGAGGGATGCATGTATAATATTCCAAGTAAATAAGCATGCACCAGATACATATAGAATGTCAATAGCAGAGAAAAACAACGAAACTAAAGTTATTACATGGCTTTCATCATAGTTCATTACATAAGTTTTTAGAAGAAAAAAGATAAGAAAACTAGGGATATAGCTTTAGCAACCTAGACATTCTTCAGAAGAAAACTTGAGATCTACTCCTGGTGTCGATTTCCTTAGAGTTGGTCTTCACCTTTCTCAACACCTGGGTGGTTGGGAAAAACACCCAACAAAAGGGAAAGTAAAACAAAGTATTTGTCAACAAATATGAATAGTATATCAAGGTAAAGAAAAACATGCAAATTAAGGCTAGTTTACATCATAAGATGAATATTTCAAGAGTATGAGGATATTTTTAAATAGATTCTTTCCATAAACAAAATATAATAAAAGGTTGCATGTATGATAATTATGACTACCTTAACTAAGTTGGGTTGATGCACCTAATGGACCTCAACCTATATGTAAGGGGATAATCAATGCATTCCTAGTCACCTACACATATTTTTAAGGGGGAGAATATGACATTCCCCAGGGTGAATTAATACATGCCCTATCTATGGGTGGTTGTACATAAGTACCACTACTATAGCTAAATAGTCCATAAAATCAAAATTCTTAAAAAGAATTCATAGAAAGTAAAAGCATCATATCAATTAAAACATGGCAGTGGGACAAGACCCAAGAAAAAGAATGTCATTACTTATTCTGAGGCAATTTAACAAAAGAATCATGAATAGAGGAAATAGGGTTCACATAGTGCCTCATTAGGGAATATAGGGTTTGGTTTGCGAATATCCCAACTTAGGGTGTAATAAATGCACATACCTCTCCTACTAATATCAATTACTAAGTTTCACCACTTTAATTCAGTCCAAGTTCCACTTTGCCTATTTTCAATGTGTTAACATGTATTAGAGTACAAAATGCACATTAATATAGAAACCCAAATTTTAGAACTTTTTATCAAAACTTGGATTTAGATTTTTAAAATATCACCAATGAACTTATTAGGTTCTCTTGGTCAAAAAAGCATATTTTATGTTAATTTTGGAGTTATGATGATTAAGATGTACTTTTTATGGATTTTATGCATTAAATTCATTTTACAAAAATCACCCTTCATAAAATCATGAGATAAGACCTTGAAAATATTTGTATTATATAGAGATTAATATTCTAATTCCAAAACATATTTATTTGTCAAATTTGGATAAGTGGATTAGAAGATATGAATTTTTCAATCATGACCAATAGGAAATTGCCACATCATCAAACCAATCGAGATAATTGAAGAGAAAGGGAGAGGGAGAAAACACCATTTGACCTAAGATCAGGTTTGAATTTGCATAGGTAACCAAACTAGAGCTTCTAGAGAAGGTAAAATAGCAAGAAACAAAAATCCTAGAAGAACATGGTAAAAAGAGATGGAGATCATCGATTTTAAACATACAAGCATGAGTTTTAAGCATGTAGTAAGAAATATATGATAAGGGGCTTATAAAACTCGCCTCTAGGAAGGTAAGAAGGTCCAAACAGCAAGGATCCCGAGATAGAAGGTCTGTTTGCTCCAAGCCAATCTCCTTTCTTGAGCAAAGATCACCTTATCCGCTTTAGAGGTGCAATCCCGAGCAAAAGAGCATGGAGATGAGATGTTTTAGGGCTCTAGTTGGAGTTTTACCATGGAAGGTCATGGTTCCAACCTAGAATAAGGTGGGAGGAATACTAACAACATGAAAACAGGGAAGGAAAGGAGGAAACTTTCTATTTTTTGTCGAAATCACCAAGAAGGAGCTTTAGAAACCCTAAATAGAGCAAATTTGGAACCCTAAGAGCCTTCTTCACCAAGGTAAGCACTCTCTTTTACCTTGGGACAACTACTTCATGGCCAAATAGAGCAGGAATTATGCTCTAATCTGGAGGAAAGAGAAGGAGAGGATTGATTCTTGGATTGGGAGGTGGGAAGGTGTAGACATGACTTTATAAAGAAGGCCGCAAGCATGAGGTATGTATGGGACTTTCCATGTATACCTAGCCTAGGGCTTCATGGCCATGCAAGAGGATAGCTCAAAGAGACTTCTTGTATATCAAAATTCGGTCCTAAAAGCCCATGGAGACTTCTAGGCCATCCCCACCATCCTTCAAACAAAGAAATAACCTCATTGGTTGATAGCTTTTGAAGATAAGCTCATTTATAAAGAGGGTAATCCCTATAATGCCCTTGGAGAGAAACACCTTCAAACCAAGATGCAACTAGGTGCCCCATGGTTCAAAAGCTTGAAAATGGTAAGGGAATAGCTAAGGATTACAATGCACATGATAATTTGCAAAGAAAACCCACCAATTGGGTAAATTGCATAAAAGTCCAAAATGTTCCTAAAATTGCATAACTTGAGCAAACAACATTCAAATGGAACCAAATTTGAAACTTAGGCTCATTTTATGATTTCAAAACACATAAAAAAATTACATTAAGGTTTAGACCACCTAATAAGGTCCTTAAATATACTTTAACAGAGGTACTTGTGCATACACCCTTTTATTGGTACAAATAGTGAATAAATGTTCACCAAACCACTATAAACTCCACTAATTAAACATGAACAATATAAAGGACATAAATGAAAGAGAAACTTGAAAAAAAGGGTTACATGGAGATTACATCTAACATTCAGTATGTTACAACACTCCACACCTTTAAAAGGATTTTATCCTCAAAATCTCAAGCAAAAAGAGAAGGGTGAGTACGTAACATTTCATCTCTCAACTCCCAAGTGGTTTCTTCCAGACCATGATACTTCTACAAAATTTTGACTAGCTCAATCTCTTTGTTCTTTAGCTACTTTACTTGCAAGTCAAGGATCTTCACAGGTAGCTCTTCATAGGTCAGATTCTCATATATCTCTAAAGGATCAATAGTAAGCACATGAGAAGAGTCCTTCACATACTTCTTCAGCACAAAGACAATAAACACATTATGAATCTTATCATATGAAGGAGGTAAAGCTAAGAGGTATGCACAGTCTCCAACCTTATCTAAGATTTCAATTTGTCCATTATAGCGGGGACTCAACTTTCCTTTAAATTTAGATCTAGCAATAGAATGCATAGGCTTGATCTTTAGAAATGCATAGTCACCCAGAGGAAGCTAACATCAGACCTTTTCTTGTCATCATACATCTTTTATCAGTCTTGAGCATCTTTCATGTGTTTCTTTATCAACTATACCTTCTCTATCATCATCTGCATGTCATAGATTTTCACTAGAGAACATTCACTGACATCATCCCAATGCAAGGGTGAACAACATGGTCTACCATAGAGAGCTTCAAAAGGTGGAATACCAATACTAGCTTGGTAGCTATTATTGTAAGAAAACTTAGCTAATGGTAGATATCAATCCCATGCACCACCCCAATCCACCACATAAGCATGAAGCAAGTCCTCCAGAATCTGAATTGTTCTCTCAGGTTGACCATCAGTTTGCGGGTGGTAAGCAGTACTGAAACGTAGGTCAGTACCCATTGTTGACTCAAGGTCAATTAGGTCAATATTGACTCATGTCTAAATTGACTAAACCCATGTTTTTATGATGACTAACCATTCCACATATTGGTGTCTAATGTCTCTACTTGAGTGATTTCAGATTAGGTATAGACACACTCCAAATGCCTAACTTGCGCATATCAAATTGGAGAAAAGACAAGTCAAAGTCATACAAGTGCACGTTTTTGTAATATGATATATATCCATTAGAATCATGTTGTAAATCAGTTGTAATGATTGTATGACTTGTAATTAAGCTTAGAAAAATATCAGGAGCACTTAGATCAAATATTAGATCACTTTAGATGCAACTTTGAAAATTGATTACAGGCACTTTGTCGGTCAAGTTTCCCAGCCTGAAAACTTGACCGATCATCCTTGATCAATTTTTTGGAGATTGCATCGGTCGATTTGTGTTTACATAGAACTCGACCGATCAAGTAACTGACCATTTTGATTCCTAATGGTCGGTCGAGTTTTGTCAGGATAAACTCAACCGATCATTTGAGTATCGGCCTTGTCGTTTACTTGATCGGTCGAGTTACCCTTATAGAAACTCGACCGATTGCACTGCACGAAAAAGTACAGAAAACTGCTTCTAGAGGTTGTGGAGTTTCAACAAGTGAAAATAACTCTGTTGCAAGCCACAAAATGGCTAGTTTTCATTCACAAGTGTTCCCAAAGGCTAAGAGGCATCTCCAGCTATAAATAGGACCCCTTGGGCTTCATTCCAAGGTTGAGCATTCATTGCAAACTCTATGTGAGGTTTCTATTCTATAGCTGAGTGCTTCCTACAGCTTCCTCTCTCTCTCTAAGCTTAATCACTTTCTACATCCATTAGAGTGAGTAGGAAATAGGTAAGAGAGCTAGTGCTACATGTATATCTTGTGAGGCTCTCACTTCCACCACCTCCCCATCTCTCTTTTCAATCATGAAGATGAAGGCTCTCTCTCTTGTCCAAGAGAGGTGAAGAAGAACAAGGGAAGGAGTCCCTTGGTGAAGATCAAGGCTGAGGTGTTGGAGCAAGAGTGGGTAAGCCCTTGGTGAAGGCAGAAGACTTCTTGCTCAAGTGGGTAAGTCCTTGGTGGAAGCTTCTCTGAGTGAAGGTGAAGTCAAAGGCTAAAGATCCAAAAAGAGTGGGTAATTCCTACAAGGATGAAGACTTCTGCAAGAGTAGGTAAGTCCTTGGAAGAAGGTGGAAAACTCCTTGCAAAGTGGATAAGTCCTTGGTAAGGTTGAAGACTCTTTGTATTGGATAGGTAAGTCCTTTGGTGGTCATGTATTGTATCTCTTATAATGAATATAATGAAGATGCAAGGTTAAGAAATCCTAGAGGTTGACCTCTCTAGGTAGTGGACTGACTCACTTCTATTTTGAAGTGTGGAACCACTCTAAAATAGCTTGTCTAATTGGTGCATGTTCAATCTCTCCCTCCCTTGCTATATATGTTATAGTTGCACACAAATGTCCTATTTAGCAACCTTATATTGTGATATATCTTGAAGGTCTAATGAATTTTGTTTAAGTGCATTCATCTCTATTCACCCCCCTCTAGAGCATCTAATCACCCATCTAGGATCCAACACCCATCTCCTCTTGAATCTGACCACATAAACAAGAAGTAAATTTTGGGTCACGATAAAAAACTATCACCTCAGGTACTCCATGTAGGCAAATGATCCACTCAGTGTACAACTGAGCCATGTCCACAACTTTGTAATTGGTTTTGAAGGCAAGAAGAGAGTAGATTTCGTAAGCCGATCAATCACCAACCAAACAAAATCATAACCTTTCTTAGACTTAGGGAAACTAGTGACAAAATCCATAGTAATCTTCTCCCATTTCCATTCTAGAATTTCAAGTGGGTGAAGAAGACCACCAGGTCGTTGATGTTCTATCTTGACTTGTTGACAAGTCAAGCACTTCATAACAAACAAAGCTATATCATTCTCCATGTTCCTCCACGAGAAGCTTCGTTGAAGGTCCTTATACATTTTTGTTGTGCCGGGGTGAATAGTGTACTTAGACCCATGAGCTTCATTCATAATTTTCTGCCTCAGGTCACCAACATCTGGAACCCACAACCTATGTCAGAAACGGATAGCACTGTCCACTCCAATAGAGAATTCAGATTGCAATTTCTTAGCGAAGGCCTTCATCCCTTCAAGCTCAAAACTTTCCAATTGTGCAGCAACAATTTCCAATATCCACGATGGTGTAATGGTCAATCTAGCCATATGAACACACAACCTATCTTCATCCACTGAATCAACAAGCTGGGATCACCAACTAGACACATGCTCTAGATTTTTCCACACCGAACACCTCAGAGAAATACAAACCACATCCTTTTTGTGACTCAAGGCATCAAAAACTACATTTGCTTTACCGAGATGATAGGTGATGGTAAAGTCATAGTCTTTAAGATACTCCATCCATCTTTTTTGTCATAGATTCAGATCCTTCTGTATCAACATGTACCTCAAGTTTTTATGGTCAGAGAAAACTTCAAACTTCACACCATAGAGATAGTGTCACCAGATTTTCAGAGCATGAACGATGGCAGCAAGCTCTAAATCATGTGTAGGCCAATTGGCTTCATTCAGTTTCAATTGGCAGGAAGGATAGGCGATCACATTTCCATCTTGCATCAAGACACACCCTAAACCTGGTTTAGAAGCATCAGTGTAGATGAAATAGGGTATTCCCTCAATAGGCAAGGCAAGAATGGGAATAGAAGTCAAACACTCATTCATCTTCTGGAAATTGTTCTCACATTCTGATGTCCATGAGAACTTGACCTCCTTTCACATCATCTTGGTTAAAGGCAGGGCCAACTCAGAGAAGCTCTTGATAAACCTTTGATAGTTACCTACTAATCCAAGGAAACTACGGATCTCTGAGGGATTCTTTGGAGCTTTCCACTTGGTCACAACTTCTACCTTTGCAAGATCAATAGCTATATGTCCGGCAGAAATCACATGACCTAAAAACATAACTTCTTTCATCTAGAACTCACATTTTGAGAATTTAGCATAGAGTTGACTTTCTCTTAGTGTGTGGAGCACAATCTGCAAGTGTTCACAGTGTTGTTCTAATGTCTCAGAATAGACCAAAATGTCATCAATAAACACCACCACAAACTATAAAGGTATGGGTTGAATACTTAGTTCATTAGCTCCATGAAGGCAACAAGGCATGACCAGGAATTCATAATGCCCATAGCAAGTTCTGAACACTGACTTCGGGACATCCTCATCCTTCACACGCATATGGTAGTAGCCACTCCATGGATCTATCTTTGAGAACGTTGTGGTTGACTTCAGCTGATCGAACAAGTCGTTGATGTGAGGCAAAGGATAACGGTTCTTCATCGTCACTTGATTGAGAATTCAGTAGTCCATGCACATTCACAACAAATTTCCCTTCTTCTTCACAAACAAGACATGGGCTCCCCATGGAGAGATATTGGGGTGGATAAAGCCCATGTCAAGAAACTCTTCAAGCTGCTTCTTTAGCTCAGCAAGCTCGGCAGTGGCCAAGCGATAGGACAGCTTCAAGATAGGTAAAGTCCAGGGCACAAGGTCGATGGAAAACTCCACCTCGTGAGTTGGTGGAAAACCTGGTAACTCCTCAACAAAGACATCGGGAAAGTCCTTTACCACATCTATATGATCTTGAGCAGGAGGTGTGGCATCAAGAATGATTGATGCAAAGTATGCTCTACACCCTTGTGAGATAAGTTTTTCGGTTTGATGGAAGAGATGACAAATTGTTGATCCTCTCTCTTCCTACCCTTGATTCATAGTCTCTCTCCATTAGGTTGCAACAAGCTAACTTTCATTTCCCAAAAGAATAAGGTTGCATCATGCTTCTTCAACCAATCCATGTCCAAGATAACATCAAAGGCAGACATGTTGAGCATGATAAAATCTGAAGGAAACATCTTTCTAGATATACAAAGATCCAAGGTAGGGAGTTTAAGGTAAGAAGAGCATATCCTACCACTAGGTGTTTCTACATCTACCACATGGTCCATGTATTCAAATTTTAACTCTAACATGGAAGCAAGCTGAGAAGACATGAAAATGTTTTAAGAGCTAGAATTGAAAAGTGTCTTGATAGGATGCATATTGATATGTAAGGTACGTTCTATGACTTCATTATCTTTGCCCACTTCTTTAGCATTGAGAGTAAACACCCTTCAATTTTCCACATGAAGTTGCCGCTGGTTCTGGTTATTGTTGTTCTGTAGAGGTGGATTCTGTCGAGGTTTTTGCGTCTTCTGGCTCGATTGTTGGGCCGAAGCATGTCCTCGCTAAAACCGGGGACAGAAGGGTTGCATATGCCTAACCTAGCCACACTCATGGCAGGTAGGGGGAGGTCGGTCATCTCTATGAGATGGGGCATTATTTGTTGGACATCTCCCAGGAAGATGGTGGCGGTAGCATTGGTTGCACCTCTCGCATCCACAGTTGTCATAGGGATTCTTCCTTTTGTTGTTGTTGTTGTTATGCCCTAGAGATTGGAATCTTGGATAGGAATAAATTGCCAAAGTCTTGTCCACCATCTATTGGAAGGTGAGGGGGAGTTGCAGAATAAGGTTTCGACCCATCTGGTAGTTTAGACCCTCCATGAAAAGGGTCGATCCTCTCTCAGCTCTGAGGTTCGTGGCATAGCATTCTAGGAGGAGGAAACATTGAACGTAATCAGCCACACTCATACCACCATGCTTGAGGCTGTAGAACTCAACTTCCTTCTTCCTTAGAAAGGTGGGACAGATATACTTCTCACGAAATAGCTTCAAGAACTAGTCCCATGTCATGGTGGAGGTGTCTCTGGTACGGGCCATGTCATTCCACCAAACCCGGGCCAGTCCATCCATCACATAGGTAGCGAACTAGACTTTCTGGTGAGGAGGGCACGCCATTCCCTCAAAAGTCCAATCAAGAGACAACACCCAGTCGTCGGCTTTGTCCACCATATTTGGCTCACTTTCACCCTTGAAGTAAGGTGGCTGCATTTTGATGAAGTCAGTGGGACTGAACTCTTTGGGATTCTTGTTGTTTGCAACAGTAGCGGTGAGTTGCCCCACCAGGGTAGTAGAAAGCAGTTGGTGCAGCATTGCCAACTCCTATTCAGGCATAAAGGCGGGGGTGCTAGGAGTTGCAGGTTTCATCACATTGTGCCCTTGTGGTTTCATAGGGGTATCCAAACTACTGGAGTCATTCTGGGTAGACTCTTTAGAGTTGTTGTTGTTGTTCATGTTGCTAAACATGTCACCCCTCTTGAAAGGCAAGGTTATCATGTTAGGTTCCCAGGAGTATATTGATGAGAAAAGAATGTCTAGGGCTACTATTGCCTAAAAGCATGCTATTTTGGACAATTTGTATCAACTTAGGCCAGGAAGGTATCATATAAATCTGGGAGACCTATAAACCAAGCTACTGGTACGGAGGAAAATATTTCCAGCCCCCAAAACCTTGATCCTTTCTAGACACCTTTGCTTCAACTTCATGCCCTAATAGTTTCCTAAAGGTTTTAATACCATGTTGTAAAGAGGTGAAATCTCCTCCTTACTAAAATTTAAAGGAAGTATAAAAACATCCATCTTTTTAGAAATTCAAAAGATATTGAGGGATACATGTATAATATTCCAAGTAAATAAGCATGCACCAGATACATTTAGAATGGCAATAGAAGCGGAAAAACAAAAAAACTATAAGTTATTACATGGCTTTCATCATAGTTCACTACATAAGTTTTTTAAAACAAAAAAGATAAGAAAACTAGGGATCTAGCTTTAGCAACCTAGACATTCTTCAAAATAAAAATTGAGATCTACTCCTGGTGTCGATTTCCTTGGACTTGGTCTTCATCTTGCTCAACACCTGGGTGGTTGGGAAAAACACCCATCAAAAGGGAAAGGAAAACAAATTATGTGTCAACAAATATGAATAGGATATCAAGGTAAAGAAAACATGTAAATAAAGGTTGGTTTACATCATAAGATGAAGATTTCAAGAGTATGAGGCTATTTTTAAATAGATGCTTGCCATTAACAAAATATAATAAAAGGTTGCATGTATGATAATTATGACAAACTTAACTAAGTAGGGTTGAGGTATCTACCAGACCTCAACCTATCGTTGAGGGGAGAATTAATACATTCCCAGTCACCTACAAATATTTTTATGGGGGAGAATATGACATTCCCTAGGGTGAATTAATACATGCCCTATCTATGGGTGGTTGTACATAAGTACCACTACTATAGGTAAATAGTCCATAAAATCAACATGTTAGAAAAGAATTCATGGCAAGTAAAAGCATCATATTAATTAAAATATGGCAGTGATGTACAAGACCTAAGAAAAAGAATATCATTACTGATTTTGAGGCAATTAGCATAAGAATCATGAATAGAGGAAATGGGGTTCGTATAGTGCCTCATTAGGGAATATAGGGTTTGGTTTGAAAATATCACAACTTAGGGTGTAAGAAATGCACATACCTCTCTTACTGATATCAATTACTAAGTTCCACCACTTTAATTGAGTCCAAGTTCCACTTTGCCTATTTTCAATGTATTAACATGTATTAAAGTACAAAATGCACATTAATGTATAGAAACCCTAGTTTTAGAACTTTTTATCAAAACTCAGATTTAGATTTTGAAAATATCACCAATGAACTTATTAGGTTCTCCTAATAAAGAAAACATATTTTTATGTTAATTTTGGAGTTATGATGATTAAGATGTACTTTTTATGGATTGAATGCATTAAATTCATTTTACAAAAATCACCCTTCGTCAAACCATGAAATTAGACTTTAAAATATTTTTATTAGATAGAGATTAACTTTCCAATTCCAAAACATATTTATTTGTCAAATTTGGATAAGTGGATTAGAAGATATGAATTTTTCAAAACTGACCAATAGGAAATTGCCACATCATCAAACTGATCAAGATAATTGAAGATAGAGGGAGAGGGAGAAAACACCATTTGACCCAGGATCAGGTTTAAAATTGAATAGGTAACCAAACTAGAGCTTCTAGAGAAGGTAAAATAGCAAGAAACCAAAACCCTAGATCAAAATGGTAAAAAGAGATGGAGATCATCGATTTTAAACATAGAAGCATGAGTTTTAAGCATGTTGTAAGAAATATATGAGAAGGGGAATATAAAACTTGCCTCTAGAAAGATAAGAAGGTCGAAACAACAAGGATCTTGAGATTAGAAGGTCTGGTTGTTTCAATACAAGATCCTTTCTTGAGCAAAGATCACTTTCTCCACTTTAGAGGTGCAAACCCTAGCAAAAGAGCATGGAGACGAAATGTTTTAGGGCTCTAGGTGGAGTTTTACCATGGACGGTCATGGTTTCTATAACAACCCTGACCTGGGTTATGAGGTAACCCTATTTATTTTGGCTAATAAAGTTTCTTATAACTTTAATATAATCCTCTAAGGTGTTTTGTTATCATGTGACACACTCATGTTTCAGGTTTGGTCCCGATTGAATGTTGTTTGAGCAATTTTCCTTTGTTTTGGACCAAAGTGCAATTTACCCAAATTGAGGGGCTATAATGTAAAATTTCACATTTTGAACATGCTGTATGTGTTGTAGCATCATTATTGACAGAATGATGCAAGGTGGTGGCTTGTGGAAAGCCTAAATTCCAAGTTTGAACTTGTTTGAACAATGTTGGTACCTTGTGCACCATTTTTGGTACAAATTGTAATTTACCCAAAATGTGGGGTTGATATGCAAATTACCACCTCTAGAGTGTTCCTATTTCCTATATGTATAATTTAGATGAGAGAGAATGAATGATACACCATGTTTGATTCCATTATGAATGATGGTAATCTTGGTGATGAAATGACCAAGAAAAAGGGTTGAATTTTGAAGCTTAACTTGAATTGTATCAAGTTGAAAAGCTTATATATGAGTGCCTATCGGCCATGGTGCCCAAGGAGGTGTTCCATATCGTTTTTTGAACTCTTGTCAAAGTCCATATCGTTCAAAGCACCTCAAGGAGGTGAGGTATGATGGCCAACAAGTTTCCTTGGAAAAAGTGTATCGGCTTGACATAAAATAGTGATTAAACCTAGATGATTTATCCAAATGGATAAGCAATGGAAGAATTTGCATCTTTATATGATCCTAAACCTTTTTGCATGTCAAGATAAATGTCGATGCATGCATGGACACGTGTCACCCATGCATGACACGTGGCACCTACTAGCTCAAAATGTTGACACCTCATTTTTTCCTTTCTTCGTGATCAGCAAGTATATATACCCCTAGATTCACCCCTTGGTGCAATTTTGTGACCCTTACCACCCTCCTACCCTAAGGTATCGTCATAGAGCTCCCATATCGTGAAGGGATGCTGTGGTATCGTGCATGGGCCTTGGGGTATCGCCCATGGCAAGACCATATCGCCCAAGTAGGTGATATCGGCTATATAGGGTGATATCGTCCATAGAGTGAAGTGTTTTGACTCCAAGTGAGTGTCATGTCGTGCAAGTGAGTATCATATCATGCAAGAGGGGTGTCATGTCATGCAAGAGCACAAGGGTATCGTGCATAGGCCTTGTATATCGTCCATAGAAAGTATATCAGCCATACCATGTTGATATTGCCCATAGCAAGTAGATATCAGCCAATTGAAGTGATTTTGGCCACAAGTGAGGGGATGTCGGCCACAAGCAAAGTTGTGTCGGCCAAGAGGAATTCAATATCGCCCAAGAGTGGTAGGCTGTCGGCCAAGGAGCTAAGGAACTCAAAACTTAACCCTAAGGTAAGATATAGTTGTCTTCAAGCTTGAATTGAAGCATGGAATTAGGGTTATGATCTACCTTTCTTTTCTTCTTCACCAATTGCTTATCCATGGTGATTCCTTGTATATCAAGGAGTTGTGAACAATCCTTGGACCTTTGATAAAGTCATCTTCAACCATAGGAACATGGAGCTTTGGACCTTGAAGCTTTGAAGTTGTTCTTAAGGCGGGTTATATAACTTGAACTCAATCATGTTATTATTCATCACCTAAATTGTTGTATTTAATGATCTACTTTTAATTCCAAAATTTCCTAAAATAGTTGATGAAATTATGAGTTCTAGTAGTTTCTTAGACCTGTTGACTTGAACTGTAATAGTTAAAATAAATGGCTAGAGCTTGAAGATTGTGATATCACCTTATAAAAGTGATATCGGGTGCATGCACATAAGCAAGCACCTCTAACCCGATATGATGATGCACCTATTTCACTAAAATGATATGAATAGGTTTGTAAACCTTATTGAACGATATGGGGGTGTAGTATACACCTCTTTCACGATAGGAAGTCTATTATAGACTCCATGCATGATACAAGGTCAATTATAAACTTGTAAGTTGACAAGAAACCCTAATTGGGTAACCCGATATAAGTGAAGAGTAACAAGTGTTATTGCGTGATATGATCATATGATACATCATTTATACTTAGTATCATGAGGCCTACATGACCTTGTATGACATGGTTGCACGATAGGGTTGCACGATACACAACCCTAAACAATATGGTAAACCTAACCCATCATGGCTAACCCTAGATGGTGACTAGCCCGATAGGGTGATTGAATGTACTTCTAGCCCGACATGGTGATGAGTTGACACATCATAAGTATCATGGGCGACACATACATATATCTTGTGCCCTATATGAGGTCAAGAAGTTACCTCATGCCCGATATGGAGACAAGTGCAAATCCTAGCCCGATATGGTGAGTGTCTATACACCTACAACCCGATATGGTGAACATATGCACATGATTTAACCCTATACACCTTGTAAAGGTAAGGGCAAGACACTCTTAGGAGTGATGAGTGTAACACCAAGTAATGGTGTGGATAATACCTTGATAGGTGAAACACCTGGAGTTGTTGATAATGGTTAATCCTATATCAATAATGACTTAACCCGAGATGAGTTCATATCATTAATGATGGTTGAATAATTCAATTGTATGACTTATGACCAATACATTACATGATAAATGTAATGAGCTAGTACATAAAGTATTAGGATGATACATACCCTAATACAAGATAAGTTGATGAACTTAAGTATGTTAAAAGTGATGAGGTAAGTGATACATCAAGACATGATAGATATCACATCCAGCACTTCAAGGTTGATGTACCTTGATGCACCTTAAATCCAATATACTTGGATGAGTAACACATGAAGTGTGTTATGTCAATTGTTATATTGAGATGTAATAAGTTTAATGCACTTTGATAAGTGTGGGCTAACATACTTTGAGAAAGGGTTAAGCCAAGTTAATAAAGTCTGATGTAATCATACCCTAGTAAGGATGAGAGAGGAACTCATACCTTGTGTTGATGATTCATTTAATGATAAATGATGAGAATGAATAAGTATGATTGAATACTTATGATATCAATGTTTGCTCCTAGATGTGTGGAGCAATGAATTAGGGTTTGATCATTGATAATATGATCTTGAAAACCTAAATGGTTAATAATGGAAAACCCTAACCCTAATGAAGGGTAATGATATGTAAGAGAAACCCTAATCGATAAGAAAGGGTAAACCCTAACCCTAATGATGGGAAGGTTGTATTTCTCTTATTGCATAAGCCTTGTAAGGCATGTTAATTACTTGTATAACAAGTATAATGTGTAATGGCCTTGTGAGCCATGTGAATAAAGTTGTTGCCTAGTGAGAGGTGACAAGATGTGTAATGGCCTTGTGAGCCATGTGAATAAGTTGGTGCCTAGTGAGAGGTGACAAGATGTGTAATGTCCTTGTGAGCCATGTGATAGTTTGTTGCCTAGTGAGAGGTGACAAGATATTTAATGGGCCTTGTGAGCCATGTGAGACGCTTGTATAACAATTATCATGTATACCTTGATCTGAGGACTCGGAGGTAATAGTTACCTGATAAGTGGTAACAGTGTTCAGTGATGATCTAAGGGTTTGAATACCTAGATCCAGTAATCATGATAATGATGATGTGAAGGGATGAGAATTCCCAATAATGTGATTAGGGACTGAGATCCCAAGTATCATGTGCTTAAAAGAATTGGACAATTACGTGATAGATGTATTACACCTTTCTTTGTAGCATTTGTTGTGTTTGATAAAGATAACTTGTTTGATGTTAAAAGAATGATGTAATGCACGTAATATATCACTAGAAACTATAAAACATTGCCCTGACCATAGATCCATCAATGTGAGAACTTGCTGATGGTGAAACGGGTTGCTCCGCGGCATAACCCGGAGTGCATACTTTTGAGTATGTGAGGGCGTAAGTATGGATGGTACTATGTGATCCGAACCCCTTACGATCCCGAAATGAATGGGGATTTGGCTATATGCCCTATCCTGGCTTGAGTGTGACTTCGGTCATAAACACTATGTTGAGGACGGTGAACTGGCCCGTGGCTCGGAGTATGGTGCTTGTGTCACCATGACTCGGAATGGGGATGGTTGTTTGTAGATGTTTCCCCTAAGAGAGTGTAGTTGATGTTGTAGCTCTAAGCGAGGATGCCTACGTGCCCTGGCACAACTTGTTAGCAGTGACACAAGATATCCTGCATGTGGTCTCGTACTGACCGAGACGGTCTGAGGTTATGGAAACTGGCTCTACCATTGACCTTGTATGGTACTGACTTGTGAGAAGTTCGTGGTCGGTTGGAGATGGTCGGGGTATGCTCCATCTCCTCAGGGCATAAGTGTGATTTGTAAAATATGTTCAGTCGTGTAGTATATCTGCTTAAGGATCGAATACGAGAAAAATTGCTTGATGTGCAATACAGTTATACATTCTAGTTGATAGATGTTATTTATGTTTCTTTACATTCCTTGCAAAGCAGATAGATGAATTATAATCTACCATGGGTGGATGCAATGTTCTCCTTATGAAAGGAGATTACTTCATTCTATTCATATAGTGAATTATCTTGCTTGTTAACATAAAAAGAACCTCTGCTCAGTTTATAAATGCTTAATCTGTGATAATAATATGGTCGGCGGAGAGTTATATCTCTCGCTGGGACAATTACAATTGTCTCACCCCCGTGGGACTCAAATTTTTAGGTGGACGTGCATGAGCAGGTGAAGACCTTTTTGTAGAGGAAGAACAATAGATGAGGCAGTAGAGACAGCTCAGGTTGAGTGTACTGTCTGTCATGTCTTGTAGATATGAGTCATATGTGTCGTCTCTGCACTCTCAGGTCCTTGGAGTTGGTTCATACTGGTTTTATGATCAATAAGAGATTTTGGCTTATGCGCCTCGAGGTTTTATGTTGCTCATGTATAGTTTGGTAAAGCAACTGTTATATGTTATTCTCGAGATGAGATGTACCAGATATGTACAATGTGAATAATGATGTATATAGTATTTTGGACCTTTCAGTAAGAGTTTTCCTTGGAATTGATCTCTTTGAAAAATGGTTTTAATTTTTAGTGATTTTTTTAATCTGTTGTTTATGTTTAATTCCACTTAATTAGTAACGATTTGATTGTCGGTCGATACAGTTTTGGTATCAGAGCTTAAGGTTCGCTGAGTCTACAGAGACATAGGACTAAGGTGTTGAGTCTGTGTTAGTGTCCTCCAGTATACCCTATAGTGACTTCTGCTTGTGCAGACGAAAAGGTGAAGTTTATAAATGACTGGGGAACATGAGGAATACATTGTTGAGGGCAATGTTGTTGCACTAGGAAAGGGTACAAGGGATCAGGCAAGAGAAGAATGAATGCCTGAGAATTCCCATCATGACCCGATCAGGATAGAGAATCCTATGTTTATGCTCTTGTTGGGCAGGTTAGGATAGCAATGATGGATATAGTAGACTAGATACTAGCACAACCTAGGTTACCAGTCCTCAATATAGACACTTTGGGCTTTGAAAGGGTTCCTGAATGACATAGTCATGTTGGAACGGTGGAAAATGTGGGAAAGATTAACATATGGTGAGAAAGTAGACTTTGCCATATGTTTAGACAGATAGTATATATGTGATGGCAGTGCCCAAGAAGGGGCAATAAGCTGAGAATTAAGGAAATGTCATTACAATTCCAGAGACTTTTGCCTAGTGATTCTAAAAATCCAAAAGTAACAACATGAAACAGCTAGACTCTATGGGTTGAGTCAACCTAAAGCGGTGGATGACCGCGAGGGATAATAATCAGATAGAGCTTTTTCATTTTGATATGCCTTCTTTTGATGTTACTTGATAATCCTAAGAGGGATTGTTGTTATGGACTTCCATGTTGATTGTTCTATGGGGACATAGGGAAGAAATGATGGGAACTAGAATTTATATTTTGTTCAGTATTCTTTTAAATGCTCTATAATTGCTCTTATCTGTATGAAAAAGGATGAGGTATAGAAGAGATGTTTGGAGAAAATCTAGGAATGTTAAATCATGTGTTGGTTATTATACGAAAAGTAAGGAATATGATAGTAAACAAAGTTCATACTACTTAATCTCAGTACTTGTATACCCTGGCCAGGTATATAATTATTGGAGATAAGGTGAGTATGGAACTCTCAGATTGTTATCTTTCTGATTACTCTGATCAAGTAGTCATTCTGAGACAATCTAGTGAGTATAATGAAACTGGAAATATGGTATGGACATGTATATCACATCCTAAGTGCAATAAAGTTGAATCTGAGATGATCTCAGATCAATCTGTATGTATGAGGAAATGAAAAGTATAATCCTCATGATAAGAGAATGAGAACAAGGGAGATGATCCCTGTCAGATAAAGCATGTGTGAATAGTAAAGATCTTTTCCCATGATGTGGAAATGGGAAATGTGATAAAATCACAAAATGCTCATGAACATGTTAGACAATAACAAAGAAAGGAATAATGACATGTAATCATCCTAATAATTCCTATGTTGATGGAAAGGAACCTAGGATGAAACACGAGTAAATGACCCATCAATAGTTGAAAGTTCATGCAATAATCAGAGGAGATGATAATTTCTTCTCTTTGATAAACAACCATGGATGATGATAGGGTGATAACAGGAATATGTTCATTTGTGTTCTTTCCCTTATGGGACATGGTCATCATGTGGGTCTTATGACACTTGATGTGCATAAGTTAAAAATGTTCAATTGATGGATACTTAGAAAAGTATCAGTTTGTCTTGGACTTTGGTTCCAAGATAAAGATATGTGTAACAAGTAATGTCCCAAGATGAAAGAAAGATGAGGATGTGATGTGTTTTCATCACATGTGATGGATACCAAGATAAGAAATTCTGGTATCTAAGAAGTATCAAGTGATATGGAAAAGTAAAAGCATAACTCCTAATCAACTGATTTATGTGGGTTACCTGGGATGGCCAACAGTGAAATCAGTCTAGTTACATAAAATAGTATGGACATCACATGTTAGGGGTTTATGCTCCGCATAAACATAACATCGATAAGGATGTATGATTTGAAGGAACAATTGTAAAATCATTGTGGGAAAATCTTATCAAGCTAAAAATAATTTCTTAGAATACCCTTATCTAGATCTGTTAAGGAAACTTATATATAACATCTAAAGATACCTCTAAGATAAGTTCTTAATTGATAAGTAACCTCCCCTTATTATAAGAGAATGTACAACTAATGAGATAGTTGGTACAAGTAGTAAGAAAGTTTAATGTCGTGTCAGTAGATTAGATGACACAACAGATATATGACAAGACTTGTAGTCACAAGTGGGTGACAGAACATGACTCTGGTCTTTTCTTTAAAAGTAAAATGCTAAATGAGGAGTATGGGAGACTTCCCAGAATCTTGTCACATAAAGTTGTAAGTTGAGAAAGGTGACAAATCAGTAAGGTATGACACCTGAGTTAAATAAGGTATGAATGATGTTTCCCTGACTAAGAAAAGTATTACCTGACATAGAGTTGACTCTACAGTCAATAATGAAAAAGACAGTGGAATTTGTGCCCTGTGTGAAAGATTCAATGATAACCCTGTGTGGAAGAACTTTGTGTTGATCAAAGTTCTATGTCATCTCCATGACATTAAGATGTTATGTAAAGACTTGATGGTATGATGAATGAATAATATATGTCTTCCTTTACCTGGGATTTCGGGGACGAAATCCTTGTTAGGGGTTTATAACTTGTAACAACCCTGACCTGGGTTATGAGGTAACCCTATTTATTTTGGCTAATAAAGTTGCTTAAAACTTTAATATAATCCTCTAAGGTGTTTTGTTATCATGTGACACACTCATGTTTCAAGTTTGGTCCCGATTGAATGTTGTTTGAGCAATTTTCCTTTGTTTTGGACCAAAGTGCAATTTACCCAAATTGAGGGGATATAATGCAAAATGTCACATGTTGAACATGCCTCATGTGTTGTAGTATCATTATTGAGAGAATGATGCAAGGTGGTGGCTTATGGAAAGCCTAAATTCCAAGTTTGAACTTGTCTGAACAATGTTGGTACCTTGTGCACCAATTTTGGTACAAATTGTAATTTACCCAAAATGTGGGGTTGATATGCAAATTACCACCTCTAGAGTGTTCCTATTTCCTATATGTATCATTTATAGGAGAGAGAATGAATTATACACCATGTTTGATTCCATTATGAATGATGGTAATCTTGGTGATGAAATGACCAAGAAAAAGGGTTGAATTTGGAAGCTTAACTTGAGTTGTATCAAGTTGAAAAGCTTATATATGAGTGTCTATCGGCCATGGAGCCCAAGGAGGTGTTCCATATCGTTTTGTGAACTCTTTGCAAAGTCCATATCGTTCAAAGCACCTCAAGGAGGTGAGGTATGACGGCCAACAAGTTTTGTGAACTCATACCTTGTGTTGATGATTCATTAAATGATAAATGATGAGAATGAATAAGTATGATTGAATACTTATGATATCAATGTTTGCTCCTAGATGTGTGGAGCAATGAATTAGGATTTTATCATTGATAATATGATCTTGAAAACCTAAATGGTTAATAATGGAAAACCCTAACCCTAATGAAGGGTAATGATATGTAAGAGAAACCATAATCAATAAGAAAGGGAAAACCCTAACCCTGATGATGGGAAGGTTGTATTTCTCTTATTGCATAAGCCTTGTAAGGCATGTTAATTACTTTTATAACAAGTATAATGTGTAATGGCCTTGTGAGCCATGTGAATAAAGTTGTTGCCTAGTGAGAGGTGACAAGATGTGTAATGGCCTTGTGAGGCATGTGAATAAGTTGTTGCCTAGTGAGAGGTGACAAGATGTGTAATGTCCTTGTGAGCCATGTGATAGTTTGTTTCCTAGTGAGAGGTGACAAGATATTTAGTGGGCCTTGTGAGCCATGTGAGATTCTTATATAACAATTATCATGTATACCTTGGTCTGAGGACCCAGAGGTAATAGTTACCTGATAAGTGGTAACAGTGTTCAGTGATGATCTAAGGGTTTGAATACCTAGATCCAGTAATCATGATAATGATGATGTGAAGGGATGAGAATTCCCAGTAATATTATTAGTTTTATATCCCCAATGTTGGTAAAATTGAATGATATAAATATAAAGCATTCCTGATAAATAATTTTCCCCAATGGTAATGATCATGGAATAATAATTATGCTTGTAACATGTGTGCTTGTAGCATAGGTTATATATATAGAAAATGTGATTTGTACACTAGTTAAATATAATGGCTTTTTGTTCTAAAATCCAAGTCATAATAAAAGTCAAGATTTCCATATAAGGGAAAATAAGGAGAATACATTTAATTATTTTCCAAACAAAATACCTTGTCTTTCCCTAATACCACTTAATGCTTGAAAAGAAAGGTATCTTTATTAGTATAAAAGGAAAGAATTTTATGTAAAGAAACATATTCTTTACTTTGCATAATAATAGATGGTGCTAATGAATAAAAAAGATATCCTTTAATAGTTATTGAAAGGAAGTAATAATGAATTCTTTTGGAAACAATATAAATGCCTTGTTAAATTAGATTCCTTGAACCCCAAGGAGAAATGATTAATGAAACCTAGTTGCTTTGGGTTGGACTACCCATTGGAGACCTCTTTCCTCGTGGTCTTCTACCACCTAGGGTTAGGGGCTTCCCCATATTATCTATATAAGGATCCCAACGTGATGAGGAGGAAGGACACCTTTATTCCTAGATCGTTCGACTCTATCCCCTAGTTTAGCACAGCCTGAACTCTATTTGTGTTCAAAGAGGTCGCACGACAACCAGGAGAAACGTGGCTCCTTCCGTAGATCCAAGTGAGGGGGGGTGATTCCCCAACAGGCCGACGCTAGCCAGAGCTAACTAGGTGGCAACTGCATGTAAGCCTGCATCCTGGCGGCATGCTGAGCGAGGACGAGGAAGGAGACGAGTTCTGGTGGTGATGGCGAGCTGGGAGGTTGTGCCGGAGAGGAGGTGAAGATGGAAAGCTATGGTCGGTCTTGAGTAACTACTGGGGTGGCGGCGCCCTGCACCATGGCCAGTGGAGGCACCCTGTCGAGGTGTTGTGCGGGCATGCAGGTAGAGTCAGACCGCAGTAGATTGTCCGTAGAAGGAATAAGACCCCAGGCTGGATAGAAATTGGGATCTTCAACAGGGATCAGGAGGGGGTTGGAGCCGGGGGTCCACGATTTTGCGGAGGTCGCTTACATAGATGAAGGTAGAAGCAGAGCTCGGGACCGGTTTCCGTACTTTCGGGCGGTTATCAGGCAGTGGGAGCCTGATGTGCGAGAGAGGTAAGGCGCCGCTAGGCACCTCCGGCAGCGCTGGCACACACAGCGTGCACTCGACGACAGACATCAGGATCGATGAGGTGGGCATCATACGAACAGAGATCCTACACAAAGGAGAGGTCGACAACCCTTGACCCACTGCAGCAGCGGCGGCAGTGGTTGCAAGTCGTGCGGGATAGATCCCGTCGTGTGAAGACACGCGACCAGAGTTGCCGTCGGGCAGGAGAAGCCCTGCACGAGGAGGAAGAAAATAAAAGAGTCAAAAGACTATTCTGCCCCAGCCTGTGTGTTCAAGCCGCAAGGGTGGGGAAGTCTTTTCCCCTAATAAGGAGCCGAGATGGTTTAACAATGGATAAGGTAAGTTAGCTGACGTGGCATCTTTTAATTGGCCCAATAATTATGATCTTTTAAAAATCATAGTATATGATAGGTAACTCAGAATATATCAAAACTATATATCAAATTGATCAGGAGAGCGAGAGGAATCTAAATAAAATAGATTTAGAGTTTAATTATGCTTCCTGATATAAAAGTATGTGCAATACATATTTAGATGTGTTTAATGTAAAAGAAAGCCTAGTTTTGGTTAATATGATGCGTAATTGGGCATATTCGTAAATGTTAAGATAATTCCTGATCTAGACATGTATAATGAAGAAATACTTGATAATGATGAATAATTGATGATTCTGGATTAGTAAATCTTGTTCATGTTGTTTAGGGTTTTATAACCAACATGAACATCTTGATATAATCTTAATGCTAGAAATGTGATTTAGGTGTCACAAGTAGTTTGATATGCTTAATTTGACGATTAGGGTTTCACCTAATATGCATAATGGAATTAGTAATCTTAGAAACCATGGTATAATAGAATTAGGGTTTGTAATCCTAATCCTTAGTCCAAACATGAGATCACCTAAACCCTAGCTTAGGAGCGCATCTAGATATGAGTAATGTAATATGAACACATGGTGACACATATGTAGTATGCTTTGTTTCAGATACTTGTTGCTTACGTGGTTAGTTGATTGGATGTTTGGATTGCATTCCTAAAGTACATAAGATGTTCTGCATGGTTTCTGCATGACATAAGGTACGTGGTTACACTTATGAATACATGTATCGAATTCCGAGATTGCCGATGTTTCTCGATGAGATTTAACGACAAATAAACTGCTTGTTTGTTTATTTAGTTCTTGCAAACTATAAAGTGCATATGAGTATCATGTAAAGTAATAATAATATTCTGAACCCTGGGTTAGACTGAACTTAAGGGTAATGCACACGAGCCTCGGAGGGACAGTGATTACACCTGAGGTAGTTGACCACATATGGGTTAGAATATGAAAACAAGTTTATTTTCTTATATGCAAGATAAAGATGTTTGCTTATATCTGTACTTATGATCATTGTTTGAACCCACGTACCAGTATAGCAATATACTTATCGCGTATTTGTTTGTCGGCGTTTTAGGTATCAGATATACTTGATTCGTGGACATGAGGGTATAGATAGAGATGTTGAAGACACTACAGTTTAATCATGAAGGTTTAGTTTTAATGGTTTATCTTCACATATGTATAATTAATTCTGTTTAAAAGTTATATAACTCCTTAGAGGAGCATTTTATCTAAACATGTAAATATTTGATCATTAATGGAAATTGTTTACTATTTTGTATTATTTCTTGAATCTGATCCTGGAAGTTATGATTAATGATCTGCGACTTTAAGGTCTTTTAGACACTCAAAAGTGCGGGTCGTTAGATTTGGTATCAGAGCACAGATTCATCAACTAATACTTAATAGTTTATAATTTCAAATTATCCCTAGAAATTTTAAGAGAAAAATTAAGTTCCTCATCTCACATTTTCGTCTACTTCTCATCTCTTTCTTAAAAAAATATTTGAAAAGAAAATATTAATAAGAGAAGTACAATGTGAAACTTGAAATCGGTAATCAACATGGTGTGGTGGTATGGGACACTACCCATGTGAAATTTAAAATCAGTAATCAACATGGTGTGGTGGTATGGGACACTACCCATGTGAAATTTAAAATCAGTAATCAACATGGTGTGGTGGTATGGGACACTGCCCATTTGAAAATTTAAAATAAGTAATCAACATGGTGTGGTGGTATGGGACACTATCCATGTGAAACTTAAAAATCGTAATCAACATGGTATGATGGCATGGGACACTGCCCATGTAAAATTTGAAATCATGAATAAGAAAGATAAGGAATGGTTCAGGTAACCTAGTCTCCCATGTATGTGTGCATGAGGAGCATAAAACTTAAGTGATAAGTCTTAAGAGATATTAAAAATCCAATAGATGAAAGTTGAATATAACTTGCTCAAACTCCACATGGTGTCTCTTGAAGTTTAGTGATGGTGGCCAAGCCCCTAGAGGGGAAGGCCGAGGTAGCACCAAGCCCTGGAGGGAAGGTGAACCAAGTTCATTGAATGGACAGAGACCATGAGGGGGTATTCTAGAGATTGAGTAAACATGGGTTGATGATAAAAGTTGTGTCTAATGAAAAAAAAAATGTCTAAGAAACCTTTAGGGTTAGTGAGCCAACCTGGGGTGGGTCAACCCAAAGAGTGGGAAGATGACCTATGAGGGAGGCAAAACCTTAGATCTTGGGATCAGGTTGTGGCTAGTGAGCCTAACCCCCTCCTATGAGCCAAGAAGGCACCCTAGGTTGGGATTTTCCCTTAAAAGGTAAGTGAATAAATGTAATTAAGTATTGAGATAACCTTAATCCTCACCTAGAGTAGTGAAGAGTTAAAGATATAAATGAAAAGCACTTAAATTCTTTGAACCTAAGGATGCCAACTCTGAGTGACACAGCTGGTCAAGCCCAGGAGGGAAGACCAGTAAGGCACCAAGCCCAGGAGGGAAGGTGGCCTAAGTGGACGACCAAGCCTGGGAGGGAAGGTCATGAAATGGTCAAGCCCAGGAGGGAAGACCAGACAGGCACCAAGCCCAGGAGGGAAGGTGGCCTAAGTCCACAATGCAGTTGTTTAGGATCAAGCCCCTGGAGGGGAAGATCACAGAGGTCAAGCCCAGGAGGGAAGACCGACATGGCACCAAGCCCTGGAGGGAAGGTGGCCCGAGCCCAATGATGGGACGACACTGCATTATGTGTACTCAAAAGAGAGATATGAAGGCAATTCTGGTTAAAGAATTAAATAAGAGAATAAAGTGCTTAAAAGATGTGACATCTCAAAATAAACCCTTAGGGAGGGTAGAGACCTAATGCAATCCTAGGGTCAGGTAGGGTGTATTAGAGGTACATTGGACCGATGGGTTAGGAGTTGATTGTTCCCTGAATGCACAACACCATGTGGTCGGGAGGTAACAGCTAGGTTTACCCAAGGTAAATGACTCAGGAGATTAGCTACCTCCATGAGGATCATGTATCCTAATGGGTGAACGTGAAAGGCACTCTCTTGATGCATAAGGATGAGATCACTCCAAAAGTACCTATACCCCTAGAGACCTCGTAGATTTGGCTAAGGCTCATAATGATACATGAGATGTAAATATAAAGATGTAATGAAGTCATGAAAAACTTGAGATAAGTTGTGCCCTAACTTAAGAGTAAGAAAAGGGACACTTGATTCATGGGACATAAGAATGTCGTGAAATTAAGAACAAGTAAGTTTAGAGTCATATAGTGTATGATTCAACTTAATGGATGAAATTGAAAGGTAATATGTAGATATACCATCTCTGCTCTTGGAATGGAATGAAATTTGTGTTTGGACTGCAGCCAAATGCTTATTGCATCTCATTATGAGGGAGGGAGATTGGATAGACACACATTATGAAAAAAAAATATTGAGATAATGAGGTCGAATATCCTACTTTGAATGTGTAATGACATGAACTAGGGTTAGAGGTGTCACCTCACCCTTGGGTATAAATAATGAATAGGTCCGAAACCTAGGTGAAAAGAGAAATCACCAAGTCATAATGAAATTAAAAGTAAGAATGAAATCATCGAGAGATGATGAGTTGTGAATACTGGAGACGTGGATATTCTTGAATTTAGATTCAGGTGCCAATCTTAGTAATAAAATGAAAATTGATATACTAAAGAAAAGTTGTTAAAGAAATCTAAGTGGGACGGTAACCCTAAGTTTTAAAGATGAGCTTTGTATCATTCACTTAGGCATAGTAGGCCTGAATTTTGGGGACAAAACTCCTTTTAAGGAGGGGTGAATGTTATATCCCCAATTTTGGTAAAATTGAATGATATAAATATAAAGCATGTCCTGATAAATAATTTTCCCCAATGGTAATGATCATGGAATAATAATTATGCTTGTAACATGTGTGCTTGTAGCATAGGTTATATATATAGAAAATGTGATTTGTACACTAGTTAAAGATTATGGCTTTTTGTTGTAAAATCCAAGTCATAATAAAAGTCAAGATTTCCATATAAGGGAAAATAAGGAGAATATGTTTAATTATTTTCCAAACAAAATACCTTGTCTTTCCCTAATACCACTTAATGCTTGAAAAGAAAGGTATCTTTATTAGTATAAAAGGAAAGAATTTTACGTAAAGAAACATATTCTTTACTTTGCATAATAATAGATGGTGCTAATGAATAAAAGAGATGTCCTTTAATAGTTATGGAAAGGAAGTAATAATGAATTCTTTTGGAAACAATATAAATGCCTTATCAAATTAGATTCCTTGAAACCCAAGGAGAAAAGATTAACGAAACCTAGTTGCTTTGGGTTGGACTACCCATTGGAGACCTCTTTCCTCGTGGTCTTCTACCACCTAGGGTTAGGGGCTTCCCCATATTATCTATATAAGGATCCCAACGTGGCAAGGAGGAAGGACACCTTTGTTCCTAGATCGTTCGACTCTATCCCCTAGTTTAGCACAGCCTGAACTCTATTTGTGTTCAAAGAGGTCGCACGACAACCAGGAGAAACGTGGCTCCTTCCGTAGATCTAAGGGAGGGGGGGTGATTCCCCAACAGGCTGATGCTAGCCAGAGCTAACTAGGCGGCAACTGCATGTAAGCCAGCGTCCTGGCGGCATGCTGAGCGAGGACGAGGAAGGAGACGAGTTCTGGTGGTGATGGCGAGCTGGGAGGTTGTGCCGGAGAGGAGGTGAAGAGGGAAAGCTATGGTCGGTCTTGAGTAACTGCTGGGGTGGCGGCGCCCTGCACCATGGCCAGTGGAGGTGTCGTGCGGGCATGCAGGTAGAGTCAGACCGCAGTAGATTGTCCGTAGAAGGAATAAGACCCCAGGCTGGATAGAAACTGGGATCTTCAACGGGGATCAGGAGGGGGTTGGAGCCGGGTATCCACGATTTTGCGGAGGTCGCTTACAGAGATGAAGGTAGAAGTAGAGCTCGAGACCAGTTTCTGTACTTTTGGGCGGTTATCAGGAAGTGGGAGCCTGATGTGCGAGAGAGGGAAGGCGCCGCTAGGCACCTCCGGCAGCGCTGGCACACACTGCGTGCACTCGACGACGGACGTCAGGATCGATGAGGTGGGCATCATACGAACAGAGATCCTACACAAAGGAGAGGTCGACAACCCTTGACCCACTGCAGCAGCGGCGGCAGTGGTTGCAAGTCGTGCGGGACAGATCCCGTCGTGTGAAGACATGCGACTAGAGCCGCCGTCGGGCAGGAGAAGCCCTGCACGAGGAGGAAGAAAATAAAAGAGTCAAAAGACTGTTCTGCCCCAGCCTGTGTGTTCAAGCCGCAAGGGTGGGGAAGTCTTTTGCCCTAATAAGGAGCCGAGATGGTTTAACAATGGATAAGGTAAGTTAGCTGACGTGGCATCTTTTAATTGGCCCAATAATTATGATCTTTTAAAAATCATAGTATATGATAGGTAACTCAGAATATATCAAAACTATATATCAAATTGATCAAGAGAGCGAGAGGAATCTAAATAAAATAGATTTAGAGTTTAATTATGCTTCCTGTTCTAAAAGTATGTGCAATACATATTTAGATGTGTTTAATGTAAAAGAAAGCCTAGTTTTGGTTAATATGATGTGTAATTGGGCATATTTGTTAATGTTAAGATAATGCCTGATCTAGACATGTGTAATGAAGAAATACTTGATAATGATGAATAATTGATGATTCTGGATTAGTAAATCTTGTTCATGTTGTTTAGGGTTTTATAACCAACATGAACATCTTGATATAATCTTAATGCTAGAAATGTGATTTAGGTGTCACAAGTAGTTTGATATGCTTAATTTGACGATTAGGGTTTCACCTAATATGCATAATGGAATTAGTAATCTTGGAAACCATGATATAATAGAATTAGGGTTTGTAATCCTAATCCTTAGTCCAAACATGAGATCATCTAAACCCTAGCTTAGGAGCGCATCTAGATATGAGTAATGTAATATGAACACATGGTGACACATATGTAGTATGCTTTGTTTTAGATACTTGTTGCTTATGTGGTTAGTTGATTGGATGTTTGGATTGCATTCCTAAAGTACATAAGATATTCTGCATGGTTTCTGCATGACATAAGGTACGTGGTTACACTTATGAATACATGTATCGAATTCCGAGATTGTCGATGTTTCTCGATGAGATTGAACGACAAATAAACTGCTTGTTTGTTTATTTAGTTCTTGCAAACTATAAAGTGCATATGAGTATCATGTAAAGTAATAATAGTATTATGAACCTTGGGTTAGACTGATCTTAAGGGTAATGCACACGAGCCTCGGAGGGACAGTGATTACACCTGAGGTAGTTGACCACATATGGGTTAGAATATGAAAACAAGTTTATTTTCTTATATGCAAGATAAAGATGTTTGCTTATATCTGTACTTATGATCATTGTTTGAACCCACGTACCAGTATAGCAATATACTGATCGTGTATTTGTTTTTCGGCATTTTAGGTATCAGATATACTTGATTCGTGGACATGAGGGTACAGATAGAGATGTTGAAGACACTACAGTTTAATCATGAAGGTTTTAGTTTTAATGGTTTATCTTCACATATGTATAATTAATTCTGTTTAAAAGTTATGTAACTCCTTAGAGGAGCATTTTATCTAAACATGTAAATATTTGATCATTAATGGAAATTGTTTACTATTTTGTATTATTTCTTGAATCTGATCCTGGAAGTTATGATTAACGATCTGCGACTTTAAGGTCTTTTAGACACTCAAAAGTGTGGGTCGTTACAATTGAAGTATAGGTCTAACCATTAAATCAATTGAACTAAGGAATCATCGGTTTAAGGTTTAGTCAAATCTACAATTACATTCCTAATTCATAATATATGGTGATGACCTGATCCACCATTAATTGTGATCATTAGGTCACCATTGGTTGTTAGATCAGTAATACATTCAGTTAACACCATCAAATATTAAGTTAATATCATCATCGATTGATAGCATCATTAGAATACTTAGTGGTTGATAATTAAATGTCTAATTGAGTCAAAACCCGAACTAAGGGGGTGACCATAGGTTGTCACTATAAATTTGACACCCTTGATGTAACGCCTGGGTCCACTGCCCAAGGCTCTAGCAGAGTTTTAGAAATGATGACTGGCCCCACAGACCACCACTAGCCTTAACTGCACGCTTTTTTGTCCACTCACGCGCAAGCCAGGATCAACTTCCCGATTGGTCACCCATCCTAGTACTACTCCAAGTTGAGCACGCATAACTATGGAGTTCTTTAGAGATGGGCTCCCGGAAAAGGAGGTGCACCTTGGTGATATGGGTAGTCTAATCATTCCTTATAAGATCTTTTTATCCGAGGCCTCAAATCCTGGGATGTTACAATCTCCCCCACTTAGACTCTTGACGTCCTCGTCAAGGCTCAACTATATGGCCTCATAATCTGACCCCATTTCAGTGCAGACCCACAATGGCCCATGGACACCCAACTCCCGTCCACGGCTACCAGCGCAAGGGTGGCTCCATCTCGTCTCTACGGATAGCCCTTTCCAACTTGCCTGGATCGCACGACTCAAGACTGGCATGCCACATGCCCATGTGGGCCCCACCTACTGGAGGGGTTATGGCTCTGATAACCATTTGTAACGCCTGGGCCCACTGCCCAAGGCTCTAGCAGAGTTTCAGGAATGATGACTGGCCCCACAGACAACCACTAGCCTTAACTGCACGCTTTTTGTCCACTCACGCGCAAGCCAGGATCAACTTCCCGACTGGTCACCCATCCTAGTACTACTCCAAGTTCAACACGCTTAACTATGGAGTTCTTTAGAGATGGGCTCCCGGAAAAGGAGGTGCACCTTGGTGATATGGGTAGTCCAATCATTCCTTATAAGATCTTTTTATCCGAGGCCTCAAATCCTGGGATGTTACAATTAGGGACTGAGATCCCAAGTATCATGTGTTTAACTGAATTGGACAAGTACGTGATTGATGTATTACACCTTTCTTTGTAGCATTTGTTGTGTTTGATAAAGATAACTTGTTTGATGCTAAAAGAATGATGTAATGCACGTAATATATCACTAGAAATGTTGTGAAGAAGTAGAAGAAGCCTGTGAAGATGGCTCTCTCTCTGGAGACTCACTGGGAAAAACCAGGACAGGAGCTGGAGTGGAGGGACCAACAATGGAGAAAGCACACACAGGTCAGTTTCAGTACTAACCATACTTCACAGGCTTCTTCTACTTCTGTGAAGTATGTCGCAGAATGAGGTGATTGTGGAAGATGAGGCCCTATCTAAACTGGTGAATGAAGGGTTTGAAACTTCTGGTTCTGCTGATAAGGAGGTAGGGAGTAGTAGCTGTAAGGGTGTTGCTTTGTTACCCCTGAGTTCAGAGGTTGACGCTATGGTTAGTACGGAAAATGACCTGTGTGTGCTTTCTCCAATTTTTGGTCCTTCCACTCTAGCTCTTGTCCTGGTTTTTCCCAGTGAGTCTCCACAGAGAGAACCGTCTTTGCAGGCTTCTTCTACTAGTGATAGGATGGACTCCCGAACACCTGTGCACGACAAGGCGACGGGGGGGCGACGACGGCATCTCGTCGGCCTCCTCCTTGAGGTGATCTCAGGCGTAAGGAATCGGATAGTCTCGATGGTGTGACCGATCCACGTTCGGTTCCTTGTGCTTCGACTAGGTGGGAAAGTGTGAGACCGAAATCTTCCGGGAGCATCCTAGATCTGGAGGTTACTAAAGTCTCGGTAATCAAAGGGAAGTTAATATACTCTAAGAAGGAGGCGAGTGAGAATGCGAAGAGATGGAACATATGCTTGCTCGAATATGTGGTGGATTTCCGTCCGCTTATCCCGTTGCTCTGTAATCATTTTGATAATATCTGGACTACAAAAGATTACTTCGAAGTTTTTGACAGAGGTGATGGCTTCTTCATTGTCCATTTTGCAAATCAAGAAGACCTGGAAGATGTGCTTATCGGAGACTGGCTAGTAGCTGGCAGACCTGTCATATTCAGGAAAATGAAAGTTGGAGATTCTCAAACGAAACTGATCTTGGATGATATTCCGGTATGGATCAATGTTAAGAGTCTTCTGTTGGAATTGTGGGATAGTAAAACATTTAGCAATATTGGTTCGTATCTGGGATGCCCGGTTAAGATGGATGAAGCTACTTTCAATCTGAAATGCCTGGATGTAGCTAGGATCCAAGTCGTCATGAGCAGTAATGCTAAATTTCTAGAAAAGATTACATTGAGATGTGATGAGGGGGATGAAAACCTGATTGAAATTGAGTACGACTGGGTTCCGTATAGGTGCCGACACTGTGGGAAGTATGATCATGATGACTATTTGATTAAAGCTACTGCAAAAAGACAGGGAGTTACAAAGACAAATGTTGTGAAGAAGGTTTGTGAAGTGAGGAACCATGTTTCTCATAGGGAGTTTGATGTTATTCCAACTGTGGATTTACAAGATGGTTCTGAACATATATTAGAGGAAATTGAAGAGGATGAGGAGATTCAGAGAAACAAGTTGAGTATGTCGCAGAATGAGGTGATTGTGGAAGATGAGGCCCTATCTAAATTGGTAAATGAAGGGTTTGAAACTTTTGGTTCTGTCGATAAGGAGGTATGGAGTAGTAGTTGTAAGGGTGTTGCTTTGTTACCCCTGAGTTCAGAGGTTGACACTATGGTTAGTACTGAAAATGACCTGTGTGTGCTTTCTCCAATTGCTGGTCCCTCCACTCCAGCTCCTGTCCTGGTTTTTCCCAGTGAGTCTCCAGAGAGAGCTGTCTTCACAGGCTTCTTCTACTTCTGTGAAGTATGCTAAGGTCAGTAGTTACAAAGCTCCGCCTAAATGGCAACTGAATTTAAAGGTTGATAACCATCTCAGATTGGATCAACTGGATTCTATCCCTTCTCCTAAGGAACTTTCTATGGCATCTAATAGCACTGAGGCTGATAGTCCAACAGCCCTAGTTATCAAATGAGCATATCCATGTCTATTACCTCTTGGAATGTCAGGGGTATAAGTAATAAGATCTTGAATGTCCAAGAGGTAATTAGGAGGTCCAACTATGATGTGGTCATCCTTGTTGAGATGAAGATTAGAGAGAAGAAAGCTAAGAAGTTGATGAGTAGATATTTTGGTGAGTACAAATGGGTTTCTAATCTGAAATCGCATGTTCTGGGGAGAATTTTTATTTTATGGAAGGACGATGTTTGTTTTATTTCCAAAATTGATGAGTGTGATCAGGCCATTCATGTCAGAGTTGATAAAGACAGTGATAGTTTCTTTCTCACGGCCGTCTACGGCCATAATGATGACTATGATAGAACAAGTCTTTGGAGGAATCTGGATTGCTTTGCCAATGGTCTTCATCACCCATGGATCATTATGGGAGATTTTAATGTTGTGAGAAAAACCAATGAGAAGATTGGTATTCTTCCCCCTTCTGCTAAATCTATGGAGGAGTTTAATAATTTTGTCCTGGATTCTGGTTTGTTTGAGATGGACCTAAGTGGTCCCTTTTATACATGGGATAATAAACAGGAAGGGGATCAATTTATTGCAACCAAAATTGATAAGATCTTGTATAATGGTGAGTTTCAAGATAGATATGATAACTTCCATGGTGAGTGCATTACTGATTTGGTGAGTGGTCATAGGAGGTTATGTCTTATTTTAGGTGATGTGAAAAAGAGGAAGTCTCCTTTTAGGTTCATTAATTCATGGACCACTCACAAAGATTTTGATGGCCTTCTTAAGGATGGTTGGGAGTTAGAAGTTGATGGGTTTGCCATGTTCAGATTTTATAGAAAACTTGAGGCTCTGAAGAAGCGTCTGGTGTCTTAGAATAAATCGTGTTTCGGTACTATTCATGATAATCTATCTCAGCTGAAGAATGCTGCTATTACTGCCCAGAGGAAGGATGATCTTGATCCTAATGATGTTAATCTCAGGAATGAAGCCAACTCTCTCAGGAAGGAAGTGACGAAAGCTGCTAGTATTGAAGAAAGCTTTTATAGGCAGAAATCCAGAGTTTAATGGCTCCAAGAGGGTAATTCGAATACAAAATTTTTCTATGCCTCGTTGAAGACTAGAAGACTACGAAATAGTATGAATTATCTCAATATTAATGGGAACTTATCTAGAGATGAAGAGGATATGAAATCAGCTATTTTCACTTTCTACAATTCTCTGTTTTGCAAAATGGAAAAAGGCAGGGTGTGGGGGTGTGAATGGGATGGCCCTGTTATTTATAAATCTCAGAGTTGTTTTCTTATCAGCAAAGTGTCCAGGAAGGAAGTTGATGAGGTGATTGAGAATATGAATGAGGACAAATGTCTTGGTCCAGATGGGTTCAACTGTCATTTCTATAAATACGCTTGGAGAGTGATAGGTGATGATGTTTATGAAGTTGTTTGTGAGTTTTTTAGGAATGGGAATATGCTTAAAGAAGCGAATAAGACGTATATTGTTCTTCTCCCCAACGGGAGGGATTCTTCTCTTATTACTAATTGGCGCCCCATTGCACTTTGCAACATCTTTTATAAAATCATCTCTAAAATCTTAGCTAATAGGCTTCAGTTGGTGCTTCCTAGTATTATTGATACTAATCAATGTGTGTTTGTCAAGGGAAGAAGCTTAAAGGATGTTGTTCTGTTAACTAATGATATTTTATGTGATTTTAAGAGGAAAAACTGTGATAAGATGTGCATTCAAGCTGACGTGTCTAAAGCTTATGATTCTGTTGATTGGAAATACATCTTTTCTATTATGTGGAAGATGGGTTTCCCCTTGAAATGGATTAGTTGGATTGAAAATATTTTCTATTCCACCTCCTACCAGGTCTTGGTCAATGGGGAAACTTCTAGTCCTATTTTCCCTACAAATGGGGTAAGGCAAGGAGATCCTATTGCTCCATACCTCTTTGTCATAGCCATGCAGGGTTTTTCTGAAATGTTAAAGAAATCCATCAGTAATGATGAGTTTATTCCCATATCTGTCTCAAAAAAGGTGTCTTGTTCTCATTTTATTTTCGCTGACGATTTGATGATCTTCACCAAAGCTAATAATGAGTGTGCTATGCATATTAAGAAGTTTCTTGATGAGTTTGGAAAAATGTCTGGCCTAAAGATTAATCACAGCAAGAGTAACTTGTTTTTGGGGGATTGCACGAATGGAGATGTTATTTCTTCCATTTTGGAGATTGGCACTGGAAAGCTTGAAGACACAAAATATTTGGGTTTACCCTTATTTTCTGGCAAGATGAGAAGGAAGCAATGTGAGATTTTGATTGATAAAGTGAAGAAGAGATTAGAATGTTGGAAGCGCAAAATTCTTTCATTAGCTGGCAGAGTTGAGCTGGTTAAGTCAACTTTATCTGCTATCCACCTTTTTTGGGTGATGTCTTTTCCTATTCCTTGTTCTATTCTTGATGAAATTGACAGGCTCACTAGTAACTTTTTGTGGGGACAATCTGAGGATAAGAAAAACATCCACTTAGTTAGTTGGGATGTTGTGACTTTGCCTAAGAAGGAAGGAGGTTTGGGAGTTAGAAAATGCAAAGAGGTTGCTCTGGCGTGTCTTTTACAAAATGTGTCAGACATCATGAGGAAGAAAGATTCTCTTTGGGTCAAGTGGATTAGCGAAAAGTATTTTAAAAAGGAGACCTTTTGGAGTTGTGTTGTTTCTTCCAATCACTCCTGGATGTTCAATTCTTTTTTAAGGAGTAGGGATGTGCTCATTCAGTTTGTCGATGTTAAGATTGGTGTTGGACATTCTATTAAACTCTGGAAGGACCCCTGGTGTGGAGGGAAGATGTTGTATGATTTGATTGATAGGAACTTAATTGTTAGAGTTGGACTCCCTGAAGATTCATTGTTGAGCACTATTATCAAAGATAAGCAGTGGAGCATCAAAGATTCCAGGTGCTCTCACATTATTCTGAAGGCTATCAGTAGTTTCAATATTTACAAGTTAAGTTTTGATGATTACTGGCTTTTCAACAAGAACAAATCTGCTAAGTTTAATAGTATTTGGGATTGTGTCAGAAGTAAAGGAGTAGATGATCCCAAGTATGAATGGATTTGGAGTTGCAAATGTCAATTTAACTGTAAAATCTATGTGTGGAAAGCTATGTTAAATAAGTTACCTACGTCTGATTATCTGAGAAGGATTGGGATTCCTCTTGCTTCCATGTGCTTTCTCTGTAGGATGGCTATGAGAGTTCACAACATGTGAGTTTTGACTGTCAGTTTGTTAATATTTTATGGAACAATGTTGTGAAGGAGGGGCTTCTCGGTTCGAATCCTAAGTGTTGGGAGGATTTGATCAATCTAAAAGGTCAGAAAAGCTAAATATATTATCCAACTCATCCTCTATCACTCCTAGATAGAGAGAAATGCTAGAGTCCATTCGGGGTCTAGCAGAAGTTCGGAGATTCTGTGGAGGATTATTCAGGCTAATTTTGTTATTTTTTCTGGGTGATGTTGGTTGGTTCTTTTGGCTGGTTCTCAATGGTTTGGTGACCTGCTATGATGGTAGAGTGTTTTTCTATAGAGGTGTTGTTTCTGTTGGTGACCTGCGATGATGGTAGTGGTGATGGTTGTCCTACTCTAGGCAGATTGTTCTGCATCTTCTATCCTTTGTTCTGCTGTTAGGCGCTTTCTTGGTTGTAGCTCTAAGGGTATGTTGACTCTTTTGGGCCTATGGGTTGCTTCTCTAGTATATCTATTGTGATGTTGGGTGTTTGTGTACCCTTCTGCACTTGCCTTGATCTCTGCTGGTTGTGCTATGTTGCTGCTTTGAGTGGAAAAGTCCTGGTTCTTTTAGTTGGTTGAGGAGGATGGCTTGTGTCAAAGTTTTTTCCCTTGGTGGGCTGTTCTTGGCTGAATCTCTGCTGGTTTTGCTCTTGTTTGGGTCTTTCTTGTTGATGCTTTGGCGAAGATGATGTGTTGGCAGGATGAGTTTCTGGATCTTTTGAAGTTGGTTGCTGCAAGGTTGTTCTGCAATTTTCTGGTTTGGTTGCTGTGTTTCGACGATAATGGTGATGTATGGTTCTCTGTTTAGTTGGGTGTGTATGCCCTGGCTTTTGGGTTGGGTGTTTGCTCCCCTATCTCTGTTCTATGATTTTTGAGTATTGATAGATCAAGCTGTTGGACTGCTCCTTTTTTTCTGCTTGCTTCTATTGGTTGGTTTGTTCTTGGCCGATCTTTGAAGGTCTGCTGCTCTCTCTCCTTTCAGTAATGGGCGAGACTTGGTCAGTTATTTTGCTTGGCTGTGCTACATTATCTCTGCTGGTTCAATGATTTAGTTTGGTTGTTTTGCTCCCCTCTCGTTGGAAGTGATGGTTGAGTTTGTTAGCTCCATCCATTTAGCTTGCTTCATCATCTTTGATTGGGTCTGTTGTTATGGCTTTAGCTGTTGATCCTTGCCTTGGAAGGTTTCTTGCTGACTCTCTGTTTGGTTAAGATCTCCTTTTCTGTCTGGGTGTCAGTGCCTTCTTGCCACACAGTTGATGATGTTTTCTCCCCTCTCACTTATGTGATGGTTGAGTCTTCTTTTGTTCGTTGATGCATCTGTCGCTATATGTCTCTGGCTATGGTTGGCGAGTGCTTTATGAAGTTTTTTATGTCCTTAAGTAATAAAGTTGCGGTAACATTGTTATATGCTTTTCTTCTTGTGGCTACACCCCTGTTCTTCTTTCCTCAGTCTTTGTATGTAGCCTTTATAGCTCATTTCTTTTTTTCACTACCTTCTTCAAAGGTAGTATGTATTGTACAGACAGTATAGAAAATACAAAAAAGCAACACGAGTTTTCACCGACCAAAAAAATATATCACTAGAAACTATAAAACATTTTCCTGACCATAGATCCATCAGTGTCAGAACTTGTTGATGGTGAAATAGGTTGCTCCACGGCATAACCCAGAGTGCATACTTTTGAGTATGTGAGGGCGTAAGTATGGATGGTACTGTGTGAGTCGATCCCCTTACGATCCCAAAATGAATGGGGATTTAGCTATATGCCCTATCCTGGCTTGAGTGTGACTTTGGTTGTAGACTCTATGTTGAGCACGGTGAACTGGCCCATGGCTCAGAGTATGGTACTTGTGTCACCATGACTCAGAGTGGGGACGGTTGTTTGTAGATGTTTCCCCTAAGAGAGTGCAGTTGACGTTGTAGCTCTAAGCATGGATGCCTACGTGCCCTGGCACAGCTTGTTAGTAGTGACCTGAGATGTCTTGCATGTGGTCTCGTACTGACCGAGATAGTCTGAGGTCATGGAAACTGGCTCTACCATTAACCTTGTATGGTACCGACTTGTGAGAAGTTTGTGGTCGGTTGGAGATGGTCGGGGTATGCTCCATCTCCTCAGGGCATAAGTGTGATTTGTAAGATATGTTCAGCCGTGTAGTATATCTGCTTAAGGATCGAATATGAGAAACATTGCTTGATGTGCAATACAGTTATACATTCTATTTGATAGATGTTATTTATGTTTCTTTACATTCCTTGCAAAGCAGATAGATGAATTATAATCTACCATGGGTAGATGCAATGTTCTCCTTGTGAAAGGAGATTACTTCATTCTATTCATACAGTGAATTATCATGCTTGTTAATATAAAAAGAACCTCTGCTCAGTTTATAAATGCTTAATCTGTGATAATAATATGGTCAGCGGAGAGTTATATTTCTCGCTGGGACAATTACAATTGTCTCACCCTCGTGGGACCCAAATTTTTAGGTGGATGTGCACGAGGAGGTGAAGACCTTTTTGCAGAGGAAGAACAACAACTGAGGCAGCAGTGACAGCTTAGGTTCAGTGTACTATCTATCATGTCTTGTAGATATGAGTCCTATGTGTCATCTATGTACTCTCAGGTCCTTGGAGTTGGTTCGTACTGGTTTTATGATCAATAAGAGATTTTGGCTTACGCGCCTCGAGGTTTTATGTTGCTCATGTATAGTTTGGTAAAGCAACTGTTATATGTTATTCTCGAGATGAGATGTACCAGATATGTACAATGTGAATAATGATGTATATAAGGTTTTGGACCTTTCAGTAAGAGTTTTCCTTGGAATGGATCTCTTTGAAAAATGGTTTTGATTTTTAGTGATTTTTGTTAATCTGTTGTTTATGTTTAATTCCTCTTAATTAGTAACGATTTGATTGTCGGTCATTATAGTTTCTACTTGGAAGAAGGTGGGAGGAATACTAATATCATGAAAATAGGGAAGAAAAGGAGGGAAATTACTATTTTTGGTCAAAATCACTAAGAAGGAGCTTTAGAAACCCTAAATAGAGCAAATTCGGAATCCTAGGAGCCTTCTTCACCAAGGTAAGCACTCTCTTTGTAACATCCCTGACCTGGGTTATAAACTAACCCTAGGTGTTTTGCCTAAATATGTAATTAAACCCTGGTGATTATCTTTTGACATGTAATTAAGTTCCTCAGGAACATATACTTTCAATTTTGTCCTTTTTAAACAAAGTTGTAGTATTATTTTGGTAATGTTGGGGCTTATGTGCAAATTACCTAGTTAAGGGGTTAACTTGCAATTGCACATGTTAAGATGTTCTTTTGATAATGAGACATCATATGAGTGAATATGATGAGACATGATGGATTTCCCAAGCTGGGCATCTAGATGCAGCTTGTGGAATAATCCTTATGCTTAAAAACCCTAATTTGGAGTAAAATGCAGTTTACCCAATTTGAGGGGTGCAACTTGTAAAATACACCATCTAGAACATCTTTTATGACTCTTGTCATCATTTAGAGTAGAAATGGTGAAAGGGACACATAAATGAATAATCAGATATGAAAAATGACCTTTGTACATAAAATTCACTAAGTTTAAGTAAGGAAACCTTTCATGTATGTACCTTAGTTGAAAGTTGGCTTTCTTTACCCCTAGATCTTGAGATTTCATGAGATTTGCATAATTTTAGATGATTTTGGACGTTCCCTTAAATAAGAAAGGACTTGGATGAGAATTTCAAAGTTCTAGAGGTCTTTATGGTGTAAATAGCCTAAAGTATATAAGCTAGAATCCATACAAACCAACCAAACGTATCACTTCTTCTCTTCATTTCTCTTCTTTAAACGACTAAGGCAAAGCTCTGGAGCTCAGGGAGACGACCAAGTAGTGCTAAGGTGAGTAGGAACCATCTTCAAGCTCGAATTCATGGAGGAAATCATGTTAAAAGGATGGATTGCTAGTTTTCTTACTTAGCTTTCTCGTTCTAGCTATCTTTTCCCAACCTTTCTTTGGAGAAAAACCCTTGTCCGACCTGTGGATCTCAAGACACCATTAAATACTTGAATCTTGGAAGCTTGGAGCTCAAGGAACGACCTTAAGGCGGGTTTTATAACTCTAAACCCTTTTGCTTTCTTATGCATATCTTTGTATTTGCAAAAGTAGCTTGTTCTTCTTTTCCCCATCCTTCCTTGCTTTCTTGCAAACAAAAACCATGATGAACAGACCTTAATTTGGAGGTAGAATAAGATGGGCATGAATACCAAAGTTACTTTATCAAACGGTCTTATGTCTTTTCCCCTTTTTGATCAAACCGTTTGAAAGGCAAACGGGTTCACTAGGTCGGTTTGGGCAAACGGGTTCCAACCCATTTGAGTGAGTTGACCAAGCATGAACCGTTTGGATTTTCTATTCACAATTATGTAGTCTAATGACCCACCAAATTTGAGGGGTTAACTCCAAAGGAATCGTAGGTTGACGGCCAATCAATTAGGCAATAGAATTGAATTAAGTACTGATTTTCCAAACTAATTAATTTGAACTTTTGGGCAAACGGGTTCCAACCCGTTTGAGTGAGTTGACCAAGCATTGACCATTTGGGATACCTGTTCATAATGTATTGAATTTCATTCATACAAAGAATTGTAATCTAATTCCTAACCAATTAAGAGTTGAAGACACTTCAATAACCTATCCCTAATCGGGTGAAAGTTGCTGATTTCAATATAGATCTTGTTGAGTTTTGGGTTGAAGGACCCAAACGGGTTCCAACCCGTTTGGGGGTTCATCCAAACGATCTCACACTCGTTTAGTGACACCCCAAGATCGTTTGGAGGTATAGGGTTAAAGATATTTGATGGTTTGAGGGTCTAATTACAGGATGTTGATCAATTGATGAAAAGTGCTGATTTTTAATTTAATTAGGGCGCAACCCTTATGAAATCATTTTGGTTTTTGGTCAAACTATGGGCAAACGGTCTCAAGATCGTTTGGAGGTCATCCAAACGACCTCAAGACCGTTTGAGCCATGTTTTGGCCCAATTGGAGGTCAATTGATAGGTTCAACTCTGATTTGAATCATATTGTTGAACATTGATGATTAGCCGATTGGAAACCCTAGTTGAGTTAGATTTAACCCTAATTGGCCTTCAATTGAGGGTCAATTTGGTATCCATTTGATTGAGGCTCATCCTAATTGACTCAATTTGTATATGGTTAACATGGCTTGGGCCAATTGAAAGCTTCAACATAAGAAATCCTATTCAAGTATAAACTTTGTGTCACCTTTTATGTTCATGCGGTTTGAACCCATGTAGACCCACAATCGTTTTAGACCAAACAAGTTCACACCCGTTTGAGCCCAAATGAGTCCACACTTGTTTGAGTCCAAATGAGTCCACACTCGTTTGAGTCCAAATGAGTTCACACTCGTTTGAGTCCAAACGGGTTCACACCTGTTTAAGCTCAAACGGGTTCACACTCGTTTAGGCTCAAACGGGTCCACACTCGTTTGGACTTAAATGGGTCCACACCCGTTTAAGATTAAGTGGGTCCACACTCGTTTAAGGTTCAAATGGATTCAAGGTCATTTGAGATTAAACAAGTTCAAGGTCGTTTAAGAATCAAATGGGTTGAAGGTTGAAGGTTAAACCCAAAACCAATTGGAGACCTTCAAGGTTGATTATACTTAATCACTTGAAGGTGTAAATGGTTCAATGATGATCTAATATAAACCCTAATGGTAACCTAATATGTTAAGGGACTTAGTGGCTAATGAATTGACCCATGATGATGGTCAATGGGTAATTACCAAAATGCCCCTGAAAGGTTCAATTGAGTAATACCTTGTTTTAATCAAACCCTAATCACATGATAGTGATGAGTTGACTTGTGTTAATCAATGAGGACTTAACCCAACCTAATCTAGAGTGGTGTAATCACTATCTACTAGTTAGAGGAGAGAGAAAGTACCTATTATAATGAAAACTCAAGTAAAATACCTTCAATATACATGAATGTGCAAGTTTAGGTATGATCCACTTATGTGAGATCATGGAAACCCTAATTATGATAATTGATGAATCTTAATCTTATCTGAGGTCTTTAATGATGATGTTTCTCATACATGAGTATGTTATGAGATCATTTCACCATGAGGTGAAAAGTAAACCCTAATTCTAGGGTGATGACATGTAATGTGAATAGTAAACCCTAATTGATGAAAACCAGGGAAACCTAGCTCTTGTATGAGTAGGGAGATACAACTTCTTTAAATGAGTTATTTACTATTATCAGTTGATTTAACCATGCAGGTTCCTTTATGAGGATGATCATATCCAGGTATGGATGATGATACTATATTCATTGAAAGCATGTTGTTAGCTTTATGAATAGTAATGTAACCTGATGCCTTGTTAATAGCATCTTATGAGATTGATAGGTTGTGAGAGCCATGAATACCATCAAGGTCATGCTTTAAGAGATGACTTGTGATGAGAATATTGAGAAATGATAATTGATGAGAGTTAGGCTTGTTACATTTAGTATTCTTCCTTCATAGCTGCTATGCTAATGATTAATGTTTTAAAACATGTATGATGATAAAAGAATACTGAAATGTACCTAACTAATCAAGTATAATCATATCATGTAGAGCCCTGATCATAGATCCATCATTGTCAGGAGTTAAATGATGGTGAAACAGGTTTTCCTAAGGGGATTCCTGGAGCACATACTTTTGAATATGTGGGGTAATATGGATGTGAATTTCCTTACATCCTAGTGTAGGTATTGATGTAGATGTATCTTAATCTATCAATCCTTCACTATGTTTTATGCCGGGGTGATGTAACACTAATCTCCCGAGGAAATCTTTTATACCGCATCGATGATAGATAAATAAGACATCTTTCGGTGGCGAAGAGAGTACAAAATGCCACTGTGACTCTAATAGCGAAGTACCAGAATACCCTGGTAAGCTATAGTAGTAGAGACACTAGATGTCCTGCATGTTGATCCTCTTACTGGCTGAGGAAGATGAGGTCATAAGAATCTGGCTCTTTTGATGACCTATGTATGATATCGATGCGACTTAATAGTGATCGGTTGGAGTATGAGTGGTATACCTCATCTCCGCAGGGCATAATGATGTTTGTAAAACATAATCAACCGCGAATATCTTCTTAGGTTGAACTACGAGATACATTGGTTGAAGATACATTACTTAGTATACATGTTCTTCATATTCCTTAAATGTTGTTGTTCTAATTGATAACAATCTGCTGCTGATTACCTTAAAGCTTTTATTGCCTATGTTATTCTTGGTTGCTATAATAAAGCTTCTAGCGAAGAGTTATAACTCTCGCTGGGACAGTTATTTAAAATTGTCTCACCCCGTAGATTTCAACTTTTTAGGTAGTCGTCGAGGGCGAAGGAATCAATCTTCAGGTGACCAATATTAGCAGCAGCTGTATCAGGAGCAGCAGTAAATCTCAGGTGGAGATTCAGACTGTTGAGTTGTATAGTTAGATAGTCAGTCCTATGTGTTCTCTGTACTCTCAGGTCCTTGGACTCTTTTGGTCTGAGATTTTGGTTTTGAGTTCTTGAGATTTTGTATCATGTTGTATATAATTACTCAAGAAGTAATTATCTGAGATGTAAACAGTTTATCTCCTTTTATGAAAGAAGTTTTTTTTATAGATTCAAGCTCTTATCTCGAAAATTTTTAATTTCCCGTGATTTTTGTCTTCCGCTGTTAATCGAATCGCTTCTGCTAAGTTTATATCGTGGTTTTGGAGATCAGAGCCCACACTCTTTTACCTTGGGACAACACCTTCATCGACAAACAGAGTAGGAACAATGCTATAAGCTAGGGGAAAGAGAAGGAGAGGATTGCTTCTTTGATTGGGAGGTGGGAAGGGGTAGACATGGCTTTATAAAGAAGGGGGCAAGCATGAGGTGTCTAAGGGACTTTCCATGTGTCCCTAGCCTAGGGCTTCATGGCCATGCAAGAGGAAAACTCATAGAGACTTCTTGTATATCAAAATTCGATCCTAAAATCCCATGGAGACTTTTAGGCCATCCTCACCATCCTTCAAACAAAGAAATAACCCCATTGGTTGATAGCTTTTATAGATAAGCTCATTTATAAAGAGGGCAATCCCTATAATGCGCTTGGAGAGAAACACCTTCATACCAAGGTGCAACCAGGTTCCCCATGGTTCAAAAGATAGAGAATGGTAAGGGAATATCTAAGGATTATAATGCATGTGATAATTTGCAAAGAAAACCTACTAATTGGATAAATTGCATAAAGGTCCAGAATGTTCCTAAAATTGCATCACTTGTGCAAACAACATTCAAATTGAACCAAATTTGAAACTTAGGCTCATTATATGATTTTAAAACACATAAAAAAGTTATATTAAGGTTTAGAACACCTAATAAGGTCCTTAATTAGACTTTAACTGAGGCATTTGTGCATAAACCCTTTTATTGGTACAAATAGTGAATAAATGTTCACCAAACCACTATAAATTCCACTAATTAAAAATGAACGACATAAAGAACATAAATGAATAGGAAACTTTAAAAAAAGGTTACATGGAGATTACATCTAAGATTCAGTATGTTACATGTAGTTAGACCCGTCGAACATTGAAGGCATGCTCATGTGAGATTCTTCGAAGTTGAGGTGGATGAGTATGTTCTCCCCCATGCTTCAAGACCTATTAGGGCTCCTTGTTGACCTGCTCCGATACCAAATGAAAAGTTCTATAGGAGGGGTGAATCAAGCTTTATAAAATATGTTAACATTTAAAACTGATAAGCTAGCAACCAAAGATGAGACAGGATTTAGAGTGGTTCATTCTACGATGTCAGTCCACTACCTAGTTGTTTCCAACTAGGATTTGCAACAAACAATTTGTTTAATTATCTATTAGGATAAATTACAAAATAGTTGTTTCAACTAAAACCTCTTCTTTATCTTCCACTGAAGAGAACCGACCAAGCCACTTTTTCCATGAACACAAAAGAGCACCGTACACTTCTTCAAGGACTGGGAAGAGCACCACAACACCTCTTCTTTCACAAACTTGGAAGAGAACTAGAACACCACCTCTTCTTTGATGTCTATTGGAAGAGAACCTAGAGAAGAGTCCTTCTTCATTGAAGACTTGAACAGACACCTCTCCTAGGAGTAGCTCAATCAAGTTACACAGTAGCGAAATAAAGATGAGAGAAAAAAATACACCAAGCTACAACAATGTCCTTATGAATCAAGCATATGGAACAAACCTGAAGGATATTTCAAGTTTGAGTTCTTTTAGGCTATGCTAAGTCAAGGACATGAAAATGGTAGTTTTGAACGATTGCAAGTATGGTGCCATAGGTCAATTTGCTCAAGATAAGATGTACTCAAGTGTGCAAGTTGTAATTTGGGGATCCTATGACCACTATTATTTATAGGAATGGTTTGCAAAAGGCTAGGGAAACTTAGTATAGTGTTCTAGAGTGTTCTAGGATGGGAAATAGTTGTTATAGTTGAGTCAATGTAGGTGCAATGACTAATTTGGTCGTTAATGAAATTAGCATTCCTAACCCTTCTCAGTTGACAAATTTTTTGACCAGAGGTGTATCGGTGGAGAAATTCTTCGACTAAGTTTGGTCTAAGTGCCCAACTTGGTTATAATGGCTAAGTGTCATTCTAACTTCTTGGTCAACTAGTTTAACAAACTTTCCTCGGTCCACAAAATCTTTGACCGGGAACGTCTCGGTCAACAATATTTTTGACCAAGCATGACACAGAATTAACAATCTTGTAAAGATTCTTTCGATGCTCATAGTCCTCGATCAAGGTGGGTCTCATTCAATAATTTCTTTGACTGACGATGTTTTGGTTGACAAGTTTCTCGACCAAAAAATTTCCTATAAATAAGTTTGCAATTTTTTTGGAAAACCCATCTAATAATTTTTCTAATGAGACCTATCTACCAAAGACACTTAGTTTTGGCATATGAATAGGTTTGTGATAGGTGAGGTTGGCCTATAGCTTTATATTACATGAGTTCTAAATACTTATACATTTGTACTACAAATAAGAACATATACACAATTATTCGAGCATTGCATACTCCAATCTTGATGAATCCTTCTCAAGATTACTTGGTACGTGAAACACTTATATAGCACATTTAATACACAAATAAGAAATGTGTGCCATCATAAAAAAATAAGATGAACTAATGTCCAATTTAGCCAGTATTTATCTCTTATACTTGTCTTAATAATGAATTTCTAGGGTAATCAAGAAGTCAATTTAGTTCAATAACCTTATTATTTGCTAACCTCATCAGGGTGTACATGGGTTCATTAAGTCTTTTCACAAAACATGGAAACCATAGTTTGTATTTCCACACAATTCATCCATCAATTGTAAGTATGCAATGACTTATTGTCTCATTTGAGTCAATCTGGTAACACTAATCCTAAACATCGAGTAACTCCATTTTAGACCCTCATATTAATCCTCATATATATGCATACTAAATTTTAATAAGGTTCATAAATATTCCTGAATAATCCATACTTATTCAATTCAAAATGATATTATACATGTTCACTAAATATTCCACTATATGTCATTAGATGACTTTTTAAGTATTGTTAGTATAAAACAACATAGTTCTCTATCCATAGGATTTTTCATTGAACTTGAATCGATTGACCAGTAGCTATACAAATAGAGAAAAATGAGATAGAATCTAATTCAATAGCATCCAAGTTGTAAAGTCTTCTTAATTGAGTAACAAATTACATAATAAATACAAGCAAGGATCCTATTTATCCTAGTCGGGTAGAATTAGACTTTCATCATGATTAAAATGTTCAAAGAGGATATAAACATTCACCTTAAGAACCAAGATCCTTAAAAACGTTGCCTATAATCTAAATTTCTAGAAATACAACCAACTCCCAAGGATTCAATTCCTTTCTTTCTTGTTTCAACTCTAGAACCCTAGAATTGATTATTGGATAGAAGATAAGAGAAAAGAAGTTGATTTGATATCCTCTTGATCCACATTATACGATATATAGAAGAGAAGATTCACCAAGAAGATCTACGCAAAGAATGTAAACTTAATTGCCTTCATCACTTATCAGAAGATAAATGTAACATCCCTGACCTGGGTTATGAACTAACCCTATGGGTTTTGCTTAATTATGTAATTAGATACTTGTGATTATCTTTTGGTATGTAATTAAAGCTTCTGAGGAGCATATAATTCTATTTCTTCTCTTTTCGAACAATGTTATAATATTTTTTTGTTAATAGGGACCTATGTGAAAATTACCCAATTAAAAGGGGTTAACTTGCAAATTGCACATGTTAAGATGTTCCTTTGGTGTTGAGACATCATAAGAATGAATATGATGGAGTATGATGGATTCTCCAAGTTTGGGCACCAAGATGCAACTTGTGGAGCAATCCTTGTACTTAAAACCCTAGTTTTGGTGTAAAGTGCAATTTACCCAAAACCCGGGGTGTAACATGTAAAATATGCCTTTTAGAGTATCTTTTATGAATCTTGGCATCAATTAGAGTAAAAGTGATGAAGAGGGTGCTTCATTTGACTAATCAAATAAGAAGGAAAACCCTTGTAATTAAATAATCAAGTTATAAGCCTAATAACCCTTCTAAATGTGCAACTTAGTAAGAAGTTGGCTTTCTTCACCTTTAGACCTTGGGTTTAAGATGAGTTTTTATTAATTATGGAAGGGAGAAACGTGGTTTTTAAGAAGGGAAGGACCTAGATGAGAAATGGAGAAACAAGTGGTCCTTATGTTGGAATTTCACCCAAAGTATATATACACCTTTTCTCACTTAGCAAGGATCGTTTCCTTCACTTCCATTCTTATCCCCTTTCTTAGACCGACATACGACAGAGCTCTGGAGAAGAGGAGAATGGCCAAGCAGTTCTAGGTAAGCTTTGATCATCATCTTGCTCGAATTCATGGAAGACATCATGTTACAAGGTTGGTTTGCTAGTTTTTCTTACTCAGTTCTTCTTTCTAGCCATCCTTTCCAACCAATTCCTAAAGAAGGAACCTTGGACGACCTGTGGAGCTCAAGCCACCATTAAATTTTCAAAGCTTGGAGCTCTAGAGCTGGTTCTAAGGCGGGTTTTATAATTCTAAACCCTTAAACTTTGTTATGCATCTTTCTTTCTTGCAAAAGTAGCTTGTTCTTCTTTCTCCCATCCTTCCTTGCTTTCTTGCAACTAAAACCATGAAGAACAGACCTGGATCTGGAGGTAGAACAAGGGGGGGTGTGAATACCAATGCTACTTTATCAAACGGTCTCCCACCCTTTTGGTCCAAACGGTTTGCAAAACCGTTTGGGACCAAACGGTTTCAAAATCGTTTGGTCTCATGCGGTTTGCAAAACCGTTTAGACTCAAACGGTTTCAAAACCATTTGAGTGAGTTGATCAAGAATTGACTGTTTGAGATTTCTGTTCATAACTATGTTGGTTGATAACCCTCCAAATTTTAGGGATTAACTCCAAAGGAATCGCGAGTTGAAGGCTAATCAATTAGGTAAACCTAATTGGATTAAGTGCTGATTTTCAACGTGATTAACTTGAACTTTTTGGGGAAACGGTTTCAAAACCGTTTGAGTGAGTTGACCAAGCGTTGACCGTTTGGGATTCCTGTTCATAATTATGTTAGTTAATAACCCACCAAACTTGATAGGTTAAGTCCCAAGGAATCATGAGTTGAAGGATAATCGATTACGTAAACCTAATTGGATTAAGTGTTGACTTTCAACTTGATTGATTTGACTTTTTGGGTTTTCTTGCCCAAATGGTTTCAAAACCATTTGGGGATCAACGAAACGGTCTCAAAACCGTTTGGGGTCACCCAAGCCCGTTTGGAGGTCTAGGGTTGGATATGGTTAAGTGTTTGAAGGACAAAAGATATGGTGATAACCCTAATCGGCTAAGTGTTGGTTTTGCATTGAAATGAGTTGATGTTTTGGGTTGATTGACCCAAACAGTTTCAAAACCATTTGGGGATCACCCAAACGGTCTCAAGACCGTTTGGGGATCACCCAAGACCGTTTGGAGGTTTGGGGTCAAATATAGTTGACCAATTGAAGGTCCAAAGGTACCAAATTACAAAGCAATCAATTGCTGATTTGATGATCAACTCAATAGCTCAAACCATAATGATTTTTCACTAGAATCCAAGGGTTGGGTGAGCCAAACGGTCTCAAGACCATTTGGAACTCATCCAAATGGTCTCAAGACCGTTTGGAGGTCACCCAAGACCATTTGGAGGTCTAGGGGTGAGTATGGTTAAGCAATTGATGATCCAATGATACTAAGTTGGAGTGTAATCAATTGTTGATTTGGTGATCAATCCAATGATCCAAACCTTAATTTTTGACTTGGATTTTGATGATATGATGGGCAAACAGTCTCAAGACCGTTTGGAGGTCATCCAAACAATCCCAAGACCGTTTGGGGTCAGGTCATGTCCTAATTGAATGATGGTTCAATGGGTTCAAATCAATTAGAACCACATTGAAATATGTTGAAGGGTTATTGATTCCAAACCCTAATTCAATTGATTTAAACCCTAATTGATGATCAATTGAGGGTCAATTGAGTAAGTTGAAGGTTGACCTATTAAACTCAATTGAGGTATGAGTATAGGTCCAATTGATGTTTGGTTCCATGAATTCAATGATTGAAGGAATCAACATTTGAAACCTTAATTCAATTGGATGCCTTATGTAATGGAGGTCCAATGTGATTGAATCTTTGGGAATTAAGATGATGAATGTTCTATTGACCCAATGATGATTAGTAATGACAACCAATGAAGCCACAAAGGTTGAAACCCTAATAGTACCTAAGTAACTAGTACCAATTAAAGGGAGAATTCTTAATTGCTTATAGGATTAATAACTAGATACACTATGTTAATCATAGTAGTATGTACTTGATTGAAGGGATTGATGTGACCTAATCAAGTTGTAAGAATGAAAGATTAGAATACATATATATAAATATGAATCATGTAATGATCTTTTGTAGCACGACCGTGTAAGGGAGCACGGTCGTGGTAGCCTTAACTTGCACGACCGTGCAAGGGAGCACGGCCGTGGTAGCCTTACTTTGCACGACCGTGCAAGGTGGCACGGCCGTGGTGTCCTATAAAGAAATTGAAAAGTTTTGGTATTGTGCTGACATTGTTATATATGCATGTCCTTAATTGTATAAGTCATGCAGGTTGATATTATGAGGTGATCATAGTTAGGTAAGAGTTATGATGTCATATTCCTTGAAAACAATTATAAACTTTTAGAGTAATGATATGTGAAAATTATATACATTGCTTCAATCAAGGTCATGTTGTTAGATGACTTGATGCTTATATGTCACTTGGTAGCAAGTGTTATGATAATCTGAGGGTTTGAATAACCATGTTCCTGAATCATATGATGAGATGGTTAAGAATTAATATCCATATGATAACTAATGTGAGTTAAACTTGATACATTTAGTATTCTTCTTTTATAGTTGTGTTTTAATGATTAATGATTGTGAACATGCTTGATGCTAAACAAATGCTGAAATGTACCTAAATAATCAAGTATAATCATATCATGTAGAGCCCTGATCATAGATCCATCATTGTCAGAAGCCAAATGATGGTGAAACAGGTTTTCCTAAGGGAACTCCTGGAACACATACTTTTCAGTATGTAGGGGTTTATGGACGTGAATATCCTTACGTCCTAATGTTGGAATTGATGTAAGATGTATTTTAATCCATCAGTCCTTCATTATGTGTTTATGTCGGGGTGATGTTTCACTAATCTCCTGAGGGAACCTTTAATGTTGCATCGATGAGAGATAAACAAGAGATCTTTCGATGACGAAGAGAGTACAGAACGTCACTGTAACTCTGATAGTGAAGTTGCCAGAATACCCTGGAAAGCTATCTTAGCAGAGACATGAGATGTCCTGCATGTTAATCCTCACACTGACTGAGGAAGATGAGGTCATAAGAATCTGGCTCTTTTGATGACCTATGTATGGTACCGATGCGATTTTATAATGGTCGGTTGGAGTATGAGCGATATACCTCATCTCTACATGGCATAATTAATGAATGTAAAACATAATCAGCCGCGTAGCATAACTGTTAGGTTGAACTACGAGAAACAATGATTGATGTTACATTGTTTATAAATGTTCTAGTTAAGTAACTAGTATACATGTTCTTCATATTCTTTATTGATATGATTGCTTAAGTAAATGTTGTCTTACTTAATACCAAATCTGTTGTTGAATGCTTTGAGGATTATATTGCTTATGTTAATCCTTTATTGCTATAACAAAGCTTCTGGAGAAGAGTTATAACTCTCGCTGAGACAATTATTTAAAATTGTCTCACCCCTGTGGGATTCGACTTTTTAGGTGGACGTCGAGGACAGAGGAACCAATCTGAGGGTGGGCAGTATCAGTAGCAGCAACACCAAGGGCAGCAGTGAATCTCAGGTGGAGATACTGACTGTCGAGTATCGTAGATAGAATGTCTTATGTCATCTCTGTACTCTCAGGTCCTAGGAGTTAGTAGGTCTGAGGTTTTTGGCTTAGTGCCTCGAGATTTTGTATCTTGCTCTGTACACATAATAGGGAAATGGGTGTTTGTAATCACAGAGATGTAATGTCAAGATATGATGTAAATGATCTACCTTGTTTTCTTATAAAGGAGTTATGGTTTAAAGATCTCTTTCCAAAAAGTTTTAAAATTTAGTGATTTCTCATAATTTCGCTGCTAATAAATCGCTTCCGCATTAGTTAATCCTGTTTTCGCGAGATAGTCATCACAATTTAGTGGTATCAGAGATCTAGGTTTGCTGAGTCTACAGAGACATAGGACTTAGGATGTCGAGTCTATTCTTAGTGTTTTCCAGTATATCTAATAGTGTCTTCTGCTCCTCAGGAGAAGAAGATAAGTTAAGGATGTCTGGACCACATGAGGAATATGTGGCAGAGAGTAGCGTTGCTGCACCACGAGAAGGTGCAAGGAACCAGGAGATAGAACAAAATGTACCTGAGCCACCCCAGTTCAATCCAACTGACATGGGGAATCCAGCCGTCCAGACCATGTTTGGGCAATTTATGACTTCCATGAGACACATAACAGATAGGATGTCCATTCCTGCACCTAGGGCACCTACCCAACCTGAAGGACAAGGAATCGACAAGACGTTTGAATGACTTCGCCGAGTTGGAGCAACCGAGTACTTTGGAACGGCTGATCCCCCATATGTCAACCTGTGGTTGACCGAACTAGAGAAAGCTTTTAGAATCCTAAACATCCCATAAGCTGAGAAGGTTAGACATGTTGTTTATCTTCTCAAAGGGAGTGTTGGTCACTGGTGGACCATGGAAGAGCAGACGAGACCTGGTGTGGAGGTTGCGTGGGAAGTCTTTCGATGGGAATTTATCAATAGATATTTCCCTAAAACGTTCATGGATGAGAAAATCTCTCAGTTCGAGAGGTTAAGGCAAGGTCTGATGAACATTAGCGAGTATGAAGCTAAGTTCATGGAGTTGTTGCGGTTCTGTCTGCATATGGCTGCTACATATGAAGAAAGGATCAGGCGGTTCGAGAAAGGGTTAAACGCCGACTTGACTACTCCTGTGTCTGCCCTAGAGAACCGGGAAAGGTTTTCTACCTTCGTTGAGTCAGTCTGAAGGATAGAGAGGTCCGTAGTAGAGAAGAGGCAAACCCATAAGAGATATCCTCAGTTCCAAGGATCTTCATCCAGAGACTTCAAGAAGCCTAGATTTTTTGCACCTACACTACCACCACCTAGACCTAGTGCTCAGACGCAGTGGACAGCGAGTAGGGGTAGAGGACGAAACCTACCACTACAAGGGGCTCGCAGTTCAGCATCTATGTTAGTTACAGGACTACCCAGACCACAACAACAAGACAAAAGTTGTTATATATGTGGGAAGATGGGGCATCTGATGAAAGACTACAGAGCTAGACCAGCAAGTGTAACCCAACCCCAGAGGTAGGGTCAGCAAGGATCATCGAGAAGACAGTTTCCAGGAGGAGCTAGAGGACGTGGACAAGTGTCCCAAGCTGGATCGTCAACACCAAATCAACCACAGGCAACAGAAAGGTTCTATGCAATGAATGCACCTGATGCAGTTATCAACCCTCGAGTTGTGGCAGGTCAGATGGAATTGTTATATTCTGATATGTCTACATCCTGCATTGTATCTGTTTTGATTGATCCGGGTGCTACGCACTCCTTTATCACTCGAAGGGTGATTCGTAACTGCAATATGACAGTCATAGAGCAGATAGTCTGTTGCTAGAGACTCCGTTGAGAGGGTCTGCTGTGTTATAGGAGGTATGCTCTTCCTGTATTCTTTTCTTTTCTCAACACCGCATTCAAGTGGAACTTATACCACTTGAAATGCAAGGATTTGACATAATCCTTGGGATGGATACCTTGGAAAAGTATAAGGTTGTTTTGGATTGTGAATCCAAGCAAGTTGTGTTTGCTGATAAAAGTGACACATGGATCTTTCAAGGAGAGAGAAGGATTCTACCCACCTGTCTTGTGTCAGCTATGGTTGCTGAGAAGTTGATGAGGCAAGGATGTTATGCATTCTTGTCCCATGTGGTAGATACTACCATGGAAAGTGCAAACCCTGCTGAAGTTCCTGTAGTCAGGGAATTTGAAGATGTATTTCCTGAAGAACTTCCAGGTGTACCACCACCTCGGGAGATTGATTTTGAAATCAATTTGATCCCAGACACACAACCTATAGCACAAACACCATATAGGATGGCGCTTGCTGAGATGGCAGAACTCAAGAAACAGCTACATGAGTTTCTTGAGAAGGGCTTTATCCGATCGAGTACTTCGCCCTGGGGTGCTCCGGTCCTTTTTGTTAAGAAGAAAGATGGATCAATGCGATTGTGCATCGATTATAGACAACTAAACAAAGTAACAATAAAGAACAAGTATCCTCTGTCGAGGGTTGATGATCTTTTTGACCAGTTGCGTGGTGCAACCATCTTCTCAAAGATAGATTTGAGGTCAGGATATCATCAACTCCGTATTAAGCGCAGTGACATACCCAACTCTGCCTTCATGACAAGGTATGGTCACTATGAGTTCACAGTTATGTCGTTCGGACTAACTAATGCACCAACTGCATTTATGGAACTCATGAATAGAATCTTCCGACCTTTCCTCGATCAGTGTGTTGTTGTCTTTATAGATGACATTCTGATCTATAGTAGAGATGCTTAGCAGCATGAACAACATCTTCGTTAGGCTCTAACTTTGCTAAGAGAACATAAGCTATATGCTAAGTTTAGCAAGTAGAGTTCTGGTTACCAAAAGTATCTTTTCTTGGACATGTGATATCTACCTTGGGTATTCGTGTTGACCCTAAAAAGGTAGAATTTGTGCTACAATGGGAACAGCCAAAGATACTGACGGAAATCCATAGTTTCTTAGGGTTGGCTGGTTATTACGGAAGGTTCATTAAGAACTTTAGTTCCATAGCCCTACCTGTGACTAAGTTGACCCGGAAGGATATTCCTTTTGTTTGGAGTGATAAGTGTCAGCAATCCTTCTAGTTGCTTAAGGAGAGGTTCACAAGTGCACCTGTACTTGTGTTACCTGAGCAAGGCAAAGGATACATAGTTTTCTGTGACGCCTCCAAGAATGGACTCGGATGTGTGTTGATGCAGGATAAACAAGTGATTTCTTTTGCTTCTCGACAGCTTAAGAAACACTAGGAGAATTATCCGACACACGATCTGGAGCTAGCTGCTGTAGTTCATGCCTTGAAGATCTGGAGACACTATCTCTACGGTGAAACATTCCAGATTTTCACTGATCATAAGAACCTTAAGTATATCTTCTCTCAGCATGAACTTAACATGAGGCAACGTCGCTGGATGGAGTTAATCAAAGACTATGATTGTACAATTGATTACCATCCAGGGAAGGCCAATGTAGTTGCAGATGCTCTGAGTAGGAAATCAACAACACCAGCCTTAGATAGGGCACAACTAAACTCTTTAGTATGCTCTAGGAGAGATATGCTTATCTCCTTAAGGCAAAACAATGTACAGTTGAGAGTATCATTGTAAGCTGGGTTGTTAGCTAAGATGCATATAAAACCTACTCTGAGAGAGCAGATCAAGGAGGCACAGCAATTTGATGTTGCAGTTCAACAGATCAGATCGGAGTTTGGTGATGAGAAATGAGATGGTTTCCATGACTCTGATGACCTAGTAGCCTGTTATCATGGGAGGATGATAGTGCCTGATGTGGATAACTTGAGAAAGTTAGTCCTAGAAGAAGCTCATTCTTCAATGTATGCTATGCATCTAGGAAGCACCAAGATGTATCGAAACTTGAAAGATATGTATTGGTGGCCTGGGATGAAGAAGGATGTTGTTGAATTTGTTATGCGGTGTCATGTGTGTCAGCAAGTTAAAGTTGAACACCAGAAGCCTGCAGGAACAATGCAACCTTTACCCATACCACAATGGAAGTGGGATCACGTAACCATGGACTTTGTTGTTGGCCTACCTAGGACAATCAAAGGGTATGATTCCATTTGGGTAATAGTTGATAGGTTGACAAAGATAGTGCATTTTGTACCTATCAAAACAACCTATTCTGCTGAGAGGCTAGCACAGTTGTATATTCAGGAGATAGTGTGACTGCACGGAGTTCCAGTCACTATAGTTTCAGACAGGGGTCCCCAATTTACGAGTCGTTTTTGGGAATGACTTCATAAAGATTTAGGCACCCAGTTAAGGTTTAGTACAGCCTTTCATCCTCAGACTGATGGATAGTCAGAAAGGACTATACAGACCTTGGAAGACTTACGGAGAGCATGTGTTCTCCAGTTTATAGGGAGTTGGGATCTGCACCTAAGCTTGATAGAATTTGCCTACAACAATAGCTATCAACATAGCATTGACATGGCACCTTATGAAGCTTTGTATGGTAGACATTGTAGATCACTCCTATGTTGGTATGAAAGCGGTGAATATCAATTGTTAGGTCCTGATCTTGTGCAGCAGACCACAGAAAAGATCAAAGTAATACAACAATAGATCAAGACTGCACAGGATAGGCATAACTCTTATGCTGACAAGTGTCGTAGACCTTTGGAGTTCTAGGTTGGAGATAGAGTGTATCTCAAGGTCTCACCTTGGAAGGGAATTATGAGGTTTGGAAGGAAAGGGAAGTTAGCTCCTAGGTTTATGGGGCCTTATCTAATCATTGAACGGATTGGAAAAGTAGACTATAAACTAGAGTTACCCCCAGAGTTACAGAGGTTACACCCTGTGTTTCACGTTTCTATACTAAGGAAATGTCACCCTGATACAGAGTCAGTTCTACAACCTATGGAGGTAGAATTGAATGATGATGTGTCATACAAGAAAGGACCAGTGTCAATCCTTGATAACAGAATTAAAAAGCTGAAAAAGAAAGACATAAGTCTTGTGAAAGTCCTCTGGAATCATCGTGGTATTGAAGAAGCCACATGGGAACTAGAGGAGGAAATGAGAAGGAAATACCCTACCCGTTTCTCTCAATATGTTTTGTTGATTTTGGGGACGAAATCCTTGTAAGGGGTGGATAATTTGTAACATCCCTAACCTGGGTTATGAACTAACCCTAGGGGTTTTGCTTAATTATGTAATTAGATACTTGTGATTATCTTTTAGTATGTAATTAAAGCTTCTGAGGAACATATAATTCTACTTCTGCTCTTTTCGAACAATGTTATAATATTGTTTTGTTAATAGGGACCTATGTGCAAATTACCCAATTAATAGGGGTTAACTTGCAAATTGCACATGTTAAAATGTTCCTTTGGTGTTGAGACATCAAAAGAATGAATATGATGAAGTATGATGGATTCTCCAAGTTTGGGCACCAAGATGCAACTTGTGGAGCAATCCTTGTACTTAAAGCCCTAGTTTTGGTGTAAAGTGCAAATTACCCAAAACCTGGGGTGTAACATGTAAAATATGCCTTTTAGAGTATCTTCTATGACTGTTGGCATCAATTAGAGTAAAAGTGATGAAGAGGACGCTTCATTTGACTAATCAAATAAAAAGGAAAACCCTTGTAATTAAATAATCAAGTTATAAGCCTAATAACCCTTCTATATGTGCAACTTAGTAAGAAGTTGGCTTTCTTCACCTTTAGACCTTGGGTTTAAGATGAGTTTTGCTTAAGTATGGAAGGGAGAAACATGGTTTTGAAGAAGGGAAGGACCTAAATGAGAAATGGAGAAACAAGTTGTCCTTATGTTGGAATTTCACCCAAAGTATATATACACCTTTTCTCACTTAGCAAGGATCGTTTCCTTCACTTCCCTTCTTATCCCCTTGCTTAGAATAACTTAGGACAGAGCTCTGGAGAAGAGGAGAATGGCCAATCAGTTTTAGGTAAGCTTTGATCATCATCGTGCTCGAATTCATGGAAGAAATCATGTTACAAGGTTGGTTTGCTAGTTTTTCTTACTCAGTTCCTCTTTCTAGCCATCCTTTCCAACCAATTCTTGAAGAAGGAACCTTGTAAGACATGTGGATCTCAAGACACCATTAAAGCTTCGAAGCTTGGAGCTCTATATCTGGTTCTAAGGAAGGTTTTATAATTCTAAACCCTTAAACTTTGTTATGCATCTTTCTTTCTTGCAAAAGTAGCTTGTTCTTCTTTCTCCCATCCTTCCTTGCTTTCTTGAAACTAAAACCATGAAGAACAGACCTGGATCTAGAGGTAGAAGAAGGGAGGCATGAATACCAATGCTACTTTATCAAACGGTCTCCCACCCTTTTTGTCCAAACGGTTTGCAAAACCGTTTGGGACCAAACAGTTTCAAAACCGTTTGGTCTCATGCAGTTTGCAAAACCGTTTAGACTCAAACGGTTTCAAAACCATTTGAGTGAGTTGACCAAGAATTGACCGTTTGCGATATCTTTTCATAATTTTTGTTGGTTGATAACCCTCCAAATTTGAGGGATTAACTCCAAAGGAATCGTGAGTTGAAGGCTAATCAATTAAGTAAACCTAATTGGATTAAGTGCTGATTTTCAACCTGATTAACTTGAACTTTTTGGGCAAACGGTTTCAAAACCATTTGAGTGAGTTGACCAAGCATTGACCATTTGGGATTCCTGTTCATAATTATGTTAGTTAATAACCCACCAAATGTGATAGGTTAAGTCCCAAGGAATCATGAGTTGAAGGCTAATCGATTAGGTAAACCTAATTGGATTAAGTGTTGACTTTCAACTTGATTGATTTGACTTTTTGGGTTTTCTTGCCAAAACGGTTTCAAAACCGTTTGGGGATCACCCAAACGGTCTCAAAACCATTTGGGGGTCACCCAAGACCGTTTGGAGGTCTAGGGTTGGATATGGTTAAGTGTTTGAAGGACAAAAGATATGGTGTTAACCCTAATCGGCTAAGTGTTGGTTTTGCATTGAAATGAGTTGATGTTTTGGGTTGATTGACCCAAACGGTTTCAAAACCATTTGGGGATCACCCAAACGGTCTCAAGACCGTTTGGGGATCACCCAAGACCATTTGTAGGTCTAGGGTCAAGTATAGTTGACCAATTGAAGGTCCAAAGGTACCAAATTACAAAGCAATCAATTGTTGATTTGATGATCAACTCAATAGCTCAAACCATAATGATTTTTCACTAGAATCCAAGGGTTGGGTGAGCCAAACGGTCTCAAGACCGTTTGGAGGTCACCCAAGACCGTTTGGAGGTCTAGGAGTGAGTATGGTTAAGCAATTGATGATCCAATGATACTAAGTTGGAGTGTAATCAATTGTTGATTTGGTGATCAATCCAATGATCCAAACCTTAATTGGTTGACTTGGATTTTGATGATATGATGGGGAAACAGTCTCAAGACCGTTTGGAGGTCATCCAAACAATCCCAAGACCGTTTGGGGTCAGGTCATGTCCCAATTGAATGATGGTTCAATGGGTTCAAGTCAATTAGAACCACATTGAAATATGTTGAAGGGTTATTGATTCCAAACCCTAATTCAATTGATTTAAACCCTAATTGATGATCAATTGAGGGTCAAATCAGTTGAAGGTTGACCTATTAAACTCAATTGAGGTATGAGTATAGGTCCAATTGATGTTTGGTTCCATGAATTCAATGATTGAAGGAATCAACATTTGAAACCTTAATTCAATTGGATGTCTTATGTAATGGAGGTCCAATGTGATTGAATCTTTGGGAATTAAGATGATGAATGTTCTATTGACCCAATGATGATTAGTAATGACAAAAAATGAAGGCACAAAGGTTGAAACCCTAATAGTACCTAAGTAACTAGTACCAATTAAAGGGAGAATTCTTAATTGCTTATAGGATTAATAACTAGATACACTATGTTAATCATAGTAGTATGTACTTGATTGAAGGGATTGATGTGACCTAATCAAGTTGCAAGAATGAAAGATTAGAATACATATATATAAATATGAATCATGTAATGATCTTTTGTAGCACGACTGTGTAAGGGAGCACGACTGTGGTTGCCTTAACTTGCACGACCGTGCAAGGGAGCACGGCCGTGGTAGCCTTACTTTGCACGACCGTGCAAGGTGGCACGGCCGTGGTGTCCTATAAAGAAATTGAAAAGTTTTGGTATTGTGCTGACATTTTTATATATGCATGTCCTTAATTGTATAAGTCATGCAGGTTGATATTATGAGGTGATCATAGTCAGGTAAGAGTTATGATGTCATATTCCTTGAAAACAATTATAAACTTTTAGAGTAATGATATGTGAAAAGTATATACATTGCTTCAATCAAGGTCATGTTGTTAGATGACTTGATGCTTATATGTCACTTGGTAGCAAGTGTTATGATAATCTGAGGGTTTGAATAACCATGTTCCTGAATCATATGATGAGATGGTTAAGAATTAATATCCATATGATAACTGATGTGAGTTAAACTTGATACATTTAGTATTCTTATTTTATAGTAGTGTTTTAATGATTAATGATTGAGAACATGCTTGATGCTAAAAGAATGCTGAAATGTACCTAAATAATCAAGTATAATCATATCATGTAGAGCCCTGATCATAGATCCATCATTATCAGAAGCAAATGATGGTGAAACAGGTTTTTCCTAAGGGAACTCCTGGAACACATACTTTTGAGTATGTGGGGGTTTATGGACGTGAATATCCTTACATCCTGATGTAGGAATTGATGTAAGATGTATTTTAATCCATCAATCCTTCATTATGTGTTTATGCCGGGGTGATGTTTCACTATTCTCCCGAGGGAACCTTTAATGCCGCATCGATGAGAGATAAACAAGAGATCTTTCGATGACGAAGAGAGTACAGAACGCCACTGTAACTCTGATAGCGAAGTTGCCAGAATACCCTGGAAAGCTATCTTAGCAGAGACACGAGATGTCCTGCATGTTAATCCTCACACTGACTGAGGAAGATGAGGTCATAAGAATTCGGCTCTTTTGATGACCTATGTATGGTACCGATGCGATTTAGTAATGATCGGTTGGAGTATGAGCGGTATACCTCATCTCTATAGGGCATAATTAATGAATGTAAAACATAATCAGCCGCGTAGCATAACTGTTAGGTTGAACTACGAGAAACAATGATTGATGTTACATTATTTATAAATGTTCTAGTCAAGTAACTAGTATGCATGTTCTTCATATTCTTTATTGATATGATTGCTTAAGTAAATGTTGTCTTACTTAATACCAAATCTGTTGTTGAATGCTTTAAAGATTATATTGCTTATGTTAATCCTTTATTGCTATAACAAAGCTTCTGGCGAAGAGTTATAACTCTCGCTGAGACAATTATTTAAAATTGTCTCACCCCCATGGGATTCGACTTCTTAGGTGGACGTCGAGGACGGAGGTACCAATCTGAGGGTGGGCAGTATCAGCAGTAGCAACACCAAGGGCAGCAGTGAATCTCAGGTGGAGATACTAACTATCGAGTATCGTAGATAGAATGTCTTATGTCATCTCTTTACTATCAGGTCCTAGGAGTCAGTAGGTCTGAGGTTTTTGGCTTAGTGCCTCGAGATTTTGTATCTTTCTCTGTACACATAATAGGGCAATGGATGTATGTAATCACAGAGATGTAATGTCAAGCTATGATGTAAATGATTTACCTTGTTTTCTTATAAAGGAGTTATGGTTTAAAGATCTCTTTCCAAAAAGTTTTAATTTTTAGTGATTTCTCATAATTCTGCTGCTAATAAATCACTTCCGCATTAGTTAATCCTATTTTTGTGAGACAGTCGTCACAATAAAACCCTAGATCAACATATCCACCTCCTTCCTCACTTAAATCATAATTCTCCATCATCGTATAGGATTCATTTCTCTAGTATACATCAAGAAATATGGGAGCTAATATAGTGTTAGGTTACTTACATAGATCCATTTCAATGTTGGGGACAATTATGAATTATCTTGACATTACATGTTCTTTTATTTAGTAGCATTTTATCATAAAACTTTATGAAAGGCATTATCTATCATCAGACAAATGTATCCAAAAGTTATGAAAATTTACCATATTGTCTTAAATATAGTTTCATAAATTCAATTGGAAATTTCATCTCATTAAGAATTGCCAATAAATAAATAAAAGTAAATTACCACTCTACTCTATTGTAGTCTATAGCATGGTCAGTTGTGTTAGAATTTGACAACACAACTAATACAAAAAACATGTAAATTTCTAAAAATTTGCATTAATGTGTATATTTTAGTTATAAAAACTATGTAAAAATTTCAAATAAACCAAAGTTACCAAAAAATACAAAAAATTATTTACTAACCATTATTCTGAACACATTTCATGTTCATATACTATTATGAACTTGAATTCAAACGACTAGGCTTTTCACTTGAAAACTCTATTTATTCAAATATACTCATGGTTAAGGTGTCTTGTCAAGTTTAAAATATCATAACAAACTATCATCATTGATCAATATTAGATAAGGAACAATCTAATATTGAACATAATTATTCAAGAAAATCCTCATTCATCATGTTTCCAGGGGGTTAGAACATGTGACCTCTTAGTCATACAACATCAACTTTACCACCGGGTGCCACTACATTGGCTCATTCAAGAAAATCCTAATTGGCTAGCAAAGATATAATCAAGTTATTGCACCAACCATCATCCAAATGCATCTTGTGTGTAAGGGAGACTTACTAACATCTGGAACATCTTAGAGGTGTGCTAGGATCAGATTCTTCATTGATAGAGAAGTTTCTTAGAGAGGATGAACCCACACCATATGCCTTCTCCTTGATAATACATGGCCCATGACTTCCTAACCCATACCCTTCATTACTTGCATTGTAACCATGTGTTAGTAGTAGTTTCAGTACTAGGGTGTGGGAAATATCCCCCTTACCACATAATTATGTATCTTTGTCATTTAACATAATATTGTATTAATCGTTTGTAAACTACAGATGGATGATGTATGCATGACACCATCTTTTGTGTTTGTTGGGATAGTTAGTATAAAAAATGTGACAAGAGTGATATTTTTTTGATATAATCATTTACTTGAACGAGATTGAATATGTTGATTTATTTAGTTAAGTATTTCATGCAACTACTAGTTGTAAAAAGAGAAATAAGATTGGGAAACAAAACTACCACAATCTTATAGGTTAAGGTGAAATCTACTATTATATGGAGGTTCCTAACCTTACATATCCATTTAGTATTTTATATTATATTGAAAGGAAATAATACAATATCAACTTTATGTTGCAAGTTAAAGGATTCATAGTGTACCTTAGAAGGTTGTTGATTCCTTTTGTGTGCACAACTCTATGTAGGAGTTTGAGCATGATAGTGACGTGTAGTTGTGTGAAGTGTGTCCACTTGTTATTATTATGTTGTGTTTTTGTGAGGTAACCTAGTCTATTAGGAATAACTGCAGTGGTTAAAATTTTGCTCGTGTAGTGGTCCAGTAGGAAATATCTTTGTCATTCATTAGCTTGATTTTTAAGTGAAATTAATATAAAATAACATATTTCTTTATCCATAGGATTTTTCATAGAACTTGAATCAAGTGACCATACTAGATAAATAGAGATAAATGATAAAGAATATAAGTCAATTCAGTTTTCTAAAGTCTTCCCAATTGATTACATAATCATATACTATATACAAGCAAGGATCTTATCTGTCCTAGTCGTGTAGAATTATATTTTCAACATGATTATCGAGCTCAAGGACATAAAAACTCACCTCAAGAACCAAGCTCCTTAAAAATGTTTCCCATGATCTTAATCTCAAGAAACACAACCAACTCTAAGGATTCAATTCATTTCTTGCTCTTTTCAACTCTAGAACCCTAGAAATGGAGTTTGGAGGGAAAGAAAGAGAAAAGAAGTTGACTTGATATCCTTTTGATCCAAATTGGAGGAGGGGCAAAATTTATGTATAGAAGATAAGATTCACCATAACAATCTATCTAAATAATGTGAACTTAAACACTTACATCACTCATTAGATGATAGAACTCTACAACATCTCCACCTCCTTCCTCCCTTAAATGATAATTCTTCATCTCTATATAGGATTCTTTTCTCTATAATAAGTCATGAAATATGAGAGCTACTAGAGTGTTAAGTTAGTTATATAGAGCCATTTCAATTCTTGGGACAATTAGAAATTTTTCTAACATAATATTGTCTTATATTTCAATTGACTTCTCTCATTAACCTTTATCGAAAACATTATCTATCATTAGTCAAATGTATCCAAAAGTTATGTAAATTCACCCAATTGTCTTAAATATAGTTCCCGAGCTACCATTAAAACTAAACTCTTTCAACATTATCAATCTGTAAATAAAAATCAACTACCTTACTGTTATATTGTAGTCTTACTGTTATATTGTAGTCTGTAGCATGGTCGGTCGCGTTAGAAGTCGACCAACAAAAATGATCCAACATCATCAAAATGACTAATCAAATTTCTTGTAATACTGGTGAACTTTATATTAAGATATATAAAAAAGTGAATTATTGTAACACAGAACGTCACAACAAACGGCCAAATGAAACAAGAAATTAACTCACGTACATGCATTCTCTACTTACTCAGATATTTCTTGGTCTTCTAAACAACAACAAAAATATTGCAATCTTACAGGTGAAGGTGAAATCTACTATTATACGAAGGTTCCTAACCTTACATGTCCATTTAAAATTTTAGATTAGATTGAAATGGAATAATACAATATCCACTTGTGCTGCGAGTTAAAGGATACATGAAGTACCTTAGAAGGTTGTTGATTCTTTTTGTGTGCACAACTCTATATAAGTTTGAGCATGATGGTACATGTAGTTTTGTGAAGCAGGTCCTTTGGTTATTGTTACGATGTGTTTTCGTGAGGTAATCTATTCTAGGGGTGAGCATTCGGTTAATTCGATCGGTTACAGTTAATTCGATTCGGTTAAATGGTTAATTTGTGGTTTGAGATTTTAACCATTAACCTAACCGAATTGTGTCGGTTAATTTGGTTATCGTCCAATCGGTTAACAGTTAATTCGGTCGGTTAATTTGGTTAATCAAATAACACATGTGTAATAATGTTATTTGAAATACTCATTAAATTTTGAACAATTGTTATATTATAGTGGTATTTCTGGAAATATAATGTTGTATGGCTCGTGGAAACTTGATTACTATGTATATGGAGAAGTTTTTTGAAATAAAATTACAACTATATATGTATATATACGTGTGTAGGATATTATTTAAGAATAAATTATAACTATTCAGTTAATTTGGTTAACTATACCAAAAATATATTTAACCATAAAATTAACCATTTAACCGATAACCGAATTAAATTAACCAAATTAACCGAATTAAGAAATTAACCATTTGGTTAATCGGTTATTAATCAAATTCTGCTCACCCCTAATCTATTCTATTAGGAATAGCCGAAGAGGTTAAAATTTTGCTCCTGTGCTGGCCCAATAGAATTTGAATATGTTGTGTTTTGGTGAGGTAACCTAGTCTATTAGGAATAACTCTATGTAGCTTTTAGTCAAACAAGTATCGTGTCCCTTTTCGCTTTGAATTCCATTTCCTTTTCGGCGTACTTGTTCAATTCCATTCCGTTGCACAAATTCTTGAAGCAAATCGTTACCATAGCGATACAATACTTGCGTCCCTACTTATCCCGTGACACACTCACAATAGAAGCCCATGAGATTGAATGTTGCATGGATCCCTGGCCCTTTCCCTGAAAAAGAAAGGGAGTAAACCAATAGCTTTTGGCAGGTGCAGCGGGAAGCACATGAGATTGGTGACCAGGGGATGAAACGAGACGACGACTGACGAGGGGTCGGAGTGGGCGCGAAAGGGCGCGCAGCACCCAGTAGCACGTTTGTGCATTAGTCCCAACGCGATCGCATTATAGCACGGAGAGCAGGGGCAGGTGTGGGGGTAAGGAAGAAAACGAACACAGGAGTGACCCCACTGTCCGCATCAAAGAAGACACCTTCGCTTCTTCCCAAGGACCCTTTCTCCTCCACCCTTCTTTAATCACCACTACCTTTTTCCTTCCTGTTCCTTTCCTGCAACCAAACTGCAAACCCATCACCAGTCCCTGCGGTTCTGTTGTAGGGCAGAGACAGTCGTCGTTGATCTCTCTACTCTCTCTCTCTCTCTCCTTCCCTTCTCTTGCACTTGCACAATACTGGCTGTGTTACAGTGGTAACTAATATGACAGATCAATCAACAAAGGCGGAAGACCGTGCTTCCACCTGCATGGCATCAGGATGAGATTGGTCATGGAAATTCTGTACGTTTTTTTTATCCCAAAACTGGCCTAAATTGTTCTAAGATCCTTAGAAAGTTATCACTTTTGTGAAAAATCTAAATAACCTCACCCACCCGATACTACGGTCAAAGTCTAAACCTTGTTCCAAATTGCTTCTATGTTTCTTTGTTATATCTGTTGTTTCACTCTTTAATTATTCTCTACTGTCAAATCATCATTATATTTACTAATTACATGATATAATGACGGATGTGAAAGGGTTTTCATCAACCTAAATCAGATTTAGGCAAATGTATACCAGAATGCAGGCCATTTGATATAAAGTAGTGGTGCACTATTAAAAAAAATAACACATTTTTTTTATATAAAGTAGCATCCAACAGTTTCAAATAATAGGAATATAGAACTTGGCAAAATGGATCATTGATTCACAGCTACCCGTGGGTCTACCGGTTTAATATAGCTATGGGTAGGGATTATATTCACCAATTTCAATATGGGTCAAACCCTACTAATTTATTAGGAAATCTCACCGGTCAACCCACAAGCACCCGTGGATGACCCACTAAAATATAGTAGAAACTAGATATTAAATTTATAGATTTGTGCTTTCTAGAATTTAAGGATATGATTATATGTTTAATGAACATTTGAATAACTAGTATTTTGTGCTTGCATGTAATATATATTTGACATACTATAAGTATATATATTTATCAATATTTTCTTTGTGTTTGTCTTTTAAATATTTGTATATTTGTAGGGTTGGTGTGGCAGAAACAGGGGTTTAGAGGGTTCCGGGGGCACATGTCTCACCAACACAAAATGAGGGTTTCGAACGTTATAGAACTTGACAAACATCGCACGACAAGAGCGGCATACTGACACATGTTAACAACAATCATTTCTACTTTGTGAGATTGAAAGGATAACACCACCTCAATTTGTTTTTATCTTTCAAGTACTAGTTTATTTTGTGTTGGAGATCTACATGTATTGAAAAAATTTCCTCCTTTGTATTTGTTTTTAAACACAATAATTGGATTTTTAAACTAATTTAGAACAATAAAATGTTATTTTCTGTTATAATTGACGTGAAATGTAATAAATTAAATTATAATTTCTCTTACACGTAAAAAAAGAGCCACATACAAAAAAAACTTAAAACTTATATTTCTATTGTTAGCAAGAACTTTGAGATTTACTACAGGCTATATGAGTACCCGCCGGTCGCCGTGTGACCCCCAGAGTTACTAGATTTGGATGGTGTTTTGTACGATCCGATCATACGTAGATTTTTTTTACCCACATATGCAAGAGCAATACCCTTAATGACATATTTTACCCACATATGCAAGAGCAATACCCTTAATGACATAATCAGAATCAACCTGACCACCCGTGTGACGGGTCTATAAATTTATGAGTTCAAATTGGAATTTCAATATCCGATTGTATTTGAATTTGTCCATAGGGATTGGGATTGCGGCTAGCAATTCGCATGAAGCAAATATGAAACGCTATGAGCTGGCCCACTATTGTGGGTCCTCATGGCAATCGAAATTAGGGAGCTTGTCATCAAAGATTGACTGTGGGATGCAACATGAGACTGACTTCATGGGGACATAACCCACAAGGACCTATACAACCAGATGACCGATCATAGCATCACAAGAACTCTTACGCATGGTCTAGAGGAGGGAGCAGGAGAAAACTAAAGCAACCAACACTAATTTTAGATATGGAGTAGCCTACTTCTGGATGATGATGTTATAGATGATGTTATTTGAGGATGATATGTATATTAAATCAAATATTCTAGCCTCTGGTTCTCAAATCCACCAATTTTATTGATGTGTATCTCATATTATTCATTAGATATTTTCCTTACCATGACTTATAGTGGTTTGCATAAGTCAATATCAATACAATGAACTATTATAAAAAACGGGGAGCAGTTTGTGGGCTCTTCATTTCAACTATTTGAAAACCCAAGATAAAGATTATTTATTACTATCTCTGACTTGAGCATCAATTCAATCTATAACATAGTACATATTTTTAGTAAAATAGAATATAAAATTGCAAATATAAATATAATTTATCATATAGATGTATTCATAAATGTTATTTTAATATAAGCATAACCTATTCATTAGTTATAAACATAAATCTTCTGAATAATTGCCTATATTTGGATAGTACCCAATCAATTGATATTCACATGTTATTTATCATGTTGTATGTAAATTTTAAAATTAGAAAAGAATGTTGAGTTTTCATTCTTTGGAAATATTGTAATATCAATTCAAGTTTAGCCAACTTTCACTTGGCCTTTTTAAGATAATATCCCACCAGAAATGCGTTGGATTACGAAAATAGGAACTTGACATACTACAATGTAATATGTGTAAACATAAACTAAGCCCGGTGCTACAATACATACTTTAAATATATAAACTTAACATAATGAATGTGAAATAATTTTTTAAAATAGGATTTAATCTTCAACAATATGCCCGAGGGCACGCACAAGCATGCATGTTGACCCGTTTAGATAGAGTTGAAGTAATAAAAAAAGAAACCTTCTGGAAGACTTTTGATAGTAGTATTGAGTAAGTGGTTATTCCGTCTTATAAAATTGGTAATTTTGTATAATTTTATTGTAATTGATGGTTTTTTTAGGGAAACATGCATTATGTGTCCACTAATCAAAATTTCTGAAATTGTATATATTAATTTCGGGATAACTAAAAAATCAGTCTAGACAACAAAATTTAATTTAATTTTACTAAACCGATCGATTTGATTTGGGAGAGATGAATGGTTTGATTCCACACTAAAGATTTTCGATCCATTAATCAAAATTTTGATTAAGTTGGATATATTTCAATTTGGCCCATACCCATTCCCTGCGGTTCTGTTGTAGAGCAGAGATAGTCGTCACAAATCTCTCTCTCCTTTCCATCTCTTGCAAGACACTGGGCAAGTGTTACAAATGACTAATCAATGAATAGAGGAGGGAGATCGTTCTTCCACTGGCCGAGATTGGTCACGAAAATTGTGCACCCTAGTTTCCATACTCGGAGAAGCTGCATCTATCTTTGTCTGAAGTACATGGTAACGGAGTTAAAAATGTAAGTATAAAACTAAGGGATGATGATCCAAAACTTCTCAGTGACGCCCAACAAAGAGGAACATGATGGAGAAGGGCGTGCAGGCAGAGAGCTAGCTTTATTTACCACACGAGCACTTGTTATCTTTTACTCACCAAAAACGAAAGTACAAGCACAGTGACCTATGCATATCTTTGTCTAGTTAGTAGTAGTCACCTACAACCGCCGAAGCCAAACCGAAGGGATTGAGAAGACGAAAATCTCAAGATTGAGTAGTGGTGGTGGAAGTTAGATCGACACGACACATGAGCATAGCATCTTACCGCTTTATTGAGAAGGAAAACACTTGGAAGAAGCACAACAAAAGATAGGGTGAGATATATAATGGTAATATTATATGCAGCCCACATTCTATCCAAAACTCCTTCAGCAGAACCAAAGCAGGTGAGCGTTTACTAGGGCCTCAAAAAGCACAAAAAAGCATAAGATGCCATGTCGCTCTGTATGCTACTGTTATATTCTGAAAATGAATTTGCTCACTCTCTCTCTCTCTCTTATTGTGTGTCTGTCTCTCTCTATCTCACACAATCTATGTCTCTGTATCTCTCTCTATAAACCAATTGTTTCTGTCTCTTATACAATCTATGTCTCTTCCACCTCCTTTCCTGTTTATCCTTTCCTTCTCACTCAGTCTTCACACCTTTTCCTTTCCCACCAAGCAAACATGCACAACAAGAAGAGCAGCAGTAAGTAAACGCGGAGCCCCAAGTTCATCATTAAAACAGCGGGCAACCCTTCCGAGGCAGCAGCAGCCACTGGTCTCATGGTCTCCTCTGAGCAGCTAACTTCTCTGTTTTCATCTTCTTCTTCTTCTCTCTCTATCCTGGTGTTCGTTTGCTGGATCACCTTCTACAGATCCTTAATTGACTGCAACGAACAGACGTAGGACTGCAGACATCAGCAGCCGAAAATGTAGAGATTGTTACTTGGTTTAATTATTATTATTATAAACGCAGCCGAAAATGGAATGGTAGCAAGCAAGCAAGTACACCTCGACCGTCCTTGTATATAAGGGGGTGGTCAGCCGAAAATGGAATGGTAGCAAGCAAGCAAGTACACCTCGACCGCCCTTGTATATAAGGGGGTGGTCTATTTTGGGGGTGTGCCGATACGACCACCGCCCTTTCTGCCCAAAGGGAGCAAGCCGCCAGCGAAGATCCTTCAAGCTTTCCCACCACCCTACCACCATCCTTCCCGGAGAACGAGGCCACCCAGGCTTAGCCAGGGGAAAGCACACCAGTGCACGGCCACCACCCAATCCATCTTCTTCCTCTTACTCTCCATCCTCCTCTCATTCTTGTCCATTCCCCAAACCCTTGTTACTCGATTTTTTTTTTCTCCCATCTTGCCATTCCCCCCCTCCTTACCCCTTCCCTCTTTTGGTGTTCCGCTGGCTCTGCACCAGTACCAACCAGAGGTGTGGGATCAAAAAATAATGGATGTCCAAGAGCTGCAGCAGCAGAACCTGCGCTGCTCCCCAATGGAACAGTACCACTTCCCACAACCACCATCCGTATTAGATGCCACCGCCACCGCCACCACAACCACCAACACCTCTACCACTCCAGCTAACAGCGGGAGCAGCAACACCACCACAACTAGCAGCAACAGCCACAGTGGAGGCGGAGGAGCAGGCGGGGCTGCGAGTCCCAGCAGCACACCTGGTGCTGCTGGTTCTGGGGGATCAAGGCGTGTGAGCAAGAGTGGGAACGGGAGGGGGAAAGGAGGACCTGACAACGGCAAGTTCAGGTACCGTGGGGTGCGGCAGCGGAGTTGGGGGAAGTGGGTAGCTGAGATCAGGGAACCTAGGAAGAGGACTCGCAAGTGGCTAGGAACCTTCTCTACTGCTGAAGATGCGGCAAAGGCTTATGATAGGGCTGCGATCATGCTCTATGGCGCTCGCGCGCAGCTGAATCTACAGCCTTCGACTGCGCCACCGCAAGCGTCGTCTTCCTCTTCGTCTACTTCTTCTACTGCCACGCTGCGCCCGCTGCTGCCGCGACCTTCTGGTGGATTCCCCTTTCAAGTCACTGGGGCTGCTGCTGCTGCTGGGATCATCTCCAACCCAGGTGCTACTGCAGTTTCGTCGTTCAGCTCTGGGGCTGGGCCTTTCTCTTCAGCTGGCTCTGCGGCAGCTGCTGCTTCTGCTCGAGGCCTGCCTCCGGCATCAGCTGGGGTGTTCCTCTACCCCAGTAACGTCGTCCGTGGAGTCAATGATATGGACTTCAATTACCAACAACATCAACTGCAGCAACCGACTTCAGCTACCCAATTGCACTACAATCAGATCCTTCCCCAACAACATTACCAAGACCAACTACAACATCAGGATGGAATTTCTGCTGTCGACGCCACAACTTCATCTTCCTCCGGTGCCCAAAACCACTTCCGACAAGACGGTAAACCTAATTTCCTCCACGAGGACATCAGCCCCTTCTTAGTGGGCTCCGCCGGGTCCAGCTGCTCACTCTCGTGCACTCAGCCGCTTCCTTTCGAGGCTGCACCAGGGTTCGACTTGGTTCAGTGCGCCATGGAAGTGCCGGGACCTACCCTTCAGCAACCAGCTACTTCGATCGCTGAGCCTCAGTCACCGGCGGCGTGGGATGACTACGCGGCTGCCTCCAGCTTCTGGGATGAGCCCGATCCGTACCTCTTCGACCTGTGGATAGATCGAAGTCACCACTGAATGCTTAAAGAGGATACGGGTGTACATCCGCCCAACAGGCGACCACCTGCCGATTGATTGAAAACGGTCGATCACGGATCGTCAAACATAGGGTTTCTTGCTGCATAAAGCTCCGGAAATTCGTCCTTGCATGCATGGCCAATATCGATTCGCCTTATTTCCCCACCCATTTCATCAATCCATCTCCGTCACATCACCCCATCATTCAACCCCCATTCAATTCTTTTGCTGAGATTTTTTCCTCCGACAATCAAAATGCCGTGTTTACGTCGGCAGGCAGCGCACATCACCCCGATTTGGCCTCTTATTGGCTGCAAGTTTCCCGGATGCCAGCCAGCTACAACTATAGACTACGACAGGAAAGGTATATTTTTAGGTAATCAGAGCCTTGTTCAATCAGGAATTTAGGGTTAGGGTTCTTTTTTATTTCTTCCTTCCAAAGACTGGTGCAGTGCAAGAGGTTTAAGCCCCCTTGTGTTATTTTGTAAGACAAAAAGAATAGGAGAGGTTGATAATACCATAATGAATGGTCCTCGGTCTCCTTAACTCTTTCAAAGTTATCAATTTCATAATACATAATATAGATCAAAGTATATATTGGCTTCCAGAAGCTTTGATTATTCTGCGAGTAATGCTTTCACAAGTCGGTCTTTTTGCAAATTTGGACATGCTAGACCAGATGATTTTTTAAGTTGATTACTCCTCCTTGTCCAGCATGAGACTCATATTGGTAATTGAGGCATTTTATGATCTTAATACGAGTTCTGAATGGGAAGGGTGGTGAATGATATGTTGATTTATGCTTTGATTTGACCTTCATAGAGGTGATCATACAAACTGATATGTTGTACTCCCAATGTCTCTATCCATGTTTTTCTGGTTTGCACCTGGCGGTATGCAGGTGGAGAACATACACAGTGGCTGTGCTTGTTTATGTGATCTGGGCTTCAGAATTGTGCACACATGTACATTTTGCTGGCAAGATAATCATCATCTCTAGCTGTATAGAAAACAATGCCAGATTCAGGCGCAGATGTTTATGTTCTTTCATTCTTTGGACCAATTTGCAGGGTCTTTTAGTCTTTACCATGATCGTTATCTGCTTACTAGTTACTAGAGTGACTGAATGCCTTAGTCGGTTTGCTTTTTCCTTAAGCGGTGAATGTTGTACACGAACAGTTTTTTTTCATTAACACAATATAATATTCTTGTATATTTAAGTTGATCACACGAGCTACAGTGGGGATACTAGAAAGCGTTTGCGTCATGCTCCATTTCAGCCTTATACTTGGTAGTTCATGAAATACTGAATGGATAACGAGTCAAACATGACACCGAACAGCTAGGCACAATGACAATAGCAAAGTTCATGTGGAGTTGCTGTTTGAATTCCAGTTTAAATCTTTTCCGGCGTCATTGCCAAACCGCCATAATTTGCCATTGCTCCACCCGGCGCTGGAGGCGGCGGAGAGTGATGAACGAGAACAAAGTGGTTCGTTTGCCGCCTGTGGAAGGGAGTGACGGATGAGATCACGGACGACTACATTTCTTCATCGGGGTACAATTTAATATTATTTCTCAAGTGGGAAAGTTGCGCAACAGATTTAAGGTCTACTAGTGTCGATTTGTATGGGATCAATGTCTGCTAACTCTGATCTGCTGAAGTTTGGAACTATGTTTGTAGAATCCTAGAATGAGAATCTAGCTAGAAGCCTAACCATGTTTTCTGTGTATTTACTTATGCAAGCATAATAGTAACCATCTCGGGATTCCAAAGATTTTGTACACATAAGGTTTTGATACATGCTTAGTTAAGAAAATGGCATATTGTAACCACTTTACTCCTCAGTATCCTTCAATTTAGAAAGGACCTTAAAAGTAATTTTATTATTTCATAAATAGTTTTTACAAGATGTATAATGATGCTATTCTTAAGAGTTTCATAAATTTTTAATATGAGAACTATTACATATGAGAGTAAGCATCTAACTAATCATCTTTAGTTTTAGTATCTTAAATCCATTTCATCTGATTCATCGTGTGTCTTCGTATCTTCATATATGATAATTATCTAAAACACTGACAATCCAAAATATGGTCAATATATTTCTATACTATATGTGTGGTGCAACTAAAATATGTACATGTAAGTATAATAAACAATTATATCAAATTATCATTAAATAATCAAATTTATATTTTTTATTTAACTTCTCAACCCGTAATTGCTCAATCTCCATGTTATACCCTCTCACCGTAGGCAATGTTTACCTTTCGTGGGGTTTTTGTCCCTACAATAGATTCTCATAACCTTTCTTTTTGTGGGCTTGGTATCATATCAGCCTTTCCTTCCAGACTAGACCTATTAGTAACCTTGATTTTTGGGCTTGGTCACGACTCACTAGTCATTATAATGAATTTCTTTCTTCCATATATATTTTCAACCCTCCAGAGAAGATTTTGGGTTTGAAGAAGTTATGTTCACATATGATGATATACATAGGGTCTTATAGTTTGTAAGAAATAAATAAATAACCAAGAAGGCTAATGATAACACATTCATGAGATTTCAGAAAACATCTGAATTTATAAGAGCACGTATCCATAAGTAACCACGTATCTCATTTCCATGCAGAATTCATGCATTATGTCTTCAAGCACAAACAATATTTCAAAAAGTGTGAAGCAGAAAGCAAGCAGACAAGACCTTGTAGCCAATTTTTCTAATATTTTTAACATTATTAAGTGCACATTTTCTTCAAAAGCAGATGCTTAATTTTTCTAATATTTTTAACAATTTATACACATAATATACGTAAATAATATTATGATTTGTGAATGTTTTACATAATTAAACTTATGAATACCTCTAAATTTGATACTAAGAACATATTAAATTAGTAGCTAACTATATATTCATGCTCATTTAATATAGAATGAATATTAAATTAGTAACTAAGAACATATTAAATCAACAACTAACTATGTATTCATATTCATCTAATATAAATATATAAGTATACACTCATATATTAAATCAGTAACTAAGAACATATTAAAATCAGCAGCTAACTATATATTCATATTCATTTAATCTAGAATGAATATCAAATTAGTAGCTAATAATACATTAAATAAATAACTAAGTATATATTCATATTCATTTAATATAAACATGTAATCATACACATATAGATATAAACTACGTTACTGACATTAATGTTACTGTATAAAATATCAGAATTGGGAAAAAACAGTAAAAAAGGGAAAAAGCGGGGAAAAAAGTGGCCAAAGTGGGAAAAAAGTATCCAAAGAGGATTAAAAGCGGCCAATTAACTAAAATCCACTCAACAACCACTTGGAGTGCATTTTAATCGGTATAGACCTTGTGCAGCTTAAGCAGCCACCTAGCACGCTTTTTAAAACATTGAGTACATATCTAAACATCTAAGCATTCAACATAATCAATCGACATTATCTGTATATATGTATATCTTAAAGTGTCACTATCATATTCAAAACATTCTAATCTAACGTATGTCCTAAACTAGGGTTTAGAATTATTTTGGGTTGGGCAAGGAATAAGGTTACCAAACCCTAATCCCATAGCATCACGATTCCTTAGTCTCACTAATCCTATTTAGAAATTAGGTGAAGTCCTATAATCAAGTTAATCATTTTAGGTCATTAAGAGTAACTATATCAGATTATACAACTCTAGTCATCATGACAAAGTAGATCATGTTCTAAATTTTAATTTTCATATTTATGACTCTTAACCTTAATCATGATCATTATTATCTAAAATGCATCAAGGATTTAGATTCTCATTGATTGAACACATTAAGGTATCATGAGTATTTAGATTAGATCAAGTACATTAAGACCATAACAAGATATACATTGATTTCATAATCCTAATTATACATGTGTAATTATCCACTTTAGAATCCCTACATATTTATCATCATTATCATTGCATATTGTATTCCCATAATATTAAGAAATATCATATTATAAAATGAATTAAATTTGTTTAATGTATTCAACACTTTCGTCATCAATAATAGGGTTTTCATGTCTCAATTACTCATTAATTATGTATTAGCCCTAATTATGGAACAATTAGCATAATTAGGCATTAAAGGTATTACTTTTAGATTCTGCATATATCCCCGATTAATTTAATATATAGTTTTGATATATTTATCTAATCCTAAAAGTTTCTATCATTTAAACAAAATAAGACATATATCTTAAACATAAGGACACGTGATGACTTCTCATTGGTCAACACTATAAGAATCTAGTTCCATGTTGTTAAGTTGGGGCGCGGTTCAAGACCTTGGTAAACCGGCCATATGTGTTCGGTTCACTGAATTGAGCCTTCGGGTGTGTACTAGATCGCAATTGGCTTTCCCCTTCCCCCGTTCTATCAATATTGCACTTCCTTGCACATGCTGCTTGTGGCATACAACTCATAAAAACAAGATTAACTAATGCGGAAGCGTACCATTAACATCGGAATGATTGAAAATCACTAAAAATTAAAACTGTTTATCAAGAGATCCATTTGCAGGAAGACTCTTTCATTTAGAACCAAAGTAAAACATTACAGTTTGGTTCACATATACATTACATGCATCATTGCACCTCGAGGCATACATGCACAAAATCTCAGATCGAAGTATCAAAACACTAACTCCTAGGACCTGAGAGTACATAGATGACGCATAGGACTAACTACACCAGACTAGATAGCCAATGTCTCCACCTGATGGATCACTGCTGTCCCTGTGTCTGCTGCTGCTGCTCTTCTCCTGCAGAAGAGTTTCTGCCTTGATATATGCATCTACCTAAAAACATTAGATCTCACGGGGGTGAGACAATTATAAAAGTTACCCCAGCGGGAGATATAACTCTCCGCCAAAACATTGTCATTGCAGTTTAATAGAAATAAACTGAATAGTGGGATAATATAATTCAATAGAAGATAATCAACATCTATACAGACTAGAGCAACATTCTTATGCAAGTATTTCAGTTATAAACTGATAAGGCAACATGTCTCATGTTCAATATGATTTAAAGGAACATAAGTATATCTATGTATTAAGGACATGCTAAGCAGTATGACATAAACTAGTGGTTCTCGCATTTCAATCTTATGAAATTACGCTACACGGCTGATTATATTTTACAAACAGATTTAAGTTCTGAGGAGATGAGGTATACCGCTCATACTCCAACCAACCATTTCTAGAATCGAAATCGGTACCATAAATAAGTCAATAGAAGAGCCAGATTCCCATGACCTCCCACATCCTGGTCAGCATAGGACTACAAGCAGGACTGTGTCGACTGCTCAAATAGCTTTCCAGGGTATACTGGAACTTCGCTATAGAGTTACAGCGTCAACTACACTCTCATCGGCAATTGAGAGCATTAATATTTATCTCCATTGACCCGACATAAAATAACATTGGGAGATTAATGATACATCAATCCCAACCATCGGGAGATTTATGTTACATCTATCCCGACACATGAAGGATTGAGAGGTTTGATGTTTACCTTCCCTCAATCTCTTCACTCGGAAGTAAGGATATTTTTGCCCATTTACCCCCACATATTCAAAATATGTGAATTCCAGGAATTCCATAGAAAACTGTTTCACCATCACCAACTGCTGACGATGATGGATCTATGGTCAGAGCACTACATGAATAGATTTCAATTGATTAATTAAGTACATTTTCATATTCTTTTAGCATCAGGCAAGTTCTCAAACAAAACTTATTATGACAATGCTATAAAGAAACATGTACTATTTTCATCAATTACTTAATAGTCTTTAAAAGACATTGGGAATTCACTCCCTTATTTCAAGACTGGGAACTCTCATCCATTCACAATCTCATCACCATAATCATATGGTCCTAGGTAATTAAACCCTTGATTCATCATTAAGCATTGTTACCACTTTTCCAGGTAACCATCACCTTCAGGTCAATTGACCAAGGCAAACTTGATACTTGCTATTACACGCATCACACATGGTACTTGAGGCCTATTAACTCTCTTGTTACCTCTCATTAGGCATCAAGGTATATTATGGCACTCAAGGCACAGTCACAATAGTGAATTAAACATCATAGCTCATACCTGGCCATGATCATTATTTCAATATACCTGCATGGTTAGCACAGATGATAACAATGATATCAATTGCATATCAGAATCATGTACATCAAATATGAATTCACTATTCATGGGTAACACCATTATTCCCTCACCAGGATTAGGGTTTCCCATTTCATGTCACATGGGGATAATCATCCCATTATCACATCAAAGATATGGTTTATCACCATATTTCCCAAGCTTAGAGTTTGTTAAGAATTACATAGCATTCCCTAGATTTGAGTTTCACAGAACATCAAACATTAGGGTTTTTCATGAAACCATCCTAAGTCAGGGTTTCACATAAATTTCACACTAGAAAAGGATTTACATTCAATAACCCATAATTAGGGTTTACTATTCATCCCAATTAGGGTTTCATATTCCATCACCCATACTTAGGGTTTACTATTCATCCCAATTAGGGTTTCATATTCCATCACCCATAATTAGGGTTTACTATTCATCCCAATTAGGGTTTCATATTCCATCACCCATAATTAGGGTTTACTATTCATCCAAATTAGGGTTTTGGATCACATTAATCTTGATTAGGTCTATGCACATCATCACCCTGAATTTGGACTACATCCATACCATAGATTAGGGTTTCAATTATAAATTACCGTGGATTAGGTTAAGGTTCAACAACCTTGTCAATTAAGGTTTATCTTCATGATTAGGGTTTCATGATCTCTTTACTTAAGGATCATACCCAAATTCACCACATGAATCATACTCATGTAGCAATTCCATATTATCATTCTCTCAACTTAAATAGGTCATATCAACCCTTTAGTCAAGTTCATACAACTATGAATGACATAGTGTACCAAGTCATTGATCTTATGACAATTAGGGTTTCTTCCTTAATTGACACCAATCCCTAGGTACCATTAGGGTTTCAACCTTTGTACCTTTATTGACTAACATGACTAACCATCATTGGATCATTGGAACTATCATTACCTTCAATATCCAAGTGATTGAACCACTAACAACCTCCATGCGGTTTTGAAGTTTCATCACCAAACGGTTTTGAAACCGTTTGTCACCAAACGGTTTTGAAACCATTTGCTCCCAAATGGTTTCAAGACCGTTTGGTCTCAAACGGTCTCAAGACCGTTTGGGCCAAATCAGTCCCAAAACCGCAAGGGCTCACTTGGTCAATCATCAATTCAATCTTTGTCCAATTGCATCATTGAATCGAATATTGATTATTCAATTGAAGAAATCATCAATCCATACCCTTAGATCATTATCCATGGGTCAAGGATCAACCACTAACCCACCAAATGGTTTTGAAACCATTTGGTCCCAAACGGTTTCAAGACCGTTTGGGCTCAAATGGTCTCAAGACCGTTTGACCCAAATTGTCTTGAAATCATTAGGACCAACACTACTACAAAACCTACATTTAGTGTCGGTTATTTAAAGCCTTTAGTGTCGGTTTCTAAGCGACACCTATGTGGGCGACACTAAAAGTCCACCCATTAGGCGTCGGTTCCAAAATCGACGCCCAAACACTTCGCGCGCCACCGAAAACGCGCCATCATGGGACTATAGGCGTCGGTTATTAGGTAAGAACCCGACGCCCAAACCCTTCACGCCACAGAAAGGGTGCCATCTTGGGCACTATCAGTGTCGGTTATTTACAAATAACCGAAGCCATATATCTTCACGCCACACGAAATAGACGCCGGTTATTTGTAAAAAACCGGCACTATAACATTATGTGTCGGTTATTTACAAATAACTGACGCCTATTGGTTTTTTTTTCTGCCAGTCTGCAGACCTGCTGTGGCTGGTCGCAGGATGAGAAACCTGTTCAGTTCAGTTATGAACTGCAGGTTTTACGACATCCATTGATATCAGCCGACAACAGGCCGCAAACCTGCAAAATTAACAATAAAAGAGTAGCACATGCATTTAGCAATGCAACCTACAGTTCCATTTTATTTTCACACATTTATAAACATTCACACATGCTAGCAATCTGTAGTTCCATTCATTCACATTCACACATGTAGAAACATTCATATAGCAACCAACACTTTTATTCATTTTCACTCAGACACATGTAGAAACATCCAGACATGTAGAAACATTCACACATATATTCTAATTCAGAAATTCATTTACAAAGTATCATTGTTTAGTCATTATTCGCTATCAGGATCCCAATTATATTTTAAAGCCCCCACTAATTGTATGGCTGTTGCCCATTCTTCTACTACTTCATTTAATTCTCCCATCGTATAGGGAGCATTAACATTTGGTAAGTCCTTTCCTATAATGGGGTTAGCTTTAAACACCTGTAAAGAGAATGATGTATATATATAATTAACGAGCTATAAATAAGATTGATATATTTCGATCATATTATCTAATGAGACTATATAATACCTGAGCAATACATTCGATATCTAGTACGACATGTTTGATAATCATGTGCATATATCGCATGACATAGTATCCACATGCCCATCCATTGTCTTGTGTAACACACTATAAATTCAAACATACAAAATATTAAAAAATACAACTAATTAAGCATTGTTCACATAAATAATATATACATATATTACAGTCGGGAACTTACTTTCACGTTCTTCCAAATTATTGGCTGGTTCTTTTTCGTGGGGACCTTTCCTCCAGCCTTTTTGTACTCCTCAAAACCCCTACATGTTAATGTAACACAGAACATTGCAATTAAATAGTAATGTAATAACATATGTTAACGGATATGAAAAATGAAATATTTCTCACCGAAATATTGCCATTTTCATTATGTGTCCAAATCTTGTATTCAATTTACCCCCCTTAGGATCTAGATAATACACAGTGAACGTCTCGGGGGAAATAACCAATAACTCCCAATGCCTACCCCTAGAGGAAAAAAAGTTAAAAATTAATAACTCAAAATCCACAATAAAATGTAATTTTCTTAAGTCCAAATTATAATAAGCAAAGTAAACTTACTCTACATTGAATGGAGCCATTATCACCGTCTTCTTTTTTATAGCAAAATTTGAAAAAGCCTCACAGTAGTATTGTTGAACTGATGTAGGGTCTTTAGCTACTAGACTAATTAAGGATGGAATCAAAAACCCTACATGTTCGAATCCAAAATCTGCACATATGTTGTCTAAGTAGCTGCACAATATGTATTAATTACGCATGCATTAATAAATAAGAAACCAGATCACCAGATCATACACAAGGTATATGGATGTATAAAGAATATCTCACCTTATCCATAGCTCTATCACAGATGTATTTAGCCAATCATATCGAAACAACTCCAAAATATCTTGTATAAATAGTTTTGTTTCATATGACTGACCTGTAGAATCTGAATCAGAAGAAACAGTTTTAGGGGAGTTTATATCATGTTCCCTTAACCATACTGCCATACCCCTACAGTTAGGACCTAACGGGACAGGTAGGTCTTGTGGAATCCAACTAGGTAATGCAGGAGGTGGAAGTGGAGGCCTAGATGCTGTGGGTGTCTTCTTTTTAACCTATATATATATATAATAATTTCAGATCAACTGCCAGCATATACACACACTAACAATTGAACGTAATGTAAATTTACCACACCTTTTCAGTAAAGAAGACATACACTTTTTCCCACAATATCACTCCGCCTACTGCCTCACCAAGCGTTTCACAATCTGGGTGGGCATATGGCAGTGGAAGATCCATCCACTGGGGGAATATATGTATCGGGCTCACCCGAATCCAACCAGCTGGTACTGGAGACCCGTGACACGTTTCCCCTGGTAGGGATGGGTAAGCTGACGCCTCTTCCACGACATATTCTTTACTTTTTAGACGGCATGGCTTCAACCCCTACAAAGTTTTGTGTAAAGAATGTTATATACATATATACATATCATCTTTTTTTGAAACGAATGCAATTTCATATATACGTATCATCTTGAATTAAAAAACTAGTTACTATGTCATAAAAATACTTACAGTGGATGTGCTAGGTGGTGGTTCTACAGGATTACTCCCAACCTCTGCAGTAGGAGTAGGAGTAGAGTCTGCAGTAGGTATTGTCTGGTAAGTGGCAGTCTGAGATGCCTGCCACTTTTTCATTGCTTCTTCGAGTTTTTCTTCGAGTTTCCTATCAAATAGCTTATCCACCTATACATGGATAAAAGAAACGTCAAATTCTAATTTTTGAATTCTCTTTTACAGTAACATCTACAAGGAAAAAATATGTTACATCTTCTTGTGAAAGTCCCGCTTTTGGGACATATTTGCGCTGGGATGGCCCAAAAAAAGTTTTGATGCCCACACCAGCGCCTACAGCCCTAACACGTCCAGGATGCTCTGGGTTACCCAGAGCAACTGTCAATTCATCCCTTGTGCCCTCAGGGATGAACTTTCCTTGTTTCCTCAGCTCGTGCAGCTCCTGCTAATCGCCAAAACAAAAATTTGTACTTAAGTAAACAACACAAATAATCAATATTCGAATGATTGCTGTAAGAGTTGTATTTTACCATTTTTGCAGCCGCCTCAACAGTTGCAGCCTTAGTTAATTCTCCCTTCTTATTTTGCCTCCCAGCTATCCAGACATCATGGCGAGGCAGAGGTGTGCTACCTATGGTAGAGGACTCCTGAGTAGCAGCAGATTGAGCAGCAGTAGCCTCAACCTGTAGTCTTTGGCGAACGCCTGCATACCCCTTTGGACCCATTGTGTGGTCATGCACATTCAGTGCACACCTTGATCTTTGTGCCTCACTGAGGGCCTAGTTAGTATACAAATTAATGATTTGGTTAGTAACACTAAATGTTAATCTTGAATAAGTGAATACAACATATATTAATTAATGAGATTGAAACTGACGCCTAATACCTTGAATTCATCAGTTTGTTTTGAAGCGACAAACGCGTCCCATTCTTCTTTGTCCAGGAAGTTCCACTGTTCAGTGGCTGTCTTCTTCCTCTTATCAACTTCTTTTATGTATTCTCTGGTGAGATTTGTCCTATAGTTCCTTAGGACTCTCCCACACCGTTGCATCACGCATTTACGATGCAGCTTTTCATCAAATTCAAATATACTCTGCAAAATAGAATTGCTATTAACTAGTATCCAAAAATTTAGTAATCTACAAAATAGAATTGCAAATTAATAATAACTCACGCATAAATCCCTCCATATTAAATCTTTCTTCTCCTTAGAAACATTATGCCAAGAATCTAAGCGACAACCGCAATGGCTACGAGTAACAAACCCAAGATATGAAATAAATGAATTGCGATTCACACCACATGCATTTCCTGCATTATCGAAATCCACAACAAGTTTGGGTCCATTGCCCTTTTACGCAATTAACTTCTTCATCATAGTGATGCCCCTTCTCTTGTCAACTTTTTGGTACTGTTGATCAAGTGCCTCAAGTGCTTCAGATGGTACCTGTGCATCATCAACCTAAAATTTGACAAAATAATTCACATTTACAAGATATAACTATAAATGGACATATAGATATAAATATATGATATATTTTTAAAACTTACATTGTGAGGCAGCGCATTGATGTCCTCACCCTCACGGTAGTCATCAGCACGGTCATCAGGAGAATGGTTAGCCATCTGCAAATTCACATTCAAATTGTAAAGTTCACATTTTAAAGTAGTAATTCAAAGTGTAAAGCTCACATTGTAAAGTAATTCAAATTGTAAAGCTCACATTGTAAAGTAATTCAAATTGTAAAGCTCACATTGTAAAGTTCAAATTCACATTCAAATTGTAAAGCTCACATTGTAAAGTAATTCAAATTGTAAAGTTCACATTGTAAAGTAATTCAAGTTCTAAAGCTCACATTGTAAAGTTCACATTCACATTGTAAAGTAATTCACATTATAAATTAAGCTCACATTGTAAAGTTCACATATTCAGAAAAAATAAAAACGTATAAAACAAAACATATATACCTCTAATATTGTGATTTTTTATCAATTAACAATCCTTCATTGTGATCTCCGCGCACATACAAGTCATCATTAGCTTCAATATTTGTTGGTGTTGGCAACCCAACTGAGAATGGACTGGAGTCATCATACTTATCATAGTATTGTTCTTCATCTATAGGATCTTCAACGAACTGTCTTTTACCATGAAGAACAACCGACCATTTATCGTTTGTAGGATCATCGATATAAAATACTTGTTTCGCCTGTGATGCCAATATGAATGGTTCAGCCTTCTCGCCAATCTTTTCAAAGTTCACTAAAGTGAAACCCAATTCATCCACTATAACTCCTTTGGTGTTATCAACCCAACTACATTTGAAGAGCGGAATTCTGAAATCTATGTAGTCAAATTCCCATATGTCTTCAATGACACTGTAATATGACATTTTAGCTTCACGTGGACTCTTATCCTTTGCACTTGCAAAAAACATAGTCAATGCTTGAAGGGTGACCCCACTGTTTTGGACGACACTCTTATCATCTTGGCGCTTTGTGTAATATGTGAATCCATTAATGTCATACCCTTCATAAGACATAACAGTCAACTTTGGTTTAAAGGCGAGGCATTTGATAGTTTCAGTAATATCATCTAGTGTTTGAGATAGTTGATGTAAGACTTTATCTTCAAACCACTTAATAAAAGTCTTGTTATGCTCTCTAGTAAGCCAAATTGTATTGGCTCGAGGATATTGTCTTTTGAAGAAATTGGTATGTTCCTCGATATAAACGTTCACTTCGTCCATGTGGTGTAAAATATACAAATGACCTTGTTCCAACTGCTCACGGCTGATTACTTTCACATGTGAACCCAAAATTCCTTTGCCAAATAGCTCGTCAATATTCTTGTCATTATCAGGAGTGTCATTACCACTGAGAAAGTCATTGCAGAAATCCATAACCTCTCTCGCCACATAACCTTCAATTATACTCTCTTCAGGCCGATAGCGGTTTCGAACATCACCTTTAAAAATGCTCATGTATCGTTCAAAGGGATACATCCAATGCAAGAAAACCGGTCCCAAGATTTTCACTTCCCTAGTCAAGTGGACAACAAGATGTACCATGATATCAAAGAAAAAAGGAGGGAAATACATCTCAAGATGACATAGGGTAACAACCACTTCTCTTTGTAAATTATCAAGAGTCTCAGGGTCAATAACTTTGCTGCAGAGACTGTTGAAAAAGAAACAAAGTCTGGTGATTGCAAACCTTACATGCTTCGGCAATATAGATCGAATTGCCACGGGAAATATTTGTTGCATTAGAGTGTGACAATCATGATATTTAAGACCTATCAACTTCAAATCTTTCATTGATACCAAACTACGGATGTTGGATGAGTAACCATGTTGCACCTTAACATTTACCAAGCATTCACAAAAAGCTTTCTTCTCCTTTCTAGACAACGTGTAACAAGCGGGAGGTAAGTATGTTCTTTTATTACCCATTTCACGTAATTCTGTTAATTCTAACCTTATTCCCATTTCACGTAGGTCTAGTCTGGATTTTATCCCATCTTTAGTCTTACCTGGTATATTTAACAGAGTACCAATGATGCTATCACAGACATTTTTCTCAACGTGCATTACATCGATACAATGTCTGACTGTCAAAGAACTCCAATAAGGAAGATCCCAAAATATTGACTTCTTCTTGAATGAAGAATTGTCACTCCGTGTAGTACATTGTGATCTCTTACCAAATTCATTGACAATGTCTTTTACTCTTTCATAAACAACCTCCCCTGGTATAGGTTTAGGTGCACTCCGTTCCTCATTCAATCCATTGAATGCTTTGCGCTTCCTATGATACAGATGGAATTTTGGAAGAAACCTTCGATGACCGAGATATACATTCTTACCGACATGTTTTAGTCTTATTGAATCAGTGTTCTCTTCACATATAGGACACGCTTTAGCTCCTTTGACACTATATCCAGACAAATTCCCATATGCTGGAAAGTCATTAATAGTGCAAAACAACATAGCATGCAAACGAAATGTCTCTCTTCATGAAGCATCATAGGTCATCACACCTTCACCCCAGAGTTTCTTTAAGTCATCAATCAGAGGTTCAAGATAAACATTGATGTCATTTCCAGGTTGTTTAGGGCCCGATATCAACAACAACAACATTACATACTTATTTTTCATACACAGCCAAGGAGGAAGATTGTATATAACAAGCATGACTGGCCAAGTGCTATTTTGGCTGCTCAATGTCCCGTACGGATTCATCCCGTCTGTACAAAGCCCAAGTCTTAGATTCCTATCTTCTTCACTAAATTCATGGTACAATAGATCAATCTTCTTCCACTGTGGGGAATCAAACGCATGTCGTAGGATCCCATCATTATTTTTCTTAACATCTGCATGCCACCTCAAATTCTTCGCATCTATCGGATTGGAAAACAAGCGTTGAAACCGTGATATTATAGGTAGATACCACATCACCTTGGCAGGAGAACCAGTTTTGGACTCCCCCGAAGTCGTCAATTTATACCGTGACACACCACATTTTGGACAATCTTTCAAATCCGCATAGTCCTTTTGAAATAATACACAATCATTCGGGCATGTGTGTATCTTCTTGGCATCCATTCCCATTGGGCACAACAATTTCTTTACCTGGTATGTTGAGATTGGAAGCTCGTTTCCTTCAGGAAGCATTTCTTTCAACAAAGACAGCAATGACGTGAAGCTTTTGTCGCTCCATCTATTGTTAGCTTTCAACTTATACAATCTCAACACAACGCTAAGCTTCGTAAACTTAGTACAACCTGTGTATAACGGCATCTCAGCATCATGCACAATGTTTCTAAAAATGGGAGGTGGATCGGTGTGCTCTACCCCACAACTATCCAGCATCGCATCAACGATGTCTACTGGAAATGGTTCATTCACATCTACGTCATCGTAGGCAATTTCTTCTTCCACACAAGCACTGCTATCGAAATCCACTGGTTTTGGGTTTGAAATCTCTCCATGCCAGTGCCATTCTGTATAGCCTTGTAAGATCCCGTTGCACATGACATGAGTTTTGATTTCGTCACCAGTGTTGACTTTCAAGTGGTTACCGCAATGCCTACATGGACAGTAGAACCTATCTCCAGGTTATTTCCTATGTTCCTCGGCAAATCTAATAAACTGGTCAAGACCAGAAATAAACTCTGGGGTGCAGCGATTGCGAATGGACATCCATGATCTATCCATTCTATGATCAAAGAGAAAACAAGTATATATTAGGACAAGATTAGGGTCTAGGGTTAACAAATACATGTGATGTCATTCTTATATATAATAAATGTGTACCACCTATCCCATTCTTGAATACCTAATCTCACTAGTAAGTGTATAATGTGTATTGGGTTTTTAAGAAAATTTCGGCAGCATTTCCCCGCTGTTCTCCAAGTACATATGTACTTAGAGAACAAACGGGGAAATGTTGCGGAAATTTTCTTGAAAACCCAACACACATTATATACACTTACATCCTAAGCGAGATTAGGTGTTCAAGAACAGTCCCAAATCGGGGACTATCCAAGATTTACTCCTAATGAGTAAATCTTAGATGGGTTTCTAGGCCAACAAATAATGTGTTGTCATTCTTATACCTAAAATCCTAGTTCTTCAAGTTAGGGTGATTATTGATGTCTTTAAAAGCATGATTGGCAATTTAGGGAAAAGTTCATCATTTACATTCCAAGCATGTCACATGTGTGCATTACAGTTCATCATTAAGCAAAAGAAGGGTGATTAGGATTGTCACCAAGAATATAGCTAAACTATTAAACAATGATTATAGCTAAACTATTAAACAATAGACTTGCCACACATAAAACACCCTATACAACTATAAAACAAAAAAGTATTAAGTATATATGCATGATACAATAACTATTTTGCATCACATTACAACAGACTTATCATTGATACCTTACTAACTTATTGCTACATTTACATATCATCACTTGATCAAAAATTACAGCAGTACATTTAACCAAAGTATGCATTCTAAAATCTATGTCATGATTAGTTACATGTAATTTACTTGAATATACAGCAGTACCCGATTACTATGTTTTACATACAAAGTATGCATATTAAATTAACTAAGGCTTATCATAGAACATGTATTGTATAGACAATAGAGGATTCAGCTCAGTAGAAGCACAAAATCAGTACCTAAACCCTAAAATCACACCTTTTTAGCATTTATTCTAACAGGTTTATGTAGATCAATATGTGTATGAGCAGGCTGGCACCTTGAGAGAAGTAAATAAATTAAAAAAAAAAGAAAAACGCCCAGCAACAGGGCAGGCAACTTGAGAGAAGAGGAGCAGAGGAAGAAGAAGAAGGCAGGGCGGGCACCTTGAGGAAAGAGGAGCAGCGACCATAGCAAGTCCTAGCAGCTACCGGCGGCGACGAGAGGAGCGGCGAGGCTAGGAGACCTAGCTGCTACCGGCGACGGCGGAGAGGGCGGCCGGCGGGCGGGCGGGCGGCGACTGCTTCTCACAGCGATGGCAACGACGGGTGAGCACGGAGGAAGGAGCGGCGGCGACGGGCGTTGGAGCACGAACGGCAGGGAGGGGCAGCGGTAGCAGGGAGCAAGAAATCGCCGGAGGTTAGGGAAATCGGGAATGAAATAGGGAAAGGAAAGAATCGGTCGGGCTGGTGAGCTATTAAGTTGACAATAAGTGTTGGTTATTTAAAAAAACCGACAACTAAACCTATAGTGTCAGTTATTTAGTTATGAACCAACACCTATACTAAGTGTCAGTTATTTAAAAAAATCGACAACTAAACCTATAGTGTCGGTTATTTAGTTATGAACCGACGCCATATGTAAAATTTTGGAGCCAATTTTTTCGCTGGAATTTTGGGTTTGGCGGTTGAGTTTAGGTATCGGTTGTTTATTAATTAACCGACACTTAAGAAAAGCGGTACCCGTGTCTGGTCAACCTTCGTAGATTGGATGTCGGTTTATGTTATAAACCGACACTGTAGAGTTTAGGTGTCGGTTTTTGTATACAACCGACACCTTAAAAAGTGACTTTATAAGCCATTTCTGTAGTAGTACAATCAAGGATTTCTTCAATCAACTTGATTAGGGTTTCCATTTAAAGGATCGTGCATACATTGGATCAATCAATTGAGTCCATTGGATCATCATCCAACATGTGATTAAGTTCAGACCTCAAACGGTCAACTAAACCAAACGGTCAACTCATCCATGCGGTTTGGAGTCCAACTTCACCAAACGGTTTGCAAACCGTTTGGTCTCAAATGGTTTGATGAAACCGTTTGGACCAAAGGTCCAAGACCGTTTGCTCTTGATTTTTTATTAAGGTGTGTGCTTATGAACATGTTATCATCTTCAACCTTTAAACTCACGGAACTACTGTCATTTTCCTTGGCAACTCCATCAATTAAGCAAGGCTATTGCAATAATGACAATTAACTCATTTGCATGAAGAAATCGAATTCAATGATAAAGATTAAGGGTTTAAGTTATATAACCCGCCTTCAAATCTGATCCCAAGCTCCAAGCTTCACAGATCCAATGGTGGTTGAAGCTCTAGCAACCTCCCAAGGTTGTTTCTCAAGCTTTTGGAGTGAAAGGATCGGCTAGGGTTGAAGATGGAGTGAAGAAATGAAGGAATCATACATTGTTTTATGATTTTCACCATGAAATCAAGAAGAACGAAGGTCAAAGGATTACCAACAGGTTGGGGACGTGCTCCCTGCTGTTCTTTAGCTCTCGTGGTCGATTTTACAAGCAAGGGGAAGAAAGGAATCGAGAAAGATCCTTAGGTGGGTTGGATAAGGATCTTTTATAAGAAAATTGATGAAAGAGATAATGTTTTATTAAAAAATCAATTAATTCCAAAAATGGTATCACCTTTTCCTCCTTGGTTTGCTTGCATGCAAAGGCAACTCAAACCCACCGAACTCCCCTCCATTATCCATGGATTAAGGGAAAAGAATTTAAGCACCTTAATCCATTTTTTCGGTCCTTGCAAAGCTCAAGGACGTCCACACACACATATGAATTCCACCATTTTAATTTTGGTTGAAGGCCCTTCAATTATTTTATTTATTTTTGCATGAATGTTTCCATTATGCTTAAATCTTGATTATTTTAATATCAAGATTCTCTCTCCTTCAACTTAATTCAAATGAGGCGCTCCTCTCATTTTATTTGCTCCACATGATGCCAAGAAATATTAGGGACCTTTTTGAAGTGGTAAATTACATATTGCACCCTAGGTTTTGGGTAAATTGCACATTACACCAAAACTAAGTTTTCATGCACAAACATTGCTTTATCAGCTCTTTCTTGGAATTTAGGCTATCACAAGCCATACCCCTGCATCATCTTCATTCCCATGATGCTTTAACACATGAGGAACATATTATCATGCACAATTTGCAAATAGACCCATCAACTTGGGTAATTTTCTCTTTAGTCCAAAACATGCAAAATATTGATTTCAACAATATTCAAAAAGGACTAAAATTGTAATATAAGTTCCTCTTGAGCCTTAATTATTTTTTCAAAAGATAAGAGCATGCATATAATCACTTATTAAGCAAAACACCTAGGGTTAATTCATAACCCAGGTCAGGGATGTTACAAGTTTATCCACCCCTTACAATGATTTCGTCCTCGAAATCATCAACAAAACATTAAGAGAAAAGAGTAGGATATTTCCTCCTCATCTCATCCTCTAGTTCCCATGTAGCTTCTTCAACGCCATAGTGATTCCAGAGAAATTTTACAAGACTAATGTCTTTCTTTTTCAACTTCTTGATTCTTCTGTCAAGAATCAACACTGGCCCTTCCACATAAGATATGTCATCATTTAGTTCTACCTCCACAGGTTGTAGAACTAACTCAGTGTTAGGATGACACTTCCTCAACATAGATATATGGAACACTGGGTGCAATCTATGCAACTCAGGTGGTAACTCCAGCTTATAGGCTACCTTTCCCATCCTCTCAATGATTGGATAAGGCCCCATAAATCTCAGAGCTAACTTCCCTTTCTTTCGAAATCTCAGGATACCTTTCCAAGGTGAAACCTTGAGGTACACCCTATCTCCAACTTGGAATTCTAAGGGTCTACGACGCTTGTCAGCATAGGATTTCTGTCTATCCTGGGCTGTTTTCAACTATTGTTGTATGATCTTTATCTTCTCAGTTGTTTGTTGAACCAGATCAGGACCCAAAAGTTGATATTCACCAGTTTCATACCAACATAGGGGACATCTACAACATCTACCATACAAAGCCTCATATGGTGCCATCTCTAAACTGTGCTGATAGCTGTTATTATAAGCAAACTCTATCAAGCTCACATGTAGATCCCAACTCCCCACAAACTGAAGGACACATGCCCTAAGCAAGTCCTCCAAGGTTTGTATCGTCCTATCAGACTGTCCATCTGTATGAGGATGAAAAGTTGTACTAAACCTCAGCTGAGTGCCCAAAGCTTTATGAAGTCGTTCCCAAAAACAACTCGTAAACTGAGGACCGACCTCTATCAGAAACTATGGTAACTGGTATCCCATGCAGCTGCACTATCTCATCTATGTAGATTTGTGCAAGCTTCTCAGCTGTATAGGTTGTCTTGACAGGTAAGAAATGTGTTGTCTTCATCAACCTATCAACTATCACCCAAATGGAATCATGACTTTTGGCTGTTCTAGGCAAACCAACCACAAAGTACATAGTTACATGATCCCACTTCCATTGTGGTATAAGTAGGGGTTGCATTGTTCCTGTGGGCTTTTGATGTTCAGCTTTAACCTACTGACACACCAGACACCACATAACAAACTCAGCAACATCCTTCTTCAAACCAGGACACCAATACATATCTTTTAAGTTATAATACATCTTGGTGCTCCCTGGATGCATAACATACATTGAAGAATGAGCTTCTTCCAGAACTAACTTTCTTAAGTTATCAACGTCAAGTACTACCATCCTATCATGGTAACAGACTACCTGATCATCAGAATCATGGAAGCCATCCCGCTTCTCACTACCATACTCTCACCTGATCTGCTAAATCATAGAATCAGTCTGTTGTGCTTCTTTATACTACTGTCTCAGAGTTGGTTTTATGTACATCTCAGCCAATAACCCGGCTAACAATGACACTTTAAGCTGAACATTGTTTTGCCTCAAGGAGATAAACATATCTCTCTTAGAGAACATTAAGGACTTTAGTTGTGCTTTATCTAGGGCTGGTGTTGCTGATTTTCTACTTAATGCATCAACAACCACATTGGCTTTCCCTGGATGATAATCAATTGTACAATCGTAGTCCTTGATTAACTCCATCCAGCGGCATTGCCTCATGTTTAGTTCATGCTGAGAAAATATATACTTTAGGTTCTTATGGTCTGTGAAAATCTAGAATGTTTCTCCATAGAGATAATGTCTCCAGATCTTCAAGGCATGAACCACAACAGCTAACTCTAGATCATGTGTCGGATAATTCTCCTCGTGTTTCTGAAGTTGTCGAGAAGCAAAAGAAATCACTCGCTTATCCTACATCAACACACATCCTAAGCCATTCTTAGATGCATCACAAAAGACTATGTACCCCTTTCCGTGCTCAGGTAGCACCAACACAGGTGCACTTGTCAATCTTTCTTTCAGAAACTGGAAAGATTATTGACACTTGTCACTCCAGACAAAAGGAATTTCCTTCCTTGTCAACTTGGTCAGGGGTAAGGCTATTGAACTGAAGTTCTTAATGAACCTCCTGTAATAACCTGCCAATCCTAGGAAACTTCTGATCTCTGTCAGTGTCTTCAATTCCTCCCATTGCAGGACAGATTCCACCTTCTTAGGATCAACACGGATACCCGAGGAAGATATTACGTGTCCAAGAAAGGAAACTTCTGGCAATCAAAACTCACATTTGCTAAATTTAGCAAATAACTTATGCTCCCTTAGCAAAGTCAGAGCTTGGCGAAGATGCTTCTCATGCTGTTGAGCATCTCTACTATATATCAAGATGTCCTCTACAAAGATGACAACATACTGATCTAGAAAAGGTTGAAAGATTCTATTCTTGAGTTCCATAAATGCAGCTGATGCATTAGTTAGTCCAAACGACATAACTGTGAACTCATAGTGATCATACCTCATCCTGAAGGCAGACTTAGGTATGTCACCCTCCTTGATACATAACTGATGGTATCCCGACCTCAGATCTATCTTAGAAAAGACAATTGCACCACACAATTGGTCAAACAAGTCATGAATCCTTGGTAGAGGATACTTGTTCTTTATAGTTACCTTGTTTAACTATCTATAGTCAATGCATAACCACATCGACCCATCCTTTTTCTTAACAAAAAGGACTGGAGCACCCCAGGGTGAAGTACTCAGTCAGATAAAACCCTTCTTAAGAAAATCTTGCAATTTTTTCTTGAGCTCTGCCATTTTAGCAGGCACCATCCTATATCGTGTTTGTGCTATTGGTTGTGTGCCTGGGATTATATTTATTTCAAAATCAATCTCTCAGGGCAGTGGAACACCTGGAAGATCTTCAGGAAATACATCTTCAAATTTCCTGACTACAGGAACTTCAGAAGGATGAGGGCTTTCGATTGTGGTATCAACCACATGGGCTAAGAATGCAAGGCATCCTTGTCTCATCAGCTTCCCAGCTACCATAGCTGACACAAGACATGTTGGAAGAATCTTTCTATCTCCCTGAAAGATCCATGTGTCACCATCATTTGTGAACACAACTTGCTTGGAACTACAATCCAAGACAACCTTATACTTCTCTAAGGTGTCCATCCCAAGGATTATATCAAAACCCTGCATCTCAAGTGGTATAAGATCCACTTGAATGCGATGATCAGAAAAGGAAAGATTACAGGGAGAACACACTTCCCGCAATACTACAGATCCCATCAAAGGTGTCTCTAACAACAAGCTATCTATTCTATGATTAACAATCATATTGCAGTCATCAATCACTTCTTGAGTGATAAAAGAATGTGTAGCACCCGAATCTATTAACACAGATATGAAGCAAGACAAAGACATATCAGAATAAACCAGTTCCATCTAACATGTCACAACCTGAGGGTTGACTACTGCTTCAGGCTGGTTCATAGCATAGAACCTAGTTGTTGCTTGTTGTTGACCCTGTGCTCTATTGTTAGATGTCGACGAACTGGCTTGGGATGCTTGTCCACGTCCTCTAGCACCACTCCCAGGCTTTTGCCTCTGAGAGCCCTACTGACTTTGCCTCGGTTGTTGGGTCACACTCCTGACTTTCTCAAGACAGTCTCTCACCACATGACCTTCTTTTCCACATCTATAATAGGTTATATTCCCCCTTGGTGGTCTGGTGGTCCTGTTACTGACATAGAGGCTGAGCTGTGAGCTCCCTTAAGTGGTAAACTACGGTTCCTACCCTTACTTGACGTCCATTGCGTCTGGGTATTGAACCATGGTGGTGATGTAGGTACAAAATACATCGGTTTCTTGAAACTCCCAACACTATGTCCTTAATACTGTGGGTATTCCTTCTTACCCTTGGTCTGTCGCTTCTCGATTACAGACCTCTCTATACTTCTTACAGACTCCACGAAAGTGGAAAACCTCTCCCATTTCTCTAAGGAAGACACCAGAGTGGTTAATTCAACATTTAGCCCCTTCTCAAACCACCGAATTCTCTCCTCGTCATTAGATGCCATGTGTGGACAGAACCGCAACAACTCCATGAACCTAGCTTCATACTCATTAATGTTCATAGGCCCTTGCTTAATCCTCTCAAACTGAGAGATCTTCTCATCTAGATACATCTTGGGAAAGTATCTAGAGACAAATTCACACCTAAATTCATCCCATCCAATCACAACTCCAGGTCTTTTGCCCCCCTCAATGGTCCACCAGTGGCCAACACTCCCTTTGAGGATATATACAGCATGTCTGACCCTCTCATCATCAGGAATCATGAGGATTCTAAAGGCTTTTTCCAACTCAGTCAACCATAAATCAACATCTGCTGGATCGGCTGTACCATCATACTCTAAGGCCCCTACCCTCTTCAACCTTTCAAGAGTCTTACCGAAACCATGTCTTTCATCATGGGGTGGTGCCCTGGGTGCAGGTACTGGCATTCTATCCGTCATGTGGGTCATAGCTGCCATAAACTGCCCGAACATAGCCTGGAAGGCTGGGATCAGCATATCAGCTGGGTTGAATTGGGGCTATTCAGGTACAAGTTCCTCCCTGTCCTGGTCTCTTGCACCACCTCCCGGTGCAGCAACACTGCTCTCAGCAGCGTGTTCTTCATGTGATCCAGACATCCTTAGTTCTTCTTCTCCTATATGAGCAGAAGACACTATCAGATATAACTGGAAGACACTTAGAATAGACTTAACAACCTTAATCATATGTCTCTGTAGACTCAGTGAACCTAGAGCTCTAATACCACTCATTTGTGGCATACAACTCATAAAAACAAGACTAACTAATGCGGAAGCGTATCATTAACAGTGGAATGACTGAAAATCACTAAAATTTAAAACCATTTATCAAGAGATCCATTTGTAGGAAGATTCTTTCATTTAGAACCAAAGTAAAACATTACAGTCTGGTTCACATATACATTACATGCATCATTGCACCTTGAGGCATACATGCACAAAATCTTAGATCGTTGTATCAAAACACTAACTCCTAGGACCCGAGAGTACAAAGACGACTCATAGGACTAACTACACCAGACTAGACAACCAATGTCTTCACCTGATGGATCACTGATGTCCCTGTGTCTGCTGCTGCTCTTCTCCTACAGAAGAGTTTCTTCCTTGATATCGGTGTCTACCTAAAAACATTAGATCCCACAAGGGTGAGACAATTATAAAAATTGCCCCAACGGAGATATAACTCTCCGCCAAAACATTGTCATTGCAGTTTAATAGAAATAAACTGAACAGTGGATAATATAATTCAATAGCAGATAATCTACATCTATACAAATTAGAGCAACATTCTTATGCAAGTATTTCAGTTATAAACTGATAAGGCAGCATGTCTCATGTTCAATATGATTTAAAGGAACATAAGTATATTTATGTATCAAGGACATGCTAAGTAGTATGACATCAACCAGTGGTTCTCACATTTCAATCTTATGAAATTATGCTACATGGCTGATTATATTTTACAAATAGATTTAAGCTCTGAGGAGATGAGGTATACTGCTCATACTCCAACCGACCATTTCTAGAATCGAAATCGGTACCATAAATAAGTCAATGGAAGAGCCAGATTCCCATGACCTCCCACATCCTGGTCAGCACAGGACTACAAGCAGGACTGTGTTGACTGCTCAAATAGCTTTCCAGGGTATACTGGAATTTTGCTATAGAGTTATAACGTCAAGTGCACTCTCATCGGCAATCGAGAGCATTAATATTTATCTCCATCGACCCGACATAAAATAACATTGGGAGATTAATGATACATCTATCCCAACCATCGGGAGATTTATGTTATATCTATCCCGACACATGAAAGATTGAGAGGTTTGATGTTTACCTTCCCTCAATCTCTTCACACAGACGTAAGGATATTTTCACCCATTTACCCCCACATATTCAAAATATGCGAATTCCAGGAATTCCATAGAAAACCTATTTCACCATCACCAACTGCTGACGATGATGGATCTATGGTCAGAGCACTACATGAATAGATTTCACTTGATTAATTAAGTACATTTTCATATTCTTTTAGCATCAGGCATATATTTCACTTGATTAATTAAGTACATTTTCATATTCTTTTAGCATCAGGCAAGTTCTAAAAAAAAACTTATAATGACAATGCTATAAAGAAACATGTACTATTTTCATCAATTACTTAACAGTCTTTAAAAGACATTGGGAATTCACTCCCTTATTTCAAGACTGGGAACTCTCATCCATTCACAATCTCATCACCATAATCATATGGTCCTAGGTAATTAAACCCTTGATTCATCATTAAGCATTGTTACCACTTTTCCAGGTAACCATCACCTTCAGGTCAATTGACCAAGGCAAACATGATACTTGCTATTACAAGCATCACACATGGTACTTGAGGCCTATTAACTCTCTTGTTACCTCTTACCAGGCAGCAAGGTATATTATGGCACTCAAGGCACAATCACAATAGTGAATTAAACATCACAGCTCATACCTGGCCATGATCATTATTTCAATATACCTGCATGGTTAGCACAGATGATAATAGTGATATCAATTGCATATCAGAACCATGTACATCAAATATGAATTCACTATTCATGGGTAACACCATTATTCCCTCACTAGGATTAGGGTTTCCCATTTCATGTCACAGGGGGATAATCATCCGATTATCACATCAAAGATATGGTTTATCACCATATTGCCCAAGTTTAGATTTTGTTAAGCATTACATAGCATTCCCTAGATTTGAGTTTCACAGAACATCAAACATTAGGGTTTTTCATGAAACCATCCTTAGTCAGGGTTTCACATAAATTTCACCCTAGAAAAGGATTTACATTCAATAATCCACAATTAGAGTTTACTATTCATCCCAATTAGGATTTCATATTCCATCACCCATACTTAGGGTTTACTATTCATCCCAATTAGGGTTTCATATCCCATCACCCATAATTAGGGTTTACTATTCATCCCAATTAGGGTTTCATATTCCATCACCCATAATTAGGGTTTACTATTCATCCCAATAAGGGTTTTGGATCACATTACTCTTTATTAGGTCTATGCACATCATCACCCTCAATTAGGACTACATCCATACCTTGGATTAGGGTTTCAATTATAAATTGCCCTGGATTAGGGTTAAGGTTCAACAACCTTGTCAGTTCAGGTTTATGTTCATGATTAGGGTTTCATGATCTCTTTACTTAAGGATCATACCCTAATTCACCACATGAATCATATTCATGTATCAATTCCATATTATCATTCTCTCAACTTAAATAGGTCATATCAACCCTTTAGTCAAGTTCATACAACTATGAATGACATAGTGTACCAAGTCATTGATCTTATGACAATTAGGGTTTCTTCCTTAATTGACACCAATTCCTAGGTACCATTAGGGTTTCAACCTTTGTACCTTTATTGACTAACATGACTAACCATCATTGGATAATTGGAACTATAATTACCTTCAATATCCAAGTGATTTAACCACTAACAACCTCCATGTGGTTTTGAAGTTTCATCACCAAACGGTTTTGAAACCATTTGCCACCAAACGGTTTTGAAACCGTTTACTCTGAAATGGTTTCAAGACTGTTTGGTCTCAAATGGTCTCAAGACCGTTTGGGCCAAATCAGTCCAAAAACCGCAAGGGCTCACTAGTATTGGATGAGTTGGATACAATGACCACAACCGTGCTTTGGATAACACGACCGTGTGTTGGTTGAGTTGGATACAACGACCATGTTTTGAATAACATGACCGTGCTGTTTGTAAGTCTGTTGGTGCAGGGCATTTTTGGAATTAACCTGTAGAGACATGTGTATGGATATTGTATAAAGACGAGCTGGAGTCCGTCTTTCAATGTCATGAGAACAGCTTCCCGCATTCTACTGAATCAAATCACCCGCTCTTTCTCTCCCTTTCTTCTTTTCAGTCTTAAGCATTGTATTCCCTCTCTAGCTTCCTCTCTTGTCTGATCTAGGGTTCCGTATTACCTGTCTACGTTTCCTCCTTTCTCACTTGGTATCAGAGCATCTTCGATCTGAAGAATGGCTTCTGCATCCTCAGAAATCGTAGGAGATAGTCCCATCAACAAGGAGATAAGAGAGCAGATTGTCCAGAAGTATCCCTTTCCCACCGGAGTTAATGTCGCCAATTTCGTGTCTCTGAAGCTCACGAACACCAACTACCTCTACTGGGAAGTCCAAGTTAGAGCATTGATAGAGAGCAATTCACTGGATTCATTCATAGATGGAACAGAAAAGATGCTGACGAAGATTCTGATCGATGATGAAGGTAATGTTACCGCAAACCCTAACTATACTACTTGGATGCGAACAGATTGACTTGTTAAAGGTTGGATAATGGGATCACTTACTGAGGAAGTTCTAGGAGTAGTTGTCAGGTTGTCTTCTTCTGCTCAAATCGGGTCTGCTCTAGCCAAAAATTTCTGTGAGTCGACACAGTCACGCAATTTTGAATTGATGACTAAGCTTCGTCGAATGAGTAAAGGGAGTAGATCTATTGTCGACTACATTCGAGAGTTTAAGCATGTCTGTGATCAACTTCATGTGATTGGAAAATCCATTCCTGAAGACGATAAAGTGTACTTCCTTCTGAGTGGCCTTGGATCTGAATACGAGACCTTCACTATGTTTATGATGAGACCTCCAATTCCTCTGTATGATGAAGTAGTGTCTCTTCTGAAAGATCATGACATGAGAAGGTCATCTTCTGAGTTCATGAATTCCCCTAATCTTGCCTTCGTTGGACAGAAAGTGAACTTCAATACCAAAGGTACTGGAAGAGGAAACCATAGGTACAACAACTACAACTCTTCTTTACAGTTTCCAGGAAGTGGCAATAATTACTCTCAATACTCGCAGTTTCCTGGCAGTAACAATTCTTCTCAGTTCCATGGCAGTAATTCTTTCTCCAGTGGTGTATACTCTTCTCCAGGTCAACAATTTTCTGGTCAATCTTTTCCCATGGTACAATCTCCTGGTGCTCAGCCCTTTCAGATGACACAATCACCTGGTGTTCTTAGCTCTCATCCTGATCAGTACTTCACCTCTCAAGGAAGAGGCTTCAATCCTAGTGTTCGCTTTTCTGGACCTCAGTATCAAGGGAGACCGCCTATGTTCTTTCAGATCCGTGGCAAGCATGGTCATGATGCCTTCAGGTGCTGGCATAGGTTCGATATTAACTTTCAACTGATTGAGATACCTAAACGACTGACTGAAGATGCTGTTATTGATCAAGCCAAAGCCTTAGCTGCTGTTCATTTAATGGAGGGACAAAATTTCAATCTTAATGAATGGCATGTGGACTTTGGGGAAACATATCACATTGCTCAAACACCAGGTATTCTTCACAATGTTGCTCGTTACTCTGGATCTGATTCTATAATGATTGGAGATGGTACATCTCTACCTATAACACACACTGGATGTGCATACTTTGTAAATGATACAGATGTGTGTCTTCGGATAGTGCTGTTAGCTCTTGCTATGAAGAAAAATCTTTTATCTGTTGCTCAGTTGACAAACGACTATCCCTGCTTCTTTATTTTCTTCAAAGATATGTTTTTAATTGTGCATTTATAGAGTCATAAAATCCTAGCTAGAGGAGCTCTTCGACAAGGGATGTATGTGTTGTAGTCTGTCACTAAGCCAGCACCTGCTCCATCAATCTTTGCTACAGCTAGACAGAATCAAGCCTCCTCAGCTATTTGGAATTAGAGACTTGGTCATGTTAATCATGACATACAAAAATATATGGAACATAGAAATATCATTATTTCTAGCTATAAATCTGTTGATTTCTGCAATAGTTGTATGCTTGGAAAAAGCCATCAGCTACCTTACTCTAATAACCATAATAAATGTCAATTACTGTTTGGACAAGTATATTGTGACTTGTGGGGGAAGTCACCTGTATGCTCAAAGCAAGGTTTTCTATACTATGCTCTTTTTGTCGATGAATGGTCTGACTTTTGCTGGTTCTATCCTCTAAAGAAGAAGTCAGACTTCTTTCAATACTTTGTTTTCTTTTGTAAAATGGTTGCTTGACAATTTGCTATGAAAGTTTAGGTTCTGGTTACTGATGGTGGTGGTGAGTTTGTTAATCATGCAATGCAGGAGTTTATGTTAGCAAAAGGTATTTTCCATCAACTAGCTTGTCCTCACACACATGCTCAAGTTGGTTTGGTTGAAAGAAAGCATCGCCATATTGTTGAAATTGGTTTTACCATGTTGTTTGATAGTGGTGTACCTACATCCTTTTGGGTTGAATCTTTCTCCTCTGCTGTTCATGTTATAAACCACCTGCCCTCTAAAAATAGAGAATACAAGTCTCCACTGGCTACTCTATATAACAAAACACCTAATTATATGTCTCTAAGAAGCTTTAGTTGTCTTTGCTTTCCCTGCTTGTGTGATTACAATAAGCACAAACTTGAACCAAGGTCCCTGCCTTGTGTTTTTTTGGGATATAGTGATTCTTACAAAGGATATCGCTGTTTGCACATCTCATCTGGGAGAATTTACTTTTCCCAACATGTTGTTTTCAATGAAGATGTGTTTCCCTACAAAAATAGAGTGTCATCTCAAATTCCTACTGGTGATTTATCTACTTTTTCTGATTTTCTTTCTACTACTGATGATAATCCATCACCATCATCCACTTATAATATTGTGCACACTGTTCCTGAAGAGGACAACAACATTTCTAACTCGTCTTTCAGTTCTTCTAATGGCAATGCCTCTGTTGCCGCTCTGCCAAATGAGTCAGTCATATCTAAGTCAGCTAAAGATATTACTGATAGCATTTCTCTGACCTCTGGTGAGAAGGCATGTGTTACTGATAATGGTGGGGAGACTTCTACTGACTCCAGCACGCCTCTAACCACTGACAGTGTCAGTACTTCAGATTCTTCTGCTACCTCTGATGATAACACTACCTCACCAAACCTTCTCATCAATCTGTCTTCTAACAATCCTGACTCTAGTCAGTCACATACTGAGCTACAAGTAGCAGCTGCCCCTGGATCTTCGATGCATATTCCATCTGGCAATACTCATCCTATGATTACATGCAGTAAAGCAAGTGTCTATGGATCTTCTGTGCTTACTAGTCCTGGAATCACCCATCCTGGAAACACTCATCCTATGATTACACGAAGTAAAGCTAGTGTTCTCAAGGCTAACCCTAAATATGTTTTGAATGCTCAAATTGTTCTTTCTCCTCCTACATCTGTTAAAGCTGCCCTACAACATCCTGGATGGCTTGCTACTATGATGACTGAGCTTCAGGATCTCCATACCGATCATACCTGGTCTCTTGTTCCTAAACCACCAAACACGAATATAATTGGATGCATATGGGTTTTCAAAACCAAACTCAAGGCGGATGGTTCTGTTGAGTGCCTTAAAGCGAGGTTGGTGGCCAAAGGTTTCAGTCAGGAAGAGGGTGTGGAATATCTGGAGACTTTCAGCCCAGTAGTTAAAGCTGCCACTGTTCGTGTTGTTCTTACTCTTGATGTTACCTTCAGATGGAAGATGATTCAAATGGATATCTCTAATGCCTTTCTAAATGGGGACTTAACTGAACCTGTTTATATGAGTCAGCCACCAGGTTTCATAAGCAAAGAAGGATCTCACTTAGTGTGCAAGTTACATAAAGCTCTATATGGCTTAAAGCAAGCACCACGTGCCTGGTTTAATAGATGTCCAGATTCATTTGTAGCTCTACTGATCCTTCTCTCTTTGTTTTTTGTCAAAACAAAATCACTATCTATTTTCTGTTATATGTAGATGATATCATATTAACAGGGAATGACAGTACTACTCTAACTTAGTTTCAAGAATGTCTGAGCAATGAGTTTAATCTTCGACTCCTTGGGCCTCTTAACTACTTCCTTGGCATCCAAGTTCTTTCTCATTACAGTGGTATTCTTCATAGCCAAGAAAAATATGTACTGGATATTCTCTCCCAGGCTCAGCTTCTTGATTGCAAACCTGCTTCAACTCCCATTCCCTCAAACTTTAACAAAACTCTTCAAGCTGATAACAGTCTGTTACTTAGCAATGCTCATCACTACAGACACCTTGTTGGCTGTTTACAGTATGTCACCATTACACGTCCTGACATTGCATATGTTGTTAACACATCTTGTCAGTTTCTCGCTGCTCCTACTGAAACTCATTTCATCTTAGTTAAAAGAATCCTGAGATATATGAAAGGAACTATCATGCTTGGGCTGCATGTTGCACCATCACTCACTTTATCTCTTAATGCCTTTAGTGATTCTGACTGGGCTGGCTGTCCTTCTACAAGAAGGTCAACTACAAACTTTTGTGTCTTCCTTGGCAGTACTTGTATATCTTGGAGTGCAAAGAAGCAGAGTACAGTGGCTCGGTCTAGTTGTGAGGCTGAGTATAGAGCATTGGCTACTACTAGAACGGAACTTACTTGGTTATCTTATCTTCTTCGCGATCTTGGAATCTCTATGCCTACACCAGCTGTTCTATACTGTGACAATGTGAGTGCACTGCATCTCACTGTAAATCCTATGTTTCATTCCAGGACCAAACACATAGAGATTGACTATCATTTCATTTGTGAGAAAGTTTCTCTTCGTCACATACTTACTGCTCATGTTCCCTCTACACAACAAACAACTGATATCTTTACAAAAGCTTTGTCCTTCTGTGACACAAACTTGGTCTACGACAATCCATCCCAAGTTTGCAGGGGGGGGGGGGTATTGGATGAGTTGGATACAATGACCACGATCGTGCTTTGGATAACACGACTGTGTGTTGGTTGAGTTGGATACAACGACCATGTTTTGTATAACACGACCGTGCTGTTTGTAAGTCTGTTGGTGCAGGGCATTTTTGGAATTAACCTGTAGAGTCATGTGTATGGCTATTGTATAAAGACGAGCTGGAGTCCGTCTTTCAATGTAATGAGAACAACTTCCCGCATTCTACTGAATCAAATCGCCCGCTCTTTCTCTCCCTTTCTTCTTTTTAGTGTTGTCTTCCCTCTCTAGCTTCCTCTCTTGTCTGATCTAGGGTTCCGTATTACCTATCTACATTTCCTCCTTTCTCACTACTAGGTCAATCATCAATTCAGTCTATCTCCAATTGCATCATTGAATCGACTATTGATTATTCAATTTAAGAAATCATCAATCCATACCCTTAGATCATCATCCATGGGTCAAGGATCAACCACTAACCCACCAAATGGTTTTGAAACTATTTGTCCCAAACGGTTTCAAGACCGTTTGGGCTCAAACGTTCTCAAGACCGTTTGACTTAAATTGTCTTGAAATCATTAGGACCAATCAAGGATTTCTTCAATCAACTTTATTAGGGTTTCCATTTAAAGGATCGTGCATACATTGGATCAATCAATTGAGTCCATTGGATCATCATCCAATATGTGATTAAGTTCATACCTCAAATGGTCAACTAAACCAAATGGTCAACTCATCCATGCGGTTTAGAGTCCAACTTCACCAAATGGTTTGCAGATCATTTGGTCTCAAACGGTTTGGTGAAACCGTTTGGACAAAAGGTCCAAGACCGTTTGCTCTTGATTTTTGATTAAGGTGTGTTCTTATGAATAGGTTATCATCTTCAACCTTTAAACTCATGGAACCACTGCCATTTTCCATGGCAACTCCATCAATTAAGCAAGGTTATTGCAATAATGACAATTAACTCATTTGCATGAAGAAATCGAATTCAATGACAAAGATTAAGGGTTTAAGTTATATAACCCGCCTTCAAATCTGATCCCAAGCTCCAAGCTTCATATCTCCAATGGTGGTTGAAGCTCTAGCAACCTCCCAAGGTCGTTTCTCAAGCTTTTGGAGTGAAAGGATCGACTAGGGTTGAAGATGGAGTGAAGAAATGAAGGAATCATACATTGTTTTATGATTTTCACCATGAAATCAAGAAGAACGAATGTCAAAGGCTTACCAACAGGTTGGGGACGTTCTCCCTACTGTTCTTAGCTCTCTTGGTCGATTTTAAAAGCAAGTGGAAGAAAGGAATCGAAAAAGATCCTTAGGTGGGTTGGATAAGGCTCTTTTATAAGAAAATTGATGAAAGAGAAAATATTTTATTAAAAAATCAATTAATTCCAAAAATGGTACCACCTTTTACTCCTTGGTTTTCTTTCATGCAAAGGAAACTTAAACCCACCGAACTCCACTCCATTATCCATGGATTAAGGGAAAAGAATTTAAGCACCTTAATCCATTATAATATTCATATATATTTTTGAGTGGAAATTATTTTCCTTATAATAAGGTGAGTGGAATTTCACCTCCTTAAGATATTTTTGGTCCTTGCAAATCTCAAGTACGTCCACACACACATCTGAATTCCACCATTTTAATTTTGGTTGAAGGCCCTTCAATTATTTTATTTATTTTTGCATTAATGTTTCCATTATGCTTAAATCTTGATTATTTTAATATCAAGATTCTCTCTCCTTCAAATTAATTCAAATGAGGCTCCCCTCTCATTTTATTTGCTCCACATGATGCCAAAAAATATTAGGGACCTTTTTGAAGTGGTAAATTACATATTGCACCCTAGGTTTTGGGTAAAATGCAAATTACACCAAAACTAGGTTTTCATGCACAAACATTGCTTTATCAGCTCTTTCTTGGAATTTAGGCTATCACAAGCCATACCCCTGCATCATCTTCATTCCCATGATGCTTTAACACATGAGGAACATATTATCATGCACAATTTGCAAATAGACCCTCAACTTGGGTAATTTGCTCTTTAATCCAAAATAGGCAAAATATTGATTTCAACAATATTCAAAAGGACTAAAATTGTAATATAAGTTCCTCTTGAGCCTTTATTATTTTTCAAAAGATAAGAGCATGCATATAATCACTTTTATTAAGCAAAACACCTAGGGTTAATTCATAACCCAGGCCAGGGATGTTACACTGCTCTATAGGAAGACTCTGTCAAGGGTTCTCTAGAGAGGCACCAATGAGACTCCTTGTATTATACTTTCTTCCTCTCCCTTGACTCCATTATCACCGCCCCTACAGCCAACAAGTAGGATCCTTTCTTCCAATCTTCTTCCTCCTTCGGACTTCATCAACGACATGACCTACAAACAGACTCCCTCTTTGTTACTACAGGTGCTCTGTCTTCTTGCCTTTGTCTGCGCACACTGCTCGAAAGCTGGGATCTCTAGTGAGGGGTTGATCAGCCAGACTCCCTCTAGTCATGCACAAGTGTTCCAGGCTTCATCAGCTACAACTCTACCTTGGAAACTCCTAGGGTTGCTCATTTATGATGCAAAACTACTCAGATACCGGCTCCAAGGTACCGTTGCCTTGACTTCTCTCGTGGAGCCTCTTCCGATGGAGATTCATGATGAAATTAATGAAGTATTGTGCACATTGCCTAGACTCCATGCACCATAGTGGAAAGCATCATGTCACGAAATACAACTAGACCACCATGGACAAGGAGGAGTATTACCATGACAAAGGAGGGAGAGGTCTGCTACCAAACTTATATGGAAGGGTATACGTCAAGGAATGAGGAGATTGGGGTAGTCTATTGCCTCGTCATACAAATTCTTTTATATCACAAGGATTAAAGATCGATGGGTCTAGTTTCTATAAAAGTTTCCAAATAAAATTGACAAGGCATCGTGTTAGGAAAGAATTGAATATATCCCTCCTACATTCCCTGACATGAAAACTCTTCAATTTTTATTCTATAAACCCAAAGATTACAAAAATAAAACCTCCACATCCCCATTATTCAAATTTGAAGTTAGCAAAGTTTGTTGCAAACAAGGAAATCAATTAATAATTTTCCTTGCAATTAAAGACATATCATAATGTACTTTCCTAAACCACACTTGATCATACTTACCTAAATAATCCTATAATCTCATATGGAGCCAAGTTTGGTGTCAAAGGGATGCTTTTAGACACCTTTTTTTCTATCTCTCTTCAAATAAGGAAACAACATTTAATTATTATAAGTAGGTCCCAAATCTTTCAAAAAAAAATTATATACTTCTGAGATCATCCTTTTACTATGAGATTGAGAGGAAGTCTCATTATCCCAACTTATATCCAATGTTATAGATTTACTGGGATAACTCTTATACTCAAAACATGACCTTTAAGTATTTCTTTAAAACACTTACCCGCATCGCATGGAAAGTGATTTTTATCTCAAATTATATCATTATCTTAGTTTTCCTATTATATTAAAGTATTGTAAAACTCAGGTCAAGATATACTTACTTGATGCCTCAAAACTTGTGTTGCCATTCATGATTAGATAAATACTCCCTTAATTATTTAAGTCACCAACTATCTTAGAATTTTGTGGAAATTTACATATTATCTCAAATTTCAATTATCTAACAAACCATAAATCCATTATCCTTCATTTATGCATGAATTCGTTTTATTTCTAAAATTTGTGCAACAATGACCTATTTTGCAAAGAAAATAGTCTCATGGGATTCACTTGGACCATGGTTCGAACCTATGCCACAAAAAGGATTCTTTTATTATTCAATCAATTACAATTAGAAAATTTTCTTATCAAATTAAGTCCTATATTCATAGAACTAAATTTTATCAAAATTTGAGTTTCTTACATTCACCCCTCCTTAAAAGGAAATTTTCCCAAAATTCAAATCAAATTAGGTTCAAGTGAACGATAACTTAACTTAGTTTTAAACCTTTAGGGTTAGCAACCCTACTTGGATATCTTTATCTACATTATCTTTAGCAACCTTTATTGATATGCAAATTCCTCGCATCACTAAGGTCAGTACCCAAATTCAATCGAAGATATTTCCATCCTCATTGATTATATGATATTATCACTTTGTGGTTACAATTTCACTTGTGATTTAAATTTCATTTGGTGATTATCTTTTCACCTAAATTTCCAAACTATTAAGCATTCATTTTCATATCAGGGTGAGGTAATGCCTCAAATCCCTAATTAAGTCATTAAATTTCAACTTAGGGTATTCATTATCATGTCAATTTTTAAGCATAACATGTGTCTACCCATTCTCTATCACTGATAATAAGATGAAATAAGTGTTTGGTTGCATCCCAAAGACAAAGTTCATCCCATTCTAAGAATAGAGATGGTGTATCCACACTCTCTCTTCTAATTTCACTTTTGGTTGGATTTTCTTTACCAATAATTTTAAACCATGAATTCTTTTCAATTCCATAATATCCTTATATTTCATGAACTCAAGGGATACTGCCTTTCTCACCCTTGATTTTGTGAATAATTGCCCTTAAGATTTTATTTAAAATTATCAATCCTTGTAATCTTCACATTTATATCTCATGTATCCTTATCCTTTGTCATTCCCTTATGATCTCTAGGGGTATAGGTACATTTGGAGTGATCTCTTCTTGACCCCCAAGGGTGTCATGCACTTATAGAGTGCCTCTCACATCGAACTCTTGGGCCTCATGAACTCATGATAGTGTCCAATCTCATGACCCCATGGGCCTTGGGTACATATGGATGCCTATCTCCTGATCCCACAGTCTGATTCACTCAAAGCATGAGCACCTCCTCATCTCATATGCTTATGCACCTTTAATCATCTTTACTTGAACTTAGTGTTGACTTAGAGATCTACCCTTACTAAGGTCTTATTGAGATGTAATAATTTTATTTCATTGCACATTTTTGAGGTTTTTTCTGAGCATTTTATTTCTGTATAATTTCTTTGAACTGGATTTCCTCCATCTCTGATGGTGCACATTATTCACTTTAAGTTTGTATCTTGGGCTAATGGTAACATTCCCTTTTGGGCTTGGTCCCATACTATCAGGCACTTCCACTGTGACTTTTCCTCATGCCCGTCAAAGAAGGTGTACTTGGGTTAAAACAATTTACTCAATTTATGTGCTTTCATGCTTCATATACTTAATCTTTCAAGGTTTAGATGACATTTAAGGTTACATCAATTCTTACACTGATTTATGAACTCACCCTTGTATAGAAGTTCCTAACCCAGGGTACAATAAAACTAGTACTTGCCAGTAACAAAAATAGCAAAACCATACTTGAACAAAGATATATATATTAACAAAAGGGAACATGTCTTTTACGCATATTTTTCATTATATCATCCATACATTAACTACATGAGAGTTGAATGCATTAAGGCCTTATGATCTACTACCAAAGAGTTTGATTATTATACAATGTGATCTATCACCAAAGAGTTGGTCCACTATCAATTACATTACTACCAAAGAGTTCAAGTGCTTAGATATAATGTAACATATATATTATGTTTCATGTGCTCCAGACTATATATAAAGAAAATCAAGCAAGATAGCATACAAGAACACTTCATTCTATAATATGATAATTATCTAAAATGTGGACAATCCAAAACATGGTCAATGTATTTCTATATTGTATGCGTGGTGCAACTAAATTATGTGCATGCAATTGTAATAACAAAAACAATTATATCAACAATTGTCTTTAAATAATCAAATTTGTATTTTCTATTTAACTTCTAAACCCGCAATTTCTAAATCTCTGTGGTATACCCTCTCACTGGAGGCAATGTTTTTGGGGTACCCTCACCTAGGGGGTTTCGTCCCTGCACTGGATCCTCATAACCTTTCTTTTTGTAGTCTTGGTATCATATTGACCTTTCTTTCCGGGCTAGACCTATTAGTGACCTTGCTTTTCAGGCATGGCCACCATTCATTACAATGAATTTCTTTCTTCCATAAATATTTTCAACCCTCCAAAGATATGATCTTGCATTTGAAAAAGTTAGGTTCACATATGGTGATATACATAGAGCCTTAAAGTTTGCAAGAAGTAAGTAAATAACCAAGAAGGCTAATGGTAACACATTCATGAAACTTCAGAAAACATCAGAATTTGATAAGAGCAACTATCCATAACTAACCGCGTACCTCATTTCCATGCAAAAATCACGCAACACGTACTTCAAGTATAGATAATGTTCTAAAAAGTGTGAAGTGGGAAGCGAGCGGACAAAACCTTGTAGCCGATTATTTTCAAGGAGGGTGATTAAGCGGGCACTTTTTTCAAAAGTGGCTTAATTTTTCTAATATTTTAAATAATTTATACGCATAATATTCGTAAATAATATTATGATTTGCGAATGTTTTACATATTTAAACCTATGCATACCTCTAAAATTGACACTAAGAACATACTAAATCAGTAGCTAACTATATATTCATTTTCATTTAATATAGAATGAGTATTAAATCAGTAGCTAAGAATAGATTAAATCAACAACTAACTATATATTCATATTCATTTAATATAAACATATAAGTATACACTCATATATTCAATCAGTAGTTAAGAACATATTAAATCAATAGATAAATATATATATTCATATTCATTTAATATAGAATGAATATTAATTCAGTAGCTAAGAACACATTAAATCATCACCTAACTATATATTCATATTATTTTAATATAAACATATAAGTATACACATAGATATCAACTACATTACTGGCATTAATGTTACTGCATAAAATATCAGAATTGGGAAAAAAGTGGGGAAAAAGCAGGAAAAAGGTGGGGGAAAAAGTAGACAAAGAGGGGAAAAGCGTACAAAGCGGATTAAAAGCGACCAATTAACTCAACTCTGCTCAACAACTACTTAGAGTGCATTTTAACCGGCATAGACCTTATGCCGCTTAAGCGACCGCCTAGCACATTTTTTAAAACACTGAGTACATATCTAACCATCTGATAAATTAAGAAAATAAACCAACATTATCCTTATATATGTATATCTTAAAGTGTCACCATCATATTTAAAACATTTTAATCTAACATATGTTCTACACTAGGTTTAGAATTGTTTCGAATTGAGCAAGGAATAAGGTTACCAAACCCTAATCCCATCACATCACAGTTCATTAGTCTCATAAATCTTATTTAGAAATCAGGTGAAGTCCTAAAAATTAAGTTAATCATTTTAGGTCATTAAGAGAAACTATATCAGATTATGCAACTTTAGATCATCATGACAAAGTACATCAGGTTCCAAACCCTAATTATTGTATTTATGACTCTTAACCATAATCATGATCATTATTATCTAAAATGTATCAAGGACTTAGATTCTCATTTATTGAACATATTAAGGTATCATGAGCATTTAGATCAGATCAAGTACGTTAAGACCATATAAGACATACATTGATTTCATAATCCTAATTATACGTGTGTGATTATTCACTTTAGAATCCCTAAATATTTATCATCATTATCATCACCATCTTGTATTCCAATAATTTTAAGAAATATCATATTATAAAATGAACTAAAACTATTTAATGTATTCAACACTTTCACCATCAATTCCAAGGTTTTCATGTGTCAATTACTTATTAATTATGTATTAGCCCTAATTTTGGACCAAGAAGCATAATTAGGCATTAAAAGTATTATATTTAGATTCTACATATTTTCCCAATTAATTTAGTATATATTTTTTCTATATTTGTCTAATCCTAAAAGTTTCTATCGTTTAAACAAAATAAGCACCTATATCTTTAACATAAGTCCACATGATGATTTCTCATTGGTCAACACTATAAGAACCTAGTGTCGTGTTGTTAAGTTGGGGCACAATTCAGGGCCTTGGTAAACCTGACATGTGTGGTCTGTTCACTGAAATGGGTCATCGGGTGTCTACTGGACCGTGACTGGCCTTCCCCTCCCCCCGTTCTATCAAGACTGCACTTCCTTGCACACGCTGCTCAACAGGGTGACTCTGTCAAGGGTTCTCTAGAGAGGCACTGATGAGACTCCATGTATCCCACTTTCTTCCTCTCACTTTACTGCATTGTCACCGCACCCACAACCAGCAAGCAGGCTCCTTGCTTCCAATCTTCTTCCTCCTTCAGACTTCATCAACGACATGACCTACAACCAGACTCCCTCTTTGTTAGTGCAGGAGCTCAATCTTCTTGCCTTCGTCTACTCATGCTACTCAACAACTGGGATCTCTAGTGAGGGGTTGATCACCCAAACTCCTTCTAGTCATGAACAAGTGTTCCAGGCTTGATCAACTACAACTTTACTTTGGAAACTCCTAAGGTTGCTCATTCACAATGCACAACTATTTGAGATATTAGCTCCATGGTACCGCTGCCTCAAATTCTCTGGTGGGGCCTCTTCTAATGGGGATTAGTGGAGAAATTGATGAAGTATTGTTGACATTGCTTAGACTACATGCGTCATAGTGGAAAGCATCATGTCATGAAGTACAACTAGACACCCATGGACAAGGAGGAGTATTACCATGATAAGGGAGGTAGAGGTCTACTATCAAACTTATATAGAATGATATACATCAAGGAAGGAGGGGATCATGGTATTCTATTGCCTCTTCAAATAACTTCTCATATAGAAAAAGGAATGAAGATCGATGGGTCTAGTGTTATAAAAATTTCCTTATACAATTGACAAGGCATTGTGTTAGGAAAGAATTAAGTATATTCCTCCTACACTCTGACATGAAAACTCTTCAATTTGTCTTCTATAAAACAAAATGTTACAAAAAGAAAACCTCCACTTCCTTATTACTCATATTTGGAGTTAGAAAATTTTGCTGCAAAAAAGAAATCAATTAATACTTTTCCTTGAACCTAAAGACATGTCATAATGTACTTTCCTAAATCATACTTGATCATACTTCCCTAATAATCCTATAATCTCATATGGGGAAAGTTTGGTGTCAAAGGGATGCTTATAGGCACCCTTTTTTCTCACTCTCTTCAAATATGGAAATAACATTTAATTATTACACTCATCACATGTCGTTCAGTATGCTTTGACATCATCCAAAGTAATCCTGAATAAGGGTTGCAATAACGGTGATGATTGGGTGACTGTGACACATGGGGACTGACTGTGAGTGATCTAGATGGGACTTGTCCCTTCTATTGGAGTACGATATCCAAATCCTCTAAATAAGAGACACCAAGAAATTCATGTCTATGCACATATGAATCAATAAGTGATATTGAGATTACACATGTCTCAGAGAGTCTGTTTAGGTTCAAGGAACATTGATTGAATGTTGAAAAGGATGACTACTCCATGCCTTGAGTTCAATCCAAATATTAATGACAAAGGAAATATACAAAGACTATAAAACAAAACACACGATTTAAGGTTGAAGTTGTTCTCCAACTTTCCATTTAATTGGTTAGCATTGATGTGCGACTAGGCACCACTCATTCCTTGTGATGTCATAACTAGTTACGGACATTCACTTCCAACGTAATATGGGACCTATAGGGTCACCCACATAGGAACTAATCTAGAAGAGGAATTTTGATCATGATTGATAGTTGGATTGCTTACTAAAGTTTTTGGGTATTCAATTCAAGCAACAAATCAACTGATTGGACTCCCAACTGATTGACTCATGTGATGAAACAACTGGTTGGAGTGTCATTTTGATTGGATATTACATTGGTTGAGTTCTAAATGAATTAGGGCGCCAACCTACCAGTTCACCTAGTGAACTGACCGGTTGGGGTCATGAAATGACCGGATCGCTACGTGAGATGCTCGATTTCTGGTGCAATTTGATTACATCAAGGATTTGTTGGTATGTATGCCCTGAGAGACAATCATGGGATGATTGGTGGGATACATTAAGATTGATTTGATAAACATCAAAGGCAAGCTTCCAATTCTTCCTGGTTCAGTCATATGAGATAGTGATAGAACAGATTGAATGTCTAGAGAATGACAGTACTCAATGATGTATGGTTTCAGGTTGAGGACCTGAACGATGAGATCATACAGATGCTAAGAGTTTGTACATTCTTGTTATGTCCCTAGTCGGATGTCATTGTGGAAGGTAGATAGACAACAATGACACACAAGACTAGATTGTGGTGTTGGTTGATGACATAATCTCATTAGTCATGATATAGAGATATCAAACCAAACACATAGGTACTTGTTAGAGAACAAGTGTACCGGACTGACCCACTATGAGTTTGACACATGGAACCATGACATGGTAGTCACAGTCAGTACTCACAGTGATGGTGGTGAGTGTAATTCTTTGACCTGAAATCACTACACTCAACACGTCGTTGGGCACACTTTGACATCATCGAACGCAGTCCTGAAACATGGGTTGTTATAAAGGTGATGATTGGGTGGCTTTGGCACATGGGGCTTTTGAGGGGTGAGTGATAGATATGGGATTTTTCCCTCCTGAGGGAGTTTGATATCCATGGACACTTGATGAGTAGGATTGAGAAAGGCGTGCACGTATGTGTGAATCAATATGTGATATTGATGTCATACATATCTCTTCCAATCTACTCTAAGATCAAGAAAGTGAATGAACGTTGACAGGATGACTGTTCCATGCCTCGAGTTCATTCAGGATATCAGTGACAAAGGAATTATACATTCACTGTAACACCATTCACAAATTGTAGGATTGAAAGTTGTTCTCCAACTTTCTATTTCACTTGGGTAGCACTGATGTGTGACTAGGCACCACTCTTTGCTTGTGAAGTCATAAGTGTTGTGGACTTTCACTGCCAACGTGAATTGGACCTGCAGGGTCACACACATAGGATTTAACCTGGAAAATGAGTTTTTGTCCACAAACAATGTTTAGATTGATTACTAAAGGAGTTTAGTAGTTCAATTAAACATTCAATTAATTGATAGCTCAATGTCATAATGTTCAAGGTGTTGGACACATTGATTGGAGTATCATATTGATTGAAACTACGATTGACTGATTCTGCACAATCTGCACTCCCAACTGATTGTCTCATGTGATGAACCGATCGGCTCAGCTTGGTAAACTGATCGGCTCAGGTGGTGAGTCGATCGGCTCATGGACAAGGTGAAACGATTGCTTCAAGTGTTGAAATGATCGGTTCAACTGTTGCAACCGTGCAAGTTGGGAAAGTGGGATTGGTGAGAAATTTCCTTTCATTTCACTTGCCCAATTTGATTGGAACAAGGATTGGTATTTGACACCCATTAAAAACAAAAGAAGAAAAGTCAATCGGGAACTGACCAGGACCACGAACCGACTGGTTCAGAAGTGAACTGACCATTTCATGGGTCCCAACCGATCGGTTGAGGTGTCAACCGACCGGCTTAGGTCCCCAACCGACCATTTCAGAAATGAAATCATCAGTTCAGGTTACACAATTGGTAGTTTTTGTGGAAAATCTCGAACCCTTCTACTCCTTCTTTGGTCCCATATTGCCCGAGATAGAGAACCTTGTCCCATGACTCTCCTATATATATAGGGGTATTGGTGGCTTCTCAAAGTACAACTCAGTGCAACCATTTGCTCTGTAAAGTTGTTGTTCTCTCTGGTTTTGGTAACCGAGAGAGCCCGAGCAAGTGCTACCCGATAAGGGAGGCACAACAAGGGAAAGACAAATGTAGAAAGTGACTGGTGTTAGGAGAGTGTGTCAGTGACTAGTACGCTAACAGGAGGGTGCGACTCCTTCCAATTCCTTATGGGACAAGGAGATTGGTGTTCCAGGTGGTCTGTGTGGACTACTTCAGAGGCGGGAGATTTCTGCCGCTTGGAGGACAACTGTCAATCCCGACAGTCCCGGTGAGACCAGGAGTTGTCAGTCCCGGTGCAACTAGGAGCCGTACAGACACCGTCCAAAACCCGAGGTGAAGACCACGCAAGCCACAAGGTATTGTCACCGAGCAAGCCTCGAGACAAGGTATGATTCCACAAACCATCCTTTCCTATTGTATAGACGTTGACGCGTTTCCTTGTTTTGGGTTTGGGGAGGAGAAAATTTTTGTTTCCGCTGCCTTCTCTGCCTCCCCTAAAACCCAACAGTGGTATCAGAGCCACGTCAACTGCTCTATACTTTAGGATTATCAATATGATCAATTTTGGTTTGTCGCCTTTATTTATTACATACGATGCGAATAAAATTGGTTTTATGCATGTCCAATCCTAAATCCACAAATCCCAATTTACATATATGATATGTATTATTAATTCACTCGATACGCGTCGCCCTTAAACGAGTTTTGTGGTGGATGTATAGCGTGGTTATGGCCAATAAACCCTATCTGTGTATGGTTGTATGTGGTTGCTTGCATCTCGATCTGCTCACCGATCTTCCTTCTCCTTTTCCTGATGTAACCCGAAATAATTCGAGATTTCTCTTCTACCTTTGCTCCCCTCGAATGTAACTCGAGGTTTCTCTTTTTACAATGTAAAATAGGATAGAATTATATTTCCTGTTATGTCAAAGAACAAAGGACATCCTGACGACAGCTGAGACGATCGGTTCAAGGTGTGAATCGATCGGTTGACGTTCCAGACGTTCGGTTCAACGGTTGATGACCGATTCGAGGAGCGAGACGAGCGGGTGGCAGCCATGATGAGATGCATGGTGACCAGGTGAACCGATCGGTTGGAGGAGCCAATTGATCAGCTGGTGGCACCCAGCCGACCGGCCTGATGGCAAGCTGATCAGTCGTGTGATGAGTTGATCAAACCTAGAAAGGCAAAGCACAAAGTTCATCTTGTACAGGTTGCATGTGATGTAGACCTAGATGGCCGTGATTCCTCTTGGCTCGAGGAATCACATTAGGATGGCCATAATCATCGCTTTTATCATTTTGCATGTTTTCTGTGGGATATAGCATGTATATGATACATACTATGTATTGTGGTGATTGGATATGTATATGTATATAAAACCAAATCCCTCATTAAATATTAAGTTTTAGATGCCTTCCAAATGCGACACACATGAAAAGCTTGATCAACCAAGTGTGGGCACGCCCTAGCGTGGTGCACCGTCTATCTCATGGAAGCATGAAGGATGGATATGTGGGTTTGCCCTAGCAGGGTGCATATTCATCGTGTTTGCTTTGGGTTAGACTTAAAAGGTGATCTAGATGGGATCTAGTACCTTGAGGCATCGAGGTGATCATGGCAAGGAGTTTCATATGACATCTTATCAAGAGTTGCATATGATGCAATTGGCAAGAGTTGCCTACCTGAGAGATCTAAGTTGTGGGTGACAGCCCTAGCTGGTCCATGACTTAGAGGATTTCAGGATCTTACCCACTAGAAGGTTGTACGTTGCAATCTTCCGAATTGATGGTGAGGGCTATCAATTTGAAGTAAAATAGTGGGAGCGATAATGAATTAAAGGCCTAATTATATCGTCAACTTTTCAAATCAATCAAATAAGTCAAAAATGAGTTTTTGGACTAAAATTGCATATTTCCTTTTGTAGTACAAATGACAACAAACAACAATCACTTTTCTTTGCGATCGGTCCATGAAAAGGACATGCTAAATGGGACAAACTTCCACGACTAGTATAGGACATTGAGAATTGTTCTCACTCAAGAGTGAAAGCTCTATGTCCTGGATACTCTAATTCCAGAGGAACCTGCTCCTAATGCACCAAAGACAGAAAGGATGCTTACAAGAAGCATTCTGATGATGCCATTGGTGCAAAGTGCTTGATGTTGTGCTCTATGAACCACGAGTTGCAGAGACAACATGAGAACATGGGTGTCATTGAGATGATTCAACATATCAGGAACATGTATGAAGATCAAGCACGGCAAGAGAGATACGATGTCTCAAGGGCATTGTTCAAGTGTGTCATGGCAGAAGGAGAACCAGTTGGTCCTCACACACTCAAGATGATTGGGTATGTGGAGAACATGACAAGACTGGGATTTCCACTGAGCCAAGAGTTGGCTACTGACGTGATATTGCAATCGTTGCCAGAATCCTACAGTCAGTTTGTGATGAACTACAACATGAAAAACTTTAATAGGCCACTATCAGAGTTGTTGGGCATGTTGAGGACAGTTGAGACACAGATGAAGAAGGACAAGCCTAAGTCTGTGATGGTGATCACGAGCAAGAAAGGCAAGTCCAAGTGCAATGGCAAGGGCAAAGCTAAGAAAGGTTCTGATGCTAGCCAGGAGCCCAAGTCGTCTTTAGCTCTCAAGGCCAAGGGAGGCGTGACCAAGAAAGGCAATTGCCACCATTGTCAAAAGCCAGGACATTGGAAGAGGAATTGTCCTCTCTATCTGGAAGAACAAAAGAAGAAGGAGGCGATAGATGTCTCTACTTAAAGGTGTCATGAAAGTAAACTTGTAACACTTTTGAGGTATATGATACCAAGATGAAAAATGTAAAGCACTCAATAAACGGGGCAAGTGTTGCCGCCATAGATAGGAGTACTTTAGTTTATTTTCAGCCTAAAAGGCATGTAATAGAGTTATGAACTGCTATTTCATATTTGCCAATAGATAGAAACACTTTATTTTTTGAATATTGTATGACAATGATGGCAATCAATAAAGAGATGTTTCAATATGATCTTTGTGGCAATGCCTTGTTTATCTTGTGGTATTTGATATGCATAAGATAAAATGATACCTAAAAGTTATAGATAACTCAAACAATCAAATTAGCATCAATCGTGATAAATTCATTTCTAGTTTCCATGTGATGGATAAATCTAGACTCTTTTGGTTAGAGAACCAGTAAGAGACATGAATATCTTGGACATGAATCAATCTTCACTAAAGGTAGTGGGAGAATGATTATCCTATTAGGTATAATGCATGTGATGTATTTACATACCTATTGGAACAAATGCTAATACTTCAAATGGTGTTTAGAGAAATACCGATGTCAATATCTTGAAGTGTTCAAGAATATCATAAATGAAGTTCAAATTTGGTAAAGTGTTAATTCTTGATGAGATCAATGAATGAAATACTTGGACCTAATGTTTGAGATCCTTATGAGTTATTATGATAGTGTATCATAGTGAACTCATGATTAAGGCATGGTGATGTCTAAATCAGGAAGGAATCATACTCTAAGGAGTTAGAGAATGATTATCAAATAACTGAATTCTTCTTAATAAAAGAATACCCCACACTAATAAAGGACATTAAGAATCACAAGAAGTTGTAAGTTCTTATATCCTTGACAGATACACCTCAATTATCTATGTGATAAGTTGTTCATGTGATGAGTCAACTATCTAGATGAATATGAGGAACCAAATTTCGAGTTATGGTTTATGACCATTACATCCTAAATGACATCCATGTGAACCATAAGGTATGACCTTGATGGTAGCACCCATTGGATGAAATCCATAAGTGAAAATGAATCTTAAGTATTAAGACACATGGATAACATTTTGAGAAGGATGATGCTTGTTGATTGCAACTTAATGACTAAGACATTTGGCATATGGATACTAAAGCCACATTCCTATGAGGAATAAAACAAGGATGTGTACGCGATACAACCTATAAGGTTCATGAATCCACTAATGCAAATGATGTCTATAAGTTACAATGGACTAATCAATGTGATTGATTGAGTACAAGCAAATCAAAATTGGATCTTTACTTTGATGATATAGTCAAAGGGTTTGACTGATATGTCAAAGATAAAGAAGGGATCTGTGATTTAGTGGGAGCGTGTTCACATTTCACATGTTGATGTGAAATGGAAATGTTCTAAAATGGAAATCCAAAAGTGGAAATTATCTTTAAGGAAGATAGAGATGTTTCCTATGTGATAGGAATATAGATCTATAGAGATAGTTCTCAAAAACCTCTTGACCTAAAAAGAGAAAGCATACATTGGCAATCTGTACTGAAGGGTTCAGTATGCACAGATTCAATGCGAGACAACTTGTCCATGTTACATGGAGTTAGTATCCCTAGGCAAGTGTCCAATTCTTATGAAGAATGGGAACACTAAGAATAGATATGGATCTATCATGTATGTAATCATCCCATTATCTTGCATGTATCGACATGGAAAGAACAATATGCATTCATCATCTTGTATGTAGGACATGGCAATATGATGTGCTCCTGATAACTCGTATATGAGACATGACGAGTGCATGTCTGTCTACTTCCAGTAAGGGTTATTGGAATACCATGAGAACTTGATAAGTACTTGAGAAATACTAGTAATATGGAGATAAGGAAGAGTTCAATGTAAAGAGTTACATTGATGCAAACTTCCGAAAGAACATAAAATTAATTGCAAAATATATATAGGATATATAAAAGTGAAAGTTTGTTGATAATTGGAAGTGTTCCAATAAAGCCATTTAAATGGGAAATGCCGAGTATCTATGTGTTGGAGAACAGCAGTGGATACTATATGGATCTGGAAGTTCATGAGATGAACTTATAGATATTCCACTCATTGATGACAAGTATGGAATCCTTGATCATCCACTGTGGCTAAACATTAGTAAAGGAATACTAGATTGCATATTACGACAACTCCATCTCATACGTGTGATGTACAACGAAGAGATGAGAGACATGCAAATAAAAACAGACTTTGGCAAGGTGTTGCCATTACTCACTATGTTCGCACTTGAGCACAGTAACATGTGGGACTTGTTTGAAGATCACTATGAATATGATTCAAGGGTGATTGGCTCGTAGTGCAAGTGGGAGTCTGTTGGTATGCATGCCCTGAGAGCCAATCATGGGATGATTGGTGGGATACATTAAGATTGATTTGATAAACATCAAAGGAAAGCTTCCAATTCTTTCTGGTTCAGTCATATGAGATAGTGATAGAACATAGTGAATGTCTAGAGAATGACAGTACTCAATGACGTATGCTTTCAGGTTGAGGACCTGAATGATGAGATCATACAAATTCTAAGAGTTTGTACATTCTTGTTATGTCCGTAGTCGGATGTAATTGTGGAAGATAGATAGATAGAAATGACACACAAGACTATATTGTGATGTTGGTTGATGACAGAATCTCATTAGTCATGATATAGATATATCAAACCAAACACATAGGTACTTGTTAGAGAACAAGTGTACTGGATAGACCCACTGTGAGTTTGACACATGGAACCATGACATGGTAGTCACAGTCAGTACTCACACTGATGGTGGTGAGTGTGATTCTTTGACCTGAAATAACTGCACTCAACACATACCGTTGGGCACACTTTGACATCATCAAACGCAGTCCTGAAACATGGGTTGTTATAAAGGTGATGATTGGGTGGCTTTGACACATGGGGCTTTTGAAGGGTTAGTGATAGATATGGGATTTGTCCCTCCTGAGGGAGTTTGATATCCATTGCCACTTGATGAGTAGGATTGAGAAAGGCGTGCATGCATGTGTGAATCAGTATGTGATATTGATGTCATACATATCTCTTCCAATCTACTCTGAGATCAAGAAAGTGAATGAACATTGACAGGATGACTGTTCCATGCCTCAAGTTCATTCGGGATATCAGTGACAAAGGAATTATACATTCACTGTAACACCATTCACGGATTGTAGGATTGAAAGTTGTTCTCCAACTTTCTATTTCACTTGGGTAGCACTGATGTGTGACTAGGAACCGCTCTTTGCTTGTGAAGTCATAAGTGTTATGGACTTTCACTGCCAACGTGAAATGGACCTGCAGGGTCACACACATAGGATTTAACCTAGAAAAGGAGTTTTTGTCCACAAATAATGGTTAGATTGATTACTAAAGGAGTTTAGTAGTTCAATTAAACACTCAATTAATTGATAGCTCAATGTCATAATATTCAAGGTGTTGGACACATTGATTGGAGTATTGGATTGATTGAAACTGCGATTGACTGATTATGCACAATCTGCACTCCCAACCGATTGACTCATGTGATGAACCGATTGGCTCAGCTTGGTGAACCGATCGGCTCAAGTGGTGAGTCGATCGGCTCATGGATAGGGAGAAATGATTGCTTCAAGTATTGAAATGATCGGTTCAACTGTTGCAACTGAGCAAGTTGGGAAACTGGGATTGGTGAGAAACTTCCTTTCGTTTCACTAGCCCAATTTGATTGGAACAAGGATTGGTATTTGATACTGTGGCAACACATCCCACTATCACAAAGACAGTTAGGTGTTACGCGAAAACGTGCGGAAATCATCATAACCACAGATTACCAAAAACACGAGTTAATTAAAACCGATTATGGAAAACTGATAAATTGAGAAACTATTACATTTGAGTCCATATCCTGCAAGAAAACATGTTATATACATATCCATTCAAGCCTGGATACATGTCCACAGCTTAGAGCAATAGCTGTCCTGTCATAACATGAGTTCATCACCTGTTATTACATACATAAGGCCCACATCCAGCCAGCAGTAGGACATACAAAACATCTACATATGTACATCATGAAACAACGTCAAAACACCGCCAAGGACCTGAGAGTACAGGGATGACTCTAGACTCTATCAAAAAACATCCAAACAACAGCATATACAACGCTTGCCTTCTACTGATCTTCTTGCTGCTCGGTCGTAACTCTGCGACCACCACCACGTCTAGCTCGACTACCTAAAAAGGGGTAAACCAGATTTATGCGAGCACAATAAGAGCCAATTCAGCCAATATATCTTTCTTTTCCCCTCTTTTGAACCCCACCTTCGGCTGCGAAGCCCATAATCAGTGCCATACAAGGTCAATGGAAGAGCCGGAATCCACGACCTCACCCCTCGTGGTCAGTACACGAGAAACAAAGCAGGACCGCAGTCTCATGCTCAAGTGGCCTTTAGCCACAGGGTCAGCTCCTCAAGCTACCCTCTGCCTAGCCCGCCTCGGTACAGGTCACGACGCCAGTAAAACTGAGCCACATGCCTGATCACCGTACTTTGAGCCATGAACGCATTCATGCTCATCATATCACATATCCGGAGCCATGGGCATTTCACCATGCTCATCAGATATCCGAGTCTGCAACCGCAGCTGCACTCGTTTCACCTCTCTATTTGAGGCTAGGAGAAACCTCGCATATTCAAAAATATGCGCTCCGGGTTAACCCGCAGGAGAACCCATTTCACCATCACCAAGTCCTGACGATGATGGATCTATGGCCATGGAAAACTACATGATAGATTTCACTGTGATTAATTAGTATCTTTTAGATGGATTGCAAGATTCAACCAAGTTGTATAACATGCAAGCTATAAAAAGAAATAAGTAACATAAACTCAATATTATGCTTTCATTACAATTCACATCATATTGATCCATCACAAGGATCCCACACCACATATTATCACTTGGCCTCTTGCCAATCATCTAGATCCATCTCAAGGATTATCACATACCATGGGATCTCAATCCCTCATCACATAGTGCCACTGCCTCTCAAGGCTTACATTATCACTATGGAACATCATTCATAATACACCTGCCATCACAATATTCTCATATAACCATTCCTCATAGCCTTTCATTTGGCTATGCATTACCTACATGGTTAGAGTATTCAATAATCATAATTAAAACATAAGGACTATGCATACTATCAGGAGATGTCATTCAAGATGCTATAATTATCAATTATACATTAACTGGTGATCATGTGCACAAGACACATTATTAAGCAACTATTTATGTACTTCACCTTGCTTCAACATCATGCTAAAATATACAGAACAGGCGTTATTATTACCACTACCATTATCACTATCATTATATTAAGTGAGCAAGGAGTCACCAACGATATCAAGGACATATACTATTTAGACTGTTTCCATGACACAAGGATCCCTCACAAAAGATGCCAAAACCCTCACTAAAAGAGATGTATCAGGCAAGGCTTACCCTTACTAACAACTGTATCGGGCAACCTGCCCTAACCCAAAGCTCATCAACTGACAGCCAACACACGACGCCGCGTTGCCACCAAGGAAACCCATGTGCAGCAGTGCAACGTTGCGTCACAAGATGGGGTATCGTGCATTAGGTGTGTCGGGCACTCATCACATACATGGCAACGACTAAAGGTCAGCCGTGCAGCTGTGCCGTGAAGGGTGTAACGGCCAGTGCATCGTGCGCCTAGGCGTGCAGGCCATCAGGTAGATGATAATGGTTGTGTGACGCGCAACAGGGCGAGAAAGGTGTGACGGGAAAGCTGACTATATCGAGCGAGCAAGGTGTGTCGGGCGAGCTGACTATATCAGGCGAGCCAGGTGTGCCGGGCGAGCATCTCAAGGGTGTCAAGCGTGCCGGGCACTGAGCCATGCAGAGGAGTATCGGGCGACACGGGCTGATGTCGGGTGAGTAGGGGTAGTTCACCCATTTCAACATCACAACGCGCGTCAAGGTTTATCCGTGTAAGGTCCTACACAGTCAGCTAGGCAAGCATCTTATCGGACGAGTAACCCCACCGGGCGAGAAGCTCCAAGGCGTGCAGCCTGCCGGGCAAGGTTAGCTCAAAGTGCGCAAGGGTTGGTGCCGTGCAACTAAGGATCAGCTCACGCACCCCACAGAACTCTCAACAACTATAAGGTGAGAAAGCCGTGCAAGGGAAACTAGGTCAAGAGGGCTGTCGGGCAACATCTCCACAAGCACCAAACGTCCAAGGTTCTCCTCGACAAGGGTCATCTAAAACCTCACACATGAACACCCGAAACCCTAGAGAGGGGTCACCACCAAAACGAGCTCACCTTCTAGCACATGGTGAGAAGAGGGTCTTGCTCAAGCCACTAGGTTGCAAGCTCACCTCAATCGACTAGGAAAGAGGGGTGTTGCTCATGGCACTAGGACCCAAACTCACTCTTCTAGACCAAGGGGGGAAAGGAGTGTTTCTCTCCTACAACCCTAGATTACAAGGATCGGTCATCATGCAAGCTAAACAAGAACCCAGCTACTTACATGCATATAAGCAAGATTATGAACATAGCACATATATGAAAAGAGAGTAGAGTAGCTAGGGTTATAAGTTATGCAACCCGCCTTAAGCTCCAAGCTCCAAGGAAGAAGAAGAACTCCAACCTCCAAGGGATGTCGACCACCACTTGCTCCTCCAAGGGTGTATCGACCACCACCTCTTCTTCTCCAAGGTGTGTCAGCCTCCAAGCTTCTCCTTCAAGGGGGTGTATCAGCCAACACAAGCAAGGTAGAAGGGAGTGTGTCGTGCACAAGAGGGAGAGGAGCCAAAGGGACCTTAAGCTAAGGAAGGAACCACCTATATAGAAGTAAAGGGATGAGAAAACAAGGTGGAGCATGGCAAGGTGTCACTCGTCTAGGGACACTTGTCCTAGAACTCAAACCACCACTCTAGCAAGCCTCATCCACATGTCCAAGATGTGCACCAAGTGTCCACCACACAAGGTCAAGCTAGAGCAAGCATCTTGGGCGACACAACATGTTGCTCCATGGGTGACACACACCTTTGCCATGGGTGACACACATCCAACTTGGCTGACACAAACACCTCTAGGCCGATACATGGCTCAACCAAGCCCATACAAGGTTCCTCAAGGCCCAAACAAGCTCAACCAAGACCCAAAGAACTCAAACAACGAGCCCAAGCCTTCCTCTCAACCCTAGAGGAAGCAAAGAGAGAGAGGAACACCTCACAAGGTGGCAAACATGCCCACAAAACCCTAGACTTGGGTTATTTGCAAGTAGCACCTTCAACTCTCAACAAAGCACAACCAAACCCTAATCACCACTAAAGGTGATTAGCAGACATCAAAGCACCAGGGTTAAGCAAAGCAAACAGGGTAAGCCCTAAACGAAGGTCAGGGTCCTTACAATCTAACCTCTTTTAAGGGATTTCGTCCACAAAATCTGAAGAGAAAAGTGAGGGATACTTCCTCCTCATCTCTTCCTCAAGCTCCCATGTGGCTTCCTTGACGCCACGACGCTGCCAAAGAACATTCACAAGAACCAGGTCCTTCTACTTCAGCTTCTTGATTCTTCTATCAAGAATCGCCACAGGACCTTCCTCATAGGTCACATCTTTGTCAAGCTCAACATCAACTGGCTGTATCACTGTTCCTGAATCTGGATGGCTTTTCTTCAGCATACTGACATGGAACACTGGATGTAACCTGTGCAACTCTGGAGGCAACTCTAACTCGTAATCTACCTTGCCAACACATGCTATGACTGAGTAAGGCCCCATATACCTGGGTGCTAACTTACCCTTCCGGCCAAACCTCAGCACACCTTTCCACGGCGAAACCTTAAGATATACCTTGTCTCCTACCCGGAACTCCAAAGGTCGTCGACAATTATCTGCGTAAGACTTATGCCTGTCCTGTGCCACTTTCAACTGTTGCTGTATCACTTTGATCTTTTCTGTTGTTTGCTGTACCAGCTCAGGACCCAACAACTGATACTCACCAGACTCATACCAGCACAAAAGAGATCTACACTTCCTCCCATACAAAGCCTCATAAGGAGCCATGTCGATGCTTTGCTGATAACTATTGTTGTAGGCAAACTCTATCAAACTCAGATGCACATCCCAACTGCCTAAGAACTGCAAAACACAAGCTCGAAGGAGATCCTCCAGAATCTGAATGGTCCTTTCAGACTGTCCATCTGTCTATGAGTGAAAAGCGGTGCTGAACCTCAACTGTGTTCCCAACGCTCTATGCAACTGTTCCCAAAAACGACTCATGAACTGAGGATGTCTGTCAGATATTATCGTTGTGGGCACACCATGCAAACAGACTATCTCATCGACATATACTCGAGCGAGCTTCTCATCTGTATACGTCGTCTTCATAGGCAGGAAATGGGCAGACATCGTCAATCTATCCACAACCACCCAAATGGAATCATGATTTCTAGTTGTCTTGGGCAGACCAACTACGAAATCCATGGTTATATGATCCCATTTCCATTGCGGTATCGACAAAGGTTGCAACGTGCCTGCCGACTTCTAATGTTCAGCCTTCACTTGCTGACAAACCGCACATCTAGCCACGAACTCAGCTACATCCTTCTTTAAACCGGGCCACCAATACAAGTCCTTCAGAATATGGTACATCTTGGTGACACCTGGATGCATAACATACATCGACGTGTGTGCCTCTTCTAGCACTAACTTCCTCAGCTCATCAACATCAGGAACCACCATCCTATCATGATAACAGACTAGCCCATCCTCAGACTCATGAAACCCATCACGCTTTCCGCTGCCAAACTCTGATCTGATCAACTGTATTGCATCATCTATCTGCCGTGCATCTTTGATCTGCTGTCTCAACATAGGTTTGACTTGCATCTATGCTAAGAGTTCAGCTAACGAAGACACTTCCATCTGCACATTCATCTTCCGCAAAGAGACAAGCATATCTCGCTCATGGCATACCAGAGAACTTAGTTGTGCCTTCTTGGAAGAAAAAGACGACTTTCGACTAAGTGCATCAGCTACCACATTCACCTTACCAGGATGATACTCGATAGTGCAGTCATAATCATTGATCAACTCCATCCACCGCCGCTATTGCATGTTCAACTCTTTCTGCGTAAAGATGTACTTCAGATTCTTATGATCCGTAAAGATCTGACACACTTCTCCATACAGATAGTGTCTCCAAATCTTTAACGCATGAACCACTACTGCCAACTCCAAATCATGAGTCGGATAGTTCTCCTCGTGTTTCTTAAGCTGTTGTAAAGCAAAAGAAACCACGTGATCCTCCTACATCAACACACATCCTATGTCGTTCTTGGAAGCATCACAGAAAACTACATAGCCCTTCCCAGGCTCTGGTAAGATCAACACTGGAGCACTGGTCAACTTCTCCTTCAGACTCTGGAAAGCTTGCTGACATCGATCATCCCAGACAAAAGGTACATTCTTTCTCATCAACTTTGTCATCGGCAAGGCGATCGTACTGAAGTCCTTAATAAACCTCTGGTATTATCCGGCTAAACCCAGGAAACTACGAACTTCTGTCAGCATCTTCGGCTGTTCCCATCCTGCAATGGATTCCACCTTCCTTGGATCTACTTTGACTCCTTCAGCAGATATCACATGACCCAAGAAAGTCACCTCTTCCAGTCAGAACTCACACTTACTGAACTTGGCATACAACTGATGTTGGCGAAGAAGAGTCAATGCTCGTCGAAGGTGTTGCTCATGCTCTAGCCTGTCCCGACTATAGATCAGGATGTCATCTATAAAGACCACCACAAACTGATCTAAGAACAAACGGAACACTCTATTCATCAGGTCCATGAAAGCAGCAGGTGCATTGGTTAACCCAAATGGCATAACCATAAACTCATAGTGACCATACCTCATCCTGAAAGCTGACTTTGGTATGTCATCAGCCTTGATCCTCAACTGATGATATCTGGACCGTAGATCGATCTTCGAAAACACTGTAGCACCACGTAACTGGTGAAACAGATCATCTAACCTCGGCAATGGGTACTTGCTCTTGATTGGGACCTTGTTCAACTGTCGATAGTCTATACACAACTGCATCAAACCGTCCTTCTTCTTGACAAACAACACGGGAGCACCCCAAGGCGACGTGGTCGGTCGGATGAAACCTTTGTCCAACAACTCTTGTAACTGCTTCTTCAATTCTTCCATCTCAACTGGAGCTGTCCTATATGGTGTCTGTGCAATTGGCTGCGTTCCTGTACCAGATTGATCTCGAAATCAATCTCTCGGGGTGGAGGAACACCAGGAAACTCCTCAGGGAACACGTCTGCAAACTCTCGGACAACTGACACCTCCTCAAGACTAGGACCTTTCGCCTTGGTAGCCACAACAATATCCACCACATGAGCTAAAAACGTCTCGCATCCTTGTCGTAGCAACCTATCTTCCACCATAGCTGATACCAGACACGTCGGAAGAATCTTCCTATCTCCTTAGAAGATCCACTTCTCTCCAGCATCATCGAACACTGCCTGCTTGGTACCGCAATCTAGAACAACTTTATACTTCTCTAAGGTATCCATCCCAAGGATAACATCAAAACCATACATATCAAGTGGTATAAGGTCCACTTGAATGCGGTGTCCCGAGAAAGACAAGACACAAGATGGACACTCTTCTCGAAGCAATGAGGCACCAGCAAGAGGGGTTTCCAACAACTAACTATCCTTCTTACGACTAACAGGTAAATGATAGTTCTCAAGCATACTACAGGCGATAAAAGAGTGCGTAGCACCTGGATCAACTAGAACAGATATAAAGCAAGGAGAAGTCATATCAGAATGAAATAACTTCATCTGACATGTCACTACTCACGGGTTGACTATCGCCTCCGGCTGACTCATAGCATAGAATCGAGCTGTCATTTGCTGTCCACGACCTCTGCTTCCTTGAGAAGATGATCCAGCTTGAGACGTTTGACTGTGTCCTCATCCTCTGCTACCACTGGGCTGTGGTCTCTCTGACTCCTGAAGGTTCTTCCTCAGCTGTTGTGTCACTTCATCATCTCTGTAGGGACAACTCGACATGACATGCCCTATCTGACCGCATGCATAGCATGTCCTACCATCAACTCATGGCCTGGATGGCCCTGTCACTGCCACATAAGCCGAACTTTGTGCCTTAGATGGTGAAGAAACATAACCTCTTCCTCTACTCAGAGACCACTGAGACGGTCTACCAGAACCTCTCATCGCTGTCGGTGCTGAAAACCTGGGCTTCTTGTAGCCACCAAACCTCTGACTCTAGAACTGGGCAGGTCTCTTCTTAGCCATAGAATCCCTCTTCTCCTTTACAGATCGTTCGATCCTCCGTACGGATTCCACAAACATCACAAACTGCTCCTGGTTCTCCAACGCAGAAACAGGTGTTGTCAGCTCAGCACTCAGTCCCTTCTCGAAACGTCTGATTCGTTCCTCATTTGTCTTCACCATGTGAGGACAAAACCTCAACAGATCCATAAACTTGGCTTCGTACTCGGTGATGTTCATTGTTCCCTGCCACAAACTCTCAAACTGACTGATCTTCTCATCTAGATACGTCTTGGGAAAGTATCTATTGACGAACTCGCACTGGAACACTTCCCAAAAGATCACCTCACCAGGTCGCTTCTCTTCTTCGATGGTCCACCAGTGACCAGCACTACATTTCAGAAGGTAGACAGCGTGCTTTACTTTGTCTGCTTCGGGGATGTCGAGGATCTGGAAAGCCTTCTCAAAACTTGTCAACCACCGATCTGCATCCGCTGGATCAGCCGTTCCAGCATAATCCGAACCTCCAAATCGGCGAAGCCGCTGGAAGGTCTTCCCAATACCCGATGTTTCACCATGGGGAACCTGTGCTCGCGGAGGAGGCACTGGTAATCGCTCAACCATGAGATTCATCGTATCCATCATCAGCCCCATAAGCTGTTGGTAGGTAGGATGTTCAAGAATGGCTGGGTCAGGTTGGAGGACCTCAGGCACCCGATCTTCATGTGCCTGACCTACTGCTCCATCAACATATGCAACATCGCTGTGCTCAGTAGCGTGTTCTTCATGGTTTCCAGACATCTTAGCTTTTCTTCCACTGAGGGCAGAAGATTTCTATGAGAAAATCTGGAAAACACATAAGAACAGACACAACCTAGTCCTAGATCCCTGTAGACTCAGCGAACCTAAAGCTATGATACCAAAACTTGTGGCAACACATCCTACTATCACACAGACAGCGAGGTGTTACGCAAAAACATGCAGAAATCATCATAACCACATATTACCAAAAACACAGGTTAATTAAAACCGATTGCGGAAAATCGATAAACTGAGAAACTATTACATTCGAGTCCATATCCTGCAAGAAAATAGGTTATATACATATCCATTCAAGCCTGGATACATGTCCACAGCTTAGAGCAACATCTGTCCTGTCATAACATGAGTTCATCACCTGTTATTACATACATAAGGCCCACATCCAGCCAGCAGCAGCACATACAAAACATCTACAGATGTACATCATGAAACAACGTCAAAACACTGCCAAGGACCTGAGAGTACTGGGATGACTCTAGACTCTATCACAAAACATCCAAACAACAACATATCCAACGCTTGCCTTCTACTGATCTTCTTGTTGCTCGGCCGCAACTCTGCGACCACCACCACATCTAGCTCGACTACCTAAAAAGGGGTAAACCAGCGGAGTGAGACAATTGAACATTGTCCCAGCGGGAGGCATAACTCCCCGCCAAAACTACAAAACCTCAGATATATATATATATATATAAAGCATCTAACTGATAGAAGTATAACCAGAGAAGTTATAAGATAAGACTGTTCATGATTATCGAGCTTACCAAGAGTACTTAGTCATTTATCCAACTAGTCCTTATGAAACAAGATAGGATGTATAAAGCTTACCACATGCGAGAAATGTACAAGCAACCACAAGATGCAAATAAAGTTAACTACACAAAAAGGCATCAACCAATGTTTCGTGTTTTTCCTAAGCAGTTTTTACTAAACATATGGATTACATTTTATTATGCCCTGAGGAAGTGAATCGTACCGTTCAAATCCAACCTTCGGCTGCGAAGCCCATAACCGGTGCCATACAAGGTCAATGGAAAAGCCGGAATCCAAGACCTCACCCCTCGTGGTCAGTACACGAGAAACAAAGTAGGACCGCAGTCTCATGATCAAGTGGCCTTTAGCCACAGGGTCAGCTCCTCAGGCTACCCTCTGCCTAGCCCGCCTCGGTAAAGGTCACAACGCTAGTAAAACTGAGCCACGGGCCTGATCACCGTGCTCTGAGCCATGAACACATTCATGCTCATCATATCACATATCCGGAGCCATGGGCCTATTCACCATGCTCATCACATATCCGAGTCGGCAACCACAACTGCACTCGTTTCACCTCTCTATTTGAGGCTAGGAGAAACCTCGCATATTCAAAAATATGCGCTCCGGGTTAACCTGTAGGAGAACCCGTTTCACCATCACCAAGTCTTGACGATGATGGATCTATGGCCAGGGCAAACTACATGATAGATTTCAATGTGATTAATTAGTATCTTTTAGATGGATTGCAAGATTCAACCAAGTTGTATAACATGCAAGCTATAAAAGGAAATAAGTAACATAAACTCAATATTATGCTTTCATTACAATTCACATCATACTGATCCATCATAAGGATCCCACATCACATGTTATCACTTGGCCTCTTGCCAATCATCTAGATCCATCTCAAGGATTATCACATACCATGGGATCTCAATCCTTCATCACATAGTGCCAGTGCCTCTCAAGGCTTACATTATCACTATGGAACATCATTCATAATACACCTGTCATCACAGTATTCTCATATAACCATTCCTCATAGCCATTCATTTGGCTATGCATTACCTGCATGGTTAGAGTATTCAATAATCATAGTTTCAACATAAGGACTATGCATACTATCAGGAGATGTCATTCAAGATGCTATAATTATCAATTATACATTAACTGGTGGTCATGTGCACAAGACACATTATTAAGCAACTATTTATGTACTTCACCTTGCTTCAACATTATGCTAAAATATACAGAACAGACGTTATTATTACCACTACCATTATCACTATCATTATTATTAAGTGAGCAAGGAGTCACCAACGATATCAAGGACATATACTATTTAGACTGTTTCCATGACACAAGGATCCCTCACAAAAGATGCCAAAACCCTCACTAAAAGAGATGTATCAGGCAAGGCTTACCCTTACTAACAACTGTATCGGGCAACCTGCCCTAACCCAAAGCTCATCAACTAACGGCCAACACACGACGCCGCATTGCCACCAAGGCAACCCGCGTGTAGCAGTGCAACGCTGCGTCACAAGAGGGGGTATCGTGCATTAGGTGTGTCAGGCACTCATTACATACCTGGAAACGGTTAAAGGTCAGTCGTGCAGCTGTGCCGTGCAGGGTGTAACGGTCAGTGCATCGTGCGCCTAGGCGTGTAGGCCATCAGGTAGCTGATAATGGTTGTGTGACGTGCAATAGGGCGAGCAAGGTGTGCAGGCAAGCTGACTATATCGGGCGAGAAGCTCAAGGGCGTCAAGCGTGCCGGGCACTGATCCGTGCAGAGGAGTATCGGGCAACACGGGCTGATGCCGGGCAAGCAGGGGTAGTTCACCCATTTCAACATCACAACGTGCGTCAAGGTTTATCCGTGCAAGGTCCTACACACTCAGCTAGGCAAGCATCTTATCGGGCGAGTAACCCCACCGGGCGAGCAGCTCCAAGGCGTGCAGCATGCCAGGCAAGGTTAGCTCAAAGCGCGCAAGGGTTGGTGCCGTGCAACTAAGGATCAGCTCGCGCGCCCCACAAAACTCTCAACAACTATCAAGGTGAGCAAGCCGTGCAAGGGAAACTAGGTCAAGAGGGATGTCGGGCAGCACCTCCACAAGCACCAAACGTCCAAGGTTCTCCTCGACAAGGGTCATCTAAAACCTCACACATGAACAAGGAGATTGGAGTTCTAGGTGGTAGGAGAGTGTGTCAGTGAGTAGTACGCCGACAGGAGGGTGCGACTCCTTCTAATTCCTTGTAGGACAAGGAGATTGGAGTTCTAGGTGGTCCGTGTGGACTACTTCAGAGGCGGGAGATTTCTTCCGCTCGGAGGACAACTGTTAATCCCGACAGTCCCGATGAGACCAGGAGTTTTCAGTCCCAGTGCAACCAGGAGCTGCACAAACACCGTCCAAGACTGGCGGTGAAGACTGCGCAAGCCGTGAGGTATTGTCACTGAGCAAGCCTCGGGACAAGGTATGATTCCACAAACCATCCTTTCCTATTATATAGACATTGACGTGTTTCCTTGTTCTGGGTTTGGGGAGGAGAAAATTTTTGTTTCCGCTGCCTTCTCTGCCTCCCCTAAAACCCAACAGGATTAGTGGTGATGTCATGTCATGCATTAATTGGAATAGAATTGTCAATTCAAATGTGGTTAAGAAACATGCAAAATGAATGATTCACTAGGTGAACTGATCGACTCACATGCCAACCGATTGCTTCACCTTTCGAAGCTTGCAAATTTTTGAGATTTTAGTCCCTTCCACTCCCACATAGACTGGGAACCTGACCCTAAACCCTCATATAAATGGAGGGGTACTTGGGGCTTCTTAGACACATCAGTCGCTTCTGACAATTTTTTGTCTTTTCTGGTTGTGGTAATCAATAGAACCCAAACAAGTCCAAGTCCTACCCAGTAAAGGGAGGGATATAAAGGGAAAACAATTGTGAGAGAGCAAGTTGGTGACTGTACACCAACATGGGGGACAACTCCTTCATGTTCATTCTAGTAGGACGACATGAGTTCTAAGTTGCCCGTGTGGACTTCCATATAGGCGTGGAGGCTGTTGTCTGCTATAAGGAGGACAACATCAACCTATTGTCTGTGGTGAATACTAGGAGATGCAATAGAAGAGTCCTAATGCAACTTGAAGACAGATGCATGACTACAACGATGAGGAGATGTCGCTCGTCTTGGTCCAAGATCAGGTATATCCTCAAAACCATCCTTTCCATTATATAGTGTTTGACGCAATCTGTTGGTTTAATGGGGTATATGGTAGTAAATTTTTTGTTTTCTCTACCTATTCTGATGCCATATTTCCCTACAATGGTATCAGTGTCACATCAATCTACTATATTTTGGGATAATTGATGTGATCATATTTTTGGTTTTGTCATTTATTTATTGCATATGATGTGAATAATAATGTACAATAAAATACCATGCATAATCCCAAATTTATATATATATATATATATATATACATAAATATATATATATATATATATATATATATATATATATATATAAAATATAATTTACATGCATTGTCGTAAAAGAGAGTTTTGATAGTGGATGTGTATTGTAGTTATGCACAATAACCCTAATTATCTGTGCAATTTTGTATGGTTGGTTATTCCCATTTTATCTTGATTTGCATACCAAGCCTCTACCTTATCTTTTAATTGTAAAAGTATGATTCTCTCCTACAATTTTCTCCCCTTAAATGTAGCTCGAGTTTTCTCTATAATCATGTAATAGTAGGATAGTTTACTTTCTTGTTACGATGAAGAAGAAAGATGCTCATACCAGGCCAACCGACCATCTTGAAGGCAAGTCAATAGGTTGGAGGACCGAGAAGGACCAACGAGGATGAGCCAAACCAATTGGATGATGAGCATGATTGATCAACTGGAGGACCCAGAAGATGGTGGACCACAAACTAGATGACCAACTGACCATCCAGGAGGAGATCCAATCATTTTAAGGGTTGAACCAATCAACCCATATTGGCAAACATGGATCTTCATCAACAATAGGTTTCTACATATGATGTAGACCCCAAGTTGTGGTAATTCCTTATGTCTTCAAGGAATAACATTAGAGTGGCCCTAACCATCACTTTTATTTACTTCATTATTTTCATTATGGAATATAACATCTATATGATATGTACTATATATGTTGTGATCGAATAAAGTATATGTATTTATAAATACAAACTCCCTTAATAAAATATTAAGTCTAATACAATTTCCATCAGCAACACACAATAAAAGTATGATCAATTAAGCATGGGCAACCCAAGGGTGGTGCACTATCTATCTCGTGGAAGTGTGATGGTAATAATGTAGACCCACCAAGCTAGGTGCATTATTATCGTATTTGTTGTTGGGTCAGGCTTAACTGTGTGATCTTAATGAGATTAAGCACCAGAAGGATATAGATGATTATGGTAAGGAGTTGTGCATATCATCTATCCAAGAGTTTTATATGATGCAATCAAAGAAAGTTGCCTATCTTAATAATTGACTATGGACGCTGGCATTGGCTAGGTAATAGTTGAATTATTTTGGATCTTGGCTCACTAGAAGGTTGTACACTACAATCTTTTGAATTGATATGCGACGGCTATGAATTTGAATAAAATAGTGGGAGTGATAATTAATTAAAGACCTAATTGATTATTGTCAATTTTAAATCAAATCGAATAAAAAAGGGTTTTTGACAAAATACAAATTTTCTCTTATAGAATCAAATGACAAACAAATCTTTGTTGTGATCAGTCCTTAGGAAGGACAAATTTGACAAGACAAATTTCCACAACTGGTTTTGGACTTTGAGAAGGGTTCACAATGAAGAGTGCAAGCTCTATGTTCTATATAAAGTAGTGTCAGAATTACCTGCTCCTGATGCACCTAGAGTTGAGGTGGATGCTTACTGGAAGCATGGTAATGATGCCTTGGACATAAAGTACCTTATTATAAGCTACATGGACTATGAGTTGCATGAGAAATGTGTGGATATGGTGATTCTTGAGATGGTAACACATCTTAAGAAAGTGAACCGTAATCTCACAAAGTAAGAAAGGAACAATGTTATAAAGGCACTTTTTGAGTGTAAAATGATGAGGGGAGATTCAATAGAAGATCATGTGCTCAATATCATTTGACGGGTGTATCATCTTGAATAATTGAGATTCTTTTTGATCTAATAATTTCTCACAAATATGATTCTGATCATTTCCATAATCATATAGCCACTTTATTGAGTGTTGCATCTTGAATAATATGGCCAGCAGACCGATGTTAGATTTTCTTGGTATGCTGATTTATGCCAAAGCAATAATGAAGAAAGACAAATCTGTGATAGTGATCAACAGAGTTGAGTCCAAGTATGAGAGAAAGTCCATGAAGAATTCTGAGGCTAAGCCTATCCCCAAATCTTCAACAGTCAAGATGAAGAGAAATAAAAGTACTAGAGGAACTTATCCTTTGTACTTGAAGGCATTCAGAAAGAAGAAGATGGGGATATAGATCTCCACTCCAAGTATATACATTATTGAGATCTTATCTACTTCTTAATCATGGGTGCTCGATACCGGATGTGGATCTCACATATGCTCAAATATGTAGGATCTGAATAGAAGTAGGCCATCAGGAAAGGGTGTGGTTGAAATGCGAGTTGCAAATGCAGCAAGAGTTTCTTCCACTGTAGTTGGAGCCTATAATTTATCTCTACCCACAAGGCTTGTAATAGAGTTTATTGAACTTCTATTATGTACCTTCCATAAATAGAAACATCATTTTTGTATCTTGTATGTACAAGGATGCATTTGAATTTCATATTAAGAATGATCGATGTTCTATTTCAAAAGATGGGATCCTTTATGGAAGTGCCCCGATGTCTTATGGTCTTTATTTTCTAGATCTAAAGACAAATGTTTATAATGTAAATACCAAAATACTAAAACTCAACAACTCAAACAAAACATATTGTTGGCATTGTCGTCTAGGGAACGATAAATAAGAATCACATATCTAGACTCCATAAAGATGGTTAACTGGACTCTTTTGATTTCGAATCAATAGAGACATGTGAATATTATTTGTTGGAAAAGATGACTAAGACCCCTTTCACTAGTAACAATGAGAGGTTTAGTGATCTATTAGGACTCATACATACTGATGTATGTGGGACTTATAGAACAACTGGTAGAGATGGGTTTCAGTACATCATTAACTTCATTGATGACTTCAATAGGTACTATTATGTGTACTTGATGAAATATAAGTTAGAAACTCTTGATAGGTTCAAGGAGTTTTTGAATGAAGTACAAAACCAACTTGGTAAAAGTATTAAGGAATTTCATTCTTATCAAGGTGGACAATACTTAAGCCAACTATTTGAGGACATTCTACCAGCCCATGGGATCATATCTCAATGGACTCCACCTGGAACACCTCAACATAATGGTGTATCAGAAAGAAGGAATCACACATTGTTGGATATGGTGAGGTAAATGATGTGTTTAATTGAGCATCCGACTACCTTCTAGGGGTATGCTCTTGAAACTGCCACATTTACACTAAACTGAGTACCATCTAAATTGGTTCAAAAGACACTATATGAGATATGGTATATGAACCATCCCTACGTGTCTTTTATGAAGATTTGTGGATGTGAAGCTTATGTAAGGGAAATGTTTCCTGAAAAGCTTGGCCCTAAATCTGATAAATGTTATTTGGTTAGATATCCTAAGGAGACTAAAGGATATTATTTTTATTTCCTATCTGACAACAAAGTGTTTGTTTCCAAAGATGTTGTATTCCTAGAGAAGGAATTTAATTCCTAAGGAATCAATGGAGGAAAGTGGAACTCAAAGAGGTTTGAGACCAACAAGAAAACATTGAATCGATAGAGAAAAAAAGAGAATCACAAAGTGGTGTCAAATCTCAAATTCCTCAAGAGACACAAGAACCTCATAGGTCTAATAGGACATACCTTGAAACTGAGAGATGAGGATATCTTGTGAGTCAGGAAGGTGGTGAGTTGGTCATAAATGATGAGAAAACAACCTATATAGTAGATGTTGAGGGACCATAGTCTGAGAAATGCCTTGAGGCCATGAGATCCCAGATGGAATCCATATATACCAACAAGGTATGGACCTCAGTGGATCCACCCGAAGGGGTAAAACCAACATGGTGCACACGGGTATTCAAGAAAAAGACCGACATAGATGGTAAAGTACAAACCTATTAGGGTAGATTGGTTGGAAAGGGTTTCAGACAAGTTCAAGGTATTGACTATGACAAAACCTTTTCTCCAGTGGCCATGGTTAAGTCCATCAAGATCATGCTTGTTATTACAACTTATCATGACTGTGAAATTTAACAGATTGATGTTAAAACTACATTCCTTAATATGAATCTTCTCAAGGATGTGTACATGACACAACTTGAGGGTTTTATAAATCCAAAGGTCAATCAATGGATTGAAGTAAGCATCTCAGAGCTATTTGATGAGACAATCAAAGACAACTGATTTAGTCAAAATGAAGATGAACCTTTTGTGTACAGGAAGGTTATTATAAGCATAGTGGCATACCTCATATTGTATGTAGATAACATTCTGTTGATGGGGAATGACATCCCTATTTTACAAAAGGTAAAGACATGGTTGAGAAATATGCTTTCTATGAAAGACTTGGGAGAAGCGTCCTTCATCTTTAGGATTTATATATATAAACATAGATCTAGAAGGCTTCGTGGACTAAGTCAGAGCACATACATTGACAAAGTGTTTAAGCGGTTCAACATGGAGACCTCAAAGAGAGGGATCCCGTCCATGCGTGATCGAGTTACCATCTTGAAAGCTCAATGTCCCAGTTCTTGTGAAAAAAGAAAACACATGAGTCTGATTCTATATGCATTAGAAATTGGAATAATCATGTATGCAATGTTGTGCACCCATCCCGATATCTCATATGCCTTGAGCATGATGAGAAGATATCAGCCAGATCCCGGTGATGCTGACGAGACAACCATGAAAAACACCCTTAAGTACTTGAGAAAAAATAAGGATCAGTTCCTCATCTACGGAGGAGAGGAAGATGATGTGGTAAAAGGTTACACCAATGCAAGCTTCCAAACTGACAAAGATGATTACAGATTGCAATCTGGATTCATGTTTTGCCTAAATAACGGGGCTATGAGTTGGATGATTTCCTAGCAAGAGATAGTTGTTGATTATACAATAGAGGCTAAGTATACTATTGCATCGGATGCAGCAAGGGAGGCTGTATGAATCAAGAAGTTCATCTCTAAACTTGGGGGTTGTTCCAAGCATTGACGATGCAATTGAGATATATTGTGACAACAATGGATCTATTACACAAGCAAAGGAACCTATATCGCATCAGCATTCCAAGAACATACAAAGATGGTTCCATCTCATACAAGAGATCATAAGTGAGGATACATGAAGATTTGTAGAGTACTAATTGAGAGCAATGTTGTTGACCCCTTGCCAAAGGCACTTTCGCATCAGAATCATGATGGACATATTATATCACTTGGAATAAGATTCATGGGTGATTGGCTTTAAGTATAGGTGGTATTCTTTTGGTATGTATGCCCAGAGATCCAATCATATGATGGTTGTAGTGGCATAATTTGTAAATTCTTTGATTATTAATAAAGACAAGCTTCCAATTTATTATATTTTATTCTATTATGAGATAATGGTGTAACATAATATTGTTTAGAGAATGGTATTACTCAATGATGCATGTCTTTAAGTATGTGACTTGAACCATGAGTTCATACAAATGTTAAAACACTACAGGAAAAGTAACTATTTGTGAAGGATGATTCCTTCACAAATGTACATTAATTCCTTCAATAAAAAAATTTGGTTGAGGGACATTTCTTCACAAAAAGTCCTACTCTAAAAGCCTCTTTACAAATAATTTAATGAGGGACTTTAGCCTTCACAAATACTATTTTGAAGGACTATTTGACCTTCACAAAAAAACTTCCCAGGCCACCCAAATACATTTTTAAAGGCTAATTTCACAACTTTCAATGAGGTTCTAGGGCCTTCACAAATACTTATTTTGAAGGACTATTTGACCTTCACAAAAAGACTTCTCAGGCCTCCCAAATATATTTGTGAAGGCTAATTTCACAACTTTCAATGAGGTTCTAGGACCTTCACGAATATACATAATTTCTCATGAATTACAATTGTGATGTACATTTTCTTGTTTGTCAATGAGGTTTTAGCTTTCTTATATTTCATTAAATAATATATTTGTGGCTTCTATCAGACACAAAGAATATTTTAATAAACTAATTTAGTTAATAAGACACAACAATCATAACAAATAACTCTTTTGAAACATTCCTTTTTATTTCACATAGAAAAAATTGTTCATCATATAGGGGAGGACATGGGCCTTTTCCCCTTAACGATACAAATTTCAATATAATATATATCTATATTTTGAATTTATCGCTCATTTAGACAATGACCATCTTTGATAATGTTGAGAGGAAGCTTAGTGGTTATGAAAAAAATTCTACAATAATATTCATTTATAAGGTAATTATTGCCATCTCCAACAAATTTGTTGGGTAATGATTCTAGTAATAGCCATCAAAGAATGACTTAGAGCCAACTTCTCTGTATGCAATGACATATCAATGATCTGTACTTTTTGTTGGGTTTTACAAGAGGCAGAGAAGCAGTGGAAACAAAAATTTTCTCCCCAAAACCCAGAAAAAAAGGAATCACGTCAACGTCTATACAATAGGAAAGATGGTTTGTGGATGCATACCTTGTCCCGAGGCTTTCTCGGCGATAGTACCTCGCACCTTGCGCGGTCTTCACCTCCGGTCTTGGACGGTGTCTTTGAAGCTCATGGTCACACAAGGACTGAAGACTCCTGGTCTCACCGGGACTGTCGGGATTGACAGTTGTCCTCCGAGCGACAGAGGTCCCCCACCTCTACAGTCATCCACACAGACTTCCTAGAACTCTGATCTCCTTGTCCCACAAGGAATTAGAACGAGTCGCACACTCCTTTCGGCGTACTAGTCACTGACACACTCTCCTGCCGCCAGTCGCTTTCTGTAGTTGTCTTTCCCTTGATGTGCCTCCCTTATCGGGTAGCACTTGCTCAGGCTCTCTCGGTTACCAAAACCAGAGAGATCGACAACTTTACAGAGAAACTAGTTGCACTGAGTTGTACTTTGAGAAGCCCCCAATACCCCTATATATGGGAGGGTCACGGGACAGGGTTCTCTATCTCGAGCAATGCTGGACTAAAGTAGGAGTAGAAGGGTTTGAGATTTTCCACAAAAACAACCAACTGCGTAACCTGAACTGATTGTTTCACAACTCAAACAGTCAGTTGGGGATCTGAGCCGGTCGGTTGACACCTCAACCGATCAGTTGGGACCCATGAAACGGTCGGTTCATTTCTGAACCGGTCAGTTCGTGGTCCTGATCAGTTCTCGATTGACTTTTCTTCTTTTGTTTCTAATTGGTATTAAATACCAATCCTTGTTCCAATCAAATTGGGCAAGTGAAACGAAAGGAAATTTCTCACCAATCCTACATCCCCAATTTGCTCAGTTGCATCAGTTGAACCGATCGTTTCAACACTTGAAGCAATCGTTTCACCCTATGCATGAGCCGATCGACTCACCAGTTGAGCCGATCGGTTCACCAAGCTCAGCCGATTGGTTCATCACATGAGCCGATCGGTTGGGAGTGCAGATTGTGCAGAATCAGTCAATCGCTGTTTCAATTAATCCAATACTCTAATCAATCAGTCCAACACCTTGAACACTATGATACTGAGCTATCAATTGATTGAGTGTTTAATTGAACTACTAAACTCCTTTAGTAATCAATCTAAACATTATTTGTGGACAAACTCCTATTCCAGGTTAAATCCTATGTGTGTGACCCTGCAGGTCCATTTCACGTTGGCAGTGAAAGTCCATAACACTTATGACTTCAAAAGCAAAGAGCGGTGCCTAGTCACACATCAGTGCTACCCAAGTGAAATAGAAAGTTGGAGAACAACTTTCAATCCTACAATCCGTGAATGGTGTTACAATGAATGTATAATTCCTTTATCACTGATATCCTGAATGAACTCGAGGCATGGAACAGTCATCCTGCCAACGTTCATTCATTTCCTTGATCTCGGAGAAGACTGGGCGAGATGTGTGTGACATCAATATCACATATTAATTCACACGTGCATGCACATGCCTTTCTCAATCCTACTCATCAAGTGGCCAAGGACATCAAACTCCCTCAGGAGGGACAAATCCCATATCTATCACTCACCCCTCAAAAGCCTCATGTGTCAAAGCCACCTAATCATCACCTTTATAACAACTCATGTTTCAGGACTACGTTTGATGATGTCAAAGTGTACCCAACGACATGTGTTAAGTGTAGTGATTTCAGGTCTAAGAATCACACTCACCACCATCACTATGGGAGCTGACTGTGACTACCAAGTCATGGTTCCATGTGTCACTCTCACGGTGGGTCTGTCAAGTACCTTGTTCTCTAACAAGTACCTATGTGCTTGGTTTGATATCACTATATCATGACTAATGAGATTCTGTCATCAACCAACACACAATCTAGTCTTTAGTGTTATTGATGTCTATGGTTATTTCCACAATAACAACCGACTAGGGACTAAACAAGAATGTATACTCTTAACATCCATATGATCTCATCATTTAGGTCCTAAACCTAAAAGCATACGTCATTGAGTAAAACCATTCTTTAGACATCTATCATGTTACACCATCATCTCAGAAACAGTTTAAACGTATAGATCGGAAATTGCCTTTATTATTATTCAAATCATTTATAAAGTATCCCATTACAATCATCATATGACTTCCTCTATGGGCATACATATCAACAAACTCCCACTTAAACTTAGAGCCAGTCACCAAGGAACCTCAGTCCTTGTGACCTAGCATGACCATCATGCTTCTGTTGAGAAAGGGCCTTCGTCAGTGGATCAACTATGTTGTCTTCAGTTGGTACTTTGCAAATCTTCACATCTCCTCGCTGTACGATCTCTCGTATGAGATGGAAGCGCCGATGTATGTTCTTGGACCGCTGATGTGATATGGGTTCCTTAGCTTGTGCAATAGCTCCATTATTGTCACAGTAAAGCTCAATTGCATCACAGCTACTGGGAACTACACCAAGTTTAGAAATGAACTTCCTGATCCAGACAGCCTCCTTTGCTGCATGTGAAGCAGCAATATACTCGACCTCTGTAGTAGAATCGGCAACTGTTTCTTTCTTGGAACTCTTCCAGCTCACAACTCCATTATTAAGGCAAAATACAAATCCTGACTGTGATCTGTAATCATCTTTATCGGTTTGGAAGCTTGCATCGGTGTAACCCTTTACAACCAGCTCTTCTTCGCCGCTGTAAACAAGAAACTGATCCTTAGTCCTTCGCAAGTACTTGAGGATGTTCTTTACGGCTATCCAGTGAGCATCCCCAGGATCTGACTGGTGCCTGCTCGTCATGCTGAGAGCATACGAGACATCTGGGCGTGTCCACAACATAGCATACATGATGGATCTGATGGATGATGCATATGGGATCCCATTCATATGCTCCCTCTCTTCACAAGATTGGGGACATTGAGCTCTAGAGACGGTGACTCCATGTAGCATGGGGATGTTGCCTCTCTTTGAGTTCTCCATGCTAAACCACTTCAGCACTTTCTCGATGTACGTGCTCTGACTTAGTCTGAGAAGCCTTCTAGATCTATCTCTATAGATCTTAACTCCCAGAATGTAGGATGCTTCTCCTAAGTCCTTCATTGAGAAAGTATTCCCAAGCCAAGTCTTTACCTTCTCTAAGGCTAAGACATCATTCCCCATCAAAAGTATGTCATCCACATACAATATGAGGAATGTGGTCGAGCTCCCACTAACCTTTTTGTACACACAAGGTTCATCTTCATTTTGAGTAAAGCCAAACACTTTGACTTCCTCATCAAATCGAAGATTACAACTCCGAGATGCTTTCTTCAATCCATAGATTGACCTTTGTAGCTTACAAACTTTATTGGCATTCTTTGGATCTACAAAACCTTTAGGTTGTGTCATGTACACATCCTCATTTATATTCCCATTAAGGAATGCGATTTGAACATCCATTTGCCAAATCTCATAGTCATAATAAGCTACAATAGCAAGCATGATCCTGATGGACTTAATCATGGCAACTGGAGAAAAGGTTTCGTCATAGTCAACACCTTGAACTTGTCGAAATCCCATCGCAACCAATCTGCCTTTATAAGTTTGCACATTGCCATCCATGTCGGTCTTTTTCTTAAAGACCCACTTGCTCCCTATGGGTTTTACCCCTTCGGGTGGTTCCACCAAAGTCTACACTTTGTTGGAGTACATGGATTCCATCTCGGATCTCATGGCTTCATGCCATTTCTCAAAATCTGGTCCCTCCATAGCCTCTACGTAGGTAGTTGGATCATCATCTATGATCAACTCACCACCTTCCTGAGTCACAAGGTATCCAAACCTCTCAGGTTGAAGGTGGGTCGTACTAGATCTACGAGGTCCTTGTGTTACCAGAGGAGAATGAGATTCCACAACACCTTGTGAATCTCCATTTTCCTCTCGTGCATCTACTAGTTCAATGTTTTCTTGTTGGGCCTGAACCTCTTCAAGCTCTATTTTCCTCCCACTGCTTCCTTTGGAAATAAATTCATTCTCTAGGAACACAGCTGTCCTGGCAACAAACACTTTGTTGTCAGTAGGGTGGTATAGATAATATCCCCTTGTTTCCTTGGGATATCCAACAAAATAACATTTATCAGACTTGGGTCCAAGCTTATCAGGAAACATTTTCCTAACATAAGCCTCACAACCCCAAATATCCAGAAAAGACAAATCGAGACGCTTCCCGTACCATATCTGTTACAACCCCAAATTTTAGGTTCCTTTGGTGAGAAATGTAATTTCCCATATTAAAGATATTTGGACAAATAATGATATAATTTGTTGTGAATAAATGGATCTCATTTAAAATATCCTTGTTGTTTGATTTGTGGGCTTTATTGGCTATTGGGCCCAATAACAAGGAAATTCACTTAATTAATGAATAATTAAGTTGTTGAGAAAAGAGAGATGAGGTAGAAACCTCTAGAAGGAAAAGGAATGTAATCCAAGAATGAATTTCGTTCCTCTTGGGTTCCTTGGATTCCAAGGAGTCAAAAGTTGCAAAGATAAAGCAACAAGAAAAGAAAAGACCAATAAAGTATTTCCTTGTTAATAGAGAAATTAAAAACATTGATGAAATATGGAAAATAAGTGAAAAGAGGTATGATGGAATAATCCTTTGTGGAATTTCATATTCCAAGGATTCCAAATGATAAATGGAATACCAATGAGGAAAAATAAAAGAGAAATGAAGAGAAATCCTCAAAGAGAGATATTTTACAAAAAATGTATAAGAAGAAAGAGAAAATGTAGGGATAAATAAGAAAATAGATAAGTGAGATGCTATGGAATATTCCCAAGATAGGATTCCGAGCCATTAAGGTTCCTTGTGGTTCAAGGAATTCAAAATGGTAATTTAATGGGAAAGAAAGAGGAAATACCAAATTAAATTGGTTTAATTGAAAAGGTAACTTGCATATGAAGGAAATACCCTTTTCCTTTGGAATTTGGGTTTCAAATTTAATACATGAGTAGATAATGTCAACACAGAGTTTCCTCTAAAATTTGAATGAAAAAGGATAATAGAGGAGAGAGATATGATTTTTACAAGTATTCCTAAAGTGGATGGGTAATCCTTAAATCATATTAAAGGTCGCAGGGTGTATTTTCGGATAAGGAATAACGTGAGTAATCGGGACCGTTGATTAGAAGATCAACGGGGGACAAGTCGTCCCCTAGCTCTCGCTGGAACAGGAAATAAGAGAAGTGGCAACTGAGTTTCCCAAACCGGATTTCTTGCAAGACAAGATATGTCAGGGGCAGAAAACTTTCCCAGTAGATTCGGGGGATTAGTCTGAGTTGATCTACCCCTAATTTTCCGATGTTTGGTTACCTCTAGGCATTTTTCCTAAACCACGGGAATCCCATGTCTTAGCACTATATAAGGGAGGGAACTCGAGGGTGCCAGCGTCCCTAAAAGCTAACCCCATAGACACGGAATTCGACGACGAGTCAACAGATGACTTCAATCGTTGGTTTAGACCTGACCTAACCCCCTCTACAACCAGCAGCACGCGGCGAGCTTCCGGCGGGTGATTCAGGGTGAAGATCATGTCCGTTTGGAGGTTTGAGCAGCTCGTCAGGTTCGGGAGACGACGGAGAAGCTTCTTGACTTCTCAGATTTCTTGCTGATAGCTTGGAGTTCGAAGTCAACTGGTGAGTTGACTGCGTTCCTTTGCACAGACGGAGGTAGACGACGAACCCCCCACCACCCGATCGTGGTCCATGGTGGCCTCTGCTAGATCCGACACTCCTGGGTGGGAGCAGCTTTCTTTTAGGCACGCGCGATCATGACCGTCAGATCTGAGGAGTAGACCACTGGTCCACAGATCGAACGGCTGCCTAATTTTTGGTTATTTCCTCTCTAATATTAATAAGTTAGAAAAAGGCTTTTCTTGCTAAAATCGTATCTATTGATAGGAAACTCAGATGAGGAAAATTAATACATGAAAAATGATCAGAAAAATATGAGGAATGCATTAAAAATGGTTTGGACACATAAATCTGTATATTTGTTTTTTTTCAAAAGTTCATATTTTGGATAGAAAAGGTATTAATTTGTGGGTATTAACCTTAATTAATGATCAAAAATAGATTTAATCTTGCAAATATGATAATTCGAACATGATTCACTTGATTTATGATTAATATGGGTTTTAACCTATTTTGATGATAGAATTGCAAGGTTTAGGGGTTTTAACCTAATATGTTGATTAATATGTTTAGAAACCCTAAATTAGAGAAAAAGAAAAGAAAGGTGCTTATAATCTGAAATTAGGGTTTCCTATTGCTAAAAGATGAATTTAGAATCTTTTGTAAAATAAAAATGAAATAGTTAAGGATTTGTAAGTGATTTTGTGAAATTAGGGTTTAAAGTAATAAAGAGGAAGGGGAACCCTAATTATGCTCAAAACCCTAAAAAGGACAAATAACCTAGGAAACAACTAGGATGAATATATCACGATGACATGATTAATAATAGAGAAATTGGATGCCTTTTTCAGGAATAATTGTGTGTGTAATCTTGCTTGATTCCTGATTGATTGAGTTATTTTTGCATTCAAGTCTGCTTAACAGGTATGTGGTTAATTATGGATAACCGCCTTAGTTTCCCGAGGATTTTTTGGATGGTTATTCGCATTGAATGCAAATTATCTGTTGGATGTTCATACTTGCAAATCATAAATTCACTATGATTATCACATTAAAAAAATAGAAGTATGTATTCTCGCACCTACATGCCACCCTGATGGATGATGCCAAAGGTCAGGCCCAAATGGGTAAACCAATGGACACCTTGAGTGGTGACCCCAGCCACCAAGCTCGGGAATGAGAAGGTGGCCTATGATATTGCATGACTAGTGGGCACCATGAGTGGTGACCCCCAGGAACCAAGCTTGGGATTGAGAAGGGGGCCTTAAGTCATTGGCAAAGGAAACCCTAAGGTGGATATGCCAGGGTTAGGGCAAAAGCGGTGGAGAATGTCATACAGAAAAGTGTAAATTGGTCTGTTAATTAATTTGATTGTGATTATTAAATTGTTATCCATATTTGCAAGATTTTGTTTGTTCCCACATACCAGTATATTTCGATATATTGACCGACGTTTTGTTTGTCGGCATTTTAGGTACAACAATTGAAAGAACAAACAGTAAAGTGACACATTGTAGAAATAAGAAATAAAGTGCAAGGAGGATTAGATATAATAATTCAAGCTCTGGATAGATAGATTTCCAAAGTTTTCAAAGGTAAGTAAAGTTTTAATTTTATTCCAAATTCCAGTTAGTTAGTAGAATTTCATAATTATTATTGATTATTTGTTGAACCTTCGATCCTGTTAATGGAATGACGGCTCTGAGCTTTGGGTCTCCCTTAATTGGGGGTTACCGGGAGGCGGGGTCATTACAATTGGTATCAGAGCATAGGTTTCTCAATTAATCTTTAATAATTATTAAATTTTACAAATTATGTAGAACCCAAGGGAGTTATTAGAGGATTATCCGAAAGAAAGAGGTGTCTAGAAAAGGATCACGACCGGGGGCTGGCAATATTTTCCTCCGCACCGCTAGTCGGAATATGAGGAATCCCGAATCCGTGTGACTTCTTGGCCAAATTCTTAGGGTATGAATCGAAATAAGATACCTTTAGGACTGTCTTATCTTGTTCATCCCTTCTCAACTCAAATTCTATTAAGGACCTTAAGGATTAGGGTTTTCTCTCTTCTCCTCACCCTCTTGAGGTATGGGTAAAGTTAGCAAGGTCTAAGGAATCCTCCACCAAATTAATGAAAAGCATGTAAATAAGATGTCATGGACATAATCTTAATAGATTAAGCGCAAACTAAAGAATAGATACATGCTTAGGTCGGATGACACGAGTTGTCATTGTCCTCAGGAGAGACATGGTGATAGACCTCCTTGTCAGGAGGATGTGTAGAGAGAGTTAGTCTTGGAGGTAGAGACCTCCATTGAAGGTAGAGACCTAGCATATCCTTTGAGGATGATGTTAACCCTAACCCTAAGTGAATGTTAGAGAGAGATGACATGATGAGTTAGATGTCATGGTAGACTGGGTGTTTGGATAGATATACCTTTGGTTTGCCATATGAGCCATGAGAGGTTAGATGACCTAGTACCTTTGACGACCCAACGCTGGAAAGGGTTGAGCATGTTAGAGTGAAGGATAGCTCCTTCATTGATGAGGTTAGTGAAGGACCTATAGAATCCTATGGCTTATGCAAGTAGGGGATAGCATGCACCCAGAGTACGTCAGTGGTACGGTATTAGGATGAAACCCTGGACAAGGAATCATGATGTATGTCTTATGAGATAAACATAAAGAGCTAAGGATAATCTTGAGCTAAACATGATTTGAGCAAAGGATTCACCCAGGTAGGGATATGTTGGTAAGCTTGATCCAACTTCATGAAGTGAGGCTGGATGTGGAGTTAGATCTAGAGAGGGAAAGCCAGACCCAAGAAAGAAGGTTGGAAGCTTAGATTCTGAGACATGAGGAATAGTGGATGCTTCTAGTACCTATGGTATAAGTGATTACCTGATGGATGAGATAAAGATTGCTTTAGACCCTGAGGAGGTTCAAGTAACTAGTTGTGAGGCTTTATACCTAGTTGGTTGTCCTGGAAGAGGACTCAACTCCGAAGTGTTGCTCGAGGAGAGGGATCATGAAAGTACATGTCTTGGACATGCTTGAGTCATAGTTAAGAGATTGAGCATGCAGTTGGATATCCAAAGGACAACCTAGGGTTCCTAGGCCTAAGAGGGGAAGCAGTGTATCTGATGCTAATGATGAGATTTGAGTCTCTATAGTTTCGAGCATGGTACTCCTCATGTGTAGAGGTAAAGGAAACCCCTTAAGTTAAGGGTATGTTTGATGAACCCTTCACGCCTAAGTTGATCTAATGTTGAGGAAAGAGAACAAGTATGACCTAGCATGGTTTAATAGGTGGTCTACTTGTGCCCTACTAACTGCTGGGTTAAGCATGCTCATGTGAATATAAACCCTAAGGATGTTTGTGACCTTGTTGTGAAGAGTTGTAGTTTCCTCCCATCCTGGGAGAGGGACCCTTTGGTAAGGTGTGTACCGGTTTGTGGGTTTGTGGAGACCTAAAGAAGCTAAGTGAAAAGTAAATGGTATGAGAATGAACCTGTAGACCCATAGATAACCATCTCTTAGTGCATGTGGATGTGTTACCATGGAGGTAACCAGTATGGGGCCTGACCAAGGTAGGTAGGTTGCCATGACCCTATGAAGGGATGAAAGTCAGTAGAGAATGGAGAGAGATGATGAAGGCTTGGGTAAGGCTCTAAGTCGGACATGTACTATAATGGAATCCTAAGTCTATCCTAGGGTCAGGTAGGGATAAGACCGATGGAAGGAGTTTCCTAATTCCCTAGTTGCACATGACCATAGGGTCGGGAGGTAACAACTATCATTGTCTAAGGGCCATGGGTTAGGAGATTGATCACCTTCATGAACTCATGGGACCCAAAGGGCAGATGAGTAGGGCACTCTATGGATGCATAAGGGAAGAGGGATGACCCAAAAAGTGTCAGCACCCTATAGACCTAGAGGAGATGACCAAGGATTTTGCTTGGACCAAGTAAGTTCGAGACCAATTTTCCATTGAAGTAACTTTGTTTTTTTTGAGATGTTTGTGAAGTAGAGACATATATGGCACGTTTCAACTTGGATTTGAAAGTGTATTGGAAAGGTGGGTTGTACCATCTCTACTCTTGGAACAGGAAGAACTCTGTATTTGGACTGCAGTCAAATGCTTATTTCCTCTTGTTATGGGAATGAGAGATAGGACAGTATGCATGCCTTACACCAAGGATAAAGATGATGGAAGTTGGAATGTTGCTACAAGGTATGAGGATAGAGATGATAACATACCTTTGTGGAGAGAATAATACATGGATGGTTTACAAACACTAAGAGTATTAAGGAGATCATCTTGTGAGGATGTTTTATCTTGAACTAGGTGGATTTTTTTTTGCAAGTGTGACAAGGAATCACAAGGTGGAGCCTGATAACTAAGAGGATGAGCTCAGAGATAGACTTAGAGTTTGAGATGAGATGGTAAGTAGAATACATGGAGGTATATGTCTTCAAAATTACCTAACACCTAAGGATAAGAAGTGATAATGAATGCTCTGGTTGAGATATAGCTGCCTAGCTAGAAGAGGTTGAGGTTGTTTGACTAACCCTATGTTTGGAAAGAGGATGTGTTTTGGCTAACACACAGAGATGTAACAAGATATGTTGAGCAAGTTAATGGTTGTTTGGTTAGCCAGTTTAGTCCTTGATGTAGTAAAAGGATGGTGATAGAACCTCAAATACACTTCTTCGGATAGGAAGGTAATAAAACCCTTTTGAGAGTGGTTTAGGGTTTCCGAGGTATCAAGCTTGAGGAATCATAACAATATAGGAGGGTATGATATACCTTGGTACCACAAAGATGGTAAGTTATGGTAGCACTCTGGATGCTTAAAACAAAGTTGCATGTAGCATGTGGCCATGCAAGCCAGGAGGTGAAGGACGAACACCAGTAACCCAATGCTTTGACATAGAGGATAAAGTGTCCCCAAGAGGGAGTGGGAGTTCACCACTATGGAAGTTGTGGTAAGTCTCCCCTAGACCAAGGAAGGTCAAGATGCAATATATGGGTTATGGTAGATCGCCTTCCCTAAATAACATGAGAAAGAAAGAGTTCTGTCAAGGGACAAATCTGGTTGAACTACATATGAAAAGAGATGGTTCAGCTGCATCATGATGCGAGTTCTAAGGTCTTTGAGTTTGATCTAAATGTTCCCTTCCAAAAGGTGGAGTGGGTACGTGAAGAACTTGATGATAGTACAATTTATCACCCCTAACTAATAGTTAGTGTGACCCGGACTAGAGGGTCTAATGAGAACAAGTGTGCTTGTTCAGGGTGATACAAAGACACAGTTCTTAAGATGTGATGTTAACCACCATAGCCTTTATCGGGATGCAAGAAGTTCTATAGGGAGGTTGTGTCGGTCACCACTTTATTAAGATGATGTTGGTGAAGGAGGCCTCGCGAAGGTCAGAAAAGAACCACAGTGTGTGCAGATGAAGTCGCTTTGATTGTGCAATGGCTGAGAGAGAGAGCCCAGTGGTGACATGAGTCACGAACTGAGGCAAAGCAAACGGATATGCAATTCACTGTGGGAGAATATGTGATGTGAAAATCCGACCCGTCTAAGCTACAGCTGAGAAAGCTGAGTCACCGATATATGGGTCCATTTGACATGGATTGGTGGAGATGGTTGTGTTTAACCTTACCCTCAGGATAAAATGATGTGTTGCATGAGTCCGATCTAGAGCACTATGTGAGGTACCCAAGCCAGGTGTTGCGCCCTGAACCTATTCAGCTTTTGAAAGGCTGAAAAGTCTGAGTCACCTATGAGGGTACGATATACCAAGGTAAGAAAGAACTCAGATGGAAGAAAATGAGATAATGAAGGTTCTTGGGAAACACCAAGGAAAGGGTGAAGCCACATGGGAGCCCTAATGGACATAAGAAGACTTATCCTGTTTGTTTGCTTGCTTGATGGAATTTTGAGGGCAAAATTCTCATAAGAGGGGAAGGATGTTACTACCCCAAATTTTGGGTTCCTTTATTGAGAAATGTAATTTCTCATATTAAAGATATTTGGACAAATAATGATATAGTTTGTTGTGAATAAATGGATTTCGTTTAAAATAGCCTTGTTGTTTGATTTGTGGGCTTTATTGGCTATTGGGCCCAATAACAAGGAAATTCAATTAATTAATGAATAATTAAGTTGTTGAGAAAAGAGAGATGAGGTAGAAACCTCTAGAAGGCAAAGGAATGTAATCCAAGAATGAATTTCGTGCCTCTTGGGTTCCTTGGGTTCCAAGGAGTTCAAAGTTGCAAAGATAAATCAACAAGACAAGAAAAGACCAATAAAGTATTTCCTTGTTAATAAAGAAATTAAAAACATTGATGAAATATGGAAAATAAGTGAAAAGAGGTATGATGGAATAATCCTTGGTGGAATTTATTCCAAGGATTCCTAATGATAAAAGGAATACAAATGAGGAAAAATAAAAGAGAAATGAAGAGAAATCCTCAAAGAGAGATATTTTACAAAAAATGAATAAGAAGAAAGAGAAAATGAAGGGATAAATAAGAAAATAGATAAGTGGGAGGCTATGGAATATTCCCAAGATAGGATTCCGAGCCACTAAGGTTCCTTGAGGTTCAAGGAATTCAAAATGGTAATTTAATGGCAAAGAAAGAGGAAATACCAAATTAAATTGGTTTAATTGAAAAGGTAATTGCATATGAAGGAAATACCCTTTTCGTTTGGAATTTGGGTTTCAAATTTAATACACGAGTAGATAATGTCAACACAGAGTTTCCTCTAAAATTTGAATGAAAAAGGATAAGAGAGGAGAGAGATATGATTTTTACAAGTTTTCCTAAAGTGGATGGGTAATCCTTAAATCATATTAAATGTTGCAGGGTGTATTTCCGGATAAGGAATAACGTGAGTAATCAGGACCGTTGATTAGAAGATCAACGGGGGACAAGTCATCCCCTAGCTCTCACTGGAACAGGAAACAAGAGCAGTGGCAACTGAGTTTCCCAAACCGGATTTCTTGCAAGCCAAGATATGTCAGGGGCAGAAAACTTTCCCAGTAGATTCGGGTGATCAGTCCGAGTTGATCTACCCCTAATTTTCCGATGTTTGGTTACCTCTAGGCATTTTTCCCAAACTGCAGGACTCCCATGTCTTAGCCCTATATAAGGGAGGGCACTCGAGGGTGCCAGTGTCCCTAAAAGCTAACCCCATAGCCGCGGAACTCGACGACGAGTCAACAGATGACTTCAATCGTTGGTTCTGACCTGACCTAACCCCCTCTACAACCAGCAGCACGCGGCGAGCTTCCAGCGGGGGATTCAGGGTGAAGATCGTGTCCGTTTGGAGGTTTGAGCAGCTCGTCAGGTTTGGGAGACGACGGAGAAGCTTCTTGACTTCTCAGATTTCTTGTTGATAGCTTGGAGTTCGAAGTAAACTGGTGAGTTGACTGCATTCCTTTGCACGGACGAAGGTAGACGACGAACCCCCCACCACCCGATCGTGGTCCACGGTGGCCTCTGTTAGATCCGACACTCCTGGGTGGGAGCAGCTTTCTTTTAGGCGCGTGTGATCATGACCGTCAGATCCGAGGAGTGGACCACTGGTCCACAGATCGAACAACTGCCTAATTTTTGCTAATTTCCTCTCTAATATTAATAAGTTAGAAAAAGGCTTTTCTTGCTAAAATTGTATCTGTTGATAGGAAACTCGGATGAGGAAAGTTAATACATGAAAAATGATAAAAAAATATGACGAATGCATTAAAAATGGTTTGGAGACATAAATCTGTATATTTTTGCAAAAGTACATATTTTTGATAGAAAAGGTATTAATTTATGGGTATTAACCCTAATTGATGATCGAAAATAGATTTACTCTTGCAAATATGATAATTCAAACACGATTCACTTGATTAATGATTAATATGGGTTTTAACCTATTTCGATGATATAATTGCAAGGTTTAGGGGTTTTAACCTAATATGTTGATTAATATGTTTAGAAACCCTAAATTAGAAGAAAAGAAAAGAAAGGTGCTTATAATCTGAAATTAGGGTTTCCTGCTGCTAAAAGATGAATTTAGAATCTTTTGTAAAAAAAATGAATTAGTTAAGGGTTTGTAAGTGATTTTGTGAAATTAAGGTTTAAAGTAATAAAGAGGAAGTGGAACCCTAATTATGCTCAAAACCCTAAAAAGGACAAATTACCTAGGAAACAACTAGGATGAATAGATCACGATGACATGATTAATAATAGAAAAATTTGTTGCCTTTTTCAGGAATAATTGTGTGTGTAAGCTTGCTTGATTCCTGATTGATTGAGTTATTTCTGCATTCAAGTCTGCTTAACAGGTATGTGGTTAATTATGGATAACCGCCTTAGTTTCCCGAGGATTTTCCGGATGGTTAATCACATTGAATGCAAATTATCTGTTGGATGTTCATACTTGCAAATCATAAAGTCATTATGATTATCACATTAAAAAAATAGAAGTATGTATTCTCGCACCTACATGCCACCCTGATGGATGATGCCAAAGGTCAGGCCCAGATGGGTAGACCAATGGACACCTTGAGTGGTGACCCCAGCCACCAAGCTCGGGAATGAGAAGGTGGCTTATGATATTGCATGACTAGTGGGCACCATGAGTGGTGACCCCCTGACACCAAGCGCGGGATTGAGAAGGTGGCCTCAATTCATTGGCAAAGGAAACCCTAAGGTGGATATGCTAGGGTTAGGGAAAAAGCGGTGGAGAATGTCATATGGAAAAGTGTAAATTGGCTTGTTAATTAATTTGATTGTGATTATTAAATTGTTATCCATATTTGCAATATTTTGGTTGTTCCCAAATACCAGTATATTTCGATATACTGACCGACGTTTTGTTTGTCAGCATTTTAGGAACAACAATTGAAAGAACAAACAGTAAAGTGACACATTGTGGAAATAAGAAATAAAGTGCAAGGAGGATTAGATAGAATAATTCAAGCTCTGGATAGATAGATTTCCAAAGTTTTCAAAGGTAAGTAAAGTTTTAATTTTATTCCAATTTCAAGTTAGTTAGTAGAATTTCATAATTATTATTGATTATTTGTCGAACCTTTGATCCTGTTAATTGAATAACGGCTCTGACCTTCGGGTCTCCCTTAATTGGGGGTTACCGGGAGGCAGGGTCATTACAATATCTCATATGGTGTTTTTTGAACCGATTTAGATGGTACACAGTTAAGTGTAAACGCGACAGTTTTAAGAGCATGACGCCAGAAAGAAATTGGAACATCAGCAAAACTCATCATCGATCACACCATATCCAACAATGTGTGATTCCTTCTTTCAGACACATCGTTATGCTGTGGTGTTCCAGGCGGAGTCCATTGTGATACAATACCACGAGCTCGCAGTAGGTCCTCAAACTCCTGGCTTAAGTATTCTCCACCTCGATCGGATCGAAGTGCCTTAATACTTTTACCAAGTTGGTTTTGTACTTCATTCATGAAATCCTTGAACCTTTCAAGGGCTTCTGACTTATGCCTAATCTGGTACACATAGCCATACCTACATAAATCATCATTGAAGGTAATGAAGTATTGACACCCATTTCTGGCATTAGTTCTAAAAGGCCCACATACATCAGTATGTATGAGTCCTAATAGATCACTAGCTCTCTCACCTTTACCTGGAAAGGGAGTCTTGGTCATCTTGCCCAATAAATAAGATTCACATGTCTCTATTGATTCATAATCAAAAGAGTCTAGATAACCATCTTTATGGAGTCTAGAAATGCGCTTCTCATTTATGTGCCCTAGACGACAATGCCAAAGATATGTTTTGTTTGATTCATTGAGTTTTTGCCTTTTAGTGTATACGTTGTATACACTTGTCTCCAAGTCTATCAAGTATAGACCATAAGACATTGGGGAAATGCCATAAAAGATCCCATCTTTAGAAATGGAACAATTTCCATTATTAATAAGAAATTCAAATCCATCTTTGTCCAAACAAGAGACGGAAATGATATTCCTATTTCTGGAAGGTACATAATAGCATTTATTCAACTCTATTATTAGCCCACTTGGTAGAGTTAACTCATAGGTTCCTACAGAACTAGCGGCAACTCTTGCCCCATTGGCAACACATAGTTCAACCTCTCCTTTCCCTAAAGGCCTACTTCTCTTAAGATCGTTCACATTTGAGCAAATGTGAGATCCGCATCCAGTATCAAGTACCCATGATGAAGAAGTAGTAAAGTTAATCTCTATCATGTATACACTAGAAGTAGAGATCTCTATCTCTGACTTCTTCCATCGTTCCTTCCATCCTCTCCATGTAGAAGAAATTGGTTTGGCGAGAGAACCCTTCTCTCCCTTACCTTTCGTTTCATTGATCTCTATCAATGAACTTTCTTTCTTCTTCACCAACGCATTAAGTGTTTATAGAGTGGATTCAACGGCTCTTGGTATATCTGGATTGTGTAGAACACTTCTCACAGTCCTCAACCAGTTATGGAATTTATTCTCAATTAATTTGCCCATTTTAAAAGATGATTCCTTTGCCATTATACAAGAGAAAATTGCATTTTGTCAAAATTCCTGTTGATTTGATTTGAATAAAATTTGACGATAGTTAATTAGGCCTTTAATTAATTAGCACTCCCACTATTTTGACTCAAATTGATAGCCCTCACCATCAATTTGGAAGATTGCAGTGTACAATCTTCTAGTGGGTCAAGATCCTGAAATCCTATGAGTCATGGACCAGCTAGGGTTGTCACCCACAACTCAGATCTCCCAGGTAGGCAACTCTTGCCAATTGCATCATATGCAACTCTTGAAAGATGTCATGCACAACTCCTTACCATGATCATCTCCATGCCTCAAGGTTCTAGATCCTATCTAGGTCACCTTGTTAAGTCTGACCCAAAGCCAACATGATGAATATGCACCCTACTAGGGCAGACCCATACATTCATCCTTCACGCTTCCACGAGATAGACGGTGCACCACGCTAGGGCGTGCCCACACTTGGTCGATCAAGCTTTTCAAGTGTGTCACATTTGGAAGGCATCTAAAACTTAATATTTAATGAGGGATTTGGTTTTTATATACATATACATATCCAATCACCATAATATATAGTACATATCATATACATGCTATATCCCACACAAAAACATGCAAAATGATAAAAGCAATGATTATGGCCATCCTATTGTGATTCCTCGAGCCAAGAGGAATCATGGTCATCTAGGTCTACATCACATGAAACCTGTACAAGATGAAATTTGTGCCTACCTTTCTGGGTTTGATCAGCTCATCTCCATGACTGATCGGCTCGCCATCAAGTTGGTTGTTCAGGTGCCACCAACCGATCGACTGGCACCTCCAGCCGATCGGTTCACCGGTCATCGTGCATCTCCTCAGATCACCACCCGCTCGTCTCGCTCCTCGAACCGGTCGTCTGGAATACCAACCGATCAGTTCACGCCTTGAACCGATCGTCTCAGGTCGTCCGCCGTTCTTTCACATAACAGGAAATAAAATCTATCCTATTTACAATTGAATTGTGAAACCCCGATTTACATTCGGGGGGAGCAAAGGTAGGAAAGAAGTCTCGAATTATTTCGAGTTACATCAGGAATAGGAGAAAAGGGAATCGGTGCGCAGACCGAGATGCAAGCAACCACATACAACCACACACGGATATAGGGTTTATAGGCCATAACCATGCTACACATCCACCACAAAACTCATTTAAGGGCGACACATATCGAGTGCATTAATATTACATATCATATATGTATATTTGGGATTTGTGGATTGGACATGCATAAAGCCAATTTTATTCGCATCGTATGCAATAAATAAAGGCGACAAACCAAAACCGATCATATCAATAATCCTAAAATATAGAGAAGTTGATGTTGCTCTGATACCACTGTTGGGTTTTACGGGAGGCAGAGAAGCAGCGAAAACAAAAATTTTCTCCCCAAAACCCAGAACAAAAGGAATCATGTCAACTTCTATACAATAGAAAAGATGGTTTGTGGATGCATACCTAGTCCCGAGGCTTGCTCGGTGACAGTACCTCGTGCCTTGCGCGATCTTCACCTCCGGTCTTGGACGGTGTCTATACAGCTCCTGGTCGCACCGGGACTGAAGACTCCTGGTCTCACCGGGACTCTCGGGATTAACAGTTGTCCTTCGAGCGACAGAGGTCTCCCGCCTCTGCAGTTGTCCACATGGACTGCCTGGAACTCTTATCTCCTTGTCCCACAAGGAATCAGAAGGAGTCGCACCCTCCTATCGGTGTACTAGTCACCAACACACTCTCCTTCCGCCAGTCGCTTTCTGTAGTTGTCTTTCCCTTGCTGTGCCTCCCTTATCGGGTAGCACTTGCTCGGGCTCTCTCGGTTACCAAAACCAGAGAGAACGACAACTTTACAGAGCAACTGGTTGCACTGAGTTGTACTTTGAGAAGCCCCCAATACCCCTATATATAGGAGGTTCATGGGATAGGGTTCTCTATTCCGGGCAATGCGGGACTAAAGTAAGAGTAGAAGGGTTCGAGATTTTCCACAAAAACAACCAAATGTGTAACCTGAACCGATCGTTTCACAACTGAAACGGTCGGTTGGGGATATGAGCCGATCGTTTGGCACCTCAACCGATCGGTTGGGACCCATGAAACGGTCGGTTCACTTCTGAACCAGTCGGTTCATGGTCCTGATCAGTTCCTGATTGACTTTTTTTCTTTCGTTTCTAATTGGTATCAAATACCAATCCTTGTTCCAATCAAATTGGGCAAGTGAAACGAAAGGAAATTTCTCACCAATCCTACTTTCCCAATTTGCTCGATTGCATCAGTTGAACTGATTGTTTCAACACTTGAAGCAATCATTTCACCCTGTGCATGAGCCGATCGACTCACTAGTTGAGCCGATCGGTTCACCAAGCTTAGCCGATCGGTTCATCACATGAGTCGATCAGTTGGGAGTGCAGATTGTGCAGAATCTGTCAATCACAGTTTCAATCAATCTGATACTCTAATCAATCAGTCCAACACCTTGAACACTATGATACTGAGCTATCAATTGATTGAGTGTTTAATTGAACTACTAAACTCCTTTAGAAATGAATCTAAACATTATTTGTGGAAAAACTCCTATTCCCAGTTAAATCCTATGTCTGTGACCCTACAGGTCCATTTCACATTGGCAATGAAAGTCCATAACACTTATGACTTCACAAGCAAAGAGTTGTGCCTAGTCACACATCAGTGCTACCCAAGTGAAATAGAAAGTTGGAGAACAACTTTCAATCCTACAATCTGTGAATGGTGTTACAATGAATGTATAATTCCTTTGTCACTGATATCCTGAATGAACTCGAGGCATGGAACAGTCATCCTGTCAACGTTCATTCATTTCCTTGATCTCAGAGAAGTTTGGGTGAGATGTGTGTGACATCAATATCACATATTGATTCACACGTGCATGCAAATGCCTTTCTCAATCCTACTCATCAAGTGGCCAAGGACATCAAACTTCCTCAGGAGGGACAAATCCCATAACTATCACTCACCCCTCAACAACCTCATGTGTCAAAGCCACCTAATCATCACCTTTATAACAACCCATGTTTCAGGTCTGCGTTTGATGATGTCAAAGTGTACCCAACAACATGTGTTGAATGTGGTGATTTTAGGTCTAAGAATCACACTCACCACCATCACTATGAGAGCTGACTGTGACTACCAAGTCATGGTTCCATGTGTCACTCTCACGGTGGGTCTATCCAGTACCTTGTTCTCTAACAAGTACCAATGTGCTTGGTTTGATATCACTATATCATGACTAATGATATTCTTTCATCAACCAACACACAATCTAGTCTTTAGTGTTATTGATGTCTATGGTTATTTCCACAATAACAACCGACTAGGGACTAAACAAGAATGTATACTCTTAACATCCATATGATCTCATCGTTTAGGTCCTGAACCTAAAAGCATACGTCATTGAGTAAAACCATTCTTTAGACATCTATCATGTTACACCATCATCTCAGAAATAGTTTGAACATATAGATCGGAAATTGCCTTTATTATTATTTAAATCATTTACAAAGTATCCCATTACAATCATCATATGACTTGGTCTATGGGCATACATACCAACACTTTTTTCACCACCTTTCCAATCTTCTGGTCTTCCTCGTCCATCTAGAAGTAACCCTTTCCAAATATAAGAGTGCCTAAACCCTGATAGCACACCAATAAGCTTGCAACCACAGAAGCAATTATAGCTAGAAAGCAAAGTGTTTGCTACGTCACTATCATTTAGACCATAAATAATGAACATAGCAATTTGAGGTGCAGTTATAACTCAGTTTAGAATGTATATCTACATGCCACTTCATTATTTTATGAAATTCAAACATAGTAAGTTCTTACCAATCTGCGAACTCTTCCATCATTACGTAGTTGCAAACACTGAAATAATGTCCCTAGCACTAAGTATGGCAGGCACATGCAGCCAACTTGGTATAAAAACTGAAATAATGTATAAGTCCTTTAGCACTTAAAAGTGAATTTCAGTTGCTAATTTAAATAATGCATGAGCACGAGAGCAACATGAATGCTCAGATCAGGAGAAAAGTGCACTCTCCATTCGAGCTGAAGAGGAATTAGTAAGGTGATTACAAACAGATCTGGTTTTTCTTTTCCCCTTCAGTATTGTTGGCGATTGATCTGGCTCTCTTTGATGTATCTGCACTGGCAATAATGAGAAAGAGAATCATTTTTGGAGTTCTATAAGGATTTCTTAGTATCAATTCTACTAGAATGAGAAAGATGCAATTTAAATAAAGAATGCCATAATAAACTATCACAGTGTTATTTTGGCTTCTATATGTACGTTGACAAATAAACTCATACTTAAGCAGAAAATGTAAACTTAGCCAAATCATGTACACACATATACGACATTAAGAAATTTGCTGGAGGATTTAGATTCTTAGAAAAGCCGCAGTTTTTGTACCGATGATATCAAGGCCTTACGATGTATTTGGTTTCCGATAAGTGATTATAAAAGAATTGGGGAAGGATGGGACTGGAAGGTTAATCAATGATATATAATTCTCCCCAAGACCCATCCGCAGTCAATATTTATCTTATCCTTAGTTGTACACTCACAAATAGGATGTCATAGATTTATAGATAATGTGTACCATCTAATTTTGCACCTCCTACTTTGTTCTAAGCAAGCTCCATTTCTGGGGTATTTCCTATAGCTTCCACAATTGATGAATATGGCCAAGTTCTATTCGCTGACACAAGAAACAGAAATAGACATTACAGAGCAACATGGAGGAGGGGCTAGGAGATTTTGGATCACATTTAGGAAGGCTGCCAACAAAGCGTTTTCGGGTGGTGATGTTGGCAGATCTAGACCAGATAGTGTGGTTGTGAAAAACCCAAATGAAATATTTCCACAAAACTCAAGTGGAACTGAGAAGGGGTTTATTAAAAGGTTTGCTTGAGGCCATGCTATAGTAGTTATAACTTATTAAAATTATCTACATCATTAAACTAAAGAATTTGATGACCATCCATTTCTAAACAGACTATATAATTATAGATGAACTATGATAAATGAGGAGAGAGACTTTGTGTCAAACCAACTGCATAGTGATACCTAAATAGTAGCATCAGGGGACTACTATGTTAATACCTGAAGACATCACAAAATTGAAAATATTTGCAGCAGAAGCATCCAGATCGGGAGGATGCCGATGAGCCATTTCTCCTCTCTCTACCACATCTCCTGCTGGATGACACTGCAATTGTTATAAAAAAGTGATAGAAAACAGTTAAAAAACCTTGTTGAAGGATTTTCGGCTCAGATTTCACTTCAATGAAATTTGACTATGAGTGGTAATAACAGGAATGAAAGGCAATAGGAAAAAGGGACACCTTTCCCAACTTTCTAGATGAATCATAATGAAGGATTTAATAAACTCAAACTCATAGAGGAATAAATCAATTTTTGACAAGCACCTCTTAATGTGTCTCTTCTAATGGTGAATGGATAGAAAATGGACAGGTTCCAGTTCAGCTCTTTAATCCCTCATCCTCTGATAACAACTCATGAGGCATCATCCTTGGTATGTGGATGTGTTGTGTTGTGTTGTGATGTTTACTATGTACTTGTTCATATAGTTGTTTCATACGAAGAATACCAAGGCGGATCTTTGGTGAAATTTATGTTCTTTTCAGTGTAGATATTTCCCATTATGGCTAGAGTATTTTTGAGTATACTAAATATATAATTGATGTCCAATTCCAATGTTAGTACAGTTTACGCTTGATGTAATCTACCTGTTTGATTAGAACTGTCAACACTTCCAGAAATACTCTAGGGTCTAGCATCTGTAATCTCCTACACTTAGTGATAAAAAATAGGAGTTAGTGGAGCAATCAACCAACTCTATTGTTGTTATGTGTGTATATCGGATATAGGAGGTTAGAGGAGCAACTAATGCGGCAGTTTTGGCCTTTACTGGACATTGCGAGTTCAATAGACATCAATAGTTGCTAGCTTATAATGGCATAACTCCTGGTGGTAAACATGTGTTCTATACAACGCAAGGCAAGAGATTATTGATGAGCTTAAACAAGGTAGGATACTATAACTTAAAAATCAGAGCTGAATACACTTACTACATGATGTTGAAGTTCAAAATGAGTTGGAAACTAAGCTTAGATCTCCTGTGCCAAACTCAGGAATTTCCATAATACATTGCATTCTATATGAAGCGAAACAATAAGAATGAAAGTGAGGAATCGACATGAAATGCAAAACTACCTGAAGCATATTCATGATAAAACTTGAATTCGCCCGTATGCACTTGAAAAGTAAGATTGAAGGATTTATAAGACCAAAAATCTAGATAGTAAACCAAGATGGCCAACCTCGTGAAAAGAAAGTTCACCAAGAAAGCTGCTTAGTGCGAGAACTGAGGTAAAAGTGACGTTGAGGAATAAGGCAATACCGTCTCCACATGTTATGCATGATAGGCCATATACTAAATTTGCTATTCATAGTGACACAGGGTCGTAGAAATAGAATCATTGATTGAGTTGCACGTTAACATAGCCATATAATTGAAGGATCTACAAGATTCAATGCCTAGATACTACGGTATCAGAAAAATTGTCTAGATACTCAAATTATCAAACAACAGTTTCAGCTACGAACCAGGCTGGCACAGCATAAATTGCTTCCCTCCATGTTTATGAATTAATTTATCTTGGACAGTTCAAACTTTATTTTGAAACATGAACCAAAATATGAGATGAAGGAAATATATTTTATATTTCCACACTAGACCCTCTAAATCTCCCATTAGATCATAAGAGAATCCAGAGAGATCGTGAAAGGTGTGTGACCTGAAACTGGACTATCAAATAGATGTAAAACTAACATCTGCAGCCTAAAATCATTATTATATACAGACTAATTACGTACAGGCTACAATGTTCTTCAGTACATGCTAGAGAATCATTCACCTTATTTTGCTTTGTACTCAAGATAAATGTAAACGTGTTATCTACCAACAAATGTTAACGCAGGAGATAAGAGGAAATACAAAGATGATTTCTATAACCCGACAGTAATGTTGCATAGCCAAATTATTTCTTGATTTAATGCATTGGTATTTTTTCATAAACTAGAAAGAAAGGGTGACTTGGAATTTTCAGCAACATGATAATTCTAATGTGATTTCAAAATCTTACTTTAGGAAGCCAAGTAGGTGATCCACCCTCAACTTCTCTTTGGGACCACCACGCATAGAATTATGATTTTTGAATTGTGAAAGCACAGTTTGACATATCATGACTCCTTTTTTTTGAGCAAGCATAGGATGAATTTCCTCAATAACTGGTTTTGTAAGTTCAAAATTCACATGCATTAAACATTGGAGGCTAAAATGTCAAAATACTCAAACCAAGTACTAACTCCTCAATCTTTCATATGAAGGGGAAAAAATATATTTATTTATTTGTTTTACATAAGCTCTTATAAACTAAAGACATTTTAGAATTAAATTTTCCACCTCATATTTCAGCTATTACTTTCTTCAACTGAAGACATATTTTAATCAGATACTTTAGCAGTAGAAAACAAATTAATTTTTAGAATGCACTTCCTAACTTATGGCTGGTGGTAGTTCCTACGATTTATAGTGATCATCACATCCTAATCATGCACCTAGAAGAGAAGGGTCCCAACAGGAAGTTCCCTACCCGTTACTTCAATGCCTGGGCAAAGCTAAGCAGTTTTCAAGAGACTGTAAAGAATGCATGGAGCATTGAACATACCACAAACCCAATGTACAAGCTCTACCAGAGACTCAAAGTAGTTAAAAGGGCACTACATATATGGAACTGGGAGAAACATGGTGATATTACAAACTCAACAAAAAAATAAATAAAGTGCTGCCCTCGCAGCCCAGGAACAAGCTGATGCAGACCCACATAACTTATTACTATGGGATATTGCAAAACCAAAGAAGGAAGACACCCTTAAAGCTAAAGATATTGAGGAGTCCATAATTCGGTGAAAGTCAAGGGTAAAGTTGCTATAAAGACATATTTACTGGTGTTAGTAACTTCTTATAAATCAACTTCTTCAAAGTTAATGACACATTCCTTATCCCTCCACTTTTTGCAATCTCAAACACCATTGCAAGTTCTTCCTCTTTTTATCCACTATTGGCATTACTAAACTCATGGCCGCCTCCACTATGTATGGCAAAAACATATGTTTAGCAGAGGATGTCTGACCCTAGATTTGCTTTGCTATAACTATTGACAGTCTAATTGGATAAGGAGAGTTGTGGAACTGCAATACACTCTAGGTATCAAACAACATAATGTGGCAGTGGCCATCACTAGCTGTTTAATGCAACCATATTGCCATGACCGATCCCACCTCCCCAACAGCTCTTTCCTACCCTGTCTCTTCCTCTGCTATCAGCCATCCCTAGTAGGTTCAGGGAAAGGGCAGGAGAGTCGGAACACAGAAGAATGGTTTTCATGAGGCTACAAATGCCTGAGGGTAGATTAGTTTTGGAGTGGTTCAAAGAGAGAAAGTGGAGAGGATTTACATTCTCAGCTTTTTGCATGATCACAGTTGTTGGTATTGATTTATGAAAGGAAGGAATGTGAGGCATTTATTATTCAATTTTCATAAAGTTTCTTATTTGAATTATAATTAGGAAACTATGAGATCCGACCCATCATTAGATATTGGATGCCAATAAACCACAAAAAAGAATGTAGTGGAGAGGTTAAAAAATAGGAAGTGGAGAAGTTTTACATTTTCATTTTTTTTCCTGATCAAAGTAGTTGGTACTTGGAATTCATTTATGAACGGAAAAGATATGAAGAATTTTTATTAAATTTTGGTGAAGTTTCTTCTTTATACTATAGTTTAAAAGTCTGAGATCTGAACCAAGGATAGCATATTTGGTGTCAATAAACCACAAAATAGAATGTACAAAGATAAATCGATTTATAATTTAGCATGACAAGAAGATAAAAATTACAAGTCAAGATAAACTTAGCTACAAGAATATGAATGCATAAATACATAAAAATTTAAAACAGAAGAGGGAAGAAGACAAATAATAAACTTAGAAGGATATTTATTTTGAAATTATACCAAGTTTAAATCTTTTTGGGGCAGCACTAACTAATGGATAGTAATAAATAAACATGACATCTGCAAGTTCTATACATTACTTATTGTAGCAATGTTTAGGTAATTGCTAATACCAGCTTGCCAAACTTAGTAGAAAAAATTACCAATATAACATTTAGATAATCGACAAGATAGAAGAAATTAGAAGGGATTCACAAATATTAACACTTGATCTACAGATGAATTACTCTAGAAAAATTCCAAGAATTTATATATATATATATATATATATATATATATATATATATATTGTAACGTCTATTTCGAGAAAACAAGATTAACTAATGCGGAAGTGTTCACTAAGCATCGGATTACCAGAAATCACTAAAAATTTTAAACTTTTTACGAAGAGATCCTTTAAAGGTAAAGCTTTCTCATAAAGCAACATGATAAGTTGTTTACAACTGATCCATCAGTAAAACTCTGTAAGGCAAGATACAAAAGTCTCTAAGGACTGGACGCAAAAACTCGAAAGCACTAACTATTACTCCGAGGACCTGAGAGTACAGAGACGACATATAGGACTCTAACACTATCTACACATGACATAGCAGCCAATGCCTCCACCTGAAGCTTCACTGCAGTCCTTGGTACTGCTGATGCTGCCCTTCACCTATTGAAGGATTCCTGCCTCCTCGCCCACATCCACCTAAAGGTTGAAATCTACGGGGTGAGACAATTAAAAAATCGTCCCAGCGAGAGATATAACTCTTCGCCAGAAGCATAATTATTGCAGCATAAGAGAATAAATGTACACAAAGAAGTTATGTATATTTGAGAGTAGTTAAAACAATGTTTAACAGATTAAACTATTCTTTCTACTAAAAGAAATGCAACTATAAATTGATAAATTCACATGTCACTTATCACATAATTAACTCCCTTCAGACTTGGATCATATATCCATTGCCTGGCATTATTATTTGGGAAAGGATGGCCTGTATCCATACTCCTTCTCCCAAAGTGTTAGGATTCCAACTCCACAACATATCTGCATAACTTGTACATATGATATCAGACTTAACATTACTTATGTAATACAAGGGTTATTTACATTCATAACCCATTAGTCTGTAGCTAAGATTTTCATAGGATTATTCTGTAATAGAATTTCACATAGAAACACTTTGGTTTAGGTCATACCTCATATTTTTAATATTGGGATATCAATCCCTAACCATCTTATTAATATGAAATCCGGAATGTGGGAGTTCAAACCCCAGGACTAATCATAGCATTTGTTACCAAGTAACATCTCATTTTATCTGGTTATCTAAATAATATGACCTTTGAAGATCAACAAAGCATATTACTCGTGGCTCATTCAACCTATCAAGCTCATATGTTATCACTTACCAGATAACATGACATTTAGTTATACTCTTTGAATTATAGGTAACAAGTGTTCTTAATGCAATTAGCATTATAAATATTATCTGGATCTGATCACCTCTATATGAAACCTGTCAAGCTTAACTTTTATCAGTTATTCCATATATGTGATGTCCCCGGATTTTCCACAACTTAATCTGATGTGTGACATCCAAATTGAAACCCTCACCTCAGTGAGAATCCCAATTTAAACACCCCACTCCAGGCTAAGAAGAAGAAAATCAGAGGAAGTCAGAAGGAAACACAGTAGCACATGTACATGAACAATAATAAAACCATACACACATGTTCACCATTCAACATATAATTACAACATGAATTGTTACAACATTTGATATTACATATTGAACAACAAACTCTAACATATACATGTACTACCACTAAACAACATGATCTTAAGACAACAGGTCCACCTGTACATCAGCTCGCCACACAACTCACAACTATCTTGGATCTTCAAGAGCATAACCACAACCTAAATAAAAGATTACATGCGGTACACCTCAGCACAATATTCAAGAATATTATACTGAGTACGCCTACGTGTCTTTTATTTACCTCTCAGCATATCTTGGAAATAAGATAAAACTAATACTTGGCAGTAACAGAAGAATATAAGGAAAGCATATACTTGCACACAGATATTCATCAACAAAAGGGAACACATATTTTAAGCTTATTTTCCATTATATACCAAGGCCTTTATGATCACTACCAAAGAGTTAGATCATTTGTACAAGGTGATCACTACCAAAGAGTTAGGTCAGACCACTACCAAAGAGTTAGGTCATATGTACAATGTGACCACTACCAAAGAGTTAGGTCACTTCCAAGCATACTACCAAAGAGTTAGTGCTTTCATATAATGGAACATATATATTATGTTTGATGTGTTCATAACAATAAGTATGGAAAAATCATGCAACATATCATACCAGAACAATCATTTCAATCAATACCATATGCCAAGTATTTTACTACTCATATAACACAAGCATATTGTATAATAAGCCAAGCAAGAGGTAATGGCGTACCTTAGATCAAGATATCCTAATCATCACATATACTTCTGATGTCAACTATATCCTTGGTCAACCCTGATAAAGACAAGATCACATACTATCATCAGGTTCTCATCCTATTATATCTCATCTTAACCCCAATCGTGCTCATATTAGGGTTTCACTTAGTTCATTATGTTATATACATTATTTCTTGTCTTATCTTCATCCTTATGTAGGATTTATGTTACTGATGTTATGTTCCAGATTAGGATACATAATCTGAATATCATGTTCTGTATCATTCTTTATACATATTAAACCTAGGTTACATGTATTGTACAAATTAGGATTTCATCTCATATATTAAGGGTCATCTTCATATAACATGAATTCCGTGTACAAGACTGATCTCAGATCTACATATTATCTTCCAATTACTGATATGAGATTACTCTGTGATTTCTAGGATTTTATGAGCATGTATGTATTTTCCACATTTTATTTAGGGTTATTAACCCTAGATAGCCATTCTAAACAAATTACATGATTTCGTGCATAAACATCATGATCACTGATAACAGATGGATTATAAACATTATTATGGAGTTACTGATATTTTTCCATAATTTTACGTCATCGTTTGCTAATTATTATCCATTAAACAAGCATTACACGTCTTACATGATATTTCCGATATTTAAGCATCAAAAGACTGATCTAAAGGTTCCAAGTTGTTCTACGCATTTTCCTGAGAATTTTGGTACCTTGTTTGTATTTTTCTGAGCATCGAGCTAGTTCCTATGAATTTTACTAAGATTTGGACATTATGAAGGAAATTACCTTTTCTGACCATTAGGCCTGTGCCACGTGGAGCTGGGGGGCGCGGCTCAGGGCTTGGATGTGTCCCGGTTCAAGGCTGGCTCAGGCTGGGCCGGTCCGGTCTGACTCCTGGATTGGGCCGGTTCAGTTCCCTTCTTCTTCACTCTGTTCCTGTGTTTGTTCTCGCGCAATCGCAAGCGCAGCCACAGGGTTGCCGCCGTGAGGCTGATCTTCGGCGTGAGATCAGTGGAGATGAGATCTTTGTCCCCGAATCACAACACCGCTATCAGCTTCGAGGTTCCCTTCAGGACCTCTATGAATCCTCCATGACTCGCTGCTATCTCGTTCCTCGTGGGCTTGCTGCGGGTTGCAGTTGCTACGGCACAACAATAGCGGAATAAGACCCCGTACTGCTTGTTAGCCGCCGCAAAAGGATGTTGACACCTATGGATCTCCTAGTTGCTGTTGTTGCAGCTCCTCCTCAAGGCTCCAAAACATCTTCTCAACGAGGATGCCGCTGCCGACACTACCATTTTGGTTTCTTGTTCCTTCATGATGATGGCTGTCGTGAACTCGCCCGCCTCGCATCCTCCCTCCTTAACTGGCTTCTACCTCCATTTCCTACTCCGACCCATCACTTGTTTACTGCGGTGGAGAGATGGTGGAAATGGAGGGCTCTGGCTATCTGTATGCTGAACTGATGACCACAAATGAGGAGTCAAGGCACTCCTTACAATGAGTAGAATGCAACCATTCTGTCAGCCTTGCTCGTACCCACCTCTATCGTGGCGTGGGATCGTGGGAGAATGTGGCTCAGCTGGCTCCTCTCCCTTGTTCTAACTGCAGGGTAGGAGACGACTGAAAGTCATCAGATTGGGTCCATCCTATGGTCACAACAAGGCCACATCCTGAATCCTTAGTTCCTTAAGCCCGTGAGGTGCGTGACATTTATATAGATAAGGAACTTATCTCTACTAGCTTAATAATATGCACATAGTTGCAATTATTAAAACCTACATAACTTCCCTCCAATTGCCACCAAATTTTAACCATAGCTTCCTCACTACACAAGGTACCTTGTACACAAATTTTTTGCCAAAACTCAATTGTTAGATCATTCAATTCAATTCCTCAAATAGGCATAACTTATGGATCCAAATCATTATATAAATCTCAATCAACATTCCAACTTTACTAAAACACTTGGAACTCTCCCTATAACTCAATATATGGATTCTAATATGTTATTGGAGATTTATGGATTTCAAAAATCCACTCCATCACATCCTACACACCTTAAAAGATATTTCTTCCTCAATATTAAGCCAGAAAAACCACCTTGTCACATCATATACATCTTAAAAGAACTTTCGTCCTCAAAAGTAAGCCATACTCATACTTCCAAAGAAACCATTCTCTTGCCTTCATCCACATGTAGGCACCTTTCTAAGTGTACCATATTCTCAAAGGTTACCTAGAACCATGTATCCAAAGCACTATTAGGGATTTATACAACCATCTTGGTGCACAAAAACCCCATTCAAGGTTAAACTCAAGGTTTAGAAACTTAGATTATGACATCACATATCTCATATATTTTAGGATTGCTTCCTTATCTTTGCCCATGCATTAAGGTTCCCACATCATATTACCATGTTCTAAAGGAGTTAACTAAGATTAACTCATTATCAAGGTGTCAACAACATTTTATTGAGATAGTTCTTAGAACATGTTCAACATTACGTATGCCTTTTAGGAGGGAGTTAACTAAAGTTAACCCACTTTATCCCTCTAGATCGTATCAAGGTGTCATAATCATTATGTTGTGCTAACTGTCAAACTATATTTTTCATCTTTATTAAGCACTAAGCCTAACACTTCGTGTAACATATTTCATTCATATGGTCTTATTTCATCACTCATAATAAATTGTCACATTTACTGGTGATTTCATCACAAGATTAACCAACAAGTTCACATTATCATCGTTATTCATGTATATGGTTAACCATTTATGCATTGATATCTATCAAGCCATCTCTAGGTTTTCATCATATCATGTCTATATATCATGTCTCAAGATTAAATCACATCTTACATATATTATATCATGGTTGTGTTGAACGAACTTATGTGAGTGGCTTATCAAACATATATCAAAAATTCATCTAGACCCACTGAGGTTATCCTGACCCATATCATGAGGGTAGTGTCGTGCTCAGTCTCTCTGAGCTAACTCAACTTTATGAGTTTCTCATATACAAACTTTATGTTTCCTCTCTTAGTCTAGGGTTCTCAGGTATACCTCATTGGCACTAGAGATAGCTTTCCAAGCTCTAGCCACACAAGCACAACCAAAAACATGACATGACATTCTCTTCATAGGTCTCTATCCATGAAACATCTTACCCAAAGCTCTCTCATATACACCACTAGATTCCTATGTGGGAACCCACCAACCCGAGCATGAGGCTTCACAGAAACTAACATAGCTACTTCCTCCAGGGTCTTGGGCTCTCTCCCTCACCCAGATGGAAGGCACTCATATTCATGTTCACATGTTCATATAACCAGCCTCTCTTTGATTCTAGGGTTTGGTCTTCCCAAGGACATCTAGGGTTCAACACGACTACAGGAATCATGCATAAAGCGACTCAACTCAAACACTCAGGAGTATTCTAGTTTAGGACATATCATATCACATATCTCATAATTCTCATATCTTGGGGTTTAGGTTCTCTAACCTTCTCCCAATGGGTATCACTCTCTCTAGAGTTAACCCCGAAACTGGTCCTAACACTAGAGGTCCTCCTTCGTAAAAGAGATTGAGGCTCTTGCTGATTCACATCCTTGTCTTAGCTTAGCTTATCTTATCTCATAAAAGCCTAGTTACTTGCATCATCAGAACTTATCTCAAATCCTCAAAACTGAACTTAAGTCCTCAAAGAAAAACATATATCATCATAAACTATCTTATATCCTCTATATAAGACTTACATCGTATCATCAAACTTATTCTATCTACTCCATCTATCACATATACCAAACAAGGCTATAGACATCTAATCTAGAACTACACTCTCTTCTAGACTGATGTCATTCACTTTCACTCAGGTTGCATGACCACCTCCTACTCGTACATGTGTGGGGACACATTTTTATAATACATATACATATTAAAATATTATATAGGTTTTCTCCGATAAAACAAGCGTCAGAGAAAACTATCGAGGTTCGATTCATTTGGAATCAAAAACCAAAACCAGAAACGAGTGTCCCACGCATAGTAGAGAGTCCAGTGTCATGAAAACTAGTGAAAAGGGTGAGAACAAGGGGTAGACTAGTGTAGCTACTCTAGACAACGTGCACAATATGTCTAGGGTTTCTCTTCCCTTGATGCACGTCATTTCCAAATAGTACAACGTCCCATACCGATGTACTATAAGGAAAGAACGAAATCTAAGGACTTGCTATACAACAAGCACCAGTCTAGGCCTAGTTCTCAGACATCTAGGTGCTAACCTAGAGGCTAGGTCAGATCTAGTTTCTAAAAGACGACTAATCTAACCTTAAAGGATTATTAAGTTCAAGGTTCTTTAGTTTTGAGTTGCATAATGAGCAAATGTCAGGCTTTGCTATTGTTCATGCTCTGATACCACCTGTGACGTCCCCGGATTTTCCACAACTTAATCTGATGTGTGACATCCAAATTGAAACCCTCACCTCAGCGAGAATCCCAATTTAAACACCCCACTCCAGGCTAAGAAGAAGAAAATCAGAGGAAGTCAGAAGGAAACACAGTAGCACATGTACATGAACAATAATAAAACCATACACACATGTTCACCATTCAACATATAATTACAACATGAATTGTTACAACATTTAATATTACATATTGAACAACAAACTCTAACATATACATGTACTACCACTAAACAACAGGATCTTAAGACAACAGGTCCACCTGTACATCAGCTCGCCACACAACTCACAACTATCTTGGATCTTCAAGAGCATAACCACAACCTAAACAAAATATTACATGCGGTACACGTCAGCACAATATTCAAGAATATTGTACTGAGTAAGCCTACGTGTCTTTTATTTACCTCTCAGCATATCTTGGCAATAAGATAAAACTAATACTTGGCAGTAACAGAAGAATATAAGGAAAGCGTATACTTGCACAAAGATATTCATCAACAAAAGAGAACACATATTTTAAGCTTATTTTCCATTATATACCAAGGCCTTTATGATCACTACCAAAGAGTTAGATCATTTGTACAAGGTGACCACTACCAAAGAGTTAGGTCAGACCACTACCAAAGAGTTAGGTCATATGTACAATGTGACCACTACCAAAGAGTTAGGTCACTTCCAAGCACACTACCAAAGAGTTAGTGCTTTCATATAATGGAACATATATATTATGTTTGATGTGTTCATAACAATAAGTATGGAAAAATCATGCAACATATCATACCAGAACAATCATTTCAATCAATACCATATGCCAAGTATTTTACTACTCATATAACACAAGCATATTGTATAATAAGCCAAGCAAGAGGTAATGGCGTACCTTAGATCAAGATATCCTAATCATCACATATACTTCTGATGTCAACTATATCCTTGGTCAACCCTGATAAAGACAAGATCACATACTATCATCAGATTCTCATCCTATTATATCTCATCTTAACCCTAATCGTGCTCATATTAGGGTTTCACTTAGTTCATTATGTTATATACATTATTTCTTGTCTTATCTTCATCCTTATGTAGGATTTATGTTACTGATGTTATGTTCCAGATTAGGATACATAATCTGAATATCATGTTCTGTATCATTCTTTATACATATTAAACCTAGGTTACATGTATTGTACAAATTAGGATTTCATGTCATATATTAAGGGTCATCTTCATATAACATGAATTCCGTGTACAAGACTGATCTCAGATCTACATATTATCTTCCAATTACTGATATGAGCTTACTCTGTGATTTCCAGGATTTTATGAGCATGTATGTATTTTCCACATTTTATTTAGGGTTATTAACCCTAGATAGCCATTCTAAACAAATTACATGATTTCGTGCATAAACATCATGATCACTGATAACAGATGGATTATAAACATTATTATGGAGTTACTGATATTTTTCCATAATTTTACATCATCGTTTGCTAATTATTATCCATTAAACAAGCATTACACGTCTTACATGATATTTCCGATATTTAAGCATCAAGAGACTGATCTAAAGGTTCCAAGTTGTTCTACGTATTTTCCTGAGAATTTTGGAACCTTGTTTGTATTTTTCTGAGCATCGAGCTAATTCCTATGAATTTTACAAGATCTGGACATTATGAAGGAAATTACCTTTTCTGACCAATAGGCCTGCACCACGTGGAGCTGGGGGGCGCGGCTCAGGGCTTGGATGTGTCCCGGTTCAAGGCTGGCTCAGGCTGGGCCGGTCCGGTCTGACTCCTGGATTGGGCCGGTTCAGTTCCCTTCTTCTTCACTCCGTTCCTGTGTTTGTTCTCGCGCAATCGCAAGCACAGCCACAGGGTTACCGCCGTGAGGCTGATCTTCGGCGTGAGATCAGTGGAGATGAGATCTTTGTCCCCGAATCGCAACACTGCTATCAGCTTCGAGGTTCCCTTCAGGACCTCTGCGAATCCTCCATGACTCGCTGCTATCTCCTTCCTCGTGGGCTTGCTGCGGGTTGCAGTTGCTACGGCACAACAATAGGGGAATAAGACCTCGTACTCCTTGTTAGCCGCCGCACAAGGATGTTGATGCCTATGGATCTCCTAGTTGCTGTTGTTGCAGCTCCTCCTCGAGGCTCCAAAACTTCTTCTCAACGAGGACGCCGCAGCCGACACTACTGTTTTGGTTTCTTGTTCCTTCATGATGATGGATGTCGTGAACTCGCCCGCCTCGCATCCTCCCTCCTTAACTGGCTTCTACCTCCATTTCCTACTCCGACCCATCACTTGTTTACTGCGGTGGAGAGCTGGTGGAAATGGAGGGCTCTGGCTATCTGTACGCTGAACTGATGACCACAAATGAGGAGTCAAGGCACTCCTTACAATGAGTAGAATGCAACCGTTCTGTCAGCCTTGCTCATACCCACCGCTATCGTGGCGTGGGATCGTGGGAGAATGTGGCTCAGCTGGCTCCTCTCCCTTGTTCTAACTGTAGGGTAGGAGACAACTAAAAGTCATCAGATCGGGTCCATCCTATGGTCACAACAAGGCCACATCCTGAATCCGTAGTTCCTTAAGCCCGTGAGGTGCGTGACATTTATATAGATAAGGAACTTATCTCTACTAGCTTAATAATATGCACATAGTTGCAATTATTAAAACCTACATAACTTCCCTCCAATTGCCACCAAATTTTAACCATAGCTTCCTCACTACACAAGGTACCTTGTACACAAACTTGGTGCCAAAACTCAATTGTTAGATCATTCAATTCAATTCCTCAAATAGGCATAACTTATGGATCCAAATCATTATATAAATCTCAATCAACATTCCAACTTTACTAAAACACTTGGAACTCTCCCTATAACTCAATATATGGATTCTAATATGTTATTGGAGATTTATGGATTTCAAAAATCCACTCCATAACATCCTACACACCTTAAAAGATATTTCGTCCTCAATATTAAGCCAGAAAAACCACCTTGTCACAATATACTCCCACATACTCTAAAGTATGTGATCCAGGAGTTCCCTTTGTAAAACCTGATTCACTATTATTTAAATTCTGACAATGATGGATCTATGATCAGGGCTCTACATGGTATGATTATACTTGATTATTAGGTACATATCAGTATTCTTTTAGCATCATACATGTTTCCAAACATTCAAGTACTAAACATGGCTATAACAGAAGAATACTAAATGTACAAGTATAACTCATATCAGTTATCAACTGGATATCAATTCTTAATCATCTTATCACTATGATTCAAGAACATGGGTGCTCACACCCTTATATCATCATAACACTTGCTATCAAGTGCCATATCAGCATCAAGTCATCTATTAGCATGACCTTGATTGAAGCAATGTATATACTTTTCACATATCATTACTCTAAAAGCTTATAATTATTTTCAAGGAATATGACATCATAACTCATACCTGGCTATGATTACCTGATAATATCAACCTGTATGACTTATACAAATAAGGACATGCATATATAACAATGTCAGCACAATACCAAAACTTCTCAATTTCATAATAGGACACCACGGCCGTGCCACCTTGCATGGTCGTGCAAAGTAAGACTACCACGGTCGTGCTCCCTTGCACAGTCATGCAAGCTGAGGCTACCACGGCCGTGCTCCCTTGCACGGTCGTGCTACAGTAGATCATTACATGATTCCTATTTATATCTATATATATATATATATATGTATTATAATTTCTCATTCTTTCAAATTGATTAGGTCACAACAACCCTTCAACCAAGCACATACTACTATGGTCAACATAGGGTATCAAGCTATTAATCCTATAAACAATTAAGAATTCTCCCTTTAATTGGTTCTTAAGCACTTAGGTATTATTAGGGTTTCAACCTTCACACCTTCATTGATTATCATTACTAATCATTATTGGATCAATAGAACATTCATCATCTTAATTCTTAAAGATTCAATCACATTGGACCTCCACTTCATAAGGTATCCAATTGAATTAGGGTTTCCAATGTTGATGCTTCTTCCTCAACCCGGGGCCCCAAAGGGAATGAAAGAGCGAGAATCTGATTCGTAAAAAAAAAATTTCATTTGACCTTATTATGTCTTAATTTTCTTATGTCTTTAATAATTCATAATCTCCAAACGGTCTTCGGTGACTTCCAAACGGTCTTGAGACCGTTTGGATGATCCCTAAATGGTCTTGAGACCATTTGGGCAAGAAAACCCAAAAAGTCATATCAATCAAGTTGAAAGTCAACACTTAATCCAATTAGGGTTTAGATAATTGATTAGCCTTCAACTCACGATTCCTTTGGATTTAATCCCTCTAGTTTGGAGGGTTATTAACCAACATGATTATGAACAGGAATCCCAAACGGTAAACCCTTGGTCAACTCACTCAAACGGTTTGAAACCGTTTGCCCAAAAAGTTCAAGTTAATCAGATTGGAAAATCATCACTTAATTCAATTCGATTGCCTAATTGTTTAGCCTTTAACTCATGATTCCTTGGGAGTTAACCTATCAACTTTGGTAGGTCATTAGTCCACATAATTAGGAACAGTAATCCCAAACGGTAAATGCTTGTTCAACGCACTCAAACGGTCTTGAGACCGTTTTCCCAAAATGTTCAAATTAATCAGATTGAAAATGAGCATTTAATTCAATTCGATTTGTCTAATTGATTGGCCTTCATCCTACGATTCCTTTGGAGTTAACCCCTCAAATTTTGGTGGGTCATTAGCCTACATAATTATGAACAGAAATCCCAAATCGTCCATGCTTGGTCAACGCCCTCGAACGGTCTTGGAGACCGTTTTCTCCAACCGACCTTGTGAAACTGTTTGCCCTTCAAACGGTTTTGCAAACCGTTTGCCCCAAACCGTTTGGTCAAAGGGGGGGGGGAAACATGACCGTTTGATAAAGTAACATTGGTAATCACGCCCATCTTCTTCTACCTCCAGATCAAGGTCTGTTCTTCGTGGTTTTAGTTACAGGAAAGCAAGGAAGGATGGGGAAAAGAAGAACAAGCTACTTTTGCAAGTACAAAGATATGCATAAGAAAGCAAAAGGTTTAGAGTTATAAAACCCACCTTAAACGTTGTTCCTTGAGATCCAATCTTCCAAGATTCAAGCCTTTAATGGCTTCTTGAGATCTACAGGTTGGTCCAAGGTGATTCTCCAAGGAAAAGATGGAGATGATCGACTAGAAAAAGAAACCTAAGTGAATTAGCCATGAAACCAACCTTATACAAGACTTTTCTCCATGAATTCAAGCTAGAAGGTGGTGTTCTCTTACGTAGAACAGGTTGGTCACCCCCCCTTATCTCCAGAGCTTCCTTAGACGGTTTGAGAAAGATGAGAAGTGAGGAAGTGAAGGGGAAACGTTGGTTTGGTTTGGAAAGAAAGCTGCTTATATAGTTTAGGCTGATTTTCACCATAAGGACCTCTAAAGCATAGAATTCTCATCTAAGTCCCTCCTTCTTTCTAAGGCACGTCCAAGCATGATAATCCTATGCAAAGTCCATCAAAACTCAATATCTAAGGGTAGAGAAAACCAACATGCATACTAGGATACATATATGAAGGGTCTTCTCACTCATACTAGGTGTTTTCACTACAAGGGTCATCCTTCTTATCCAATTATTCAATTGAAGCGCCCCTATCATAATTTCTTCTCTAAAAGATGTCAAGAGTCATAAAAGATATACTAGAAGGTATATTTTACAAGTTGCACCCCATATTTTGAGTAAATTGCACTTTACACCAAAGTCAGGGTTTTAAGCACTAGGACTGCTCCACAAGCTGCACCTTGGTGCCCAAGCTTGGAGAATCCATCATACCTAAACATATTCATTAATATGTTGTTTCATCATCAAAGGAAAATCTTAACATGTGAAATTTGCAAGTTAACCCTTCTCATTGGGTAATTTGCACATAGGTCCCTGCATAACAAAACAATATTACAACATTGTTTTAAAAGGACAGAAATGAAATTATAGATTCTTCTAAAGCTTAATGACATATGAAGGGGTAATCACAAGCCTCTAATCATATTTTAAGCAAAACATCTAGGGTTAGTTCATAACCCAGGTCAGGGATGTTACAAATTATATCCCCCTAACAAGGATTTCGTCCTCGAAATCTCAGATAAAAGGAAGCAGATATTATTTAAGTATCATATCTTGCTAATCAATTAATTTGGAAACATTCACTGAGAAGGTTCACTAAGAAATTTGTCTTGGAGGATTTCACTAAGTAAATTTACTAAGTGTATTGTTTCAAAGGCTTTTACTGATAGAGTTCGTTAAGTATATTCACTAAGTATATTCACTAAGTTTGCTCACTAAGTATTCACTGAGTAAGTTTACTGAGTATATTCACTAAGTATGTTCACTAAGTTTTCTCACTAAGTATTCACTGAGTAAGTTCACTGAGTATATTCACTAAGTATGTTCACTAAGTTTGCCCACTAAGTATTCACTAAGTAAGTTCACTGAGTATATTCACTAAGTACATTCACTAAGTTTGCTCACTAAGTATTCACTGAGTAAGTTCACTGAGTATATTCACTAAGTATGTTCACGGAGTATTCACTGAGTATATTCACTAAGTATGTTCACTGAGTATTCACTGAGTATATTCACTGAGTATATTCACTAAGTATGTTCACTGAGTATATTCACTGAGTATGTTCACTAAGTATGTTCACTGAGTATTCACTGAGTATATTCACTGAGTATGTTCACTGAGTATTCACTGAGTATATTCACTGAGTATATTCACTAAGTATGTTCACTGAGTATTCACTGAGTATATTCACTGAGTATATTCACTAAGTATGTTCACTGAGTATTCACTGAGTATAATCACTGAGTATGTTCACTAAGTATGTTCACTGAGTATTCACTGAGTATATTCACTGAGTATGTTCACTGAGTATTCACTGAGTATATTCACTGAGTATATTCACTAAGTATGTTCACTGAGTATTCACTGAGTATATTCACTGAGTATATACACTAAGTATGTTCACTGAGTATTCACTGAGTATATTCACTGAGTATATTCACTAAGTATGTTCACTGAGTATTCACTGAGTATATTCACTGAGTATGTTCACTAAGTATGTTCACTAAGTATTCACTGAGTATATTCATTGAGTATGTTCACTGAGTATTCACTGAGTATATTCACTGAGTATGATCACTAAGTATTCACTGAGGAAGTTCACTAAGTATATTCACTAAGTATGTTTACAAAGTATGTTCACTAAGTATTCACTGAGGAAATTAACTGAGTATGATCACTAAGTATTCACTGAGGAAATTCACTAAGTATATTCACTAAGTATGTTCACTAAGTATTCACTAAGATCCTCTCATTTAATTTTTCTTATACTCCTTAGATTGTTTCAAAATAATTACCTGATCAGAGTAATCAAAAGATAACAATCTAAGAGTTTCATATTTGCCTTATCTGCAATAACCATATACCTGGCCAGGGTATATAAGTATTGAGATTAGGTAGTATGTATTTTACTTATCATCCTATTATTTGCTTTTCATATCATTATACACGCAGAATTTATCATTCTAGGTTATTCTTCAGGTATCACATCTATATCTCATCCTTTTAATACACAGTTAAGGGAGATTATAAATTGTTTTAAAGAATATTGAGTAAGATATGAATTCTTATCTTTCTTGTGTCCTTCTAGGACTTAGTCAAGAAATTCAAAAGCAGCTAACTTCCATATTTTTAACACATAGAATCCTAATATGTAATAATAAAACAATACTTATTTCATCTGACCTGTATGGGATGTTTGTCCACGTCCTCTATTATTATATTGCCTCCCTTGTGGGCCTTGCAGACTCTGTCCTTGAGGTTGAGTCATTATTGCATTCTTGTCTGGACAATCCATTGCCAGATGTCCCGGTTGTCTACATAAGTAACAGATCCTGGGTGCAAGGTGTCTATACGATCCAATTACCGATGCTGAGGCTATGTTGGAGGGTCTTCTTGGAATATTACTATGGTCCCTATTTCCACTTGACACCCATTGTGTCTGGGTAGGGAATTAGGATATTGTCGTTGGTGTAGAAAATCTTGGCTTCTTAAAACTTTCAGGCCTTTGTCCTTGAGGCTGGGTGTACATCTTCTTACTACTTGTCTGTTGTTTCATGGTTTTCGACCTCTCTATCCTTCTTACTGACTCCACAAAGGTGGCAAAGCTTTCTCTGTTCTCCAAGGAAGACATAGGAGTGGCTAGTTCAACATTCAATCCTTTCTCAAAATGTCGAATTCTTTCATCATCACTAACTGCCATCTGTGGACAAAACCGTAGTAACTCCATGAACTTAGCTTCATATTCGCTAACGTTCGTCAGTCCTTGTGTGATCTTCTCAAATTGAGAGATCTTCTAATCTAGATACGTCTTAGGGAAGTATCTATTGACAAATTCTCGTCGGAAAACCTCCCATCCTATTTCTTCACCTGGTCTCTTATCTTCCTCTATCATCCACCAATTACCAGCACTTCCTTTTAGGAGGTATACCGCATGCTTAACCTTTTCAGCTTCAGGAATATCAAGGATCCTGAAAGCCTTTTCCAGCTCTGTCAACCATAGATCAACATCTGCTGGATCAGATGTACCAGCATAGTCTATGGCTCCCACCCGACGAAGTCTCTCGAAAGTCTTGCCGGTTCCATAACCTTCCTGATGGGCTGGTGCCCTAGATGCAGATGGTGGCACCCTATCTGCTATGTGTGTTATGGCTGCCAGAAACTTATCAAATAAAGCATAAGTAGCTGGATTTTATATCTCAACTGGGTCAAACTGGGGCTGTTCAGGTACATGCCCTTCCCTATTCTGGTCTCCTGCACCTCCTCCTGGTGCAGCAGAACTGCCCTCATCGGCATGCTCTTCATGTGGTCCAAACATCTTCAAGTTCTTCTCCTCCTATGTGAGCAGAAGATACTATCAGATAATCTGGTAAACACTTAGAACATACTCTACAATCTTAGTCCTATGTCTCAGTAGACTGAGTGAACCTAGAGCTCTGATACCACTAATTGTAACGTCTATTTCGAGAAAACAAGATTAACTAATGCGGAAGCGTTCACTAAGCATCGGATTACCAGAAATCACTAAAAAATTTAAACTTTTTACGAAGAGATCCTTTAAAGGTAAAGCTTTCTCATAAAGCAACATGATAAGTTGTTTACAACTGATCCATCAGTAAAACTCTATAAGGCAAGATACAAAAGTCTCTAAGGACTGGACCCAAAAACTCGAAAGCACTAACTACTACTCCGAGGACCTGAGAGTACAGAGACGACATATAGGACTCTAACACTATCTACACATGACATAGCAGCCAATGCCTCCACCTGAAGCTTCACTGCTGTCCTTGGTACTGCTGATGCTGCCCTTCACCTATTGAAGGATTCCTTCCTCCTCGCCCACATCCACCTAAAGGTTGAAATCTACGGGGTGAGACAATTATAAAAATCATCCCAACGAGAGACATAACTCTTCGCCAGAAGCATAATTATTGCAGCATAAGAGAATAAATGTACACAAAGAAGTTATGTATATTTGAGAGTAGTTAAAACAATGTTTAACAGATTAAACTATTCTTTCTACTAAAAGCAATGCAACTATAAATTGATAAATTCACATGTCACTTATCACATCAATAACTCCCTTCAGACTTGGATCATATATCCATTGCCTGACATTATTATTTGGGAAAGGATGGCCTGTATCCATACTCCTTCTCCCAAAGTGTTAGGATTCCAACTCCACAACATATATGCATAACTTGTACATATGATATCAGACTTAACATTACTTATGTACTACAAGGGTTATTTACATTCATAACCCATTAGTCTGTAGCTAAGATTTTCATAGGATTATTCTGTAATAGAATTTCACATAGAAACACTTTGTTTTAGGTCATACCTCATATTTTTAATATTGGGATATCAATCCCTAACCATCTTATTAATATGAAATCTGGAATGTGGGAGTTCAAACCCCTGGACTAATCACAACATTTGTTACCAAGTAACATCTCATTTTATTTGGTTATCTAAATAATATGACCTTTGAAGATCAACAAAGCATATTACTCGTGGCTCATTCAGCCTATCAAGCTCATATGTTATCACTTACCAGATAACATGACATTTAGTTATACTCTTGAATTATAGGTAACAAGTGTTCTTAATGCAATTAGCATTATAAATCTTACCTGGATCTGATCACCTCTATATGAAACCTGTCAAGCTTAACTTTTATCAGTTATTCCATATACTCCCACATACTCTAAAGTATGTGATCCAGGAGTTCCCTTTGTAAAACCTATTTCACTATTATTTAAATTCTGACAATGATGGATCTATGATCAGGGCTCTACATGGTATGATTATACTTGATTATTAGGTACATATCAGTATTCTTTTAGCATCATACATGTTTCCAAACATTCAAGTACTAAACATGGCTATAACAGAAGAATACTAAATGTACAAGTATAACTCATATCAGTTATCAACTGGATATCAATTCTTAATCATCTTATCACTATGATTCAAGAACATGGGTGCTCACACCCTTATATCATCATAACACTTGCTATCAAGTGCCATATCAGCATCAAGTCATCTATTAGCATGACCTTGATTGAAGCAATGTATATACTTTTCACATATCATTACTCTAAAAGCTTATAATTGTTTTCAAGGAATATGACATCATAACTCATACCTGGCTATGATTACCTCATAATATCAACCTGTATGACTTATACAAATAAGGACATGCATATATAACAATGTCATCACAATACCAAAACTTCTCAATTTCATAATAGGACACCACGTCCGTGCCACCTTGCATGGTCGTGCAAAGTAAGACTACCACGACCGCGCTCCCTTGCACGGTCATGCAAGTTAAGGCTACCACGGCCGTGCTCCCTTGCACCGTCGTACTACAACAGATCATTACATGATTCATATTTATATCTATATATATGTATTATAATTTCTCATTCTTTCAAATTGATTAGGTCACAACAACCCTTCAACCAAGCACATACTACTATGGTCAACATAGGGTATCAAGCTATTAATCCTATAAACAATTAAGAATTCTCCCTTTAATTGGTTCTTAAGCACTTAGGTATTATTAGGGTTTCAACCTTCACACCTTCATTGATTATCATTACTAATCATTATTGGATCAATAGAACATTCATCATCTTAATTCTTAAAGATTCAATCACATTGGACCTCCACTTCATAAGGTATCCAATTGAATTAGGGTTTCCAATGTTGATTCCTTCAATCATCGAATTCATGGAACCAATCATCATTTGGACCTATACTCATACATTAATTGAGTTTAATAGGTCAATATTCAACTGATTTGTCCCTCACTTAACCCTCAATTGACCATCAATTAGGGTTTAACTCAATCAAATTAGGGTTTGAAATCAATAACCCTTCAACATATTTCAATGTGGGTCTAATTGATTTGAACATATTGAACCATCAATCAAATGGGACATGACCTGACCCCAAACGGTCTTGAGGTCGTTTGGATGACCTCCAAACGGTCTTGAGACCGTTTGCCCATCATATCATCAAAATCCAAGTCAACCAATTAAGGTTTGGATCATTGGATTGAACACCAAAACAACAATTGATTACATTCCAACTTAGTATCATTGGATCATCAATTGCTTAACCATACTCACCCCTAGACCTCCAAATGGTCTTGGGTGACCTCCAAATGGTCCTGAGACCGTTTGGGTGAGTTCCAAACGGTCTTGAGACAGTTTGGCTCACCCAACCCTTGGATTCTAGTGAAAAATCATTAGGGTTTGAGCTATTGAGTTGATCGTCAAATCAGCAATTGATTGCCTTGTAATTGTGTACCTTTGGACCTTCAATTGGTCAACTATACTTAACCCCAGACCTCCAAACGGTCTTGAGTGACCTCCAAACGGTCTTGAGACCATTTGGGTGATCCCCAAACGGTCTTGAGACCGTTTGGGCCAATAAACCCCAAACAATCAACTCAATTCAATGCAAATCCAACACTTAGTCGATTAGGGTTAACACCATATCTTTTGTCCTTCAAACACTTAACCATATCCAACCCTAGACCTCCAAACGGTCTTGGGTGACCTCCAAACGGTCTTGAGACCGTTTGGATGATCCCTAAACGGTCTTGAGACCGTTTGGGCAAGAAAACCCAAAAAGTCATATCAATCAAGTTGAAAGTCAGCACTTAATCCAATTAGGGTTTAGATAATTGATTAGCCTTCAACTCACGATTCCTTTGGAGTTAATCCCTTGGAGGGTTATTAACCAACATGATTATGAACAGGAATCCCAAACAGTCAACGCTTGGTCAACTCACTCAAACGGTTTGAAACCGTTTTCCCAAAAACTTCAAGTTAATCAGATTGGAAAATCAGCACTTATTTCAATTTGATTGCCTAATTGTTTAGCCTTTAACTCATGATTCCTTGAGAGTTAACCTATCAAATTTGGTAGGTCATTAGGCCACATAATTAGGAACAGTAATCCCAAACGGTCAATGCTTGGTCAATGCACTCAAACGGTCTTGAGACCGTTTGCCCAAAACGTTCAAATTAATCAGATTGAAAATGAGCATTTAGTTCAATTCGATTTGCCTAATGGATTGGCCTTCATCCTACGATTCCTTTGGAGTTAACCCCTCAAATTTGGTGGGTCATTAGCCTACATAATTATGAACAGAAATCCCAAACGGTCCATGCTTGGTCAATGCCCTCGAACAGTCTTGGAGACCGTTTGCTCCAACCGACCTTGTGAAACCGTTTGCCCTTCAAACGGTTTTGCAAACCGTTTGCCCCAAACCGTTTGGTCAAAGGGGGGGGGGAGAAACAGGACCGTTTGATAAAGTAACATTGGTAATCACGCACATCTTCTTCTACCTCCAGATCAAGGTCTGTTCTTCATGGTTTTAGTTGCAGGAAAGCAAGGAAGGATGGGGAAAAGAAGAACAAGCTACTTTTGCAAGTACAAAGATATGCATAAGAAAGCAAAAGGTTTAGAGTTATAAAACCCACCTTCAACGTTGTTCCTAGAGCTCCAAGCTTCCAATATTCAAGCCTTTAATGGCGTCTTGAGCTCCACAGGTTGGTCCAAGGTGATTCTCCAAGGAAAAGATGGAGATGATCGGCTAGAACAAGAAACCTAAGTGAATTAGCCATGAAACCAACCTTATACAAGAATTTTCTCCATGAATTCAAGCTAGAAGGTGGTGTTCTCTTACCTAGAACAGGTTGGTCGCCCCCCCTGATCTCCAAAGCTTCCTTATACGGTTTGAGAAAGATGAGAAGTGAGGAAGTGAAGGGGAAACGTTGGTTTGGTTTGGAAAGAAAGGTGCTTATATAGTTTAGGCTGTTTTTCACCATAAGGACCTCTAAAGCATATAATTCTCATCTAAGTCCCTCCTTCTTTCTAAGGCACGTCCAAGCATGATAATCCTATGCAAAGTCCATCAAAACTCAAGATCTAAGGGTAGAGAAAACCAACATGCATACTAGGATACATATATGAAGGGTCTTCTCACTCATACTAGGTGTTTTCACTACAAGGGTCATCCTTCTTATCTAATTATTCAATTGAAGCACCCCTCTCATAATTTCTTCTATAAAAGATGTCAAGAGTCATAAAAGATATACTAGAAGGTATATTTTACAAGTTGCACCCCATATTTTGAGTAAATTGCACTTTACACCAAAGTCAGGGTTTTAAGCACAAGGACTGCTCCACAAGATGCACCTTGGTGCCCAAGCTTGGAGAATCCATCATACCTCAACATATTAATTAATATGATGTTTCATAATCAAAGGAACATATTAACATGTGAAATTTGCAAGTTAACCCTTCTCATTGGGTAATTTGCACATAGGTCCCTGCATAACAAAACAATATTACAACATTGTTTTAAAAGGACAGAAATGAAATTATAGATTCTTCTAAAGCTTAATGACATATCAAGGGGTAATCACAAGACTCTAATCATATTTTAAGCAAAACATCTAGGGTTAGTTCATAACCCAGGTTAGGGATGTTACATATATATATATATATATATATATATATATATATATATATATATATTTCTTGAGGAAAAACATAGCCTATCAGTTCATTTATATGTATTTGTCAGTATCCTATAAAAAATGCATTCAAAATTTTCATTTAATCAATGAAATAGAGAGGTTTTAATAAAAAATGGGGTGAAAACAAAGTTGCACCGTCATATAGTTGTACTGAGATGCAATTCCAAACTCTAAACTAGGTTCATTGGGAATCCTTTGAAGACGTAAGCCTATCAACCCCAACTCTAGCATCACCTGAGAATGAAATAGAAAAATGGCAGATAAATGGAGTGAACAACAAGCAGTAAAAGGAAGATACTAGTTAAAATCATATTGGGTGGACAGAAGAAGGTATCAATCCAAGATCTTCACCACAAGCCAACATGTTGGATGAATTGAGAAGAGAAGGTAACGTCTTCAGAGCATTCTGACACCATAGATTTTCTTGCCGACAGAAATAGTAATCATGGTACAGTCTTCTAGGAACGTTTTTACTGAAACGAAAAAATGAATATGACCTTCTTGTACTAATATTATATAAATAAATTGCACAATGGGTATTAGTAAAGAGATCAAGAAAATGGCAAAAGGTGTGTTATAATCTTTTATACTTTCATTAACTGTATCAAAATCATTGACAGACATTGGTATAGACTATTTCCTACTTTCTTCATTTTCTGTGGTTTCATTGCATGCATATGAGTTTTGGCTACCTCTATATTTCCTTGAAATAATTTACCTCTTCTTTTCTCCAGAAATAAGTAAGGTTTGATTTTATTATCAAGAGGAACAATAACATGAAAAGGCAATATCAATAAAGGGTTTTACAGAAGTGAATGCATAAGTTACATCATGCATCCCAAAGCCACAACAATTATTTCCATAATTACTTCTAACATCAATGTACTAGTAATATAAACTATCAACAATTTATATATGTAAAATATATTGACTTCATATAACCACAAATGTAAATGTACTCTCTACTTAAATTAGTCCTCAATCCGGTCCAGAGCAAAGCCGCTCATGGATAGGACCAGACTAGAGACTGAACGTTCAAAATTTATGGATACAGACTGAGTCATACTTGTAACAGTCCTGCAATGAAATGAGCGGACAATCCGGTGCAGCCTTGTGGTCTGGATCGACATGTACTCACCTTCAGACATAAACTAGGCATCAACCCCTGCATTGCACGGATTTGAGATCCAAAACAAATGTTAATCCATTGAAATGAACTAAAGACAATGAGAATGTTTTTGAGGCGCTAGTCCAAAGTCCAACACAAGTTCCACCTAAACTTCTAAACTACTCAAAAGATAAACATTGCAATTAAACTGAAAAAGAAATTAGTTGTACACAGATTCAACATTTAAGTTCAAGCTACATATATATGCACTACGATTATGTACATAGTATAATATACAATATGAGCTGGATGTGTCAGAAAACCATTTATGTCTAGACAGAATTGAGAACAAATGTGTGTAGATGAGAGGCTCCAACACAATACTGGCTTGGAGAATTACAACGAGGCAGAGTAAGAGGAAAAGGCGTACAGATTTGGTAAGCCACATGAAAAAGAGGGACCAGATACATGTCCCCATATCACAACAGCAAGGAGACAATTATGCAGATGCAAGGATCTTACCTCCTTTGCAAGAAGCAACCAAAATAGGATTAACATTTTAAACTGTTTTTATTTACAGAAAAGAAAATATTCAATCTAAAATATTTATAAAAATAACCGCTCGAAATAGGATTAACATTTAAACTGTTGTCTTACTCCTAAAACAATCTAAGAACGTATGTATATACCATACCAACTATAGAATAGTGCATGCAGTGATACATATGGAATTGTCAACTCAAAAAGGCTGGATAACCTCAAATGACTATGTATAGATGGGAAAACTTCCAGCATTTATGTAGCTTTTGGACAATTTCCACCAATTTTTGTATCATCTTGGTTGGTTTATTGACTGAAGGATCAATTTCTCACTGAAACTATGGGTGGGGGTTGGGGGAGGGGGGTCCATTAGAGTTATAAGTGTATCTCCAAGCAATTCAAATTTGAAGGAATACATCATTCATTGTGCAGAAAAAGTTGTCAACAGTGACACCTTTCACATTTAAAGCTTGTTTAACTGTCAGTGGAATTCTCAAGAGTAAAATATTGGTTGATTTTTATTAACTTGAAAATGCATGAGAAAAAATGACTATTGACCAACCCCCAACCCCAACTCCCAAGCTGGAGCATCTGCCAACTTGATTCACATGATAAAAAAAGCTAGATAGTCTTGGTAAATACATCAGCAATTTGATCATCGATGAGCACAAGCATATGAATCATCTTGCTTTGATGTGCTTTGTGAAAAAAATAGGTGATGGCAATATGGGGGGCTACTGAATTGCCACACTTGTCATACCATTCTACACTCATATTTTCAACTTAGAAAGAATAGATCATACCATTATAACTGACGCATGCAAGGGCCACGACATGATACCCAACTTCAATGTTAGATCGAGAAAATTATAAATTGCATGTTAGTTTTCCAAATGACTAGATCTGCACCATGAAAAATACAACATCCAGAAGTGGATAGACAATATATTACATCTTAAGTCAGAATGTATCAGCAAAGTGAAGTATAGCCCATCATCAGCTTTGAAATAGTATATGAGGCAATTAGTTACATATAGAACAATCTCTATAATATAATAAGACACGAGTATAACTTCTTACATGCTCAAATCTGATGCATCCTTTTTCCAAAAGCATTGGTTGCCAATTATCTAGGTCTAAGCACCCATGTCCTCACAAAAAGGTCAAGATCAGATTTCCTGTCAAATAACAACACTGTCTATATGTGTACCCATGGAAATATTATTGGAGTAGTTAGAGAATATTGAACAATATGAAAGTCAAAATTATAAAGAGAGGATTGTACCTTTTATAGATTCTGTTAAACTCACTTTTGTCCAACTACTCCCAAGTCAATAAAATTTAAAATTTATCAATATATATAAATAACTCATAAGTCTCATATGGAGTGTCCAACTACTCCCAAATCAATTAAATTTAAACTTTATTAATAATGAGTTGACATATGGACCAAATGTAATTTTCTACATAGATAATAAAAAATAAAGACAATGTAAATAAAATTCATACACATTTTCTAAATGCTATCTATATCCAAGGAATTGTGAAGTTTCACAACACTTAAAAACTCTGTTGTAAATTGTTGAAATTTTTTCAAGCATTATGAATGTCTTCCGTTGCAGTATCCCTTGCATGATTTTCTCCACTTGTACCACCATGAGTAGGAAATGCACCAGTAGGAGTTGAAGTTGGAAAATATTGAGGCTAACAAAGAATTTAAGATGAACACGAATAACCACACATTTGATAATACATTTGTATATATACCTGTGATCCACTTATACCACCATGAGCGGGAAACACACCAACAGGAATACCATTTGGGAAATTTGATGCTTGAGAAGAATTTAAATTTTCAATAAAGTTGAACATGAATAGGAAAATATTAGTAATATATTTTTTATTTATACATGGGATCCAATTGCACCACTTTGAGTCAGAAACAGAACAGTAGGAGGTCCATTTGGAAAAAAATGTGGCTTAAAAAAATCGATAGAATGAGAAGGAGTTTCTTTCAGATAAGTCGTTATAAACAACGCATATAATTTTATACATAGATTTAAATGTAAACAATGGCTCGTTCATAGTATTTGTGGTATCTTGAGTAGAAAATACACCAGGAGAAGTCCCATTTGGAAACATGTGAGCCTTTAAAACAAGATTCTCATTTACAACTTATGTTATTTATAAACATATAAAAATTATAAAATTTTGTAAATATGTACATGTGTTCCAAAATTTGACAGTGTTGTACCAACACTAGTTTGAAATACTCCAGAAGAGGGTAGATTTGAAAACACACTCGTCGGGCCAAACTGTGTACTTCTAGCTGATTCAGCCTAATTAAAACATAGAAGAGAATAAAATAAATTCTATTTATGTTGCAATATTATATCAATATGTTTGATCTAATACTCGATTGATGCCATCAAATAACCTAATTTTGTTGCACCCATGTTATAAATTGGGACCAAGATTTTTGCATATTTTTTGTTTCTTGAGTAGCATCTTTTAATTTATCCTATAATGAAATATATTTTTAGAAGACAATAATTACAGTATCATATGATACTTACAAATTTATTAAATTACTTACATCTTTTGCAATACTTTCTTGCAATAACATTTCATACCGAATTTTGGCAGCTTTCCTAGTATTCCCTTCTGTGGCATGTCTGAGTCCAATACCACGAACCCTTTTTTTTACAAGTTTGACTACACGCAAAAAAGCACAACATGTCACCTCATCGATTGGTGTTGGATCAGTTACTTCACCATTTGTAACTTCATTCTCAACAATATCAGTTATCTCTTCTTGTAATATTTTGAACAAAGTAAATGAACAAACTAGACACGTTTTATTTGAAAATTTAATATATTATTGCTTTAAAATATTGAATAAATTACCACCAACGGGTTGTTCTCATATACTTTCTTCAAAAAATCTTTTTGAGTAGGCTCCCCTTCTGCAATTTTCATTCATAAATCAAATAATAGAATTATTAGGACTAACTAGACAATTTCTTATTTAGAACTCATTGGAAATAAATACAAAGTGAAAGGTGATACCATTTCCTCCCTATAAAAACTCCATGGTTTGGATCTTGTAGTATGATGCATTTGTTTTTTGACCTGTTAACCTTATTTGTGGCAGCAATTTTCTATAAAAAAAAGTTACTTAACACTATAAATTTTAGATGAATGATTATATATTAATTTGATATTACCTCAGACTTCTCAGAAGACCATTGTTTCACAAGATTGTCAAACTGACAAATATTTAATGATGCATTCTGCTCAACCTTTTTTCTCATCAAATCTAGATCATCCTTATACTTTAGATAGTAATCTTTCTTAACCCGTGATTTCCAACTTTGTAAAGCTTTGTGAATGTGAGCATCTACATAGTTCCATGCATTTGGATGATCTCCCAAATCAAATAATTTCTAAAAACATATGTGGAGATGTTAAGAAACAATAAAAAATTTTAAAATATACACTAAATCTAGACTAAAAGAAATTTTGTAATTACTTAAAGTATCTCAATGCATGATTTTCTATCTTCAAATGCTAGTTGTGGTTGCTCTCGCCATTGTAGATCTAAACTCCATATTTGTGGTTTTCTAGCTAATATGCCACAATAACTATTCAACTTTATACTATTCTTGCCAACTGCATTACCTGTTGCATTCCACTCCACCTTGTGTTGTTGCTCTCCTGGTTTTGGAATTAGATTGACCTCACTTGCAGGGCCCCTACCATATCTATGGTGGTCACATTCATCCTCAAGTTCCTCATGCTCATCTCCTACTTCAGTTGAAGGGGAGGAGAATGTAGCTGAAGTAGCAGTGGGTTGTGGTGGAGTTTTAGAAGCTCTCATAGTTGGCCTTGTGTTCCTCATCCTATATAAGATGAAAACATTACAATTGTAGAAATGCATAAGAGGTTAGTCCAACAGTTTATAAAATAAATGTACAATATTGTAAGCACATAATAATCCACAAAGTAAAAGGGGCAGATGACAAGGCATTATCTTTGCACCAATACATAATAATCCACAAAGAAAAATATTACATCAACACAAAACGTTCCTCATCCTACATAATATTAAAAAAGGGAAAAATGAGAAGGCAACATCCTTGCACCAACACATAATAATCCACAAAGAAAAATATTACAAGCATGATCATTCACTAAGGTTGCAATGACTAATTAAAACAACTTTATTCCTCAGGCTCCCTAGAAACAAATGATCCATGCATATCATTCCTTGACCCGGAGATATCATCACCTGTGTGGCTGTTAACACTATGAACTTGTGTCCCACTTAGATAATCCTCAATGATAGGTACTTTAGAATAATTCCGAGGTGGAAGTTTCAAAGCACGCAGTGAACCAATTATCATCATCAGGATCTTTTACATAAAAGCATTGCATTGCTTGTTATGCAAGAGTGAATGGCTCATCTTGATTGTGTCTCCTTGAGAAATTGAGTTGTGTGAAACCATATTTGTCAATGCGCAAAACATTAGAAGAACTTTCATCAAACCAAGCACACCGAAACAACGGTATTTTTATGTCTGGACCATAACATAGCTCAATGACCTCCTCCAAATGTCCATAATATGTAATTGTAGCCGTAATAGGATTTTTATCCCTCCCACTTGCATAACTAGATGTATCTGTTGTTGGGTTTTAGGGGAGGCAGAGAAGGCAGCGGAAACAAAAAATTTCTCCCCAAACCCAGAATAAGGAAATGCGTCAACGTCTATACAATAGGAAAGGATGGTTTGTGGAATCATACCTTATCCTGAGGCTTGCTCGGCGACAATGCCTCGCGGCTTGCGTGGTCTTCAACTCTGGTCTTGGACGGTGTCTGTGCAGCTCCTAGTCACATCAGGACTGACGACTTCTGGTCTCACCGGGACTGTCGGGATTGACGGCTGTCCTCCTGAGTGACAGAAACCTCCCGCCTCTGAAGTAGTCCACACAGACCACCTGGAACTTCAATCTCCTTGTCCCATAAGGAATTGTAAGGAGTCGCACCCTCCTTTCAGCATACTAGTTGCCAACACACTCTCCTGCCACCAGTCACAACTGTAGTTGTCTTTCCCTTGATGTGCCTCCCTTATCAGGTAGCACTTGCCCGGGCTCTCTCTCGGTTACCAAAACTAGAGAGAACGACAACTTTACAGAGCAACTGGTTGCACTGAGTTGTACTTTGAGAAGCCCCCAATACCCCTATATATTGGAGGGTCATGGGATAGGGTTCTCCATCCTGGGCAATGCGGGACTAAAAGTAGGAGTAGAAGGGTTCAAGCTTTTCCAAAAAACAACCAACTCGCAACCTGAACCGATCGTTTCACAATTGAGACGGTCGGTTGGGGACCTGAACCGGTCGGTTGACACCTCAACCGATCGGTTGGGACCCATGAGCCGATCGGTTCACTCTTGAACCGGACGGTTCGTGGTCCTGATCAGTTCCCGATTGACTTTCCATCTTTTATTTCTAATTGGTATCAAATACCAATCCTTGTTCTAATCAAATTGGGCAAGTGAAACGCCAGGAAAATTCTAACCAATCCTACTTTCCCAACTTGCTCGATTGCAACAGTTGAATCGATATTTTCAACACTTGAAGCAATCATTTCACCCTGTCCTTGAGCCGATTGACTCACAACCTGAGCCGATCGGTTCACCAAGCTGAGCTGATCAATTCGTCACATGAGCCGATCGGTTGGGAGTGCAGATCATGCAGAAATAGTCAAATGTAGTTTCAATCAATCCGATACTCTAATCAATCTGTCCAACACCTTGAACACTATGATTTTGAGCTATCAGTTAATTGAGTGTTTAATTGAACTACTAAACTCCTTTAGTAATCAATCTAAACATTGTTTGTGGACAAAACTCCTCTTCCATGTTAAATCCTATGTATGTGACCCTATAGGTCCATTTCACGTTGGTAGTGAAAGTCCATAACACTTATGACTTCACAAGCAAAGAGAGGTGCCTAGTCACACACCAATGCTACCCAAGTGAAATAGAAAGTTGGAGAACAACTTTCAATCCTACAATCCGTGAATGGTGTTACAATGAATGTATAATTCCTTTATCACTGATATCCCAAATGAACTCGAGGCATGGAACAGTCATCCTGTCAACGTTCATTCACTTTCTTGATCTCAAAGTAGATTGGAAGAGTTATGTATGACATCAATATCACATACTGATTTACACATGCGTGCGCACGCCTATTTCAATCCTACTCATCAAGTGGCCTTGGATATCAAACTCCCTCAGGAGGGGCAAATCCCATATCTATCACTCACCCCTCAAAAGCCCCATGTATCAAAGCCACGCAATCATCACCTTTATAACAACCCATGTTTCAGGACTGCGTTTGATGATGTCAAAGTGTACCCAACGACATGTGTTGAGTGTAGTAATTTTAGGTCAAAGAATCACATTCACCACCATCACTGTGAGTACTGACTGTGACTACCATGTCATGGTTCCATGTGTCAAACTCACGGTGGGTCTTTCCGATACACTTGATCTCTAACAAGTACCTATGTGTTTGGTTTGATATCTCTATATCATGACTAATGAGATTTTGTCATCAACCAACACCACAATCTAGTCTTGTTTGTCATTGCTGTCTATCTACCTTCCACAATGACATCCGACTAGGGACATAACAAGAATGTACAAACTGTTAGCATCCATATGATCTCATCGTTCAGGTCCTCAACCTGAAAGCATACGTCATTGAGTACTGTCATTCCCTAGACATTCAATATGTTCTATCACTATCTCATATGACTGAACCAGAAAGAATTGGAAGCTTGCCTTTGATGTTTATCAAATCAATCTTAATGTATCCCACCAATCATCCCATGATTGGCTCTCAGGGCATACATACCAACAGACTCCCACTTGCACTGTGAGCCAATCACCCTTGAATCATATTCATACTGATCTTCAAACATGTCCCACATGTTACTCTGCTCTAGTGCGATCATATTGAGCAATGGAAACACCTTGCCAAAGTCAGTATAAATTGCATGTCTCACATATCTTCTCTGTACGTCACACGTATGAGATTGCCGTAATATGCGATCTAGTATTCCATTGCTAACCTTTAGCCACATTGCATGATCAAGGATTCGATACTTGTCATCAATGAGCAGAATATCTATAAGTTCATCTCATAAACTTCCAGATTCATATAGTATCCACTGTTGTTCTCTAACACATAGATACTCAACATTTCCTTTTAAATGGTTTTATTGGAACACTTCCAATTATCAACAAACTTTCACTTTTATATATCCTATATATATTTTGCGATTAATTTTCTGTCCTTTCGAAAGTTTGCATCAATGTAACTCTTTACATCGAACTCTTCCTTATCTCCATAGAACTAGTACTTCTCAAGTACTTATCAAGTTCTTATGGTTTCCAGTAACCCTTACTGGAAATAGACAGACATCCACTCGTCATGTCCGACATACGAGTTATTAGGATGAGAACATCATATTGTCATGTCCTACATACAAGATGATGAATGCATTTTATTCTTGCCATGTAAGATAATGGGATGATTACATACATGATAGATCCATATCTATTCTTAGTGTTCCCATTCTTCATAAGAATTGGACACTTGGCCTTGGGATACTAAATCCATGTAACATGGATAGGTTTTCTCCCACTGGATCTGTGTACACTGAACCCTTCAGTACAGATTGCCAATGTATGCTTTTTCTTTTCAGGTGAAGAGGTTTTCAAGAACTATCTCTATAGATCTCTATTCCTATCACATAGGAAACATCTCTATCTTCTTTAAAGATAATTTCCACTTTTGGATTTCATTCTAGAACATTTCCATTTCACATCAACATGTGGAATGTGAACACGCTCCCACTAAATCACAGATCCCTTCTTTATCTTTGACATATCAGTCAAACCCTTTGACTATATCATCAAAATAAAGATCCAATTCTGAGTTTCTTGTACTCAATCAATCACGTTGCTTAGTCCATTGTAACTTATAGACTTCATTTGCATTAGTGGATTCATAAACCTTATAGGTTGTGTCACATACACATCCTTGTTTTATTCCTCATAGGAATGCAGTTTTAGTATCCATATGCCAAATGTCTTAGTCATTAAGTTGCAATCAATAAGCATCATCCTTCTCAAAATGTTATCCATGTGTCTTAACACTTAAGACTTATTCGCACTGATGGATTTTATTCCAATGGGTGCTACCATCAAGGTCATACCTTATGGTTCACATGGATGTCATTTAGGATGTAATGGTCATAAACCATAACTCAAAATTCGGTTCCTCTCATTCATCTAGATAGTTGACTCATCACATGAACAACTCATCACATAGATAATTGAGGTGTATCTGTCAAGGATATAAGAACTCACAACTCCTTGTGATTCTCAATGTCCTTTATTAGTGTGGGGTATTCTTTTATTAAGAAGAATTGAACTATCTGATAATCATTCTCTAACTCCTTAGAGTATGATTCCTTCTTGATTTAGACATCACCATGCCTTAATCATGAGCTCACTATGATACATTATCATAATCACTCATAAGGATCTCAAACATTTTGGTCTAAGTATTTCATTCATTGGTCTCTTCAAGAATTAGCACTTTACCAAATTCGTACTTCATCTATGATAATCTTGAACACTTGAAGATATTCATATTGGTATTTATCCAAGCACCATTTGAAGTATCATCATTTGTTCCAATAGGTATGTAAGTACATCACATGTATTATACCTAATAGGAAAATCATTCTCCCACTACCATTAGTGAAGATTGATTAATCATGTCCAAGATATTCATGTCTCTTACTGGTTCTCTAACCAAAAGAGTCTAGATTTATCCATCACATGGAAAGTAGAAATGAATTTCTCATGATTTATGCTAATTTTATTGTTTGAGTTATCTATAACTTTCAGTATCATTTTATCTTATGCATATCAAATACCACGAGATAAACAAGGCATTGCCACAAAGATCATATCTTTAGAAATTGAAACATCTCTTTATTTATTGCCATCTTTGTCATACAATATGCAAGAATAAAGTGTTTCTATCTATTGGAAAATATGAAATAGCAGTTCATAACTGTATTACATGCCTTTTAGGCTGAAAATAAACTAAAGTACTCCTATCTATGACGGCAACATTTGCCCCAATTATGAGTGCTTTACACTTTACATCTTGGTATCATATACCTCAAAAAGTGTTACCAGTTTACTTTCATGACACCTTTAAGTAGAGACGTCTGTCGCCTCCTTCTTCTTTTGTTCTTCCAGATAGAGAGGACAATTCCTTTTCCAATGTCCTGGCTTTTCACAATGGTGGCAATTGCCTTTCTTGGTCACACCTCCCTTGGCCTTGAGAGCTGAAGACGACTTGGGCTCCTGGCTAGCATCAAAACCTTTCTTAGCTTTGCCCTTGCCCTTGCGCTTGGGCTTGCCCTTCTTGCTCGTGATCACCATCACAGACTTGGGCTTGTCCTTCTTCATCTGTGTCTCAGCTGTCCTCAACATGCCCAACAACTCTGACAGTGGCCTATCAAAGTTGTTCATGTTGTAGTTCATCACGAACTGACTGTAAGATTCTGGCAACGATTGCAGTATCAGGTCAGTAGCCAACTCATGGCTCAGTGGAAATCCCAGTCTTGTCAGGTTCTCCACATACCCAATCATCTTGAGTGTGTGAGGACCAACTAGATCTCCTTTTGTCATGACACACTTGAACAGTGCCCTTGAGACATCGTCTCTTGCCGTGCTTGATCTTCATACAAGTTCCTGAGATGCTGAATCATCTAAATGACACCCATATTCTCATGTTGTCTCTGCAACTCATGGTTCATAGAGCATAACATCAAGAACTTTTCATTAATGGCATCATCAGAATGCTTCTTGTAAGCATCCCTTTCTGTCTTTGGTGCATTAGGAGCAGGTTCATCTGGAATTGGAGTATCCAGGACATAGAGCTTTTGCTCTTGAGTGAGAACAATTCTCAATGTCCTATACCAGTCATGGAAGTTTGTCCCATTTAGTCTATCCTTTTCAAGGACCGATCGCAAAGAGAAGTGATTGTTGTTTGTTGTCATTTGTACTACAAAAGTAAATATGCAATTTTAGTCCAAAACTCATTTTTGACTTATTTGATTGATTTGAAAAGTTGACGATATAATTAGGCCTTTAATTAATTATCGCTCCCACTATTTTACTTCAAATTGATAGCCCTCACCATCAATTCGGAAGATTGCAGCGTACAACCTTCTAGTGGGCAAGATCCTGAAATCCTTTAAGTCATGGACCAGCTTGGGATGTCACCCACAACATAGATCTCTCAGGTAGGCAACTCTTGCCAATTGCATCATATGCAACTCTTGATAAGATGTCATATGCAACTCCTTGCCATGATCATCTCCATGCCTCAAGGTGCTAGATCCTATCTAGGTCACCTTGTTAAGTCCGACCCAAAGCAAACACGATGAATATGCACCCTGCTTGGGCAGACCCACATATCCATCATTCACGCTTCCACGAGATAGACGGTGCACCACGCTTGGGCGTGCCCACACTTGGTCGATCAAGATTTTCACGTGTGTCACATTTGGAAGGCATCTAAAACTTAATAGTTAATTAGGGATTTGGTTTTATATACATATACATATCCAATCACCACAATACATAGTATGTATCATATACATGCTATATCCCACAGAAAACATGCAAAACAATAAAAGCAATGATTATGGCCATCCTAATGTGATTCCTCGAGCCAAGAGGAATCACGGTCATCTAGGTCTACATCACATGCAACCTGTACAAGATGAACTCTGTGATTTGCCTTCCGAGTAGATCAACTCATCACATGAATGACTTGCTCGTTCTGGCCCAGTCATCTGGGTGCCACCAGCCGATCGATTGGCTCCTCGAACCGATCAGTACGCCTGGTTGTCGTGCATCTCATCATGGCCGCCACCTACTCTTATCGCTCCTCGAACCGGTCATCAACCGATCGGCTCACTCCTTGAACCGATGGTATGGAACGTCAACCAATCAGTTCACGCCTTGAACCGATCGTCTCAGCTATCGTCATAATGTCCTCTGTTCTTTGACATAATAGGAAATAAAATCTATCCTATTTTATATTGTAAAAGAGAAACCTCGATTTATATTCGTGGGGAGCAAAGATAGGAAAGAAATCTCAAATTATTTCGAGTTACATCACGAAAAGGAGAAGGAAGATCGGTGCGCAGACTGAGATGCAAGAAACCACATATAACCATACACAGATAGGGTTTATTGGCCATAACCACACTATACATCCACCACAAAACTCATTTAAGCATGATGCATATCGAGTGCATTAATAATACATATCATATATGTAATTTGGGATTTGTGGATTTAGGATTGGACATGCATAAAGCCAATTTTATTCGCATCATATGCAATAAATAAATGTGATAACAAAATCGATCATATCAATAATCTCTAAAGTATAGAGCAGTTGACGTGGCTCTGATACCACTGTTGGGTTTTAGGGGAGGTAGAGAAGGCAGCGAAAACAAAAAATTTCTCCCCAAACCCAGAACAAGGAAACGTGTCAACGTCTATACAATAGGAAAGGATGGTTTGTGGAATCATACCTTGTCCCAAGGCTTTCTCGGCGACAATACCTCGTGGCTTGCATGGTCTTCAATTCCGGTCTTGGACGGTGTCTGTGCAGCTCCTGGTCGCACCGGGACTGACGACTCCTGGTCTCACCGGGACTGTCGGGATTGACAGCTGTCCTCCTGAGTGGCAGAAACCTCCCGCCTCTGAAGTAGTCCACACGGACCACCTGGAACTCTAATCTCCTTGTCCCACAAGGAATTGGAAGGAGTTGCACCCTCCTATCAACGTACTATTCGCCAACACACACTCCTGCCACCAGTCGCAATTGTAGTTGTCTTTCCCTTGCTGTGCCTCCCTTATCGGGTAGCACTTGCTCGAGCTCTCTCTCGGTTACCAAAACCATAGAGAACGACAACTTTACAGAGCAACTAGTTGCACTGAGTTGTACTTTGAGAAGCCCCCAATACCCCTATATATAGGAGGGTCATGGGACAGGGTTCTCCATCCTGGGAAATGCAGGACTAAAAGTAGGAGTAGAAGGGTTCGAGATTTTCCACAAAGCAACCAACTCGCAACCTGAACCGATCGTTTCACAATTGAAACATTCGGTTGCGGACCTGAACCTGTCGGTTAACACTTCAACCGATCGGTTGGGACCCATGAGCCGATCGGTTCACTCTTGAACCGATAGGTTCGTGGTCCTGATCAGTTCCCAATTGACTTTCCATCTTTTGTTTCTAATTGGTATCAAATACCAATCCTTGTTCTAATCAAATTGGGCAAGTGAAACGCAAGGAAAATTCTCACCAATCCTACTTTCCCAACTTGCTCGGTTGCACCAGTTGAATCGATCGTTTCAACACTTGAAGCAATCGTTTCGCCCTATCCTTGAGCCGATCGACTCACAACCTGAGTTGATCGGTTCACCAAGCTGAGCCGATCGGTTCATCACATGAGCCGATCGGTTGGGAGTGCAGATCGTACAGAAACACTCAATCACAGTTTCAATCAATCTGATACTCTAATCAATCTGTCCAACACCTTGAACACTATGATTTTGAGCTATCAATTAATTGAGTGTTTAATTGAACTACTATACTCCTTTAGTAATCAATCTAAACATTGTTTGTGGACAAAAGTCCTCTTCTAGGTTAAATCCTATGTGTGTGACCCTACAGGTCCATTTCACGTTGGCAGTGAAAGTCCATAACACTTATGACTTCACAAGCAAAGAGCGGTGCCTAGTCACACATCAGTGCTACCCAAGTGAAATAGAAAAGTTGGAGAACAACTTTCAATCCTACAATCCGTGAATGGTGTTACATCAAATGTATCATTCCTTTGTCACTGATATCCCGAATGAACTCGAGGCATGGAACAGTCATCCTATCAACGTTCATTCACTTTCTTGATCTCAGAGCAGATTGGAAGAGATATGTATGACATCAATATCACATACTGATTCACACATGCGTGCGCATGCCTATTTCAATCCTACTCATCATGTGGCCTTAGATATCAAAATCCCTTAGGAGGGACAAATCCCATATCTATCACTCACCCCTCAAAAGCCCCATGTGTTAAAGCCACCCAATCATCACCTTTATAACAACCCATGTTTCAGGACTGCGTTCGATGATGTCAAACTGTACCCAACGACATGTGTTGAGTGTAGTGATTTTAGGTCAAAGAATCACATTCACCACCATCACTGTGAGTACTGATTGTGACTACCATGTCATGGTTCCATGTGTCAAACTCACGGTGGGTCTGTCTGGTACACTTGTTCTCTAACAAGTACCTATGTGTTTGGTTTGATGTCTCTATATCATGACTAATGAGATTCTGTCACCAACCAACACCACAATCTAGTCTTGTGTGTCATTGTTGTCTATCTACCTTTCACAATGACATCCGACTAGGGACATAACAAGAATGTACAAACTCTTAGTATCCGTATGATCTCATCGTTTAGGTCCTCAACCTGAAAGCATACGTCATTGAGTACTGTCATTCTCTAGACATTCAATCTGTTCTATCACTATCTCATATGACTGAACCAGAAAGAATTGGAAGCTTTCCTTTGATGTTTATCAAATCAATCTTAATGTATCCCACCAATCATCCCATGATTGGCTCTCAGGGCATACATACCAACATCTGCCACTAAGTACACCCCACTATTTTGTGTAGTAGAAGTACTTTCAACATGTTTTGAGCGGAACCAATATCCATTTACTGAATAGCCTTCATATGACATTCCATGTATAGAAGGACCCTGGGATATCCATCTCAACTCCTCACTAACATTATTTGGATGATCCATTCGCATGCACATTACCTAATTTATCAGCATGAAAATAATGAGGGACAAAACACTCTTTCAAAATAAAATTTTAGTAATTTTATAAACTACTTACATGCTCTCTCAACCACCTAGCAAACTGTGTTGAGTGTTTTTTTCTAAAGAACGTAGTGTGATATTTGGTTCAGCCTCTTGAAGCTTTATCATGTGTTCATTGGTAATTAGAAAAATTCAAAAGTTGTGGTTAGTCTACATTAGAAACTGTTCAACATTGAAAAAAAAAGTTTGATTACCTTTTGTTATCATCGAACATGTCAGTATTGAATAGTATATTTCAATGGGCTTGTTCCAAAGTTTGCACATCAAAGTATTTCAGTACTCCCACTCTAATAGGAGAGTCATCCACATTATGATGTACGAGTGAATTTTGTGTCAAAATTAGGTAGATATCTAGCAAAAAATGTCAAACATTCTTCTGCCAAATAGCCTCTAGCAATAGAACCGGTAGGCTGTGCTTTATTTATGACATAATTTTTGAGTTTCTTCAAGTACCTCTCAATTAGGTACATCCACCTATACCGTACAAAACCGGAAACCCTTGCTTCATAAGCTAAATGGATAGGCAAATGCATCATAATGGTAAAGAATGATGGAGGAAAAACTCTCTCTAACAGGCATAGTGTGACAACAATGTCTTCATCAAGCTTCTTAAATTCTTCTACATCAATAGCATCTGAGCAAAGTTTATTGAAAAATAAACATAGGCTTGCAATAGGTTTATAAACATCTAGGCCTATGCAGTTCCGCAAGGCAACAGGAAGAAGTTGTTGCATTAAAACATGACAATCATGGCTCTTCAAAGCTAATAGTTTTTTCTCTCTCATGTTGACACACCTAGATATGTTATAAGAATATCCATCAAGAACCTTCAATGTTTGTAAAATAGATAGAAACTTTTCTTTCTCCGTACTACTCATTGTGAAAGATGCTGGAGGTAAGTAATAATGGTTCCCTGAATCGACTGGCCACAAATCCCTTCGGATACCCCATTGTTTTAGATCTTGACGACCTTGTAAGTTGTCCTTACTTTTCTTCGAGTCGCCCAACAAAGTGTTCAAGATGCTCTCATAGACATTTTTTTCTATGTGCATTACATCCAGATTATGTCTCAGCAACATATATTTCCAATACGGGAGTCGAAAAAAAATGCTTATTTTATTCCATCCAGGCGGGAATGGCTGATGTCCATTTGTAGAGATTTTATTTTTATTAGTTTTTCCGAATGTGATATTTGTGCAACCCTGGAATTGTTGTAGTATATCATCACCTGACCAGCGCCAAGGCAGTTGACAGAAATCTTGTTCTCCATTGAAACTTTTTTTATCACGCCTACAAATATGATTGTTTTTCAAGAAACTTTGATGGAAACCATAACATTGTTTCTTGACAAATTGAAGCCACTTGGATAAGGTGTCTACATTACAAGATGGGCAACCTAAATCCTTTTTCCCTTTGGTGCTCCAACCAGAAAGGTCACCATAAGCCAGAAAATCATTTATGGTCCATAAGATCATTGCCCACATAGTGAAGTTTTTCTTGCTATAAGCATCATAGACTTTAACTCCCTGACCCCAAAGTTTTTGAAGCTCATCAATTAATGGCTCTAAGTAAATATCAATATCATTCCCAACCATATGATGACCTGGGATCAGCAAAGACATCATTATGTATGGCTCCTTTAGAAGAAGCCAAGGTGGGAGATTGAGAGGGGTTAATAGTACATGCCATGTGCTGTTTGAAGCACTGATAAGTCCAAACGGATTGAATCCGTCTGTAGGTAGAGCAAGTCTGACATTTCGTGGTTCAACAGCAAAGTCTGAAAATTCTCTATCTATTGAGATCCATTCTTCCGTGTGAGAGGGATTATGAATACGACCATCATTTCCTTTTTCTTTAAATGGCCACTTCATATCTTTTGCAACTGAAGGGCACATGTAAAGTCTCTCCAAACAAGGGATAATAGGAGAGTGACACATCACCTTTTCAGCTACATTATTGCCTTTTGTTTTATATGTCTTTTCATTCCACATGTATCACACATGTATTTCTTTGATGAACCTTTACGAAAGAGCATGCAGTCATTTCGACAGACATCAATTTTAACTTTTTTGAGGCCAAGGTCTTTTACAAATTTATTTGCTTCATAATAAGTCTCAGGAAATAGACTACCTTCTTTTGGGAAGGCTGAGATTATCAACTTCAGAAACTTTGTAAAAGAATTATTTGACCATCCAGACTCCTCCTTCAGATATAACAGAGGCACCAGAAAGGACAACTTGGAGTGAGTTTTACAACCTTCATACAGTGGCTGATCGGATTCTTTGAGAAGCTTGAAAAAGCGATGGGCGTTAAGATTTGTAGGCTCCTCCTCGAGTTCAAACTCACTGGCATGACTTGTATTGCCTATTCCGAATATATCTCCCAACATCTGATGCATACTTCCAGATGTTGGTCTACTAGATGTTGCACTTATTGTATTCCACCCGATCATCTCCCCATGATATGTCCAGACATCATAGTTGCGGATAAATCCTTTTTGTAAAACATGTAAGAATACATCATCCTCTGATTTAATGTAGCTATTCGAGCATGTTTTACAAGGGAAATTAAATTTCCCATTCTGGGTGGTATTTGATGGGTACGTGCAAATTCAATGAATTTTTGTAAACCAGACTGGAATACTTCACTTTGCATTCTATTAGCAATATACATCCAATTTCTATCCCGTAAGAAATCCATCTGCATAAAAATACACAATAAGTTAATGGTCACATTACAACTAAAAAACAAAACTGAACAAGAGAAAAATAAAAGATAAAAGTTTAGATTGTAGTATCATTGATTCATAGATTGTGTATAAAAGCAAATTGTCTGAAACCTGATTTGATAGATAGACAAATTTGACTAGTATTTCACTGACTCATGAGTTTTGTAAAAACATTAGAATCAAAGCAAAGACTGGAACATGCAACAATGAAAAGCAATGCTATTCAGTCAAGCACGGTTAAATGAAAATGAGGCTGGAAGAAATGAACTAATTAAGAGTTTACAAGGATAGAGTTTGAATCTTTACATCTTGATTGGAATATAACCAATCACATAGATGATCAAAATAAAAGGATCCATGTACCTGACCCCAACATGGTTGGATTTAAAGCTTTTAGATGATGATGATGATCGGAGGATGAAAACTAAGAAATTCATGACTGTTTGAATATAAGCATACAATGTTAGAACTGGAATTGGGAATTGTTGGAGGACTTCAAGTGAAGTCAGTCGTATAGCTAACTGAACCAGCAGGTCTTGTTTAGGGAGCTCAAACAATTGAGTGACTCATGGAAAAATGTTTTCAAAAGCCAATAGAAACCAGTCTAAGTCAAATGTGTTTCAACTGCCCCAGAATAATTTCATACATGTGGATCTAGGAAGCACAGACACTTCCCGGAGGCTTCCGTGTCTGTGTCCAACGTGTGTCCAACATGGACACACCTTGGACACGCCTGGACACATGGCGAACACGCCTTTTACGTGTCCACTTTTTAAAAAAAAATATTGAAGTGTTGGACACGGCTTGGACACTCCATGGACACATCTAAGACACACCATCCCTACCCACTTAAGCTTAAGCATATGAAAAAACCCAAACATTACCCAAATCCCTACCTCATGTTCTACATTGCTCTTGCCCTACCAATATTAGTTAGTTAAGCTTCAGTAGCTGCCAAAATGTTCCTTCTTCTCCTCTTTTTCCTGCTCCATGTCTTCTTCTGATCTCCCTTCTGTTATTTCATGTTGGTCTTTCATGTGTCTCCTTCTTCTTATCTTACCACTCCTCCCCTACTTTTCTTCCTACTTTTCGAGATAAAGGTAGTAGAATATTACCCTCCCTACGTCTACTCTTTTTCTTTCTTCTCTACATCTACATCTTCCCTCCACTTCACTTACCCATCCATCTTAAGTAGCTCTCCATGTATTCCACTTCCTTTTCCTCCCTCTCAACCTGGAAGACACCTTCATTCCCCATCTCATCCACCACCAGCAATAACGTCTTAAATAGCTTAATTTTTTGTAATACCATGTTTCAAGGTGAATTTCATATTAAGTTTTATTTATAGCAAATCTATGTATATGTATATGTCAATGTATATATATATATTTGTATAAATATATATATGTATATGTCTGTATACATATGCATATGTATATGTATATGTATATGTATATGTATATGTGTGTATGACGTGTTCAATGTCGTGTCCGTGTCCTGTATTTTTTAAAATTTTCGTGTCCCGTGTCCGTGTCTGTGTCCGTGTCCGTATCATGTACTGTGTTCGTGTCTGTGCTTCCTAGATGTGGATCATTCTCAACGTTTTAGAAAGAAGGAAGCAGGAGGCGTGCGGACAACACCTTGTGGCTGCTTGAGCGCCAGGCGGGTGCTCAAGCGGGTGCTTTTTGAAAAAATGTGAGCATGAATTAATATATAATTTAGAGAAAATTACACATATATGTATATGAAGAATATATGTATAAGGAACTTTTATACATATATAAACCATAGGATGATTATAAGATAATTGAATTAACTCAATTATAACATACTCAATAAGATGAATAAGATGAAGGAGAAAGGATAAAAAAGAAACAATGGCCCATTGCATAGGGAACACTCATTTTAGCATTGTGGAAGATGAAGATGTAAGAATGTTTCGTAGAGTGTTCATCATTTGTCTAGTATAGGGAAATCCTAACTAATGTATTATAATATTTGTTAAAATAATGTAGGCTGAAAAAAACAATGGGCTAGTTCCTAGCCGCTTGAGGATGTTCCTGACAAGGACTAGAAAAGACAAAACCCTTGTTGATATTGTAGCCGAAAAAAAGATGGTAACTCCCTCTTTTTGATTTAGTGATCAATGACAGCCAACAATTCTTTTAAATGAAATAATTATTGGATAGGAACAAATTATAGAGTTGATATCTTAACACGATGAAGGAAAAATTGACATGGATGATGAAGAAATTTGTTGCAATGTTTTTGGACCTGAAAGATTAGGACATATTCGTATGAGAGGAAGTAATGTGGCAAGATCTCATGACAAAAATATCAGTCATATCATAGAAATGGAGAAGTATAAACAAGCAGCTGAAGAAGCACGTGCTAGAGCTGAACAAGCTAAAAAAGCAGCCAAGAAAGCCCAGGCATACATGAAGGAAATATATGATATGTTTCAGTCTCGTGGGGGTGTGAATATTATGGAACATGATGATCCCACTAGCCATGTACTATATTATGTATACTTGTAAATTTTCTAGTTCTCATGTTTAGATTTTATTACCATCTTTTGAATATATGAATTTCATTTTATAGGTCTGGAATGAAGGTATTGAACAATATGCAAGACAAGTTCATCAGAATAATACGCCTTGGCAAACAAGCTTGTGGATTGATGATCAGAACTGGATCCTATAACTATTGAATTCATAGATATTAAGAATATGATTATAGAGGTATGTGGCCTATCACATAAATCTATTTGTCAATGCTTAATTACCTAGCATGCATTGCTGCCTGAAGATGGTGTTTAACTCAGGTTTTATTTAATGAACTGAAATAATAAACTGCGAGATACTCCAAGCAATGGAGAATGAGGTTATTCATAGTAGGGGTCTTGTCCCAGTTAGCTTCAGGGATAACTATGTTTATATCTTTTTCGAAATCATGGAGGTGATTTAAGAAAAATTTTCTTTGCCATGTTTAGTGAAGGTCCAATCCCTTTTCTGCTGACGTGTCACTCCCTGATTTTGGTTGAAGGGGGTTGAATAGCAGTGTCTAGTGTGCTTCTTTATGAGTCATGCATCATGTTCATTATAGTCCTTGATAAATTATGTGTAAATGGAATACGAAATCTCCTAAATTTGAAGGAAGCGTTTATGTGTAAATGGAATACAAAATCTCCTAGATTTTAAGGAAGTGTAGAAGAATTCTATATACTTATGTGTAAATGTAGGCTGAAAAGAATACATCATCCTATGATTTAATGTATCTATTCGAGCATGTTTTACAAAGACAAATTAAATTTCCCGGTCTGGGTGGTATTTGATGGGTACGTGCAAATTCAATGAATTTTTGTAAACTAGACTGGAATACTTCACTTTGCATCCTATTACCAATATACATCCAATTTCTATCCCACAAGAAATCTATCTACATACAAGTACACATAAGTTAAGGGTCACATTACAACTAAAAAATAAAATTGAACAAGAGAAATATAAAAGATAAAAGTTTAGATTGTAGTATCATTGATTCATAGATTATCATTGTCAATTCATCCATTAGTTTACATGTAGGAAGCACATACACTTCCAGACAGGCCACATGTCTGTTTCAGATACTTTTTGGACATGGAGACTTCCTGGACACATAGTGTTGTATATTTTAGAGAATCAGATTCAAAATGCACCTTCTTCTGTTCCCACTTAAAAGTCTTGTACACCTAGTGTTGATTATTTTAGTAATGTGGCTGAATAGTAAACTTGTGCAAAGGCAAATGGATGAATAGTTATGATTTTCTTGTGTAGAATCAATGTGTCATTAGAGAGATACATACAACTCACAGCGGCGACTGAAGATATGAGGGTGAGACATTTTTTAAGTTCAACAAATTTTATGAAGGCATTCATGATTTCCAGATATTGACTTTGTGATTAAAGGTGTCGGAATAGAACATTGTGTGGTTCAGGGGCGGAACCAAGAATTAAACATTGGGGGCCCAATTATTAAGAACAAAACATCCTAGATAATTATTCAAAGCATCATGAAGATTTTAAATTTAACACTTCAACACAGGATCACAGACTACATATTACTCTTTTATAATTTCTTGTTCTATTCTTGGATGTTAACCTAAGAATTAATATGCACCGTATCATCAAGGTTATGCGAATAATGATGACCAAAATGAATATGAGGTTTCAGGGGAGGAATATTATTCCCAATATTTGAGTTGGAGGGAATTTTTGCTTTGCTAGACTTTTTGGAAAGAAAAATTGAATTGTTCCACTTTTTTGTATGACTCAAGCCTGACCAATAACAATTAATTTCACTATACAAATAATATTACATTGACTTTTTTACTGTAGTAAAATTATTTTCAAAATCCAACAGTGTAGGACAAACTAATATAACATTTGAGATGGTCAATATAAATTTCTTTGTAGATATTCAAAGAACAATTATATAAATGAAGAACATGCAATGTCTGCATAAAATAGACCAATAAAGAATTGATAAATTAGTTAACTGCATACTCTTGCGCTCATAAATAAAAAAGATTTCCAAGAAATGAACCCATATGGCTAGGTTGAAGATGAAGAGTATTTAACTAAAAATTATCATGCCAACCAAATTAGAATGAAAGAGTCATCAACAAATAAATGCTTGCATCTAGAATGATAGGAGGCTTACTGGATTTAGATTAAGTAGAACTGATGCATACTGAACAAGACTCCCTCCTAGAGACCGTTGTAAGAGATGGGTGAGCGCTGATGAACAGAAGTAAAATGCAGATCGGTGAATATCCTATGTGGTTGTGCTGCCAACACAGGCGATGTACAACGAAACAAGAGTCCATGTCTATATGACTTAAAAGATGGTCGGTTCTAGGAAACGACTTGCAATTCATCTCCGGTGCTGATGCATTGCCGAGTCATCTCCACACAAGTGTCCAGACAGGGCACTGCTCCCAACTGAGATTGTAGATAATTGCAAAGTAAAGAATCTTATGTGCGGTCGTCAGACGTCGTGGAGTCATAGTTTAAAGGCAAATTAGAAAATTTGGAACTGACGCAAGAGTGGACTGAATAGACTGAATACTCATTCAGTTTTACAGAAACGCCTCTTTGAGATTAGCACCTATGTTAAATAGATCTATTTATAATTTCTAATTACATATTGCCTTGCCTTTTTGGCAATAAAATACGACACAAATAAGCAATTTCCATTTTCATAATCGGAAAGTTGAAGTATGGAAGGGACACGAGAGTGGTACTATTAGAGGTCGTTCAGCTCCCGAATTTACAAATACGACAGTTTTATGCATGACAAGATTTTGATATAGGAGCATCCCTACCATGCGAGGTGAAGTTTACAACAAATAAAAGCAGATTATGACATGAAGAAGCCGTTGATGCGGGCCAGAGGCGTCCTTTTCAAATCACGCCATATATGGTGGGATTTTGAATCCTGCCGCCGATCAAAGTGCAGGTAATGGCTGACGAACACATTAACAGTCCGCTTACGTATAAACTAGAGCAATTAAGGCCTAGTTTGGCCGCTTACATCTTTAATCCCGGTAGTCATGATCGAATAATGTGTCATTGCGTAGCTGACTTGGCGTCCTCTGTACACAACTCACAGCAGCTGGGAGCACGCAGTGCTGTTAGCACTACAAGCTGCTACAAAAATGAGGACCAAAGTGGCAGTTACCACTACCACCGATTTTGGGGTGATTAACGAAGTCTTCCATTTACGTTGCTGGAGTTACGAGATGGTTGTGGAAAATACCAAATATGTATAGATTTACGAGTATTTAATACATTGATTAACGGGAGTTGAGATGGGTTCGTCCAAACACAGACTAAGATATTGGGGGCCAAATGGCCCCTTAAATTTCTCAGTACATGATCGGATACGCAGATAATCTCAGATAGCCTTCACATAGCTAGATCATAGCGAGCAGACCTACCTCACAGTCAAAGTCGAAGCAGGGCGAGCTCACACCGGCGGCTGCTACACCCAGGCAAAATCTTCACGCCAGTGGTCGTTGCTTCCGCTGGGACGAGGTTCCTCTTGCCGGCTGCCGCTATTCCGCTGGGGGCACCGACACTCGGGAACGAACGTAGGTGTCATCCGCAAGCGTAGGCGTATAGGGCAAAATAGTGGATGGGGGGAGCGCAAGGAGAGGAAACGATTTCCACTAGTGGTAAGTCTTAATTACTAATTAGTGCAGCAGGAAAATTTGGTGGGAATCTTGGTGACAAAATTTTTACATTCTAAAAGGATTTTAGACCTTCACTAATTGTCTTTTTCATAAAGAATTTGGCTGAGGGAAACTAGTTCATTTGTGTAGGACTTCCCTTCACAAAAAGTCAATATTTTTGAAGGGCTTTGATCCTTCACAAATGACCTTCACTAAAAATCCATTTTTTTTGTAGTGGAAGTACATACATTCTCATTATGTCACTAGTCAGATGTTATTGTGGATGGAAGATAAACAAAAATAACACATAAGACTAGAGTGTGTGTTGTTTGATGACAAAATCTCATTAGTCATGATATGTGATATCAAACCAAGCACATAGATACATGATAGAGAATGGTGTATAAGGAAAGACCCACCATGAGACTGACACATGGGAACCATTACAATGGTAGTCATAGTCATCTCTTTAGTGTTGGTTATGAAGGTGGTTATTAGACCTAAAGTCACTACACTCATCATATATCATTCAGTATTCTTTGACATTGTTATGACCCACTCCATGATTAACCAGTAAGCACAACATGCTTAGTGCATCATTAAGTTGATTAAGTTAAGTTAAGTACTCACAGATGCAATTAGTGCTTTGGTCAAGTGTTATAGTTTAATAAGCATAATTTCTTTCCTTTAAGTTGTATAGGATCTCGCGCTTGAAACGTTGCAAAAAGAATCACACAAATAAGACAATCGAGGTGAGAGTTATAGTGTTTTCAAGACTCTAGGACCTAAGATGCAATTTTTCCAGTATTTGGCTATTTATTTTCCCTTTTCCCTTTCTCCCTTATCTCTTCTTCCCCGATAGAACAAGCAACGGCTTAAGCGGCGCCCCTGGCAACGCCCGATCGACCACAACAGAGGAGTGAAGGGCGGGCGATTTGGAGCCCTAGCTCCATTTTCCAGTTGGACAACCTCCACCCTTCTTCTTTCTCCTTCCTTCCTCTCTTCTATCTCTCCCAGTGACGCCCTGACCTGCTAGGGCGGTGCCCCTAACAGAAGCGGCCTGTAGTAGCCGCTCAACTGCTGTGTCGGCCAGGCAGGTAGCAGCGACCAGCGCTAGGATCAGCAGCAACGACAGTCATTTTTGCAGCGCCAACGACGTCTCCATCTTCTCCTTCCTTCTCCGCGCTCAACCGACGCCCAAGCAGCTAGGGGCAGCACCCCTACATAGCAGCAGCAGCTGCTACACATATCAACGACCATGAGCCCGATTGGCGTGAGCAATGGCAGCCCTGCCTCCGCCCACCTTCGTTCTCCCTTTCCCTCCTCATTCTTACTCCAAATGTGCCCTAGGGCGGATCCCCTATGGCTGCGGCCAAGCAGCAACGGTAGCTGCAAGAAAGCAACGACCAGAGGGTGTTTTGGGCGAGCAGCACCATGAAAGCAATGCCGTCAAGGTCCGTCCTTAAGGTCCTTGCATGAATCTGCAGCCCTAGCCAAGTATTAGCGATCAACTAGCCCTCCTTTCGAACCTGTACGTGGAGCAGGTTCGAACTAGGGTGCCCAAGGTTGAAGACTACCCAACGAACGCCCGAATTTAGGATCTGGATGGATTTTCAGTTGAATTTCGGTCACCTCACCCGCGCTGAGTAGAATCTCACTTCCCAAAGCATGATTTAACTCCATGAAACAGATGATTTCGGTTTGATCTGTGTTATTCGCGGGTAACATCGCTTACCCAGGTGTTAGGCAGTGACAGTGTGGTCTGATTTTTATTGCACTATTCTATTCATCACATTTTGCATGATTTGGTTTATTAATTGATGTGTATGGTTTATTAATTGATGTGTATGGTTTTGGTTAGTGGAATTATGTGGTTGATTAAAACCTAAGTTTGCCCAGTTAAAGGTTGGAAACAGTAGCACACGATCACTAACTCACTACTACAGAAATAACATTCAGTGTCGCTTTTCTGGGCGTCGGTTATTAAGGAAAAACGACACCTATCATATAAGGCGTCGGTTTTTTAAGCAAACCGACATCTATATTCGAAGACCAGCCAGACACGGGTACCGCTTTGTATTCAGCGTCGGTTGATAATAACAAACTGACGCCTAAAAGCTCCCGCGAAATCCAATTTTCGAGTGAAAAGAAAAAGTGTCACATACTGCGTCGGTTATTTAAATAGCCACCGACGCCTATGTGTGATGAAACTTTGTGCGAAAAGTGTCCCTTTTAGCGTCGGTTATCTGTTGATAACCGACGCCGAAAGTGGTTCCCGCCAAACAATTTCGTGAAAATATCGTCCACTTAAGCGTCGGTTGTTTGTCACAACCGACGCTAAAGTGGTTTAGGCGTCGGTTGTGACAAAAAAACGACGCTATTGGTGAACTTTATATCCTGCGATCACCCGACTCTTCCCCTTTCTTCTGTTTCATCACCTAAACTGCTCCCGCCGCAACCACCCCTCTGCTGTCGCCCGACCCTCCACTCTGCCGCACCCCTCCACGACAGTGCCGCCGCGCCTCCTTCTCCGGCGCCGCCTTCTCCTCCGGTGCCTCCACGCCGCCTTCTTCTCTGGTGCCTCCACGCCACCTTCTCCTCCGGTGCCTCCACGCCACCGCCAGTGCCTCCAAGCCGCCGCCGCCAGGCCGACAGAAGCTGCTTCTCCACCGCTGTCGCGTCGCCGCCAGGGTTTAGGGTTGCTAGCTGCTTCTTCGCCGCGCCGCCGGTTCGACCACAACTCCTCTCCACCGCCGTTGCCCACTCTGTGCCGCCGTCTGCAGACCACAACTCCTCTCCAGACCGGTATGCCCTCTTCTTTGTCCATTATTGAGTTCATCACTCCCGCTTGCCTTATACTATAATAAGCTGCAACTAGTAGAAACCATTATACAATGCTGGGGCATGCCCATTTCCCCATATGTTGGGTGAGGTCTGTGCCTGAGTCGGTCCATATTTAACTCCCCCACTGCCACAATAAGTTTTCCTTATATGTGAGGTAGTATGGGGACCCCATCATCAACAAGTTCAACTTATTCCTAGTTTTATTTTTTATCAAATAACAACAGAGTTTTTAAATCAGAGTTTCACCTTTTTATTAATGCATGACTATATCAAGAAAACCCTAGTTTGATGAGCATGATGTTAATCATGTTAATTATGTTTCTTCTATATATTCTGATGTCATTATATAATTATGTAATCCCAACATATTAAATTGAATTAGAATGATTTCATGAATTATAGGGTTTTAAAGTTGATAAACATGTACATGCGGAAATAGGGTTATTAAACCAATAGTTATAACATATAATGTCTAGTAAAGATTCCTAGACCTTTTGTTTGAAACTATTGATTTCTTGATTTATTATTTAATAATGCTCTGTTGATTAGGATTAACCATGTTACCTGTAGTTTATAGACATTTATTATATATAAGAATGACAACACATGTATTTGTTGGCCTAGAAACCCGTCCAAGATTTACTCATTAGGAGTAAATCTTGGATAGTCCCCAGTTTGGGACTGTTCTTGAACACCTAATCTCACTTAGGATGTAAGTGTCTAATGTATATTGGGTTTTCGAGAAAATTTCGGTAGCATTTCCCCGTTTGTTCTCTAAGTACATATGTACTTAGAGAACAGCGGGGAAATGCTGCCGAAATTTTCTCGAAAACCCAATACACATTATACACTTACTAGTGAGATTAGGTGTTCAAGGATGGGATAGGTGGTACATATTTATTATATATAAGAATGACAACACATGTGTTTGTTGGCCTAGAAACCCATCCAAGATTGACTCATTAGGAGTAAATCTTGGATAGTCCCCAGTTTGGGACTGTTCTTGAACACCTAATCTCACTTAGGATGTAAGTGTATAATGTGTATTGGGTTTTCGAGAAAATTTCGGTAGCATTCCCCGTTTGTTCTCTAAGTATATATGTACTTAGAGAACAGTGGGGAAATGCTGCCGAAATTTTCTTGAAAACCCAATACAAATTATACACTTACTAGTGAGATTAGGTGTTCAAGGATGGGATAGGTGGTACACATTTATTATATATAAGAATGACATCACATTATACACTTAGGTAGGATGTAAGTGTATACCCTAATCCTTTCCTAATATATACTTGTTTCCTAATATATACTTGTTTTCTCTGATCATAGAATGGATAGATCATGGATGTCCATTCGTAATCGTTGCACCCCAGAGTTTATATCTGGTCTTGATCAGTTTATTAGATTTGCCGAGGAACATAGGAAAAAACCTACAGATAGGTTCTGCTGTCCATGTAGGCATTGCGGTAACAACTTGAAAGTCAACACTGGTGAGGAAATCAAAAGTCATGTCATGTGCAACGGGATTGTACAAGGCTATACAGAATGGCACTGGCATGGAGAGATTTCAAAATCAAAACCATTAGATGTCGATAGCAGTGCTTGGGTGGAAGAATAAATTGCCTCCGATGACGTAAATGTGAACGAACCAGTTCCAGCAGACATCGTTGATGTGATGCTGGATAGTTGTAGGGTAGAGCACACCGATCCACCTCCTATCTTTAGAAACATTGTGCATGATGCTGAGATACCGTTATACATAGGTTGTGCTAAGTTTACGAAGCTTAGCACTGTGTTGAGATTGTATAAGTTGAAAGCTAACAATAGATGGAGCGACAAAAGCTTCACTTCATTGTTGACTTTGTTGAAAGAAATGCTTCCTGAAGGAAACGAGCTGCCAATCTCAACATACCAGGTAAAGAAAATGTTGTGCCCATTGGGAATGGAGGCCAAGAAGATACACGCATGGCCGAATGATTGTGTATTATTTCAAAAGGACTATGTAGATTTGAAAGATTGTCCAAAATGTGGTGCGTCACGGTATAAATTGACGACTTCGGGGGAGTCCAACACTGGTTCTCCTGTCAAGGTGTTGTGGTATCTACCTATAATATCACGGTTTCAACACTTGTTTGCAAATCTGAAAGATGCGAAGAATTTGAAGTGGCATGCAGATGTTAAGAAAAATAATGATGGGATCCTGCGACATGCGTCTGATTCCCCACAGTGGAAGAAGATTGATCTATTGTACCCCAAATTTGGTGAAGAAGATAGGAATCTAAGACTTGGGCTTTGTACAGATGGGATGAATCCGTACGGGACATTGAGCAGCCAACATAGCACTTGGCCAGTCATGCTTGTTATATACAATCTTCCTCCCTAGATGTGTATGAAAAATAAGTACGTTATGTTATCATTGTTGATATCGGGCCCAAAACAACCCGGAAATGATATCGATGTTTATCTTGAACCTTTGATTGATGACTTAAAGAAACTTTGGGCTGAAGGTGTGATGACCTATGATGCTTCAACAAAAGAGACATTTCATTTGCACGCTATGTTGTTTTGCACTATTAATGACTTTCCAGCATATGGGAATTTGTCTGGATATAGTGTCAAAGGAGCTAAAGCGTGTCCTATATGTGAAGAAAACACTGATTCAATAAGACTAAAACATGGCGGCAAAACTGTATATCTTGGTCATCGAAGGTTTCTTTCAAAATTCCATCCGTATCGTAGGAAGCGCAAAGCATTCAATGGATGGAATGATGAACGGAGTGCACCTAAACCTATACCAGGGGATGTTGTTTATGAAATAGTAAAAGACATTGTCAATGAATTTGGTAAGAAATCACAATGTAGTATGGCCACACGGAGTGACAATTCTTCATTCAAGAAGAAGTCAATATTTTGGGATCTTCCTTATTGGAGTTCTTTGACAGTCAGGCATTGTATCGATGTAATGCACGTTGAGAAAAATGTATGTGATAGCATCATTGGTACTCTGTTAAATATACCAGGTAAGACTAAAGATGGGATAAAATCCAGACTGGACCTACGTAAAATGGGAATAAGGTCAGAATTAACAGAATTACGTGAAATGGGTAGTAAAAGAACATACTTACCTCCCGCTTGTTACACGTTGTCTAGAAAGGAGAAGAAAACTTTTTGTGAATGCTTGGTAAATGTTAAGGTGCCACATGGTTACTCATCCAACATCCGTAGATTGATATCAATGAAAGATCTGAAGTTGATAGGTCTTAAATCTCATGATTGTCACACTCTAATGCAACAAATATTTCCCATGGCAATTCGATCTATATTGCCGAAGCATGTAAGGTTTGCAATTACCAGACTTTGTTTCTTTTTCAACAGTCTATGCAGCAAAGTTATTGACCCTGATACTCTCGATAATTTGCAAAGAGAAGTGGTTGTTACCCTATGTCAGCTTGATATGTATTTCCCTCCTTCGTTCTTTGATATCATGGTACATCTTATTGTCCACTTGACTAGGGAAGTGAAAATGTTGGCACCAGATTTCTTGCATTGGATGTATCCCTTTGAACGATGCATGAGCGTTTTTAAAGGTGATGTTCGAAACTGTTATCGGCCTGAAGGGAGTATTATTGAAGGTTATGTAGCGAGAGAGGTTATGGATTTTTGCAATGACTTTCTCAGTGGTAATGACACTCCTGATAATGATAAGAATATTGAGGAGGGCAAAGAAATTTTGGGATCACGGGTGAAATTAATCAGCCGTGAGTAGTTGGAACAAGCTCACTTGTATATTTTACACAATATGGACGAAGTGAGTGTTTATATCGAGGAACATACCAATTTCATAAAGAGACAACATCCTCGAGCAAGTTCAATGTGGCTTGCTAGAGAGCATAATAAGACTTTTACTAAGTGGTTTGAAGATAAAGTCTTACATCAACTATCTCAAACACCAAATGATATTACAGACACTATCAAATTCCTCGCCTTTAAACCAAAACCGAATGTTATGTCTTATGAAGGGTTTGACATTAATGGATTCACATATTACACAAAGTGCCAAGATGATAAGAGTGTCGTCCAAAATAGTGGGGTCACTCTTCAAGCGTCGACTATGTACTTTGAAAGTGCAAAGGATAAGAGTCCACGTGAAGCTAAAATGTCATATTACGGTGTCATTAAGGACATTTGGGAGTTTTACTACATTGATTTCAAAATTCCGCTCTTTAAATGTAATTGGGTTGATAACACCAAAGGAGTTATAGTGGATGAATTGGGTTTCACTTTGATGAACTTTGAAAAGATTGGCGAGAAGGGTGAACCATTCATATTGGCATCACAGGCGAAACAAATATTCTATCTCGATGATCCTGCGAATGATAAATGGTTGGTTGTTCTTCATGGTAAAAGACAATTCATTGAAGATCCTATAGATGAAGAAGAGTACTATGATAAGTATGATGACTCCAGTCCATTCTCAGTTGGGTTGCCAACTCCACAAAATATTGAAGCTAATGATGACTTATATGTGTGTGTAGATCACAATGAAGGATTGTTAATTGATAAAAGATCACAATTTTAGAGACATGTATGTTTATACAAATGCTAAATGTTTGCCTTTTTCTAGTTAATACAAATGCTAAATGTTTGCCTTTTTCTAGTTAATACAAATGCTAAATGTTTGCCTTTTTCTAGTTAATACAAATGCTAAATGTTTGCCTTTTTAATGACATTTTCAGATGGCTGACCATGATGAGCATGATGTCCATGATGAGCATGAAGTCCATGATGAGCATGTTGTCCATGACGGGCATGGCGAGGATACCAATGTAAGTTCTAAAAACATATCCTGTATTTCTATAAAATTCATTATCTTCTAGTTATGTCATATATCCTATATTTCTATATTGGGCTAATTCAGTGTGCTAAATGTTTGATGATGGACATGTACCCACTGAAAATTTAGGTTGATGATGGACATGTACCCACTGAAGCACTGGAGCAACTTGATGCGTAGCACCAAACACTTAACAAGAAAAGGGGCATCACTCTGTTGAAAAAGTTAATAGCGCTAAGTGGCAGTGTATCCAAATTGGTTGTGGAGTTTGATAATGGAGGAAATGCAATTGGAGTGAACCGCAATAATTTTGTAAACTATCTTGGGTGTACCACTCAGAGCCATTGTGGTGTTAAGTATGATAATTGGCATAAAGTTCCTCAGGGGAAAAAAGACTTGATATGGAAGGATTTATGCGTGAGTTATTATTATTTGCAATTCTATTTTTTAGATTACAAATTCTATTATTTGCAATTCTATTTTGGATACTAGTTAATAACATTTCTATTTTAAAGAATCTGTTTGCATTGGATGAGAAGTTGCATCGTAAAAGTGTGATGCAACGCGCTGGAAAGATGCTTAGGAATTATAGGACAAATCTGAATAGAGAATACATAAAAGAGGGTGATAAGAAGAAGAACTCAGCCCTTGAACAATGGAACTTCTTGGACAAAGAAGATTGGGACAATTTTGTTGCTTCAAGAAAATCTGAAGAATTCAAGGTATTAGGCGTCACTCCCAATTTGATTAATATACATTGTATTCACCTATTCAAGATTAACATTTAGTGCTACTAACCAAATCATTAATGTGCATACTAACTAGGCCCTCAGTGACGCACAAAAAGCAAGGCGTGCACTGAATGTGCATGACCACACTATGGGTCCAAAAGGCTATGCAAGCATTCGCCAAAGACTACAGGCGGAGTCTGCGGCTACTCAGGAGTCTGCTACTACTGAGGAGTCTGCCACACCCATGCCTCGCCATGTTATCTGGATAGCTGGGTTCCAACTGACCTAACATACCAGGAGCACCTAGGCCTCCACCTCCACTTCCCGCATTACCAACTTGGGTTCCAACTGACCTAACATACCCGTTAGGTCCTGCTTGTAGGGGAATGGCATGTTGGCTATGACCACATAATATACATTGCCCGATAATTGTTTCTTTAGATGCAGATTATGTAGGTCAATCATACGATAGCTCTTTATTTATACAAGATATTATTGAGCTATTTATGTATGATTGGTTGAATACATCAATGATAGAGACATGGATAAGGTGAGATCTAGTTTATACATCCATATACCTTGTGTAAGATCCGGTGATCTGGTTTCTTATATATTAATGCATACGTAATACATGTTTTGCAGCTACTTAGTCGAAGATCATTGCAAACAATTTGCATTTGATCATGTGGGATTTTTGATTCCATCATTGATTAGTATGGTAGCTAAAGACCCTGATACTGTTCAATAATACTGTATAGATTCTTTTACAATTTTTGGTCAGCAAAAGAAGACGATAATAATAGCTCCATTCAATGTCAAGTAAGTTTACTTTATTTATAATTTGGACTTAAGAAAATTCCATTTTTATTGTGCATTTTGATTTATTAATTGTTAACTTTTTACCTCTAGCGGTAAACATTGGGAGTTACTAGTTATTGTCCCTGGGATGTTCACTGTTTATTATCTAGATCCCGCGGGAAGTACATTAAACACTAAAATTGGACACGTAATGAGAATGCCATTATTCTGGTGAGAAATATTTGATTTTTGTATATGTTAACATCTCTTATTACATTACTATTTACTTATGCAATTTACTGTGTTATATTAACATGTAGGGGTTTAGATGCATTCAAAAAGGCTGGAGGAACGGTCCCAAGGAAAAAGAACCAGCCAATAAATTGGCCGAACGTACAAGTAAATTCCCGACTCCAATGTATATATTATTGATGTGAATTGTGCTTAGTTGTATTATTTTGTATGTTTCAATATATCGTGCGCTACACAAGACAATGGCTGGGCATGCACATACTATGTGATGCGATTTATGCAGATGATTATCCAATATGCCGCATTGGACATTGATACCATACATGAGGTATTATATATAGTCTCATTAGTTAGTATGAAATATATCAATCTTATTTTTATATTATTACTTATATATACATCATTCTCTTTGCAGGTGTTTAAAACTGACAACACTATAGGTAAACGCTTAAAAAATATACATGCTCCATATACGATGGAAGCATTAAATGAAATAATAGAAGAATGGGCAAAAGCCATACAAGCAGTGGCAACTGTAAGATATAATTGGGATGTTGATAGCGATAATGAATGATACTTTGTAAATGAATATTTCTGAATGTTAATACATGTATTTGAATGTTTCTATATGTGTGAATGTGAGAATTGAATTGATGTCTGAATGTATCTACTTGTGTGAATTATTTTTTGTGAATTTTGTAGGTTTGTGGCCTGTTTGTAGGATGATATCAATGGATGTCGTAAACCTACAGTTCAGAAAACTGAACTGCAGGTTCTCATCCTGCTGACCAGCTTCAGCAGGCCTACAAACTGATATAAAAAAAATAGATATAGGCGTCGGTTATTTACAGAAAACTGTCAGCAAAGACCTACAACGTCGGTTTTTTGCAAAACACTGACGCCTAATGTGGCCACAGCCGTACAGGAAATGGCGTCGGCTGTTCGTGTCAAACCGACGCCTATTTAACCTATATGCGTCGGTCTTTTAGTAGATAACCGACACCAAAAGGGTTCACGCCACAGAAAATGGCGTCATCTAGGACACTTTTTGCGTCGGTCTTTTAGTAGATAACCGATGCCAAATGTGTCCTAGATGATGCTGTTTTATGTGGCGCGAACCCTTTTAGCGTCGGTTATCTACTAAAAGACCGATGCCTATAGGTTAAATAGGCGTCGGTTAAAAAACTGATGCCGAAGCGTTCGACCTTTAGCGGCGCCCACATAGGCGTCGGTCGGAAACCGATGCCAAAGGGGGTTAAACAACCGACCCCAAAGGCTGTTTCTGTAGTAGCGACTGGACAGTTTGAGTATAAAACCAGGCTGCACGATTTTAGTAATTCAATTAATGCACGATTACAAAGAAATGACGATGACATGAAAATATTCAATGAAAACCCTAGTTTCACGCTCTCTGTTATGTTTACTGTGAATGATTTAATATTTCCACGACTTGGCACGTTTCTCAGAATTATCATTAGAATCCCTCGGTTAATATTAATAACTCGTGCCATAATACGTAATTTAACTCTTAATTGAGTTATGTGATGCACAACTCTGATCTTGGGTTGATGTGCACGATTTTTGTGGAATTATAGATAATTTACAAGTGATACTGACAATTACTCATATATCGAGTAATTAACTCTTATTAGTGTGTTACGATGTTCAATTATATTATTTCAGCGTATATGTGCCAAGTTGACCTGAATTCTATTTATTTAAGAATTTTAGTCTATCTGCATACATAATAATGTTGATTTCTCAATAAATTACAAGTGGACATGCATTTAGTTTATTTGGGAACTTGAAATCTTCCTGCATGCTTAATATGTCGAATCTCTTAGCATTTGCAATGTTTGAATAAATTGCTCTGTCAAATTTAGAATGATATTCCTGTCGTGTCATAAAGTTCAAGTAAATAAACTCGGTACCATAGAGATTCCAAAACCAAGAATAAGTAAGAGAGAGATGAAATGTAGTAAGAGCTTTTCTAGAATAATAAAATAATAGATTTAAGGGCCCTGACACCGTAGAATCCCTATGAGAGGTCTGCACCTTAGGGATGAAACGACCTACCCTGGCGGTGCGTCCAGTATACGGGGGTCAGAACGCACCCACAGAGCGTGTGGGGAGATGAAGTCCTTGAGGAAGTCTCATAAGAGAAGATAGGTTACCCAACATGAACCAGAAGTCCCGGTGGTAACCCAGAGGGACCCACAGAGTGTACCAAGTTGATGCCCACAGAGTGTCTCAGACCCTCCGCTTGTGTACTCATCCTAGAGGAGGAGTCCAGTTTATGGCACCATAGGAGTGACGAGGGCAGAGAGCCAGTTTTCTTGTTGCAGACCAGGAAAACAATCAGACTTAGCTATCTCGGGGTGTCAACTACGTCTTGTACAGTGAGATCATAGTTCTCTATGAGTCTTCATATGTAGAGTACACATCATATGATTAGGGAATAAGATAAAATATGTTCATATAGGTTCACAGAGTTTCTATAAGTTAAAGAGTTAAGAAAAGTTTGAGTTAGTTTTGCAGCAGTTGTCTTTTAAATGAAATTTTAGTATTCTCTGTTATTTAATTGTATCTACAACTTTGTTGTAGTTATTTTCTTAATGAAATGTTGACATCTCCTATCGTATAAGTTACATTGCTTACATTTGCTCAATATAGTATTATCTTGTATTTTATTCCAATTAATAAACAATAAAATGAGTTATCTGCGATGGTTGGGTAAAATTGTATTCACTGAGCCAGTAGCTCACCAACCTACTAAAACATTTTTCAGGTCAGTGTTAGCACAAGGAAGCTGAAGGATCATATCACCCAAGTTCTTAGAAGATAGTTCGTAGTTAGTTAGAGGTCTCTTAGTCCTTTCCCCTCGGTCCTTGGGCATGTGGTATGGTAGAAAAAGAGAGAGAGAATGAAATATAATATGTAGTTTAGTTTTCAATTAACTGTTGCACTTTATATTCCGCAAGTAAGATGTAATATGTTGTTTAAACTCTGAGGTATCTTTCAAGATTTAGAAACAGTAAGTTTGCTTTCACAAGTTTTAAGTAAGATTTCAGTATTGTCCAAATTATGAGATTCTCCTTTAGGTAAATTTTAAGAGGTTAAGAAAAGAAAAAGTTAAGGGTGTATTTGTATTAAGTTGAATCCTCTTGGCATGCCCTTATCTCATGATTAGTGGTAATTGTGGGATCGAGGCATCACAGACATCATCCAAAATAATCATGAATAAGGGTTTCCATAACTGTGATGATTGGGTGACTATGACACATGGGGAATGACTATAAGTGATCTATATGGAATTTGTCCCTCCTATAAGAGTATGATATCCAAAGCCCCTTGATAAGGGAGATTGAAAAATGCATGGCTATGTACATGTGAGTCAATATGTGATATTGGGTGTACATATATTCCAGATAGTCTGATATGGTTCAAAGAACATAGATTGAATGTTGAAGAAGATGACTACTCCATGCCTCGAGTTCAATCTGGATATAAGTGACAAAGGAACTATACAAACACTATAACACCAAACACAAATTGTAGGTTGAAGTTGTTCTCCAACTTTCTGTTTACTTAGGTAGAATGGATGTGTGGCTAGGCACCACTCATTGCTTGTGATGTTATAACTGGTTATGGGAATTCACTGCCAACATACTATGGGACCTATAGGGTCACACACATAGGAACTGTCCTAGAAGAGGAGTTTTCATCATGATTGATAATTGGATTGATTACTAAAGTGTTTAGGTATTCAATCCAAACAAATAATCAACTAACTAGACTCCCAACCAATAGACTCATTTGATGAAACGACTGGTTGGAGTGCTAGGGTGATTTGATATTGCATTGGATGAGTTCCAAATGAACTGGGGTGCCAACTGACTGGTTCACCTAGCGGACTGAATAGTTGGGGTCATGCAATGACTGGCTCACTCCGTGAGATGCCCGATTCATGGTGCAACTCAATTCCATCGAGGATTAATGCTTACGCCATAATTCTGTGCATTAATTGGAATAGAATTGCCAATTCATATGCGATTGGGAAACATGTGAAATGAACGGTTCGTTGGGTGAACCGATCGAGTCACATGCCCGCTGACCGATTCACCATTTGTAGGTTTGACAATTTTGGAGAATCTGGTCCCTTCCACTCCCACATAGACTTGGAGCCCCAACCTTAACCCCTTCTATGAATAGAGGGGTACAAACAACTTATCAGACACATCAATTGCCTCTAAAAATTGTTTGTCTCTCTAGTTGTGGTAATCCAGTGAACACGAGCAAGTCCTACCCAATAAAGCGATAGCAAGGGAGAATAGTTGTGGGTTAACAAGTTGGTGACTAGTACACCAACAGGAGGGACAACTCCTTCTTGTCTGTTCTAGTAGGATGAAATGAGTTATATGCAGTTCATGTGGATTTCCATAGTGGCGTGGAGGCCATTGTCTACCACTAGATGACCATGAGCAGTAGCAGATGAGTCCCAATGCAACTTGAAGACAATTTCACAATTACAATGATGAGCAGATGTCTCTAGACTTGCTCCAAGACCAGGTATATCCTTGAAGTCATTCTTTCCATTATATAGTTGTTGACACAATCTACTAGCTTAATGGGGTTTGCCTATTCTGATGCCATATTTCCTTACAGTCTAGGGTTCTTAGGTATACCTCATTTGTATCGATCATCAACTTCATAATATCTAGCCATTCAAGCAAGAACCAAATGAAAACATGATATGTCATTCACTCATAGATCTCCACCAATGAAATATTCTTACCCAACTCTCTCTCTTTCTCATTAACAACCACTAGAGTCTTATGCAAGGAACCACCAACATTAGCATGAGGCTTCACACATATTAACATTCCTTATCTCCTTAGGATAGTGGGACTCCCTCTCCCTCACCTAGATGGTAGGTACTCATATCATATTCACATATATGTAAGAAGCCTTGATGCGATGATTTTGAGTCACTTTTATAGACTTGTTACATGTGTTTTATGTGTTTATTAGTCACTTTGGTGGTTAATATTGCATGATTCATTCACTTTAGTCTATAATTTCATTTTATATCAAATCTCACATATTGTATCTTTTCGATTATAAATAATCATATTGACGCATGTTAGCTTGGCTGATTTGGCTTTGTCTTGTAATTTCAAGAAAAATGCATATATACAGCTGTCGATACCATCGACACTCGTCGATAGTATCGACACAGTCACAGAGAGACAACCACGATGGGGAAGTCGATGGTAGCGAGTTACCTTCAGGTTGCCAGCGATCAGTCGGTCGATACTATCGACGTTCTACAGCTTCAGTGTCGGAAAGGTGATAAAACTGACGCCTAAGGGTGTCGATACCATCGACGCGGGTCGATGGTATCGAGTTTGCATCAGGCTGAACGACAGAGAAGAAAGGAAACCTGCTGATATCACGAAGGGTCGATACCATCGACCCGCGTCGATGGTATCGATGCCGTCAGATTAGTTTTTGTTCTAGATCGGCCTAAATCCAACGATGGTGATATTTCGACGATCTAATTTGGTGTGTATACCTAATGACGGCGGCCAAGAGGGAGGGATCACATCATTAGCCGCTGCACACATCCCAAGGAGAGTTGGAGAGGAGAACGGAGCCTGGAAGCACGCCCCGACCATTTCGAGAGCCGAAGAGGACGTTTTCCACCGCCGAAAGGCTGTAGATCGCACACTCTACGTCAAGGAACGCTTGGATCTTCTCCATTCAGGGGTTTACATCACTTCATCCATGTTTTCTCTATGTTTTCCCTTTCTTCCACCATGTCTTGCTCTGATATGAACATGCAGGGCTAATCCCCTTTGTCTTTAGGACTGGGAGTATCCCGAGTAATCGTTGTATGACATTTTTATCATAGTAATGCATATTTTATCTCTTAAATACGTGGTATGATTTCGTTTTCTCTATTATATGATTATGGCTGATCACCCTAATGATAATCTAATGCCTTTAATTGCTTTGAAAGAATAATTAATGGTTGAAAAGAGACTAAATTCACATTAACTCATAAATTCCTTGAACAAGGTGATGTACGGTTAATGGTGGAAACCCAGAGGTTGATTCTAATGCACCTAGTTTAGGGTATAGGTTACTACGACGGTGGAACCGACCTAGATTTAGGTGGTGAATTGTATCACGATAGTGAACAATTCTGACTACAGGCCACTGCCCGGAATGAGAGATGAATTTGATTAGCTATATGGAAATTCATACAATGAGAACACGCGATGAAACCACAATTCTAAAGATTCCCATCTAAATTGATTAAACTCAACATTTAATCGATTGCTTTGCTTTCTCTTATTTTCTTTTTCTTTTTAATCAACTCTCAAAACCTTTTAACCGGTCTAGCTGATTGCGAACAGTTAGTAGTAGTCTACCGATAGTTTAGTGTCCCTGAGTTCGACTCGGGCCTCACAAAGGCCTATATTACATTGATGCGTGCACTTGCGTTATACGCACGATAAAATCGTGTCAAATTTTTGGCACCATTGTCGGGGACACGACAATTGTCGGCACTATGACTGCTGCAAGCGGCCACTCTAGGCCACATTCACTACTACATAAATGCCTTTTAGCGTCGGTTGTTTAACCCGCTTTGGCGTCGGTTTCCGAGCGACGCCTATGTGGGCGCCGCTAAAGGTCTAACACTTCAGCGTCGGTTTTTTAACCGACGCCTATTTAACTTGGAGGCGTCGGTTGTTTATAGAAAAATGATGCCAAAAGGGTTCGCGCCACAGAAAATGGCGTCATCTAGGACACATTCTGCGTCGGTGTTTAATTGGTAACCGACGCAGAATGTGTCCTAGATGACGTCGTTTTATGTGGCGCGAACCCTTTTGGCGTCGGTTTTCTATAAACAACTGACGCCATACTTCAAGACGACACGGCCGTGCTTCCCTGCACGACCGTGTTTAGTACTATAGGCATCAGTTTTATATGAATAAGTGACGCCTTTTCCACCACGGCCGTGCTTTACTGCACGGTCGAGTTGTTTGTAATATTAGGCGTCAGTTTTTATCCAATAACCGACTATGTAGGTCTTTGCTGACGGTTTTTTGTAAATAACCGACGCCTATACCTTTTTTTTTCATATCAATTTGCAGGCCTGCTATGGCTGGTCAGCAGGATGAGAACGTGCAGTTCCGTTTTCTGAACTGCAGGTTTACGACATCCATTGATATCAGCCTACAAACAGGCCACAAACCTGTAAAAGTCCCAAGGAAAATTTCACACAAGTAGATACATTCAGACATCAATTCAATTCTCACATTCACACATATATAAACATTCAAATACATGTATTAACATTCAGAAATATTCATTTACAATGTATCATTCATTATCGCTATCAACATCCCAATTATATCTTACAGTTGCCCCTGCTTGTATGGCTTTTGCCCATTCTTCTCTTATTTCATCTAATGCTTCCATCGTATATGGAGCATGTATATTTTTTAAGCGTTTACATATAGTGTGGTCAGTTTTAAAAACCTGCAAAGAGAATGATGTATATATATAAGTAATAATATAAAAATAAGATTGATATATTTCATACTAACTAATGAGACTATATATAATACCTCATGTATGTTATCGATGTCCAATGCGGCATGTCGGACAATCATCTGCATAAATCGCATCACATAGTATGTGCATGCCCAGCCGTTGTCTTGTGTAGCGCACTATAAATTGAAACATACAAAATAATACAACTAAGCACAATTCACATCAATAATATATACATTGGAGTCGGGAACTTACTTGTACGTTCTGCCAATTTATTGGTTGGTTCTTTTTCATTGGGACCGTTCCTCCAGCCTTTTTGAATGCATCTAAACCCCTACATGTTAATATAACATAGTAAATTGCATAAGTAAATAGTAATGTAATAACAGATGTTAACAGATACAAAAATGAAATATTTCTCACCAAAATAATGGCATTCTCATTACGTGTCCAATTTTAGTGTTTAATGTACTTCCCGCGGGATCTAGATAATAAACAGTGAACGTCCCGGGGACAATAACTAGTAACTCCCAATGTCTACCGCTAGAGGTAAAAAGTTAACAATTAATAACTCAAAATGCACAATAAAAATGGAATTTTCTTAAGTCCAAATTATAAATAAAGTAAACTTACTTGACATTGAATGGAGCTATTATTATCTTCTTGTTTTTCTGACCAAAAATTTTAAAAGCATCTATACAGTATTGTTGAACACTATCCGGGTCTTTAGCTACCATACTAATCAATGATGGAATCAAAAATCCCACATGATCAAATGCAAATTGTTTACAATGATCTTCAACTAAGTAGCTGCAAAACATGTATTACATATGCATTAATATATAAGAAACCAGATCACCGGATCTTACACAAGGTATATGGATGTATAAACAAGATCTCACCTTATCCATGTCTCTATCATTGATGTATTCAGCCAATCATACATAAACAACTCAATAATATCTTGTATAAATAAAGAGCTATCGTATGATTGACCTGCATAATCTGCATCTAATGAAAAAATTATCGGGAAATGTATATTATGTGCCCGTAGCCAACATGCCATTCCCCTACAAGAAGGACCTAACGGGTATGTTAGGTCAGTTGGAACCCAAGTTGGTAATGCGGGAAGTGGAGGTGGAGGCCTAGGTGCTCCTAGTGTCTTCTTTTTAACCTATATATATAATTTCATATCAGTTGACCTCATATATACACATTAACAGTCTAAATCAATGTAAATTTATCTTACAATTTCAGTAGTGTAGACGACATCTGCTTTGGGCCACAATATGACCCCGCCTTCTGCCTCAACAAGTGTATCAATATCCGGGTGGTGATATGGCAATGTAGCTTCCCTCCAATCGGGTAACACACGTAATGGGCCCACACAAACGTAGCCCTGTGGCATTGGAGTCCCGTGAAACCTTTCCCCAGGAAGGGATGGGTAAGCATGCGCCTCTGCAACAACATATTCTTGTATTCTTAAGCGGCATGGCTTCAATGCCTACAAATTTACGTAAAGAATGTTATACATATATACATATCATCTTGAAAAGACTAGCTACAATGTCATAAACAATACTTACAGCTGACGTGTTAGGCGATGGGTCTCCAGGATTACTCGCAGTTTGTGCATCAGGAGAAAAGTGGGTCGCCATAGGCTGATTGGAAGCCTGAGATGCCTGCCACCGCAACAATTCTTCCTTGACCTTCTCAGCAACTACATCGTTGACCTTTTTAGCAACTATATCCTCGACTCTCTTATTCTCCTATACATGGATAAAAGAAACATTAGCTTCTTATTATTGAATTTCCTTTTGTAGTAACATTCTAAAAAAAGAATAGGTTACCTCTTCGTGAGAAAGTCCCTCTCTGGGTTTGCGCTGGGATGGCCCAAAGAATGCTTTGATGCCCACACCAGCGCCTGCACCCCTAACACGTCCAGGATGCTCTGGGTTACCCAGAGCAACTGTCAATTCATCCCTTGTGCCCTGAGGGATGAACGTGCCTTGTTTCCTCTACTCGTGCAGCTCCCGCTAATCACCATCAACAGAAATTGGTAAGTTAACACCACAAATAATCAATATTCAAAAGATTGCTCTAAGAGTTGTATTTTACCATTTTCGCAAACGCCTCAGCAGTTACGGGCTTCTTTATTTCACCCTTCTTGTTTTGCCTCCCAGCTATCCAGATTTCATGGAGAGGCATGGGTGTGGCAGACTCCTGAGTAGGAGCAGACTCCTGAGTAGCCGCAGACTCCGCCTGTAGTCTTTGGCAAACGCTTGCATAGCCTTTTGGACCCATAGTGTGGTCATGCACATTCAGTGCACGCCTTGCTTTTTGTGCGTCACTGAGGGCCTAGTTAGTATGCACATTAATGATTTGGTTAGTAGCACTAAATGTTAATCTTGAATAGGTGAATACAATGTATATTAATTAAATTGGGAGTGACGCCTAATACCTTGAATTCTTCAGATTTTCTTGAAGCAACAAAATTGTCCCAATCTTCTTTGTCCAAGAAGTTCCATTGTTCAAGGGCTGACTTCTTCTTCTTATCACCCTCTTTTATGTATACTCTGTTTAGATTTGTCCTATAATTCCTAAGCATCTTTCCAGCGCGTTGCATCACACTTTTACGATGCAACTTCTCATCCAATGCAAACAGATTCTGTAAAATAGAAATGTTATTAACTAGTATCCAAAATAGAATTGCAAATAATAGAATTTGTAATCTACAAAATAGAATTGCAAATAATAATAACTCACACATAAATCCTTCCATATCAAGTCTTTTTTCCCCGAGGAACTTTATAGCAATTATCATACTTAACACCACAATGGCTCCGAGTGGTACACCCAAGATAGTTTACAAAATTATTGCGGTTCACTCCAATTGCATTTCCTCCATTATCAAACTCCACAACCAATTTGGATCCACTGCCACTTAGCGCTATTAACTTCTTCAATAGAGTGATGCCCCTTTTCTTGTTAAGTGTTTGGTGTTGCGCATCAAGTTGCTCCAGTGCTCTAGTGGGTACATGTGCATCATCAACCTAAAATTTGACAAAAATAAACACACTGAATTAGCCCAATATAGAAATATAGGATATATGACATAACTAGAAGATAATGAATTTTATAGAAATACATGATATGTTTTTAGAACTTACATTGGTATCCTCGCCATGCTCATCATGGACAACATGCTCATCATGGACTTCATGCTCATCATGGACATCATGCTCATCATGGACAGCCATCTGAAAATGTCATTAAAAAGGCAAACATTTAGCATTTGTATTAACTAGAAAAAGGCAAACATTTAGCATTTGTATTAACTAGAAAAAGGCAAACATTTAGCATTTGTATAAACTAGAAAAAGGCAAACATTTAGCATTTGTATAAACATACATGTCTCTAAAATTGTGATCTTTTATCAATTAACAATCCTTCATTGTGATCTCCGCGCACATATAAGTCATCATTAGCTTCAATATTTTGTGGAGTTGGCAACCCAACTGAGAATGGACTGGAGTCATCATACTTATCATAGTACTCTTCTTCATCTATAGGATCTTCAATGAACTGTCTTTTACCATGAAGAACAACCGACCATTTATCATTTGCAGGATCATCGATATAGAATATTTGTTTCGCCTGTGATGCCAATATGAATGGTTCACCCTTCTCGCCAATCTTTTCAAAGTTCACCAAAGTGAAACCCAATTCATCCACTATAACTCCTTTGGTGTTATCAACCCAATTACATTTAAAGAGCGGAATTTTGAAATATATGTAGTCAAACTCCAAAATGTCTCTCTTGCTGGAAAGTCATTAATAGTGCAAAACAACATAGCGTGCAAACGAAATGTCTCTCTTGCTGAAGCATCATAGGTCATCACACCTTCAGCCCAAAATTTCTTTAAGTCATCAATCAAAGGTTCAAGATAAACATCGATATCATTTCCGGGTTGTTTAGGGCCCGATATCAACAACGACAACATAACATACTTATTTTTCATACACATCCAGGGAGGAAGATTGTATATAACAAGCATGACTGGCCAAGTGCTATGTTGGCTGCTCAATGTCCTGTATGGATTCATCCCATCTGTATAAAGCCCAAGTCTTAGATTCCTATCTTCTTCACCAAATTTGGGGTACAATAGATCAATCTTCTTCCACTGTGGGGAATGAGACACATGTCGTAGGATCCCATCATTATTTTTCTTAACATCTGCATGCCACCTCAAATTCTTCACATCTTTCGGATTTGCAAACAAGCGTTGAAACCGTGATATTATAGGTAGATACCACAACACCTTGGCAGGAGAACCAGTTTTGGACTCCCCCGAAGTCGTCAATTTATACAGTGACGCACCACATTTTGGACAATCTTTCAAATCTACATAGTCCTTTTGAAATAATACACAATCATTCGGGCATGCGTGTATCTTCTTGGCCTCCATTCCCATTGGGCACAACATTTTCTTTACCTGGTATGTTGAGATTGGCAGCTCGTTTCCTTCAGGAAGCATTTCTTTCAACAAAGTCAACAATGAAGTGAAGCTTTTGTCGCTCCATCTATTGTTAGCTTTCAACTTATACAATCTCAACACAGCGCTAAGCTTCGTAAACTTAGCACAGCCTGTGTATAACGGTATCTCAGCATCATGCACAATGTTTCTAAAGATAGGAGGTGGATCGGTGTGCTCTACCCTACAACTATCCAGCATCGCATCAATGATGTCTGCTGGAACTGGTTCGTTCACATTTACGTCATCAGAGGCAATTTCTTCTTCCACCCAAGCACTGCTATCGACATCTACTGGTTTCGATTTTGAAATCTCTCCATGCCAGTGCCATTCTGTATAGCCTTGTACAATCCCGTTGCACATGACATGACTTTTGATTTCCTCACCAGTGTTGACTTTCAAGTTGTTACCGCAATGCCTACATGGACAGTAGAACCTATCTGTAGGTTTTTTGCTATGTTCCTCAGCAAATCTAATAAACTGATCAAGACCAGATATAAACTCTGGGGTGCAACGATTACGAATGGACATCCATGATCTATCCATTCTATGATCAGAGAAAACAAGTATATATTAGGAAACAAGTATATATTAGGAAAAGATTAGCGTATACACTTACATCCTAAGTGTATAATGTGATGTCATTCTTATATATAATAAATGTGTACCACCTATCCCATCCTTGAACACCTAATCTCACTAGTAAGTGTATAATGTGTATTTGGTTTTCAAGAAAATTTCGGCAGTATTTCCCCGCTGTTCTCTAAGTACATATGTACTTAGAGAACAAACGAGGAAATGCTACCGAAATTTTCTCAAAAACCCAATACACATTATACACTTACATCCTAAGTGAGATTAGGTGTTCAAGAACAGTCCCAAACTGGGGACTATCCAAGATTTACTCCTAATGAGTCAATCTTGGACGGGTTTCTAGGCCAACAAACACATTTGATGTCATTCTTATATATAATAAATGTGTACCACCTATCCCATCCTTGAACACCTAATCTCACTAGTAAGTGTATAATGTGTATTGGGTTTTCAAGAAAATTTCGGCAGCATTTCCCCACTGTTCTCTAAGTACATATGTACTTAGAGAACAAACGGGGAAATGCTATCGAAATTTTCTCAAAAACCCAATACACATTATACACTTACATCCTAAGTGAGATTAGGTGTTCAAGAACAGTCCCAAACCGGGGACTATCCAAGATTTACTCCTAATGAGTCAATCTTGGACGGGTTTCTAGGCCAACAAACACATTTGATGTCATTCTTATATATAATAAATGTGTACCACCTATCCCATCCTTGAACACCTAATCTCACTAGTAAGTGTATAATGTGTATTGGGTTTTCAAGAAAATTTCGACAGCATTTCCCCGCTGTTCTCTAAGTACATATGTACTTAGAGAACAAACAGGGAAATGCTGCCGAAATTTTCTCGAAAACCCAATACACATTATACACTTACATCCTAAGTGAGATTAGGTGTTCAAGAACAGTCCCAAACTGGGGACTATCCAAGATTCACTCCTAATGAGTCAATCTTGGACGGGTTTCTAGGCCAACAAACACATTTGATGTCATTCTTATATATAATAAATGTGTACCACCTATCCCATCCTTGAACACCTAATCTCACTAGTAAGTGTATAATGTGTATTGGGTTTTCAAGAAAATTTCGGCAGCATTTCCCCACTGTTCTCTAAGTACATATGTACTTAGAGAACAAACGGGGAAATTCTATCGAAATTTTCTCGAAAACCCAATACACATTATACACTTACATCCTAAGTGAGATTAGGTGTTCAAGAACAGTCCCAAACCGGGGACTATCCAAGATTTACTCCTAATGAGTCAATCTTGGACGGGTTTCTAGGCCAACAAACACATTTGATGTCATTCTTATATATAATAAATGTGTACCACCTATCCCATCCTTGAACACCTAATCTCACTAGTAAGTGTATAATGTGTATTGGGTTTTCAAGAAAATTTCGACAGCATTTCCCCGCTGTTCTCTAAGTACATATGTACTTAGAGAACAAACAGGGAAATGCTGCCGAAATTTTCTCGAAAACCCAATACACATTATACACTTACATCCTAAGTGAGATTAGGTGTTCAAGAACAGTCCCAAACTGGGGACTATCCAAGATTCACTCCTAATGAGTCAATCTTGGACGGGTTTCTAGGCCAACAAACACATTTGATGTCATTCTTATATATAATAAATGTGTACCACCTATCCCATCCTTGAACACCTAATCTCACTAGTAAGTGTATAATGTGTATTGGGTTTTCAAGAAAATTTTGGCAGCATTTCCCCGCTGTTCTCCAAGTACATATGTACTTAAAGAACAAACGGGGAAATGCTGCTGAAATTTTCTCGTAAACCCAATACACATTATACACTTACATCCTAAGTGAGATTAGGTGTTCAAGAACAGTCCCAAACTGGGGACTATGCAAGATTTACTCCTAATGAGTCAATCTTGGACGGGTTTCTAGGCCAACAAACACAATAATAGATATGTACATGTTAGGGTTTCATCACAATTAATGTTAGGGTTTCATCACAATTGATGTTAGGGTTTCATCAATGTTAGGTTTAATGAAATAAAATTAGGATGCTAGAATTTACAAGTTTAAATCTTATTTCAACATGCATCAAAATTTACTGAATTAAGTCAAACATTAGGATTAGAAGCACAAATATATGCAAGAAAAAATTTTGTTCATATCCTAGGATTTACATAAAACATTACATGAAAATTTGTTCATATCCTTACCAACAGCAAGCACGGCCGTGGCTGGACAGCACGGCCGTGGTAGGCCAACACAGCCACGGCCGTGGTAGGCCAACATAGCCATGGTCGTGCTTGCTGCATGTTGGTAAATAGTTAGGGAGAAGGAGAGGTAGCGCTACCTGGAGCTAGTGTGGAGAGGACCGCCGGCGGCAACAGCATGTGGAGGAGCTAGAGCAGCAGTGGCAGCAACAGCAACAAACGACCGGGGCGGGCGGCGGGCAGAAGCAACTGACGGTCGGAGAAGCAGCAGGCGCCGACCGGAGAAGCACCAGGAGAAGAAGCAACAGCGGCGGGCGGCGGGCAGCAGCGCCGGTGAGAAGAAGAGAACCAGAGCAGTGGCGGCGAGTAGAAGCAACCAACGATGGGTGATTTTGGGAGAATGGCAGTGAGCAGCAGCACAGAAGAGAAGTCGCGATGAAACAGGAAGAAAGGGCGAAGAGCCGGGTATCAGGTCTATTAAGTTGATCAACGGCGTCGGTTATCTACACAACCGACGCCTATTATGATTTAGCGTTGGTTAATAGTAAAACACCGACGCCCAAATAGAAAACCTTTACCCTAAATTATTTGGCGGGAACCATTATCAGCGTCGGTTATCCTTGGATAACCGACACCTAAATTGGAACTTTTCGCGCAAAATTTCATTTTAAATAGGCGTCGGTGAATAGTTAAAAAACCGACGATTTATGTGGCCCAAATTTTTTTCGTCCGAAAATTGGATTTCGCGGGCGCTTTTAGGCGTCGGTTGGTTATAGTCAGCCGACACTGAATACAAAGCGGTACCTGTGTCTGGCTGGCCTTCAAATATAGACGTCGGTTTTCCTAAATAACCGACGCCTGATATTATAGGCGTCGGTTTTCCTTAATAACCGACGCCTAGAAAAGCGAAACTGAACGCTATTTCTGTAGTAGTGATTTTTTTATTATCATTTTTGAAATTCATTGTTTATCCGTCATATCTAGCAATAGTCTAGCACTGTACTGAACCAAATTTATTACTTTGCAGGTACTAGTGCATGGTGAGGACACGTAGCACAGACTACACACATCCATCACCAGAGGTTCCACCGTTCTGGGGATCAGACGACGAGGAGAACAACATTCAAGACCAACCTGAAGATATAGATTCAGATTCTGAACCAGAACCTATGGCTGAAGAACAGATAATATGGGATAAGATAAAAACTTGTTCCTCATCAGCATCGAAGGGACCAATAAAAAAACTGGCATTCAACATTCCCACTTATAAGATTGACCCGACACTGATAAACTTGGTCAAGTCTCAAGCATTTCACGGGCTGAAGAATGAGGACCCAATTGCACACATCAGCACATTTGTGGAAAATTGCGATATGATCAAGATAGATAGGTTTCCACAAGAGACACTATATTTGAAGTTGTTTCCAATCTCTCTTGCAGGTAATGCACGTGAATGGGTGCATAACCTAGATGATGAGATTGTCGAGACTTGGGATCAAATGATCGAAATCTTCTTCGAGAGATTCTTTCCACCTTAGAAAACCAACGACCTGGTACGGAAGATCCACAATTTCAGCTAGAAAGTTGGGGAGACGTATTCTGAGACTTGGGAACGTTTTCAAATAATGCTGAGGAGGTGCCCACATCATGGGCTTGACAAGGAGAAACAAGTCAAGATTTTCTATTTTGCTCTTTCTGAGCATGATAGAAGCAACATGGATTCAGTAGGTTCGGGGTTCTTCTTAAACAACACAGGCACAAGGTGTTGGGAGATTTTGAAGAACATGGCCAAAAAGCAGTCCTGGGGTGATAGAGATGCGCCAGAATAGGTTCGAGCTGCAGGTGAGTCAAAGGATATCAAGTAGCTAAATGAGAAGATGGACCTTCTAGCCAAGAAATTGCTAGCAAAAGAAGACGCAGAATCTGATGATGAAGCACTGGTGAAATTTATGCGCCAACAATAGGGGTACAGAAATAATGACTATTCTTTGAGAAAAGACAAGAAATTTTCATGGAAGGACCCAAACAATTTCTTGCAGGACCCTGATGCAAATCCACAACCGTCGATAGAGGACAAGAGCAATGAGTTGCTCAATCAAGTAATCAAGCAGAATCAAGAACTGATGGAACATTTGGCCAACAGATTAAGCAACAAGGAGAATTTATGAATCAATTTGGGCAGACCTCATTCTATGTCCCTACTTTATCCTTGATTTCAATATCGAACTCCTATAGTAACAAGATCCATCTAATCAACCTAGGATTGTCATCTTTCATTTGCAGCAAATACTTAATTGTTATGTGATCAGTCCACCCAATGACCCTTGCCCCTATCAAATACTGGCAATTTTTTTCAAAAGAAAAAAATATCGCCAAAAATTCTTTCTGGTGGTTGTGTAAATAATTTGGGAATCATTTAGGTTCTTAGTCAGGTAATAGATAATAGTGGGGTTCTTGTCTTTATGTTGTCCTAAAATGGCCCCTACCGCGTAATATGATGCATCACACATCAACTCAAATGGTTGGCTCCAATCTGGAGCATGAGCCATAGGTGTAGAGAGGAGTCTCTCCTTCAACATCTCAAATGCTTTCAAAAACCGCTTGTCAAAATTAAATTATGCACCTTTTTCTAACAATATGGAGAGCAACCTTGTGATTTTTGAGAAATCATTTATGAAGTGTTGATAAAATTGGGCGTGTCCTAGGAAAATACTAACCCCCTTCACCTATGGTGGTGGAGGAAGCTTAGAGATGACTTCTTTTTTAACTGGGTTCACTTCCATTCCCTTGTTAAATACCTTGTGTCCCAAGACTATTCCCTCACTCACCATCATATGACACTTTTACCAATTCTGCACTAAGTGAGTATCTTCATACCACTGCAAAACCTTGTCAAGACTGTCAAAGTAGTCTTTAAATGACTTCCCATACACTGAAAAATCATCCATAAAAATCTCAAGACGTCGCTCTACCATATTAGAAAAAATGGATGGCATACATCTCTAGAAAGTTGTTGATGCATTGCATAACCCAAATGACATTCTGCGGTAAGAAAACGTACCTTAGGGACAAGTGAAAATAGATTTCTTTTGGTCTTGTGGCTCAATATAAATATAATTATATTCGCAATACCTATCAAGAAAATAGATATGAGAGTGGTTGGAGAGCCGCTCAAGAATTTGATCAATAAAAGGAAGTGGAAAATTATATTTCACTGTGGCAGCATTCATACGACGATAGTTAATACAAACTCACCACCTGGTCACTAATCTAGTAGAAATCAATTCACTTGCAAAGTTTGTTGTGACTCTTATCCTCCATTTTTTAGGAACCACTTGTGTTGGACTAACCCAATTGGAGTCAAAGATAGTATAAATTATAACTACCAATAGAATCTTTACTTTCTCTTTCTTCACCACCTCAGTCATGATGGGATTGAGATGTCGTTGTGGTTGCACTATCAACTTGGCTCCTTCTTCGTTGCAGATCATGTGTTGGAAAAATCTAGGGGAGATCACCTTGGTATCTACATCTAACCACCCAAATGTAGCCTGATGGTTCTTTAACACTACTAACAATTGCTCCTCCTCTATGATACTCAAGGAGGTTGAGATAATGACCGGAAGCTTTTCATTTGATGCCAAGAAGATGTATTTCAAGTGCGGCGACAATGACCTCAACTCAAGATCCAGAGGACTCTATAGAGATGGAATCCATGGTGGTAGGGGTGGTCCTAGGTCCTCATAGTGTCTAGTGTAGTAACATGATAATGCCTTGAAAAACAAGATACTCCTCCAAGGAACGAGTTCATGTGTAATCATACACCACATTCATGATGCATGCCTCCAAAGGTAACTGTGGATATTCTTGAACAAGGGTGGAAGATGTAACCTCTTCAATTTTCATTGGGCACTCTTCCTCATCCTCATCATCAAGATATCGAACCAACTTGGATTCTGGCTTACCTGCACCTGATGGTTCTTTTGACATTTTGGGTGTCCTTTTCTTAGACACCTTGTACATTCCGAATTACTACCTTCATTGATCGGGGAACGCTGAGGCGATCGGGGGAGCGCTGATCGGCGCCGACGCCATTCACTCCGGCTAGGCACTCTGCCTACCGGAGGCCACCATCACTTGTATTCAAGTGCACGATCAAGATGCTGCCCTCACCCCTATTGCGTAGGGTGACTAGACAATCCACGCGAGATCGCGACATGCAGCATGTCGTTGCGGAGAGGAGGAACATGATGATTTCGACTGCGGTCTCACCGGAGGAGGTGCTTCCCGACATCAGGGTTGTGATGGACAGTGAAGACACGATGCATGAATTGCCGCCTAGGGCTTCTGGGGTGGAAGAGAGGAGGGAGGATAGACCTGATCGTGATGAGCCCGAGCGGACGGAGAAGACAGTGTCCAGTAGTCCGTTGTTGATGCTGCCACACCAGGTTCCTGATGATGAGGGAGCGCCACTGCCGCCACCGAGGGAGGAAGGAGACGTATCGCCTGTGGTGATCGTGTCGGCCTGCCCGCCGATCGACCATATTGGTCTGATGAATCAAGCGACGCGGTCATCTGAGGTTAGAATGACGGAGGTTATTGCTGTCCCGAACCATAGGAAGGAGCCTACTCCGACACCCACCACGCAGCCGGTCGACTCGCTGCGGCCCCAGAGGAAGACACCGCTATACGGGATCCCCCACGACACATGTTTCAGATGTATGGGGAGAGGCCATTGGGAGTCGCAGTGTAGAGGAAGTAAGGTCTGCTATAAGTGTCGAAGACTGGGTCATGTGGCTGCTAGATGCACACTGTATACGCCGAAACCGAGGCTGCCGGACGTTCACTCAAGGACGACGTTTCCACCATTGTCGACCGACATCCCGACGAGGGGCGGTCCGCAACACATCCCTAAGCGCATCGCTGTTGATGTCGGGCCTGCCGACGAGATGCGCAGAGCGAAGATGACGACGTTAGAGAGGGCGGTGGAGGTATCTTGGCCATATGGTGTTCAATGGAAGGAGCTTTGCCCGTTCTTGTGACAGTGCTGGCCAAATGATGCAGACCTTTACAGATTTGCAGAATGTAAGGCAGTTGCTTTCTTCTCATGCGATAAGGAGGCGAAGGAAGTAAAGGAGAAGGGCGTACCGGATATGCGCGGGAAAAAAATTGAAGTGCAACACATGAGTGGTGGAGAACAACACCAACGGAAGGAGGCTTTCTGGTTTTGGGTAGCAGACATCCCTATTACCTGCAGAGATGATGACACGATGGAAAAGATTATATCACCTTTCGGAAAATTGAGGTACATTTCAAATTGGTAGAAGGAAAAAGTTGACTTATCTGGACTGATTATCCTGGTTGAGGCATTCAGTGAAGATGTCCCTCAATTTGTATCTCTTACATATGGGCATCGTCAGACATCTGTGCAGTTCTTCATGGTGGCAAGGGGGCCGGTGGGGTCAAATAGCACGCAGCTTATTGAGTTTGGGAGAGAGTGAGGGATACCTAGGGAGGCCTTAACTATGCAGGAGAAGATGACTGTATCCAATGCCATGGTGGTTGTGTTAGACAGGAATCAGATCCTAGAGAGATCCCTCAGGCGCGAAGCCCGTCCCCTGTCAGGCAGCACCATAGATCACCAAGACGAGTGGTTGTGGATAGAGAAGGTAACAACAGATTTTTGTCGAACAGGCGTTTGGAGGATTTCATTTTCCTTGAGGGAAACTATGCTGACCTTCAGATGAGAACTATAGAGACATCATTAGCACATATGGCAACTGAGATAGCAAATCTGAAAAAGCCAACGCAACAAGGTTTTCCCGGAAATACAAACATTCCAGAGGGAAACCAACAAGCTAAGGCAATTCTGCTACGGAGTGGTAAGAAGACTTTAAACCCCACGACCGATGAACCGAGCACACCCCAGCCAGAAACCGCAGGTGAGGCCACAGAGGAGGTTACAATCACAGAGCCGATAGCTGATGTGGTAGAGGAAGCCACACCAGAACCCATTGTTAAGGAAGAGACGCAGAAGAGAACACCATATGTGTCGCCACATCAAAGGGCATAGACAGTCCCAGTGCTGTATCCAAAGTTTGAAGTCTAAGAAAGTGGATGATCAGTTCAAGAAGTTCCTAGACAACTTGAGGAAACTTTCTGTTAACATTCCGCTATTAGAAGAAATAGAGCAGATACCCTCTTATGGCAAGTTTCTGAAAGATATAATAACAAAGAAGAAGAAGATTCCTGATACAGAAGTGGTGGTTCTTAAGTAGCAAGTGAACGCCTTCATTATGGGCACATTGCCACCTAAAAGGCAAGATCCGAGCTGCTTCAATATTTCATGTTACATTGGTAAGGAGAAATTCGGCAAAACATTGTGTGACTCCGGGGCAAGTATCAATTTGATGCCTCTTTCTACTTTCAAGAAGCTAGTACTTAAAGAATCGAGACATAGCAACATGACGATTCAGCTAGCGGGTAATTCTGTGGTAAAGCCATATGGTATCTGTAAGGATGTTCTGGTTAAAGTTCACAGGTTTGTATTTCCAGCAGATTTTGTGGTAATGGAAATGCAAGATGAACAAGGAAATGAGCTACTTCTTAGAAGACCCTTCCAAGCTACTGCAGATATGATACTCGAGATGGGATGAGGCCATTTGACATTGGGAATCGTGGATGACCAATTTGAAATGGTTATTCGCCCAAGCACAACACAATCAAATCAAAGGAGCAGTGTCGCATGGTGAAACATTTTGATCAGAACATTTCTCTTTGTCTAGGGAAGTCGTTTCTAGATATGGCTCATGTAATGACCAAGGTAGAGAAGGGGACACTAGCTGTAGACATTATGGAACAGACCAAAGTTGTTTCTCTTTGGAGGGTTGTGGATTTTCCAAATGATGAAGAGGAGGAAATCCCTCTTTCTACTGAAGATGATGCAATAGCAAGTTCTATCCTTGATGCATATCCAGAACTGCCTCTTGAAGCTTGCCTTGTCAATATAATGCATGACTGGATGAGAAGCAAGTCATTACAAGAATGTGTCAAGATGCTTCAAGTGCTTCCGTGCTATTATGATAAGTATTATGAAGATCTTGGGCCACTCCCACCACCGCTTCGGTTATCTTTGATCAGTCCACCAGAGTTAGAATTGAAGCCACTGCCGCCTCATTTGAAATATGCATTCTTAGCCGATGGTGAAAGACCACCGGTGATTATCTCGGCATATCTGAGTGCCGAGAAAGAGGATCAATTGATGATCGTGCTGAAGAACCACTGTGAGGCATTCGGGTGGTCAGTCACGGATATCAAGGGGATCTCCCCTACACTTTTCCAGCACAAGATCCGGCTCGAGGAAGGAGCCAAACCTATAATCCAGCCACAACGCAGACTCAATCCAAGCATGATGGAGGTCGTCAAGAAGGAGGTGATCAAGCTCCTTTCTGCAGGCATCATTTATGCTATCTCCGATTTGACGTGGGTAAGCCCCTACACAGGTAGTCCCTAAAAAGGGGGGAATTACTGTCACTCACAACTTGTTAAATGAGCCGGTCACGACCCGATTGGTAACCGGGTGGCGGGTGTGCATTGACTATCGCCGATTAAACTCTGCCACGTTAAAAGATCATTTTCCTCTTCCGTTCATCGATCAAATCTTAGAGCGACTAGCGGGTCGATCACATTTTTGTTTTCTAGACGGCTACTCTGGCTACAATCAGATTTTCATTGATCCTAAGGACCAAGGGAAGTCTACCTTCACTTGTCCCTATGAAACATTTGCATATCACTGTATGCCTTTCGGTTTGTGCAACGCACCAACTACCTTTCAGCGCTGCATGCTTGCCATTTTCTCTGATATGGTTGAGCATTGTTTAGAGGTCTTTATGGACGATTTTTTCGTCTATGGTTCATCTTTTGAAGAGTGCTTGTATAATTTGGATAAAGTTTTACAACAATGTGAGGACACACATTTAGTTCTCAATCGGGAAAAATGCCATATGATGGTTAGTGAAGGGATTGTACTTGGACATAAAGTGTCTAGGAAGGGGCTGGAGGTGGATCCAGTTAAGATTGAGGTTATTTCAAAATTACCCCCACCTAATTCCGTTAAAGGGGTACAGAGTTTTCTCTGTCACACATGATTTTATCACCTCTTTATCAAAGATTTCTCGAAAATCGCTAAACCATTATCTGAACTGCTTGAGAAAGATGCAATGTTTGACTTTAATGAGAAGTGTTTGCATGCTTTTAATGTACTCAAGGAGAAGTTAATTTCTGCACCGGTTTTTCAAACGCCAGATTAGACAAAACCTTTTGAATTAATGGGCGATGCTTCGGATTTTGCAGTAGGGGACGTTCTAGGACAACTTTTTGAAAACAAACCCACTGTGATTTTTTATGCATCTAAGACTTTAAATGAAGTACAACTTAACTACACCACAACTGAAAAGGAACTGCTCACCGTCGTGTATGCATTCGAAAAATTTCGGCAATACCTAGTAGGGTCAAAAGTTGTGGTATGGAAGGACCACGCTGCCATAGAATATTTGATGGAAAAGAAAGATGCCAAACCTAGATTGATTAGGTGGATCTTATTGTTACGAGAATTTGACATTGAAATTAAAGATAAGGCGGGAGTTGAGAATGTGGTTGTGGACCACTTGTCTAAATTAGAACGGGTAGATGAGAAGGACATTAATATACCCATTACCGAGACATTCCCTAATGAGAAAATCCTTTCTGTAAAATCCAAGGACCCATGGTTTTCATATATTGTTAATTATCTTGCCTGTAAAATAATCCCAGATGATTGGACATATTAAGAGAAAAAGAAAAATTTCCATTCTTTGAGATATTATTTCTGGGATGATCCCATTTTGTTGAAGCAATGCAGGGACGACGTCTTGCGCTGGTGTGTACCAGAGATAGAATATGACAGTGTACTTAGTCATTGTCATACGCTGCCAATCGGTGGTCATCATGCGAGTTCAAGAACGGCAGCCAAGGTGCTAGAGAGTGGTCATTAATGGCCTACACTCTTTCGAGACACATACGACTATGTGCGAAGATGCGATTCCTGTCAAAAGGCAAGTAATATTTCAAAGTCGCAAGAGATGCCCCTCAACGTGTTTCAAGAAGTTGAGGTATTTGATCTGTGGGGCATTGATTTTATGGGACCCTTTGTGTCCTCGAACTCTAATTTGTACATTTTACTGGCTGTTGATTATGTATCGAAGTGGGTATAGGCAATACCCACAAGGACTAATGATGCTATTGTAGTGTGCAGGTTTGTAAAAGATCACATTTTCTACAGATTTGGTGTTCCAAGGATGATTATCAGTGATGGAGGCACCCATTTCAAAAATCAAAAGTTTGTTGCGTTGTTGAGAAAGTACGGGGTAAAGCACAATATTGGTACCCCGTACCACCCGCAGACACAAGGGCAGTTCGAGGTGTCCAATAGAGAAATTAAGCAAATTTTGGAGAGCATAGTCACTTCGACAAGAAAGAACTAGATTAGTTTGTTACCGAATGCTTTATGGGCGTATAGGACGACATTTAAGACACCTATAGGCACTATGCCTTTTAGGTTGGCTTATGGGCGGGCCTGCCATTTACCGCTAGAGTTATAGCATAAGGCGCACTGGGCGCTAAGGAAGCTTAACTTGACTTATGATGCGGCAGAGAAGAAACAAATGCTAGAGCTCAATGAGCTAGATGAGCTAAGGATGAACACCTATGAAAACTCAAGGATTTACAAGGAGAGAACAAAACTCATTCACGATTGACACATTCAACTGTGTGTCTTCAAAAAGGGAGATTGTGTGCTATTGTTCAACTCGAGGTTGAAGCTGCATCCCGGGAAATTGAAATCCCGGTGGAGTGGACCTTTCATTGTGGAGGAGGTACGACCACATGGTGCCATCCTGGTGCGTGATGGAGAGACGACATTTCTAGTCAACAGACAGAGGTTGAAGCTGTACTTTGGTGAGGATTACATGAGGAAAGTGCATGACGTCAAACTCATAGCACTAAAGGATGCATGATAAGCTTGATTTTGTCTAGCCTAAGACATTAAATAAGGGCGCTTGATGGGAGGCAACCCAACCATTGGTAGTTTCATCTATTTTCTTTCGCATTTACAAGTTAGTTTGGTTTAATTTTGTTTTTAGTGTAAAAATGATACCTTGATCGTTTGTTCAGTGTGTAGGGCTGAGGCAGAGTTGATACCATCGACTACGATGTCGATGGTAGCGACATGGGTATAGGTAGGCGACTACAGAAAATTTTCTGAGTCGATACCATCGACGGCCTCGTCGATGGTATCGACCTACCATCAGAGACGCTGAAGAAAAAGGCAGACTGGGGTTGATAGTATCGACTAGGATGTCGATACTCATAAGATCCCTAAAGATTTACAGACGATTTTGTCTCAGTGAAGTCGATACTATCGACGGGCCTGTCGATGGTATCGACCCAGCTATAGTCAGAAAGCGGCGGCCGAGCCTCGCGAGGGTAATTGATCCAGGAAGAGTCGATACCATTGACCCATGTCGATGGTATCGACGCGACACGTCACTGATCCACGAGAAGAAATCAACGACAGCTGCTAAATCAAGGAAGTCGATCTGTGGGATGGGTCAAATACCATCGACTCGTGTCAATGGTATCGACATGTCATCGATTCGGGCCCCCACATCAAGCAATCGACAACCGTCGATACTAGCGAAGACCCGGATTGTGTTACAGGTGTCGATACCATCGACACCCCATCGATGGTATCAACGGGTCCACAGCAGCAACAGACTCAGTTATAAAAGAAAGGGTTGATTGTAAAATGTCTTCACACCTTCAGAGCTTCTTCCCTCTACTTGTGCATTGAGCATCGCTGTACAACCGGAGGCCTTCATCGAGCGTCCAAAGATCGGGATATCTTCACTGAGCTCTACACTGAGTGGAGATAGTCTTCTCCGACCTTCACCGAGCTCTGCACTGAGCAGAGATCGTCTTCTCCGACCTTCATTGAGCTCTATCTCCTATTCCCTTTCTCTCTGCGACGATAGTGCGGACGGAAGGAGCATCTTCTTCAAGGGCGGTCCCTATGGAGATTATGACGTTTGTTCCTCCACCACCCGGATCGATTCCTCGTCCGAGGATTGTTCATCCTTCCGCGGAAGTACGGAAGGTATACAAGGAGTTGCTGAAGAGGAAAATCGAGCCAACCCGAAATGTTGATCGGGACATGGTTCGTTACCTTGGGTTCGAGCCCAATCTTGCTTATGTCCTTCAAGGGCAAGCAAGGAATACAGGTAGGAGGCCCGACGAGATGGAGTTCCACGTTGATGGCCAACCATTTTTCGGTGAGTGGCCGACATACAAAGAGCTCGTGGCGGAGTTCATGGCATCGCTGGACATATGCATCGTGACGAACGACCTCATCGCCACTGATCGAGAATGGATACAAGGTCGCATTTCTTTTTGGCTCTACAACAACAATGACACTCTCACCCTCAAGCAGTTCAATTCCATCTACAACTGGAATCATGGAAAAGACCAGCACAGGAGGCCGGACAACCAGACCGATTACGATGACATCTTTGCCCAGCTGGTAACCGCGCCTCCAGGCAAGTCTATCAGCTACCACAACGCAGCCGTCACCGACTTTGAGCATCCGTTTGTGAGGATTCTGCACCGCATGTTGTGCACTACTCTTTTTGCTCGGGGCGATCTCTCACTTAGTAAGTTTTAGGAGACAAATTTGTTCTGTTTGTATAAACTGCTGAAGCGAGAGGAGTGCAATTGGGACACATTTTTCTTGACGCGTGTGTTGGCTATGAAGAGGAGTAAACGAAAAGCTCTTATCCACTTTGGAGGGATCATCACACCGTTCGCTCTCTACCTTGGGTTGGATTTTTCCCAACTCGCTCCGCTTTCCAACAGGAACAAGGTCAACCTGCATCATCTACACCGCTCCAATTTCCTTATGCTTCGTGATGGCGTGGCTTATGCACATTGCCATGTCAATCACGCATATCAAGAATGTGCACTTCCAGACCCCGTCTTCAACATCGAGGGAGGTCACCACTTCAGGTGGCCCATCATCGCCATCGACGACTCCGATGAAGAGGAATATGGGGACGATGACAACAATGATGACGACGACGAGCATGAAGAGGAAGAGGAGGCTTTCACTCCTCTTCGGGCACGAGTGGCATCGCGGAAGCATCCCTGCTTCCACCAGGGTGCATCATCTTCTTCGCAGCCTCCGCCACCTCAGCCCTCTCAACAAGGAGAGGATGCCTATTCGATGCAGGGGATGTACTCAATGCTGTACGAGATTTAGCAGACCCAACAGTAGCATACTGCTTCTTTCGCCGGTATTCAGGATACCATGAACTGGCTTTTTGTGAACTAGCAGACCATCTATGAGAATGAGTGCCTCCTCCTTGCCAACCAACAGAATATTCATGACAGGTTGCATAGGATGGAGATGCAACAATAACCTTTCTACGACAACTATTGGAGCCAGAACTACTTTGGGGGATATCCTCAACCTCCGCCCATTCCCCCGTATGATCCAGATTTTCAGGGGCAGTATCCATCATGGGACCCCACTGCTCCACAGTACCCGCCACCACCTGACCAATGATCTATATCACTATTCCACCTTTTAAGGTTGTTTTTGACTATGAAGCCATAGTCGAATTCAAGTTTAGGGGGAGATGGAACAACTTCTATCTTTTTCTAGCTTTTACTTTTAGTTTCTAGCAATTTTTTGCCTTTCCTGTTGTTTTAGCAATTTTCTTAGTTTTTAGGATCCACACTCTATCTAGTGTATTTGTGGATGTATAATGTAATGTGTCATCTCTATTTTTATCACATGGGAATCCGAGGTCAATTTGAAAAGAATTAGTGATTTTGCAAGCTTGTTTTGTTCAACCTTGAGCACATGACTTATGAAAATAATTGGGTTTGTCAACTTTAAAATAGAAAACCACAGCTGTAAATGCCTATGATTCATGAAAAGTGGACATAATTGTTTGTTTGAGCCTAAACTGACCAAAGGGTAATGAGACCTTAATCTGAAATAAGAGAGAGAATCCTCTTAATTGTTACAGAGGTCAGTAAGGAGGGACATATAATATTTTCCAATGGTTCGGGCAATTAATCTTGTGATCTATCCACCCCATTGTTTTCACACTCCACCATAAGAATTGGAAGCACATTACGGTTTTCATCTTTTGATTGCATAGCATTTAGGTAGGATTGTATTTTAGTTCGATTTTGCATAAAAAAATGGACAATGAAATTTTTTTTAGATGAATCATGCGTGCACACATTCTTGAGTGCATGCCATCATAGTTGCATAACTAATCTCATGTAGTTGCATTTTAAAAAAATTTTGAGCATATAGGACAAGTTGTGCTTTATTTCTTATGAAAAATAAGAGAAGCGGGTGACTCGTTCTATACTCTCTAAAATTAAGTTGTAATGCCTCAAGAATAACAGTTATGTGAAAATAAGCCTGAAATGAAAAAAAAATTCTGAAAAATATTGCACATTTTGCATTAGCCAATTTGAGAGAAAGAAGGACTTTGAAAGAAAAAAAAAGAGAGAAAGAAAAAAAAGGTTGGTTTTAGAGGGAGAAAAGATCTTGTCTCACCCGTATAATAGGAAGAATAAGCACATTATGTAGCTTGTAGATATTCTATCTCGCATGAGATGGGATAGTAGGAACATGCATCATTCCACCCAAATGTAGACATTAGGGCATTTTCATTTTGCATATGCATCATTTAGGTCATTATTGTTATTTGTGCATGTTAAAAACTGTATTGTTCTTCCAATCCTTCCACAACCACCTATTCCATCCACCCGTTGCTCGAATTGGTAGGCCACCATGATCATATCCTCACTCATTAATATTAGGAGAGCTGCTTCCATTTAGATGGTAGGTAGGAAACGAGCATCGTAGATAGAAGATCACAAAGATGCACCAAGCCTGAACCGGAGGATTTGATTATGTTAACTGCCTTATGTGATAGTGTTCATCAATTTTGAGGTAGATATCTTTTTTGGATGATCATTGTCGCCTTGAGGGTAATTATCATTTTGTGGTTAGTAAGGGTTGGAATGTGAATGTCTGGCGGAGATCATATGGCAAAGTCTGTTGTGATAATCTGTTCTTTACTTGACCCTCGCAATTCTATTCTAAAAGTTTTGTTGCTCGAGGATGAGTAATGTTCAAGCTTAGGGGAGTTGATGCGATGATTTTGAGTCGCTTTTATAGACTTATTTTACATGTGTTTTATGTGTTTATTAGTCACTTTGGTGGTTAATATTGCATGATTCATTCACTTTAGTCTATAATTTCATTCTATATCAAATCTCACATATTGTATCTTTTCGATTATAAATAATCATATTGACGCATGTTAGCTTGGCTGATTTGGCTTTGTCTTGCAATTTCAGGAAAAACGCATATATACAGCTGTCGATACCATCGACATCCGTCGATAGTATCGACACAGTCACAGAGAGACAGACACGAGGAGCCAAACAGTGTCGATACCATCGACGGGGAAGTCGATGGTAGCGAGTTACCTTCAGGTTGCCAGCGATCAACCGATCGATACTATCGACAAAAAAGTCGATACTATCGATGTTCTACAGCTTCAATGTCATAAAGGTGATAAAACTTACACCTAAGGGTGTCGATACCATCGAGGCGGGTCGATGGTATCGATTTTGCATCAGGATGAACGACAGAGAAGAAAGGAAACCTACCGATATCACGAAGGGTCGATACCATCGACCCGCGTCTATGGTATCGACGCCGTCAGATTAGTTTTTGTTCCAGATCGACCCGAATCCAACGAGTGTGATATTTCGATGATATAATTTGGTGTTTATACCTAATGACGACGGCCAGGAGGGAGGGATCACGTCATTAGCCATTGCACACATCCCAAGGAGAGTTGGAGAGGAGAACAGAGCCCGGAAGCACGCCCCGACCATTCCGAGAACCAAAGAGAACATTTTCCACCGTCGGAAGCCTATAGATCGCGCACTCTACATCGAGGAACTCTTAGATCTTCTCCGTTCAGGGGTTTACATCACTTAATCCACATTTTCTCTATGTTTTCCCTTTCTTCCACCATGTCTTGCTCTGAGATGAACATGCGGGGCTAATCCCCTTTGTCTTTAGGACCGGGAGTAGCCCGGGTAATCGTTGTATGACGTTTTTATCATATTAATGCATATTTTATGTCTTAAATCCGTGGTATGATTTCGTTTTCTCTAATATATCATTATGACTGATCACCCTAATGATAATCTAGTGCCTTTAATTGCTTTGAAAGAAGAATTAATGGTTGAAAAGAGACTAAATTCACATTAACTCATAAATTCCTTAAACAAGGTGATGTACGGTTAATGGTGGAAACCTAGAGGTTGATTCTAATGCACCTAGTTTAGGGTATAGGTTACTACGACGGTGGAACCAACCTAGATTTAGGTAGTGAATTGTATCACGACAGTTAACAATTCTAACTACATGCCACTGCCCGGAATGAGAGATGAATTTGATTAGCTATATGGAAATTCATACAACGAGAACCCGCGGTGAAACCGCAATCCTGAAGATTCCCATCTAAATTGATTAAACTCAACATTTAATCGATTGCTTTTCTTTCTTTTATTTTATTTTTATTTTTAATCAACTCTCAAAACCTTTTTAACCGCTCTAGCTGATTGCGACCAGTTAGTAGTAGTCTACCGATAGTTCAGTGTCCCTGAGTTTGACTCGGGCCTCACAAAGGCCTATATTACATTGACGCGTGCACTTGCGTTTTACGCACGGTAAAATCGTGTCAAGCCTCTTTCTCTATACCTAGTGTTTGGTCCTCCTTATAACTTGTCCTAACACTAGGAGTCCTACTTTGTACAAAAGGTTGATGCAATTTCTGAATGACATCTTATCTTAACTTATCTTATCTCAGAGAAGCACACATACTTGCATCATAAAATCTTCTCTCAAATTCTGAAGACCGAAATCAAATTTTCAAATACAACTGACATCATCAAAAACCATATTATCTCATTATGTAAAACATAGACCATATCATCTAAAATTATTTCAACTATTCTATCTATCGTGTATTCCAACAAGAACATAGACATCTAATCTATAACTAATCCCTCTTCTAGACCGATGTTACTCACTTTCACTTAGGTGCATGACTACTGTGATGACCCCAATTTCTATATACTTTCCATAGTGACATTCACAGATATGTGTGCATTCATATCTATATATGTTAAAAGGGAAAATATAAGAGATTAAGGTAGTCAACTAAAATCAGAGAGTGAGCCAAGATCAAAGTCCACATCATCTCATAGAGCCACACAAACATTCATTCTTAAGGATAAAATAAAGTCATTACATAAAGAGAGAAAGATAACTTTATTACATAGGATCTCAGTCATCCTCAACATAAAATAGAAAAAAATAAACTAACATGTAGCAAGAATATGATAAGAGGAATAGATCTATCTAATAAATCCTCCATGCTTATTAATTTATGCCTTCAGGTACTTTGAGCATGCATTTCACTTTGTTTGTCAATTGTTCCTTGCACCTAGAAAATACGAGAAACAAAAACATCAACAAAGTTGGTAAGTGGTAAAAAGTTACACTAATAAGGTTGCATAAATGAAAATATTTGATAAGGAAGAAAGAGAGATAAAACCATTTCTTTAGGCGAAAAATAGATAAACATCCCTTTTATTACATTTATTTTGACGGGGTTGTACTACACATATAGCACTTGACTTACATCTAGTGTGGGCAATATAACATCATCATACATCTAACATGGGCCAACAAATCATGCATCCACGTTAGGAAACATACATCCATACTAGGCTATGTGCTCTAGTAGCTACAACCCATCATAATCATTTATGTTCTATTAGATTTGGCGAAATATAACTCATACTAATTCAACCAAGCAATTATTTCCAAATATGAGCATTCAAGATATTACATATCATAGGAAACCAGAAAATTAGTCTTATACTTATAAGACCACATACTTGCTTGTTTAGGTCAGATATCTAAGAATTTAGAATCAACAACAATTAAGTCACCCTACAAGGAAAGCAAGGGTAAAAAATTACCATTGGTCCATATGACCAAGACTAAGATATTGTTCTTAGTTATTATTCTTTCCATGTTATCTTGTTTAGATCAGGGATTTCCCATATTTTAATTGGGTTTTGAGATATTATCAAATCTAACCCATCATAAAAAAGTTTGATTAAAAGATAATATTTAATTAATCAAATAGAAGATTTTCATAATCTAGAGTTTCTAGGTTGGTCGGATAAAAAGGAAAGTAACCCTTAGGATATTAATGCTTTCATAAAATCAGGGTTCGATTCAGAGTTTAGGACCATTCATGATCCCTAATCATCATCTAATATTATATTTTGATATAAAGATGTCATTTTTTTGATAGAATATAAAGATGTACATTTAATTACACGTAGAGAGAGAAGACTAGATTTAGGGTTTCTTCTAATCATTTCATCATTTATTAACATAGACTAGTGTTTCGAGTTATTTAGAAAACATGGTTTAATCTAGGGTTAAATACATTTTAGAAAGTCATACATCATCAAGAAAGGCCATTATTAATAATTAATTATAATTAAGGAGGTCATTTAGGCTTTAGGCAACTATTTTTGAAATACGAAACTTATCTAGGTTATGATAATATTTTATTTGGATAGAGAATATTTTTATGATCAAAATGGTATGTAGGTTCGATATTTTCTGATAATCCTAGAATTTACTATGATTTGCCTAAGATGATCCATTTTTTGGGTAAAAGAAAAATAAAAGTAAGAATTCTTACCTTGATCAACGGCCGGATCCTGACTGGATCGACGGCTCTCGTTGATCCCAGGATTTGCAAGGGAAAGGATTTATGGTTGATTTGGTGTTCGGGGGTTGGTCCACCTAGGCGCCCTGGGTCCCGGCCTGGTCAGGGTCTCCTCACGCAAGCAGGATTCAGATCACAGTAGAGGGTCACCGACGCGACGAGTAGAAAGGGCAATAGGCCCTCGTCTTTGGTTTGAACCAGTCGTCGGGCTTCATCCGGTGTTGGCGAGTTGAGGAGGTGCAGAGGTGTGAAACCCAAAAGGGGTAGTGCGGCGGCGCCTCAGGGTAGCTCTAGGGTTGATTGGAGATCATGGGGAATGTTAAAGCTCAGGAGGAAGTGGATCGAGGTAAAGGAAGGTGGTGGTGATGTCAAGGGGCCTTTTATAGGCTCTCGGGTAGGTTTAGGGTTGGCTGGGGGTCCTGGGCTTCACGGCCGCCGCCGGAGTGAGAGCAGCAAAATAGGGGGAGGTCGTTCTCCCTGCTTCAAGGGTGAGGCGAATCAAGGTAAGGCTAGTTGACTTTGTCTTGGCGAGATAGAGATATCTATTCAGAAGATATTTGGTGGGAGGGGTTGAGGTGGCACTTGGGAACGAGGCTCGGGTTCCCTGTCTCCCCCCCGCTCTTTGTGGGAGATTGAATATGGGTTGATTAGGGTGGGAATCTGAGGTCTGAGATTGGATGGCTGAGATTTGGCCCTCAACTAAAAGGTCCGTGCCCAGCTGTTAATGGGCCGGATTACACCATATTTGGTCAATTAATACCAGAACTTAGGTCCTAGGTCCAAAAAGAAAGGAAATTGCACCAATTTACATTAATCATAACTCCCAATTGGTTGACCTAAATGCAATAAAATTTTAGGGGTAGCTTACTCATGCCAAAGCGTGACTATGGTATAATTTTGGGGTCCAAATTCGAAAGTTTGATATGTTCATTTACTAAATACACTAACACATGTATTTTATCATCATAGCATACTAGGGTTTGCATTTTGTGACACATCTTTGTTCAATTGAGTGAGGAAAGTATATGAGGGTATTTTGGTCAACAAAATTTGATAATAAAACTTTTATGAGAGAGAAATTATTATAAAAACTCACTTTGTCACATTCTCCCCTCCTTTTAAGAAATTTGCCCTCAAAATTCAAGCAGCCCGAAAGAGATGTGGATATTTCCGCTCGACCTCAGACTTGAGCTCCCATGTAGCATCAGTTTGATCATGGTGGCTCCAAAGAACTTTCACCATATCTATATGTTGATTTTTGCGAAGCTCCTTTGTCTTTAAATCGAGGATTTTGACTGGTGTCGCAACATAAGACAGATCATCTTTCAGCTCATGAGGCTCATAATTCAGAATGTGACTAGGGTCTTTGACATAAGGCTTCAGATTAGATACATGAAAGACATTATGCATGGAACTATACGGAGGACGGTAGGCACATTCTCCAACCCATTCAAGGATCTCGAAGGGTCCCACATAACGAGCACTAAGTTTTCCCTTATTCTTAGCCAACGCTCGAACAGGTTGAATCTTCAGAATGACATGATCACCTTCCTTGAATTGGCGTTCCTGTCGGTGAGCATCTGCATACGATTTCTACCTATCATGTGCTCGCTTCATTCTCTCCCTAATCAGTGCAACATTATCTGCATACAGCTGCATCTCCTCAGATTTCATCAAGGTGTGTTCTCCGACATCGTCCCAATGTAATGGAGATCTGCACGTTCGGCCATAGAGAGCCTCATATGGTGGCATCCCAATACTCACCTGATAACTATTATTATAGGCAAACTCAGCTAAAGGTAGGTAATGGTCCCACGAGACTTCCTGGTCAAGAACACAAGCTCGTAGAAGATCCTCCAGAATTTGCATTGTTCGTTCTGACTTTCCATCTGTCTGCGGATGATAAGTTGTACTGAAGTTCAACTTGGTGCCCAATTCTTCTTGAACATGTTTCTATAGCTTTGAAGTGAACTTTGGGTCCCAGTCCGAGATAATGGATGATGAAACTCCATGCAAACGTACAATCTCCCGTATGTAGAGGTCGACCAGCTGAGACACTTTCGCAGTGGTTTTCATAGGGAGAAAATGAGCTGACTTGGTGAGACGATCCACTATGACCCATGCAGCGTCGTATCCTTTCCTGGTCCTGGGTAATCCTACCACGAAGTCCATGGTGATGTGTTCCCATTTCCATTCTAGGATCTCGAGGGGTTGCAGTAGACCGCCTGGTCTTTGATGCTCGACCTTGATTCTCTGACATGTCAGACATCTGGACACAAAATCGGCGATATCACGCTTCATTCCTCTCCACCAGAACTGATGTTGTAGGTCCTTGTACATCTTCATTGTGCCGGGATGAATTCTATACTTGGACCCGTGTGCCTCAGAAAGAATCTTCGTCTTTTCAGCTAACTTCTCAGGAACCCATATACGATTCATATATCAAAGACCACCATCAAGACCCACAGATAGATGTGTATTGGGTTTAGCCAGGAGAGAGGAGAGCTCTGCAAGCTCGGGACTAGCTTTTTGTGCCTCCAGAAGTTTAGAATGCAGGATCGATGTGATAGAGATGTTATTGACATGCATACGTTCAACCAGGAATTGTGGTCTCCAGTTTGCTAGGTCCTCCATGTTCCTCCATTCGGGTACAGATAGAGATGCACCCATAGATCTTTTCCTACTAAGAGCATCTGCAACTACATTGGCCTTTCCTGGATGGTAGCCAATGGTGAAGTCGTAGTCCTTTAGGTACTCGATCCATCTTCGTTGCCGCAGATTCAGATCCTTTTGCGTCAGAATGTACTTGAGGCTTTTGTGGTCGGTGAAGATATCAAACGTTGCCCCGTACAAGTAGTGTCTCCAGATTTTGAGAGCATGGATGATAGCAGCCACATCCAAATCATGCGTAGGATAATTTAACTCATTGGATTTCAGCTGTCTGGAAGCAAAGGCCACTACTTTCCCATTCTGTTGTAGGACACACCCTAGTCCATGTTGGGAAGCATCAGTGAATATCACAAATCCTTCATTTCCAGATGGTAGGACAAGGATGTGTGCTGACGTCAACTTCTGCTTGAGCTCTTGGAAGCTAGACTCACAAGCAGCTGACCAGATGAAATGCTCGTCCTTCCGAGTCAGCTTGGTCAGAGGAAGTGCGACTTTAGAAAAGTCTAGGATGAAACGACGATAATATCCGGCCAGACCCAAGAATCTCCGGATTTCAGAAGGATTCCGGGGGGGGGGGTTGCCAATCAAGTACAACATAGACTTTGTCGGGATCGACAAATATATTACCCCCAGAGATGACATGACCAAAAAACGTAACTTTGTCAATCCAGAATTCACATTTAGAAAGCTTGCCATAGAATTTCTGGGCTCGAAGAATCTCCAGGACAAACTTCAAATGCTCTCGATGTTTTTCCAAAGAATTGGAATAGATCAAAATATCATCAATGAAGATGACCACAAACTCATCAAGATAAGGTTGAAAGACTTTATTCATCAAGTTCATGAATACGCCAAGTGCGTTGTTCAACCCAAATGGCATTACCAGAAATTCGTAGTGCCCGTAACGAGTTCAAAAAGCAGTCTTAGATATATCTGAATCCTTGACCTTAAGTTGATGGTAGCCAGAACAAAGATCAATTTTGGAGAAGTCTTTAGCAGTACGAAGTTGGTCAAATAGGTCATCAATACAAGGGAGAAGATACTTGTTTTTAATTGTAGCTTGGTTTAACATGCGATCGTCAATACACATCCGCATTGAACCATCTTTCTTTTTAAGAAAAAGGATAGGTGCACCCCTAGGGGAAACACTAGGGTGGATAAAACCCTTATCAAGAAGTTCTTGTAATTGTTTCTTTAACTCCATAAGCTCAACAGGTGCTATCCTATATGGTTCCCTAGAAATCGGAGTGGTTCCAAGAATAAGGTCTATGGAGAACTCAATGTCTCTATTGGAGGTAGCCCAAGAAGCTCCTCCAGAAATATGTCTAGGAAATCACATACCACCTCCAGTTTTTCTACAGGCCCGTTGTCAAGACTGGTCTCTGAGACAAATGTGAGGAAGGATTTACATCCTTTAGATATGAGCTTTTTAGCTTCAAGAGAGGAAATTATTACATTATTACAGAATCCACTTCCCCGAGGGATCACCACAGCAGAGGAATGAGGCTGAGAAAGAACTACCATCTTATTTCTACAGTCAATGTGAGCATGATATGTGTATAGCCAATACATACCAAGAATAATATCAAAGTCTTCAATTTTTAAGAGAATGAATTCAAAGGGCATGTCATGATTTTCGAATTTTAGAGGGAGGACATCAGGTTTCTGCAATGTAGTGAATATTTTTTCACTAGGAGTTGACACATCTAGAATATAAACCAAGTCCCTTGTATGTAAGTACAACATTGAGGCCAGATTTCGAGAAATGAATGTATTTGCAGATCCCGAGTCAAACAATGCTTTAACATGATGTCCATTGAAGAAAACAATGCCTACACAGGATAATTACATTTTAAATAATTGAAGGAATTGAACAAGATATTAGATATATGAAAAGAGTTAAGGTTACCTTCAACAAGCTGATTCAGATTTTCCCTAGCCTCTTCTGCTGTTACTGCGAACACTCTAGCATTGCGGTGTCCCTAAGTGGGGTGGAGCACCCTCTGGAGGTTTGTCAAGGATAGACGCATTGGGGCACTTGGTAAGGAAATGTCCCTCCTTCTTGCAGTTGTGGCAGACCGACTTGGTGTAGCGGCAAGGTCCATCATGTCCTCGTCTACAAGTCTTGCATTTGTTGCGGTAATCCATCAGCTTGTTGTTTTTCTATCTTTTCTTCCCTGAATCTCCTCCTTTTCCTAATCCTTTATTATGACCGGGGTGGAACTTCTTGAAATTCTCTTCCTCAGTAGTGGTCAACCCTAAATATCCCATACTAGAAGGCTTATGTAGTCCTTGCTCCCTTTCCTGCTTAAAGGCCATGTCTAGGGTTTCGTCTATACTTCTAGGATGGGAGGCTATAACTAGGGTCTTCAGATGGGCAGCAAGGCAGTCTACATAATGTTCAGTGAGGCGATCCTCATTCCGGATAGGGGCATAGCGTTCCAGAAGCCTAAACTTCTGGGTATAATCGGCCACTGAGAGATTGCCCTGCCTAAGCTCAATGTACATCTTCTCTTTCCTCTTCCTCTCAGCTACGGGCATGAAACGGTCGGTGAAGAGGGTCTTGAAGGCTTCCCACCCCAAGTTATCTACTTCCTCTCCCCAGTTCCCACCATAGTTCTCCCACCAGATCTTCGCCCCTCCCTTAAGCAGATGGGTGGTAAATTTAACCTTCTTTTCCTCAGGTACTTCTAGGGTATGGAAGGCATTTTCTACGGAAAGGACCCAGGCCTCAGCCTTGTCCATGACTTTGGTATGGTCTTCCCCCCAAAAGCTGTCAGGGTTGAGCTTAATGAAGTCTATCACTGTCACTTCCTTTTTCATAGAGGAGCTAGGTTTAGGGGTTCCTTTTGTGGTGAGGGTTTCCATAAAGTTTAGAAGGATTTTCTTCTGTTCCTCCCACCTTTCCTTGGCCGCGGTATAAGGATCTGGTACTTTAGAGGTTTCAAGCTCTTTTCTCTTTTTATAGGATGATTCCTCCGGGGCCTTTGAGTTGTGAGTTTTAGGAGGCATCCTGAAATTAATTTCAACATATTAGATTTATTACTTCAACAATTATTCTCATCATTATCATTATTGTTATCACATGATATTTCATTATTCTCCTTTGTCAATTATTAATGTTATTAATGTTATGATTTATGGAGGATATCCTAAAATCCTTATCAGTCGATCCTTAGGACTTTCTAAATAGAGAGACTCCTTCCTAACCTTATAACATAGGTAAGAGGGAAAATTTATTTTCAAACATAGATGAGAGGGAAAATTTTCCTATAGAAGGGATGAGAGGGAAAATATATAGATGAGAAGGTTCCTAAACTAAGGTAAGCCCAAGAATAGGGGACACTTAGGGTATTGGCCAGGTAGACTTATACTGCCATAAAGGTAGCCTCATGATTGCCAAGCTAAGTGGCTCGGAGACTCTAGTTAGACCCATGGCAGATGCTATCCTAGACACATCCACCCTTCACATCCCTAACTCAAGGACTACCCTAGACTCAAAATAGGGTGAATGAAGTTCATGTGACTTGATGTGTGAACCTCACTCGGATACCAACTGTGACGACCCCAATTTCTATATACTTTCCATAGTAACATTCAAAGATATGCGTGCACTCATATCTATAGATGTCAAAAGGGAAAATATAAGAGATTAAGGTAGTCAACTAAAAATAGAGAGTGAGCCAAGATCAAAGTCCACATCATCACATAGAGCCACACAAACATTCATTCTTAAGGATAAAATAAAGTCATTACATAAAGAGAGAATTATTGTGCTAGAGAAAGATAACTTTATTACATAGGATCTCAGTCATCTACAACATCAAATAGAAAAAAAATAAACTAACATCTAGCAAGAATAAGATAAGAGGAATAGATCTATCTAATAAATCCTCCATGCTTATTAATTTATGCCTTCAGGTACTTTGAGCATGCATTTCACTTTGTTTGTCAATTGTTCCTTGCACCTAGAAAATACGAGAAACAAAAACATCAATAAAGTTGGTACATGGTAAAAAGTTACACTAATAAGGTTGCATAAAGGAAAATATTTTATAAGTAAGAAAGAGAGATAAAACCATTTCTTAAGGTGAAAATCAGAGAAACATCCCTTTTATTACATTTGTTTTGATGCGGTTGTACTACACATATAGCACTTGACTTACATCTGGTGTGAGCAATATAACATCATCATACATATAACATGGACCAAGGAATCATACATCCATGTTAGGAAACATACATCCACACCAGGCTATGTTCTCTAGTAGCTACAACCCATCATAATCATTTATATTCTATTAGATTTGGCGAAGTATAACTCATACTAATTCAACCAAGCAATTATATCCAAATATGAGCATTCAAGATATTACATATCATAGGCAAACAGAAAACTAGTCTTATACTTATAAGACCATATACCTGCTTGTTTAGGTCAGATATCCAAGAATTTAGAATCAACAAGAATTAAGTCACCCTACAAGGAAAGCAAGCGTAAAACATTACTATTGGTCGATATGACCAAGACTAAGATATTGTTATTAGTTATTATTCTTTTCATGTTATCTTGTTCAGATCAGGGATTTCTCATATTTTAATTGGGTTTTGAGATATTATCAGGTCTGATCCATCATAAAATAGTTTGATTAAAAGATAATATTTAATTAATCAAACAGAAGATTTTCATAATCTAGGGTTTCTAGGATGGTCGGATAAAAATGAAAGTAACCCTTAGGATATTAACGCTTTCATAAAATCAGGATTTGATTCAGAGTTTAGGACCATTCATGATCACTAATCATCATCTAATATTATATTTTGATATAAAGATGTACATTTAATTACATGTAGAGAGAGAAGACTAGATTTAGGGTTTCTTCTAATCATTTCATCATTTATCAACTTAGACTAGTGTTTCGAGTTATTTAGAAACTAGGGTTTCATCTAGGGTTAAATACATTTCTGAAAGTCATACATCATCAAGAAAGGCCATTATTAATAATTAATTATAATTAAGGAGGTCATTTAGGTTGTAGGAAACTATTTTTGAAATAGGCAACAGATCTAGGTTCTGATAATATTTTATTTGGGTAGAGAATATTTTTTTGATCAACATGGTATGTAGGTTTGATATTTTTTGATAATCCTAGCATTTACTATGATTTTTCTAAGATGTTCCATTTTTTGGGTAAAAGGAAAATAAAAGTGAGAATTCTTACCTTGATCAACGGCCGGATCCTGACTAGATCGACGACTCTCATTGATCCCAAGATTTCCAAGGGAAAGGATCAGTGGTTGATTTGGCGTTCAGGGGTTGGTCCACCTAGGCACCTTGGGTCTCGGCCTGGTCAGGGTCTCCTCACGCGAGTAGGCTTCAGATCGCAGCAGAGGGTCACCAGCGCGACGAGTAGAAAGGGGCAATAGGCCCTCGTCTCCGATTTGAACCAGCCGCCCGGCCTCGTCCGGTGTTAGCGAGTTGAGGGGAGCATGTGATTGAGAAGGAGGAGGTGCGGAGGTGTGAAACCCAAAAGGGGTAGTGTGGCAGCGCCGCAGGGTAGCTCTAGTGTTGATTGGAGATCCTGGGGAATATTAAAGCTTGGGAGGAAGTGGATCGAGGTAAAGGAAGGTGGTGGTGATGTCAAGGGGCCTTTTATAGGCTCTCGAGTAGGTTTAGGGTTGGCTGGGGGTCCTGTGCTTTGCGGCCGCCATCGGAGTGAGAGCAACAAAATAGGGAGAGGTTGTTCTCCCTACTCCGAGGGTGAGGGGAGTCGAGGTAAGGCTAGTTGACTTCGTCTTGGCGAGACAGAGATATCTATTCGGAAGATATTTTGTGGGAGGGGTTGAGGTGGCACCTGGGAACGAGGCTCGGGTTCCTTGTCTTCCCCCCATTCTTTGCGGGAGGTTGAAGATGGGTTCTCTGCCCTTGGATTAGGGAGGGAATTTGAGGCCTCATATCGGATGGCTGAGATTTGGTCCTCAACTAAAAGGTCTGCGCCCAGCTGTTAATGGGCCGAATTACACCATATTTGGTCAATTAAGACCAGAACTTAGGTCCTAGGTCCAAAAAGAAAGCAAATTGCACCAATTTAAATTGGTCATAACTCCCAATTGGTTGACCTAAATGCAATAAAATTTTATGGGTAGCTTAATGATGTCAAAGCATGACTATGGTATTATTTTGGGGTCCAAATTCGAAAGTTTGATATGTTCATTTACTAAATACACTAACACATGTATTTTATCATCATACCATACTTGTGTTTGCATTTTGTGACACATCTTTGTTAAATTGAGTGAGGAAAGTATATGAGGGTATTTTGGTCAACAAAAATTTGATAATAAACTTTTAAGAGAGAGAAATTATTATTAAAACTCACTTTGTCACATTCTTCCCTCCTTTTAAGAATTTTGCCCTCAAAATTCAAGCAGCCTGAAAGAGATGTGGATATTTCCACTCGACCTCGAACTTGAGCTCGCATGTAGCATCAGATTGATCATGGTGGCTCCAAACAACTTTCACCATATCTATACGTCGATTGTTGCGAATCTCCTTTGTCTTTAAATTGAGGATTTTGACTGGTGTCTCAGCATAAGATAGGTCATCTTTCAACTCAAGAGGCTCATGATTCAGAATGTGACTGGGGTCTTTGACATAAGGCTTCAGATTAGATACATGAAAGACATTATGCATGTCACTATACTGAGGTGGCAAAGCAAGATGGTAGGCACATTCTCCAACCCTTTCAAGGATCTCAAAGGGTCCCACATAACGAGGGCTAAGTTTTCCCTTATTCTTGACCAAAGCTCCATGTCATATCTTCAGAAAGACATGATCACCTTCCTTGAATTGGCATTCCTATCGGTGAGAATATGCATACCATTTCTGCCTATCCTGTGCTCGCTTCATTCTCTGCCTAATTAGTGCAACTTTATCTGCATACAACTGCATATCCTCAGATTTCATCAAGGTGTGTTCTCCGACATCGTACCAATGTAATGGAGATCTGCATGTTCGGCCATAGAGAGCTTCATATGGTGGCATCCCAATACTCGCTTGATAGCTATTATTATAGGCAAACTCAGCTAAAGGCACGTAATGGTCCCACAAGCCTTCCCAGTCAAGCACACAAGCTCATAGAAGATCCACCATAATTTGCATTGTTCATTCTGACTGTCCATCTATCTGCGGATGATAAGCTATACTGAAGTTCAACTTGGTTCCTAATTCTTCTTGAACCCATTTCCATAGCTTTGAAGTGAACTTTGGGTCCCGGTCTAAGACAATGGACGCTGGAACTCCATGCAAATGTACAATCTCCTGTATGTAGAGGTCGGCCAGCTCAGACACTTTCGTAGTGGTTTTCACAGGGAGGAAATGAGCTGACTTGATGAGACGATCCACTATGACCCATGCAACGTCGTATCCTTTCCTGGTCCTGGGTAACCCTACCACGAAGTTGATGGTGATGTGTTCCCATTTCCATTCCAAGATCTCGAGGGGTTGCAGTAGACCGCCTGGTCTTTGATGCTCGGCCTTGATTCTCTGGCATGTCAGACATCTGGACACGAAATCCACGATATCACGCTTCATGCCTCTCCACCAGAAATGACGTTGTAGGTCCTTGTACATCTTCGTTGTGCCAGTATGAACGGTGTACTTGGATCCATGTGCCTCAGAAAGAATCTTTGTCTTTTTAGCTGACTACTCAGGAACCCATATACGGTTCTCATATCGAAGACCACCATCTAGACCCATAGACAGATGTGTATGAGGTTTAGCCAGGAGAGAGGAGAGCTCTGCAAGTTTGGGACTAGCTTTTTGTGCCTTCAGAAGTTCAGAATGTAGGATGGTTGTGATAGAGATGTTATTGACATGCATACGATCCGCCAGAAATTGTGGTTTCCAGCTTGCTAGGTCCTCCATGTTCCTCCATTCAGGTACAGATAGAGATGTACCCATAGCTCTTTTCCTACTAAGAGCATCTAAAACTACATTGGCCTTGCCTTGATGGTAGACAATGGTGAAGTTGTAGTCCTTCAGGTACTCGATGCATCGTTGTTGTCGTAGATTCAGATCCTTTTGCGTCAGAATAAACTTGAGGCTTTTGTGGTCGGTGAAGATATCAAATGTTGCCCCATACAAGTAGTGTCTCCAGATTTATTCACGTCTTTAATGGTGAATGAAGCTTTATCAACTTCCCAAGGTCCGTCCTCAAGTCTTTGAGTGAAAAGAATGGCTAAAGTTGAAGATTGAATGGAGAAAAGAAGAAAATAAGCATTGAATTTCGATTTCCACCATGAAATCAAGGTTGAAGATGATTAAGGAGATCACCTACAGGTTGGGGTACGTCCTCCTGTTGCTCCTAAGCTACCTTGTGCTCAGCCAAAGCAAGGAAAGAAAGAAGAGTCGAAAAAGCCTTTCATGTGGGTGAAAGAATGGAGTGTATATAAGGGAAATCCAAGAGAGAGAAAGTGTTATAAAAATCCTTCAATTCACTATATTGGTGCCACTTATCCCCCTCACTTCCTTTCATATGAAGCCATCATCCTCCCTGTCGAAATTCTCTTCTTTATCCATGAATTATAAGAAAACAATTAAGCATCTTAATCAATTTAATAATAATATCAAAAAATTAGTGGATATTACTTTTTCTTTAACTAATGTGAGTGGGCTCTCCACTCACTTTAGAAATTTAGGTTCCATTACAAGGCATAAGGACGTCCATACTTATATAAGTTCAACCATCACATTTTTGGTCGAAGGGCACTTCCATTAATATATTTATTTTTGCATTAAATTGAATTAGGGTTTCAATTATGCTTAAATCTTGATTATTTTAATATCAAGGTTCTCTCTCCCCCAAAGCGATTCAAATGAAATGCCCCTCTGATTTTCTTGTCTCTAATTGATACCAAGAAACATTAGGGACTCTCTAGAAGTGGTATTTTGCATATTGAACCCTAGGTTTTGGGTAAATTGCACATTACACCAAAACTAGGTTTAATGCACAAACATTGCTTAATAAGCTCTTTCTTGGTGCTCAGGCTTCCACAAGCCATACCTATGCATCATTTTCATTCTTATGATGCTTCAACACTTGAGGAACATTTTATCATGTAACATTTGCAAGTTAACCCCTCAACTTGTATAATTTGTACTTTAGTCCAAAACGGGCAAAACATTGTTTTGCACATTATTCAAAAAGGACTAAAATTGAAACATAAGTTCCTCTTGAGCCTTAATTACTTTTCAAAAGATAAGAGCAAGCATATATTTATCTTTCTTAAACAAAACATCTAGGATTAAAGCATAACCCAGGTCAGGGATGTCACAAATTATCCACCCCTAACATGGATTTCATCCCCAAAATCATTAAGAGAAAAGAGAAGGGTACTTCCTCCTCATCTCTTCCTATAGCTCCCACGTAGCTTCTTCAATGCCACGGTGATGCCAGAGAACTTCTACGAGACATATGTCTTTCTTTTTCATCTTTTTAATTATTTTATCAAGGATCATCACAGGTCCTTCAACATATGATATATCATCATTTAATTCTACCTCCACATGTTACAAAACTAACTCTGTGTCAGGATGACACTTTCTCAGCATGGAGAAATGGAACATTGGATGCAATTTATGCAGCTCAGGTGGAAACTCCAGCTTATATGCTGACTTTCCAATCCGTTCAATGATTGGATAAGGCCCCATAAATATAGGAGCTAACTTTCCCTTCTTTCCAAATCTAAGGACACCTTTCGACGATGAGACCTTGAGATATATTTTGTCTCCAACTTGGGATTCTAAAGGTCTTTTTCGTTTGTCAGCATACGACTTCTGTGTATCCTGTGCAGTCTTTAATTGTTGTTGTATTAATTTAATCTTCTCAGTGTTTGTTGCACTAGTTGAGGACCCAAAAGTTGATATTCTCCTGTTTCATACCAACATAAAGGAGATCTACAACGTCTACCATATAATGCTTCATATGGTGCCATATCAATACTGTGTTGATAGCTATTATTGTAAGAAAATTCTATCAAGCATAGGTGTAGATCCCAACTTCCTACAAACTAAAGGACATTTGCCCTAAGCAAATCCTCCAAGGTTTGTATGGTCCACTCAGATTGTCCATCTGTCTATGGGTGAAAGGTAGTACTAAACCTTAACTGCATACCCAAAGCTTTATGCATTCGCTCCCAAAAATGACTCGTGAACTGGGGACCTCTATCAGAAACAATAGTAGATGGAACCCCGTACAACCGCACTATCTCATCTATATATATCCGTGCAAGCTTCTCAGTAGTGTAGGTTGTTTTGACAGGAAGGAAATGTGCTTTCTTAGTCAACCTATCAACTATCACCCATATGGAATCATGGCCTATGGTTGTTCTAGGAAAACCAACCACAAAGTCCATGGTCACATGATCCCATTTCCACTGTGGTATAAGCAAATGTTGCATTGTTCTTGCGGGCTTTTGATGTTCATCATTAAACTACTGACGCACCAGACACCACATTACAAACTCAGCTACATCCTTCTTCAATCCTATCCACCAATACATATCCTTCAAGTTACGATAAATTTTGGTGCTCCCTGCATGCATTTCATACATCGAAGAATGAGCTTCCTCCAAGACAAACTTCTTTAAGTCATTGGCATCAGATAATACCATCCTACCATGGTAAAAGACTACCTGATCCTTTGACTCATGAAAGCCATCCTGTTTCTCACTACCATACTCTGACCTGATCTGCTAAACCACAATATCAGCTTGTTGTGCTTCTTTAATCTTCTGTCTCAGAGTAGGTTACACTTGCATCTCAGCTAACAACCCACCTAACAATGATACCTTAAGCTGATATTGTTTTGCCTCAAGGAGATAAGCATATCTCTTTTAAAGCACACTAAGGAGTTTAATTGTGCTTTATTAAGGCTGGTGATTATGATTTCCTACTTAGTGCATCAACCACTACATTAGCCTTCCCTGTATGATAATCAATTGTACAATCATAGTCCTTGATTAACTCCATCCAGCGACATTGTCTCATGTTCAACTCATGTTGTGAGAAGATATATTTTAGATTCTTATGGTCTGTGAAAATATGGAATGTTTCTCCATAGAGATAATGTCTCTAGATCTTCAAAGCATGGACCACAATAGTTAGCTCTAGATCATGTGTCGATAATTCTCCTCATGTTTCTTAAGATTTCGAGAGGCAAAAAAAATCACTTGATTATCCTACATCAACACACATCCTTGACCATTCTAAGATGCATCACAGAAAACAATGTACCCCTTCCCTTGCTCAGGTAACACCAACATAGGTGCACTTGTTAAACTTTCTTTTAACAGCTGGAAAGAATGTTGACACTTGTCATTCTAGACAAAAGGAACCTCCTTCCTGGTCAAATTGGTTAGGGGTAAAGCTATAGAACTGAAGTTCTTAATGAACCTCCTGTATAGCCCGCCAGTCCTAGGAAACTACGTATCTCCATCAGTGTCTTTGGCTGTTCCCATTGTAGGATAGATTCTACCTTCTTCGGATCAACACGGATACCTGAGGCAGATATTACGTGTCCTAGAAAAGAAACTTCTGGTAACCGAACTCGCATTTGCTAAACTTAGCATACAACTTATGCTCTCTTAGCAATGTTAAAGCCTGACGGAGGTGCTACTCATGTTGTTGAGCATCTCTAATGTATATCAAGATGTCATCTATGAAGACTACTATGAACTGGTAAAGAAAAGGCTGGAAGATTCTATTCATGAGTTTCGTGAATGCAACTGGTGCATTAGTTAGTCCAAACGACATAAATATGAACTCATAGTGACCATACCTTGTCCTAAAGGCATAATTAGGTATGTCACTCTCCTTGATACACAACTAATGATATCTCGACCTCAGATCTATCTTAGAGAAGATAGTTGCACCACACAACTGATCAAACAGGTCATCGATCCTTGGCAGAGGATACTTGTTCTTTATGGTTACTTTATTCAACTGTCTATAATCAATGCATAACTACATAAATCCATCCTTCTTCTTAACAAAAAGAATCGGAGCACCCCATGGTGAAGTACTCGGTCGGATAAAACCTTTCTCAAGCAACTCCTGCAGCTGTTTCTTGAGCTCTTCCATCTCAACAGGTGCCATTCTATACAGTGTTTGTGCTATTGGTTGTGTGCCTAGGATTAGATTAATCTCAAAATCAATATCTCGGGGCAGAGGAACACCTAGAAGTTCCTCAGGGAACTCATCTTCAAACTCCCTAACTATCGGAACTTCAGAAAGATTGGGGCTCTCCATTGTGGTGTCAACTACATGTGCCAAGAATGCAAAGCATCCTTGTCTCATCAGCTTCTCAACTACCACAGTTGACACAAGACAGGTTGGAAGAATCTTTCTATCTCCCTGAAAGATCCATGTGTCACCATCATCTACGAACACAGCTTGCTTGGAATCACAATCCAAGACAACCTTATACTTTTTTAGGGTGTTCATTCCAAGAATCATATCAAACCTATGCATATCAAGTGGTATTAGATCCACTTGAATGTGATGTTCAGAAAAGGAAAGAATGCAGGGAGAACACACCTCCCACAACACTACAAATCCCAGCAAAGGGGTTTCTAACAATACATTATCTGCCCTATGAGCAACTGTCATATTGCAGTCAAGGATCACTTTTCTAGTGACAAAGGAATGCGTAGCACCTGGATCAATCAAAACGATTACGAAGCAGGATGAAGACATATCAGAATGAAATAGTTCTATCTGACCTGTCACAACTCGAGGGTTGAATACTGCTTTGGGTTGATTCATTGCACGAATCTTGTCGTTGCTTGCTGTTGACCCTGTGCTCAGTTGTTGGGTGTCAACGAACCAGCTTGGGACACTTGTCCACGTTCTCTAGCGCCACTTGAAAACTTTTGCCTCTGAGAGCCTTGCTAACTCTGCCTTAGAGGTTGAGTCACACTTACATCTCTAGCTCAACAATCTTTCATCAAATGCCCCATCTTTCCGCATATAAAACAACCTCTGCTCTCCCTTTATGGCATGGGTGGTCCTGTTACTATTACTGATGCTGAGTTGTGGGCTCCCTCTGGTGGTAAACTACGACCTCTACCCCTACTTGACGTCCATTGCGTCTGGGTATTGAATCTTGGTGGTGCTATTGGTGCAGAAAATATCAATTTCTTGAAACTTTCGGACCTCTGTCCTTGAAACTGAGTATACACCTTCTTACTCTTAGTCTGACGCTTCTCAATCACTGACCTTTCTATCTGTCTCACAGAATCCACAAAGGTGGTGAACCTCTCCCTGTTCTCAAGGCAGACACAGGAGAGGTCAAATAAGCATTCAACCCCTTCTCAAAATGCCAAATTCTCTCTTCATCAGTAGCTGCCATATGCGGACAGAACCATAAAAGCTCCATGAACTTAGCTTCATACTTGCTAATGTTCATTGGTACTTGCCTTAACCTCTCAAACTGAGAGATATTCTCACAGAATTCTTCCCATCTGATTTCAACACCTGGCCTCTTGCCCTCTTCTATTGTCCACCAGTGGCCAACACTCCCTTTTAGAAGGTACACTTCATGCCTCACCTTCTCTGCTTCAGGGGTATTGAGGATTCTAAAGGCCTTCTCCAACTCAGTCAACCACAAGTCAACATATGTTGGGTCAGCTGTACCAGCATAATCTATGGCTCCAACCCGACAAAGTCATTCAAAAGTCTTATCAGCTCCCTGTCCTTCATTATGGGATGGAGCCCTTGATGTAGGTGATGGCATCCTATCCGCCATATGCATCATGGTTGCCATGAAATGCCCAAACAACGCATGGAAAGATGGGCTCTCTATCTCTACTTTGTTAAACTGAGGGTGTTCAGGTATTGGTTCCTCCCTAGTCTGGTCCCTTGCACCTCTTCCTGGTGTAACAATGCTGCTCTCAGCAGCATGTTCTTCGTGTGATCCAGACATCCTTAAGTTCTTCTTCTCCTCCTATATGAGCAGAAGATACTATCAGATAAATTGGAAGACACTAGAACAGACTCAACAACCTGAATCCTATGTCTCTGTAGACTCAGCGAACCTAGAGCTCTGATACCAATAATTGTGATACACCATTCAAACAAAACGTCATTAACTAAGCAGAAGCGATCATTAACAGTGGATTACTGAAAATCATTAAAAATTAAAACCATTTACAAACAGATCCAAACATAGGAAAACTCTTTTATCAAGAACCAATGTATTTTATTTACATCCTAGTTCATAAGTACATATCATGTACCATCCCTTCTCCAGGATTACAAGCATCAACTGCTCTATTCAAACTATACACTGGAAGCATAAGAACCTCGAGGCATCAAGCCAAAATCTCAGATTGATTCATTAAAAGTACTAACTACTAACTCCGAGGACCTGAGAGTATAGAGACGACACATAGGAATCTCTATACAAAATACGACAGCCAGTGTCTCCACCTGGAATATCACTGCTATCCCTGTTGTTGTTGCTGCTGCTCTTCCCCAGCTATAGGGTTTCTGCCTCTTCTTTTGCATCTACCTAAAAAGTGTTGGTGACCAACGGTGTGAGACCCAGTCCTAGTGAGAGATATAACTCTCTGCCAAAAACATTATTATTGTAGTTTAATAGAATAAAACTGAGCAGAGGAATCATATATATTCAACAACAGATAAATCAATGTCTAAACAAATTAGAGCAATATTCTTATTCAAAGCATTTCAACTATAACTTGATAAAGCAGCATGTCACTTATCAAATAAGGAATTGAAGAACATGTATAACATTTATCCATCTAGGATATGCTAAGAAAGGTAACATCAACCAATGATTCTTGTATTTAAACTTAAGAAAATTCACTACACGACTGAGTACATTTTATAATCATACTTAAGCCCTAAGGAGATGAGGTATACCGCTCACACTCCAAAGGACCACGACGGCGTAAAGCATCGGTTACACACATAGGTCAAGGAAAAGCCAAATTTCCATGACCTCATCCTCCTCAGTAAGTGTGAGTACAAAATGCAGGACATCTTGTGTCTCTGCTAAATAGCTTTCCAGGGTATACTGGCAACTTCGCTATAGAGTTACAGTGGTGGTTGTACTCTCTTCGCAATCAAGAGATTTCATGTTTATCTCACATCGATCCAGCATTAACATTATCGGGAGATTCGTGATACATCCATCCCAACACATATAATGAAGGACTGAGAGATTTAATGTTTATCTCACATCAATCCCACATTAGGGCGTAAGGATATTCACACCGATAACCCCCACATACTCAACAGTATGCCTTCCAGGAGATCCCGTGGGAAAACTTGTTTCACCATCACCAACTACTGACGATGATGGATCTATGGCCAAGGCTCTACATGATAAGATTTTACTTGATTAATTAAGTACATTACCATATTATTTTAGCATCATTCAAGTTTTCAAACATAAATTATTATAATAAATGCTACAAAGAATGTGTAATACTTCTATCAAGTACTTTTTGAAGCTTTATAAAACATTGGGATCTCAATCCTTTGTCACATCATGGGCATTCTCATCCCTTATCATCTCATCATCATGATTATGGAATATGGGTATTCAAACCCTCAGTTCATCAAAGAACACTTGTTACCACTTATCAGGTAACTAATACCTTCAGGTCATCTGACCAAGGTAAACACGATACTTGCTACACAAGCATCTCACATGGCTCTCAAAGCCCGTTTAATCTCTTGTTACCTCTTACTAGGCAACAAAGCATATTATCACTCACAAGGCCCATAAAAAAATTTCAATAATAAAACATCATAGCTCATACTTGGCTACGCCCAACATCTCATTATACCTGCATGGTTAGTATACATGATAACAGGTATATGAATTACATATCAGCACTATGCCATGCAAGGGTAGCATCACTATTCCCTCATTAGGGTTAGGGTTTCCCAATTCATGTCAATTAGGGATACTCATCCCATTACCCAAAATTAGGGTTATGGTTTTTCATCATATTGCCCAAGATTAGGGTTTCATGCACTATAACCCAAAATTAGGGTTTCACATACCTTCACCCTATATTAGGGTTGGGTTTCATATTAGGGTTTCATATAGCATCACATAGCATCACTCTAGATTAGAGTTTCACATCACATCATTGCATTAGGGTTTCACATGGCATCACCCTAGATTAGGGTTTCACACATCATTATCTTGAATTAAGGTTCCTTATAACTTTTCCCCAAATTAGGGTTTCATGTAACTTTACCTGAAATTAGGGTTTCATAAAGCATCCTCTTAAATTAGGGTTTTTCATTATATTACCCTGAATTGGAATTTCTCATATCATCACCCTAGATTAGGGTTACACCATTACCCTAGATCAGGGTTTCACCAAGCATTGCTCTAAATTAGGGTTAGGATACATCAACCTTCTCGGTTAGGGTTTCATGATCTCTTTATCAAGGATCATACACTAATTACATATTTTATTCATGTTGAAAGTGTTGAGGCTTAACCACTACATGATTGTTATACATGTATGAATTCCTCTCTTTCTCATCCTCTCTAGGATGTTGATTACATCAATCTTGATTAGATTAGGTCAACCCTTCATTCAAGTACATACATTTAGGGTTAGCATAGTGTATTGAGATATTTCTTCCATAAGAATCAAAGGTTAACCCCTCTAAGGGTACTAATCACCCTAGTACCTTAAAGGTAAAATGATTGTAATTATCTTTGATATACATCATTAACAATCATGGGGTTAATTAATCTTTCATCACATTAGGTCTCCAAATGGTTTTGGTTGCATTGAACCTCCAAACGGTTTTGACCCCTCAACCTCCAAACGGTTTTGAAACTGTTTGCCCTCCAAACGGTTTTGAAACCATTTGGGCATCTAGGGTTGAGACCATTTTCCCTCCAAATGGTTTTGAAACCATTTGGGCACTCAACCCTTGAAACCGTTTGATCACATATACATTGAAACCGGTGGGACCCATCAACATTTGAAACCGATTGGATAAATCAACCTTGAAACTGATTGGACCTCCAAACGGTTTGAGACTGTTTGATCTCAAACGGTTTGAAGAACGTTTGATTTCAAATGGTTTCAAGACCATTTGGACTCAAATGGTCTCAAGACCGTTTGGTCCAAACTACCTTGAAACTGAAAGGATCATCTAGGGTTTCCTTCAACCAATCAATTAGGATTTGCTTCATTGAATCATTCATCAATTGGACCATTGAGAGTACATCAAATTATAACTTTTGTATCTCCAACCATCCATCACAGCCCTTGACCTCCAAACAGTCTTGAGATCGTTTGGACTCAAACGTTCTTGAGACCGTTTGGCCTCCAAATAGTCTTGAGACCGTTTGAACCATCAACCATGAAATTGATTCCATTCAATTAGGGTTTCAACACTTCAACCCGATTAGAGTTTGTAATTAGTGGATTATCCATCACTAAACATATTATGAGTCAATCAATTAGAACCATTGGATCAACATCCAACTACATCAGCAAGTATCTCCAAACATTCTTGAGACCGTTTGCACCCAAACGATCTTGAGACCGTTTGGTTTCAATTGGTCTTGAGACTGATTGGTCTCAAGTTGAAACTGTTTGGACCTAATATTTCTGGAGGTGTGTGGTAAGATGACATCATCATCTTCAAGCTTCAAACCTTCAAAATTTTCTGTGATCTTTGTGGTTATTTCAACAATTAATCAAAAGGAAATTTGGAAAAGAAAAAGGAAGCAACATACAATGAAGAAATGAAATCAATAATGATATTTAAGGGTTCAAGTTATATAACCCGCCTTCAAAGTTGAATCCAAGCTTCAAGCTTCACGTCTTTAATGATGAATGAAGCTTACTCAACTTCCGAAGGTCCTTCCTCAAGTCTTTGAGTGAAAAGAATGGCTAAAGTTGAAGATTGAATGGAGAAAAGAAGAAAATAAGCATTGAATTTCGATTTCCACCATGAAATCAAGGTTGAAGATGATTAAGGAGCTCACCTATAGGGTGGGGTACATCCTCATGTTGTTCCTAAGCTCCCTTGTGCTCTACCAAAGCAAGGAAAGAAAGAAGAGTCGAAAAAGCCTTTCATGTGGGTGAAAGAATGGAGTGTATATAAGGGAAATCCAAGTGAGAGAAAGTGTTATAAAAATCCTTCAATTCCCTAAATTGGTGCCATTTATTCCCCTCACTTTCTTGAATACGAATCCATCATCCTTCCCTTCGAAATTCTCTTCTTTATCCATGAATTATAAGAAAACAATTAAGCACCTTAATCAATATAATAATAATATCCAAAAATTAATGGATATTACTTTTTCTTTAACTAATGTGAGTGGGCTCTCCACTCACTTTATATATTTGGGTGCCATTACAAGGCACAAGGAATTCCATACTTATATAAATTCAACCATCACATTTTTGGTCGAAGGGCACTTCCATTAATATATTTATTTTTGCATTAAATTGAATTAGGGTTTCAATTATGCTTAAATCTTGATTATTTTAATATCAAGATTCTCTCTCCCCCAAAGAGATTCAAATGAAAAGCCCCTCTGATTTTATTGTCTTTAATTGATACCAAGAAACATTAGGGACTCTCTAGAAGTAGTATTCTGCATATTGAACCGTAGGTTTTGGGTAAATTGCACATTACTCCAAAACTAGGTTTTAATGCACAAACATTGCTTAATAAGCTCTTCTTGGTGCTCAGGCTTCCACAAGCCATACCTCTGCATCATTTTCATTCTTATGATGCTTCAACACTTGAGGAACATTTTATCATGTAACATTTGCAAGTTAACCCCTCAACTTGGGTAATTTGCACTTTAGTCCAAAATGAGCAAAACATTGTTTTCAACATTATTCAAAAAGGACTAAAATTGAAACATAAGTTCAGCTTGAGCTTTAATTACTTTTCAAAAGATAAGAGCAAGCATATAATTATCTTTCTTAAACAAAACATCTAGGGTTAAAGCATAACCCAGGTTAGGGATGTTATAGGTACTTGGGATCTCAGTCCCTTATCACATTACTTGGAATCCTCATCCCTTCACATTATTTTCATCATGATTACTGGATCTGGGTATTCAAACCCCTAGATCACCACATAACATTTTTACCTCTGTAACAGGTAACTATTACCTCCAGGTCCTCAGACCAAGGTATTCATTTCACTTGTTGTACAAGAATTTCACGTAGCTCACATAGTTTGATTAATCATCTTGTCACCCCTTACTGGGAAATAATTATTTACGCAGGTTATTGAATATCTTCTCACCTCTCACTAGGAAACAATATTCACATAGGTTATTGATCATCTTGTCACCTCGCACTAGGATTTATTCAATAAGAGGAGTAGAACCTTCACAATATTAGTTTTAGAATTTCTTTTTAGAACCAAATAGGGTTTCAAGTTCATATAATGAATCCAAACCCAAATTCGTTGCTCCACCCATCAAGGAGCATAAATTGATATCATAAGTATGCATTCATACTTATCTATTCTCATCATTTATCATTAAATGTTTATCAACTCAAAGTATGAGTTTCCCTCTCATCCTCACTAAGATATTGACCACATCATGTTCTTGGTTCAATCCTCCTCTTTGAGGAATATAGTTCATCATTAACAATTCACATCATCTTTTATTTTTGCAATATATGTCACTCAATCAATCACATATGATTGAAGTGTCTCTACCCTATTGGCTATTAATATGTGTGTATATTATCATATCATGCTTTAAGGTACATTCTTTACTTCATGTTGTGTATCCAAATCGATCATGTGAGATAATCACATCACCATGTCACGTTTCAGGGTGTATTCTCTAATCATCACATCATGTACTCATATAAAATTGACTATCACTTTGTTCTTATCATTTCAAGATAACTTCATATCAGGTATGAGCTAGGTGCTTGACCCCATATCAGGTATAAGCTATGTGCTTGATACCATATCGTGCATAAGCTATGTACCATATCGGGCATTGAGCATGTGCCTCATCATGTATCATTTGATAGGTATATATATACAAGATACCATATCGGTTTCCTTTCAGGATTTTCATATTGGTTATCCATGTCGAGTAACATTTCGGGTTACCATGTTAGGTAGACCCTTAAACTCATAACCCCTTCATTCCTTCAAGTATCAACCTTATCATATAGTTACTTAACAAGCTAGGTGTCTTATTAAATTCTCATACCACAATCCATTACACAAAGGGTAGGGTATATCGGGTTTTAATCCATCATCTAGGGTTTTCCACCAAATTGGGTAAATTATGCCATATCTTGCATGAAGTATGAATTGAACCTCATATCGTTCACAAGATAGGAGTAGGTCCCGTTCCTATCAGTTAAGAGATATCATTCATATCGTCCATGTCGTATCACTCACCACTTGTATCAGTTTACCCATCACCTAGGGTTATCCAACTCCATATTGTTTAGAGGGTTCACTATCTCTCTATCATGTAAGAGTTGTAGTCTTGGACTTGTATGGTGTATAAGTGTAAGTGGGTATCTCCCATATTGTGCAAAGGGCATGGATCATATTGTGTATGAGTTAAAATCTATCCCCATATTGGGTTTCATATCGGGTTGAGGTATTTCAACCATATCGGGTTACAGTTTGTTCTTGAATCCATACCTTATATCGTACATAAGTGTTTACTCAATTATTCATATTGTGCATCAGATGTGTGCTTCAAGGTATCATGTACCAGGGGTATATTACCTGATCATATCATGCAAGAGGTACTTGCTTAACTTACTCATATAGGGTTTTCCCCAAACTAGGGTTTTAACATATCAATTTCTTTGAAATTCATACTTGGCACTATATCGTGCATGGGAATCTTTCTTGCCTTCCTATTGTGCAAAGGGTGTAGAGTTAACACCATATCTTATTTAAGATGTGAACTTTATCTCCATATCGTGCAACGAGATATATCTTTCGAAGCATATTGTGCAAGAGATGTTTGCACATACCCATATCAGGTTAGAGGTACTAGTGTGTATGCTTGGACCCGATATCTCTTTATATAGTGATACCATCTTCTTAAAGCTCTAGAACTTCGTTCTAACTATAATAGTCCATGGAAATATATTTAAAAAACTACTAGAACTCATAATTTCATCAACTATTCAAAAATATCTCAGAATTAAAAGTAGATCATTAAGTATAGCAAGTTAGGTGATAAATAATAATATGATTGAGTTCAAGTTATATAACTCACCTTATGAACACCTTCAAAGCTCCAAGATCCAAAGCTTCACATCCTAAGGTTAAAGATGAACTTTTTCAAGGTCCAGGGTTCGTTCACAACTCCTCCATAGACAAGGAATCACGATAGCTAAGCACTTAGTGAAGAAGGAAAGAAAGGAATATTCATAACCCGATATCCTACTTCCACCAAGGTTTAAGATGACCAAAGCCTTACCTAAAGCTTGGTGCTCGAGATTTCCTTTCTCCTTGAGCTACTTTGCATGATAACTTAGGGTCTTTGCATGATATCTCCAAGGGAGATGGTTATGTGGATCGTAAGCTTTCATAAGTTGGTGAAAGATGAAGTTTATATACTTGGTTAAATGAGATAAAGTGTATAAGAGGTGTCTTTACCTCAAGCTACTAGATGACACGTGGACATACATGGTTGACACGTGGCCATGCATGCACACATCTATATATTTCCATTAAAATGTCTTGAGGATAAGATAGGCAAGATATTTCGGCGATCCTTTATCTTCTTTGAAAAGTTTCCTCATCTTTATCTCATCAACAAGGCAACCTGATACACTTTATGTAAGGGCTTTGCAACCCATCATGGACCACCTCCTTGAGGTGCTCTGCCCGTCATGGCCTTTTCCAAGGCTCAACAAAGCAAGAGGATGCCTCTATCATGGCTCCTTGAGTGATAGGACTCCTATGTCAAGCCTACAACCCGATACATCACATATAAAGTTTCTCCTTCAACTCTTTGGTCTTTCCATCACCAAGGGTATAATCACATAAAGGTGATTCAAACACAATGTCTCCTTCTTTCTCTTTCCTCTAAAAGATACATAGAGGGAGTAGGGACACTCTAGAGGTGGTAATTTACATTTCAACCCCATTTATTAGGTAAATTACAAATTGTTCCAAAATTGGTGCACAAAGTACTAGCATTGTCCAAAACAACTTATAACTTGGGATTTAGGATTTCCACAAGCCACAACTTAGCATCACTCTCTTTCTTATGATACTAAAACACTTAGAACACATTATACATGTGACATTTGAAATGTAACCCCTCATCTTGGGTAAATTGCACTTTTCACTCAGACTTTCATATAATGCACAAATAGTTTGCAAATAAGCTCAAACTTGACACTAAACTTCACAAGAAGTCTTAATTACTTTTCAAAAGATTAGAATCAAATTGTAAGTAACTTACTTAAGCAAAACTCCTAGGGTTAAGCCATAACCCAGGTCAGGGGTGTTACAGCTGAGGTCCCTTAAATGTGGTGAGTTGGAAGCTATTCTTCCTTGGTGATCTTTGGTGATTCTTTGATCCTTGGTAAGTAATCCATCTCTTGATTTAGTTTTCTTACAAATCCCTACCCCTTTCTTATTCTCTTGGCCAAATTAATGTTTTTAATGGTGGTCTTTTGAGAAACTTCTCTCATACAGGTCGAATCCATGGTTCTCCATGGCAGTACCTGAGTCAGATGAAGATCTTCTCCCTTTGTCTTCCATCTTGTTCTTTTATGGCCTTGAGATTTGGGTTCTCTTTCTTTCCATTTAACCTATCAATCTTCTTCTCTTTTGAGGTGGTGGCTAGCTTGGTCTTAGTGAAGATCAAGTCTAGGTTTCTTTCTTACTTTGGAGCTCTTTATTTGGGGGAAGTTGCACCATCACCTAAGGCGGGTTATATAACTGTCTCTCCCTACTATTATTGCACTTTGATCCTACCTGCAACTCTTTTCGAAACTTGATTTATTTCTATTGATAATGATATCTTGGTTAGGGATATGTTTCTATAATGATCTTTCATGTACTTGTTCATTTACTTAAACCCTAATTCACTTACCCAAAATCTTAATGTTGGGGATGATGATGTTTTTTCATGCATCTCAACCTTGGTTTTGTGGTTTGGTTCTTGAATCAGTTACCTAGCATGAGGTGGCGTTTGGTTTTTTTTCATGTTCTTAATCTTGGGTATTCATCCCTCAACTCATGGGATTCATGTTGAACACATGTAGCGCTTGATTTTAGGGTTTGCATGATGTTCACCGTAAGTTTTTATATTACTCTTTTAGGGTCACTTTCATTTCGATTAATCATTCACTTTTCTCATGACTTTCTAGTGGTTTTCCCTCTCTTAGATGTTCTTCATGTTGTTACCTAAGTGGTTGAATGATTGGTGATGTTTTGGCCAATGAGTTGGTCACATTGCTTTTGGGGTCTTGAGCAACGTTTTCCCTGGGGTCGCTGACCTTGAGGGTTTCCTTCGACCCTTGGAGGTATTGATTTCTTTTTAGTGTTTAAATAAGGTGGTGCCTTGGTCACTGATGTAAGTTTCTATATGACCATTTGGAAGAGGTGGTGTTTTGGTCACATAAGGTGGTGGTTTTCTATTCGACCATTTGACATGTAGTGATGGCCTTGATCACTGGGTTTGGTCGCTGACTTTAGGTGTGTCTGTGACCTAATGATCTCTTCGACCTCTGGTGTGTTGTGGCGAGTCTTGGTCATTGGTCTTTGTCATGACATTCAACCATCATGATGTATGTTCTTTGACCATATAGCTTGTATCCCAATATGATCTTCAACCAATGATAAACCATGGATGGATGGTACCCATGTCTGATTACTTAGTAATGTGATAGTTGACTATATGCTCCAAGATTGTGGGAGGTAATGATACTTAGGGTTAATACTATATGATGACTTGAAAACCCTGATTGGATGTGTTGTTGAAACCCTAACAATGATTCCAAGTGTATGATGTACTTATTAAAATTTCTTGAAGTAACTAGCATTGTGATGGTGTTTTCTCTATCCTACTTGCACAAACCTAACCTTGTAGGTAATTGAAAGTCATATATAGTGAATACTATTATATGAATAGTGTGTCACAGGTTGAATAATTATCATAGCATGGAATGCTATGGTATTCCTAATATGATATAGAGTGATAAATGTGAGCCTTGTAAAGGCATGATGAGATAATATTGATGTGATTTGGCCTTATGACCTAGACCAAAGGCTTAATGCCTAGTATGAGGTGATATACTCCAGTTATGTGATGAGGGATTGATATCCCCGAGTGATGTGATAAGGTTGATGGCCTTGTATGGCAGTGGTCTCATGTGATGATGTGACAAGTTCTTACATCTTATGTTTTATATCTTCTGGAGTTGATATATGCCCCTATCTTTGTAAAATATATTTATGGTTCATACATTATAACTTGATTGATGCTAAAAGATACCCAATTGGCTTAACTAATCAAGTGAAACCCTAATCATATAGCTTCCCTATGCCACAGATCCATTGTTAGTGTTTGTACCTTACTGGATGGTGAAACAGGTATTCCCAAGGGAAACTAGGAGCACATACTGTTGAGTATGCGAGGTGCAAGTGACTATTTATCCTTGACATATGATCCCAAGTGTTTTGAAAATGACTGTGGCTGGGTCTCGATGATGAGCATGTTATATGATGTGATAGAGGAAAACTATGTTTGCACCTCAATGATTGGGTTATATACCCTATTTTCTAGTGCCATGACTTGTACCAGAGTAGGCTGGGTGTTTTATAGGAGTATAGCTTTGACGGTAAGTTGTTGTCTTTACAGTCTGAGTATATGTCACTACGGTGTAGACTCAAACTGATCGGGTAGTGCATGAGTAGTTCATGAAGTTCGACTCTTCCATTGATTTTGTATGACACCAATTTCAACTTCACAGTGGTCAGTTGGATTTGAGAGGTATGCTTCAAATCTGTAAGGCCAATAGAATATGTAATACATTTGTGTAGTATAATTGCATGGGGTTAAACATGATTCACATTGGATGACCCCTTGCCTTATCTTTGTACTGATGTCTTGAATTATAAGACAAATCAACTATTATACTTGTTGTTCATATTCCTTCTTAAAATATAAGATATTTTACTGCTTAATTGCACATGTCTAAATTGGTTAGACAATTTCAATGGCTTAATTCATATCAATTAGCTGAATCTTCTCAACCGGATAATATATGTTTTTCTTTCTGCTTTAGGTTTATATGTGCTTATAATAGTTGCAGTGGAGAGTTATATAATTGACTGGGATGTTTTCTCTCACCCATGGGTTTCCACATATTTTAGGTTGTCATGCATGATGTGGTAGAGATCGTGCAATTGAGGATGAGCAACAAGAGGGGTGATAGATGTTAAAGGTTGGATATGATACTAGTGTTTTGTAATAGAGTCCTATGCATCATCCCTGTACTCTCAGGTCTTTGGGGAGGTTTTTGGTGGTTTTTTATATCGACATGAGGTTTTGGCAGTAGTCCATTGATGTATAGATATGGCAAGTTAGCAGTGAATAGTAATATGTGTACATCTTTTGGCATGATATATGTAATATAGGGCTTCATGTGGACTCAGATGTGTTAAGTTTCTACATTTTTGGCTATATGAAATCAATTTTAATTTCTTGTGTTATTTGGCAACATGGTTGATTAGTATCAGTTCCATGTTTTGTTTTGAGTAATCTCGCTCTTGTGTTGCGTGTGGCATCATAGTTTGGTTGTTATAGCTTTAGGCTTGTTGAGTCTACAGGGACATACGACTAGGATTTTGTCTGTTCTAGTTTCCTTCGGCATGTCTTATTGTAACTTCTTCTTATGTATAAGAAGAAGAAGAAGAAGAGAAGAGAAGATGGTTGGGGAAGACAAAGGACATGTTGTTGAGCGTAGTGTTGCACCAGGTGGTGGTTCCAGGAGGAAGGGGAGGATGGATGTTGTGCCCGAGATGCCCCAGTTTGACCCATCTGTGGTGGCCAATCCTACTTTTCAATTTATGTTTGGACAGTTCATGTCCTCAATGATGCATATGGTAGATAGAATGCATCCATCCCAATCGAGAGCAATACTCCCAAATGCGGAATCTTTGGGATATGGGAAGGCCTTTGAAAGGCTTAGGCTTGTAGGGGTGGTGGAGTATGCATGTATGAAAGATATGACGGATGAAAATCTATGGTTGATAGAGTTAGATAAGGTCTTCAAGATCCTCAACATCCCTGATGAGGATAAGGTAAGCATGTAGTGTACCTGCTGAAAGGGAGTGTTGGCCATTAGTGGGCCATAGAGGAGGAGAAATGTAAGGCCCCTAAACTTTCTTAATGAGTTGAATAATCTTAATTATCATAATTTAATTCTTACAAACCTGATCTAACTTAGTGATATTCTTTTAAATCATAAGACAAGCTTAAGTTTCAAATTTGGTCCAATTTGGACATTGTTTGAGCAAGTTATGCAATTTTATGCACATTTTATACTTTTCTACAATTTACCCAATTGAGAGGTTTTCCTTATAATTTATCACTTGATTTATGTTCCTTGGATATTCTCTCATAATTATTGAGCTTTTTGAGCCATGGGGCACCTATTTAAACCTTGGTTTGAAGGTGTTTTCCTCAAGGGTATTTTAGGGTTTACCCCTTAATGGATGAGCTACCTTTAGTAGCTATCAACTAATGAATTAATTGTTTTGCTTGTAAATTCAATAAATGAGGGAGAATCATGTCTCTATGAATGTTGGGGGAGCTTCTTGAGTGTGCTTGTATATTCTTAATAGTTTAAGGACAGAGACACTTGGAAAGATACTAGAACTTCAACCTTTTCTTTTTCTTTATCTTAAAGATTCATATAATTATTCCTAAGCACCCAAACGAGCCATTTTCTCTCCACCACTTCCATCCTTCTATGAACCTCATTCTCCCTCTGTGCTTTTGTGAATTTCCTATCCAAGGAATAAGAAATAGGTGATCTTCTTGGAAAAAGAATCTAGGGTTGCAATTGACTTCCTTTTAGGGTTAGAAAAGCTTCCTTCTAGTGATCTTGATCTAAAAGAGTAAGAATCCCCTTCTTTCCTCCATTTATTTATTTTTTATCCTTCCTCCTACCTTTCTCCAAGTCGTAACCATACTATTTCATGGTAGAAATTTCTCTAAAGCTCTAAAACCCTACTTTTCTTGCTCCTTATGCTTAGGGTTTGCTCATTTGATGAAGAAAGGTGCTAAATGGACGAGTTCACAGCCTATACTTGAATTTTATACCCTACCTTCTCATGTTTTCTTCTTTTTGGGATTTCATATTCTCATTATAGGAAAGTTTTATAACTTTCTCCATGTTTATTGCTTACCATAAGCTTGCTAGCTCATGTTCTTGCTTTTAAATGATGATCCATGCGCTAAAAAGCTATGCCTGACTTGGATTTCAATTTTTATAATATTCCTTGTTCTTATTTCAGTTCTATATGAACCTGTGATCATGTGTACATTATTCTTAAGGTATAATATGACTTGGATCAGGTTGGTTTGACAACCGATGGTGCTAAGCACCTATCATCCAATGGTCAATTTTAGGGTTTGAAGCTCCTTTCTTCTATAAACCCATGACCCGATGATGGTACCATTGCAACAACCATATGGTGTTGTTTTCATGACAATTGATGGTCGGGATCAAAGGTGTCATATGATGGTGGCAACCTATGGTTACCACCTTAGGTCAGGTTTTGGATCAATTATAAGTTTAATGATCAACCATTCAGAACCCTACTGATGTTATCAATCAATGATGACATTAACTGATCTAACAACCTATGGTGACTTAATGGTCATTAATTATGGTGGATCAGGTCTCCAAAACCTATGGTGAGTTAATCATATAGTTGTAGCATCAATTAATCCTTAGACCAATGGTTTCTTGGGTTAGTACATGCAATGGTCGGACCTATGATGTAATTGATGGTTTTAACGTATGAACTTGACCCAATGGTCCAGATCTAATGTTTATTCCTCAAATATAGTGAAATGATGGCTAATGTAATATGTTGGTCCTAATAATGTGATTGATAAGGTTTCCTTTATATGATCAAATTAAGGAGCTTTCTTGTTGATAATGGATGACTTGTTTTAAATGAACAGTCGATTGTGGGTTTTACCCTACTCTCAATGGAACTTTTTGTGTTGTTAATCAAGGGATGTCAAGGGTTAGATGGTAACTCTTTCTAGAGAACAAATCAAGGAATTCATAGTTGGTTTATCCAAGGTAAGTTTACTTATATAAACAACTAATGGTCTTACCTTTTAAACATCAAATGGTTCTGGGTGACATTGTGGTATGGTGATATGGGTTGAATGATGATGGAACAAATGGAGGGTTACTCTTATTAAGGAAGTATTACCTATTCATTCATATGAATAGAAGGGATGATAACCATATTGTATTGATATGTTACCCTAATGAGGTATAGCTTGTTATACCTAGCTTTAATATAACTAAATGATGGTAATTGGGTATGAATAGTCTTTGAATGATTAATATAATCATGAAGTACTCTCTTATTGTTGTTGAAACCCTAGTATGCTATAACATGATGGTTACACCTTATTTTATGTGTGGGTTCATACTTGATGATAGTATGAAATGTGATGGTGATTATTCACCTTATGCATCCATAATCCAATGGGGATGTTGTAAGTTAGGGCTTGGGTATACGTGTTAATTCGTAACATTAATATAATTTATCGTGTTGAGTCTAACTCTAATGAAAATAGATAAAGATGAGTATTCATGATTAACATTCTTATATGATGGAATGATGGTGAAATAACCTCCTTAATATGATCATAACCTTAATATGTTAATTGGTGGTTATCATAGCCATATGGTTGATACTTTCTTATGCTAAATATGTGAATTATGAATATGATGAGGGTTAATCATATCTAGATTCCTTGAATGTTGATGTAACAAAGGAATGTTCTTAATGTTAATGTAACCCTTCTATGATAGTTTGTGAATATCTCCTAGCTCATAAATGCAATATTTTGCTGATCTGGTGTATTATATGTAAGTGATGTTATTGAGCCTTGCTATAAGGCATGGAATGATAATGATGATCTTACAGGGAATAGTATGATGGTATTGATGAACTTTGGGCATGGTTGAGCCTTGAATGAGGTGCAATCCTCTTGTGTTGATAAGGGTCGATACCTTGTGATATTTTGAAAAGGATTTATATCTTGTGATAGTATGATGACTAGTGTAGCCTCGTGAATGGCAAGCGAATACTACCATGTGATGATGAGATAAAAAATTATGTTTCACACATTTTATATCTTTTGAAGTTGTGATATTTATATGCTTGTTAGAAGTGAATTAGGGTTTTTATATCCACTTGTTTGATGCAACCTTAATTCACCCAATTGGCATAACCAATCAAGTGAAACTCTAATCATGTAGTGCCCTATGCAATATATCCATATAAGTGTCAGAACTTGCCAGATGGTGAAATGAGTATTCCTAAGGGAAACTCAGAGTGCATACTGATGAGTATGCAAGGTTCTTGTCATCCTGAATTCAAGTGTTTAGGGAGGATGACTGTGGTTGCACTGATAATGATTTGATTTGGCCTTATGACCTAGAAGAGACTTGTTTAACCCATCATTCATTTTATTATGTCATGAACCCACATGAGGTGTACCACAACATGTAAAAGAATTGCATCAAGCTATGATCTCACTGTACAAGGCTTAGAAGCAATCCCGGGTTCCTAAGCCTATCTCTCTAGTAAGACCCTATCCACAGTGGGACTTGGCACGTCTACCTCTCAGCGGCTAATGGGAGCAGCTAGATATCTCATACTCTGCCTCTCAACTTGGGTACTCAGGAGGTGAGTCAAAGTCCTCAGGCTTATTGTGCATCAGTGGACCTACTGACCACTAATCACTACATCATGTAACACCGGTACCACCGACATCCCCAGTTGGTGTTGGGTACCACACAACTGTAAGGAGTCTTCCCTACTGGTCAATACCTCTGCACCCTACTGGTGCGATCTGGCTTACCTCAATTTGGACTACCTCACATAAGAAACCATTTCCTCCCCATAGCGCAGGCCTCATCATGTTAGGATTCTATAGTGTTCAGGGCATCTACATGTCTAATTAACTCTTTAAATTCATGATTCAATCATCACATCAAGATATCATAGTTTGGCTTTGTAAACTGCTCATTTCATAGATCATCTGATAATATTTACTACAACTAAACTATTAAGCATCACCACATCTCAAAGTGAGAAAAATTAATATCACAATTCTTGATTCACTGAACACCATATCCTTAGGGTTTCATTTACCTCATTCACTTATCACATGACTCTCATAAGGATTTAATTTGTCATATACATTCACTAAATAAAGATTGCTTTCAACAAATCATATACAATCAACATATGTATGAAACCCTAGATTTGAGCTGAATTTGGATTACCATGACATTCACTAAGATATCATGCATCAAGAATAACATTGAATAAATAAAGTCTATGATGTCAAGAAAAGTACTTCAAATGGATTTCACAATATCTATTTGCAAATTTCCAACTTTCCTCTCATCTAGGGTTTCAACCTCTTTACTGAGATATCAAGCAAATACTATTCACATTTCGTGAAATCAAAGATAGTATCTGACATATATCTACTTCACATTTAGATAAACAATAATTCATAATCAAGGAGATCCAGATAATGAAATTTCTCTATGTAATTATACAACAACTTCAGTCATAGCTAAAAACCCTGTATTTCAATATATTATTCATTTAGATGGATTGTAACCATTTCTAATATGATCTCATCATCTGAAATTCATCAAAATAGATAAATAATCCATTTCATATCAATTTGCAAAAGCTAGATCAAAAGGAAATTTAAGGTTTGTACTTGCATACTAAGCAATTGAAGATTATTGATGCTTTAACTCATTTTTATGCAATCTACTATTTAAAGGAAGTACCTACTCACCCTATGGTGTGAAATACCTTAAAAACACAGCCCATCTCTGAAAATCTCAAATCCATAGCAAGACCCTAGCAAAATTAGTGATTTTGTCTTTCTTTCAACCCAAAAGGAGGTCTGATGTAGGTAGAAGATGAAGATCAGAGGTTAATCTAAACCTAAAATTCGATGTATTAGGGATTCTGAGCAAGGGGAAATGGAGAGAATGAAGAATCAACGGTTAAAACTACTTACCAAGTTGAATCGATAGAAACCCCTTTGGATTTTTGTCATTCTTCCCCAAAAATCACATAGAAATTTCCTTCCAAGTCTCTCTCTCATTGAGCAAAGAGCCTAAGATGATAGAGGATCGAGTCATGGTTCCAACACACCTTGTTTCGTTGAAAACGTATAAGTATAGCGCGAGATACGATCATTTTACGATTGGCTATCCTGGGCGCATTTGTTACGGTTGCAACACAACATCGTGGTCGCGACACACAACACAGTGTCACAGTCGCGGCACACGACACAGTGTCGGGGTCGAGACACTCTGTACATGTTTACTAAAACGGGCATAGCTCTCTCACTATAATTCTGATTTGGTTCATTCTTTTTTTGTTGGATTCATAATTGAATTCTTTATAGTTTTAAAACATTATTTTGATAATATTATCAATGAATTTTTTTTAGTGATTATTTCCTCCAATGTCATTAACTCTCTTCTTACATACATGTATGGGTTAATTCTATATTAACTCCAACTCAGATCTTTATAGTATGTGCTTAAGTCATGATTATGAGTTTCCCAAACAAGTATTTAAGGTTACTAAATTTAATATAATGCACAAAGTAAAATATTACTAACAAAAGCATATGACAATCTTTAAGATTATCTTAAATCTCTAGGATTACCAACAAAGCTAGGAACGAGTTGTAACAATTCTCCCATTCTAATAAAAATTTCGTCTCAAAATTTCTAAAAGAGGAAAGGATACTTGTTAAAAATCTCTGAATATACTTCCAAAGTAGCTTCTTCTACACCATGAATCCTCCTAAGAACCTTTACTAGGAGTATCTCTCTCTTTTTAAGCTTTAAAATTCCACGGTCTAGAATATTATTTTTAACATTGAGTCATTTTTTTCACTTCTAATCACAATGGATTTTAAGAAAGCCTTCTCAATGATAACAAACAATTCTCTATGCCACAATCAATCATAGGAAAGAGAAATAGAAACAACCATTTTCAATATTTTTATACTCTTGAGGTGTTACCTCAACATTGATAATCAGATCCAACTATCTCAATTCATACAACTCAATACGTACTATTGTTCTATATTACCTCTAAGTCACAAAAAGGAGTTCACCATGTTGTTTGAATTTTACTATTATGATACTCAAATAGCAAAGCACTCATGAGTCAGAAGACTAGATTCAACAACAATTGTGCAATACTAAGCCGGATTACTGATAGGAATGACTAAAACTATCAGACACTTTTAATTAACATATTGGTTGCACATGTTCAACTGTAATCATACGTAAAACCAATTTATATCCCTTAATATACCTTCAACAAATTATGCTTATAAAAACATATTCACGTATTACTGAAAGCCATTGTTTTCTCTTATTTCTCTCCTCATTCAATACTACTTACTTCTCGTTACTTATCCTTCTCATTTTGATCATATAGAATAACCATCCCTAAAATTGAAACATACAAGGTAAGAATATATTATTCATCATTCTTGATATCACTGCAAGAATTTATTTCATATCACACTTCACTCATGTTGTATTTCTCCTTTTGTTCAAAACACACTAGTTACGTTTCAAATTTACTTCTTGCTCTTTCCTCTGAATCATTTCCATATTGTTTATCTACCTTTCAGATTTGCTACCTTTAAACTGTGGATTACTATCAGTGCTAGTTTACTTCTCATAGTGTAAATCTCATGATCTTGTATTATAGAGATGTTATATTCAAGATCAAATCACTAGTGACATCCCTTGAACTACTACAACTCTAAGCATTCTAGGGTTTGGTTCTTATCAGTAGCATGACGATATTATGGTGTGACTTTGCTCCCTTAATTTGAAATTCAAACTTTGGATCTCACAAGTTTTGCTAAAGTATTATTTTTCTTATCACTTGAATTTTCCTTCTCTTACTTGGCCATTCATATATATTACTTTCTTGATTTACCCTATTAGGGTTTCATCATCATATTATGTGTCATTAATACATTTGATAGATGTCTCATCAATGGTGGGTATGCATCATATATGATTCATTTTCTAATTACTACATCCCCATATTACTCTCATTAGGGAGGATATGAAAGATAAGATGATTCTGAGACTTAGAATTTTTATCTTCAATCATTCCCTTAATACATTTCTCGTATGTAGGTTTAATTGGTTATCAACAAGGACACTTGACTAATTATTACTTTCTTGAATCTCGCAACCTCTTTCTTTTATAATCTATATTACTCCATCATGTTTCCAAATCCTTCCTTACTTTCCATAATCCTCTCTCCATATACTACTCTTCCATCTGTCATCTTTAACTTCTAATTTTCTTTTGTGATCATGTTGGTTATTCATGTGTATGATCATGTATACCATGTTGCACATATTTCTTTTTATCCTTATACTAATGTGAAGTTGCAATTCTAAATCAATAATCTCTTTACTAGTTTCACCTCATGTTTGATACATTACATATCCTTCATTTTAAATCAAACGACTCATGCATGGGTCAAGCTTAGTTTCTCTTTCAATCAAGTTTTCCTTCCTACATATAGTCTACCTTTGTATGACTTATTCATTTGTTTAGCTACACTTTTGTTCTTCTTTTAGAAACTAGTTTGTTGTTCTATAGAGACTTAGAATCCAAAGTTAGTAAGGATGAATGTATTAAACTTCATAATAAAGGTATACATTCCATGCTCTCAATTATATCATAACCCTCATTCCTTAATCAAGCTCATCATTTCCAACATTTCTCTTTGTTTCATCTAAGTTTCTTATCCTAGTCTTATGATTTACATGATCATCTAGTTCTCTTCAGTTTAACTCTTCTAAAGACTCTTCACATTTGTGTACTTATTGTACACTTAACTCTTTCCTTCTATTTTCCTTATTCTTTGGAGTACATAAAAGCATTTTACTCGATTATATGATCCATTTATTATAATTGATTCTTACTATATTGGCCTTCCATGTAGTTTTCTCTTATCTTTTCCATTTTTTATATTTAGAGTTCATATAATATTAATCATTAAACTTAATCTCAACCTTATGTCATGTTCCTTTATTCACAATTAAGGGTTTCTCATATGAGGCCCAACAGTTGGATTTCAGATATCAGTTCCAACTGATTCTTAGCTATTCTAATCTTTCCCTTATATTTCAACATCTTAGTGTATGCACATTCTCACTATGGTGTGGGTCTAATTTATCCAGATTCTACTCTTATTATATCTTCAGTAGAACTCATTAGATCCCAGTAATGCATCATGCCAGCCGGACCAGGCCGAATCTACATTCTGAAAGCCAAGAGCTACTCAGTAGGAACTGACTTATATATATCTCAAAGATATAGAAAGAAAATCCACTCAGGTAAACCCATTTAAAGATAGCTTCTGATCTACTTGATACAAATAATGCAAACAATAACTAAATTAATTTCATAATGTACAAGAATCTTAATGGACCATATATATATCTAAGAACTAAATATTTGAATCAAATATATAAGAGCATTTCAAATGATATCCAATCAAAGAAACATATAAAACAAGAGTTACATCACATTCTATTCTTATGCTCAATTCATTTATGTCTTTCTGGTCTTCTAACCGTAATATTTCTGAGGTTTCCCTCCAGCCCATCCTCCCACTGAATGCTTGGCCAAGGCATTCATAGAAAAATAGAAAAAGTAGCTTGATACTAGTCAACCTAGGTATCCAGATATCGGGAAAGGGTACCCAAATACCCAAACTTCCTACATCTATTCACACACCACCTCTTAACTACCACACTTGTAACTCTGACTTTCTATCCTAATGGTCCCTGATGACTCAGCCTAAGATCTGATACCAAGATGTTTAACACAAATCCCGCGATTACCACTAATCATGAGATTAGGGCATAAGTTTGCGGATCATACTTAATACAAAGTTCACTCTCAATTTTTTCCTTTATTTCAAACTCTTTTTTTTCTCGCATTCAATCACATAAACAAACTTTACAAGAGTTTAAACTTTGGTTATTGTAATATGATCTCAACATTAATGATACACATCCATACATTCATTTTGTTTCCCACACTTCCATGTACACACGACATGTTAATCAGATACACTCTCTCTTATTAAGGAAACAAAGATACAAAACATCATTTACAAATCTCTCACATTTATACAAGGACCTAGAGTGACAAGGACTAACTAAGCTTAACTAATCTCATACTTAACTCATATGGAAGATCTACTCTAATGCATTGAACTTCTTCAAGTCCACGTGTTTTCCATAAAAATTGTGAGTACAGGGGTGAGCCTACTTGCTCAGTGAATGAGTACTTCATAGAAATAATTCAAAGCACTTATATAATTACAGATATATTGTCAAGCAATTGATATCAATTATAACAGTTGTAAGCTTAAAGGAGACTAATCATTCACAAACATAAATATGGGAGGATAGTCTAGATATCTACAAGAGTGAATCAATATATGAACATGCTTTATTGATCATAAAGAGACTAATAATTTAGAGACATACAAAGAATAATTGAATAAATACACACTCTTGTTTAACCTCTCATTAATCTTATAATGCCCTAAACCCACATGAGGTGTACCACAACATGTGAAAGAATCGCAACAAATTACGATCTCACTTTACAAGGCTTAGAAGGATGCCTGGGTTCCTAAGTCTATTTCTCAAGTAAGACCCCATCTGTAGTGGGCCCTGGCAGGTCTGCCTCTCGATGGCTAAAGGGAGCGGCCAGATGTCACAAACTCCACCTCTAAACCTGGGTACTTAGGTAGTGAATCAAAGCCCTCATACTTATTATTCAGTAGTGGACCTACTGACCACTGATCACTACATCATGTAACACAGGTACCACTGGCATCCCCGGTTGGTGTAGGGTACCACACAACTATAAGGAGTCTACCCTACTGGTCAAGACCCCCACATCCTACTAGTGCACTCTAGCTTGCCTTGCTCTGGACTACCTCTGGTCGGGAAACGTTTTCCTCCCTACAGTACATGCCACATCATGTGAAGATTCAATAGTGTCCACGAAATCTACATGTCTAATTCACTCTTTAAATTCATGATTCAATCATCACATCAACATACCATAGTTTGGCTTTGTAAACTATTCATTTCGTAGATCATCTGATAATATTTATGACAATTGAACTATGAAGCATCACCACATCTCATAGTGAGAAACATTGATATCACAATACTGGATTCACTGAACACCCTATTCTTAGGGTATCACTTACCTCATTCACTTATCACATGACTCTCATAAGGATTTGATACATCATAAACATTCACTGAATAGAGACTTCTTCCAAAAAATCATATACAATCGAAATATGTATGAAACCATAGAACTGAGCTAAATTTGGATTACCATGCCATTTTCTAAGACATCATGTATCAAGAATAACATTGAATAAATAATGTCTATGATGTCAAGAAAAGCACTTCAAATGGATTTCACAATATCTATTCACAAATTTCCAACTTTCCTCTCATCTAAGGTTTCACCCTCTTTATTGAGATATCAAGCAAACACTATTCACATTCACGAAATCAAAGATGGTATCAGACATATATGTATTGCTCATTCAGATAAACAATCATTCTTAATCAAGGAGATCCAAATTAAGAAATTTCTCTATTTAATTATGCAACAACTTCAGTCATAGCTGAAAACCCTAAATTTCAATATATTCTTGTAGCCTCTACGGCTACTTTTTGAGTTATCATTTAGATTGATTGTAACCATTTCTAATATGACCTCATCATCTGAAATTCATCAAAAGAGATAAATAATCCATTTCATAGTATCTTGCAAAAGCTAGATAAAAAGGAAATTCAAGGTTTGTACTTGCATACTAAAAAAATGAAGATTATTGATTATTGAACTCTTTTTCATGCAATATATTGTCTAAAGGAAGTAACCACTCACCCTAAGGTGTGAAACACTTTAAAAATTCAGCCCATCTCTAAAAATCTCAAATCCATATCAAGACCCTAGCAAAATAAGCAGTTTCTTCTTCCTTTAAACCCTAAAGGAGGTCTGTTGTTGGTAGAAGATGAAGATCAAAGGTTAACCCAAACTTACAATTTGCTAGATTAGGTATTCTGAGCAATGTGAAATGGAGAGAAGGAAGAATCAATGGTTAAACTACTTATTACGTCGAATCTACATCAACCCCTTTGGATTTCTGTCGTTCTTCACGCTCTTCCCCAAAATTCACCTAGCAATTGCCTTTTTGGTCTTTCTCTCATTGAGAAAAGAGTCAGAGATGATATAGGATCAAATTGCGGTTCTAACACACCTCATTTCGTTGAAAATGGATAAGTATAGCCTCAGATATGATCGTTTTACGATTGACTGTCCAGGGAGACATCTTTTGCAGTCGCGAAACTAGCATCATGGTCGTGACATATGTTGCAACATCGCGATCGTGGCACATGATGCAGCGTCATGGTCACAACACTCTGTACATGTTTATTAAAAAGGGCATAGCTCTCTTATTTTAACTCTGATTTGGTTCATTCTTTTTTTATTCATAATTGAATTTTCTACAGTATTACAATATTATTTTGATAATATTATCAAATGAAAAATTATTTATTCATTATTTCCTCCAATGTCATTAACTCTCTTCTTGCATACATGTATGAGTTAATTCCATATTAACTCCAACTTAGATCTTTCTCGTATGTTCAAGTCATGATTATGAGTTGCCCAAAGAAGTATTTAAGGTTAATAAAGTTAAGATAAGGAACAAAGTAAAATATTACCAAAAAAAGCATATGACAACATTTAAGATTATCTTAAATCTATAGGATTACCAACAAAGTTAGGAACGTGTTGTAACAACTAAATAGTATATCCCATTGGGGATGAAGTGGTGATGGTATATGCAACAACTGTGGTGTCCACCTACAATGTTTAGCCATATCTATTGGATGGGAAGGAAATTGGTGAGCCAAAAGATAAACAAAGTCTAAACCAAGAAGGAAAATGAAGGGTAGTGGGCTAAAGATGAAGCTATCAGACAGAGAGGAATCATCGCTACCACGATACATGACTAGAAGCCAGACAAGACAAGAAGTATAAGAATAGAAGGGTGTATGGAGACAGATGTCTAATGGGGTAAAATCCCAGACATAATAAACCAACCCTTTCGATTAATACTTTTATTGGAATTCTTGTGGGGTAGGCAACAAAATCTAAGTAATACTTTGAAGGAGTACATTAGTTTTAATAAAAAAATTGGTGGAGGTCTTGGAGCTGAGACTTTTTAGGGAGAATGCTCTTTTCACCATAACAAGACTAGATTTTGACATATCCCAAAGAGTGGAACAACGAATTTGTTGAAGGGATTTGGCTTATATGCAATTTGGGTGACTGTAAGGTGGAGATCCTATAAAGCCAAATGTAGTTTTCAATTACAGAGTGAATATGAGCTAGCTTCTCATTGTCACGCCCCACGCCACACAAGAGTGAGATTACCCAAAACAAAATGTAGAATTGATATTAATCAACCAGATTACCAGATAACACATGAAATTAAAATTGGTTTCACATAGGCACAAAAGTAGAATCTTATCACATATAAGCCCACATGAAGCCACATGTATTACATATCTCATGCCAAAAGATGTACACATATCACTAATCACTGGCTAACTTTCCACAACCTATTACAAGAGGTAACTTATATATATATATATATATATATATATATATATATATATATATATGTATGTATATATATACATATATATAGATAGATATATAGATATATATACACACACACACACCAACCTTTAATAGCTATTACTCCTCTTGCTTCTCATCCTCAAATGCACGATCTCTACCACATTGTGCACGACCACCTAAAAAATGTGGAAACCCACAGGATGAGACCAAACATCCCAATAAGAGATATAACTCTGCACCACAACTATTATGCGCAAATAAACTTAAAGAAGCACTAAAAACATATATTATCAGGTTAAGCATATTCATCTGAATGATATGAATTAAGCCATTAACATTGTCTAAGATATTTAGGCATTTGCAATTAAGAAATAGAACATCTTATATTTTAAGAAAGAATATGAAGAACATGTATAACAGTTAATTTCTCTTATCGTATTATAATTCAAGAAGTTAGTACAAAGATAAGGCAAGGGGTCATCAAATGTGAATTGTGTTTAACCCTAAGCAATTATACTACACAAAGGTATTGCGTCTTTTGTTTGCCCATAGTATTTGAGGCGTACCACTCAAACCCAATTGACCACTGGAAAGTCAAAATCAGTGCCCTACAAGATCAATGGAAGACTCGGGCTCCATGATGTTCTCCTGCACTACTCGGTCAATTTGAGTCTACACTATAGTGACATATAGTCAGACGACAAAGACAACAACTTATAGTCAAAGCTATAGTCTTCTAAAACACCTAGCCCACCTTGGTACAAGTCATAGTGCTGGAAAATAGGGTATATAACCGAATCATTAAGATACAACCACATATGTCCTCTATCATATCATATAACATGCTCATCATTGAGAACTGACTGCAGTAATTCTCCAAACACTTGGGATCAAGATGTCAAGGACACATAGTCACTTGAACCTTGCATACTCAACCGTATGTGATCTCAGTTTCCCTTCAGAATACATGTTTCCCCATCCAGCAAGGTACTGACATTTAAGATGGATCAATGGCAAAGGGCATGATTAGGTTTCACTTGATTAATTAAGCCAATTGGGCATCTTTTAGCATCAATCAAATTACAACATATGAACCCTAAATATATTCTACAAAGATAGGGGTAAATTACAACTCTAGAAGATATAAATGTAATGTAAGAACTTTTTGAATCATCATAAGACAACATTGTCATACCAGGACATCAACCTTATCACATCACTAGGGGATATCAATCCCTCGTCACATCACTAGAGAACACCTCATACTATGCATTAAGTCTCTTCTAGGTCATAAGGCCAAATCACCTCTCAGTGATTATATATGTGATGAGATTGGAGGACAACTGTCGTTGTACCTTGGATGGTAGGGTATGCGTACCCACCTCCTTTCACTAGTGTTGTGACCTGTACCAAGGACAGACTACACTATTAACAGCTTGACCTTATGTGTCACTATGGCGGACCCGTACTGAGTGAGGGCGGAGAAGATCTTAGGAGTCTGACTCTTCCTAGATCTTGTATGGCACTAATTTTGACTTAGCAGTGGTCAATTGGATTTTGAGTGGTATCCTCAAATTTCTCAGGGCATAATAAAAGATGTAAGACAACCATGTAACATATCTATTTATGGTTATACACAATGCTTCATATTGGATGATAACCCTTGTTTGCTTTCTTTTCACTGAAATCATGTATTGTACAATAAGAGATAACATATATGCTTATGTTGTAGTTATGCTCATGTTGTAAACATGCTTATGTTGTCAAATATACAGACACTGATGGTTAAGATGCTGCTGCTAGCTATGTTTAATCTTGCTAGCCATGCCTATGTAATTGAAATGCTTAAATTGCTAATCATGCCTATGTAGTTCATTGTGTTATGATGTTAGTTCTATTTATGATATAAATCTGTTCCCTTTATTTGAGATGTCAATATTGATAGCCATGTTATCTTGCTAGAGATATTCATGATGTCAGTGATGCTTATTCTAATAGATTGCTTGTGTTTTTAGCAAGGAATATGATGATAGTAAGATTAATGATAATAGTTGTTATTAGATGAAATATGATGATATTTGAGTAGATATCTATCCAAAGAAATGGATTTACTTATTATCTATATATGCATTGATGATCCTACTTGTTTCTAAGATTAATTGCTTAATCTATTTAGCATACTTGAACTATTGAATCTGTTCAATTGATTATTAAATACTTCAACTGCTTAGTTATCTACTATTTAAAATGTTGTAATCAATAAGCGTTGTTGGAGGTTATATCTCTTGTTGGGACATGGGTCTCACCCTTGTGGTTCGCCACATCTTTTTGGGTAATTTGAAGTGACGAAAGAAAACATGTGGCAGCAAAGAGGAGCTATAGTAATGAATCTTTGAGAAAGTTGATTAGATGTCTAGTGTGTCCTAGAGTCATCCCTGTACTCTCAGGTCTGGGAAGGAAATGTTTGTATATGGTGTTTCAAACAAATTGGACTTTTATTAGCATATTAATGCTTGTTTGTGTAGCATATATGAATATTGTTCTCCTGTGTATACATGTTGTGGATAAGGTGATAGAACAATTTGTATCAAATTCTTGGTATAGTATGGATAAAAGAAAGATTTTGGGCTCTTATGCAAATGTTTATGAGCAGGTGCTGACATTGAAATCAATTTTAATTTACCCATATGTTTGGGTATGTGGTTAATTGGTGATTGATTGTGTTTTATTATTTGAGTAATCTTGTTTAGAGTAACAGGTTCTCACAAGAAAAGGCCTAGTGTGGTTGTCAATTGGGAAGAGTTCTGATGGGAGTTCGTGAATCTAGATAAATTAGACCCACACCATAGTGAGAATGTTCATACACTAAGATGTTGAAATATAAGGGAAAGATTAGAATAGCTAAGAATCAGTTGGAACTGATATCTGAGATCCAACTGTTGGGCCTCATATGAGAAACCCTTAATTGTAAATAAAGGAACATGACATAAGGTTCAGATTAAGTTTAATGATTAATATTATATGAACTCTAAATATAAAAATGGAAAAGATAAGAGAAAACTACATGGAAGGCCAATATAGTAAGAATCAATTATAATAAATGGATCATATAATCGAGTAAAATGCTTTTATGTACTCCAAAGAATAAGGAAAATCGAAGGAAAGAGTTAAGTATACAATAAGTACACAAAAGTGAAGAGTCTTCAGAAGAGTTAAACTGAAGAGAACTAGATGATCAGGTAAATCATAAGACTAGGATAAGAAACTTAGATGAAACAAAGAGAAATGTTGGAAATGATGAGCTTGATTAAGGAATGAGGGTTATGATATAATTGAGAGCATGGAATGTATACCTTTATTATGAAGTTTAATACATTCATCCTTACTAACTTTGGATTCTAAGTCTCTATAGAACAACAAACTAGTTTCTAAAAGAAGAACAAAAGTGTAGCTAAACAAATGAATAAGTCATACAAAGGTAGACTATATTTAGGAAGGAAAACTTGATTGAAAGAGAAACTAAGCTTGACCCATGCATGAGTCATTTGATTTAAAATGAAGGATATGTAATGTATCAAACATGAGGTGAAACTAGTAAAGAGATTATTGATTTAGAATTTCAACTTCACATTAGTATAAGGATAAAAATAAATATGTGCAACATGGTATACATGATCATACACATGAATAAGCAACATGATCTCAAAAGAAAATTAGAAGTTAAAGATGACAGATGGAAGAGTAGTATATGGAAAGAGGATTATGGAAATTAAGGAAGGATTTTGAAACATAATGGAGTAATATAGATTATAAAAGAAAGAGATTGCGACATTCAAGCAAGTAATAATTAGTCAAGTATCCTTGTTGATAAACAATTAAACCTACAAACAAGAAATGTATTAAGGGAATGATTGAAGATAAAAATTCTAAGTATCAGAATCATCTTCTCTTTCATATCCTCCCTAATGAGAGTAATTTGGGTATGAAGTAATTAGAAAATGAATCATATATTACGCATACCCACCATTGATGAGACATCTATCAAATGTATTAATGACACATAATATGATGATGAAATCCTAATAGGGTAAATCAAGAAAGTAATCTATATGAATGGCCAAGTAAGAGAAGGAAAATTCAAGTGATAAGAAAAAGAATACTTTAGTAAAACTTGTGAGATCCAAAGTTTGAATTTCAAATTAAGGGAGCAAAGTCACACCATAATATCGTCATGCTATTGATAAGGACCAAACCCTAGAATGCTTAGAGTTGTAGCAGTTCAAGGGATGTCACTAGTGATTTGACCTTGAATATAACATCTCTATAAAACAAGATCATGAGATTTGTACTATGAGAAGTAAACTAGCACTGATAGTAATCCACAGTTTAAAGGTACCAAATCTGAAAGGTAGATAAACAATATGGAAATGATTCAGAGCAAAGAGCAAGAAGTAAATTTGAAATGTAACAAGTATGTTTTGAATAAAAGGAAAATACATCATGAGTGAAGTGTGATATGAAATAAATTCTTGTAGTGATATCAAGAATGATGAATAATCTATTCTTACCTTGCATGTTTCAATTTTAGGGATGGTTATTCTATATGATCAAAATGAGAAGGATAAGTAACGAGAAGTAAGTAGTATTGAATGAGGAGAGAAATAAGAGAAAACAATGGCTTTCAGTAATACGTGAATATGTTTTTATAAGTGTAATTAGTTAAAGGTATATTAAGGGATGTAAATTGGTTTTACGTATGATTACAGTTGAACATGTGCAAGCAATATGTTAATTAAAAGTGTCTGGTAGTTTTAGTCATTCCTATCAGTAATCCATCTTAGTATTGCGCAATTGTTATTAAATATAGTCTTCTGACTCATGAGTGCTTTGCTATTTGAGTATCATAATAGTAAAATTCAAAACAACATGGTGAACTCCTTTTTGTGACTTAGAGGTAATATAGAACAACAGTACGTATTGAGTTGTATGAATTGAGATTGTTGGATCTGATTATCAATGTTGAGGTAACACCTCAAGAGTATAAAAATATTGAAAATGGTTGTTTGTATTTCTCTTTCCTATGATTGATTGTAGCATAGAGAATTGTTTGTTGTCATTGAGAAGGCTTGCTTAAAATCTGTTGTGATTAGAAGAGAAAAAAATGACTCAATGTTGAAAATAAAATTCTAGACCGTAGAATTTGAAAGCTTAAAAAGAGAGAGATCCTCCTAGCAAAGGTTGTTAGGAGGATTCATGGTGTAGAAGAAGCTACTTTGGAAGTAGATTCAAAGATTTTTAACAAGTATCCTTTCCTCTTTTAGAAATTTTGAGACGAAATTTTTATTAGAAGGGGAGAATTGTTACAACCCATTCCTAGCTTAGTTGGTAATACTAGAGATTTAAGATAATCTTAAAGATTGTCATAAGCTTTTGTTAGTAATATTTTAATTTGTGCCTTATCTTAACTTTAGTAACCTTAAATACTTGTTTGGGAAACTCATAATCATGACTTAAGCATACTATAAAGATCCGAGTTGGAGTTAATATAGAATTAACCCATACATGTATGCAAGAAGAGAGTTAATGACATTGGAGGAAATAATCACTAAAAACATTTCATTGATAATATTATCAAAATAATATTTTAAAACTATAAAGAATTCAATTATGAATCCAACAAAAAAAGAATGAACCAAATTAGAGTTATAGTGAGAGAGCTATGCCCTTTTTAGTAAACATGTACAGAGTGTCTCGACCCCGACACTGTGTCGTGTGCCGCGAATGTGACACTGTGTTGTGTGCCACGACCACGATACCGTGTTGCGACCGTAACAGATTCCGCACAGGATAGCCAATCGTAAAATGATCATATCTCGTGCTATACTTATACGTTTTCAACGAAACAAGGTGTGTTGGAACCATGATTCGATCCTCTATCATCTTAGACTCTTTGCTCAATGAGAGAGAGACTTGGAAGGAAATTTCTAGGTGATTTTTGGGGAAGAATGACAGAAATCCAAGGGGGTTTCTATCGATTCAACTTGGTAAGTAGTTTTAACTGTTGATTCTTCATTCTCTCCATTTCCCCTTGCTTAGAATCCCTAATACATTGAATTTGAGGTTTGGATTAACCTCTGATCTTCATCTTCTACCTACACCAAACCTCCTTTTGGGTTGAAAGGAAGACAAAATCACTGATTTTGCTAGGGTCTTGTTATGGATTTGAGATTTTCAGAGATGGGCTGTGTTTTTAAGGTGTTCTACACCATAGGGTGAGTAGGTACTTCCTTTAAATAGTAGATTGCATAAAAATGAGTTAAACCATCAATAATCTTCAATTGCTTAGTATGCAAGTATGAACCTTAAATTGCCTATTGATCTAGCTTTTGCAAGATGATATGAAATGGATTATTTATCTATTTTGATGAATTTCAGATGATGAGATCATATTAGAAATGGTTACAATCCATCTAAATGAATAATATATTGAAATACAGGGTTTTTAGCTATGACTGAAGTTGTTGTATAATTAAATAGAGAAATTTCTTTATCTGGATCTCCTTGATTATGAATGATTGTTTATCTAAATGTGAAGTACATATATGTCAGATACTATCTTTGATTTCAGGAAATGTGAATAGTATTTGCTTGATATCTCAGTAAAGAGGTTGAAACCCTAGATGAGAGGAAAGTTGGAAATTTGAGAATAGATATTATGAAATCCATTTGAAGTGCATTTCTTGACATCATAGACTTTATTTATTCAATGTTATTCTTGATGCATGATATCTTAGTGAATGTCATGGTAATCCAAATTCAGCTCAGTTCTAGGGTTTCATACATATGTTGATTGTATATGATTTGTTGAAAGCAGTCTTTATTTAGTGAATGTTTATGACAAATTAAATCCTTATGAGAGTCATGTGATAAGTGAATGAGGTAAATGAAATCCTAAGTATAGGGTGTTCAGTGAATCAAGTATTGTGATATCAATTTTTCTCACTTTGAGATGTGGTGATGCTTAATAGTTTAGTTGTGGTAAATATTATCAGATGATCTATGAAATGAGCAGTTTACAAAGCCAAACTATGATATCATGATGTGATGTTTGAATCATGAATTTAAAGAGTGAATTAGACATGTAGATGCCCTGAACACTGTAGAATCCTAACACGATGAGGCATGCGCTATGGGGAGGAAATGGTTTCTGATGTGAGGTTGAGGTAAGCCAGAGCGCACCAGTAGGGTGTAGAGGTATTGACCAGTAGGGAAGACTCCTTACAGTTGTGTGGTACCCAACACCAATCGGGGATGCTGGTGGTACCGGTGTTACATGATGTAGTGATTAGTGGTCAGTAGGTCCACTGATGCACAATAAGCCTGAGGACTTTGACTCACTGCCTGAGTACCCAAGTTGAGAGGCATAGTATGAGATATCTGGCTGCTCCCATTAGCCGCTGAGAGGCAGACGTGCCAAGGCCCACTGTGGATAGGGTCTTACTAGAGAGATAGGCTTAGGAACCCGGGATTGCTTCTAATCCTTATACAGTGAGATCATAACTTGCTGCAATTCTTTTACATGTTGTGGTACACCTCATGTGGGTTCATGACATAATAAAATGAATGAGGGGTTAAACAAGTGTGTGAAGTTATTCAATTATTCTTTATATGTCTCTAAATTATTAGTCTCTTTATGATCAATAAAGCATGTTCATATATTGATTCACTCTTGTAAATATCTTGACTATCCTACCATATTTATGTTTGTGAATGACTAGTCTCTTCAAAGATTACATCTTTTATAATTGATATCAATTGCTCGACAATATATATGTAATCATATAAGTTCTTTAAACTATTTCTATGAAGTACTCATTCAGTGAGCGAGTAGGATCACCCCTCTACTCACAATTTTTTGGGAAAACACGTGGACTTGAAGAAGGTCAATGCACCAGAGTAGATCTGCCACATGAGTTTAGTGTGAGATTTGTTAAGTTCAATCGACCCCTATCACTCTAGGTCCTTGTATAGATGTGAGAGATTTGTAAATGATGTTGTGTATCTTTGTTTCCTTAATAAGAGAGAATGTATTTGATTATCATGTTGCATGTACATGGAAGTGTGAGAAACAAAATGAATGTATGGATGTGTATCATTAATGTTGAGATCATGTTAGAGTAACCAAATTTTAATTCTCTTGTAAAGTTTGTTTATGTGATTGAATGTGAGAAAACAAAGAGTTTGAAATAAAGGAAAAAATTGGGTGTGAACTTTGTATTAAGTATAATCCTCAAAATTATGCCCTAATCTCATAATTAGTGCTAATCGTGGGATGTGGGTGTAACGTTAGTGTTCGTTATCTCCCCTTGTTGATTTCACGTTCGAGCTCTACTCCTTGTTTCTCATTGCTGAATTTTCTTTTGTGTTGTTTACCTCCTGCTGTGATATCCTTCAGAACTTGGCTTTCTTCGTTTCTATTTTTAGTCTTTAATTTCTTCTTCTTCCATATATGGGATGGTATTTTTTCACCACTTCCCACTTCCATTGTGACCCCTCTTCTCCTATCACTTGTTCCTTCTCCTCATTCTCTGTCTTCAAAGACTAAATTTTATTATTTCTACTTCTCCCTTATAGTTCTTGTGCCCTCCCTTCTCCTACCTCTGTCCTCCTACAATATTTTGTTGCTACACATGAACTCCTTTCACATAATAGGTCAACCACCTGACCTCTTGTGTAGCGTCCTCTTCCTCAACACCTAATTCATGCTTCCTCTATAATGTTGGCTTCATTGTAATTTGGAACTCTATACGATGTAAGACATTCTTTATTAGCATGAACCATCATCCCACACTCTGGTCATACATTTGGAATGGATAATTATTCCACCTTAAACTTGTATCTATTTATGATGATGGAGGGATGCACTGGCTTGTCAGTCCTCACTTCTATGGATAGCCTGGTGAATTTGCTTCTAGTCTTATTTTTTGAATACCCACCCACCTTTATCAGTTGTCCCAATGCCTCATTAATCTTCTCAAATATGTACTTGTTGTATAGGTGTATGGGGGGGATAAGTACCCTTATCCATGACACAAGATTGTTTAGTAAACATGGCATTGGCTGGAAAGAGGGCTCCCATGGCCATACCATCACACAACTATTGAATATGACCCAGGGACCCAAAGTTGGTGCTTTGTCATATTCTTGCTTGTAGGTAATCTATGATATATAGCAATAGTTGTTGATTTCATGCATTTCTAATCTCCCCACTAGATTCCATAAGCGACATATTCTCTCCCTCATTTTGATATAACAAATTTGTTTCCCACTTAATGATTATTGCATATTACCATGGCTTTTCTAGAATGGAATTTGCCTCTGCGGAAATGAATAGTTCAGGATAACCCCTTTCATATGTTAGTTCAATGTCCTCTAGATCTATTCTTCCATACTAATGTTTCATGATTATGAAATATTCTCAATTCATGTCGATCGTTTGGTTGGCTACTTCCCATTTGAAGCTCTTCTTTCCACATATTATTATTCAATCCTCATTGCAATCTAAGCAATATGGTATGTCATGGTCATGTGTTCCAACCTCCAAGTCAGGGAACATGTTTCTAGTCAGGTTTGTGCTACTCCCATATGCCTTATTCTTCCATTCCTATCATGTCGGTGAACAAGAGATTGAGTCCCAATTATGGAACCAGTAGTCGAGCCCCTCTACTTGTGATCCCCCTCATTGGTGGTAATCTACTTCTTCTACTAGTGGGACTACCATGTGTACTACGACCTTCTCCATCTCCCATCCCAATCTCCTCCTCATGGGTCCCGGGTGCCTCCCCTTCCTAGGGCTCTTCCCTGGTTGGTAGCATGATCACCATTACACCCCTCACTCCTCTACATTATTTTCCTTAAAATTTAATATTTAAGTTTCCATAAATCTAACCATGGTAGATTCTTTTATTTTAAGAGAAAACAATGTTGAAGATTCTATATGCTCAAATTAGTAATACTATAGCTAAGAAAGACAACCTTGTAGGATTTGGCATCCAATTTTTCAAGAGAGTCCTTGGTGTTTAAAGCAAAGCATGGACAACCAAAAATACGAAAGAATTTAATAGTTGACTTTATACCAAGCCATATCTCATAGGGCATTTTCTTACGAAATGGATGAGTAAAAATAAATGGCATCATCCCATAATTTCTTGGGTGTATCATACTCCACGTGCATTGTCTAAGACATCTCTTACAAAAACCTATCATTATTGTCTACAACCCCATTTAGTTGAGGTGTAGGTGGAGGATGGTTGTGCATATAATCAGGTTCCTCATAAAACTTTTCAAATGAAACATTTTATAATCTCTCCCATGATCACTATGTATAGAGAGTATTTAGCAAGACACTTTATTTTCAATCGATTTAAAAAAAAGTTGAGAAAACATTAAGTGTGTCACTTTTCACAACCCAAAAGGAAGTCTAAGTAAAATGAGAGAAATCATCGACAATATCCAAGAAATACTTTCTACAATGAAGTGTTTGGATCCTCATAGGTCCAAGTAGATCAATTTCAAGAATTTCATGAGCTCTTTTAGTTCTAAGGACTCTATTGGACTTAAAGGAAGACTTAGTTTTTCTTTCCTTGTGTACAAGGTTGTCATTCCTCACCCTTTTCAAAGTCCAATTTAGTAATACCTTTGACATATTCCTTTTTACTCAACATTTTCAATTGTTGAATATTTCAATGAACAAGCCTACAATCCCATAATGATATATCATTCTTATAAACTACAAGGCACTCATCAACAATAGGCTTAAAGAGATAAGAACAATACTGTAAAGATTTAAAACTGTAGTTCCTTATGACATTGTAAGTGGGGGAATCTAGAAGCAGACATTCAAGAGAGGTAAAAGACAAGATAACAATGGTCACATAATTAGAAAACAATGATTAAATTGAGATGTTTGTCATATACAATAAGTACATTCTTTATGCATAATGACCTACCTACATCACCTTCACCAATTACCTTACCCTTCTTTTCATCATTAAATGTCAGCGATCCACCTTTGCTCCTTGTATGAGTGTTCAAGTGGGTCTTTTCTCCATTCATGTGCTTGTAGCATCCACTATCAACTATTCATTTCCCATTAGCCTAAAACAAAAGAAAAGGTTGGTGCCCAATATGTTATGGGATCTCGGGTTAGCATGGGGATCCATATCATCTTAGGGTTAGTCCCCTTCTTTGTTTAAGGAATAAAGGAAGAATGGTGTTCATCACAATTACAGTGAGCATAAACCATATTGGTGTTAAGGAAACAGACTCTCCAAAGAGTCTTGGTGGTCTGTTACCCTTTTTTCTATTTCTTTTTATCTTTTCCACCCTCAAATCCCAAATGACTTCTACCCACATGTTGTGTATAGTTATCTAAGACTTCATGGATGGATTTCTTCCCTTAGAGAATTTTTCCCAAGGAATCTCTAAGTATATGATTGTCATCACTAAAAGTATTAACAATAAAAGAAAGACTAGCATGATCGTCTTGAGCATGTAAAAAATCAGCCTCCAGATAGAGGGTGTTATTTAAGTAAGAATCCTTCTCAAGAGTAATACTAGAAACTTCCTTAGTAGGAAATATACGTATAGATTTAGTATCACTAAATTTGGCAAGAAATCTAGATTTTTCAGCTTTAAGCAATGTGAGTTCATCAAGGTAAGTATGGTTTTTAGTCTCAATCACTTAAAATTGTTTAAAATAAACTCCATTTTCAATTTCTGATCCATTATATTGAAGAACAATAATAAGATTAAGATCTTGTAAAGTATCTATTCTACGCATAAAAGTATTTTATTCTTTGCTCATGCACTTCTATTATAGCATACAAGTCAAATATAATTTTACCTAATCCTTTAATTTTAGACTTGTATTTAGAGTAATAAGAACGGGAAGCATGGATAATTTCAATAAGAGCATCTTTAGAAAGATCATTGAGGTTTACCTCACTTACCTCAATCACTTCCTAGCTTTTTCTTTCCATAATTGTCATATGTCATTCATCTTCATTTGAGCATAAATCACGTGATAAAGACTTCTTAAGAATAATGGGTTCTTTCTTTTCCCTTTCCATCTTTCTTGACCCTCTTCTTGTACCTACCTTCCTTGTGGCAATCATCCTTCTTCCTGTGATTGCTCTTGTGGTGGTGCTTCTTATTTTTTATGCATTCTTATGTTGTAGGACCCCTTTTTCCAAACACATAGAACCTATGAGTAGAAGAGGAAGGTTTACCCTAGAAAGTTTCCCTTTGGAGTAGTGTGCTTCAATGTCACTTGGGGACCCATCTTCACTTGATGAAGGAAGAGATTAGCTCATGGCTTGTTCTTGCATTGGTGCTTCAACTTGATCTTTGAAGGAAGCCTCCTCCTTCTACTTCGAGTATTTCTCTCTTCTTTTTCTTCTTCCTCTTGTATTTGAGTCTCACCTCGAAGAATTAAAAACATTCTATGATTTCTTCAATGGGGAGAATGGAGAGGGTCTTAGTTTCTTCTATGGTTATGACCTTCTTATTTTAAATGTGAGGAATTTAATTAAGAATCCTTTATTTTACCTTTCATTTATCCATGTCATAAATTTCACAAAAGTGTTAATCCTAGCATAAATTTCAACCATTTGTTTCTTTTCCATCTAAAAGGCTTCAAAGAGTTGGGTGAGCATGTAGACCTTGCTTTATTTGGCTTTCCCGTCCCTACATAGGTAATGCATAGATTTTACCATATGTCATTAATTGTGTCCCAAGAAGAGATGGGGTTGAACTTAGTTAAATTAAATGTGGAGTAAAGGATGCTAACTGCTCTAGCGTTGAGTCGTGCCTTGTTCATGGTTGTCTCATTCCAAGTGCTCATCTCTGCTCCTAGTGGTGTGTAAGGGAGACCCACCACCTTCCACTTGTCAAAACTCATAAATTGTATGTAGCATTGCATCTTTATCATCCAACGAAGGTATTTAGTGGCTTCAAAGATGGAAGTACGTATCAAAAAGCCACCCTCAATGTTGAGAACCAAGTAGGTTTTCCCCATCTTCTCTTACTCGTGGGAGTAGTGTTTTGAAGAAGATCTTTCTCCGATACCAATTCTTGGATACATGGGATATAGAATTGAATGAATATAACTAAAAACACATGCAGAAAACTTGTTAGACCTTTAAAGTATATTAAAGTTTTTGGGCAATTAAACATTCATAGAAAGGATGTGAGAGATCAAACAAGAAAAAAATAACACAATCAATTATAGTGGTTTAAACTTTGAAACTTATACATATACTCCATTATCTAGAGAGTTTAACCTCTAGGATTTCCAACCGTGAACACCACCATACATTCACTAGTAAGAGAAACACCATATTACCACAATTTTCTAGATCAGGGGCTAAACAAGCTTCCCTTTTAGGACAAGGGAGCCAACAACCATCCAAGGACTTAAATATTCACCAACTATGAGTCTTCAACCATCATGCAAGGACTTAGCCACTCTTGAAGAGGATCTTTCACCTTGATATGCACATACTTAGTCAAAGAGAGAGCCTCAAATTAAGCATTATGAATAAATATTGGGAGAAGAGTGAATGGAGAGCTTCACACATGATTATAATGATCACAACTCTATTATAGAAAGTCATAAATCACTCTAATGAAAGTTGAGAAATAATCAATCATAAGGTATATTAGGATATCTTGTACGCACAACCGCTAAACTACAACATAGGAACATAGAAGGCAAACTTGGAATTAATTAAAAGGGTCCCTATTTATAGTTGAGGTTCCTTAATAACCAATTGAGACACTTAGATTGCATTTAGACATTGTTGTTTTTCCAACATATCTATCTTTGAAGTTTTCACCCCTTCAAATGGCTAAATACACTTTTTTTCACAATACACTCTTGTGAAACAAGTTGCCTTTTCGGAAATTCAACCAATAGCATTAATTGTCAAGACAATCACACATGTCAGTAAGTTTCTAACTAACAAGAAACTCGACTGACAGATGCTCCTGTGAAGATAGTAATTGTCTATTGAGTTACTCTTGGGGAAAACTTGTCCTATAGAAGTTCTAGTAAAACCCATAATTTGTCTATTGATTGAGTTACCCCCAGGGAAATATTGGATGAAAAACCTCCCTAATTTAGCTAAGACAAACACCTTAAGAATGTACATATATTCAATTCAGATGACACTAGTTATCCACTAATCTTGGTTACAATTCACACAATAAATATGTATGAATTGCAAAAAAATTTTAATAGAGAATCTATTTATTCTTCGAAACTTGAATATAAGCTGAATTTGACTTGTTCGTTGGCAAACTAGGGCTTGATAATTTCATCCTTTTAGTGTACTTGTATATCTTAAACTAATCTCAAATAAACAAGTTGGATACAAATGAATGGAATCTATGTCAAATTCACCGCCTTCTTGATCATAGGATAATGAAATATTTCAAGCTCAAGGGGCCCTACTAGATCTACGAGGTTCTTATATCACATGAGAGTCTTAATATTCCACAATAGTTTGTGAGTCTCCATTTTCCTTTTGGACCTCTACAGGTTCAATGTTTTCTTATTGATCTTCAACCTCTGTGAGTTCAACTTTTCTCCCACTTATTACATTGGAAATAAATTCCTTTTTTAGGAATACACCATCCCTGGAAACAAAAACATTGTTTTCAAATGGAGTAAAAAAATATTATCCCTTAGTTTCTTAGCATATCCTACAAAATAACTTTTATCAGATTTGGGTCCAAAATTTTCATGAAACTTCTTTGTTACATAAGCTTCACATCCAAAAATCATCATAAAAGACACATTAAGATGTTTCCCATACCATATCTCATATGGTGTCTTTTGAACTGATTTAGATGGTATGTGATTAAGAGTAAACACTGTGATTTGTAGAGCATGTCCCCAGAACGAAATTGGATGATCAACTAAAATAGTCATTTATCGCACCATATCTAGTAATGTTTGATTTCTTATGATGACCGCACCATATCTTATAATGTTTGATTTCTTCTTTCTTATACACCAATATGTTTTGGTGTTCTAGGTGGAGTCTATTGTGATACGATACCACGGGCTCGTAGGAGGTCCTAAAACTCTTATCTTAAGTATTCTCCACTTCGGTCAGAACAAATTGCCTTACTACTTTACTAAGTTAGTTTTGTACTTCATTCATGAAATCCTTGAACCTTTCAAGGGTTTCTAACTTATGTATCATCAAGTAAATATAACCATACCTACTTAAGTCATCCGCAAAGGTAATGAAGTATTGATATCTACCTCTAGCATTTGTTCTAAAGGGACACACATGTTAGTATGTATGAGTCTTAATAGATAACTTGTCCTCTCACAATCGCCAGTGAAGGGAGTCTTTTTCATCTTGCCCAAAAAACAAAATTCACATGACTCTATTGATTTGAAATAAAAAAGTCCAAAAAACCATCTTTATGGAGTCTGAAGATGTGTTTCTCATTTTTGTGCCCTAAATGACAATGCCAAAGGTATGGTTTTGTTCAAATGTATGATTATTGAATTAGATAGATGGCCAGTCCATTAATGAGGTTATTGAAGAATCTTCTAAGAACATATGCCTTATAGTTCTTGACAATTAGGGGATACCCACCTGATTGATTGAGTTGTTAATTACAATAATCATTAAAATATCATAGAGATGAAACCTTGTAAAGTTACATATGATAAGAGATACATGATGTTCTATGTTTGGTAAGATCCAGAAAGTATGCCCTATAATGTGGGGTACAACAAATAGTATAGTCTAGGATGGTAGTTAGAGTCCCAAGTTGAAAGGTACTGCCAGATGTACATTTGGCACAACCGTTGTTATGTTGAACCAAGGTGACACATGCATGATTTGATGGAGATGAATATGTCTTTCTATGAGAATGATGTGACATCACCATGGGATGAAAGTAACCATGTTAAGATTTAGGATGATGTGCATGAGAAGTATCCAACTATGTGTACCTTGGATTTTAGAGGCAAAATCCCTATTAGGGATTTGTGGTTGTGAGACCCCTAACCTTGCTTGAATGGCTGAACATGATTAATGACCATAATTGAATGCTTAGAACCATAATATAACCTTTTAATATTTTTTAGTATCACGTGACAAGCTTAAATTTCACATTTGGTCCAATTTGGACACTGTCTATGGAAGTTATGCAATTTTATGTAGATTTTGAACTTTTATGCTATTTACCCAATTGAGAGGTTTTATTTCTAATTTTTCACTTGTATTACTGTCCTTGAATGTTTTCTTATCATTCTTGAGCCTTTTGAGCCATGGGGTGCTCAATTGTACCTTGGTTTGGAGGTGTTTTCTTCAAGGGTATTTTAGGGTTTACCCCTTTATGGATGAACTACCTTTAGGAACTATCAACCATTGGTTTATTTGATTGGCTTTGAAGTTCAACTAATGGTTCCTAAGCAGGTATCCATGAACAGTAAGGAAGCTTCTTGTGTGTTTTCTTGTATATCCTTAATAGTTTTAAGGCCATCGACACATGGGGAGCTACTTGTACACCTCATGCTTCTTATATGCCTTATACTCCAAGCTTTAAATATCTACCCTTAAGCTCTTAAATGAAACTTTTTATCTATACCACTTCCCTCCTTCTAAGAGCATCATTCTTCCTCTATTTTTCTATGGAGATTATATCCAAGGAAGAAAAAGGTGTGGATTTTCTTGGTAGAAGCATCTTGGTTATGATTTGCTTCCTTTAGGGTTTCTAAAGCTCCTTCTTGGTGATTTTGACCTAAACGAGTAAGTATCCCTGTATTTGAGTTTAAAAGTGACTCTTTCTAGGTCACAAATCAATTTCTTTACATGTGGTTTGTTAAGGTGTTTACATATGTAAATAACCAATGGTCTTACCTTTTCAACATCCAATGGTTTTGGGTCATGTTGTGGTGTAGTGATATGGGCTGAAAGATGTGGGTTGGATGATGATGGAACAAATGGAGGGTTACCCATAATAAGGTAGTCTTACCTTTCCATTAATATGAATAGAAGGTATAATGACCATATTGTTATGATATGTAACTCTAATGAGGTATATCTTGTTATATCTAGTCTTAATATAACCAAATGCTGGTAAGTGGTTATGGATAGTCCTTGAATGATGAATACAATCATGGAGTACTCTCTTTTATGGTTGAACTCTAGTATACTATAACCCAATGGTTACACCTTGAGTTATATGTGGATTCATACTTGATAATGGTATGGAATGTGATGATGATCCCATGCCTTATGCATCCATGATTATATGGGGATGTAATGGGTTAAGGTTTGTGAATTAATGTTGAACTATAACTTCAATGTAACCTACCTTGTTAAACTTAACCCTAACACAATTAGAGAATGGTGGTTAATAATGTTATCCTTTCCTAAATGAATAATATAATGACGGAACATCCTTCCTAGTGATTTATTAAAACTCTAATGTGTTAACTGGTAGTCATCATAGCTTCATGATCTATGTTACTTGTTCTAAACTTGTACATTATAAGTGTGGTGATGTCCAATTATACTTGGCTTCATTATAACTTGATATAATAAGAGAGTGCTCTTAAATGCTAAGATATTCTTGTAATATCATCTTGTTAACATATTTTAGTTCTTTAATGCCAATTATGTTGAGCCTGTGAATTAAATGTGTGATGGTGTTTGTTAAGTTTTGCAATAAGGCATAGAAAGATAATGATGAACTTGTAGGAAATGATATTATTGTCTTAGTATCCCTTTGGAATGGTTGATCCCTAAATGAGGTGTAATCCTCTTATGTTGACAAGGGTTGATATCGTATGGTAGTGAGATAAGGATTTATATCATGTGATAGTATGATAAGTGTAATCTAATGACTCGAAAGTTAGTACCATGTGATGATGAGATGAGGAACAATATGTCATATACATTTTACATATTCTACAGTTTCTATATATCATTGCTTGCTAGAATTGAATTATGGGTTGTTTATACATTTGTATGATGAAGACTTAATTCACTCAATTGGTAAAATTAATCAAGTGAAACCCTAGTCATGTAGTTTCCATGTACCATAGATCCATTCCAATGTCATAAGTTGTTATACATATGCTCTTGTTAGAAAAGAATTAGGTTTTGAATGTCCACTTGTATGATGAAGCCTTAATGCATTCAATTAGCAATAACTAATAAAGTGGAACCCTTATCATGTAGAGCCCTGTGTCGTAGAGCCATCTTCAGTGTTAAAACTTGCTGGATGCTAAAACGAGTATTCCTAAGAGAAAGTCAGAGTGTATATTGTTGAGTATGTGGGGGTGGCAAGTTGAGAATGTATCCTTATCATCCAAAAATGCATGATATGGAATATGGCTATGGTCATACTCAAAAAATTTGATGTGATTGAGGATAGCTACGAGTGTACCTCGGATTAGATTGGTTTTGTTTACCCTAGTTTCTAGTGTTGTATATTGTACCAAGTACAGACTAGTTCTTATCAATTTGAATATATGTAATTGTTGGTAGTTTGATTGGTATGTCACTACAATTTACTCATACTGACTGAGGGAAAGAGATCTTAGGATAGTAACACTCCTAGATCTTATATGGAACTGAATAGCACTTTGTAGTGGTCACTTGGACTTTGAGTGGTACGACTCAAACTCCTCATGGAATAATAATAAAGATGTAACACAAGTGTTGTAGTATATCTACTAGGGTTAACTATGCATCACATTGATTGACTAGCCCTTATCTTGTCATTATACTACATAGTTCTTACATGATGTAGATTTATGGAATTTGAGTAATTTTACTAGTTGGGAAAGCTTATTAGCCTAAAAGCTTGATATACTTAAACTCTATAATTTGCTTAAGTTGTTTATTCAATACTCTATCTGCTCAGTTCATTTATTTTTAGTTAATATGTTGTAATCAATGTCGGTTGGAGAGAGTTATATCTCTCACTGGGACCGAGTCTCACCGTGGGTTACCACATCTTTTTATGTGGTCTTGGGTAGCGTTGTCGAGGACGTGTTCTTGAAGAGGATCATCTTGGTAATCAATATACTAAGAAGGTTGGTCAGCTATAGATGTTAGTAGTAGAGTCCTAGTGTCATCCATGTACTCTCAGGTCCAGGTATGGGATGTCTTTTCTAGATGATATACTTGAATCAACCTGAGATTTTGGCAGAATTGTTAGTATGCGTAAATATATGCCATGTACATGTGAAATACTTTTTGTATACAAGACAGACTGAGTTTATTGGACCCAGATTTAAATACTTGTTATAAAATATGAGAATTGAAGGATGGACCTTTATGTAAATGTTTTAGAGTTTGTTTACATTTTTGAAATTAGTTTAAATTATTCTGCATTTTTGACTATTAGATTTATTAGTATTTAATTGTGTTTTGTGTTTTGAGTGATCTCATTTAGCATGAAGAGGTGTAACAGTATTATATTCATATATTGAGCTACTTGCCAAATATAAGTACTAAATATGATTCAAGGTAACATAAAAAGTAGGTAAGGAATATTTGGTGGACTAAATTTGTCAAAGTAAGAATAGAAATACTTCAATGTTTGAGTTTCAAGATGGAATTACACAAGGATATGCAAAATGGTTCAAAATATCAAATTATCAAAATACTTGCAATGACCAATTTTAGATATTAGATTGAGCGCTATCATATATATAAATATAGAGTCAGGCTAGAATACACTCGAGTGTATTCGAAGCAGAATACACTCAAGTAGTTTTTCATGATGCAATATTTTTTTCAAAATTCTAATCGATTGGTCTTCATAAACATGTTGTAAATAGCTCATACGCAAAATTTGAGCACATTAGGTCATCTATAGGTCATGTTATAAAGACCGCAAAAATTATGCATTTCAAATTAGTTTCACGTGTTGATTTTGTTGCCCTTGGATGAGTGACTTACACTCATCTAAATGAGGTCAAAATTTGTATGTAGCCTAGTTATAGTATGACAGTGAAGATAAATGGTTTACATTTTGCAAAAAAATAGTCTTCATATGCATATACACTTGATTGTATTCATGTGATCTGTACACTCAAGTGTATTCTTTCCTGACTCTCTCTCTCTCTCTCTCTCTATATATATATATATATATATATATATATATATATATATATTTATTTATATATATATATCACTACAATTCCATATGTTCAATAATATATGAAAGAATGACATGTTGGACTGTTATTTCAATCAGTATAGTGGGGGACCACTAATACATTACAACTTGCACGCTGGGTGGCGGGACCTACCCAACATCTAGGAGCCAAAGCTCTAAAGGTCCAAAACCCAAATGGACTAAAGTTATAGGGAGTGAAAATCCAAGATCAATGTCATTTCTATCATAATATTTAACAATATCTAATAATAATGGATTTGGAGTGGTGAACTTTCAAAGAGGAAAAAGTAGTTTATCAAAAATTATAGGGCCACCAAACAATGTACATGGAACTCAAAAAGGAAAATAATAACTCATTATGGAAATAAAGAATCTAGTACCTCAAATTATTCAAAGATCCATAGATTTCTCAATCATATCAAAGCTCCAAGAAGAAGAATCCACAAATTTATATAATGGTGTTATCACTTGGTTTGGAATCAATTATTTGTTTAATCTTTTTTATCTCGTGTTCCTTTTTCCCAGGTATGGTTATTATAATTCCATGTTTCTTCCATTATCCTTGTTCATAGCTAGGTCATACATATAATCAATATAACATACCCAATTGCTTTATCATTTTTCTTCAGAAGTACATAATGTTATTCTCTCGCTTATATAGAATAACTCCATTCTTTCACTAAGATCGATTATGTTTATATATTGATGTACCTTTACTAGGGATATTTAGAGTTATATTCAATGCTTACTAGTTATATAATCTTTCCTAGGTCCCTACTATTTATGCCAATAGAAACATGAATTGCTAATATAAGAATTGAATAACTTTGCTTATAGTCTAACATAAGTTTTTTCACCTATTTTATTTCTATGTTAGGGTTACCCATGATCGAATAGGTTTTTCTTTTAAGTCTTCTCACTTGACTTTTATTTTAATAAGAATTGGTTTATCTTCATATATTTACTGCTTAAATTTTTATATATCGTGATAAGTCTTTACAAATATATATACATATATATGTATATATATATATAAATATATATATATATATATGTATGTATGTATATGTATATATATATATATATATATATATATATATGTATGTATATATACATATATGTCATTTGTTTATTGAAAAAAGTCACATTGCCTTATTGATTTTCATAGTAAGGATTAGTTAAAATGCTAAGACACTTTGAACCCTTATAAATGAAATTTCATATATATATATATATATATATATATATATATATATATATATTATAAAAATATATATATATATATATTATAAATATATATGTATATATATTATATATATTATATTATAATTATATATATATTATAAATATATATATATATATATTTATTATAAATATATATGTATATATATTATATATATTATATTATAATTATATTTATATATATATATGTATATAATATAGTACCAATAGGATACATATGAGGAAAATGAAACTTGTGACTTATCTTATTATTGTTACCCTGATTGTAATCTAGGAATTTGATTTATTTATACCATTGCATACATATTTCTCCTATACTAGACTAAGTATTCTAATGTACACTTAAATAATTATATCTGTACACTGATGGGATATGTTTATGTACTTATATGATAAGATTGGGTTTTGAATTATATAACTACCATGTTGTTTCTATATATTGGCACTTAGTATAATACTTTCAAATCTGAATCAAACAATAAGGGTATGTAAAACTTACCAATAGTTGATGGAGTTCCTCCTTCCTTTCATGAGAATAGTTGTAGGCAGATACTATTATAGACGATCTGAGTAGGTTATTTTCATGTGGCTATATCAGATATCCCTCATTCCTTCACATTGAATGGCTCAACAATGGAGCACAGAAGATGTAGTTTACTGAACCTGGTTGATGCTGAGGGAAGGTGTTGGGTGTTTCTTGTGTGGTAGTAAATCAATAGGTGAAGGGAGAGGGAGGCCTCATGGTTGATTGGTGACCACATGTTTTGTCCACAACCACCTCTGATGGTGGGGGGTTCTTCTTGCATTCAAAGCATCTTGGGTGCAAGGAGAATAAATATGAGGATGTGGAAGAAGACCTAGTCTATGCTGACAAGATGGGGAAAATGCACTGCAAATTTGTCTGTAGGTGATGGCCACTAGAGTGGTTGCCGATCTCTGAAATTGTAGTTGGAGACTCCCCATGTTGTGATTATTAGCAGGCGACTAGGGTTCCTAGTGTTGTGGGCTTATCGATGTCATGCTCATGTCTGGGCTGAGCAGCATTAAACCATGGTTGTGTGAAAATAGTTGGGGATTTCTTTTCTTGTGATTGTCGATGGTGAGTTTTGAGATAGTTGGCCTTTTATATAGAATAACTAGGGAGGAGGCGACGATCTAAAGTCAAAAAAAAATTCCTTGGTTAGGAGGGATAGGTTGTAGGTTGCGACCAGGCGGCGTAGATATGTAGATTTATTACTAGTGTTGTAGGTTTTGTGTTATTGATCACAGTTGGGGTCGTGAGGGTGAAGAGGTGCGTCGAAAAATGTAGAAGGATGCATATTTGTTGTAGGAAAAGTCGATCAGGTGGAGGAGGCATCTCCACGGAAGGGGCAGTGGTTGTGCACCCTTCTATGATATCTGTAGGTCTCCTATTTCAGATTTGGGGTATTGACTTGTGTTGCAGGATCATTAGAGATATTAGGTGTTGGTGAGGCAACTATAGTTGTGATTTGGTGATGGAGGAAGGGGAGAGGTGATGATGGCGCATGCCATGTCTGTGCGGTAGGTCTGTGACCTGTTGGTGTTCATGGTGGTGAAGACTAAGGTGAGGGGCATCTTATAGGGAGGAGCGGGTGATAGATACTTCTAGGGTTAGAACAACACATTGTTAGTTGAATGAAAATGCGAAATAAATGGGAAGCCTCCTGACAGATGTGTTGATCACATTAAGTGAGGTGTAGGTTTGAATGGGAGTTTAATAGTGGTCCATGCGAATCTGAGTCATAATGAAGTGCAGAGAAAAATTTTAGGTTTTCATTAAGGTTTCCACGGGGTAGAAGTGGCTTGGTATTATGTAGAGTTGGTATTGGCTATTAATGAGTTATTTAAGTATCATATGTACCTTTTTTTGATAACTTTTTACATGATTTTTTTTTCTGCTTTCTCTTCTAATCACCATATGTTCTAATATGTAACTTCCTATACTAAGTTAGCAATTGTCAAATTTATTTCCTATGAGTTCAATACCTTAAAATTGATATCTATCTACCTTCTTGACGCTTTTAAGATAATTCCAAGCCATTAATTGAAAAAGTAGATGTATTATCAAAATAGAATATCTAATCAAAACATTCAAACATAGTGATGTCAATGTTATACCTTGATGTCACCATGATAGATCAAGGGACTAAATTGCAAATACTTCTCAAGAGAAGAGATTCAAGTCAAAAGAAACAAAATTGAAGACTAATAATTATATCAAGGAATGTGTAGATGGATTGAAATAAATAAATGAGACTTTATATAAAAGGATGGATTTGTAGATGCGCTCAAGTATATGGGAAATTATGAATTATAGCTCAATATCGAATTAGGACCCAAAATTCAGTATTTTGAATTGAACATTAGAGGCATGCAAGGACATTACAACCTATGGCAACTCCATAATAGAAATGGGATCACATAACCATGTACTTTATAGTTTGTCTTCCTAAGATAACAAAGGGTCAAAACTGAATTTGGGTTATTTCTCATCGATTGAGAAAGTCGGCTCACTTTTTTTCTGGTCAAGACCTCCTACACCATAGAGAATTTGGAACAAATCTATGTGGGTGAGATAGTTTCTTAGCATGGCATACCAGTTAAATATTTTCAGATAGAGGTCCTCAATTTTTGAGTAGATTTTGGAGGCGTCTACATACAACTCTGCGGACACTGTTGAGGTTCATTATAGACTTTAAACCACAGATACATTTTCAGTCAGAAAGGACCACTCAAACAATAGAAAATCTATTGTGAGCATGTGTACATCAATTTCTTGGGAGTTGGGACATTCTTTTGAGCTTGATTGAGTTTGCCAACAAAAACTAACCCTATTTGTTTTGGATAAGTAAGTTTCTTAGAAATTTAATATAATCCTCTAAGGAGTTTTATTATCATGTGACAAACGTTTCAAATTTGGTCCTGATTGAATGTTGTATGAGCAATGTTCCTTTGTTTTGGACCAACGTGCAATTTTCCCAATATGAGGGGTTACATTGCAAAATGTCACATGTTGAATGTGTTATAAGTGTTTAAGTATCATAAGAGAGAGGATGATGCTAAGTGGTGGCTTTTGGAAAGCCTAAATCCCAAGATATAACTTGTTTGAACAATGTTAGTATTGTGTGCACCAATTTTGGTACAATTTGTAATTTGCCCAATAAATGGGGCTGAAATGCAAAATTACCACCTCTAGAGTGTCCCTACTCCTTCTATGTATATTTTAGAGGAGATAGAAAGAAAGGGGAGCCATGTTCGAAGTCATCTTTGAATGATGATACTCTTGGTGATGAAAAGACCAAGGAAGAATTGAAGGTAAAGCTTTTTATGTGTTGTATCGAGTTGTGGACTTGATATAGGAGTCCTATCGGACAAGGAGCCATAATAGAAGTCTCCTATCATTTTTCTGAGACCTGGGAAAGGCCATGATGGGAATAGAACCTCAAGGAGTTGTCCCATGACGAGTTGCAAGTTCCCTTGTAAAAAGTGTATCGAGTTGTCTTAATGATGAGATAAAGATGAGGAAACTTATCCACAAGATAAAGGATGGTCGAGATATTGTCTCTAGCTTATCCTCAAGACTCTTCCATGGCAAGATATGTATGTGTGCATGCATGGCCACGTGTCATCTAGTAGCATGAGGTGAAGACACCTCTTATACACTTAATCTCATGAACCTAAGTATATATACTTCACCTTTCACCAACTTATGAAAGTTTATGATCCTCACAACCATATCCCTTGGAGATATCATTCAAAGCCCCTTAGGTATCGTTCAAAGTAGCTCAAATATGAAGGAGATCTCGAGAACCAAGCTTGTGTAAGGCTTTGCTCACCTTCAACCTTGGTTGAAGTAGGATATCAGGTTAAGAATATTCCTTTCTTTCCTTCTTCACCAAGTGCTTAACTATGGTGCTTTCTTGTCTATGGAGGAGTTGTGAACGACCCCTGGACCTTGGATAAGTTCTTATTCAACCTTAGGAAACATAAATCTTTGGATCTTGGATCTTTGAAGTTGTTCACAAGGCGGGTTATATAACTTGAACCCAATCATGTTATTATTCATCACCTATCTTGCTATACTTAATGATCTACTTTCAATTACAAAATCTTTTGAAATAGTTGATGAAATTATGAGTTCTAGTAGTTGCCTAGATCTATTATTCATGAGCTTGAATAGTTATAATGAAGGACTAGAGCTTGAATAAGATGGTATCACTTTATAAAGTGATATCCGGTTCAAGCACACAAGCTAGTACCTCTAACCCGATATGGTTAGGTACATACAATTTTAGCACAATATGTTTAAAAGTCTAGATCTACTTTCATGATATGGAGATGAAGTTAACTCCTTGAACATGATATTGTGTTAACCATACAACTTTTGCATGATAGGAAGTCAAAAGAAGACTCCATGCATGATATAGGGTCAAGTGGATACTTGTAAGTTGATATGTCAAAACCCTAGTTTGGGTAACCCGATATGAGTAAGGCAAGCAAGTACCTCTTGCACGATATGACCATGTAGTACACACCTGATACACAATATCTTGAAGCACTCATATGGTGCATGATATGATTGATTGAGCATATATTTATGCATAATACAAGATATGGATTCAAATACAAGGTACAACCTGATGTGGTTGAAATACCTCAAAACCCATATGAAACCCAAGATGGGGTTAACCCGATATGGGGATAGATGATAACTCATACATGATATGAGTCATGCCTTTGCCCAATATGGGAGATACCCACTTACCCCTTATACACGATACAAGTCGACTACACCTCTTGCATGATATAGATATAGTGAACACTCTAAACAATATAGAGTTGGAAACTCAAGATGATGGGTAAGCTGATACAAGTGGTGAGTGATACCATATGGAAGATATGAATGATATCCATTGGATGCTAAGAATGGAACCTACTTCTACCTTATGAATGATATGAGGTCCGACTCATGCCTCATGCACGACATAGCCATTCTACCTAATATGATGGATAACCCTAGATGATTGATTGAAATCCAATATCCCTATCCTTTGCGTAATAGATTGTGATAAGGGAATTCAATCAAACACCTAGCTTGTCATGTAACTATATGATGGGGTTGATCCTTGAAGGTATACATAGGTTATTAGCCTAAGGGTCTACCAAACATGGTAACCCGATATGTTACCCAACATGGAGACCCGATATGATAATTTTGGATGGGAAACCGATATGGTATCTTATATATATGTCACTTAAACAATACATGATGAGGCATACACTCTATGCCTGATTTGGTGCACACCTTGTGCACGATATGGCATCAAGCATATAACTTATACCCGATATGGCATCAAGCACATAGCTTATACTTGATATGGGGTCAAGCACCTAGCTCATACCCGATATGAAGTTATCTTGAGTTGATATGAACTAAGTGATACTCAATATGAGATGGGTACATGATATGATGATTAGGGGATACACCCTAAAACATGACATGGTGATGTGGTTATACCACATGCCCGATATGGATACACTACATGAAACAAGAATGTATCTTAAAGCATAATATGTTAACATACACACATCTTGATACCCAATATGGAAGGGATACTTCAATCATATGTGATTGATTGCATGATATATGTTGTAGGTTGTGTAAATTGCAATATAAAAGATGATGTGAATTTTTAATGATGAACCAATATTCCTCAAGAGGAGGATTGAACCAAAAGTATGATGTAATCAATATCCTAGTGAGGATGAGAGAGAAACTCATACTTTGTGTTGATAATCATTTAATGCTAAATGACGAGAATAAATAAGTATGATTGAGTACTTATGATTTCAATGTATGCTCCTAGATGTCTGGAGTAATGAATTAGGGTTTGGATTAATAATATGAACTTGAAACCCTATTCGGCTACAAAGGGAAAACCTAACCCAAATAATGGCCTTGTGAGCCATGTGTATAGTTGTTGCCTAGTGAGAGGTGACAAGATGTTCAATGGCCTTGTGAGACATGTGTATAGTTGTTGCCTAGTGAGAGGTGACAAGATGTTCAATGGCCTTGTGAGCCATGTGTATAGTTTTTGCCTAGTGAGAGGTGACAAGATGTTCAATGGCCTTGTGAGCCATGTGTATAGTTGTTTCCTAGTGAGAGGTGACAAGATGTTCAATGGCCTTGTGAGCCATGTGTATAGTTTTTGCCTAGTGAGAGGTGACAAGATGTTAAATGGCAATGTGATCCCATGTGTATAGTTGTTGCCTAGTGAGAGGTGACAAGATGTTCAATGGCCTTGTGAGCCATGTGTATAGTTGTTTCCTAGTGAGAGGTGACAAGATGTTCAATGGCCTTGTGAGTCATGCAAAAGAGTTGTTGCCTAGTGAGAGGTGACAAAATACTTAATCAAACTATGTGAAATACTTATACATCAAGTGAAATGAATACCTTGGTCTGAGGACCTAGAGGTAACGATTACCTATTACAGAGGTAACAATGCTATGTGGTGATCTAAAGGTTTGAATGCTCAAATCTTGTAATCATGATAATGATAATGTGAAGGGATGAGTATTCACAGTAATGTGTTATGGTACTGAGATCCCAAGTGTTTTATATCGAAATGTATTCTAAAGATCAGAAAATTACTTGATAGATGTATTACATCTTTATTTGTAGCATTTGTTTATGATTGATGCTTATAACTTGTTTGATGCTAACAGAATATTGTAATGCATTTAATATATCATTAGAAACCATAAAATGTTTCCCTGACTAAACATCAACGTCAGAATTTTCTAAATGGTGAAACGGGTTTCCCGCGGCATAACCCGGAATGCATATTTTTGAATATGTGGGGGGGCGTAAGGTTGGACGGCCATGTGTTAGCCGATCCCCTTACAAACTCAAAATAAATGGGATTTGTCTATGTGAAACCATATCCTGGCTTGAGTGCGACTTCAATCATAGACTCTATGTTGAGTACGGTGAACTAGCCCGTGGCTCAGAGTATGACTATATGCCATGACTCAATAATTTCATAACTGGGGACGGTTGTTAGTAGATGTTCCCCTAAGAGAGTACATATCGACGTAGTAACTCTGAGCGAAGATGCCTAGTACCCTGGAAATATCTTTTTGCAGCGACACAAGATGTCCTACCAGCGATGAGACGAGATGTCCTACTGAATCTATGTGGTCTCCTAATGATCGAGACATGAGAGGTCTTGGCAGCCATCTCTTCCAATGACCTTGTATGGTATCAACTTGTAAGAAGTTTGTGGTCGGTTGGAGATGAACGAGGTATACTTCATCTCCTCAGGGCATAAGTGTGATTGTAAAAGATGTTCATCCGCATGATATATTTGTTTAAGGATCGAATGTGGGAAACATTGTTTGATGCACAATTCAGTTATACATCTAAGTTTGATAGATGTCATTTATGTTTCTTTACATTCCTTGTAAAGTACATAGATGGTTTATTACTCTACCACAGGTAGATGCATCATTTTCCTTATATAAAGAGATTACTTTGTTCTGCTCATACAATGATTAATCATGTCTGTTAATATAAGAGAATCACTGCTCAATTTTATAATGTTTATCTGCAATAATAATATGATCAGAAAAGAGTTATATCTCTTGCTGGGACAATTGTCTCACCTCGTGGGATCCACAATCTTTAGGTGGACGAGCACAAAGTGGTGGAGACCTTTCTGCAGAGGAGGAACAATAGCTGGGGCAACAATAATAACTCGGGTTGAGTGTATTGTCTATTGTGTCCTATAGATAGAAGCCCTATGTATCGTCTCTATTCTCTGAGGTCCTTGGAGTCAGTTCGTAATGGTTTCATGAATGATATGAGATTTTGGCTTGTAAGCGTCGAGGTTTTATGTTTCTCTAGTATATGTTTTGATAGGGAAATTGTTATATGATTGTCCTCGAGATGAAATGAAACAATGTTGTATAATGTAAATCATGTTATGTATGAGTTTTGTATCTTTCAGTAAGAGTTTTCTGGAAGAGGATCTCCTTGCAAAATTGTTTAAATTTTAGTGATTTTTGCTAATCCATTCTTTATGATTATTTCGCATAATTAATAACGATTTGGTTTTCAGTTTGATGGCGGTCATTTCAGTTGTTATGAGATGGGAGAATATCAGTTGTTGGGTCTTGATTCTATTGGTTAAGTAGGCTATAGAGGAGATCAAAGTGATCTAACAAAAGTTCAAAGAATCATAAGATTGGTAGAAGTCATATGAAGACAATCCATGTAGATCATTAAAGTTACAAGTTGGAATTTGTACATATCTTAACGTTTCCTCTTCAAAGGGTGTTTTGAAATTTAGGAAGAAGGGTAAGATGTCTCCTAGGTTTGTGGGACCTTACCCAATTACATATTGAGTTGGCAGTGTGGTGTAAAAGTTGGAGTTAGTGTCTGAGTTGCATAGGATGCATAATGTGTTTCATGTATCTATGGAGAGGATGTGTCACCCAGACACATAGCATACAATACATTCAGTGGAGGTGGAGTTTAATGATGATGTTTATTAAGTTGAGGGTTCGATGTTGATCCTGGATAGACGTGTGCAAAAGCTCAGGAAGAAGGATACATACCTAGTGAAGGTGTTATGACATCATCTTGGGGTAGAGGAAGCCACTTGGGAGTTAGAGTATGAGATGTGTAGGAAGTATCTATCTTTATTTTCATAGGATTTTTAAGGACAAAATCATAAAATCCTTTTTCAGATTGGATGGTTGTGAGGCCCATAACCTTGGTTAATATATAGACACATGTTAAGCCCCAACCCTTGATTAAAATACAAAATTTATTATTTTAACTCAGTGATTAGTTTTGTAGTTAATTTTATGGTTGTGATATAATATTAGTTTACATAATTATGTGTAATATTTGAGCCACTTCTGATTTCATTTTCTCAAGTTATGCAATTTTTATTTAATTTATGGACTTGTGTGCCATTTGTCCCTTTTGGGAGATTAACCAATGTTTTTAACACATTCTTATTTTTTTACATGGTATTGTTAATATCTAGTAAAATATCATCACATTTGGATGCTTTTAAACATTATTGCATGGGGTACCATTCCCTTATAAATATTTAACTAGTTATTTTGGTCATTGGTGACTTGATAAGCTTTCAAACCTATGGAACTTGTTGCTTCATCGAAGGGTGCTTGGTGTATAATTACCTTCGGAACCCCCCCCCTTCTTACACACACAATTCATTTGGGAGTGGTGGAGTCACCTTATATTTCCATTTGACTGATAAAAGTAGGAACATGTACTTCGATGTATATGAGAATGTCCGTCCAGATGATGAAACATTTTCCTATTGATTGTTATATGCATTTCCCAAAGGATAGGGTCAATGAGACCAACTAACAACTGGACTAGAATCCAATAGGATGATGGACCATAGATCCAACCGTTTTCCATTAGTATGATGGTGATGCAAGATGAGTCTTTGAAAATAGGCAGTGACCAACGACCAGACATCATGACACCTCATATGGAGTTTCTAGATTTGTTTTCTGATGTGTTTTCTACCCCTTTGATTGACAAAAAATGACTTTATACCCATAGATTACTGCCCTACCTATAAAAACCCCACCTCTTTCTCTTATAGAAATCATTTGATGAAATCTTTTGTTGTGTCAGAAGATCAAAGAAGGTCCATTGAAGGTCGATGATATTGCTGATTTGTGGATGCATGCTCTAGATCAAGTATTTTTAGGATGAATCTAAGCCTTTGATCTTGTTTCTTTCTCCCTACAAGTAAGATCTCATATTTTATATAATTTTCTCAGTGTTACTTCTTCATTTTTTCCTCAATGACCTAGAGTCATGGTGCTACAAGTAGGAAACTTATACACATGGTTAAAGAACCCTCTCTTCTTTCCTATTTTCTCTAAATACACCTAAATCCTAGAAAATAGGACCATTTTGAAACCATAGGAGGATAAATATAGGATCTTTGTTGGTGATTTTTGTGGTTTCTCACAGGAACATCGTTTTCTTTACCCTAAAATCTAGTGATATAACTTCTTAATGAATTTCTTACCTACTATATGCATTCACGACCTTAATCTTATTCTAGAAAATCTAAAATATGTCAAAAGATAGTTTTATAAACTATTTTGTATGAGTATGATGATAATACAAATACTTAAGTCTCTCTTATTCTCTTAAATATTTTTTTCTATACAATGAAATCTATTTTGAACGTGCAAGAACTGAAACTCAGAATACAACTATAAAAGCTCTTAAAATATCATTTTTATAGTGTTATGTTAACCAATGAGATAAAATTCGACCCAAATATTAAACCTTTATGTATGGTGGCTATCATATGGAGTTTATAATGCTTTTATTTACTATACACAGTTGTAAAAATAGGTGGATGTATTTCTATTATTGAAATTTGCTCATCGATGCTATGTTTGGAACTTATGTTGGCCTAATTCTTAGAAATTGTATAACTTCTATAAATATTTGAATGTTTAGCTGAACGTTTGGGTGAAACCTTATTTATTATTTGTTAAGCCTCTATGAAATATTTTGGATACAAATGAGACTCCTACATGTAGTTATGACCATTTTAGTCAAAACAACAAATTGGGCTCTTATAAGCCCCAAATTATGGTTTGGCCGTGTATATGGACAAGAAGGATTGGCCCCTTATATGTTTTATACCTTTTGAAGTTTCAAACAATTTATTTTATAAGATTCACTAGAAAGCTGGCATATAACTTGATCGATACAGTAAAAAATGCTCAACTGGCTTAATCTTTCAAGTGTAACCTTAATAATGTATGACATATGACTGTAGAACTATCTCACTATTAGGAGTTGTTGGATAGTGAAATGAATAATCCTAAAAGGAGATAGAAGTCATATAATATTGAGTATATGTGGATGTTGGCAAGGTATACCATTGTCATCTTGATTCCAAGATGTTAAGGTGTGGTTGAGGTTATGTATCAAATTGTATATGATAGAAAGTTATTGTGGTTGTAATATGGATTTAAGAGTTATACCTCAGTTTTGATGTCATGGCATGTGTACCCAAGATGAGACAAATTAAGTTTTCAGATTATGGTACATTCACTACCTATGTAATTTGGGCCATATAGGGTCAAACACATAGGATGCATCTTGAATAGGAATTTACTCATGAATAAGGTTTAACTTGATTACTAAATTATTTAGGAATTTAATTTAAACAACATTCATTGTACATTAGTTGAACTGGAATCTGAATCGACTATTTTAGAAGTGAACAGACTGTTTTAGAATGTGAATCGATTGATTCAAAAGTGAACCAACCACTTCAAAATGTGAGATAATTAGTTCAGATTGTGAGTCGACCAGTTGAGTGATCAGTAAGACTGGATCAAGAATTGATGTTGGTATCATGTTGTGCATTAATCATCACATTGAAAGCCAATATGTTTGCAAATAGGAAACATAGTGAACAATTGATACAAATGTTGAATTGATTGATTCACATGTGAACTGATTGATTCAAGGGTTGAATCGGCCGATTCAGACATGAATCAATCAGTTCATAAGTGAACCAACTGATTCCTAATTTGTTGCATCAAGAAATTTGTGAAAACTCATCTCTTTGACTCCTAGTTGATCTAGAAACCTTGGCCCTGACCCTCCTAGAAATGGAGGGGTAGTCAAGTTTTCACGAGACACAACAATAATCTCTGACAATTGTTGTCTTCAAACAGTTGTGGTAACGTGAGAGCCTGAGCAAGTTTTACCCTTATAAGGGAGAGAGACAATAAGGGAGAGCTAGTCAATGCCAATCTATTGACGTTTGAAGGGAAAACTCCATTCTGTTGGCTTTGGGAAGCATGACGAGAATTCTAGGTGGTTTGCGTGGACTATGTAGAGGTGTGGAGGTCATTTTTGCCACACTAGGAGGACAAAAACCACTACCATCCATGTTGCTGCACCAGCAGGTCATCTCCCGTTGTTCATGTGCATCTTGCAAAGAGTGCACATCACTAAGAAAGAGTAGTCACTAGACTTTCTCCAAGACCAAGTATACATGTTTCTACCCTTGTCCTAGATACATCATTGTCGATATGATTTGTTGGTGAAGGAATACGGACAAAAGTTCTTCTTTTTATTGCCTTTTTTGTCATTCCTTTTCCCCAAAATTTATTGAAGTGATGCCCATGTCTGTGCTAAGAAGTGATGAAACGTGGTTGCGTGAAGGAAGTTGGGGTTTTTTTCTTGTGATTTCCGGTTGTGGGTTCTGAGATCATCGTCCTTGCATAGACAACATCTTGGGAGGAGGCGGAAGTAGCAGTGTGAAGTCTACAGGTTTTATAGTGGTTATAGGGGTTCCAAGTTGTAGGTTGTGACCAGGCAGAGTAGTCCTATTGATTTATCATAGGTGTTGTAGGTTGTTTGTGATCAATCATAGATGGGATCATGAGGGTGAAGGGGTGCACCTACAATTATAGAAGGTTAATGATCTGTTGTAGGAAAAGTTGAGATGGCAGAGGATGTGTCACCATGGATGGGGTGATGGTTGTACGACTTGTTCTGATGTCTACATGTCTCCTATTTCAGATCAGGGGTGTCGACTTATGTTGTAGGCTCATCGGCACAGTCAGGTATTGGTGAGGCAGCAACAGTTGAAAATTGGTGGTGGAGGAAGAGGAGGTACTAGCGGCACATGCCATGACTGTGTGGAAGGTTCATGACATGCAAATGTTCATGGTGGTCAAGACTGTGGTGAGGGGCGTCTTATAGGGAGGAGGTGGTGATGGATACTTCTAGGGTTAGAACATCACTTTGGTGGTTGAAGGAAAATGGGGAAGAGATGGGAAGGTGGCTGACGTACATTTTGATCGCTTAAAGAAAGGTGCAGGTCCAAAGGGGAGTTTAATATTAGAGTCCATGTTAATCCTAGTCACAATGAAGTGAGGAGAAAAATCGTAGGGTTTATTGTAGTTTCCACAGAAGGCAAGTATTTTGGTCTTCTCTAGAGTTGGTGTTGCTTATGGATGATTTATTTAAGTATCATATATGTACCATTTCATGATAACTTTCTATATGAAATATTTTTCATAGCTTTCTCTTATAGTGACCAACTAAAATGTAACTTCCTATACTAGTGTTACTAATTGTCAATTATATTTCCTAAGAGTTAAATACCCCACAATTGATATTTATTACCTTCTTGATGCTTTTAATATAATTCCAATCGATTAGTTTAAAAAGTAGATGTGTTATCTAAATAGAATGTCTACTTAAAACATTCAAACATAGGGATGTCAACGTTATACCCATTGATGTCACGAGCATAGATCGAGGGACAGAAATGCAAATATTTCTCAAGAGAAGAGATTCAAGTCAAACCAAACAAAATTGAAGACTAATTATTAAACCAAGGAATATGATGATGGATCAAAATAAATAAATGACACTTCACATTAAAGGATGGATTTGTAGATACGCTCAAGTATAGGGGAAATTGTAAATTATAGCTTAATACATAATTAGGACCCAAAATCTAGTATGTTACAACTCTCCACCCATTAAAGTGGATTTTTTCCTCAAAATGGGTATATCCATGGTTTAGTCAGGTATTACTCTTCACCCCTTAAGTGGATTCAACTTATGATCTAAATGGAGCATCATTCACTATCTTAAACCCTAACTCTAGGTTTTAAGGATTTCATGTGAATCTCCTCTTGGGTATTCATCATATCTTCTTGATTGTGATTTAGCTCGAGAATTCATTAAAAAAATTCATGATATCACATTTTATTGCACATATGGTATTATTAAGAAAATAACTTTTTCAATGGAAAATCATTTCGACCCCAACTAAAAATGGCCAAAATCAGTGTGATGACTAAGTCACAATCACCTCTTACCAACATTATGTTGAACACTTGACTCAAATAGTGAAAACATGATTTACATGGAACCTAAAGGGCCACTAGGGTAATTTCACATATGATAAATAAGAAGGATATTGTTTTTTTACCAAAGGGGGTTCACAAATTCAACTTACGGTTTCTAATCCCATTATTTAACTTTCAACTACTAAGTTGTTCATGTTTTCCAACCTCAACTTATCTCTACTAATATGGTGATGTTTCCTCTTCACTATTTGGTGGGTCAGACAATTTTGTGAAAATTAATTCCACTTAAGTTACTATTTCCATTTAGCTGGATAAGGATATCAAGACTAGGGGTTGGTCATAAACTATTTTCCTATGCTATAAGTATACTAGTTATTTGATCCTAAATTCCATGAGACATGCATGAGTTTTGACTATTCATAGCTCTGAAACCATGTAGTAAAGACTGAGCTTTATGATCAAATATTTGCAAGATTGTAATCAATTAAAAGTATAAACAAATCTTTACTACAAACATTGTTTACATCAAAGTCATGGTAGCTTACAAATATGATTATAAATTTAAGCATAGGCATTCATTTGTGTCTATTCTTTAATAGGGGAAAGTTCATGCATGTCTCTTCTAGTTCTTCTTGGTATCACCTATCCATCGGTTTCAAGAGAGAACAAAACCACACATTGACTCCAAGAAGGGAAAATATGGGTCAATTGTTGGTACTAAATTCTAATACTGAGCTATATGTAAAATATAGGTATTGAACATGATTCAAGGTAATATCAAAACTAGGAAAGAATATTTAGTGGACTAAATTTGTCAAAGTAAGGATAGCAATATTTCAATTATTGTAATTCAAGAAAAAATTCCCACAAGACTATACAAAATAGTTCAAGATATCAAATTATAAAAATACTTGTAAGGAATGATATTAAATATTAGATTGAGAATTGTCATATCAACTCTTCATCAATGACTACAATGCCATATGTTCAATCATCTATGAAATAACGACACGATAGCCTACTATCTCAACCATCTTAGTGGGGAACCACTAATCCATTACATCTTACACACATGGTGACGGGATGTACTCTACTACCTCTAAGAGACAAAGCTCTATAGGGCCAAAGCGGAAAGGCACCAAATGCTAGCTATTCAAAACTCCAAGGCCAATTATAGTGTTATCACAACATTTAACAATGTCTAACAATAATGAATATCGAGTGGTGAACTATCAAAGAGGCAAAAATTACTTATAAAAATCTTTGGGTTCACAGACAAACAATTACATGGAATTAAAAAGGGAAAACAATAAGTCAATATGGAATTGGGAATCCAGTACTGAAAATTATTCAAAGCTCCATAGATTTCTCAATCATAACAAGGGTCCAAGAAGAAGAATCTACACATTTATATAATGGTGCTATCACTTGGTTTGGAATAAATTATTTGTTCAATCTTTTCTATTTAGTGTTTTCTTTCCCAGCTAGGGTTATTATATTCTATTATTCATCCATTATCCTTATTCATAGATAGGACATATATATAACCATTATTATATACTCAATTGCTTTATCACTTTTCTCCTAAATTAGATAATGTTATTCACTCTCTAATATAGAATAACTCCATTCATTCACTAAGATCAATTATTTTTATTCACCAATGTATCTTTACTAGTGATAATTAGGGCTAAATGTAATGCATACTACTTGTCAAATATTACCTAGGTCCCGACTATTTATGCTAATAAAAACATGATTTTATAATACAATTAATGAATAACTTTCCATACAGTCTGACATAAGTTTCGTCACCAATTTTATTTCCATATTAGGGTTACTCATGATCAAATTGGTTTTTCTTTTTATCTTCTCACTTATCTTTTAATTTAATTAGAATAGGTTGATCTTCATAGGTTTATTGCTTAGTTTCTTAGATATTGTGATAGGTCATTATATATATATAAATATATATATATCCTTTTATTAAAGAAAATAGTACATTGGCTTATTGATTTTCATACTAAGGATTTGTTAAATACTAAGCCACCTTTTAACCATTATAAATGAATTTCAATATATATATATATACTTATATATATACATACATACATATACATATATATATATATATATATCTATATATATATATATATATATATATATATATGTACATACACATATATATTAATGTTAGTAAAAATATGATACCTATTAGGAAAATCAAACTTGTGACTTATATTATTATTGTTACCCTGATAGAAATCTAGGTGTTTGATTTATTGATACCATTTTATATATATTTCTCCTATACTAGACTTAGTATTTTGATGTACGTATACATAATTATAGCTATACACTAATGGGATATGTTTATGTATTACTATTATAGAATTAGGTTTTGAATAATCTAACTACCACATTATTTATGCTTATTGGCCTTTAGTATAATACTTTTAGATCTCAATCAAACAACAATGGAGTGGAAAACTGACCTATAGTTGATGGAGTTCCTCTTGCCTTCCATGAGCATAGTAGTAGATCGATACTATTATAGACGATATAAGAAGGTTGGGTTCATGTGGCTATAGAAGATATCCCTGTTGTCCATCGCATTCAATGGCTTGACAATGGAACACTGAAGATGTAATTTATTGAACTTGGTGGATGTTGAGGGAAGGTCTTGGGTGTTTCTTGTGTGTAGTGGATCAGTAGGTGAAGGGAGACGGATGCCTCATGGTTGATTGGTGCCCTCGTGTTCCATCCAAAACCACCAATGATGGTGGGGGTTGCTTCTTGTAGTCAAGGCATGTGGGTGCAAGGAGAATAAATATGAGGTTGAGGAAGAAGACAAATCATGAACTAAAGAGGAGGAGGAAAGGCATTGAAAATTTGTTTGTAGGTGATGGCCAATGCAGTGGTTATCGATTTCTACAATTTTAGGTGGTAGTTCCCTATGTTGTGATGCATAGTTATCAGAACTGGACCAAACTGGCTGGTTCAACCGGTTGAACAGGGAACCGGTGGGTTGGCTGGTGCCAGTCACCCACAGACCCGCAAAAGTCACTTAACCGGACAAAAACTGACGAACCGACCTGTTTGACTGTATAACCGGTCAACTGGTCCAATTATACCAAACCATACGGTCAACTTACCTCCATGTATCATGAGGTGAAAAAAATTCCAACGTGTTACTCGAACCCCCTAGTCTGACACACAGACTTTCCCATCCCCGACTCCAGCCCTAGAGAAGTGTAGCCATCTGTTGCTTCCTATATCGGTGTAGGTGCATTGCTGGAGGAGTTTCTAGACGCCGACACTGGTACAACATCTGGACATCGCCGCCTGCTGCCACTCCCCTAGTGTCTTAGTCTTCTCTCTTCTTATTAGTGTAGACCTTCTCTCTACTTGCTGCCACTACCAAGTAATTCTTCTTCTCTTTGTTTTCATTAGTCTTCTTCCTCCTTGTCTCTATTTTTTGTTGCCACCCTTATATTGTTATTCTTTTATTTGCTTATTCTTCTTCCACTCCATTTCTCCTTTTTCATTTATGACATTCTTACATATGTACTCCCCTTCTTTTAGTGTTTTCCATATTTTCCTTCTTCTTGCTTCTTTCTTTCTTTCTTCTTCCTTAGTTACCCATCTTCTTCCAATCATCCACTTCTTTCCCTAAGATTGTCCTTCCCCTATAGGCCCTCTTTTTGTTAAGAACAAATTGTAATTTTATTTTCTTACTCATTCATTTTTTTTCTCTAACTTTCTCCTACAACCCCTGCTAGTGGCTCAACTATGCTAGCCAAAGGTTAGCTTTTCACGTTCATGATCAGACTTACATTTGGTTTGATGTTGTTGTTGGCTTCTGTATTGCTTCCTTATAGTTGGTTGCAATTTTCAATTTGATTTCTATTTGTTAATAGGTAACAATTGTATTCTCTATCTATGATTACTAATTTTTTTGTTAATTTAATGTCATTAAGCCCATGCCTGCAAATATAAATTTGAATTAATGAATGTATTGTTGCTAATGATTTTCTTACTGATTTTGTTCTACGACTAGGTTTCCATTAGTAATCTATTTCTTCACATATCATTCTTCTCTTCTTTTTATGTAGTACATTAATCTCATTTCTACATTTGATAACTGGTTGATTCTCATCTAGATCTATATTCCAGAATCAATTAGTTTGATTGCTATGTTTTATTTCTAATACTCAGTTACATTGTTGTGAGAAATTGTGCTATTACTCAAGTTGCATTTGTTATTCTCATGTTTTCATATATAACTAGATTTGTTAAAATTATTTATGACATCATGTTGATGTCACCAGTTGAACTGGTCTGACCACCAGTTAAACCAATGAACCGAGAATCGAAGGCCTCATCGGTTCGCTCACAGGTTCAATTTTGGAAACTATGTTGTGATGGCTAGCATGCTACTAGGGTTCCTGGTGCCATGGGGTTATTGTTAGTATGTATGCCCAGAGAGCCAGTCATGTGATGATAGTAATTTGGCATGATGTAATTGAATTGATAATAATAAAAGACAATTCTATTTATTTTGTTTTATTCAGTTATTAGATAATGATGTAAATTAATACATGTGTAAATAATGATGATACTCTAGGACATGTGTCTTCATGTTTAGGACCTTTACAATGAGATCATATGTATGATAAGAGTTCATACATTCTTGTTATTTCCCAAGTTAGATGTTACTATGGAAGCAAAATAGACAAGAGTAATACATAAGACTAGAACATGTGTTGACTGTTGACATAATATCATTAGTCATGACATGTGATATCACACGAAGCACATAGGTACCTAATAGAAAATAGTGTAATGGAGAGACCAGCAATGAGAGTGGTGTATGGAACTATTGGATGGTAGTCAGAATCAACATGCATAGTGATAGTGGTGTTTGGGGTTCTTAGACCTTAAGTCGTTACACTCATCACATGTCGTTCTATATATTTTGATACCACCCGATGTGACCTTGAATAAGGGTTCACCATAAATGTGGTTCTCAGGTACATTGTGACACATAGGGATTGACTATGAGTGATGTGAATGTGATTTGTCCCTCCTATTAGAGATTGATATCCTAGCCACCTGGTAAGCAAGACAGAGAAATGCATGGCCATGATCATGTGAGTCCATATGTGATATCGAGCTCACATTTATCTCAACATTCAGCTCTACTCCAAGAAACATGGATTGAATATTGAAGAGGATGATGATTCCATGCCTCAAGCTCATTCTGGATATCAGAGACAAAGGAACTATATGATCACTGTAACACTTATCATGGTCTGTCAATTGAAGTTGTTCTCCAACTTTCCATTTTATTGGTTAGCAATGATGTGTTTCTAGATACCGCTCATTTCTTGTGATGTCATAAATTCGTTATGGACATTTACTGCCAACATAATTTGAGACCTATAGGGTCACACACATAGGATGCACCTGGAATAGGATTTTGCTCATGAATAAGGTTTAGTTTGATTACTAGAGTGCTTAGATAATAAATTTAAACTTTGATTGTACATTGGCTAAATTAGAATCTGACTCAGCCATTCATATGTAAACTGACCATTTTAGAATGTGATTTGATTGGTTCAAAAATAAATTGAATGATTCAGAATGTGAATCGATCAGTTTAGATTGTGAATCGGCCGATTGAGCGATCAACAACACAGGATCACGGATTGTTGTTGACGTCATGTTATGTATTAATCATCACATTGAAAGCCAATATGTTTGTGAATAGGAAATACAGTGAACCAATAGATTCAAGTGTTGAATTGAATGATTTACATGTGAACAATCAATTTAAGTGTTGAAACGACCAATTCACATATGAACCAACCGGTTCAAAAGTGAACCGACTGATTTGTGATTCACAACAACTACAAATTCATGAAAATCTATCTCTTTGACTCCCATTTGATCTGGAAACTCTGATACCATGATCCTCCTATGAATAGTGAGGCAGTCAAGGATTTCAAGAGACATAACAATAACCTCTGCATTTGTTGTCCTCTCACAGTTGTGGTATAATGAGAGTCTGAGCATGTATTACTCATAAAAGGGAGAGAGAGCAAGGGAGATCAGATAAACACTAGCACATTGATGTTTGAAGGGAAAAATTCTTCATGTTGTCTTTAGGAATCATGACTAGGAGTTCTTGGTGGTCTGCATGGACTACATAGAGGCGTGGAGGTTGTTACTTCCATGCTAGGAGGACAAGAACCACTACTGTCCATGTTGTTGGACCAGGAGGTCTTTGTCAGTTGTCTATGTTCATCTTGTGAAGAATGCACATCACCAAGCAAGAGTAGTCATTGTACTTGCACCAGGATCAGGTATACCTCTTTCTACCCTTTTCCTAGATACATTGTTGTGGACCCATATATATATATATATATATATATATATATATATATATATATATATATATATATATATATATATATATATATATATATATATATAATATATATATATATAGACACACATATATATACATACATATACATATACACATATATACATATATATACATACATACATACATACATATATATATATATATATATATATTCACTTTCTATGCGGGTAACTAACCTCTATTACCAGTGGATTTTTTTGTAATATGAAGGTACCTAATTGTAACGAAACAACAAAATTTGTAATATGAAGACTTCTTTGGTAAATACAATGTGAAATTTGTATTTTTCCTTTGAAAATAGTAAAAATGATACTTATGACAATAGTTTAAGTAGTATTACAAAATGAGTCTTTCTGCTACAAATTTTGGTCATCTCATTATAATATTGGTTGTCTCATTACAAATATGTGTCTTCCTATTACAAAATATATGTAGGGTAACGAACCTTATTTACTCACACGGGTAGTGAATAAATGGAATATATATACATACATACACACACACATATATATGTATATGTGTATACATACATACAACACAAACCCGTGCATCATCTTCCTTGGGTCCGTCTAGGCGATTTCTCGGCGACTCCGACCTGAGGGCATGGCGCCCACGTTGGCGGCTACCCCAGCCGTCAGCGTCCACCCCCAACCACCCTCCAAGCCCGCCACCACACCCCAGCCCGACCACACGCACACGAACCAGGAGAAGGAGAAGAGAAACAGTGTTGTCAGCGCCAACCCTAGCGGCCAAGCACAGAACTTCGACGCCCAGCCGAAGGACCCCTTGCCCGAGGGGGATGAAATCACCGGGAAGGATGGTTGGAAAACATGGATGCAGGTCCTGAAGAGGCCGTCCCCAAGCAAGGAGATCGAGGAGAGATTTTCGGTGCCTAGAAGGTCGGACGGCAAAATACACGTTGACCTGACGGAGGACGAGTTCGAACATATGAAGAATGTGTGGGAATATGTGATCATGGCCTACATCGTGGGAAAACGACCCTTCTATCCACACTTTCAAGCCTGGATCAAGAGGACCTGGGGTCCCAAGGGGGCTTTTGATTTGATCTCGAAGGAGTCCGGTGTCTACCTGATCCGATTCTCTACGTTGGCAGACAAACAGACCGTCCTCAACCTTGGGCCGAGGTGGTTCGACGGGCAACTAGTTGTGGCCAAAGACTATCGGTTTGGCGATGAGTTGAAGCGTGATACCTTTGCCACAATCCCCACGTGGGTCACTCTGTGATACATATGCTGATCATGGACGAAGCGAGCAGCCGACACCATTACGGCAGGAGCGGGCAGAGTTCTACACATCGAAGAATGCTCTCTGGTGTCCGACGAAGCTAGAGTCTTGGTGGAGCTAAATGCGGAGGAGGAAATCGTGGAACGGGTATGGCTGAACGTTCACAGACGGGAACCCATCCCGATTCGGATACTATATGATCATAAGCCGCCGAGGTGTGACCACTGCAAGTCTTTCGACCACCCCGATGGTGCATGCAAAGAGAAAGAAGTGCCTAAGCCAGATAAGAATGAAGGTACCGGTTCCTCGCAATGGGTGGAGAAGAATCGAAGGAAACCAGTTGGTATCCCCACAGCCGTCGCTAATCCGGTTGTGGATGCTACAGCTGGAAACAGTACTGAGAAGGTGGGGAGTGCTGCTGCTGTTCGAGGAGAAAAAGGGATGGGCGTGGGGCATAGTAAGGATGCCTCCACATCTCCTGCTGATCCGGTGAAGGAGCACCCTACTGCTACTGCTGAAATTGGAAGCGGACAGAATGAACAGGCAACTGTTGGGAACGCTGTGAATGTAGACACACCGTCCATGCCTACTGCTAATATTGAAGAGGACACTACTGAAATAGAAAGAAGAGGGGGAGTTTACTCCCACGTCCAGGAAAAGTCCAAGTGGAATACCAAAGACACAAGGGGTTGGTTCCATACTGGAGGCCACCAATAGGTTTGATGCACTCAGTGAATCCGATGCAGAAGAACCTGAACAGGTTGAACCAAAGAAGAAGAGGGAAGGCAACAAGACGAAGGAGCAGCCCAGGTGTACTCAAGCAAACAAAAACCTTTAATATGTCCATTTTAATGTGGAACATTAAAGGGGGTGCGATAAGAACAAGAAGAAGGAAATCCGGGAGTGGATTGCTGCTAGTGGCCACTCTTTGGTTGCTTTGGTGGAGATGAAAATAAAGGTATCAAATATCTGTGTCCGCAAGGCTGGGAGCAAATATCCAATGTTGATTGCGGTGGGGTTGCTAGAGTTTGTGTGGCTTGGAAGCCTAATGCTTGACAGCTTTCAGTTGTACAAATGTCAGATCAACAAATTACTGTAGACTGTGTCAATAATGGAGGATTGCACATGTGGTTGATAGCTGTCTATGGGCACAATGACGGCAAAGTGAGATTGGATATATGGGACTCTATGGTTTCTGTCTCTAAACAAGCTATGCTTCCCTGGATGGTCATTGGTGATTTTAATACGGTGCGGTTGCAGGCTGAGAAAAAAAGGAAAAAGACTTGCTATTAATGCTGAAGTGGACGTTTTCAATCGAGCCATTGATAAATCATGTCTTTTTGAGCTACCAATGGTTGGTGGGGATATTTTTACCTAGAATAATGAAAGGGGCCCGGGTGACAGAATAGCAAGCAAGCTGGATAGAGCTCTTGTGAATGATGAATGGCTGAAAATTTTTCCTAATGTGCAGGTGAAGGCTGAAGGTTATGAAATTAGTGATCACGCTCCTATTGATGTCTAGATTACCGAGAAAAAACAGAAAAGATGACCTTTTAGATTTCTAAATTACTGGGCGGACTGAAAAGTTTTTGATGAGGTCATAAAAAAAATTTGGAGTATCCAGGTGACAGGCAACCCCATGTATGTCTTTGCTAACAAGCTGTCAAACACCAAGGTGGCTATCAAAAAATGGGCAGAAGAAAAGGTGAATATTCCAAAAATGTTGAAGGAGACCAAGCAGGAGTGCAATGACGTCCGAGAAAGACTGTTAACTGATCCTCTAAATCCTATTTTGATAGAGAAAGAAAGGGACTTAAAAATGATGCTTGAAGATCTAAAAAAGGCAGAGGAAAAATTTGTCTGGCAAAGAAGCAAGGAGAAGTGGATGGATGATGGGGATAGAAACACAAAGCTATATCATTCTGCGGTCAAAAGAAGAGAGGCATGTAATATTATTTCTGAACTCGTTAATGCTGATGGGATGGTTGTCAACAAATAGGAAGATCTTGAAGAACAGGCGATAGGGTTCTACACGTCTCTATACAACAAGGTGTTTTCTGACAATATTGATGAACAGGAGGAAATTGACTGGAAATTCAAACTCACTAGCACTCACAATAATATTCTTACCAGAAGAGCTAATGAACAGGAGGTCAAGGATGCTGTTTGGTGCATTGTAAGTAATAAATCGTCGGGTCCTGATGGTTTTAATGCTTTCTTTTACAAGAAAAATTGGGATGTTATTAAAGGGGACTTGCTTTCTTATGTGGACTGGTTTCTTCAAGGAGGGAATATGGTGAGACAGGTTAATCACTCTTTTCTTGTTCTTATCCCTAAGAAGAAAGTTACGTCTTCTCTTGCTGATTTCCGGCCCATTGCCTGTTGCTCGGTACAATATAAAATTATTGCAAAAATCCTAGCTGCCCGACTGAAAATGGCCCTTCCCTTTCTGATTTCTGCAAAACAAGGAGCTTTTGTTACAGGTAGAAGCATTAGTGATTGTGCCCTTCTTGCTGGTGAATTTCTCCTAGACTACAATGTTATGAGAGGTAGTAGGAAGGCTTGCTTAAAGGTTGACGTCTCCAAAGCTTATGACAGTGTACGGTGGGATAAACTTTGGTGGATTTTGCAACAAATGGGTTTCAACGAACAATGGATTTGTTGGATGAAACAATGTGTCGGGACTACCAGTTACTCAGTTTTGGTGAATGGTACGTCGGCTGGTCTCTTTAGGGGCAGCAATGGGCTGCGCCAGGGTGACCCCCTATCCCCCCTTCTTTTTGTGATTGTCATGGAAGATTTTACAAGGAGGATGCAGCGAGCTGAAGAAGAGAAGAAAATAAAGCCTTACACTGTACATGGCACAAAGGTAATGACACATTTAATTTTTGTTGATGATGTCCTGGTGTTCATTGAAACCAAGCAGCAGTACCTGGAAAATCTAAAAGGCTTACTGAGGGACTTCGGGAAGCAAACTGGGTTGTGCATAAACGCAAATAAAACACATATCTTCTTGTCAAAGAATTGTCATCAGGTGGAAGCCAGATTAACGCAGGTAATGGGGGTTGAAAAGGGAATATTCCCAACCAAATACTTGGGATTTCCGCTTGCAGGTGGCAACCTTCAAGTCAAGGACTTTACAAACTGCATTGATAAAGTGGAGAAGATGATAAATAGATGGCCTACACAAAGGACTTCTATGGCTGGGCGTAGTACATTGATCAAAGCTTCTATTGAAGGTCTCCTCATTTTTTGGGCACAAAAAGGTGAAATTCATGTCTCTGTTCTGGATAGAATTGAAATGAAGATTGCTAATTTCCTGTGGGGAAGTGAGCACCACCCTATGAAGTACTCCAGGCTAGCTTTTCCTAAGGGGTAAGGAGGGCTGAATTTGAAGACTCCCAGAGATATTGCTAGATGGGGTTCCATGAGAAGACTGATTGCATATCAAGAAGGCACATCTACATGGGGAAAATGGATTAGGGATAGATATCCTAGAGGACTGGATTTTATTCCGAAAACAAGAGAAGTATATTCTAGATCCATCAATGTCATGAGGGAAATATGGCCGCAAATTAAGCACATGTTTTTTATTAATAATTCTGGTGGATGGCAGCTCATAGACAAGAAGATAAGCTTATGGGAAATGTCTCGTAACTGGAGAGCGAAGGATATCATGGGAGAACAAATATTGATGGATAGGTATGTGCCAAAATGGAGTATGTGTGTATATAAATTTCTGCACCATATTCTCTCCACTCTTGATAGAATAAAGAGCTAGAATTATGATATATCTACTGTATGCCTGCTATGTGAGGATGAGGAAGAAAGTCACAATCACCTTGTGGGGGAATGTAATTTCACAAAGGAAGTGTGGGACCATTTATGCAAGGAGTTTAGGCTTCATCTTCAACTCATTACTGAACCGAGAAGAATGCTTGCTAGGTGCGGAAGAGATGTGAAGAAGAATCTGTTGTTTGCTGCCCTATGCTACCATATCTGGGTGGAGAGAAATGCTAGAAGACACCAAGGGAAGTCTATGAATGCCTCCAATATTTCTGTAAAAAGTTGTAAATGCATTATACGTAGACTACATATAGATTAAATGCGTGAGTTGTATTGTTGTTTTGGGTGTATGGCGTTGGGCCTACATGTAATCTTGACCCTCTAATATTTTTAGGGGGGATGTCGAAATATATTTACCTGATTCCGATATGTATATATGTATGTATATGCAATCTATACACGTTGTCATAAATGCCTATTCATGGTGGATTTATGTGTGATTATGGCCAAAACCCCTATGGATGTGTGTGCAAGGTTGTTTGATTTAGTTACTGTTGTAATTCAATTTTCACACTGAGCGTCTCTACTCCTTTCCAAATGTATCTTCTTCCTATACTCCCTTCAAATGCAACTCGATGTTTTCACTTTAACAATCTAATATGGAATAGGATAGTTTTAATTTCTATTTTAGAAAGAGAAGATGTTTTGTATGAGTCAATTTGATTGATTGGAAGAACAGTGGAGGTCGATAGATAGGAGGAGCCAACTGATAGAGTAGAGGCCAACCGATCGACTGAAGGATTGAGATGAACGATTAGGCCAACATAATTTTTTTAGTACAAGTTTCTATAGGAGATGTATGACCTTAGGTGGTAGCAATTCTTTGTGGCTCCAAACAATTGCATTTTTATGTCCATAACCGTCACTCGTACATTTGTGATTGCATGTTATTTGTTTGTGGATATAGCTTGTATATGATATGTACCATAAGTATGTGATAATTAGATTTGTATATATTATAAAAAATCCCTTAATAAATATTAAGTCTTAGATGATTTCCATAAGAAGAAACACATGAAAAGTTTGACTGATCAAGTGCGGTTCATCTTCTATCTCATGGAAGTGTGATGGTAGTTATGTGGGCTTGCCAAGTACGATGCATTGCTATCGTGTTGGCTTATGGGTCAAGCTCGGCTATGTGACCTTAATGAGATTAGTGCCTAGAAGCATATAGATGGGTTGTGATAAGGAGTTGTCCACACCATCTATCCAAGAATTTCATGATATGCATTTAACAAATGTTTCCTATCTTAATAATTGGTTATGGACACCAACACTGACTGGGTAATAAGTTAATTATTTTAGATCTTGGCTCACTAGAAGGTTCTATGCTTCAGTCTTCTGAATTGGTACTGAGGACTATCGATTTGAACAAAATAGTGGAACCAATAATTAATCAAAGGACTATCACACATTTGCTCAAATGTGAAGGATCTAAAAAGTAGACCTTTGAACAAAAGGTGATGTCAAACTACGCATTGCTAGTAGAGCAAGTGTTGCTTCCAATGTAGTTGGAACATATGAGTTATCAATGTCGAGTGGGCTTATAATAGAGTTGGAGAACTACTATTGTATACTTGCGATTAATAGGAACATCATATTTGTATCTTTTTCAAGCATGAATGGATTCAATTTTTTTTATAAATAATGGTCTATGTTTTATTAGTTAGATGGGATCTTTTATGGGAGTGCCGCCTTATAGGCTGAAAATAAACTAAAGTACTCCTATCTATGAAGGCAACACTTGCCCCATTTTTGAGTTCTTTACACTTTACATCTTGGTATCATATACCTCAAAAAGTGTTACAAGTTTATTTTCATGACACCTTTAAGTAGAGACATCAGTCGCCTCCTTCTTCTTTTGTTCTTCCAGATAGAGAGGACAATTCCTTTTCCAATGTCCCGGTTTTTGACAATGGTGGCAATTTCCTTTCTTGGTCATGCCTCCCTTGGCCTTGAGAGCTGAAGATGGCTTGGACTCCTGGCTAGCTTCAGAACCTTTCTTAGCTTTTCCCTTGCCCTTGCGCTTGGACTTGCCTTTCTTGCTCGTGATCACCATTACATGCTTAGGCTTGTCCTTCTTCATCTGTATCTTGGTTGTCCTCAACATGCCCAACAACTCTGACAGTGGCCTATCAAAGTTGTTCATGTTGTAGTTCATCACAAACTGGCTATAAGATTCTGGCAACAATTGCAGTATCACGTCAGTAGCCAACTCTTGGCTCAGTGGAAATCCCGGTCTCTGTAGGTTCCCCACATACCCAATCATCTTGAGTGTGTGAGGACCAACTGGATCTCCTTCTATCATGACGCACTTGAACAGCACCCTAGAAACATTGTATCTCTCTTGTCGTGCCTGATCTTCATACATGTTCCTGAGATGTTGAATCATCTCTATGACACCCATGTTCTCATGCTGTCTTTGCAACTCATGGTTCATTGAACATAACTTCAAGCACTTTGCATCAATGGCATCATCAGCATGCTTCTTGTAAGCATCCCTTTCTTCCTTTGGTGCATTAGGAGCGGGTTCCTCTGGAATGGGAGTATCCAGGACATAGAGCTTACGCTCTTGAGTGAGAACAATTCTCCATGTCCGATACCAGTCGTGGAAGTTTGTCCCATTAAGCTTGTCCTTGTCAAGGACCGATCAAAAAGAAAAGTTGTTGTTGTTGTTTGTCGTCATTTGTACTACAAAAGGAAATATGCAATTTTAGTCCAAAAACTCATTTTTGACTTATTTGATTGATTTGAAAATTTGACGATATAATTAGGCCTTTAATTAATTATCGCTCCCACTATTTTACTTCAAATTGATAGCCCTCACCATCAATTCAGAAGATTGCAGCGTACAACCTTCTAGTGGGCAACATCCTGAAATCCTCTAAGTCATGAGTCAGCTTTGGCTGATCGCCCACAACTTAGATCTCTCACGTAGGCAACTCTTGCCAATTGCATCATATGCAACTCTTGATAATATGTCATATGCAACTCTTTTCCATGATCATCTCCATGCCTCAAGGTGCTAGATCCCATTTAGGTCACCTTGTTAAGTCCGACCCAAAGCAAACATGATGAATATGCACCCTACTAGGGCAGACCCACACATTCATCCTTCACGCTTCCACGAGATAGATGGTGCACCACGCTAGGGCGTGCCCACACTTGGTCGATCAAGCTTTTCACGTGTGTCACATTTGGAAGGCATCTAAAACTTAATATTTTAATGAGGGATTTGGTTTTTATATACATATACATATCCAATCACCACAATACATAGTACGTATCATATACATGCTATATCACATAGAAAACATACACAAACGATAAAAAGTGATGATTATGGCCATCCTAATGTGATTCCTCGAGCCAAGAGGAATCACGGTCATCTAGGTCTACATCACATGCAACCTGTACAAGATGAACTTCTATTCTTTGCCTTTGGAGTAGATCAATTCATCACATTGCTCGGTCCGGCCCGGTTGTCTGGGTGCCACCAGCCGATCGGTTGGCTCCTCCAACTGATCAGTTGCCCTAGTCATCGTGCATCTCTTCATGTCCGCCACCCACTCGTCTCGCTCCTCGAACCGGTCATCAACCGATCGGTTCACTCCTTGAACCGATCATCTGGAACATCAACCGATCGGTTCATGCCTTGAACTGATCGTCTCAGCTGTCGTCTCGATGTCCTCCGATCTTTAACATAACAGGAAATAAAATCTATCCTAATATTACATTGCTTAAAAAAAAGGGAAACCCCGAGTTACATTCGGGGGGAGCAAAGGTAGGAAAGAATATCAAATTATTTCGCGTTACATCAGGAATAGGAGAAGGAAGATCGGTGCACAGACCGAGATGCAAGCAACCACACACAACCAATCACATATAGGGTTTATTGGCCATAATCACGCTATACATCCACCACAAAATTTGTGTAAGGGTGACGCATATCAAAGTGCATTAATAATACATATCATATATGTAATTTGGGATTTGTGGATTTAGGATTGGAAATGCATAAAGCCAATTTATTCGCATCGTATGCAATAAATAAAGGCGACATACCAAAATCGATCATATAGATATTCCTAAAATATAGAACAGTTGACGTGGCTCTGATACCACTCTTGGGTTTTAGGCGAGGCAGAGAAGGCAGCGGAAACAAAAATTTTCTCCCCCAAACCCGGAACAAGGAAACACGTCAACGTCTATATAATAGGAAAGGATGGTTTGTGGAATCATACCTTGTCCCAAGGCTTGCTTGGTGACAATTCCTCACACCTTGCGTGGTCTTCAAATCCGGTCTTGGATGACATCTGTGCAGCTCCTGGTCGCACCGGGACTGACGACTCCTACTCGCACTGGACTGTCGGATGACAGTTGTCCTCCTGAGTGGAAGTGACCTTCCGCCTCTATAGTAGTCCACACGGACCGCCTGGAACTCCACACTCCTTGTCCCACAAGGAAGTGGAAGGAGTGACACCCTCCTATTGACGTACTAGTCGCCAACACACTCTCCTGCTGTCAATTGCAACTGCAGTTGTCCTTCCCTTGTTGCACCTCCTTTTGCAGGAAGCACTTGCTCAGGCTCTCGCTTGGTTACCAAAACCAGAGAGAACAACAACTTTGCAGAGCAATCAACTTGCACTGAGTTGTTGTTCTTTGAGAAGCCCCCAATACCCCTATATATATAGGAGGGTCATGGGACAGGGTTCTCTATTCCGGAAAATGCGGGACTAAAAGCAGGAGTAGAAGGGTTCGAGATTTTTCACAAAAAGCAACCAACTCGGAGCTTGAGCCGATCGGCTCGGACCTGAACCGGTCGTTTGGGACACCCAACCGATCGGTTGGTGCCCTGAACCGATCAGTTCATGGTCCTGATCTAACTCAAATTGACTTTCCTTCTTTTATTTCTAATTGGTATCGAATACCAATCCTATTCTCAATCAAATTGGGAAATTGAAATACAAGGAAAATTCTCACCAATCCTACTTTCCCAAGTTGCTCGATTGCACCAGTTGAATCGATCGTTTCAACACTTGAAGCAATCGGTTCACCCTGGGCTTAAGCCGATCGGCTCAACCCTTGAGCCGACCGGTTCAGCAACCTCAGCCGACCGGTTCAACACTTGAACCGATCGGTTGGGAGTGCAGGTTGTGCAGAATCAGTCAATTGTGATTTCAATCAATCTGATACTCCAATCAATGTGTCCAACACCTTGAACAATATTATATTGAGCTATCAATCAATTGAGTGTTTAATTGAACTACTAAACTCCTTTAGTAATCAATCTAAACATTGCTTGTGGACAAAACTCCTCTTCCAGGATAAATCCTATGTGTGTGACCCTGCAGGTCCATTTCACGTTGGCAGTGAAAGTCCATAACACTTATGACTTCACAAGCAAAGAGCGGTGTCTAGTCACACATCAGTGCTACCCAAGTGAAAGTAGAAAGTTGGAGAACAACTTTCATCCTACAATCCGTGAATGGTGTTACAGCGAGTGTATAATTCCTTTGTCACTGATATCCCGAATGAACTCGAGGCATGGAACAGTCATCCTGTCAATGTTCATTCACTTTCTTGATCTCAGAGTAGACTGGAAGAGATATGTATGACATCAATATCACATACTGATTCACACATGTGTGCACACCTTTCTCAATCCTACTCATCAAGTGGCCATGGATATCAAACTCCCTCAAGAGGGACAAATCCCATATCTATCACTCACACCTCAAAAGCCCCATGTGTCAAAGCCACCCAATCATCACCTTTATAAAAACCCATGTTTCAGGACTGCGTTTGATGATGTCAAAATGTGCCCAACGACATGTGTTGAGTGTAATGATTTCAGGTCTAAGAATCACACTCACCACCATCACTATGAGTACTGACTGTGACTACCATGTCATGGTTCCATGTGTCAAACTCACGGTGGGTCTGTCTGGTACACTTATTCTCTAACAAGTACCTATGTGTTTGGTTTGATATCTCTATATAATGACTAATGAGATTTTGTCATCAACCAACACCACAATCTAGTCTTGTGTGTCATTGTTGTCTATCTACCTTCCACAATGACATCTGACTAGGGACATAACAAGAATGTACAAACTCTTAGCATCCGTATGATCTCATCATTCAGGTCCTCAACCTGAAGGCATACATCATTGAGTACTGTCATTCTCTAGACATTCAATCTGTTCTATCACTATCTCAAATGACTGAACCAGAGAGAATTGGAAGATTGCCTTTGATGTTTATCAAATCAATCTTAATGTATCCCACCAATCATCACATGATTGGCTCTCAGGGCAAACATACCAACAATTTTCGTGGTCCTTGCAAGGCTCAAGGACGTCACATACACATATGAATCCAACCATTTTAATTTTTTTTGAAGGCCCTTTAATTAATACATTCATTTTTGCCCTAAATCGAATTAGGGTTTCAATTAGGATTAAATATTGATTATTTTAATATCAAGATTCTCTCTCCTCCAACTTAATTCAAATGAGGCGCCCCTCTCATTTTCTTTGCTCTACATGATGCCAAGAAGCATTAAGGACCTTATTGAAGTGGTATTTTGCATATTGAACCCTAGGTTTTGGGTAAATTGCACTTTACACCAAAACTAGGTTTTAATGCACAAACATTGCTCTATCAGCTCTTTCTTGGTATTCAGGCTTCCATAAGCCACACCTCAGCATCATCTTCACTCTCATGATGCTTCAACACATGAGGAATATATTATCATGCACAATTTGCACTTAAACCCCTCAACTTCGGTATTTTGCACATTAGTCCAAAACAAACAAAACATTAATTTCGACAATGTTCAAAAAGGACTAGAATTGCAACATAAGTTCCTCTTGAGGCCTAATTACTTTTCATAAGATGAGATTAAGCATTTAATCACATTTCTTAATCAAAACACCTAGGGTTAAAGTATAACCCAGGTCAGGGTTGTTACAAATTATAAACCCCTAACAAGGATTTCATCCTCGAAATCCAAATAAAGGAAGACAGATGTATTTTATTCTTCATACTATCAAGTCTTCACATAACATCTCCTTATTATGGAGACACCATAAAACTTTGATCGGCACAAAGTGTTTCCATACAAGATTCTCATAGAATCAACACACAAGGCACATGCTCCATTGTTCCTCATCATTGACTATAGAGTCAACTTTGTGTCAAACAACACTTTTCTTGTTCAGAGAAACATCATACATTCTTTATTAATATCATGTTTATGCAGAGCATAAACCCCTAACATATGATGTTCATATTGTTTTATATATTCAGACTAATTTCACAGTTGACCAAGATAACTGATACTTTTCTAAGTATCCATCACATGAACACCTTTATCTTATGCACATCAAGTGTCCTAAGACCCACTTGATTGCCATATCCCTGAAAGGAAAGAAAACAAGGATTCATATTCCTCTTATTAATTCATGTATATTCAACTATTATTGAACCATTTACTCTTTATCTCATCCTAGGTTCCTTTCCTTTAGCATTGGAATGTGTAAGGATGATTGCGTGTCATTATCCCTTTCTTTATTATTACCTAGCATGTTTATGATCATCTCATGATCTCATAACATCTCCCATTTCCTCATTATGGGAAAGATCTGTATTATGCAGGCAGCATAATTGAACAGGGTTCATCTCCCTTATTCTTATTCTTATCTTATGAGGAGTACATTTTTAGTTCCTCATACAACATGCTCATCTGAGATTATCTCAGACTTATCTTTCTTATGCATGGGATATGACACATTTATTCATTCCAGATTTCTGATTTCATGATACTCATTAGATTGTCTCAGAATGACTACTTGATCAGAGCAATAAAAAAGATAACAATCTAAGAGTTTCCATACCCACTTTATCATCAATAGTTGTATACCTGGCCAGGGTATATAAATACTGAGATTAAGTGGTATGCACTTTGTATACTATCATATTCCTCCTTTTCATATTATCACAAGAAAAAGACTTATCATTCCTGAATTTCATTCATGCATCTTTTCTATACCTCATCATTTCTCAAGGAGGTAGGAACCACATAAAACATTTGTAATGTTTTACTATGCAAAACATAAGTCCTCATAGGACTAATCAAGGAAAGTTCAATCATTTCCTTTCTCAGTTAATCCAGGAATTCATAAATTAACATATTTGCATGACGTTATCTTATCTAACTTGTCATAATACATGAATTATTCACTGCCTCAGGATAACTCTTCCTTAAAGGTTGATTCAACAGGCTATGGTTGAGCACAAACTCAATTTAAGTCTAGAAATTCATCATTTCCTTTTGCTTCAACCTGCTGATGCTAATTACAAATCCTGTTGAGATCTATAACATCATCATTGGGACTGGTAATCTAGGTTACACTGCCAAAACTTGATCCACTATATACATTACTGTTGCCCTAAGTTCTCCAACAGTAATACTTAAAGAAGGATTTTTTTATTATAGTTGGATCAGCTAGGGGATTCTCAGGCAATTGTCTCTCTCTTACCTGTTCCCATGCACCTCTTCTTGGTGCAACATTGCTGCTCTCAGCATCAATCTCGTCATGTGACCCAGTCATCTTTAAGTTATTCTTCTCTTATACGAGCAGAAGACACTATCATATACACTGGATGACACCAGAACAGACTCTACTACCTTAGTCATATGTCTCTGTAGACTCAACGAACCTAGAGCTCTGATACCACTAATTGTGGCGACCGTCTCGCAAAAACATGATTAACTAATGCGGAAGCAAATTATTTGCAGCGGATTACTGAAAATCACTGAAAATTTAAAACTTTTTCAAAGAGATCCATTCACAGGAAAACTCTTTAACCAAGAACCAAAGTATTTCAAATTCATCCTGGTTCACAAGTACACAACCTGTACCATTCCTTCTCAAAGATTACAACATCAATTGTCTTATAAACATTATATACAAACAGTATACGAATCTCGAGGCATCAAGCCAAAACCTCAGATTGATTCATAAGACACTGACTAAAAACTCTGAGGACCTGAGAGTACAGAGATGACACATAAGACTACTATCTGTATGACTAGACAGACAATATCTCCACCTGAGATATTATTGCTTTCCCTACTGTTACTATTGTTGTTGCTCTTTCCTTGTTCTAGGATTTCTACTTTGCCTCCCATGCATACCTAAAAATGTTTCCCACGGGGGTGAGACAATTGAAAATTGCCCCAACGAGAGATATAACTCTCTGCCAAAAACATTGTTATTGCAGTTTATTAAATTAAAACTGAGCAGGGGTTACTTTTACATTATCAGGCATAATTATTCATCATAGAACAGAATAAGATAATCTCCATTCTCAAGGAGGTCATTGCATCTACCCATGGTAGATAAGTAATTCATATGTCTACCTTGCAGAGAATATCAAGAAACATAATTAACATTTATCCATTAAGGAATGCACAAAGAAAATGCAACATCAGCCAAAGAATCTCCGTATTCAATCCTTAAGCAAACATGCTATACGGCTGATTACATTTTACAATCACACTTATCCCCTGAGGAGGTGAGTCGTACCGCTCCAATCCAACCTTCGGTTGCGAAACCCAAAGCCGATGCCATACAAGGTCCATGGAAGAGCCAGACTCCATGACCTCCCACGTCTCGGTCAGTGCGAGACCACAAGCAGGACCGCAGTCTCTTACTTAAGTCACCTCAGTCATAGGGTTATCTCCCGTAGGCTACCCTTTCTCTAACCCACCTTGGTACAGGTCTTGGCGCTAGTATATCTGAGCCACGAGCCAGTTCACCGTGCTCCCTGAGCCATGAACGCATTCATGCTCTTTCAGACTGAGCCATGGGCCTGTTCACCATGCTCTTATACACATCTTGAGTCTACAACCGAAGTTGCACTCTAATCCTCCTATTTTTGGCTAGGAGAAACCCCACATATTCAACAATATACGCTCCGGATTAACCCACAGGAAAACCCATTTCACCATCACCAGCTACTGACGATGATGGATCTATGGCCAGGGCACTATATGATGAAATTCCACTTGATTAATTAAGTGCATTACCATATCTTTTAGAATCATCCATGTTTCAAACAAGAATTATTATAAAAGATGCTACAAAGAAAGATACAATACATCTATCACATACTTTTCAAATCTTTAAAACACATGATACTTGGGATCTCAATCCTTTATCACATTACTGGGAATTCTCATCCCTTCACATTATCATCATCATGATTACTGGATCTGGGTAGTTAAACCCTTAGATCATAACATTTTTATCTCTGTAATAGATAACCATTACCTCTAGGTCCTCATACCAAGGTATTCATTTTACTTGTATGCAAGTATTCACATGGCTCACCAGGCCATTACACATCTTGTCACCTCTCACTAGGCAACAACTTATTCACATGGCTCACAAGGCCATTACACATCTTGTCACCTCTCACTAGGCAACAACTTATTCACATGGCTTACAAGGCCATTACACATCTTGTCACCTCTCACTAGGCAAAAACTTATTCACATGGCTTACAAGGCCATTGATCATTATACTTGTTATACAAGTATTTAACATGCCTTACAAGGCTTATGCAATAAAAGAAATACAACCTTCCCATCATTAGGGTTAAGGTTTTCCATTATTAACCATTTAGGTTTTCAAGGTCATATTATCAATGATCAAACCCTAATTCATTGCTCCACACATCTAGGAGCAAAGATTGATATCATAAGTATTCAATCATACTTATGTATTCTCATCATTTTTTATTAAGAGAATCATCAATTCAAGGTATATGTTCATTTCTCATCCTCATCATGGTATGATTACATCATACACATCATTTGGGCTTAACCCCATTATCAAAGTACATTAATTAACACTCATCAATGTGCAACAACTCATTACATTTCATTGTAATAGTTGCATAATACACTTCATATGTTTCTTACCCAATTATATTGGATTTGGAGTACATCAAGGCATAAAAACCCTGAAGTGTTGAATGTGATAACTATCATATTTTGATGTATCACTTTCTCATCACTTCAGACTCTCCTGAATTAGCCATCTTATCTTGTATTAAGGTATTTCCCTTCTTAATACATTCCATCACTAATCACTTACCTATAGCATATAATGCATAGGCCACACATTAGAGTTGTCCAACTATCTTTAATGATATGGACTTGTCTAATGGTAAAGACAGTGCTTACAATTAGGTTGCATATATTCAACCACATGAAATGTTTCACCTTTATAAGGCCATTCCTTCTATCTCATCATTAGGGTTTCTTTATACCCTTACTTAAGATTAGAATTATGATTTATTGTCATATTATCCAAGATTAGGGCTTTATGTATTATGACTTCTCATTAGAGTCTCACATGCCTTCACCCTTCTTAGGGCCTCTTATCACAACATAACATTAGTACGTCATGTGGTGTTAATACTTAGTTAAGGTTTCTCATGGAATCACCCTCAACTAGGGTTTCCACCATAGTTTCCCTTCTTTTTGGGTCTACTATTCATCAATATTAGGATTTCATTCAATTATCCATAATTGGAGATTCACTATTCATCCCAATTAGGGATTTACATCTCTTTTCCCTAAATTAGAGTTTCACTTATGATTACCCTAGATTAGGGCTACATCCTTACCCTGGATTAGGGTTTCATTTAGAATTGCCCTCATTTAGGGTTAGAATTCAATAACCCTGTCAATTAGGGTTTATGTTCATGATTAGGGTTTCATGATCTCTTTACTTAAAGATCATACCCTTAATCACCACATGAATCATATTCATGATATCAATTCATGCTAACATCATCTCAACTTGATAAGGTCATATCATCCCTTCAATCAAGTACATACAACTATGAATGATAGTGTACCAAGTCATTGATCCTATAAGCAATTAGGGTTCATCCCTTAATTGGCACGAATCACTTAGGTACTAATAGGGTTTCAATCTTTGTACCTTCATTGATTATCATTGCTAATCATCATTGGATCAATGAGTCATTCATCATCTCTATTCTTGAGAGATTCAATCACCTTGGACCTCCATTACATAAGGTATCCAATTGAATTGATCAATTGAATCTACAATCAGCTTTGACTACTTGACCCCCAAACGGTTTGAAACCATTTGGTAAAGGTGGTGCTTGAGACCGTTTGTCCAAGTAGGTGAAGACCGTTTGGCCAAGTAGGTGAAGGTCGTTTGGCCAAGTAGGTGAAGACCATTTTCCCATCACATTATCAAAATCCAAGTCAACCAATTAGGGTTTGGATCATTGGATTGATCACCAAAGCAGCAATTGATTACACTTTAACTTAGTATCATTGGATCATCAATTGCTTAACCATACTCACCCCTAGACCCCCAAACAGTCTTAGGTGACCTCCAAACAGTTTTGAGATCATTTGGATGAGCTCCAAACGGTCTTGAGACCGTTTGGCTCATCCAACCCTTGGATTCTAGTGAAAAATCATTAGGGTTTGAGCTATTGAGTTGATCATCAAATCAACACTTAATTGCAAAGTGATTTGGTACCTTTAGACCTTCAATTGGTCAACCATGCTTAACCCTAGACCTCCAAACGGTCTTGGGTGATCCCCAAACGGTCTTGAGACCGTTTGGGTGATTCCCAAATGGTTTTGAAACCGTTTGGGTCAATCAACCCAAAACATCAACCCATTCCAATGCAAAATCAGCACTTAGCCGATTAGGGTTAACACCATATCGTTTGTCCTTCAATCACTTAACCATATCCAACCCTAGACCTCCAAACAGTCTTGGGTGACCCCCAAACAGTATTTAGACCGTTTGGGTAATCCCCAAATGGTTTTGAAACCGTTTGGGCTTATTAACCCAAAAAGTCAAATCAGCCAAGTTGAAAATCAGCACTTAATCAAATTAGGGTTTACCTAATTGATTAGCCTTTTTGGAATTAATCCATCAAATTTGGTGGGTCATCAACCAACATAATTAGGAACATGATTCTCAAACGGTCAACCCTTGGCCAACTCACTCAAACAGTTTTGAAACCGTTTTCTCCCAAACGGTTTCAAACCGTTTTATCTCAAACGGTTTGGTGAAACCGCATGAGCAATTAACTCAAAACCGTATGAACCATGATTTCTTTGGAAAAAGTATCCAATATGATGTCATCATCATCTACCTTTGTCCCTGAAGTTCTAACAACTTCTGATTTCATGAAATAACCATTTTCAACCAGCAATTAAACAAGATAATAAAGGAATCATTGAAATTGCAAGATTAATGGTTGAATAACAATGAAAAAGGGATCAAGTTATAAAACCCACCTCCAATTGAGCTCCAAAGTTCCATGTCCATGGAAACAATGGTGGATGCAACTCCTTTCACCATTCCATGGCTCGTCCTCAAGGTTTGAGTGAAAAGGAATGGTTAGAATTGAAGAGGAGATCGAATTAGGAAGAAATCCATAATTTATTTTTGATGTCCACTATAAAATCAAGGTGAAATGGATCAAGAACCTTACCAACAGGTTGGGGGTCGTCCTCCTGATCCTCCCAAGCTCCCTTGGTCGTTTCCCAAGCAAGGAGAAGAAGCGGGGTTGAAAAAGCCTTCCATTTGTCTTGTAAAGGGTCTTTTTATAAGAAATTCAAGGAGAGAGAAAGTGCCTTATAAAAAAATCATTTAATCCGAAAAATGTGGCCGCCTCTTCCCCCTTATCTTCCTTAGGGATGAGGATATCTTGTTTTCCTCTTATTCCTCTCAATTATCCATGATTTAAAGAAAAGCAAATTAAGCACCTCAATTCATATTATATTAATATCCATTTGTGAGTGGATATTTCTTTTTCTTATAAAATTGTGTGTGAGTTATCCACTCCCTTGGATATTTTCGTGGCCCCTGCAAGGCTCAAGGATGTCACATACACATATGAATCAAACCATTTTAATTTTGGTTGAAGGCCCTTTAATTAATACATTCATTTTTGCCCTAAATCGAATTAGGGTTTCAATTAGGATTAAATATTGATTATTTTAATATCAAGATTCTCTCTCCTCCAACTTAATTCAAATGAGGCTCCCCTCTCATTTTATTTTCTCTACATGATGCCAAGAAGCATTAAGGACCTTATTGAAGTGGTAATTTGCATATTGAACCCTAGGTTTTGGGTAAATTGCACTTTACACCAAAACTAGGTTTTAATGCACAAACGTTGCTCTATCAGCTCTTTCTTGGTATTCAGGCTTCCATAAGCCACACCTCAGCATCATCTTCACTCTCATGATGCTTCAACACATGAGTAACATATTATCATGCACAATTTGCACTTAAACCCCTCAACTTCGGTATTTTGCACATTAGTCCAAAACAAACAAAAGATTGATTTTGACAATGTTCAAAAAGGACTAGAATTGCAACATAAGTTACTCTTGAGGCCTAATTACTTTTCATAAGATGCGATTAAGCATTTAATCACATTTATTAATCAAAACACCTAGGGTTAAAGTATAACCCAGATCAGGATTGTTACAGGGACGACCCTCTGCTTAATAGTTTCTTTTGTCTTTTTCTATGTACACCCTGTGTGGTGAAGAACTTTCATAGACACTCAATTGTAATAGTTAGATATATTTATCTTCCACTGCTACAATATTAGTTTTACGATACATCCATGTTGGATGAATTGGTTTTCATCCCCTCTGTGAAAAATTTATATCGATTTTTGGTATGTGGCCTTATTTATTTTTAGTAGGGAGTGGATCCCCTCACAGGTCCCACTCCTTACAACATGGTATCAGAGCCAGGGAAGTCATTTGATCTAACTATTTCAATTTATCTTCCTTAGATTGTTTACCTTTTTTTCTATAGGTGGCTTGTATGCTACCCCTTGCCTTGTGCAGGCACATACATATGGCCGGTGAAAAGTCATCTGTTGACAACCTAGAAGCTTTTTTGACATCCTAGAACCCTAAGTTTGGGATGACTAGGATGGATCTTCCTTTCAATCCTCCAACATTTCAAACTCCAGTGACATCTGATGGTCAACCTGTAGTGAACCAACCTATACCACAATTTGCAAGTTTGGGCCACTCTTTTGAGCGAGAGTTGACTCTCCTCTGGTAGCTGCTTTCCACAACACTAGAAGGAAAGGTTGACTAAATTTCTACACTTGAGAAGCCCAAGGAGTATACCCTTATAGATTTTATAAAGATGTGCCCCACATACTTTAATGGATAGAATGAAGTCAACACGGTGGACAAAGTTGATGATTGGATTCTTGGTTTTTAACAGACATTTGATGGAAAGGCTTGTCCTAATCACCAAAAGGTTCATTTTGCTACTTATGTGCTCAACGGGTCAGCTTGACACTGGTGGAATATTTTGGTTAAGACTCGTTATATTGCTTCTATGACTTCGAGTTAGTTTCTAGCCTTATTGAGAGAGAAGTATATCTCCTCTATATCCCTAAGGAAGGAGTCTGAATTCTATAGCCTACGTCAGAATTCCATGACTATAGTAGAGTACATGAAAAAGTTTATACGTTTGGAGTGTTATGCCATAGGTCTCACTGACTAGGGATGGGCTAGTCTCTTTTTGAATGGGTTATGCTTTAGAATCGGATGTATGTTGATCCCTCATCTACCCTTGACCTTTCCTCAGTTATTGGATTAGGCCCTAATTATATAAGCTTACCCTGGTTATCAAGAAAAGATAAATCATAAGAGGAAGACACCTAATGAAGACTCGAGGAGTGATATATGTTACAAGTTCCATAAGAAGCATTCCCCTGGAAGTTGTCCTCCTAAACCTAAAGGTCCAATCAGATGCCATCATTTTGGAGAATGTGGTCATATCAAACCTTGTTACCATCAACTTCATGGAGGCCAGGTACCAGTCCGACGTAGGGGTAATGGTATCAATCACAATGGATAGGTATCTAATAATAAATTAAGCTTACATTAACCTAATCATGCTTTCCTTTTTTCCTAGTTCTTAATAAAGTGTAAGTGTTGTTAGTAGGTAATGTTTTATATGTGAACTAGACTTATCTTTGTAGACCTAGCTAGTTGTCTTGGTAGGCCAAACCCTTTAAGGGGTGGAGGGATAGTAATAGTGCCTTGATAGATCATGGATGATTAGACTTAGAGAACAAAATTCTCTTTAAGGGGTGAAGTGTTCTAACGACCTGAAACTTAGACATATTCTCTTTCTGGACCTTTCCCAAGCTTTTTCCTTCTTGTCTATCCTTTTTGGCTTTGATGTTCAATTTATGGAAATAATAGTGGTTTGGTGAACATTTGTTCACTATATATGCCAATAAATTAGTTTGTGCACAAATACCTAAGTGAATGCTTTAATCAGGATCTAATATGGAACTTGACCATTTATGTGGTATATTGATAAAATAATTCATACTTGAACCTTCTATGGCATTGTGGAATAAGAAAGAGAAAAACAAATAAAATGGAAAAGTCTAAAGTCAAGAAAATAAGGCATTAAATGCTTTAATGTGATAAATAGTGAAAATATTAGTAAATTGCCTAAAATTCATAAAAGAGAAAGTTAAAAGATGATTCTAAGCCCATAATCATTTTCTTAGAGTTAAAGTTTACTTAAGTGACAAGTTTCACCTATTTTGGAAATGTATAACTACAAATACATTAATTGAATGGGAAAATAGGAGATATCTCAAAAATAGGAAATGAATCACCTAATGGATTCAATATAGGAAACTAATGCCAAATTCGTAATCTACACATTAAAATATGCCTTTGAGTGAATTTTTACTCAATTTGGATAATATTTGATTTAAAGATGAAATCAGGAGCAAGAAAATGTTTAGAACCTTCAATACATTAATTAATTAAAAAATAGCTTCAACATAAGGAAATAATGGCAAAATCGTATTCAACACGTTAAATATGACTTATGGGTGAAGTTTCATCAAATTTGGAGAATCTTATAGTCATTAATGGATGAGGAAATAGAAAATAACATTGGCTAATTTAATGAATCACAAGTCTTCAAAAGTAAAATCCAATTGTGTATTCAGATTCTACATACTTGAATTAGAGTAGGTGTCAAATTTCAATTAATTTAAGATTTGTTTGCACCCTTAAATGATGACAAAGAAAAAGAGAAATTAATGCATCCACACTATATTCCAATTTGGTTTAGGATTTCATTTAATTAGTCATGCATCATTTTCCTTTTTTTTCTTTTTTTTTTCACGCCAACATATGACCGAGATTTGAGTGGACCATCATGGTTCATGATCAAATGATGTTGACTTTGTCTGCTTCCCCTATTCGCTTGTAGGTATGAACACAACTTGGTTGTGATTTTTTGAATAGCGATAAATCCCTCTTCCGTGAACGATTTCCCACGAAATCTTTGCCAACAAATTCTCCTAATAATTTTGCACCCATAGACCCACTATATGAGATGTAGCTTTCCATATGTGGCTTTTGCCCAATTTTCTATTTTCCTATCTCATATCCTCCTCATGCAATATCCTTTTTGTAGAACCTTATATATATTTAAGTACTAGAAAACATCATCCATTCCTAGTTCTCTCCTCCCCTCACTTTGATTTTTCCCAAAGTGCCAACCTTGTCACCGCTGACTAAGACTTTGCTTGAAGCTTGCAGCTACCTACCTTGTATCTTAGCAACACTGGCGATCAAATTGAGACTAGGGGTGAGTTTTCAGTCCATCGTTCTTCCTTACCGTGGCTTCAGTTCATTATTTGGTTCTTGTTTGCAAATTTTCCCAAATTCGAAGCAAGCATCTACTGGTTGTTTGATACCATGGTGAGGTGTGAGCTAGGGGATGATTAATTGATGTGATTCTCTGTTATTCCCTCCTTGTTTTCCTTTTTTGTCCTTTTTCTCACAAATGGCAAAATGGACTTTTTGCCTCCCCACTTTTTATTCGAGTTTTGATGCGTTGAAGAGGGTTGACTGTGGACCCAGGTTTGCTTGGGAATCCATCATTGGGCCAAGTAAGTGGTTTGATCCTCTAATCACTGGCATGGAATTTTAGAGACTTCTGATTGGCTAATTTTGTAAAGATCATATCTTTTTCTCTGGTTGTCTAAAAATTAAAAATAAATATGTTTTGGAATTGGAAAACATAATCTTTTTAATAAAAATAGTTTGAGAGTCTGATTTCCATATTTTTAAAGGATGATTTTTGAGAATCAAATCATATAAAATCCATAAAATTAGTAACTAATTCATATAAACTCCAAAATTAACATAAAAATATGTTTTCTTGATCAGGATAATCTAATAAATTTTTGATGATGTTTCTAGAGTATAATTCCTATTTAATAAAAAGGTGATTTTTCTAGGGTTGACATATGAGCATTAATTAATGATTTACATCCTATATGATATTAGGTGAAGATAAACTCTAATTGGATCTAGAGTCTGGATCCTAACCTAATATAAACATCAGTGAGGTATGTTGCTTCCTCCTATAAGTCATATTGTACAATTGGTTATTCCTCTCTCTCTCTCTCTCTCTCTCTCTCTCTCTCTCTCTCAACAAAATGTGTTTCATGAGGCAAACAAAGTGGCAAATTGGCTTGCTAAAATGGCTCTAGAGTCTGACATAGGCGACACATTGTTTAGATGTCACATATTTGCTTATAGTTGTACCAATTGTTTCCTAATCTTGAAATTGGACTCGTGCTATATGATAATTGTTACTTGGATCCTATCCTTGTATCTTGCGGCTATTTCATTTAGTTTGTATCTTGTTTGTGTTGATAATCTATATTGGACGGAAATTTTAGTTTGATGTGTGTTGTCTGTGATGGTATAATTAATTATGCTAATACTTCTTATTGGCGACTCTGGATCTTGGAATTTGGACACATTTATGGTGATGTGACTATAACTCTTCTTGCTTCTCGATTTTATAATGCATGTTTGGTTTGGGTAACTTGTTTATGTGCACATTAGGAGGTGTATCCCCTTTGTGTGTAATACCAAAAGAGGGTGCATATGGTGATTCCTATCCCTGGGTAATTGTGTTGTGATGCCATTACTCCCATGAAGATTATGATGGTGATGGCATAATAAATGGTTATGGTGGTGATACAATATACCCCAAATGTTATGATATGATTATTGTTTAGTTTACCCACATGCATAATCCTTATTATTAATTGTTGTCCTCTATTTGAGGCTTAAAGGTGATATTTGAATATTGTGAACTTTATTATTTTCTTCATATTTCCTTTTATCTTGTTATATTAAGAATTCCTTTTTTGACATCCAATGGATGCTTCTTCCTTATTCTATGGGAAGCCTTGTGATTTGTTGTTCCTATTTCCTTTATATTGTCTAATCTCTATTAAATGCACATACCTACTTTGTTTGCTGATACTTTTCCATCTTTTTCTTCTCTTTGGGGTATGCTTCCAACCCCTAGGTGGGGAGAAATGAGAAGTGGACTAACATTGACCAAGGCTATCTAGGAGTTACCTTGTCTATCTTGGGAGGTAGATTGAGATAATGAGATGACCCTATTCTTAATAGTTTATTTTGTCTTCTTCTATGTACACCCTGTGTGGTGAAGAACTTTCATAGACACTCAATTGTAATATTTAGATATATTTCTCTTCTTTTGCTACATTATTGGTTTTATGATACATCCATGTTGAATGAATTGGTTGTCATCCCCTTTGAAAAAAAAATATCGATGTTTGGGATGTGGCCTTATTTATTTTTAGTAGGGAGTGGATCCCCTCACAAGTCCCACTCCTTACAGTTGACTTCATGTTTGACCCATTTTTTAATAGTGGTCATCTGTGTCCATATAAAGATTAGAATGTAGGTCACCAATGACCACAAACCGTGATCACTAAAAGTTGAACAACCATATAAGAAGTCATCTTGACCTTTTCAGCATGCCCCTAGTGATGTGACAATCAAACACCTTGGGTGAGAACCCCAAAGGTTGGTTGACCTACGAGTCTGGTCGAACAATCTTTGGCCCTATGTAGGAAAAGAATGCCAACTTTATTTACCAAAGAGATAACCAAGCCTCAAGTAAGATTACTAATTCCAACTAACGTGCATATCAACCCAAAAAGACACTCTACTTGAAATTCTAGCCATACCCAAAAGTATTTTACATTGATAATATATTAATCTATGAAAGAAATAAAGTCAGTAAAGCTCCACGGTTTTGAACCACCATAGTCTAATACTACCACCTAAACAATTTAAACATCACTAAGAAATTTCATTAATAACTAAGCCATAATCTTCTAGATTTTTTCAAACTAATTTTAGGGAAATATGGGGACAAAGCAGGTAGTGGAAACAAAACATTTACTGTCATATTCCCATGAACCAGTAGATTATGTCAACACCTATGTAATGGGAAGGATGATTTATGATGTCATACCTGGTCCTAAAGCAAGTCCAATGATTATTCCCTCGTTGTTGTATGTAGCTTTTTTCAAGTCGCAATCGAACACGTCTGTAACTACTCTTGGTTGGTCACCACAAATGATATCCTAACATTGTCCTCCTAGAAAGAAAAGCTCCACACCTCTATAGTAGTCTAAACAAACCACCAGGAACTCCTGATATACCAGAACAACTAGGAAAGAGTTATCCCTCTCTGCTAGCATACTAGTCAACAACTTGCTCTCCCATAATTGTTCTCCCTTACTATTCCTCCATTTATCAGGTAGGACTTACTCAGGCTCTCTCAGTTAACACAACTAGAGAAGACAAACAATTGTCAGAGGCAATTCAGTTGTATCTGAGAATCCCCAAGTAACCCTCTATTTATAGAAGTGTTGAGGTCAGGGTTTCAAGTCTGAGTGGGAGTGGAAGGGACTAGAATTTCATGAATTTTCACAACCTAGAAATGGTGATAAAATTGATTCACAAGTGTACTTATTGGTTGGCATGTGAGCTGATCGATTCAATTAATGAATCAGTTGTTTCATCATGTTTACCAATCACAATTGTATCAATTAATGCACAACATGACATCAACACTAACCCTTCAATCAATCGAATCGATCCTACAACTTCCTAGTTCACAAATTGAGACGATCGACTCATGGATGCAAGCTAATCAGTTCTTTTTCTGAATCGGTCGATTCACTATCCAGAATTGCCAAATTTGTTTTGATTGACCTAGAACACTGAAATGATCAGGTTCAATACTTGAAGCGGTCTGTTCACAATTCAGTCAACCAATATTCAACCAATGTTGTTTAAATTGAATACCAATCTCTTTAGTAATCATGTTTAAACTATATTCATGAATGAAACCAATTCCAAGTGTATCCTAGGTGTGTAACCCTATAGGTTCCAAGTTACATTGGCAGTGTATGTCCAACATCTGTTTTATGACATCACAAGCAAAGAGAGGCATCTAGTAACACGTCATTGCTACCCAAGTATTTGGAGAGCTGGAGAACGACTTGAACCTACAATATGTGATTGGTGTTAAGTGAGTGTCTAATTCCTTTGTCTCTAATATATGAATTGAACTGAAGCATGGAATCTTCATCCTTTTAATGTTCAATCAATGTTCCTTGAACTAGAGCATACTGTCTGAGATATATGTGACCTCAATATCATATACTGATTCACATGTGCATGCACATGCTTTTCTCAATCTCACTCATCAAGTGGCCAGGATATCAAACTCCTTTAAGAGGGAAAAATCCCACTTATCAAGTGGCTAGGATATCAAACTCCTTTAGGAGGGAAAAATCCCATCTAAATCACTCACAATCATCCCCATGTGTCACGATGCATCCAATCATCACCTTTATGGCAACCCTTATTCATTTTCACAGTGGATGATGTCAAAGCACACCGAATGACATGTAATGAGTGCAGTGATTTCAGGTCTAAGAACCAAAATCACCACCTTCACTATGAGAGATGACTATGACCACCAAATTTGGTTTCCATGAGTCACACTCAAGGTGGGTCTATCTGATATATTGTTCTCCGACAAGTATTTATGTTCTTGGTTTGGTATCACATATGATGACTAATGAGATTCTGTCATCAACCAACACACACTCTAATCTTACGTGTTATTGTTGTCTTTAGCCTTCCACAATAGCATCTGACTATGGACATAACACGAATGTAGAAAATTTTGACATCTATATGATCTCACTGTTCAGGTCATCAACCTAAAGACATACGTCATTGAGTTATCTCACTCATTAGACATTCATTATGTTTCCTCATTATCTCATAATCGAGCGAAACATAATGGATTGGAATATTGCCTTTATTATTAATCAAATACTTTATAACATATACCATCTCAATCATTATATGATTGGCTCTTTGGGCATACATACTAACAAACTCCCACTTGCACTTAGAGAAAATCACCCATGAATCTTATTCTTAGTGATCCAAACATGCCCATCATGTTTCTGCTCCGCAAGTGCTAACCCAACAGGTTAGCAACATTTTGCCTTTAGTCAGTATATTGCATGTTTCACAAACCTTTCATTGTACAACATTTTGTGTAAGATGGAATTGACTTAGTATGCTATCTCATATTCCCTGCATAACCAGTATCTCCATTGTTGTCACAGTATTTCTACCGTGTCATCAATGGTTGAAACATCTCATAAGCTCATCTATATGAACTTATACATTCATATAGTGTTAAATCATGTGGTCCTAACACTAGGACATATGATTTCTATTGCAGAATTAAAATAATGGTCTTGAGTTCTGAATGTTTTCCAACTCACATCTCTTCTTTTAAGTTTAAAATTAGTTTTATATTGTTATAATTCTATATCATTTGGGAAGCTTTCATCGGTGTAACCCTTTACACCAAACTCTTCCTTAATAACATAATCTATCAACTAATCATTTAGTTCTTCTCAAGTACTAATGGATGTTCTTTATGGAATTCCAATGACCTTCATTGGAATCTGATTGATATCATCTTGTCATGTCTTATACATACAAGATTATGGGATGAGTATTGCATACACAAAAGATCCAAATGCAAATTCATATTTCATCTCACTCATGTTTTCCATTCTTCACAAGAATCAAAACATAGGGTTCTTGGGAGACTAATCCCATGTATCACAGACAGATTCTCTCTCATTGAATCCTTCATGTTGAATCCTTTCAACATCTTGCCAATATATGTACTCATACTTGGGGCTAAGAAACTTTTTAGAACTATCTCTATAGATCTCAATTCCTATCATATAGGATGTTTCTCCTAATCCATCTTCAAGAAGGTAAATTTCCATACTAATATTCAATACTTAGTATTGAGATGCTATTCCTCATAAATATGTGGAATACTTATATGCTCCCACTCAATCATTTGTAAACATAGATTTCATCTTTTATCTTGATTCCAGTCAAACTCTTTGACTGTCTTGTCAAGTCAAAAGATCCCCAACACTGAGATGCTTGTTTCAACCTCTGGATTGAACTTTCTAGCTTACAAACTTTATTTGCATTAATGGAGTTATAAAATCTTTTGGTTGTGTCAATACACATTGTAACATACCAAAAATTGGGTTTATTTTCAATTTAACCCATTTTCAAGCTTTTCATTTCCTTCATATCCTTTTTGACCTTTTTCCTATATTCTCCTCTCTTTTCTATCCTCTTTGTCCTCAATGTTGAAATTGAGCAATACATAGTGGTTTGAATTATATTTGGTTCATATTCATTACAATGAATGTGTTTGTGCACAAATACCACAATTAGTGTTTTAATTAGAGTCTAAAATGCAAAATGACCACTAATGAGAGACAATTAGTAGATTATATTAATTTAGAGTTTTTATGGCCTTTTGGGACAACATATAAAAGATAGTATGGTTTTGAGTTAGTTAATGAGAGAAATAATCCTCTTTTCTTTCTCTCTCCTCCTATGTGGCAATAAAACATTAAAAGAGAATAACGTGGTGAGATATGGCTCGTGAAATTAATATGTGTTGCCTATCTCAAATATTCCCCCAAATATTTAATTAAAAACATTTTCATATTAATTCACCCTCTTTAATAAATCAATACACACACACACACACACAGATATATATATATATATATATATATATATATATATATATATATATTAATGGCCAATATAGTGGTTAAGGGTCAAATCTAGTGTAAAACAAAACTCTAATTGTATAGCATTATTCTAGACATTAATATTAGACTATGGTTTGAGGTCATTTGGTCAATGTTTGAACCTCCAAAGGAATTAAACAAATTTTGATTATAGTTTGACCAAGGTTTGTAATTGATTTTATTTATGCAAGCATTTAACCCTATGATTATGTTATTTTACCTATCACACATTACATTTATTCATATCACCTCTCACGCATCCCATCTGCGGCCCATATTTGATCATGTGAGATCTAAATAGATCCAATGGTCTGGACCTCATCTCCAACCTCGTAACTAGAAGTCGATTCATGACTATTTCTCAAACCTTAATTCCCCGATCTCTTTCTCCCTCTACACACCTCAGTTTCATAAAATTCTTTGTCCAGGAACTTCCTCTCTCTATCAGTTCAAATGAGCCTTAACTTACCCTCTCCCGTGGACTGTGGACGAAATGCCCAACACAGACTCCTCATTGTTTGCCATCCCAACATACAGAGCGAGTCTGAGGCCATCTCCTAGTTATTTAAGAGATCGAGCATGATCCTTGAAGATCATCCCCATTGTCATCGTCTTTCAAATGTCCCTCAATTACCCAAAGGTCACCGACCTACACCTCCTTCCTCTTTGCTGAGGGTAGTTGAGCACTCACATCTTCGACCACCCCATTTCGATTAGCAACGCGGTGAGCATCCTCGACTATTCTCCTTTACTTTCCCATTGCCAGATTGCGTGAGTTTTCCTAATATGTTGGATACTATAGATCATGTTTGATCCTCTCTGGTGATTAAGCACCTTGTCATTTCAACACTTCTCCAATCACACAAACATGTCTGTTGACCTTGCTTTGCCTCCATGATCATTTTTTGGTCATCACTTATTTGTTTCGAACTAATTTCCTTCAGTTATGGAATTCCAATCATATACCTTGCTCCATTGAAGCAATGGCGGCAGCCATGGAGGTTGTACTCTAGTACAAGACAGAGCCCCTCGATCGCTCGATTGGCTTCGCCAGGTGATGCAAGGTTCACTGACAACCTCAACTTCAAGGGAACAAATGGGTTTTCCTATGTTACAATCACAATCTACATCTCCAGTAGGCATGCTCACGCCATTGATGACTCACAAAGAGGAAGATCCTAGGTCTTGAAGAGACATAGATGCCCCCACCATTTCAATCAATTGGTTAATCTTGCAAGGACATTCTTGATATTTCATGTGTTATTTTTGTTCATAACTAAACTACTGGGGTGAGCCCCTTTTTGCTAGTTATCAGGTGCCGATTGGCCCAGGTCACTGCATGCCTAGGTCCATCTTCCGCTGACTAGGGTTATGAACACACATGGCTTTTCCTCGATTTATCATTGGTAATATTTTTGAAAATTCATAGTAAATCATAGGATCCTCAGAAAAACATGAATAAATATTCATTGGAAAGCATTTTTCTAGTAGAATGTGATTTTATGGTTTTCAAGTCTTATTTCACATCTCTATTTTATGTTTATGAGAAATGTTGTTTGAATTTTATATAAAGCCCTAAAATTGATAAATAATTCATTTTAACTCCAACTCTAATAAATAAATATGTTTTCTTAATCAGGAGAATCCAATTGATTGGTTGGTCTAAGTTTTGAGTCCTAAATTGAAGGTTTTCATATAAGGTCCAAAATTAGGGTTTTTCTTACACTTTATGATATATGAAACCCTAATGCATATATATATATACATATATATATACATATATATACATATATATATATATATTGTAATTTAGGTTAAGAGGTTTTGGGTACAACCAAGTTGGTAAAAGAAATAATTAGGACTCTACATTAAGGTATGTGCAACCCTATTTATGCATGAGTGCGTACACTTGTTCCTTCAGTTTGGCATTTTGATATCCAACCCTAATATTTCCAATGAGGCATAGTCTTAGCCTTTAATCTTTTTATTTCTTTCTTTTGTGGCACCTTTACTTCAATTACTTTGTGGATTTTAAACCCCACTTCTATATTGCTTTTATTTCCACTCTGTCAATTTAATTCATGTAGCATGATGAATTATTGACTAAATTACTAATGTAGTTCACAAGTGTACAACCACCCATAGTTGGGAATGTGTTATTTTTCCCAGGGGAATGTGATTACTCTCTCCATATATATATTTAGTTGTTTGGTAATGTGTTACTCTCCCTCACCAATTGGTTGAGGTTAAGTAGGTGCCTCAGCCCTATATTATTTTTTATAGTCAAAATGTTATTCATGCATGCAACTTTATTATTGTTTATCATGGAAGCCTTCTTGTTTATTACATACCTCATACTTTTGACCCTCTTAGCGTACTAAATCATTATCATGCAATATTTTGGTTTATAACTGTCCTTATTCCTGTAATTTACATAGACTTTATTTCTCCTCTTGTTGGGTGATCCCAACCACCCATGTTTAGGATTAGAGTGCATAATAGGAGCATGATGGACCAACCTAAGGATAGGGATAAGGAGTTCATACTTTCATCTTGGATCTATACATTAAGTTGTTTCTTTGAGACAAATTGATGTAATTGAGTTCCCCTCTATCTTAAGATCCATATTCTGTTGTATATTTCATGTACACTTACTGGGATAATTTTCATGTACCCTTTATGAAATTGAATATAGTCAATCTTTTGAATTCCACAACAATTCATTGGTCTTTTGCATACCATTATTATTAGTGGAGAGGTGATTTCACTTCTTTACAACATGGTATCATAGACCATGCTAGTCGAAATCCTGACTATTTCAATTTGTCTCCCTAGTTAGTAACCCTTACCTCATATAGTTCCTCTTTAGTTAAAATGTTCACCTTAGAATTGAGTTATGGTGAGAAGTTGATTTAGGACCATAAGAATTTCATATTAGGAATATCTTTAGTCAACCTTTAGGGGATGAGCCTGTTATGTAGCTATTAAGACATGAGTCGAAAGTAAGGGTGCCTAAAAAGGGTCAAGATTTGGGGTTGGAAATATTTTCCTCCACGCTACTAGCTTGGTTTATGAGGACTCCTGGATCCACATGACACCATCTTGTCCTGAGTTGATAATAATTGTCTAAAATAGCATACCTTTAGATAATAGTAGCCTTAGAAATCTATGTTGAGTATCCTTGGGAACCTAATATGTTGACTTGGTTACCCAATAAAATTCCCTTATGTCCTATAAGTTCCTTATAGGAGCCTTAGATTTTTGTATGTCTGGGGTAGTCTACCCCCTATGATAGACTTTGAGGTTTGATAATAGTAATTTGTAAAATAATTAAGTATTGGATCCTATACATGGTTTAGTTCGACTCACTCTTTTACCTCTAGTTCAGTTTGACTTGATAGGTCAACCCTTTTAAGGGGTGGAGTAGTAGTACTACCTTGATAGTTTTTAGATTTGCTAATTTTGAGGATGAAATCCTCCTAAGGGGATGGAGTCCTACAGCACACTGAAATCTAGCTACTTTGAAATTAGAAACCTTATGTCCATAGATTAGAGATTAGTGATCTTACATCATTATAATTGACTAAAACAAGTTATAATTATAACTTAACATGTTTGTTTGTATACTAATGAACATATATAATGAATAGTTCACATGTTTGAACCCTAATGGATACCTAATGCACATGATTTTGACCATGTCACCATAATGATATGGTGTGCTAGATAAATGTAACCTAACCCTAGAATCAATGCATGCTAAGAAGTTATAAGTAAAATATAATGTTGACTTCAACCCTAAGTTGTAATCATCTAACATTAACATATATATCCATGATGCCTTTTATGATACATCAATGAACTTAGGTGTCATAATCTAATAATATATGCACATAAATGGTATATAATCACCTAATCATAGATTAATCAAATAATCAATATATGTATGCATATCACCTTATTCACTAAAATCATGTAATGACTCAAATATGATAATGAGTAACTATATTTACATAAAATATGCATGTATGCCTAATGTAGTGTTAAAAGTGCATAATCACTAATAAAAATTGAAAAAATATGAGTGAATGATTAATGATGACATTAATATGAGTACGAAAGGTAATGGTAGACAATGTGTTATATAGAGATAAGTAATTAATGCAACATCATTTGGGTTAATTGTAGACTTAGTAACAAATTGGATAAATTATCTATTTCAGGAAAAATAAAATGATATAGTTCAATCTTGTGATAATATAAAGATAAAGGAATATAAATCCACATTATTAATAATAATGAATTACCAATATATTAGTAGATGTTGAGATAAGTGAGTAAACCCTACATGTGCTTAAAATTCTTAACGAGTAAATAAGAAACACATGATTTGTGCATAATGTTGAGATGTAATTTTTTTGACAAAAATGTGAATATAACATGACATAATTAATAGAATATTAAGGATGATGTAATTTTATAATGAATATAATGCTAACAAGCCTAAAATGTTAATTTTGCTATATTTGTTAAAAGGTAATCTAAATAATGGAACCGTTAGTGAACTATGAGGACCTGACTTATGAGTAGAGCATGTGAAGTACCATAGATTATATGTAACCATCTAATTGCTTAGTGTTGGGATATTACATACTCACCCTTCTCTCTTGTTGATATTTTGGGGACAAAACCCTCTTTAAGGTATGGAGTGTTGTAACATACTGAAACTTGAGTTTATTTTCAATTAACCCATTTTCATGCTTTTCATTTCCTTCATATCCTTTTTGGTCTATTCCTAAATTTTATTATCTTTTCTATCCTCATTGTCCTCAATATTGAAATTGAGAAATACTTAGTGGTTTGAAATTTATTTGATTCATATTTATTACAATGAATGGGTTTGTGCACAAATACCTCAATTAGAGTTTTAATTAGAGTCTAAAATGCAAAATGACCACTAATGAGAGAGAATTCGTAGATTATATTAATTAAGAGTTTTATGTCCTTTTGGGACAATGAATAAAAGATTGTACGGTTTTGAGTTAGTTAATGAGAGAAATGATCCTCTTTTCTTTCTCTCTCCTCCTATGTGAAATTAAAACATTAAAAGAGAATAATGTGGTGATATATGACTCTTGAAATTAATATATGTTTCCAATCTCGTATATTCACCCAAAGATTTAATTAGAAACCTTTTCATATTAATTCACCCTATTTAATACATTAATATATATATATATATTAATGGAAAATATAGTGGTTCAGGGTCAAATATTGTGTAAAACATATATATAATTGTATAGAATTATTCTAGACATTAATATTTGCCTATGGTCCAAATTTGAAGTCATTTGGTCAATGTTTGAACCCCTAAAGGAATTAATCAAGTTTTGATTATAGTTTGACCAATGTTTGTAATCGATTTCATTTATGCAAGCATTTAACCCTATGATTCTATTATTTTACATGTCACACATTACATTTATTCATATCACCTCTCACGTGCTTCATCCTACAACCCATATTTGATCATTGGAGATCTAAATAGATCCAACAGCATGGACCTCATTCCCAACCACACGACCAAAAGCCATTTCACGAATATTTCTGTGGCCTTAATTCCCCAATGCATTTCTCCCTCTACACACCTCTGTTTCATGATTCTTTTTCCAATAAGTTTTTATCTCTCTGCTGGTTCAAATGAGCCTTAACCCACCCTCCCCCGTGGAATGTGGACGAAACGCCCAAAATGGACTCCTCGTTGTTTGCCACCCCAACTTGCAGAGCGAGTCACATACCACCTCCTTGCTATTTAAGAGGTCAATCATGATCCTTGGAGATCACCCCACTCTCCTCCTCTTTCAAGTTTCCTTCAATTACCCCAAAGGTCCCCGACCTACACCTCCTTCCTCTTCGATGACGGTAGCCGAGCACTAACATCTCTGGACACCACATTCTGATTAGCACCGCAGTGAGCATCCTCGACCATTATCCTTTACTTTACCATTGCTAGTTTGCATTGAGAAATGCTAGGTCCTATAGCTCAGGTTTGATCCCTCACTGGCAATTAAGAGCCTCATCATTTCAGCGCTTCTCCAATCACACAAACCTGTCTGTTGACCTCACTTTGCCTCCACAGTCATTTTTTGGTCATCACTTATTTGCTTCAAACTACTTTCCTTTAGTTATGGAATTGTGATCACATACCTAGATCTATTGAAGCAAAGGTGGCAGCCATGGAGGTTGTACTCTAGTACACGCCATATCCCCCTGATTGCTTGATTGGCTTTGCCAGGTGATGTGAGGTTCGTTGACAACCTCGGCTTTAAGGGAACAACTGGGTTTTCTCATGTTGTGGTCACAATCTACATCTCCAACATGCATGCTCATTCCATGGTTGCAGCTTGTGAAGAGGAAGATCCCAGGACTTGAAAAGACATAGATGTCTCCACCATTTCAATCAATCGATTAATCTTATAAGGGCATTCTCGGTATTTCATGTGTTGTTTTTGTTGATCACTAAACCACTGGGGTGAGCCCCTTTTTGTTAGTTGTCAAGTGCCAATTGGCCCAGGTCAGCGTGGGCCTAAGTCCATCGTCTGCTGACTGGGGTAATGAACACATGTAGCATTTCCTCAATTTATCATTGGTTAGATTTTTGGAAATTCATAGTAAATCATAAGATCCTCACAAAAATATGAATAAATATTCTTTGGAAAGTATTTTTCGAGTAGAACATGATTTTATGGTTTTCCTATCTTGTTTAACATCTCTATTTTAATGTTTATTAGAAACATTATTTTAATTATATAAAAATCCCTAAAATTTATAACTAATTCATTTTAACTCCAAAGTTTTCTTAATCATGAGAATCCAATTGATTGATTGGTCCAAGTTTTTTAGTCCTAAATCGAATGTTTTCATAGAAGGCCCAAAATTAGGGTTTTTCTTACACTTTAAGATATATGAAACCCTAATGCATATATATATATATATATATATATATATATATATGTATATATATATACATATATATATATACACACACATATACACATATATATATATTGTAATTTAGGTTAAAAAGGTTTTGGATACAACCAAGTAGGTGAAAGAAATAATTAGGACTCTACATTACGGTATGTGCAACCCTATTTATGCATGAGTGTGTACACTTGTCCCTTCAGTTGGGTATTGTGATATCCAACCCTAATATTTTTAATGAGGCATAGTCTTAGACTTTAATCTTTTTATTTCCTTCTAGTGGCACCTTTACTTCAATTACTTCGTGGGTTTTGAACCCCACTACTATATTTATTTGATTTCCACTGCCAATTTAATTTACTCAGCATGATGAATTATTGGCTAAATAACTAATGTAGTGTATATGTGTACAACCACCCATAGTTGGGCATGTGTTATATCATCCAGGGGAATGTGATTACTCTCCCCATATATATATTTAGTTTTTTGGTATTGTGTTACTCCCCCTCACCTATTGGTTGAGGTTAGGTAGGTGCCTCAATCCTATATTAGTTTTTGTAGTCATAATGTTATTCATGCATGCAACTTTATTATTGTTTATCATGGCAGACTTCTTATATATTACATGCCTCACACTTTTGACCCTCTTAGAAAAGTAAATCTTTATCATGCAATATTTTTGTTTATGGTTGTTATTATTCCTGTAATTGATACATACTTTATTTCTCCTCTTGTTGGGTGATCCCAACCACCCAGGTTTAGGATTAGAGTGCATAATAGGAGCATGATGGACTAGCCTAAGGTTAGGGATAAGGAGTTCATCATTTCATCTAGGACCTATGCCTTAAGTTGTTTCTTGGAGACATATTGATGTAGTTTAGTTTCCTTCTATCTTAAGATCCATATTTTTTGTATATATCATGTACACCCATATTTGGATAATTTTGATGTACCCTTTATGAAATTGAATACAGTCAAAGGTTTTGAATTCAACTGCTTTTCATTGGTCTTTTGCATACCATTATTATTAGTAGAGAGGTGATTTCACTTCTTTACATACATCCTCTCACATATTACTTTTATGGAATGCAGTTTTAAATCCCCATATGTCAAATCTCATAGCCTATAATAGCTGCAAAGGCAAGCATGACAATTGGTGAAATGATTTCATTATATTCAATTTTTGAACTTGTTTGAACACCTTTGCAACCAATATGCTCATTTATGTTATCCATTTCAGTGTTCTAATTGAAGGCCCAACTGCACCTTATGGGTTTTACCCCTCTAGGTAGTACCATCAAGGTTATACCTTGTTGGAATTCATGGATTCCATTATATATGTAATGGCCTCAAGCCATTTCTCAAACTCCTCAATAGTTCTAAGTAAATTGTTGGCTCATCATCCTATGACCAACTCAGAACTTATTTGAGTTATACAATTCTCAATCTTTTAATCTCAGACCTGTTCAACTAGAACTATGAGTTTTGTGTTACAAATGGAACTTGAGATTCCACAACAATTTTTTATTATCCTTATTCCTCCTATAGTACCTTCTTAGTTTCAATGTTCTCTTATTGATCTCAAGCTTTTTGAGTTCTACTTTACTCCCATTGATTCCTTTTGAATTAAGCTATCCTAACAACAAACACTTTTGTTATGGATTGAGATAAATAGTGTTTAGCAAACTAAAATTTATATGGTGTTGAGGACAACAATTTCAAGAAACTATTTTCTTGTATAAGTTTCAATCCTTAAGACATGTTGGGACATATCAGGACATTTCCCATACCATATCTCTTATGGTGTTTATTAAACCATTTTAGATAGTACAATGTTTTAGTGTAAAGCTTCCGCCAAATAGGAAATTAGAAGATTGAATTAAATGGTAATCAAATCATGACTCATTAGGTTATGATTCCTTCTTTCTGAGACATCATCATGTTTTATGTGGAGCTCTTTATGATACACTATCATAGATTCTCCTGAAGGTCTGTAATGTATTGATGTAAAGTATTTCAACATTTGATCGTATCAAAGTTTCTTAATACTTTTATCAAAGTAATACTTCATTTATAATATATTTGAATACTTCAAGAGATCCATGTTTGTATTTTAGCAAATACAAATACCATATCTACTGAGATCATCAATAAATATAATGAAGTAAAAATAACTACATCTAGCATTTAGTCCAAAAGATCATCAAAATATCAATATGTATAAGTGTGGCATACAACTCACAAAAACATGATTAACTAATGTGTAACCGTTCACTAAGCAGCAGATTATCGAAAATCACTAAAAATTAAAACCTTTTTATCAAAAGATCCATTAAAGGAAAACTTTCTCACATAGAACCAAAGTAACACATTTACATTCTGTTTTAAAGGTACATGTCCTGTATCATCTCTTTCTGAGAATTACAAGCATCAACTGCTCTGGTAAACTTAAACGCAGGTAGTATAAAATCTCGAGGCATTGAGCCAAAATCTCGAAAGCACTAACTACTACTCCGAGGACCTGAGAGTACAGAGACGACACATAGGACTCTATATGCATCTATACAAGGCATAACAGCCAGTGTCTCCACCTGAGACTTCACTGCTGTCCCTGCTGCTGCTGTTGCTGTCCTTCTCCTACCGAAGGATTCCTGCCTTCTCATCCATGTCCACCTAAAAATGTGGTTCCCACGGGGGTGAGACAATTGTAAATTGCCCCAACGAGAGATATAACTCTCCATCGGAAACATTATTATTGCATCTAAAGAAGATAAATATGAATATAGGAATCATATTTGTTTGACAATAGTTAATTCAATGTCTAACAGATTAGAACATTATTCTTATCAAAAGCATTACAGCTATAACTTGATAGAGCAATATGTCACTTATCCATTAAGGAATATGAAGAACATGTATAACATTCATTCACTATAGAGTCATTGCCACATCATACACTCTCTTCAGGCTTTGATCATATATCTAATGTCTGGCATTGTCATTGTGGAGTCATGGCCTGTAGCCATACTCTTTTCACAAAGTGTTGGGATCTTAATCCCTCAACTCATCAAGTACATTTCCACTTCTTAACAAGTTCATCATCATGATTATAGAATCTGGGTATTTGAACCCTTATCTCATCATTATTAGGAATAGTATTCTCCATATTTATAATTTGAGGATTCACATAGCATATTCCATACATTTATGGATTTCACATAGTATTGCTCTTCAATAGAGTTTTACATAATCAATCTTCTATTCAGGGTTTCACCTAGTATTATGTGAAATTAGGATTTCACAACACATCACCCAGTGATAGGTCTTCACATAGAATTAGTAGTTCTACCCTATATTAGGGTTTCATGCACCTTTAACCCATTTTAGGGATTAAGGTTTTTCATTCACATCCAAGTAAGGTTTCTCATACCTCATACCCAAATTAGGGTTAGGATGTACAATTCCCATTAAATTAGAGTTTCTTACATTGTTACACCAAGTTAGGGTTACGTCATCACCCTAGATTATGGTTTCACTCAGCTTTGCCTCAATTAGGTTCAAGGTACATCAATCTTTTCAATGAAGATTTCATGATCTAATCTTATGGATCAAACCCGAATTACACATTGTTTCATAATGAGAGAATTAGGGCTTATAATATAAGAAATCATCTCTCTCATTCTTTCTCTCTCTCTCATCCTCTTTAAGATGTTAGCTACTCCAAGATTGAACTAGGTCAACCTTTAAATTAATTACACATAGTTAGGGTTAACCTTCATAATCATATTTGGTCCACATCATTAATAATCAAGTAGCTATTTGACCTTTGATCATATTAGGTGTCCAAATGGTTTAACCAATTTGAACCTCAAAAGGGCTTGGTCACTTAGACCTCAAACGATCTTGATCACTTAGACCTCAAACGGTCTTAACCAATAAGTTCAAACGGTTCGAAACCATTTAGCAAAGTATTTACTTGAAACTGTTTGCTAAAGTGAACTCTTGAAACCGTTTTCTAAAGTGAACACTTGAAACCATTTGCTAAAGTGAACACTTGAAACCGTTTGCTAAAGTGAACACTTGAAACCGTTTGCTAAAGTGAACACTTGAAACCGTTTAGACAACACAACTTGAAACTGAATGGACTTGAGTCTCCAAATGGTTTGATACCGTTTGGTCTCAAACGGTCTTGAGACCGTTTGGTCCAAACCCTCTCAAAACCGAATGGACCAAAAAGGGTCTTCAACACTTAATCGATTCAAGGTTTCAATCCATGAACCAACTATCAATTGAACCACTAGAGTATTCATCAATTGAACCACTAAATTACTATTCAATTAAACCTTCAATTTAGGGTTTTGAACCCAATTGAACTAGGGTTGATAGCCAAGAAACCATCACTTAGGGTTTTGAAATTAAGGAACCATCAATGATTGACATTATGGAACCAATTCAATTGAAATCAATGAACTATCATCATTATATGATATGACCTGACCTCAAACGGTCTTGGATGACCACCAAACGGTCTTGAGGTCATTTGGATGATCTTCAAATGGTCTTGAGACCGTTTTCCCATTTCAGTATCAAAATCCATGACATCCAATTAGGGTTTGGATCATTGGATTGATTATCAAATCAACAATTGATTGCATTTCAATTTGGTATCTTTGGATCTTCAAATACCCAACCATACTCAACCCTAGACCTCCAAACAGTCTTGGTTGACCTCCAAACGGTCTTGAGACCGTTTGGGTGATTCCCAAATGGTTTTGAAACCATTTGGGTCAATCAACCCAAAACATCAACTTAATCAATTGAAAATTCACCACTTAGCCGATTAGGGTTTGCATTTAATGAATCATTCACCATTGAAACCTTCATGATCAAACCAATTGAAACCATTGGATCAATATCCAAGTACAACAACATATTTCCTCAAATGGTCAACCATCTCAAACGGTCAACCATTCCAAACGGTTTGGAACCCAAACCTCCAAACGGTTTGGTGAAACCGTTTGGACTCAAACATTTGAAACCGTTTGCCCTAGATATTTGGGGAGGTGTGTGCTTATGATGATGTCATCATCATCATGCTTCAAACCCATGAAGTTTGCTGTGATTTCCATGGTGGTTGCATCAATCAACCAAGATAAATTTAGGAAATGCAGAAATGATCACCAATTGATAAGGAATTGATCACAATAATAAAATTAAGGGTTCAAGTTATAAAACCCACCTCCAATTGAGCTCCAAAGCTCCAAGCTCACAGAAACAATGGTGGATGCAACTCCTTTCACAATTCTAAGGCTCGTCCTCAAGCTTTGAGTGAAAAGAATTGGTTAGAATTGAAGAGGGGATCGAATTAGGAAGAATTCATGCATTGATTTGTGATTTTCACCATGGATTCAAGGTGAAAAGGGATCAAGAAGCTTACCAACAGGTAGGGAGTCGTCCTCCTGGTCCTCTCAAGATCCTTGGTCGTTTTCCAAGTAAAGGAAAAGAAGTGGGGTCGAAAAAGCCTTTCATTTGGCTTGTAAAGAGTCTTTTTATAAAAATTCAATGAGAGAGAATATGCTTTATAAAAATTCATTTAATCCCAAAAATAGGGCCACCTCTGTTGGGTTTTAAGGGAGGCAGAGAAGCAGTGGAAACAAGAAATTTTCTCCCCAAAACCCAGAACAAAAAGGAATCGTGTCAACGTCTATATAATAGGAAAGATGGTTTGTATATGCATACCTTGTCCCGAGGCTTGCTCGGCGACAGTACCTCACGCCTTGCGCGGTCTTCACCTCCGGTCTTAGATGGTGTCTGTGCAGCTCATGGTTGCACCGGGACTGAAGACTCCTGATCTCATCGGGACTGTCGGGATTGATAGTTGTCCTCTGAGCGACAGAGGTCTCCCGCCTCTGCAGTCGTCCACACGGACTGCCTGGAACTCTGATCTCCTTGTCCCACAAGAAATCAGAAGGAGTCACACCCTCCTGTCGGCGTACTAGTCTCCAACACACTCTCCTACCACCAGTCGCTTTCTGCAGTTGTCCTTCCCTTGCTGTGCCTCCCTTATCGGGTAGCACTTGCTCGGGCTCTCTTGGTTACCAAAACTAGAGAGAACGACAACTTTGCAGAGCAACTGGTTTGCACTGAGTTGTACTTTGAGAAGCCCCCAATACCCATATATATATAGGAGGGTCATGGGACAGGGTTCTCCATCCCGAGCAATGCGGGACTAAAGCAGGAGTAGAAGGGTTTGACATTTTCCACAAAAAACAACCAACTGCGTCACCTGAACCGATCATTTCACCACTAAAACGGTCGGTTGGGGATCTGTGCCGGTCGGTTGACACCTCAACCGATCGGTTGGGACCCATGAGCCGATCGGTTCACTTCTGAACTGGTCGGTTCGTGGTCCTGATCATTTCCCGATTGACTTCTCTTCTTTTGTTTCTAATTGGTATCAAATACCAATCCTTGTTCCAATCAAATTGGGCAAGTGAAACGAAAGGAAAATTCTCACCAATCCTACTTTCCCAACTTGCTCGGTTGCACCAGTTGAACCGATCATTTCAACACTTGAAGCAATCGTTTCACCTTGTGCATGAGCCGATCGACCACCAGTTGAGCTGATCGGTTCACCAAGCTCATCCGATCAGTTCATCACATCAGCCAATCGGTTGGGAGTGCAGATTGTGCAGAATCAGTTAATCACAGTTTCAATCAATCCGATACTCTAATCAATCAGTCCAACACCTTGAACACTATGATACTGAGCTATCTATTGATTCAGTGTTTAATTGAACTACTAAACTCCTTTAGTAATCAATCTAAACATGTTTGTGGATAAACTCCTATTCCAGGTTAAATCCTATGTGTGTGACCCTGCATGTCCATTTCACGTTGGCAGTGAAAGTCCATAACACTTATGACTTCACAAGCAAAGAGCGGTGCCTAGTCACACATCAGTGCTACCCAAGTGAAATAGAAAGTTGGAGAACAACTTTCAATCCTACAATCCGTGAATGGTGTTACAGTGAATGTATAATTCCTTTGTCATTGATATCCTGAATGAACTCGAGGCATGGAACAGTCATCTGGTCAACGTTCATTCATTTCCTTGATCTCAGAGAAGATTGAGTGAGATGTGTGTGACATCAATATCACATATTGATTCACACGTACATGCACATGCCTTTCTCAATCCTACTCATCAAGTGGCCAAGGACATCAAACTCCCTTAGGAGGGACAAGTCCCATATCTATCACTCACCCCTCAAAAGCCCCATGTGTCAAAGCCACCCAATCATCACATTTATAACAACCCATGTTTCAGGATTGTGTTTGATGATGTCAAAGTGTACCCAACGACATGTGTTGAGTGTAGTAATTTCAGGTCTAAGAATCACACTCACCACCATCACTGTGAGAGCTGACTGTGACTACCAAGTCATGGTTCCATGTGTCACTCTCACGGTGGGTCTGTCTGGTACCTTGTTCTCTAACAAGTACCTATGTGCTTGGTTTGATATCACTATATCATGACCAATGAGATTCTATCATCAACCAACACACAATCTAGTCTTTAGTGTTATTGATGTCTATGGTTATTTCCACAATAACAACCGACTAGGGACCAAACAAGAATGTATACTCTTAACATCCGTATGATCTCATCGTTTAGGTCCTTAACCTAAAATCATACGTCATTGAGTAAAACCATTCTTTAGACATCTATCATGTTACACCATCATCTCGGAAATAGTTTAAACATATAGATCGGAAATTTCCTTTATTATTATTCAAATCATTTACAAAGTATCCCATTACAATCATCATATGACTTGATCTATGGGCATACATACCAACAGACTCCCACTTGCACTTAGAGCCAGTCACCAAGGAACCTCATTCCTTGTGACCTAGCATGACCATCATGCTTCTACTGAGAAAGGGCCTTCGTCAGTGGATCAGCTATGTTGTCTTCAGTTGGTACTTTGCAAAACTTCACATCTCCTCGCTGTACGATCTCTCGTATGAGATGGAAGCGCCGCAGTATGTGCTTGGACCACTGATGTGATCTGGGTTCCTTAGCTTGTGCAATAGCTCCATTATTGTCACAATAAAGCTCAATTGCATCACAACTACTGGGAACTACACCAAGTTCAGAAATGAACTTCCTGATCCATAAAGCCTCCTTTGCTGCATGTGAAGCAGCAATATACTCGACCTCTGTAGTAGAATCGACAACTGTTTCTTTCTTGGAACTCTTCCAACTCACAGCTCCATTATTAAGGCAAAACACAAATCCTGACTGCGATCTGTAATCATCTTTATCGGTTTGGAAGCTTGCATCAGTGTAACCCTTTACAACCATCTCTTCCTCCCCGCCGTAAACTAGAAACTGATCCTTAGTCCTTCACAAGTACTTGAGGATGTTCTTTACGACTGTCTAGTGAGCATCCCCGGGATCTGACTGGTACCTGCTCGTCATGCTGAGAGCATACGAGACATCTGGGCGCATGCACAACATAGCGTACATGATGGATCTGATGGCTGATGCATATGGGATCCCATTCATACGCTCCCTTTCTTCACAAGATTGGGGACATTGAGCTCTAGAGACGGTGACTCCATGTAGTATGGGGATGTTGCCTCTCTTTGAGTTCTCCATGCTGAACCGCTTCAGCACTTTGTCGATGTACGTGCTCTGACTTAGTCCGAGAAGCCTTCTAGATCTATCTCTATAGATCTTAATTCCTAGAATGTAGGATGCTTCTCCTAAGTCCTTCATTGAGAAAGTATTCCGAATCCAAGTCTTTACCTTCTCTAAAGCTAAGACATCATTCCCCATCAAAAGTATGTCATCCACATACAATATGAGGAATGTGGTCGAGCTCCCACTAACCTTCTTGTACACACAAGGTTCATCTTCATTTTGAGTAAAGCCAAACACTTTGACTTCCTCATCAAATCAAAGATTCCAACTCCGAGATGCTTGCTTCAATCCATAGATTGACCTTTGCAGCTTACAAACTTTATTGGCATTCTTTGGATCTACAAAACCTTCAGGTTGGGTCATGTACACATCCTCATTTATGTTTCCATTAAGGAATGCGGTTTTAACATCCATCTGCCAAATCTCATAGTCATAATAAGATGCAATAGCAAGCATGATCCTGATGGACTTAATCATGGCAACTGGAGAAAAGGTTTCGTCATAGTCAATACCTTGAACTTGTTGAAATCCCTTCGCAACCAATCTGCCTTTATAAGTTTCCACATTGCCATCCATGTCGATCTTCTTCTTGAAAACCCACTTGCACCCTATGGGTTTTAACCCTTCGGGTGGTTCCACCAAAGTCCATACTTTGTTGGAGTACATGGATTCCATCTCGGATCTCATGGCTTCAAGCCATTTCTCAGAATCTGGTCCCTCCATAGCCTCTACGTAGGTAGTTGGATCATCATATATGATCAACTCACCACCTTCCTGAGTTACAAGGTATCCAAACCTCTCAGGTTCAAGGCGGGTCCTACTAGATCTATGAGGTCCTTGTGTTACCTGAGGAGACTAAGATTCCACAACACCTTGTGAATCTCGATTTTCCTCTCGTACATCTACCGGTTCTATGTTTTCTTGTTGGGCTTGAACCTCTTCAAGCTCTATTTTCCTCCCACTGTTTCCTTTGGAAATAAATTCCTTCTCTAGGAACACAGCAGTCCTGGCAACAAACACTTTGTTGTCAGTAGGGTGGTATAGATAATATCCCCTCGTTTCCTTGGGGTATCCAACAAAATAACATTTATTGGACTTGGGTCCAAGCTTATCAGGAAACATTTTCCTAATAGAAGCCTCACAACCCCAAATCTTTAGGAAAGACAAATCGGGACGCTTCCCAGTCCATATCTCATATGGTGTCTTTTGAACCGATTTAGATGGTACTCGGTTAAGTGTAAACGCAGCAGTTTCAAGAGCATGACCCCACAAGGAAATTGGAAGATCAGCAAAACTCATCATTGATTGCACCATATCTAACAATGTGTGATTCCTTCTTTCAGACACACCATTATGTTGTGGTGTTCCAGGCGGAGTCCATTGTTATACAATACCACGGGCTCGCAGAAGGTCCTCAAACTCCTGGCTTAAGTATTCCCCACCTCGATCGGATCGAAGTGCCTTAATACTTTTACCAAGCTGCATCTGTACTTCATTCATGAAATCCTTGAACCTTTCAAGGGTTTCTGACTTATGCTTCATCAGGTACACATAGCCATACCTACTGAAATCATCAGTGAAGGTGATGAAGTACTGATACCCATTTCTGGCATTAGTTCTAAAAGGCCCACATACATCAGTATGTATGAGTCCTAATAGATCACTAGCTCTCTCACCTTTACCTGAAAAGGGAGTCTTGGTCATCTTGCCCAACAAATAAGATTCACATGTCTCTATTGATTCATAATCAAAAGAGTCTAGATAACCATCTTTATGGAATCTAGAAATGCGCTTCTCATTTATGTGCCCTAGACGACAATGCCAAAGATATGTTTCATTTGAGTTGTTGAGTTTTTGCTTTTTGGTGTTTACGTTGTATACACTTGTCTCCAAATCTATCAAGTATAGACCATAAGACATTGGGGCACTGCCATAAAAGATCCCATCTTTAGAAATGGAACATTTTCCATTCTTAATAAAAAATTCAAATCCATCCTTGTCCAAACAAGAGAAGGAAATGATATTCCTATTTATGGAAGGTACATAATAGCAGTTCTTCAACTCTATTATTAGCCCACTTGGTAGAGTTAACTCATAGGTTCCTACGGCACTGGCGGCAACCCTTGCCCCATTGGCAACACGTAGTTCAACCTCACCTTTCCCCAAAGGCCTACTTCTCTTGAGATCCTTCACATTTAAACAAATGTGAGATCCGCATCCGGTATCAAGTACCCATGACGAAGAAGTAGTAAAGTTAATCTCTATCACGTATACACCAGAAGTAGAGATCTCTATCTCTGACTTCTTCTTCCATCGTTCCTTCCATCCTCTCCATGTAGAAGAAATTGGTTTGGCGAGAGAATCCTTCTCTCCCTTACCGTTCGTTCCATTGATCTCTATCAATGAACTTTCTTTCTTCTTCACCAACGCATTAAGCGTACATAGAGTGGATTCAAAGGCTCCTGGTATATCTGGATTGTGCAGAACACTTCTCACAATCCTCAACCAGTTATGGAATTTGTTCTCAATTAATTTTCCCATTTTAAAAGATGATTCTTTTTCCATTCTACAAGAGAAAATTGCATTTTGTCTAAACTCCTTTTGATTTGATTTGAATAAAATTTGATGATAGTTAATTAGGCCTTTAATTAATTACCGCTCCCACTATTTTGAATCAAATTGACAGCCCTCACCATCAATTCGGAAGATTGCAGCGTACAATCTTCTAGTGGGTCAAGATCCTGAAATCCTCTGAGCCATGGACCATCTTGGTCTGTCACCCACAACTCAAATCTTCCAGGTAGGAAACTCTTTCCAATTGCATCGTATGCAACTCTTGAAAGATGTCATATGCAACTCCTTGCCATGATCATCTCCCTGCCTCAAGGTGCTAGATCCTATCTAGGTCACCTTGTTAAGTCCGACCCAAAGCCAACATGATGAACATGCACCCTACTTGGACAGACCCACACATTCATCCTTCACGCTTCCACGAGATAGACGGTGCACCACGCTTGGGCGTGCCCATACTTGGTCGATCAAGATTTTCACGTGTGTCGCATTTGGAAGGCATCTAAAACTTTATATTTAATGAGGGATTTGGTTTTTATATACATATACATATCCAATCACCACAATATATAGTATGTATCATATACATGCTATATCCCACAGAAAAATATGCAAAACGATAAAAGCAATGATTATGGCCATCCTATTGTGATTCCTCGAGCCAAGAGGAATCACGGTCATCTAGGTCTACATCACATGCAACCTGTACAAGATGAAATCTGTGCCTGCCTTTCTGGGTTTGAGCAGCTCATCTCCATGACTGATCGGCTCGCCATCAAGTTGGTTGTTCAGATGCCACCATCCGATCGACTGGCGCCTCCAGACGATCGATTCACCGGTCATCGTGCATTTCCTCAGGTCACCACCCGCTCGTTTTGCTCCTCGAACCGGTCGTATGAAACACCAACCGATTGGTTCACACCTTGAACAGATCGTCTCAGGTCGTCCGCCGTTCTTTGACATAATAAGAAATAAAATCTATCCTATTTACAATTGAATTGTGAAACCCCGAGTTACATTTGGGGGGGCAAAGGTAGGAAAAGAAATCTCAAATTATTTCGAGTTACATCAGGAATAGGAGAAGGGAATCGGTGCGCAGACCGAGATGCAAGCAACCACATACAACCAAAAATAGATACAAGGTTTATAGGCCATAATCATGCTACACATCCACCACAAAACTCGTTTAAGGGAGACGCGTATCGAGTGCATTAATATTACATATCATATATGTATATTTGGTATTTGTGGATTGGACATGCATAAAGCCAATTTTATTCGCATCGTATGCAATAAATAAAGGCGATAAACCAAAATTGATCATATCGATAATCCTAAAATATAGAGCAGTTGGCGTTGCTCTGATACCACTGTTGGGTTTTAAGGGAGGCAGAGAAGCATCAGAAACAAAAACTTTTCGCCCCAAAACCCAGAACAAAAAGGAATCGCATCAACGTCTATATAATAGGAAAGACGGTTTGTAGATGCATACCTTATCCCGAGGCTTTCTCGGCGATAGTACCTCGCGCCTTGCGTGGTCTTCACCTCCGGTCTTGGACGGTGTCTGTGCAGCTCTTGGTCGCACCGGGACTGAAGACTCCTGATCTCACCGGGACTGTCGGGATTGACAGTTGTCCTCTGAGCGACAGAGGTCTCCCGCCTCTGTAGTCATCCACACGGACTGCCTGGAACTCTGATCTCGTTGTCCCACAAGGAATCATAAGGAGTCGCACCCTCCTGTCAGCGTACTAGTCGCCAACACACTCTCCTACCACCAGTCGCTTTATGCAGTTGTCCTTCCCTTGCTGTGCCTCCCTTATCGGATAGAACTTGCTCGGGCACTCTTGGTTAGCAAAACCAGAGAGAACGACAACTTTGCAGAGCAACTGGTTTGCACTGAGTTGTACTTTGAGAAGCCCCCAATACCCCTATATATAGGAGGGTCATGGGACAGGGTTCTCCATCCCGGGCAATGCGGGACTAAAGCAGGATTAGAAGGGTTCGAGATTTTCCACAAAAAACAACCAACTATGTCACCTGAACCGATCATTTCACCACTGAAACGGTCGGTTGGGGATCTAAGCCAGTCAGTTGACACCTCAACCGATCGGTTGGGACCCATGAGCCGATCGGTTCACTTCTGAACTGGTCAGTTCGTGGTCCTGATCATTTCCCGATTGACTTTTCTTCTTTTGTTTCTAATTGGTATCAAATACCAATCCTTGTTCCAATCAAATTGGGCAAGTGAAACGAAAGGAAAATTCTCACCAATCCTACTTTCCCAACTTGCTCGGTTGCACCAGTTGAACCGATCATTTCAACACTTGAAGCAATCGTTTCACCATGTGCATGAGCCAATCAACTCACCAATTGAGCCGATCGGTTCACCAAGCTCATCCGATCGGTTCATCACATGAGCCGATTGGTTGGGAGTGCAAATTGTGTAGAATCAGTCAATCGCAGTTTCAATTAATCTGATACTCTAATCAATCAGTCCAACACCTTGAACACTATGATACTGAGCTATCAATTGATTGAGTGTTTAATTGAACTATTAAACTCCTTTAGTAATCAATCTAAACATGTTTGTGGATAAATCCTATTCCAGGTTAAATCCTATGTGTGTGACCCTGCAGGTCCATTTCACGTTGGCAGTGAAAGTCCATAACACTTATGAATTCACAAGAAAATAGCGGTGCCTAGTCACACATCAGTGCTACCCAATTGAAATAGAAAGTTGGAGAACAACTTTCAATCCTACAATCCGTGAATGGTGTTACAGTGAATGTATAATTCCTTTGTCACTGATATCCTGAATGAACTCGAGGCATGGAACAATCATCCTGTCAACGTTCATTCATTTCCTTGATCTCAGAGCAGACTGAGTGACATGTGTGTGACATCAATATCACATATTGATTCACACGTGCATGTGCATGCCTTTCTCAATCCTACTCATCAAGTGGCCAAGGACATCAAACTCCCTTAGGAGGGACAAATCTCATATCTATCACTCACCCCTCAAAAGCCCCATGTGTCAAAGCCACCCAATCATCACCTTTATAACAACCCATGTTTCAGGATTGCGTTTGATGATGTCAAAGTGTACCCAACGACATGTGTTGAGTGTAGTGATTTCAGGTCTAAGAATCACACTCACTACCATCACTGTGAGAGCTGACTGTGACTACCAAGTCATGGTTCCATGTGTCACTCTCATGGTGGGTCTGTCTGGTACCTTGTTCTCTAACAAGTACCTATGTGCTTGGTTTCATATCACTATATCATGACTAATGAGATTCTGACATCAACCAACACACAATCTAGTCTTTAGTGTTATTGATGTCTATGGTTATTTCCACAATAACAACTGACTAGGGACCAAACAAGAATGTATACTCTTAACATCCGTATGATCTCATCGTTTAGATCCTTAACCTAAAAGCATACGTCGTTGAATAAAACCATTCTTTAGACATCTATCATGTTACACCATCATCTCAGAAATAGTTTAAACATATAGATCGGAAATTTCCTTTATTATTATTCAAATCATTTACAAAGTATCCCATTACAATCATCATATGACTTGCTCTATGGGCATACATACCAACAGCCTCTTCCCCCTCATCTTCCTTGTATCTGAGGCTATCTTGTTTGCCTCTTATTCCTCTTAATTATCCATGATTTTAAGAAAAGCAAATTAAGCACCTCAAATCATATTATACTAATATCCATATGTGAGTGGATATTTCTTTTTCTTATAAAATTGTGAGTGAGTTATCCCTTTCCTTGGATATTTTCGTGGTCCTTGCAAAGCTCAAGGACGTCCACACACATATGGATCCAACCATTTTAATTTTGGTTGAAGTCCCTTTAATTAAAACATTTATTTTTGTCCTAAATTGAATTAGGGTTTCAATTAGGATTAAATCTTGATTATTTTAATATCAAGATTCTCTCTCCTCCAACTTAATTCAAATGAGGCGCCCCTCTCATTTTATTTTTTCTACATGATGCCAAGAAATTAGGGACCTTATTGAAATGCAAATTTGCATATTGAACCCTAGGTTTTGGGTGAATTGCACATTACACCAAAACTAGGTTTAATGCACAAACATTGTTTCATCATCTCTTTCTTGGTACTCAGGCTACCATAAGCCATACCTCTGCATCATATCCAATCTCATGATGATTCAACACATGAGGAACATATTATCATGTACAATTTGCAATTTAACCCCTCAACTTGGGTAATTTGCACTTTAGTCCAAATCAAGCAAAACATTATTTCAACATCATACAAAAAGGACTAAAATTGAAATATAAGTTCCTCTTGAGTCCTAATTACTTTTCATAAGATAAGATTAAGCATCTACTCAACCTTATTAGGAAAATCATCTAGGGTTAAGCATAACCCAGGTCAGGGGTGTTACAAATAAGCCCTAATAGAATGCTTATTCTCCCACTACACCTAGTAAGAGGTGGTTTGCAATGTTACTCATATATAATATTTGCATGCTTCATATTGGTTCAATAACCAAAAGAGTCTAGAAAAACATGAACATGTATTCTAAAAGTGCATTTCTAGTATACCTTCTCTAGATGACACTGGCATAGATTGTTTGAGTTATAAATTATAATGCTTTAGGTATTTACATTACAAACATTCAATTTATATCCTTTCATATATAGATCACTAGAAATTTGGGGAATTGTCATACAAGATAACATCTTTGAAATAGAAACATTAACAAATCTTTATTCATTATCATCATTGTCCATACATGATGCATAAAGTAACATGTTTCTATTTTTGGAATAATAAAATAGCAGTTCATCTAACACTTTTACATGCCCAGCGGGCTAAGATAAATTCTAAATGTAGACTAAAGTTAGAGAAAGTCTTGCTCCACACAGTCCATCCTTGCCCTTTCATAAAGGCTTACTTCTTATACGATCATGCATATTCAAACATATGCCAGATCTACATCCAATATCAGATACCCAAGATGAACAAGTATTTAGATTTATATTATAATGTATATACCTGACGTGGATATCTCTATCTCCTTCTTCTTCTTTAGTTCCTTCGGGTAGAGGGGGAAATTCCTTTTCCAGTGCCTAGTCTGGTGACAGTGGTGACACTTGCTTCCCTTATTCATTCCTCCCTTTGCCTTGAGTGTTGAAGACTTAGGCTTATGGACAACTTTAGAAATCTTTTTAGAGTTTCCTTTGTCTCTATACTTTTCCTTTGGTTTGTTGATAACCATCACAAACTTGGGTTTGTATTTCTTCATTTTTGCCTCAGCTTTTCTCAACATGCCAAGTAACTTTGTCAAAGGCTTGTCAAAGTCATTCATGATGTAGTTCATGACAAACTGGTTGTATAACTCCGGCAGATATTATAGAATCACTTCAGTGTCCAACTCTTGACCTAAGGGGAATCCCAATCAGAAATGTTCTCCACGTACCCAATGAGATTGAGCACATGGGGACCTATTAGATCTCCTTCTACCATGTTACATTTGAGCAACACCTTAGAGACATCATATCTCTCAAGTCTTTCCTGATCTTGGAAAAAGTTCTTATGATGTGTGACCATCTCAATAACATCCATGCTCTCAAGCTGCCTTTGCAACTCATTGTTCATGGGGCACAACATTAGGCATTTTACATCAATGACATGTTCAGTTTGCTCTTGTAAAAATCCATGTCAGCCTTAGGTGTATTGGGAAGAGGTTCTTATGGCTCAGGTGTCTCCAAGACATATATCTTATGATCTCGTGTGAGAACAATTCTTGGAGTCCTAAACCAATAGTGGAATTTGTTCCCATTCAACCTATCCTTCTAAAAGACTGATCACAGAGAAAATTTGTTGTTGTGTGTTGACATTTGATTCTACAAGATAAATTGTCTTTTTTTTCAAACACTAATTTTTTATTTGATTTGTATAAAATTTGACAATTTTAGTTAGCCTTTAATTAACCGTCTCTATCATTATTTTGTTAAAATTGAGAACCCTTAATTATCAAATTGGAAGATTGCAATGAACAAACTTCTAAAGAGCCAAGAAAAAAAACAATCCAATTATTACATGCTAACACTAGTGTCCATAATCAATTATTAAGGTAGACACCATTTGACAATCACATCTTATGCAATTCTTGGATAGATGGTATGCACAACTCCTTATCATAGTCATCTGCATGTATCTAGGTGCTTAATCTTATTAAGGACACCCAGTTAAGCCTAACCAAAAAGCCAACATGATAGATATGTACCCCACTTGTTAGGCCCACATAACTACCAAACATTTCCACGAGATAGACATCGCACCACCCTTGGGGTGCCCATGCTTAGTCGATCAAGCTTTTCATGTGTGTTGCAACGGAAAGCATCTTAGACTTAATATGTTTGATTGAGAAATTTATATGTTAATATATATGTATCCAATCACCACATACTATAGTACGTATCATATACATGTTAATCCCACAAATGTAAACATGCAATATAAAACATAAGCGATGATTACCATACTAATGTAATTCCTTGGAGCAACAAGGAATTACAACCACCTAGGTCTACATCAAATGTAGGAACCTATTGTTGGTATAGATATGTTCTTAGACCAATCCACCTTAATCAGTTCCGCCCTTGAACCGACTGGCTCATCTCTCGGTCGGTCGGTTGGTCAGTCAGATCGGTCATGGCCTCCTGTCCAATCAATGTATGGACACCTCCAAATGGTCGATTCGCCCACCAGTCGATCAGTTTGTCTCCTACAACCATCCTTCTCGGTCCTCCAAATGGGAGGCTTGTCCTCAAGACGGTTGTCTAGTCTAGTGTTGAGTGTTAACTATTCTATGGCTTATTATATGGTAATGAGAAACCTCGAGTTACATTCCAGGGGAGGATAGGAAGGAAAGAATAATACTTTTACATTGAAAAGAAGAAGGTAGATGCTCAATATGCAAACCAAGATATAAATAGGAATAAACAAACCATCCAACCACACACAAATATTAGGATTATTGGTCATAACCATGCCACAAATCCACCTTCAAAACTAGTTGTAGGGCGACACATGTAAATTTCATATATATATATATAGATATATATATATATATATATATATATATATATATATATATATATATTAGTTTGGGATCATATGTGGTCTTTACTCAGATATGCACATTAGTCATTTTAAATATGCACATCATATGCAATAAATAAAAGGCAAAAACTAAAATCTAATCATATTGATTAAATCCCAAAACATTGTATATTGACGTGGCTTTGATACCATTATATGGAAATATGGTGACAAAAAAGGTAGCAAAAATAAAAAAATTACTCGCATATTCCCCATGAACCAATAGATCATGTCAATAACTGTAATGTGAAGGACGGTTTATGAGGTAATACCTACTCCTTGAGAAAGTCCAATGACTATTCCCTCGTTGTTTTATGCATCTATCTTCAAGTTGCACTCAAACACGTCTACAACACCTCCTAGTTGATCACCACATACTCTAGCCTGATGTTGTCCTCCTAGCGGGAAAAGCTCCAAGCCTCTATAGTAGTGAACATGGACCACTAGGAACTCCTGTTGTTCTAATAGAAGAATCAAGAAGGAGTTGTCCCTCTCCGTTGGCATACTAGTCATCAACTTGCTCTCTCACAATTGTTCTCCCTTGCTATCCCTCCCTTTATCAAATAGGTCTTGCTCAGGTTCTCTCTGTTACCACAAATAATTTCTAGAGACAATTGAGTTATGTCTGATAAGACCCCAGTACCCTTCTATTTATACAAGTGTTTGGGTTAGGGTTCCCAGTCTAAGTGGGAGAGGAAGGAATCAAAATTTCACAAATTCCACAACCAACAAATAGAGAAATGATCGATTCACAGGTGAACTGATTGTTTGGCATATAAGCTGATCGGTTCAAGAAGTGAACCGGTCGTTTCATCATGTTTCCCAATCACAATTGTATTGGAAATTCTAATTCAATTAATGCACAACATGAAATCATCACTAATCCTTGAATCAATCAAATTGTTTCACCAACCGCTCAGTTCATAACTTGAGATGATCAATTCATGGAACTGAGCTGATGGGTTCACTTCATAAATTGTTTAGTTCACTGTCTTGAATTTGCAAAGTTGGTTCAATTCACATGACACACTGAAATGATCCATTCAATACTTGAAACAGTCATTTCACAGTTCAGTCAGCCAATATTCAACCAATGTGGTTTAAATTGAATACCTAACTCTTTAGTAATCAAGTTTAAAATATATTCATGAATGAACTCCTATTCCAGTTTTTTCCTATGTGTGTGACTCTAAAGGTTCCAAGTTACATTGGTAGTGTATGTCCATAATCCATTTATGACATCACAAGAAAAGAGTCGTGTCTAGTCACACATCATTGCAACCAAAGTAATTGGAAAGTTGGAGAATACTTCAACCTACAATCGATGATTGATGATATAGTGATTGTCTAATTCCTTTATCTCTGATATCCAAACTAAACTTGAGGCATGGAATTTTCATCCTTTCAATGTCAAATACATGTTCCTTGAACTAGAGTAGACTGTCTGATATGTGTGACCTCAATATCATATAGTGATTCACATGTGCATGCACATGCTTTTCTCAGTCTCACTTATCAAGTGGCTAGGATATCAAACTCCTTTAGGTGGGACAAATATCATCTACATCACTCACATTCATCCCCATGTGTCATAGTGCATTCGATCATCACCTTTATGGAAACTCTTATTCAAAGTCATGGTGGATGATGTCAAAGTACACCAAATGACATGTGATGAGTGTAGAGATTTCAGATCTAATAACCACAATCACCACCTTCACTATGAGATATGACTATGGTCACCAATTATGGTTTCCATGTGTCACTCTCAAGGTGGGTCTGTCTGATACACTATTCTCCAAAATGTATCTATAATCTTGGTTTCATATCACATATCATGACTAATGAGATTCTATCATCAACCAACACACACTCTAGTATTATGTGTTAAAGCTATCTGTTAGCCTTCCATAATAACATTCGACTATGGACATAATAAGAATGTACAAAATCTTGATATCCATATGATCTCGTTGTTCAGGTCATCAACCTGAAGGCACACATCATTCAGTTATGCCACTCTTTAGAAATTCATTGTGTTTCCTCATTATCTCATAATTGAGTGAAATAGAATGATTTGAAAGATTGGCTTAATTAATAATCAAATTGTTTATAACATATGCCATCTCAATCATTATATGATTGGCTTTATGGGAAGACATACCAACACTAATGCCAAATACATGGTTCATTTAATCTCCAAAAACAAATATATAACATCAAGCTTCATTGTGTACAATATATAACTATTAAGAATGTGGTTTTATGCTTTACAAATAATTGGTGTGACAATTAGATTGACAAAATTCCAACTTACAATAGAGCATTAGTAGATAAACACATATGTAACTATGAACCAAGAATTTTAAAGCAACATTAAAAATGAACTTCAGAGTGGTACATCATATTCATGATTGGATTTTCAATTTACAATATTGCGTATATGCATACATCTACTCATGAAAAACTTGAAGCATTAAGATAAATTATGCTCAATAGTAATATTTATGCTTATTCCCATAAAAATATATATTCAATTACTTTAATGGATGAAGGACATCCACGGTATATCCTCCACTTAAGAGTGAAATTTCTCATATCATAATGACATCTTCGTTAGAACCATAAAGACCACAAGATATCGCTATAAATATTGTGGTTATTCATTTATATTAGGATTTATTCCTTCATGAACATTAATCAAGTATGAAAATAATTTTTGAGTTTAAATTTCTCTCAAAAATACATAAAGCTAAATATATTTTTGATCATTGGTTATTATTTCTTTTGAAACAATATATGACATACCAATACAAGATAAACAAAACTCAAGATAAAAAACAATAACTGACATGCCAAATATGGAAATTCAAGAAGCCTGACTACATGGCTAAAGTCTAAAAGTGAATAAGGAACCGGGTAACTCAAATGAAGTATATTGGATTAAAGAGAGTGGGACATTCAATAAGATCATTTGAGGTCACTTTCTTACTCTCTTCAGCTAGGTGTTAGGAGGACGTCACACGATTCTCTTGGTGATATATCATCGACGATTCCCATGTCTAATAGATGAGAAACATATGTAGCACCCCTAGTGAGAATGTGCCATGTAACCCTAATGAAGATCAACACATTAAAGTACTAGGTCCTGAGGGGTTTACTATTGGTATGTATGCCTAGAGATCCAATCATATAATGATTGTATTGGCATATCTTGTAAATAAATTGATTAAAAATAAAGGCAATCTTCCATTTATTTTGTTCTAGAGTTGCAATCACCTTTGACGAATTTCCCACAATAATCTGAGCATCAAGAACTTATAAAAAACAACGTTGCAACAAATCAAGCAATATTGTATCAATTGCATTTTACCGTTCCACTGTGACTTTTTTCATGGAAGAAGATTTTATACATTATCAACTTGGTCCATGGGGTTGTTTACTTAATGAAAATGAACATCGGGGGCCAAAAGGCCATGGTAGTCAAGTCCAACTTGTAAAAGGTACCCAATTAGATAGAATGGGATTTCATCAAATGATGCACTGAAGATAACGTAACTTCTACAATCTTTTCACACCTAATCATTAGTATCATATGATCAGATGATATGGAAATCTCTTGGAACCAGACAACATTCCCACCATTTAAATCATCAAAAAGACTTTGGCAAACCCATTCTCTCCCTTCATTTTTGTTCTCTACCTATATTGACTGAGCCAACCAATTGTATGGGAGGAGAACAAAGGGAGATGGAAACCATTGATCATCACTAGAAGAGACCTAGATATAACACATGTCTATTTTGTGGTGATATCATCCTAATTGGAGAAGCCTCCCCTGTTCAATCTCATACATGATGAAGTGCTTAAAACCTTTTGAGAAAGCATCCAACAAATTCCTAGATAAGGTGAAATCAACATTATTCTTCTTGAAGAATACAAACTTAGTGATGAGAAGACACATTAGCAGACACTCATGCATCATGCATATAAGAAGCTTGACAAACATCTTCCATCCTCCATTTGAGATTTGTTAAATCTATTTACATATTGATTCTAGAAACTATATAATTGAATATTGTCAACTACATGTTATTCATTGTTGGATGAGTGACTTTGGTTCGTTCAATTCTTGACTCATCTTGTTCTCAATGGAGAAAGCATCTTGGAATGGAATGACAACTGGATCAAGGGAACAAACAATCCTATATTGGGAGTGTGGATGGAGATACCAGCTGATCCTACAGATTTAGGGAGAGTTCAATGATAAATCTTCAAGGAAGATGGAAATCAAATTTTATGACACATTGGTTTGTAGAGGAGGCACAATCCAACATCTTGAGCATGTGCCCTCTTGACCCATAAGCAGGTTAGGGCGACTACCAGATAACATTAATCTAATAGGCACTTTCGTTGCAAATCATTATATCAAAGAATGATCATGCAATTTAGAACATTATGGCAACTTTTGGTGTCAGTTTTGCAAAACACACATTGGACAATGCATAAAAATCTTGATGTAGAAGGTTCTTCACAAGGGGTTTATGACAAACTGCAATAGGAGGTTTTGATGTTTCACTTCAGTTTTTACCAATTTGCAATGTAGATCCTACCCTAAAACCATGTTCCATGCACCCAATGAATTCAAACTCGCAACATAAGTTTTGGAGAACATCAATTTTCTCCATCATATCTATATCATTCATGACGTAGATAACAAGCAATGGTTATATCAAAATGTCAATTTGAAAGGAAATCACCCAAGAACACATGCCTAGTTTGTTGTAGCCAATGAAATGACATGGAGAATGTGGAATGACCACATCTTCAAAAACTCACACACGTTGAAGGACCAACCTGTACACCAGATTGAATGTCAAATCCACATATTCCACAACACTCTCTTAACCTAGGATGGAAATGCAACGATCGGCTCAATCGTTGCTTTTCATTCGGCGAAACCTCCATGGAGAAGTACTCAAAAGTCAAAAGAAGTTGTAACATGCTATGAAATAAGGAATCACTGGGACATCTGCCTCTCGGGTGGAGTCTTCTTATAACTAGCACTGATATTTTAGGGTAGAACTCGTCTCATTTTTTGAGGGATGGAGGAGGTGCAAACACTCACTGGAGATATCGTCATCAAATCTGACAATATCATGGCTTGTTCTTATTTATGTTCCTTATGGAAATGCCCTCCTAAGACAGATTGCTCTACCATTGCTTCTCATGATTAAAGGTGATAAGACATATTATTCAAGTTGTCCATGAGTGGAGGAGGCTAAGCAGATGTGCTAGCATGCTTGTGAATGGGCCACTAGGTAGAATGTTTCATACTACATGTGGGGTGTCATAAGTTTATTTTTGTTTTCTATTGAGAGGAACTAGGGAACAATCAAAACCTAGATGTAACTAGTGTTTGAGTGCCAACAACTAGGTAGATAGAATAAACCTCATTTCGTATAAAAAAGGTATGGTCAACTGCATTGCACCATATTATATAAAACACTACAATTTGGACATCATCCTATCGAGAGAAAAAAGACTAAACTTGACCATACAACATCACAAAAAATATATAACAAAATAATCTCATCATCATACTTAATAGTAAGTGAAAACTAGTATTCATCTTCAATTTAATATTGACAAATATTCCAAAATGTGTAGTAACACTTAATACCAAATACCAAAAGAATAATTAAGATGTAATGCTTACATATATACACTGACACAACTAGAAATATTGCGATGCAGTATTTGACCGAGGTGGTTTTGCTAAAAGTAAAACCAATCCACCCTATTATGGTTAATAAAATTAGAAACCATATCCCCGCATTAACCACATCTTTGTGGTGAAGGTGAAAAAGTAGTCATCCATGATTCTGTTTTTTCACTACAGGACTGTCAACTCATTGCACATCTGGGTTTTATATATGCGTGAACTGAGTTATTCCCTACTTAAAATAATTATCAAGCTAGCCCACAGATCGTCATACTGATGATTATTAGAAAATCACGTGCTCAAATACGAGTAGATGTACTGTAAGTAGCTGCTTTGATAATAGTTGCTGACCTTGCGTGGGGAATAGATAATTCTGTTCATTGTCCTGTTGCTTCCGTAAGCTACTTCACCCTCGCCGTCTTTGTTTTATCAAAAATCTACATCTCAACTCCACTGGCACGGACAGGTTCTCGGAAAGGCCACCAGCAACACGAACACGATGACCATGTCCGATCCTGCTCTTACTGATCCCCAAACATACACGCCGACGTCCATCATCCTCCCCGTCGTGCTCGTCCTCCTAGCTGGCATCTGGTCGTCTGCTATATTTGCTGCTCGCCGGAGGCGCCGCCTCCCATTCCCTCCTGGCCCGCGGGGTCTACCTCTAATTGGCAACTTGCACATGTTAGACCAACTCAACCACCGCGGCCTTGCTACCATCGCCGAATCCCATGGCAACCCTGGCTTGATCCACCTACGCCTGGGCCACATAAACGCCTTCGCCGTCTCTACTCCGGCCATGGCCCAGCAGGTCCTGCAGGTACAGGACCAAGCTTTCTCCAACCGCTCACCGACCTTAGCCTCACGCTACCTCACCTACGACGTAGCCGACATGGCGTTCGCCAACTACGGGCCCTTCTGGCGCCAGATGCGCAAGCTGTGCATCGTCCGCCTCTTCTCGCGGCGCCGCGCCGTGACGTGGGAGTCCGTGCGTGACGAGGTTGACAAGACGACGAGGGCTTTTGCCGCGTTAGCTGGCACGGAGGCCAACGTCGGAGAGATGGTGTACAAGCTCACTCAGAGCATCACCTTCCGAGCGGCGTTCGGGACCCGCACATCGGTAAAGGACCAGGAGAAACTCATCGCCATCATCCATGAGTTCCGGGAGCTCCTCTTCGCGTTCAACGTCGGGGACTTCTTTCCATGGCTTAGGTGGTTAGACCTCAACGGCATCACGGCCAGGCTGCTGACGGCGCGAGTGAACCTTGACAGGTTCATTGATCGCATCATCGACGATCACATGGCAAACCGCAAGGCCGCTGACGCGGCGGACACCGACATGGTTGACGAGATGCTCGTTTATTTAAAAGAAGACAGCGGGCATAAACATGATGCTGATGCTGCGGCCACAGACGATGTGCAGGGTACCCTTCAACTCAGAAGGGACAACATCAAGGCCATGATAATGGTAAGTGCACACAATACACCTATCTTTACTGTATCCACGAATTACTAAGTCGAATACATAGTTAACCTTATAAACCTCCTGGCTTATGTCATGGATGTATAAATAATTAAGGAATAAAGTTGTTTTGCGAAAAAAATACGTCTAAGTATAACACTTTTTCGAAAATAATCTTCAACATAACCTACTTTATTGAAAATATCATTTAATTTGAGCAAAAAAACTAAAATGGCAGCGTTCGGCCATTTTAATTCCCAGAATAGCAGAGACGCATTTTTCTCTCGCGGAGCAATGCGTTTGGACCGGGGACGCATTGGCCCCACCGAAGGGCAATGCGTCCAGGGTCAGGACGCATTGCTCTGTGATAGAGCAATGCGTCTTGGGGCGAGACACATTGATCCCACCGCAGAGCAATGCGTCCTAGTACTGGATGCATTGCCATGTTGTGGGACCGATGCGTCCGGAGCTGAGATGCATTACGAGCAATGCGTCCCACATGGGGACGTATTGCTCTCTCACAGAGTAATCCGTCCCCATGCAGGACGTATTGCTCTCTCACAGAGCAATGCGTCCCCATGCATGACCTATTACAATTTTACAATTTTTTTTTGCATTCATTATTATTCTTTCATACATATTTATTTTTATATTAACAATATTGATTATATTTGTACATTTACTATTCGTTCACTTATATTTGAATGTCTATAATATAGTCAATTATTATAACTCTGTTAATTTCAATAGCTCTGAACATGCATATGGATTATAGAAGTGGTATTGCAACCAACACTATTGGTTCCTAATTGATTATATAAGAAGAAAATAATCTTAAAAAATGAGATATCATTAAAAACAAGGTTAAAATATGAACCAACTTGACAAGAAAATAATACACAACAGAATTATCTAATAGATCCAAAATGAACCAATATGATATCATAATATGATAGATCCACATACAAGCCTAATAAATGCCTGAACAAAGGCATACATACAATACAGTACAATATATAAAAAACTATGAAAAACTAAGCATGTCCTCCACGCCCACGACGTCCTCGCCCACCTTCCTGTGCATCTGGCTCCTGAGTACTGAAGTCATCTAGAGATGCCTCAATGGGGGACAATTGTGTAGCATTAGGTTGACGAGGATCAAAGAAGTAATGAAAAGCTGGAGGTGGGGTGAGGGGTCTCTAAATACTAGGATGTGGGGCATCAGGTAGGGTACATCCTGAGAAATCAAATGGAGTCGGTGAGTATGTGGCATAGGGTGGTGGTCGACTCTGATGAATAACTGGTGGTGGGAGTGGAGTGTATGGAACAGAAGAAGAACCTACTTCGTAGTAGGATGCTGGTGGAGGTGGGTGATGTATGAAGAAAATGAGCCAACTCCTGAAAAGTATGACTCTGTCGGTCTCCATGCTATGAACTGAGAAGTGGGAATGGGAGTGGGTTTAGGAGCAATAAGCACAGGAGTAGGAGTAGGAGTAGGAGTGGGCTCTGGGGCTGTGGTATGAGCGGGTATGGGATCATATGGGCAAGCATAGTCGGGAAGATTGTCAAAGTAAGTCCCCTGGATGCCATAGATGTCATCTCTGATTTGTGCAGGGGCATGTTGTAAAGCCGCTCGAATCCGCACATGTGATTCCACCCGTTCAAACAAAGTATATACAAATAATAAAGACCAATTACATATATTACAAATAATAAAGATAAATGATAATAATTTATAAAAGAAATATAAATGATACTCACAAATTGTTGTTGATGATAACTTTGTGGGTAGTATGTGGTCGGAGGTTGAGCTAGAGGGGGTAGTACGTACTGGGGATGATACCATGCGTAGTGCATATGTGGATTGAAGGCTGTCTCCGCTAGTGAAGGTGTGACATCCCCGGATTTTCTAAAACTTAATCTGATGTGTGACATCCAAATTGAAACCCTCATCTCAGCGAGAATCCCAATTTAAACATCCCACATTAGACTAAGAATAAGAAAATCAAGGGAGTCAGAAGGAAACACAGTAGCACATGTACATGAACAATAATAAAACTATACACACATGTTCACCATTCAACATATAATTACAACATGAATTGTTACAACATTTGATATTACACATTGAAAGGTAAACTGATACATATACATGTACTACATCTAAACTACAGGATTTTAAGACAACAGGTCCACCTGTACATCAGCTCGACACACGACTCTCAACTATCCTGGATCTTCAAGAACATAACCACAACCTAAAACAAAAGATTACATGCAGTACACGTCAGCACAATATTCAAGAATATTGTACTGAGTACGCCTACGTGTCTTTTATATACCCCTCGTCATATCTTCACAATAAGATAAAACTAATACTTGGCAGCATTAAACAAAATATAAGAAAAGGCGTATAGTTGCACAAAGATATTTGTTACCAGAAGAGAACACATATTTTAGGCACACATTTCCATTATATGTAAACTTGATCAACCACATGCACTATTCTACCAAAGAGATTTAGTGCTCACATGTACTATTCTGCCAAAGAGATTTAGTACTTCATAAATGCACTATTCTGCCAAAGAGATTTAGCGCTCACATGTACTATTCTGCCAAAGAGATTTAGTACTTTCATCAATGCACTATTCTACCAAAGAGATTTAGTGCTATCATATAATGGACCAGATATCTTATGTTTCATGTGTTCATAGAAATAAGTATAGAAAATCATACAACATATCATACAAGAACAATCATTTCAATCAATATCATATGCCAAGTTTGTACTACCATATAACACAAGCATATTATATAATAAGCCAAGTAAGAGGTAATGGCGTAACTTCTAAAGAGATAATCTAATCACATATTCTTGATGTCCTCTATGTCTGGTCAACCCTGATTAAGACAAGATCATATACTGTCATCAGATTCTCATCATCTTACATCTCATCTTAACCCTAATTATATCCATATTAGGGTTTTACTTGGTTCATTAGGATATGTGTATCATTACTTGTATTCTTATCTTAGATTTATCTTACTGATGTCATATTCTAGAGTATAGTTCATTATCTGAACATTAGGTTCCATATCCTTTTTGTGCACATATTAACCCTAGGTTACATCATTAACCTAGGTTAGGGTTTTATAACATGTATTAAGAGTCATCTTCATATAACATGGATTCCGTTCATCTTTATGATTTCATAATTAAAAAAATGAGGTTCCATATACTGATATGAGCTTACTCTGTGAATTTCATCATTTATAGAGCACGTATGTATTTATTGCATTTTATTAGGGTTATTAGCCCTAATTAGACATATTAAAGCAAATTACATGATTTTGTGTCCAAGAATTGTCATATATGACATCATAAGCATTATAAATATGATTATGGACTTACTGACATGTTATCATAATTTTAGAACTTCGTTTGATATTTATTATCCATTAAACAAGCATTACACATCTTATATGATATCACTGTTATTAATGCATCAAAAACCTGATATTATGCAATCATATTGTTCTACGCATTTTTCTGAGAATTTCTATACCTTATTTGTATTTTTCTGATAAGCGGGCTAATTTCTATGAATTATTGAAGATATAGATATTTTCTGAGATATTACCTCGAACAGCCAATCGGGAAGTGCCACGTGTCTCTAGGGAGTGCGGCTCCACTGTGCTAGTTCAGACTTGAGCCGTTCGGTCTAGATAAACCGGCTCACTCCTCTTTCTTCCTCCCGTTCAACACGATCTGTTCACGTGAGTTTGGGGTAGAGTCGTCGCCGCAGCAGGATGCTCCGGCGAGCAATCCTCCACCTCAAGGTCTTCTTCGCAAGCTGGTATCCGCGAGAGCCCGCCCGCTGTGCTCTGCCTCTCATGCCCACAGAGCGCCGCCACGCTGCTTGCTACGACCGTCAACTCTCCGCTCAATTGCTCCGTCTCCTGGATTCACTCCTCCAGGCACAAAAACTGTCGCCACATGTTCTCCCTTCTCACGCGGTTTCCTTTCTCGCAAAACGCCGCTCGGATTGAGCGCAGCCGCGCTTGGACTCCATGGCGAGCAAGCAGGCAAGCGGCCTCCTCCTCTCCCGTACCATCCTCCGCAAGGGAGATCAGAGGCTCGCGATCACCTCCTCCTTCTACTTGGGTGTCCGGTTGTGCCTCCGGGACTCTTCCACTAGGGCTCTCTAAAACTCAGTACAGGCGCCACCGCAAGGGCTCGCCTACACTGACGCTCCCGACTCCGTGTCATCATCCTCTTAATCTTGGTTGTAAAGACTTGTAGCAGCAAGTCCTAATAGATAGCCGACTCTGCTCAGTCGTACACAGGAGAGGCGGTGAGAACCTTGAGCTCCTCATGCCGTGACCGACAACTGAGACCTCGAAGCCCTTGGCACTACTTGGTCACACCCTCGACTAGTAGTGAGGAAGCTTGTATCACCCAGCAACTCTGATCCTGAGCATCAACCTCTGACTGGGACTTCCATCTCTATTCTCTTACGTCCATGCTACTCACGGTAATGGGGAAGCGATGAAAGGAACGATCCTTTTCTCTCGTCTGCTCTTGAAACCGTATATGTTAGGGTCAGTATGTAAGTCTCGTTAAGGCAAAGGTAACTGCCCAGTTCGTGTCTTTGATTGAGCCACGAACAGAACGTGGGAAGCGACCTAAAACTAGAATTCCTGTTCATCATAACTGTTGAGAAGAAGAAGACATATTAAAACCGTTTGATCACATCAAGGGCTAGGATTCACATCCTCATGGCCGATCCATGGAATAAAAAAGGATTGCCCAACATTTATGCATTTTCAAGGGCAGCGTGACATCTCCAACACTCAAGACCTATTCTAAATGACCCAACATTTGTAATTAATATATCAAAGTGTACATTATTTAATCATTTTCAAGCCCAAGTAACTTCTTCTAGGATTCTCAAATTGCCACCAAAATTTAACAATATCCTTATCATACCTCAAGGAACAATCTATTTAATTTTGGTGCCAAAACTCAACTATTTGGTCATCCAATTAAATATTCCAAAAAGGCATGAATTTATAGACCTTAATCATGATATCAACATCATTGGATTTTCAACTTTCATCAAACCACTTGGTACTCTCAATATAATCCAAGACATGAGTTAACTTATGTCATTAAGTATTCAAAAAGTTCCAAAAGTCCACTCCATCACATCCTACACACTTTAAAAGAAATTCTGTCCTCGGAATTAAGCCAGAAATCCAGTCTTTTACATCATATACATCTTAAAAGAACTTTTGTCCTCGAAAGTAAGCCATACTCATACTTCCAGAGAAAACATTCTCTTGCCTTCATCCACATGTAGGCACCATTCTATGTACAACATTGACAAGAGCTCCAGAACTATAACCAAGCTACTAGGGATGTTTTAAAACATCTAGGGTGAAACATCACTTCAAGGAAGCTCAAACAAGGGTTTAGAAACTCAGGTAATGTCATTACATATCTCATATGTTAGATTTTCTTCCTTATCTTTAGCCATGAATTAGGGTTTCGTCATCATATTACCATGTTCTAAAGGAGTTAACTAAAGTTAACCCATTATGTCAAGGTATCATCAACATTTATTGAGCTCATTATTAGAACATGTTCATCATCAACATGTACCTTTTAAAAGGGAGTTAGTTATAATTAACCCGCATCATTCATCTAGATCATATCATGGTGTTATAATCATTACGTTGTGCTAGCTGTCAAACTATATTTTCCATCTTTGTTAAGCATTAAGATTAACACCTCGTGTAACATGTTCATTCATATGGTCTTATTTCAATGCCCATATTATATCACATTATCATCATTATTCATGTATATATTTAACCATGCATGCATTGATATTTATTAAAACAAGTCTAGGTTTCCATCATATCATGTCTATATATCACATCTCGAGTTTAGATCACATCTTACATATATTATATCATGGTTGTGTTAAACGAACTCATGTGAGTGACTTGTTAAACATATATCAAAACGTTATCTAGTCCAATTGAGGTTCTCCTAACCCATACCATGAGGGTAGTTCCATGCTCAGTCTCTCTGAGCTAACTCAACTCTATGAGTATCTCATATGCATATACTTTATGTTTCCTCTCGGTCTAGGGTTCTCGGATTACCTCATTGGCACTAGCTAATAGCTTCACAAGCTCTAGCCACATTAGCACAAACTAAAACATGCTACAACATACTATTCATAGGTCTTCTACCCATGAAACATGCTTACCCAAAACTCTCTTATACATGCAACCACTAGATTCCTATGCGGGAAACCACCAATCCGAGCATGAGGCTTCACAGAAACTAACATAGCTACCTCCTCCAGGGTCTTGGGCTCTCTCCCTCACCCATATGGCAGGTTCTCATATTCATTTCCACTTGCACACATATATCGAGCCTCTCTCTATCTCTAGGGTTTGGTCCTCCCAATGACATCTAGGGTTCAACAAGACTATAGGAATCATGCATAAAGCGACTCATCTCAATCACTCAAGAGTACTATAGTTTAGGACATATCATATCACATATCTCACATTTCTTAAATCATGGAGTCTAGGTTCTCTGACCTTCTCCCTGTGGGTCTCGCTCTCTCTTGAGCTAACCCCAAAATTGGTCCTAACACTAGAGGTCCTCCTTTGTAAAAGAGCTTGAGGCTCATGCTGACTCACAACCTTGTCTCGTCTTAACATATCTTATCTCATAAAAGCCTAGTTACTTGCATCATAAAAACTTATCTCAAATCCTCAAAACTAAACTTGAGTTCTCAAAGACAAACATAGGTCATCAAAAACCATCTTATATCATCTATATAAGACTTACATCATAGCTAATCTCATCTATTCTATCTATCATATATTCGAACAAGGCTCTAGACATCTAATCTAGAACTACTCTCTCTTTTAGACTGATGTCATTCACTTTCACTTAGGTTACATGACTACCTCCTACTCGTACTTGTGTGGGGACACATTTTTGTAATACATATACATAATAAAATATTATATAATTTTTCTCCAATAAAACAAGCATCAGAGAAAACTATCGAGGTTTGATCCATTTGGAATCAAAAACCAAAACCAAAAATGAGTGTCCCACACATAGTAGAGAGTCCAGTGTCATGAAAACTAGTGAAAAGGGTGAGAACACGGTGTAGACTCATGTAGCTATCCTAGACAACGAGCGCTATATGTCTAGGATTTCTCTTCCCTTGATGCACATCATTTCCAAATAGTGCATCGTCCCATACCGCTGCACTACAAGGAAAGAACGACATCTAAGAACTTGCTACTCAACAAGCACCAGTCTAGACCTAGTTCTAAGACATCTAGGTGCTAACCTAGAGGCTAGGTCAGATCTAGTCTATAAAAGACGACTAATCTAACCCTAAAAGATTATTAGGTTCAAGGTTCTTTAGGTTTGAGTTGCATAATGAGCAAATGTCAGGCTTTGCTATTGTTCATGCTCTGATAACACCTCTGACGTCCCCAGATTTTCTAAAACTTAATCTGATGTGCGACGTACAAATTGAAACCCTCACCTCAGTGAGAATTCCAATTTAAACATCCCACACTAGGCTAAGAAGAATAAAGTTGAGGGAGTCAGAAGGAAACACAGTAGCACATGTACATGAACAGTAATAAAACCATACACACATGTTCACCATTCAACATATAATTACAACATGAATTGTTACAACATTTGATATTACACATTGAAAGGTAAACTTATACATATACATGTACTACATCTAAACTACAGGATCTTAAGACAACAGGTCCACATGTACATCAGCTCGTCACATAACTCTCAACTATCCTAGATCTTCAAGAACATAACCACAACCTAAAACAAAAGATTACATGTGGTACACGTCAGCACAATATTCAAGAATATTATACTGAGTACGCCTACGTGTCTTTTATATACCCCTCATCTTATCTTGGCAATAAGATAAAACTAATAATTGGCAGCATTAAACAAAATATAAGAAAAGGTGTATAGTTGCACAAAGATATTTTTTACCAGAAGTGAACACATATTTTAGGCACATTTCCATTATATGTAAACTTGATCAACCACATGCACTATTCTACCAAAGAGATTTAGTGCTCACATGTACTATTCTTCCAAAGAGATTTAGTACTTCATAAATGCACTATTCTGCCAAAGAGATTTAGCGCTCACATGTACTATTCTGCCAAAGAGATTTAGTACTTTCATCAATGCACTATTCTACCAAAGAGATTTAGTGCTATCATATAATGGACCAGATATCTTATGTTTCATGTGTTCATAGAAATAAGTATAGAAAATCATGCAACATATCATACAAGAACAATCATTTCAATCAATATCATATGCCAAGTTTGTACTACCATATAACGCAAGCATATTATATAATAAGCCAAGTAAGAGGTAATGGCGTAACTTCCAAAGAGATAATCTAATCACATATTCTTGATGTCCTCTATGTCTGGTCAACCCTGATTAAGACAAGATCATATACTGTCATCAGATTCTCATCATCTTACATCTCATCTTAACCCTAATTATATCCATATTAGGGTTTCACTTGGTTCATTAGGATATGTGTATCATTAATTGTATTCTTATCTTAGATTTATCTTACTCATGTCATATTCCAGAGTATACTTCATTATCTGAACATTAGGTTCCATGTCCTTTTTGTGCACATATTAACCCTAGGTTACATCATTAACCTAGGTTAGGGTTTTATAACATGTATTAAGAGTCATCTTCATATAACATGGATTCCGTTCATCTTTATGATTTCATAATTAAAAAAATGAGGTTCCATATACTGATATGAGCTTACTCTGTAAATTTCATCATTTATAGAGCACGTATGTATTTTTTGCATTTTATTAGGGTTATTAGCCCTAATTAGACATATTAAAGCAAATTACATGATTTTGTGTCCAAGAATTGTCATATATGACATCATAAGCATTATAAATATGATTATGGACTTACCGACATGTTATCATAATTTTAGAACTTCGTTTGATATTTATTATCCATTAAATAAGCATTACACATCTTATATGATATCACCGTTATTAATACATCAAAAACCTGATATTATGCAATCATATTGTTCTACACATTTTTCTGAGAATTTGTGTACCTTATTTGTATTTTTCTGATAAGCAGGCTAATTTCTACGAATTATTGAAGATATAGACATTTTCTGAGATATTACCGCAAACAGCTAATCGAGAAGTGCCACGTGTCTCTAGGGAGTGCGGCTCCACTGTGCTGGTTCAGACTTGAGCCGTTCGGTCTAGATAAACCGGCTCACTCCTCTTTCTTCCTCCCGTTCAACGCGATCTGTTCGCGTGAGTTTGGGGTAGAGCCGCCGCCGCAGTAGGATGCTCCGGTGAGCAATCCTCCACCTCAAGGTCTTCCTCGCGAGCTAGTATCTGCGAGAGCCTGCCTGCTGTGCTCTGCCTCTCATGCCCACAGAGCACCGCCACACTGCTTGCTACGACCGCCAACTCTCCGCTCGATTGCTCTGTCTCCTGGATTCACTCCTCCAGGCAAAAAAACTGCCACCACATGTTCTCCCTTCTCACGTGGTTTCCTTTCTCGCAAAATGCCGCCCGGCTTGAGCGCAGCCATGCTTGGACTCCATGGCGAGCAAGCAGGCAAGCAACCTCCTCCTCGCCCGTACCATCCTCCGCAAGGGAGATCAGAGGCTCGCGATCACCTCCTCCTTCTGCTTGGGTGTCCGGTTGTGCCTCCGAGACTCTACCACTAGGGCTCTCTAAAACCCAGTACAAGCGCCACCGCAAGGGCTCGCCTACACTGATGCTCCCGACTTCGTGTCGTCGTCCTCTTAATCTTGGTTGTAAAGACCTGTAGCAACAAGTCCTAAGAGATAGCCGACTCTGCTCAGTCGTACACAGGAGAGGCGGTGAGAACCTTGAGCTCCTCATGCCGTGATCGGAAACTGAGACCTCGACGCCCTTGGCACTACTTGGTCACACCCTCGACCAGTAGTGAGGAAGCATGTATCACCCAGCATCTCTGATCCTGAGCATCAACCTCTGAATGGGACTTCCATCTCTATTCTCTTACGTCCATGCTACTCACGGTAATGGGGAAGCGATGAAAGGAACTGATCCTTTTCTCTCGTCTGCTCTTGAAACCGTATATGTTAGGGTCAGTATGTAAGTCTCGTTAAGGCAAAGGTAACTGCCCAGTTCGTGTCTTTGATTGAGCCACGAACAGAACGTGGTAAGCGACCTAAAACTAGAATTGTTGTTCATCATAACTGTTGAGAAGAAGAAGACATATTAAAACCGTTCGATCACATCAAGGGCTAGGATTCACATCCTCATGGCCGATCCATGGAATCAAAAAGGATTGCCCAGCATTTGCGCATTTTCAAGGGCAGTGAGACATCTCCAACACTCAAGACCTATTCTAAATGACCCAAAATTTGTAATTAATATATCAAAGTGTACATTATTTAATCATTTTCAAGCCCAAGTAACTTCTTCTAGGATTCTCAAATTGCCACCAAAATTTAACAATATCCTTATCATACCTCAAGGAACAATCTATTTAATTTTGGTGCCAAAACTCAACTATTTGGTCATCCAATTAAATATTCCAAAAAGGCATGAATTTATAGACCTTAATCATGATATCAACATCATTGGATTTTCAACTTTCATCAAACCACTTGGTACTCTCAATATAATCCAAGACATGAGTTAACTTATGTCATTAAGTATTCAAAAAGTTCCAAAAGTCCACTCCATCACAGGAGGGGGGACTAAGCTCTATGGTTTGTTGTTCCACAGTTGCAACTCCTGCCTATAATGATGCAACCAGTCCTCAGCCGCATGACCCCTCTCATCTATCCTACTAAGGTGTGGCAACTCGAGAGTAGGTTGTACTTGAACAAATCCAAATTGTCCAAGTCCTCTGTCAGGGAAGTACCACTCTACTACTGTGTAGCACAGTAAAGGCACTCGTGCCAACCAAGTATCCTGACCCTCTCGATACAAGGTTGGAAGTCTCTCTAGAATATCAGCAGTGTAAGGAGTTAACTGTATCTGTTATTCCAATTGATACAACATGTATCATATAAAATTGAGTAAATTGCATAAAAAATACAACATATATCATACAATATGTTAGTAGAAGTAAGTTATACCTGAGAGGCCAAAATTTGGTCAAATGCTGAATCATAAAATTGGACGGATCCTCTCATAGTATCACTCCTTTGAACAAATGTAGGTCATCTATTAAATTGAAAAACTAAATTTAGATAAACATTACAAAATGTATGGAAAAATGTATAAATAAATTATGTAAATCTTTACTTGTAACCCAAGGGAACACCTTCTGGCCACTCCTCCCAATTCATAACCAGTGAACCTAGGCATCCAGTTCCTAACCTCTCCCAACACCACATCTACAGTAGACATACACAACCAGATAGGTGGGCAGTTCTCCTAGAATGGGTGGTAGCCTTGTACAACTCCCTATACAAGTATGCTAGAGTTGCAACACCCCAAGATAGAGTGCTACAACTTGTAAATTCAGAAAGAAGCAGGAGGTACCGTACATGAACTCTGTCCCCGGTACTATAAGGAATAAAGTAACCACCTAAAAAGTATACGAGATATGCTCTAGTATACCTTATCCTCATTTGTATTTGTTGTTCTTCATCTCCCAAAGTGAAATCCATATCCTAAAGGTCTCATGCAACCATATCAAGGAGATATGCCCCTTAGACATCCCATTTGGTGCATCTCCTAAGAAACTCTCAGAAAGGTGAGACCATGAAGAAAATTACCCCTCATCTACGCCTAAAGGATATGAAGCTATAACCGGTGGTCCATCAATCCTAAGGCCTAAAAGAACTACAACATCCTGAAGGGTTACACCCATCTCAAAAGGGGGAAACTTAAAAGTATTGCTAGAGTTGTCCCACTGGTTAACTAAGGCAGTGATTAAATTGAGATCAAGGTGGATAGGTCGTAGCCTATGAACAAGCCCAAAACTATCCAAAGAAATATTTTTCAAAACACCCAGGTCAGTAATAGGCCACTGTGACAACATGAAGTGGTGTTGGAAGAGTCGGAAGGATGCTTGTCAAGGAGCCATATCTATGAAAAATGCAAATATTACATTAAATGAAAAGTACAAATATTACATTAAATGAAAAGTGCAAATATTGTACAACATATAAGTTTGTCAATATTCTTCATTAGATAAGATAAAATTAATTCAAATATATGAACTACCAAACAATATTAAAATCCAACATGAACTACTAAAAGAGAAATATTACAATATATTAGTTACTGCATTTGATTCAATATCTCATCTAGAGGTTCATAAAATGGCCACATTTGATGTACAACTTGATGTATCTCTAGATGTGATACAACTAATTGGTTTTTAATTTTTGCACTGATTGGCATTGCTTTCGGTTTCATGTGATCCCAATACCATCCAATTAGCTCAAGAAGTTCTTCATACATGTGAAACATTTGCCTTTAAAAATTGTCAATGAAATTTTGCTTGTTTTTTGTCACTATAAAGCCTAGCTTGTTGTATAACAAATCTGGTACGTCATTCCAGTCATCATCCAATTGAGTTTGATGAGTCATTTTTCCATGTAGGCACTTTGTAGCTATTATTTGGATTAACTCTACAGACATGTGAAATGTCCATATCCTTCGATGAGCCATCTATAAAAAATAACAAATAATAATTTTCAAATAAGAGTCCTAAATTAGTTAAAGTTAACCCATTATAAATTCATTCTTATCAATAATTTAACAATTAATTAGTGAAATTGCAAACATTACATGACTTGAGTAACTTGAAATTGCAAACATTACATGACTTGAGTAAATTGAAATTGTAAATATTACATGACTTGAAAAAACTAAAATTGCAAACATTACATGACTAGACATCATATTACATTAGGACAAGTGTGTCTATTATGGCCCCTTCTACCACACTTATGACAATGATATGTATATTGATTTGGATCAACATCCATAGTTGAAGGCCTTCTTTTTTCTTTGGTCTTCCAGCGTGCCTTCATTTCCTTGGGGGTAATAAGGGATAAATACCTCTACTTTCATCAAATTGAGGCCAATACCTCTTGTCGAGAATACCATGAAATTCAGTTATGTATGTGTTTAAATAAGCATCATGTGTGAAATATGGGCTCACAAGTGCATCAGTATCATAATTGACAGATCTAGAAGCTACCCAAACATGAGAACATGGAAAATGCCATTGTTGTGGAAAACCACATCTGCATTCACTTGCACCATTTGGACGCACTATGACTTGAAATTTATGTCCGTCCATGTCATCAACAAGCCATTCATCATTGTTCACGCAGATGTTTGCTGATAGTTTTTCTGCATCCTGTGATACATTGAAAAGCTTATTATGAAACCTAAAGGGCCATTTAAGTCCCTTTTGTGCACGACCATATGCTTTGTTATGCCTCTCCAACCACATTGTAACAGAGTGACAGTATGTGGAAAAAATTAGTGCCTATATTGGTAAACCTCTAACACCTTTTAAGACTCCATTTAACCCTTCAACATGATTGCTAGTCAATGACCCATGCCTGCAACCTCTGTCATATGTGAGATACCAATGTACTAGATTTTGGGCTATTAAATACTCCTTAGCCGCTGGTTCTATGGTTACTATATCAGCCATTAAACGATCAAATTCAAGTCTATCAATTGTGTATCCCACCTTCCACAAAAGTTCCTTCAACTCCTGTGACTTGAACTTTTGATGGAAGTTCTCACAAGATGTCGAAGACAATAGTGATGTTGAGCCCAGTTAAATTGTGACCGAAGTGCTGGAAAAATTCCACTCATTCGATCAGAAATAATACACAGATCTGTACGGCGTGGAGTGATTAGAATACAAGTTTGTAGAAAACCAAAGAACCACTCCCATGAGTCCTTATTTTTTGCCTCGACAATAGCAAAAACAGTGGAAATAGACCATTATCAGCATCTATGCCACATGCAATGAGAAGTGTGTCAAAATATTTTCCTGTTAGAAATTGCCATCAATAGTAAGAACATGCCTGCAATAGGCCCAACCCCTCATAGCTGGACCAAATGCCCAGAACACGTGCTTGAATCTACGAGTGCTTTCAATTTGAATGGTATAATCTTCCACAAGGTGGGAATATATAGTTTGTGGAATATATTATGACAGAGAAATCAGAAATGACAACAAAGTATGATATGATGATTCCCAATCTCCAAATATTTTACAGACACCCTTCCTCCTCGCTAGAAATGCCTTCTTGTAAGATATATGGAGCCTTAGTTCCACATTCACCTTGTCACAAATTTCTCGTATGAACATATCCAATTGTGATACTAGGATTGACATTATCATACGATCAATATAAGATGATGTGACTTGGTGATGGTCATGATTCAGAATAGTTAGTTGACAATTGTGGCGTGTACTATAACGTTTTACCTTCCACATGCCACCTTCTCTTTTGGACTGGCAAGTGGTCAAACTCCAAGGACATCGTTGGTCATGGATACAAACAAATTTAAGATGACAATTATTTGTACGATATTGGATATTCTTTTGTACTGACCATTTTTGGATCATCTCAACCATTACAGCTTTAAATGTAAATAAAGCACCCTCATATATTTCAGTGCTGGAAGGGTTGTAAATGAGACGGAATTCCTAACGAAAATCTTCAACCCATTCTTCATCTTAAAAAGCTTCATAGTTGGTATCAATGTGTTCATGTCAGGGCCATTCTTTATCAAATATAGATGGAATGAAACCCAATGCTATAATAGAGTCAAGGAATGGATGTTCATGCTTATCATCAGTTTTAGTCAATGACTCACTATCATTATCACCTTCGTGGTCACTATCATTATCACCTTCCTGATCACTATCATTATCACCTTCATGTTCTCCCTCCTCATCCTCAACACCAATATTCTCAATAGTAGGATTTTGAGAGAATTCAGGTGGTTGATTCCATTCAACAGTTACATTATTGTTACATGGTTTGGATTCAAATTGATTCATTAGACTAATGAAACTAGAATGTAAAGATATTTTTTCAAGAAACACATCAATATAGGCATCAAATGAAAGTGAGAACAAGGTTCTGTATGCATCATCATCATGAACTTGTATGAGCATAAGATCTTCTCCAGGGAAAAGATAGGATATATTGATAGATAAGTGGTTGGGATTGATGTCAAGTATTGTATGGATATATGATTTTAGTTCGGATAGGGTATTGATAAGTGAAATATTTATGGGTCTAATAGATTGACTAGAATAAGACCCATCAGAGAGAAATTGACCATCATATCGAAGCTTGACAATTCATGAATGTGAACTAAATTCCATGTTCCTATCATTGTAAAATAGTAATTCGACTTTTAGAATAGTAAATTAACATTGGAACAATAATTAATATTGTAGAACATAAATTAATATCTTAGAGAATGAATTAATATTTTTGAACATTGACATCATTTTTAGAAGAGTAGTTAAGATTTTAGAACAATAATTTTGAATTTGGAATTAAATTTGGAACAATATTTTTCTATAACATTAATATTTTAGAACATTAATTTTGGAATTTAGAATTAAATTTGGAACAATATTTTTCTATAACATTAACATTTTAGAACAATAATTTTGGAATTTGGAATTTAATTTGGAACAATATTTTTTCTATAACATTAATATATTAGAACAATAATTTTGGAATTTGGAATAATATTTTTTGAACATTAATTAACCTTCAAGTATCTTTTTCTATAATATTATTTTAGTAATGTGGAATCCAATAGTAGCAATGCAATTATTTTCTTTTTTAATATTGCATAAGAATTTGAGGTCCAAATATTTGAATCAAAACATATAGTACAAAAAATACCTCAAATGGTGAGATCTCCCTTGCAATCAAAATATCAAAGAAGAGAAAGAAGAGAAGTAGAATCCTGACCAGACAACGAAAGAAGAAGAGAAGAAGAATATAGCTCCCGATCACCCGAAATCAGCTCCAAGATTGCCCAAAATTACCTTCAAGCAATAGAAATCCGAGCAGAGAACTCCAGAGCAGTGGGAGTAGAAGAGAATTTGAAGAGAATGATGAATGGTGTGGGTTTGGGGGGCTGATCTCGGCTCCTTTATGTAGAGGAGCAATGCATCCCTGTTGGTGACGCATTGCCCCCACGTGGCACCCAACTGCGGCCCCCAACGACAACATAGTCGTTGGGTTGCACCGGTCAGGTGTTGCGTGGCAGCAATGCGTCACCAGCCGAGACACATTGCCCAAAGTGCCGTTGGGACATCTCGAGACGGGACGCATTGGTCCTACAATAGGGCAATGTGTCTTGAAGTGGGACGCATTGGTCCCACCGAAGGGCAATGCATCCTGGGTCAGGACAAATTGTCCTACAGTGGGACCAATGTGTCCCGTCTCGGGATGTATTACTCTCTGGTAGAGCAATGTGTCCTGACCCGGGACGCATTGCCCTTCGGTGGGGCCAGTGTGTCCCCAGTCAGGACGTATTGCTCCGCGAGAGAGCCAAACATGCCATTTTGGTTTTTTTGCCTTTAATTTGGCAGTTTCTAAGTCAAAAGGGTAAAAACACCATTTGATTTAGAGATTTTAGTTGAAAAATATAAAAGATAAAAGGGAGAAAATATGCCAAATGGATTGGAATTTTCATCCCAATTAATGTTTTTTATTAAAGTGGGTTGCATTGGGAATTATTTTTCTGGAAGTTCTATACTAGAAAATATTTTTTGCAAACTTTTTTTTGGTTGTTTTTTCCTATAAATAATGTGTTGCCTATCATGACTAACCCTATTATCAGTCAAACCTAGGTGAACGACCTCATCTTCTAAGATTTCCACGAGTACGAGTCAAATTATCAGTTTGGAAACTATGGAACCGGGTGGGTAGGGATGTTGAACCATATCGGCCCAGTCCATCTTAAATGCCAGACCTGATCAATATCTATTCCTACTATACAAATTTATTATATAGCATTCATTATGTACTTAGAATACTCTTTTAGACTTTCATCTTATATTACATGCCCAGTCTGGATCGAAAGGTCCAATAATGAACCTATAATGGTCCATTAACGGTCTTCTAATAATCAAATTTCCAAGGTTATTTTGATAGTTTTGTTTGGTGTTCTTTAGCAATATTTGTATTTATCAATGTGTATTTTTTAGTAGTCCAGTCATAAGAAAAAGAGTCGTGAATGTTCTAGTTCAAAAGGTGTTTTCTACGACTTATGCATATAATTTGTCTTGTAAGTATGTATCAAATATGTTATTGTATGTGCTTATGTGTGCTATTACAAGAAAATAAACACAATAGAATTACCATTGCAGGCATTAGTAGGTCATATTCTAGTAACACACCTATGTCCCAATACATGTATATACACACAATAGTTCATAAAATATACTTAAATAATGCACTCTATAACCAATAATAAAATTACCCATTACAATAGTTCTTTGTTGCTGCTATGTTTTTGGTGAAAATGTACTAGATAAATCCTTACTGTACAAATTGTTATGCAAAACCATACTCAAAACACCCTTGGATAGTATGCATAAATACAAAGAAATTTACATATCAAAATTTGATAGATTTGGATGTGTCCCATGTACATAGGATATTATTTAATGGATCATCAATAAAGCACTCACAAAATACCGTATCTGGTTTGGAGACAAGAAAATAGATTATAGAAATCTAACATAGAGACATGATAAATTATATAAAGAAATCGAAGTTGGATAATAAAAGGAAGATTAGTCCATTACTTAGTGTCTATCATTACAATCCAAGTCAATGCTTGGAGTCCTTATACATAGAGGTAAAGTGGAAGTAATATAATTATTACATATTAAACTTTGTTGATACTTAAGGATTTCATTACCTAATAGGATAAGGTTAGAGGAATGATATTAATTTCCTTGGAAATCCAATTACAAGATCCATAAGAAACTTCTATGTTTGACTAAAGGTTCCATATGTCATACATGTTTTGGTCATGGAGCTCATCATGATGTGATTGTAGGTTGTGCTTTCATATGAAATTTCCTCAAACTATGTCATGTGCAAGTGCAAAAATCTTGGATGCATGATGCACCACTTGCATTGTATCTACAACATATCAATATGGAGTGTTCTAACTAGGGAAGTCATATTTTAATGCATCCATGAGGGCACATGTGTTTCTACTGTGTGAACACAATGTGACATGAACTCCATGGTAGGAAAGTGGTTCCCAGAACCACAAAGCTCTAGGTTTTTCCTCTCTCACAATATCTCCCTTAGTAGTGACAACTAGGGTCTCACATCAAGCATGATGCAAGTCACGACATCCTACATAGTAACCCACACTTTAAATGAAGGTATATGTGCATATAGGGGTTGAAATGTATGAGTTTACAACCCCAAGTTGAATAGAATCCAGTTCAAGTAAACCAGATTTTAATCTATCACTATGATATTTAATTATGAAACCCATGGGTTCATTTCAAGACTTTTTCCAACATTAATAAAATTCTCGTGAACCAAAATATCCTCTTCATTGAGTTTGTTCTATGTGTGTGACCCTAGGGCCACATGTTCATAATATAAGAATTCGAACCCAAGTAACTATTTTAGTTGAAAAAAAACCCAATACTATCCAGTGACCATTATTACCATTTTTATCCTTTCCTTATATTAATATACATCAATTGAACAAGAGACATGGGTGTGTTATCCTCTTTAGTACTCAACACATATCGGTCAATCCTCAAGTAGATAGTTGGAAGGTCATATGGGCTATATACCATATAAAACCAGAGAACCGTGGATATCTATAACTTAATCTCACACGTTAAGTAACCTAGAAAATGAATGATGTTGTATAGGAGGGATAAGTCCATCTGCATCACTAAGACTTATACATATATGTTACAATATACTCAATCACTACCTTTATAGTCAACCCTTGTCGTGACCAAGTTGAATAGCATTAAAGTACATTGGGAATCATGTAGCTATTGTTATGGTTTTCTATTAAGGGATTATAATCACTGAATTGTACTTAGAGTTTTTTATTACTTTCATATAAAATTATATGACTCTTACTCAAATACCTACCTGCTTTATCTTATTCAAAAAAATTACATATGTTTTTGACTTAATCTCCAACTTCTATGAAATATTGTATGTGGTCATTATGCATCAAAAATTTTAGTGTCACATGTATTTTGCAGCCCAAAAATTCCATTATGAATACCAACTATATATGATTTAGAATATAGGTCTACGCTTCCTAGATATAATGTTCAGAGTCAAACACTTGAACCAGATGGTGTTGGACCAAACATTTAGTTACTTTTAAAATGTTATTAGTAATTTCAAAACAATTATGATAAATTGTATAAACTTCTATCTTCTAGAAAAAGAATGTTCATACAATCATCTGATGTCCTAGGCATATATAGTAACATTGTCCATCTTGTAGCGGGACCAATGATTCATGTATCTAATTTTGATTGATCAACACATGAGAAACATACATTAATTTTACTTTGTTTTCAACTAAGAAGGACTCTAATGTTTCTTTCTAATGGTTTTCTAAAAATTCTCTTTTGAATGTTGAACACTTTTTCAAATGAGGTAGAAAAACCAAAGCATGAATGAAGATACAACCATTGATCTTTGCATGTGTGATGTACCCATTATTGTCTTGGTGTTGATCTAATGTTTCATTATTACTAGGAAAAATCCAAACTCATTGATGAAATTCTTGATTTGTAGAACATTTTTTGTGTTGATAGTTGCAATACACTCAATATCCATTATAGAACCAATCAATACATCTTTAGAAGAACACTTCTAGATCACAACTCTAATCTTGAGAAAAAATACAAACTCATTTTTTATATGTACTTATTTATTGCATGTGTGTAACCTTTTAACCAAATAACTTCTTCACATCCAGATAGTAGGATCATATCCTTAATCATTTTGAAGTACACAGGGATATTATTCATAATAGTGCACTAACCTTCAACTATTCAGCTTGTACCCAATCATCATACTAAAAGCATATTAAACAACATAGGTCTTTATAAATAGTTAATGTATGATATATCCAATTATAGAGGCATGTGCAGTATTACTCATACAAATATCTCCATCAATGAGATAGGTCATCGTAGTATAATTTTTTAGGACCTTAGAAATGTATGTTCTCTGAATTAGACCAAAAACTCTTGACATCTATTTTTGTAGATCATAATACCATGTAAAAAAAAAATTGTGACTTTATATTTTATTAATTAAGTGTTCCTTGATTAACTCTATCATATATAGTGTAGGAATATCAATCAAAATTAGTGGTATGTCATCCATGTACTAAATGTGGAATGTCATTATGATCACATGTACCCTTTTAGAATACAAACTTTATCTACATTAATGATGAAGACAAACTCTTTGATTAATAAAATATTCAACATGCTAACTCCTTAAAGATTATTTTAGTTCATATGTTGGCATTTGCATCATAGTTACCTTTCCAGATTCATATTACGTGCCACCATCATATTGTGTCAACTATACATACACAAAGATATTCCCATTGTAGAATGGTATATTGAAATGCATTGCCATGTCCCGCATTCACACTTGGGAATAACCAAGAGAGTGATTAAAAAGGACAAATTATGCAAAATTTATAAAATATTTCATCATAATAAACACCTTCAAATTGTTTGAAACCTTTTTTTACAATTGCATGTTTTTACTTTTTTACTTCTCTTACATGTCGTTATTCTTCTTGAAGCTTGGTTTCCATATAGGGTTTACCCCTTAGAGTGGGTCTAAAAGGTTCGTATAACATTTCCACAGTTATAGTTCATCTTATATATTATTGTGTCATCCATCATTTTAGAATTTGGTCCTTAGTTGTCCCTTGTAAGTTGTTGTCTCATCTTGATCCGCGACTAAAAATCACAATGATGATTAATAAGAATACAATTACTCGAGTTATCATCATGTCATATTATACCTATTAGGTTCTCGTGTTTCTTTAGGAGTTTATGTTTCTAAAAATATATGTGATTCATCCCCTTGTCACTTTCTAGGTTTAATGTCTTATGTTCGTCTGTAACTTCTTTTTTCCTCACATTGATTCCTTGAAGGATATATTGGTTTCCAAGAAGATCCTAGATATTGCAAGAAATACTATTCATGTCTTGAATATAGAAGTAGTACCCCTAAGTTTTCCTCAATATGAATCATAATTTTTTTTTCAATTTGGGTCCAAGTTTTTCAAATTCTGATTGAATATAAACCCTAAATCCTTACAAATGCCATATTGAATTATTTTATAGTTGGTATCTGATATATGTATATATGAATTTTGACAGGAAATAAATAAGTACACACTTTGCAACATTAACAACATATCCCTAGAAGAAATTTAAAATATACTTGCTTCATCAATGATCTCATTGTGACCAACAAGGATTATTTCCTTTTCTGAAACTACCACTTTGCTATGTTTTTCTAGACAAAGAAAACTGTGACACAATGCCACACTCCTCATTATCGTCCTACAACTCTTATTGTGAATTTTCTCCTCCTCAATATGAATGAATTTCCTTTATATTCTGACCAAGTTTCCTATGTACTTATGTGTGAAATTACATCACCTTTAAAAGGATATTATGTCTCATTAGGTACAAAATTCTATCTATTAATATATCACTAAATATGTAGAAGTACATGTATCCACTACTATATTTAGTGTGAATAATTTCCAAATAAATATAGTACAAGGAAAAGTAGACACTTTGCCTTTTCATAGAACTAGTCAAAGGTGCATTTTCATATATCCAAATATCAAGATTTGCACAACTTAAATGATTATGTAGATGAGTTTAACAATCTATCGTTATTGGTTCCAGAAATGTTCCTCTCATATAGGACCCAATCAAAAAAATAGAGTGGGTTTCTTTGACTCATTAACCTTAAGCCTCTTTTTATTTGTCGTATGCTTTGGTATGTCAAGTTCTAACTAACATATACATAAGTAATATTGACATTACATAAATGAACTCATATAAATAAATAGGAAAATGTCCATTCTTAACGTGGAAAGATCTACCTTTCTCTCCAAACAAAATAGTATATGATGTTTCATTCTGATATTTTTACAATTGCAGACCTCATATCAAATACAGGTCCATTAAAGGAAGTAAACTATAACATACTCCATGACTAAGAAACTATTGCTATGTATCAAATGCAAAGAACATCATCTTCACTTTTTAGGTCTACGTCATTATAGATCCTATAATGGATAAATATGTTATCCACATTTGATATCCAATAACATGATGGAAATATTGATTAGTTTGTATGTATACTATAGATACATGAGGCCAAACTATTTTTCTTATTGTTTTTCTACCTTGATTAATTAAATTAGAGGTGGAAATCCTTTTTTGAAGATAGATGTGATGTTGTCTTTTGTGGCCACACCTCCTTTAGAATGAAGTGGAAACTTTCACAAGTTATTATTAGTCTTAGATCGCATATTTACCTTACATTTGACCTTGGTCTTACCTTTCCCTTATTGACCATCAAGATGGAGTTTTTCATTTATCATATATCACTATGTCACTATTCACATGTTGAGAAACTATGATAGGTGTTCAACAAGTTCATTCATGTTATTGCTCTTGAGACATTAAATTTGTAAATCCTTACATAATTATAGGATTAATATCATTACCAACTCTATGCCTAAGGTAAATGCCATCTCTCCAACTATTTTGCATATGTGATCACCATTTTTTCATGGGGAATAGTGGATCACTCTCTCTCATGTTGGACACAAACAATACTGAAGGCACATCATACCTTTACTAGAGCACCTACATTTGAAAAATATTAATGAGATTTTGGTATTCTCATAGTTACTCGTGCTCTCATTATCTTTTTAACTCTCATAGTCTGTGGTGCCAATCCTGAGCTACTTGGCATCAATCGACTGATTGGTGTACTTGTGATAAGCAACTCTCATTGATATAGGTTCAATGTGAGTGAGATTTCCTTGTAATAATGTATTTATTAACATTGCACTTGTGCTAATTCAAGAACCATTTTAAAGTTCTCAATTGAGATAGTAATATTTTATTTGGACCAATCCATCTCAAGAATAATTAAAATGTAACATTATTTAAGTTCTCCATTTGTACTATAGTAGAAAAACATAAAAAATAGAATTTCTAATTTAGAAAAGGATGCTTTACAGTTATCTCATGATCTTTGACTCTCACAATCTTACTAAAAATTAATTTCCCTCACTATCATTTAGAATGAAAAAATGAGAAGATTTCTAATGGGGCAAGATTCTTGTTTCACCATGCCATAAATCATATAGTGTTTTATGGCATATAGATTGACTTTTTGAGTGGATAATTTTTCTAATTCCACATTACACAAATCCTATGTAACTAGATGGAAAAGATTTTATCCCTTTCTATCAATCTAGAAAACATGATTTATGTATAAAAGCCATTGAACCTATTAGGATGAAACATTTAATTGTAACATAATGCCAATGTGTTATAACTTGCTTATTTCCTACACCTCAAAGGATAGGTTATGTAAAGAGTGGGATAAACCACCCTCTACTAAAATATGGTAAACAGAACACATTGGAAAGCATCGAAATATTTTTTTCTCCTTCTGAATATATTCAATTCCATAAAAGATTGTACAAAATACATCAAAAATCTCCCATTAAGGATTACATCATCATACGCATCTAGGATCTAGATATAGGGAAGCCCAACCACTACAACCTTATCTCCAAGTAAAAACTTCATCCACTAAGTCCATGCCAATGCTAAGATCTTCATGCCTTATCCATCACCTTGCTCCACATCTGGGTGGTTGGGAAAGCACCCAACAAAAGTGAAGGAACATAAAAGTATGTGTCACAAAACTATTCTAGGATAACAAGATAAGCAAGAAATGTAAAAACAGGCTAGCGTTCATCATAAGATGAAGATAAGAAGAGAATGAGGATTTAGAAAGGAATGTATTACTTGAAATTAATGTTTAGGAATTAATGATGATACTTGCAACATTGTGACCATCTAGCATAAGACATCAAAGTACAAAAAATAATATCACTCATCAAAAGTTTTATGATAACATTCATGTGTAAGCTCACTCAAATGATGATATATTTGTTATATGTCAACACAAAAACACCCAACATTGCTGTAATTAATGCTCTTGGACGCATGATGCATAATGCACTACAACTACTGCATCGTGTTGAATATGGAAATGAAAAAGATGGGACATTCAAATGATTAAGGTATTCTTCTAACATGTCAATATATTCATATTTATGTCCACTTTGTATGCAAAAACTAGAATGTATCTCTAAATGTGAAAGGAGGATGACAAACCCATGCATACCAAAATTTTCTTCCCTCACCCCCCCCCCCAAGAGTAGTGTTTAGGACTTGGAAAATTAAGCACATCTACAATCACTCACACTATAATAGGATGTTGAACATCTAAAAATATTGAGGATTAGAAATCATTAACTGAGATGGAATCAAAGGTAAGTAGAATGGAATCTATCCTATACTCAATCAACCCAATCAATAACATAGAATCAAATGTTCCTTTTTACCTTCATAAAATTCCTTATTAAACTTAAACAAAACTGATTAGTGTCTCATATAGTATGTTCAATGATGTGTCCCTATACACACTTATTATACTAGAACTGAAATTTACAATTCATATTATACTATCACGAGGAATGAGCAACACTAAGAAGTACATCATTCCAACAAGTAAAAGATTTAGTCAAAGACCAACCTCTAAGCTGCATGAACAATGTCTCCACATTTGTATCATCACTTTATATTTTGATACTTAGACTTAAATAGATAAATGTACGTTTGATCCTCTTGTTATGCATTACACATTCATTCACTCTTGAGTATATTATTCAAAGGACATATAAGCTCAATCTCATAGTAGCTAATATAAGAATGCCAATGCTATCATGTTCTTGATCATCAAGAATTCTAAGATTTTTATGTTAGTTTAGGGGTGGGAAAAATCTCATCTATGACAATCACTATACCGAATATGAGTGACAACATGTTAAATCAATAATGTTTTTTTGACATTCTTCAATGTCATACTGGACTGTATTAAATTGTGCTTGTCAACATGTGGTTAGTGTAAGAACTTACTATTCAGGATAATAAACGTGATTATTTTATCAAGAGATTATTATAACATTCACTCAAGGTTCATGCATCAGACAAGTAGTAGTTTCACCTAGTATAAATTGTGCCAAAAAAGTACCTATGTTTTAGATTTGATGTCCAATGCTTAACGCCCATGAGATTAGTCGTCATCATAAATACTAGGTGCAATGTGCATTTATCATCCCAAATTCCATTATTGCGTTGGACTAGGGATGATTTACAAAGTTGGTTCTTAGAATCCATAGGATGTCATTTTCCAAGTCAAACATTTTGAATGTCATAGTTATACATTTTGTGGATTTTATCTTGTTCCTTCATAAACACCAACAAACAACATAGAGTGGAATTTCCTTATATTGATTCATCTAAGATTAATGTTAGTTCAGATATCCAATGTTTGGCCCATGGAGCATACATGCCAACAAAAGGATTATGTAATGTACCGATTTATGGAAAATTCTTTATGATTTATATTTTCCAAATAACTTGTAAGATCAACAAATCAATGGACTTTAGAAATTGTAAATTGATGTGCATTATTGATATAGTCAAAAAATTCATGTGTATGGAAAGTGTGTTATGTCTTCTACTTATCTCATTAGATTTTAATTTCAACTCACTAACTAAGTTCTAGAAGAAGAATAAAATAAGATAATGACTGTCGTGGTATCTTGATATTTTAGCACTAAACTTTAAAATGCTAATTATGGTGTAACCCTATAAATCATGCACCACATCACATCTTATTGGTAATTTCCATTAGGGAGTAGTAACCAAATCATCAAATAGAGAAGGAGCATACACGAGGGTTGGCAAATATGATCCTTATAAGTTGCACATTTTCTAGCATTAAAGAAGTGACTGGTGGACAATTAGATGGCGAAACAATGATGATGGTGGTATTTAATAAATTTGACGGACAATATAATTACAAATACCTTATCATGTTTGTGTCATGATGCTTGCTTTTGAAAGTGTTAACCTATTTGGATCTAGCAGTTCTTTGGAAAATTGACAATCTTATGATTGTTAGGGCTTGTGCTGAATATCATTAAGCTATTTTTGTTTGCATGTTCTCCCTATATATAGTACTTACATTTGAGAAAAATCAATCAAGACACCCGATACATCATGTAAATCATGTAACCTTAATGAGTTTCACCTATTTCAATATTCTTATTATTTCTAGAAACCATATTGCCCAAGATTAAGCGTGATGTAACTGTGTTATATACAAGTAGAGCATCGACTAACGTACAACTTGGATGTCTATTTTTCCACAACAATTGTACCATTATTAAAAAAGACAATATCACTCTTGAAGAAAAGAAGTCTAACTTCAATGAAGAAATCTGGTGACTTAATATGTATTAAGGACTCTTACATGTAGTCATAGTGTTTAGATCAATTACCAACAATCCAGTTGATGTTCTAGAGTGGGGACAAATCTAGAAAGACATATTCCTTTTAGGAGTATTTAGGCAATCCATCCCCGACCTATAAATTAGGGTCAAGCCTTATAACCTATGACTTCATACCATCTTTTGAAGCCAATGCATTATTATACAGAAAAATCAGGTTGCTAATAAAAATTGTCTATTCACAATGCTTTCAAGCGCCATATGACAAAAGCTTTTAGTGTCATTTCCACAATTACATTGTGAATTGATTATTTGGTAGATGAAGATCATGAATTGAAATGATTTATGATTGTCTATTTTGATATTGTGGATCATCCAATACCATTTGAGATGTAATAGTGGTATGGATTTCTTGGATTATTCTGATCACCTGAATTCTTTTTTTAGAAAAACCAGGACTACCCAGAAAATATATTGAATGAAGAAAGAAACCCATTAGAAATTCCATTACTCTATATTCTTGTCATATGGATTTTATAAAACTGATTGAGAATGAAGAGGTGTAATTAATTTTCAGTCATATATTACAGGACTGCATCTCGATCAGCTGTCCGAAAACATTAAACCAAGAGAAAACGCAATAGCGTACAATCGTACTTCAGACCACTTGCCAATAAATCATATACAGGAAATCGCCTACTTGTCGCTACCCATCTTGTCCAGTTGAGCCCAGCCCTAAGCAGTGGTTTATGTTGCAACTTGTTTTGGGCCTCTAATATAAATAAAGACGCCTAAGATAGCCAAGAATCGTTTCAAGTGGGCTTAGTTAATGATCAAGGATATCTAGGACGCTATAGTCAAGAATCATTACAAGAGGACTTACATAATCATTAAGCACATCTAGGACACTACTTATGCAGATAAATATTTGTTGAACGCAACCGTACAGATCCTGCAGTGTGCATTGGAGTTTATTACTGTTGATGATCCAAAACCAGGAATCTTCACCTCAAATGGTGGCTTTCAATTTTCAGCAAGTAGCCAAGAATTTTGAGTTCTTATCCTGATACCATGGACAAAACATAGAAATGGAAACAACCAGTTTTGTGCACACGCATGACTATACGATTAAAATATCCAAACATGTTGCTATGTTCTTTATTGGGATATCATGTTATTCCAGCTTGATTCTGTATAGGGTTCTGGGTTGGGATCCCGGTCGGACCATAACACAGAGCAGGTAAGCAATGCTTACTTCCTCGTTATTTTCTCAATAATAGTTTTTGGCCTTTAGTACTGTAGTCTAATGGCGCTATGTTTCCGTAATCGTAGAAACCCATTGTTGGATGCATCATGTCTTTATATTAATGTGATGATTATTGGCCCATGCTATAGTGCTGATGTGACGATGCTCTCATCCCTTTGGTATGTACACTTTGGCTCGTGCCCTACCCTTCGGTTATAACTATGAACTTTGATATGTAACGTTATAGAGTTTTGACAAAAAATTTCAATGATGCTGTATACCAAAATTCTTTTTCCCAATAAACAGTGCCGCCCCTCGCCATGATTTCCTGACTACGCCGTGTAATGTACAATAATATTTAATCGATGATTACTCACGGGTGACGTGGCTAATCAGTGCGTAATTTTAATGTCTCTGCTGTGCTTGTCTGTGTTTTTTAACTCGTCACTGCCTATTTTGAGTGTTTTGGCATGCAATATGAAGGACGTGATGTTCGGCGGCACGGAGACAATAGCGTCAGCGATCGAGTGGGCGATGGCCGAGCTGCTGAGGAACCCAGCCGACCTCACCAAGGTTCAGAATGAGCTGGAGGTCGGCGTCGGTCTGGACAGGATGGTCGACGAGACAGACCTTGACCGCCTCCCGTATCTCAGGTGCTGCATCAAGGAGACGCTGAGGTTGCACCCTCCGATCTCGCTGCCACGGCATGAGACCGTCGTGGACTGTGACGTGGAGGGCTATGCCGTCCCGGCACGGTCACTGATCATGGTCAACATCTGGGCCATCAACAGGGATAAGGATGCCTGGGGCGATGACGCAAGTGAGTTCAGGCCAGGGAGATTCGACGCCGAGACTGACGCCGCAAAGAAGGAACCCTCTAAGGTGCCGGACTTCGGGGGAGGGTGCTTCCAGTACCTTCCGTTTGGGTCAGGTCGGAGGTCTTGCCCCGGGATGCAGCTCGGGCTGTACGCGCTGGAGCTCGCCGTTGCGCAACTGGTGCACTGTTTCCGCTGGGAGCTCCCAGGTGGGATGAAACCCGCAGAGCTCGATATGACGGAAGAGGTGTTGGGGATCACGGCGGGCAGGACTGTCAGGCTCGTCGCCATACCAACGCCTAGGCTTACCTGCCCCATCGGATAAGCTGGCTTCAGATCTATGCATAATATAAGTCTCTGTATGAACAAATGGTTGTACAAAAAACTCTTAACTATCACATATTGTTATTTTAATTTTCTACTTTCGGTCTAATTATTATATAACACTTTTTAAAAGAAACGCATCCATGATCGATTGACGTATTTATACTACTATAAAGAAAAACGACTACTTCTAAATATTTAAAAAATTGTCGTTTTTGACCTCTCTATAACATCACAGCCAATTAGAATAAAACTTTTTTAAAATACAGTCCTCTCCTAAACTCTCTCTCTCTCTCTCTATCTTCTTTTTCCAAATAATTTGAACTCTTTTTAATCTAACGAATTTCCACGCCCTAAACGCAGGACACACGTCGCCCATTTTCAAATAAAACTCACATGTCCCTTGGCGATGTCTTTTTTTTTAGATAATATTTCCTGATATTGATTTTAACTTATGCGAACTTCAAAAAGTCATAAGGTTAAAACAGGAGTTACGCTACCCACCCCCGCTCCCCCACCCGGGCGCCCACCCGGTGGTTGCAAAACTGGTAGTATAGGAGGCCTCCTATACTTATTGTATAGGACAACCAATGAGAACACCAAAAACCCAACCCATAAAAAATTTGTTGAGAGAGAAATTGTTTTTTCAGCATTAAAACGAATTGGGCCCTGCTGATGTGGTTGAACTTCCTAATTTAAAGCGAAAAGGGTAATTAAAATATGAGAGAGAAAACTATTTTCTTCATAACTTTCAATTCTGAATGAATTTTTTTACGAAATAAAAAGCATTAGATTTCTTATAAAAATACTTTATAACTAGATCAATGTTGTTATATTTTAGAGTAATAATAATATGAGAGAAATATAATATTCGCATTTCAAGGTACAATACCTATGTTTTCGGGTATGATAATTGTGTTTTGAGGTACAATAGGTCATATAAAAATATCCATATTGTTATTATGGAATTCCGTAGGTACTGTGCTTATGTTTCTAGTCGAGTTATATAATTATACATGCTTTTATGATTTGCTAGGTACTGTACTTATGCTTGAGTAACTGAGTTTAAATAAACAAGTGAGTACCATACTTATGGATGCATCTTATAGCTGATCTCTTGAGCTAATGTGCATTGTACTTTTGAGATCATTAACAAGTAGGTGTTCAACTTATGTCTACATTTTGAAATAAATATTTTTCTAGATGACCAATGTTGCTATGAGATTTTGTAGATACTGTGCTTATGCTTCTAGACTAGTTATACAATTATGCTTGCTTTTGCAATTTGTTAGGTAGTGTACTTATGCTTGAGTAAATGAGTTGAAATTAACAAGTGGGTACAATACTTGTGGTTGCATTTTATAGCTGATTCTTGATCTGATGTGTATTGTACTTTTGAGATCATTAACAAGTGTGTACTCAACTTATGTCTGCATTTTGTAAAAAAAAATTTGTCCAGATGACAAATGTGTTGGCTAATTGGACATCTATAAATCCCTTTGTTTTGATTATGACAAACATTTCATTCTTATTAATCTAACGAGCTACTTGAGTGTGCAGGACTAAGATGGATGGCAAAGCAACTAGGGAAAATCCCCAAGCTAAAATGTTTATATTTTCATGCAATGTAATCATTGTTGTAAAAACTTGTACAAATATATAATGTACAAGTACTTAGAATTGCATGTAAATCAAGCGTTAGATTTTCCCTAGCCAAACACCATAGTTAGACATGTCATCCCATTTAATTAGGATCACCTTTGCACACTCACACATATAATTAATGCCTAAATTGAAACCTTGAAACAGGATCATTCTCGGTCGACAAACTCCTCGACCGAGACACTCTCGGTCGACAATCTTCTCGACTGAGAAAGATCCAAAGTAGCTGTTAGACACAACAGACAAGTTAGTTGGCAGTTGAAGAAAGACGTTGCAAATCACTTGTTCCAGAGAGCCTGTCGGTCGACAAAAGTTCGACCGAGTAGGTGTCTCGGTCGACCATTTGTCGACCGAGATGGTCTCTGACAGCAACTGCAGAATAAAGTAATTAGTCATTGTTAAAACAACAACTTTGTACCTAACGGCTAGTTAAGCACTTAGAAACCCCTAGAAGTTGTCTAGAACGTCCTTAAGCATACTTAGGCCATTCCTATAAATAGGACAAGCCATAGGACACTAGAATTCACTTGTTACACTTGAGAATACACTTGAGCATACTTGAGCAATCTATTGCAAGCAATTTGAGCATTGTGATCATTTGTCTACATTCTCCTTAGCTCAATCTCGTGTCATATAGGCTAGATTCTCCTATCCACAGCAATCACAAGTTCACACACTTGGCTAGGAGATCTATATGCTTGATCTAGGCATATCAAGCCTTGGGCTTAAAGGATAAGTTGTAATTTCCTTTTTCTTTCTTGTTCCTTTTTATCTTTTGTACTCTCCTTGCTACTCCTAGGGTTGGAGGCTGCGGATTGGAGAGGGTTGACTTCTCAGGTGGAGAAGGGGACTTCAAGCTACTTCAAGAAGGCTATCGCAAGGGAAGCTACTTCAGAAGGCTGGTGCAACGGGAGTTGGTGCATCTACTTCAAGGGAAGGCTGCTTCAAGATTGACGATTACTTCTAGGTGAAGGCTGCTTGAAGGGTTTAGGAAAAGAGATTGTATTTTATGTAAATTCCTTGTGAGGTAATAAAATAAATTTCTTTTCAAATCCCGGTTGGGTAAGCAACCGGGTAGTGGATTGACGGCTATAGTATTTGCTATAGTTGGAACCACTCTAAACCTTGTGTCTCCTTGTCCAATATTTTCATTGTGGTTGTTTGAGTTCAATAATTGTTAAATTATCTATAAAACTCTATTCACCCCCCCTCTAGTAGTTTTCAATTGGTATCAGAGCAAGGCTTCAAGGAACCCTAACAAGGTCTTGAAGAAATGGGTGATGGAATGCTCAACAACCTCAACATTGAAGGGACTCTTGTTGCTAGGCCGCCGGCATTCGATGGAACAAACTACCAATACTGGAAGAGAAGGATGCAGTTCTACTTCCAAGGCGTCAACTGGGATCTATGGAGAATGGTATCTACTCCTTATGAATTCCCTCAAAATGACTTTGCGGAATGGGATGCAAACACGGTAAAACAGGCCCAAATGAACGCAAAAGCTGTAAGCATTTTATATTGTTCTATTTCTGTAGGAGAATTTAATAGAATATCAAATTGTGATACAGCGTATGATATTTGGCATAGATTGTCCATCACTTATGAGGGTACAGCCCAAGTCAAAAATTCTAAAATTAGTCTGCTTAAAACAAAGCTTGAACATTTTCGTATGGATCCAAATGAATCTATTAGTGAAATGTATTCAAAATTCTCTACTATTGTTAATGGTTTAAGTGCCTTAGGAAAACATGTCCTTGAGGAAGATCAGGTATCAAAAATTCTTCGATCACTTCCTCCAAAGTACAAGCCAAAGGTGACAGCCATTGCAGAAGAAAACGACCTCACTCGCCTCAAAATGGAACAACTCATTGGTAATTTAGAAGCTCATGAAGCAGATCTAGAAGAGGAAGAAAGAAGAGAACGTGAACACCAAAGTGGGAAGAAGAAGGATGTGGCTCTCAAAGCCTCAAAAGTCGTCACACAAGAAAGTGAGGAGTCAAGTGAAGAAGAAGAAGAAGTCTTAATCGTCAACGGTAAGAAGTACAAAAGGTTTAAATCTAACAAAATTTCTAGTTCCTCTACTCCCAGGTGCTTTGAATGTGGGAAGAAAGGGCATTTCAAAAATGAATGTCCCAAAGCAAAGAAGGGAAAGAAAAGCTCACATAAGAAGAAAGGAGAAAAGGCCTACAAAGCTGCCTGGGATGAGTCAAGTGACAGTGAAAGCGGAGAAGAGGTGGAATGTCTAATGGCAAGAGAAGAAAATGAAGACTCTCAAGAGGTAAGCCTAGTTGATCTTCCTAAAGAAGAGTTAGTTACTAGTTTACAAGAAACTCATGATAAGTATGTTGATGCCAAGAAGAAACTAAAGAAAGCTATAAAATCAAATAATGAGCTCATTGCCAAATTAGATGAACTTTCTTATGAAAAGAACAACATTGATCTTGAAAATGTATCTTTAAAAACATATTTAGATGATTGCACTAGAAAGCTACTCAATTTGGAAACCAATGTTGATCTTCTATCAAAAGAAAAGACTGATTTGCTAGCTAAACTACAAGATTATCAAACTCAACCTATCTTGTGCAACCATTCGGACTATGATAATATTGTAAAAGAAAAGGATTCATTGTTTTCTGATTTAGACCAAGCAAGAAAAGATATACATAAGAAGATGAATGACATTGCTACATTGCAAAGAGAACTTTATAAGTTAAGAAGAAAAGATATTCTTGATAACATATTGAGAGTTGGTACTGTCTTCAATGGAAGAAAAGGTTTGGGATATGTTCCAAAGAAAAACCAACCCAAAAAGACCCAAAATATGTTTGTACCCAAGAACACAATGACTAGAAAGAGAAATGAAATTGACTCTATTACTTGTCATTTCTGCTTACGTCTTGGACATTATTGTTTTTCATGCCCCTACAAGACTAAGGAGTCCGACTTAGTTTGGATCCCAAAACCCCAAACTTAGAAGAATGGAATGTAGTTGAGATATGACCAAATGCTTAATTTTGCTATTTATATTGTCTTATCTCAACAAAAGGTGCTATGCTTATTGTTATTATTTTTTTCTGCATTGCTGAAACAGAAACTCTGTCGGTCGAAGTATTGTCGACCGAGCTCTGGGTCGGTCGAAGTATTGTCGACTGACTGGATGTCTTTAACAAATCAAAAATTTACAGCACCTATTTCGGTCGAAAAATGGTCAACCGAGAAATTTTCTGTGTTTTTGCTTGTGATACAGTAACCTGCTCGATCGACAAATTGTCGACCGAGACAAATATCGGTCGAACAATTGTCGACCGACTGGTTTTCTGTATCAGAACTTTTATATACATAAGCACTTAAAAAGTTTCTAACCATACCGGACCATCACATGGGTACCAAAATCTACATTCTAATGCAGGAATGGGTAGTTGATAGTGGCTGCTCCAAACATATGACCGGGAACAAGGACGCATTTCAAACTTTTGAAGAAAAGAAAAGTGGAACGGTCACCTTTGGAGACAATGGTAAGGGCAAAATCGTTGGAATAGGTAATGTTGGAACAAATCTCGAAATTAAAAATGTTCTACTTGTTGATGGATTGCATCATAATTTAATAAGTGTAAGTCAACTATGTGATAGTGGTTATTATGTGTTATTTAACAAAACCTGCTGCAAATTATTGATAGAAAACACTACAAATGTCGTTTATGAAGGAAATAGAGTTGGAAATCTTTATATCCTTAAACCAAACTCTATGAAATCAGTAGTAGGTAAATGCTTGCTTGCAAATGAAAATACCTTACAACTATGGCATAAAAAGCTGGGACATGCTAGTTCACATGCTATTAAAAAGTTAGTGAAATATGATCTTGTTCGTGGATTACCTGCTTTGTCTTTTGATCAAGTTGAAAAATGTGAACCCTGCACAATGGGAAAGCAAACCAAAACATATTTTAAATCAAAACATGTACTTAGCACCAGTAGATCCTTAGAATTAATTCATATGGACTTATTTGGACCAATGAGGACACAATCTATTGGTGGTAAACGATATTGTTTTGTTATTGTTGATGATTATAGTAGATATACATGGGTACATTTTATTGCCACTAAAGATGATACTATTCATGTCTTTATGCAATTTTGTTCCAAGATTGAAAATCTTTTACAACATAAAATATGTACCATTAGAAGTGATCATGGTGGAGAATTTGAGAATCATACATTTGAGACCTTTTGTACATCTCAAGGGTATACTCATAATTTTTCTGCTCCACGTACCCCACAACAAAATGGTATAGTTGAACGGAAAAATCGATCTCTACAGGAAATGGCTAGGACCATGATGCTTGAACACAACACACCTAAAACCTTTTGGGCTGAAGTTGTAAACACTGCTTGTTATGTGCTTAATAGAGTAACTGTTCACTCTCATTTGCAGAAAACTCCATATGAAATATTACACTCTAAGAAACCTAGAGTTGACTATTTTCATACTTTTGGCTCCACATGCTACATTTTAAATACCAAAGATGATAGAGACAAGTTTGATTCTAAATCACACAAAGCATTCTTCTTGGGATATTCCACTTCTAGCAAAGCCTTTAGAGTATATAACACTATCTCTAGAAAAGTTGAGGAATCCATTCATGTTTCTTTTCATGAAGAATCGAAGTCTGATAATCTAGATATCATTGATCTCACTAATCAATTCGAAAATATAACCATTTCCAATGATAGTGAGAAAATTCCTATATCCGATCCCCAAGTTGAAACACAACCTACACCTAGGCTTATCAATGATCATCCCCAAGAACTAATTATTGGAGATCCAAATGATAAAGTCAAAACTCGGTCATCCTTCAAAGATGTTGCAAACATGGCTTTTGTTTCTATCATTGAACCTAAGAAGATATCTGAAGCTCTTAAGGATGATTACTGGATAATAGCCATGCAAGAGGAGTTAAATCAATTCACTAAAAATGATGTATGGGATTTAGTTCCTAAACCACAAGATAAAACTATCATAGGAACTAAATGGGTGTTTAGGAATAAGCTCAATGAGGTAGGAGAAGTCATAAGAAATAAAGCTCGGTTAGTAGCACAAGGATATAATCAACAAGAAGGAATAGATTTTGATGAAACATATGCACCCGTAGCTAGACTTGAAGCTATTAGGATGTTACTAGCTATTGCTGCCCATAAAAACATTAAGCTATATCAAATGGATGTCAAAAGTACATTTCTAAATGGCATCATACAAGAAGAAGTTTATGTTGCTCAACCACCTGGCTTTGAAATACCAGAAAAAGGTGACCATGTTTATAAACTTAAAAAGGCACTTTATGGTCTAAAACAAGCACCTAGGAATTGGTATGAACGGCTCAAGACATATCTTTTTGATAATGGCTTTTCTATTGGAAATTCAGATTCTACTTTATTCTTCAAATCATATGCATCTGATTTCCTAGTTGTGCAAATATATGTTGATGATATTATTTTTGGAGCTTCTAATGATTCATTATGCACACAATTCAGTGACATTATGCAAAAAGAATTTGAAATGAGCCTCATGGGTGAACTAACATTCTTTCTTGGTTTTCAAATTAAGAAAACACCTGCAGGAATTTTCATAAGCCAAGAAAAATATACTAAAGAACTTTTAAAACGTTTTGGGATGGATCAATGCAAACATGCTACTACTCCTATGGCTACCTCTATCAAAATTGATAAGGATGAAAATGGGGAACCTATTGATGATTCCTTATATAGAGCCATGATTGGTAGTTTGCTATACTTAACTGCTTCTCGACCAGACATTATGTTTTCCGTTGGTCTTTGTGCTCAATTTCAATCCCAACCTATGCAATCTCATTTTCTAGCGGTTAAAAGAATTCTTCGATATCTAGCTGGTACTACTTGTTTTGGTTTATGGTATCCAAAAGGACAATCCCTGGATTTTAAAGCATATACTGATGCGGATTATGCTGGTTGTCGACTTGATCGCAAAAGTACTAGTGGTGGATGTTTCTTATTAGGGAGAGCCTTAGTATCTTGGTTTAGCAAGAAACAAAATACGGTTGCCCTATCTACAACTGAAGCTGAATATATGGCAGCCAGGTCTTGTTGTGCTCAAGTGCTTTATATGCAACAGGTATTAAGCGATTATGGTTTTAATCTCTCATCTACACCTATTTTTTGTGACAACACAAGCGCCATAAACTTAGCACACAATCCTATTTTACACAGCCGGGCAAAACACATTGAAATCCGTCATCACTTCTTAAGGGATCACATCTCAAAGAATCATGTTTCCCTTCATCATGTTGATACGGAAAATCAATTGGCTGATATCTTTACAAAACCGCTTCCACTAGATCAATTCAACAACATTAGGAAGCAACTGCTTATTACTCCTTTGGAAGATGTTTTCTTTGATATCTGCGGTTCTTAAAACGAATACGTTTACTTATTTTATTTTGGCTTTTCAATGGACATCTTTTCATTAGATTTAACGGGATATCTAATTAAGGGGGAGTTTTTATTAAAACGGTTATCTTTTTGAAATGACAAAGGGGGAGAGATAAATAAAACTATAACTTAGTATTTATAAAAAAACTCAATCAATGAGTTTCATAAATATACTCTTGGCTTTACATTGAAAGTTGCTATATTCCCAAATGAACTGGATTTCATGTTCCATAATTCATTGGGAATAATAAGCACACATTTTATAAACAAGAGAAAAAGCTACATAAGGTAATCTAAAGGTATGAAACTCATATGTTTTATATTTCCTTTATTTATATTTTGGAAATGTTTGTCATCTTCAAAAAGGGGGAGATTGTTGGCTAATTGGACATCTATAAATCCCTTTGTTTTGATTATGACAAACATTTCATTCTTATTAATCTAACGAGCTACTTGAGTGTGCAGGACTAAGATGGATGGCAAAGCAACTAGGGAAAATCCCCAAGCTAAAATGTTTATATTTTCATGCAATGTAATCATTGTTGTAAAAACTTGTACAAATATATAATGTACAAGTACTTAGAATTGCATGTAAATCAAGCGTTAGATTTTCCCTAGCCAAACACCATAGTTAGACATGTCATCCCATTTAATTAGGATCACCTTTGCACACTCACACATATAATTAATGCCTAAATTGAAACCTTGAAACAGGATCATTCTCGGTCGACAAACTCCTCGACCGAGACACTCTCGGTCGACAATCTTCTCGACCGAGAAAGATCCAAAGTAGCCGTTAGACACAACAGACAAGTTAGTTGGCAGTTGAAGAAAGACGTTGCAAATCACTTGTTCCAGAGAGCCTGTCGGTCGACAAAAGTTCGACCGAGTAGATGTCTCGGTCGACCATTTGTCGATCGAGATGGTCTCTGACAGCAACTGCAGAATAAAGTAATTAGCCGTTGTTAAAACAACAACTTTGTACCTAACGGCTAGTTAAGCACTTAGAAACCCCTAGAAGTTGTCTAGAACGTCCTTAAGCATACTTAGGCCATTCCTATAAATAGGACAAGCCATAGGACACTAGAATTCACTTGTTACACTTGAGAATACACTTGAGCATACTTGAGCAATCTATTGCAAGCAATTTGAGCACTGTGATCATTTGTCTACATTCTCCTTAGCTCAATCTCGTGTCCTATAGGCTAGATTCTCCTATCCACAACAATCACAAGTTCACACACTTGGCTAGGAGATCTATATGCTTGATCTAGGCATATCAAGCCTTGGGCTTAAAGGATAAGTTGTAATTTCCTTTTTCTTTCTTGTTCCTTTTTATCTTTTGTACTCTCCTTGCTACTCCTAGGGTTGGAGGCTGCGGATTGGAGAGGGTTGACTTCTCAGGTGGAGAAGGGGACTTCAAGCTACTTCAAGAAGGCTATCGCAAGGGAAGCTACTTCAGAAGGCTGGTGCAACGGGAGTTGGTGCATCTACTTCAAGGGAAGGCTGCTTCAAGATTGGCGATTACTTCTAGGTGAAGGCTGCTTGAAGGGTTTAGGAAAAGAGATTGTATTTTATGTAAATTCCTTGTGAGGTAATAAAATAAATTTCTTTTCAAATCCCGGTTGGGTAAGCAACCGGGTAGTGGATTGACGGCTATAGTATTTGCTAAAGTTGGAACCACTCTAAACCTTGTGTCTCCTTGTCCAATATTTTCATTGTGGTTGTTTGAGTTCAATAATTGTTAAATTATCTATAAAACTCTATTCACCCCCCCTCTAGTAGTTTTCAAAATGTTTCTATGGCAATTCGTAGGTACTGTACTTATGCTTCTAGACCAGTTATCCAATTATGCTTGATTTATAATTTGTTAGGTATTGTACTTATGTGTCAATAATTGAGTTGAAATTAACAAGTGGGTACAATACTTATGGTTACATTTTATAGGTGGTTCTTGATCTGATGTTCATTGTACTTTTGAGGTCATTAACAAGTGGTTACTCAACTTATGTCTGCATTTTGTAAAAGAAATTGTCCAGATGACTAATGTTCCTATGCGATTCTGTAGGTATTGTACTTATACTTCTACATCAGTTATACGATTATGCGTGATTTTATAATTCAAAAGTACAGTACTCACGAGTACTTTACGTATGTACCCAGAACATGTGTATGGTATCCTAATATATGGGACTATGTTTCTCGCGTATTATCATTATTTCAAAATATGTCAACACTAGTCTCGTTGGAAAGTATTTTCTACAAGGATTCTAATGCAATTTATTTCATCAAAAAATACGCTCCGGATTGAAAGTTATGGATAAAAATATTTTTCTCTCTTCTACTTCTCGCATCCTTTATTGCTTTAATTGCTGCTGACAGTTATTCCTAAGAACCGGGTGGGTGAGTGTAACATACTGAATTCTGAACTTTTTGCATTTTTGGCCCTCTTTCCATCTTTTTCTTTTATTTATATCCTCTTTGGCCTTTCTGTTTAATTTGTGGAGAATATGATGGTTTAATGAACATTTGTTCACCTTTTATTCCAATATTTGGGTTTATTGCACAAATACCTCAGTGGAAGCTTAGTAATGGGTCAAATATGCAAAATATCCACTTGAGTGATAAAAAGAATAAAGAAATTCGTCCTAGAACTTTCTAGTGCATTTTAGAATATGAAAAAGAAAGAAAATTCTAAAATATAAATAAAGGAGATGATAAATGCAATAATTGGGGATAATATGGAATATTTTGGATAAAAGAAGATAATGAGGAATATATTGTTCCAAAAATCCTAAATAGAAACCCAAAAAGACAATTTGGATAATAAAAATATCAATTTCGTTTTCTTGACTTAAAAGAAACTTAAGGGCAAAGTATCATTTAATTTGGAAGATAAATGCATATATTGATGTCTTTATCAAAAGAAAATAGGAAATAAGTCAATTAAGCAAAATAAAATATTTCGTGTTTTCAAATTGGAAAAATAACACCAAATTCGTAATCTATATATCAAAATTAGTCTATGTGTGAATTTTTATTTAATTTGGACAATGTTTAATATTTTATTTTATTTAGGAGAGAGAAAATGACTTAAAGACCAAAAATATTAAATATATGTTGAAAAAAATTAATTAAGGCCAAAATCGTGTTCCAAATGTTTATTATTGCTTATAGGCCAAGTTTTTTATTTTTAGAAAGTTTCTAGATGCCTATAATAAATTAAAAGGTTAAATAAGTGATACAATTTAAATGAATTAAATTAAATAATAAAAGTCTTCAAAAAAATAAAATAATTCTAAATTCGTATTCTACATGTTAAAATAGACCTTTGGATGAATTTTGAATCAATTTGGAAAATATTTGATGAGAAAATAAATTAAGGAGAGAGAAAGTGTGCAAAACTTTCAACTCATTATTTAAAATAATAAACAACTTCAATAAATAGAAATAATAAAAAATTCGTATCCAACATACTTAATATGACTTATATGTGTAGTTTTGTTATTTTTGGAGAATCTTAAGTCATTAATGAAAGAAGAAAGAGACAATAACAATTGGCTTAATTGACTAATCTAACTTTCTCAAAAGGCAAATCTAATTTCACATTCGGATTTTACATGTCCTAATTAGGCTAAGTGTCAATTTTTGGAGCATTTGATTTTTGTTTGGACCCTCAAATAAAATAGGAGAAAAAAAAAGAATTTTAAGTGCTTAATATTTAATCCATGTAATTGCTTTCCTAAATTTCAGACTTTCTCAGATTGTTAATTTCCAGCATGCTAGTTTGTTACACTTATATAAATCGGCTGGCTGTTGGATTTTAATTGAGCGATCCAGAATTTATCTTCCACCTTGGTTCGTATTCGGAAAGTAGCCTTGTAGCCTTCGTCCCTTCTCATGTTCATACTCGATTTTCTCTCCTTGCTTTTCTTTTCTGCCACCGAAACGTTCATCCCCACCCTTCTTATTCCTTTCCGCTTCTAGTTACTCTATAAATCTCAAGGTTTTGTGGCCTCCGGTCAATTCCGTAACCCAATCTCTCTTATTCCTCTGTTATCCTTTCCATTCTTCTTCCATGGACCTAGCGGCTTCAGACCCACTTAAACCGTGCTATAATATTCAGAACATTTTGCAAAACAAGTATGCAGTGGTGGTTCGACTTCTTTCATCCCCACGCATTTTCTGCCCACTCCGGCCAACTTCGACACAGATGATGAGGCTGAGGAGTCATCGATTCATATCGTCACCAGGCTGGGACTGGGTGCGAGCAGGTTGCTTGGGGACAGATGAAGCTTCTCCCTTTATCGTTTTGACCCCGCTCGAGGTAAAAGCTTTGCCTGTCTTTCAGAGTCTCACATCGCCTATCTTCAATTGATTTCGATTTTCCTATTTCTGATGTATGCTTATGCCTGTTCTACCGATGACCCTCTCCGATTTGGCTTGGCTGCCCGTTACGTTTGCTTTTTGTGCCTTGATTTCGCCTGTGTTGGGTTCTGTGCGTCTCTTTCCGACCAACTCACGTCCGGGGAGCTGTCATGCCCCAGGAGGTCTTGCTAGTTCTTTTTCTTTGGGCTTGATCATACCAGCCAGGCTGAGAGGGGCCGACGGGTTTATCCTTGACGTCTGCCACTTGTTCTGTGATGATGTCACCTTATGTGACGGCCATGAACGAACAAAGAAGACGACTGCTTGTTTGACTTACGAAAATACCCCCTTTGTTTTGGTTATTCCTTGTCATGCATCCAGAGGCATATTGGTCTTTCTCTCTAATCCAGTCATGCCTGGTCCTCTGTAGGACCGACCCACTTGGCCTAATCCGATTGTGCCAATTCTGCACGAACCCCCACCTTACTGTCGAGTTTTCCGGATACGTGGATTTTTGTCAATTTCTAATTGGTCCGTTTTAGAAAATTCGTATCTTTTGATTCGTTGGTCGGAAAATAAAAGTAAAATATGATCTGGAAAAAAAAGATGAGCTTTCCAATAAAAATATTTTCGAAGCCTGGTTTTGAGTTTTTCGATAAGGTATTTTGAGAACGAATTAATTAAGTTAAAAATCACCAAAAATGCATCTAAAAGTCTATATCTTCAAAATACATAATATTATATATCATTTTGATCAGAAAATCCTAACTAAGACAATGATGATGTTTTCGAGACCTAAATCGGTGGTTTGTAGAAAAAGTTAGTAACTTTAGGGTTTTAAACCTTTAATGAATATACATATATCTAATACATAAATATGATCATCATATTAGGGAAAGTGGATCTGATCTCGTGTAAAAGTTATGAAAAGTGGTTCTAGGATTCTAAAGAATAAGGTATGTGCATCTACCCCCTTCAGTTGGGAAATTTATTATATCATTGCCCATGTTCCCTAATGAGGCTTAATTTGACCTAATCCATTATTCTTGAAACTTAATTTGTGTATGCCTCAAAATTAGTTGTAGTATTATCTTGTTTGGGTTTCTAAACCCCACTGCCTTGCTATATGAATCCTTTGATTAATCTTGCCATAACTCTTTTTCTAGCATGTTGATTTTATTAGACTAATTAACTAGTGTAGTGGTACTTATATGTACAACCACCCATAGTTGGAGAATGTGTTATTTCTCCCATGGGGAACGTGTTATTCTCCCCCGGGGAACGTGTTATTCTCCCCCGCACATGAAATATGTGCAGGTGACTGGGAATGTGTTACTCTCCCCTCACCCTTTTGGTTGAAGGTCTGGTAGGTGCCTCAACCCTACATAGTTAAGATAGTCAATATTAATCATACATGCAATCCTTGGTTATATATTGTTTATGGCAAGCATCTATTAAAATATTCTTCTATATATATAGCCTCATTCTCTTGATTATGTTCATCATATGATGAACCCTATCACATTTATATTTTCTTTGCTTATCTTGTTGCATTAGAATAGTTTTTGTAACACATACTTTTACTTTCCTTTCCCTCTTGCTGGGTGCCTTCCCAACCACCCAGATGTGGAGCAAGGTGATGAATAGGACTTGAAGATCTTAGCTTGGCTTGGACTTAGCTGATGGATATGTTGCTTGGAGAAAAAAGTGGAGTAGTCTAGACTTCCCTCTACTTAGATCCTCTTTTTCTATAAAGCATGTACACCCATATTGGGGAAATTTTTATGTACACTTTATTTAAATTGAATATAGTCAAAATTTTATCTTCCGCTGCTATCCCAATTGGATTTTGTTTACCACTGTTATTAGTAGAGAGGTGGATTGGTTTATCCCACTCTTTACAGTGAGCGGGTAGTAAGGTGGCTATGTGTAAATTTTTTCTAAAACAGCCGACGGATGATAGAGAGCAGAATTAAGATACATAACAACATATAGGGGATCCGATCACCAGTGGTGTATCCCCATGTGTTAGAGTTTCTTATTTAAATGAACATATCATCTACAAAATTTTCGACAAAATTCGGCTTCTCGTGATCCATAGGAGTGTCCCATGTAGTATCTGTAGAGGTCATGGCTCTGTGTTGGCAGCTTCAGTTTTCTCATGCTCCTTCTGCCAGACAGAGTGGTAGCGTTCTTGTGATGCTAGGTTCGGCGGTCTGGCTGTAGAGGTCCTTGTAGCCTTTGTCCATGTTTCTGTTGTTGTATCCTATCATGCAGAAAATCATGATAGTTTATATCCACCGGTTGCAATGCTAGCTGTATGGATAAAGTGTGATTATCATACAAAATCTTGTATCTGGTTGTCTATATAACCCATATAACGGCAGCAAGTAATGTGTCGTGTTGGGAATAACTATCAGTTCTGCTCTTAGTTTTATGTAAGTTATGGATTGTGTTAAGGTAGGAGTCGGCTAAGATGGTGGTGGTGGTGGTGTAGTGTGTCCATATCCTTCTAGATGTGTGACATCTATAAAAGAATTGTTGGGTAGATTCCTCATTGTTGTTGCAAAGTGGACATCAAGATGGTCACTGGAACCCCCTATGTCTCATCATCAAGTCTGTTGGTAATTTGTCGTTGCTGAGCCAAATCAGAGTATGTAGTTTTGATGGGCATTTTGTTTGCCATATCGTTTTGTATAGTTTCCTTTTATGTTATAACCCCAAATTTTGGGTTCAATTGATGAGAAATGTAATTTCTCATATTAAGAATAATTGAACAAATAATGATGTGAATTGTTTTGAATAATTGGATTTCGTTTGAAATAGCCTTGTTATTTGATTTGTGGGCTTTATTGGCTATTGGGCCCAATAAAAAAGGAAAATAATAAAGGAAATTCAATTAGTAAAGGGATAATTGAATATTCAAGAAAAGAAATAATGGAAAACCTCTAGAAGGCAAATCCAAAGAGGATTTCGTGCCTCTTGGATTCCTTGGGTACCAAGGAGTCTAAAGTTGCATAAATAAAGCAATAAGAAAAGAAAAGATTAATTAAGTATTTCTTTATGAAGAAAGAAATTGAAAACATTGATGAAATGTGGAAATTAAGTGAAAAGATGGATAATTGGGTTTCCCTTTATGGAATTTCGTATCCATGAGATTTCTAATGATAAAAGGAATACCCATAAGGAAAATATAAGGGAAATAAAGATAAATCCTCAAAAGATATATTTAAATGAGAAATAAACAAGATAATGTGAAATAATGCATAAAGATGCATCTAGAAGGATAATAAATATCCAATAAAGAGAATTTCGAAATAATAAAGTTCCTTGGGTGCCAAGGAGCCCCAATAAAGAAAAAGGAAGAGAAAATACCAAAATTGCAAAATAAGAAGATAATGTGATTCTTTATTAATGGAATTTGTGTTTTTGATAAGAGGGAAGTATTTTCTATAAAATGAAAATAGAATTTATTACCAATAGAAAGAACCACGAGAATAGGAAAGATGATTTTCGAAATTCTAATATATCAAGGATAAAAGAAATATCAAAGAAATAATAAGCAAGAGAGAGAAGATTGTTTACTCATTAAGGAATATACTTTCCTAGTAAAGAAGGGACTTAGATCTCGTGGATAGCCGACCTAGGGCTTCTTTTCCCACCCCTATATAGAGGGGAAGAGCCCAGAGTCGAGTTCATAAAGACTCTACACATCCTTCTCTTCTTTCTTTTCTTCTTCTCCTTGTTTTATCCTTATACCCTAGTCACGGAGGGAGGATCGGCCCTGGGGCAAACAAGGGGCCAAGGACGTGTTGGAGGGAAGCATACTGCTCCCACGACGCAATGAAGCCTCTCCGAGGTGGTTTCCTACAGCTTAGCAAGACGCAGCAGCAACATACAGCTGCCAGAAAGGTTGGCGCCATGGCTACGTCACCTACTTGCCAAGTTCGTATCAGCCCTTGCAGTCACCTTATGCGCGACTCCCTAGGTACGGCGGATGAAGGCGAGGCTAGGGAGGCCATCGGCGGCGGTCCTGGACGCTAGGCTGGAGAGGGGCGGACCCCCGAAGAAGCAGCAGCGCAGCCGCAGGGGGCGGCGGACTTGCAGGCTCACTCAGCCCGCACCAACCGCTGTGGCTGCAAGATGAGGGCACCTGGAGGAGCTTGGAGGCTCGAAGGAGGTAGAGGAAGAGCTCTGGAGGTCTTCGGGGTGAGGGACGAGAAGCTGGAGCCGCGCCAAAGTCGGCGCTCGGCGGCTAGGGCGACCACTCGCTGCCGTCGTGAGGAAGGTGAAGGGCAGAGCGGCTTTGGACGTTTCTGCCCCCGCGTGCTAAAGCGACGAAATTACTTAACCATGGGCAGTTTGGTAATTTCGAAATGTTTCCCAAAGAGAGAGCCGCGCCTACGTTGCATGAGCCTGATGACATGGCATCACCCGATTGGCCAAAGTAAGTAGATTTTTACAAAAATCATAACTCTTAATTGGTAACTCCGATTAGAACAAGTTTTATATGAAAGTTGATCCTCAGAACGAGAGGAATCCAATAAAAATATAATTGGGGCCTGTTTATGCTTGTAATTCGAAAAATAATAGAGGTTATTAACTATAGTGTAATGATAATTAAGAAACCCTACTTTGATATGATTAAAGTGATTAATAGGGTTTAATGGATCATTAGGGTTGATATTAACCTGTTAAATGCAAAAAGGTGCATAAAGATCGAAAAGGGTGATTTTTGTACGTAATTAGTTTAATTGAAGATTATGTACATAAATATACTGAAATATGAAAAGTACATAAAGCTATCATCTTTAATGATTTAATTAATGAAAAACCCTTAGATTTGATGATAGATGGTTTTAATATTGATCAATGGATAACTTAAGCCTATTGTTCATAAAAAGGAAAATAAGATCTAAAAAGATAATCTTTTTATATAATTGGTTTAGTTTAGGATTTTGTGCATGAATATGCATTAACGAGCTTGAAAACCCTAAATTAGGTGAATGTGAGTTTTAAATATTTTAATTGTTCAAATCTGTACAGAAATAGGGATATGATGATCCTAAGTCAATTTTGGGTATAAAAGAATATTAAATGAATAGTTTGAGCAATTAGGGTTTATATAAATGGAAAAGAGTGCTATTAGGGTTTGTTAACCTAAAAGAGGTAAAGTTTGAGAATTTGATCTAAGAAACCCTAATGAGTATTAATAAATACTTAATGTGGATTAGAAACCCTAGAAGGTGAATCCAAGTCAATAAAGTAGATTCTTGATAAAGTGTATAATAAATAGAGTACATATTTATTTCAGGAACTATGTGATGATTGAATTACTTTCTTGGATCTGTTGATTGGCTTGATTGTATATACATGAAGTAAATGTTGAATAATCTGCATGATTCATCAAATCGGGTATGTGGTTACGCTTATGAATAACCGTTCTAGTTTCACGGTGATTTCCGAATGTTTTACCAATTGCTTTAAATAAACTGTTGGATGTTTATTTACTTCATGCAACTATAAAGTGACTATGGCTATCACTATGAGTATACATGTATAACTAGCTAGATCCGAGTCCACCCCTGTGGCTATGTAAAGGCTAAGGATAACCTAGAGCAAGGTCTAGGGTATCATGAGTTAGAAATTGGGCTACACATGAGTAGTGCCATGAGACTCTTAGCATACCATGAGTTAAGGAGTGGGCTACCTACGGGTAGTGCCATGTGACTCAGCCCTAGAAATTGATTCACCTATTAGGTGAAGTCATGAGGGGTAAAATGGGAATCTACCACATGGGAGGTAGTATCCAGGTCCACTGCAGGGACAGCGCAGGGGATAGGGTACACATGGATCGCGTAGTTATACTTAAAACGTAAACTTGTTTGATGATAATTGAATGTGATACATTGTTATAGATAATTGAATGATTATTGGTTTCCCCCACATACCAGCTACGGCTGACCGACGTTTTGTTTGTCGGCGTTTTAGGTACAATGAAAAGAACAAACAGTAAAGTGGCACATGTGATACTAAATGAGAATTAAAGTGCAAAGGAGGATTAGATAGATTAGTATCAGTGTGGATAGAAGAATATAGATCCAAGTTTTCAAAAGGTATGAAAAGAAATTTTTTTATCACCATTTTCAGTATAGTCTGTTAGAATTTAATAATTGTTTATGGTTATATGTCGAACCTTTGATCCGGGATTAATGGGTACGGCTCAACCTCTCGGTTTCCCTTAATTTGGGGTTATCGGGAGGTGGGGTTGTAACATTTGGTATCAGAGCGTAGGTTCCTCGTTTAACCATTAATAATTATTAAATTTTACAAACTCCATAGAACCCAAGGGAGTTATTAGAGGAGTATCCGAAAGACGGAGGTGTCTAGAAAGGGATCACGACCGGGGGCTGGCAAGATTTTCCTCCGCACCGCTAGTCGGAATACGAGGACTCCCGGACCCGTGTGACCGCCTGGCTGAAGTCTTAGGGTATGAATCGAAATAAGATACCTTTAGGACTTCTCATCTTATTCATCCCTTCTCATCACAAAATTCTGATAAGGACATAAAGGATTAGGGTTTTCTTTCTTCTCCTCACCCTCTTGAGGTATGGGTAAGGTTAATAAGGTTTAAGGAATCCTCCACAAAATTAATGCAAGGCATGTAAATATGATGTCATGGACATAAGCTTAATAGATTAAGCGCAAAATAAATAATAGATACATGCTTAGGTCGTATGACATAAGATGTCATGTCCTCAGGAGAGACCTGAGGCTAGACCTTCTTGTCAGGAGGATAAGTCAGTCTTGGAGATAGAGATCTCCATTGCTAGTAGAAACCTGGCACATCCTCTAGGGATGATGCTAACCCCAACCCTAATGAAGGTTAGAGAGAGACGAGTTGGACCAGGTGTTTGAAAGGACATGCCTTTGGGATGCCATATGATCCATGGATGACCTAACACCTTTGGCAACCCAACCCTGGGAAGGATCGTGCATGTCAGGGTAAAGGATAACTCCTTAGATGATGAGGTTAGTAAAGGACCTTAGAAACTCTATGGGCTTGTGCAAGTAAGGTATAGTTGACACCTAGGGCACGTCATAGTGCTGACAGTAGGATGAAACCCTGGATAAGGAATCATGATGGAGCATAAAGGGTTATGGATGATCTTGAGCAACCATAAGTTCGAACCTAGGCTTCACCTATGTAGAGCATGCCTTTGAAGTTGAAACTTCATGAAGAGAGGACCTCTAATGGTGAGGTTAGATGTAGGGTTAGATCTAGAGAGAGCAGGAAACCCCGCAAGAAGGTTGGAAGCCTAAAACCCTAAACAATGGATGACAGGGGTTGCCTCATGATCGATCCCTAAAAGTTGATGATATCTTGGTTATCTTTAGGGGGACCCAACCCTAAGTGTTGATCGAGAAGAAGGATGATAGGAAGTGCACGAGATGCCTTTTGCCAGCTTAATTCATGGTTCAGAAATAGAGCGTGCAGTTGGACACCTAAAAGTAAACCTAGGGATCCTAGGCCTAAGAGGGGAAGTGGTATACCTAATGCTCATGATGAGAATTAAGTTTCTATAGTTTCGAACATGGTACGCCTCATAAATAATGGAAAAGGGAAGTCCCTTAAGTTTAAAGTATGTGTAATGAACCCCTCATAGCTAGGTTGATGATAAAGGAGGGTATGACTTTGATCCATCATTGAGGAAAGAGGACAAGTATGACCTAGTATGGTTCAATAAGTGATCTGCTTGTGCCTTAATGGTTTTCTAGGGTTAAGTAGGCTCGGGTGGATGCAAACCATAGACCTAAGAGCTTTTGTGACCTTAGAGATAGTTTTCCTCCCATCCTGAGAGAGGAACCCCTTTAGAAGGGTGTATATCAGTTTTGTTGGTTCAAGGTAACCTAAAGAGGTCTCGTAGGATCTTGAGAAGCTAAGTGAAAAGTACATGGTATGAGAATGAACCTGTAGACCCATTGATATCCATCTCTAATTGCATATGGATGTGTTACCATGGAGGTAACCGGTATGGGGCTTGACCAAGGTAGGCAGGTTGCCATGTTCCCTAAGAAAGGATGAGGGCCAGCCCAGGAATGCAGAAAGAGAGATGATGAAGACATGGGTAAGGTTCTAAGTGAACATGCACTAAAATGGTGAAGCCTAAGATCCTAGGGTCAGGTAGGGATAAGACCGATAAAGGTAGGAGTTGCCTAATTTCCCCAGTTGCACGTGACCATAAGGTCGGGAGGTAACAGCTATCATTGTCTGAGGGCCATGGGTTAGGAGATTGATCACCTTCATGAACTCATGGGACCCAAAGGGCAGATGAGTAGGGCACTCTCTTGATGCATGAGGGAAGAGGGAAGACTCCAAAAGAGTCGGTACCCTATAGACCTAGAGGAGATGACCAAGGATATAAACCTCAGTAGGTTCAAGACTAGTTTGATATCATGATGTTTGTGTTAAAAAGACATATGTGGCACGTTGCAACTTAGGTTTAAAGGTGTACTGGCAAGGTGGGATGTACCATCTCTACTCTTGGAACAGGAAGAACTCTATATTTGGACTGCAGCCAAATGCTTATTTCCTCTTGTTATGGGGGTGAGAGATAGGACATTATGCATGTCATACACCAAGGATAAGAGATGATGTAGGTTGGAGTGTTGCCACTAGAAATGGGATAGAGAAGATATCTACCCTAGTAAAGTGAATGATACATGGATGGTTTGTAAACCCTAAGAGGAATGAGGTAGTCACCTTATGAAGATGTTTTATCTTGAGATAAGTGGAACTTACAAGTTATACCAGGTTGAGTTTAATCACCCTGATGATGAAATCAGAGAGTGTTCTTAATAAAGATGGACATGGAGTTGGAGGTGAGACGATAAGTGAAATAAAGATAAGTGTATGTTTTTTATGGATATGAAGTGATAATGGATGCTCTGGTTGAGTTATAGCTATCTCGTTTAGCTAGAAGAGGTTGTTTGGCTAACCCTAAGCTTGAAAAGGAAGGGTGTTTGGATAAACACTCAAATGCGATAAGATGTGTTGAAAAGTTAAGGGTTGTTTGGTTAGCCAATCTACTCCTTGATGCAATAAAAGGATGGTGGTGGAACCTCAGATGCACTTCTTTGGAAAAAGAAGGTGATGAAACACCGATATGGGTGGTTTAGGGTTTCAGAAGAATCGATCTTGAGGAAGCATGACATATAGGAAAATCATGATTGAAGATCACCATATATCGTGGTAAATGGCAATAGCCCTTCGGATGCTTAAGATGAAGTTGCATGTGGTTTATGGCCATGCAAGCCAGGAGGTAAAGGACGAACCCCAGTAACCCAGTGTATCGATATTGAGGACAAAAGAGTCCCCGAGAAAGAAAGGGAGTTCACCACTATGGATGTTGTGATAAGTCTCCCCTTGACGAAGGAAGGTTGAAATACAATATGGGTTATGGTAGGTCGCCTTACCTAGATGACATAAGAAAGAAAGAGTTCTGTTAAGGGACAGATGCAGTTGAACTACCCATGTGAGAGACGGTTCAACTACACCATGAAGCAAGATCAAAGGTTCTTGAGTTTGACCTAAAAGTTCACTTCCATAAAGTGGAAGTAGGTACATGAAGAACTCAATGTTAGTATAGTTTATCACCCCTAACTATGGTTAGTATGATCCAGACTAAAGGGTCTGATGAGGGCATATGTGCTCATTCAGGGTGATATCTAGAGACAGTTCTTGTCCTATGAAAGATGTGACAATAACCACCATAGCCAGTATTGGGTGTTATATGAAGCTCTGTAAGGGAGGTTGTGTCGGTCACCACTTTAGTAAGGTAATGTTGGTGAAAGGACCACATGATGGTTAGAAAAGGACCACATGATGGTTAGAAAAAGGGACCCCAGTACGTGTAGATGAAGTCACTTTGGTTGCGCAAGGGCTGAAAGGAGCCTAGAGACGATGAGAGTCGTGAGCAAATGCAAAGTAGACTGACATACAAGTTACTGTGGGAGAAAATATGACATGAAAATCTGACCCCTCTAAGTTATATCTAAGAGAGCCGAGTCCCCGATACATGGGTCCATTAGAGATGGATGGGTGGAGAAGGTTAGGTTTGACCCTACCCCTCAGGATAGAGTAATGGGAGATGTTTTCCATGTGTCCAATTCAGAGCACTATGTGAGATACCGACCATGTGTTGAGCAATGAACCTAGTGAGCCCCAAGGGAGGCTGAAATGGCCTGAGTCACCTGTGTAGTTTATAGACGCCAGGATGAAAGAACTCAGAGAAAAGAATATGTGATGATAAAGGTTCTTTGAAAATGCCATGAGTACGGCAAAGCCACATAGGGGCCAATGATGTACATGGAGAAGTCTTCTCCTGAATTGTTTGTTTGTTTGAATTTTGAGGACAAAATTCCTATAAGAGGGGAAGGATGTTATAACCCCAAATTTTGGGTTCAATTGATGAGAAATGTAATTTCTCATATTAAGAATAATTGAACAAATAATGATGTGAATTGTTTTGAATAATTGGATTTCGTTTGAAATAGCCTTGTTATTTGATTTGTGGGCTTTATTGGCTATTGGGCCCAATAAAAAAGGAAAATAATAAAGGAAATTCAATTAGTAAAGGGATAATTGAATATTCAAGAAAAGAAATAATGGAAAACCTCTAGAAGGCAAATCCAAAGAGGATTTCGTGCCTCTTGGATTCCTTGGGTACCAAGGAGTCTAAAGTTGCATAAATAAAGCAATAAGAAAAGAAAAGATTAATTAAGTATTTCTTTATGAAGAAAGAAATTGAAAACATTGATGAAATGTGGAAATTAAGTGAAAAGATGGATAATTGGGTTTCCCTTTATGGAATTTCGTATCCATGAGATTTCTAATGATAAAAGGAATACCCATAAGGAAAATATAAGGGAAATAAAGATAAATCCTCAAAAGATATATTTAAATGAGAAATAAACAAGATAATGTGAAATAATGCATAAAGATGCATCTAGAAGGATAATAAATATCCAATAAAGAGAATTTCGAAATAATAAAGTTCCTTGGGTGCCAAGGAGCCCCAATAAAGAAAAAGGAAGAGAAAATACCAAAATTGCAAAATAAGAAGATAATGTGATTCTTTATTAATGGAATTTGTGTTTTTGATAAGAGGGAAGTATTTTCTATAAAATGAAAATAGAATTTATTACCAATAGAAAGAACCACGAGAATAGGAAAGATGATTTTCGAAATTCTAATATATCAAGGATAAAAGAAATATCAAAGAAATAATAAGCAAGAGAGAGAAGATTGTTTACTCATTAAGGAATATACTTTCCTAGTAAAGAAGGGACTTAGATCTCGTGGATAGCCGACCTAGGGCTTCTTTTCCCACCCCTATATAGAGGGGAAGAGCCCAGAGTCGAGTTCATAAAGACTCTACGCATCCTTCTCTTCTTTCTTTTCTTCTTCTCCTTGTTTTATCCTTATACCCTAGTCACGGAGGGAGGATCGGACCTGGGGCAAACAAGGGGCCAAGGACGTGTTGGAGGGAAGCATACTGCTCCCACGACGCAATGAAGCCTCTCCGAGGTGGTTTCCTACAGCTTAGCAAGACGCAGCAGCAACATACAGCTGCCAGAAAGGTTGGCGCCATGGCTACGTCACCTACTTGCCAAGTTCGTATCAGCCCTTGCAGTCACCTTATGCGCGACTCCCTAGGTACGGCGGATGAAGGCGAGGCTAGGGAGGCCATCGGCGGCGGTCCTGGACGCTAGGCTGGAGAGGGGCGGACCCCCGAAGAAGCAGCAGCGCAGCCGCAGGGGGCGGCGGACTTGCAGGCTCACTCAGCCCGCACCAACCGCTGTGGCTGCAAGATGAGGGCACCTGGAGGAGCTTGGAGGCTCGAAGGAGGTAGAGGAAGAGCTCTGGAGGTCTTCGGGGTGAGGGACGAGAAGCTGGAGCCGCGCCAAAGTCGGCGCTCGGCGGCTAGGGCGACCACTCGCTGCCGTCGTGAGGAAGGTGAAGGGCAGAGCGGCTTTGGACGTTTCTGCCCCCGCGTGCTAAAGCGACGAAATTACTTAACCATGGGCAGTTTGGTAATTTCGAAATGTTTCCCAAAGAGAGAGCCGCGCCTACGTTGCATGAGCCTGATGACATGGCATCACCCGATTGGCCAAAGTAAGTAGATTTTTACAAAAATCATAACTCTTAATTGGTAACTCCGATTAGAACAAGTTTTATATGAAAGTTGATCCTCAGAACGAGAGGAATCCAATAAAAATATAATTGGGGCCTGTTTATGCTTGTAATTCGAAAAATAATAGAGGTTATTAACTATAGTGTAATGATAATTAAGAAACCCTACTTTGATATGATTAAAGTGATTAATAGGGTTTAATGGATCATTAGGGTTGATATTAACCTGTTAAATGCAAAAAGGTGCATAAAGATCGAAAAGGGTGATTTTTGTACGTAATTAGTTTAATTGAAGATTATGTACATAAATATACTGAAATATGAAAAGTACATAAAGCTATCATCTTTAATGATTTAATTAATGAAAAACCCTTAGATTTGATGATAGATGGTTTTAATATTGATCAATGGATAACTTAAGCCTATTGTTCATAAAAAGGAAAATAAGATCTAAAAAGATAATCTTTTTATATAATTGGTTTAGTTTAGGGTTTTGTGCATGAATATGCATTAACGAGCTTGAAAACCCTAAATTAGGTGAATGTGAGTTTTAAATATTTTAATTGTTCAAATCTGTACAGAAATAGGGATATGATGATCCTAAGTCAATTTTGGGTATAAAAGAATATTAAATGAATAGTTTGAGCAATTAGGGTTTATATAAATGGAAAAGAGTGCTATTAGGGTTTGTTAACCTAAAAGAGGTAAAGTTTGAGAATTTGATCTAAGAAACCCTAATGAGTATTAATAAATACTTAATGTGGATTAGAAACCCTAGAAGGTGAATCCAAGTCAATAAAGTAGATTCTTGATAAAGTGTATAATAAATAGAGTACATATTTATTTCAGGAACTATGTGATGATTGAATTACTTTCTTGGATCTGTTGATTGGCTTGATTGTATATACATGAAGTAAATGTTGAATAATCTGCATGATTCATCAAATCAGGTATGTGGTTACGCTTATGAATAACCGTTCTAGTTTCACGGTGATTTCCGAATGTTTTACCAATTGCTTTAAATAAACTGTTGGATGTTTATTTACTTCATGCAACTATAAAGTGACTATGGCTATCACTATGAGTATACATGTATAACTAGCTAGATCCGAGTCCACCCCTGTGGCTATGTAAAGGCTAAGGATAACCTAGAGCAAGGTCTAGGGTATCATGAGTTAGAAATTGGGCTACACATGAGTAGTGCCATGAGACTCTTAGCATACCATGAGTTAAGGAGTGGGCTACCTACGGGTAGTGCCATGTGACTCAGCCCTAGAAATTGATTCACCTATTAGGTGAAGTCATGAGGGGTAAAATGGGAATCTACCACATGGGAGGTAGTATCCAGGTCCACTGCAGGGACAGCGCAGGGGATAGGGTACACATGGATCGCGTAGTTATACTTAAAACGTAAACTTGTTTGATGATAATTGAATGTGATACATTGTTATAGATAATTGAATGATTATTGGTTTCCCCCACATACCAGCTACGGCTGACCGACGTTTTGTTTGTCGGCGTTTTAGGTACAATGAAAAGAACAAACAGTAAAGTGGCACATGTGATACTAAATGAGAATTAAAGTGCAAAGGAGGATTAGATAGATTAGTATCAGTGTGGATAGAAGAATATAGATCCAAGTTTTCAAAAGGTATGAAAAGAAATTTTTTTATCACCATTTTCAGTATAGTCTGTTAGAATTTAATAATTGTTTATGGTTATATGTCGAACCTTTGATCCGGGATTAATGGGTACGGCTCAACCTCTCGGTTTCCCTTAATTTGGGGTTATCGGGAGGTGGGGTTGTAACATTTTACCTCTATATGCAAAGAAAAAATATACTTGTTTTGCAGTGTATTTGGTGCCCCACATCCAGGTGATGTATCCAATGGTATTGTATTCCAATTATTGCAGGATATTCACATATGTTTCTAGGTCCATCTATCCTCTTAGGAAATGTTTGAAGTTGTTGTCTCTATTTGATCCCATCTTAGTTAGTGCTAGACAGTTATTGTCTCTATGTCTCTTTCATACCATTCCAACAACAACTCCAACTCAATCATTATTCCCCACTTCTCTTGAGTCATTTTCCACTTCACTACATCCCTCAAAACGTGCAAACACAAATGCAAAACTGTAGCAGAGCATTGAAAGTAGAAATATTGAGAAACTGGCGCACACTCCTATTACATGCATTTGAACTTTTTCCATTTCAGTCGCCTCCTTCATTACTCTTTCTTTCAACCTTTTCCACAAAGGAGAATGGTTGCTTACACCAAGAATTTGTGTACTTTACTATCTTCAAGTTTTCGATACGTACACATTCTGTCGCTTGCCTTGAAGATTAGTTGCAAATAAGTGATTGTTCTTTGTTGTTTACGTTATCTTTAGCAACATATTCCTCATCATTTGTGAGTTATTTGTGGTGGTTCTCCCTCGAACGGGCCATAGTATTTGTTCTGGGTGATATAAGTATTCAACCCCGAATGTATTCACCACTATGTCAAATGTATATTTCAAGTTCTTGCTATCTGAAGTTCATCTGAATCAAATTCATCTAATCTAACTTGAGGTGCGTATCCTGAGGAATAAAGTCCTTGTCATCCATTCTTCCTATGTTGGTTATGTAGATATAGTATACTTTAATTAGCTGCAACCATTCTATATATGGGAGGTATAACTTGATTTTCAGCTTATTTTCCATATAAAAGTACAACATGAATCAAATCACTATGGGTGTATTGCGCCCTCTCTATTATTGGATCACATCTTAATCTGATTGGTCTACTCTATTGCCATGATGAGATTATGGTAATCACTTTCATACATGCCTTTCCTTTATCCTACACTTCTAATTACGGAGTTTTTGCTTTTACGTCTTAATGATACTAATTAAGTTGGATGCAACATACATGATCCATCCATCATCATTTTTAGCTGCAATGATTGATACCTCAAAACACAATCATTTGCCTTTTAACAACAAGTTCATTAGCTGCTTCCCATCGATTGCAGATTAAATCCAGTACTTCTATTTTACTCACCATGTTAAATGGTAGTTATGTAGGCAATATATAAAAACATAACTTTAACAGTCTCCTGTTTTATATCCATTTTAATTTCTTTGTTTCGTATTATAAACAAACTTCATGACAACAAATCAATTTTTTTCCTATTATTGGTGGATAGCTAACATCTTCATGCAAAAATATGTGAAATTTACAATAAAATTTGTTATCCGTCCATATAGATGAATCAATTTTGGTATAATTCTATGGCTTTCTGTCCTACTAACAAGCATCACAAATTTGGCTCGCCCATTGTTATGAACATAAGAAAAAAAATTAAAATATTACTATCGTAGTCACAATTCCAAGAAGTATATTAGTACATAAACGAATTTGTCGCAGTCATCGGAGTGTTTATCTTCTTTAGATATCCCATGCTTATTAGTTATTTCTATCTCTATTTTATTACTTGTTAGTTTCATATAATAAGAATTGTATTCGTATAATGTATAATCTATTATGGTCTTATATTTCTTTCCTTTGTTAATATTTAATATTTAATTTGTGTTTATCGAAAAAACATAGCTACATAGCTGAACGCCCGTTGTCAAACTTCAGATCGGTTTCATTGAATATTATGAGCACAAATTCATAAAGTACTTGCAAAAATAATATATACGTCTGAAAGTAATTTTTTTAGTTCATTTGTTGTATTTAGTTGCATAAAACATGTTTCATTTGTACAACTTGTGTGATTGTGTCACACTCATCTAAAAATAAAAATTAACTCTGTCTTTTTTTAGTATGTATATTATGCTATCTGCCATCTTGACCAATTCGTGTTAGGACCTGGCTGGTTTGACTTTAGTTAGACTAGAGGAGTCGAATCATTTATGGTAACAATGACATCCAAGAATTAATGCCAGAATCAAAGGGAACCTTCATATTGGGTATTGTGCGGTTAGTCGGTTGCACTGTTGACTCAGTATGTAAATATATCAATGGTATATATTAGTTTTAGTAATTATGTTCATGATATTACTTTTGTATTTAAAAAAACTAACTTATTTTTTTTATAAAATATCATGTCAATAGAAATGAAATAATTCAAAATCTTGGCATGCTCCTTGAGGATCACTCTCCACTCATTTATTTTATCTTTTTTTCTTGTTTTCTCAATGGTCTCCCTCATTTTCGTCATATATATCACCCCTACAAATACTCCCCAACAACCACATTGAACTCACACTTTATTTTTCTCTACATACCACATAACTTTTTAGGGATTGTCACAATCACGACTATCTACACCTGAGTTTTATCCAATCCCCTTTCTTACTCCACGATTTTAATCATTTTATCCTTTAAAATGTGACAAACCATCAATTTTCCTAATTATAATTTTATCTTTTAAAATGATCCCAAATGACCAAGTGTGTGTTCTCCATGACACAAACAATTTTATTAACAATTCCTCTCCATGGTTATGTTTCAACATAAATAATTGTATGTTTTTTAGTATTCAATAGTGGGACTATAAACGATAATAGAGGAAGAGAGATTATATGGTTCACACCACTTCTTAGAAAATTGAATAGTTCCAACATATTTCCAATATTTGTTTTTAAAATCATTCAATAAATTAGAAATCTTAATTTTTTATTAGCAGTATTTTATTTTTGTATTACCTCTTTTGTATTTTAGTCACATTTTTCTTGTTATCTACATTCTCATTTTCTCTTTCTTCCATCAAAGTTATTACAATAGTTATCACTTATTGCTTGAAACACGAGGCACAAAAAGTTCGACAACCATTCCTCTCTCACGGTAAGCAAGACACATCAATAACGTAATCAAAAAATAATATTGTTCTTCCTTACTTATGTTTTCTCATCAGCCAGTAAAAAATCTCACCAATTGGAAAAAGGAATATATATCTATATTATCATATTGTTAATAAGAAAATTATCTACTCATTTGATTTTTTGATAAAAATGAATGTGAGTTGTATAATTAAAAAACCATGTCATTGTTCCCAACAAATATTTTCTCACCAGCCCTTAAAAAATCTTACCAATCACAATAAAGGAATATATATCTATCTTACCATAATAATAAGGAACTATCCATTTGCTTTTGTGATAAAATGAGCATAGGTTGTATATGGTGGTATTGTCAAATAAAAGACTTCATTGGATTCATCGGTTGTCTATTAAATGTTTTAGTCATTTTCTATTATAGTTGATGTGATGTATGGTGGTGATCACAATATTTGTTTTGTGCAAATATTTGGCAATCAATCAAGAATATGTATAACATGATCTATAAAAAGATGCATAATGGGGCTTTAAACATGGAAAACTAAAATAACTTATAAATATCTTATTTAATTTTAGTTTTAAAAAAGATTTTTGCATATCTATTACCAACTAAAATACCCACCCATCCAATCTCCTACATAGTATTAGTTACACTTCATATTGTGTTAGTGATTCACTAATATTTTACTTTTCTAGAAATATATTTTTATTATGTATCATGTATGAAATGCAATTCAACTTTAATGAAAAAGATGTTTATTTCCAAAGAGAATGAGTCTAAGAATGGAAATACATGTATTATATATTCATTTTAGGATTTTCAACTTTCTTGATCACAATAAATTTATTCCATGCTATAGAACCTTACATTATCTTCAATACATTTATAAATTGCCTTGGCACATAAAAAATATATTTTACAAACCCTAGAAAAATATCTTTTTTATAAATTATATTTTAGAGATAAAAAGTGTTAAAACTTTAATTCAATTAAAAAAATACAACATATATAATTATTTTAAAATAAATTATCTGAGTCAAATTATATAAGTATAAAGTTACACGTGCATGTGCACTTGTATGTTCACTAATTGTGAAAACGAAACCAATCAACCAATGAAATATTATCTAAACAATGTGCCCTAGCTAACTAGTGGTATCTCAAATGCTCTTTTATTCATTGGGTAATATTTCCATTGGACACATAGGGCCAATGTGTCCTGACTGTGGAAACATTACACCCTTTATAGTGGGAGTCAATTTTGAGCCTCCATAGTCAATTTGAGTGTATTGAACTAACTATAGTCAAATATCTCTATTTTTATATCCTATTATTATAAGATAAAGATTGATATTTCTTCCATCGTAAAGAATTTTTTTAAACATTCATGTTTATTTAGTATGTATTATGAAGCATGGTTTTCAGAGCTCTCTTTCTTGTTTGTCATCTTCTTCACTCATGGATTTTTTAAGGTAAGTCAAAAAGTTCTCATATTCATAGTTTACTCTACTTGTAAGCCTATTCAAAATCAAACTACATCCAACAATGTTGCTTGCATAACTAAACATGGTTGTACTACTACCATTACAGGCGTCGTGGTTCAAGAGACTCATAATTTTAGTAGGGGGATCAACATAGTCGTAAAAGGGTATTAACACAATCATAAATATGATGGGTCTTTTTTAGGTATATCTTAACAAACACATCAACAAGCTTATGTCTTTCCCCACACACATACCTCACCTTCCATTGCCCCTTTAAAAGCCTCAAAATCTTATTAGTCTAGTTTGCAAACCTAGGGTTTAAGGGAGTCTCCTCATTAATATCTTTGACTGCCACTAGAAAGTTTGTTTCCATAATGACTTCTCCATCTAGTGCTATTTGTATTTCTATTAATTTATCTTTTGTGAAACAAGTCGTTCTCATTTTCTTCCCATAGCATCCACATCATATGCCATTACTATCATGCACTATCTTAGCTAAGACTACTTTAGCTTCCGAATAGCCACATCGGTATCCATTTGTATATATCTTGGGATTGGTGTAGACCACATACCTCTTATATTATCCTTTGTTCTCTCTCCTTTCATATCCCATGCCACATCATTGATTTTGATTTTCTTCTTTATTTATGCAATTTGATGTGCAATTGTCTTCAGATGGTCCTTAAAGATATGATGATTTATGCACTGTCGGGATGTAGTATCAAGTGATCCAAGACTCCTTGGACATTTTGCTGTATCGTTTCCATCGCTTTTGAACCAATTCTCTATCACATTAGGTCCATAAAATTTGTTACATTCATCTTCAATTAGAATCCCCCTTGAAACTTCTTTTCCAAACCTCCACTCATGAAGAGCATGGCTTGTAGTTTGATAATTGTTATTAAATCTTTCACATGTTCCATCATCAATTAGCTATGGTGTTCTTCTTTGTACATTCATGAGCAACGCACATTGACTTGCATTCTAAACAAAGATTTTTACTCTACTTGCACTTTTGTTTTCCATACGAACATCCAGTCTCTTGGTTTATTGGTTCCTCTTTTTGACACTTAACTATGTTATGCTTGTATTAAACCAAAGAATTGTTAATTTAAAGCAAAAATATCTAAAGAAATAAAATTGAAAATTGAATTACTTCCTTCCTCCTTGCTAGAGAATAGATTCATTAGGTTTAGTTATGTTCATATCACCTCAAGTTTATATATTTATTAAGTGTAATACAAAATTACATATAGATAAGTTATAGATAGAAAAACATCCAATAGTTATATTTTGTTTGTATGAGTTTAACTTTATATATTAATCCAATGAAATTTATTTTTAATACATTTAAGTGAATTTCAACAAGAATGATGATTGATCTAGGTTACACTAGGATAATATGATCAAGGATAAGCAATGAGTTAGCTTTATAAATTGAATTTCTTACAATTAGTATATCCATTAATTTAACTTGTCAATTATTGAAACCATCTTATTTGTGTGATGAACACATAATAAATAATGCGAAACATATGAATAAATTAGTTTAAACTAGATAAAGTTCATTTTTAAGAGTAACCCATAGACATTGTTATGGTTGAATTTGATGACCCAATCTTATTGTAGTTGGTGAATTACAATGTTGATATATCCATTCTAGATAATCTATCCAATCTAAAATCTAATTATTATTGGAGAAGGGAAATAACATGGATGATATACTGATTTTGTGTTAACTATAACTTAGATACAAGAGAACCCCTTTCATTTATATAAGAGAAGGTGTTCATGAATCTAAAATCTAGTTGGGCCTATAGACTCCAACCTATATATCCTATTATTTGATATTACTTATACTTCTAACTCTTCCCTGCAAGCTGAACATTGGAGAATTAGATGCCTGGCTTGGATGACATACATAAACAAGATAGAGAAAAAAAGTAGTGACTAAAACATTATAGCCTATGACTTAGCACGACAAGGACTTTGGCATCTTTGATTTTCAGACTTCCCCTGAGATTGGTAAACAACTGATCTTCAAGATGTCTGGAGCATTGACTAGGCTACAACTTCTACCTTGGAGTATATTAAAGGAACATGCAAAGTCATCTAAGTCACCAACTCAATTACTAATGTCATTATAGAATAACAAAACCTTTATTTTATGTGTTTAAAATAAATACAAGGCACACTCTTTTATAGGATAAGAGAGTAAGTGAAAAAATAGAAGTAGACAATATGCAATAACAGAAAAGGTTAAATACAAGACAAGTCCAAATCATAATTGGAGCGTAAAGCATACAATCCTATATACTAAAGCAGTAAAGACTATATACTAATAAAACCCCTCAAGCTGGAGCACATATGTCAAACATGCCCAACATGTTCACTAATGTAGTAAAGTGAGCCTTTAAAAGTATCTTGGTGAAGATATCCACAACTTGGCCTTCAATCCAGAGATAAGGACTACAAATGTGACAAGAAAGGACCAATTCCCAAATGAAGTGGAAATCCACTTCAATATGCTTGGTGCTCTCATGAAAATTTGGATTACTAGCCATAAATATGGAGGCTTTGTTGTTACAATACATGGGAAGAGGTCAACATCAGAGATGTCAAATTCTTGAGGAGTCCTTGGACTCACATCAATTCACAAGTTGTATGATACATATCTCTATATTCTACATCAACACTAGATCAAGAAACCTTAGTATGCTTCGTACTGCACCGTAAAACTAGGTTGCCTCCAACAAAGGAACAACAACCAAAGGTAGATTTTCTATCGCATCTACTACAAACATAATCAATACCAAAATATCCAATGAGTTTGCATTTCCCATGTATTTGATACAAAAATCCTTTCTTTGGAGAAATTTTGAGATATTTAAGAATATGATAAACAACATCCCAGTGACATTGTCAAGGTTTATCTAGGTATTGACTGACAAGACCAACATCTGAAGTAATGTCATCTCTAGTAACAATGAGATATATAACCTTACCAACCAATATGCTATATTGGTGGTTGTCAAGAAAGGGTGGTGAGGATTCACCATTCCAATTTGTATTCAGATCTAGAGGGGTTCTAGTAGGTTAGAACAAAGCACGCCTATTTCTTGTAGAAGATCTAAAACATATTTTTGTTGTGAAAGATAGATGCCAGAAGATGACCTGGAAACTTAACTCCTAAGAAATATCTATGTTTTTCAAGATCATTTGTAAAAAAATGTTTTTCTAGATAGCATTTAATAGATTGAATTCCCTCTTTATCACAACCAGACATAATGATAACATCCACATACACAATAAGAATAACAAGCACAAAACTAGTTTTTCTTATTAAAACAAAACAATTAGAATTTAAGTATCAAAATTTAAATTTAATAAGTATCTATCTCAACATATAAAACCACATTCATGGGATTTTTTTAAAGGCCATAAATTTCTTCCCATGTCTGAAACTTTAGATCTATCCCCTTGGACAATAAATCCAGGTTGTTGTTCCATTTTGACTTCTTCATGTAAGTCACCATAAAGAAAAACATTATTAACATAAAGTGGAAAAAAGGCCAATCTTTGTTCACAACAATAGATACAAGCATGCATATAAAATTAAGTCTATCAATTGGAGATAAGGCCTTAATGTAATCCACCCCATATGTTTGAGTATGTTGTTTTGTAACTAGGAGTGCTTTCAATCTTTCAATTGAGCCATCGGGCTGGTATTTGATAATGAATTTCCATCGACACCAAACAATAGGGCAATGATGAGGATGATCAACTAGATCCCATGACTAACAATCATGAAGAGTAATCATTTTTGATTCCATATCTTGTCACCATCCATTATGTTTAAGAGCTTGTGTAGCAACTTCTAGTATTGAGACAACCGAGATAGCAATAGTAAAATAGGAAAAACTAGTTCCTAGATTAGTAGTAGAGAAGTAATTACTAATCAAATGTTGAGTAGACGAGAGAAAACATTTCCTTATGTTAATGGGATGATGTAGATTAGAAGTTACCTGGGAGGTGTTTTGATCTTCTGAAGAAGAAGGAGCTTATTGTGAAGGGGTCATGAAGGGGACTGTAACCTAGGGTCTTCTCATAGGATGAGTTGTAACCTCCAATCAGGAGATTCAGTTTGCACAACTTTAGGAAGAGGAGTAGGATCAAGAACATAACTAGACAAGGCACACCCTTATTTAGAGTAGTAAGGCATGTGTTAAAAAAAGACCAGATCAACACTAACAAACCACTGCTAATTGGTAGGATCATAACATCAATACCCTTTTTGAGTTTCAAAATATATTCGAAAGACACACTTAGTGGGGAATGGGTCATGTATAAACATCCCAAGGTGAATTTTTTTAACAAAACAAGTGTTGCCAAATATGTACGGGACTATAGAAAAAAGAGGAGCATCATGATACAAAATAGTATAAGGTACTTGATTGTTTAGGATCGATGAGGCCATGTGGTTAATTAAGTAGCACATAGTGGAGAAAGCCTTAGGCCAAAAAGTCCTAGTAACATGATAGTGAAAAAGAATACATGTGCTACATCAGGAAGATGGTGGTTTTTCCTTTTGGACAAACCATTTTGTTGTGGTGTGTATGAGAAGGATGTCTAATGGATGGTACCACAAGTATTACAAAAGAGAGCAACTAACTTTTGCATAACTTCTATAGAATTATTTGTTCAAAAATTTTTGATAGTTGTATCGAGCTGAGTTTGATTTCAATAAAGGAGGGAGTAATAGTTTCTAGAATATTACTATGATCTGTTAACAAAAAGAGTCAAGATTTCCATGAAAAATCATCAATGAAAGTCATCAAATAGAAGAATAAAGAATGACTAGTAATAGAGCAAGGGCCCCATATATCATCATGAACAACATCAAAAAGGATTTTGGAATTGATCTCCTTTTTCCTAGAGAATACCATCATATTTTGTTTTCCATATTGATAGGATTCATATAACAAAGTTTTATCATGAAATAAACATCTTAATTTAGCAGCAGGAGGGTATCCTAGATGACAATACTATTGTGGACCATTTATAGAAGATGATAGAAGAGAAGCAGCAAATTGTAGCGCATACAAGTAGTACAGTATGTTAGGTCCCACATGGCCCAAACAATCCTCATTTTTGTGTGAAGATCCTAAAAAAAACAACCTTCACGATAAAAAATGATTGAGCACTGAAGGCTCTTATCACTTCTACTATCAAATGATATATTAGGTGAAAATCTTGGAACATATAAGAATAATTTGAATGATAATCTTTTAGATAGAGATATAGTTCATATTCCATGTTCTGCAAACTGAGTTCTATCATCCACTAAAACAGGAGGAATTTGAGTCATTTTCATTAACGTAGTAAAAGTTCCTAACAACTAGCTATATGAGTGGACACTCCTGAGTCAGTGGCCCATTTATTTGTACCATAAGTACCACGAGATGCAAGTAAAGTAGAAGGACCTTTGTCTTATGAAGGTGTTTGTGAGGATAAATGAGGCTGAAGGAGTTTCTCAAACTCCGATCGAATCCACTCAACATGGACTCACTAGATCTTGAGGTAGTAGTATTCTAACTGTAATCGATTCATCATAGGTATCAGAGGAGACATGGTTCTCCCAATGAGGTGTGCCATGTTTTTCCCAACAATGGTCCTCATTGTGGCTTGTGTGCCCAAAGAAGTTGTAGAAGCAGTTGGTAGTAGGAGTTTGAGGTTTTTCTCATCCAGGGCCAGTAGGAGGACCATATCTAGGAGTACCAGAAGCATGACCACTACAACCGGGACCACGACCACGACCACGTCCTCGTCCATGACCAGAGTCATGAGAGAGGACCACAAGGGCTGAGCAATCAGAAAAATGTAGTAGGGTGGGAAGACATGGAAGGAAGGTGTTGAACACACATGAGAACATCCCTTAGTGTGGGTAAGGGATCACTGATTAAGATCTATTCAAAAATAGTAGACCTAGATGGAGGCAGTGTAGCCAAGAACTGAGCCAACTGATGTTCGTTGTGTTGTCATTGAACTTCTTTGATGTTTAAAGAAAGAGGATGATATACTTCAGATTCATCCTAGAGTGTCGATCATTAGTCGTAGTAGTTTTATACAGATCTATCAGTCAAATACACATTTTTATCCAAACTCTTGATGATCTAGAATACTTTCTATAGATACTATTGATTCGAGTACACATGGTATAGTTGATGCCACATGACTTTGGCATTTTTAAGGCGAAGGAGAGACTAGCTAATCTTTGGTTTGGCACTATTCACCATCCACTTCATAACTCTAAAATCATTTATATACCACTGTGTATAGGATTTCTTGATTTCTTCATCAACCATAACATCACGAGGAATTTTAAAATCAGAACATATATGGGAATAGCACCCTTGCGATTTGGAAAATAGTTTGAAATTTGTTGACTAAAGATGATAGTTCAAGCGATCAAGTTTCACAGTCATAAGACACAAAAACCAAGGAGAATTAGTAGTCACCATAAAATTTGGAGTGATGACATCAATTGAGAAGAAGTAGCAGAAGTAGCAGATCTGAATCAGCAAATCTGCAAAATCCATATATGGGCATTAGATAGAATTAGTAGATCAAGATCAATAGATTTGAGAAACCCGTATAGGGATAGTAAAGAGATATAGCATATCTGGATCAACAAATCTAAAAAACTTGTATCAAGACAATATAGAGAATAAGGAAAGACCTACGCAACCATGGTGTGAGATTTACTCCACCATGTGGTGTAGGTAGAAAAAATAGGTGGTACTTTTAGGTCTTCAACTTGCTATTTTAGAATTGGTTGGAAGGTATTAAGAGGAAGAGAAGTATATGGGGTGTAGGTCAATGAGGTTTGGAGGTCTATGGGGGTGGAGGTGATGGAGTGGAGGCTGATGGGGTGGAGGGTGATAGGGTGCTGGATGTTGAGGAGGTGGTAGAGTTCCATGGTGATGATGATCTATGGTGTGGATGCCGATGGACTTGGAGGTTGGAGGTTGATGGGGTGAAGGATGAGGTGGTAGGAGGGCAATGGGGTATACGGTAATGGGCTTGGAGGTTGATGGGTGATGGAAGGTTGATGGAAATTTAAGAGGTTATGGGAGGTTGATGGGGTGTTGGTTGATGGGGTAGGAGGTTGATGGGCGATGGGAGGTCGATGGGGTGGTGAAAGGTTGACAGTTGGTGGAGGTCTATTGGTTGGTGGATGAGGATAGGGTGGTTGAGGTACATGGAGTGGTTGGTGGAGATGTGGGGATGGGGATCAACAACATAGAATTAAGGAGGATTAAACACGTATAATACCATATAGAATAATAAAACCTATATTTGATGTTGTTAAAAAAATAGAAGCCACTCCCTTTTATATGATAAGTAAGTGAGAAATAGAAGTAGACAATATGGGTAAAAGAAAAGGCTAAAGACAAGACATGTCTAAAGCATAAGTGGAGCATAAATTAGTAAAGCCCATATACTAAAGCACTAAAGCCTATATACTAATAGTCATGAAGTAGTTTCCAGACAAAGACCACCACGTTGTAGCCTACATAGGATGTGCGCCACCATAAGACTAGGGTGCAGCAAAAGGTCAACGTGCTTTACATTGCGCAAACAAACATGAGGAAACATTATTGATCTATCCAACTTAATGATCTTAGACAAAAGATAGGTGTGCTGGAACGAGATACAACCAAATATTTGAACAATCCCAAATTCTCCAAGGCTAAAAGACTAATGTAGATCACTTGATATATGGTCGATGAAGGGACACATTCACCTAATGTAGAGTGTTGATTTCCTCCAATTCACCTGAGGAATCATTTTTTTCAACTAATGATGGTGTGAGAAGATGAATTCTAAAATGATAGACACATGCTTGGCAACTCTATCTGTATGGTGAGGATGGACGTTTCCCTTGAATTGGGTAGTCACATATGGATATGATAGAGATGGGAACTTAACAGTCACATCTAAATAAGAGAAATATTGGAGATAGAGATATATGTCCTCTTCCTCCTCTTTTCGAAGATCTTAAATATGCACCTCATCTCTTCTCCTCATCCACTTCCTCTCATCTCTTTTATCCCCTGCTCTTTCATACCAACCACAAAGAGACCACAAAAGTGGTTGAAGTGGACAAAGAGAAAGAGAAACTCTCATGTGATAAGACCTCAATAGAAGTAGGGGACAAGGGGGAATACGGAAGAAACTATTAGAGAAGGATTTGCTTGACATGGCTGGAGAAGTTGTTTGGTAATTAACTCAATATATTTAAACATGCACACACAAACACACACACACACACACACACACAGATATATATATATATATATATATATATATATAAATTAAACGTGTATATGTATATAAGTATATATAATCACGCACACACATTTATATGTATATATACAAATATATATATATATATATATATATATACATAGGCATACACATATATGTGTGTGAGTGTCTCTCTCTCGCTCTCTCTCTCTCTCTCTCTCTCTCTCTATATATATATATATATATATATATATATATATGTATATGTATATATATATGTGTATATATATGTATATATATATTTATATATATGTATATATATATGTATATATACATGTATATATATATATATGTATATATATGTATATATATGTATATATATGTATATATATATATGCATATATATATATATATATGTGTATATATATATATATATATACATACACACACATATATATAGAGTTATCCCAGTTGCCGCCTTGAATTATCACCCTCTTGGGCGTTCTTCCTCCATCACGAGCATGGGAGAGGGGGAGAAATCTAATTCTCTCTTAATTCCACACATATATAGAGTCAGGATAGAATACACTCGAGTGTATAGATCACATCGTACACCCCAATGGTGTTTTCCTATTGATCATGTTTTTCCAAAATATAATCCATTGATCTTCATGGTTACAATAATAATAGGCCACATAAAAAATTTGAGCTCATTTAGATGAGTTTAAGTCACTCATTTAAGGACAAAAAAACCGACACACAAAACTAATTTGACATGCATGATTTTTTCCTCCTTTAGATGCACGACCTATAAGTGTCCAAATTAGATGAAATTCATTATATAGTATGTTCTTATAAAATTTAAGAAAATCAATGGTTTAATTTTTCAAAAAATTGTAACTTATTTAAAAATGATTGAGGTGTACGATGCCTCCAGTACACTCAAGTGTACACTAGCCTGACTCTTCTAGGGGTTTTTACATTGTATTCTTATGCTTGACATGTTTTCTTCCTCTTCTTCTCTTTATATGATGATAACAATCATGTGAGGCTAAACCCATATTCCTTAGGACTCGGGAGTATCCTAATATTTGCATTGTATTTGAATTCTATGAATTGATAATTGATTTCCTTAATTCTGAACGTGAATCTATGATATCTTTATCATTTTTTTCATGCTTTCTCATCATAATCAAAGTAATGGACCACTAATTTATTCGGGAGAGGGATTAGGAGTTGGACAAATCATAGATCCACATAGCCTATATCACACTTTGGGAGAAGGTTTATGGGTATGAATTAATAACCTAGAGACTTTGATAATGGACCTAACCAATTCCTAAATTGCTATGTGAATGGGTTTTGTTCTAGTTTAAGTAGTGTATTAAGTTTCTGAAGCGTGTAGTACTTGCTACGAGTTTTTAGCGTAGAGTAAATGGTGAATAATTATTAGTGAAATGGAATTTGAATACAATGTATCACATGGAATTTGAATAACCCTGACTTACCGTCCTATATAGCTATAGAGAATGTGCAGTTGTCAAATTCTATAATAGTGTGTCCAAACAAGGTTTTATAAATGTCAAAAGATCCATGTGTATGCCTAAGGCACATCTAGCCATGTTAATTGTCTTGGGGTCATTTGAATGGAGTCCTTGTATAAAATGATCTTAAAAGGAACAATTGCACTACCAATATCACTATGGTGTACCTCCTTTTTAGGGAGCTCATCAATAAGAACTCTATGGTTAAGTATTCTCAACCCAAATTAGTACTAGGATGGGTGACATATTGTAAAGATGATCCTAAATTATGCATGTGTAAGAGGATAAAGTGCACAACCAAGGTTATACTAATGCCTTGGGCAACGGGATCAGACATTTACATATGGTATAAGAATAAAAAGACCTCCACTTGGTGGGACCCACATATGCATGTGGCATATCAGTCTTGATCTATGTGGTCTAGGCATCTTCGAAAGGACTATCCATGGTGATGTAGCCATACTTGTAGTTGGGTGCAAATGGTTCATACGTTGTACACTGAAATGGGGAATGATTATGAGGACTTATATTTGAGCCTTGATGAGGACTTTAAGAGTCTAAGTCGGGGAGATTGCAGCTTCTTAAGCCTTAACGCCTCAGAGAAAATGATCTTTAAACAAATGGTTACACTAACCATATCACCAAGTACACCTACTTTTCAAGGATCTCATTACTAAGAGCTTTGTGGTTAAGCATGCTAGACCCAGAGTAGTACTATGGGTGAGTACTATGGGTGACCTATCCAGAACTTGATCCCAAGATATTCCTGAGTGAGGACAAAGCATGTGGCCAAGGCTAGTGATGGTCTTGTGGGCCAGTCATAATTCTTAAAATTCTACTAGAGCCTTCGGTAGTGAGCCCATGTGTTTACACATCAAGCTTTCTGACATTGTTTCTAGGGAGAATGACGCTCAACCTAGGGACCAAATGCCAAAGAAAATTTTTTATATTCTACCATCTCATAATCGGATTATTCCTACTTTTTATGGGATTAAGAATGAGAATACTTACAATCTTGTAGAGGCCTTCCTAGAGGAATTCTCTACCTCTAGAACTGCAACAATTGATGATTCCATCAGGCTCACCTTCTTCCTTTTCTCTCTCAAAGAAAAGGTGAAGGAATTGCATACCTTAGAAAGTGATATTTTAACTTGGGAAGCAATGAAGAGCTATTTTGGCAATGAGTTGTATCCTATTGTGAAGCTTACCTATATGAAGGGGTATATTACTTCTTTCAGCCAGAATGATAATGAGCAGTTCCATGACACATTGGAGAGATTCTAGTAGTTTCTAAGGGACTACCCCCACCATCAAGTTTCTATTTGGAAATTGGTTCAATATTTCTATACTTTCTATCTGAGATGGGCCAAATTGTTGTACCCTCATCATGTAGAGGTGCTTTCATTGCCAATCCCCCTGAAGAATCATGGCTTTGTCTAAACATCTAACTGAAAATTCAATGCATTGAGCTTCAATTTTGAATGTCCAATGAGATATACACATGGGAGCCACACCTTCTCGGGCCAAGGATGATTCCAATCCTCAAATGATGAATATCTTGGCTAACATGAAGAACTTAGTGAAGAAACATGCGGGAGGCTCTTCTAGTTAATCTTCCTATTACGCTCATACTTTTTGAGAAAAAGTGCAAGAACTCCAATCTTATGGAAACCATGATAACAAGGGCCCTATGTTCCTATCATACACTCTGAAATGGAGAGATTATCTGAAGTTCCCCAAAAAGCAACAAGGAGAAGAGGGGAAAATGCAATGAAGGCAACATAAGGTCATAAGTATAGTTTCAACTTTCAAGATGAAGTTCTTGCATGATATGCCTGGAGGCATGGTGCTTAGGGTTGTTGGTACCCTACCTGACACCCTTTTAGTGAGGGTTCATTGGTTGTTGTTGGGTTTTGGTGAGGGTAGGCGACACCTCTAGTGAAGGGTTGTGCCCTAACCCGATAAACCTAAAAAGTTATCTTGATCCTTATATGATAGTATGTTATCTTGATACCTTGAGCCCATATCTTTGATCATGATGATAAGACATGACGAATAGGTTGTGAACATTAGTATGATGGTTACCTATGGTTGATGATAGGTGAACCTTTGATAATTCTTGATGGTAGATCATGGTTGTACGATCCCTTAAGATGAATCCTTAACAATGACGTGCATGGTGACATAAGATATAGGGTATGGTGGATACCCATGGTATGGTAACAATAATGTGTATTGTTTAATACACCATCTATGAAATTATGCTTCATGTGTTCATAATAATGGATGATTGTTCCAAACCTATAAACCTTAATCTTAATGGCATGATATGTTCTTTAAAGATTTGTATGTGGTGATCCGGTTATCTCTTTTGCTATGCTCCCTAACCATGTAGGTATTATCAATTGAATTCATAGCCAAGTAAGAGCTATGGTGATTATAAGATTATGTTCTTTGTGTAGCACTTGGTATATGTGCAATATATGAGTAATGATGATGTGCCTTGTTGACGAGATAACATGTATCACGATATGATAAGAAAGGTCTAGTGACCTGATAAAGGTTGAATGCCTGACTGAGATGTTATCCCCTAGTTGTGATATGAGGGATTGATATCCCTTGGGTGGTTGGAAAGATTAGATGAAGTGAAGAAGGATGTGTCCTCCCAAGGACAAAACATCTGTAGGATGGAGCAAAGGATTGATCAAATATCTTTGTTTCTTGCACATCATGAAGAGGGGAGACTACATTACCAAACCATGGTCAACACAAACAATACTAATGAACAAATGGGTTCTCCTCAAGGAACCTATTTTCCACCACAAGGGAAAGTGGCATTCATCCTTGTAATGGGACCAAGATCCCCCAGATCTCTATTCTTCGCCACCACTAGAAGTCCCTTTTAATTAACAACACCATCCACAATAATGGCCACAACATCACCATCCCCACATGAACCTCCATAACAACGACCACTAGAATAACCATACATCCTTTAAAATACCAACCCAACACACCAAAAGACACTTCAAGGACATAACAACCACCACAAGATCCCTCTTCTTATTAAGAGCAAGTGAAGGCCACAACAATCTTGAGGTTTGGAAATACCATTTAGAAGTCCAAGAACCAAGTGGTTGATGATTTTGTAAGTGAATATAGAGATGATGTTTGTGATGCATGGTAGTCATAGTTATTGGGAAATATGGTATTAGGTACACAGGGGTAAGAAAACAATTTACTACCATATTCCTCATTAAACCATCAGATTTCATAGATAACTATATAATGGAAAAGATGGTTTCAAGGATATACCTAGTCCTTGAGCAAGTCCAGTGACAATCTCCTCATAGCTGTAGTCATGCAGCCATCTTCTAGTTGCACTCAAAGGACATCTGCGGTGACTCCTTCTCTTCACCATGGATAGCAGGCTAATGTTGTCCTCCTAGTGGGAAAAGTATCCATGCCTCTAGAGAAGTGCACATAGACCGTCTAGAACTCCTATAACCCTACTAGAATGGACATCAAGGAGTTGTCCCTCCCATTGGTGTACTAGGCATTAACTTGTTCTTCCACAATTGTTATCCCTTGCTATCCCTCCCTTTATCGGGTAGGACTTTATCATGTTCTCTCAGTTACCACAATCAAAGAAGACAACAATTGTTAGAGACAATTGATGTGTCTGAGAAGAATCAGGGTTCCCAATCTATGTGGGATCGGAAGCGTTATAACCTCAATTTTGCTTGAATTGATTAAAATGTAACTTTGCAAAAAAGGGTTTTGAATGTAAATTGTATGCTTTCTTTCGCAAAATTTCCCTTGGATACATGATTTATTGGTTTATATTGGTTTGATAAAACCAATAAAGATAAAAGAGAAAAAGGATGAAAGAAATTCCATAATAAGTAAAAGGAAAAAATAAAATAAAAGGTAATTGTGTGCATATGTAAGAATTGTGTAGATTTCACCATAAAGTGCCTATGGATGACCACTATTGACTTATTTTCGATTTCACTTGGTTCCTAATAAGAAATGAAATTAAAATAATGAAAATAGAAGATAAACAAAGACAAAAATGAATTCTAATTGCATAATATATGCCTTTTGAGTTGATGACTTTCATATGAGGAAAAGTCTCTTTATTTTTTGTATTTTGGCTCTAAACTTTGCACAAAAGTAATTTAATTCATTAAAGAGTTTCCCTTAAATTTTGGGATTAAAAGGATGTGTGGTTTAGAGATATGGATTTTTTGAAAATTCCTAAAATGGGAGGAATATCATTAAATGTCACAATATTTCGATTTGTATTAGGATTATCTTATTTTTGAGGTTCTTAATGAGGTATGTCATGTCATCATCCAACAGTGATGAACTTGTCCTCTACCTTTAGTTAAATAGGGAAAATAGAACTCAAACTGGCAATTTTCAAAAATGATTTCCTTGCAATCCAGTATATGAGCATATCAGGAAAACTTTCCAATGAATTCATAAGATCATTGTGAACTCATCTACCCTAGGTTTCTCCATGTTGTATGGCTTCTAGGAGATTGTCCCAATCTCCATGTAACTTGTCACCATGACCATGTATAAATACAGGCATACAGATATCCCCTCTTTAAACCTACAAATCCTCTCCCTAGTATCCTCGAGATCAGACGAATTCACCCCTACATCCAATTCCATCATAGGACTTGACCTTCACCTCTATCTTTTCTACTGACTCACCAGAGAATCTCCTTCACGGTCCTAGCATCTCAGACCATCTCTAATGTAATTGATCCCATGAGTTCGTGGCACTTAGGTGAAGGTGTGGGTATCTTTGCTTGATGAAGAGGAGGCGGGAATCCCATAGTTAATTCTTGGGTTGACTTGTGTGACTCTATTATTCATGAATCAAAGGAGGAAGATGATAGTCTGTGAAAAGTCTATCTTTCCCTTGACTTCCCTTTACAAAGGTTCATCTTTTTCTATCTTTATACACCTTTTAACTTGTCTCTCTACTTAGAAAATACAAAAAAAGGTGTTAACTTGCTTTAATGATTAAAAATGGAACCTTTGGCCGAAAAATAAAAGTAAATAGTGCTTTTTGATGACAAAAATATGTAAAATCTATTAAAAATGAATTCAAGGGCTAATCTGCTTCTAACTCCAAAAGTGAGCAAAGATGCTATCTTTAATAAATTTAATTAATCTGAAAACCTATGTTTTGGAGATTCATGGATCTAATGATGTTCCCTGATTATTATGGGCAAAATTTAGCCTTTTGACATTAAAAGGATGGATTAGATCCAATTGGATGATATTTGTTCATAATTTCTTAATTTGGGTTCCATGATTATAAAAGGGCATTAATGGTCTTACAAGCCCTAATTTTGAGGTTTAATAGATTTAGATATGGAAATCAATGAAGAAGGCATGAAAATGATGTTCTTGAACTAATTTGTGGTTGAGGACCCTTAATTTGGATAATTACAGTAATTAGGTTTTTATGAGTAGAAAAATGCTTTTGGGTTTTATTGACCTAAAAAGGGTAAAATTGGAAGGTAAAACAAAGAAACCCAAAGGAAACCCTAATAAGGCTTAGAAACCTTAGAATGGAATCCCAAGTGAATAAAAGATGTTTTGATGTGATTACACAAATTAAGTGTTATAAATAGTTTATAGGATCTAGTTGCTTGATTTGTTGCTTGGCTTGGTTGATTGTACTTATTTATTGGATTAGATATCTTGCTTGGTTTTGAGACTTCCAAGTTAGGTATGTGGCTATAACTAAGATTACTTGTCTTTGTTGTGCGGAATTTTTTGAGGTTTCATCAGTTGAATTGAAATTAACTACTTGGATGAACTTTAATTCTTGGAACTATAAAGTGACTATGGTTATCACTATAGATCTGTGGAAGACTAGCTCAGATCCTAATCCTCCTCTGTCTCTTTGTGTATATGTGAGAAATTGATGATCTAGGTATTGGTCTATCATGGGGTAGGATTAATAGATTATCATGATTCCAGGTTTGGTCTACCTTTGGGTAGGATCATACAACTATATAGCTCTAGGTCTTGGTATTCCTTTGGGGCAGGAACAAAAAGGGCTATTGAGGATCTACCATATGGGAGAAGTAGGATCCATGTCCACTACAGGGACAACATGTTGACTTGGATAGATTAGGATTGAGTACTTATGTTTAAAACATAAAGTTTGATCTGTTAAACAATAATTTCCTTGCAATATATTGTTACAACTAGATGCAAACATTTTATTTCCCCCACATACCGGCATAACTTTTTATACCGACTGATGTTTTGTTTGTTGTCATTTTAGGTTAACCTATGGCTATGTATACAAGATTAATGGATAGTGGATATTCAATAAAAGGAGACATTGAAAAAGAACAAGGCTATATAATGTTTGGAGGAATATAGTGAGATAGTTCTCTCCTTTGGTAAAATTTTAGAATCCCATTTTTAAAAGGTATGTGAAAAGAAATTTTTTTGTATCCTGCACTAAGCTTCATTGTGGTAGAATTTATTAAGTATTTTTTATTATTTGCAAAACCATATGATTCTATTTGGAATAATGGCTCTAGCTTCTTGGGCTTCATTAATTGGGGGTTTTCAGGATGTGGGGTCCTTACATTTGGTATCAGAGCCTAGTTTTCCATATAATCTCTAAAAATTATTAAATTTTACAAATTCTTTAGAGGCCAAAGGGAGTTATTAGAGAATTTTCCAAAGATGGAGGTTTCTAGAAAAGGATCATGATCTGCGGGCTGGTAAGATTTTCCTCTTCCCAGCTAGTTAGTTTATGAGACATCCCAAAATTCGTGTGACTGTCTAGCAAAAATCTGAGGATTTGACTCAAAATAAGATACATCTAGGATTTCTTATCTACTATAATCTCTTATTTACTTCATTTCACTGAACAAACTTTAAGTTCTTAAAGGTTTTCTCTCTTTCCAACTCCTCCTAAGTTTTGTGGTTAAGAGTGCTAAGGATTTAAGAACCCTCCACCAAAAAATGAAAATAATGTAAGTAAGATATCATGGACATAAGTTTTAATGATATAAAATTTAGACTAAGTTTAATTACATGCTTAAATGTAGCAGCATGGCTCATACCAAGACCGTTGCCATCCTTGTTGATACCCCTCAGGAGAATTCCAAGGTTAGCCTCTCTTGTAGGAAGAGAAGGTCTCTAGAGAAAAGAAGGCAGACTATGGAGGAAGAAGCTTTTAAGAAAAGGAAGAGACCTAATGAATCCTCTAAGGATGATGGGGATCCAAAACCATTCCCTTCGAAAACCTAAATAAAGAGAATGACCAAAAGAGGGAGCCGATTTTGGAACATGAGACCAAGGTCAACCACGCAACAAGTTTTGGACCTATTGCAAGGCAAGTAATAGTTTGCACTCCCGATGCCCTCTGGATGGAACAACAGAAGAAGTTGAATGAGGGCATCACTGCCTTGGCCCTCAAGAACATAGCCAGAGGTGAAGATGGTGAGCCACTACTAGTTCGTACATGACTTGGAGCCACCATTTTGGACATTGTGAAAATGAACATAGAAATGTTCTGGGGTGAAGACAAGACCAAGGTGGTCGACAAAGCCGATGCATGGATTCTATTAGTAGAGAATGGTATCTTCATGCTAGAAGTGCATCCGATCAAGAAGGTTTCATTTGCTACTCACCTCCTGGAAGGAGTAGCTAAGATCTGGTGGGAGAACGAAATCATGGGTTAAGATCTGAATGAGGACCTGATGGCTTGGACTGACTTTAGAACCATCTGCACAACCAGATTTATCCCAATCTCAGCCAAGAAAGAGAAGGAAAGGGAGTTCACCAACCTGGTCAATGACAACCTATCTGTCAGAGACTTTGCTCACAAGTTTCACCTCCTAGAGTGGTTTGGATACACGCTGACTGAGGAAAGATGAGTGGACCATTTTGTGGAGCGTCTACACCCTACAATCAAGCCTCATGTGATGGCAAGTAAGCCTACCAACTTCATTGACGTGTACAACATTGCCCTGGACATGGAGAAGACGGTGATGCATGCACAAAACCCATTAAAGGGATACATGGGTTTCATTGAAGGCACATATGGCCCAAGGAACGATCACAAGAAAGGACACAAATGCAACCATGCGAAGTGAAAATATGAAGGCAAAGGAAAACCCTACAATGAGAACATCTGTCCTAAGTGTCACACCTATGGAAGTTGGCACTTAGGCGAGTATCACTACAAGAAGAGGGTGTTCTATCGATGTCATAAAGAAGGGTACCTTCAGGCCAACTATCCGCTACCTAACCCAAGTGGTCCCGGCCATGTAGCAGCCCAACATGTAGGACCCCAACCTATATCAACCCAACCAGTAGCCGTAGCCCCCTACTAGAGAGAGGAGGAAAGCTCGAGCGTTCACCATCAGCAAAAAAGAGGATCAAGCTAATGTGAATTGGTTGATAGAGGGTAATAACTCTTAGAGTTCTTTTTCATGTATTAAGATGAGAACTGTAGTAGGTTGACTTGTTTTGAAAAATAATGTAGGCATGCTTGAAATTATGGGACATAATGTAAAAGCTCTTTTTGACTCTGGTTCTACCAATACTTTCACTTCGAGAAATCTTGCAACTATGCTTTGTTTAGATATCAAGGATTTAGGATATGTCTCGGATGTCACAACTCTGAGTGGTCAGATCTTTACATCTCTCTTAAAAACCCCAGTTATACCCATTAAGCACATGGATAATGAACTTCCTATAGATTTTATTTATAGGATTTTGATGTGATCATTGGTATGGATTTTCTCTATACTTATAGGGAAAAGATCAACTGTAGGGAAAAGAAAATAAGAATAGAGAGACCAGGTCATCCACCGTTCACCATTAGAGGTAGGAAGGATGCTACCACCAGCTTGTATGTGTCAGCTTTGACGGTAGAACAAATGATAGCCAAGGGTTGTCAGGCATTCCTAGAAATAGTTATCGAGCTAGAGCCTAAGGCACAACCCTTATAGGAAGTAGAGGTAGTCAAGGACTACACATTTGTGTTCCCGAATGATTTTCCTAGGATTCCTCCTGAGAGAGAGGTAGACTTTTTTATAGAGATAACTCCTAGGACAAAACCTATTTCTAGGGAACCTTACAGAATGGCCCCCAGTGAGTTGCTTGAGTTGAAAAAGAAACTACAAGAATTCCTAGACAAAGACTTTATCCAACCTAACACATCACCATGGGGAGCACCAATCCTCTTTGTGAAAAAGAAGGATGGATCTCTCAGAATGTGCATAGACTATAGAATCATCAACTAGGCAACCATTAAGAACAAGTATTCTTTACCCCATATAAATGACCTATTTGACTAGCTTATGTTTGCTTGAAACTTTTCAAAGATTGATCTAAGGTCTAGGTATCACCAGTTGAGAGTCAAGAGTGAGGACATCCTGAAAACTGCTTTCCGAACCCATTATGGCCACTATAATTTTTTGGTTATGCCTTTTGGGTTGTCCAATGCCCCGAGTGTGTTTATGAATCTCATGAACAATGTGTTCTAACCTTTCCTAGACTCATTTGTCATAGTATTCATAGACGACATCTTGGTTTACTCTAATGACTTAGAACAACATCATAACCACCTAGGTGGAGTGCTTGATATTCTGAGAAAGAAAACGTTTTATGGGAAATTCTTAAAGTGTGGGTTTTTAATAGACCGTGTAATGTTCCTTGGAAACATCATATTTAGAGGGACCATCTCAATGGATCATGTGAAAGTGTCTGTCGTGTGAGATTGTCCAGCACCCTTCTGATATTCGTAGCTTTCTGGGATTGTCTAGATATTATCGACACTTCATAAAAGATTTATCAAAGACTACATTGCCACTCACCAAGCTTACCTAGAAGGATGAGAAGTTTGTGTGGTCAAAATTGTATGACGCTCGATTCTAAGAATATAAGGAAAAGTTGACCACAACTCTTGTGTTGACTATACAATCAGGTAATGAAGGTTTTATGATCTTCACCGACGCATCACAAATGGGACTCAGATGTGTCCTCAAGAAGGATAGGCATGTAGTTGCCTATTCTTGTAGACATCTTAAGCCGAATAAAGTAAACTACTTGACACATGATCTAGAACTGGCTGTGATTATGCATGCCCTGAAGCACTAGTGACACTATCTTTATGGAGCCACTTTTGAAAACCTCACTGACCACAAGAGATTGAAATATCTTCTCAATTAGAAGGATCTAAATCTGAGGTGGCGATGGATGGAATATATGAAGGACTTTGATTACATCATTGCCTACCACCTTGGGAAGGTGAATGTTGTCGCAGATGCTCTTAGTTGGAAACATCTTAGGTATGCAACTATTTTGTCTACCTAGTGGAGAGGTTTGGAAAAGTTTTCTAGGTGGACTCCATAGACATTAGAAGATCGAATCTGTGTGGCTAACATCCATATAAAACTAGACCTATTGACTGAGTTGGTAGCTACCTTGTTAGCCAGCCCAGAGCTTGATAAGATGAATGGATTGTTAGAGAAACCTTAGACATATCTATCATTGGGAGTAGATGGTGTAATCCTCTACAAGAGTTATATTTGGGTTCCTGAAGATTCACTTTGAAAGAATCATATCTTATAAGAATCTCGTGGTTCTAAGTATATGATACACCCTAGAACTACTAAGATGTTTAATGACTTGTAGCGGTACTTTTTGTGGTTTGGCATGAAGAGAGACAACATATGTGGCCAATTATCTCACGTGCTAGATGGTGAAGGTTGAACACCATCGACCTGGTAGATTGCTACAGTTGATTGAAATTCTTGAGTGGAAATGGGAACAAATCATCATGGACTTTGTGGTGGGTCTCCCCAAGAGCAGGAACGGTCATGATACCATATGGGTTGTGGTGTATCATCTTACCAATTCAGCGCATTTCCTTGTGCTAAAGACCACTACCAAAATGATAAATCTAGCTGAAATTTATATCAGAGAGATAGTATGACTCCATGGTGTTCCGAATTTGTTAATTTCTTATCGTGACCCAAAGTTCACTTCCAAGTTGTGGAAGAAAGTGTAAAAAGAGATTGATGTTAGACTAAAGTTTAGTACAACATATCACCCCCAAACTAATGGATAGTCAAAAAATAACAATCTAGATTTTAGAGGATCTGTTGAGAGCATGTGTTCTCTATTGGGGTGGATCATGGGAGAAGTACTTTCCCTTAGCTGAGTTTGCTTACAATAAAAACTACCAGGCTAGTATCTAGATGCCTACATTCGAAGCTCTCTATTTGAGGCCTTGTAGATCACCGCTTAACTGGAATGATGTTGGTGAGAGGACCTTGTTGAGGTTAGAGGAACTACATACAAGTCGCTTTGATCAAGCAAAGGATAAAGAGAGCCTAGGATCGACAGAAGTTGTATGCTCGTGCAAAGTAGACTGACTTGCACTTGACTGTGGGTGAACACGTGTTTCTAAAAATCTGACCCCTCTGAGCTATAGCTAAGAATAGAGGAAAGTTGAGTCCTCAATATGTGGGTCCGATTAAGATTTTTTAATGGATTGGTGAAGCTGCTTATCATTTAGCCTTACCCCTCAATATAGTATGATGCATGATGTGTTCCATATATCCAATCTAAAATTCTATGTGAAGGACCTGAGTCATGTGCTGAGCATTGAACCTATTGAACTCCTAGGGAGGCTGACATACCCTGAGTCACCTATGAGGGTACTGGGTATTGAGGTGAAAGATTTCAGGAGTAAAAATAAAGAGATGGTAAAGGTTCTTAGGAAGCACCATGGAGAGGATGAAGCCACATGGGAGCTGATGACATACATGGAAAAGTCTTACCTGAATTATTTGCTTGATTAGTTTAATTTTGAGGGAAAAACTCTTATAAGTGGGAAAGGATGTTATAACCTCAATTTTGCTTGTAATGATTGAAATGCAATTTGCAAATAAAAGGGTTTTGAATGGAAATTGTATGCTTTGTTTTTAAAGAATGAATTCTTTTGAAAATTTTCCTTGGATACATAATTTTGTGGTTTATACTGATTTGATAAATCTAATAAAGATAAAATGGCAAAAATGATAAAACAAATCCCATAATAAGTAAAAGGAAAAAAGAAAATAAAAGATAATTGTGTGCATATGTGAGAATTGTGTAGAATTCTCCCAAAATTTGTATGGATGACCACTATTGATTTATTTTCGTTTTCACTTGGTTCCTAATAAGAAAAGAAATTAAAATAATGAAAATAGAAGAGAAAGAAAGAGAAAAATGAATTTTAATAGCATAATATATACCTTTTGAATGGATGACTTGTATATGAAGAAAATATTTTTATTTTTTGAATTTTGGTCCCAAACTTTTCAAATGAGTAATTTTAGTCATTAAAGAGTTTCCCTTAAAATTTATGATTAAAAGGATGTGTGGTTTGAGAGATATGGGTTTTTGAAAAATCCCCAAAGTGGGAGGAATATAATTAAATGTCACAATAATTTGATTTCTATTGGGATTATATTATTTTTGACGCACTCAATGAGGACCATAAGATCTTCATCCAACAATGATGAACTTGTCCTCTACCTTTGTCTGAATAGGGAAACTGGAACTCAAACTGGCTATTTTGAAAAATAGTTTCCTTGTGATCCAATGTATGACCAGATCGAGAAATCTTTCCAATGAATTTGTGAGATCATTGTGAATGCACCTACCCTAGGTTTCACCATGTTGTGTGGCTTCTAGGAGATTTGTCCAAGATCCATGTCAACTATCACTATGACGAAGTATAAATATAGGGGCACAACCCCTCTTCGAACCCACAAATCCTCTCGTGAGTATCCTGAGACAAGACAAATTCGTCCATGCATTCAATTCCATCATAAGACTCAACCTTCAACTCTATCTTCACCGCCGACTCACTGAATAATATCCTTCACCATCCCAGCATCTCAGACCATCTCCTTGAGAAGTCCCCTGAATTCGTGGCACTTAGGTGAAGGTGTGGGTATTTGTGCTTGAGGAAGAGGAGGCGTGAATCTGAGAGTCAACTCTCAAGATGACTCATGTGACTCTATTGTTTGTGAATCGTAGGAGGAAGATGATAGTAAAATATTATCTTTCCCTAAACTCCCCTATACAAAGGTTCATATTTTTCTGTCTTTTTACACCTTTTAACTCGTCTCTTTGCTTAGAAAATCCTAAAAAAGGTGTTAATTTGCTTTGTTAATTAAAAATTGATCCTTTTGCCAAAAAATAAAAGTAGATAGTGCTTTTTTATGAGAAAAATATGTAGAATGCACTAAAAATGAATTCAAGGACTAAATCTTCTTGTAACTCGAAACATTGTGTAAATATACTATCTTTAATAGTTTTAATTAATATGAAAACCTAGATTTTAGAGATTAACAGATCTAATGATGTTTCCTGACTATTATGAGCCAAGTTCATCCTTTTGACATAAAAAGCATGGATCAGATCCAATTGGATGATATTTGTTCCTAATTTGCATAATTAGGGTTCCATGATTATAAAAGTGCATTAATGGACTTAGAAACTGTAATTTTGAGGTTTTCTAGATTTAAATATGTAAATCAATATGGAAGGCATGAAAATGTTGTTCTGGAACTAATTTGTAGATGAAGACCCTTAATTTGGATAATTGGAGAAATTAGGGTTTTTATGAGTAGAATAGTTCTTTTAGGATTTGTTGACCTGAAAAGTGTAAAATTGGAAAGTAAAACCAAGAAACCCTAATAAGGATTAGAAACCCTAGAATAATTTCCGAGTCAAAAAAGATGTTTGGATGTGATTATAACAATTAGGTGTTATAAGTACTTTTTAGGATCAAGTTTATTGATTTGGTTGATTGGACTTCTTGATTGGATTAGCTATCTTGCTTGATTTTGAGACTACCAAATTAAGAATGTGTCTATGACTAAGATTACTCATTTTAGTTTTACAGTATTTTCTGAGGTTTCACCGATTTGCTTGAAATTAACTCCTTGGACAAACTTTAATTCTTGCAACTATAAAGTGACTATGCCTATCTCCATATATTTTTGCATGACTATCTTAGATGCTAATCCTCCTCTGTAGCTTTGTGTATATGTGAGAAATTTATGAGATAGGTATTGATCTACCTTGGGGTAGGATCAACATATTATCATGAGTTGAGGCTTGGTCTACCTTTGGGTAGGATCATACAACTATACAACTCTTGGTCTTGGTCTACCATTGGGTTAGGACCAAAAATGCCTATTGAGGATCTACCATATGGGAGAGGTAGTATCCATGTCCATGGGAGATACAACACAGAGGCTTGGATAGATATAGATTGAGTAGTTATGTTTAAAACGTAATGTTTGATCTGCTAACAAATAATTTTGTTGCAATATGTTGTTACAACTAGATGCAACATTTTATTTCCCCCATATACCAATATTACTTGTTATACTGACTGACATTTTGTTTGTTAGCATTTCAGGTTAATCAACTATTACCTCTACAAGATTAATGGATAGTGGATATTCAATACAAGGTGACATTGAAAAAGAACAAGGCTATATAATGTTTGGAGGAATATAGTTAGATAGTTCTCTCCTTGGGTAAAATTCTGGAATCCCATTTTTGAAAGGTATGTGAAAATAAAAAAAATTATATCTTGCACTAAGCTTAGTTGAGGTAGAATTATTGATTTTTTTTTTATTTTCAAACCATATGATTTTGTTTGTGATAAAATTTCTAGCTTCTTGGCCTTCCTTAATTGGGGATTGCTAGGAGGTGGGGTCAATACATTAAGGTTCTTGAATCCCATGAATTTTTAGAACCTGCAAATAGAGAAACGGTCAGTTCACTGGGCGAGAAGACCGGTTGGCACGCAAATCGATCAATTCACCCAGTGAACTGATTGATTCTTCATGTTTCCGAATAGCACAATTGTAATCTTATAAATGCACGACATGACGTAAACATTAATCCTTGATGCAATAGAATTGAACCATGAACTAGGCATCTCACTTTGTGAAATGGTCATCACACAACTACAAACCGGTCAGTTCACTCCTCGACTCATTTAGAACTTAGTCGATTCAGTACTCAATCAACCTGACACTCCAATCGGTTGTTTCATCACATGAACAAATCAATTGGGAGTACAATTAGTTGATTGATGTTTGAAGTGAATACCTATTACTTTAGTAAACAATTTAATTATCATTCATGATTAAAACTCCTCTTCTAAGTGTATTCTATGTGTTTGACCCAATAGGTCCCATATTACATTGGTAGTGAATGTCCATAAATACTTATGTCATCACAAGCAAAGAGTTGTGCCTAGCCACACATCATTTGTTCCCAAATAAATGGAAAGTTGGAGAACAACTTCAACCTACAATCTTTGATTGGTGTTGTAGTGTTTGTATAGTTCCTTTGTCACTCATATCTACATTGAACTCGAGACATGGAGCAGTCATCCTATTCCACATTCAACCTTTGTTTCTTGCTATAGAAGACTGTTTGAGTTATATGTAAGCTCAATATCATGTATTGACTCACATGTGCATGGCCATGTTTTTCTCAATTTTGTTAATCAAGTGGCTAGGATATCATACTCTCATAGGATGGACAAATCCCATTTACATCACTCACAATCATCCCCATGTGTCACAATGCACGTAGTCATCACCTCTATGATAATTCTTATTCACAGATAGGATGGATGGTGTTAAAGCACACCAAAGGAGTGTAGTGTCTAAGAACCACAATCACCACCAACACTATGAAAGCTAACTATGACTACCATTGTAATGGTTTTTACCTATTACTCTCATGGTGGGTTTGTCTAATACATCATTCCATAACAAGTATCTTTGTACTTGGTTTAATATCTGATATCATGACTAATGAGATTCTATCATCAACTAACACATACTCTAGTCTTATGTATTTTCCTTCCATAATAACATCTGACTAGGGACATAACAAGAATATATACACTCTTAACATCCGTATGATCTCATTGTTCAAATCATACACTTGAAGACATACATCATTGAGTAATATTATTCTTTAGACATTTATTATGTTACTTCATTATCTCATAACAAAATTAATCAGAATAAATTGGAAGCATGTCCTTATTATTAATTAAATCATTTACATGTTATTCCATTACAATCATCATATGACTGTCTCTCTACGCATACATAGCAAGATACTCCCACTTGCACTTAGTGACAATCACCCATGAATCTCAATGTAAGTGATCTAACATGACCATACATGCTTCTACTACGAAAGTGATTTAGTCAAGGGGTCAGCAACATTGTTCTCAGTTGGTACTCACCAAATATTCACGTCCCTCATTGTACGATCTCTCATATGAGATTGAACAGCCTTTCTATATGATTGGAACACTGATGTGATTTGGGTTACTTAACCTTTGTAATAGCTTCATTGTTGTCACAATATAGCTCAATTGTGTTGCCGATGCTTGGAACCACCCCAAGTTCAGAAATTAAGTTCTTGACACAAACAACTTTTGTTGCATTCAATGCAACAATATACTTACCTTCTTCTATAGAATCGACCACTGTCTCTTGCTTGGAACTCTTCCAACTCATAGATCTATTGAGGTAAAACAAAAATCTAGATTATGATCTGTAATCATCTTTGTCAGTTTGGAAGCTTGCATTGGTGTAACCCTTTATCAACCACCTCTTTCACTCAGCTGTAGAGAAGAAACTGATCCTTAGTTCTTCTCAAGTACTTTAGGATATTTTTGATGGCTCTCCATTGAGCATCACCTGTATGTGATTGATATATGCTCATTATGCTCAAGGTGTGTGAGACATCAGAATGGGTACACAACATTGCATACATTATTGATCCAATTTTTTATGCATATGGAGTCATACTCATGCATTCCTTTTCTTTACAAGAACTGGGACATTGAACTTTAGAGATGGAAACTCCATGAACCATGTACAGGTTTCCTCTCTTTGAGATCTTCATGTCGAACCTCTTTAACAATTTACCAATGTATGTGCTTTGACTTAGTACAAGAAGTCTTTTGTATCTATCTCTATAGATATTGATCCCCAAAATTTAAGATTCTTCTCCCAAGTCTTTCATAGAAAAAGTATTTCCCATCCATGTCTTTACCTTTTGCAAACTAGGGATGTCATTCACCATCAATAGTATGACGTCCACACACAATATGAGGAATACAATCATGCTCCCACTAAAATTCATGTGCACACATGGTTCATCATCATTTTGATTATTACCAAACTCTTTGACTATTTCATCAAAACAAAGATTCTAGTACTGATATTCTCACTTCAATCCACAGATTGACCTTTGTAGCTTACTGTAACGTCCCAAGATTTGAGGCCTTGGATAAAATGATCTTAAAAGGAATGATTGGACTACCCATATCACCAAGGTACACCTCCTTTTTTCAGGGAGCCCATCACTAAAGAACTTCATAGTTAAGCGAGCTGAGCTTGTAGTTGAACTAGGATGGGTGACTAATCAAGAAGTTGATCCTGGCTTGCACGCGAGAGAGGACAAAGTGCATAGTTAAGGCTAGTGGTGGTATGTGGGGCCAGTCTTCATTCCTAAAACTCTTCTAGTGCCTCGAGTAGTGGGCTCGGGTGTTAGAAATTGATGTTATAACCTCAATTTTGCTTGTATTTTAAATAATTGGAATACAATTATTCTATGAAAAAGGGCTTAGTTGAAAATTGTGTGCTTATTTTAAAGAATGGTTTTCTTTGAATTTTTTTCCTTTGAAAGATAGATTTCATGAGCTATGCTATTTTATTAATCCAATGAAGGATAAAAAGTAAAATGCATAAAACAAAATCCCATAATAACCAAAAGGAAAGAGAAAAATAGATAATAATTATATGTACTTAAAAGAAATATGCACAATTCTCTAGAAAGTGGCATTGATGGCCACAATTGATTGGATTTTGTTTGCACATGGTTTCCAATGGAAAGAATATCCAAAATAAATAAAATAGAAAAGAAAGAAAGAGAAAATATATGTTTTAAATGCATAATATATGCATTATAAGTGGATGACTTGCATGATGATAAAAGCATCTTTTCTTTTTCAGTTGTGTTCTCAAACTCCGCCCATAGTTAGATAAAGACATTATGGACTTTGCTTAAAAATTTGGAATTAAACAGATAAACAGAGAGAGATATGATTTTAACAAGTTTTCATAAAGTGACTCGATTACCAAGGAAATATCATAAATGTCACGATTTTATCCTTTTGTGGAAATAACACATAACCTGACCCTTTAATATGTGCAAGTTTTATGGACTGTCGGTGTAAGGAGGCGGGATCACCCCCTTACTAACATTAATTTGAAGAATAAAACATCCATTCCAAACACACTTGAAGGTATGTTGGAATAGGTGTAACATTTTCAAACTTCAATAATTGGTATTCAAAACAACCAAAGTATAGCAACGGAATGAAAATGTTGACTATATTCAATTTATAACAAGGTTATTACAAAAGTACATCATGATATCCTGTAAGGGTTTACATGTATGATACAACATAAGGATCTAAGTAGAGGTAAATATAAACCATGACAACTTTGTCTCCAAGGTTTAATTCCTTAAGCTAGTCCAAAACTTCATGCCTTATCATCCAAGTCCTTCATCTATGGTTGGAAGCATACCCCAGTAAGAAGAGAAAATACATGACATTAGCAAAGGCCGGTATGTGTATACTAAATAGGAAAATTGAGCTATATATGCAATAAAGGACAACAAATATAAAAGTCTTCCCATATACAGGATAAGGACCACCCAAATGGGTATCAAGAGAAAAGGAATTGAAATCATATGATAAAAAAAGAATACTTGCCATTAATAAAATATAAAGATTGTGCCACACAAGCACATGTAAATAATTAGGGCACACACCCCATATCATCAATCTACATGCATGTGAGATAAACATAGACCTAGAACAATATAAAAAAAAGGTGACCAAGTATCATAAACTTGAAACTTGATAGAGAAAGGAATACTTCCAATCTCCCAAATATATAAAACATGGGCCAAGAATTCCACATCTTGCCCAGGGTATGAGGTTCCTTTCCATCCCAAAAGAGTAGGAAATATCACATCTACTCGGCAGGAAATAACACATCTGTCATAACAACCAATGCAATTACACTAGTTTAGTGCTACTGAGTCACACTGCATGTTAAATGTAGAGGCAAGTAGAAAGTATAGTCAGAATATATAAATTGGTCACCACATAAGTGACCAGCATATACATCCACCTCATAAGTGGGCAAAAGACATCACTTGTCATCTTTTAGAATTCCATCATGAACATAAGATAAGATAAGATTTCAAAAGAATATCCATGATCACATGATCAATATCAAATAAGGATGTTCACATGAACCATGATATGGAATTCTATATAGGCTAATGTCCATAGGACAAAGAGAATGAATAAGCATAGGTGAATTGCTCAACATAGAAAATAGGGGATACATCATACCTCAACTTCAGAGTCTAAATAGTCCAAGTCAAGCCTAGGCCTCCAAAGAATCTCTAGGGAAGGTGGATAGGTCCAATAAGTAAGGTTTCCAAGCTTATAGAGGTTGATTTCTCCAACAAAGCTCCTATCTCGAGTAAGAAGCACCTTCTCCACTTTAGAGGCGAAAAACCCTAACAAAAGAACATGGAGATGAGGTGTTTATGTGTTCTAGGTGGGGTTTCACCATGGAAGGACATGGTTCTGACATGGAGGAAGGTGGAAGGAAGACTAACAACATGAAAATATGGAAGGGAAGGTGGATACTTACTAGTTTTGGTCAAAATAACCAAGGAGGACCTTTAGAAACCCTAAATAGAGAAAATTTGGAACCCTATGAGCCTTCTTCACCAAGGTAGGCACCTCCTTTTACCTTGGGACAGAACCTTCGTGGAAAAATAGAGTAGGAATGATGCTCTAATCTAGAGGGAATAAAGGAGAGAAAGAGTTTTTGAATTGGGAGTTGGGAAGGGGTAGATATGGCTATATAAAGAAAGAGGTCAAGTATGAGGTCTATGAGACTTTCCATGTATCATGTATAAGGGTGTCCATGGAAATGAAAGCCTTTATGGATAAGGAATAAGTCAAGAATGAGGTGTCAAGTTACTTTCCATGTGTCCAATGCTAAGGGTGCCTATGGACATGCAAACCTTTATGGATAAGAAAGAAGTCAAGCATGAGGTGTCCATGGAGCTTCCCATGTGTCCTTAGCCTAGGGATTTCATGGACATGCAAGAGGACAGATCATAGAGGCTTCTTTAATATCAAATGTTAGTTTATGGACACTTATAGGCCATGTCAACCTACCTCCAATCAAAGAAATAACTCCATTGGTTGATATCTTCTAAAGATGAGCTATGGTTCAAAAACTCAGCGCCCTTGGAAAGAAACACCTTCAAACCAAGGTGCAACTAGGAGACCTATGGTTCAAAAACTCAAGAATGGCAAGGGAATATACAAGGATTAAAATGCATGTGACAATTTGCAAAGAAAACCTCCCAATTGTGTAAATTGCAGAAAAGTCCAGAATGTACCTAAAATTGCATAACTTGCACAAACATCATCCAAATTGGACCAAACTTCATCCATAAGTTATCTTTGATGTGTTGAATATGAATTTTTCATTATTGCCATATTTGGAAGTTATATAATCACATTATTCATTACTTATGCATTTTACTCATTTTCTCTCTCCTAAACTTATCCTAATATTTCATGGTTGTCCAAATTAGATGAAATTTGACATGTATGCTAATTTTGATATGTAGATTTCAAATTTGAAGTTTGTTTCCACTTTTGAGACTTATTTTTATGAGATATGTCATATGGCCCATTATCTAAATTATTCATCCAATTAAGTTCATTGTTTTCATATTACCACCAAAATGAGTTATGTGGCATATTTTATGTATCCATTATAAACCTAAGATTAATGTTAGAACATTAGGTTATATTAAGGTGATATATACATGCATTAGCTCATTGGGGTTATACCAAACATCTATCTATGTCTAACCTTCAACCTTGTTTGGCTAAGTCTAAAATGTCAACTTCCAGGGTAGGGTCCTGGATCAAGTATGTTACATCTAGAGCCCAGATGCAATGGTGAATCACTTGTCTCCTACATTCAGTATGTTTTGTATATGAGTACAGTAAAAAAGCAACCTTCTCACAGTCCTCTCTCTCCATAGCTACCAATTTGGAAAGATAACACCTCCATCGAATGTAGGAGATGATTCTGAACCCAACCGAGCCTAGATCTACCCGCATTGGAAGGCCATCATGACTTCCCCAATGGGAGAGCAAGTCAGCACCCAACTCTCTAGAGCCCGACCTATAAAAGGGGAGTAACAACTGTTGGGTTTTACGGGAGGTAGAGAAGCAGTGGAAACAAAAAACAATTCTCCCAAAACCCAGAACAAAAGGAATCACGTCAACGTCTATACAATAGGAAAGATGGTTTGTGGATGCATACCTTGTCCCGAGGCTCGCTCGGCGACAGTACCTCGTGCCTTGTGCGGTCTTCACCTCTGGTCTTGGACGGTGTCTGTGAAGCTCCTGGTCACACTGGGACTGAAGACTCCTGGTCTCACCGGGACTGTCAGGATTGACAGTTGTCCTCTGAGCGATAGAGGTCTCCCGCCTCTACAGTCATCCACACGGACTGCCTGGAACTCCAATCTCCTTGTCGCACAAGGAATCAGAAGGAGTTGCACCCTCCTGTCAGCGTACTAGTCACCGACACACTCTCCTGCAGCCAGTTGCCTTTCTGCAGTTGTCTTTCCCTTGTTGTGCCTCCCTTATCGGGTAGCACTTGCTCGGGCTCTCTCTCGGTTACCAAAACCAGAGAGAATGACAACTTTGCAGAGCAACTGGCACTCTGAGTTGTACTTTGAGAAGCCCCCAATACCCCTATATATATAGGAGGGTCATGGGGCAGGGTTCTCTATCTCGGGCAATATGGGACTAAAGCAGGAGTAGAAGGGTTCGAGATTTCCATAAAATCGGACAAATTGCGGTAGCTGAACCGATCGTTTCAACCCTGAAACGGTCGTCTGGGCCCTCTAGTAGATCGGTTTGACACTCCAGTCGATCGATTGGATCCATGAGCCGATCGGTTGGACACTCCAGTCGATCAGTTCGTGATCCTGGTTCAACTCAAATTGACTTTCCTTGTTTGTTTCTAACTAATCAATATTAGTCTGTATCCAAATCATATTTGATAAGTGAAACAAAACGTGATCGTTTGATCACCTGACCAGTCCACCGACATGAACCGATCGTCTGGTGATCTGAGCTGCTCGGCTCACATGCCTGAGCCGATCGGTTCATCTCATGAGTCGATCGGTTGGGACAGCAGATCAGTCAATTGCAGTTTCTAATTCATCTGATACTCTAATCATTTGATCCAACACCTTGAATACTATGATTTTGAGCTATCAATTAATTGAGTGTTTAATTGAACTACTAAACTCCTTTAGTAATCAATCTAAACATTATTTGTGGACAAACTCCTCTTCTAGGTTAAATCCTATGTGTGTGACCCTGCAGGTCCATTTCACGTTGGTAGTGAAAGTCCATAACACTTATGACTTCACAAGAAAAGAGTGGTGCCTAGTCACACATCAGTGCTACCCAAGTGAAATAGAAATTTGGAGAACAACTTTCAATCCTACAATCCGTGAATGGTGTTACAGTGAATGTATAATTCCTTTGTCACTGATATTCTGAATGAACTCGAGGCATGGAACAGTCATCCTTTCAACGTTCATTCATTTCCTTGATCTCAGAGCAGACTGGGTGAGATGTGTGTGACATCAATATCACATATTGATTCACACGTGCATGTGCATGCCTTTCTCAATCCTACTCATCAAGTGGCCAAGGACATCAAACTCCCTCAGGAGGGACAAATCCCATATCTATCACTCACCCCTCAAAAGCCCCATGTGTCAAAGTCACCCAATCATCACCTTTATAACAACCCATGTTTCAAGACTGCGTTTGATGATGTCAAAGTGTACCCAACGACATGTGTTGAGTGTAGTGATTTCAGGTCTAAGAATCACACTCACCACCATCACTGTGAGAGCTGACTGTGACTACCAAGTCATGGTTCCATGTGTCACTCTCACGGTGGGTCTGTCTGGTACCTTATTCTCTAACAAGTACCTATGTGCTTGGTTTGATATCTCTATATCATGACTAATGAGATTTTGTCATCAACCAACACACAATCCGGTCTTTAGTGTTGTTGATGTCTATGGTTATTTCCACAATAACAACTGACTAGGGACCAAACAAGAATGTATACTCTTAACATCTGTATGATCTCATCATTTAGGTCCTGAACCTAAAAGCATACGTCATTGAGTAAAACCATTCTTTAGACATCTATCATGTTACACCATCATCTCAGAAACAGTTTAAACATATAGATCGGAAATTGCCTTTATTATTATTCAAATCATTTACAAAGTATCCCATTACAATCATCATATGACTTGCTATATGGGCATACATACCAACAGACTCCCACTTTCACTTAGAGCCAGTCACCTTGGAATCTCATTCCTTGTGACCTAGCATGACCATCATGCTTCTGCTGAGAAAGGGCCTTCGTCAGTGGATCAGCTATGTTGTCTTCAGTTGGTACCTTGCAAATCTTCACATCTCCTCACTGTACGATCTCTCATATGAGATGGAAGCGCCGCAGTATGTGCTTGGACCGCTGATGTGATCTGGGTTCCTTAGCTTGTGTAATAGCTCCATTATTGTTACAATAAAGCTCAATTGCATCACAGCTACTGGGAACTACACCAATTTCAGAGATGAACTTCCTGATCCACACAGCCTCCTTTGCTGCATGTGAAGCAGCAATATACTCGGCCTCTGTAGTAGAACTGGCAACTGTTTCATGCTTGGAACTCTTCCAGCTCATAGCTCCATTATTTAGGCAAAATTCAAATCCTGACTACGATCTGTAATCATCTTTATCGGTTTGGAAGCTTGCATCGGTGTAACCCTTTACAACCATCTCTTCCTCGCCGTCGTAAACAAGAAACGGATCCTTAGTCCTTCGCAAGTACTTCAGGATGTTCTTTACGGATGTCCAGTGAGCATCCCTAAGATCTGACTGGTACCTGCTCGTCATGCTGAGAGCATACGAGACATCTGGGCGTGTGCACAACATAGCGTACATGATGGATCCGATGGCTGATGCATATGGGATCCCATTCATACGCTCCTTTTCTTCACAAGATTGGGGACATTGAGCTCTAGAGATGGTGACGTCATGTAGCATGGGGATGTTGCCTCTCTTTGAGTTCTCCATGCTGAACCGCTTCAACACTTTGTCGATGTACGTTCTCTGCCTTAGTCCAAGAAGCCTTCTAGATCTATCTCTATAGATCTTTATTCCTAGAATGTAGGATGCTTCTCCTAAGTCCTTCATTGAGAAAGTATTCCCAAGCCAAGTCTTTACCTTCTCTAAGGCTAAGACATCATTCCCCATCAAAAGTATGTCATCCACATACAATATGAGGAATGTGGTCGATCTCCCACTAACCTTCTAGTACACACAATGTTCATCTTCATTTTGAATAAAGCCAAACACTTTGACTTCCTCATCAAATCAAAGATTCCAACTCTGAGATGCTTGCTTCAATCCATAGATTGACCTTTGCAGCTTACAGACTTTATTGGCATTCTTTGGATCTACAAAACCTTCAGGTTGTGTCATGTACACATCCTCATTTATATTCCCATTAAGGAATGTGGTTTTAACATCCATCTGCCAAATCTCATAGTCATAATAAGCTGCAATAGCAAGCATGATCCTGATGGACTTAATCATGGAAACTGGAGAAAAGGTTTCGTCATAGTCAACACCTTGAACTTGACAAAATCCCTTAGCAACCAATCTGCCTTTATAAGTTTGCACATTGCCATCCATGTTGGTCTTCTTCTTAAAGACCCACTTGCACCCTATGGGTTTTACCCCTTCGGGTGGTTCCACCAAAGTCCATACTTTGTTGGAGTACATGGATTCCATCTCGGATCTCATGGCTTCAAGCCATTTCTCAGAATCTGGTCCCTCCATAGCCTCTATGTAGGTAGTTGGATCATCATCTATGATCAACTCTCCACCTTCCTGAGTTACAAGGTATCCAAACCTCTCAGGTTCAAGGCGGGTCCTACTAGATCTACGAGGTCATTGTATCACATGAGGAGACTGAGATTCCACAACACCTTGTGAATTTCCATGTTCCTCTTGTACATCTACCGGTTCATTGTTTTCTTGTTGGACTTGAACCTCTTCAAGCTCTATTTTCCCCCCACTGCTTCCTTTGGAAATAAATTCCTTCTCTAGGAACACAGCATCCCTGGCAACAAACACTTTGTTGTCAGTAGGGTGGTATAGATAATATCCCCTCGTTTCCTTGGGGTATCCAACAAAATAACATTTATCGGATTTGGGTCCAAGCTTATCAGGAAACATTTTCCTGATGTAAGCCTCACAACCCCAAATCTTCATAAAAGACAAATTGGTACGCTTCCCATACCATATCTCATATGGTGTCTTTTGAACCGATTTAGATGGTACTCGGTTAAGTGTAAACGCGGCAGTTTCAAGAGCATGACCCCAGAAGGAAATTGGAAGATCAGCAAAACTCGTCATTGATCACACCATATCCAACAATGTGTGATTCCTTCTTTCAGACATGCCGTTATGCTGTGGTGTTCCTGGCGGAGTCCATTGTGATACAATACCATGGGCTCACAGAAGGTCCTCAAACTCCTAGCTTAAGTATTCTCCACCTCGATCGGATCAAAGTGCCTTAATACTTTTACCAAGTTGGTTCTGTACTTCATTCATGAAATCCTTGAACCTTTCAAGGGTTTCTGACTTATGCTTCATCAGGTACACATAGCCATACCTACTGAAATCATCAGTGAAGGTAATGAAGTACTGACACCCATTTCTGGCATTAGTTCTAAAAGGCCCACATACATTAGTATGTATGAGTCCTAATAGATCACTAGCTCTCTCACCTTTACCTGAAAAGGGAGTCTTGTTCATCTTTCCCAACAAACAAGATTCACATGTCTCTATTGATTCATAATTAAAAGAGTCTAGATAACCATCTTTATGGAGTCTAGAAATGCGCTTCTCATTTATGTGCCCTAGACGACAATGCCAAAGATATGTTTTGTTTGAGTCGTTGAGTTTTTGCTTTTTGGTGTTTACGTTGTATACACTTGTCTCCAAATCTATCAAGTATAGACCATAAGACATTGGGGCACTGCCATAAAAGATCCCATCTTTAGAAATGGAACATTTTCCATTCTTAATAAGAAATTCAAATCCATCTTTGTCCAAACAAGATACAGAAATGATATTCCTATTTATGGAAGGTACATAATAGAAGTTCTTCAACTCTATTATTAGCCCACTTGGTAGAGTTAACTCATAGGTTCCTACGGCACTGGCGGCAACCCTTGCCCCATTGGCAACACGTAGTTCAACCTCACCTTTCCCCAAAGGCCTACTTCTCTTGAGATCCTTCACATTTAAACAAATGTGAGATCCGCATCCGGTATCAAGTACCCATGACGAAGAAGTAGTAAAGTTAATCTCTATCACGTATACACCAGAAGTAGAGATCTCTATCTCTGACTTCTTCTTCCATCGTTCCTTCCATCCTCTCCATGTAGAAGAAATTGGTTTGGCGAGAGAACCCTTCTCTCCCTTACCTTTCGTTCCATTGGTCTCTATCAATGAACTTTCTTTCTTCTTCACCAACGCATTAAGCGTACATAGAGTGGATTCAAAGGCTCCTGGTATATCTGGATTGTGCAGAACACTTCTCACAGTCCTCAACCAGTTATGGAATTTATTCTCAATTAATTTTCCCATTTTAAAATATGATTCTTTTGCCATTCTACAAGAGAAAATTGCATTTGTCAAAACTCCTTTTGATTTGATTTGAATAAAATTTGATGATAGTTAATTAGGCCTTTAATTAATTACCGCTCCCACTATTTTGACTCAAATTGACAGCCCTTACCATCAATTCGGAAGATTGCAGCGTACAATCTTCTAGTAGGTCAAGATCCTGAAATCCTCTGAGCCATAGACCAGCTAGGGCTGTCACCCACAACTCAGATCTCTCAGGTAGGCAACTCCTGCCAATTGCATCATATGCAACTCTTGAAAGATGTCATATGCAACTCTTTGTCATGATCATCTCCATGCCTCAAGGTACTAGATCCCATCTAGATCACCTTGTTAAGTCTGACCCAAAGCCAACACGATGAATATGCACCCTGCTAGGGCAGACCCACACATTCATCCTTCACGCTTCCACGAGATAGACGGTGCACCACACTAGGGCGTGCCCACACTTGGTCGATCAAGCTTTTCATGTGTGCCGCATTTGGAAGGCATCTAAAACTTAATATTTAATGAGGGATTTGATTTTTATATACATATACATATCCAATCACCACAATATATAGTATGTATCATATACATGCTATATCCCACAGAAAACATGCAAAATGATAAAAGCAATGATTATGGCCATCCTATTGTGATTCCTCAAGACAAGAGGAATCACGGTCATCTAGGTCTACATCACATGCAACCTTTACAAGATGAAATCTGTGCCTTCCTTTCTGGGTTTGATCATCTCATCTCCATGACTGATCGGCTCGCCATCAAGTTGGTTGTTCGGGTGCCACCAGCTGATCGACTGGCGCCTCCAGCCGATCGGTTCACCGGTCATCGTGTATCTCCTCATATCGCCACCCACTCGTCTCGCTCCTTGAACCGGTCGTCTGGATCACCAACCGATCGGTTCACGCCTTGAACCGATCGTCTCAGGTCGTCCGCCGTTCTTTGACATAACAAGAAATAAAATCTATCCTATTTACAATTCAATTGTGAAACCCCGAGTTACATTCGGGTGGAGCAAAGGTAGGAAAAGAAATCTCAAATTATTTTGAGTTACATCAGGAATGAGAGAAAGGGAATCAGTGCGCAGAACGAGATGCAAGCAACCACATACAACCACACACAGATATAGGGTTTATAGGCCATAACCATGCTATACATCCACCACAAAACTCGTTTAAGGGCGACGCATATCGAGTGCATTAATATTACATATCATATATGTATAATTGGGATTTGTGGATTGGACATGCATAAAGCCAATTTTATTTGCATCGTATACAATAAATAAAGGCGACAAACCAAAATCGATCATATCGATAATCCTAAAATATAGAGCAGTTGACGTGGCTTTGATACTACTGTTGGGTTTTACGGGAGGCAGAGAAGCAACGGAAACAAAAATTTTCTCCCAAAACCCAGAACAAAAGGAATCGCGTCAATGTCTATACAATAGGAAAGATGGTTTGTGGATGCATACCTTGTCCCGAGGCTCGCTCGGCGACAGTACCTCGTGCCTTGTGCAGTCTTCACCTCCAGTCTTGGACGGTGTCTGTGCAGCTCCTGGTCGCACCGGGATTGAAGATTCCTGGTCTCACCGGGACTGTCAGGATTGACAGTTGTCCTCCGAGCGACAGAGGTCTCCCGCCTCTGCAGTCATCCACACGGACTGCCTGGAACTCCGATCTCCTTGTCGCACAAGGAATCGGAAGGAGTCGCACCCTCCTATCGGCGTACTAGTCACTGACACACTCTCCTGCAGCCAGTTGCCTTTCTGCAGTTGTCTTTCCCTTGTTGTGCCTCCCTTATCAGGTAGCACTTGCTCGGGCTCTCTCTCGGTTACCAAAACAAGAGAGAACGACAACTTTGTAGAGAAACTGGCACTCTGAGTTGTACTTTGAGAAGCCCCCAATACCCTTATATATATAGGAGGGTCATGGGACATGGTTCTCTATCCCGGGCAATATGGGACTAAAGCAGGAGTAGAAGGGTTCGATATTTCCACAAAATTAGACAAACTGCGGTAGTTGAACCGATCGTTTCAACCCTGAAACGGTCGTCTGGACCCTCCAGCCAATCGGTTGGACACTCCAGTCGATCGTTTGGATCCATGAGACGATCGGTTGGACACTCCAGTCGATCGGTTTGTGATCCTGGTTCAACTCAAATTGACTTTCCTTGTTTGTTTCTAACTAATCTATATTAGTCCTTATCCAAATCATATTTGATAAGTGAAACAAAATGTGATTGTTTGATCACCCGACCAATCCACCGACATGAACCGATTGTCTGGTGATCTGAGCCACTCGGCTCACCTACCTGAGTCGATCGTTTCATCTCATGAGCCGATCGGTTCATCTCATGAGTCGATCGGTTGGGGCAGCAGATCAGTCAATTGTAGTTTCCAATTAATCCGATACTCTAATCATTTGATCCAACACCTTGAATACTATGATTTTGAGCTATCAATTAATTGAGTGTTTAATTGAACTACTAAACTCCTTTAGTAATCAATCTAAACATTATTTGTGGACAAACTCCTCTTCCAGGTTAAATCCTATGTGTGTGACCCTGCAGGTCCATTTCACGTTGGTAGTGAAAGTCCATAAAACTTATGACTTCACAAGCAAAGAGTGGTGCCTAGTCACACATCAGTGCTACCCAAGTGAAATAGAATGTTGGAGAACAACTTTCAATCCTACAATCCGTGAATGGTGTTACAGTGGATGTATAATTCCTTTGTCACTGATATCCTGAATGAACTCGAGGCATGGAACAGTCATCCTTTCAACGTTCATTCATTTCCTTGATCTCAGAGCAGACTGGGTGAGATGTGTGTGACATCAATATCACATATTGATTCACACGTACATGCGCATGCCTTTCTCAATCCTACTCATCAAGTGGCCAAGGACATCAAACTCCCTCAGGAGGGACAAATCCCATATCTATCACTCACCCCTCAAAAGCCCCATGTGTCAAAGTCACCCAATCATCACCTTTATAATAACCCATGTTTCATGACTGTGTTTGATGATGTCAAAGTGTACCCAACGACATGTGTTGAGTGTAGTGATTTCAGGTATAAGAATCACACTCACCACCATCACTGTGAGAGTTGACTGTGACTACCAAGTCATGGTTACATGTGTCACTCTCACGGTGGGTCTGTCTGGTACCTTGTTCTCTAACAAGTACCTATGTTCTTAGTTTGATATATCTATATCATGACTAATGAGATTCTGTCATCAACCAACACACAATCCAATCTTTAGTGTTATTGATGTCTATGGTTATTTCCACAATAACAACCGACTAGGGACCAAACAAGAATGTATACTCTTAACATCCATATGATCTCATCGTTTAGGTCGTAAACCTAAAAGCTTACGTCATTGAGTAAAACCATTCTTTATACATCTATCATGTTACACCATCATCTCAGAAATAGTTTAAACATATAGATCGGAAATTGCCTTTATTATTATTCAAATCATTTACAAAGTATCCCATTACAATCATCATAGGACTTGCTCTATGGGCATACATACCAACAACAACCCCCTTGGAGATGTGAACCTCATCCACAATGCTCTATGAGACTCCACAAAACTCTCCTCGCCTCCAATTCCTTAACATAAATGATGCTCTTCTCTCCTTTCTTCTCCTTGTGCTCTGTCACAGGATGATCCACCATCATCCCTTCCTGGTTCACCTCATGTCAATCAAAGACTACCAGCAAATTTAGGGTAGCCTTGAGGGAGTTCCTGTGCCATCACTTGGCACTTCGATGTTTTGGATCTCGAATTCAACCATAAGGTTGACTACGGCTTGGTGTTGCATCCTGAACAAGGGTCATCTCGTGAGGTTGAAGAAAGGGTGCATGAGAAATTACTTATTTGCCACCATGACATGTGAGACCGAGCCCATGGGAGAGAGGAAAAAAAGGGTATTCCACCAAGGCTTGATGCCCCACTCGCATGAACGAATCCATTTACATGGCCGGATTCTATTTGTGAGCTCAGATAATGTGAAAAATAGAATGAGAGGCTGAAGGCTGACGTGGAATCACTCTATTATCCCAAAGGTATATATTTTAGAATAATCATAATAAATTATTGGTAACTTGGATCAAGACATATAATAGATGAAATTTTATTAGGAGAACTCAAGGATTTCAATAAAAATATAAACTAGACCTATATATGCTTTCAGTTCGAAAAATATTCAAATTTTCTATCTTTAAAGTGATTAAATGGATCAAAATCCTAATTGTTGAGTATTGATGAATCTAATGAGCTTCGTTGATATTATTATTAAAAGATTAATCTATTATGAATAAAAGGAGCACTTTGAATTCATAAGAACATCATAATCCAATATTAAAAGGATTAGGGTTTCTTTATGATTAAGAGTATCTTTATGATGGAATTAGGGTTTGTCAACATAAGAATGTCAAAATTCATATTCTTTGATCTTCAAATCTTAACCTGATTTGAAAAGGATAAAAGTTGGATTTTTGCATAAAAAGGTATCTTTTGGAATACAAATATGAGTATGACACCAAAAATAGGTTTTGTGAATCAAAAGGGTATCAAAGGAAATAAATGAACTTATGGAGAAGGGAACATGGACTTCATACCCTAACTTGGAACTCAAGTCAACCTAAAGGTAGATTTCATAATTACATAGTGACACATGGGTGCCTTGAATTTCAGGTTGACTTCCTTGAGAGCTTGTGTGGTTATTCTTGATTATTCTTTTTTGGACTTCAAGTGCTTCTGAGATAGGTATGTGGTTACACATATGAGTAATTGATTTAGTTTCACATGATTTTCTTAGTTTTCTCCACATGGTTTGCAAATATATGACTATTGGATGAACTTTACTTCTTTGCAAACTATAAAGTAACTATGGCTGTCATATTATATATGGACATGACTAACTCATTTCTAGACTACCTTTAGATCTATAAAAAGGCCATCCGCCTAAATATGGGAAGGCATAAATTGGTACCAGCTTGAATATGGGGTACATGAGGAGTCACCCGCCTGAATAGGGGGAGACGTGATGAAGTCATCTGCCTGAATAGGGGAAGACTTTGAATACTGTTGTATGACACCCTGAGGGGTTATGACAGATGGTGCAGACACCTAGATTGGGTAGTCATGATGAAAATGTTAAATTTGATTTGTTAATCAATAATTGATGAATTATGTTGTTACCATTACTTGTGAAGTTATGTTTCACCCACATACTGATATAACTTGTTATACTGATTGATATTTTGTTTGTTGGAGTTTTAGGTTAATTTACTTCAAGATGGAAACTAGAAAAAAGAAAAAATAGATAAAGTGAACCGGACAGTCTAATACTTGGAGGATATAGCTAGTTGGTACATATTTTGGGTAGAGTCTTGGAATCCTATATTTTGTAAACTTTCATGAAAAGAATTTTTATCCTACATCAAACTTAGTTAGTTTAGTATAATTTATTAATTATTTTTTATTATGTGAAAAACCATTTGATCCTATTTTTGGGATATCGGCTCTAGTTTTTTTACCCTCCTTAATTGGGGGTTGTCGAGGAATGGGGTTGTGACACTTAAAAACTTTATTTGCATCCTTTAGATTTATAAAACCCTCAGGTTGTGTCATGTGCACATCCTCAAGAATATTCCCATTAAGGAATGTAGTTTTAACATCCATCTACTAATTCTCATAGTCATGATAAGCTGCAATTGCAAGTATGATCATAATGGACTTAACCATGATCACTAGAGAAAAGGTTTCGTCATATCAACACCTTGAATTTGTCTGAAACCCTTTACAACCAATCTGCCCTTATAGGTTTTTGCTTTGCCATCCAAGTCGGTCTTCTTCTTGAAGACCCACTTGCACCCTATGGGCTTTACCCCTTTAGCTAGATCCATAAGGTCCATACCTTGTTGGCATACATGGATTCCATCTCAGATCTCATGGCCTCAAGCCATTTCTCAAACTCTAGTCCCATACACTAGCTTCTAGATAGGTTGTTGGCTCATCATCTATGACCAACTCACCACCTTCCTGAGTCACAAGATATCCAAATCTTTTAGGTTCAATGTGTGTCCTACTAGATCTATGAGGCCTCTGTGTTACTTGAGGATTTTGAGATTCTACAACACTTTGTGATTCTGTTTGTTCCTCATGTACATCTATTAGTTCAATGCTTTCTTTTTATTTTTGAACCTCTTTAAGTTCCATTTTCCTCCCCCTGATTCCTTTGGAAATAAATTCCTTTTCTAGGAATGCAACATCTCTGGCAACAAACAATTTTCTATCAGATAGGTAATAAAAGTAATATCCTATGGTCTCCTTAGGATATTAAATAAAATAACATTTATTAAACTTAGGTCCAAGCTTTTCAGAAAACATTTTCCTTACATAACCTTCACATCCCCAAATCGTCATAAAAGACATATTGGGTCACTTTCCAGTCCATATCACATATGGCATCTTTTGAACCAATTTAGATGATACCCAGTTTAGTTTAAACACAGCAATTTCATGAGCATAACCCAGAACATAGTCACAAGTTCAACTAAACTCATCATTGACCGCACCATGTCAAAGAATGTGTGATTCCTTCTTTCTGATACACCATTATGTTGTGGTGTTCTAGGTGGAGTCCACTGTGATACGATACCACGGGCTTGCAGAAGGTCCTCAAACTCTTGGCTTAAGTATTCTCCACCTCGATTACAATGAAGTTCCTTAATACTTTTTCCAAGTTGGTTCTAGACTTCTTTCTTAAACCCCTTGAACTTTCACGAGTTTCTGACTTATATTTTATCAAGTAAACATAACCATACATATTGAAGTCATCAGTAAAGGTAATGGAGTTCTGATACCCACCTCTAGTAATTGTTCTAAAAGGGCCACATACATTAGTATGTATGAGTTCTAATAGATCACTAGCCCTCTCATTCTTACCACCAAAAGGGGTCTTGGTCACCATGCCTAACAAACAAGATTGACGTGTCTCTATTGATTAAAAATCAAAAGAGTCTAGATAACCATCTTTATGGAGTCTAGATGTGTGCCCTAGATGATAATGCTAAAGGCATGTTTTGTTTGAGTTGGTATTTATGTTATAAATGTCTATCTTTAAGTTTAGCAAATAAAGACCATAATACATTGGGGCATTGCCATAAAAGATCATATCTTTAGAAATAGAACATCAACCATAATTAACATGAAATTCATATGCATCCTTGTCCATACAAGATATAGAAATTATGTTTCGATTTATGGAAAGTACATAATAACAATTCACTAACACTATTACAAGACTTTTGGGTAGAGATAAACTATAAGTTCCAACTAAAGTGGCAGTAACTCTTACTACATTTGCGATTTGCAGTTCAACCTGTCCCTTTAACAAAGGCCTACTTATTTTTAGATCCTGCATAGTCGAGTATATGTGAGATCCACATCCAGTATCTATTACCCAAGATGAAGAAGTAGATAAGTTTATCTCAATAAAGTATATAATTAAAGTGGAGATTACCATCCCCATATTCTTCTTCCTGAATACATTTAAGTACACAGGATAGATTCCTCTTGTACTTTTCTGTCTCCTTGTCTTGAGTATTGAAGATCTAGATTTGAGCTTACCCTTAGAACTCTTCATGGCCTTGCTTTCATCCTTGAACTCATCTCTACTGATCGCCATCACATATTTTTCCTTCTTCATTCTTGCTTCAACACTTATCAGCATGCCAAGCAAATATGACAGCGGTATGGCCATATTATTCAAGTGATAATACTCAAAGAAATGGTTATACGACTCAGACAATGATTGCAGAATGATATTTGTGCCCAACTCTTGGCTCAAAGAGAATCCCTATTCTTCTAGATGATCCACACATCCAATCATATTGAGAACATGGTCCACAACTAAGTCTCCATGTTTTATCTTACACTCAAGGAGCACCTTTAAGACATTGTACCTTTCTTGCTTTGTGTGGTAGCCGTTTATATTCTTAAATGTGACTCAAGAATCCCCATGTCTTCACATTAATCATGCAACTCACACTTCATGCGTCTTAGAATAAGGTTCTTTATATCTACGACATCATTGACATGCTTCCAATAAGCATCCACTTTAGTCCTAGGCACATTAGGAGTAGGTATTTATGACACAGGTGTTTCTAGGTCACAGAGCTTGCACTCTTTATTAATAACCCTTCTCAAAGTTCAAAATCAGTCGTGGAAATTTGTCCTATAAAGTTTGTCCTATAAAAGGACCATTCCAATGATGATTTGATTGACAGTTGTTTTACAAGAGAAAATTTTACATTTTGTCAAAAACCATTTTAATTTTATATGATTTGAAAATTTTATGATAGTTAATTAGGTCTTTAATTAATTATCACTCCCACTATCCAAATAGATATCCCTCACATATCAATTTGAAAGATTGAAGTGTACAATGTTCTAGTGCGCCAAGATCCAAAATAATTCAACTATTACCCGGCCAACGCCAACATCCATAGTCAATTATTAAGGTAGGCAACTTTTTCCAATTGCATCATATGCAATTCATCAATAGATGATATTCACAACTCCCTACCATAGCCATATGTATGCCTCTGGTGATTAATCCCATTAAGGACACCAGTTAAGCCTGATCTGAAAGATAACATGATAGATATGCACTCTGCTTGGGTAGAACCTACATATCTACCATCACAATTTTATGATATGGACGGTGAACCATGCTTTGGCGTAACCTACTCTTGGTCGATCAAGATTTTCATGTGTGTTCCATACAAAAAGCATCTGAGACTTAATATCTTATTTGAGGGAGTTTGTATTTATAAATAGATATACTTTATCCAATCACTACATATATAGTATGTATCATATACATGTTATCTCCCACAACAAAAACATGCAATAAAACAAAAAAATGGTTATGGACATTATAACATAATTCCTTGGAACCACAAGAAATTACCACAACCTAGGGTCTACATCTCATACAAAAACCTATTGTTGATGAAGATTCGTACTTGACAATGTGGCTTGATCGGTTCAACCCTTCAACCGATTGGCTCATCTCCTGGCTGGTTGGTTGGTCACCTCTTGGTCATTTGGACTCTGATCCACCACGTTCTTGTTCCCCATGTTGATCGACTGGGCCTCCAATTGACCGGTCCTCCTTGTCCCCACTACTTGTTGGCTCGTCTTCTTCATAGTAACAAGAATATAAACTTACCCTAATGTTACATGATTATAGAGAAACCTCGAGTTACTTCCTAGGGGAGAAAAGGTAGAGATAATAATACTTTTTTAATTGGAAGATAAGATAGAGGCTTGGTATGCAAACTGAGATAGAACAAGAAATAAACACACAACCATTATGCACAAATAATTAGGATTATTGACCATAACCACGTCACACATCCACCATCAAAACTCACTTTTATGGTGACACGTCTAAATTGTATATATGTATCATATTCATATTAGTTTGTGGTTTGTTTGGTATTTGATCAGACACTAATATTTGCATTGTATCTAATAAATAAATGATAAAACCAAAAATCTGATCATATCAATAATTGCACCATATAGTAAATAGATTTAGCTCTGATACTACTATTAGGAAAGATGGTATCAGGTAGTAAGTGGAAACAATTTTTTTACAACCATATTCCCAATTAATCGAGTAGATCATGTCAACAACTACATAATGGAAAAGATGGTTTTGAGTGTTTACCTTATCTTGGAGAAAGTCCAACGAGAATCTCATCATAGTTGAAGTCGTGCAACAATCTTCTAGTTGCACTGGAACAACATCTGTGAAGACTCCTTCTCTTCACCATGGACAGTAGGCTGACGTTGTTTTCCTAGTGGGAAAAGTATCCACGCCTCTAGAGAAGTTCACACAAACTACCTACAACTTCTGTAACCCTACTAGAATGGATCAGAAGGATTTGTCCCTCCTTTTGGTGTACTAGATGCCAACTTGCTCTCCCAAAATTATTCTCCCTTGCTATCCTTATCTTTCAGGTAGGACATGCTCGAGTTCTCTCAGTTACCACAACCAGAGAAGAAAAACAATTGTCAGAGGCAATTGATGTGTTTGAGAAACCCCAGTACCCCTATATTTATAGGAGGGTCAGGGTCAGAATTCCCAATCTATGTGGGAGTAGAAGGGATCGCATCAGTCAGTTCACTGGGTGAACATATCGGTTGGCATGCGAGCCTATCGGTTCACTAAGTGAACCGATCATTTTGTCATGTTTCCAAAACACATATAAAGTGACAATTTTAATCCAATCAATGCACAACATGATATCAACACTAATCCTTGATGCACTCAAATTGCACCATGAATCAGGTGTCTCGCTTCGCTAAACAGTCATCTTGTAACTATGAACCAGTCAGTTCACTTAGTGAACAGGTCAGTTTGCTCCCCAACTCATTCAGAATTTAGTCAATTCAGTACTTAGTAAAGCTGACACTCAAACCAGTTGTTTCATCACATGATCTGATCTGTTGGGATTCCATTTAGTCAATTGATGTTTAAATTGAATACCTAAACAATTTAGTGAATAATTAAATCATCATTTGGTGATACACTCTAGAATGTGTATCATGTAGCTGGGCAACTGCCATGGCCGATACACCCCTCTTGGGCGGCATACCTCCAATCCCTAGTCGATATACAAAAGGACAAGGTGGCATATGTGACAAATATATGTTATAAGGACCATATAGAGATGTCACTCCTCATCTAACAACCAAACAAGGCACCCCAGCCTCCATCCTTGTCCTAGATGATGCCAAAAAGAAGAAATAAGACTCTAGAGCTGATAAATTGCATATTGACCCTCCACTTTGGGTAATTTGCAATTTACACCAAAACTAGCACATAAAGCACATGCGTCAACCAAACTAGGTAAAACTTGGAACATAGGTCCTCCAAAAGGCGCCCCACATCATCATTCTCTTTCTAATGATGCAAGAGAGCTAAAGGCATGCTCTACATGTGACATATTACAATATAACCCCTTACTTTGGGTAAATTGCACTTTGACCAAAACAAGCAAACATTGCTCAAACATCATTCAAACGGGACCAAACTGGAAACATGAGCCTGTCACATGATATCAAAATATCTTAAGAGATTAGATTAAGGTTCTAAGCACCAGCCCAAAACTTGGGTCAGGGTCCTTACAAGACATAAACCCCCAACAAGGATTTCGTCCCCGAAATCCCGAGAAGAAAGAAAATGGGTGTTACTCACACATCATATTATACAACTCTGCAAAGCTCCTGGGTGTCACAGATCTGTGGCCAACATACTTGCTCTTCTCCCAGAGCTAACTCAGGGTTTCATTATACTGGTCACGGACTCAATCCTCTATCTCATCATCCTTTATCTGGTACATCCTTTGATACCGAAACATCACATGCAACTTGTATTACTTAGGTATCAGTTCCTTCTGCTGATATATCACATTCCTCGTTATGTTTCTACTGCGCTACTCTGATCTCATAGGCTTGATTCTTAAGCTTCACATAACTAGTAGTCACCATTCTTCTGCTACAGTAGATAAATGATGATGATGATAAGCTTGTTTGGTGTCCGGAGGTGACGGGTCAATTTACAATAAAATCAGTGAAGAAGATTTTGACTATGGACCACAGTGACGCTCCTACCGCCGCTCAGAAGATTTGGTACCTTGACGCGCCCAAAGCCTGCACGATCATTTGGAAGCTCATCCATAGAGCCCTTTCGACCGATGACAACATTATAAGGTGCCATATTGCTATGACTTCTAGATGCGAGTGCTGCGATGAACCCAATACTGAAGATATGGATCACCTTTTCTTTCATGGTGACCTTGCTGTTACTTACTGGAACAAGTTCTCTCTTCTTACTGCTAGAGCCCGTCCAAATAACACAACCGAGCAGTTGTCTTTCTGTTCGCTTGGGAGATCGTCCATTGTTATGGATTGGATTGTGGCTTGCCTTGCTACGCTTACCCCTTTCTATATTTGGAGATGGAGATGTCGCGCCAGATATGACGGCTGTAAGGCCCCTATCGCCCGTGATATGAAATGCATGATCGCACAGCTCAACTTTATGTTGAAAAAGAGGTGGTTCCGTGTCCTTGCTCAGCCGGAGGATCACAGACGTCTTAATCATTACGGCATTGATGACCCAAACTATGCTCTTAGAGAAGTTAACCTTATGAGATGGATGACCCCTGACATCAATTCTTTGAAGATGAACGTCACGATAGGTAGAAGCAAAGATTCTTCTGGTCATAACAGGTGGTGGATGGCTAGTATCATCAGGAATCACCGGGCTGCAATTTGTCAGATTGCTAGAGCATGGTTAACTGCGACAGATCATATTTCTGCGTCCCTTCAAGCTTGTGTTGTAGGGTTGAAGTTGGCGGAGAATCAATCTTTGCGGATCACAGTGGTGGAGTTAGACGATGATAATACATATCACATGTTATGGGGCACTGCTTGTATTCCTTGGAGGTTATCTCGTATCGCCAGGGAGTTGAAGAGCTACATGGAGGATGAAGGCATTGTAGGATCGCTTGTACACAGGGCCATCAATTCCATTCCCAGAGAGATTGGTAAGTGGGGTGTTCTCAGTCAGGATCCGATCGTGATCTCCGATCCTAGCAGATTGCCGGCTAGAGTTCATGGTATGGCTTTTCTTGAGAAGAACCACACTCCTTACGTGGTTTTGAAGATTAAGCATCCTTAATGCTCTGGTTGGGATGTTGTTTGGAGTCTGTCTTGTTTGGTCTTTCTGTGTGGTCGGGGTCTGTGATGTGGAGTTTGTATTGTGGTGTTTTGATGTTGATGTCCATGTGGCGGTTCGACCTGCATTTTATAAGCAGGAGCTGTATTTGTTTCTTTTAATGCTCACACGAGGAGGGTGAGATGAATAGACGACCTCCTGACTTAAATAAAAAAAAAAAACCATTCTTCTGCCATATATGTTCCAACTGTTCCATCTCCTTTCACATGGGATATCTCAAATCCAAGGGAGATCTTTCTCATAAGGGGTTATCTCAAGATTCATACTCTACAAAACACATGTATGCACATGACAGGGCTCATCAGGCACCTCATTATGCATCGCTTAAGGCTGAACACAAAAAAGAATTATCAGACAACTAAAGAATGAAGCTTCTTGGTTAAGAACGACCACACCATCTTGGTTTCAAGCATGTCATGTCTTCCTGTCAGCTCCCAAGAGCACCACGAGTACCAACTCGGATGGTAACAGATATGCACTATCTCAACTAATCAGGATAGGATTCTCAACCCTTGTGCATCCATTTGTAACCGTTGCACATCCCGCCTGGATCTTTCATTACTCGAAACTTAGCTACGAGTTGTCAAGGAATCAGGCTCAACATGATAAACTTTCCCAAGATGACCTCACTGCACTTCCTTTTTCTTGGGTGCATACCTTCTGATGTCATGTTTATGCACAGCATAAACCCCTAACAGGTGATAGCCATACTATAGGCACTTAGCCAGGTCGAATCCAAAGCCAACTTCTCCATCTGAGAAAATTTCACATCTTCCCAAGGTTATCCATTCCCAGGGTTATCTCGATCCCCGATATGTCAAGTGGAAAGAGATTCACTTGACTATCAGGTCCAGGAAAAGTAGGGATACGAGAAGGATATACCTCATCCTACACAACCAGGTCATCAATAAGGTTCTCGACAATAGGCTATCTCTCTCCTGACATACTACAAGCGCTCAAAGGAGGGTACATCTTGAACTGGATCAACTAGAGAAGAGAAGAGGCAAGAAGAAGATAAAGTAGAATGGAGTGACTCCATTCAACCTACCAGCACACCCTGGTCATCTCACCATTTCTGGTCAGCTCATGCCTCGAGATCTAATTGTTACATGTTGCCATCTGCTTCCTGGTCAAATCATCCGGTCCTCACTTGCTTATCCTTATCAACGTTCCTTCGTGATGTTGATCTGCTGTCTCGAGGGTCACCACATTGATCCGAACTCCAAAACAAGCTTCCAGCTTGTGGGTTCAAGGTCAAGGATGATATTGAAAACCTCTAGAGGGGGGGTGAATAGAGTTTTATAATGATTTTAAAGTAATTTAAACTCAAACAACCAAAGTAAAGATTTAGAAGAGGAACACAGGTGTTTAGAGTGGTTCCACCTTAGCAAATACTAAGGAGTCAGTCCACTACCCGGTTGCTTACCCAACCGGGATTTTGAAAGTACTAAATTTTATTACCTCTCAAGGATGTTACATAAAATTTACAATACTTTCTAAACACCCTTTGGACAGCCTTCACCTTGAAGTAGTCTTGCCAACCTCGAAGCAGCCTTCCTTGAAGTAACTTCAAGCTCCCCCTTGAAGTAGCCTTCCTCCCGAAGTAGCTTCCCGTCAAGACAGCCTTCTGAAGTAGTCCAAAGTCTTCCTCTTCACCACGAAGAGCTTCACCCTCTCCAATCCGCAGCCTCCTACCTGGAGTAGCAAGGAGAGTACAAGTAATACAAGGAACAAGAAAGGAATAAAAGAAAATACAACTTATCCTTGTAGCTCAAGGCTTGATTTCCCTAGATCAAGCGTTTGGATTTTCCTAGCCAATATGATGGACTTGTGATTGCTAGGGTTAGGAAAATCTAGCCTATAGGACGAGCTTGAGCTAAAGGGAAAATGGCCAATTGATCACAAAGCTCAGTTCACACAGATTGCACAAGAGGGCTCAAGTATTTTCTCAAGTATATCAAGTGTAAGAAGTGAATTCTAGTGTCCTATGGCTTGTCCTATTTATAGGAATGGCCTAAGTATGCTTAAGGACATTCTAGACAACTTCTAGGGGTTTCTAAGTGCTTAACTAGCCGTTAGGTACAAAGTTGTTGCTTTAACAATGGCTAATTACTTTACTCTGCAGTTTCTGTCAGAGATCGTCTCGGTCGAGGGATGGTCGACCGAGACACCTACTCAGTCGAAGTTTTGTCGACCGACAGGCTCTCTGGATTAACGTTCATTTGCAACTGCCAACTACTTTGTCTGTTGTGTCTAACGGCTACTTTGGATCTTTCTCGGTCGAGGAGTTTGTCGACCGAGAGTGTCTCGGTCGAGGAGTTGGTCGACCGAGATAGATCCTGTTTTAAGATTTCAAGTTAGGCATTAATTATGTGTGTGAGTGTGCATAGGTGATCCTATTGAATGGATGACTAAGGTGTTTAGCTAGGGAAAATCCAATGCTTGATTTACATGCGATTCTAAGTACTTGTACATTATATTTCTGTACAAGTTTTTACAATAATTACATTTGCATGAAAATATAAATACTTCTTGTTGAATTTCCCTTATAGGTTTGTCATCCTGCACACTCAAGTAGCTCGTTAGAAAAATAAGAATGAAATGTTTGTCATAATCAAAACAAAGGGATTTATCATAATATCCAATTTATCCAACAATCTCCCCCTTTTTGAAGATGACAAACATTTCCTAACTATGAAATAAGGAAATATAAAGCATGTGAGTTTCATACCTGAAAATTTACCTTTTGTAACCATTTATGTTTTGCAAGTGAGTGCTGGCCAAGATGTGATGAAACTCATTTATATTTTTGATTTTTATATTCTTTCTCCCCCTTTGTCATTTCAAAAAGATATCCAAGTTGAATGTTTTATTTTTCTTCTCCCCCTTAATATAATGCTTCCCCTTAATTAGATATCCTATTAGAAACATGGATTTTTATCTAATTTATCCTCAATTTGTTTCTCAATCATTTGCAAAGGATGTTAAGCCTTGAAATGATATGAGATTCCTTTAAGCATATGATGAATGTATATTGATTTCTCATGAATCAAAGGATGTTAAGCCCTAGATTAAATGAGAATCCTTTAAGCTTAGATTACATAAAAATGTCTCCATCCAAAAGCCCTATTTTGGGTAGAGAATTCCTGTAAATACAAGATACCATTTTCAATAAATTCATAAATTTCTTGAAAATTTTCAGCTACACATAGTGATTACAATATTTTTGTAAGCTTCTTTAATCAAATGGTCAAAGTTTTGATAATCTCCCCCTTTTTCTTATGCTTTGCTCCCCCTTAGATAGATATCTCAAATGAAAGTTTGAATACTAAGCAAATATATAAGATGTCCAAGATTTAACAAAGATGTATGCAATTTATGTTAATCTGGTAAAACAGAAACCAGTCGGTCGACAGTTGCTCGACCGACAATGTTCTCGGTCGACTAGTTGCTCGACCGAGAATGTTTCTGGAGAACTGTTTTGCATTTGGAACTTCAATTACAATTGTAATAGTTGCTTGTTGTAATTATTATTCCCTTCAGTTGTTATGCTCTTACAATAATGAACTTATGATCCATATTTTGAAGATGTCTCATATGCCAAAAAAATAACCATGTGAATCAAAAAAAAATGACAAATTTCATTCAATAGCATGAAGAAAATTACAATCATATAGAATTTGACTAATCATTTTTATTACAACTAGTACAACTCCAACACTTTACAGGAAAGATTTAAGAATTACATCGATGTCCGGATCTTTCCCAAGGAATGGCTCGGCTCCATAATATTTGACCAGAGTTTGCCAATCTAAAGCACCTGTCATAGCTAATGCATATGCTTCCAGAAATGTGGGAACTCGGTCAAATCGGAAGTGAGCAGCTATATCTTGCAATTGTATGGAGGAAAATTGAGTATGTGCAAGATCCATTGATGGTGGAGGTGGAGGTTGATAGTAGTTGTATGAAGGGTTAAATGGGTGGAGCATGCCAGGATTTAAAGAATGCGGATATTCATCGGTTTCAGCAGGAGAAAGATTTTGCATTCTTTGATTTAAGTATGTCATGGCATGATGGGTATAGTTGAGTTGGTTACTAAGATGATATTGGGAGCCAACAAGATAAGTGAGAGTATTTTGGATGGGATCAATAGAAAGGTTAGTAGGAGGAGGGGGTGGTGGTATATCTTGATGTGATGATTCTCCTTCTCCTCTAGCCCTTTTATGACCAAAGTCAATCCCCATCTTCTCTACAGTGTTCTTACTTATCTTTGGTGGTCTACGCTCCCATATGTATCCCATATCTTCAATGTTTAACTTAAGACAATGTTGAGTAATCTGGCATACAAAATCGGCATATGGTGGATTGCCAGAAAACTCAAGCATATTTTTAAGTATTATGCGAATGAAGTTGATGGGAATTTCTTTTATGATAGCATAAATTAGACACATACGGAAAATAGGAACCTCGGATTTATTGGCTCGTGGATGTATGTTGGTGGAAACAATGAGTTTTACTATTCTACATGCAGGTTTTAGGTTTATTGCATAATAGGTTCCCCTATCTTCATGACAAGTGGTATTGGCTTGAAATATGGCTCTTTTTATATCACTAAGGCTAGTGGAGTGGTCATCATTGGAAAATAAGTTTATTGGATTGCCGGTGGTAAGATCAAGGAAATCTTGATATTCATCTATATCAATTTCTAGCATGTCAAGAATATCCCCTTCGGAAAATTTAAAACTATGCCCATTGACCATGGTGTAGAAGAATGTGGTTTCATTTTCGGTGTGGGATAAGAGATTGGCATAGAATTCATTTACTACCTTAATGGAATAGGAGGGAAAGGATGGATTGATGAAGTCCTTCAGCTTTTGTACTCCAAGGAGATGCTCCAGGTCGACTATGTTGATGAAGTCCATCACTTCGACCGGGCGTCAGGGAAGAGGAGCTTTAGAGGAAAGCCGAAAGTATCTATCTCCAGCATCTCCGTCGACGAAGGCGATGTCATTGATGATCGTCAGTGGCGGAGTGGCTTCCCGATCTTCTCTTCTTTTTCTTCCAGCAACTTTCTTCTTCCCACGGACGGCTGATGATGAGGCCATTGTGTTTGGAGAAGAAGCAAGGAAGATTTGAGGGTAAGAATGCTGAAGGATTGCACGAAATTGCACTAGAGATGGACTATGGAGGCAAGGAAATGCAAGTGTGAGTAAGTGGCTTGTTTTTGCACTTATTTATAGAATTCCAGCGACCGGGTCGGTCGACGACTCGTCGACCGAGCGTCCGCAACGGTCGAGTTGCAGACGCGCCACTTGGTCCTCCAACGGTAAAGAAAACGGTCATAACGGTCGGGTTGCAACGGTCATATCCAACGGCTATTTCTCGGTCGAGCGCTTGTCGACCGACATTGTCTCGGTCGAGCACTCGTCGACCGATAGTTCGTCCGATACTGAGTCTGTTTAGAATTTGTCGGTCGAGTGAGATGGGCTGACCGAGTGGTTCTCGGTCGATGAAGTCGTCGACCGACAGACTTACTGAGTTCAATTTTTGACTGTATTTTAATGCAAATCATAGAACATTTTTGTAGAGCACATATATGTAAATTCCAAGGGAGTAATAATATTTAAGGCTTCTAATTACTACAAATGATTTTAAGTTTTGATTTTAAAAATATGCTAAGATTAAGTTCAATAAAATAATGTCCAAATAAACAATTTTTATCAAAGTTTATTTTAGGTCGCCCTTGATTACGACCATGGCGCCCCTTGGTCAAATTTTATTTTAACCAAGAGGCATATTCTGCAGGTTTCCAAAAATATTCATACGTGGAGAATAAGTTCTGCAGATAGCTTACGAATATCAATATGAGGCTCATTAAAGTGTACAAATTATGAGAACTTAGTAAGGGCATCAAATATGATGAAGCATATTCAAGAATAATATCTATTTGGATAGACTAATTCAAATATGATGAAGCATATTAAGTGATGTTTAGCACAATGAGTATTTTCAAAAGTCGATTTGAAACATTTTAATCATTGCAAGTATTTCTAAGAGATAAATTCGCAATAAGAGTATGATTAAATAGGATTTTTCTTTAATCTAAGCATGATCCATATAATCTTTCAAGAATAATTTTCATACAGAAAAAAATTTTCATCAGCGCAAACAAAAGCAGTGATATGCTCGGTCTACAATTGCTCGACCGACATTTTCTCGGTCGACAACTGCTCGACCGACCATGTTTCTGGAAACTGTTTCAGAAATCTATGCAATAAAGGTTGTATTTAATTCAATTCTTTCGAAGATCGGTTTGAGATAAAAACATATGGATATCAGAGTGATATCATAATCAAATTTATTATAAATTTGTTATCCCTATATGTTAAGTTGAGATAGACAAAAAGATGTGCAAATTTTGAGACTTTGGACATATCTCAACTTAGTCTAATCGAATCAATTTGGGGATTTTGGAACCCATACCATTTCATCATTCTTTTTCTTGTATGGGCATGAGAAGGAGTAATGTCCAAGACGTGAACAATAGTGGCAACATATAGAATCAACCTCATATCTCTTTCTATGATTTTGGTCTAGGTTGTTCTTTGGTATAAAAGTATATTTGCCTCTATGTACATTCATGGATTGACTTGCTTGTGTCCTTCTCCAACTAGGTTGTTGATAGGATTTCTCCTTAGGCTTATAACCTAGTCCTCTTCTCCCTATTTGATGATAGGAATTTTCTAATATTTTATCAAGGATTCCATTGTTGCTTAACTTACTAACTTCTTGTTGCAATTTAACGATCTCATCCATTCTTTTCTTGATATCTAATTTTGCTTGATCTAGATTGGATGATAACATATTTCTTTCTTTCACTATATTGTCATAATCTACATGGGTGCACAATATAGGTTGTTTTTTAATATCATTTAACTTTGCAAGCAATTCAGTCTTTTCTTGACATAGAAGATCATAGTTAGTCTCTAGAGTGAAAATTTTCACTTCACTATTACTTAGAGATGATTTCAAAGTACGATTGTCAGACATAATGCTATCTTTTTCAAAACCAAGAGTATTCAATTTAGCATATAAATCGTCATTTTCGGATGTAAGCTCAAGAAGTCTAGCATTTAGATCATCATTTTCTTTATTTGATTTCTTTAATTTCTTTTTGTATTCAACATATTTGTTATGTGTTTCTTCAATAATAGTAACTAACAAGCGCTCAAAGGAGGGTACATCTTGAACTGGATCAACTAGAGAAGAGAAGAGGCAAGAAGAAGATAAAGTAGAATGGAGTGACTCCATTCAACCTACCAGCACACCCTGGTCATCTCACCATTTCTGGTCAGCTCATGCCTCGAGATCTAATTGTTACATGTTGCCATCTGCTTCCTGGTCAAATCATCCGGTCCTCACTTGCTTATCCTTATCAACGTTCCTTCGTGATGTTGATCTGCTGTCTCGAGGGTCACCACATTGATCCGAACTCCAAAACAAGCTTCCAGCTTGTGGGTTCAAGGTCAAGGATGATATTGAAAACCTCTAGAGGGGGGGTGAATAGAGTTTTATAATGATTTTAAAGTAATTTAAACTCAAACAACCAAAGTAAAGATTTAGAAGAGGAACACAGGTGTTTAGAGTGGTTCCACCTTAGCAAATACTAAGGAGTCAGTCCACTACCCGGTTGCTTACCCAACCGGGATTTTGAAAGTACTAAATTTTATTACCTCTCAAGGATGTTACATAAAATTTACAATACTTTCTAAACACCCTTTGGACAGCCTTCACCTTGAAGTAGTCTTGCCAACCTCGAAGCAGCCTTCCTTGAAGTAACTTCAAGCTCCCCCTTGAAGTAGCCTTCCTCCCGAAGTAGCTTCCCGTCAAGACAGCCTTCTGAAGTAGTCCAAAGTCTTCCTCTTCACCACGAAGAGCTTCACCCTCTCCAATCCGCAGCCTCCTACCTGGAGTAGCAAGGAGAGTACAAGTAATACAAGGAACAAGAAAGGAATAAAAGAAAATACAACTTATCCTTGTAGCTCAAGGCTTGATTTCCCTAGATCAAGCGTTTGGATTTTCCTAGCCAATATGATGGACTTGTGATTGCTAGGGTTAGGAAAATCTAGCCTATAGGACGAGCTTGAGCTAAAGGGAAAATGGCCAATTGATCACAAAGCTCAGTTCACACAGATTGCACAAGAGGGCTCAAGTATTTTCTCAAGTATATCAAGTGTAAGAAGTGAATTCTAGTGTCCTATGGCTTGTCCTATTTATAGGAATGGCCTAAGTATGCTTAAGGACGTTCTAGACAACTTCTAGGGGTTTCTAAGTGCTTAACTAGCCGTTAGGTACAAAGTTGTTGCTTTAACAACGGCTAATTACTTTACTCTGCAGTTTCTGTCAGAGATCGTCTCGGTCGAGGGATGGTCGACCGAGACACCTACTCGGTCGAAGTTTTGTCGACCGACAGGCTCTCTGGATTAACGTTCATTTGCAACTGCCAACTACTTTGTCTGTTGTGTCTAACGGCTACTTTGGATCTTTCTCGGTCGAGGAGTTTGTCGACCGAGAGTGTCTCGGTCGAGGAGTTGGTCGACCGAGATAGATCCTGTTTTAAGATTTCAAGTTAGGCATTAATTATGTGTGTGAGTGTGCATAGGTGATCCTATTGAATGGATGACTAAGGTGTTTAGCTAGGGAAAATCCAATGCTTGATTTACATGCGATTCTAAGTACTTGTACATTATATTTCTGTACAAGTTTTTACAATAATTACATTTGCATGAAAATATAAATACTTCTTGTTGAGTTTCCCTTATAGGTTTGTCATCCTGCACACTCAAGTAGCTCGTTAGAAAAATAAGAATGAAATGTTTGTCATAATCAAAACAAAGGGATTTATCATAATATCCAATTTATCCAACAGATATATCCAGACGGTTCACCATCTTACTTCTACAATCTAGGCATCTTGATTCTCAACCCCTTCTCAGACGACATGCTAAGAGGATCCTACCGTCATCATCTATCATAGACATCTCCATCTTGGAAACCAAAGTCCAAGATCAGTTGATACTTTTCGAAGTATCCAAATAGTGATCACTTCAAAGCCACACATATCAAGTGATACAAGGTCCACTTGACTGCCACTCCCTTGAAAGGAAGGGATGCAAAGGAACAAACTCCTCCCATCAACCCATCAACATCTATGGCTTCATATCAAAGGGGAGGATATTATCACTTTCTTTGATCCTTACATGACTTTTCCAACCGTTTAAGCATCGATAAACCTTGTTCCATCTGGTTTCATCATGTTTCTTCTTGGTTTCCTTGCACTCAACATAGAAAACATCAAGACCATTATTTGTTATTATTCTTCTTCTCTTGTTTTCGTTTCATCATAATCATGATTATTTACTGATCATAACATATTTTTGTTTTCTCTTTGTGAAAAAGATCATTATTCTTCACATATTCTTTATTGAACAGGGATCATCTCCCTTGTTCTCTTTTTCCTATCACGAATTTGCACTTTATACTTTCTCATTTTTGCTTACGTTCATTGGTTGGTCTGAGATTATCTCAGGTTCCATTTTGTTTACTTATCACTTGTTCTTCTCTTTCTCCTAACTTTATCTTTGCTTACAGGTGTTTTCTTCATTTTGTGTAAGTTTTACGCTTTAACTTACCTTGTTATCACAGGTTAATATGTATTTTATCATGTATATCTCTCGAGATTACGGTTTCAAGAACTTATCTCATCATATTCTTATACGGATTTAGGTTTCATAGAACCATTACTTCCTCTTTTGATTGTCAAGCATCCATGTATTAAGGAGTTATGGTGCATTCATTTACCTCTTTAATAATATGATGAAGGTATTAACATCATATTTCCTGACTTGTTATGCCCTCTAGATTGTTCCAGAATGACTACTTGATCAGAGTAATCAAGGAGGAAACAATCTAAGTCTCCACACTTACCTATGTCTTCAATATTTGAATACCTGGCCAGGGCATCCAAGTACTGAGATTAGGTAGTATGCACCATATTTTATGTCACAGTCCAACCTTAAAAACCATCCTAATCCTAGTCCTAGTGTCCCTATAGACTCGATGAACCTAGAGCTCTGATACCAAACACTGTAACACCCCATCCACAAAAAAACACGATTACATGCAAACCAGCAGATTACCGAAAATCATAGGAAATTAAAACCGATTTACAGCCAGCACCACAATATGAAACATATAATATTTGAGCCAACACTTTTCATTTCATAATATCTTTTCAGGGTGCTACAACATAATTTCCCATCATCTCTTTACATGAAATAATTGTTTGTCATGTTGCTTACATCAAGATACATATTGAAATCCGTACATCGATCATTATACAAGAAACATCGAAAAGCTCTCCCGAAGACCTAAGTGTATAGGGAAGAAACATAGGACTCTACTGCTAGACACTATCTATACCACAGAGTATGATACCTCTGCATCTCATCTATAGCCACATGATCTTCATCTCGCCAGGCACGTCCACCTAAAAAGGATTGTTAACCAGTGGGGTGAGACACACAGTCCCAGTGAGAAACATAACCCTCTATCAACTTTATTAGATCATAGATAACTGATATAAGTATATTATAAGAGAAGCATACTGAGCAGGGCTAATCTTACCACCAATCTTACCAAGATATTTATGAGGCCTATAACTAGGTACTCTTTATGGAACATGATTGACAAGATAAGCTTTATAAGAACTCTATATAAGATTCATATGATAAACTGTAGATTATAACTAAATCAACTATATAAACAAGGCCTCAACCAATGTTCTGTATTTTCCCCAAGCAGGATACTATACGGATTGATTACGAATTATTATGCCCTGAGGAAGTGAGTTGTACCGCTCAATTCCAACCTTCGGTTGTGAAGCCCAAAGCCGGTGCCATACAAGGTCAATGGATGATCCAGACTCCACAACCTCTCCTCCTTGTGGTCAGTGCACGATAACCAACAAAGTGGCCTCAGCCACAGGGTCAGTCCCGCAGGCTGCCCTTTCTCTAGCCTGACTTGGTACAAGTCTCAGCACTAGTATACATCTGAGCCACGGGCCAAATCACCATGCTCCTGAGCCATGAACGCATTCATGCTCTATCACATTGAGCCATGGGCATGTTCACCATGCTCTATCACATTGAGTCATGGGCCTGTTCATCATGCTCTTATACACATCTTGAGTCTACAACCACAGTTGCATTCTAATCCTCTTGTTTTTGGCTAGGAGAAACCCTGCATATTCAACGATATGCGCTCTGGGTTAATCCCGCAGGAGAACCCTTTTCACCATCACCTAATTACTGATGATGATGGATCTATGGCCAGGGCAAACTACATGAGAGATTCATCTGTAATTAGTTAATGTATTTTAAGTAGATTGTTGGGGCAATCAAGTTGTATTAAGCAACCACATATAAAACATGAACAACATTAGATTCATTACATTGGTGTTATATTGCTACTGCTATTTCCATTGCCCTCAATAATCATCACATTGCCATGGGATATAAACCCCTCACATCATCTCATAGAGCTACTGCCTCTCAAGGCTTCATCATTACACATCATCATGGGAAATCATTCCCTGAGTTCATCACATTACACTAGTGCCTCTCAAGGCATCATCAACATCATTAGGGAATATCAATCCCTCATGTCATCACTAGAGGATCACACCTCAACATGACTTTCTCATAATACTGATGATATATGTTATCTCATTAACAAGACATATCATTATTACTTAGATATTGCACATGTATCAAGTGCTATACAAAGCACATATTCATATAATCACCATAGATCTTACTTGGCTATGAATTCAATACACCTGCATGGTTAGCTTGCATAAGAAAGAGATAACTAGATCACCAAACATAGAACATAGATCTTAGATAACATATTATGATTATCATGCTATCAAGAATTTAGGTGCACAAGATTGGAACAACATCCATGTTCATAGCTATGTCTGTAGTCAATTTATATTATTGTTATCAACTGTGAGCATCCAACATGCCCCATATCTCATGAACATATCTTTGATTATCATGTCATCAAGATTAAGGTTTATAGCATTGGAATATTCTTCCATCATCATGAACATATGCAGATTAATATCATAGCTGGTGTATAAATCAACACATACTACTGTTACCACATCATGGGTATCCCATCATACCCTATATCTCAAATCATAGGTGCATCATCCTTTAGGATTAACTTTAAGGATCATACACCATGATCCACCATCCAACATAATCAGAGGTTCATCTATCATTAATCATAGTTAGCCACTATACAAGGGTTCACAACCTATCTTGTCATAGCTTCAACAATAACAAAGGTGTACATTCATGATAACGTACATAGGGGTATCGAGTTAGAGCACAACCCTCACCAAAAGTGTCGCATACCCTCACCAAAACTAGGTAGCGACCGCAAACCCTCACTAAAGGGGGTATCGGATAGAGTACCAACCCTCACCCAAGGTTGTCGGCTACAAGCATGTCATACATTCTTGCACAAAGGGGGTATCGTGCCAACTAGGATCTATGGTGTGTCGTGCAACCTGATCCAGAGCTGTGTATCGTGCATCCATGCAAGGTCGATATCAGGTAGCCAGGTGCAAGGGCGCGTGTTGCGCAACACATGGGTGTCACCTATCACCCAAAACCCTACCGCCCATTAGGGTTAGGGTTTCATACCGGGCAACCCTCAACCCCATATCGGCCAAGATCATGGCGCCCAACAAGCACACCCACTTGGTTAACACATCAAGATACTCAAGGGGCTCTCATACCACCTAAGGTACACTACTTCAATGTTGCCATGACGCCCATGGTACCCTATCGTCCAACTAGGGTTTGAGACCCTATAACGGCTAAGACACTGTATTGTCCATTCCTCACTTGTATGTCTAGGGTACCATCCAAGCTCCACACATGTAACGGCCAAACCTCAACTCTAAAGCCATCCAAGATATCAAGCATATACTCAAGTCCAAAGGAGGGAACATGTATCGGGTAAGGCATATCGGTAGGGATACTTAGTCTCACCCAAAAGCTTACTCAAGGGTAGGGCTCTCATCCAAGAGTATCATTCAAAGAACCTCATGGCTACATCTCCCAACATCATATCAGTGAAGGATCAAGGTGTGAATCATAACACTCAAAAACACCTTATCGGTCAACTAGGGTTAGGGAAACCCTATCATTCAAGATTCCATGTCTGGCATCTAGGATTAGGATCATCCTATCGGCCAAAGCAAGCATATCACCCCAAACTAGGGTTAGGGAACCCATATCATCCAAGGCACTACTTCTAGGGCTATCGCCCACCCAAAGGATTAGCTTATCAATTTCCTAAACCACCAAGGGGATCACCACCATAATTCCCAAGATATCATCCAAGGTTTCAACCCCAAGAGCATGTCATGCAACAAAGGTAGACCATCAACTCACCACTAAAGACCAGTATTTCATATCGATCAAAGGTCCATCTAGGTATCAACCACCCATATCATCCAAACCCTAAACCATAGGGTAGGAAAAGGATATTGGTCACCACACCATATCATCCAACAATACCAAAAGTTGGCTCACCTCTCAACAACCAAGTGAGAGGGGTCATGCACAACCTTTAGCATAATGATCAACAAGGGTATAGCAACACCCTATCGGCCAACCAACTCAACCTAATGTCCAAACATCTAGACCATAGGTTCACCCTTCATCAACCAAGGAGAGAGAGGGGTTTTGCCCAAGCTACAAGAGCATGGCTCACCTCCCAAGTCCAAGGGGTATCGTTCATGTCCCAACAACCAAAACAAGACCTAACGGGCAAGGCACTATATCGTGCAACCATTGTATCGTGCAGGCACCCTATAGGGTGGTTCATCTTCAACCTCAAGTCGCCCAAAACCATTAGGAACAAGATAAACAAGAATAAGACAGTAATAAAACGTGACCATTTCCATTATATTAGATCCCAAATTCCATATATAAAACTATCATGGAGAAAGGTACCAAATTAATTACAAGAACCAATATGTGCACATAAGAAGGGTGAACATAATAGAGATAATTAAGAGTTATGTAACCCACCTTAAGAGGATCTCCATGAAAGGCATCAAGCTTCTTGGTCCAAGCAGCAAACCCACGTTCCTCTCCAAGAACATCACCCATCCAAAGCTCCAAACATGCCTTCGGTACCATCATCATCACCTCAAGAAACAAAGGAAGAAGAAGAAGAAGATACCATGGTTATGTATAGCTCAAGAAGAAGAAAAGAGGGGAAATAACCACGGCCTTGCCTTCTCACATAAAGGGCCTAACCATGGCCGATAGGGGAAGAGGAAGGTGAAGAAGGAAGCACAAGGAAAAGCTAGCAAAGAAGCATGACTTACCAAGGTCAGATCTTGAGCAAGGAGTTTCCATGGCCAAGGAGCTCGCCCCTCCATGCTCCATGGGAGTCTTCCTTAGCTCCCAAAACTCCCATGCTCATCCCATACAGGTAGGGGAAAGAAGGTGGCCGAAAGGGAGCACTTGGTCAAGGAGGAAGGGAGTTATATACACCAAGTAAGAGAGGGGTAGCAAGGGAGAGGTGTCATAACCACATAAACCAAGGTGCCACTTGCTCTTACACTTAACACCACATGTTGTCACCCTAGAAGCTCATGCATGGCCTGGTAATACACTCTAAGATGTGTATCGTGTAGCTAGGAAACTGCCATGGCCGATACACCCCTCTTGGGTGACATACCTCCAAGCCCTAGCCGATATACAAAAGGACAAGGTGGCATATGTGACACATATATGTTATAAGGACCATATAGAGAATTCACTCCTCATCTAACAACCAAACAAGGCACCCCAGACTCCATCCTCATCCTAGGTGATGCCAAATAGAAGCAAGAAGACTCTAGAGCTGATAAATTGCATATTGACCCTCCACTTTGGGTACTTTGCAATTTACACCAAAACTAGCACATAAAGCACAAGCATCAACCAACCAAGCTCAAACTTGGAACATAGGTCCTCCACAAGGTGCCCCACATCATCATTATATTTCTAATGATGCAAGAGAACTAAAGGCATTCTCTACATGTGACATATTGCAATATAACGCCTTACTTTGGGTAAATTGCACTTTGATCCAAAACAAGCAACAACATCCAACGGGACCAAACTGGAAACATGAGATTGTCACATGATATCAAAACATCTTAAGAGATTAGATTAAGGTTCTAAACACCTTTCATAAGCAAAACAAATAGGGTTAGCCCAAAACTTGGGTCAAGGTCCTTACAATTACTATCCCCATCTTCTTCTTCCTGAATGCCTTCAAGTGAAAAGGATGAGTTCCTTTTGTACTTTTCTCCGTCCTTATCTTGAGTGTTGAAGAATTGGATTTGTGCTTGACCTCAGAACACTTCATGGATTTGCTTTCATCCTTGGACTCAAATCTATTGATCACCATCACGGGTTTTCCCTTCTTCATCCTTGCTTTGACATGAATCAATATACAAAGCAAATCTGATATCAGTCTAGCCAAATTATTCACATGATAACATGTAATAAAGTGGCTATATGATTCTGGCAATGATTTCACAATCATATTTGTGGCCATATCTTCACTCAAAGAGAATTCCAGTTCTTCAATATGATACACATGTCCAATCATATCAAGCACACGTTCTTCTACTAAGTTTCCTTTTGTTAGCTTACACTCAAAGAGCGCCTTTATAAAATTGTCCCTTTATTGTTTTGTGAGATTATGGTTCACTTTCTAAAGATGTGTTACCATCTCAAGAATTCCCATGTCCTCACATTGCACATGAAACTCATAGTTCATGTAATTTAGCATAAGGTACTTTGTGTCCAAGGCATCATTGGCATGCTTCCAGTAAGCATCCACTTCAGCCCTAGGCGCATCAGGAGTAGGTATTTTTGTCATGATTTATCAAGGACGTAGAGCTTGTACTCTCATTGAGAACCCTTCTCAAAGTTCAAAACTAGTCATGGAAATTTGTCCCATCAAGTTTTTCCTTCTTTAGGACCGATCACAATACAAATTTGTTTGTCATTTGATTCTGCAAGAGAGAATTTGCATTGTTATTTTTTTTATTTGATTTGATTTTATAATTTGATGATATCAATTAAGTCTTTAATTAATTATCACTTCCAATATTTTATTCAAATTGATAGCCCTCACATATCAATTTAGAATATTGTAGCGTACTATATTCTAGTGGGCCAAGATCCAAAATAATTCAACTATTACCCGGCCAACACCAGCGTCCATAGTTAATTATCAAGGTAGGCAACTTCTTCCAATTGCATCATATGCAACTCTTGGATAGATGAAATGCAAAACTCCTTGCCATAATCATTTGCATGCTTCTGGTGCTTAATCTCATTAAGACCAAACAGTTAAGCCTGACCCAGAAATCAACATGATAATGATGCACCCCACTTGGCAGGACTACATCATTACCATCACACTTGCACAAGATAGACAACACACCACCCCTAGGGTGCCCACACTTATTCGATCAATATTTTGTGTGTGTCCCTTTTAGAAAGCATCTCATACTCCATATTAAATTAAGGGAGTTTGTATTTATAAATACATATACTTTATCCAATCACCACATATGTAGTATGCATCATATGCATGCTATATCCCACAATAAAAAACATACAGTAAATAGACGTGATGGTTATGGCTAGCCTAATGTAATTCCCTGAAGCCACAAGAAATTACCACAACTTAGGGTCCGCATCACATATAGAACCATGTTGTTGATGAAGATCCATGATCGACAATGTGGGTTGATCGGTTCAACCATTAAAACGATCGGCTCGCCTCCTGGCCGATCGTTTGGTCATCTTATCAGTCATCTAGTCCTACTGTCCACCATATAATGGCTGCTCCAGCTAATCAGTCGGGTCCACCAGTCGATTGGTTCATCTCATCCTCATCAATCCTCTTAGGTCCTCCATCTAGTCATCTCGCCTCCAATACGATCATCTGGCTTTGTCTTTCTTCATCATCATAACATGAAAGTAAATCATCATACTGTTACATGATTATTGAGAAATCTCACATTACATTCAAGGGGAGCAAAGGTAGGAGAGAATTTAAACTTTTATATTTGGAAGATAAGATAGATGCTTAGTATGCAAATCGAGGTAAATAGGATAAATCAACCACACAACCATGCACAGACAATTAGGGTTATTGGCCAAAACTACGCCACACATCCACCATCAAAACTCACTTTTAAGACGACACATGTAGATTGCATATATATATATATATATATATATATATATATATATATATATATATATATATATATATATATATATATATATATATAAGTTTGAGAGTGTGCATGGTATTTGGTTGGACATAATTATTTCCATCGCATGCAATAATTAAATGATAAAACCAAATTTCCGATCATATTGATTATCCCAAAATATAGTAGATTGACGTGGCTCTCTGATACCACTATAGGAAAATATGGCCAAAGAATAGGAAATGGAAAATACATTTTTTTACTACCATATTCCTCATAAATAGCAGACCTTGTTAGTAACTATAAGATGGGAAGGATGGTTTTGAGGATATAGCTGGTCCCATAGCAAGTCCGGAAACATCTCCTCATCGTTCTAGTCATGCAACACTTGTAGTTGCACTGGGACTCATATGTAGTAGTTCCTGGTCTCCATCACAGACAGCGGACTTAGATGGTGTCTACAATAGCTACTCCATTGACTGTAGGATGACGTTGTCCCCCTAGCAATGGGCAAAGTCCACCTTGCCTCTATGTAAGTCCACACAGACCACCTAGAACTCCTATCATCCTACTAGAACAAACAGGAAGGAGTTATCCCTCCCACAGGTATACTAATCACTAACTTGCTCTCCCACAATTGTTCCCCCTTGCTATCCCTCGCTTTATCAGGTAAGACTTGCTCGAATTCTCTAGATTATCACAACCAAAGAAGACAAACAATTGTTAGAAACAAACAATTGTCTGAGAAGCCCCCAGTACTCCTCTATTTATAGGAGGGGTTAGGGTCAGGGTTTCCAATCTGTGTGAGAGTGGAAAGGACCAGAAGATCATGAATTTTCACAACCTAGGAGCACCGATCTGGTCAGTTGGCAACCAAACGGGTCAGTTCACACATGAGTCGATTGGTTCTCCATGTGAACCACTCATTTTTCTTGTTTCCTAATCACATATGAATTTGACAATCTGTTTCCAATTAATGCTAAATATTAATTCCTTGCACCAGTCAAATTGAGCAAGTAAAATGCGCAACTTATCTCACAAATTTGGGAAAGTCATTAGAACCTTCAATTGGAACGATCGAGCTGATCGCTTCACTAGGTGAAACAATCGGCTCACCCTACCTAAGCCGATGGGTTCACCCAACAAGCCGATCGGTTGGTGCCCTTATTCATGCATAACTCAACCAATTCAATTTCTAATCATCTTGACACTCCAAGTGGTCATTTCATCACATGAGTCGATCGCTTGTGAGTCCAGTCAGTTGATTTGTTATTTTAATTGATTACATAAACACTTTAGTAATCAATAAAATAATCATTCAAGATCAAACTCCTCTTCTAGGTCATGACCTATGTGTGTGACCCTATAGGTCCCATATTACGTTGGCAGTGGATGTCCATAACAACTTATGACATCACAAGCAATGAGTGGTGCCTAGTCACAAATCATTGCTACCCAGTAAATGGAACGTTCGAGAATAAATTCAACCTAAAATCTATGTATGGTGTTATAATGTTTGTATAGTTCCTTTGTCTCTGATATCCAAATTGAACTCAAGGCATGTAGTAGTCGTCCCCATCAACATTCAGTCTTTTTTCTTGAACTAGAGCAGTCTGTCTGAGATATATGTAAGCTCAATATTGCATATGGACTCACAAGTGCATCGTCATTCACTTATCAGTCTCGCTAATCAAGAGGCCTAAGATATCATACTCCAATAGGAGGGACAAATCCCATCTACATCACTCACAGTCAGTCCCCATGTGCCACAATCACCCAATCATCACCGTTATCACAACCCTTATTCATGATTACGTTTGATGATGTCAAAGCATACTGAACGACATGTGATGAGTGTAGTGACTTCAAGTCTAAGAACCATAATCACCACCAACACTATGAGATATGACTATGAATACCTTTGTAATGGATTCCATGTGTCAGTCTCGTGGTGGGTCTGTCTGATACACTGTTCTCTAACATGTATCTATGATTGGTTTGATATACCATATCATGACTAATGAGATTATGTCATCAACCAATACACACTCTAGTCTTATGTGTTGTTGTTGTCTATCTGCCTTCCACAGTAACAACTGACCATGGACATAATGAGAGTGCATAAATAATCTTATCATCTGTGTGATATTATTGTTCAAGTTACAGACTTGAAGACATACATCATTGAGATATATCATTCTCTAGATATTTATTATGTTACATCATTATCTCATAACTGAATTAAATAGAATAAATTGGAATCTTGCCCTTATTTATTAATTAAATCATTTACAATATACCATTTCAATCATCATATGATTGGCTCTCTAGGCATATATACCAACACATGAATTCTCTATCTTATGTATTTAGGAAATTGATGCTTACCTTACAATTTTTGGAGGCAATTTTTTCCCTTAAAAATTGTAGTTCACAAGTTATCTATGACGTTGGTCTTTGTAATATGTAAGTGACATTATAGAAAAAACGGTACCCGTATCTTTTGTAAATTAGTGGGACTTGACCAATGGTGATGGGTGTGCTCAAGAACTGATGTTGTTTATTCTATGGTGTCAGTTAGTCTATGGAATCGATGTTGAATATAGTGACATTAGAGGTTAGAAATTTACTAGTGCTACCAATGATTATCTATATGAATGATGTGAGAATGAGAAAGGAACATGTATATCATACATTATGTATTGTTGGGATTCTTGTTATAATGAGTGTCTTTCTTTGTTAATCCTAATTTGATTCATTTCATTCTCTTTGAATGAGAAAATCTATAAACAATAAATTATGAACCTCAATTCTCTTTATGATGGAGAGGATTAACAAGTGAAATGGTGAATACATCTAGTAAAATGCATTGAACACCATGAATTTCCTCTGGTCTCCATATTGGGGAAATAAAACAAAATTTCTTGTAGTAATATAAATTTATGAGAAGGAGTTATTGAATGCAGATCGATACCTTGAAAGTTAGACCATCTGAAATTAGAAGTGATTCATATATCGTGATTATGGACCTAAATTCTTTACTGTGAAAGCCTATGTCCCAAAGGAATATATTCTGATAATAGGAAACTATGGGACATGAAAAATATTATAATATGTGTTATTTTCTTCTATTTGGTCCTAACATATGTACCCGAGGCGAGGATATCCTAGTTGGAGGATGAAAGTCCTAATTTTATCTCTTTAGGAGACCCTATAGTGAACTACAATGTTGTTGTAGATCTCTTAGAGTGGCCAAATGAAGCTAGGATAATGATTGTTAGTCGCTAACATGAGAATCAGGTGTGATGACTTCTACTTGTTACGGTATTAGAAAAAAATTCATAGAAAATGAATAAAACATGACAAGGAATATGACATGAATGTTTGTTATATACCTCTCACTTCTAGTTGATAAATCTATTGTATTTGAATATGTTTCTTATATGTGAATATCTATTAATATTCTATTAAATATACACTATTATATTATTCTTATTTGCCTAGTATGGAATCTTATCTTGAACTTTGACATCTACTATGGTGGACTGATATCTACTCTTGTGAGGATTTGGATTTAGTTGTTATTTGAATAAAACTGGTTGGTCGACACGTCTTATGTGGACTTTGTCTTTAGGAATGCAGGATGTTACTAGTCCTACTGGAGGGGCATCACAAATATGAGTATTAATATTTATTTATAAGTGTTTATACTTATTCTGGTTGTATTTATATCCCATATCACCCTTATAATAGAATTGCAATTATGAAATACCTAGCATTTTATAATTCATGATAAAATTGGTGTCCAATGTTTAAGGAGTTGTGAGCCTAATCTATATGAAAGCCTTATTATTATAATGGATTCTATAAATTCTAAAGTTATCTATGATACATTCAATACATGCAAGTTTCTATCAAATTCAATTACTTAACCTAATGTTGATGCATGTTATTTACTTGAGTGGGTAGTTGCACTCACTAGGGATATGAATGAGTCGCGTGATGTTGTTTCATATATGTTTTTAGATATAATGTCATAAAAAGGAGAGGGTGTGACAAATAAAATTTAAATCAAATTATTTAGTCTAAAATGTCCATGTGTCTCTCTTTCCTTGGATGGATTGTACACTTATATGTTTCTTTCTATAATGTAGTTTGATGTATACATCTTTTAAAAAAATGGTGATTTATTCATCCCGTCTCCTGGGGTTTGAACTCATGAACTCTTGGTCATACAACATAACTTTTAACCACTTGGGTGCCCAACATTGGAATAGTCTAATGTATACTAAAAAACATATGATTAATAAGATTTGAATTTTTCATAGAGTTGAATGAGCTTTCTTATTAATGAGCATTTTGGTCCATTGAGTTTGGATTAATTTATAAAGTTCCATGAAAAAAATACTCTATATGTGTTTCTTGCATACCATTTAGATTGTGTTTGTCGAGAAGCTGGTGATTTGTTTCTTGATATGGATTTAGGTTTAAGGTTTTTTGCAATTGGTTGGCATTAATGCTGATCAAATTTGAGGTACATATAGATGTATTCCTTTTGTGTTTTTAGATGTTCCATTCTCTTATATTTCCCCTTTTTGGATAATTTCCTAGATTTCTTAACACTAAAATGCTTGTATGGTCAATTATGATATTAGACTAATTTTTTAGGTAAATGAAAATTACTTGAAATCACATGTTTAAGAAATAATATCATCTGAATCCTCCATCTTAGTATCAGGCTAGCCTTTCAAGTGGAAAGTACCCACTCAATGGGGATAAAAACTCATAAATTTCTAACAATGTCTTACAAACCTTGGTATTGGTTTGTCAACAATGGTAATAAGAAGCAAAGGGTATTGCCACTCTTTTGACGTCAAGTTCGTTAACAAGATGTTGTTTTGGTTTGATGTAGAGTTTGGTTGTCGATACTACATGATCAACATTGGGAAGGCTTTTGGGGTTCTTAGAATTTATCTTTCTTATTTTCCTAAAGGTGATCTGATGTTGGTGTACTTATGAAGCACTATAATTACATGTCACATATGATGTGACATGTAATACACACACACATACATACATATAAATATATATAGCTCCTAAAAGGGCTTCTTTCCTGAGCTCAAACTCCCCAAAGGGGCTTCTTCGTCCCGAGCTTCAGATATGACATAAGTGATATCTGAACACTGATCGGGTGATATGAAAGTCAAGTGTGTATATATATATATATATATATATATATATATATATATATATATATATATATATATATATATATATATATATATATATATATATACATATATATATACATATACATATATATATATAGTGAGAGAGAGAGAGTCACCAAAGATGTTTACTGTCATTTTTAAACCTACGACGTAGCTTAATTGTATACCTATAATAATAAAAGGATGCTACCTTCTAAATTTAACATGTTGTGATATGTGACTTAGATGTAATATGATAAACAGACCATGCACGTTTCTGATGATATATATAGATGTATAACTACCTACATAATCATAAGATGAATGTATTGAACAATGCTATATGTTGTCACTTGATTAATATTTCTTATGCAATTACTTGATTTTTTATCTCTCTAATTTGATCTTAGCGCATAAGAATATTTTAATGATTTTATTCATGGTGGTTGATGGTTAGTCTAGTATAATTTTTCTTTTGGGTTGATCATCTCATCATGTCGATGGCTACTCAACATTAGGGCTGAGGTTTTTGTTAACCACGAAATTAAGTTCCACATTTTCCTTAATGGTTAGTTCACTAATCTAACCAATATTATGTAACATCAAAAACTATTTTATTATATTGGACTATGGTAATAGACATTATCAATTCATATGGTTGATCCTTTTGGGATCCACAAAAGGTTGGATTGGGTTTCATCCATTTGGTAACTTACAATGTGCAATTTTCAAGTGACTGACAACTTTTATATAAATGAAATGGACTATTAAGACAATTATTACTGAAAAATATAGTGGGACATTATTTACTTCCACTGTAATAATGTTTACTGATATAACCCCTTTTTGGATAATTAATTAATATCTATCACAAGTAACACACATAGTAGAACTAAGATGTCCTGCCTCCACTTTCAGGAACTTGTAAATTTTGTGACATAATGATTAACTAGGGTTTGATATTGTATGCTTGGGTATGGTTTGTTGTGGATATTCCTCATCAATATGATGTGATATGATTCACCATATAAATCAAGTAATCTTGCAAAAGTTTCTCTCACATAAAATGCCAATTTAAACTTTAAACTTGGTGTCAAATTATATAGTTATGTCAATTTTTGTGTAGTATTTCTTAGTGGGCGGTATGGGTCTATGTTTCCTTAATTGTAGAATTTCTATATAAATGAATTATTCTTTTTGTGCGTTTGTTTTGTTATCATAGAAAAATATTTTGTCTCAACAATGTGTGGAAATTTTACAATGACACGCATGATAGAACCTCCAATTGGTTGCAACCACAGACGGTATCTAATTGTTCTTTTTCTCTAAAAGAAAAAAGTATCACACATATGAATATCAACTATATGTTCTATGCATTATTTTTTTATTTGGTTGAAAGGAAATGTTTCCAAAAATAAAAAAAGAATTCATAAAATTCAAGATAAAATAAAAGAGTATATGGGACAACATTTTAAACAATAAATAATAAGTGTCTTATGTGGAGATATATTCTATCTAATATCATAATTGGAAAATATAAAAGAAAAAAACAATAAGAAGATCCATATACATTTGATCTCATAAGCTGCCAAGGAAATGAAATGTTGTTTTGTCTCACATCGTCATGTAATTAAACTAATGATAAAAAAACAATTTTGTTGTAAGAACAATATCAATCTATTTATATAGTAATTATATATTGCTCAAATTACTTTAACTTTTTTATGACTTTCAATTTCAATAACATGATAAAAATAGAAATTTTTGAAAAGAATGTATACATTTCAATAGGATGCATAAATTAAGATGAAAGAAAAAGGTATACATGATAACATTTCAAACACTACATAATAACTACCTTATGTGGAGAGGCATTCTACATAATATCAAGATTGAAATATGTAAAAGAAAAAAAAATGAAAATATACATTCGTTCTCATTCGATGCCAAAGAAATGAAATGCTGGTTTGGGTCACATTCTCATATAATTCAATTAATAATAAAAAACTATTTTGTTGTAAGAATAATGTTTTTCTCTCTATATCGTAATTATTTAGAATCTCTGAAAATTTTAATGACTAACAACTTTAATAACATTATAACGATATATATTCTTGAAGAGAATGAACAAATTTCAATTCCCAATTATGTTCATTTTTATATTTATAATTTATGTGAGCACATTTTCATTGATGTTGTTAATTTTTTTCTGTGACAAAATGACATAAATATGAAATGAGCACAAATCTGAGGTAAATTGTCAGACAAGCAATAAAATTGCCATGGAAATTTTATAGCTAATCAAATTGATCGGAACTATCTAACTATGAACATGGGCACCACGAATCAATTGCAAAAAGAAATATAAGAAACCACTAGAAAATCAATCTCTAGAAGATTTTGTATCAGCCAAACTTCCCTAATTAAGTAGCCAAGTAGATAACATCCTTGGCTTTTCCATCAAACTACATCCCTAGAGCTACCCAAAATACTAAGGCAGTGTATTTCCCTCGCCAAGGCAGTGTTCATCAGATACATCATCCTATTTATCGGCATCATCATCTTCATCCTACTTTATGGGAGGATTCACATCACTTTTAGGACCACCTTTAACTTTGAGCATAGATCCCGTAGCAACCACGTTCCTCTTTTTAGGTGGTGGTTCTTATAAATGGGAGTTACGACAAAATCACAAATAAATCATGTTCCATCATAAACCAACGCTATCTACACAATGATTGGCGCCTTATGAAATTCATGTATCTTCAAAGTCCCATTTCTTTCCACGTTAGAGTCATAACCTAATGACCTTGTCTATAATATAAAATACTGAAGTAAAAATCAAGACATGAGGACCATATAGATTGATACATTGGAGCATAGGAAGTCTCCTTAAAATCAGAATCAGGATGTTGTTGTCTTATGTAAGTATTGCTACATATATAGATTTACAATGTAAGAAGTGACACTAGAGCTTTCAGTTCATATAATAAGACCACGTTCATGTTTGAATTTTGTTATTCTGGAACCATTTTCTATACATGTGATATCTATATGGCCATCAGGTTCTCGTGCGTTCGAACCAATCGAGGCGTGACTTGGAAAGTGAAAATTTGAGTAAGCAGATAGTGTTCATTGTAGTTGCAAATGCTAAAGATATTATAGGCCCCTCTGGTGTAGTATGTCAAAATCTGTACTAGAATAGAAAGGGAGTAGAAGGGGTTACATGTACCATTTTTACTCTTCATTTTTAGTTACATAGTAATGGCAAAAGTGTGATGCACTAATATGCTTTGCAGTATATTTCATCTTCCTCTATACTTTCATGCCGTTTTCATTTGTTTTGTTGCCAATCTTTAGGAACCCGTCGTGATCCAAAGACATATATTTGATATTTAAGTTTTCAATTTACAGATTAAGTATTATCTTATATTAAGGCTAGTTTGGTTGGGTATATTGGGGTGTAGTTTAATGAGTTCGCAATGCACAAATGTACATCACAGACGCTTTGTTGTCCAACTACAACCTACTAAACAGATCCTTAGATGATAAAGAGGGGGACAATTGCATGCGATTTCTTTTATTTAATTTTTATAGTTATATATATTTTTATATTCTAATAAAGATGTAAGCTTCAGTGAGAAAAAAAATTATATCTATTGTACATTTTTCCTATGTTGTTGTGTGTAGTTTTTATCAATTCAGAAGTCACCGCACACAGTTTTTTCTTTCTGAGCCTCGTTGTTAATTTGTTTCTCTAGTTGGCGTTGGCGAATGGATAAGATAGATGTGCTCAGCCTGTTCACTCTTGCGCCTGGACCAGGCCCAAATTAGAAGTTTCACGGGCTGTGCAGTTTGGTATTACACGCTTTGTGGATAGTGGTCGGTTATTAAAATAAAGATCCCCACTTGCGCAGCTGGACTGGTATTGACTGAATAAGTTGGGGAGCTTAATTATTTTGACAGCGGGCCTTGTTCTTCTAGCTTTCACGTGCCGCGAACTATTTACGCTGGCTCGGGCCCAATATCTTTGGAACTGCTTGTCCTTGGGTGAATGGTCCACCACGCTATTGCTAAGTCTGACTTTATTTACATCGGAAGACAAAGATCAACTCTGAGTCAGACCCCAAAGTGGGCCATGCTCTCTCCAAAAGAAAAATGGGGGAAGGCATTTTCTGGGTTTACCACATTAAAAAATAAAACACGGCTAGCTCCTGTTTTCCACCCCATTTTCCAAGCAAAGTAGAAGCACATATCATATTCTATAATAGTATGATTTATACTGTAGTCACTAGTCGTGCACACTAAAATATGTTAGCACGATCTCTGTTCTTATCATAGTGCGAAAGGAGATGTGGTAAAGCACAATGGCAAGGAACGGAAGACAAATCCAAGTTCACGTTTGCAAGACTGGGATGAGAAAGATCCGTGTTATGGCATCAAACCGATACATAAAAAGAGGGTACTAGACGTAGGACTTATTTGGTTGGGGTGACATTCAACACACGCAGTTCCAACCCGCTACGTTTTTCAATTCTTTACATATGATTGGATGTAAGGGGAAGACACACTGTGAAATAGAACCCCCTTCAGCGGCCAATTTATACAGTCTGATTGAGAAAAGGAACTGCGATCCTTTAAGATGCGGTTCGTTTTCCTCGTGAGCAGCTGCACCATTTTGTGCATAGCAGTATGCAAACTGCATGCAACGTCTCCTTTTTTTTACAACTTCAGCAGCCAATTTGCTTCCAACCAAACATATGCAACCGTTTGTATAGAGCTGGAACAACATTTAACCAAACACAAGAGCATGTAGTTGCAATTCATGTTTTCTGTTTTATGTTTTGCATCTGTTTTGCTGGGCTGCAAATATGCAGAACCAAACAAGCTCGTACATGCAACAAAAATGAGGCAATGACAATATGGAAATCATAGGAGAACAAATCATTTAAAGCATTCCTTCCCCTTTCTTTATAGTCGTCTATCGTCATTACCAAAAGTTCCATGCACACCATGTTGCTAGTTTAATTTTTTTTTATTAGTCGATCCAAATAACTGTAGGGCGTAGAATTCCAATTCGAGGTGCTTGTTGATTAGTTCACTACCTTGGACTGACAAATGCTATTGTGCACGAGGAGTCCAGTCCGTGTATAGAAGATGTCGTCTGTACCGTACACCTTTGTGTGTGGTCCGTGTGGATCAGGCCCCAATCATTGAGCCTATGGGTTCTTTCTTAAAATCCTTGGAAATAAATAAAGAGCTACGCTATACATTCCGCCCACCCACCATGTCATCCACCCGGTGGTTACGATGTGAGGTCAATACTGATGTATATTGGAGAGAAAAAATGTTTTGCACATAACTCTTAAATCATAACGAATTTTAGGTTGAAATAAACAACATTAGGTTCGTCATAATAAAATACTTTCTATCAAGATCAATGTTGACATACTTTGAAAAAATAATATTAGAAATATATTAGAAAATGAGAGAAGTATAAAAAAGTATAGTACGTTTTCAGGTATTGTACTCAGATTGACCATTCAGGTACAATACTTATTGCTTCTTTATTTCTTCATATTCCATATTATGTCATAAATCCATAAGTATTGTACACTTTATCTTTTATATTAATTTTTACATACATTCATAATGTAACATTTGCCAAAAATCATTTAAGGATATCTAGGGGGGAGCAGTCGGTTAATTCAGTCAATTATGGTTAATTCGGTTCAGTTAAATGGTTAATTTGTAGTTTGAGATTTTAACCGTTAACCTAACCGAACTAGTGTCAGTTAATTTATTTATGGTTAATTGGTTAATGGTTAATATCGTCGATTAATTTGTTTAACCAAATAACACTCTTTGACTAACATTGGATGAAAATTTTCATTAAATTTTGAAGCATTGTTATATTATAGTTGCATTGCACATAAATATAGTGTTGTAAGGTTCATCAAAATTTGAAAACTATATAAATGTAGACGTTTTTTGAACTTAAAGTAAAACTCTATATGAATATATATATATATATATATATATATATATATATATATGTTTAGGACGTTTTCCTTGAATATAAACTGTGGCTATTCGGTTAATTCGATTAACCAAACAGAAAATAATTTTAACCAACCAATTAATCGTTGAACCAATTAACCAAAGTAAATTAACCAAATTGTCCATATAAAATTAACCATTCAGTTTTAACCATTCGTTTAATCAGTTATTAACCAAATTATGCTCACCTCTAAGGATATATGCACATTCTACAAGAAGTACAGTACTAATAGTTAAATTTTATAATACAAAATACACTACTAGAAGTACAGTACTAACAACTACATTATATTTTTGTAAAGTATTCACATTTATAATATATATGGATGTATAATACTAATTGCCTCCTTATTTTTCACACTTAATATTTTATTACAAATCTGTAAGTACTGTACATTTTATCATTTACATTAATTTTTGTATACATTTAAAATGTAACGTTTGAAAAAAAATTGTATACAAGGATACACACATTCTACAAGAAGTATAGCACTGACAACCACATTTTGTAATATGAAGTATAGTACTAGATGTACAATATTAGAGGTTTCGTACGAGACATAACAATAATACGTGATTTGATGACATTGTTAGTACAGTATGAGACATGCCATGTATAAAAAAATGTCGATAACCACATACCAGGCCTATATAAACTAATTCACATTACACTAAAGACATACACATTTTACTATTTTATTACAATACTTTCAACTATTGTTTAAGAACAACTAATACTTAATCCCCTTCATTCAAAAGTACAATACTAAACTCATTGCTACTGTTAGCTCAATCGAATCCATAGATGAACAAGTAGCTATTGTAAAATACAAAGGTGATATACTGTACTCACGAGTACGGTACGTCTGTACTCAGAATATGTGTATAGTATCCTAAAATACATATACTATATTTCTCATATATTATTATTATTTCAAAGTATGTCAACACTAGTCTTGTTGGAAAGTATTTGTTACTAGGATTCTAATGTAATTTATTTCATCAAAAAATACGCTGCATATTGAAAATTATGGACAAAAATATTTTTTTCTCTCTTCTACTTCCCTCATCCTTTATTGCTTCAATTGTTGCTGCCAACATGATAGCAGGTGTCAGTTCTCATTCTCCAAAATTGGGTGGGCGAGCGGGTGGAAAAGTGGCTATGTCTAGAATTTTTCTAAATAAATCGAATAATGACTAACGCAACACTGGGTGGTTGTTTCCGGAAATCCCTGTGACACGTGGTGTGGTATGGTGTATGTCATGTATAAGATATTCTAGATGTCCACCATGCCTTCAAAGTTCAAATATGTTGTAATGGACTTGTTGTCTATATTGTGTCTTAGAGAATCCTTGACAATCATTTACTTAAAAATCTACCCTTTCAAAAATTAATTAAGTGTGCGTAGGACTGAGATGAAGAGGGACACATTGGGACATGACGTTCGGGACAATAGATTTGAACCTACTCACCACTGTCACAGAGATCTTCAGATTCCCACTTGTACATGATCGCGGTCTAGGAGAACTTAATAAGTTGGTGCCCCAATGATTTAGATGGTCAGATTGTAGCGGACTGCGTGATGGGCTGACCCGGTCAGCTTGCTCTTGTCTGGACCAGTATGAATTGGTTCAGTTGCTTCCTCAGGCGGCTGAGTGATGGGCTAGCCGGATCAGCTTTGTCTCGGTCGGCACCGTAAGAGTGGTGATTCATATAGGAACCCCGACGAACTAGGGGTGGAACTAGGAAGATAAATTGCAATCTATGTTCCTAAAAAATTTAAAGATAAATATATTTCTTATATAATATGTTGATAATATATTATATATTATGCATTCTGGGTAGAAATGCATAACCAATGTAGTGAAATTGGTGTAGTAGTTTGCATCTCTAATATTATCATAGAAGTCAAGTCACAAGTTTGATTGTTGTTATCAAATGTATACATTTTCATCAAAAAAATATAAAACCAAAGTTGATAGAGTGATTTATATATTTAATATTGTACAAGGGAAGTCACCAATTCCTGAATCTGCCACTGCCGCTCATGACATCTTGGAAGCGGAATCTGAAATAAAGCCTCCTAAACATATTGGAATTCATTTCAGGTTTAAGAACTTCTTGAGGATGAGAGAGCAAAATTTTTCTTGGACTAATTTTCAACAAAAAAAGAGGTTCCTTTCCAACAAACGTAGAACGGAAGCTGAGTATACAGAAACATCTGCATAGTGATGTACATTTAGTTATTATACAAGAATTTATGAATTCAAATATTATACTGACTATTTAAAATTCTTTTTATCGTTAGCCGTTAACTCCTGATTCCACTACTGCCACATCTTGAAAACATAGTATGAAGCCTCCTAATCATATTAGATTTCATTTTTGAGTTTAAAAACTCCTCAAGATGGGAGAATGGAATTTTTCTTGGGATACTTCTCAACAAAAAGGAGTGCTTCCTTTCCAACAAATGTAGAACAAAAACCAGTATACAAAAACATATGTACTTTGTGCAAAAGAATTTGTTTGTTAAGTTCAATAATTACCGCCGCAGCTTTTATGGTGCGTTGTCACTTGTCAATTTATTTCGTCGGTACTTTTGGGCCCATGTGGCTAGTCAGTGCTTCCTTTCATCTGGGCCCAAAGGAGCATAGTCATCAATGGGATGTATGTTTGATTGAACGAAGGTGGTCAATTGATTGAAGATCCACTGATCCGTGTATGCGTGGCTTGACTGAAGTGTCATTGCTCAAAACCATATTTCGAACTGGAGAGCGTTCAGTGGTTGTTTGGAGGCCCCACCTCTTTGGGTAAAGTCAGGCCTGTTTGACCGACGGCCTCCTCAACTAGATAAGCTAAAAGCCTAAATTATTTAGATTCTGATTTAAGCTGTAAGCCCATAGATTACGAGCCTTCCTGTAGCTTTCTAATTGTTTAGACCAATGTACCCATTGTTATGGTTCTTTGATTTTAGAATATAGTAAATTGATACATAATATATTGAGTTGATACCTACTAAAATTTTGGGTGTAAATCAACCATAATATGTTCACTTCGTATTCCACATCCAAAACAAAATTGATTAACAAAAAAAACTAATAACAGAAAAAAAATACCATTAACTACTATAAAAGTATTGAATTTTATAAATTTACATATCATTATGGTCCAAGAAAAATGACTTGATTTATTATATGTTTTCTCCAAATTTTGACCAAACATTAAGTACAATTGTCTTGATTTGTTATATGTTTTTTTCTCCGAATTTTGACCTAAATTCAGTACAACTATAGACCTGGGACTTGAACCTGGAACGACACAAAAACTGCAAGAGCCATCTACCAACTGAGCTAGGAGATTATATTGAAAACCATTCGTGCACACATATAATATTCTTCACAACCTAAGTGGGAGAGGAAAAACCACAACCAATGGGAATAGAAACTGAGACAATTTTATATCTGACTAGTACCTATCATTAACATATCACATCATAGTGTTTTGCTTTATAATATTCTTTGTGACCTATTTTACCTTTACTTTATAAGTGTTTTGCTGATGATGCATATATAAAGATGTGTCTCTATAAGTAGAGACGATACAATTTCATATCTGACTAGTACCTATCATTAACATATCACATCATAGAATATCTCACACATATTTTCCAATTACTATAGATTGTTCCATGTTCTTCTAATTGAAGTCTCATAATAAACCTAAAATGATTTTTCTTAAGAATACTAATGGGTGAAGAATTTTGAGGTATACTTATTATGATATGTTCAAAACTACTATTACCAAAGTTCTGCCATGGATCCACTATAGCAATATTGACAGAACTAGTGCACAATATAAGCATTGTTGTCTCTCTTGTGTAACTTGTTGCAAGTCATATGTAACACCCCATGATTTGATGCATGAGATAAAATAATCTTAAAATAAAAGGATTGGACTAGACATATAAATATGCCACACCTCCTTTATATGTTCTCTAGAAAGCCCATCACTAAGTGCTCTAGATTTAACCATGCTTGGTATAGAGTAGTACTAGGATGAGTAACCTATCGAGGAATATAATCTAAGTTATATGTGAGTGAGGAAAATTCTAGTGTTCTTATGTGAAGCCAATCATCATTTTAAAAATTATACTAGATTCTTAGGATGTGGACCCAGATGTTACACCATATGACAATGTTCTCGCTGGCTGGAAACAAAAAAATTATTGTCATAGTTACATCTATTGTATCCTAAATACATATGGTTGTTAGTGTCATATGAATATTATGGAGAGAATGTGTTAAATATATAACTTTTTTTTTGAAATAGTAGAAGCTAAAAATCCTGAATCTAGACTAGTTATATTTATTTTCATATTGTACTCAAATATAATATCTTTAAGATGATCACAATGTGCCATTTTCCTATTGGTTTCTATGCCACAAGAGATAGTCGTAAGATGATTGTAATGAGATACTTTGTACTAGACTTGATTATTTATATAAGTGAATTCCACATATTGTATTTTTAAGTATGATAATGATTAAAAGTGATAAAGTCCTATATGTTTGTCTTGATGACATATGATTTAGGGTTTATGCCTAAAAATGTGATCACCTAGAATATTCATTCTTAATTAGTTCCTAGTTGGGTATTATTGTGAAAATCAAGATAACTATAATACTTCAAGACTCCACATGTGGTGACTGATGATTAAATCACATGAGTCATGATATAGGATATCAAGTCCAAAACATAGGCACTTGTTAGAGAAAAAGTGTATTGGATAAATTCACCTTTAAAATGATACATGAAATCCATAAAATAGAATTTATAGACATATCTTAATGGGAAAGTGGTAATAGTGATCCTTACACCTACAACCACTACAATCATCACTAATTGGTTATTGTACTTTAACAGTACATACGGTGACCTTGAATAAGGGTTTTCATGCAATGAGTGATTCGGTGCACTCTAAGACATGTAAATTATTATGAGTTATAGAGATGGTATTAGTCTCTCCCATTAAACTTATATTCTAGTAACTCGATAAGCATGACTATGAAACACATGTCCATCCTCATGTTGGTCAATATGAAATATTCATATCACCATATATGAGTGGCCTACTCTAGATCAAGAAATAACGAGTGAATATAAAAAGGATGAATACTTCATGCTTCAGGTTCATTATGATATTTGTAATAAAATGATTTTATAATCATGGTAACATTGGTCATAGTAAGGATGAAGTCATCCTACATTTATTTCTAATTATGTTGTGTAAGTAGTGGGTCCCAGTAGTGGGACCACTCCTTACTTTTATGTTGAAAATAACCAACACAACCCCAACCTACATCAACAAATTAGATAAGAAAGGGTGATGCATATCATTACTCAAAATGTTATGGAATATAAAGTAGATAGAGTATGATTCATGGAAGAAAACTAAACTATTACGATTTGAACATTGTTCAATAATATTTGTCCATGTTATAGAAGACTAACCTTCTTTTGTTCATAGAACAAAGATACATTGTATTTCTTCCACCAATCCATACCCATAATGACACCAAAAGTTTTCATGTGAAGCATGATGAAGTCCAATGTAAACATTTTCTAAATATACATAAATATATGGGATGTATTTTTAGAAAATAATAACATACCCGATGACTAAGGTTTGAAAATATAAGATATATTCATATACATAGGTTATAGATCAAGCATACTTACAAGTTTAGAGGTTGTAAAGGTATATGATGAATCATAGTTAATTAAAGCTTTTATTGGTTGTTGATTTAAATGAACAATACCCTCATGATTTCATTGTCATCAGCAACATCTACTTCATCCATGAGGAAGACATGCCCTATGTGCCTCTCAATTGGTGTAGGAAGCCCTTGTTGATTGTTGTTATTGTTGTTGTTGTTGTTTTGTCTCAAAGGTTGATGAGGACGTGAGTAGGATTTTTATTGCGGGTGCACGTAGCTATGTTAGGGCTTGGCCCTACTACAGATAAGGACACTAGTTCCTGATGGGACCTGATTGGTCATATTGATAATCAAATACCATCTTCCATGTCTATTCAATGTAGAAATCCCAAGAAGGCATTTTCTTGAGGAACGATGGTAAAGAATTGGATGCATTTGTCACGAAAATGGTTGCTCACACTCCTTTTCTTGTTAGGTATGGAGGTTAATGATTGGTATGCAAGATAAGCTTCAATAACTAATATTTACCTACCATATGTTGGAAGGTCATTGGGAGTTGAGGTACTGGTGCACACACAACTTCATAATTCAGGTATTCCAAGAAAAAGGTGGCCCTATGAGCACCAAACTAGTACCATAATATTCCAATATGAGTAATTTCTAAACCCTTCTCATCTAGACCAGAGAGACTAACTTAGGATCGACTTTGCTCCAAGTAAGCGGGTCATGCCACCATACATAAGTACCTTGGTTGATTTTGATGTTATGTATGGTTTATGAATTATAATTTCAATTTTGTATTCAATGCTCTAATCATGTTCATTATATAAATTGTTTGATGACTGCTATATTTTATGTCATATGGTTATCATGCTCATTAAGATTAGAGATTATGATTAATGATTAAGGATTAATGATTCATGAAAGTAATGTTCAAGTTCAAGAGGGAGAAATCTCATCATGGTAAATATTAAAGTTTGAGATTAAACTCAAATTTATGGTAATGTTAATGTTAACATAAATGGAATTGAATCAATTTTTATATGCTTCTTGAATCATAGACCTCAAGTGGTAGTTATGGGCACTTGTGCCAATTATGGGCTTTCAAAGCCAATCATGGACCTTAAGAGGTCGTTATGGGCTTTTATAGACAAATCATGGGAATTCATGCCAATTATAGGTTTTCCTAGCGATTATGTTCTCTTAAGTGGGTGTCATATAGATGTGCATATATTTACTACTCAATTATTCATGTTATAATGTTCAAGTAATCAAGAATGATTAAGTCAAATACATGCCAATATTTTCTATCAAGTCAAATTTATATATGGTTTTTTTCCAGTTCTTATAAAATGTATAGTGTCGCTTACTGATGTATGCCTTTGTTTTTTAATGGTCATGGGAAGAGATGTCCCTAGATTAAGGAGAAAAGGAGATTTGAAGTGAGCCATTCAACTAGATGACATCAAGGAAGATTTTATTTTGGTGGGGTTCCATCTACTACTCGATAGATTATCTAGCCTAATTTATTGTCTCATGCTTTAGATTTACTTAGCCTACATGTATTAGGTATGAGATTAAGATGTGGTAGATTATGTATCCCCCTTTAATAATAATGTATGAATCTATATCTTGAATAATGCATGGTGTTTCATTTATCTTGTTGATATGTATATCATGTTTTGTGACATTCCTCCAAGCTAAGTGACCCATGTTATGGACAACATAGGGTTTGCTTCTGTTGATGTAACTATATACTTGGAGGGGCGTTACAACTAGAGTTGTGGATGGAAGAGAATAGTTTGTGAACTCTTTCCGTGTACGTTACCTATGTGCTTTTACACAATCTTGCGAAGTATCAAATTCATCCAAATTAATCTAACAACAAACAACCATTCATTGCAGATTATCTTCATAGGTGTTTTGGGCGACTAGAGGGCTAGATGGAAGATAGTAAAAAGTCGGTAAATATATTTTTTGTGTAGATAATTATATTAAATTTTTAGTCCAGCTTGAATCATTCGATCTTGACATTAGTTATGGAATCTAGAGTCATTTTACTAACTCAATAGGCACTAATAATCCTCTCTCCAGTTAATGGAGTTCCCAAATGATGATTTAAATATTTTGGCATATTTGATAGATTTTTCACATGGATTTTATTAAATCTTTTCTTCTTATTGCATCAAGGATTTTACTTATTAAATCAAAATTTCATATAGAGTTTATGTCTTCTCCTTAAATCAAACTAGAAATCTAAAACCAAAAAAATATTGAATGCAAAACAAATTGCATAAACTACTCAAAACTTAAAACAAGTGAAATATTGAGTAAATGCAAGAAAGGTAATCTAGAATACAACCAAAAAATGGTGAATAGACATACATCACAACCTAAGCTTGAATGTTTGTCATGAGTAACACAAAATCCAAATCACTCTCCAAATATTTTTTTCAACCAATGTACATGCTTGATACTCACATCATGCTTAAATCCCTACCACTAAGCACTTCCAAGAAACCCTGACTTCCTAAATTACATAACATAACTTCCCATATTCTCTATCTTGACTTTTTTTTAACACATCTTCTTCTGTATGAAAAACCTATATTGTAAACAAGCTGAAATACTCTTGGCGCTTCAGATAAATTTTCATATTCTTATGAGTTTTTTCCCACAAGAACATTATTTGTATGTGGAAGTCTATTTTGGGGGTACTTTTCTTTCCCTAGGTAGAAAGAGTGAATTGGGGTATGGAAAAAATTGAAACTTGTCCTCTATTTGACTCAACATTGTTCTTTGTGGTGCAAATACATATATTTCACATTTTTTTCTCTTTTTTGCATGTAGCATCTTATATGACATAGAATGGATATGGAATAAGCAATTATAGATAAACAAGGAAGGTGTGCCATCCTAGCTTGAAAATTTGAAAACAATGAGGTATGGTGGAGATGGAAGAAATATATAAGAGGGATGAACTTGTGCATCTAGTGTACTAGAATTTAGAGCATAAAAATATTACAAAAAATTCAATCACATCCTGTCACATGCATAATTAAGACAATTCCACAAGCGTATATGTTAATCAGTAAAAAGACTTGTTGATTTGAATTTGTTCAATCCCATACAACTTTCCATCATTTCTAAGGAAGTGATGGTTATATTCATTGGCTAAAATGGTGGTTCCTTACCATTGGCATGTCTTTGGAATTATAGTTAACATCAATGATTTACATTGAACAAGGGGTTTGGATGACAAATTCTATATGACATGCAACATGAATGTAAAACTAAGTGACTATATAATGACTCTAACTACAATTACATGAGCTATGAACTAAAAGTAAAATAGTTTAACCTACATGCAATGCAAGCAAACTAAACATAATGGATGCTTGCAAAGATAAACATTGTTGAAATGAAATATATTAATAAAAGAGATAGGTGTGGGTGGAAAGGAGTATGTACCACCCACCTTACACATAGAGCTTGTAAATTTGTTCATCCCCAAGAAAACACCAAATCCAAGTTGGAGGGGAAGAAATCATTGATGCTCAACAAGAAGCTCTTGGCAACTGAAAGAAGGTCCTATTGAAAGAAGTAAAGACAAGGGCTGGTACCTTGGACATGAGATCTCCATGGTGAAATATGTGATTAGGTGGTTTTGGATCAAAGTTACATTTAGGGTGCTTGAAGTAATTTTGTCTTTCACCCTGAAATCCATTCCAAATGATCCATAAATGCTCCTCCATTAATAGAGGATGTGTAGTAGTAATGTGTGGATCGGAAATAAGTGGCGTGCTCTCAATGTAGTAGCACAATGCACGAGTGGTTCCCATCTTGTGTCCATAGGATGTACTCATATATGAATTCTAGAGGTGGACTACCTTTTTTCTATGGCTAAGGTAGTATCTAAAAGATGTCATGCTAGTATAGGAAGAACCATCTAATTTGTAAAAATTAGCCTAAAATATGATTATTTTTATCTCCTCCTCATGGTGTACTATCAAATTAGCATCAAAAGAAATATAAGTGGTGAGGCTTGTCACTATATCAACCTGTGGATCATGCTCCTCATTCCATGACACTATCAATTTATCCTGTATAATTATCTCAATGATGACACAAACAATATTCTCCTCATCGATCATGCATGGGGAATTCTCCATCTTTCTTGGGGAGAACTCTGCTTGACCTTCAAGTGACGTGACTAGTTGGGATATTTATGCTATCAGATGGGCCAATTGTGCTTCAAGTCTTTCACTATGTTGCTATATCAGCAATCATTGCCCATTGGTCATCAAACACTGATTGCTGGCATGCTAGAATTTTATGTATGGCATCCATATGCTCATCTTTTTCAGATGAATATTGATCTTCACAGTGAGGCTCTTCACATAAACATCAAAACATCAGTGATTCTAGCTCGCCTCTTTAGGAAAATCATCTACATGACATGGTTCCTCATAGTAGCCTTCCAAATATGGTAAATTGAAATCTACAATGCATCCACCCTGATGATATATGAAATTTTGCTTAGTGATGATTTTCTACTTATGCCGCTATAAACTGTAAGTTTATCGATGTATGGTTGTAATAGCCACACACATGACATTTTTCAAGCCATGGTACCGGTCACTCCATATGATTAGAGTACATGAAAATACAAAATTCAATTATTAGGCTTAGTTTAGTGTGCGAGGATTTTTTTTCTTTATAAAATAATATAGAAGAAAAAAATTACAAAAAAACTAGAAATCTAACCCAAAAGAATATTGAGGCGAAAAAAAAATTATTAAACAAACTAAAAATTGCAAAAACAAACTAAGGAGTTAGCAATATTGAAAATTACTACAAAAAACTAAGAAATTATAGAAAACACTAAAAATTACAAAAACAAACTAAAATTGCAGTGGCAAACTAAGAAAGGAAAAAAATCCTAACTTCATCATAATAGACTAAGAATCCAAGATGTCGTGTTGTCCCTAGAAACCGTTGTGAAATATGATGTAGAAAATATTGCACTAATAAATTTACCTAGGAGTAAGTTTCTAAGATTTTACCTAAACTAACATGTAATAATCATCATCCACAAATGGATTGGTCTTATTGCATTAAAGATTTAGGATTGAACATAAAGGACAACTTTATCAACTTGAAGATAAATTTATAGTAACATTAAGAAAAAGCAATTAATAAGGATGCTTGTTTTAATTTTGTTTGGTTAAATAAATTAACTAAATAAGAAAAATAAATTAAAATAAAAAAGAAATACTTTTTACACTATTATAAAATTACCAAGACAACTGACTCACTGCTACTGCCTACATAAATGTCCTAAACATTACATTATATGAATACTGAATTGGAGCTAAGGGATGTCATTTCCTTTTGGAATATGAAATCCATATGAAATGATTTCCATATAGACCCGAGGTCTCATTACCTCCAAATCTATAGCCTATACACCTAAAGAATGCCCTTCCATGATCTCATGTGGGGTTCAATGATATGGTTTGGTGTTCAAATCCAAATTTCTAGGTCTCTAAATTTAGGATTATACAATCATGAAAGATAGATGATCAATCGGAAAACAAGAATTAGAAAATCAGTTATCAATCTAGATATTCATACAGATAACAGTTGAAAATTTATAAGCAGAAAATGGGAGGCAATAATTTACTTTATGTTTAGACTAGTATCAAAATGGGAGGCAATACTTTACTTTATGTTTAGGCAAGTATTAGAAAATCAATTATCAATCTAGATTATCAATTCTTATTTATTTACTTGCTTCATACTTTTGACCCTCTCAGCATAGTAGCTCTTTATCATGCAATACTTCACTTTATGTTTGTCCTTATTTCTTTAATTGACACATGCCTTTATTCTCCTCTTGTTGGGTGATCCCAACCACCTAGGTTTAGGAATAGAGTGCACAACAGGCTCATGGTGAACCAACCTAAGACTAGGAAAAGGAGTTCATCCTTTCATCATGGACTATTTGTTAAGTTATTTATTTTTGGAGACATATTGATGTAGTTGAGTTTCCCTCTACTTAGACCCTCTTTTTGTATAAAACATGTACACCCTTATTGGGAAAATTATGTACTCTTTATTAAATTGAATATAGTCAAGTTTTTAACTTCCACGGCTATTCCTTGGATTTTTTTACCGTTTTAGTAGAGAGGTGATCTCACTTCCTTACAATCACATAATACAAAATCCCTATGTAGAATCTTCTTTTTCTTTCAAAATTTGTAAAGTTTATTCGAGATCCATACCTAATTTTACAATTTTTTTACGCATGCAACTAATTATTCAATGAATATCATATTAGGTCACTTAGAATTATATTTTTATCATATTTTATGAGGTAGATAATTTTGAATTTGTTAAAATATTAATACTCATGATATCTATTAAAGAAGAATCTCATCAAAACATTGATTATTTGAATTTTTTGTATCCAAACTATCTCGACATGACATAGTAAAAGCTCAAAATTACTCTGAAATCATTTTAGGCACCAACTTTTAGATATGGAATCAATTCAATTTGATAAAACTCACATCTGGGAATAATTTTTTCATATCAAACTAGGTTGGGTTCATGTGTTTGATAGAAAGTTGGCATACATAAACATATTCTCTCTAACCATCTAGATATCATAATTGAATTTTATGCAATGACTGCCTCATACATATACCATATCACATTGATGTAATAAATTACTTGAATTTTGGTTTAACAATAGTGTACTAAGATAATATGATTATGTTACATTGCACACTTAGATAGTTGTGATATTTTTTCATCTTGAGGCTCTATTTTCATGAAGGGTCATTAGGCCAACCCAAGAATGTACATCTAATTAAAAAAATGGTACCCACTCATAAACAAAATGCAAGTTTAAAATCAACCAAAAAATTATACGAAGTGCAATGATTTTTAAATATGTTTCAACATATGGCTTCATTAACAATTAATTATATGCCATATTTACATTTGTTTAAAGTAATAGATAAAATATATTTTGAAAAGTGTGTAATTGGTCATGCAAAAGATACATATCATAAATGAAAAGTGTTCTCTAAAAGGGATATATATTATACATGTCTAGAAATCACACACATCCCATGTATTTATAAGATCTAGTAAAATCATCCAATAATTTGTGAAACTCTTGCGCCATGCACATTTTTTGGGTGATTTTTCCAAAAATGTATGATTAAGATGATTTTTAGAACACAAATAATGTGAATACACATATATAGTATAAGGTTAGACTTTTTTAATACAAACACCTTAAATATTAAATTGGTACCTGCCACTTAGATATATTGCGGTATGTGGTTCATATAGCCTTACAATATGGCTAACAATTAAAACAATAGATAAAAATAATTTGTAAATTTTGTAGTCAAATTATAATGTGAAAGACACATATTATACATAAAAAGTATATCTATACATATACATATACATATATAATGGATATGTGTATCTAACTGTTTGAAGTCAGCTTTACCAATTTCTTGATTTAAAATGTGGATCAAAATTTAAAGACCAATCCGTGATTGTAGATTATGTGAATTAGGTATGACTTAGATCATTGACATGATTTTACCATGCGTATAACGCAAGTGCACGCGTCAATGTAGTATAGGCCCTTGTGAGGCCCGAGTCGAACTCAGGGACACTAAATTATCAGTAGACTACTACTAACTACTCGCAATCAGCTAGACCAATAAAAAGGTTATGAGAGTTGTTGTAAAATAAAAGAAAAGAAAATAAAACAAAGCAATCGATTAAATGTTTAGTTTAATCAATTCAAATGGAGATCTTTAGGATTGCGGTTTCACCGTGGGTTTTCATTGTATGAATTTCCACATAGTTATTCAGGTTCATTTCTCAATCCGGGTAGTGGCCTGTAGTCAGAATTGTCCACTGTCGTGGTACAATTCACTACCTAAGTCTAGGTCAGTGCCACCGTCGTAGTAACCTATACCCTAAACTAGGTGCATTCGAATCGACCTCTGGGTTCCCACCATTAACCGTACATCACCTTGTTCAAGGGACTTGTTAATTAATGTGAATTTCGTCTCTTTTCAACCATTAATTCTTCTTTAAGGCATTAGATTATCATTATGGTGATCAAGAATAACAAGATAATTAAGAAAACGAAATCATACCAAGGATTTAAGAGATAAATTATGAATTACTATGATAAAAATGTCATACAATGCTTCCCCGGGCTACTCCTGATCCTAAAGATAAAGGGAATTAGCCCCGCATGTTCATCTCAGAGCAAAACATGGTTGGAGAAAGGGGAAACATGGAGAAAAATGTGAATAAGTAATGAAACCCCTGAATGGAGAAGATCCAAGCGTTCCTCGGCATAGAATGCGCGATCTACAGCCTTTCGGCGGTGGAAAACGTCTTCTTCGGCTTCCGAAATGGCTGGGGCGTGCTTCTGGGATCCGTTCTTCTCTCCACACCTTCTCGGGATGTGTGTCGTGGCTAATGACGTGATTCCCTACTCTTGGCCACCGTCATTAGGTATAATCACCGAGTTAGGTTGCAAAAATATCACAGCTGTTGGATTAGAGCCGATCTGAAACAAACTCTGATCTGACGGCGTCGATACCATCGACGCGGGTCGATGGTATCGACCCCTCGTGATATCGGCAAACCTTCTTTTCTTTTCTTCATTGTGCCTGATGCTGACTCGATACCATCGACGCGGGTCGATGGTATCGACACCCTTAGGCGTCAGTTTTGTCCCTTTTTTGTCGATGAAGCTACACGTGTCGATAGTATCGACTTTGGGGTCGATAGTATCGACTGACTGGTCACTAGCAACCTGATGGAATGTCGCTACCATCGACTTCCCTGTCGATGGTATCGACTCTGTGCTGCTCCTTGCGGCTGGCTGCCTATGGTTGTGTCGATAGTATCGACAACCGTCGATGGTATCAACAGCTGCAGATATGTGTTTTTCCTAAAATTGCAAAACAAAACCACATAAGTCGAGATAAAACCTATTATCATAATCACTTATGCTCAAAACAATAAAATAAGAGAAATTTGACACTGAGAAGGATCATAGACTAAAGTAAGTGAATTATGCACTATTAACCACCAAAATGACCAATAAACGCATAAAATGCGAGTAAAACAAGTCTATAAATGCGACTCAAAATCATCGCATCAAACTCCCCTAAGCTTGAACATTGCTCGTCCTCGAGCAACAAACTCTAGAATAGAATTGTGAGGATCAACTAAAGAACAGATTATCACAACAAACATCACCATATAATCCCCTCCAGACATTCACATTCCGACCCTCACTAACCGCGGAATGATAATTACCCTAAAGGCGACAATAATCATCCATAAAAGATATCTACCTCAAAATTGATGAACACTATCACATAAGGTAGTTAACATAATAAAATCCTCCAGTCCAGACTCGATGCATCTTGTGATCTTCTATTCTACGTTGCTCGTCCTAACTACCATCTACATGGAAGCAGCTCCCCTGATATTAACGAGTGAGGAGAAAATCATGGTGGCCTACCAATTCGAGCAACAGGTGGATGGAATGGGTGGCTTGTGGAAGAAATGGAAGCATTATATGGTTTTAAAATGCACAAAAAACATAATGACCTAAATGATGCATATGCAAATGAAAATGCCCTAATGCCTACATTTCTAGTGGAATGATGCATGCACTATCATTCCGTCTCAAGGTGAGATGGAATATCTAAGAAACTACAACATGTGCTTATTCTTCATAGTATGCAAGTGAGAACATGTTCCTTTCTCCCTCTCATTCTTACTTACTTCTCAATTCTCTTTTTCTTTCTTTTTTTTTCAAATTTTTTTTCTAAGCCCTTATTTTCATAGCTGACAATGAATTATTTGTCGGGCTCACTTATTGCCGCATAACTTATACATTTGAAGCATTCAGAAGGTATGGAACACGTTCATCACCTTTTATGTTTCAGAAGACATAAGATACATGATGTACTATATGCACAAAAATGTGAATGCAACTACAAAATGATAGTTATGCAACTAAATGACATGCACCTAAGGATAATGTGCATGTATAACTACTCTATCTTTTTTTTCTTTTTTTATGCAAACAATATGCAAGAAAAGTTGTAATGCAAGACCTATCTACATGGGATGCAATCAAAGAGATGAAAGCCATAATGTACTTCCAATTCTTATGGTGGAGTATGAAAACAATGGGGTGGATAGATCACAAGACTAATTGACTGAACCTTTGGAAAAAAATTATGTGTCCCTCCTTACTGACCTGTGTAGTAATTAAGAGATTTCTCTCTCTTATTTCAAATTAAGGTCTCATTATCATTTGATCAGTTTAGGCTCAAACAACCAGTTTCGTCCACTTTTCATGAATCAAAGGAATGTACAGTTGTGATGTCCTGTTTTAGAGTTGACAAACCCAATTATTTCCTTAAGTCATTTGCTCAAAGTTGAACAACACAAGCTTGCAAAAGCACTAAAAATTTTCAAAATTTTCCCCTGATTCCCATGTACAAGCAAAGAGATGACACAAGACATTAGACATCCACAATTATACTAGATAGAATGTGGATCCTACAAAAAGCTAAGAACTAAGAAAAATAAATGACAAAAGACAAAGCAATAAAAACTAAAAACTAGGAAAAATAAAGGATAGAAACTGTTCCAACTCCCCCCTAAGCTTGAATTCGACTATGGCCTCATAGTAAAAAACAACCTTAAAAGGTGGAACAGTGATAACGATCATTCTTCAGGAGGAGGCGGGTACTACGGAGCCGTGAGGTCCCAAGATGGGTATTGCCCCTGGAAGCTCGGATCGTACTGGGGCATTGGAGGAGGTTGTGGATACCCCCCAAAATAATTTTGGCTCCAGTAACTGTCGTAGAAGGTTGTTGCTGCATCTCCATCTGATGTAACCTGTCATGGATGTTTTGTTGGTTGTCGAGGAGGAGGCAATCATTCTCGAAAATGGCCCTCTGGTTATCTAACAGCCGGTTCGTGGTATCCTGAATACCAGCGTATGAAGTTGTATGCTATAGTTGGGTGTGCTGGATCGCTTGCAGCATTGTATACATCCCCTGTATGGAGTAGACATCCTCTCCTTGATGAGAGGGATGTGGTGGTGGAGGCTGTGAAGAAGATGATGCACCCGGATGCATGCGGGGACGCTTCCGGGGTGCTACTCGTGCCCGAAGAGGAGTGAACGCCTCCTCTTCCTCTTCATGCTCATCGTCGTCATCATCATTGTTGTCATTGCCGCCATCTTCATCAGAGTCCTCGATGGCAATGACAGGCCATCAGAAATGCTGAGCACCCTCAATGTGGAAGATGGGGTCGGGAAGCGAGCACTCTTGATAAGCGTGATTAACATGGCAATGCACATATGCCAAGCCATCACGAAGCAGAATGAGGTTGGAGCGGTGTAGATGCTGGAGGTTGACCTTGCTCCTGTTAGAAAGGGGAGTAAGCTAAATATCCAACCCAAGATAGACGGCCAATGGTGTGATTAGCCCTCCAAAATGGATAGGAGCTTTCCTCGTACTCCTTTTCACGGCCACCACGCGCGTCAAGAAGAACGTGCCCCAATTGCACTCCTCGCGCTTCAACAATTTGTGCAGGAAGAACAAATCCATCTCTTAAAACTTGCTGAGAGACAGGTCGCCTCGAGCGAACAGCGTGGTGCAGAGCATATGATGAAGAATCTGCACAAACGGATGCTCAAAATCTGCAACTGCCGCATTGTGGTAGCTCGCGGATTTGCCAGGAGGCGCAGTCACCAACTGGACAAAGATGGCGTCGTAGTCCATCATGTTGTCTGGCCTCCAGTGCTGGTAAGCGTCATGATACCAGTTGTACACCGAATTGAACTGGGCTAGGGTAATGGTGTAGTTGTTGTTGAAGAGTCTGAACGACACCCGCCCTTTTTTCCATTCTCTGTCGGTGGCGATCAAGCATTGATGTCCAATGATGACATGAACTCCGCCATGAGTTCCTTGTAAGTCGGCCACTCACTGAAGAAAGGTTGGCCGTCGGCGTGGAACTCCAGCTCGTCGGGCCTCTTGGTTGTGTGTCTCGCCTGCCCCTTCAAGACGTAGGCAAGATTGTCATTGAACCCCAGGTCGCGGACCATAGTCTGATCAACATAGCGCGTGGTCTCGATCTTTCTATTCATCAGTTCCTCGTAGACCTTCCGGACATCCGCGGAAGGATGGACAATCCTTAGAAGAGGAATAGATGCAGTAGGTGGAGGAATGAACTTGGGGATCTCCATAGGATCCGCCCGTGAAGAAGATGCACCGGCTGTATGCACCATCGTCGCCGAGAAAGAAGGAATAGAAGATGGAGCTTGGTGAAGGTCGGAGAAGACAATCTCCGCTTGGTGAAGGCTCAGGGAAGATCGTGCTCTTTGGATGCTCGTAACTGGGCTCTGATCACACAACAAGACGCACGGCACAAGTGGAGGGCAAAGGATCTGAAGGTATGACGTCATATGACAACCAACCCTCCCTTTTATAACCACGGTCGGCGCTGCTGTGCACCCGTCGATACCATCGATGCGGGTCGATGGTATCGACACCTATAGCACAATCCGGTCTTCCACTAGTATCGACGGTTGTCGATGGCCTGATGTGGGAGCCCAGATCGATGACACGTCGATACCATCGACGCGGGTCAATGGTATCGACCCATCCCACAGATCGATTCTCTTGATGTAGCGATCGCCGTTGATTTCCTCTCGCGGATCGGTGATGTGTCGCGTCGATACCATCGAAGCGAGTCGATAGTATTGACTCTTCTTAGGGCAAACGCCCTCGCGAGGCTCGGCTGCCGCTTTCTGCCTGAACCGGGTCGATACCATCGACAGGCCCGTCGATGGTATCGACTTCACTGAGACAAATTTCGTCTGAATATCTTCAGGGATCTCGCGAGTATCGACAGCATGTCGATACTATCGACCCCGTTCTGGCGATTTCTTCAGCGCCACTGATGGTAGGTCGATACCATCGACGAGGCCATTGATAGTATCGACTCAGAGAGATTTTTGCAGCCACCTAACTGTGCCCATGTCGATACCATCGACACAAGGTTCGATAGTATTGACCCTGCCTCAGTCCTGCACATTGAACAAACGATCAAGGTATCTTTTTTACACTAAAAACAAAATCGAATCAAACTAACTTACAAATGTAAAAGAAACTAAACAAAACTACTAATGGCTGGGTTGCCTCCCAACAAGCGCCCTTATTTAACGTCTTAGGCTAGACGAAATCAAGCTCCTCATACATCCGTAAGTGCAATGAGTTTGATCTCATGCACTTTCCTCGTGTAATCTTCACCGAAGTACAACTTCAATCATTGTCCATTTACCAAAAATGTTGTCTCGCCATCACGCACCAAGATTGCTCCATGTGGCCTAACCTCCTCTACAGTAAAAGGTCCGTTCCATCGGGATTTCAATGTCTCGGGATGCATCTTCAACCTTGAGTTGAACAAGAGCACACGATCACCCTTCTTGAAGACACACATCTGAATGTGTCGATCGTGAATCAACTTTGTTCTTTCCTTGTAAATCCGCGATCTTTCATATGAATTCATCCTCACCTCGTCAAGTTCATTTAGATCTAACAAGCCTTTCTTCCCTACCTCATCATAGTTCAAATTCATCTTTCTTAGCGCCCAGTGCGCCCTATGCTCCAATTCCATCGGCAAATGGCAGGCCCACCCATAAGCCAACCTAAAAGGCGTAGTGCCTATAGGTGTCTTATATGTCGTCCTGTACGCCCATAAAGCGTCCGGTAGCAAGGTGCGCCAGTTCTTCCGTGTCGAAGCCACAGTGCGCTCCAAGATCTTCTTAATTTCTCTATTGGAGACTTACACTTGCCCCTGTGTCTGCGGGTGGTACGGGGTACCAATATTGTGCTTTACCCCATACTTTCTCAACAATGCCACAAACTTATGATTGCGGAAATGTGTACCTCCATCACTAATAATCATTCTAGGTACACCAAACCTGCAGAAAATGTATTCCTTGACAAACTTGCACACTACAGCGACATCATTAGTCCTAGTGGGTATTGCCTCTACCCACTTCGATACATAGTCAACAGCTAATAGAATGTACAAGTTAGAGTTGGAGGACACAAAGGGTCCCATAAAATCGATACCCCACAGATCGAACACCTCAACCTCTTGAAATACATTGAGGGGCATCTCATGTCGCTTTGAAATGTTACCTCCTCATTGGCAGAAATCGCATTGCCGCGCATAGTCATATGCGTCCCAGAACAATGTAGGCCAGTAAAGGCCACTCTCAAGTACCTTGGCCGCGGTTCTAGAACTAGCATGATGGCCACCAGTCGGTAAAGTATGGCAATGACGAAGGACACTTTCATATTCCACTTCCAGTACACACCTGCGCAACACACCATCCCTGCATTACTTCAACAGAATGGGGTCATCCCAGAAATAATATCATAAAGAATGGAAAATTTTCTTTTTCTCTTGGTATGTCTAATCATCTGGGATAATTTTGCAGGCAAGATAATTAACAATATAAGAGAACCATGGATCTTTAGATTTAATAGAAAGAAGTTTCTCATCGGGGAATGTCTCGGTAATGGGTATATGAATGTCCTTCTCATCTACCCTTTCCAACCTAGACAAATGGTCCACAACCACATTTTCTATGCCCACCTTATCTTTAATTTCAATATCAAATTCCTGTAACAGTAAGATCCACCTAATCAGTCTAGGTTTGGCATCTTTTTTTCTATCAAGTACTTTATGACGACGTGGTCCGTCCATACCACGACTTTAGATCCTACAAGATATTGCCAGAATTTTTCAAAAGTAAAAATAACGGCGAGAAGCTCTTTTTCAGTTGTCGTGTAATTCAGTTGTGCTTCGTTTATAGTTTTGGACGCATAAAAAATCACAGCAGGTTTGTTGTCCACACGTTGTCCCAAAACTGCCCCTACTGCAAAATCCGATGCATCACACATCAATTCAAAAGGTTTTGTCTAGTCCGGTGTTTGCACAACCAGAGCAGAAATTAATTTTTCTTTAAGAACATTAAACACATGCAAACATTTTTCATTAAAATCAAAGACTTCTTTCTCCAACAGCTCAGATAATGGTTTAGCGATTTTTGAGAAATCTTTTATAAAGCGGCGATAAAAACCGGCGTGACCTAGAAAACTCCGTACTCCTTTAACCGAGTTCGGTGGGGGTAATTTGGAAATAACTTCAATCTTCACCGGATCTACCTCCAACCCCTTGCTAGACACTTTATGTCCAAGCACAATCCCTTCGCTAACCATCATATGGCATTTCTCCCAATTGAGAACCAAATGCGCATCCTCACATCGTTGCAAGACTTTATCCAAATTGTATAAACATTCATAGAAAGACGCACCATAGACGGAGAAATCGTCCATAAAGACTTCCAAACATCGTTCAACCATATCAGAGAAAATGGCAAGCATGCAACGCTAAAAGGTTGATGGTGCGTTACAAAACCCAAAGGGCATATGACGGTATGCAAATGTTCCGTAAGGACAAGTGAAGGTAGACTTCTCTTGGTCCTTAGAATCAATGGAAATCTGATTGTAGCCTGAATAACCATAGAGAAAACAAAAATGAGATCGACCTGCTAATTGCTCTAAAATCTGATCAATCAATGGGAGAGGGAAATGATATTTAAGCGTAGCAGCATTCAATCTATGATAGTCTATACATACACGCCACCCGGTTACCAGACGAGTCATGACTGGCTCATTTAACAAATTATGTGTAACAGTATTTCCCCCCTTTTTAGGGACTACCTATGTAGGGCTCACCCACGTCGAGTCGGATATAGCATAGATGATACCTGCATAAAGGAGCTTGATCACCTCCTTCTTGACGACCTCCATCATGCTAGGATTTAGTCGGCGTTGTGGCTGAATTACAGGTTTGGCTCCCTCCTCGAGCCGGATCTTGTGCTGGAACAATGTAGGGGAGATCCCCTTGATGTCCGCTACCGACCACATGAATGCACCTCAGTGGTTCTTCAACACGATCAACAGTTGATCCTCCTCCTCAGAACTCAGATATGCCGAAATAATCACTGGCAACTTCTCACCCTCAGCTAGAAATACATATTTCAAATGAGGTGGCAGTGGCTTCAATTCTAAATCTGGTGGGCTGATCAAGGATGACTGAAGCGGTGGTGGGAGTTCTCCAAGGTCTTCATAGTACCTAGCGTAGAAACACGGCAGCACTTGGAGCATCTTGGCGCATTCTTGTAGTGACTTGCTTCTCATCCAATCATGTGTTATATTAACCAGGCGGGCTTCAAGAGGTAGTTCTGGATATGCATTGAAGACAGAACTTGCTATGGCCTCATCTTCAGTAGAAGGAGGGATGTCCTCCTCTTCATCATTTGGAAAACCCACAGCCTTAGTGAGGGAAACAACTTTAGTTTGTTCCATAATGTCCACAACCAGTGTCTCTTTCTCCACCTTAGTCATCACATGAGCCATATCTAGAAATGGCTTACCTAGACAAATAGAAATATTCTGATCAAAGTGCTTCATCATGCAGCATTGTTCCTTAGCTTTTGATTTTGTTGTGCTGGAAGGCATGACCATCTCAAACCGATCATCAGCGATACCCAAGGTCAACCGACCTCTCCCCATCTCAAGTATCATGTCAGCAGTGGCTTGGAAGGGTCGTCCAAGGAGTAACTCATTACCTTGTTTGTCTTGCATTTCCATTACGACAAAATCTGCTGGAAACACAAACCGATCGACTTTAACCAAAACGTCTTCACAAATGTCGTATGGCTTCACCACGGAATTATCCGCCAACTATATTGTCATATTGCTTGGCCTTGATTCTTTCAGTCCCAGCTTCTTGAATGTAGAGAGAGGCATCAGGTTTATACTTGCCCCTGAATCACACAGTGCTTCAACAAATTTCACTTTACCAATGTAGCATGAAATATTGAAGCAGCCCGGATCTTGCCTTTTAGGTGGCAATGTGCCCATGATGAAAGCACTCACCTGTTCCTTAAGAACCACAACCTCGGTATCTGGGATTTTCCTCTTCTTTGTAATGATGTCTTTCAGAAATTTGCCGTAAGAGGGAATCTGCTCTATTTCCTCTAACAATGGAATGTTGACAGAAAGCTTTCTAAAGCTATCTAGAAATTTCTTGAACTGAGCGTCCACTTTCTTGGCTTTCACGCTATTGGGATATGGGACTGGGATAGTCTGTGCTCTTTGATGTGGCGGCACATATGGTGTCCTCTTCTGCGTCTCCTCCTCAGCAATGACGGCGTCTATTGCGACATCCTCTACTATATCCTCAATCGGCTCTGTGATTGGAACTAGAACCTCCTCTGCGGCCTCACCTATGGTTTCTGACTAGGGTTTTCTTGGTTCATCGGCCCTGGGGTTTAAAATCTTCTTACCGCTCCGTAGCAGAATTGCCTTAGCCTGTTGGTTTCCTCCTGGAATGTTTGTATTTCTCAGAAAATCTTGCTGTGTTGGCTTCTTCAGATTTGCTATTTCAGCTGCCATCTGCGCCAAGGATGTCTCTATCTTCCTCATCTGAGCCCCATGACTCTGTAAGGTCTATCCAAACTGATTCATGAATTCTCTTTGTTGCTTGATCTACTGGCCAAAAGTATTCATTAGTTCTTGATTCTGCTTTATTACTTGATTGAGAAACTCATTGCTCTTATCCTCTGATGACGGTTGGGGTTTTGCATCGGGGTCCTGCAAGAAGTTATTTGGGTCCTTCCAGGAAAATTTCTTGTCTTTCCTCCATGAATATTCGTTATTTCTGTACCCCTGCTGCTGGCGCATGAATTTTACTTGAGCCTCATCATCCGATTCTGCATCTTCTTTTGCAAGCAGTTTCTTTGCTAGAAGTTCCATCTTCTCATTTAGCTCTTTGATGGCCTTTGACTCACCTACAGCCCGAACATGCTCTACGGTGTCTCTGTCACCCCAAGATTGCTTCTTAGCCATGTTCTTCAAAATTTCCCAACACCTCGTGCCTGTGTTGTTTAAGAAGAAACCTGAACCCGCAGAATCTAAGTTACTTCTATCATGCTCGAAAAGAGAAAAATAGAAGATTTTGACCTACTTCTCCTTGTCGAGCCCATGATGCGGGCACCTCCTTAGCATGATCTGAAACCGTTTACAGGTCTTGGAATAAGTCTCCCCTGCCTTCTGGCTGAAATTATGGATCTTCCGGACCAAATCGTTGGTCTTCTCAGGCGGAAAGAACCTCTCAAAGAACACCTCGATCATCTGGTCCCATGTTTCCACTGTCTCATCATCTAGATTGTGCAACCATTCACGCGCATTACCTGCCAGAGAGTTGGGGAACAGCTTCAGGTAAAGTGTCTCCTGTGGAAACCTATCAATCTTGATCATCTCGTAGTTTTCCACAAAAGTACTGATGTGTGCGACAGGGTCCTCATTCTTGAGCCCGTGGAATGCTTGAGACTTGACCAGGTTGATTAGTGTCGGATCAATCTTATAGGTTGGAATGTTAACTGCCAGCTTTTTGATTGACCCCTTTGATGTGGATGAGGAAGAAGCTTTTATCTTCTCCCATATCGTCTGCTCTTCTTCCATGGCTTCTTGTTATGAGTCAGAATCTATTTCGCCTGGTTGGTCTTGATTGTTGTTCTCCTCGTCGTCTAGTCCCAGCAGTGGAACCTCTGGTGATTGCTGCGTGTAGTCAGTGCTACGCGTCCTCACCATGCACTAGTACCTACAAAATGATAATTTCAGTTCAGTACCGTGCTAGATGATTGCAAAATATGAAAGATAAACTATGAATTTCAAAAATGATTACATAATAATAAAAATAAAAAATGGCCTAGAATGGTCGCTTGTAGCACTCGTAGTGCCGACAATTTGCCGTGTCCCTGGCAACGGTGCCAAAAACTTGACACGATTTTACCGTGCGTATAATGCAAGTGCACGCGTCAATGTAGTATAGGCCCTTGTGAGGCCCGAGTTGAACTCGGGGACACTAAATTATCGGTAGACTACTACTAACTACTCGCAATTAGCTAGACCAATAAAAAGGTTATGAGAGTTGTTGTAAAATAAAAGAAAATAAAATAAAATAAAGCAATCGATTAAATATTTAGTTTAATCAATTCAAATGGAGATCTTTAAGATTACGGTTTCACCGCGGGTTTTCATTGTATGAATTTCCACATAGTTATTTAGGTTCATTTCTCAATCCAGGTAGTGGTCTGTAGTCAGAATTGTCCACTGTCGTGGTACAATTCATGTTACGACCCACGTTGAGCTTATCCTGTAAGTATGCTGTTAAGCATGTGTTTTAGCTGCCATGCTAAGCTGTAAGCTTGTTTTTGTTAATAATGTTTATAACGGATACGATATGTGCTTAGTGTGAATCCTATCCCTTAAAACGTGTAGGGTCTTACGCTTGAAGCGTTGCCAGAGAAATCGTTCGAATCCGACCTTCGAGTCAAAAGTTGCAAGTTTTTGGGCTTGTAGGGACCCATTTGTAATTTTTGAAAGTTCTTGGGCTTTGCGTTTTGGCCCCTAGGTTTTCCTCCTTATCTTTCTTTCTCACTTATCTCGTTTTATTTTCCAGAAACGAGAGAATGCAGAAGCGTTCTTCTTCTTCCTTCGCGTGAGAGAGAGAGAGAGAGAGAGAGAGGGAGCTGAGAAGGGAAGGACGTCCTGGAGCCCTGGAGTTGCTCCGGCCTGCAGCTGCGGCCTTCCTCCTTCCCTCCTTCCATTATCTTCTCCACCAATCGATCCGTCTAACAGAAAGAGCTGCATTTGCAAGGTGACGACCTGAAGATTAGGGTGCAAAGAGCAGCCCTAGCTCGTCCTTCCACCCCCTCCAGCTAGCTCTTGGTGATGTGCACCTGTTGCAAGTGATTTGCAACGCAAATCAAGGGTTTTGCCCGTCGATTCGAGTGAAATCGACATCTGCAGGTCCGTTTTTATTTTCTGTCTGTGCGCGGTTCGGCCGAGTTTGTGTTTGGTCGGCCGAGTTTCTTATTTAGGCTATCGAACAGTGTTTTGGTCGGCCGAGTTTGGTCTTGAATCGGCCGAGTTTCTTTGTAGGTAATCGAGCTGTGTTTCGATCGGCCGAGTTTCCCAGTGGATCGGCCGAGTTTCCTGTGGATCGGCCAAAGTTGGTCGGCCGAGTTTCAGAATCTGGGAGGTGATCGGCCGAGTTCCAGAGTGATCGGCCGAGTTTCAAGTTGTGAGTGGCAGTTCATTCAGAAATCATTATTTAACTCAATTTAAATGCTTAATTGCTTCTGTATCAGTTGGTATAGCTCATAAACAGTGTAGTACATACAATAGAGTATGATAGATTCATTGGAACTTGAAATAGGTGATATGATTAATGAAAATGATAAAATTTCCTATATTATATTTGCAATGTATTTGCTGAATTAAAAATGGGTGTTTAGCATGGAATCTGGATAAATGATCCTGGATCATGTTTAAGAATGATAAATGATATATATGTGAATCAAGTGATATTCAGAATGTGTATAAATATGAAATGTGATTTTCCTGTTTAAAAGGTTATATGTTAATCAGTTAATAGACTTAGGTGCCCTAACACCGTAGAACCCCTTTAGATAGATCTGCTTCTTAGGGGTGAAACTCGTGTTGCAACAATAACTGTGCGGAGTCACGGTGGCACGAGGAAAGAGAGCCAGTGTTGCAACAAGAACCGTGCGGAGTCATGGTGGCACTGGGGAAAATTATGGGTTATTGCAACAAGAACCGTGCAGAGTCATGGTGGTAACCCAGTAAGACTCTCCGCCTGTGTGCTCAGGTTAGTGAGGAGGAGTCTAGAGCACTCAAAGTAGTGCTTTGAGGCCGGTGAGCCTGTGGGTCCTGTGGCAGAACAGGGCTGGCGTCAGACTTAGCATTTCCCGGGTGTGTCGCTAAGTCTTGTACGGTGGGACCGTAGTTCTCTACGGATCTTCATATGCAGAGTACACTGCATATGATTAGGGCGTAATAATAAAAATATGTAATCATATAGGATCACAGTAAATTAATGTGTTAAAGAGATCCGAACTTTTGTGCCAATTCTTTATATCTGTTATTTGTTTAAATTATCTGTTGTTGCATAGAATTGTGATTATATTCTGCAAATCTGTTATGTCATTAGATCTGCCCTGCTTGTACTGCACTTATGTTTATTTCAATTTCATAAACCTGATAAGTTGTTTAGTGATAGCTAAATGAAAAGCTATTCACTGAGCGAGTAGGCTCATACCTCTACTCAAAACATTTTCAGGTCAGCATCAGTATCAGGAATCGGAAGGATCGTTTCATCCTAACCCCTAGTCTACAGAAGGTTTGTAGTTAGTCTAGTTAGAGGTCTCTTAGTCCTTTCCCCTCAGTCCTTGGGACAGGGAGTGGGTGAGAGAGAGTATGTTTGTGGAATGTGTATAAAGATGTAAATTAACGGTTATGTTTAATCTATGTTGAACAATGTAATTTGCTGAAGACTTTGTATATATTTCCTGTCAGTTTAATAGAAATGCTTCTGCAGTTTGTTTTGTTTTTGGTTTACAGCCTAAATCAGGTTATCTTTTTAATGTCTTTAAGATGTTTTAAAAAAGTGTTGAATGGTTTGGCTTGTGCGTAAATCCCTTTGTCGCGCCTTAATCTCGTGGTCTGTGGTTAGTGTGAGATTGGGGTGTGACATCTTTTGGTATCAGAGATTAGGTTGAGTACATAGTTACTCAGAGTCCAGATCAGGGGACGATAAGAGACCAATAGGATTAAGGTTTAGGTGTCCTTCTTCTATCTGTAGTTTTCTAACAGGAAATATTCTGTTATATCATTGCAGATGGCAGAAAGATACTTTGATCGTGATGATCAGGCTGAGAGCCATGTTGGCCCTGATCCTCTGTACTTGGGTCCAGGTGGTGGTGACCATGTGGATGAAGCGTCCCGTATGTATAGGATGTTTCTGGAGACCAGGGAGAAGTACAAAGCTGATAGGAGAGCTTCTACTTCTACCAGTAGTAAGGATCTGATGCGGTCTTATGAGCTTGTCAAGAAGCTTGGTGGTACAGAATTTAGTGGTACTACAGATCCTGCGGAGGCAGATGAGTGGTGGAGACAGATAGAGAAGATCTTTCTCTTGATGGATCTTCCAGAAGAGAAGAAGATTAATCACGCAGTTTATCTTTTGACAGGCGATGCAGAGCTGTGGTGGCATAGTGTGGAGGAAAAGAGGAGAGGTACAGAGCTTTCTTGGCAGGATTTCTCTGAAGAGTTTCATCTTAAGTTTTATCCACCTACCTTCCTTAATGAGAAAATCAGGCAGTTACAGAACATTAAGCAGGGGAACATGTCAGTTACTGAGTATGAAGCGCTTTTCACCCGGTTAGCGAACTTCTGTCCGCAGCTTGTTCCTGACAATATAGAAAGATGCAGAAGGTTTCAAGAAGGGCTAAGGCCAGAAATTCGGCATACAGTTTCTGCTACTAGCAGAAGGAACAGGGAGAACTTTGGTGAGTTTATTGAGGCTGCTAGACAGGTTGAAGAATCTGTGAATGCTGACATGGTGCCTGAGTCTAAAAAGAGATCTGCAGATTTCAGTAGAGGACAGTCCAGTAGTGGATACAGAGGTGGAGGTAGAGGTTTCTTTTCTAAACTCGGGCGTGGCTTTAGCTATTTCGGCAGACAGAGATCTGAGGATGTTACTTCTTTTAGAGGCAGAGGGAGATACAACCCAGAGAGACGGGGCAGTGCCTCTAGTGGACAGTCTTCTGGATCGTAAATGTCAGTAACAGGTCCCCAGAGACAAGAGGTACCGCCATGTGACAAATGTGGAAGACCACATACTGGACAGTGTTGGGGTCCAAGTTGTTATGTCTGTGGACAAATAGGACACTTCAAAAGGGAATGTCCTCAGCTTCAACAAGTAGCATCACAAGCTTTCCAGCCCCAGTACCATGATGTTCCGAGTTCTTCTGTGGCTTCTGGTTCCAGAGGTGGTGGAGTGGCCAGTGGCAGAAGTGGTCAGAGAGGACAGCGTGGCAGAGGGAGAGCTTCAGCACGTTTCTTCTCTTTGACACCTCAGGAAGGTATAATCTCTTCACAAGTCGTTACAGGAGAGATGTTTTTGTTTAATAGTATACCAGTTTCAGTTTTGATATATCCGAGTGCTACTCACTCTTTCATACGACGTTCTTTAGTTGATGAACTTAATATGTTAACTCAAGAGTTGATAGATGAGTTAGTGTTGAGGGTTCCACTAGGTGGACCAACGGTTCTGACTGAGTTTTGTCCCGGATGTTTGTTGTCTTTTGGAGGTTACACCTTTGCTGCTAATCTCATACCCTTGGATGTCAATACTTTTCAAGTCATCTTGGGTATGGATTGTCTTGAGACATATCGAGTGCAACTCGATTGTTGGAAGAAGGAAGCTACCTTTCAACTAGGTGAATTTTCTTGTGTCTTTACTGGAGATAGGAAAGTTCTGCCTACGTGCATAATATCAGCTGCTGTAGCTGATAAGATGCTACAGAAAGGATGTGAAGCGTTCCTTGCTCATGTGGTTGACACCAGAGCAGAGAAGAGCACCACCAGTGTTTAAGATGTACCGGTGGTTCGTGAGTTTTTTGATGTTTTTCCAGAAGATTTTCCAGGCTTACCTCCTGTCAGAAACCTGGATTTTGAGATTCAGGTATATCCAGGTAGTCATCCAGTAGCACTGCCGGCCTATAGAATGGCACCTGCAGAGTTGAAGGAACTCAAGGTGCAGTTGCAGGAGTTGCTGGATAAGGGTTTCATCAGACCCAATTCTTCACCGTGGGGTGCTCCAGTGCTGTTTGTTAAAAAGAAGGATGGTACCATGCGTCTCTGTATAGATTACAGGCAACTGAACAAGATCACTATTAAGAATAAGTATCCTTTGCCGAGAATAGACGATCTGTTTGATCAGTTGCGTGGAGCAACAGTTTTCTCTAAAATAGATTTGAGATCCGGATACCATCAGCTTAGAGTAAAGGCTTCTGATATTTCCAAAACAGCTTTCAGAACCAGGTATGGGCATTATGAGTTTTTGGTCATGTCGTTTGGGCTGACCAATGCGCCAGCAGCCTTTATGGATATGATGAATCGGATTTTCAAACCGTTCCTAGATCAGTTTATTGTAGTCTTTATAGATGATATTATGATCTACTCCAGAGATGATGTACAACATGAGCAACACCTGAGAGTGGTGTTGCAGTTGTTGAGGCAACACCAGCTGTATGCTAAGTTTAGCAAGTGCGAGTTCTGGTTGGCTGAGGTAGCATTTCTTGGACATGTTATCTCGAGAGATGGAGTTAGTGTTGATCCTAAGAAAGTTGATTCTGTGCTTCAGTGGGAACAGCCTAATACTCCTACTGAGATTAGAAGTTTCTTGGGATTAGCAAGCTATTACAGAAGGTTTATACAGAACTTCAGTGTGCTAGCATCACCCTTGACACGCTTGACGAGGAAGAATGCACCATTTGTTTGGTCTGATAACTGTGAGAAAAGTTTTCAGATCTTGAATAGGAAGCTGACTTCAGCACCAATGTTGGTTTTGCCAGAGGCAGACAAAGGTTATACAGTGTTCTGCGACGCTTCCAGGAGAGGTTTGGGTTGTGTGCTGATGCAGGAAGGCAAGGTTGTAGCCTATGCATCTAGACAGCTTAAGAAGAACGAAGAGAACTACCCTACTCATGATCTCAAGTTAGCTGCTATAGTTCATGCTCTTAAGACATGGCGTCACTACCTGTATGGTGAGACTTGTCAGGTATTTACAGACCATAAGAGCCTGAAGTATATCTTCACTCAGAAGGATTTGAATCTGAGACAGTGCAGATGGCTTGAGCTAATTAAAGATTATGATGTGACAATCGATTACCATCCTGGTAAAGAGAATGTTGTAGCAGATGCCTTGAGTAGAAAGTCAAGTTCAACAGCTGATGCATTTTCTATGGCATGTTTCAAGAGAGACTTGCTTGTAGATATGCGGATATTGAACTTAGACTTGAATGTGACTGGACAGAGTGGGTTGATTGCTCAGATGCAGGTCAAACCTACTTTCTACGATCAGATTAAGGAGTTGCAACAGAATGATGACGAGTTGTGGCAGGTTATGCAGGATATGTCGGAAGGTAAAAGAACAGAATTCCAGTTTTCTGACGATGGAGTGTTGTATCTTCATGATAGGTTGTGTGTACCTGGGAACAGTGAGCTGAAAGAGCAGATTCTTGAAGAAGCGCATGCTTCTATGTATGCTATGCATCCTGGTAACACGAAAATGTACAGGAATCTCAGAGAGCTGTACTGGTGGTCTGGTATGAAGAAGGATGTGGCTGAATACGTGGCTAGATGTGGGGTGTGTCAGCAGGTTAAAGTTGAGCATCAAAAACCTGCTGGTACCTTACAGCCGCTTCCTATACCAGAATGGAAATGGGAACACATCACGATGGATTTTGTGGTAGGATTACCCAGGACGTCTAAAGGTTTGGACTCGATTTGGGTGATTGTGGATAGACTAACTAAGTCTGCTCACTTTCTTCCGGTCAAGTCAACCTTTGATGTTCCGAAGCTGGCCAAGATATATGTGGACGAGGTAATCAGATTACATGGGATTCCAGTTTCCATTATTTCTGATAGAGATCCAAAGTTTACATCTAGGTTCTGGAATCAACTACATCGTGCGTTGGGCACAAAGCTGAGGTTCAGTACAGCGTTTCACCCACAGACAGATGGTCAATCTGAGAGGACCATTCAGACTCTTGAAGACATGCTGAGAGCATGCGTTCTGCAGTTCAGAGGTAACTGGGAAGAACACTTAAGCTTGATGGAGTTTGCATATAATAACAGCTACCATTCTAGTCTTGGAATGGCCCCATATGAAGCTCTATATGGCAAGAAGTGTAGATCACCAGTTTGTTGGTATGAGATTGGAGAGAAAGAAATTCTTGGACCTGAGATAGTTGATATAACTACAGAGAAGATATCCGTGATTAGGGAGCAGTTGAAAGCTGCACAGGACAGGCAGAAAAGTTATGCAGAGAGACGACGTCGACCTCTTGAGTTTGAGGTTGGTGACGAGGTTTATCTGAAGGTTTCACCGTGGAAGGGAGTGTAAAGGTTTGGAAAGAGGGGTAAGTTGACCCCTAGGTACATGGGCCCATATCCTATTGTTGAGAGGATTGGACCTGTAGCTTACAGGTTGGATTTGTCGTCTGAGTTGGCAAATCTTCATGATGTGTTTCATGTGTCTATGCTGAAAAAGTGTCATCCCGGTACAGAAAAGATATTAGATCCAGATCTGGCACAGCTTAGGACAGATGTGTCCTACGTGGAAGGACCAGTACAGATAGTCGATCACCGGATTAAGAAGCTTAAGAACCGTGAGATTCTTTTGGTAAAGGTTCTGTGGAGGAACCATAATCTTGAAGAAGCTACGTGGGAGCTTGAGTCTGAGATGTGTAGCAAGTTTCCTTTTCTCTTTTAGGAATTTCGGGACGAAATTCTTATAAGGGAGGGAGATTGTTACGACCCACGTTGAGCTTATCATGTAAGTATGCTGTTAAGCATGTGTTTTAGCTGCCTTGTTAAGCTGTAAGCTTGTTTTTGTTAATAATGTTTATAACGGATACGATATGTGCTTAGTGTGAATCCTAGCCCTTAAAACGTGTAGGATCTTACGCTTGAAGCGTTGCTAGAGAAATCGTTCGAATCCGACCTTTGAGTCAAAAGTTGCAAGTTTTTGGGCTTGTAGGGACCCGTTTGTAATTTTTGAAAGTTCTTGGGCTTTGCGTTTTGGCCCCTAGGTTTTCCTCCTTATCTTTCTTTCTCACTTATCTCGTTTCATTTTCCAGAAATGAGAGAACGCAGAAGCGTTCTTCTTCTTCCTTCGCGTGAGAGAGAGAGAGAGAGGGAGCTGAGAAGGGAAGGACGTCCTGGAGCCCTGGAGTTGCTCCGGCCTGCAGCTGCGGCCTTCCTCCTTCCCTCCTTCCATTATCTTCTCCGCCAATCGATCCGGCTAACAGCAAGAGCTGCATTTGCAAGGTGACGACCTGAAGATTAGGGTGCAAAGAGCAGCCCTAGCTCGTCCTTCCTCCCCCTCCAGCTAGCTCTTGGTGATGTGCACCTGTTGCAAGTGATCTGCAACGCAAATCAAGGGTTTTGCCCGTCGATTCGAGTGAAATCGACATCTGCAGGTCTGTTTTTATTTTCTGTCTGTGCGCGGTTCGGCCGAGTTTGTGTTTGGTCGGCCGAGTTTCTTATTTAGGCTATCGAACAGTGTTTTGGTCGGCCGAGTTTGGTCTTGAATCGGCCGAGTTTCTTTGTAGGTAATCGAGCTGTGTTTCGATCGGCCGAGTTTCCCAGTGGATCGGCCGAGTTTCCTGTGGATCGGCCGAAGTTGGTCGGCCGAGTTTCAGAATCTGGGAGGTGATCGGACGAGTTCCAGAGTGATCGGCCGAGTTTCAAGTTGTGAGTGGCAGTTCATTCAGAAATCATTATTTAACTCAATTTAAATGCTTAATTGCTTCTGTATCAGTTGGTATAGCTCATAAACAGTGTACAATAGAGTATGATAGATTCATTGGAACTTGAAATAGGTGATATGATTAATGAAAATGATAAAATTTCATGTATTATAGTTGCAATGTATTTGCTGAATTAAAAATGGGTGTTTAGCATGGAATCTGGATAAATGATCCTGGATCATGTTTAAGAATGATAAATGATATATATGTGAATCAAGTGATATTCAGAATGTGTATAAATATGAAATGTGATTTTCCTGTTTAAAAGGTTATATGTTAATCAGTTAATAGACTTAGGTGCCCTAACACCGTAGAACCCCTTTAGATAGATCTGCTTCTTAGGGGTGAAACTCGTGTTGCAACAATAACTGTGCGGAGTCACGGTGGCACGAGGAAAGAGAGCCAGTGTTGCAACAAGAACCGTGCGGAGTCATGGTGGCACTGGGGAAAATTATGGGTTATTGCAACAAGAACCGTACGGAGTCATGGTGGTAACCCAGTAAGACTCTCTGCCTGTGTGCTCAGGTTAGTGAGGAGGAGTCTAGAGCACTCAGAGTAGTGCTTTGAGGCCGGTGAGCCTGTGGGTCCTATGGCAGAACAGGGCTAGCGTCAGACTTAGCATTTCCCGGGTGTGTCGCTAAGTCTTGTACGGTGGGACCATAGTTCTCTACGGATCTTCATATGCAGAGTACACTACATATGATTAGGGCATAATAATATAAATATGTAATCATATAGGATCACAGTAAATTAATGTGTTAAAGAGATCCGAACTTTTGTGCCAATTCTTTATATCTGTTATTTGTTTAAATTATCTGTTGTTGCATAGAATTGTGATTATATTTTGCAAATCTGTTATGTCATTAGATCTGCCCTGCTTGTACTGCACTTATGTTTATTTCAATGTCATAAACCTGATGAGTTGTTTAGTGATAGCTAAATGAAAAGCTATTCACTGAGTGAGTAGGCTCATACCTCTACTCAAAACATTTTCAGGTCAGCATCAGCATCAGGAATCGGAAGGATCGTTTCATCCTAATGCCTAGTCTACAGAAGGTTTGTAGTTAGTCTAGTTAGAGGTCTCTTAGTCCTTTCCCCTCGGTCCTTGGGATAGGGTGTGGGTGAGAGAGAGTATGTTTGTGGAATGTGTATAAAGATGTAAATTAACAGTTATGTTTAATTTATGTTGAACAATGTAATTTGCTGAAGACTTTGTATATATTTCCTGTCAGTTTAATAGAAATGCTTCTGCAGTTTGTTTGGTTTTTGGTTTACAGCCTAAATCAGGTTATCTTTTTAATGTCTTTAAGATGTTTTAAAAAAGTGTTGAATGGTTTGGCTTGTGCGTAAATCCCTTTGTCGCGCCTTAATCTCGTGGTCTGTGGTTAGTGTGAGATTGGGGTGTGACAATTCACTACCTAAGTCTAGGTCGGTTCCACCGTCGTAGTAACCTATACCCTAAACTAGATGCATTAGAATTGACCTCTGGGTTCCCACCATTAACCGTACATCACCTTGTTCAAGGGACTTGTTAATTAATGTGAATTTCGTCTCTTTTCAATCGTTAATTCTTCTTTCAAAGTAATTAAAGGCATTAGATTATCATTATAGTGATCAAGCATAACAATATAATTGAGAAAATGAAATCATACCATGGATTTAAGAGATAAATTATGAATTACTATGATAAAAATGTCATACAATGCTTCCCCGGGCTACTCCCGGTCCTAAAGATAAAGGGAATTAGCCCCTCATGTTCATCTCAGATCAAAACATGGTTGGAGAAAGGGGAAACATGGAGAAAAATGTGAATACATAATGAAACCCCTGAACGGAGAAGATTCAAGCATTCCTCGGCATAGAATGCGTGATCTACAGCCTTTCGGCGGTGGAAAACATCTTCTTCGGCTTCCGGAATGGCTGGGGCGTGCCTCTGGGCTCCGTTCTTCTCTCCACACCTTCTCGGGACGTGTGCCACAGCTAATGACGTGATTCCTTACTCTTGGACGCCGTCATTAGGTATAATCACCAAGTTAGGTTGCAAAAATATCACAGCCGTTGGATTAGAGCCGATCTGAAACAAACTCTGATCTGACGGCGTCGATACCATCGACGCGGGTCAATGGTATCGACCCCTCATGATATAGGCAAGCCTTCTTTTCTTTTCTTCGTTGCGCCTGATGCTGACTCGATACCATCGACGCGGGTCGATGGTATCGACACCCTTAGGCGTCAGTTTTATCCCTTTTCCGTCACTGAAGCTACACGTGTCGATAGTATCGACTTTGGGGTCGATAGTATCGACTGACTGGTCGCCATCAACTTGATGGAATGTCGCTACCATCGACTTCCCTGTCGATGGTATCGACTCTGTGCTGCTCCTTGCGGTTGACTGCTTGTGGTTGTGTCGATAGTATCAACAACCGTCGATGGTATCGACAACTACAGATATGCGTTTTTCCTGAAATTGCAAAACAAAACCACATAAGCCGAGATAAAACCTATTATCGTAATCACTTATGCTCAAAACAATAAAATAAGAGAAATTTGACACTGAGAAGGATCATAGACTAAAGTAAGTGAATTATGCACTATTAACCACCAAAATGACCAATAAACGCATAAAACGTGAGTAAAACAAGTCTATAAATGCGACTCAAAATCATCACATCAATCATGCATTCTTAGAATTAAGCAGATCACTTTGGATCAGTCAATGCCAATATTACCTTCAATTATTTTCTAAAAGAAGAAAAAAAAGTAAACAACCTGAATAGTTAAAAATATGTGACCAATTGGGTTCTCATGTTTTGTTTTGTTTTTTTTTACCCAACCCAACTCGAAATCCAACCCCCTCGCCTACCCACATCCATCATGTGTCATCCTCGTTCAGGGTTGAACCTACGACTACCCACGCACATGTAGGGCGGCCACCCACTAGGCTAGTATGTTGTTGACCATCGTTTGGGCCATATAAAAGTCAGACCAAAATCTTCAATTGTGGGCCCATTAATATTGTTTATAGGAATTAGGTCCGACTTAAATTATATGGTCAAGAAATGTTTCAGATCATGTTGGTCCAATCGACGAAAAAAAAAAATTAAACAAAACAATTAGTTAAATGTTGGTGATGACCTAAGTTTTTTATCCTCGATGTATCTTGGCACGACCCATACAAAATAAAAATTTTAACAAAATTTTTTCATTAGATTTCATATAATTCAACTTTGGCTTAAATTATACAATCAAAATATTTCTCAGACACACACGTCAACTGTGAGTTCATTAGATTTCATTAGATCACTCCATGCTCGTGTATTCTAAATCCATTATCCAAATAAATAAACATCCTAAATAGTTAAATATACATGACCAAGTGATTGAAAAAGCACACAGACACACACACCGACTGTGAGTTTGTATAGTGTAGTAAGTGTTTGAGTTCAGATTTACCAAGGTCCTGACTAAAAATGTAGATCAAAATTTAAAGACCAACTTGTTATTGTAGTTTATGTGAATTAGTTTGACTTAGATCATCTGATCAAAGAATTAGTCAGATTGTTTTGGATCAGTCATGTTGGGAAATACGACTACATAATAAGCAACAGAAATAAAATTGAAACTGCCATATTGTAAGAACCCTAACCTAGATTTATGCTTAATTGTGCTTTCTTTGCAAAATGGATGCCTAAATCTTAAATAAATCTCTTAAGATGCTCTCATAACATGTGGCATGACTATGCTAATAAATTGGTCTAATTTGATTGATGTTTGAGCTATCTTCTTATATATGTGCTTGTTTTGGGCTAGTTTGCAATTTACCCATGAGTAAGGGTGTCTTGAAATTTGCCACATGTTGAGAATGCTTCTTGTGATTTAGCATCATGAGATATAATATGGTGGTATGGGGCACCTTGTTTGAATCATAGTTGATGATGTGACATCATATGGTGACATTAGGGTTTCCAGGGTTTGCCTTGTTTGATATGGTGACAATGCTAGGGTTTGAGTGTTGCGATAACTATACAACTTTGGATGAGTGTAGTGATCGCAACACATACCTTATGTGTTGTTGTTTTGACCATGATTACCTAGAGATGGTTTGGTCGAGATGGGTTGTCCTGTAGTGAAGTGTCTCGACCATGTGTATATGGTAACCTACTGTTTTGGTCGCTACATGTGCAAGGAAGTGTTTCGAACAAAACAAAGTGGTAGCCAACCTATATGGTCACTACACTTTTCTAAATAAACATCAAATCTTTGAACATGCATGTGAATGGAGGTATGGTTGTTTTTATGGAGAGCAGGTGTCCTTTTGATACTCTCATATGTTGACACCTCATACACACTTACTTCCCTCCTACTTTGTGTATATAACCTCTTCTCTTCACTAGCAAGTATCTTTTTCGGCCTTACACTCTTCCTTCTCTCTGGAGATCGTTCTTGGAGATTTGGGAGAAAAGGAGGTCTGATCTTTAGATAATCTTTAGATAACTATTATCTAGGCCTAGGCAAATGATAATGTTAGTTAAAGTTGGTTTGATCCTCAAAACTTAGTCTCTAAGTGTTTACTAGCTAATATTTCAACTAATTATCTAGATCATAAGGTAGGTTAGCATTCTCTAAAATTTCTCCCATAATATAATATTCCAATTATGTATCAACTAAAATTTTCTTATATATTTATTAGGAGCATGAAATCCCAAATTCATAATTGTTCTCTTAGTGACCTATATGTAAACCTTTCTTAGCCCAAATGGGCTTACATTGGATTCCAAGGCTGATGACTCATACCCTATGCCTCCCAAAATGTTCAAGAGCTAATATTTATTCTTAATTACAAATTTGAGTCTTGACATGTCATACTTTATCAATTGAAGCCTTCATTAACACACTTGATCAATATTTCTTTATCTATTTTAAATGAAGAACTATGTAGGTCAAGGACCTACATTCATTAATTACTATCATCATATACTCTTTATTATTCTACTTTAGTCATCACATCAGATCCTTGATTCTATATAAATTACTAAATTTTGAGGATTTTACAGATGTATTCCTTGAGTGTTTTTGGATGTGTCATTCTCTTGTATTTTCCTAATTGAATATTTACATGGATTTCTTAACACTAATATGATTATGAAATTAGACTATCTTTGTAGGTGAATGAACATTATTTGAAATGCCATATTTAAGAAGTAAAATCATATATATCCTCCATCTTTTTATAATGCTAGACTTTCAAATGGAAAGTACCCACTCAATGGAGCAAAAACTCATAAATTCTGACAATGTCTTAGGTACCTTTGTATTGGTATGCCAATGATGGAGATAATAAAAAAGGGTATTCTCACTCCTTCTGGAGTTTCAAGACCATTGATGTGAGGTTATTATGATCCAATGTAGAGTTTGGATGTCAATGCTACATGATCAATATTGGGAAGGGTTTTGAAGCTTTCAGATCTTATCTCTTTAATTTCTCTTAACATGATTTGATGTTGATGTAGTTATGAAGCACTATAATTACATCATGTGATATTATGTAACATGTAATATGAACATGTTGAGTCCCATAAGATGCTTACAGTCATTTGTAAACCTACAATGTAGATGAATTTTATAAGTATAACAATAAATAGATGCTACGTTCTAGATTTAACATGTTACTATTATGGGACTTAGTTGTAATATGATAAACAAATCATGTATGTTTTTCATGTACATATAGATGTATAACTACCTTCATAAGCTTATGTTGAATATAATTAACTATGTTATCTATTGTGGCTTAATTAGTCTTTCTTCTACAATTACTTGATTTTTTGTCTCTCTAATTTGACCTTATTGCGTTAGGATTGCGTGTATGCCATGGAACATGAGGGTTATGTGTCAGCTAGATTGGTTTATATGTTGGTTTTTTTACTGATGGTGGGTCATGGTTAGTCTACTGTACTTTTTCTTTTGGGTTGGTCATTCTCATCATGTCACAAGCTACTCAAATTAAGGTTGAGGTTTTTGTTAACCCCATCATGGATCTTTGTATTTTCCTTAATGGTTTAGTTCACTAATTTGACCAATTTTATGTGACGTCAAAAAATATTTTATCATCTTGGCATACTATAATAAGTATTCTCAATTCATATGATTGATGATTTTGGTATCCACATGTGGGAATGGGTTTCATCAAATTTGTAACTTACTATGTGTAATTTTCAAGTAGGTGACATCTTTTATAAACAAACTAAATGGGTTATTATGATGTTTTTAATGAAAAATATAGTGGGACATCTATTTACATCTTGTTTAACTATGTTTATTGTTATAACCCCTTTTTAGAAAATTAATTAATCTCTATCATAGGTTACACATGCATTAGATTGAATGTCTTGCCACTGTTGGATCCTAGATGGGTGATTAGATGCTCTAGAGGGGGGGTGAATAGAGCTGAAAGCACTTAAACAAAACTCATTAAACCTTCAAAATATATGACAAGATAAGGTTGCTAAATAGGCAATTTGAGTGCAACTAAATCATGCATAGCAAGGATAAGAGAGATTGAACATGCACCAATTAGACAAGCTATTTAGAGTGGTTCCACACTTCAAACTAGAAGTGTGTCAGTCCACTTGCCTAGAGAGGTCAACCTCTAGGACTTCCAATAATTGCACTCTTATATTCACTTAATAAGACATACAATACATGACCAACAAAGGACTTACCTATCCAATACAAAGAGTCTTCAACCTTACCAAGGACTTACCCACTTTGCAAGAGTCTTCGGCCTTCTCCAAGGACTTACCCACTCTTGCACAAGTCTTCGGCCTTGCAGGAATTACCCACTCTTCTTGGATCTTCCGCCTTTGACTTCACCTTCACTCGGAGAAGCTTTCCACCAAGGACTTACCCACTTGAGCTTGAGTCTTCTGCCTTCTCCAAGGGCTTACCCACTCTAGCTCCAAGTCTTCAGCCTTGATCTTCACCAAGGGACTCCTTCCCTTGTTCTTCTTCACCTCTCTTGGACGAGAGAGAACCTTCATCTTCATGATTGAAATGGAGAGATGGGGAGGTTGTGGAAGTGAGAGCTTCACAAGATATACAAATGGGACTAGCTCTCTTACAGATTTCCTACTCACTCTAATGGATGTAGCAAGTGATTAAGCTTAGAGAGAGAGAGGAGGCTGTAGGAAGCACTCAACTATAGAATAGGAACCTCACAAAGAGTTTGCAATGAATGCTCAACCTTGGAGTGAAGCCCAAGGGGTCCTATTTATAGCTGGGGATGCCTCTTAGCCTTTGGGAACACTTGTGAACGAAAACTAGCCGTTTTGTGGCTTGCAACGGATCTATTTTCACTTGTTGCAACTCCACAACGGCTAGAAGCACTTTTCTGCACTTTTTCGTACAGTCTGATCGGCCGAGTTTATATAAAGGTAACTCGGCCGAACCACTAAAAGACAAGGCTGAAAGCTAGACTGTCGGCCGAGTTCCTTTGGAGAAACTCGGCCGATCAGTCGACTTTCATCTTTGACCGATCAGTGGATCGGCCGAGTTTCCTAGCTAGAAATTCGACCGAACGGGAATCGGCTGAGTTTGTAACTCGGCCGATTGCAACAAAAATTCCAGAATATATGGATCGGCCGAGTTTGGAATTCGGACGACAAAATCCCTGTTATGGGTATTTTGGAATTTTCGTTTGACTATACAAATGATGGATTTTTGTGTCCCAATAATTTTTCTAAGCTTAATTACAAGTCATACAATCATTACAAGTGGTTACAAAGCAATTCTAAGGTCATTTACATAGAGATCCCAAATTGCACACTTGTAGCTATTTTGACTTGTCTTTTCTCCAATTTGATATGCGCAAGTTAGGGCATTTGGAGTGTGTCTAAACCTAATCTGAAATCACTCAATGTAGAAGCATTAGACACCAATATGTGGAATGGTTAGTCATCATCAAAACAAGGGTTTAGTCAATTTAGACGTGAGTCAACATTGACCTAATTGACCTTGAGTCAACATTCTCCCCCTTTTTGAAGATGACAAACCATTCCATAAATGTATTGAAAGCTTGTACATAAAATCATACCTTCGGAGAAACCTAGGGGTTTCAATAGGATTGAGCTCATATGCTCCCCCTCAATTGATGCACATGGAGTTCTCATACTCCCCCTCAATTGATGCTATTTCTCCTGCATGGTTAGCTTTCATAACATTTATAGAAACTATGTCTTCTACTCATATATGTTCTACACATATATGTCTTCTCCCATTTACCTTCTCCCCTTTACATGGACATGCTTCTTTGCTTCATGTAAGACATGCCTTCTCCCTGTTGTCAAAAGAAGACATATCTTTCTCCCCCTTTGTCATTTCAAAAAGGCGGGGGTGTGAAGAAACTAAGAAACACCACTTGTTAAGAGAAAGAAGATAACAAAAGTTATATAAGGAGAGTAGAAGAGCACAGATAGGGGCTTGTACAAGCATAGAAAGAAAAGAAAGTTAAAACATATACTTGAACAACCCAAAAATGCAAGATAAAGTGCTGCAGAAAAACAATAAATCACAATTTTGACCCTCAAGATGATGGAATTTGACCAAAAACCATCGAAGCTCATGGCAAAGCGATGAGTCTTGCTCACAAGGGTGTTTCTGCATAAAAAGCACTATACTTGCAGCAAAAACTGAAACTGGAGCAAAATCTGCATAAAATCCAAAAATACTCCAATTTCTACATATAATGTAGCTCTATGTGCCCTGCATCACAATGTTATGCAAGTAACTCAAGATAGTAGATATGCAATTCAAGGAACAATCTTGAGTTGGTATGAGATAATATACAAGCATAACATATAGATGATCAAAGATGGCAATTATTGACAGGGTTAGAACTACATGTATATGAACTACTAGTAGATGATATCATAAGTTAGGACTACTAGTAGGATCTAGATCATAGCAAGATATGCCAAAAGATAAAGAAAGCTATGAGTAGATATAGAGATATATCCAAACCAAGAGATATGCAAATTTAGAAGCATGAGAGGATATAACTCACTAGATATGCATTCTTACCATAAGATGATTACCCCTATGAACCTCAAGGTTGTATCAACACAAGATATACACCTATATAGATGTAGCAAGTTAGAGCACAACGGAAGCAATTTTTAGACACAACCAAGAGATCCAAAGAGATCATCATCAAAACCTGCAAAACAACTCAAAGCAAGTAATTGCAAGATATATATATACCAATTTAGAGCAATTAGATAGATAGAGTTGTAAGCAAGATAGGCATTTAGAACATGGCAATATGCATATATAAAGGTACCAAATGAGAGTGCCAAAGAATAAGGCTATTGGTTGAGAAAATCTAGTTGAGAGGGAAATTCTCACTCAATAAGCCAAATTTATATTCTGTGCACAGTGTAATCGGTCAAGTTCTGTGCATTGGCAACTCAACCGATGACAACTGCTGGCAACACCCATTGGTGCCTATCGGTCGAGTTTCACTAGGGCAAACTCGACCAACAGAGCAGCTGTCAAAAAGCACATATATTTCATAAAAGCATATTTAAAGGCATGCTAAAATATACAAACCATATCCAAACATGTCTAAGCAAGTTAGTAATGCACTATAGAAGCATTAGAAACAGTTTTTGAGCAAGAGTGTGAAAAGAAACACAAAATGCCACTTTTGACTCAAAAACCATATGTATAGTGCACACTAACTTGACAAAACAAGTTAGAAATGGTTACAAGCAATAAAACATTTACCTTTGTGCTTACCATTGCTTTTCCACTTGTTGTCACCCTCTACACATCTCACCTTTCTTCTTTCATGTGGATTGAGAAGTCAATTTGCAATTCAATAGCTCAAATCAATCCATTTGTAAATACCTACAAGAAGAAAGATGAAATGGTCCCCAATCATGTTTTTGGGTCCGGAGGGGTTAGTTTGGCAACCCAAATCCTATTGCTCTTGGGTGCTTTCCTAAAAGGACAACAAGTAGAATAATGACCAATTTCATTGCAATAATTACATGTGCCCATAGTCTTGGAACTAGAGGATTCTCCATGGAATATTGGAGGTCCTTTATCTTTGTTGTTCCCTTGACTACTATCATACCCTAAACCATGTCTACCAATTTGTTTAGTAGTATGGTCTAGGATTTGATTAAGATTCTTTTTACCAACTAAGAATCTTTGCAAAGAAGATCTTAAACTATCATTATCATGCTTAAGAGAAGCAATAGTAGAAGACAATTGATTAATGTTATCTCTAGCATGTAGAAGATCATTTTCTAGGCAAAGAGTTTTAGTTAAATAAGAATCTCTATCAATATGAAGAGCAGCAACATCATTCTCTCTATTTGTAGAACTATAACAAGATTCATTCCCATTGATTTTAGCAAGCAAGGAGGCATTTTCTATTTCTAATTCATGCAAAACAAAATCTTTGTCCTTGTTTTCAGATTTAAGAACATCAATGTCATGCATGAGAGAATCAACAATTAAAGTATGTTCTTCATTAGAATTAGGCATGAGAGGTTGAGCTTCTAGAAATTTAATCTGATCAAGTAAACTAGCATTTTCAAGTTTAAGAGAGTCTACTTGGCTAAGACAATCATTTTTATCAATAAGCAAGCAAGAATTTGCATATTCAAGATCATCTAGTTCTATATGCAAATTATCAACAATTTTAGCAAGCTTTTTCTTTTTCTTTTTAGAAGACTTAAGAGATGCACAAATATCATGAATGAGATCAATCAATGATTCTTTATCTAAAGAGTCTAGATTTACCTCATTTGAGTCTTCACTTGTTGATGCTACAAGAGCAAAATGACATTCTCCTTCATCACTAGATCTTGAGCTTGATCCTTCACATGAATCTTCACTTGAGCTTGAGTTGGAGGAGCCGCTTGAGCTTGAGTGCCATTTCTCCTTCTAGTAAAGATGGGTCTTTTTGCCTTGTGGGCAATCTTCCTTGTAGTGACCCTTCTTTCCACATGTGAAGCACCGGATGGAGGAGGACTTGCCTTTGTAGAGTCTACCTTTGGAGTACATGGCATCTTCTTTAGCTTGAGAGGATGGAGAGACTTTTTCCATGATAGCTTCAATTTGAGCCTTTATTTCAGCCTTCTTCATTCTCTTAAGCTCTTTCTTCTCTTGTCTTTCTACTTCCTCCCTCTTGTCAAGTGTAGCTTCATGTGCCTAAAGATTTCCAATGAGCTTTTCAATAGGAATATCCCTAAGCGACCTTGCTTCTTCAATAGAAGTCACCTTGGATTCCCATCTCTTGGGGAGAGTTCTAAGGATCTTTGAGTTGATCTCTCCACTAGACATGGGATGTCCTAGAACAGCAAGACCATTTAAGATGGTGTTGAGCCTTGAGTACATGTTGGCTATGCTTTCCTCCTTTCCCATCTTGAAGTTCTCAAACAACCCTTTGAGCATGTATACTTTGCTTTCCTTCACTTGATCTGTCCCTTCATAAGTGATGCAAAGCTTTCTCCATACCTCATAGGCCGTCTCACAAGAGGAAATCCGGTTGAACTCGGTGGGGGTCATGGAGGCATAAAGGATGTGCATGGCTCTTGCATTTAAGGTTGCTTTCATCAAGGTGGCTTCATCCCATTCTTCAATGTTTGTCTTTGGTAGAATGTATGGGTTGTTCACCATTTGCCACATCTCGAGACTTGATCCTTGGATGAAGAATTGAAGTCTTCTTCTCCAATAGAGGAAGTTGCTCCCATCAAAGATTGGAAGGCTGGTCGAGAGTCTCCCTCCTAGGTAGTCACCCATCTTCTCCTACTTGTTGAAGTATGATTGGAGAAGACCCGCTCTGATACCACTTGTTGGATCCTAGATGGGTGATTAGATGCTCTAGAGGGGGGGTGAATAGAGATGAAAGCACTTAAACAAAACTCATTAAACCTTCAAAATATATGACAAGATAAGGTTGCTAAATAGGCAATTTGAGTGCAACTAAATCATGCATAGCAAGGATAAGAGAGATTGAACATGCACCAATTAGACAAGCTATTTAGAGTGGTTCCACACTTCAAACTAGAAGTGTGTCAGTCCACTTGCCTAGAGAGGTCAACCTCTAGGACTTCCAAAAATTGCACTCTTATATTCACTTAATAAGACATACAATACATGACCAACAAAGGACTTACCTATCCAATACAAAGAGTCTTCAACCTTACCAAGGACTTACCCACTTTGCAAGAGTCTTCGGCCTTCTCCAAGGACTTACCCACTCTTGCCCAAGTCTTCGGCCTTGCAGGAATTACCCACTCTTCTTGGATCTTCCGCCTTTGACTTCACCTTCACTTGGAGAAGCTTTCCACCAAGGACTTACCCACTTGAGCTTGAGTCTTCTGCCTTCTCCAAGGGCTTACCCACTCTAGCTCCAAGCCTTCAGCCTTGATCTTCACCAAGGGACTCCTTCCCTTGTTCTTCTTCACCTCTCTTGGACAAGAGAGAGAACCTTCGTCTTCATGATTGAAATGGAGTGATGGGGAGGTTGTGGAAGTGAGAGCTTCACAAGATATACAAATGGGACTAGCTCTCTTACAGATTTCCTACTCACTCTAATGGATGTAGCAAGTGATTAAGCTTAGAGAGAGAGAGGAGGCTGTAGGAAGCACTCAACTATAGAATAGGAACCTCACAAAGAGTTTGCAATGAATGCTCAACCTTGGAATGAATCCCAAGGGGTCCTATTTATAGCTGGGGATGCCTCTTAGCCTTTGGGAACACTTGTGAACGAAAACTAGCCGTTTTGTGGCTTGCAACGGATCTATTTTCACTTGTTGCAACTCCACAACGGCTAGAAGCACTTTTCTGCACTTTTTCGTACAGTCTGATCGGCCGAGTTTATATAAAGGTAACTCGGCCGAACCACTAAAAGACAAGGCTGAAAGCTAGACTGTCGGCTGAGTTCCTTTGGAGAAACTCGGCCGATCGGTCGACTTTCATCTTGGACCGATCAGTGGATCGGCCGAGTTTCCTAGCTAGAAACTCAACCGAACGGGAATCGGCTGAGTTTGTAACTCGGCCGATTGCAACAAAAATTCCAGAATATATGGATCGGCCGAGTTTGGAATTCGGCCGACAAAATCCCTGTTATGGGTATTTTGGAATTTTCGTTTGACTATACAAATGATCGATTTTTGTGTCCCAATAATTTTTCTAAGCTTAATTACAAGTCATACAATCATTACAAGTGGTTACAAAGCAATTCTAAGGTCATTTACATAGAGATCCCAAATTGCACACTTGTAGCTATTTTGACTTGTCTTTTCTCCAATTTGATATGCGCAAGTTAGGGCATTTAGAGTGTGTCTAAACCTAATCTGAAATCACTCAATGTAGAAGCATTAGACACCAATATGTGGAATGGTTAGTCATCATCAAAACAAGGGTTTAGTCAATTTAGACGTGAGTCAACATTGACCTAATTGACCTTGAGTCAACATTCTCCCCCTTTTTGAAGATGACAAACCATTCCATAAATGTATTGAAAGCTTGTACGTAAAATCATACCTTCGGAGAAACCTAGGGGTTTCAATAGGATTGAGCTCATATGCTCCCCCTCAATTGATGTGCATGGAGTTCTCATACTCCCCCTCAATTGATGCTATTTCTCCTGCATGGTTAGCTTTCATAACATTTATAGAAACTATGTCTTCTACTCATATATGTTCTACACATATATGTCTTCTCCCATTTACCTTCTCCCCTTTACATGGACACGCTTCTTTGCTTCATGTAAGACATGCCTTCTCCCTATTGTCAAAAGAAGACATATCTTTCTCCCCCTTTGTCATTTCAAAAAGGCGGGGGTGTGAAGAAACTAAGAAACACCACTTGTTAAGAGAAAGAAGATAACAAAAGTTATATAAGGAGAGTAGAAGAGCACAGATAGGGGCTTGTACAAGCATAGAAAGAAAAGAAAGTTAAAACATATACTTGAACAACCCAAAAATGCAAGATAAAGTGCTGCAGAAAAATAATAAATCACAATTTTGACCCTCAAGATGATGGAATTTGACCAAAAACCATCGGAGCTCATGGAAAAGCGATGAGTCTTGCTCAGAAGGGTGTTTCTGCATAAAAAGCACTATACTTGCAGCAAAAATTGAAACTGGAGCAAAATATGCATAAAATCCAAAAATACTCCAATTTCTACATATAATGTAGCTCTATGTGCCCTGCATCACAATGTTATGCAAGTAACTCAAGATAGTAGATATGCAATTCAAGGAACAATCTTGAGTTGGTATGAGATAATATACAAGCATAACATATAGATGATCAAAGATGGCAATTATTGACAGGGTTAGAACTACATGTATATGAACTACTAGTAGATGATATCATAAGTTAGGACTACTAGTAGGATCTAGATCATAGCAAGATATGCCAAAAGATAAAGAAAGCTATGAGTAGATATAGAGATATATCCAAACCAAGAGATATGCAAATTTAGAAGCATGAGAGGATATAACTCACTAGATATGCATTCTTACCATAAGATGATTACCCCTATGAACCTCAAGGTTGTATCAACACAAGATATACACCTATATAGATGTAGCAAGTTAGAGCACAACGGAAGCAATTTTTAGACACAACCAAGAGATCCAAAGAGATCATCATCAAAACCTGCAAAACAACTCAAAGCAAGTAATTGCAAGATATATATATACCAATTTAGAGCAATTAGATAGATAGAGTTGTAAGCAAGATAGGCATTTAGAACATGGCAATATGCATATATAAAGGTACCAAATGAGAGTGCCAAAGAATAAGGCTATTGGTTGAGAAAATCTAGTTGAGAGGGAAATTCTCACTCAATAAGCCAAATTTATATTCTGTGCACAGTGTAATCGGTCGAGTTCTGTGCATTGGCAACTCGACCGATGACAACTGCTGGCAACACCCATTGGTGCCTATCGGTCGAGTTTCACTAGGGCAAAATCGACCAACAGAGCAGCTGTCAAAAAGCACATATATTTCATAAAAGAATATTTAAAGGCATGCTAAAATATACAAACCATATCCAAACATGTCTAAGCAAGTTTGTAATGCACTATAGAAGCATTAGAAACAGTTTTTGAGCAAGAGTGTGAAAAGAAAAACAAAATTCCACTTTTGACTCAAAAACCATATGTATAGTGCACACTAACTTGACAAAACAAGTTAGAAATGGTTACAAGCAATAAAACATTTACCTTTGTGCTTACCATTGCTTTTCCACTTGTTGTCACCCTCCACACATCTCACCTTTCTTCTTTCATGTGGATTGAGAAGTCAATTTGCAATTCAATAGCTCAAATCAATCCATTTGTAAATACCTACAAGAAGAAAGATGAAATGGTCCCCAATCATGTTTTTGGGTCCGGAGGGGTTAGTTTGGCAACCCAAATCCTATTGCTCTTGGGTGCTTTCCTAAAAGGACAACAACTAGAATAATGACCAATTTCATTGCAATAATTACATGTGCCCATAGTCTTGGAACTAGAGGATTCTCCATGGAATATTGGAGGTCCTTTATCTTTGTTGTTCCCTTGACTACTATCATACCCTAAACCATGTCTACCAATTTGTTTAGTAGTATGGTCTAGGATTTGATTAAGATTCTTTTTACCAACTAAGAATCTTTGCAAAGAAGATCTTAAACTATCATTATCATGCTTAAGAGAAGCAATAGTAGAATACAATTGATTAATGTTATCTCTAGCATGTAGAAGATCATTTTCTAGGCAAAGAGTTTTAGTTAAATAAGAATCTCTATCAATATGAAGAGCAGCAACATCATTCTCTCTATTTGTAGAACTATAACAAGATTCATGCCCATTGATTTTAGCAAGCAAGGAGGCATTTTCTATTTCTAATTCATGCAAAACAAAATCTTTGTCCTTGTTTTCAGATTTAAGAACATCAATGTCATGCATGAGAGAATCAACAATTAAAGTATGTTCTTCATTAGAATTAGGCATGAGAGGTTGAGCTTCTAGAAATTTAATCTTATCAAGTAACTAACATTTTCAAGTTTAAGAGAGTCTACTTGGCTAAGACAATCATTTTTATCAATAAGCAAGCAAGAATTTGCATATTCAAGATCATCTAGTTCTATATGCAAATTATCAACAATTTTAGCAAGCTTTTTCTTTTTCTTTTTAGAAGACTTAAGAGATGCACAAATATCATGAATGAGATCAATCAAGGATTCTTTATCTAAAGAGTCTAGATTTACCTCATTTGAGTCTTCACTTGTTGATGCTACAAGAGCAAAATGACATTCTCCTTCATCACTAGATCTTGAGCTTGATCCTTCACATGAATCTTCACTTGAGCTTGAGTTGGAGGAGCCGCTTGAGCTTGAGTGCCATTTCTCCTTCTTGTAAAGATGGGTCTTTTTGCCTTGTGGGCAATCTTCCTTGTAGTGACCCTTCTTTCCACAAGTGAAGCATCGGATGGAGGAGGACTTGCCTTTGTAGAGTCTACCTTTGGAGTACATGGCATCTTCTTTAGTTTGAGAGGATGGAGAGACTTTTTCCATGATAGCTTCAATTTGAGACTTTATTTCAGCCTTCTTCATTCTCTTAAGCTCTTTCTTCTCTTGTCTTTCTACTTCCTCCCTCTTGTCAAGTGTAGCTTCATGTGCCTGAAGATTTCCAATGAGCTTTTCAATAGGAATATCCCTAAGCGACCTTGCTTCTTCAATAGAAGTCACCTTGGATTCCCATCTCTTGGGGAGAGTTCTAATGATCTTTGAGTTGATCTCTCCACTAGACATGGGATGTCCTAGAACAGCAAGACCATTTAAGATGGTGTTGAGCCTTGAGTACATGTTGGCTATGCTTTCCTCCTTTCCCATCTTGAAGTTCTCAAACAACCCTTTGAGCATGTATACTTTGCTTTCCTTCACTTGATTTGTCCCTTCATAAGTGATGCAAAGCTTTCTCCATACCTCATTGCCGTCTCACAAGAGGAAATCCGGTTGAACTCGGTGGGGGTCATGGAGGCATAAAGGATGTGCATGGCTCTTGCATATAAGGTTGCTTTCATCAAGGTGGCTTCATCCCATTCTTCAATGTTTGTCTTTGGTAGAATGTATGGGTTGTTCACCATTTGCCACATCTTGAGACTTGATCCTTGGATGAAGAATTGAAGTCTTCTTCTCCAATAGAGGAAGTTGCTCCCATCAAAGATTGGAAGGCTGGTCGAGAGTCTCCCTCCTAGGTAGTCACCCATCTTCTCCTACTTGTTGAAGTATGCTTGGAGAAGACCCGCTCTGATACCACTTGTTGGATCCTAGATGGGTGATTAGATGCTCTAGAGGGGGGGTGAATAGAGCTGAAAGCACTTAAACAAAACTCATTAAACCTTCAAAATATATGACAAGATAAGGTTGCTAAATAGGCAGTTTGAGTGCAACTAAATCATGCATAGCAAGGATAAGAGAGATTGAACATGCACCAATTAGACAAGCTATTTAGAGTGGTTCCACACTTCAAACTAGAAGTGTGTCAGTCCACTTGCCTAGAGAGGTCAACCTCTAGGACTTCCAACAATTGCACTCTTATATTCACTTAATAAGACATACAATACATGACCAACAAAGGACTTACCTATCCAATACAAAGAGTCTTGAACCTTACCAAGGACTTACCCACTTTGCAAGAGTCTTCGGCCTTCTCCAAGGACTTACCCACTCTTGCACAAGTCTTCGGCCTTGCAGGAATTACCCACTCTTCTTGGATCTTCCGCCTTTGACTTCACCTTCACTCGGAGAAGCTTTCCACCAAGGACTTACCCACTTGAGCTTGAGTCTTCTGCCTTCTCCAAGGGCTTACCCACTCTAGCTCCAAGTCTTCAGCCTTGATCTTCACCAAGGGACTCCTTCCCTTGTTCTTCTTCACCTCTCTTAGACAAGAGAGAGAACCTTCGTCTTCATGATTGAAATGGAGAGATGGGGAGGTTGTGGAAGTGAGAGCTTCACAAGATATACAAATGGGACTAGCTCTCTTACAGATTTCCTACTCACTCTAATGGATGTAGCAAGCGATTAAGCTTAGAGAGAGAGAGGAGGCTGTAGGAAGCACTCAACTATAGAATAGGAACCTCACAAAGAGTTTGCAATGAATGCTCAACCTTGGAATGAATCCCAAGGGGTCCTATTTATAGCTGGGGATGCCTCTTAGCCTTTGGGAACACTTGTGAACGAAAACTAGCCGTTTTGTGACTTGCAACGGATCTATTTTCACTTGTTGCAACTCCACAACGGCTAGAAGCACTTTTCTGCACTTTTTCGTACAGTCTGATCGGCCGAGTTTATATAAAGGTAACTCGGCCGAACCACTAAAAGACAAGGCTGAAAGCTAGACTGTCGGCCGAGTTCCTTTGGAGAAACTCGGCCGATCGGTCGACTTTCATCTTGGACCGATCAGTGGATCGGCCGAGTTTCCTAGCTAGAAACTCGACCGAACGGGAATCGGCTGAGTTTGTAACTCGGCCGATTGCAACAAAAGTTCCAGAATATATGGATCGGCCGAGTTTGGAATTCGGCCGACAAAATCCCTGTTACGGGTATTTTGGAATTTTCTTTTGACTATACAAATGATGGATTTTTGTGTCCCAATAATTTTTCTAAGCTTAATTACAAGTCATACAATCATTACAAGTGGTTACAAAGCAATTCTAAGGTCATTTACATAGAGATCCCAAATTGCACACTTGTAGCTATTTTGACTTGTCTTTTCTCCAATTTGATATGCGCAAGTTAGGGCATTTAGAGTGTGTCTAAACCTAATCTGAAATCACTCAATGTAGAAGCATTAGACACCAATATGTTGAATGGTTAGTCATCATCAAAACAAGGGTTTAGTCAATTTAGACGTGAGTCAACATTGACCTAATTGACCTTGAGTCAACATTCTCCCCCTTTTTGAAGATGACAAACCATTCCATAAATGTATTGAAAGCTTGTACGTAAAATCATACCTTCGGAGAAACCTAGGGGTTTCAATAGGATTGAGCTCATATGCTCCCCCTCAATTGATGCGCATGGAGTTCTCATACTCCCCCTCAATTGATGCTATTTCTCCTGCATGGTTAGCTTTCATAACATTTATAGAAACTATGTCTTCTACTCATATATGTTCTACACATATATGTCTTATCCCATTTACCTTCTCCCCTTTACATGGACACACTTCTTTGCTTCATGTAAGACATGCCTTCTCCCTGTTGTCAAAAGAAGACATATCTTTCTCCCCCTTTGTCATTTCAAAAAGGTGGGGGTGTGAAGAAACTAAGAAACACCACTTGTTAAGAGAAAGAAGATAACAAAAGTTATATAAGGAGAGTAGAAGAGCACAGATAGGGGCTTGTACAAGCATAGAAAGAAAAGAAAGTTAAAACATATACTTGAACAACCCAAAAATGCAAGATAAAGTGCTGCAGAAAAACAATAAATCACAATTTTGACCCTCAAGATGATGGAATTTGACCAAAAACCATCGGAGCTCATGGCAAAGTGATGAGTCTTGCTCAGAAGGGTGTTTCTGCATAAAAAGCACTATACTTGCAGCAAAAACTGAAACTGGAGCAAAATCTGCATAAAATCCAAAAATACTCCAATTTCTACATATAATGTAGCTCTATGTGCCCTGCATCACAATGTTATGCAAGTAACTCAAGATAGTAGATATGCAATTCAAGGAACAATCTTGAGTTGGTGTGAGATAATATACAAGCATAACATATAGATGATCAAAGATGGAAATTATTGACAGGGTTAGAACTACATGTATATGAACTACTAGTAGATGATATCATAAGTTAGGACTACTAGTAGGATCTAGATCATAGCAAGATATGCCAAAAGATAAAGAAAGCTATGAGTAGATATAGAGATATATCCAAACCAAGAGATATGTAAATTTAGAAGCATGAGAGGATATAACTCACTAGATATGCATTCTTACCATAAGATGATTACCCCTATGAACCTCAAGGTTGTATCAACACAAGATATACACCTATATAGATGTAGCAAGTTAGAGCACAACGGAAGCAATTTTTAGACACAACCAAGAGATCCAAAGAGATCATCATCAAAACCTGCAAAACAACTCAAAGCAAGTAATTGCAAGATATATATATACTAATTTAGAGCAATTAGATAGATAGAGTTGTAAGAAAGATAGGCATTTAGAACATGGCAATATGCATATATAAAGGTACCAAATGAGAGTGCCAAAGAATAAGGATATTGGTTGAGAAAATCTAGTTGAGAGGGAAATTCTCACTCAATAAGCCAAATTTATATTCTGTGCACAGTGTAATCGGTCGAGTTCTGTGCATTGGCAACTCGACCGATGACAACTGCTGGCAACACCCATTGGTGCCTATCGGTCGAGTTTCACTAGAGCAAACTCGACCAACAGAGCAGCTGTTAAAAAGCACATATATTTCATAAAAGCATATTTAAAGGCATGCTAAAATATACAAACCATATCCAAACATGTCTAAGCAAGTTAGTAATGCACTATAGAAGCATTAGAAACAGTTTTTGAGCAAGAGTGTGAAAAGAAACACAAAATGCCACTTTTGGCTCAAAAACCATATGTGTAGTGCACACTAACTTGACAAAACAAGTTAGAAATGGTTACAAGCAATAAAACATTTACCTTTGTGCTTACCATTGCTTTTCCACTTGTTTTCACCCTCTACACATCTCACCTTTCTTCTTTCATGTGGATTGAGAAGTCAATTTGCAATTCAATAGCTCAAATCAATCTATTTGTAAATACCTACAAGAAGAAAGATGAAATGGTCCCCAATCATGTTTTTGGGTCCGGAGGGGTTAGTTTGGCAACCCAAATCCTATTGCTCTTGGGTGCTTTCCTAAAAGGACAACAACTAGAATAATGACCAATTTCATTGCAATAATTACATGTGCCCATAGTCTTGGAACTAGAGGATTCTCCATGGAATATTGGAGGTCCTTTATCTTTGTTGTTCCCTTGACTACTATCATACCCTAAACCATGTCTACCAATTTGTTTAGTAGTATGGTCTAGGATTTGATTAAGATTCTTTTTACCAACTAAGAATCTTTGCAAAGAAGATCTTAAACTATCATTATCATGCTTAAGAGAAGCAATAGTAGAAGACAATTGATTAATGTTATCTCTAGCATGTAGAAGATCATTTTCTAGGCAAAGAGTTTTAGTTAAATAAGAATCTCTATCAATATGAAGAGCAGCAACATCATTCTCTCTATTTGTAGAACTATAACAAGATTCATGCCCATTGATTTTAGCAAGCAAGGAGGCATTTTCTATTTCTAATTCATGCAAAAAAAAATCTTTGTCCTTGTTTTCAGATTTAAGAACATCAATGTCATGCATGAGAGAATCAACAATTAAAGTATGTTCTTCATTAGAATTAGGCATGAGAGGTTGAGCTTCTAGAAATTTAATCTTATCAAGTAAACTAGCATTTTCAAGTTTAAGAGAGTCTACTTGGCTAAGACAATCATTTTTATCAATAAGCAAGAAAGAATTTGCATATTCAAGATCATCTAGTTCTATATGCAAATCATCAACAATTTTAGCAAGCTTTTTCTTTTTCTTTTTAGAAGACTTAAGAGATGCACAAATATCATGAATGAGATCAATCAAGGATTCTTTATCTAAAGAGTCTAGATTTACCTCATTTGAGTCTTAACTTGTTGATGCTACAAGAGCAAAATGACATTCTCCTTCATCACTAGATCTTGAGCTTGATCCTTCACATGAATCTTCACTTGAGCTTGAGTTGGAGGAGCCGCTTGAGCTTGAGTGCCATTTCTCCTTCTTGTAAAGATGGGTCTTTTTGCCTTGTGGGCAATCTTCCTTATAGTGACCCTTCTTTCCACATGTGAAGCACCGGATGGAGGAGGACTTGCCTTTGTAGAGTCTACCTTTGGAGTATATGGCATCTTCTTTAGCTTGAGAGGATGGAGAGACTTTTTCCATGATAGCTTCAATTTGAGCCTTTATTTCAGCCTTCTTCATTCTCTTAAGCTCTTTCTTCTCTTGTCTTTCGACTTCCTCCCTCTTGTCAAGTGTAGCTTCATGTGCCTGAAGATTTCCAATGAGCTTTTCAATAGGAATATCCCTAAGCGACCTTGCTTCTTCAATAGAAGTCACCTTGGATTCCCATCTCTTGGGGAGAGTTCTAAGGATCTTTGAGTTTATCTCTCCACTAGACATGGGATGTCCTAGAACAGCAAGACCATTTAAGATGGTGTTGAGCCTTGAGTACATGTTGGCTATGCTTTCCTCCTTTCCCATCTTGAAGTTCTCAAACAACCCTTTGAGCATGTATACTTTGCTTTCCTTCACTTTATCTGTCCCTTCATAAGTGATGCAAAGCTTTCTCCATACCTCATAGGCCGTCTCACAAGAGGAAATCCGGTTGAACTCGGTGGGGGTCATGGAGGCATAAAGGATGTGCATGGCTCTTGCATTTAAGGTTGTTTTCATCAAGGTGGCTTCATCCCATTCTTCAATGTTTGTCTTTGGTAGAATGTATGGGTTGTTCACCATTTGCCACATCTCGAGACTTGATCCTTGGATGAAGAATTGAAGTCTTCTTCTCCAATAGAGGAAGTTGCTCCCATCAAAGATTGGAAGGCTGGTCGAGAGTCTCCCTCCTAGGTAGTCACCCATCTTCTCCTACTTGTTGAAGTATGCTTGGAGAAGACCCGCTCTGATACCACTTGTTGGATCCTAGATGGGTGATTAGATGCTCTAGAGGGGGGGTGAATAGAGCTGAAAGAACTTAAACAAAACTCATTAAACCTTCAAAATATATGACAAGATAAGGTTGCTAAATAGGCAATTTGAGTGCAACTAAATCATGCATAGCAAGGATAAGAGAGATTGAACATGCACCAATTAGACAAGCTATTTAGAGTGGTTCCACACTTCAAACTAGAAGTGTGTCAGTCCACTTTCCTAGAGAGGTCAACCTCTAGGACTTCCAACAATTGCACTCTTATATTCACTTAATAAGACATACAATACATGACCAACAAAGGACTTACCTATCCAATACAAAGAGTCTTCAACCTTACCAAGGACTTACCCACTTTGCAAGAGTCTTCAGCCTTCTCCAAGGACTTACCCACTCTTGCACAAGTCTTCGGCCTTGCAGGAATTACCCACTCTTCTTGGATCTTCTGCCTTTGACTTCACCTTCACTCGGAGAAGCTTTCCACCAAGGACTTACTCACTTGAGCTTGAGTCTTCTGCCTTCTCCAAGGGCTTACCCACTCTAGCTCCAAGTCTTCAGCCTTGATCTTCACCAAGGGACTCCTTCCCTTGTTCTTCTTCACCTCTCTTGGATAAGAGAGAGAACCTTCATCTTCATGATTGAAATGGAGAGATGGGGAGGTTGTGGAAGTGAGAGCTTCACAAGATATACAAATGGGACTAGCTCTCTTATAGATTTCCTACTCACTCTAATGGATGTAGCAAGTGATTAAGCTTAGAGAGAGAGAGGAGGCTGTAGGAAGCACTCAACTATAGAATAGGAACCTCACAAAGAGTTTGCAATGAATGCTCAACCTTGGAATGAAGCCCAAGGGGTCCTATTTATAGCTGGGGATGCCTCTTAGCCTTTGGGAACACTTGTGAACGAAAACTAGCCGTTTTGTGGCTTGCAACGGATCTATTTTCACTTGTTGCAACTCCACAACGGCTAGAAGCACTGTTCTGCACTTTTTCGTACAGTCTGATCGGCCGAGTTTATATAAAGGTAACTCGGCCGAACCACTAAAAGACAAGGCTGAAAGCTAGACTGTCGGCCGAGTTCCTTTGGAGAAACTCGGCCGATCGGTCGACTTTCATCTTGGACCGATCAGTGGATCGGCCGAGTTTCCTAGCTAGAAACTCGACCGAACGGGAATCGGCTGAGTTTGTAACTCGGCCGATTGCAACAAAAGTTCCAGAATATATGGATCGGCCGAGTTTGGAATTCGGCCGACAAAATCCCTGTTATGGGTATTTTGGAATTTTCGTTTGACTATACAAATGATGGATTTTTGTGTCCCAATAATTTTTCTAAGCTTAATTACAAGTCATACAATCATTACAAGTGGTTACAAAGCAATTCTAAGGTCATTTACATAGAGATCCCAAATTGCACACTTGTAGCTATTTTGACTTGTCTTTTCTCCAATTTGATATGCGCAAGTTAGGGCATTTGGAGTGTGTCTAAACCTAATCTGAAATCACTCAATGTAGAAGCATTAGACACCAATATGTGGAATGGTTAGTCATCATCAAAACAAGGGTTTAGTCAATTTAGACGTGAGTCAACATTGACCTAATTGACCTTGAGTCAACATTCTCCCCCTTTTTGAAGATGACAAACCATTCCATAAATGTATTGAAAGCTTGTACGTAAAATCATACCTTCGGAGAAACCTAGGGGTTTCAATAGGATTGAGCTCATATGCTCCCCCTCAATTGATGCGCATGGAGTTCTCATACTCCCCCTCAATTGATGCTATTTCTCCTGCATGGTTAGCTTTCATAACATTTATAGAAACTATGTCTTCTACTCATATATGTTCTACACATATATGTCTTCTCCCATTTACCTTCTCCCCTTTACATGGACACGCTTCTTTGCTTCATGTAAGACATGCCTTCTCCCTGTTGTCAAAAGAAGACATATCTTTCTCCCCCTTTGTCATTTCAAAAAGGCAGGGGTGTGAAGAAACTAAGAAACACCACTTGTTAAGAGAAAGAAGATAACAAAAGTTATATAAGGAGAGTAGAAGAGCACAGATAGGGGCTTGTACAAGCATAGAAAGAAAAGAAAGTTAAAACATATACTTGAACAACCCAAAAATGCAAGATAAAGTGCTGCAGAAAAACAATAAATCACAATTTTGACCCTCAAGATGATGGAATTTGACCAAAAACCATCGGAGCTCATGGCAAAGCGATGAGTCTTGCTCAGAAGGGTGTTTCTGCATAAAAAGCACTATACTTGCAGCAAAAACTGAAACTGGAGCAAAATCTGCATAAAATCCAAAAATACTCCAATTTCTATATATAATGTAGCTCTATGTGCCCTGCATCACAATGTTATGCAAGTAACTCAAGATAGTAGATATGCAATTCAAGGAACAATCTTGAGTTGGTATGAGATAATATACAAGCATAACATATAGATGATCAAAGATGGCAATTATTGACAGGGTTAGAACTACATGTATATGAACTACTAGTAGATGATATCATAAGTTAGGACTACTAGTAGGATCTAGATCATAGCAAGATATGCCAAAAGATAAAGAAATCTATGAGTAGATATAGAGATATATCCAAACCAAGAGATATGCAAATTTAGAAGCATGAGAGGATATAACTCACTAGATATGCATTCTTACCATAAGATGATTACCCCTATGAACCTCAAGGTTGTATCAACACAAGATATACACCTATATAGATGTAGCAAGTTAGAGCACAACGGAAGCAATTTTTAGACACAACCAAGAGATCCAAAGAGATCATCATCAAAACCTGCAAAACAACTCAAAGCAAGTAATTGCAAGATATATATATACCAATTTAGAGCAATTAGATAGATAGAGTTGTAAGAAAGATAGGCATTTAGAACATGGCAATATGCATATATAAAGGTACCAAATGAGAGTGCCAAAGAATAAGGCTATTGGTTGAGAAAATCTAGTTGAGAGGGAAATTCTCACTCAATAAGCCAAATTTATATTCTGTGCACAGTGTAATCGGTCGAGTTATGTGCATTGGCAACTCGACCGATGACAACTGCTGGCAACACCCATTGGTGCCTATCGGTCGAGTTTCACTAGGGAAAACTCGACCAACAGAGTAGATGTCAAAAAGCACATATATTTCATAAAAGCATATTTAAAGGCATGCTAAAATATACAAACCATATCCAAACATGTCTAAGCAAGTTAGTAATGCACTATAGAAGCATTAGAAACAGTTTTTGAGCAAGAGTGTGAAAAGAAACACAAAATGCCACTTTTGACTCAAAAACCATATGTATAGTGCACACTAACTTGACAAAACAAGTTAGAAATGGTTACAAGCAATAAAACATTTACCTTTGTGCTTACCATTGCTTTTCCAGTTGTTGTCACCCTCTACACATCTCACCTATCTTCTTTCATGTGGATTGAGAAGTCAATTTGCAATTCAATAGCTCAAATCAATCCATTTGTAAATACCTACAAGAAGAAAGATGAAATGGTCCCCAATCATGTTTTTGGGTCCGTAGGGGTTAGTTTGGCAACCCAAATCCTATTGCTCTTGGGTGCTTTCCTAAAAGGACAACAAGTAGAATAATGACCAATTTCATTGCAATAATTACATGTGCCCATAGTCTTGGAACTAGAGGATTCTCCATGGTATATTGGAGGTCCTTTATCTTTGTTGTTCCCTTGACTACTATCATACCCTAAACCATGTCTACCAATTTGTTTAGTAGTATGGTCTAGGATTTGATTAAGATTCTTTTTACCAACTAAGAATCTTTGCAAAGAAGATCTTAAACTATCATTATCATGCTTAAGAGAAGCAATAGTAGAAGACAATTGATTAATGTTATCTCTAGCATGTAGAAGATCATTTTCTAGGCAAAGAGTTTTAGTTAAATAAGAATCTCTATCAATATGAAGAGCAGCAACATCATTCTCTCTATTTGTAGAACTATAACAAGATTCATGCCCATTGATTTTAGCAAGCAAGGAGGCATTTTCTATTTCTAATTCATGCAAAACAAAATCTTTGTCCTTGTTTTCAGATTTAAGAACATCAATGTCATGAATGAGAGAATCAATAATTAAAGTATGTTCTTCATTAGAATTAGGCATGAGAGGTTGAGCTTCTAGAAATTTAATCTTATCAAGTAAACTAGCATTTTCAAGTTTAAGAGAGTCTACTTGGCTAATACAATCATTTTTATCAATAAGCAAGCAAGAATTTGCATATTCAAGATCATCTAGTTCTATATGCAAATTATCAAAAATTTTAGCAAGCTTTTTCTTTTTCTTTTTAGAAGACTTAAGAGATGCACAAATATCATGAATGAGATCAATCAAGGATTCTTTATCTAAAGAGTCTAGATTTACCTCATTTGAGTCTTCACTTGTTGATGCTACAAGAGCAAAATGACATTCTCCTTCATCACTAGATCTTGAGCTTGATCCTTCACATGAATCTTCACTTGAGCTTGAGTTGGAGGAGCCGCTTGAGCTTGAGTGCCATTTCTCCTTCTTATAAAGATGGGTCTTTTTGCCTTGTGGGCAATCTTCCTTGTAGTGACCCTTCTTTCCACATGTGAAGCACCGGATGGAGGAGGACTTGCCTTTGTAGAGTCTACCTTTGGAGTACATGGCATCTTCTTTAGCTTGAGAGGATGGAGAGACTTTTTCCATGATAGCTTCAATTTGAGCCTTTATTTCAGCCTTCTTCATTCTCTTAAGCTCTTTCTTCTCTTGTCTTTCTACTTCCTCCCTCTTGTCAAGTGTAGCTTCATGTGCCTGAAGATTTCCAATGAGCTTTTCAATAGGAATATCCCTAAGCGACCTTGCTTCTTCAATAGAAGTCACCTTGGATTCCCATCTCTTGGGGAGAGTTCTAAGGATCTTTGAGTTGATCTCTCCACTAGACATGGGATGTCCTAGAACAGCAAGACCATTTAAGATGGTGTTGAGCCTTGAGTACATGTTGGCTATGCTTTCCTCCTTTCCCATCTTGAAGTTCTCAAACAACCCTTTGAGCATGTATACTTTGCTTTCCTTCACTTTATCTGTCCCTTCATAAGTGATGCAAAGCTTTCTCCATACCTCATAGGCCGTCTCACAAGAGGAAATCCGGTTGAACTCGGTGGGGGTCATGGAGGCACAAAGGATGTGCATGGCTCTTGCATTTAAGGTTGCTTTCATCAAGGTGGCTTCATCCCATTCTTCAATGTTTGTCTTTGGTAGAATGTATGGGTTGTTCACCATTTGCCACATCTCGAGACTTGATCCTTGGATGAAGAATTGAAGTCTTCTTCTCCATTAGAGGAAGTTGCTCCCATCAAAGATTGGAAGGCTGGTCGAGAGTCTCCCTCCTAGGTAGTCACCCATCTTCTCCTACTTGTTGAAGTATGCTTGGAGAAGACCCGCTCTGATACCACTTGTTGGATCCTAGATGGGTGATTAGATGCTCTAGAGGGGGGGTGAATAGAGCTGAAAGCACTTAAACAAAACTCATTAAACCTTCAAAATATATGACAAGATAAGGTTGCTAAATAGGCAGTTTCAGTGCAACTAAATCATGCATAGCAAGGATAAGAGAGATTGAACATGCACCAATTAGACAAGCTATTTAGAGTGGTTCCACACTTCAAACTAGAAGTGTGTCAGTCCACTTGCCTAGAGAGGTCAACCTCTAGGACTTCCAACAATTGCACTCTTATATTCACTTAATAAGACATACAATACATGACCAACAAAGGACTTACCTATCCAATACAAAGAGTCTTGAACCTTACCAAGGACTTACCCACTTTGCAAGAGTCTTCGGCCTTCTCCAACGACTTACCCACTCTTGCACAAGTCTTCGGCCTTGCAGGAATTACCCACTCTTCTTGGATCTTCTGCCATTGACTTCACCTTCACTCGGAGAAGCTTTCCACCAAGGACTTACCCACTTGAGCTTGAGTCTTCTGCCTTCTCCAAGGGCTTACCCACTCTAGCTCCAAGTCTTCAGCCTTGATCTTCACCAAGGGACTCCTTCCCTTGTTCTTCTTCACCTCTCTTAGACAAGAGAGAGAACCTTCATCTTCATGATTGAAATGGAGAGATGGGGAGGTTGTGGAAGTGAGAGCTTCACAAGATATACAAATGGGACTAGCTCTCTTACAGATTTCCTACTCACTCTAATGGATGTAGCAAGTGATTAAGCTTAGAGAGAGAGAGGAGGCTGTAGGAAGCACTCAACTATAGAATAGGAACCTCACAAAGAGTTTGCAATGAATGCTCAACCTTGGAATGAAGCCCAAGGGGTCCTATTTATAGCTGGGGATGCCTCTTAGCCTTTGGGAACACTTGTGAACGAAAACTAGCCGTTTTGTGGCTTGCAACGGATCTATTTTCACTTGTTGCAACTCCACAATGGCTAGAAGCACTTTTCTGCACTTTTTCATACAGTCTGATCGGCCGAGTTTATATAAAGGTAACTCGGCCGAACCACTAAAAGACAAGGCTGAAAGCTAGACTGTCGGCCGAGTTCCTTTGGAGAAACTCGGCCGATCGGTCGACTTTCATCTTGGACCGATCAGTGGATCGGCTGAGTTTCCTAGCTAGAAACTCGACCGAACGGGAATCGGCTGAGTTTGTAACTCGGCCGATTGCAACAAAAATTCCAGAATATATGGATCGGCCGAGTTTGGAATTCGGCCGACAAAATCCCTGTTATGGGTATTTTGGAATTTTCGTTTGACTATACAAATGATGGATTTTTGTGTCCCAATAATTTTTCTAAGCTTAATTACAAGTCATACAATCATTACAAGTGGTTACAAAGCAATTCTAAGGTCATTTACATAGAGATCCCAAATTGCACACTTGTAGCTATTTTGACTAGTCTTTTCTCCAATTTGATATGCGCAAGTTAGGGCATTTGGAGTGTGTCTAAACCTAATCTGAAATCACTCAATGTAGAAGCATTAGACACCAATATGTGGAATGGTTAGTCATCATCAAAACAAGGGTTTAGTCAATTTAGACGTGAGTCAACATTGACCTAATTGACCTTGAGTCAACAACCACCACTTTGGGGAGCTTTTCTATTTTGTGACATAATGAATAATCACAGTTTGTATTAATATTGTATCAGTGATTTTGTTTTAATTATGGATGTTATTCATCATATGGTGTGGATATGCTTCACCATATAAATTAAGTAATGTTGCAAAAATTTCTCTCACACAAAACACATTTTATAATTTAAACTTGGTGTCAAAAAGTATAGCCATGTCGAATTTTTCATAGTACCTCTCAATGGGCAGTGTAGGTATATTAACTTAATTGTAGAATTACGATATTAATGTATTATTCTATCTTTTGCACTTTTTTTTATCATGGAAAATCTATTTGGCTTCAGAAATGCGTGGAAATTTGACAAGGACTCACATGCTAGAACCTCTTGGTTGCAACCGAACATGGTATCTAATTGTGTTTTTGCGCTACCTTTTTTATCATACTTATAAATATCAACTATATTTTGCCCATTGTTTTTGTTACTTTGTCAAAAGGATAAGTGTCCCAAAATAGAAAAAGTATTTGTACAAATCAAGTTGAAATAAAAGACTATATGGGACAACATTTTAAATATTACATAATAAGTTTCTTATGTGAGGAGGTATTGTATATAGTATTGTGATTGAAATATGTAAATAAATAATAATAATAAAATATATATACATTTGTTCTCATAGAACGCTAAAGAAAATGAAATTCAAATTTGTGTAACATTTTGTATATTGTTCAACAAATAATAAAAAAACATTTTTCTTTTAAAAATAATGTTGTTCTCTTAATGAATAACTAGTTATTGCTAATATTTTCTAAAGTTTTTGAAATTTTAACTAACAATCAACTTGAATAAAAATTATAAAAATGTAAAGTTGTGAAGGGAATGAACACATTTTTATTTTGTATATGGAGTGGTGAAAAAGATTTAGAAACAAAGACAAATATATGAGAAACAGAAAGTTGACTACAGAAATGGCTTATAACGTCACATTTAGAGGCGTCAGTTGTATACAACAAACTGACGCCTAAACCCTATAGCGTCGGTCGAATACAAAAACCGACATCTATATGTGAAGAGCGGCCAGACATGGGTATCACTTTTAATTTAGCATCGATTCCTTAATAAACAACCAACGCCTAAAATCGATTGCCAAATCCAAATTTTCCAGTAGAAAAAAATTACCTCCAAAATTTAACATACGACGTCGGTTATTGACTAATTAACTGATGACTAAAGGTTTTTGGCGAGATAAAAATTGGGCATATTTTTATCGTCGTTTGTCTTTCGATAACCGACGCCGATGTGTTTTCCCGCGTTGTCCGCGCGAAAAATTTCACCCCCCTTTCATGTCAGTTTTCTATGGCAACCGACAACTATGGTTAGAATTCGAGAACTTTTTTTTATCAGCCTATGCAGATAGACGTTAGTTTTTTGAGTAGAAACCGACGACTATAATTGATCATTGGTGTCAGTTTTTTAGTGGTAACCGACGCCTATTGTTATTAGTGTCGATTTTTTTAATAATCGACGTTGATGGTTAACTTAATAGTACCCGTGTGAAGCCGACTCTTCCCCTTTCTCTGTTTCATTTCCAATTGAAGGTTAGGTTCTGGCAATTCCATCCCTACTCCCTCCTCCTTGTGCGCCACCGCCACCCTTCTCCATGCTCACCGCCGCCGACGGCCCTCTCTCTGCCCATCGACTCCCTGCTCGCCGCCACCAGCTGTGACCTGCTCGTCCTGCTCCCTGCCCTCTGCCGCCTAAGGTCAGCACCTGGTCATCCTCCTCGGCCTACTCCCTGCCCTCTTCCGCCCAAGGTTAGCACCTGCTCGTCCTCCTCCACCTCTGCCTGCTCGCTGCCCTCCGCCGCCCAAGGTCAGCCCCCCCTCTTTTCTATATCACTATTTTCTTCTCTTCCATCGTTGTTTAGACACAGTTGAGGTGATGCTAACTAGTCCACACTACACATCACTTGCTAGCAACTTGGGCCTCCGTGCTTTTGATCATATTACTAGCATTAAGATCATAGTAAGATGTCCATGGTTTCAAAACACTAAATCATCTACTATTTGTATTTAGTTATGTACTGATTCAGGAATTAATTGATCATATACTGATTTATATTAGTTTATCAACATATTTGTATTTATTCATCTACTTATTTGTATTTTTTTGTCTACTATTTTTTATTTAGTTATCTACTCATTTGAATTTATTTGTGTACTGTTTTTTAAATTATATAATCATCTAGTGATGTAACTTTATCATAGACTCATTATGAACCATTAGATCTAGATCTTAGGATATCTCTACCGTCCTAACTATGAAATTGGTAACTTGTTTCCTTGTTGAGTATATTGAAAATCCTAATCACCCTTCTTGCTTAATGATGAATTGTAATGCACACACGTGATATGCTTAGAATGTAAATGATGAACTTTTCCCTAGATTGCCAATCATGCTTCTAAAGACATCAATAATCACCCTAACTTGAAGAACTAGGATATGAATGATGAAACTAGGATTGTAGGTATAAGAATGACAGCACATGTATTTATTGGCCTAGAAACCCGTCCAAGATTTACTTATTAGGAGTAAATCTTAGATAGTCCCCGGTTTGGGACTGTTCTTGAACACCTAATCTTACTTAGGATGTAAGTGTATAACGTGTATTGGGTTTTCAAGAAAATTTCAGTAGCATTTCCCCAATTTGTTCTCTAAGTACATATGTACTTGGAGAACAGTGGGGAAATGTTGTCGAAATTTTCTTGAAAACCCAATACACATTATACACTTACTAGTGAGATTAGGTGTTCAAGAATGGGATATGTGGTACACATTTATTATATATAAGAATGACAACACATGTATTTGTTGGCCTAGAAACACGTCCAAGATTTACTCATTAGGAGTAAATCTTGGATAGTCCCCAGTTTGGGACTGTTCTTAAACACCTAATCTCACTTAGGATGTAAGTATATAATGTGTATTGGGTTTTCAAGAAAATTTTGGCAGCATTTCCCCGTTTGTTCTCTAAGTACATATGTACTTGGAGAACATCGGGGAAATGCTGCCAAAATTTTCTTGAAAACCCAATACACATTATACACTTACTAGTGAGATTAGGTGTTCAAGAATGGGATAGGTGGTATACATTTATTATATATAAGAATGACATCACATGTATTTGTTGGCCTAGAAACCCGTCCAAGATTTACTCATTAGGAGTAAATCTTGGATAGTCCCCGGTTTGGGACTGTTCTTGAACACCTAATCTCACTTAGGATGTTTTAACCATTAATTATATATAAGACCTTAAACCCTAAAGTTTTAACCATAAACTCTAATATGTTAACCCTAGACCCTAATATTGTTCTAATATATACTTGTTTTCTCTTTGATCATAGAATGGGTAGTTCATGGATGTCCATTCCAAATCGCTGCACCCCAGAGTTTATTTCTAGTCTTAATCAGTTTATTAGATTTGCTGAGGAACATAGGAAACAACATGGAGATAGGTTCTACTATCCGTGTAGGCATTGCGGTAACAACTTGAAAGTCAGCACTGGTGATGAAATCAAAAGTCATGTCATGTGCAACGAGATTGTACAAGGCTATACAGAATGACACTGACATGGAGAGATTTCAAACCTGAAACTAGTAGATGTCGATAGCAGTGCTTGTATGGAAGAAGAAATTGCCTCCGATGATGTAGATGTGAACGAACCAGTTCCAGTAGACATTGTTGATGTCATGCTGCATAGTTGTGGGGTAGAGCACACCGATCCACCTCCCATGTTTAGAAACATTGTGCATGATGCTGAGATACCATTATGCACAGCTTGTAAGTTGGCGAAGCTTAGCGCTGTGTTGAGATTATATAAGCTAAAAGCTAACAATAGATGGAGCGACAAAAGCTTCAAGTCATTGTTGTCTTTGTTGAAAGAAAATCTTCCTAAAGGAAACGAGCTACAAATCTCAACATATCGGTTAAAGAAATTGTTGTGCCCAATGGGAATGGAGGCCACGAAGATACACGCATGCCTGAATGATTGTGTATTATTTCAAAAGGATTATATGGATTTGAAATATTGTCCCAAATGTGGTGTGTCAAGGTATAAATTGACGACTTTGGGGGAGTCCAAAACTCATTCTCCTGCTAAGGTGATGTGGTATCTACCTATAATACCACAGTTTGAACGCTTGTTTGCCAACCCGATAGATGTGAAGAATTTGAGGTGGCATGCAGATGTTAAGAAAAATAATGATGGGATCCTACGACATGCATTTGATTCCCCACAGTGGAAGAAGATTGATTTATTGTACCCTGAATTCGGTGAAGAAGTTAGGAATCTAAGACTTGGGCTTTGTACAGATGGGATGAATCCATACGGGACATTGAGCAGCCAACATAGTACGTGTCTAGTTATTCTTGTTATATTCAATCTTCCTCCCTGGTTGTGTATGAAAAATAAGTATGTTATGTTGGCGTTGTTGATATCGGGCCCTAAACAACCTGGAAATGATATCGACGTTTATCTTGAACCTCTGTTTGATGACTTGAAGAAACTCTAGGGTGAAGGTGTGATGACCTATGATGCTTCATGAAGAGAGACATTTCGTTTGCACACTATGTTGTTTTGCACTGTGAATGACTTTCCAGCATATGGGAAATTGTCTGGATATAGTGTCAAAGGATCTAAAGCGTGTCCTATATGTGAAAAGAAAACTGATTCAATATGACTAAAACACGGCAGAAAGACTGTATATCTTAGTCATCAAAGATTTCTTCCAAAATTCCATCTGTATCGTAGGTTGTGCAATGCATTCAATGGATGGAATGAGGAACAGACTGCACCTAAACCTATACCAGGGGAGGATGTTTATGAAAGAGTAAAAGACATTGCCAATGAATTTGGTAAGAGATCACAATGTATGATGGCCACACAAAGTGACAAATCTTTATTCAAGAAGAAATCAATATTTTGGGATCTTCCTTATTGGACTTCTTTGGCAGTCAGGCATTGTATCGATGTCATGCACGTTGAGAAAAATGTTTGTGATAGCGTCATCGATACTCTGTTGAATATAGTAGGTAAGACTAAATATGGGATAAAATCCAGAATGGACCTACGTGAAATGGGAATAAGGACAAAATTAACAAAAGTAGTTAGTAGCAATCGGAGAACATACTTACCTCCCGCTTGTTACACGTTGTCTAGAAAGGAGAAGAAAGCTTTTTGTGAATGCTTAGTAAATGTTAAGGTGCCACAGGGTTACTCATCCAATATCTGTAGATTGGTATCAATGAAAGATATGAAGTTGATAGGTCTTAAATCTCATGATTGTCACACTCTAATGCAAAAAATATTGCCTGTGGCAATTTGATCTATATTGTCGAAGCATGTAAGGTTTGCAATCACTAGACTTTGTTTCTTTTTCAACAGTATGTGCAGCAAAGTTATTGACCCTGATACTCTCGATAAATTGCAAAGAGAAGTGATTGTTACCCTATGTCACCTTGAGATGTATTTGCCTCCTTCGTTCTTGGATATCATGGTACATCTTGTTGTCCACTTGACTAGGGAAGTGAAAATGTTGGGACCAGTTTTCTTGCATTGGATGTATCCCTTTGAACGATACATGAGCATTTTCAAAGGTTATTTTTGAAACCGTTATCATCCTGAAGGGAGTATTATTGAGGGTTATGTGGTGAGAGAGGTTATGGATTTTTGCAATGACTTTATGAGTGCTAATGATGCTCATGTTAATGACAAGAATATTGAGGAGCATTTTGGCAAAGGAATTTTGGGATCACAGATGAAAGTAATCAGCCATGAGCAGTTGGAACAAGGTCACTTGTATATTTTACACAACATCGACGAAGTGAGTGTTTATATCGAGGAACATACCAATTTCATCAAGAGACAATATCCTTGAGCCAATTCAATGTGGCTTGCTAGAGAGCATAGCAAGATGTTTATTAAGTGGTTTGAAGATAAAGTCTTACATCAACTATCTCAAACACCAGATAATCTTACTAAAACTATCAAATGCCTCACCTTTAAACCAAATTGAATGTTATGTCTTATGAAGGGTTTCACATAAATGGATTCCCATATTACACAAAGCATCAAGATGATAAGAGTGTCGTCCAAAATAGTGGGGTCACCCTTCAAGCGTCTTCATTATCTTTTTTGAAGTGCAAAGGATAAGAGTCCATGTGAAGCTAAAATGTCATATTACGGTGTCATTGAAGACATATGGGAGTTTGACTACATAGATTTTAGAATTCCGCTCTTTAAATATAATTAAGTTGATAACACCAAAGGAGTTATAGTGGATGAATTGAATTTCACATTAGTGAACTTTGAAAAGATTGGCGAGAAGGGTGAACCATTCATATTGGAATCATAGGCGAAATAAGTATTTTATATCGATGATCCTGCAAATGATAAATGGTCGGTTGTTCTTCATGGTAAAAGACAGTTCATTGAAGATCCTATAGATGAAGAAAATTACTATGATAAGTATGAGGACTCCAGTCCATTCTCAGTTGGGTTGCCAACACCACCAAATATTGAAGCTAATGATGACTTGTATGTGCACGGAGATCACAATGAAGGATTGTTAATTGATAATAGATTGCAATATTAGAGGCATGCATGTTTTTATTTTTTTATATGTTTTATTTTTCTAAATGTGAACTTTACAATGTGAATTACTTTACAATGTGAATGTGAACTTTACAATGTGAATTACTTTACAATGTGAACTTTACAATCTGAATGTGAACTTTCAGATGGTTGAGCATTCATATGATGACCGTGCTAGTGATTACTGTGAGGGTGAGGACGTCAATGTGCCGCCTCACAATGTAAGTTTTAAAAATATATCTCGCCTCACATTTATAGTTATATTCTGTAAGTGTTTTTTTTGTTAAATTTTAGGTTGGTGATGTACCCCCTGAAGAAATTGGGGCACTTGATGAGCAGTGAAAAAAATTGAGAAAGTGAGGGGCATCACAATGATGAACAAGTTACTACAGCAAAGGGGCAATGGACCCAAACTGGCTATGGATTTCGATCATGCAGGAATTCCAGTTGGAGTGAACCACAACTCATTTATTTCATATCTTGGGGTTCTTACTCGCAGCCATTATAGTCCTATTTTTGAATCCTGGCATAGAGTTCCTATGGAGAAGAAAGACTTAATATGGAAGGAACTATGCGTGAGTTATCATTATTTACAATTCTATTTTTGTAGATTACTAATTTTTAGGCTACTAGTTAATTGCAATTCTATTTTGTAGAGTATATTTGATCTGGATGAAAAGCTTCATCATAAATGCATGATGCAACACTGTGGGAGGGTCCTAAGGAACTATATGACAAATCTCACTCGAGATTACATACACGATGCTGAGAAGAGGTTCTCGATTGATTTCCAATTCTAGACATTTGATCACTTTTTTACTAACTCTACACTAATAATTTTTGTTTGTATTCTCTTTAAAAAATAAATTTAGGAAGAAGGCAGCCCCTGAGTAATGGAACTACCTGGACCCTAAAGACTGGGAGGAGTTTGTTACCCAAAGAAAAATGGATGAATTCAAGGTATTAAGTGCCACTCCCAATTTAATTAATATATGTTCTTATGTATTCACCTATTCAAGATTAACCTTTAGTGTTACTAACCAAATCAATGTGCTTACTAACAAGGCTATCAACGATGCTCAAAGAGCAAGGCGTGCACTGAATGTGCATGACCACACAATGGGTCCAAGAGGCTATGCAGGAGTTCACCAAAGACTACCAGCTGAGTATACTACTCAGTCTGCTGCTACACATGAGTCATCTACTATTGGTCCCGCACCTCTGCCTCACCATGCTATGTGGATAGCTGGGAGGCAAAATAAGAAGGGAGATATAACAAAGCCCACAACTACTGAGGCGGCTACAAAAATGGTAAAATTCAACCCTTAGAGCAATCGATCGATATTGATTATTGTTATATTTACTTACCAATTTCTGTTATGGCGATTAGCGGGAGCTGCACGAGCAGAGGAAGGAAGGTAAGTTCATCCCTAAGGACACAAGGGATGAATTGACAGTTGCTCTGGATAACCCAGAGCATCCTAGACGTGTTAGGGGTGCAGGTGCTGGTGTGGGCATCAAAGCGTTCTTTGGGCCATATCAGCGCAAACCTATCCCAAAGATGGGACTTTCACAAGTTGAGGTAACCTATTCTTTTTTTTAGAATATTATTGCGAAAGGGAACTCAATAATCGATAGCTAGCATTTCTTTTATCCATGTATAGGTAGATGAATTAATTGAAGGGAAAGTCCAAGAAGCAATGGTGAAGTGGAAAATGTCTCAGACGGCCACTCAAACGGTACATGTGATGTGTCGTGCTTCTATTACTCCTACTGTAGAGGTTGGAAGTAATCATGTAGACCCACCACCTAGCACATCCTCTGTAAGTATTTTTATGACATAGTAGCTAGTCTTTGTAGAGGTTGGGAGTTTGTGTATATATGCATATAACATTCTTTACGTAAATTTGTAGGGGTTGAAGTCATGTCGTCTAAAAAGTCAGGAATATATCGTTGTAGAGGCGTTGGATTACCCACCCCTTCTAGGGGAAATGTTTCATGGGACTCCAGTACTAGATGGTGCGGTTCGTGTGAGCCCAATAAGTGTAGTCCCCAAATAGAGGGATCTTACATTGCCATATACCCATCCAGATTCTGAAACGCTTGGTGAGGCAAAAGGCGAAGTGATATTGTAGCCCAAAGCGGATGTCGTCTATACTAATATTGTATGCTAAATTTACATTACATTAATTTTTTAGTGTGTACGTATATATGAGTCAATTGATATGACATTATATATACAGGTCAAAAGGAAGACACCCGCTACATCTCGGCCTCCACCTCCACCTCCTGAAGTACCAAGTTGGCTTCCAAAGGACCTACACGCCTCGTTAGGTCCTAATTGTAGGGGTATGGCTGATTGGATAGGCGAACATGATCCAAATTGCCCTATAAATGTTACTATTTCAAAGGAAGTTGTAGGTCAATCATACGATAACAATCTATTTATACAAGTTTTACATACGTATTAATGCATACGTAATACAAGTTTTGCATATGTATTAATGCATACGTATTAATGCAGGTCAATCATACGATAACAAGATATTTTGGAGATGTTTCGTTATGCTTGGCTGAATACATCTATGATAGAGCTATGGACATGGTGAGATCTTATTTATACATCCATATACCTTGTTTTATATACGGTGATCTAGTTTCTTATATATTAATACATACGTAATACATGTTTTGCAGCCACTTACACACGATATGTACAAATTTTTCATTTCTCCATGTGAGATTTTTGGTTCCGTCTTTGATTAGTCTTATAGGTAAAAACCCTAGGTCAGTTGCTTCATACTGCTGTGATGTTTTTAAATATTTTGGTAAAAATAAGAAGACGGCGATAATAGCTCCATTCAATGTCGGATAAGTTTACTTTGCTTATAATTTGGACTTAAGAAAATTACATTTTTATTGTGACTTTTGAGTTATTAATTTATAAGTTTCTTACATCTAGTGGTAAGTATTGGGAGTTACTAGTTATTGTCCCCGAGACGTTCACTGTCTATTATTTAGATCTTGCGGGAAAGGAATTGAATATATATGGACACCCAATGAAAAAGCCATTATTCCCATGAGAAATATTTCATATTTTTATATCTGTCAACATTTGTTATTACATTACTATTTAATTATGCAATTTGATGTGTTACATTAACATGTAGCGCTTTACAAGAGTACGCCAAAGCTGGAGGAAAGGTCCCCAAGAAAAAGAACCAGCCACTAAGTTGGTAGAATGTGAAAGTAATTTTCCGACTCCAATGTATACATTATTTATGTGAACTGTGCTTATTTGTATTTTTGAATATTTTGTATGTTTCAATTTATAGTGTGCTACACAAGACAACGGCTAGGCATGTGGATACTATGTGATGCGATTTATGAGCATAATTATCCAACATGCCGCAATGGAAATCGATATCATACATCAGGTATTATATGTAGTCTCATTAGATAATATGAAATATATCAATCTTATTATATATTATTAATTATATATATACATCATTCTCTTTGCAGGTGTTTAAAACTGACTTCACTAAAGGTGAAAAGTTATTAGATGTACATACTCCCTATACGATGGATGAGTTAAATGATGTAAGAGAATAATGGGCAGAAGCCCTACAAGTAGCGGGAATTTTCAAATATAATTGGGATAATGACGATGATGAATAAAAAATGATATTTCTAAACTTTGTTCTCATAATTATTTTTGTGTGAATGTGAATGACTTCTTATGAATTGTCATATGTGTGAATGTGAAGATGATCAATACATGAATGTTTCTACATGTGAAAATTGATGAAATGAATGAACTGCATGTTGCTAAATGTGTATGAAAATGGAAGAAATTTGAAATGGAACTACTGGTTTCTACATGTGTGTGATGAAAATATATGAATTAAATGTGCTTATACATGTGTGTGAATCACATGATAAATATATAATATTGTCCATCTTGTTAATTTTGTAAGTTTGTGGCCTGTTGTTGGCTGATATCAATGGATGATGTAAACCTGTAGTTCAGAACTGAACTGCAGGTTCTGCATCCTGCTGACCAGCCATACAACAGGCCTGCAAACTGATAATAAAAAAAATCAGAACATAGGCGTCGGTTATTTGTGTAAAACCGACAACAAAACACATAGGCGTCAGTTGTTAGTGTAAAATCGACGTCTTTATCCCCTTCTGGCGTTGGTTATCTGTAAAATTGACGCCTATTGTGGCCAGGTACCACGGCCGTACTGGTTAGCACGGCCGTGGTGGCAGGGGATATGGCGTCGGTTATTAGTATACAAACCGACGCCGATGATGCCCTTACTGGCGCCTTTTTGGTGACGGGAAGGGGATATGGCGTCGGTTATTAGTATACAAACCGACGTCGATGATGCCCTTGCTGGTGCCTTTTTGGTGGCGGGAAGGGTATGACGTCAGTTGTTACTTAATAACTGACGTTTTTAATAAGGTTATCGTGTCGGTTTTCTTTAAGAACCGGCGCTGATAGTCCCCTTGTTGGCGCATTTTTGATGGCGGGAAGGTTTATGACGTCGGTTGGGGGACCGACGCTGAAGGTGTCAAATTTTAGTGACGCCCACTTTGGTGTCGCTTGGAAACTGACACCTTAGGCCTTAAATAACCGACACCAAAGGTTATTTTTGTAGTAGTGGTGACAAAAAAACTATATTACTAACACATTATAATTATTCAATTACATTCATTTTAATATTTATAATTTGCATCAACACGTTTTCGTTGACCTTGTTAATATATAATTTAAAATACCGAAATACGGGTCAAGACATGAGGACTAGAGAAGATTGATATAGTGGAGCATAGGAAGTCTCCTTAAAATCAGAATCAGGGTGTTAGCAATCTTATATAAGTTCGACAATGAGACCATGTTATATGTTTAAGAAAAGATATTTAAGATTCACGTTCATGTTGAGTTTTGTTATTGTGAAACCATTTCGTATATGTGATATCAATTTGGTAACACCACCAGGCTCTCCTCCGTTCAAACCAAACGAATGTGTGACTTGGAAAGTAAAAATTTGGATCAACAGGTAGCGTTCGTTGTAGTTGCAGACAGTGAAAATATTATATGCCTCTTTAACTGTAGTATGTCAAAATCTATGCCAGAATAGAAAGGGAGTAGAAATAGTTATATATAACATTTTTTTCTTGATTTTTTAGTTACAAATTAATGGCAAAAGTGCAATGCACGAATTTTCTTTACAGTGTATTTCGTCTTCATCTATTTTTTCTTGCCATTTGCATTTGTTTTTGTTGCCAATCTTTGGAAACCTTTTGTGATCCGAAAATGTAATTTTAACCTTTAGTTTTCCAAATTATCAGATTAAGCGTTATCTTATCTTATACGAAAGAGAGGGAGACAGTTGCATGCGATTTTTCTATTTAATTTTTTTATATTATATATTAACTTTCTTATATTCTAATAAAGATGTATGCGGAGTTTCAGTAAGAGAAAATGATTTATGTTGTACATTTTACCTATATTGTTCTGTATATTGTTTTATCCATCCAGAAGTTACCGCGCACAACTTTTCCTTTTGGGGACTTGTTGTTAATATGTTACTCTAGTTGGTGCTGACGGGTGGATCCGATGGATGCGTTCATACGTCCACGCCCGAATGAGGAGTTGCACGGGCTGTTGGGTTTGGTATTACTCGCTTTTTGGATCTAAATAAAGATCCACTTTTGCGAAGCTGGACTGGTGTCCATTGAATATGTTGGACTGTTTAGATAGCGGACTTCGTTCTTCTAGCTTTTATACGTCCAGATCCAGAGTTATACAAGCTGGCTCGGAGCCAACATCACTGGAACTGGAACTGGTCGTGGGCGGAACGATCCCCCCTTGAATAGAGAATCTGATGCTATTGTTTAGTCTGATTTAGGAATGTCAAAAAATCAGTTTCAGATCGGTTTCAGATTGGACAAGAATCAAGTTGATAAAAAATAATTCAACTCGGAATCGAATCGGAACTAATTTTTTTACAACGCGATGTGTCCGAAGTCGGACTCGGTTTCATATTTTGGAACCCGAAACCGAACCAGAATCATATATTGTTGTTAATTAGAAACGAAATATAGTAACTTTTACATAAGTTGATTTTATATTTTGCAAATTTATCAACCATGATTCAAGGTTGAACAAATTACCAGTCAAAACCGATATGGTTTCAATTCGGATAACAATATCTAAATCGGAAACCAACCCGGATTGATGAAATAAAAAACCAAAACCAATTTTTTCGAATCGGACGAAACCGGATTCAAAGATTCGGACAACATTTGACAACTCTAGTCTAACTGGATGTATTTACAAGAGACCACACACATCATGTCTTGGTTTAGAACCAGAAGTGGTCCAATTTTCCATCCCATCTTACAAGCAAAGTAGAGGCACATATGTTATTCTACAAAAGTGCATTTTAACCACTACGATCCATAGTGAAGTCACGCACACAAAAATATGAAGAAGGTATTGTACGTAGAAGCATATTATATTAGACAAAAATAGTATGAAATTTGTATAAGAAGCAAAGCACTCAGAGCACTCGTTTTCCCTTTCTTAATATTGCTAGTTTAGAGTTTTTATCAGTCGATCCAATTAACCTCGGGGCAGGGAAGTTCCTATTCATGGTGCTTGTCAGTTGGTTAGCTTCCGGAGACTGAATCCGGTCCATGGATGGAAGATGTGGTCTGTACTGCAAGCTTTTGTGTGTGGATCAGGCCTTAAACGTGGAATCCACAGACTGATCCTCAAAAGTACAATGCACATCAGATCAAGAATCACCTATAAAATGTAACCATAAGTATTATACCCACTTGTTAATTTCAACTCAGTTACTGACGCATAAGTACAATACCTAACAAATTATAAATCAAGCATAATTGTATAACTTGTCTAGAAGCATAAGTACAATACCTATGAATTGCCATAGCAACATTTGTCATCTAGACAATTTTTTTTTTACAAAATGCAGACATAAGTTGAGTATCCACTTGTTAATGATATCAAAAGTACAATGCACATCAGATCAAGAATCAGCTATAAAATGCAACCACAAGTATTGTACCCACTTGTTAATTTTAACTCATTTACTCAAACATAAGTACAGTACCTAACAAATTATAAAATTAAGCATAAATGTATAACTAGTCTAGAAGCATAAGCATAGTACCTACAAAATCTCATCGCAACATTGGTCATCTAGAAAAATATTTATTTCAAAATGCAGACATAAGTTGAACACCTACTTGTTAATGATCTCAAAATTACAATGCACGTCAGCTCAAGAGATCAGCTATAAGATGCATCCATAAGTATGGTACCCACTTATTTATTTAAACTCAATTACTCAAGCATAAGTACAGTACCTAGCAAATCATAAAAGCATGCATAATTGTATAACTGGACTAGAAACATTAGCACGGTATCTACATAATTCTATAACAACTATATGAATGTTTGTATATGACGTACCGTACCTCAAAACACAATTATCGTACCCCAAAATATAGGTACTATACCTTGAAATACAAATATTATATTTCTCTTATATTATTATTACTCCAAAATATATCAACATTGATCTAGTTAGAAAGTATTTTTTATAAAGAATGTAATGCTTATTATTTCGTATAAAAATTCATTCAGAATTGAAAGTTATGAATAAAACATTTTTCTCTCTCCTCTTTTAATTCCCTTTTCACTTTAAATTAGGCAGTTCAGCCACATCAGTAGTTCCCCCCTCTCAACCATCGGGTGGGTGCCCGGGTGGGGGAGCGGGGGTGGGTAGCGTAGCTCATAAAGATCCACTTTTGTGAAGCTGGATTGGTGTCCATTGAATATGTTGGACTATTTAGATAGCGGACTTTGCTCTTCTAGCTTTTATACGCCCAGACCCAGAGTTATTCAAGCTGGCTCGGACCCAACATCACTGGAATTGGTCGTGGGCAGAACGACCCCCCTTGAATAGATAGTCTGATGCTATTGTTTGGTCTGATTTAGGAGTGTCAAAAAATCAGTTTCAGATCGGTTTCAGATTGGACAAAAATCAAGTTGATAAAAAATAATTCAACTCGGAATCGAATCAGAACTAATTCTTTTACAACGTGATGTGTTCGAAGTCGGACTCGGTTTCATATTTTGGAACCCGAAACCGAGCCAGAATCATATATTGTTGTTAATTAGAAACGAAATATAGTAACATTTACATAAGTTAATTTTATATTTTGCAATTTTTTCAACCATGATTCAATCTAGGTTGAACAAATTACCAGTCAAAACCGGTCTGGTTTCAATTCGGATAACAATATCTAAATAAAAAACTAACCCGGATTGATGAAATAAAAAACCAAACCCAATTTTTTCGAATCGGACGAAACTGGATTCAAAGATTTGGACAACATTTGACAGCTCTAGTCTACCTGGATGTATTTACATGGGACCACACAAATCATGTCTTGGTTTAGAACCAGAAGTGGTCCATGCTTTCTCCCGAAGATGAGAAGAGAGGACATTAACCGCACTATAAACACTGAGGCAGCTCCAATTTTCCATCCCATCTTACAAGTGAAGTAGTGGCACATATGTTATTCTACAAAAGTACATTTTAACCACTACGATCCATAGTGAAGTCACGCACACCAAAATATGAAGAAGGTATTGTACATAGAAGCATGATATATTAGACAAAAATAGTATGAAATTTGTATAAGAAGCAAAGCACTCAGAGCACACGTTTTCCCTTTCTTAATATTGCTACTTTAGAGTTTTTATCAGTCGATCCAAACAACCTCGGGGCAGGGAAGTTCCTATTCATGGTGCTTATCAGTTGGTTAGCTTCCGGAGACTGAATCCGGTCCATGGATGGAAGATGTGGTCTGTACTGCAAGCTTTTGTGTGTGGATCAGGCCTCAAACGTGGAATCCACGGACTGATCCGCATGCTTGGATGGGACTGTTAATCAGAGATTGAAAATCCACGCAGCGCATGTGGGGAGTGACGAATTGAAATCCTTGGCAGTAAACTAATCAGATTACAAGTGAATGAGTGATGCAGTGTTGGGTTGTTGCTTCTGATTCCTGTTGTCATGGCCGCGGCACGGGTGAACTTAATCAGCTGGGAAGGCTCAATGATTTAGATGGCCAGTGGAGCGGACAGAGTGATGGGCTGACCCGATCAACTTTTTCTTGTCCGGCCGTCCGGGTCCAACACATCCTCAGGGATTTGTTCAGTTGCTTTCGTAGGCCGATGAGGAATGGGCTGCCCTGGTCAGCTTTGTCTCGGCCATCAAGAACCCCCGTGAACCCGTTGTGGTGGCTTCTCAGAAAACGGAGTCTAAAATGAAGCCTAAAACATACTGGATTTCATTTCCTGATTCAAGAACTTCCTGAGAACAATAGAACGGAGTTTTTCTTAGGCCAATTTTTTCAACAAAAGAATATATTGATTCCATTCCTACATAAAACTGTTATAAAGAAAAACAAAAAGTGGTGGTTATTTCATCAGTAGAAAAGCATGGGCACATGATGCAGCTGAAAATTTGAAACGTAATCGAGTATGCAAACACATCTTTGCATCTCTGGTTTGGCCAAAAGAATCCATTTGTTAAATCTACGTCTACGACAGGTTTTCTTGTTAGGAAGATGGTTTTTCAGTTCGATAAATTAGAACCGCAGCTTTCCTTTTTAGTCATGGCGCGTTGTCAATCTATTTCCTTAGTAGTTTTCGGCCCATACAATTTGCGCAAAAGAATGCTTCCTTGTGTCTGAAGTTGGGCCCAAAAAGAATACAGTCTTCCAAAGACAGTCCGTTTGATTGAACGACGGTGGTCAATTGAATAGAGACTATGATCCCCGCATGTGTGGCTTGACTGGAGTGTTATTGTTTGAAACCATATTTCGACGCCAGAGAGTATTCATCAATGGTTGTTTGCAGGCCCACCTGTTCTGGTCAAGACAAAATCATTTAGATTGGGTTCGCCCTCCGTAACTAAATAAGCTAATAGATCAAACCATTTGGATGCAATCGGCCTCCACAACTAAATAAGCTAAAAGCCCAAACATAGACTGCAAGCCTTCCTGTAACTTTCTTATTTTCTAGACCAGGGTGGCCTGCTAAGCTGAGCGACAACTAATTTTCAGCCCAAGTAGCGGGCCCAACAATCTCCTTGAAGTTGGTCACTATGGAATCGGGCCACTCCTGCTGTATCAGAATTGCTCAACCCATGTAATTCCTGGTTTGAAGCACCCCATGACACGGGTCATAAGCATGATTCCCCAATCCATTCCCTAGTCCTGTGCCAGTTATATGTCCCCAATAGCCCACACATCTGTTCTCCAGACTCGCCGGTTCTTTTTGGGACTAGCGGAGGCCACTTACTAAGAACTTCAGACCACGTTCATTATGACTAGTACATGAAACCCTTGTATCATATTAGAAGGCTAACTATCACCATGTATTTGAATGTGCATTGTAAAATAAAGCAGACTATATAGAATCTTTGTGCTTCCTATTTACATAGCACAATAAAATAATGACATGACACCTAGGATGTAATGTTTTCCAGTATTACATATTATATTAGAAGACTAAGGATCACCGTTAGATATGTAAGATTTTCATTTGGAAAACATTTGTCACGCAACTATTTATTATCCTAAATCTACATTCCTAATGGCTACATAGCCAAAGGCGAGTCGATCTGGACGTCCCTCCCTACAATGGATCACATAACATATCCATGAATAAAACCACAAACAAGAACATATAAGAACAAGGTAAGAGACAACATGGAACGAAAGGAACTAGAGTAGTACGTGACCTTAAGATCTTAGTCCCATATAACAACCCATATAAATTCCATTTGTAAGTCATTAGATTTCGTAAAGTAAGAGCAGCAAATTGTCATAATAGAGAGAAGCAACAACCATAACAAGAGTCACAACGCACATGTTATCTAAAATCATAAAATAAGGTACACATCAACACAATTGTGGTGAGTACGCTCTAAAATACATAAAGTCACAGGTTTAAGAGAACACATATGATTAGAAAAACTTCATGTAATAGTAAGAAAGACAACAACAAAATTAAGGACTTTCTTCTTAACACGCAAGCGTCTTTTAGGTGCATTTTTATTATACTTAACAACGATTCATGGTGATTCATTAGTTTTTCATAGGAAGGGCCTATGAGGGGCATAAGAGTCTCGAAGCCTAGATTCACCCTATTTCAATGTCAAGGACCTCAAGACCCAAGTCAACCTATTTCGACATGTCTTGTGCCCTTAATCCAAGAATATAGGTAGGTACATTAGGTTTGTATAATGGACAAATTCAATTATGTTCAAGGCTTTTTCAACATATTTCAAGAAAAACAAACGTACTAATCATAGGGAACAAGTAGCTCAAAAAGTATATAAAGCCAAGCAGTTTAAGCATATATATATATATATATATATATATATATATATATACAAGCAAGTCCAACACCACTAATTTGGCTGATAGGAGGATAAAGTGTACCTTGATTAGCACAAGTTTAAGCATTTAACTTAGAAAACCATATATAGCAAGCTTGACTAGATCTTTGGAAAAGAGTCAACCAATTGATCCTGAGATTATAAATAAGTATAATGGGATTCATCTCAGAAAAATTAGGTCTCATTAATCATAATTATTATGGTTGGATGTGGCACCTAGATCTAGGTATCATATCATTCATAATTGGCTTCAATATCTCCAACTAGGTCATGCATTAGAACGATCATGTTACATTATACTACACGGGTTTATCTAGAACTTAGGGTGACACATCACGACTAAGATAAGGGGTCATGAGATCAGGGTTACATGATCTCTGTATAGAAAATAGAGGTCCAAGAAAGATTAAGCAACATAAGTATCAACATTGTTATACTAGTCATAATAAGTTATTATCATGCAAGGTTAACATAATTAGAGTATTAGTGAGTTATACTTAGATTAGGTGTCACAATTGTCACAATCATCATACATATACTGATTTGAAGTCATCATATCGCATGAGACATTACTAGAGAAAGATTCATACAAGATTAGAGATCTTAGTTATCAACATGCTCATAAGGTCACAAATTAAGGCAAGATTTGGCACTTAGCCACATTAGACCACAAGAAGTTTTTGATTTTTGAGGTTACACATGTAGTTTGGACATTAAAGGTTAATATTTGACAAAGGTTGGAGATTTAACATTGAGGTATCCATATTAATCATGTTCCAAGGTTCAAACCACAACATCAAATTGATTCAATACATCAGGGGACCATTCAACCCTAATCATTCATTATACCTATATTCATGTCTAAGTAGCAAGTTAGTTTTAATGGCCAAAACAACAAGCATCATTTTGTCAGGTATTTATACTAAGTAATTGTATGTGATTCTTAATCACTTTATGTGTGATTGCATTCTAAATCACACTTCCGAGTAGATATCATGTGTTCAACATGACAACCAGTAACTACAAATAGCTTCATCTTCACGCTCAAGCCACAATGTAACAAAGGTTAAGAATAACTCCAATATGAAAATATCAAGAGTTTAAAAAACTAAAGACAAACGTCCCCTAGTTGCTTACCTTTTTTGATAATTTGTTAGAAATTGTTTCTCTAACTATTGTTGGTGCTATAAGAGTGTGTAATATATATTAATTGTAATAAATGTAAATATACTATGTAGAAGATAATATTTTACTCACTCTTATACAAAACCACAGTTAGAGCTGGATGAGGACTAACACTCATATTGGACTGAAAAGATTGGTACTCGAGGCGAGTTAGGCCTTTCGTAAAAATATAGCATACTCAAATTCATCATGCACATGTAACTCATGAGCATGACCAATCTGCACTTTCTCACACATAAAGTGTATACCAATCTCGACATGATTGGTGCATTATATTGAACTAATTTACTACATAAATAGATGGTGCTAACATTATCACAATAAATCATAGTGGCACAATGCAAAGGGATGTGAAGCTCGAGTAGAAGATTGTAGAGCCAACACTAGATTGGGAGACAATAGCCTAGCAGTTAGAGGGCCAAGACATCATATTATCATCTAGAAGGACACAATAATCAGAAATAGAGCAGTGAGAGTCAAGACAACCACGCCAATTGGCATAACAATAAGAAATATAACCATTGATAGGAGTAGAAGATAGGTGCATTCCATGATTCAATATTCCCTAAAGGTACCATAGGATACACTTGAGAGCATTAAAGTGGGTCTCACGTGGGTCGTGCATAAAAAGACACCTTATTGGATGACATAAGAAATATCATGCATACTAAATGTAATATACTAGAGGGCACCTGAAAGACTACGATATAAAGTAGGATTAGATACAAATGGTCTACAAGTGCTTCTAAGTCTGGACTAGGTATCAACAAGATTAGTAACTGGATTATATGAGGACATGGAAGTACGTGAAAAACTATTATGGGCATAATTTGTAGACCATGGGCATCATAAGTAAAAGAAATACCTATAAAATGATGTGCAATACCTATATTCATGATGGTAAACTCCTGTGCAAGATTATCTATGGTACAACACAGGAGGATGATCGGAGAAGTAGTTATAACAATGTCATCCACATATACCAATAAATAAGTTGTATCTTCACCTTATTGATAAATGAAGAGGGTTAAATAACTAGTACTGTTTTGAGACCCCAACCACATTATATAGGTTGCAAATAATTGATACTGTGCATAAGGTGCTTGCTTCAAACCATACAATGATTTGTGTAATAATCAAACATGTTGAGGATTGGATGGATCTATAAACCCAAGAGGATGGTGCATGTACATTGACTCATATTAAGTCACCATGTAGGACATATTCTTGATATCAAATTGATGAACAAACCATGAACAAGAAAAAACAATACTTACAACATTCTGGATAGTAGTAGGGTTAGAAACATGACTAGAAGTTTCTTCATAATCCACGCGCATATATTGAGATTTTCTATTGACAATCAAACATACTTTATTGCATTGAAGAGAAATGTTTGAATTAAACTTTTGATGAGAAAGCCACATACATAAAATAATGTTAACATCAACACAATGAGGAACCAAGGTCCATTATTGTCTATAATAACACACAATACTCATAATGCATAGTCACATTTTAGTTAGGATAAAAAAAGAGCATTGTCAAGAGATTTCAGTATAGGAGAGAACATGGTAGTAGGGGGATAATTTGTGTATGACGATCTGTAGGAGTGATAGATTTGTAAATCCCATGTTGGGAGAGGGTTTTTGTAGCATGTACAAGAAGTTTGGGCAAAAGAGGAGGGTTGGGGGTGTGGGTGGAGAGAGTGTATCTACTGGTAGCAATGGTGATTGGTGGTTGGGTTTGCAACTGAAACGGCTAGGGAATTTTGTGGGATTGGCAACTGAAGCAAGTGGTATGAAAAAAAGCTCAAGGGAATTATATGTGAATGACTTGGATATGGAACAATAAAAAGATGAAAGATATTCTCATGAAAAGTTACATGGTGTGAGATGATACCTTTGTTTGTATCTAATTCTAAGCAGTGGTATCCAAGATGGTTGGCCGGGTAACCAAGAAGGATGCATCTAGTTGAGTGGGGAGCCAACGTTTCAGGAGTCATAGTACTAATATTAAAATAGAAAAGATAAATAAAGGCATGAAGGTGTTCATTAGTTGAATTCTTGAGATAAAGAACAAAGATGGGTGCTGTAACACCCCGATTTTCTAAATCACATGAGATGAAACTATTTTTTCTACTGAGGATTGTCAAAAACATGATATGCATTAAAATGATAATAGACATGAACCAAGTGAGGACATTTGAGTTGGTTAAGACCCTTGGTGTGTTACCAAGAGGTCTCAGGTTTGACCCCTAGCCACAAGATGAATAGAATGGCCACTTTTTTTTAAAAAAATCTAATAAGATAAGCATAAATATGGCATAACTGAAAGCTGAATTAAGATCTAAAAGCTATAAACTTATACTGAATTGATTCTTATATTTATGTTTTTTGTCTGATTTGTGGCTTCTGTAACTATATGATAATTCCTCTTGAATTGGTGTCACTATGCCTCTGAATTGATACCAAAGTACCTTAAAATCGACACTACATACCTATGAATGACACTGAGGTGTCTCTGAATTGATACCAAAGTACCATTGAATTAGAGTAAGCACTCCTCTAAATTGACATTACATGCTTCTGAATCATCACGGGACTAACTAAACGATGACTTATCCTATAATATATTATCTAAAGATTCTAACATTATTATCTTAAATTTAAACTCACTAAATTTTAACTTTGAACTTAACTTATACTAAACCTGAATAATACATGAACATGTACTAAATTTTGAATCTGAATTTGAATCTCCGCTCTTAAATTTTGAATTAAATCTATATCTGAACTATGCGCGTAAATCTAACTCTGTATCTTAGTTACTAAATAACTGAGATTGGATCTAAGACTCTTGTTTGGTATGTGGATTCAATTTATAATGACTCACAATGAGTAATCTAAAGTCTAAAATCTAGATTTTGTTATCAAAATAAATCTTGATCGAAAACTCTTATTTAATAGATGAATTAATTAAATTCTAATATCAAATATATGACATATGTGTTTAAAGGCTTGAGAAAATAAATTGAATTGAATAAATAAATACTAAATATATGAAAGTAGCTTAACTATCAAAAATCTATAATACGAAATCATCATAACATATCTTCATATGCACAAAGTTTGATTACTAAAAGTATCATTAGATATGAGCTAGACATTAATAAGTAAATATTTGAATGTAGCTTAATCTATAAGTTACTTTGTAATAAGGTGTAGGCTAAATGATATTAATAATGAAATTCAATGGAAATTACCCACTCACCTTTTATGATGAAGATGCCCTTAAGTTAGTCTTGATTCCTTGTTCCATAACTTAATCACCTACACATAATCAAAGTTCTATAAGTCCAAATGTATATTCCCTCTTTCTATTTCCAAATATCAAACCCCCATCACCTAAACTTTTAAACTAAATTAGGGTTCTTATTTAAACTAAACATGACTCTGATCTAAAACCAAGATAAAGCTATATGCTGAATGTATATCAAACTTACATTATAATCTTACTATAACCCTCATACTTGAATAAGGCATAAAAATCCCATAATGTACTATATGTGAATATATTAATCAATGATCAAGAGAAAACTTTCAAATATAGTCATATGTCTCTAGTTACTGTTAATTAGTTTAAATGGAGATAAATATCCCAAAAACTATGTTTTATGGTGATTGAGCATATATTTAATGCAATGTCTTATCAATGCTAATAAAACACATCATATAATACCATATTAGGTCTCAAAATCACATACCAATTAATGAAGTTATGAAACCTCACCAAAAATTGGAAAAATACTAAGACCATTGTACATTAGTGTTTGGGTAAAATTCTGATTTTGTTTCATGGTCAAAAAATTGGTGAAATATCCACACTGCCCTTCTAGAGTTAATATAAAAAATAGGTAGGACTTCAAATCATACAGGTCATGGTTCTTAATCATATGAAACACATCAAAATACATTGTAGTTAAAATGTTCATAAATTTTGAAAGCCTTTTGCCATTTTTTAAATATGTGAAACATGAAAATCATACAAATTTGAAAACACAATATATATTAAATAACATGCGTCAAAATCATATTCTAAAATGATTTTTAGGACATATTACTCTTAAAGGCCTTTCCATTGATGTCTTATTTTTTAAAATTGGATAACTAACTTAAGAGATATGAATTTTTGAACCTTACCTTATTTGAGTGAAATCATTGTTGATCGTTTCTTATCTTGTGGCTCACAACATTCCACCATGTGCCCTTTGGTCAGATATTGCCTGGGATAACTAGATCTCGAGCTGGGATCTAGATCTCCTTCACCCGTCAGTCGGTGTAGCTCCTTCCCACTCTGTGACTCCTTTCACATAGTCGAATCTACCTGGCTGCCTTATCGACATCCAGATGTGGCCTTGGATGAATGCTAGGGCACCATAGCCCTACCCTAGAGGTCTATCTCTCATCCAACTCCTATGAAGATCCTTCTTATTCATTTCACCTTCTCACTCTCTCTGTTACCATGCCCTTCTTTCTGGCATCGTGTTCATCATGCAGCCTGGATGACAGGGGAGTCCCACCCCCAAATCTTTATAACAATGGTCGTTCGCATGTCCCTCTTCTCACCATGGAGGATGAAACTACCCTACCATCTTCCTTCAATTAGGTCCTCCCTACACTTCAAATAAAGATTACAACAAATATCCTCTCCAATGGTCTGGATGCTCCAACTCTCAGATAGTCACAGCTAACGTAGGTCACAAGGGGCTTGTGATGTCTGCATCCAAGTGTGCAACAATCACAAAGACCCTAGGGAGGCAAAGGAAGCCAGAACACAGGGTGTTTGTAGTTATGGCAGTGGCTAGAGGTAGATCTTTGATGCCCCGTACCACAAACCAACAAGATAACTCCAAACTAAACAAGGAAATAAAACTAAACAAGTGGATTGGCAGAAAACACTAAAAATAAACCCAATTTCATTAAGTGCCAAAGCTGCAAAAACCTTTACACATAAGTCCTCACATGACACATGCATAACATGTCATATATCACAGGGTGCTTACATCATAGTTCTCAAGCATTCCTGTCAACAACATGTTACATAAAGAACATGTTCCATATATATGCATGTACATCTGTAAAACTATACAACAAAAGGCACACATGCCAAAAACCTCGTGACGGTAACATCTCTACAAAACACACCTAAAAATCATCCCAAAGACCTGAGGGTAAAGGGACGACTATAGCACTCTACACCAAAAGACTAGAAGCACATAAAACCTTGTCTACTACTGTTCTTGCTGCTACTCCGCCTTAGCTGCACGATCTCTACCTTCTCGTACATGTCTACCTAAAAGATGTAGAGAACTGATCGGCCTTTTTCACGCGTCCAGAATTGAACGCGGGATGAAGGAAGGAATCAAGCTTTAAATTTATAACCCGAAACCTTCTAGGCCCCCGCAACTTTGTTTACGGGGTCAAAGTAGATATACGGGGTCGAACACAGGGACGTGGTGACGTTTAAGACGCCACAGATCTCGTTCTTTAGTCAGATAAGCCAAGACGATAGTCGATAAAAGTAAATACTAGAACTAGTCTAGCGGGTTGTCACGATTTAAATCAAAACAAAGAAAAGAAAAAAAACAAAACAGAGCTCGTGAGTCTACTAAATAGAGAAAGAGAGTTCCTGGCTATGTAACCACAAACGGGGTAGTCTATGCACTCATTCTCGGGCATAGACAACCCTCGAACACCTAAGCAAGCATCTAGCACGCACAGTGGCATCTGTCCTGTGGGGTTGTCCCACTCGCTCTCGCGATGCGTGACTAAAACCATCAACGATATGTCATCGATCCTCTCTCAAGGAATGACATATCAACACCTCGGAATATACTAAGTTCCCTCTCGGGTCTTAGGATATTCTGGGGTGTTAAGAACAAAATACCTCAGATCGTCCTCCTCTCGGGTTCCGATCCAAACTATCTTCTCTTAGCTATTCCTATAATGGATCTCTTGATACAGGCAGAAATAGCAGTTCAAGCGAGTAAGAGATCAACCAAACTAGCAATCATAACTTGGAAAGAGAAAATAGAACATGCAACATACTAGATCTGATATGAATCTACTTTCTTAAGGCAAAAGTATATAAACATGCCCAGATCGGGCCACATAGCCAAGAAGGAGCTAGCTAGCCATATACAAGCATAACTGGCACCGAACAAAGATAGATAAACATCATTTGTACAAGAAACAAAGGAGTGCAGTAGAATGAAAGAGAAGAGGGAAGACATATAGCCCATAGAGGAGAGGTGGCTCTCGCTCCTCGACCCCTGTGCAGGTCGGATCTCAGCCCTTGGGTCTTCTTTTTGTCCCTCTGGACTCCTCGGCTCACTCTCTCTCTAGACCGTATCGATCGGCGGCCGTATCGGTCGGCACCCGTATCGGTCGGTACACCCATGTCGGTCGGCACACCCGTATCGGTCGGCACACCCGTATCGGTCGGCGCACCTGTATCGGTCGGCACACCCGTATCGGTCGACGCAGCCGTATCGGTCAGCGCAGCCGTATCGGTCGGCACAGCCGTATCGGTCGACACACCCGTATCAGTCGACGCAGCCGTATCGATCGGTAGACTTTTGGGGAACTCGACACACTAGCTCCTTGGTCTAGGCACTAGCTCTTGCCGAGTCCTCCCTTCGGCTCCCCCCCTTTGTAGGTTGGCAGCTGCTGTTTATAGGCAACGAGTTGATGAGAGTTGTAGCTTTTATTGGTCCACGTGTCCATCCGTGGCTTTGATCTTGAGGCATCATGCGGCCGTATCGGGCAGCGGCCGTGTCGGTCGGCGCGGCCGTACCGGGCGACGGCCGTTTCGGGCAGCGGCCGTATCGGTCGGCGCGGTCGTACCGGGCGACGGCCGTATCGGGCAGCGGTCGTATCGGTCGGCGCGGCCGTGTCGGGCGACGGCCGTATCGGGCAGCAGCTGGAATTCTTGTCTTTTCAGGTTCGGTACTTGAGTGTCCCAAAATTGGCTAGTTTCGGTACCTGCAAGTCTAAAACAAGCTAATTAGGTACATTATTGGCTATTTTCACTACATTATCTAATAGAGAGACAGAAAACATAAAACATGAACAAAAGAGTGCATATTAAGACTAAAGTGGCACAAAACTATAGATAAAATGCATAGAAAATATGCGCTAATTTGGGTGTTATCAACTACCCTAAGCTTAAAACTTGCTTGTCCTCAAGAAAGACTGTGCTCAAAGAACAAAAGATAACATCCAAATTAAGCTTGGCAATAAATGCTAAGGTTAAGAAAAATAGTTTAAAGCATCAATACTCTTGATCCATGTCATCTCAGAACAAACCCCCACCAAACAAGCACAATCCTGCCAAAGTAAGATCAAAGAATTTCCAGGAAATATTAAGCAAATTCACTACAACCTGTCGATACTCATGAGGGTTTGAATCATAATTATTTAAACATGAAAGAGTTGTCATTTAGGTGATCAAGCAGGTGATGAGAAATGAACCACCACCATGAATCCATGCATACCAATCGGGAATCAACTTGCCTCTCACTTATTCATGTCCTAAGAAACAAAGTAAAAAGACTCTACTGACTTCTGAGAATCCCGATCTACATCAGGTTGGTCCATGTAACGAGCAACAGTCCCTACAGTCCGAGCAAGTTGGCCCAAAGCAGTGAGATGAACTCCTCGTACTGTGCCCGAACCAACCCTGCTACTGAGATGATCTCATAGGTCTCCTAGGGGTTCCTAGTGACTCTCTAATGAGCATTTGGAGTGGTACTACCAGACACGACATATCCGCGTTCGTGAGTGCAGTCATACACCGGCTGGGCACCATCCTCAACTCTCCTAAAAGAGAAAACATCGCTCATTTATTGTTCACACTCAGGCTTTTATCATCTGCATTCTATTTTTGGGCTTGGGTGAGAACTTATATATATATTTTTGGGATTTTGTGGGCGGCCAAGCCTCTTTTGCACATTTTTATATTTATCATCTTTTTGACTCAATCTAATGTGAGAAGGCACGTAGTCCATCAAGGAGGAACATTTCATCTTGATCACAGCTCAAAGCCCATCGTAATATGCTTGATACCTGTGTGAGAAGTAGCAATTATGATTCAAGAATCCTTAGAATAGAGGCAAGCTTGTGAAATTCACAGCTAGGAGACTTTAATCATGATTTAGCCCATTCCAATGGTCCTTTACCATGGATTTGCCATTCACAACATAGATCAAGGGAATTTAGCTTTAAGCTATGAAAAAGGGACATAACCTTAGATTTATTACCAAACTCAAGGAAAGAGTCAAAGAGCAAGTCAAGCAAAAGGTCAAGCAATTTTTAAGATGAAAAGTGTGCGTCTATGCATACAGTCAAGCATTTATCTATTAGATTCGCACCACATAGCCATAATTGCAAAGATAAAAAGCTGAACATTTTGAAAATTTAAGATTAAATGCAGGAAATAGACATGCATGCAAGAAGGGTGAAGAGAAAGAAGGGCGGAGCCTACCACCCCAAGCTTGAATTTTTGCTCATCCTCGAGCAAGACTTAAACTTGAGATAGTGAGGCAGGAATGCATGATCTTAACGGCAGTTATTGAATTTCTAAAGATGATGCATGAATGCAAGGATATAAAAATGGTTAGAGGAAAGAAACTTAACTAATAAAAACATGAAAAGCAGAAATTATTGTAATAAAAGGGCGGGAGGGTGGGTAAGAGAAAAGGGGGTGGCTGCCCCACGATACTGACACTGGGATCCCAAATTCTAAGTTTTGGGACCAGTGTCACCTGTGTCTTGCCGACGGGTTCCGCCACATAATATGAGTAGAATAGGTGGATGTGTTGGCCCTGCCGAGTCTGAAGAATAAAAGTAAAATCTGGCGACTCGGTGAAGTCATCTTTGTGCTGGAATTGATTTGAGCTGCACTGGGATGAATTCCTTGGAAAATCATCCTCAAGGTACCTTTCATTATATGAATCTGAAAATGAAGGTCCTGGGATGTCTACGTAGGATGAGATGGATGAGAGAGGTTGGATGTCATCTTGATGACTCATATCTTCTCTCTCCATCTCTACACTTGATGTTGGATGTTCAGATAGATCTTCATGTACAGTCTGAGTCATCCAATCATCTTCTGAGAAAAAAGTACCTCCTGAAGAATCTGTTTGTAATTCTACCACCCCAAGATTATCACCTGGCGTGGAGTCAGGGGTGTCTTCATGCTCAGCAGCCATGTTGTAGTGAAATGGCCATCCTACCCCCTTGACGTCCACCAAGCCTTGTAAAGGGATGGTGGCGAATGATGGCTCGTACTGCTCCAACTCGTCTTCGTTACTATACTCACTTCTCCATGTCGAGCAGCTGTCATCGTCGTCGTCGTCGAACAAATTGTTCCAAACCATGGTTGACGTACTGCTCAAAGCAAAATGACAAGTCTCAATATGAGAAATGTCACTCTGATCTGGTTCAATATCTGACTCTGGTTCCTCAAACCAACCTTCTGGTTGTGAGGTCGATTGGCTTTTTGAGTCTTCATCATCGTCATCATGGACCCATTCATGTCTATGACTCATTTCTTCCATTGGTTCATCAACTGGGTCATCTGGATAGAATGAAGGGCTTTCCCAAGTGGGTTGGTCTTCACAGAAAAATCTTGGTGAATCCAGTTGATGGTCTGAATAGGATGGTGATTCATACTCCACTTCATACCCAATGGAATGGTCTTGATGACTAAAATCTTCATTGTCTTGTGATGGCAGTTGTAACCGAATTGTAACCAGATCGATGAGCTCTTGGAGCCTCTTGCCTTGTTCAACATATTTATCATTAAGTTGTTGTACTTGAGCAGCAATGCTTTTGAGACCCATCGATTCTGCCATGCACATGTAAGGGGAACCCGCTGTATCAAACTGATGCTTTAGGATGGACCCTTGTTCAACAGTTTGAATTATACTACTACTGCGGTCTGGAGCCCCCGTGGCTGCTTTGAGATGATGCTCCTGCTTGTCTAATAGTTGCTGGAGCGGATCGACGTTTTCTTGGAGATGAGGAACTAGGGTGGTGAGTGCCTTGATACTTTCTCCAGCTAACTCCACTTCCTTGATCAGTTCTTGATCCCATGATAGCACGGGAGTTGATGGTTGACTGGCAGTCTCCTTTGTTGGAATTTCAACATATGACGATGGTGGAGGTGAGTATAACTCGACTAGTTGCATAGCACGACCTTCAATTATTTTCCAGCAGTCGGAACTGCGGAAAAACTCGGGAGGGCAGGTGGACAAGATGACTTGTCTTCCGGAAGCAAGGTCCAAGGATGAAAAAGGTATGAGAAAAAGAAAAGTGATTTAGTATATATGAACAAGTATGTGTAAAGCAAGAGGAAAACTATGCATGTATATACAGGCTTATAGTGACAGAACAAAAATCTACTAGGCGTGTAAACATGGAAAACCACCTCCCCGGCAATGGCGCCAAAAGTTGATCGGCCTTTTTCACGCGTCCAGAAATGAACGCGGGACGAAGGAAGGAATCAAGCTTTAAATTTATAATCTGAAACCTTCTAGGCCCCCACAACTTTGTTTACGGGGTCGAAGTAGATATACGGGGTCGAACATAGGGACGTGGTGACGTTTAGGATGCCACAGATCTCGTTCTTTAGTCAGATAAGCCAAGACGATAGTCGATAAAAGTAAATGCTAGAACTAGTCTAGCGGGTTGTCACGATTTAAATCAAAACAAAGAAAAGAAAAGAAAACAAAACAAAACAGAGCTCGTGAGTCTACTAAATAGAGAAAGAGAGTTCCTGGCTATGTAACCACAAATGGGGTAGTCTATGCACTCGTTCTCGGGCATAGACAACCCTCAAACACCTAAGCAAACATCTAGCACGCACAGTGGCATCTATCCTGTCGGGTCGTCCCACTCGCTCTCGCGATGCGTGACTAAAACCATCAACGATATGTCATTGACCCTCTCTCAAGGAATGACATATCAACACCTCGGAATATACTAAGTTCCCTCTCGGGTCTTAGGATATTATGGGGTGTTAGGAGCAGAATACCTCAGATCGTCCTCCTCTCGGGTTCCGATCCAAACTATCTTCTCTTAGCTATTCCTACAACGGATCTCTCGATACAGGCAAAAATAGCAGTTCAAGCGAGTAAGAGATCAACCAAACTAGCAATCATAACTTGGAAAGACATGCAACATACTAGATCTGATATGAATCTACTTGCTTAAGGCAAAAGTATATAAACATGACCAGATCGGGCCACATAGTCAAGAAGGAGCTAGCTAGCCATAGACAAGCATAGCTGGCACCGAACAAAGATGGATAAACATCATTTGTATAAGAAACAAAGGAGTGCAGTAGAATGAAAGAGAAGAGGGAAGAGATATAGCCCGTAGAGGAGAGGTGGCTCTCGCTCCTCGGCCCCTGTGTAGGTCGGATCTCAGCCCTTGGGTCTTCTCTTCGTCCTTCTGGACTCCTCGGCTCACTCTCTATCTAGACCATATCGGTCGGCGGCTGTATCGGTCGGCACACCCGTATCGGTCGGCACACCCGTATCGGTCGACGCAGCTGTATCGGTCGGCACAGCCGTATCGATCGGCATAGACGTATCGGTCGACGCACCCGTATCGGTCGACACACCCGTATCGGTCGACGCAGCCGTATCGGTCGGTAGACTTTTGGGGAACTCGACACACTAGCTCCTTGGTCTAGGCACTAGCTCTTGCCGGGTCCTCCCTTTGGCTCCCCCCCTTTGTAGGTTGGCAGCAGCTATTTATAGGCAACGAGTTGATGAGAGTTGTAGCTTTTATTGGTCCACATGTCCTTCATCCGTGGCTTCGATCTTGAGGCATCAGGCGGCTGTACCGGGCGATGGCCGTTTCAGGCAGCGGTCGTACCGGGCGACGACCGTATCGGGCAGCGGCCGTATCGGTCGGCGCGGCCGTGTCGGGCGATGGCCGTATCGGGCAGCGGCTGGAATTCTTGTCTTTTCAAGTTCGGTACTTGAGAGTCCCAAAATTGGCTAGTTTCGGTACCTGCAAGTCTAAAACAGGCTAATTAGCTACATTATTACTTATTTTCACTACATTATCTAATAGAGAGACAGAAAACATAAAACATGAACAAAAGAGTGCATATTAAGACTAAAGTGGCACAAAACTATAGATAAAATGCATAGAAAATATGCGCTAATTTAGGTGTTATCAAGAACCCACAGGGTGAGATCTATATCTCAGCAGGAGATATAATTCTCCACCAACGTTATTATTAGCACAAATAAGGTAATTAAAGAACAGAAGTAAGGCTACATCTATGATAAACAGATCTAGCTAAATGACATGTCTTAAGTAGATAATCATTACTAAACAATATAAGCAATTGCAATTTGATTGTGGAACATGGTGCGATTCCGCTAGAGGTGCTACACACTAGACGATTTGACCCGATTAGATGCGCCCCATGAGGTCGGAACACATGTGATGGGGATTTGCTTTCAAAATTTATAAACCTACCTTAGCACCTACTCACACTAAAACACTACACCTGCAAGCGCACGGGGTCGTGCCGTAGTATAGGAAGGTGGAAAGTATAGGGTCGATCCACAGGGAAAAGAGGGGGCACTAGAGCTAGGTTAGTTTTGCTGGGTTCCTACTACGGAGACTAGTGTTAAGGGTTTAAAGGTGATTTGATTGTTAAACTAGGTGAGCAAGAAAGCAATTAAAGGCAGGAATGAAATCTATGTTAACCCTAGGTTAGATTAAGACTAAGCAAGCAAGGAAAGACTAAGCTAGATATGAAAAGGCAAGTTACACTAGGACAAGCAAGAGAGAAGTAAAAGAGCAATTAAAGAGCTACACTAGCATGAACAAGACAAGAGCAAAGCAAGAAGCTAACTAAGCAAGGAAATAACTAATTAAGCTAAGCAAGCACAAAACTAGGATTTTAAGCAGTAAAGAGAGATATGGGCTGTTTAGGGGTATGAACTTATCACTTAAGTTGGGGGGTGACATATGAACATTATGGTTCCATTTAGATTATCCAAATCAAACAACAAGTTAGAGTCTAATGAATTAACCTAAGTTACTAACTGGCCATGGATATGCTAGGTTGTGTATAGGGGAAATAGTCCCTAACACCCCCTACTACCCTTACGACGCTCAATTGGGTTAGGGATTAGGCTCAATTCAATTAGAGTCTAATCAAGTCTAGGTTTCTAGATTAGGCATTCCTAGGGCAATTAGGGGCCGAGGGTAGTAATGGGGAGGTGAAATTAGGGTTTTGGACCCCGATTCCCCCACATTCTAGCCTTGAGAAGGCTCCATACTAATTGCACTAGAATTATCTAATCTATCTACTTAGATCACTCACTTAAGTTTAGGGAGATTTATTAGGATGTAGGAAGATGGGAGGCAACCTAGGGATCTAAGAATTGGACCTAGGGGAAAATCCCAAAATTCCAACATATAAGCAATTTGCCTAAATTCCTAGGTGATTTCACACACAAACCAACAAGAAATCCATGGAAAATGAGATGCAAATAGAATATAATCATTAACAAATGGAATTACAACATTTACATGTCATTTTCCCCCAACATGGTATCAAAGTAACATAATTTCCCCCAAACAACCCACCCACAGGGGCCTAGCTACTCATAGAAATGGAAAATACAAAAAGAGAGAAGAGAGAGGTAGAAGAAGCCATGAAGCTTGGTGTAGATGAAGAACTCCTCCTCTCCAGAAGCTGTAGGATGTCTTCCTCCCTCCTCCAAGGTGCAAGGGTGTGAAATGAAGGGGATTATGGGTAGGAACTAGTATAAACTAGTGTTTTGGTGGTGGAAATGGTGAAATGGAGTGGATTTGAGGTGGATATGGAGTGGAATGGAGTGGGTGGCGATTTGGGGAGCTAGGAGGGGGTAGAAGGTAGATAACCTCGTGCCCCAGCCACCACCTAGGTATATATAGGTGTCTAGGGGGTCTAGGGTTAAGTTAGGGGTAAAATGGGGAAAGCAGTGGAAAAGCGGGTGGATTTTGTGAGTAGCACGACCGTGGTGGGTTACCACGGTCGTGGTGGGTAGGGTAGACCACGGCCGTGGTGGATGGGCACGGTTGTGGGAATTAAAATGTGGAGATCACATGGCTATGTACATGGATGGCCACGGCCATGGGGGCTCACCACAGTCGTGGTGGGGACCTATGGCCACGGGCATGTTGATCACCATGGCCATTTTGGCCATTTTCATCAATTTCTGGGAGTTTTGGTGATTTTTTGTCTTGGGGCATGTCCACCACGACCGTGGTGGGGTACCACGGTCGTGGTGGTGTCTCTCCCATGCATTTGAGCTTTGAAATTGATCATCCATGGAGGGTATTGCTTCAAAACATTCTTTGACCACTTGGGGTAGGTTAGAAGTGATTTAGGCCTCATTTTGGCTTCTCCAAGCCTGAGGAAACCCTAGATTGGACCATCCTCTTTCCATGCCATCAAGTAGTGGACAAAGTACCTATAAAACATGCAAAAAGCATCCATAAGTGCATTTGATAGAAATAAGCATATTGGGGGAAATAACATGTAATCTAACAAGTATAGATGTGGCTGAAATGCAAAATGACACAAGATAAAGCCCTAAAATAGGGTTGAATCACCTCCCCAAACTTGAAACATACTTGTCCTCAAGTATGCTCTAACTCAATCTCTCTACAAACGTTTCGCAGTCAAGACATGACAAATGCAATGTAAAAGGTGATTATTGCTGAATGGTATCCAAGATGACTAAGTACATGCATTTCACCTCTCTCCTCTCCTTCTTTCACAATCCAATCATGAAAAGAGCACAAAGCACATGAACTTCAAATATAGTGTGTAGAATACACAAGTTATCCATATTTCTTCCATAAAGTTCCAGGTAAACCGTTTCATGATGGTGTTAATCAAGGACGACTAGGAGTATTGTTTCACATTCATGCATTCAATCTTATGTTTCAAATCACACCAAATGACCCACGTGGCTGTGAAAAAGGGCAAAATGAGCTAAGTTTTATGCTTCTTAGCTCAATGGGTATGAAAATGGAAGAAAGGGTTGCGATAAGATTTTTGGAGTGTTTTTACACTCATCTTTTCTTTATTTGAATGCTCTTAAACAGGAGCATCCTTTTATTTATTTTCTTTTTTTCTTTTTCTTTGCCCTTGGCATAGATAGGGCATATGGTGGATAGAGTGAAGTGGAGAGATGGATATGTGGCCACCCCAAACTTTTGGAGGTGGTCGCGGCTAATATGTGCACTTTGGCATCCTTTCATGAGGCGGAGGGGTAAGAAGATGGTGAGTGAAAAGTCGGGTCAAAGAGGGGTCATTGGTATGATTTTCCACATAAGACATCCTGCATGAAATTTAATCCAACACTTCATCCAAGATATCACACCACATGAATGAACAAGATGAAATTGATATATCAAACAAGTGATTCCACAAACACTAAGCGTTCAAAGCTTGCTCAATTTCACAATTCAACCAATTCAATCACAATCATAAGAGAGGTGATGCACATGTAAAAAGTCAAACATTGATACCACTTAGCAACAAACAATGATAATTCACTTGCATTTGTCAAAGGTCATCATTTTTACTCAAAACAGTAGAGATTGGTTCAAAACACACTTTTTAGACAAGAAATCTCAAATTTGGGCAAAATTGGCCAAAATGGTGCCAAGTTGCCTCCAATCACATCTAAGCCTATATTATTGAACTTAAAGCATTAAAAAAGCAAATACTAGCTATAACATGCAAGAATTACCAAAAATCTACATGATATACAATGCATGGCAAAAATAGCAAAATTTTTGAAAAATTACACAAAAATGGTAGGAATGTAAACTACATGGCATGCAAGGATGCAAAGCAGTAAAGAAAATCCACACTAGATAGATCAAAAGAAAATCGAGATCATGTCAGACAAGTAATCAAAATGAGAGAATGAGATAGGTGGTGCATACCTCCCTACCACCCCAAACTTTTGAATCATGTTGTCCTCATCATGAAACTAGAGCTTAGAGTTAGTAGGGTGAAGATCATGACTGGTGCGGAGTGTCAGAATGTAGGTCACCCTGTTGTGGCTGGTGGTCAACCCTCGCCATGGTCATGGTTGATTGCCACGTTCGTGGCCACTCCTCTTCAACACGGCTGTGGCGGGTGGCCACGGTCGTGATCAATCTTCTAAAAACACTATAACTTCAGCCAACTTGATGCAATAATTCCCACGGCCGTGGCTGGGTGCCACGGTCGTGCTTGGCCACATGTGCCATGGTCGTGGTTGAGCTCCATGGCCGTGGTGAGGGTGCTCCTTCAGTTTTCTCACTTCAAGAACTTGAACTTCACTTTTATTTGTTATTCGGTCGCATATTTGATTTAAAGACCATGACCTGCTTCTATACCCTCTCTTTCTATTGTCTAGCACCTGCCATATCATCAAAACTCAAAGAAAGCTATTAAACACAAGTGTGTGTTTTCTTGGAAAGTGTAAAAAAAAAAGCAAAAGTATCAAAAAATTGAAGTTTGGGTGAAAAAATCCCAAACCTAGGTGGGTTGCCTCCCACAAGCGCTAAGTTTCATGCCTTCAGCTGGGTTTGTTGTTCTTTCACCATCAACCATGGTCCAAAAACAAAATGTTTTCACCCCCATCATAAGCAATCCTCTCAAATGCTTTCCCTGATTGATCTTCCTCCCAAGGGTCATGCGAACTTTGTAAGTCTTTTTCAGAAATTCTCTCTCCTTGGGGATCATCATCATAGATCTTAATCAGCCTTAAGACCCTCAGAAATCTCATGCCATAGGTTTTCTCTATCTTGAGGAATGGGTCTTCATAGGCACCAAAGAGAGGGGTCTCAATCATATCCATTTGCTCATGGGAAGTAGGGGGAGCATGTGATAGTTGTGGTGGTGGCATCAGTGTTGATGGCCGTTGGACTTTAGGTGGACGAGGGCATTGAGGTTGGAAGGTGGACTGGTAGGAGGGTTGTAGCAATGGAGGTGGTGGTAGTGTGTAAGGCTTAGGATAGCCTTGGAGGTAGGGTAGTAGAGGAGGGAATTGAGGTTGGAAAGTGAAGTGGTGGGAAGGTTGCGACAATGGAGGTGGTGGAGGTGTGTAAGACTTAGGATAGCCTTGAGGTAGGGTGGTGGAGGAAATGGATGGGTTTGTGCATTTTGGCCTTCCATCTTGTCTTCTCTGAGTGTCTTGTCACATGCACAAGGCACAACCAAACAAAAGAAAGCAAGTTAGCAAACCAATATACACAAAGAATGCAAAGAGTAATGAATAAAGAATAGCAATGATGAGGGCAGTAGGAAAAGTCAAAGCAAACTAACTAGCTAGGCCGAGCACATCTAATCCCCGGCAACGACGCCAGAAAGCTTGGTGTGATTCCGCTAGAGGTGCTACACACTAGCCGATTTGACCCGACTAGATGCGCCCCATGAGGTCGGAACACATGTGATGGGGATTTGCTTTCGAAATCTATAAACCTACCTTAACACCTACTCACAATAAAACACTACACCCGCAAGCGCACGTGGTCGTGTCGTAGTATAGGAAGGTGGAAAGTATAGGGTTGATCCATAGGGAAAAGAGGGGGCGCTAGAGCTAGGTTAGTTTTGACGGGTTCCTACTACGGAGACTAGGGTTAAGGGTTTAAAGGTGATTTGATTGTTAAACTAGGTGAGCAAGAAAGCAATTAAAGGCAGGAATGAAATCTATGTTAACCCTAGGTTAGATTAAGACTAAGCAAGCAAGGAAAGACGAAGCTAGATATGAAAAGGCAAGTTACACTAGGACAAGCAAGAGAGAAGTAAAAGAGCAATTAAAGAGATACACTAGCATGACCAAGACAAGAGAAAAGCAAGAAGCTAACTAAGCAAGGAAATAACTAATTAAGCTAAGCAAGCATAAAACTAGGGTTTTAAGCAGTAAAGAGAGGTATGGGATGTTTAGGGGTATGAACTTATCACTTAAGTTGGGGGGTGACATATGAACATTATGGTTCCATTTTGATTATTCAAATCAAACAACAAGTTAGAGTCTAATGAATTAACCTAAGCTACTAACTGGCCATGGATATGCTAGGTTGTGTATAGGGGAACTAGTCCCTAACACCCCCTACTACTCTAATGAGGCTCAATTGGGTTAGGTTTTAGGTTCAATTCAATTAGACTCTAATCAAGTCTAGGTTTCTACATTAGGCATTCCTAGGGCAATTAGGGGCCGAGGGTAGTAATGGGGAGGTGAAATTAGGGTTTTGGACCCCAATTCCCCCACATTCTAGCCTTGAGAAGGCTCCATGCTAATTGCAATAGAATTATCTAATCTAGCTACTTAGATCTCTCACTTAGGTTTAGGGAGATTGATTAGGATGTAGGAAGATGGGAGGCAACCTAGGGATCCAAGAATTGGACCTAGGGGCAAATCCCAAAATTCCAACATATAAGCAATTTGCCTAAATTTCTAGGTGATTTCACACACAAACCAACAAGCAATCCATGGAGAATGAGATGCAAATAGAATATAATCATTAAAAAATGGAATTACAACATTTACATGTCATTTCCCCCCAACATGGTATCAAAGTAACATAATTTCCCCCAAACAGCCCACCCACAGGGGCCTAGCTACTCATAGAAATGGAAAATACAAAAAGAGAGAAGAGAGAGGTAGAAGAAGCCACGAAGCTTGGTGTAGATGAATAACTCCTCCTCTCCAGTAGCTGTAGGACATCTTCCTCCCTCCTCCAAGGTGCAAGGGTGTGAAATGAAGGGGATTATGGGTAGGAACTAGTATAAACTAGTGTTTTGGTGGTGGAAATGGTGAAATAGAGTGGATTTGAGGTGGATATGGAGTGGAATGGAGTGGGTGGCGATTTGGGTAGCTAGGAGGGGTTAGAAGGTATCTAACCTTGTGCCCCAACCACCACCTAGGTATATATAGGTGTCTAGGGGGTCTAGGGTTAAGTTAGGGGTAAAATGGGGAAAGCAGTAGAAAAGTGGGTGGATTTTGTGAGTAGCACGACCGTGGTGGGTTACAACGGTCGTGGTGGGTAGGGTAGACCACGGCCGTGGTGGATGGGCACGGTCATGGGAATTAAAATGTGGAGATCACAGGGCTATGTACATGGATGGCCATGGCCGTGGGGGCTCACCACGGCCGTGGTGGGGACCTATGGCCACGGGCATGTTGATCACCACGGTCGTTTTGGCCATTTTCATCAATTTCTGGGAGTTTTAGTGATTTTTTGTGCTTGGGGCACGTCCACCACGACCGTGGTGGGGTACCACGGTCGTGGTGGTGTCTCTCCCGTGCATTTGTGCTTTGAAATTGATCATCCATGGAGGGTATTGCTTCAAAACATTCTTTGACTACTTGGGGTAGGTTGGAAGTGGTTTTGGCCTCATTTTGGGCTCCTCCAAGCCTGAGGAAACCCTAGATTGGACCATCCTCTATCCATGCCATCAAGTAGTGGACAAAGTACCTATAAAACATGCAAAAAGCCTCCATAAGTGCATTTGATAGAAATAAGCATATTGGGGGAAATAACATGTAATCTAACAAGTATAGATGTGGCTGAAATGCAAAATGGTACAAGATAAAGCCCTAATAGGGCTGAATCAGAACATCTTATCATCATAAAAGGAATATGAACAACATGTATATCTTCTACCAACTAATCATTACAAAATAAAGGTAAGGCTTCAATCAATGTTACATATTTTGAACCTAAGCAAGTATACTACTTGGCTGATTAAGTATTCTATTATGCCCCAAGGATTTGAGTCATACCACTCAAACCCAACCGACCACTACTAAGTCGAAATTGGTTCCATACAAGGTCAATGGAAGAGCCAGAATCCATGAACTCACCAAACCTCATGGTCAGTACACGAGTACACAACAGAGACATACCAGTCAACTGCAACCTGTGACATATTGTCAAACAGTGAACATCCTAGCCCACCTTGGTATAGGTCAGAACACTAGTGAAACTGAGATATAGCACACAGCCGCACTCCTACTAGGGTATGGCCCGTATCTAGTCCTATGAAACCTCAACAACATCATATCATTGAGCTCTAACCCACAACAACACTCCTACCAAAGTATGATCCGTATCTAATCATGTGAATGCATATACTCAATAGTATATGACTCCACGCTTTCACTAGGGAAAGCCCTTTTCACCATCTAGCAAGTGTTGACACTGACATGATCTATGGCACAAGGCAACTACATGATTATGTTCCACTTGATTAGTTAAGTCAATTAAGTGTCTTCTAGCATCAAACAAGTTACAACGCATAAAGTCATAACAAACTCTACAAAGATAAGGGCATGATACAATTCCATAAGATATAAGGTGTGAACCTGTCACACTATTACCACATGAAACCTGTAACACTACCATTCACAAGGCCATCAAGTCATTTTCAGGTCATAGAGCATGTTCACATCATTCCTATATAACAAGTGTTTCAACATGCCTCTTGAAGGCACATTCAACCTGTGTCATATCATAGTCACCATAGCATACACTAACTATGATTATCAAGCTCATTACGCCTGCATGGTTAGAAGTTCATAAAATAGTGATAACATCACACACCATAGCCATTCCATAAAAGAGAAACAAGCATGATCATTGAATACTATTAGGGTTAGGTTCCCTTCTTAGTCGATTAGGGTTTACAAAGCGAGGTTCAACCATCAACCCTAGATTCACCACATCCCATCATCTTGGAGTATATTAGGGTATAGTAACATCATTAGAGTAGATTAGATATTATCTAAATAACACTCTACATGGCTTATACATTACTCATACAAGAGTAACATGATGTATTCAAACATGGCTCTTAACCACCTATCATCCTCATGTCTCAACCACCTATACCAAAAGGTCGCAACCACTCCACCCAGATCATCTCACGATCGTGACACCTAGGGTGTACCGAATGCGACACCTAGAGTGTTTCGACCCATCAAGGGTTAGGGGTCCAACTCTTCAAAAAATATCATGACCCCAAGGAACATGGATGTCTCGAACTCAACCCAAAGAAACATGTAATGACCGAGAGCCAACATGTCATAACCTCTCTCAAGGGACATGCCATGACCAAGACAAGGGCAAGATCGAGAACCAAAAACTAGGGCAACGACCCAACCAAAATAGGGATCAACTTGGCCATCAACACCAAGTATCGCGACCTCAAACAACACAATGTCCAACCCATAAGAAGGGAAGCATCTCGACCAAGACTAGCCATGGTCACGACCAACGAGGAGATGGGTGTCTCAACCATCCTAAGGAATTATATATTGGTCTCAAAATAGGAACAACACTAAGGGAAAAACCATAATCATCAAGAATGAAAAACACATGCAAACGATCATCAAAAACCCTAGTTCAAGGATCATGAAACCACTAAGAAAGGATCTCATCCAAGGGAGAGAAAACCACAATCAAGGTATCTAAAATAGAACCTAACCTCCCTTAAACATCTAGGTACACGAACACCATGCATGAGAGCAAGAACAAGGTCAAACGAGTGGGAAGAACCTCCATATTATATAAGCCACAAAATCGGGTGCATGTAGATTAGGGTTTCGGATTTCTACCAAACCAAGCAAGATATCTCCACCAAAAAAGTTCTAGAGATTATCATTGTCTAGTAGCATAATAAGGGAGTATTTTAGAGAGATAACAATGTAGCAAACATGCATAAAAGAGTGCAATAATAGAGTAGGTTAAGTATTATATAAATCGCCACAAGAAGATCACCCCAAAGATTCAAAGCTCCAAGAGCAAGAGATCCAATCACACAATCCAAGGATTCAAGGAGCTCCACCAAAAACTCCACTCTCAGCCACAAGATCACGTCAAGATGGAAAAGATACCAAGGTCAAAGATCATCCAAAAAATAGAGACAAACAGCTCTAGGCCGAGCTAAAAGATAGAGGGAGAAAGAGAGAAGAAACCCTCCTCACACTTGGGTCTACCTTGTCAAAGCATGGTCTATGACCCTAGTGATGAGGCGTTTCTCTCCCAAAATGACCACGATGGAGGAAACATGGTCTAGGGACAAGAAAAGAGAGGAATATGGAGGTAGGAGATCAAAAGAAACACCATCAAGGAAGATAAACACTTACCAAGGGTTGAAGATGGGCTATGGTCACCACAAGCACCAAATGCAAGAAGAGTTTGGGTCACCAAGCTCTAAGGTCGGATCTCCTTACTCCAACAAGCTCAAAGAACAAGAAAAAGAGAAGGGAGAAGATGGAGGGCTGAAAGGGTTACAAACATGGAGAGATAAGGGGTTATATAGGTGGAAGTTGAGAGAGAAGGAAAGGGATGATGTGTCAACACTCCATGGTACCAAAGGGATACTTGTCCACTCAAAAGATGAACATGAAACCACTCTAGCCTATCATGCAAGACATGGTGATACACTCTAGGTTGGGTCTCGACCACTTGGTCACCCACATGGTTGTGTTTGTGACACTCTCTCGGTTCACCATCCATGGTCGTGACACACACACCACCATCACCACTTGGTCGATACAAGGGACCACTTCAAACCCTAGGTTGAGACATCCAATAAGAGGACATCCATATCTACCCAAGACCACCTTGGTAGCGACCCCACTATCTAGAGGGGTTGTATCGACCATGAAACCCACTTAACCAAGCCTAGGTCAGGACCTAGGATGAGACAACACACTATATATACATAAGTCGAGACACTCAACACTCATAGAAACCCTAATCACCACTAAGGGTGACACTCCTCAACCAAGACTCAAACAAGGTGCCCACTTCTTTCTCTCTTCTATAGAAGATGTCAAGAAAGATAATGAACTCTGTAAAGGTGACAAATTGCACATTAACCCCTACTTTGGGTTAATTGCAATTTGCACCAAAACTAACACATAAATTACAAACATCATCCAAACAAGATCAAACCTGAAACTTAGGCTCTCCACAAGCACTAATTACATCTCAAAAGATTAGAGAAAGTTCTAAGAAACTTACTTAAGCCAAACAAATAGGCTCACACCAAAACCCAGTTCAAGGGTCTTACAAGCCATAAACTCCTAACAAGGATTTTCCCCCACAAAATCCTAAGAGAAAAGAGAGGGGTAATTCCTCCTCATCTCTTCTGAAAGCTCCCATGTGGCTTCCTCAACACCATGGTGATGCTAGAAAACCTTCACAAGAACTATGTCTTTCTTCTTCAGCATCTTCACTCTCCTGTCAAGGATCAACACCAGATCTTCCACATAGGACATATCCTCATAAAGCTCCACCTCCACAGGCTATAACACTAACCTTGTATTGGAATGACACTTCCACAACATACTCACATGAAACACTGGATGCAACTTGTGCAACTCAGGTGGAAACTCCAACTTGTAGACCACCTTCCCAACACGTGCCTCCATAGAATAAGGTCCCATAAACCTGGGAACCAATTTACCCTTCTTCCCAAACCTCAGGACACCTTTCTAAAGAGATACCTTGAGGTACACTCTATCTCTCACTTAGAACTCCAAGGGTCTACGACGGTAATCTGCATACAACTTCTACATGTCTTGTGATGCCTTCAATTGTTGTTGAGTCACCTTGATCTTTTCTGTCTTCTACTGCACAAGCTCATGACCAAGAAGCTGATACTCACATGTCTCATACCAACACAAGAGAGACCTGCAACACCTCATATGTTGCCATGTTGATTCTTATCTAGTAATTGTTGTTGTAGGCAAACTCTATCATACTGAGGTGTATGCCCTAACTACCCAAAACTCAAGAACACAAGCTCTTAACAGATCCTACAAAGTTGGAATGATCCTCTAGGATTGACCATCTATCTGTCGGTGGAAAGTAGTGCTAAGCCTTAGTTGTGTACCGAAAGATATGTGCAGTCGCTCCCAAAAGCGACTCATGAACTAGGGACCTCTGTCAGATACTATGGCAGTTGGAACACCTTGCAAATGCACTATCTCATCAAGATAAATCTGGGAAAGATTCTCAATTGTATACGTTGTCTTCATAGGAAGGAAATGCACTAACTTGGTGATCCTATCAAAGATCACTCAGATGGAATCATGACCTTTGGATGTCCTAGGTAGACCAACAACAAAGTGCATGGTCACATGATCCCATTTCCACTGTAGAATAGGCAACGGTCACAATGTCCCTGTAGGTTTCTGATGCTTGAATTTAACATACTAACACACACCACATCTCACAACAAACTCTGCTACATCCCACTTCAAGCCAAGCCACCAATACATGTCTTTTAGATTTTTATGAATCTTGGTGATACCTGGATGAATAACGTACATAGACAAGTGAGCCTCCTCTAGAACTATCTTCCTTATGTCATCAAAATCAGGAACCACAACTCTGCCATGGTAACAAATTGTCCCATCCTCTATCTTGTGGAAGCCATCATGCTTCTCGTTGCCTAACTTAATCTAATTTTCTATATCGCGGTATCAACTTGTTGGGCCTCTCTGATATGCTATCTTTGTGTGGGTTCACCTACAACTGTGCTCAAAATCCTTCTAGCAAGGAAACCTCTAGCTTTACATTCATCTGGTGCAAGGAGATGAACATGTCTTGCTTGTGGCATGCCAAGGAACACAACTAGGGGTTCTCTATAGATGACACAAAGAGGACTTCCAACTCAACACATATACCATGACATTTGCCTTCCCTAGATGGCAATCGATCATGTAGTTGCTATCCTTGATTAGCTCCATACAACATCGCTGCCTCATATTCAACTCCTATTGTGAAAAGATATACTTCAGGTTCTTGTGATCCGTGAAGATCTGACACTTCTCTCCAATAAGATAGTGTCTCTAGGTCTTTAAGGCATGAACTGCAACAACTAACTCCAAGGTGTCCATTCCAAGGATTACATTAAAGCCATGCATATCAAATGGTATGAGATCCACTTGAATGGTGTGCCCAGAAAAAGAAAGGACACAGATCCTGTAACATGGTAGGACCAACTAATGAGGTTTCTAACAACAAACTATATCTCCTATGACTAATAGGCAAAAGACAACTGTCAAGTACTTCATGAGTGATAAAAGAGTGTGTTGCACCCAGGTCAAACAAAAAAGATATGAAGCAAGAAGAAGACAAATCAGAATGAAATAAGTCCATTTGACCTGTCACCACTTGCAGGTTGACCAGCGCCTTCGACTGACTCATGGGGTAGAATCTAGCCATTCCCTATTGTTGTACACATCCCCTACTTCCCTAAGTAGATGATATGGCCTACGAAGCTTGATCAAGTCCTCGTCCTCCTGCACTGCTGAACTATTGCCTCGATGAGACTTTTTAGCTCTATCTCAGTTGTTGGGTCACCTCATCGCCTCTCACTGGGCACTCCCACCTCAGATGTCCGACCTGTCACACTTATGGCAAGCCATGGTCTCAAGCTGTAGCCTAGACGGACATGTCACTAACACTATATTGTGGGCTCTAGCAGGTGGAAGGTTACGACCTCTGCCTTTACTCATTGACCACTGCATCTAAAAACTGAACCTTTGTGGTGTTGGCAGAGTAGAAAACCTTGGCTTCTTAAAGCCTCCTAACGACTGTCCTTGGGACTGTGTAGGCCTCTTCCTGGCATTCGCCTCTCACTTCTCTATCATAGATCTCTCTATCCTCTGAACAGACTCCACAAATGTGGCAAACCTCTCCTAATTCTCCAAAGTAGCCACTGGGGTAGACAACTCAACGTTCAAACCCTTCTCAAAACACCAGATCCTCCCATAATCCGTAGAAGCCAAGTGAGGACAGAACTGTAGAAGCTCCATAACCTTAGCCTCATACTCATTGATAGACATGGTTCCCTGTCAGATCTGCTCAAACTGATTGATCTCCTCATCCAGATAGGTCTGTGGGAAGTATTGACTGACGAACTGATGTTGCAACTCTTACCAACCTACCTCAACACCATGCCTCTTCTCCTCTTCTGTGGCCTACTAGTGGCTATCACTCCCTTTCAGAAGGTACACAACATGCTTCGCCTTATCAACCTCTGGAATGCTAAGAATCTTGAAGGCTTTCTCAAGCTCGGTTAGCCATAGATCTAAATCTGCTGGATCAACCTTCCCAACATACTCCATTACCAAAACATGGTGAAGCCGCTCAAAAAGTATTCCCAGTTCCCGGAGATTCCACATTGGGAACTGGTGCCCTAGGCTAAGGTGCGGGCAACCTGTCCGCCATATGCGTCATAGTGGCCATGAACTGCCCAAAAAGAGTCTAAAAGGTAGGATTCTAAAGCATGGTTGGGTCGAACTAGGGGACCTCATGCACCCTATCTTCTCGTTCCCGGTTCCTTGCACCACCACCAGATTCACCAACACTGCTTTCAACAATGTGTTTCTTCATGTTCTCCAGACATCATTAAGCTTTTCTGCTCCTTCTGCATAACATGAAGTCACTAGAAGACAAACTGGAGGACACAAGAATAGACATAAACCCTAGTCCTAGGTCCCTATAGACTCAGAAAACATAAAGCTCTGATACCAACCAAACTATGATGTCCCACGCCACAAACCAACGAGATAACTACAAACTAAATGCAGAAACAAAACTAAACAAGCAGATGAGCAGAAAATGCTAAAAATTAAAACTAATTTCATTAAGCACCAAAGCTGCAAAAATCTTTACACATAAGTCCTCACAGGACACCTGCATAACATGTCATATATCACAAGGTGCTTACATTATAGTTCTCAAACATTCCTGTCATCAACCTGTTACATGAAGAACATGTTCAATATATAATTATACATGTACATATGGCAAAATATACAATAAAAGGCACACATGCAAAAAATATCATGATGATAAAATATCTTCAGAACACACTCAAAAACCTTTCCAAAGACCTAAGTGTACAAGGATGAATCTAGGACTCTACACCAAAAGACTAGCAACGCATCCAACCTTGTATGATACTATTCTTGCTATTGCCCTACCTCAGCTGCACAATCTCTACCTCCTCATGCACATCCAACTAAATGATGTGGAGAACCTAGGGGGTGAGATCCAAATCTCAACAGGATATATAACTCTTCACCAATGCTATTATCAACACATATAAGGTAATTAAAGAACAAAAGTAAGGCTACAACAATGATAAACAGATCTAGCTAAATGATATGTCTAAAATAGACAATCATTACTAAACAGTATAAGCAATTGCAATTGTATTGTGGAATATCTTATCATCATAAAAGGAATATGATGAACATGTATATCTTCTACCAACTAATTATTACAAAAGTAAGGTAAGGCTTCAACCAATATGTATTGTGAACCTAAGAAAGTATACTACTCGGCTGATTACATATTTTATATGCCCCGAGGAGTTGAGTCGTACCACCCAAACCCAACCAGACACTTAAGTCAAAATCAGTGCCATACAAGATCAATGGAAGAGCTAGAATCCACTACCTCACCAAACCTGGTGGTCAGTACATGAATACTCAATAGAGACATACCAGTCAACCACAACTTGTGACATACAGTCAAACAGTGAGTCCTAGCCCACCTTGGTACAGGTCAGGACGCTAGTGAAACTGAGCTACGATCCACAACCATACTCCTTGTAGGGTATGACCCGTAACCAATCTTGTGAAACCTCAAGAGCACCATATCATTGAGCTACGACCCACAATTGCACTCCTGCCAATGTATGGCCCGTAACCAATCCTGTGAATGCATATACCCAATAGTATATCACTCCAAGATTTCACTAGGGAAAGCCCGTTTCACCATCCAGCAAGTGTTGACACTGAGATGGATCCATGGCATAGGGCAACTACATGATTACGTTCTACTTGATTAGTTAAGTCAATTAAGTGTCATTTAGCATAAATCAAGTTACAAAGCATAAAGTCATAACAAACTCTATAACGATAAGGGCATGATACAATTCAAGAATATATAAGGTGTGAACTTGTCACACTATCACCACATGAAACCTGTAACACTACCATTCACAAGGCCAACAAGTCATTTTCAGGTCATAGAACACGTTCACATCATTCGTGAATCACAAGTGTTTTAGCATGCCTCTTGAAGGCTCATTCAACCTGTCTCATATCATAATCACCATAGAATACACTAACTATGATTACCAATCTCATAATATCTTCATGGTTAGACGTTCATAAACAAGATAAATAACATCACACACCATAGCCATTCCATTAAAGAGAAACAAGCATGATCATTGCACACTATATTAGGGTTAGGTTCCCTTCTCATCTGATTAGGGTTTACAAAGCTAAGTTCAACCATCAAACCTAGATTCACCACCTCCCATCATCTTAGAGTATATTAGGGTCTAGGAACATTACTAGAGCAGATTATAAATTATCTAAGCAACACTCTTCGTGGCTTATACATTACTAATACAAGAGTAACTTGATGTATCCAAACATGCCTCTTAACCACCTATCATCCTCATGTCTCGACCACCTATACCACTAGGTCACAACCAATCCACCCATATCATGTCGCGACTGTGACACCTAGATTGTTTTGACCCATCAAGGGTTAGGGTTCCAACTCTTCACAAAACTATCGCGACCCAAGGAACATAGCTATCTTGACCTCAACCCAACGAAGCATGTCACGACCCAAAGTCAACATGTCGTGACCTCTATTAAGGGACATGCCATGATAGAGAGAAGGGAAAGATCGAGAACCATAAACTAGGGCAACAACCCAACCAAAATAGTGATCAACTTAGACATCAACACCAAGTGTCACGACCTCAAACAACACAAGGTACAACCCATAAAAAGGGAAGAATCTTGACCAAGACTAGCCATGGTCACAACCAAAACGGAGACGGGTGTCTCAACCATCATACAGAATGGCTCAAAATAGGAACAACACTAAGGGAAAAACCATAATCAACAAGAAAGAAAAACCCATGCAAACGATCATCAGAAACCCTAGGTCATGGATCATGAAACCACTAAGAAAGGATCTCATCCAAGGAAGAGAAAACCATGATCAAGGTATCCAAAATAGGACCTAACCTCCCTTCAACACTAGCTACATGAACACCATATATGAGAGTAATACCAAGGTCAAAAGATAGGAAGAACCTTCATGGCATATAAACCAAAAAAATTGGTGAATGTAGATTAGGGTTTCAAATTTCTACCAAACCAAGCACGATATCTCTACCAAACAAGTTCTAGAGATTATCAATATCTAGTAGCATGATAAGGGATAATTTTATAGAGAGAAGACCGTAGTGAACATGCATAAAAGAGTGCAATAATAGAGTAGGTTAAGTGTTATAAACCAGCCTTAAGAAGATCACCCCAAGGATTCCAATCTCCAAGATCAAGATCTTCAAACACACGATACAAGGGTTGAATAATCTCTAGAAAAAACTCCACTCTCAGTCACAAGATCACCTCAAGAAGGACAAGACACCAAGGTCAAAGATCATCCAATAAAAGAGAGCCAAAAAGCTCTAGGCCGAGTGAAAAGAGAGAGGGAGAAAGAGAGAAGAAACCCTCCTCACACTTGGGTCTATGTTGTCAAAACATGGTCTATGACCGTTGTGATGAGGAGTTTCTCTCCAAAAATTACCACCATGGAGTAACCATGGTCTAGGGATGAGAAAAGAGATGAAGATGGAGGTAGGAGATCAAAAGAAATGCCAGTAAGGAAGATAAACACTTACCAAGGGTTGAAGAAGGGCTATGGTTACCACAAGCACCACATGAAAGAAGAGTTTGGGTCACCAACCTCCAAGGTCGGATATCCTTGCTCCACCAAGATTCAAGTACAAGAAAAAGAGAAGGGAGAAGATGGAGGGCTGAAAGGGTTACAAACATGGAGAGAGAAGGGGTTATTGATGAAAGATGAGAGAGAAGACAAGGGATGATGTGTCAACATTCTAAGGTACCAAAGGGACACTTGTCCACTCAAAAGACCAACATGCAACCACTCTAGCCTATCATGCAACACATGGTGATACATTCTAGGTTGGGTCTTGAAGGCCTTGGTCACCCACATGGTCACAGTTGTGACCCTCCCATGGTTCATGTAACATCCCTGACCTGGGTTATGCCTTAACCCTGGGATTTTTTCTTAAGCAAGTTAATTAGATCCTTAATTTTATCTTATGAAAAGTAATTAAAGCTCAAGAGGAACTTATGTTTCAATTTTGGTCCTGTTCGAATAATGTTGAAGTAATGTTTGCTTATTTTGGACTAAAGTGCAAATTACCCAAGTTGAGGGGTTAACTTGCAAATGTTGCATGATGAGATGTTCCTCAAGTGTTGAAGCATCATGATAATGAATATTATGTAGAGTTATGGCTTGGGAAAGCATGAGTACCAAGAAAGAGCTGATAAAGCAATGTTTATGCATTAAAACCTAGTTTTGGTGTGATGTGCAATTTACCCAAAACCTAGGGTTCAATATGCAAATTACCAATTCAAAATAGTCCCTAATGTTACTTGTCATCATTTAGAGCAAAGAAAATGAGAGGTGCGTCTCATTTGAATTACTTTGGAGGAGAGAGAATCTTGATATTAAAATAATCAAGATTTAAGCATAATTGGAACTTTATTTCAATTTAATGTAAAAATAAATAAAATAATTGAAGGGACTTCAAACAAAAACTAGATGGATGAATTTTCCCAAGTGTGAACACCCTTGTGCCTTTTCTAGGCCACGAAACATCTCAAAGCAAGTGGATAACTCACTCACATAAAATAAAGAAAAGTAATATCCATTAACTTTAGGATATTAATATTATAAGGGTTAAGGTGCTTATTTTGCTTTTCTTTAACTAGAGGATAATTGAGAGGAATAATAGGCAAATGGGATAGCCTAGTATACAAGGAATTGAGGGGGAAGAGGCGGAACTAATTTTGGAATTAAATGATTTTTATAAGGCATTTTCTCTCTCATTGATTTTCTTATAAAAACACCTTTTACAAGTCAAATGAAAGGCTTTTCCGAATCTCTTCTTATCCTTACTTGGAAAACGACCAAGGGAGATTTGGAGGACTAGGAGGACGACCCACAACCTATTGGTAAGCTTCTTTATCACTTTCAACCATGATCTTGAAGCTTTGGAGCTCAATTGGAGGCGGGTTTTATAACTTGAACCCTTATTATTGTTATTGCATTCAATTCCTTATCAATTGATGATCTTTTCTTCATTTCCGAAATTTAATTGGGTTGATTGATGCAATAACCATGAAAATCATAGAAAGTTTCGTGGGTTTAGATCTTGATGATGATGACATCATCATAAGCACACACCTCCCCAAATATCACTTGCAAACGGTTTCAACAATTTGGTCCAAAAGGTTTCACCAAACCGTTTGGAGACCAAACGGTTTTCAAAACCATTTGGAGGTTTGGACCCCAAACCGTTTTGGGGAGTTGACCGTTTAAGAAGGTTGACCATTTGAGGTCATAACCCTAACTCATGTTGGATAATAATCTAACTTATTAATTCAATACATAGATAATCATTAAGTAGCAAGCCCTAATCGAGTTAAGTGCTGATTTTGTAATTGATTGATTTGGAATTTTGGGTTGATTGATCAAAACGGTTTCAAAACCATTTGGGGATCACCCAAACGGTCTCAAGACCGTTTGGAGGTCAACCAAGACTGTTTGAAGGTCTAGGGTTGAGTATGGTTGAGTATTTGAAGACCCAAAAATATTAAGTTGAAATGCAATCAACATCTAATTTGATGATCAATCCAATGATCCAAACCCTAATTGAACTTGACCAATTTTGATGATAATTGGGGAAAATGGTCTCAAGACCGTTTGGAGGTCATCCAAACGACCTCAAGACCATTTTAGGTCAGGTCATTCCTAATTTTATTGGTGGTCCAATGATTTTTAAGTAATTAGTTTCACAATGACTAATACTAAAGGTTCATCAATTTCAACCCTAATTCAATTGGGTTCAAACCCTAATTGGTGATCAACTAAAGATTGAATCAATTGAAGGATGATTCATTAATCTCATTTGAAGCATAGTTCTTAGGTTCAATTGATGAATAATTACATGGATTCAATTGATGAAGGGACTAACCTTGGAAACCCTAAATCAATTTGAGTGGTTGAGACCATCTTTGGTCCATTCGATTTTGAGGAGGATTGGACCAAACGATCCCAAACCGGTTGAGTCCTAAACGGTTTTAAACTTTTAATTTGGAAAATGGTTTCAAGCACTACTTTACCAAACGGTTTCAAACCACAAGACCCAGACCGTTTGAAGGTCTAAATGGTCTTAGACCGTTTGGAGGTATCTCAAAAAAGACCGTTTGAGGTCTGATTGGTCAAGACCGTTTGGGGTCTAAGTGACCAAGACCGTTTGAGAAGCAATTAACCCAAACCGTATGGATACTTAAGATGATTAAAGGTCAAATTGTGTTACTGATTATTATATGATGTAATTCAAGGATGATTAAGGTAATTGTACCCATAACAGGATAGGGTGATTATGACCTTATGAATGATTAATCTTTGATGATGATGGAAGTAATGACACCATACATGTGTCAGCTCTCCAATCAAGTTGAAGTTGACCTAATCCAATCAAGTCTGATGTAAATATCATTCTATAAGGATAAGAGAGAGAGAACTTCTTACATGAATGATTATCATGTAATGATTAATTCTCAACACTCTCAACATAAATGAAGGTGTAATTAGGGTATGATCCTTGATTAAGAGACCATGAACCCTAATTAAGAAGGTTAATGTGCCCTAACCCTAGTTGAGGACAATGATAAGTGAAACACTAATTCAGGGCATTTGAGTAATAAACCTTGATATAATGTAAATAGTAAACCCCAATTGAGGATGATGACATGAGAAACCCTAATCAAGAGTATTGACGAACCTTAACCCTAATTAGGGTAATGCTAGGTATAATCCTAATCTAAGGTAAGGAAGTAACCCTAATTAAGGGTGATGACAGGTGAAACCCAAATTTAGGGTAATGTAATTCAAAACCCTAATTGGGATGAATAGTAATCCCTAATTGTGGGATATTGAATGTGAAACCCTAATCTAGGGTGATGTCATGTGAAATTCTAAATGAGAATAATGTTATGTGGAACCCTGATACTATGATGTGATGTAAGATTCAAATTCAGGGTGATGTCATGTAATGATATATGAAACCCAAGTAATGGTATAATGGTCCATACACTAAAGTAGGGTGTGGCTATTGTAATTAAGTACGATGAGGATGTTATATCCATGAAGGGTAAAGTTGATGAACCATATGAATGGTGACGTTGATACTTTAATGAATAAGGGTATAAGGGACAAGATGATGCCTAGATCATTATATAACTAACTCTATGCATGTGTAACAACCCTATATACCTTACAATGAAGATGACATGAAACTCTTAGGAATAATGGATGCAACACTGATTAATGATGTGGATTACATCCTAAGAGTTTAAATACCTAAAGTGGTTGATAATGATTTATTCTGTATCAATAACGCCTAACCATTAGATAAGTCCATATCATTAAAGATAACTGGACAATTCTAATGTGTAATCTATGCACTACATAGTAAAAGTGATAGATGAATGGTTAAATACATTAAGCGGGAAATACCCTAATACAAGGTCAGATGATTATCTTAAGTAAGATGAAATGAGGAGAAAAGTGATACATCAAGACATGATAGATATCACATTTAGCATTTCAGGGTTGATATACCTGGATGCATCTTAATCCAACATACTTGGATGAGAAACACATGAAGTGTATGTTATGTAATAATTACAATGAAGATGTAATGAATTCAATGCACTTTGATAAGTGTTGGCTAAACACTATGATAAGGGGTTAAGCCAAGATAATGGGAATGATATAAACATACTATGGTAAGGTTGAGAGATGAACTCATACCTTGAACTGATATTCATAAATGATATATAATGAAAGTAATGATCATGAGTAAATACTTATGATAGTATTGAATGCTCGTAGAGGGGTGGAGCAATATATTGGGGTTGAACTAATGATGTAAACATGAAACCCTAACTAATGAGAAATGGGAGATCCTAACCCTAAATTGGGTAATGAAATGGAAAATCCTATTGATAGTAAACCCTAACCCTGATAAAGGGATGGTGAGGTTACTATCTATCATATGATGTGATAAACAATTTACATGACTGTTATCATGTCTATTAACCATGCAGATATCATGAGATGATGATCATAGCCAGAATTGAGCTATGACTTTTGTATAATAAAAGTGTTGATTGGCCTTGTGTGCCTTAATGTTGTTGTTTCTTAGTAAAAGTAACAAAATGTGCATGGACTTATGAGTCATATGAGTAAGTTGTTTCCTAGTGAGAGGTGACAAGACACTTAATGGGCCTTGTGAGCCATGTGAGATGCTTGTGTAACAAGTATCATGTATACCTCAGTTTGAGGACCTAGAGAGAATGGTTACCTAAAAAAGTGGTAACAGTGATTAGTGATGAACTGAGGGTATGAATACCCAGTTTTGATAATCAACATAATGATGTTGCTATAAGTTGAGAACATTCAAGTAATGAAATAAGGGATTAAGATCCCAATGCATTATAAGTTCTGGTAAAGCTATAGATGAGAGCTTACATGTTTCTTTGTAGCATTTGTCATAATAATTCATGTTTGAGAACTTGACTGATGCTAAAAGAATATGCTAATGTACTTAATTAATCAAGTGAAATAATATAATGTAGAGCCCTGACCATAGATCCATCATCGTCAGCAATAGGTGATGGTGAAATGAGTGCTCCGCGGCAAAACCCGGAATGCATATTTTGAATATGTGGGGGCAATGGGCGAATGTATCCTGACGTCCTAATGAGGGAATTGAGGAAAGGTAAACAATAAACCTCTCAATCCTTCATTATTGTACCAGGATGGATGTATCACGAATCTCCCGATGATTGGGTTAGATGCAGTACACATCTCCCAATAATATTAATGCCGGATCGATGGAGATACACATGCAATCTCACGATCGTGAAGATAGTGCAGCACGCCACTGTAACTCTATAGCGAAGTTTCCAGTTTACCCTGGAAAGCTATATAGTAGAGACACAAGATGTCCTGCATGTGATCTCACACTGACCGAGATGTGGGAGGTCTTGGTAGCCGGCTCTACCATTGACCTTGTATGGTACCGATTTCAACTTCGCAATGGTCGGTTGGAGTATGAGCAGTATACCTCATCTCCTCAGGGCATAAGGTTGATTGTAAAATGTAATCAGCTGTATAGCATGTTTGCTTAAGGATTGAATACGGAAATTCATTGGCTGATGTTACATTTCTTTTATGCATCTCTAGTTGATAGATGTTATTCATATCTCTTTATATTCATTGCAAGTAGATGGATGAATTATGATTCTACCTTGGATAGATGCAATTCTCTCCTTAGGAAAGGAGATTACCTTACTCTGTTCATTCAATGATTAATACCGATGTTAATATATAAGAATTCCTGTTCAATTTTATTATAATAACCTGCTATAACAATGTTTTGGCGGAGAGTTATATCTCCCGCTGGGGCAATTTATAATTGTCTCACCCCCGTGGGATCCAATGTTTTCAGGTAAAGGCAGAAGAAGAAGCAGGAACCCTGTATCAAGGGAAAAACAACAGCAATATCAGGGACAACAGTGATAACTCAGGTGGAGGCACTGACTGCCAAGTTTTATATAGATAGTAGTCATATGTGTCGTCTCTGTACTCTCAGGTCCTTGGCGTTTTTAGTTAGTGTTTTAATGAATCGATCTGAGATTTTGGCTTGATGCCTCAAGGTTCTTATGTTGTCTGTATATGATGTTAATAGGACAACTAATGTTGTAATCCTCGAGAAGAGATGGTACAAGTCATGTACTTTTAATCCAGGATGTGAATGTTATACTTTGGTTCTTGATGAGAAAGATTTTCTATGTTTGGATCTCTTTTGCAAAAGTTTTAATTTTTAGTGATTTTCAGTAATCCGCTACAAATGATTCGCTTCCACTTAATTAATTCTTGTTTTTGTAAGTTGGATGCCACAATTTAGTGGTATCAGAGCTCTAAGTTCGCTGAGTTTACAGAGACATAGGACTAAGGTAGTAGAGTCTGTTCTAGTGTCTTCCAGTGTATCTGATAGTGTCTTATGCTCATATAGGAGAAGCAGAACTTGAAGATGACTGGGTCTCACGAGGAGTTTGCTACAGAAAGCAGCAATGCTGCACCAAGAAGTGGTGCATGGGAACAAGAAAGAGAGGAACAATTGCCTAAGAACCCTCTAACTGATCCAACAATGATAAGAAATCCTTCTTTAGGTATCACGGTTGAGGAACTTAGGGCAACCGTGATGTATATAGTGGATCAAGCATTGGCGGTGCAACCTAGATTACTAGCCCCCAATGATGATGTTTTGGACATTAACATGATATGTAATCAACCCCAGCAGGTTGAAGCAATAGGAAATGAGGAGAGGAACATGATACAACCTGAAACCAGGATCTTCCATAAGTGTAGGAAGCCTGGACATATCAGAACTAATTGTCCAGGAAAGGAATATAAAGGAAGAATTGAGAAAAGGCCTATCCAAATCCAAGTACAGAGGCCTAGTAGTTCCAAAAAGGGAAAGTTTTTGGTACCACCAGTGCAACCAGGGCCTAGTGCACCAAGGAAATGGCTATCTAGAAAGGGTAAAGAACTTTCTAAACCACACCTAGCACCCAGAATTTGCTACCAATGTAGACAGATAGGACATCTAGCAAGAGATTGCTCAACCAGAAATGTTATGGTGAACCAACCTCTGGGGCAGAATCAGCCTAAGGCAGTGAACCATCCACGAATCATGACATGTTAGACAAAATAATGTCATTCTAATATGTCATTTTGTGATTTTCCTGAGCTAAATTGAGAAGGTAGTTGATTGAGCTTTCCTTGATTAGTCCTATAAGGACTTACATTTTGCATAATAAACATTATAAATGTTTTATATTGTTCTTACCTTTATGAATAAGGATGAGGTATAGAAGAGATGCCTGGATACAATTTAGGAATGTTAAATCTTATGTTTGTGATAATATTAAAAGGAAGGAATATGACAGTATAAAAAGTGCATACTACTTAATCTCAGTATTTATATACCATGGCCAGGTATACAACTATTGATGATAAAGTGAGTATGGAAACTCTCAGATTGTTATCTTTTTGATTGCTCTGATCAAGTAGTCATTCTGAAATAATCTAATGAGTATCATGAAATTAGAAATATGAAATAAACAAATGTGTCATATCCCAAGCATTAGAAAGAGAAGTCTGAGGTAATATCAGATGAACATGTGTATATGAGGAATTAAAAGTATACTCCTCATAAGATAAGAATGAGAACAAGGGAGATGATCCCTGTCCAATAAAGTTGTAAGTATAATAAAGATCTTTTCCCTTAGTATAGAAATGGGAAATGTGATAAAGATCACAAGGTGCTTATGAACATTTTAGATAATAACAAAGAAAGGAATTATGTTAAGTAATCATCCTTATAAATTCCTATGCTGAGGGCAAGGGACCTAGGATGAGATAAAGAATAAATGTTTCATGAATAGTTGAAAATACATGAAATAATAAGACGAATATGATTCCTTAATTTCCTTTCTTTCGGGGACATGGCAATCAAGTATTGTCTTAAAACACTTGATGTGAATAACATGTGATAGATACTTAGAGAAGTATCAGTTTATCTTGGACTTTGGTTCCAAGGTAAAGATATATGTAACAAGTAATGTCCCAAGATAAAAGGAAGATAAATATGTAATGTGTTTTCAACACATGTCACAGATACCAAGGTAAGAGATTCTGGTATCTAAGAAATATCAGATGGTTTATGTTGAATATCCAAAATGGTCAACTATGAAATCAGATTAATCATGTAAAATAGTATGAACATCACATGTTAGGGGTTTATTCTTCGCATAAACATAACAATTAAAGATATCTTTAAGATAAATTATTAATTGATAAGTAACTTATCCTTATGATGATTAAATATACAGCTAATGAGATAGTTAGTACAAGTAATAAGGAAAGTGTTACCTGACACAGAATTAACTCCATAGTCAGTAATGAGAAAGATAGTGGAGTATGTGTCCCGTGTGAATTATTCCATGATAAACTTGTGTGGAATAACTTGATGTTGATCAAAGTTTTATAGTGTCTCCATAACAATGAAATGTTATGTGAAGGCTAGATAGTATGATGAATGAATAATATCTATTTTTCTTTATCTGGGATTTTGGGGACGAAATCTTTGTTAGGGGTTTATAATTTGTAACATCCCTGACCTGGGTTATGACTTAACCCTGGGAGTTTTGCTTAAGCAAGTTAGTTATATCCTTAATTTTATCTTATGAAAAGTAATTAAAGCTCAATAGGAACTTATGTTTCAATTTTGGTCATGTTCGAATAATGTTGAAGTAATGTTTGCTTATTTTGGACTAAAGTGCAAATTACCCAAGTTGAGGGGTTAACTTGCAAATGTTGCATGATGAGATGTTCCTCAAGTGTTGAAGCATCATGAGAATGAAGATGATGTAGAGTTATGGCTTGGGAAAGCCTGAGTATCAAGAAAGAGCTGATAAAGCAATGTTTATGCATTAAAACCTAGTTTTTGTGTGATGTGCAATTTACCCAAAACCTAGGGTTCAATATGTAAATTACCACTTCAAAATAGTCCCTAATGTTTCTTGGCATCATGTAGAGAAAATAAAATGAGAGGGGTGTCTCATTTTAATTACTTTGGAGGAGAGAGAATCTTGATATTAAAATAATCAAGATTTAAGCATATTTGGAACTTTATTTCAATTTAATGTAAAAATAAATAAAATAATTGAAGGGCCTTCGACCAAAAACGAGATGTCTGAATTTGCCCAAGTGTGAAAACCCTTGTGCCTTTGCTAGTCCACGAAATATCTCAAAGCAAGTGGATCACTCACTCACATAAAATAAAGAAAAGTAATATCCACTAACTTTAGGATATTAATATTATAAGGGTTAAGGTGCTTATTTTTCTTTTATTTAACTAGAGGATAATTGAGAGGAATAAGAGGAAAATATTATAGCCTAGTATCCAAGGAATTGAGGGGGAAGATGTGGCACGAATTTTTGAATTAAATGATTTTTATAAGGCATTTTCTCTCTCATTGATTTTCTTATAAAAACACCTTTTACAAGCCAAATGAAAGGCTTTTCCGAATCTCTTTCTTCTCCTTGCTTGGAAAACGACCAAGGGAGCTTTGGAAGACTAGGAGGACGACCCCCAACCTGTTGGTAAGCTTCTTGATCACTTTCAACCATGATTCCATGGTGGAAATCGAAAATAAATAATTGATTTCTTCTTTTCTTCACTCCATCTTCAACCCTAGCCAATCTTTTCACCCAAAATCTTGAGGACGAGCCTAGGGGGAGTTGAAAAAGCTTCATCCGCCATTTTTGACGTGAGCTTGAAGCTTTGGAGCTCAATTGGAGGCGGGTTTTATAACTTGAACCCTTATTATTGTTATTGCATTCAATTCCTTATCAATTGATGATCTTTTCTTCATTTCTGAAATTTAATTTGGTTGATTGATGCAATTACCATGAAAATCACAGAAAGTTTCGTGGGTTTAGAGCTTTATGATGATGAAATCATCATAAGCACACACCTCCCCAAATATCACTTGCAAACAGTTTCAACAATTTGGTCCAAACGGTTTCACCAAACCGTTTGGAGACCAAAATGTTTCCAAAACCGTTTGGAGGTTTGGACCCCAAACCATTTAGGGGAGTTGACCGTTAAGAGGGTTGACCGTTTGAGGTCAGAATCCTAATTCATGTTGGATAATAATCTAATGGATCCAATTGATTAATTCAATACATAGATAATCATTAAGTAGCAAACCCTATTCGTGTTAAGTGCTGATTTTGTAATTGATTGATTTGGAATTTTGGGTTGATTGATCCAAATGGTTAAAAAACCGTTTGGGGATCACCCAAATGGTCTCAAGAATGTTTGGAGGTCAACCAAGAACGTTTGAAGGTCTAGGGTTGAGTATGGTTGAGTATTTGAAGACCCAAAGATATTAAGTTGAAATGCAATCAATATCTAATTTGATGATCAATCCTATGATCCAAACCCTAATTGAACTTGACCAATTTTGATGATAATTGGGGAAAACGGTCTCAAGACCATTTGGAGGTCATCAAAATGACCTCAAGACCGTTTGAGGTCAGGTCATGCCCAATTTGATTGGTGGTCCAATGATTTTTAAGCAATTAGTTTCACAATGACTAATACTAAAGGTTCATCAATTTCAACCCTAATTCAATTGGGTTCAAAACCTAATTGGTGATCCATTGAAGATTGAATCAATTTAAGGATGATTCATTAAGGTCATTTGAAGCATAGTGCTTAGGTTCAATTGATGAATAATTACATGGATTCAATTGATGAAGGGACTAACCTTGGAAACCCTAAATCAATTTGAGTGGTTGAGACCATCTTTGGTCCATTTGGTTTTGAGGAGGTTTGGACCAAATGATCCCAAACCAGTTAAGACCCAAACGTTTTCAAACTTTTACTTTGGCAAACGGTTTCAAGCACTACTTTACCAAATGGTTTCAAACCACAAGACCTAGACCGTTTGAAGGTCTAAACGGTCTTAGACCGTTTGGAGGTATCTCAAGCAAGACCATTTGAGGTCTGATTGGTCAAGACCATTTGGGGTCTAAGTGACCAAGACCGTTTGAGAAGCAATTAACCCAAACCGTATGGATACTTAAGATGATTAAAGGTCAAATTGTGATACTGATTATTATATGATGTAATTCAAGGATGATTAAGGTAATTGTACCCATAACAAGATAGGGTGATTATGACCTTATGAATGATTAATCTTTGATGATGATGGAAGTAATGACACCATACATGTGTCAACTCTCCAATCAAGTTGAAGTTGGCCTAATCTAATCAAGTCCGATTTAAATATCATTCTATAAGGATAATAGAGAGAGAGAACTTCTTACATGAATAATTATCATGTAATGATTAATTCTCAACACTCTCAACATAAATGAAGGTGTAATTAGGGTATGATCCTTGATTAAGAGACCATGAACCCTAATTAAGAAGGTTAATGTGCCCTAACCCTAGTTGAGGACAATGATAAGTGAAACCCTAATTCAGGGTATTTGAGTAATAAACCTTGATTTAATGTAAATAGTAAACCCTAATTGAGGATGATGACATGAGAAACCCTAATCAATAGTATTGATGAACCTTAACCCTAATTAGGGTAATGCTAGGTATAATCCTAATCTAAGGTAAGGAAGTAACCCTAATTAAGGGTGATGACAAGTGAAACCCTAATTTAGGGTAATGTAATTCAAAACCCTAATTGGGATGAATAGTAATCCCTAATTGTGGGATATTGAATGTGAAACCCTAATCTAGGGTGATGTCATGTGAAATTCTAAATGAGAATAATGTTATGTGGAACCCTGATACTATGATGTGATGTAAGATTCAAATTCAAGGTGATGCCATGTAATGATATATGAAACCCTAGTAATGGTATAATGGTCCATACACTAAGTAGGGTGTGGCTACTATAATTAAGTAAGATGAGGATGTTATATCCATGAAGGGTAAAGTTGATGAACCATATGAATGGTGACGTTGATACTTTAATGAATAAGGGTATAAGGGACAAGATGATGCCTAGATCATTATATAACTAACTCTATGCATGTGTAACAACCCTATATACCTTACAAAGAAGAGGACATGAAACTCTTAGGAATAATGGATGCAACACTGATTAATGATGTGGATTACATCCTAAGAGTTGAAATACCTAAAGTGGTTGATAATGATTTATTATGTATCAATAACGCCTAACCATTAAATAAGTCAATATCATTAAAGATAGCTGGACAATTCTAATGTGTAATCTATGCACTACATAGTAAAAGTGATATATGATGTTTAAAAGTATTAAGCGGGAAATACCCTAATACAAGGTCAGATGATTATCTTAAGTAAGATGAAATGAGGAGAAAAGTGATACATCAAGACATGATAGATATCACATTTAGCATTTCAGGGTTGATATACCTGGATGCATCTTAATCCAACATACATGCATGAGAAACACATGAAGTGTATGTTATGTAATTATTATAATGAAGATGTAATGAATTCAATGCACTTTGATAAGTGTTGGCTAAACACTATGAGAAAGGGGTTAATCCAAGATAATGGGAATGATATAAACATACTATGGTAAGGTTGAGAGATGAACTCATACATTGAACTGCTATTCATAAATGATATATAATGAAAGTAATGATCATGAGTAAATACTTATGATAGTATTGAATGCTCGTAGAGGGGTGGAGAAATATATCGGGGTTGAACTAATGATGTAAACATGAAACCCTAACTAATGAGAAATGGGAGATCCTAACCCTAAATTGGGTAATGAAATGGAAAATCCTATTGATAGTAAACCCTAACCCTGATAAAGGGATGGTGAGGTTACTATTGTATCATATGATGTGATAAACAATTTACATGACTGTTATCATGTCTATTAACCATGCAGATATCATGAGATGATGATCATAGCCATAATTGAGCTATGACTTTTGTATAATAAAAGTGTTGATTGGCCTTGTGTGCCTTAATGTTGTTGTTTCTTAGTAAAAGTAACAAAATGTGCATGGACTTATGAGTCATATGAGTAAGTTGTTGCATAGTGAGAGGTGACAAGACACTTAATGGGCCTTGTGAGCCATGTGAGATGCTTGTATAACAAGTATCATGTATACCTCGGTTTGAGGACCTGGTGAGAATGGTTACCTAACAAAGTGGTAACAGTGATTAGTGATGAACTGAGGGTATGAATACCCAGTTTTGATAATCAAGATAATGATGTTGTTGTAAGATGAGAACATTCAAGTAATGAAATAAGGGATTAAGATCCCAATGCATTATAAGTTCTAGTAAAGCTATAGATGAGAGCTTACATGTTTCTTTGTAACATTTGTCATAATAATTCTTGTTTGAGAACTTGACTGATGCTAAAAGAATATGCTAATGTACTTAATTAATCAAGTGAAATCATATCATGTAGAGCCCTGACCATAGATCCATCATCGTCAGCAATAGGTGATGGTGAAATAGGTGCTCCGCGGAAAAACCCGAAACACATATTTTGAATATGTGGGGGCAATGGGTGAATGTATCCTGACGTCCTAATGAGGGAATTGAGAAAAGGTAAACAATAAACCTCTTAATCCTTCATTATTATATTGGGATGGATGTATCATGAATCTCCCAATTATTGGGTTAGATGCAATACACATCTCCTAATAATATTAATGCCAGATCGATGGAGATAAACATGAAATCTCATGATCACGAAGTGAGTGGAGCACGCCACTGTAACTCTATAGTGAAGTTGCCAGTATACCCTGGAAAGCTATATAGCAAAGACACAAGACGTCCTGCATGTGATCTTGCTCTGACCAAGATGTGGGAGGTCTTGGTAGCTGGCTCTACCATTGACCTTGTATGGTACCGATTTCGACTTCACAATGGTCGGTTGGAGTATGAGCGGTATACCTCATCTCCTCAGGGCATAAGTGTGATTGTAAAATGTAATCAGCCGTATAGCATGTTTGCTTAAGGATTGAATACGGAAATTCATTTGCTGATGTTACATTTCTTTTATGCATCTCTTGTTGATAGATGTTATTCATATCTCTTTATATTCATTGCAAGTAGATGGATGAATTATGATTCTACCTTGGATAGATGCAATGCTCTCCTTAGGAAAGGAGATTACCTTACTTTGTTCATTCAATGATTAATATCGCTGTTAATATATAAGAATTCCTATTCAGTTTTATTATAATAACCTACTATAACAATGTTTTGGCGGAGAGTTATATCTCCTGCTAGGGCAATTTATAATTGTCTCACCCCCGTGGGATCCAATGTTTTTAGGTAAATGCAAAAGAAGAAGCAGGAACCCTGTATCAAGGGAAAAAAACAGCAATATCAGGGACAACAGTGATAACTCAGGTGGAGGCACTGACTGCCAAGTTTTGTATATATAGTAGTCATATGTGTCGTCTCTGTACTTTCAGGTCCTTGGAGTTTTTAGTTAGTGTCTTAATGAATCGATCTGAGATTTTGGCTTGATGCCTCGAGGTTCTTATGTTGTCTATATATAATGTTAATAGGACAGCTGATGTTGTAATCCTCGAGAAGAGATGGTATAAGTCATGTACTTTTAATCCAGTATGTGAATGTTATACTTTGGTTCTTGATGAGAAAAATTTTCTATGTTTGGATCTCTTTGCAAAAAGTTTTAATTTTTAGTGATTTTCAGTAATCCACTGCAAATGATTCGCTTCCGCTTAATTAATTCTTGTTTTTGTAAGTTGGATGCCACAATTTAGTGGTATCAGAGCTCTAGGTTCGCTGAGTCTACAGAGACATAGGACTAACGTAGTAGAGACTATTCTAGTGTCTTCCAGTGTATCTGATAGTGTCTACTGCTCATATAGGAGAAGAAGAACTTGAAGATGACAGGGTCTCATGAGGAGTTTGCTGCAGAAAGTAGCAATGCTGCACCAAGAAGAGGTGCATGGGAACAAGCAAGAGAGGAACAATTGCCTGAGAACCCTCTAACTGATCCAAAAATGATAAGAAATCCTTCTGTATCACAGTTGAGGAACATAGGGAAACCATGATGTATATAGTGGATCAAGCATTGGCGGTGCAACCTAGATTACTAGCCCCCAATGATGATGTTTTGGACATTAACATGATATGTAATCAACCCCAGCAGGTTGAAGCAATAGGAAATGAGGAGAGGAACAAGAGACAACCTGAAACCAGGATCTTCCATAAGTGTAGGAAGCCTGGACATATCAGAACTAATTGTCCAGGAAAGGAATATAAAGGAAGAATTGAGAAAAGGCATATCCATATCCAGGGACAGAGGCCTAGTAGTTCCAAAAAGGGAAAGTTTTTGGTACCACCAGTGCAACCAGGGCCTACTGCACCAAGGCAATGGCTATCTAGAAAGGGTAAAGAACTTTCTAAACCACACCTAGCACCTAGAATTTGCTACCAATGTAGACAGGTAGGACATATGGCAAGAGATTGCTCAGCCAGAAATGTTATGGTGAACCAACCTCTGGGGCAGAATCAGCCTGAGGCAGTGAACCATCCACTAATCATGACAGGTTAGACAAAATAATGTCATTCTAATATGTCATTTTGTGATTTTCCTGAGCTAAATTGAGAAGGTAGTTGATTGAGATTTCCTTGATTAGTCCTATAAGGACTTACATTTTGCATAATAAACATTATAAATGTTTTATATTGTTCTTACCTCAATGAATAAGGATGAGGTATAGAAGAGATCCTTGGATACAATTCAGGAATGTTAAATCTTATGCTTGTGATAATATGAAAAGGAAGGAATATGATAGTATAAAAAGTGCATACTACTTAATCTCAGTATTTATATACCCTGGCCAGGTATACACCTATTGATGATAAAGTGAGTATGGAAACTCTTAGATTGTTATCTTTTTGATTGCTCTGATCAAGTAGTCATTCAAAAACAATCTAATGAGTATCATGAAATTAGAAATATGAAATAAACAAATGTGTCATATCCCAAGCATAAGAAAGACAAGTCTGAGATAATCTCAGATGAGCATGTGTATATGAGGAATTAAAAGTATACTCCTCATAAGATAAGAATGAGAACAAGGGAGATGATCCCTGTCCAATAAAGTTGTAAGTATAATAAAGATCTTTTCCCATAGTATAGAAATGGGAAATGTGATAAATATCACAAGGTGCTTATGAACATGTTAGATAATAACAAAGAAAGGAATTATGTTAAGTAATCATCCTTATAAATTCCTATGCTGAGGGCAAGGGACCTAGGATGAGATAAAGAATAAATGTTTCATGAATAGTTGAAAATACATGAAATAATAAGAGGAATGTGATTCCTTAATTTCCTTTCTTTTGGGGACATGGCAATCAAGTATTGTCTTAAACACTTGATGTGCATAACATGTTATAGATACTTAGAGAAGTATCAATTTATCTTGGACTTTGGTTCCAAGGTAAAGATATATGTAACAAGTAATGTCCCAAGATAAAAGGAAGATAAATATGTAATGTGTTTTCAACACATGTAACAGATACCAAGGTAAGAGATTCTGGTATCTAAGAAATATCAGATGGTTTATGTTGAATATCCAAAATGGTCAACTATGAAATCAGATTAATCATGTAAAATAGTATGAACATCACATGTTAGGGGTTTATGCTTCACATAAACATAACAATTAAAGATATCTTTAAGATAAATTATTAATTGATAAGTAACTTCTCCTTATGATGATAAAATGTACAACGAATGAGATAGTTAGTACAAGTAATAAGGAAAGTGTTACCTGACACAGAATTAACTCCACAATCAGTAATGAGAAAGATAGTGGAGTATGTGTCCCGTGTGAATTATTACATGATAAAATGGTGTGGAATAACTTGATGTTGATCAAAGTTTTATAGTGTCTCCATAAAAATGAAATGTTATGTGGAGGCTAGATAGTATGATGAATGAATAATATCTGTTTTTCTTTATCTGGGATTTCGGGGATGAAATACTTGTTAGGGGTTTATAATTTGTAACATCCCTGACCTGGGTTATGACTTAACCCTGGGAGTTTTTCTTAAGCAAGTTAATTATATCCTTAATTTTATCTTATGAAAAGTAATTAAAGCTCAAGAGGAACTTATGTTTCAATTTTGGTCCTGTTCGAATAATGTTGAAGTAATGTTTGCTTATTTTGGACTAAAGTGCAAATTACCCAAGTTGAGGGGTTAACTTGCAAATGTTGCATGATGAGATGTTCCTCAAGTGTTGAAGCATCATGAGAATGAAGATTATGTAGAGTTATGGCTTGGGAAAGCCTGAGTACCAAGAAAGAGCTGATAAAGCAATGTTTATGCATTAAAACCTAGTTTTGGTGTGATGTGCAATTTACCCAAAACCTAGGGTTTAATATGCAAATTACCACTTCAAAATAGTCCCTAATGTTTCTTGGCATCATGTAGAGCAAAGAAAATGAGAGGGGCGTCTCATTTGAATTACTTTGGAGGAGAGATAATCTTGATATTAAAATAATCAAGATTTAAGCATAATTGGAACTTTATTTCAATTTAATGTAAAAATAAATAAAATAATTGAAGGTCCTTCAAACAAAAACGAGATGACTGAATTTGCCCAAGTGTGAACACCCTTGTGCCTTTGCTAGGCCACGAAATATCTCAAAGCAAGTGGATAACTCACTCACATAAAATAAAGAAAAGTAATATCCACTAACTTTAGGATATTAATATTATAAGGGTTAAGGTGCTTATTTTGCTTTTCTTTAACTAGAGGATAATTGAGAGGAATAAGAGGAAAATATTATAGCCTCGTATCCAAGGAATTGAGGGGGAATAGGCAGCACTAATTTTGGAATTAAATGATTTTTATAAGGCATTTTCTCTCTCATTGATTTTCTTATAAAAACACCTTTTACAAGCCAAATGAAAGGCTTTTCCGAATCTCTTTCTTCTCCTTGCTTGGAAAACGACCAAGGGATCTTTGGAGGACTAGGAGGACGACCCCCAACCTGTTGGTAAGCTTCTTGATCACTTTCAACCATGATTCCATGGTGGAAATCGAAAATAAATAATTGATTTCTTCTTTTCTTCACTCCATCTTCAACCCTAGCCAATCGTTTCACCCAAAAGCTTGAGGACGAGCCTAGGGGGAGTTGAAAAAGCTTCATCCACCATTGTTGACGTGATATTGAATCTTTTTAGCTCAATTGGAGGTGGGTTTTATAACTTGAATCCTTATTATTGTTATTGCATTCAATTCCTTATCAATTGATGATCTTTTCTTCATTTCCAAAATTTAATTTGGTTGATTGATGCAATCACCATGAAAATCACAGAAAGTTTTGTGGGTTTAGAGCTTGATGATGATGATATAATCATAATCACACAACTCCCCAAATATCACTTGTAAATAGTTTCAACAATTTGGCCCAAACAGTTTCACCAAACCGTTTGGAGACCAAATAGTTTCCAAAACCGTTTGGAGGTTTGGACCCCAAACCGTTTAGGGGAGTTGACCATTTAAGAGGGTTGACCATTTGAGGTCAGAACCCTAATTCATGTTGGATAATAATCTAATGGATCCAATTGATTAATTCAATACATAGATAATCATTAAGTAGAAAACCCTATTCAGGTTAAGTGCTAATTTTGTAATTGATTGATTTGGAATTTTGGGTTGATTGATCCAAACGGTTTCAAAACTATCTGGGGATCACCCAAATGGTCTCAAGAACGTTTGGAGGTCAACCAAGACCGTTTTTAGGTCTAGGGTTGAGTATGGTTGAGTATTTGAAGACCCAAAGATATTAAGTTGAAATGCAATCAATATCTAATTTGATGATCAATCCAATGATCCAAACCCTAATTGAACTTGACCAATTATGATGATAATTGGGGAAAACGGTCTCAAGACCATTTGGAGGTCATCCAAACGACCTCAAGACCGTTTGAGGTCAGGTCATGCCCAATTTGATTGGTGGTCCAATGATTTTTAAGTAATTAGTTTCACAATGACTAATACTAAAGGTTCATCAATTTCAGCCCTAATTCAATTGGGTTCAAACCCTAATTGGTGATCAATTGAAGATTGAATCAATTGAAGGATGATTCATTAAGCTCATTTGAAGCATATTGCTTAGGTTCAATTGATGAATAATTACATGGATTCAATTGATGAAGGGACTAACCTTGGAAACCCTAAATCAATTTGAGTGGTTGAGACCATCTTTGGTCCATTCGGTTTTGAGGAGGTTTGGACCAAACGATCTCAAGACTGTTTGAGTCCAAACGGTCTTGACAAGACCGTTTGGGACCAAATGGTCTCAAGACCGTTTGGGACCAAATGATCCCAAACCGGTTGAGACCCAAACGGTTTCAAACTTTTACTTTGGCAAACGGGTTCAAGCACTACATTACCAAACGGTTTCAATCCACAAGACCTAGACCGTTTGAAGGTCTAAATGGTCTTAGAATGTTTGGAGGTATCTCAAGCAAGACCGTTTGAGGTCTGATTGGTCAAGACCGTTTGGAGTCTAAGTGACCAAGACCGTTTGAGAAGCAATTAACCCAAACCGTATGGATACTTAAGATGATTAAAGGTCAAATTGTGTTACTGATTATTATATGATGTAATTCAAGGATGATTAAGGTAATTGTACCCATAACATGATAGGGTGATTAGGACCTTATGAATGATTAATCTTTGATGATGATGGAAGTAATGACACCATACATGTGTCAGCTCTCCAATCAAGTTGAAGTTGACCAGGAGCTCGGTAGGAATGCATCGACATGAGATGAGAGGTTTTCACCCATAGGGATCGGATGAATTAACTCACTGTAGAAAGAACCCTACTGACGATCGATCCCGATGGCGTAAGCATTGGCGGTGGTTCCGCCACCACCCCATCCTCTTCGGTGTGACGCTCCGCCCACCGGTGGCTATCCCCTCCCCTAGGATAGACACCCCGTCTCCTGGAGTCCACCCAATTACTTCTTGTCCCTTCCGCCCGGAGCCGGAGATCCCTGATCGAGCGTATGATGGATCGTCATGGCCATGTAGTTCCAACCCGCCGCCAGATGTGCAGTTTCTGAAAGGAGACACATCTTCGCGGCTGATTCGATTCCGAAGGACTTTGTGATCCTAGACATCCAACACCTCTGGAATCACAACAATCGCCCATCCAGTAGAGAGCAGAACGTTAATAGCAGTGTCTACGGAGACATGTCGATCATGAGCATACAGTAGTGAGATACCCATCTGAGAAACCCCTTCAACATTCCCTTAGACACATGATGTAGATGCTTAAGGCAAGGACACTGGCAATCACAATGCCCCAACATGAAGGTCTGTTATACGTGCAAGATGCCCGGTCACCTTGCAAAGGGATGCCAAAGTAAAGAAGCAAGACCAAGCGCCCCCAACATCAACTCCAGAGATATCTTCCCCCCTTTGCCGAGGGGTATGCCGGTGAGGGGAGGCCCAAACCACATCCCGAAGAGGGTGACAATTCATATCAAACCTGACTGCCCCATCAGATATGACTACATGAGATCCCTCGAGCTTGCCGTCGGAGTCTCATGGATAACAAACCTCCCTTGGGCAGAACTATCTTCTTTTCTCCACAACAGATGGCCTGAAGCTATCAAAATTTTCAGATATGAAGATAAAAGGGCAGTGGTGTTTTTCCAATCATCGACAGAAGCATGGCAACACCTCCACCTCAGAACGCTTCAACTGGGTTCTTCAGTCCTCTCCTTACACTCTCTGTGTGAAGGGGGCATGCACCACATGAAAGAAGCAGTGTGGTTCTGGCTCAAGAACGTCCCCCTTTTCTGCAGGAACATTGAATCCGTGAGGGAGATAGTCAATGCCTTTGGCGATCTCATTTGGATTTCCAACTGGCAACGATCCCCAAACGACGCATCCGGCATGCTTATCCTGGTCGAAGCTTTCAATGAATACATCCCCCAATTCATATCTCTCTTGGAACAGATTTACAGATCTGAAGTTCGACTTGATATCATGGCCAAGGGACAGATCGGCAACAATTCCTTCCATCTTACTGAGGTTGGCGTCGACCTTGGATTCCCTACGGAAGCCTTATGCGTCCCACCAAATGAAAAAGTACCTGAGAACTCCCAGCAGCATTCAGTACCTAGCCACGACGAGCCACTGCCAAATCTCAACCAGCCGCCATCACCAGAGTCTGATTTCATCGCTGAAACAATCACACCTCTGATTCCCAGAGAGGAACAAATATCATCCCAACTCATTAGAACAGATAAGTCAGCAGAGGCAGACCCATACAATTCTGAGTCAAATACTCCAAGAAGAATTGTTATAGATGAAGATGGCGAGCACACTTTCCTTCCTCACAGACAACTCATCGACTTCATCAACATAGAAACTGATATCCCTTGTCGGCGACGCAGTAGACAGAGACAACCCACGAGCCAACAGTCGATTATAGAAGATGAGCAGACATCCCACAAACAAGACGGCAGACCCGACACACCCAAAACCCCCAGAGAGAGGAACAATAGAAACGAAGAAGAAGTTTTCTCTAACGATGGCCATCAAGAAGCTCGGAGAGAAGTCCCAAGAGGCAGAAGCCTCTGATTGCTAGATCGAAGAACCTGGTCGTTGCCTGTTTTATTATGAATCAATTAGATCAACTTTTCTAGAATATACACGGTGCCGCCAACAACCCCACGCGTAGAGTCCTCGCTAGACTTTGCGCCAGACACAAACCACCTTTCGTCACACTCTTCGAACCCTTCATCCATGTAGAAAGGGCGACCGAGTTGATTGACATCGTCAGACTTGATTGGTCGACGGAGAAGCGAAGATAATCATGGGAAGATCTGGATTTTCACTGATGATTCTCTTCATCCAATCATTGTTAGAAAGCACAAGCAACATATCACGATTAAGGTGTCCTCATCACCGGGCCAGGAAATCTTCATCACGGTATCTACGCCAGTTGTCAGATGACGACCAGAAGAGAACTCTGGAATGAGCCGTTGGATTTATCCAACATTGTGGGTGACAAGCCTTGGCCCATCGCCAGAGATTTCAATGTGATCCACAAGGCAGATGAGAAGAGAGGTGACGACCCTCCAGACTTCCAATCAATGACTAATTTCAATAACTTCATCTTCGACGCCGAACTTAGAGAACTACCTTTCGACGGTAGTCACTTCACGTGGGTTGACAAGCAACGACGTACTCCCACAACTTGGGAGCGGCTCGACTGTGCCTTAGTTAACTTCACCTGGATGGCCAAATTCCCTTCCTGCAGGACCACACACCTAACGAGGTTTCGGGTGTCTGACCACTACCCTGTGCTCACTATATCTTCCAATGCTCCTAGAAGTCACCATAGCAAAGCACCTTTCTCCTTCAATAATGCTTGGCTGCAGCATCCTGATTTCCTCCAACAGATTCGCTCAGCGTGGACGACTGAGATGCACGGAGACCCTTCCTTCATGTTCTTCACTAAATCTAAAAAATTACGCCATCATCTGAAGAAGTGGGGCAGAGAGACGTTCGGTAACATCAGGCAGAAGATCCTTGACCTAGAAGACATCATTCACACGGCTCAGATTGCCTTTGATGAGAACCCTTTACCATCCAACGAGCACATTCTCAGGATCGCGGAAGCTGAGATGGATGAACTACTACAGTAAGAAGAATCTTTTTGGAAAGAAAGATCGAGGATTGACTGGCTCACTGAAGGTGACAGAAACACTTCTTTCTATCACGTGATCATCAAGACGAAGAAGAGAAAGAGATCAATTCACCAGATCACACTCACAGATGGATCCAACATCTCTGATCCGATGCTTATCGCGGCTGCTGCGGCTGATCATTTCAAAATGTTCTACACCTCCTCTGCTGAATATCACCTTGAGGGACCCCTTCTTGCCCACCTTTCTCAAATGATATCTACAGACGACAATGTTACCATAGCGGCATGTCCAACTATTGAAGATATTTACAACACTATCAAAGAGATGGATGCGAATGCGACACCGGGTCCTAACGGATTAACCCTTAGCTTCTTCCGCGCTGCTTGGGACATCATTCACTCCGACTTCATGCAAGTCATCCAGAAGTTCTTCCAAGGTGACCCATGCCATAGGAGTCTCACTGCTTGTCGTATCGTGCTGATTCCTAAAAACAGCGATCCCAGATACATCCACACTGACTTTCGTCCCATTGCTATTGAGAATGTCTCACTAAGAATCATGGCTAGAATCATCAGTAACAGGTTATCTCATATCTTGCCAAAGGTCATTTCAGAAGAGCAGGGCACTTACATAAGAGGGAGAGACATCACACACCATATCAAGCTTGCTAAGGAGCTTATCCATGATATGAACAAAGGAAATGATCACCTTAATGCCATGATCAAATATGACATGTCTCGGGCATACGATAGAGTGGAGTGGTCTATCCTCAGATCAATCCTCAATTCCTTCAGCATGTCCCAAACAGTCATCCACCTTTGTCTTCACTTTTTCCATGACACCTGGGCTTCCGTCACCGTCGGTGACCACACCGCTGGCTTCTTTCCTATTAGACGTGGGCTGAAACAGGGAAATCCGATCTCTCCACTCCTTTTCATCTTGTTTGAAGAACCGTTGTGCAGACACATAAAGCATCTTACCAATAATGGTACCATCGCGCGCTTCAAAACTAGAGGCGGTGGTGCGGCCCCGCCGATCCTTCTGTACGTTGATGATCTCATCGTTTTTATCAATGCGTCACCTAGTTCGACGAAGGCCTAGACTGACGCGATGCAACTTTACACTGAATCCACCAGTCAGATGGTTAATAGCGCCAAATCTTCATGTCTTATTGGTAAGACAAATCATGCCTCGACCATCTCAGTGATCAACGCGTTGGGCGTGCCCGTCGTTGATCGGGCCATTCAGTACTTGGGGGTTCCTATTTGCTCCAGCTCGACTAGATTGGCTGATTACAATTATCTTCTTGAGAAAATGATGAGGAAAACTACCTCTTGGAAAGCTAAACTCTTATCTTTTGCCGGGAGGAAGAAGCTGATTGAACACGCTTTGACATCAATGACTATCTATTCGGTCGCCTCTACTGGCATTCCCGTTGGCATTGCTAAACGTATAGAAGCTATGTTCTCTATATTCTTGTGGGCGAACCGATCTAATGAGAAGCGGTGGGCTTGGATCGCATGGGATCACCTCTCTTGCTCCACTCAACATGGAGGCCTTGGTTTTACTCCCCTCAAGACAATCGAAGGCGCCTATCTTCACAAAGCCTGTTGGGAAATTTTGACATGCTCCTCTCTCTGGGCCAATTTCTGTAGGAACAAGTACGCCTCACAGTTCTTGAACTCTCATGGATGCTTTCCGCCTTATCTGAAGAAGGGGAGTAATTCGTCACTGGGTTGGAAAAAAGTATGGAGAAACTTTCCCCTTTTCATGCCTAAGTGCAGGTGGATTGTCGGACAAAGGGACATCTCGTTCTGGGACAGCAGATGGTGCGAGTGCCCTCTTAGAGATCATGTTATCCATTACAGTGACAGAAGCAAAGATTTTTTGATCCGTGACTTCTGGTTGAACAATATCAGTTGGGATTGGCCGTCCATCGAGCAGATCATTGACGAAGGGGGTGTTCAACTCATTAGAAGAACACAAGCTGCCATCTCTCTGCACGCATACGAGTTGATTTGGACACCTGATTATCACAGTCAGTTCAATATCAAATCCGCCAAAAAGATGATAGATCCAGAAAGAGAGTAGATTGCCTCTTCTAGATGGAGGTGGATATGGGACACCTCTACTCCCAGAGCCAGCGCCATAGTTTGGAAGCTTGGGCAAAGAGCTTTGCCCACTGATGATAACATTGCTCAATGCATGATCCCCATTGTCTCTCGTTGTTCGTGCTGCAGCCTCCACTCAACTGAGACCCCTGCCCACCTGTTTCTTCATAGTGACATCGCAACTGAATTATGGTCTAAGGAGGCCAGTCTTATTGACATCCCGGACTTTGCCCCTTCATCCATCGCTGAGATATTCGATATTGTTAGCTCACAACAAAGAGGAACCATTCACGGCTAGCTCACCATTGAACTGCTATCGCTTGTATGTTGGTCGATATGGAAAGCTAGATGTGTGCTCAGATTAGACAACCAACCTTTCAACCTCGGCAAACAATGGACAGACATCATCTTTCGTATTAACTCGATGATCCAGAACAATAGCTTCAGAAGATCTGGGGACACTAGTTTCTACGAATACCTACAGAGAGAAGGCATTAAGAAGCCCAAAATCAAGATTAGAAAGATTAATACAGTGAGATGGACCCCTCCTGATGTCAATAATCTCAAGCTTAACATCACCTCTGGCACTTCCGATGATCCATCCGGAAATAGAAGGCGATGGATCCCTGGAATCATTCGGAACAAACATAGTTGCATCAGGCTTGCCTTCCGGATGTGGTTAAACGCTACCGAATACACATCCGCATATATCAATGACATCTTAGTTGGTCTTAAAATTGCCGATGAGAAGAGCATGACCATCTCCACCATTGAAGTTGATGACCAGTACACCCATCAGATTCTCTGGAACAATCACCCATGCCCTTGGAAAGACATCACGATCACCAGAGAGATCAGATCCATCCTGCAAGATGAAGCCATCTTAGGCTATCTGGTTCCCGATATGGTTAACACCATTCCTAGAGAGCTCGACATCTGGGGAAGTAGCCTTGAGTCAGAATACATCACGACAAAGCCAACCACCCTTCCCATAAAGATCAGAGGTATGAACATCCTTGAGAGGAGAGGAACCCCATACATTTACTTCAGCTGGGTTGAAGCCCATTAGTTGGCGGCTTGTTTCTATGATCCGGGTTGTGATGTTTATCTTACGCTTGTTGTGTCTTTGGTTTTTTCATGGGTGAAATACCTGCCTTGTTCGCAAGAGATGTATCTTTCTGATTGATTTGCCCACAATAGAGGGGTGGGATGAATAGAGTACCCTCTGGCTTCTTAAAAAAAAGTTGAAGTTGACCTAATCCAATCAAGTCCGATGTAAATATCATTCTATAAGGATAAGAGAGAGAGAGGACTTCTTACATGAATGATTATCATGTAATGATTAATTATCAACACTCTCAACATAAATGAAGGTATAATTAGGGTATGATCCTTGATTAAGAGACCATGAACCCTAATTAAGAAGGTTAATGTGCCCTAACCCTAGTTGAGGACAATGATAAGTGAAACCCTAATTCAAGGTATTTGAGTAATAAACCTTGATTTAATGTAAATAGTAAACCCTAATTGAGGATGATGACATGAGAAACCCTAATCAAGAGTATTGATGAACCTTAACCCTAATTAGGGTAATGCTAGGTATAATCCTAATCTACGGTAAGGAATTAACCCTAATTAAGGGTGATGACATGTGAAACCCTAATTCAGGGTAATGTAATTCAAAACCCTAATTGGGATGAATAGTAATCCCTAATTGTGGGATATTGAATGTGAAACCCTAATCTAGGGTGATGTCATGTGAAATTCTAAATGAGAATAATGTTATGTGGAACCCTGATACTATGATGTGATGTAAGATTCAAATTCAGGGTGATGCCATGTAATGATATATGAAACCCTAGTAATGGTATAATGGTCCATACACTAAAGTAGGGTGTGGCTACTGTAATTAAGTAAGATGAGGATGTTATATCCATGAAGGGTAAATTTGATGAACCATATGAATGGTGACGTTGATACTTTAATGAATAAGGGTATAAGGGACAAGATGATGCCTAGATCATTATATAACTAACTCTATGCATGTGTAACAACCCTATATACCTTACAAAGAAGAGGACATGAAACTCTTAGGAATAATGGATGCAACACTAAGTAATGATGTAGATTACATCCTAAGAGTTGAAATACCTAAAGTGGTTGATAATGATTTATTCTGTATCAATAACGCCTAACCATTAGATAAGTCCATATCATTAAAGATAACTGGACAAATTTAATGTGTAATCTATGCACTACATAGTAAAAGTGATAGATGAATGGTTAAAAGTATTAAGAGGGAAATACCCTAATACAAGGTCATATGATTATCTTAAGTAAGATGAAATGAGGAGAAAAGTGATACATCAAGACATGATAGATATCACATTTAGCATTTCAGGGTTGATATACCTGGATGCATCTTAATCCAACATACTTGGATGAGAAACACATGAAGTGTATGTTATGTAATTATTACAATGAAGATGTAATGAATTCAATGCACTTTGATAAGTGTTGGCTAAACACTATGAGAAAGGGGTTAAGACATGATAATGGGAATGATATAAACATACTATGGTAAGGTTGAGAGATGAACTCATACCTTGAATTGATATTCATAAATGATATATAATGAAAGTAATTATCATGAGTAAATACTTATGATAGTATTGAATGCTCCTAGAGGGGTGGAGCAATATATTGGGGTTGAACTAATGATGTAAACATGAGACCCTAACTAATGAGAAATGGGAGATCCTAACCCTAAATTGGGTAATGAAATGGAAAATCCTATTGATAGTAAACTCTAACCCTGATAAAGGGATGGTGAGGTTACTATTGTATCATATGATGTGATAAAAAATTTACATGACTGTTATCATGTCTATTAACCATGCAGATATCATGAGATGATGATCGTAGCCAGAATTGAGCTATGACTTTTGTATAATAAAAGTGTTGATTGGCCTTGTGTGCCTTAATGTTGTTGTTGCTTAGTAAAAGTAACAAAATGTTCATGGACTTATGAGTCATATGAGTAAGTTGTTGCCTAGTGAGAGGTGACAAGACACTTAATGGGCCTTGTGAGCCATGTGAGATGCTTGTGTAACAAGTATCATGTATACCTTGATTTGAAGACCTGAAGAGAATGGTTACATAACAAAGTGGTAACATTAATTAGTGATGAACTGAGGGTATGAATACCCAGTTTTGATAATCAAGATAATGATGTTGCTGTAAGATGAGAACATTCAAGTAATGAAATAAGGGATTAAGATCCCAATGCATTATAAGTTTTGGTAAAGCTATAGATGAGAGCTTACATGTTTCTTTGTAGCATTTCATCATCATCATCTAAGCCTCAATCCAAACTATGTTGGGGTCGGCTACATGGATCCTTCGTTTCCATTCAGCTCTATCATGGGCCATATTCTGATTGAGATGTAGAGATTCAAAATCTCTCTTTATAAGCTCATCCCATGTTAATTTAGGCTTTCCTCTTCTTCTATTTATAGTGTTTGGCTCAATAGAATTGCTTCGTATAGGCACACTAGTAGGTCTGCGTTGCACATGTCCGTACCATCTGAGTCGGCCCTCACACAACTTGTCCTCAATGCTCGCCACCCCCACTTTATTCCTGATACAGTTATTTCTCAAACGATCTTTTATTGTCTTCCCACACATCCATCTCAGCATACGCATTTCCGCCACGTTCATCTTGTTGAGACCGTATTTCTTCACCGCCCAACATTCACTCCCATAGAGCATGGCTGGTCGTATAGCTGTTCTATAAAACTTACTTTTTAACCTGAGAGGGATCTTCTGATCGCATAAAACTCCAGTTGCACTCCTCCATTTAAACCATCCTGCAGTGATCCAGTGACAAACATCATTTTGGACATCCACGTCTATTTGAATAATAGAACCTAAGTAACGAAATTTGTCACATTTTGGTATATCTACTCCGTCCAACTTGGCTCCATCATTCACACTGCGAGATTGGCTGAAATTGCAATGCATATACTCAGTTTTTCTCCTGCTAATCATCAATCCATTTGATTCCAATGCCTTTCTCCAACATTCAACTTTATCATTCAATCCATCTTTTGTTTCGTCAATCAAAACAATATCATCAGCAAATAACATACACCAAGGAATATCATCCTGAACATTCTTTGTTAACTCATCCATAACCAGAACGAATAGATATGGGCTGAGTGTGGATCCTTGGTGTACCCCAACTGTAATAGGAAAAGTTGGTGTCTCTCCTCTAGGAGTCTTGACACTTGCAGTAGAGCTATCATACATGTCTTTGATCAAGTCAATGTATTGGATAGGCACACCCTTTTTCTTCAAAACCATCCATAACACTTCTATGGGTACTCGATCATAAGCCTTCTCTAGATCGATAAACACCATATGAAGATCTCTTTTTCTTTGTCTATACTTCTCCATAAGCCTCCTTATCAGAAAAATAGCATCTCTTGTTGATCTTCCAGGCATGAAACCAAATTGGTTGTTTGATACCTGCGTTATAGATCTTAACCTCTGCTCAATAATCCTCTCCCAAAGCTTCATCGTGTGACTCATCAGCTTGACACCTCTATAGTTTGTACAACTCTGAACGTCACCTTTGTTCTTGTAGATTGGGACTATAATACTATTTCTCCACTCATCCGACATCTTCTTGGTCTTCATGATCTTGTTAAAGAAATTTGTTAACCATGTAACTCCCTCATCCCCCATACTCTTCCATACATCAATGGGAATATTGTCTGGTCCGCATGCCTTTCTTTGTAGCATTTGTCATAATAATTCCTGTTTGAGAACTTGACTGATGCTAAAAGAACATGCTAATGTACTTAATTAATCAAGTGAAATCATATCATGTAGAGCCCTGACCATAGATCCATCATCGTCAGCAATAGGTGATGGTGAAACGGGTGCTCCACAACAAAACTTGGAACACATATTTTGAATATGTGGGGGCAATGGGCGAATGTATCCTGACGTCCTAATGAGGGAATTGAGGAAAGGTAAACAATAAACCTCTCAATCTTTCATTATTGTACCAGGATGGATGTATCACGAATCTCCCGATGATTGGGTTAGAAGCAGTACACATCTCCCAATAATATTAATGCCAGATCGATGGAGATAAACATGAAATCTCACGATCACGAAGAGAGTGCAGCACGCCACTGTAACTCTATAGCAAAGTTGTCAGTATACCTTGGAAAGCTATATAGAAGAGACAGAAGATGTCCTGCATGTGATCTCGTGCTGACCGAGATGTGGGAGGTCTTGGTAGCCAGCTCTACCATTGACCTTGTATGGTACCAATTTCGACTTCGCAATGGTCAGTCGGAGTATGAGCAGTATACCTCATCTCCTCAGGGCATAAGTGTGATTGTAAAATGTAATCAGCCATATAGCATGTTTGCTTAAGGATTGAATACGGAAATTCATTGTCTGATGTTACATTTCTTTTATGCATCTCTAGTTGATAGATGTTATTCACATCTCTTTATATTCATTGCAAGTAGATGGATGAATTATGATTCTACCTTGGAAAGATGCAATGCTCTCCTTAGGAAAGGAGATTACCTTACTCTGTTCATTCAATGATTAATACCGCTGTTAATATATAAGAATTCCTATTCAGTTTTATTATAATAACCTGCTATAACAATGTTTTGGCAGAGAGTTATATCTCCCGCTGGGGCAATTTATAATTGTCTCACCCCCGTGGGATCCAATGTTTTTAGGTAAACACAGAAGAAGAAGCAGGAACCTTGTATCAAGGGAAAAACATCAGCAATATCAGGGACAGCAGTGATAACTCAGGTGGAGGCACTGACTGCCAAGTTTTATATAGATAGTAGTCCTATGTGTCGTCTCTGTACTCTCAGGTCCTCAGAGTTTTTAGTTAGTGTTTTAATGAATCGATCTGAGATTTTGTCTTGATGCCTTGAGGTTCTTATGTTGTCTGTATATAATGTTAATAGGACAGATGATGTTGTAATCCTCGAGAAGAGATGGTACAAGTCATGTACTTTTAGTCCAGGATGTGAATTTTATACTTTGGTTCTTGATGAGAAAGATTTTCTATGTTTGGATCTCTTTGCAAAAAGTTTTAATTTTTAGTGATTTTCAGTAATCTGCTGTAAATGATTCGCTTCCGCTTAATTAATTCTTGTTTTTATAAGTTGGATGCCATTGTTCACCATGCATGGTCGCGACACACACACCACCATCACAACTTGGTTGACATAAGGGACCACTTCAAACCCTAGGTTCAGACATCCTATAAGAGGGCAACCATATCAAACCAAGACCACCCAAGGCCACCTTCGTCATGACCCCACTATATATAGGGGGCATCTCAACTGCAACACCCACCAAACCAAACCTAGGTCGTGACCTAGGTCGAGACAACCCACTATATATACATAGGTTGAGACACTCAACACTCATAGAAACCCTAATTACCACTAAGGGTGACACTCCTCAACCAAGACTCAAATAAGGTGCCCACTTCTCTCTCTCTCTCTTCTCTAGAAGATGTCAAGAAAGATAAGGAAAACTATATAGGTGAAAAGTTGCACATCAGCCCCCTATTTTAGGTAAATTGCAATTTGCACCAAAACTAACACATAAAGCACAAACATCATCCAAACAAGCTCAAACTTGAAACTTAGGCTCTCCTCAATCCCTAATTACATCTCAAAAGATTAGATCCATGTTCTAAGCAACTTACATAAGACAAAAAAATAGGGTCACCCCAAAACCCAAGTCAGGGGTCTTACAAGATCCTTCTACCTTGGTCCTCATAGGCATGACTGCTACTCTCATGGATATAATAGCGTTCATAGACTCATCATACTCTATTCGTCCCCATAACAACCTGAAGAAATGATCATGACCTTGGCTTTTGATTTTTCCCTCTTTCCATGGCCATAATTATGGCGAATGACATGGGATCTGGATCCCGACAAACAATATCAACTACACATCAATATGTGCACTCTGTCTGGAAGGGTCACTGCATCCTTAACATATATACATCTCAGATATCTAAACCTATCAAGTTATCAATCTCGCAAAATTCTGTAGGTATTCCTATGGGAAATGGATAATGTTCTATCATGGTATATAATCCACTTGATTGGTTCTAGTGAATGTTATCCATATTGACCCCAAAAACAATGAAGAAGTCTAATGTGTAAACTAATTTCCTTAACTATCTTATTCTAAAAGATTCTAAAATCAATTTTAGGTACCAAACCACCCCCAAAAATTTTTCCACACAACTTCATTTTCCATTATATATTATATACTTACAAGCTCCAAATAAATACGAACTTTAAACATAACATTATGTTGGCCTTCCTATGGAACTTTTCCTTAAAACTTAGTTCAAATTTTATTGTTCATGCAAAAAAATCACAAAAACTGGATGGAGCCTTATTGTAAACATATACATTAATCTTACCTCTAATTGGATCAAAAATAGCATTACATCATTTCAAATTACAAATTCACTCCTAAGATTCAATAAACACTCACATAACCAAAAATTGAGTTGTAAGCTATTATAATTGGGTCCATGTGTCTCATTCTCAATCTAGAAAAGTGTCATCAACATAATTCTTATTCACCTAGCTAGGTTCTGAAAATTGGGGTGTGACAACACCACCCACCTTATTGGGAATTTTGTCCTATAAATTAAATTAAACTATAGGAGGCTACCTACCTTAGGGGTTCACATATATTACATGCATTAACTCTTGAAAATTGTAATAAAGTCTCATAGACACCTTAAAAGTATGACCTTGTCATGGATAACTAACTATGTCTAATAGCCTTATTAAAATAGCATGTACAACCAACATGGAAATTTGTAGGAAAATCTTAAGAAAAAATGACTACTCTTTCTTTACTCTTAATTCTTTAATTTTAAGTATATTTCTCTAGAGACCTATACTCTGGTATCTGAGTCTCATGACTTGCACCAAGGTATCTGTGTCATTCTCTTGAGTTTACTTTGCACTAGGGTCTGGTTCTAACTCCATAATCTCATTTCATCTCCTTAAATCTAATCTTAACATGAATATTAATGTATTTTCTCCTCATGGTCTTACAATTATGTTAAATCTTAATACATGGATCATATCTTGGGGACATAATCATGAATATATGCATTTGAAACTTCTAATTTGATTGTGTACTTATTTCTTCGATCTGAATCCTCCTAAGAAATCTTAATAACCTATCTCTACTTGACATATCGACCCTATGAAAGGACATAACCATGAAAGCATGTCAATCTTAATTGCATATCTTAACCTAAAATTGTTCTTGATGACTTTCTTCACCTTATCATGGTGCACTGGTATGGGAAAACCTATGGTACTAATAGTCAACACTCCTCATGAAATTGTTCTTATCCGCATGAATACTAAATCAAACTTTAGTCAAGCAACTTCTCTAGGATCTATCTCATGTGAATTTGTATTTTGAAACATGATTATGCTATTTTTTATCCAATGAAAGGTAATATTGATGTATATGTTGATAATAAGGCTCCATTCAAAATTTTTTATTTCTTTTGGATGAACAATGAAAAGTGAACTAAGTTTTAAGGAAAAGTTCCATTGGAACGCCAATGTATGGTGTTGTGTTTAACATTTGGATTTGTTTAGAGCTTGTATGTATATAATAGATAATGGAAAATGAGGTATTGCAAAATAAAATTTTGGGAGTGGTTTGGTACCTAAAATTGATTTTAGAATCTTTTAGAATAAGATAGTTAAGGAAATTAGTTTACACATAAGAATTCTCCTATTTTTTGGGTCATTAGGGATAACCTTCATTGGAAATCATCAAGTGGATTATATTCTATGACACAATGGTATCCATATCCCATAGGAATACATCCCAAGTTTTGTAGGACTGATAACCTAATTGGTTTAGATATCTGAGATGTATATATGGTAAGGATGCAGTGACCCTTCCAGACAAATTACAAATATTAATGGGTAGTTGACATTGGTCGTCTAGATCTAGATCCCATGGTCTACACCATAATGATGCCCATGGAAAGAGAGAATGATCAAAAGTTAAGGTCATGAGCATCTCTTCTGGTTGAGATGAGGATGAATAAGGTATTATGAGTCAGTGAACGCGATTATATCTATAAGAGTAGTAGTCATGCCTGTTGAGGACCTAGGTAGAAGGATCTTGCCTCTAGCAACTTCAATGGATACAAACACCCTATGTTCTGGCTTCTTGTTCCTCTCTAAGGTCTCAATGATGGCCTCCAACTTGGACGTAGGCATCACAAGCCCCTTGCAACCTGAGTGAGCCATGATTGTCAGAGAGTTGGAGCAGCCAGACCATTGGAGAGGATGCCTGTTGTAGTCTTTAGTTGAAGTGCGGGGGAGACCTAATTGAAGGAAGATGGTAGGGTGGCTTCTTCCTCCATGGTGAGTAGAGGGACATGCGAACATATGTCGTTCACTAAGATTTGGGGGTAAAACTCCCCTGTCATCCAGGCTACATGATGAACACGATGCCAGAATGAAGGGCACTATAACAGAGAGAGTGAGGAGATGAGATGAAGAATAAGAAGGATCTCCATAGGAGTTGATGAGAGACAAACTTTCAAGGTAGGGATATGGTTCCCCAAAATTTTTCCAACTCCACATCAGGATACCAACAAGGCAGCCAGGTAGAAACCTACTCAATTTCATGAAAGGATTCACAGATTGGGAGGGAGCCACACCAGGAATCCAGGTGAAGGAGATACAAAACCTAGCTCGAGATCCAATTATCCCAGGAAACATTTGACCAAAGGGAACATGGTGGGATGTTGTGAGACACAAGATATAAAACTATCGACCGTGATTTCTCTAAAAAAGGTAAGGTTGAAAAATTCATATCTCTCAAGTTAATTATCCAATTTTGACAAGAAAGACATCAATGGAAAGGTCTTTGATTATATTATGTCCTAAAAATCCTTTTAGAAGATTATTTTGACGTTAGTCATTTAATATATATTGTATATATGATTTTACTGCTTCATGTATTAAAAAATAGCAAAATGCTTTCAAAATTGATGATTATTTTTCCTAAGGTGTATTTTGATGTGTTTCATATGATTAAGAAGCCTGATCTATATGATTTAAAGTCTTACCTAAGTTTTAGATATTAACCCTAATGAGGGAATCATGGATATTTCACCAATTGTTAGTCCATGAAACAATATGAGATTTTTACCCAAACAATAGTGCGCAATGTTCTTACTATTGTCTAAGTTTTAGTGAGACTTCCTGACTTCATTAATTTGTTATCGAACTAACATTATATATATGATGTGTTTTATAGACATTGATAAGACAATGGAATTAATTATATGCTTAATCATTATGAAACATAGTTTTGGGATAGTTATCTCCATTTTCAACTAAATCACAATAACTAAATACATATGATTATATTTGAAAGTTTTCACTTGATCATGGATTAATATGTTCACACATAGTACATTATGTGATTGTTATGCCTTATTTGAGTATGAGGGCTATAGTGAGATTATAATGTAAGTTTTGATATACTTTCAACACAAAGATTTTATTGTGTTTTTAGATCAAAATTATGCTTAGTCTAAATAAGAACACTAATTTAGTTTGAAAGGTTAGGGTGATGGGGTTTGATATTTAGAAATAGAAAGATGGCATATATATATGGACTAATAAAAATTTAATAATGTCTAGGCGATTAAGTTATGGAACAAGGAATCAAGACTAACTTAAGGACATCTTCAACATAAAATAAGTGGGCCATGTCCATTGACTCTTATTATTATTATAATTTAGCCTACACCTTCTTAAAACTAACTTATAGATTGAGTTCCTTTCAGATGTTATGTTATTAATGTTTATCTCATATCTAATAATACTTTTAGTAATCAAACTTTGTGCAGATGAAGTTATGTTGTGAGCATATCATATTATAGACTTATTTAAGCTACTTTCATATACTTAATATTTATTTATTCAGTTCAATTTATTTTCTCAAGCCTTTACATACATATGTCATATATCTGATATTGGAATTTAATTAAGTTATCTATTAAATAAGAGTTTAGTTCAAGATTTACTCAGACAATAAGAATCTAGATTTCAGATTACTCACTACGAGCAGTCACAAATTAGATCAACATAACTAATAAGAGTCTTAGATCCAATCTTAGTTATTTAGTAACTAAGATAGATATTTAGATTTTGATTTAGAGTTCAGTTTTAGATTTAATTCAAAATGTGAAAGACGATATTTAGATTCAAATTCAACATGTTCAGTTATCAGTATCAGTTTCAGTATAAGATAAGTTCAAACTCAGAATTCAATAGGTTTAGTTTTATGATAATAAAGTCAGAACCTTCACATAAGACATTACATGATAATTCCTCATTCAGTTAGCCCTGGGAAGATTCACAGGCATGCAATGCAATTCATAGATATGTTTACTCCAATTCAGAGGTACTTTGGTACCAATTCAAAGACACCTCAGTGTTACTTAGAGGCATGTAGGGCTGATTGATAGGTACTTTGGTACCAATTTAGAGGCATTGCCATGCCAATTCAAGAGGACTTATTGTATAATGGTGGCCATAGATTAGATACAACACATAAATAAAAGAAATGTTAATTCAATATAAGTTTACAACTTTTACATCTTAATTCAGTTTTCAATTATATCATATGTATGATTATCTTATTAGAAATTTAATGCCACTTACTCTAACGATAATTTTCCTATTGGTGTATGGTTGGAGATGAGATATCCGCATGTACTAATCTTCAGGAAGATCACTCAAGAAATAAGCCACATCACCAGTTTCAGGAGGTTTTCTTGGTGGAGCACCATCTACACGGTCCCAGAATTGAGATAAGATTTGTATATAGTAATATCATGGTATTACGTTTCTTTTATATAAGATGATGTAACATAATTCCCTTGCTAATAATATAATGAGAATTTCTTATACACACTATTTGTATTGGTTCATGTCTATTATTATTATAATGCATATTATGTTTGTAACACTCCTAAGTAAAACATAATAGCTTCAGCTCATGTGATTTAGAAAATTGGGGTGTTACAATATGAGACTCCCATGTCGTCCAGGCTACATGATGAACACGATGCCAGAAATAATGGCACGATAATAAAGAGTGAGGAGATGAAATGAAGAATAAGAATGATCTCCATAGGTGTTGGATGAGAGACAATCTTCCAGGGTAGGGTTATGTTGCCCTGGCATTCATCCAAGGCAACAATAGGCTGCCGACAAGGCAGTCGGGTAGAAACCTACTCGACTTTGTGAAAGGAATCATGAACTGGGAAGGAGCCGCATTAGATGGCTGGGTGAAGGACATCTCGATCCTAGCTTAAGATCCAATTATCCTAGGTAGCATCTAACCAATGGCGGCATGTTGTGAGCCACACGATATAAAACGACCGACCGTGATTTCTCTCAAACAAGGTTAGGTTCAAAAATTCATTTCTCTCAAGTTAGTTATCCAATTTTGATAGGTATGACATCAATGGAAAGGTATTTGACAATACTCTATCCTAAAAATAGTTTTAGAATATGATTTTAACGTTTGTAAATAAATATATAATGTATATTCAAATCTATATAATTTTAATATTCAATGTTTTAAAAAATAGCAAAATTCTTTCAAAATTGAGAATATTTTACCTAAGGTGTACTTTGATGTGTTTAACATGATTAAGAATTCTGATCTGTATGATTTGAAGTCTTACGTATGTTTTGATATAAACCCTAATAAGGGAATTATGGATATTTCACCCATTATTTAACCATGAAACAATATGAGATTTTTACCCAAACATTAATGTATAGTGTTCTTACTATTTTCTAAGTTTTGGTGAGGTTTCCTGACTTCATTAATTGGTATGTGATTTTTAGACCTAAGATGAGATTATATGATGTGTTTTATAGATATTGATAAGACATTATATTAAATATATGCTTAATCATTGTTAAACATAGTTTTTGGGATATTATACTTTGAACATAATGATTTTATTGTGGTTTTTAATTAGAGTTGTGTTTAGTCTAATTAAGAACCAAAATTTAGTTTAAAAGGTCAAGGTGATGGGGGTTTGATATTTGGAATTATAAGGAGGGAATATACATTTGGACTTATAGAACTTTAGTATTGTCCATGTGATTAAGTTATGGAACTAGGAATCAAGATTAACTTAAGGATATCTTCAGCATTAAAGGTAAGTGGGCCATGTCCACTGAATTTCATTATTATTATAATACTTCGGATAGCCGCCCATAGCATCAGGTGACTATTCGATCCAAAGTCTGAAGAACATACTCACTGATCTTATTTAGCCTATAAATTATAGATTAAGTTACTTTCAGACATTTAATTATTGATGTTTAGCTCATATCTAATAATAGTTTTAGTAATCAAACTTATGCATATGAAGTTATGTTGTGAGGATATCAAATTATAGATTTTTGATATTTAAGCTACTTAAAGATACTTAGTATTTATTTATTTAGTTTAGTTTACTTTATCAATATTTTAGACACATATGTAATATATCTGATATCAAAATTTAATTAAGTAATATATTAAATAAGAGTTTTAGATCATGATTTACTTAGACAACAAGAATCCAAATTTTAGATTTTAGATTACTCACACTGAGTAGTCATAAATTAGATCCACATACCTAATAAGAGCCTCATATGGAATCTTAGTTATTTAGTAACTATGATATAGATTTAGATTTAGATTTATAGTTCAGATTTAAAGTTAATTCAAAATCTAAGAGAGGATATTGAAATTGAAATTTAGAATTTAGTACATGTTCAATTATCAATATTCAGATTTAGTATAAGATAAGTTCAGATTCAAAATTTAGTAAGTTTCGATTTAAGATAATAAAATTAGAACCTTTACGTAAGATATTATTGGATAAGTCCTCATTCAGTTAGTCCGGCGACAATTCAAAGGCATGTAGTGCCAATTTAGAGTAGTGTTTACTCCAATTCAGATACACCTCAGTGTCATTTAGAGGCATGTAGTCCTGATTTAGAGGTACCGTGGTACTAATTCGTATGCTTAGTCAGGCCAATTTAGGTGGACTTATCATATAATGGTGGCCACAAATCAGATAAAACACATAAGTAAAAGACAAGTTAATTCATTATAAGCTTATAGCTTTTAGATCTTAATTCAACTTTTAGTTATAGCATATATTAGCTTATCTTATTAGAAATTCAATACCACTTACTCTAATACTAGTTTTTTTATTTGTGCATGGCTGGGGACAAGATGTTTGCAGGTACTAATCTTCAAGAAGATCATTAAAGAAAGAGGACATACCAACAGTTTCATGAGGTTTGCTTGGTGGGGAGCCATCTACAGAGTCTCATAATTGAGATAAGATTTGTATAAAGTAGTATGATGGTATTAATTTCTTTTATATATGATGCTGTAATAGAATTCCCTTGCTAAGAATATAATGAGAATCTCTTATACACACTATTTGTATTGGTTCATGTCTATTATTACTGTACTTCATATGACACTCCTAAGTAAGAAAGTAGCTTATGTTCAAATGATTTATAAAATGGGGTTGTTACAATATGGTATCATAGAAATAATGTAGATGGTCATTAGAAAAATTCTCATATTCTTAGTATAGACCAACCATTAGATGTAGAGAGACCAGAATATATATATAGGTTGATTGTTAGTGACCTTTGTTATAGAATAAATTAGACAAAGATAGTAGAATACGAACTAGAGGTCTAGTTATATCGTATTAGGGTTAGCTACATGTCAACTTTAGAAAAAACCACACCTGTAGCATGGCCTTTCTATCCCCAGTGGTGTGGTCAAGAACACATATCATATGGGATTGTTGAGGGAATGCTATGGGCATTTAATATCCTCATGATGTTTGTGTCACCCTTTTAAGTGCATGTGGTATGGGACATTTGCACTGGTGAGGCATTGAGATAAATACTATAAGATAGGCTATCTTTAGGTATATATGTGACTGGTATATATGCCACAAGACATAGTTAATTCTAAGAACCCAAGAGATATAGTTACTTGAACCCAATGACATTTTAAGTAACATAGCGTCATTATGTACCATAATTAGATGTTGTATAAGAAGCATTATAATTACATATTTTGGTAGATTTGTTTCAAGATGTAATGTGAGTAGTGACCAAGTCAACAAGTGTTTCCATAGAAGCACGTACATACATATGACATGATTATAATAAGGAATTACATTTTATGTCATTGAAAATTGTAAAACGATTATGGTAAGGTTATACACAATGCTTACAACCTCATAAGATGATATGAATCTAGAAATACTAAAGGTTACATCCTACATAAGTCAAAAGGTAGTGCTAATCCCTTTGTTTTAGTGGAATGATGATTGGAGGGGGAAGAGGTCTTCTCCTACTATACTAGATGAGACTTAGAGAATCTTGATGTCCTTAGGACCTTCACCCCAAAGAGGAATTGCAATCTCAAGTCAAATCATGATGGTTGTTAAGGAAAATACTCAAGGATAATAAAATTAATGTTGCGGGTCAAGTTTAAGCTTAAGATGTGATGATTTCTAGAGGTGATTAAAAGTCTTTGAGGTTATACATGAGGATGCTTTAAACATATAGTTTTACAAGATATGTGATAGTATGGATCAATGATTCTAGGATCACTATAACATTGGTAGATGATGTTATGGGCCAAGTTTAAGCTTAAGGTATGATGATTTCTAGAGGTGATAGAAGTCTTTGAGGTTATACATGAGGATGCTTTAAACATATAGTTATACAAGATATGTGAAAGTATGGATCAATGATTCTAGGATCACTATAATATTGGGCTTTAGATGATTTTCACATGAGATAGAGCCTAGAGAATTTGCTGGACTAAAGTTTGATCCAGTATTCATGGGGATAAGAATGATTTCATTAGGAGTGATGACTATTAGTTCCACATGTTTACTTGGACTAGAGAACCATGATAAGGTGAAGAAAGTCAATATGAATAATTTTAAGTTAATCTATGCAAGTAAGATTGACATACTTTCATGGTTATGTCCTTTCATAAAGTCGATATCTCAAGTAGAGATAGTTTATTAAGATTTCTTAGGATGATTAATATCTAAGAAATAAGTACACGATCAGATTATAAAATCTAAATGCAATATGTCATGATTATGTCCCCAAGATAAGATGCATGTACTAATATTTAAGATCATGGTAAGTCCATCAGGACAAAATACATTAAGATTCATGTTAAGATTGGATTTAAGGAGATGAATTGAGATTATGGAGTTAGACCCAAGCCCTAGTGCATGTCAACTCAAGACAATGACCCAAACACCTTGCGGCAGGCCATGAGACCCTAATACCAGAGTACAAGTCTCCATAGAAAGATACTTAAAACTAAAGAATTAATCGTAAAGAAAGATAGTCATTTATGCTTAAGATTTTCCTATATATTTCAATGTTGGTTGTACATGCTAGCTTGATAAAGATGTTAGATATAATTAGTTATCCATGAGAAGGTCATACTTTTAAGGTGCCTATGAGACTTTATGTGACATCCCCGAATTTTCTAAAACTTAATCTGATGTGTGACGTCCAAATTAAAATCCTCACCTCAGCAAGCATTCCAATTTAAACACTCACACTAGGCTAAGAAGAAGAAAATCAAGGGAGTCAGAAGGAAACAATCAGTAGCACATGCACATGAACAATAATAAAACCATACAACACTTGTTCACCATTCAACATATAATTATGAATTGTTACATCATTTGATATTACATATTGAACAACAAACTATACATATAGAAATACTACCACTAAACTACAAGATCTTAAGACAACAGGTCCACCTATACATCAGCTCGCCACACAATTCTCAACTATCTTGGTTTTTCAAGAGCATAACCACAACCTAAAAAAAAGATTACATGTGGTACACATCAACACAATACTCAAGAATATTGTACTAAGTATGCCTACGTGTCTTTTATATACCTCTCATCATATCTTGGCAATAAGATAAAACTAATACTTGGCATCATTACTGGTATTTTCTCATAATTTTAGGGCATCGTTTGATATTTATTATCCATCATATGAGCATTTCACATCTTACATGATATCTCTATTATTAATGCAACAAAAGACTGATATTATGATCGCATGTTGTTCTACTTATTTTTATGAACATTTTGGTACTTTATTTGTATTTTTCTGATCATCGGGCTAATTTCTATGAATTATACAAGATCTAGGTATTTAGTGGAATTACTGGGCAATTTACTTCTCTGTGCCAATGGGGATGTGCCACATGTCTGGTAAGCTGGGTGCTACTTCTCATCTGGACCAGCGGTCTTTAGCACTTGGACTGGGTTGAGCCAACCAGTTCTCAACTCTTGGATCGGTCCGTCTCCCTCTCTCTTTTCTCACATAATGCGGACACACGAGTCTGTTGAGACTCTGTTTCACGGGGCCACTGCCACATGGCTTGGCTCCGACGAGCAAACCCAGAAGCTTCACAGCTCCTCAATGCCTCCTAGGGCCACAATCAGATTCAGCTACCTCTTCCGGATGCCCAAGGCTACTCCTCTCCTTGGGTTCGCCTCTGGAGCTCCATGTCCATGAGCTCACCAGCCATGGCGGCCATCGCGACGCTAGGAAAGGGGAAAAAGGATCCCCGTCCTCGAATCTCGTGGATGAGGCACTAAAAAGCTTCGTCGGAGCTTCAAGGACATGAAGGGACTCTTAGATTGAGTTGTAGAGCCTTGGATCGACATCCCCAACTCCGAGCTCATCTCCTTCGAACCTTGTCCTCGGCAGCCATGGAACTCACATATACAAGGCACGAAAACACCCACACTCAACTTATCCAGACTCCTTTCTCCTTTCTGAGACGTCCCAACACCAAATCAGACTGTCACAGTGTAATTAATTGCAGAATTAATCATAAGCAGTGGAATTACTGAAAATCACTAAAAATTAAAACCATTTATAAAGAGATCCAAACGCAGGAAAACTCTTTTATCAAGAACTAATGTATTTTATTTACATCTTGGTTCATAAGTACACATCCTGTACCGTATCTTCTCGAGGATTACAAGCATCAACTGCCTTGTCAAAACTATACACAGATAGCATAAAAACCTCGAGGCATCAAGCCAAAATCTCAGATCGATTCATTAAAGTGATAACTACTAACTCTGAGGCCTGAGAGTACAGAGACGACACATAGGACTCTCTAAACAAAATATGATAGCCAGTACCTCCACCTGGACTATCACTGTTATCCTTGTTGCTACTGCTGCTGCTCTTCCCCTGCTATAGGGTTTTTGCCTTTTCTTTCGCGTCTACCTAAAAAGTTGGATCCCACGGGGATGAGACAATTGAAATTGTCCTAGCGAGAGATATAACTCTCTGCCAGAAACATTATTATTACAGTTTAATAGGATAAAACTGAGCAGAGGAATCATATATATTCAACAGCAAATAAATCAATGTCTAAACATATTAGAGTAATATTCTTATTCAAAGCATTCTAGCTATAACTTGATAAGGCAGCATATCACTTATCCAATAAGGAATTAAAGAACATGTATAACATTTATCCATCTAAGACATGATATGCAAGGTAACATCAACCAATGATTTTCGTATTCAATTCTTAAGCAAATACACTACACGGATGATTACATTTTTCAATCATACTTATGCCCTGAGGAGATGAGGTATACCTCTCATGCTCCAACCGACCATGATTATGTAAAGCATCGGTGCCATACATAGGTCAATGGAAGAGCTGGACTCCATTACCTCATATGTCTCAGTCAGTACGAGATCATATGCAGGACATCTTGTGTCTCTGCTAAATAGCTTTGCAAGGTATACTGGCATCTTCACTCTAGAGTTATAGACCGTAGCATATACTCTTTTTAGGATATGGCCCATAGCCAATGCCTGGTATTGTGGAGTTATGACCCATAGACATACTCTTATTGGGATATGGTCCATAACCATTCCTTTGCATAGGATATGGCCCACAGTCATTCCTATGAGGTGTAAGGATATTTTTGCCCATTACCCCCACATATTCAAAAATATGCATTCCAGGAATTCCCGTAGGAAAACCTGTTTCACCATCACCAACTAATGATGATGATGGATCTATGGTCAGGGCTTTACATGATAAGATTTCACTTGATTAATTAAGTGTATTACATATTCTTTTAGCATCAGACAAGTTTCCAAACATCAATTATTATGATAAAGGCTACAAAGAATGTGTAATACTTCTATCAAGTACTTTTCAAAACTTTATAAAACATTGGGATCTCAATCCCTTATCTCATCATGGACATTCTCATCACTTATCATTTCATCATCATGATTATGAATATGGGTATTCAAACCCTTAGTTCATCAAAGAACACTTGTTACCACTTATCAGGTAACTAATACCTTCAGGTCATCTGACCAAGGTAAACATGGTATTTGCTACACAAGCATCTCACATGGCTTTCAAAGATCATTTAATCTCTTGTTACCTCTTACTAGGCAACATAGCATATAATGGCTCACAAGGCCCATAAAACATTTTAAATAACACATCATAGCTCATACCTGGCTATGCTCATCATCTCATGATACCTGCATGGTTAGTACACATGATGACAGTTATATCAATTACATATCAGTACCATGCAATGTAATGGTAGATTCACTATTCCCTCATTAGGATTAGGGTTTCCCAAATCATGTCAATTAGGGATACTCATCCCATTACCCAAAATTAGGGTTACACATAACATCACTCTTGACTAGGATTTCACATCACATCACTGCATTGGGGTTTCACATGGCATTACTCTAGATTAGGGTTTCACATGTCATCACCCATGATTAGGGTTTCACATCACATCACTGCATTAGGGATTCACATGGCATTACCCTATATTAGGGTTTCACATGTCATCACCCAGGATTAGGGTTTCACATGGCATCAGAAGCATCACCCTAGATTAGGGTTTCACATGGCATCAGAAGCATCACCCTAGATTAGGGTTTCACATGGCATCAGAAGCATCACCCTAGATTAGGGTTTCACACATCATTATCTTGAATTAAGGTTCCTTATAACTTTTCCCCAATTTAGGGTTTCATGTTACTTTACCTAAATTTAGGGTTTCATGAAGCATCCTCTTGAATTAGGGTTTTTCATTATATTACCCTGAATTGGGATTTTCTCATATCATCACCCTTGATTAGGGTTACACCATTACCCTAGGTTAGGGTTACACCTAGTATTTCCCTAAATTAGGGTTATGGCTCATCAACCTTCTCGATTAGGGTTTCATGATCTCTTTATCAAGGATCATACCCTAATACATATTTTATTCATGTTGAAAGTATTGAGGCTTAACCACTACATGATCATTATACATGTATGAATTCCTCTCTCTCTCTCTCGCATCCTCTCTAGGATGTTGATTACTTCAAGATTGATTAGATTAGGTCAACCCTACATTCAAGCACATACATTTAGGGTTAGCATAATGTACTGATATATTGCTTCCATAAGCATCAATGGTTAACCACTCAAAAGGTACTAATCACTTATGTACCTTAAAGGTACAACCATTGTAATTATCTTTGATAAACATCATCAACAATCATGGGGTTTAATAGTACTTACATGGTTTGAGTCAATTAGACCTTCAAACGGTCTTGAGGTACTAGACCTTCAAACGGTCTTGAAGTATTTTGACCTTCAAACGATCTTGGTCTATACCTTCAATCGGTATTAAGACCGTTAGACCATCAAACGGTCTTGATCTCAAAAACTCTAAATGGTTTGGGACCTTTTGAATTAAAAAATTAATTAACTCCAAATGGTTTGAAACCGCATGAGCAACTCATCATTGAAATCTATTGAACATCAAACAGTTTGAGACTGTTTGCTCTCCAAATGGTCTGAAGACCGTTTGATCCCAAACAGTCTCAAGACCGTTTGGACTCAAACGGTCTCAAGACCGTTTGGTCCAAACCACCTTGAAACCGAAAGGGTCATCTAGGGTTTCCTTCAACCAATCTATTGATTTTAGGGTTTGCTTTATTGAATCATTCATCAATTGGACCATTGAAAATAGATCAAGTCATAACCCTTGGATCTCCAACCATCCATCACAGACCTTGAACTCCAAATGGTCTTGAGACCGTTTGGTCTCAAACGCTCTTGAGACTGTTTGCCCTCAAATGGTCTTGAGACCGTTTGAGCCATTCAATTTAGAAACCGGCTCAATCGATTTAGGGTTTCAACTATTCAATCCAATTAGGGTTTGTAATCAATGGATCACCCATTCTTGAATCCATTATAATTAAATAAATTTGAACCATTGGATCTTCATCATCCACATCACAAATCGACCCCAAATGGTCTTGAGACCGTTTAACCTCAAACAATCTTGAGATCGTTTGATCACCAAACGGTCTTGAGACCGTTTGGTCATCAACATTGCAAACCGTATACTCGAGATATTAATTGAGGTGTGTGCTAAGATGACATCATCATCTTCAAGCCACAAACCTTTGAAATTTGCTGTGATTCTTATGGTGATTTCATCAACTAATAGAAAGGAAATTCGGGAATGAAAAAGGAATCAACATATGAAGAGGAAATGAAATCAATAATAACATTTAAGGGTTTAAGTTATATAACCCGCCTTCAAAGTTGAATCCAAGCTTCAATATTCACGTCCTCAATGGTGAATGAAGCTTTCTCAACTGTCCAAGGTCCGTTCTCAAGTCTTTGGATGAAAAGAGTGGCTAAAGTTGAAGATTGAATGGAGAAAGAAAGAAAATAAGCATTGAATTTCGATTTCCACCATGAAATCAAGGTTGAAGATGGTTATGGAGCTTACCTACAGGTTGGGATACGTCCTCCTGTTGGTCCTAAGCTTCCTTGTGTTTGGCCAAAGCAAGGAAAGAAAGTGGAGTCAAAAAAGAGTATTTCATGTGGGTGAAAAATGGGATATATATATAAGGGAATTTCAAGAGAGAGAAAGTGTTATAAAAATCCTTTAATTCCTAAAATTGGTGCCACTTATCCCCCTCACTTTCTTGCATACGAAGCCATCATTCTTGCCTTAAAAAACCTCTCATTTATCCTTGAATTAAAAGAAACCACTTTAAGCACCGTAATCATTATAATACTATTATCCATTTTTAGTGGACAATTCTTTTTAATTAACAAATGCAAATGGATTTCTTCACCTAATTAAGATATTTCGGTGCCATTTCAAGGCACAAGGATGTCCAAACTTATAAAAATTCAACCATCACACTTTTGGTTGAAGGGCACTTCCATTAATATATTTATTTTTGCATTAAATTGAATTAGGGTTTCAATTATGCTTAAATCTTGATTATTTTAATATCAAGATTCTCTCTCCTCCAAAGAGATTCAAATGAGACGCCCCTCTAGTTTTCTTGTCTATAATTGATACCAAGAAGCATTAGGGACTCTATAAAAGTGGTATTTTGCATATTGAACCCTAGGTTTTGGGTAAATTGCACATTACACCAAAACTAGGTTTTAATGCACAAACATTTCTCAACAAGCTCTTTCTTGGTGCTCAGGCTACCAGAAGCCATACCTCTACATCATTCTCATTCTTATGATGCTTCAACACTTGAGGAACATTTTACCATGTAACATTTGCAAGTTAACCCCTCAACTTGGGTAATTGCACATTAGTCCAAAACAAGCAAAACATTGTTTTCAACATTATTCAAAAAGGACTAAAATTGAAACATAAGGTCCTCTTGAGCCTTAATTACTTTTCAAAAGATAAGAGCAAGCATATAATTATCTTTCTTAAACAAAACATCTGAGGTTAGAGCATAACCCAGGTCAGAGATGTTACAAATTATCCACCCCTAACAGGGATTTCGTCCCCAAAATCATCAAGAGAAAAGAGAACGGTACTACCTCCTCATCTCTTCCTCTAGATTCCACGTAGCTTCTTAAATGCCACGATGATGCCAAAGAACTTTCATAAGACATATGTCTTTCCTTTTTAGCTTTTTAATTCTTTTATCGAGGATCATCATAGGTCCTTTGACATATGATAAATCATCATTTAGTTCTACCTCCACAGGTTGCAAAACTAACTCTGTGTTAGGATGACACTTTCTCAGCATGGAGATATGGAACATTGGATGCAACTTATGCAGCTCAGGTGGCAACTCTAGCTTATAGGCTACCTTTCCAATCCGTTCAATGATTGGATAAGGCCCCATAAATCTAGGAGATAACTTTCCCTTCTTTCCAAATCTAAGGACACCTTTCCAAGGTGAGACCTTGAGATATACTCTGTCTCCAACTTGGAATTCTAAGGGCATTTTCCGTTTGTCGGCGTACGACTTTTGTCTATCCTGTGCAGTCTTTAATTGTTGTTGTATTACTTTAATCTTCTCAGTTGTCTGCTACACTAGCTTAGGACCCAAAAGTTGATACTCTCCTATTTCATACCAACATAAAGGAGATCTACAACGTCTACCATATAATGCTTCATATGGTGCCATATCAATACTGCACTGATAGCTATTATTGTAAGCAAATTCTATCAAGCTCAGGTGTAGATCCCAACTTCCTACAAACTGAAGGACACATGCCCTAAGCAAATCCTCCAAGGTTTGTATGGTCCTATCAGATTGTCCATCTGTCTGTGGGTGAAAGGCAGTACTAAACCTTAACTGCGTACCCAATGCTTTATGTAGTCATTCCCAAAAATGACTCGTGAACTGGGGACCTCTATCAAAAACAATAGTAGCTGGAACCCCGTGCAACTACACTATCTCATCTATATATATCTTTGCAAGTTTCTCAGTAGTGTAGGGTGTTTTGACAGGAAGGAAATGCATTGTCTTAGTCAACCTATCAACTATCACCCATATGGAATCATGACCTTTGGTTGTTCTAGGCAAACCAACCACAAATTCCATGGTCACATGATCCCACTTCCACTGCGGTATAGGCAAAGGTTGCATTGTTCCTGCGGGCTTCTGATGTTCAGCTTTAACCTACTGACACACTGGACACCGCATAAAAAACTCAGCTACATCCTTCTTCAATCCTGGCCACCAATACATATCCCTCAACTTACGATACATTTTGGTGCTCCCTGGATGCATTGCATACATCGAAGAATGAGCTTCCTCCAAGACTAACTTCCTTAAGTCATTAACATCAGGTACTACCATCCTACCATGGTAACCGACTACATGATCCTCTGACTCATGAAAGCCATCCCGTTTCTCACTACCATACTCTGACCTAATCTGCTGAACCACAACATCAACTTGTTGTGCTTCTTTAATCTACTGTTTCAGAGTAGGTTTTATGTGCATCTCAGCTAACAGCCCGACTAACAACGATACCTTAAGATGTATATTATTTTGCCTTAAGGAGATAAGCATATCTCTTTTAAAGCACACTAAGGAGTTCAACTGTGCTTTATCTAAGGCTGGTGATGATGATTTCCTACTTAGTGCATTAACCACTACATTAGCCTTCCCTGGATGATAATCAATTGTACAATCGTAGTCCTTGATTAACTCCATCCAGCGGCGTTGTCTCATATTCAACTCATGTTGTGAGAAGATATATTTTAGATTCTTATGGTCTGTGAAAATTTGGAATGTTTCTCCATAGAGATAGTGTCTCCAGATTTTCAAAGCATGGACCATAGCAGCTAGCTCTATATCATGTGTCAGATAATTCTCCTCATGTTTCTTAAGTTGTCGAGAAGCAAATGAAATCACTTGATTATCTTGCATCAACACACATCCTAGACCATTCTTAGATGCATCACAGAAAACTATGTACCCCTTCCCTTGCTCAGGTAACACCAGCACAGGTGCACTTATTAACCTTTCTTTCAACAGCTGGAAAGAATGTTGACACTTGTCATTCCAGACAAAAGGAACCTCCTTCCTAGTCAACTTGGTTAGGGGTAAAGCTATAGAACTAAAGTTCTTAATGAACCTCCTGTAATATCCCGCCAAACCTAGGAAACTACGTATCTCCATCGGTGTCTTTGGCTGTTCCCATTGTAGGACAGATTCTACCTTCTTAGGATCAACACAGATACCTGAGGCAGATATTACGTGTCCTAGAAAAGAAACTTCTGGTAACTAGAACTCACATTTTCTAAACTTAGCATATAGCTTATGCTCTCTTAGCAAAGTTAAAGCCTGACGGAGGTGCTGCTCATGCTGTTGAGCATCTCTACTATATACCAAGATGTCATCTATAAAGACTACTATGAACTGATCAAGAAAAGGTCGAAAGATTCTATTCGTGAGTTCCATGAATGCAACTGGTGCATTAGTTTGTCCAAATGACATAACTATGAACTCATAGTGAACATACCATGTCCTAAAGGCAGACTTAGGTATGTCACTCTCCTTGATACACAACTGATGATATCTCGACCTCAGATCTATCTTAGAGAAGATAGTTGCACCACGCAACTGATCAAACAGGTCATCGATCCTTGGTAGAGGATACTTATTCTTTATGGTTACTTTATTCAACTGTTTGTAATCAATGCATAACCGCATCAATCCATCCTTTTTCTTAACAAAGAGAACTGGAGCACCCCATGGTGAAGTAATCGGTCGGATAAAACCTTTCTTAAACAACTCATGCAGCTGTTTCTTGAGCTCTGCCATCTCAGCAAGTGCCATTCTATATGGAGTTTGTGCTATTGTTTGCGTGCCCGTGATTAAATTAATCTCAAAATCAATCTCTCGGGGTGGAGGAACACCTAGAAGTTCCTCAGGAAACACATCTTCAAACTCCCTAACTATCAGAACTTCAGAAAGATTAGAACTCTCCATTGTAGTGTCTACCACATGTGCCAAGAATGCAAAGCATCCTTGTCTCATCAGCTTCTCAACAACCATAGCCGACACTAGACAGGTTGGAAGAATCTTTCTATCTCCCTGAAAGATCCATGTATCACCGTCATCTGCAAACACAGCTTGCTTGGAATTACAATCCAAGACAACCTTATAATTTTCTAGGGTGTCCATCCCAAGAATTATATCAAATCCGTGCATCTCAAGTGGTATAAGATCCACCTGAATGCGATGTTCAGAAAAGGAAATAATGCAGGGAGAACACACCTCCCGCAGCACTATAGATCCCAACAAAGGGGTTTCTAACAACAGATTATTTGCTCTATGACTAACAATCATATTGCAGTCAAGTATCACTTCTCTAGTGACAAAGGAATGTGTAGCACCCAGATCAATCAAAATAGATACGAAGCAGGATGAAGACATATCAGAATGAAATAGTTCCATCTGACATGTCACAACTAGAGGGTTGACTGCTGCTTCGGGTTGATTCATCACATAGAATCTCGCCGTTGCTTGCTGTTGACCCTGTGCTCGGTTGTTGGGTGCTAAAGAACCAGCTTGGGACGCTTGTCCACGTCCTCTAGGTCCACTCAAAATCTGTTTCCTCTGATGACCTTGTTGACTCTGCCTCGGTGGTTGGGTTACCATTGTGTTCCCAACTAGACAATCCCTTACTAGATGTCCTACCTATCTGCACTGGTGACAAGTTCTATTCTCTTGATATGGTCTAAAAGGTCCAGTTGCTGACATTGATGCTTTACTGGGGGCTCTATTTGGAGGAAAACTACGTCCCCTACCCCTACTTGACGTCCATTGCATCTGGGTATTGAATCTTGGTGGTGCTGTTGGTGCAGAAAATCTCAGTTTCTTGAAACTTTCGAACCTCTGTCCTTGAAATTGAGTAAACACCTTCTTACTCTTAGTATGACACTTCTCAATCGCCGACCTTTCAATTCATCTCACAGATTCCACAAAGGTGGCAAACCTCTCCCTGTTCTCTAAAGTAGACACAAGAGTGGTCAATTCAGCATTCAGTCCCTTCTCAAAATGCCAAATTCTTTCTTCATCAGTAGCTGTCATATGCGGATAGAACCGCAAAAGCTCCATGAACTTATCTACATACTCGCTAATGTTCATTGGTCCTTGCCTTAACCTCTCAAACTGAGAGATCTTCTCATCTAGAAACGTCTTGGGGAAGTATCTATTGACGAATTCTCGTCGGAATTCTTCCCATCCGATCTCAACACCTGGCCTCTTGCCCTCTTCTATTGTCTACCAGTGGCCAGCACTCCCTTTCAGAAGGTACACTGCATGCCTCACCTTCTCTACTTTAGGGATATTGAGGATTCTAAAGGCCTTCTCCAACTCAGTCAGCCACATGTCTGCATCTACTGGGTCAGCTGTACTAGCATAATCTATGGCTCCAACTCGGCGAAGTCATTTGAAAGTCTTTCCGACTCCCTATCCTTCATTATGGGATGGTGCCCTAGGTGTAGTTGGTGGCATCCTATCCGCCATATGCGTCATGGTTTCCATGAACTACCCAAACAGATCATGGAAGGCTGGGTTTTCTAATGCAGCTTGGCTAAGCTGGGGATGTTCAGGTTCTAGTTCTTCCCTATCCTGATCCCTTGCACCTCTTCTTGGTGCAGCAATGCTTCTCTCAGCAGCATATTCTTCGTGTGATCCAAACATCTTTAAGTTTTTCTTCTCCTCCTATATGAGCAGAAGACACTATCAGATAACTGGAAGACACTAGAACAGACTCAACAACCTTGATCCTATGTCTCTGTAGACTCAGCTAACCTAGAGCTTTGATACCACTAAACTAAGATGACCCAACACCAAATCAGACTGTCACAGTGTAATTACTTATGGAATTAATCATAAGCAGCGGAATTACTGAAAATCACTAAAAATTAAAACCATTTAGAAAGAGAACCAAACGTAGGAAAACTCTTTTATCAAGAACCAATGTATTTTATTTACATCCTGGTTCATAAGTACACATCCTATACCGTCTCTTTTCGAGGATTACAAGCATCAACTGCCTTGTCAAAACTATATAAAGATAGCATAAAAACCTCTAGGCATCAAGCCAATATCTCATATCGATTCATTAAAGTGCTAACTACTAACTCCAAGGACCTGAGAGTACAGAGACGACACGTAGGACTCTCTAAACAAAATATGACAGCTAGTGCCTCCACCTAGACTATCACTGCTGTCCTTGTTGCTGCTGCTGCTGCTCTTCCACTACTATAGGGTTTTTGCCTTTTCTTCCGCGTCTACCTAAAAAGTTGGATCCCACGGGGGTGAGACAATTGAAATTGTCCCAGTGAGAGATATAACTCTCTGCCAAAAACATTATTATTGTAGTTTAATAAGATAAAACTGAGCAGAGGAATCATATATATTCAACAACAGATAAATCAATGTCTAAACATATTGGAGTAATATTCTTATTCAAAGCATTCCAGCTATAACTTGATAAGCCAACATGTCACTTATCCAATAAGGAATTAAAGAACATGTATAACATTTATCCATCTAAGACATGCTATGCAAGGTAATATCAACCAATGATTTTTGTATTCAATTCTTAAGCAAATACACTACACAGCTGATTACATTTTTCAATCATACTTATGCCCTGAGGAGATGAGGTATGCCTCTCATGCTCCAACTGACCATGATTATGTAAAGCATCGGTACCATACATAGGTCAATGGAAGAGCCGGACTCCATTACCTCATATGTCTCAGTCAGTACGAGATCATATGCAGGACATCTTGTGTCTCTGCTAAATAGCTTTCCAGGGTATAATGGCATCTTCACTATAGAGTTATAGCCCATAGCATATACTCTTTTCTGGATATGGCCCATAGACAATGCCTGGTATTGTGGAGTTATGACCCATAGCCATACTCTTATTGGGATATGGCCCATAACCATTCCTATGCATAGGATATGGCCCACATTCATTCCTAAGAGGCGTAAGGATATTTTCACCCATTACCCCCACATATTCAAAAATATGCATTCCATGTATTCCCATAGGAAAACCCGTTTCACCATCACCAACTACTGACGATGATGGATCAATGGTCAGGGCTTTACATGATAATATTTCACTTGATTAATTAAGTGTATTACATATTCTTTTAGCATCAGACAAGTTTCCAAACATCAATTATTATGATAAAGGCTACAAAGAATGTGTAATACTTCTATCAAGTGAAAAACCACTAGAGGGGGTTGAATAGGGTTTTAAAGTTTTTTTACCAATTATTTAACTCAAACAACCACAAATGAAAAAGTAAGAAGGAGACAAGGGATTTAGAGTGGTTCCTACCTTAGAAAATACTAAGGCAGTCAGTCCACTACCCGGTTTCTTACCCAACCGGGATTTTGAAAGTATTAATTTTATTACCTTCACAAGGAATTACACAAAATACAATACTTTCTTACACCCCTTTGAACAGCCTTCACTTTGAAGTAGATGCACCAACTCGAGGTAGCCTTCTTGAAGTAACTCCAAGCTCCCCCTTGAAGTAGCCTTCCTCTTAGAAGTAACCTCCTGTTGCACCAGCCTTCTTGAAGTAGTTCAAAGTCTCCTTCTTCACCAATAAGATCACGACCCTCTCCAATCTGCAGCCTCCAACCTAGGAGTAGCAAGGAGAGTACAAGCAATGAAAGTGAACAAGAAAGGAAAATGGAAATTACAACTTATCCTTTGAAGCACAAGGCTTGATTTGCCTATATCAAGCATGTAGATCTCCTAACCAATGTATATGGAAGTTTGATTGCTATGGATAGGAGATACTAGCCTATAGGACACGAATTTAGAGCAAGATGAAGAGTAGCCAATTGCAAGTATTACTCAATTGATCAAAAACAGGTTGCTAATGCAAGTGTATGCTCAAAGATTGCTCAAGTGTAGAATAAGTGAGTTTAGGTGTCCTAAGGCATGTCCTATTTATAGGAATGACCTACAAGTGCTTAAGGACGTTCTAGACACTTTCTAGGGGTTTCTAAGTGCTTAACTAGCCGTTAGTTATAAGTTGGTTGTATTAGCAACAACTAGTTAATTAATTTTGCAGTTGCTGTCAGAGTCCATCTCGGTCGAGAAATTGTCGACTGAGATACCTACTCGGTCGAGGTTTTGTCGACCGGCAGGCTCTCTGGATCAAGTGTTTGCAGCGTTCATCTCCAACTGCCAACTACCTTGTCAGTTGTGTCTAACGGCTACCTGGGTCTTTCTCGGTCGAGAAGGTTGTCGACTGAGAGTGTCTCGGTCGAGGATTTTGTCGACCGAGATTGACCCTGTTTCAATTTAAGTACTAAGTGTGTATGTAAGTGTGCATATGTGACACTATCAAAGGGGGTGACCTATCTAAGTGTAGTGATTGACTAGGGAAGATCTAACGCTTGATTTACATGAATTCTAAGTACTTGTACATTATATATTTGTACAAGTTTACAATTGATTACATTTCATGAAATTTACAAGCATTCAAGCATATAGATTCCCTAGTACCTTGTCATCCACCTCATTCCTGCAACACTCAAGTAGCACGTTAGATCAACAAGAATGAAATGTTTGTCATTATCAAAACAAATGGATTTTACTGATGTCCATTTAGCCAACAATCTCCCCCTTTTTGAAAATGACAAACATTTCCAAAATATAAATTAAGAAAATATAAAACATGTGAGTTTCATACCTAAAGATTACCTTTGTGAATTGCTTCTCTTGTTTATAAAATGTGTACTTATTATTCCCCATGAATTATAGAACATGAAATCCAATTCTTTAGGGAATATAGCAACTTTCAATGTAAAGCCAAGAGTTTATGAAACTCATTGATTTGAGTTTTGCACAATTACTAAGTTTTAAGATTTATTTTTATTTCTCCCCCTTTGTCATTTCAAAAATATATCTGTGAAAAACAAGAAAACTCCCCCTTAATTAGATGTCCCATCAAATCCAATGAAAAAGATGTCCATTTAAAAACAAAAAATGATGCAAATAAGAACATTTTTAAGAAGCACAAATATCAAAGAAAACATCTTCTAAAGGAGTGATAAGCAGTTGCTTCCTTATTTTGTTGAATTGGTCTAGTGGAAGTGGTTTTGTAAAAATATCAGCCAATTGATCTTCCGTATCAACATGATGAAGAGAAACATGATTCTTAGAGATATGATCCCTTAAAAAGTGATGAAGGATTTCAATATGTTTAGCTCGGCTGTGTAAAATAGGATTGTGTGCTAAGTTTATAGCACTTGTGTTGTCACAAAAGATAGGCGTAGATGAAAGAGTAAAACCATAATCGTTTAACACTTGTTGCATATAAAGCACTTGAGCACAACAAGATCCGGCTGCCTTATATTCAGCTTCAGTTGTAGAGAGGGCAACCATGTTTTTTTTCTTGCTAAACCAAGATACTAAAGCTTTTCCTAACAAGAAACAACCACCACTAGTGCTCTTGCGGTCAAGTCGACAACCAGCATAATCAACATCAGTATAAGCTTTAAAATCCAAGGATTGTCCTTTTGGGTACCATAAGCCAAAACATGTGGTGCCGGCTAAGTATCGAAGAATCCGTTTAACTGCTTGAAAATGAGAGTGCATGGGTTGTGATTGAAATCGAACACAAAGACCAACGGAAAACATGATGTCTGGTCTAGAAGCGGTTAAGTAAAGCAAACTACCAATTATGGCTCTATATAAGGAATCATCAATAGGTTCCCCATTTTCATCCTTATCAATTTTAATAGAGGTAGCCATAGGAGTAGTAGCATGTTTGCACTGATCCATCCCAAAATGTTTTAAGAGTTCTTTAGTATACTTTTCTTTGCTTAGAAAAATCCCGGCAGGCGTTTGTTTAATTTGGAAACCTAGAAAGAAAGTTAGTTCACCCATGAGGCTCATTTCAAATTCTTTTTGCATAATGTCACTGAATTGTGTACATAATGATTCATTTGAAGCTCCAAAAATAATATCATCAACATATATTTGAACAACTAGAAAATTAGATGTATATGTTTTGAAAAATAAAGTAGAATCTGAATTTCCAATAGAAAAACCATTATCAAAAAGATATGTCTTGAGCCTTTCATACCAGTTCCTAGGTGCTTGTTTTAAACCATAAAGTGCTTTCTTAAGTTTATAAACATAGTCACCTTTTTTCGGTATTTCAAAACCAGGTGGTTGGGCAACATACACTTCTTCTTGAATTATTCAGTTTAGAAATGCACTTTTTACATCCATTTGGCAGAGTTTGATGTTTTTATGTGCAGCAATAGCTAGTAACATTCTAATAGCTTCAAGTTTTGCTACTGGTGCATACGTTTCATCAAAGTCTATTCCTTCTTGTTGATTATATCCTTGTGCTACTAACCGAGCTTTATTCCTTATTACTTCCCCTGCCTCATTTAGCTTATTCCTAAAAACCCATTTAGTTCCAATGATGTTTTATTTAGCATGTCCTAACTTTTTATGCCATAGTTGGAAAGTATTTTCATTTGCAAGTAAGCATTTTCCTACTACAGATTTCATAGAGTTAGGTCTAAGAATATAAAGGTTTCCAACTCGTTTTCCTTCATAAACAACATTTGTAGTGTTTTCTATTAATAACTTGCAGCAATTTTTGTTAAATAAAACATCATATCCACTATTGCATAATTGACTAACACTTATTAAATTATGGTGCAAACCATCAACGAGTAAAACATTCTTTATTTCGAGGTTTGTACCAATGTTACCTATTCCAACAATTTTACCTTTACCATTATCTCCAAAGGTGACTGTTCCACTCTTCTTTTCTTCAAAAGTTTGAAACGCATCCTTGTTTCCGGTCATGTGTTTGGAACATCCACTGTCGACCACCCAATCCTGCATTAAAATGTAGGTTTTGGTACCCATGTGATGGTCCGGTATGGTTAGAAGCATTTAATTACAGACTGAATAAAAAATCTGACTCAGAACTTCAGTCAGTCGACAAACGTTCGACTGACACCTCTCTCGGTCGATCAATCGTCGATCGAAAAAGTTTCTGTTTTACTCAGGTTGTTGCTGTAGATTTTAATTTGTTACAGGCATCTGGTCGGTCGACAAAAGTTCGACCGATTATAATGTCGGTCGACAATACTTCGACCAAATGAGTTTCTATTTCATTACAGCAGTTCAGAAAATTACCATAATGCATGAGACCTTTTATTTAGTTGAGATAAGACAATATAATTTGCAAAAATGAGCATTGGATCATATCTCAACTGAATTTCATTCAAATCTACTAGGTTTGGGGTTTTGGGACCCAAACTAAGTCGGAATCCTTGGTCTTATAAGGGCATGAAAATGAATAATGTCCAAGACGTAGACAAAAATGGCAATTAATAGAATCAACTTCATTTCTCTTTCTAGGAATTGTGTTCTTAGGTACAAACATAGTCTGAGTCTTGGATACTTTAGTTCTTTTGGGTTGATTTTTCTTGGAAGCATATCCTAAACCTCTTCTTCCATTGAAACTAGAGGAAATTTTCAGAATGTTATTAAGGATGTCTTTTCCTCTTAAGTCATTTAGGTTTCTTTGTAGCTTAGCAATGTCATCCATCTTCTTGTGTAAATATTTTCTTGCTTGATCTAATTCAGATAATAGGGAGTCTCTTTCTTTTACAACATTGTCATAGTCTAGATGGTTACATAGAATTGGTTGAGTCTGAAAATCATTTAGTTTAGCTAACATATTTGTCTTTTCTTGAGAAAGAAGATCAACATTTGTTTCTAGAGTAAGTAACTTTCTAGTGAAGTCATTTAAAGATGTTTTTAAAGACAAATTCTCAAGATCAATGTTGTTCTTTTCAGAAGAGAGATCATTTAATTTAGCATATAACTCATCATTTGTTTTGGTAACCTTCTTTAGTTTCTTTTTGCAATCAACATACTTATCATGAGTTTCTTGCAGACTAGTAATTAACTCTTCTTTAGGAAGATCAAGAAGGCTTACCTCTTGAGAGTCTTCATCATCTTCTCTTGCCATTAGACATTCCACCTTTTCTTCTCCACTTTCACTCTCACTTGACTCGTCCCATGCAACTTTATAAGATTTTTCTCCCTTCTTTTTGTGTGAGCTTTTCTTTCCTTTCTTTGCTTTAGGGCATTCATTTTTGAGATGTCCTTTCTTTCCACACTCAAAACACCTAGGAGGAGATGAAGAAGAACTAGAATTTTTGTTAGATCTAAATCTTTTATATTTCTTACCATTGACAATCAAGGCTTCTTCTCCTTCTTCTTCACTTGACTCATCACTTTTCGGTGTAATGATTTTTGAAGCTTTTAGAGCCACATCTTTCTTTTTCCCTTGTTGTAGTTCACGTTCTCTTCTTTCTTCTTCTTCTAGGGTTGCTTCATGAGCTTCTAGGTTGCCAATGAGTTGTTCCATCCTCAGTCGGGTGAGGTCATTTGCTTCTTCAATGGCCGTTACTTTGGGCTTGTATTTGGGAGGAAGTGATCTAAGGATCTTTGACACCTGATCTTCCTCACTAATAACTTTACCTAAAGCATTCAAACCATTTACAATAGAAGAGAATTTTGCATACATATCACTAATAGATTCATTCGGATCCATACGGAACTGTTCCAACTTTTGTTTAAGCATTCCAATTTTAGAATTATTAACTTGAACAGTCCCTTCATAAGTTATGGAAAGTCTATGCCAAATTTCATAGGCTGTTTCACAATTTGATATCCTATTAAATTCTCCTACTGAAATTGAACAATAGAGAATACTTACATCCTTTGCATTCATTTGAGCCGACTTTACCGTATTGGTGTCCCAAGCTGCATATTCCACTTGAGGAAGCTCATAGGGGGTTGACACCATCCTCCATAGATCCCAACTAATCCCTTGGAAATAAAATTGCATTATTCTTTTCCAGTAGGTGTAGTTAGTTCCATCGAATGCCGGAGGTCTAGCCACAAGTGTCCCTTCAAGGTTGAGGTTGTTGAGCAACCCGTCACCCATTCTTCAAGACTTGGTTAGGGTTCCTTGAAGCCCGCTATGATACCAATTGAAAAACCACTAGAGGGGGGTGAATAGGGTTTTTAAGTTAATTTAACAATTATTTAACTCAAACAATCACAAATGAAAAAGTAAGAAGGAGACAAGGGATTTAGAGTGGTTCCTACCTTAGCAAATATTAAGGCAGTCAGTCCACTACCCGGTTGCTTACCCAACCGGGATTTTGAAAGTATTAATTTTATTACCTTCACAAGGAATTACACAAAATACAATACTTTCTTACACCCCTTTGAACAGCCTTCACTTTGAAGTAGATGCACCAACTTGAGGTAGCCTTCTTGAAGTAACTCCAAGCTCCCCCTTGAAGTAGCCTTCCTCTTAGAAGTAACCTCCCATTGCACCAGCCTTCTTGAAGTAGTTCAAAGTCTCCTTCTTCACCAAGAAGATCACGACCCTCTCCAATCCGCAACCTCCAACCTAGGAGTAGCAAGGAGAATACAAGCAATGAAAGTGAACAAGAAAGGAAAATGGAAATTACAACTTATCCTTTGAAGCACAAGGCTTGATTTGCCTATATCAAGCGTGTAGATCTCCTAACCAATGTATATGGAAGTGTGATTGCTATGGATAGGAGATACTAGCCTATAGGACACGAATTTAGAGCAAGGTGAAGAGTAGCCAATTGCAAGTATTGCTCAATTGCTCAAAAATAGGTTGCTAATGCAAGTGTATGCTCAAAGATTTCTCAAGTGTAGAATAAGTGAGTTTAGGTGTCCTAAGGCATGTCCTATTTATAGGAATGACCTACAAGTGCTTAAAGACGTTCTAGACACTTTCTAGGGGTTTCTAAGTGCTTAACTAGCCGTTAGGTATAAGTTAGTTGTATTAGCAACGACTAGTTAATTAATTCTGCAGTTGCTGTCAGAGTCCATCTCGATCGAGAAATTGTCGACCGAGATACCTACTCGGTCGAGGTTTTGTCGAACAACATGCTCTCTGGATCAAGTGTTTGCAACGTTCATCTCCAACTGCCAACTACCTTGTCAGCTGTGTCTAATGGCTACCTGGGTCTTTCTCGGTCGAGCAGCTTATTGACCGAGAGTGTCTCGGTCGAGGATTTTGTCGACTGAGATTGACCCTGTTTCAATGTTTCAATTTAAGTACTAAGTGTGTATGTAAGTGTGCATATGTGACACTATCAAAGGGGATGACCTATCTAAGTGTAGTGATTGACTAGGGAAGATCTAACGCTTGGTTTACATGAATTCTAAGTACTTGTACATTATATATTTGTACAAGTTTACAATTGATTACATTTCATGAAATTTACAAGCATTCAAGCATATAGATTCCCTAGTACTTTGTCATCCACCTCATTCCTGCAACACTCAAGTAGCATGTTAGATCAACAAGAATGAAATGTTTGTCATTATCAAAACAAAGGGATTTTACTGATGTCCATTAAGCCAAGATCAAGTACTTTTCAAAACTTTATAAAACATTGGGATCTCAATCCCTTATCTCATCATGGAAATTCTCATCACTTATCATTTCATCGTCATGATTATGAAATATAGGTATTGAAACCCTCTGTTCATCAAAGAACACTTTTTTACCACTTATCAGGTAATTAATACCTTCAGGTCATCTGGCCAAGGTAAACATGGTATTTGCTACACAAGCATCTCACATGGCTTTCAAAGCTCATTTAATCTCTTATTACCTCTTACTAGGCAACATAGCATATAATGGCTCACAAGGCCCATAAAACATTTTAAATAACACATCATAGCTCATACCAGGCTATGCTCATAATCTCATGATACCTGCATGGTTAGTACACATGATGACAATTATATCAATTACATATAAGTACCATGCAATGTAATGGTAGCATCACTATTCCCTCATTACGATTAGGGTTTCCCAAATCATGTCAATTAGGGATACTCATCCCATTACCCAAAATTAGGGTTACACATAACATCACCCTTGACTAGGATTTCACATCACATCACTGCATTAGGGTTTCACATGGCATTACCCTAGATTAGGGTTTCACATGTCATCACCCATGATTAGGGTTTCACATGTCATCACCCATGATTAGGGTTTCACATCACATCACTGCATTAGGGATTCACATGGCATTACCCTAGATTAGGGTTCCACATGTCATCACCCATGATTAGGGTTTCACATGGCATCAGAAGCATCACCCAAGATTAGGGTTTCACGTGGCATCAGAAGCATCACCCTAGATTGGGGTTTCACATGGCATCAGAAGCAGCACCCTAGATTAGGGTTTCACACATCATTATCTTGAATTAAGGTTCCTTATAACTTTTCCCCAATTTAGGGTTTCATGTTACTTTACCTGAGATTAGGGTTTCATGAAGCATCCTCTTGAATTAGGGTTTTTCATTATATTACCCTAAATTGGGATTTTCTCATATCATCACCCTTGATTAGGGCTACACCTAGTATTGCCTTAAATTAGGGTTATGGCTCATCAACCTTCTCGATTAGGGTTTCATGATCTCTTTATCAAGGATCATAACCTACTATATATTTTATTCATGTTGAAAGTATTGAGGCTTAACCACTAAATGATCATTATACATGTATGAATTCCTCTCTCTCTCTCTCATCCTCTCTAGGATGTTGATTACTTCAAGCTTGATTAGATTAGATCAACCCTTCATTCAAGCACATACATTTAGGGTTAGCATAATGTACTGAGATATTGCTTCCATAAGCATCAATGGTTAACCACTCAAAAGATACTAATCACTTAAGTACCTTAAAGGTACAAACATTTTAATAATATTTGATAAGCATCATCAACAATCATGGGGTTTAATAGTACTTACATGGTTTTAGTCAATTAGACCTTCAAACGGTCTTGAGGTACTAGACCTTCAAACGGTCTTGAGGTACTAGACCTTCAAATGGTCTTGAAGTATTTTGACCTTCACACGGTCTTGGTCTATACCTTCAATCGGTCTTAAGACCGTTAGACCATCAAATGGTCTTGATCTCAAAAACTCTAAACGGTTTGAGACCGTTTGAATTAAAAAAATTAATTAATTCCAAATAGTTTGAAACCACATGAGCAACTCATCATTGAAACCGATTGAACATCAAACGGTTTGAGACTATTTGCTCTCCAAACGGTCTGAAGACCGTATGATCCCAAACAGTCTCAAGACCGTGAAGACCATTTGATCCTAAACAGTCTCAAGACCGTTTGGTCCAAACCACCTTGAAACCAAAAGGGTCATCTAGGGTTTCCTTCAATCAATCAATTGATTTTAGGGTTTGCTTTATTGAATCATTCATCAATTGGACCATTGAAAATAGATCAAATCATAATCCTTGGATCTCCAACCATCCATCACAGCCCTTGACCTCCAAACGGTCTTGAGACCATTTGGTCTCAAACAGTCTTGAGATCGTTTGCCCTCAAACGGTCTTGAGACCGTTTGAGCCATTCAACTTAGAAATCAGCTCAATCGATTTGGGGTTTCAACTATTCAATCCAATTAGGGTTTGTAATCAATGGATCACCCATTCTTGAATCCATTATAATTAGATCAATTTGAACCATTGGATCTTCATTATCCACATTAGCAATTGACCCCAAACGGTCTTGAGACCGTTTAACCTCAAACGGTCTTGAGACCGTTTGGTCATCAACATTGCAAACCGTTTACTCAAGATATTAATTGAGGTGTGTGCTAAGATGACATCATCATCTTCAAGCCACAAACCTTCGAAATTTGTTGTGATTCTTATGGTGATTTCATCAACTAATAGAAAGGAAATTCGGGAATGAAAAAGGAATCAACATATGAAGTGGAAATGAAATCAATAATAACATTTAAGGGTTCAAGTTATATAACCTGACTTCAAAGTTGAATCCAAGCTTCACGTCCCCAATGGTGAATGAAGCTTTCTCAACTGTCCAAGGTCCGTTCTAAAGTCTTTGTATGAAAAGAATGGCTAAAGTTGAAGAATATTGAATGGAGAAAGAAAGAAAATAAGCATTGAATTTCGATTTCCACCATGAAATCAAGCTTGAAGATGGTTATGGAGCTTACCTACAGGTTGGGGTACGTCCTACTATTTCTCCTAAGCTTCCTTATGTTCGGCCAAAGAAAGGAAAGAAAGTGGAGTCGAAAAAGAGTCTTTCATGTGGGTGAAACATGGGATATATATAAGGGAATTTCAAGAGAGAGAAAGTGTTATAAAAATCCTTTAATTCCAAAAATTGGTGCCACTTATCCCCCTCACTTCCTTGCATACGAAGCCATCATCCTTGCCTTCAAAAACCTCTCATTTATCCTTGAATTAAAAACAACCACTTTAAGCACCTTAATCATTATAATACTATTATCCATTTTTAGAGGACAATTCTTTTTAATTAACAAATGCAAGTGGATTTCTTCACCTACTTAAGATATTTCGTTGCCATTGCAAGGCACAAGGACGTAAACACTTATACAAATTCAACCATCACACTTTTGGTTGAAGGGCACTTCCATTAATATATTTATTTTTGCATTAAATTTAATTAGGGTTTCAATTATGCTTAAATCTTGATTATTTGAATATCAAGATTCTCTCTCCTCCAAAGAGATTCAAATGAGACACTCCTCTGATTTTCTTGTCTCTAATTGATACCAAGAAACATTAGGGACTCTCTAAAAATGGTATTTTGAATATTGAACCCTAGGTTTTGGGTAAATTGCACAATACACCAAAACTAGGTTTTAATGCACAAACATTGCTCAACAAGCTCTTTCTTGGTGCTCAGGCTACCACAAGCCATACCTCTGCATCATTCTCATTTTTACGATGTTTCAATACTTGAGTAACATTTTACCATGTAACATTTTCAAGTTAACCCCTCAACTTGGGTAATTGCACATTAGTCCAAGACAAGCAAAACATTGTTTTCAACATTATTCAAAAAGGACTAAAATTGAAACATAAGCTCCTCTTGAGCCTTAATTACTTTTTAAAAGATAAGAGCAAACATATAATTATCTTTCTTAAACAAAACATCTAAGGTTAGAGAACAACCCATGTTAGGGATGTTACACTTTCCCTCTCTTATCTTCCTCTGTCCTCACCTCTAACTCCATGCTACACTATTGGCCACCACCTGTACGCTGTAGTGGGGAGCTGGAGGAAAAGGGGAGCTCGTTCTCCCTTGTCACTTGGTTGTTCAGACTGAAACTGGGGTTAACCCAACTCTTTGGGAAGAGTCAAGTACAACTTCTGGGTTGGAATCATGTTCAAGTCCACGATTAGTGTGCAATGTGACATCGTGGTTGCTGCCTTCGGTCAAGGCAGTAACTGCAAGGTAGGAAGAGGTTTCTCTATCGTAAGATGACATCTAAGGGTTAATATCAACACCCATCAAGGAGGATCTGTGGCCGACTCAAGTCAAATGTTCCAGCCACTTGATTAGTTTCAAACGGCCAGGATCTGTCCATGCTGCCCACCCTCAACCAAAGGGGCACGTGACACATGCTAAAGTCCTAACTTAGGTCTTTAAACTATCAATTATGCACATTATTTCATCATTTTCAAACCTAGATAACTTCCTCTCAGATACTCCAATTGTCACCAAATTTTGATTATAGCTTTACTACCTCTAAAGATACATTCTACTCAAATTTGGTGACAATACTCCACCATTTGAACATCCAACTAAAAACTTCAAAAAGGCATAACGTTAAGGAACTTAATCATGATATCAACATCAATCAACACTCAACTTTACAACAAGCACTTGGAACTCTCAAGATGACTAAACATACATAAAATTACTTATGTCCTTGATATTTAAGATTCCAAAAGTCCACTCCATTACATCCTACACACCTTAAAAGAAATTCCATCCTCAACATTAAACCAAAAACTAGTTCTTCACATCATATACAACTTAAAAGGAACTTTCGTCCTCAAAATTAAGCCAAAATCATACTCCAAGGGTGACAACCAAAAGGTCTCAAACCACATGTACAAATCCACTTTAAGTGTAACATGTCCACCAACAAGCACTCCAATACTATATCTAAAATAATCTAGGGTTAACAACCCCTTCATATAAGGTTAAAACTAGGGTTTAGAAACTTTGATTATTTCATGATGTCATTCATATTTTAGTATTTACATCCTCATCTTTACCCTTGAATTAGGGTTTCCACATCATACCTCCATGTTCTAAAGGAGTTAACTAAAGTTAACCCATACATTAAGGTGTCATCAACATAATATTGAGCTAATTTTAGAACATGTTCAAAATTAACATATGTCTTTTAGGAGGGAGTTAATTATCATTAACTCTCTTCGTCCATCTAGATTATATCAAGGTGTCAAAAGCATTATGCTGTGCTAACTGTAAAACTATATTTTCCATCTTTGTTAAGCACTAAGATTAACACCTCATGTAACATGTTTCATTCATATGATGTTATTTCATTACTCATAATAAATCACATTATCATCATTATTCATGTATATGGTTAACCATTTTTGCCTTGATGTCTATTAAACCATTTCTAGATTTCCATCATCTCATATCCATATCTCAAGATTAGATAACATCCTTACACATATTATATCATGGTTGTGCTAAACAAACTTATACAAGTGGCTCGTGAAAGATATATCAAAACTTTATATAATCAAAATGAGGTTCCTCTAATCCATACCACGAGGGTAGTGCCGTGCTCAGTCTCTCTGAGCTAACTCAACCCTATGAGTATCTCATATGCATATACTTTATCTTCCCTCTCATGGTCTACAGTTCTTAGGTATACCTCATTGGCACTAGTGATAGCCTTATAGCTCTATCCACATAAGCACAAACCAAAACATGATATGGCATACTATTCATAGGCCTTCTACCCATGAAACATCTTACCCAAAGATCTCTTATATACACCACTAGATTCCTATGTGGGAAACCACCAACCCGAGCATGAGGCTTCACAGAAACTAACATAGCTACCACCTCCAGGGTCGTGGGACTCTCTCTCCCTCACCCAGATGGTAGGTACTCATATTCATGTTCACATATACATTTATAACCAACCTCTCTCTGACTCTAGGGTTTGGTCTTCCACAGACATCTAGGGTTCAACAAAACTATAGGAATCATGCATTAGGCAATTCAACTCATTCACTCAGGAGTATTCTAGTTTAGGACATATCATATCACATATTTCTCATATTTCTCATATCTTGGAGTTTAGGTTCTCTAACCTTCTCCCAATGGGTCTCACTCTCTCTGGAGTTAACCCTAAAACTAGTCCTAACACTAGAGGTCCTCCTTCGTAAAAGAGATTGACGCTCTTGCTGACTCACAACCTTGTCTTAACATAACACACCTTATCTCATAAAAGGAATGCATACTTGCATCATCAAAACTTATCTCAAATCCTCAAATCTGAACTTAGGTCCTCAAAGACAAACATTGATCATCATAAACCTTCTTATATCATCCATATAAGACCTACATAATATCACCAAAACTTATATCATCTATTCCATCTATGATATATTCCAACAAGGCTCTAGACATCTAATCTCGAACTACTCTCTCTTCTAGACTGATGCCATTCACTTTCACTTAGGTTGCATGACCACCTCCTACTCGTACATGTGTGGGGACACATTTTTGCAATACATATACATAATAAAATATTATATAGTTTTTCTCCAATAAACAAGCGTTAGAGAAAACTATTGAGGTTCGATCCATTTGGAATCAAAAACCAAATCCTAAAAACGAGTGTCCCACACATAGTAGAGAGTACAATGTCATGAAAACTAGTGAAAAGGGTGAGAACAAGGGGTAGACTAGTGTAGCTACTCTAGACAACGTGCACAATATGTCTAGGGTTTCTCTTCCCTTGATGCACGTCATTTCCAAACAGTGCAATGTCCCATACCACTGCACTATAAGGAAAGAACGACATCTAAGGACTTGCTACTCAACAAGCACCGGTCTAGACCTAGTTCTCAGACATCTAGGTGCTAACCTAGAGGCTAGGTCAGATCTAGTCTCTAAAAGATGACTAATCTAACCCTAAAAGATTATTAAGTTCAAGGTTCTTTAGTTTTCAGTTGCATAATGAGCAAATGTCAGGCTTTGCTAATGCTCATGCTTTGATACCACCTGTGACGTCCCTGGATTTTCTAAAACTTAATCTGACGTGTGACGTCCAAATTAAAATCCTCACCTTAGCGAGCATCCCAATTTAAACACCCCACACTAGGCTAAGAAGAAGAAAATCAAGGGAGTCAGAAGGAAACAATCAGTAGCACATGCACATGAACAATAATAAAACCATACAACACTTGTTCACCATTCAACATATAATTACAACATGAACTGTTACATCATTTGATATTACATATTGAAAAAAAAAACTATACATATAGAAGTACTACCACTAAACTACATGATCTTAAGACAACAGGTCCACCTGTACATCAGCTCGCCACACAACTCTCAATTATCCTGGTTCTTCAAGAGCATAAACACAACCTAAACAAAAGATTACATGTGGTACATGTCAACACAATATTCAAGAATATTGTACTGAGTATGCCTACGTGTCTTTTATATACCTCTCATCATATCTTGGCAATAAGATAAAACTAATACTTGGCAGCATTAACAAAAATAAGAAAAGAGTATACTTGCACAAAGATATTCATTAACAAAAGAGAACACATATTTTAAGCTTATTTTCCATTATATATCCATGCATTTTCCACCTGAGGGAATAATGCATCATCTCAGCTACTAAAGAGTATGAGATGTAAGGCCTTATGATCTACTACCAAAGAGTTAGATCATTGTACAATGTGATCTGCTACCAAAGAGAATGATCACTTTCCAGCACTATGCTACCAAAGAGAACTAGTGCTTTCATATAATGGAATAGGTATATTATGTTTCATGTGTTCATAACCATAAGTACGGAAAATCAAGCAACATATCATGCAAGAACAATTATTTCATCCAATATCATATGCCAAGTGTTTTACTACACATATAATACAAGCATATTATATAATAAGCCAAGTAAGAGGTAATGGCGTACCTTCAATATAGATAATATAGTCACCACATATTCCTCATGTCATCTATAACTTGTTAAACCTGATCAAGACAAGATCATATACTATCATCAGGTTCTCATCATCTTAACCCTAGTTATGTCCATTTTAGGGTTTACTTATATCATTATGTTATATACATTATTACTTGTCTTATCTTCATCCTTATGTGGGATTTATTTTACTGATGTTATGTTCCATATTAGGATACATAATCAGAATATCAGGTTCCATATCATTATATATACATATTAACCCTAAGTTACATGTATTACTCAAATTAGGGTTTCATCACATGTATTATGGGTCATCTTCATATAACATGAACTTTATGAATCTAATAGATATCTGACTTACATCTTAGCTTCATATTAGTGATATGAACCTACTCAGTAAATTTCATCATTTATTGAGCATGCCTGTATTTATTACATTTTATTTAGGGTTATTAACCCTAATTAGACATATGGAGCAAATTACATGATTTTGTACATCAATATGACCATAACTGACATAATATGCATTATAAACATGAATTATGATTTACTGGTATTTTCTCAAAATTTTTGGGCATCATTTGATATTTATTATCCATCATATTAGCATTTCACATCTTACATGATATCACTGTTATTAGTGCAACAAAAGACTGATATTATGATCCCATGTTGTTCTACTTATTTTTTTGAACATTTTGGTACTTTATTTGAATTTTTCTGATCATCGAGCTAATTTCTATGAATTATACAAGATCTAGGTATTTACTAGAATTACTAGGCAGTTTACCTCTCTGTGCCAATGGGGATGTGCCACATGTTCGGTAAGTTGGGCGCTGCTCCTCATCTGGGCCGGTAGTCTTTAGCACTTGGACCAGGTTGAGCCGGCCGATTCTCATCTCTTGGATCGATCCGTCTCCCTCTCTCTTGTCTCGCGTAACGCGGACGCACGAGTCCGCTGAGACTCTATTTCACGGGGCTACTGCCGCACGACTTGGCTCCGGCGAGCAAACCCAGAAGCTTCACAGCTCCTTGATACCTCCTAGGGACACGATCAGATTCAGCTACCTCTTTTGAATGCCCATAGCTACTCCTCTCCTAGGGTTCGCCTCTGGAGCTCCATGTCCATGAGCTCACCGGCCATGGCGGCCACCGCGACGCTAGGAAAGGGGAAAAAGGCTCCCCGTCCTCGAATCTCATGGATGAGATAGTAAAAAGCTTCTTCGGAGCTTCAAGGACCTGAAGGGACTCTTGGATTGAGTTTTAGAGCCTTGGATCAACATCCCAACCTCCGAGCTCATCTCCTTTGAACCTTGGCCTCGACAGCCATGGAACTCACATATACAAGGCACGAAAACACCCACACTCAACTTATCCAGACTCCTTTCTCCTTTCTGAGACGTCCCAACACCAAATCAGACCGTCACAGTGTAATTAATTGTGGAATTAATCATAAGAGCGGAATAACATGGAAGGGTTAATATCAACGCCCATCAAGGAGGATCCGTGGCCGACTCAAGTCTAACATTCCAGCCACTTGATTAGCTTCAAATGGTCAGGATCTGTCCATGCTGCCCTCCCTCAACCAAAGGGGCACGTGACACATGATAAAGTCCTAACTTAGGTCTTTAAACCATCAATTATGCACATTATTTCATCATTTTCAAACCTAGATAAGTTCCTCTGAGATACTCCAATTGCCACCAAATTTTAATTATAGCTTCACTACCTCTGAAGATACATTCTACTCAAATTTAGTGACAATACTCCACCATTTGAACATCCAACTAAAAACTTCAAAAAGGCATAACGTTAAGGAACTTAATCATGATATCAACATCAATCAACACTCAACTTTACAACAAGCACTTGGAACTCTCAATATGACTAAACATACATAAAATCACTTATGTCCTTGATATTTAAGATTCCAAAAGTCCACTTCATCACACTTTATGACAATCATAAAGATTCTATATATGTAAGACATGTGACCCCTAAGGTGGGTAGCCACCTATAATTTAATCGGATATCAAGGAAAAAATTCCCAATAAGGTGGATAGTGTTGTCACACCAACTTTTAGAACCTAGAAAGGTGAATAAGCATTATGTCAATGAGGCCAAAAACTTTTCTATGTTGAAAATGAGACACATGGACCCGATTATAATAGCTTACAACTCAATTTCTATTCATGTGAGTGTTCTCTAATTCTCATCAAGTATAGTTGCAAAAACCCTCACCTCCCTCCAATCATCATTCCACTAAAACAAATGGATTAGAACTACAATTGACTTGTGTCTGATGTGACCTTTGGTATTTATAGATTCATATTATCTTATGAGGTTGTAAGAATTGTGTATAACTGTTATGACCACATCTGAGCTTAATTGGTAAACTAGGGTTTACCAGGATGATTATATGCTTAATTGGATTGATCATTGCTTAAATATAATTAATGATGATAATTCAATTATGATGTTTTAAACCTAATAAGAACGTTAATTATTCTATAGTTTGAGAAATTAGGGTTTGAGAAATATAAACCCTAGTTGGCTAAATTTAGGGTTTTGATGGTACATGAGTATGGAATTTGATCAGGATAGTAGTATGGTAAATGATTTTTCATATTTTCTAAAAATTTTGTATTTAATTTAATTTTGGATATGATATGTATAACTCAATTATACATATTGGAGAAAAATTTCAGAATATTTGAGTGTTCCTTGAATGTTGTGCTCAGTCGACTATACTTTGACCAAAATGCTGACAGAGTGCTTTTTAGTATTGTAGTGTTTTATTTTTATTTATTTATTGGTAACTCCAAATGATCTGAAATTTTAATTGAAGCTTTGAAACTCAATTATAAACAACATTATAAATTATCATAATTTTTGGAGAAGGTCTGATCTCTGAAATACACGAATTCACAGAAACCTTCTTATGACGGAAAAATCTGCTGAAATAAGAAAACGTTTAGTGAGGGGTCAATGTGAAATTAACCCAAGTAGCTCAATTGCTCTATATGGTCAACCTAACACACAAGGAGATCTCATAATTCGTGATTCAATCCAGAGAAACAAAACCCTAGAGAGAGAGAGAGTTAGGGTTTGAGAGGAGAAATTGATGGAGATGCTGACCTAGGGTTTTGCAGTTTGAGGAATGATGAAATCATGTAAGTTTAGCTTCTTTGGATATAGTTTCATGGTGAATCTTCTATCACATGTAAAAATTCCTTCCCTCCTCTGATTTGATCCAAAATGGTATCAAAACTTCCCCTTTTCTCACTCTTTCTTCATAATCCCTCATTTTTAGGATTTCCGAGTTGAAAGGAAGAATAATTGGGTGAATTGCTAGGGATTTGATATGGATTTGAGATTTTCAGATATGGGATACATTTTTAAGGTGTTTTCAGACCTTAGGGTGAGTGGGAACTTCCTTTAAATAGTATATTGCATGAAAATTGGTTAAATCAACCATAATCTTTAATTGCTTAGTATGCAACTACAAACCCTGAATTGTCTATTTGTTCTAAGTTGTTGCAAAATGATATGAAATGGATTCTTCCTTTGTTTGAATGAATTTTAGATGATAAAATAATATTAGAAATGTATACAATGAATTCTAATGAGATTTCCCTAAGTATACACAGAGGTTATAAGAGTAAACTGAAATATAGGGAATTTGTCTATGACTGAAATTTGTTGTATAAGTAAATAGAGAAAGTTGGTTATCTAGATCCCCTTGGTTTTGAATGATTGTTTTTCTAAATTCATAGTACACATATATCAGATACTATCTTGAATTTCATTTAAAGTGAGTAGTGTTTGTTTGGTATCTCAGTGAAGAGGGTGAAACTCTAGATGCGAGGAAAGTTGGATATTTGCGAATAGATATCGTGAAATCCATTTGAAGGGATTTTCTTGACATGATAGACTTTATTTATTCAATGTTATTATTGATGCATGATTCACCAGTGAATGGCATGGAAAACCAAATTCAACTCAGTTCAAAGTTGCATACATATATTGATTTTATATTATTTGTTGATAGCAGTCTTTATTAAGTGAATGTTTATGTCGCATGAAATCTTTATGGGAGCCATGGGAATAAGTTGTTGCATAGTGAGAGGTGAAAAGATGTGTGATGGCCTTGTGATCCATGATAATACTTGTACAACCGGTGAAATGAATACCTTGGTCTAAGGACCTAGAAGTAATGGTTACCTATTACAGAGGTAACAATGCTATGTGATGATCTAACGGTTTGAATACCTAGATCCAGTAATTATGATAATGATGTGAATGGATGAGAATTCCTAGTAATGTGATAAGCGATTGAGATCCCATGTATCATTTGTTGTAAAGATTTGAAAAGTATGTGATAGATGTATTACACCTTTCTTTGTAGCATTTTTTGTGATTAAATGAAATCCTAAGGGTAGGGTGTTCAATGAATCAAGTATTGTGATATCAATGTTCTCAGTTATTATTATTATTAATTCTTGTCATGATAAGTAATTAACTCTTAATTGAGTTATGAGATGCACAACTCAAGATTTGGGTTGATATGCACGTTCTTTGAGAAATTACAGATAAGTTACAGGTGCTATTGACGACTACTCATATGTCAAGTAATTAACTCTTATCAGTGTAATAAGATGATAAATTGCACGATTCTAGTGTGTATGTGCCAAGTGGACATGTAATCTGTTTATTTAAGAATTTTAGTCTACCTACATGTATAGTATGTTGATAACTCAGTATATTATAGTGTTTTGAATATACTGCTCTGCCAGGTTTAGAATGATGTACATGTTGTGTTATAACTTCAAATAAGTAGACGCGACACCATAGAGATACCAGAGTCAAGTATAAGTAAGAGAAGGGTACAATGTAGAAAAGAGCTTTCTAGGAATAATAAAATAATAGACTTAGGAGCTCTAAACACTGTAGAACCCCTATGTGAGGTCTGTGACTTAGGGGTGAAATGACCTAACCCTGGAAGCATCTAGTATATAGAGGTTGGAACGTGCTATCAGGTGGCACGGGGGACGAAGCCCTAGTAGAAGTCTCCTTAAATTATAGTTTTTAGTTTCCAACATCAACTAGAAGTCCTGGTGGCACTAGAGTACAGAAAAGCCAAGAGGTGGCTTGACTCTCTACCTATGTGCTCAGGTTAGAGGAGGAGTCTAGTTTTGGCCAGAGAGCCATTTCCCTATTGCAAACCAGGAGAGTATTCAGACTTAGCATTTCCCAGGTGTGTCTGCTAAGTCTTGTACAGTGTGATCGTAGTGCACTACGAGTCTTCATATGTAGAGTACACTGCATATGATCAGGGCATAATAAAATGAATTAGAGGTCAAACAAGTGTGTACAATTATTCAATTAGTCTTTGTATGTTTCCAAATTATTAGTTCTCTTTATGGTCAATCAAGCATTTCATATATTGATTCCCTTATATAGATATTTAGAGTATCCTGCCATATTTATGATTGTCAATTATTAGACTTTTTAAAACTTACTGCTATTATAATTGATATCAATTGCTCAAAAGCATATCTGTAATTATATCAGTGCTTTAGATTGTTTCTTTGAAGTACTCATTCACTGAGCGAGTGGGCTCACCCCTCTACTCACAATTTTTTTATGAAAATCACATGGACTTGAAGAAGATATCATTGCATCAAAGTAGATCTACCACAAGAGTTAAGTCTGAGTATAGTTAAGTTCAGTCGGTCCTTGTCACTCTAGGTCCTTGTAGAGAAATAAGAGAGACAGTTGTAAATGATGATGTATAACATTATTCCTCTTTTAGCAATATGTGTGAATCAGCAAGTTTTATGTGCTTAAAAGTATGGGGAACATAATGAATGTTCATACATACATTTTTACTATTGAAATCAGATTAGAGAAATCAATGTTTAGATTCCCTTGTAAAGTTGGTTTATGTGGTTCAATGCGAGAATACAACGAGTTTTAAAAGAGAAGAAAAAGTTAAGGGTGATCTTTGTATTACGTTAAATCCTCAATCTATGCCCTAATCTCATGATTAGTGGAAATTGTGAGATCGGGGTGTAACAATAACCTTATCATAATCTGCTTACAATTTTAATGACATAAGTTTTCATCCTCATTTTAGTCCTCAATGCATAGGGAAATCCCCTCATTATAATCATGCCACATGTAGGGTATGTGCTTCTAAGGAAACATTTGTTGACTTGGTCACTACTCACATCACATCTTGAAACAAATCTAAAAAATCATAATTAAAATGTTGCTGATGCAACATATAACTATGGTATATAATTATGCTCTATTTACTTATAATGTCATTAGGTTCAAGTAACTATAAGTATTGGGTTCTTAGAATTAACTATTTCTTGTGGCACAATTTGATATATACCAGACACATATAAACCTAATGATATCCTATCTTATAATGTTTATCTCAACGCCTCACCAATGCACATGTTCCATACCACCAACACTGAAAAGGGTAAGACAAACATCATGAGGATGTTAGATAATCATAGCAATTCCTCCCAATTCCATGTGATATGTGTTCTAGACCACACATCAATGGGGATAGATAGGTCATACTATAGGCGTGGGCTTTTCTAAAGCTGACATCTATCTAACACTAATGCGATATAACTAGACCTCCAGTTCAAACTCTACTATCTTTGTCTAATTTATTCTTTAACAAAGGTCCCCAGTAGTCAACCTATCTATATATTTCTGGTCTCTCTACATCTAGTGGTTGTCCTAGACTAAGAATATGAGAATTTTCCTGATGGCCATATTCATTATTTCTCTAATACCATATTGTAACACCCCAATTCTCTAATCAAATAAGAGGAAGCTATTTTTTTTACTAAGGAGTGTCACAAACATGATGTGCAACACAGTAGTAATAGACATGAACCAATATAAATAATGTGTTTAAGAAATTATCATTATGTTCTTAGCAAGGGAATACTATTACATCATCATATATAAAAGAAACTTGATACCATGATACTACTTTATACAAATTGTATCTAAATTCTGGGACCGTGTAGATGGCACCCCACCAAGCAAACCTCCAAAAACTATTGATGTGTCCTCTTTCCAGAATGATATTCCTAAAGATTAGTACATATATACATCTCGTCCTCAACCATGCACAAATAGGAAAACTACCATTAGAGTAAGTGGCATTAAATTTCTAATAAGACAAGCATAAATATGCTATAACTGAAAGCTGAATTAATATCTAAAAGTTGTAAACTTGTACTGAATTGACATGTATTTTATTTATGTCTTTTATCTAGTTTGTGGCAATCATTATACAACAAGTCCTCCGAAATTGGTGTGATTACTGTGACGTTCCCTAGATTTTCAATGCCTTGACCACGTGACCGACGTCCAAAATGAAACCCTCACTTCAGCGAGAATCCTAGTTCAAACTCACACACTAGGTCAAGAAGAAGAAAATCAAGGGACTCAGAGGAAACCAAAGTAGCACATACACATGAAAAATAAACAAACCACAACACATAGCTCACCATTCAACATATATTTATAAAAAGAATGGTTACAACTTTTGAGGTTACATATTGAATAGTAAACTTTTACATGTACACATACTACACTCTAAAACAAGATCTTTAGACAATAGGTCCACATGTACAACTACTCACCACATTCATCTCAACTATCAAGGTCTTCAAGATTGTATGTCCACATCACCTAAACAAGAGATTACAAGTGGATCATGTCAGCACAATATACTAAAATATTGCATTGAGTACACCTACATGTGATTCATATACCTCTCGTTACTGTGACTCTGAAATAAGATAAAACTAATACTTGGCAGTAATCAAAGATAGAAAAATGATATTTGAATAAAGATGTTTATTAAGAAAAGATAACACATGTTTCAAGCACACTTCATCATATACTCATGCATCTACCACGAAATGGATAAATGCTTTAGGCATTATGATCTCCTACTAAAGAGTTAGATCATATATACAATGTGATCTCCTACCAAAGAGTTAGATCACTTCAATGCACTGTACTACCAAAGAGTTTAGTTCTATCATATGATGGATCAGATATATTATGATTTTATGTGTTCAATACTATATATATATATATATATATATGTATATGAATATATATATATATATACAGAGAGAGAGAGAGAGAAAATCAAGGAAGGTAGAATACAACAACAACTATTGCATCCAATATCATATGCCAAATATTTTGTACACATATAATACAACCATACTAAATAGTAGGCCAAGTAAGAGGTAAATCATACCTTGAAAAGAGATAATCTAATCATCACATTTTCACGATGCCAACTATAACCTTGGTCAATCCCTGATATCAACTATATATTCATCAAACCCTGATTAAGACAATATGATAATGCCTTGCATTAGATCTCATCATCTTAACCCTAGTCATGATTCACTTTAGGATTTTTCTTATTTCATTAAAATATGTGTGCCATTACTTGTCTTTTCAACTTGGATTTGGGTTACCAATCTTTAGTTCCATATTTGTATAGATTATATGAATATTTTTGCATATAGATTATATCATCATATTAAACCAAGTTACATACATTACTCCAATTAGGTTTCACACCATATATTATGAGTCATCATAATATAACATGAATTTGTGTGTATAACTGATGTATTAGTTCCACATGAGTTAAATTATACTATTCCTATCATATTATGTAAATTCTCTTTTGATCACATATATTGTATTTTAATTAGGTTTATTATCCCTACATAGTCACATTAAGAAAATTATATGATTTTAATTCCATATTCTATAATATATGAATTATATGGATTCTACATCACATTTATGATTTATTGGTACATTATCATATTTTAATCTATCATTTGATATTTATTAGTCATGAAATGAGTGTAATACATATTACATGATATCATAGGTATTTAAGCACCAAAATACTGATATTATTTCTTCATAGTGTTCTACATGTTATTCTAAGAATTTTGGTATCTTGTTCATAATTTTCTGACAACCAAGCTAATTATTGTGAATTATACAAGATCTATGAATTTATGGGAATATTTACCTTTTTTGGCATATGGGATATCATCATGTGTCTGACATAGAGATGTGTTTCGTGCTTGAGCATGTTTTTCTAGCTTCTAGACCCAATTTAGCTCTCCCCTCTTCCTTTGTTCGCCTCTCGCATTTGCAAATCAAGCAAGGTATCATACAAGAACAATTATTTCATCCCATATCAGATTCCAAGTATTTTGTACACACATAATACAAGCATACCATATAATAGGAAAAATAAGAGGTAAAGTGTACCTTGATTAATTTAACTAATAATCATATAAATCTCATTTCAAAATCAACCATGGTCAACCCCTGATAAAGACAAGTACACATGTATCATCATCATAATCTCATCATCTTAACCCTAGTTATGATTCATTAGGGTTTTACTTAGTTTATTAGGTCTCTTTCTTTTGACTTGTCTTATAACCCCAAATTAATGATATTGATGTTGTCCTTCGGGTCACAATTAATAATCTAATTATTTTTTGGCATATAATGAATATCACATATTAACCCTAGGTTACATGCATTAACCCAATTAGGGTTTTCTCAACATTTTAGGGTCTTTAACATGTAAAATGATTCATATGCATATTTCTAATCTCAGGGATACATATTAGCTTCCAAATACTGATATGAACTTATACTATAATTTCCATGATTTAACTCCCATTATTATGCTTAGTGCATTTTATTCTAGGTTACTAGCCCTAAATATCTATATGGTGCAAATTACATCATTTTCTATACAACCAATGTCATATCTGATATAATATGGATTATATATTATATTTTAGAGTTACTTATTCATTCTTGTAATCCTAGGCCTTCATTTGATATGTATTTTCATGAAATGTTCATTATGTATCTTACATGATATCATCATATGTATGCATAAAAACTTTAATTTTACCATTCCATGTTATTCTACTCATAGTTATGAGAATTTGGATACTTTTTTATAATTTTTTGGATAAATAGGCTAATTACTATCAAGTATACAAGATCATGTAATATTCTATCATTTTTGATGTATCATCACCTTTAAGTGAATAGGAGGCCACCACTTGTCTCTATTAGTGGGCACTGCTCCTTTGAGCTGGCCAATTCAAGACTTGGACCCGGTCTTCTGTTTCTTGCTCTTTCTTCTTCCATGATGCAATGCAATCCATATCCGCTTGACATCGCATGTGTCAGTTCTTGGCACCACTGTCAATCTTCTTCCCAGTGTGTGGTCGGCCGCCAGAACCTCCTCCTTGCCACAAGCTTTGTCTGGTCCTTCCCCACTCCACTAACCTACTTCTTTGCTTTAGTGCTGCTTCTCCTCGTGACACTTCTTAGCTTCTCCAATCCCTTGGGCTGAACATCGTAGCTCCTTCTCCGGCCTGTATTCTAGAACTATCACACCACTTTGCTTCATCGACATGAGTGCCTCCACGTGTGTAGATTTTGGTGAGTAATGTTCCCCAATGCTGATTTTTGCTTTCTCCTTCAGATTCAACATCCATGTTCAGCCATCCTCGACTTCTTCTCTAGTCACGGTCGGGTTTCTGTCTCCAAGAGCTCAAATGTAACACTTTCTAAATCTTCAAGGAATCTAACTGAACTCATCTAACCATCAGCCTCTCTCTTTCCATCTAGAGGCTCCTCCCTGTGACTTCCTTCAACCTCTATTTCCATCTCTTCTTCTTACCTACGCCACCTTTAGTATGCAGTGGAGAAACAATCATTGCATATAGCTTCATATTACATGACTGAGGGGTCGCAAAGTGTCTCTACGATACTGAATGCAATTTTCCCATCTTTTGCTCCTTCCATCACATAATCAATGATCATGGATGTGTGGAAATTGTTTATTTCCTGCTCCATGATCTCAAAGCGGTTCCAAGGAAGGAGATCATCTTCCTTCCATATGATCATTCCCATCCAAGGGTAGCAAGATACCAGATCCGTGGCATCTCCATCTCAAGGCTATATCCACTGATTCAAGCCTATATAGTTAAAATCTTGTCCACACAGCCAACACGTAACATAGGGGTGTGACATGATATTTATTAAAGCCTAAGTTTCTAATATGAAAAACTGTTCCAAAGTACATCATACGCACATTGTTCGCTATATTCATACCTAAATAATTCCATCTAGGAACATCAAAATTTATTAAACTTTAGCTAAAGCTTTTTTATCATCCAAGCCACATTCCATCCAATTTCGGTCCATAAACTCAACTATATGACCAATCAATGAATTACCTTAAAAGGAAAAAAAATTGGGATATTAATATGATATCAACGCCAACCCACATTCTAACTTTCCAGTACACTTGGAACTCTCAGAATAACTCAAACACACATGAATTCACATATCTCATTAAGTTTTAGGGATACTAAAAGTTCAATCTATCACATCCTACACACCATAAAAGAAATTTCATCCTCAAAATTAAACCAAAAATCCAGTCCATGACATCTTATACATCTTAAAAAGAAATTTCGTCCCCAAAATTAAGCAATTCTTTGATTCCAAGTAATAGCCAAAAGTTCTTCATGTATATGTAGAGAATCGGTCTAGGAGATACATTTCCATATACAAGATCTTTAGAACATATACATACCACCCCTAAGAGGCTTTATAGAGCATCTAGGGTGAAATAATCACCTCTGAAGATTAAAATAAGGGTTTTTGAGCTTAGGATATTCCATGCCATGTTTTCATTTAGGATTCTCGCACTCAACTTACCCACAAATTTAGATTCAAACATTAGCTCATACATTTTATGAAGGGTTCAATTATAACTAACCCACTTTTCCCATCTATATCATATCAAGATGCCATCGTCATTGTGTTGTCCCAAAATTTCAAACTATGTACAACTTCTTTATTAACCCCTAGCATTAACACCACATATAATGCTTATCATTAATATGATCTAATTTCACTTATATATTTGGTATGAACGTTATTAGTGATTCCATCACCAGATTCATGTATATGGTACTGTAACATCCAAAATTTTCAATGATGATTTAAGTCTTAAAAAAATAGTTTAGAAGAATAAAATGTGACTTCAAATACATTTCCCCTTTCACATTTGCATTATGAATTTCAATTAATTCAAATTGATCTACCATTAGTTTCTCTTTCCTTTTTCTCTCTCCTATGCTTGAAAATGTATAAAAAATAATGAAAAGAGAGAGAAAAGAAGTGGAATTTGAAAACATATATTTGTAGTAGATGCCTTGGGCAAGAAGCTTTCCTTTTTCCTTTTAGGGATTTCAATATAAGAAGAAAGTACCATTTATTGTCTTTTTATATCTCCTCCAAAGAAGTTGGTCAAAAGGTGTAAAACATATAGGACATGTACCTGAGTGGGTAATAATTATTCAACACATTTTATAGACTCAAAGAAACAATTATGGAAAGATATTGCACATTATTTCAATTTTATGTACATAATTTAATGGTAATGACTTTTAATGTATCAATGGACATACAATGCACAATGTGTAAATCTAAGTGTCTAAGAAGGGAATATGATCCAAATTTGGTAGCATTTTGGTTTAGTTTGAACCCTCAATTCAATTGAATAAGTTTGAACATAGTTTGACTAAGGATTCAATTTTGATTACACTAATGTAATGTTATAAACATATAGTCCACAATTTATGCATATGTCACACATTACTTTATTTTATTCTCTCTTATACCCAAAATCTGATGGCGAGGGTTTAATCTACTCCCAGTGTAATGGTTCTCCAGTCGTCTCCCTCCTCCATCTATTCCACGAGACATGAACTGATTTGACAATGTTGCTTTCCTCGACTTCTCTCTCTCTTATCTCTCCACCTCACCTTGAGCTTTCTTCACCATCTTCTTCACCTCACCCTTATGTGACCAAGCATTAATCTATCCCCTCTGTCTCTCTGTGATGGAAATGCCCATTTAGGGGTTTGTCTCTCTCTCTTTCTATCTGACACTATTTTCACAGCTGCCACCATAACACCCCTCCTTTATATTTTATGCAACCTCGAGCACCACATGCCCCTACTAGACTCCCCTCCTCTGCCAGTTTCACCTCCTGTGCCCTAAGACTCCCTGACCTAGTCAATCATGTTTTCTTTATCTACCACCAACTCGCATCATCAATCTTTGCCAACTTTAGAGAAATTTATCATTCAGTGAGCTTCCCTGACTCCCCTTTGCCATATTTCAACCATTGGTTTTACAAGGGTTTGTGTTATCAGGTGAGATCTCCCCCTTTATTAAATTTTACTAGAAAATACCAAACCCCCATACTTTATGGGAATTTTAGATTTTGAGGATGTATGCATAATAATTGCATTTAAATAAGCATGATTCAAATACAAAAATGTCAACAGTAGCAACAAAAATAAAAGGCTAAGTAAATACATGGATTTGATCCAAGTTCACTACATGAGTTTCATGAAACATAAACTAGAAAAGGAAACTACATGATCTAGCAGCAGCAACCTAGACATCTTAGCAAAGTCTCCTTGAATCTACTCCTAGGCTGGTACTCCTTGGTCTTGTTCATGTACTCCGTGGTCTTGTTCCACTCCTTGTCTTAGGCTTGGGTTGTTGGGATCACCCAATAATAGGAGAAAATAAGGTATGTCTCAAATTATGGAACAAGAACAAATTTAAGTACAATAAAGGAAAATTTTTCTCAAAAATATGGAGAGTCAAAAGTATGACACACATAAAAAATAAGATTCTTTCCATAGAAAATAATAAGAGAGAAAAATGCATGATTTATAATATGACTTCATTAACTAAGTAGGGTTTAGGCACCTACCGGACCTCAACCAATAAGTGAGGGGAGAGTAACACATTTCCAATCACCTACAAAATATTTATATGCGGGGGAGAGTAAACACATTCCCCAGGGTGAAATAACACATGCTCAACTATGGGTGGTTGTACATAAGTACCACTACATTAGCTAACAAGTCAAATAAATTATCATGCTAAAATAAATCATATGGAAAGTTTAACTAAAAGAAAAAGAGCAGGTGGAGTTCAAGACCCAAGCAAGTAATGAAGTAATGGTTCCAAAAAGAGCAATAATAGGAATAATGGTTTTAGTCCATGCCTCATTGGGAAATTAGGGTTGGGATATTTAAAATGGCCAACTTAAGGGATAAGATGCACATGCCTCAATGTAGTTGCATACTTATCACTTTTCATAAACTTAGAAGATTCCAAGATCACCTCTGCCTAATTTCAAGTTATTTACATGTATTAAGTTTTTATATTGCATATAAGTGCAAAGAAACCCTAATTTTAGAAATTTTCATAAAATCTCCAATTTTGTTCACAAAACCTAAAACAATCAACTCCTTATGTTTTATAATTAAGAAAGCATATTTATTTACATAATTTGGAGATTATATGAATTAGTTACAATTTTAGGGCTTTTTACATACTTTATTAGATTCCCAAAAATCAACCTTAAAGACATGGAAATCAGACATTGGAAACATTTTTATTAGAAAGATCTCATTTTTCCCATTTTAAAGAATATTTTTACTTAATTTTTGGACAAACAAAGCGAAAGATATGATTTTTACAAGTTTGCCTAATCAAAAATTTGGAAAAACCAAATAAGCAAGAAAATTCGTGAGAGAGAGAAGGAGAGAGAGTGGGGCCAGGATGACTTGGCCCAATCAGATGCACCATGTCACCTGGTTAGTGGTCAACTTGACTCACAATAAAGAAAAAGAAAATGGGGCTAAATGACAATAATGCCCTTAGTACAGAAAAGAAGCGAGAGAAGAAAAAAGGAGGGCATGAAGGAGAATTTGTAGAGGGAATTCATCCCTCTCATGCTGTTATGCTGTGGGTGTCTAGAAAAGAACTGCTTTGACCAAGAATTGGGGAAATCCACCACAATGTATGAATGCGGATTGTAAGAATGTCGAGGCGAAGAGAAGATGCCGTGGAACCTTACCCAAAGATAAATTGTTGTCCTGTGAAGCAATGCGTCGTATGTAACGAATCGAAACCTAGCCTCTTGACCCCGATCTTATGCCTTCAAGGATATACAGTTTATCTCTTTGGTTTATCCAGACAAGGATGAAGATATACCTAATAATAGTTAATTGTAACCCTAGGGAGTATCCCAGCGGTGCGGCTCGACAATCCCAAATGAAGGGACCCAGGTTCGACTCTGGCTGCGTAACCCTCGGGGTGCAACAAGGCCCCACATTACTGAGTGTGGCTGGTTCCGGGGTTTACCCTTGGCTGGGTGGGGTCCAATAGTGGCTGATCCCGGGAGGGGTTCCTCATTATAAAAAAATGTTAATACATGATTTACTAACCCTGACATATATACATGAAAACAATCATAACCTGATGCTCCCTTAGCTAATGTTTAGACCAATAAAATATATCACATAAGAAAACGTTGATTAAGATATGAGGTTAATAGAAATATTGTACATAAAAGGACTAGGTGACCATAATTGAGAATATTGATACACAATTCAAATAAATCATGAATTGACAAATTTAGTGAGTTAAATAACAAAAAGAAAGAATTTTGCACAATAATATATAATCATTTTGGGTTGTAATGTGAAGATATGGGACACAATTGAAAGAATGATAAATAGAATGATGAAATCATATTTTAATTAAATAATGATGGGCCACAAATGTTAATTATGTAAAACTCATTAAAGGAAGACTAGTTGGATAAGAATAACTTAAAATTCATTTTCTTTGGGTTTGGTTTTGCTTGGAGGCCAAGTTTCACAATTTTGGGATAAAAATAACTATATCTATTTTATTTAGAAAAGAAAAGGTACATTTTCTACAAACTACGAAATAAAACAATTAATGACTCCGAAAGAGAGAACTAATCTCAAATTCGTAATCTATATGTTAAAATTAGCATATGCATGAATTTTCATCTAATTTGGACAACCTTAAATGTTTGTGTAGTTTATGAGAGAGAGTGTAAATAAATCCCAATATATATATATATATATATATATATATATTGTGTTAAAAAATCTCAAGAGATAAAATTTATGGAAAATTCGTGTTCCACATGCTTGAGTTTGCTTGAGGGTAAAGTTTCACATTAATTGGGTAATTCTAGAAGTCTCTAATGCATTGAGAAAGAGAAAATATGAATTACTTTAAAAGAATTAATTCATATAGTAAAAGTTTCCAAATGTGAAAACTATTACCAAAATTAGATTTTACATCGCTTAATTAGCATAGGTGAATTTTTTTCTATTAATGGGACTATGTTTGGACCCTCAATTTGTGTAGGAAAGAGAAGGACATTATAAATCAATATCACTTTATTTAGTTTCCTATTTGAATGAAGTTTCTCGATTTAATGTTCGTCACACCTAGTTTCCTGATATTAAACAATTTCAGGTGCATTACTAGCCAACAGATTTTGTTTGTATGGCTCTGATTCTCTCTCCTACCTTCTACTTTTGGTTTCTCATTCTTTTTCTCATGCTCAGGCATCCACTCCCTACTATCTCTCCCCAACCTTGATTGCTCTCTTTTTTCTCCTCCTCTGACACTGACTTCTTCTCCAACCTCTTCCTTATCTCTTCGCACACTCAATGATCCTATAAGTAAAAAGGATTCGTTGTTGGGTCTCCTGTTTGTGCTCCGCTGCCCTCCTTAACTTGTTTCTCCCCTATTCTCTTCTCCCTCTTCATCTCCACACATCCATGTATCATCAAAACCCTAGGAAATTTGTCCCTAACCTCTACTGAGTTCCCAGAGTTGGTTTGCCCGCTTCGCTTTGTCTTCATTTGATCCCGAGCATCTTTTCCCTACTCCAACTACCTACACAGAGGAACTGGATTTGGGGTGGGGCTTGCGATCTTAGCCAAAAGACTGATGATGGTTTGAAGAAGTTCCTTATTCTAATGTAAAGATATATTTCTACATAATTGATTTGCCTGTTAAGTAAATTTTATTCCCCCCTTTTTGTGCTCTCCCTATTTCTGTTTCCCTGATGGCAAGCCTATTTGGAGTTCTTTTCACCTCGGGTCCAGATGGTTAGGGCTCTTGATTTCGGCTATGTCTTGCAAGCAAGTTAGTGATTTTTTATGGTGAGTTGGATGATGAATCTGTGATTTTAATTTTTCAATACTAGTTTGCTTCAACATTGCTTGCGGTTATTCATCGTGAAGAACAAGCTGAAAATGACACCCTACGAATTCCCTTCCATACCCCTCTCTTTTCCTTTCTCGTTTTGTTTTTCCATTTGGGACATTTTAGTCTTTTTGCCATCCTCTTGTGCTTTTTTTCATGCTAGATCAAGTGTCGAATTGGCTTGGAGTGGTTGGCCCTCATAGGGCGTGACTAATAAAAGTGTCGATGTGGATTGGATACACATGGGTTTAAAGAATTTTGTGATTGGTTGATTTTACAAAAATCATATCTTTTGATCTTTTTTTTTTATATATATCAACTAGCTACTGACTTACATACTAGTTACATCAGCATTATTTTTGACTCTATCTAAGTCTTGGCTATACAAGTTTGAGATCTCCTTTGGCGGCCTTTGGTAGAAGCGGCAATGGTCTTTGTTCTTTAGCTGTAACTTAGCTAGACTATCTGCTAGAGCGTTACTAGTTCTTTTGATCTTATCATCCAAAAAAATAAAGTAAAAATATGTTTTGGAAATGAAAAAAATGTGATATTTCTAATAAAGTTAGTTTCAGAGTTTGATTTCCATGTTTTGATGGTTGATTTTTGGGGATCTACTAAACTATATAAAGCTCCAAAAATTGTAACTAATTTATATAAACACCAAATAAAGTAAATAAATATATTTTCTTGATCAAGAGAATATAAGGAATCATTTGGTCTAGGTTTAGTGACCAAAATTTGAGGTTTTATAAATAAGTCTAAAATTAGGGTTTCTTTACACATTATACTTTATAAAACCCTAATACATGTGAATAAATTATAAATAGGCAAATGTGATCTTGGAAACAACTACATTGGTGAAGAGTGTTTCTAGGACTCTAGATTAAGGTATGTTTGCATCCCCAATTATTCTATATTGAGAAATCATCCTAAATTATCTATTTTGATAGACTACACAATATCTCTTTCTTTTGAAAAAAAATGTCACGTGAAATACTTTATTTGGTTCTAATAAAGTGACCATTCTACTCTGATTGGACATTCTTTTGACTCTATCTTATACTTTGATCATGATGGAACTCTAGTTGGTGATAAGTGCAAATTATGCCCACTTTTGTGATGGATGTTTATATTGTCCATTTATGACGGAAATCTTGTTTATTCTGACTATATTTTCTACTTTCCTCTACGTTAAACATGTTATGTGATTTTGTAGCCCTAGAGTAGTAAGTACATTGGTGTTTGGGTTGTGTTCCCATGTTTATATTTTTGAGATGGAGGTTGTGAGCCCCATACGCGGGTGGTGATGCCAATTTTTATATATATTGGGTGTCTAGAAGTACGTCATTTTCTATCAGGTTTCAAGTTTGTGAGACTTGGCCCCATTTGTTATTTATATTGTTCTAGTGCTATGCTTATCTCGCATGCATGCGTGTTGATGATTATTATTGATGGGTTGTGTGCCCGAATTCTTGATATGTGCTTATGTGGCACAATTTTTTAGGTTTTATTAGTGGGAAGTATCTCTTTTATTATCATGTGATTTCAAATCATTTGTCTTGATACCCACATGGAATGTTCTTTTCTTTTATATGGGAAGCCTTGTTTACTTGATGTCCTTTAATATATATATATATATACATATATATATATATATATATATATATATATATATATATATATATATATATATATATACATATATATATATATAGTCAGGCTAGAATACACTCAAGTGTACAGTTCACACAAATACACTCAAGTGTGTTTGCATATCAAGACTATTTTTTGCAAAATGTAAACCATTGATCTTCATCGTCATACGATAACTAGGCTACATACAAATTTTGAGCCCTTTGGATGAGTGTAAGTCACTCATCCAAGGGCAACAAAATCGACATGTGAAACTAATTTGAAATGCATAATTTTTGCGGTCTTTATAACATGACCTATAAATGTCCAAATGTACTCAAATTTTTCGTATGAGCTATCACAACATGTTTAAGAAGATCAACCGATTCGATTTTTGAAAAACATATTGCATCATGAAAAAACTACTTGAGTGTATTTTGCTCCAAATACACTCGAGTGTATTCTAGCCTGACTCTCTCTCTCTCTCTCTCTCTCTCTCTCTATATATATATATATATATATATATATATATAGTCAGGCTAGAATACACTCTAGCAGTTTTTCATGATGCAATATTTGTTTTCAAAAATCTAGTCCATTGATCTTCTTAAACATGTTGTGAATAGCTCATACACAAAATTTGAGCACATTTGGACATTTATAGGTAATGTTGTAAAGACCGCAAAAATTATACCTTTCAAATTAGTTTCACGCGTCAATTTTGTTGCCCTTAGATGAGTGACTTACACTCATCCAAACGGGCTCAAAATTTGTATGTAGCCTAGTTATCGTATGACGATGAAGATCAATGGTTTACATTTTGCAAAAAATAGTCTTGAGATAATGAAAGGATGATTTAAAATAGTATGAGTTACACATTAGAGCCATGTTTTGTAAATCCTAATCATGAGGTTCTAGGTGATCTTATCCTACCATATAGGTTAATGGTGACATATATCATTGGATGTTATGAGGTATTGGCTTGAGGATAGAGTCATTTTATGAGGATGAGGTATTAGTAGGATAAGGATATCTTATTATAGAAAATTGTGACTTCGTTCCCACAATTGATTTTGGATCCATCTTTTATTTTATGTAAAGTAGATTCCTCACCAAAAAAATTATTTTCCATTATATTATTATATGTACAAAGAAAGTTTTCTAGATTTTATCAAGGTTTTCTTAAACTAAGCCACAATGAAGAGATATGTGAAGTTTTAGTGAAGAAACTCTAGATTTAGTTGTATTAGATATCCTAAACTGTAGTTATATGTGTGAAGTGATGACTAGGGAGATATGTCTTGTGATGAAGGAGTAGTGGACCTACCCTTTGTACCTTATGAATTTTTGGTTGATAATGTGAACCTTAGGGTTGTTAGGTTAGTGACACAAGGACCTAAAGCAAAACTCTAGGATGGTGTGACATGTTAGTTAGATTCTTGACCAAATAACAACACAAAAAGTATTCACAACTATAAGATTCATATGAAACCCTAATATTTTTAAGAGTTGTTTAGTTGGACTAATTAGGTAAAACCTTTTAAGGATGGAGAGTAGTTGGTTTATGAAGTATGGATGATTCAATTTCAAGGACCAAATCCTTTTAAGGGGTAGAGTGATGTTATGAATCGAAACCTAGCCTCTTAACCCCAATCTTATGCCTTGAAGGATAGAAAGTTTAGTTCTTTGGTTTATCCAAACAAGGACAAAACATACTTAATTATAGTTAATTGTAAACCTAATATGCTAATGCATGATTAAATCACCCTAACGTATATGCATGAAAACAATCATGACCTAATGCTTCAATAACTAATTTTAGACTAATAAAATATGTCACATGAGAAAATGTATATTAAGATACGAGGTTAGGACAAATAATGTGCAGAGAAGGATTAAGTGTCCATAATTGAGAATATTTATTCATAATTCAAATAAATTAGAATTTGATGAATTTAATGAGTTAAATTATAAACATAAAGAATTTTGTGCAGAATAATAACATATAATCCTTTTTGGTTGTAATGTGAAGATATGGGGCACAATTGGAAAAATGATAATAATAATGATGAAATAATATGTTAACTAAAATAATGATGGGCCAAAAATGTTAATTATGTAAAACTCATGAAAGGAAGACTAATTGCATAAAATAACTTTAGATTCGTCTTCATTGGGTTTGGTTTGGCTTTGGTCGCTAAGTTTCAAAATTTTGGGATAATAATAACTATATCTATTTTATTCAGAAAAGGAAAGGTGAGTTTTCTCCAAAATAAGAAGTAGAACATTTATTAACTCCAAAAGAAAGAACGAATATCAAATTCATAATCTACATGTTAAAATTAGCCTATGTATGCATTTTCATCTAACTTGGAAAACCTTAAATGTTTAAGTGTAGTTTAGGAGAGAGAAAGTGTAAATAAAGCCCAAGATATTAAATATTGTGATAAAAAATCTCAAGAGATAAAATTGATGGCAAATTTGTATTCCACATGCTTAAGTTTTCTTGGAAGTTTCACATTAATTAGGTAATTCTAGAAGTATCTAATGCATTAAGAAAGAGAAAATATGAATTAATCTAAAAAATAATTCATATAGCAAAAGTTGCCAAATGTGAAACTTAATGCCAAAATCAGATTATGCACTGCCTTAATTATCATAGGTGCAAAATTTCATATTTATTGGACTAGTTTGGACGCCCAATTTATGTAGGAAAGAGAAGGACATTATAAATTAATCACTTTATTTTAGTTTCCTATTTGAATAAAGTGTCTCGGTTTAATGTCTTTCATGCGTAGTTTCCTGATCTTTATAGATTTTGGGCACATTACTAATAGTAAGATTCTGTTTGTCTAGCTCTGATTCTCTCTCCTACCTTCTGCTTTTGGTTTCCCATTCTTTTTCTCACGCTCAGGGACCCACTCCCTGCTATCTCTCCCCAACCCTGATTTCTCTCTTTTTGCTCCTCCTCTGACATGAATTTTTCTCTAACCTCTTCCTTATCTCTTCCCACACTAAATGATCCTATAAGTAATAGGGATTTGTGGTTGGGTTTACTATTTGCACTCTGCCGCCCTCCTTATCCTATTTCTCCCATGCTCTCCTCTCCCTCTTCATCTCCGCACATTCCTGAAACATCGAAACCCCAGGAAATTGGTCCCTGACCTATGTTTCCATGGCGGTGGGCCTATTTTGAGTTCTTCTCACCTTAGGTCCTAATGTTTGGGGATTTTGAGTTCGGTTATTCCTTGCAAATAAGTTAGTGGTTTTTCTTGGTGAGTTGGATGATGAATCCATGAGTTTTCATTTTTAATCCTGGTCTACTTCAGCCTTGCTTGTAGTTGTTCATCGTGAAGAAAAGACTAAAGATGACTTCCTGTGAAATCCCTTCCATACTCCTCTTTTTTCCTTTCTCATTTTGTTTTTCTATTTAGAGCATTTTAGTCTTTTTGTTGTCCTCTTGTGGTTTGGTTTGCACAGGGTTGAGTGCTAAGTTGGCTTGGGCCGGGCCAAGTGGCTGGCCCTGATAGGGCATGTGACTCATCAAAGTTTAATGTGGATTGGATACACATGGATTTTAAGAGTTTCCTGATTGGTCGATATTATAAAAATTGTAACTTTTGATATGCTCATCAAAAAATTAAGAAAAATTATGTTTTGGAATTTGAAAATTGTGATTTTTCAAATAATAAATCATTTGATAGTTTGATTTCCATGTTTTTGATGGTTTATTTTTGAGGATCTAATAAACTATATAAAAATCCATAAAATTGTAACTTATTCATATAAACTCCAAATAAAGTAAATAAATATATTTTCTTGATTAGGAGAAGACAAGGAATTGTTTGTTCTAGGTTTTGTGACCAAAATATGAGGTTTTCCAAATAGGTCTAAAATTAGGGTTTGTTTACACATTATACTTTATAAAACCCTAATACATGTGAATAAATTGTAAATGGGCAAATATGATCTTTGACACAAGTAGATTGGTGAAGAGTGTTTCTAGGACTTTAGATTAAGGTATGTTTGCATAACTAATTATTCGATATTGAGAAATCATCCTAAATTATCTCTTTTGATAGCCTACACCATATCTCTTTCTTTTGAAAAAAATATGTCATGTGAAATACTTTATTTGGTTCTCATATTGTGATCATTATACTCTGATTGTACATTCTTTTGACTCTTTCTTATACTTTGATCATGGTAAAACTCTAATTGCTTATAAGTGCAATTTATTCCCACTTTTGTGGTGGATGTTTATATTGTCCATTTATGTGATGGAAATCTTGTTTATTATGACTATACTTTCTACTTGCCTTGATTTAGTATCCCTAGAGTAGTGTAAGTACATTTGTTTTTGGGTTGAGTTCCCATGTTATTATTTTTAGGATGGAGGTTGTGCGCCCCATAACGGGGTGGTGATGCCCATTTTATATATATTGGGAGTCTGGAAGTACATCATTCTCTATGAGGTTTCAAGTTTGTGAAACTTGGCCGCCTTTGTTATTTATATTGTTCTAGTGCTATGCTTATCTCACATGCATATAGGTTGATAATTATTATTGATGGGTTGTGTGCCCTAATTCTTGATATGTTCTTGTGTGGCACAATTGTTATCTTTTATTAATGACATGTCTCTCTTCTATTATCATATGATTTCAAATCATTTCTCTTGATACCACTTGGGTTGTTCATTTCTTTCTATGGGAAGCCTTGTTTACTTGATGTACTTTAATCTATATATTGCTTAATTTCCAATTTAGTATGCACATACTAGCCTTTTGCTGATGTCATCTACCTTTTATCCTTTTGCTGGGGTATGCTTCCAACCCCAGGTGTAGGACATGGAGGACATGGCATGGTGAGATGGACGTAGCTTAAGGAGTTGATGCTTGGAGACAAAATTGATATGGTTTAGATTTTTGTCTCCTAGATCCTTATGAAGTAATAATGTATATCCAATATGAGAGATGATGATGTACTTTTATAAAATTAATTATAGTCATCTTTTATATTATGTTGATATACTTTCATCTTTTGTATACCATCATTGGAGCTTTGAAAATTTTATACCTATTCCATCATACCTTTTCTGTGTGTTTGGAATGGATGTTTTATTCCTCAAATTTTAGTAGGGAGTGGATCCCCTATCGGGTCACACTCCCTTACGCCATCCAGATGGGCCCATAAGCTTAGAGGGGAAAACTCAATTAGTGGTAATCAAAATGGCAGCGAGCGATGAAATTGGTGGCAAGAGGAGGATTGCAAAGTGCTCAATGATAATTGAGGTAGGGTTATTTATAGGTGCGGGTTTCTTGGCGGTAGAGGGTTCAAGAAGCTAAATCTCAGAATTAGGCAAATTGCTAAATAGGGAAATTAAGGTTCAAATTAATGCTCATTGTGTGCAGATTTTGATGAGAGATCCATAGGAGAAAAAATCTCAAAGAATCGTCAAGCGAGGAGAGAGAGATCACTCACGAAGGACCTGACTATATCTGTTTTCAGACCCGCGTCTAACTTGGTGTAGAAATGATGATACTGCCGTTAGATTTTGATCTAACAGTCATGATGAGGCGCATCATCACATGACATGAGAGCAAACTATGATTTTGGGAAACCTCGATCATTAAATGTGCGACATTTATTTTCATTCCAATTCTGATTTGGGCAAAAGTGTGGATACGTTTATTTTTCATTTTCTCTCCCCCTCCATTAAGGGTGCAAACAAACTCCAAATTAAATGAAATTTGACACCTAGCCTATTTTGGACATGTTGAATCTGATTTTTGTATTCATTTTCAATTTGGAGACTCTAACTATTTTCTTTAATTCTTTTAAAGTAAAACACATTTTTCTTTACTAATGCATTAGAGACTTCTAGAATTACCAATTAATGTGAAACTTCACCCTTAAGCAAACTTAAATGTGTGAAACACAAGATTGTCATTAATTTCCTCTCTTAGAATTATTTGAAACATTATTTAATATTTTGAAATTTAATTACACTTTTTCTTTCCTAGACACATTAGAACACTAAAGATTATCCAAATTAGATGAATTTTTTACCCATAGGAAAACTTTAATGTGTAGATTGTGAATTTAAGATTAGTTGCCACTTTTGAAGTCATTAAATGAGCTATTTGATATTTTAGAAAAAAATCACCTTTTATTTTCTAAATAAAATAGATATAGTTATTATTATCCCAAAATTGTGAAACTTGGCCCTCAAGCCATATCAGATCCAAAGAATTCGAATATGAAGTTATTTTTATCGAACGAGTCTTCCTTTTATGAGTTTTATCCCCTTTACATATTATTATCACTATTTGTCACATTAAATTTTTAATGCCATATTATTATGTTTAAAGCTTTATTATTTATTCCTTTTTCTCTTTCTTGCTCTGTAAGGATAAGGGAAGTTCTAGAACGAAATTATATTAACAATATATCACTTAAGTGGTAATTTTGCATGTTAGACCCTGATTGAAACATTAACTGAGGTATTTGTGCATAAACCATTACTTTAGAATACATAGAGATCAAATATACTCCAAACCGCTAATAATTCTACCAATTCAACATCAAGGACAAAAAGGATATGAAAATCTTAGGTAAAGAGCCACATTAAGAATGTACCCAGACTTCAATTCATTACAACACTCCACCCCTTCAAAAGGATTTCATCTCTGAAATCTCAAGCAAAGAGAGAAGGGTTAGTACACAACATCTCATCTCTAAGCTCTGAGGTTGTTTTTTCCAAATTATGGTACTTCCACAAGACTTTCACTACTTAACACAAAAGTCCAAAATCTTCATAGGAAACTCGTCATAGTTATGGTTCTCATGAATCTTCAAGGTTTCCACTTTTGAGATTTCCTTTAATGAGATATAATACAATTAGCACTTTTTAGCATTATATTTATTAAGATATTACATCATCCTTATTATTCTTGTACTTGATTCACTTTTTTGCCAAAAGAGTCACATTTCATTTTTATGCAAATAGCCATGTGTATATTTCTTATTTATCTCATTAAGAGTTCTAGCACAATTAGAGTTTGATCAATTATCTTAATATTTATATTTAACTGTAATCCTTAATAATTTGGATTCATACACCTTTATCACCATTTTAATTATATCAGATTATCTACACGAAATAGATAATTTTATCCAATTTTTTATTAAGTCTACAATTAATGTAAAAAATGTAACATTAATAACTTCCACCTACATTATACATCTATAAATTGTCATATTTCCTTTCTTACTCACATTAATGTCATTATTAATCATTTACTCATGTTTATGCACTTCCTATTATTGATTATGCACCTTTAACACCACATTAGGCATTCATGCATATTATGTGAATCAAATTACTCATTAAACATATTTGAGTAATTATATGGATATTAGAACCACATTAGGTGAAACATATTACATATTAATGAATTGATATATATATATATTAATTCAAGATTATGTGGTTATATATTGGTTATGTGTATCAATGTATGTTATCTGATTATGACATCTAATGTCAATAATGTATCATGAAATTCATTAAGGACACGTATCTTCGTGTTAGATGATCACAACTTAGAATTTAGGTCAACATGATCATTATACTTCACTTATACCTTCTTATTAAGTCCAGGGTTAGGTTCCATTTATCTTACTCATCACAACATTAGGGTTTACTGGTCCATGATATGGTCAACATCATGTGTATCCACAATTAGAATTAATATGTGAGTTACTCATATTATGTACATTAAATATTCATTAGTGTTCAAATATGTGAACCATTCATCAAGTGACCATTATATGTTCATCAACATGCCAGGATATCACTATAACCTTGTTTGGTCAATTCTAAGGATTCAAGCACACTAACCTCCTAATCATGGAGTTAGGATTTTTAGAACCAGAGTAGCTAGATTTCGGTGTGATACATGACTCCATCCTATTAAAAAGGATTTCATCCTTGAAATTAGCATATCCATGATCTATCAAGGTACTACTACTACCCCTCCACCTCTTATAAGGTTTGACCTACCAATTCAAACTAAAACTAGAGGTAAAAGGGTGAGTCTAACTAAACCATGTATTAGATGTAACACATGATTAACACTACCAAAGCTCAAAGTCTAGGTTCTAGAGATAGACTACCCAAACATGTCATCCTATGGGACATAAGGGAATTATATCGGGTATCTATCATCAAACAAGTCACAAGGTCATCATATTAGATTACTAGGAATACCCAACATAGATGTCTAAGGCTACTATTGCCTATAGGTATGCTATTTTGGATATTTAGTATCAGCTCAGGCCAGATAGGTATCTTATGAATTCAGGATTCCTCGTAAACTAACTAGTGGCACAGAGAAAAATCTTGTCAGCCCCCAAACCTTAATCCATCCTAGACACCTTTGATTTCAACTTATGCCCTAGTAACTACCTAACAGGCTCGGATACCATGCTGTAAGGAGGCAAGATCACCCCCTTACTAAAATTTAATGAAAAATATAAAACATTCATATTTGATGGGAATTTTTCATCATGAGGATGTATGCATAATAATTCCATTTAAATAAGCATGATTCATATACAAAAGTGTCAAAAATAGAAACATAAAGAAAAAAACTAAGTTACTACATGGCTTTTATCCAAGTTCACTACATGAGTTTCATGAAACATAAACTAGAAAAGGAAACTACATGATCTAGCAGTAGAAACCTAGACATCTCTTCAAAGTCTCCTTGAATCTACTCCTGGGTAGGTACTCCTTGGTTTTGTTCCACTCCTTGTCCTAGGCCTAGGTGTTTTGAATCACCCAGAAAGAGGAGAAAACAAGGAATGTGTCAAATTAAGGAACAGGAAAAAAGTTAAGAACAACAAGGAAAAGTTTGTGTAAAAATATGGAGAGTCAAAAGTATGAGGCACACAACTAATAGGATTCTTGACATAACCAATAATAAGAAAGAAGCATGCATGATTAATAATATGATTACATTAACTAAGTAGGGTTGAGGAACCTACCGATCCTCAACCAATAGGTGAGGGAAGAGTAACACATTCCCAGTCAACAAAAAAATATTTATATGGGGGGAGAGTAAACACATTCCCCACGGTGAAATAACACATGCCCAACTATGGGTGGTTGTACATAAGTACCACTACATTAGCTAACAAGTAAAATAAATCATTATGCTAAAAGAAATCATATGGCAAGTATAAATAAAAGAAATATAGAAGGTGGGGTTCAAGACCCAAGCAAGTAATGAAGTAATTGTGCCAAAAAGAGCAATAATAGGAATAATGGTTTTAGTCCATGCCTTATTGGGAAATTATATTTTGGATATTAAAAATGCCCAACTTAAGGGATAAGATGTCGATACCTCAATTCAGAGTCCTAGTTACCACTTTTCACCAATTTAGAGGATTCCAAGATCACATTTGCCTAACTTCAAGTTATTCACATGTATTGGGGTTTTATATTGCATATAAGTGTAAAGAAACCCTAATTTTAGACCTTTTTGGAAAAATATGGATTTTGGTCACAAAATTGAAACCAATCGATTCCTATATTTTTTTGATTAAGAAAACATGTTTAGTTACTTAATTTGGAGATTATATGAATTAGTTACAATTTTAGGGTTTTTTACATACTTTATTAGATTCCAAAAATCAACCTTTGAAAACATGGAAATCAGACTCTGAAAACATTTTTATTAAAAAGATATCATTTTGCCGATTTCAAAAAATATTTTTACTTAACTTTTGGACAAATAGAGTGAAAGATATGATTTTTACAAGTTTGTCCAATCAGAAAATTTGGAAAAGCCAAATAAGCAAGAAAATCCATGAGAGAGAGGGAGAGAGGGTGGGATTGTGCTAACTTTGCCTAATCATACATGACCATGACACCCAGTTAGTGATCAACTTGACTCACACCAAAGTATCAAAATATGGGGCTAAATGACAGTAATGCCCTTAGTAGAGAAAAAAAGCGAGAGAAGAGAAGAGATGGGCATGAAGGAGAATTTGGTGAGGGGATTAATTCCTCTCACACTTTTGTGCCATGGCTGGCTAGAAAAGTGTTGGTTCAGCCAAAAATTGGGGAAAACCACCACACTGTATGATTGCAGATTGTAAGAATGTCAAGGCGAGCATTAGATGTCGTGGAACCTTACCGAAAGATCAATTGTTTTCCGGTGAAGCAATGCGTCGTCCAGATGGGCCGCAAGATCAAAGGAGGAAAATTGATCGACACTATTAAAAATAGGAATGAGCAATGAAATTTTTGTGGGAGTAGGATCACAAAGTGCTGAAGGAAGATTGGGGTAGGGTTATTTATAGGTGTAGGTTGGTGTTAGGGTTCTTGGGGGTAGAGGCTTCGAGAAGCTAAATCTCAGAATTAGGCAAATTGCTAAATAGGGAATTTAGGTCCCAGATTAATTCTCATAGTGTGTAGATTCAAATGTTGTATCCATAGGAGAAAAAAATCTCAAATAATCATCAAGTGAGGAGAAAGAAATCACTCATGGTGGATCTGACTGTATCTGTGTTCCGACCCACATCCGACTCGAGGTAGAAGAGGATGATACTGCCATTAGATTTTGATCTAACAGTCATGATAAGGTGTATCATCATGTAACACAGGAGCAGAGTCTGACTTTGGGAAATATCGATCATTAAATTCGTTACATTTAGTTTCATTCCAATTCCAATTTAGACTAAAGTGTGGATACATTTATTTCTCTTTTTCTCACTTTTTGATTGAGGGTGAAATCAAACTCCAAATTAAATGAAATTTGACAACTAGCCTATTTTGGACATGTAGAATCTAATTTTGGCATTAGTTTTTAGTTGTGGAGACACTAACTATTTTATTTTATTTTTTTAAAGTAAAACACATTTTCTCTTTCTGAATGCATTAAAAACTTCTAGAATTACCAAATTAATGTGAAACTTCACCCCTAAGCAAACTTAAACTTGTGAAACATGAATTTTCCATTAATTTCCTCTCTTGGATTATTTAAAGCATTATTTAATATTTTGGACTTTAATTAAATTTCTCTCTCCTAGACACATTAGATCATTAAAGATTATCCATATTAGATGAAAATTTACCCATAAACAAATTTTAATGTGTAGATTATGAATTTAAGATTAATTGCCACTACTGGAGTCATTAAATGAGTTATTTGATATTTGAGAGAAAATCACCTTTTCTTTTCTAAATAAAATAGATATATTTATTATTATCCCAAAATTGTGAAACTTGGCCCTTAAGCCATATTAGATCCAAAGAATTCGAATGTGAAGTTTTTTTATTCCAATGAGTCTTCCTTTTATGAGTTTTATCCCCTTTACACATTATTATCACTATTTGCCACATTAAATTATTTAATGCCATATTATTATTTTTTTTATAAAGGGAGCCTATCGCTTTTTATTTATTCACATCAAAAAAAGCAAGAGCTACAATATCTGCATCGAAATCCTTTAACAACATCTGAGGATTTTCTAAGCAACAAGAATGTGCGGTTAAAGAATGGGCTACCCCATTACCTTGCCTACAAAGAAAACAACAGTGGAAAGAAAGAAAATCTCCAGATAAGTGACCTATCTCCGTTACAGTACTGTCCTCGTAGCCGCGTCCCCATCCTCCAGCCTTCACGGCTTGCACAAGAATGGTGTCATCCATCTCTACTATCAAATCCTTCAGACCTAGGTTCAAAGCTAGACAAATACCATGTTAGACTGCTATTCCCTCCACACTAAGCACTGAGAACGCGTGGTTCAGATGGCATTGGTAAGTAGCCTTGATGTTCCCTAGATTGTCCCTGATTCCAATACTTGCATGGCCACCTGTTCTAACACAGGCATCTACGTTCAGCTTGAAACACCCCATGGGTGGAGGAGACCAAGCTGAAAAAACCGAGACGCCCTCCCGTGGATCCTCCCGGTGCACCGCTGATGTGTAGTGCATGTAGTTTGCCACCATAGTGAGGAAACTGGCTGCCATTGCAGGCACACATGGCTTATGAGGATCAAAAATAAACTTGTTCCTTTTTGTCCAAGATGTCCACAAGAGAGTCACCCCCTCATCCTGTCGTCTCAAATCATCATCACGTAGAATCTCCCTGACAAACTCCCTAGCATCCATGCCTATATGAGGCGGCCAGCGTAGCTGCCCCGTCGCCCACACAGGTCCCGCTGAAACACAAAGAAAGAGTGTGTGGGTAGAATCCTCCCTTTGCGATGAACATCGTGGGAAAATCTCATCCTGTACTGCGTGTTTCCTGTAGAGGGGTGACCTGGTCAAAAATATATCTCTGAGAACCTGCCAAATAAAATGCTTGAGCTTTGGGGCCCAGTGCTGCTTCCACACTCTTTTCCAATCATCCTCCTCCAAATCATCTAGCAAGTCCTCCCCTTTGCGTATCATCCTATAAGAACTGCGGACGGTGAACTCCCCTCTGCTCTCTCCGTCCCAGCATATCACATCTGCCTCTCCCCTCCCACACATAGGTATGGATCTAATCATAGACCAGATGTGGGGAGGAAAACAATCTATCAGTGCACTCTCATCCCACTGGCCCGTCTCCTCATCAATCAGTCATGCCACTGAAGTATACATGACTGGTCCCTGTATAAGATACCATTGCACTGTCCCACCAAGCTGTGGAATCCATCTATCCTCATATATGTCAATCTTCCTCCCCGACCCCACACGCCATAGGAAACCCGACCTGGCCAACTATATAGCTCCCCAGATGCTTCTCCATGTATATCTAGGTGGGGACCCACTGCTTCCCGCACAACTGTGGTGTGTCTATAGTATTTCTCTTTCAGTATCTGGCTGATAAGGGACCCCTCATTGGTGGCCAGACGCCACCCTTGCTTTACCAATAACGCCTGGTTGAATGCTAAAAGATCCTGAAAGCCCATCCAACCAAACTCTTTTGGTCTGCACAACCTAGCCCAGTTGAGCCAATGAATCTCCCTTTCCCCTTCCTTTGCCCCCCACCAGAACCATGCTATCATGGAGTGTATCTCCTCAATGAGACCCTCTGGTAGCTTGAAGATGCTCATAAGATATGTAGGAATAGCTTGGATCACCGCCTTAATAAGCACCTCCTTCCCTGGCTTGGATAGTAGACTTTCCTTTCATCCCTGCAATTTCTTCCATACCCCATCTTTTATAGCAACAAAGACCACCTTCTTGGAGTGCCCCACGGCTGTGGATATGCCCAAGTACCGCTCGTGACAATCCACCTCTCCAACCCCCAGCAAATTCTTGATAATTTCCCTTTCTTCCGCCTCCACATTTCCACTAAAGGAAACCTCTGTCTTCTTGTAGTTAATTTTGTTCCTGAATGCCCTCTCATATTGGCTGAAAATCTCATCTAAAACGGAGCATTCTTCTGAGGTAGCTCTAGTGAAAATGATGCTATCATCGGCAAAAAATAGGTGTGAAACACATGGATCTCTCTGGCAAGCGTTAACATCATGGATCCTCTTAGCCTGTGTTGCTTTGATAAGAGATAGAGAGAGAACTTCAATGCAAAAAAGAAAAAGATAGGGAGAAGTATTGTCACCTTGGCGTAGTCCTCTGGTTGGTCTTCTAGATCCCCTTCTCTCACCATTGATGATGAAACTATGTGAAATGCTCGACATACACTCATAAACTTTAGACCTCCATCTAAGTAGGAAGCCCATCTTCTCCATCACCCTACCCATGAAAGACCACTCTACTATGCCATATGCCTTGCTCATATCAAGCTTAAGTGCCAGCAGCCCCTCTTTGCCTTTTTTTTCCTGTGTTTCATAGTATGGAACTGCTCATATGCAACCAAAGCGTTGTTTGTGATCATCCGCCCTCCAATAAAAGTGCTTTGGTTCTCAAAAATAATATTATTCAGCAAAGGTTTGATTCTATTGACCAAAATTTTAGTAATGATTTTATAAGAAACATTGCAGAGGCTAATAGGGCGGTACTTAGAAATGCGGACCGGGATATCTGTCTTCAGAATGAGCATAATATCAGTTGCATTAATTTCTTCCAAGCTGCGCTCCCCCTCCACCACCTAGCAATGAACTCCACCAGACTCTTCTTCACCGTCCCCCAGAATTTTGATAGAAAATAGCTTTCATACCATCCGGTCCTGGTCCTTTATAAGGATGCATCTGTTGAATTGCCTACCATATCTCACCCTCTGTAGGTGTCTGCTCCATGCGTATAACATCCTCCTCCTGAAAAACTCCATGGATACCATCTAAGAACTCCTCCATGTCTGTCGGATGAGAGGTATAGAAGAGGGATGTGAAGAAAGAAGTGATCACCCCCTCAATCTCCTCGGGATCAGTCTGCCAACTTCCATTCTCCTTGAAGATGCCCTTAATGGTATTCCTCCTTTTTCTTTGTCTCGCCTTATGATGGAAATATTTGGTGTTCTTGTCCCTGCCCCTCATCTCATTAGTGCGTGCTCTAGCATGCCACAAACTTTCCTCACATCATTGTAGTTCCTGCAATTCCTTCGCTAAAAGAGAGCACTCGTGAACCATATCATAAGAAGGTGCACGGTTTTGCACCCGAACAAGTTCTTTCTCGGTTTCCCGGATACGCTTTTTGATATTCTTGAATTTTTCCTTAGCCCATAAGCTCAATCTATCAGCACATTCTCTGGTCTGTGTCAATAGGTCCCCGCCCAGGTCTTCGTTCCATGCTTGTTCAACTACCACCCTACACTTCGGAGATGATAGCCACAAAGTCTCAAATCTAAAATTCTAGCTTCTCATATCTACTTTCCTGGATTTCTCTGCCCACAGGTAGATCTGCCCATGATCTGAGTTACTAATAGGAAATGTTTTTCACCTTCTGCACATTAAAGATGTCACACCACTCCTTATTAGCTAGAAAATGGTCCAGTCTTTCCCTTATGAGATTGTCTACGTGTAGGCCTCTCCTTCAAGTGAACTTGCATCCCGTGGACCCCAAATCAATGAGCTGACAACTATCGATTGCCTCACGGAAATTCCTCATATGCCACTCACTGCGTGGCTTCCCTCCTTCCTTTTCATGTGCTGTTCTGATCTCATTAAAATCCCCACCAAAAACCATGGGTCTCTGTGACACCCTGTGAAGGTCTGCCATGAGTGCCCATGTCTTCATTCTCTCTTGTACCACTGCCCAACCATATATCCCAGCAGAATAGTAATTATTCTTCGGGTTGTGGTCATCTATGTCTGCACAAATATGATGATCAGAGAAAGATTTGGCTATCACTTTGTCTCCTTTCTTCCACAGCCCCAAACCACCAGCTCTGCCCCTGCTGTCCACCCCAAAACCATTGTCAAAACCACATGCTCTCTGATGCGATGATTTTGAGTCGCATTTATAGACCTTTTTCATATGTGTTTTGTGCTCTAATTACTCATTTTTAGGGATAATGTTGCATAATTCACTCAGTTCAGTCTTTGCCATCATTCTATGTCAAATTCCCTTTGTTTTACCATTTTGAACATTATTTATCATATTATCATAATTTGTGTGGATTTACTTGGTCTTGTGGTGGAATTTCAGGAAAAACAAGTATCTGCTTCCGTCGATACCATCGATGGAAGTCGATACCATCGACCAAGCCACAGATTGCCAGCCGAGAGGAGCAGCACAGAGTCGATACCATCGACACTCAAGTCGATGGTATCGAGATCCCTTCAAGTTGCTGACGAGTAAGCTGTCGATACCATCGACGAAGGTCGATGCCATCGACACATTGAGGCTATAGTGTCGCTAAACGACAACAACCGATGCTAAAGAGAGTCGATACCCTCGACCCTAGTCGATGGTATCGAGATGACCACAGGCGCTCAGACGAAAAGAAAAGAAAGCTGCCGCTAATACGCTGGGTCGATACCATCGACACGCGTCGATGGTATCGACACCGGCAGATATACGTTGGATTCGTTTTGATCCCAATCGGACGGCTGGAGTTATTTGACGACCTAATTAGGGACTTATACCTAATGACGGCCGCCACACGAGAGATCATCTGATTTTGCATTGCACGAGTGCCGAGGAAGGAGATAGAGGAGAACTGAGACCAGAGGCTCATCCCGGGTGATTCGGACGCTGCCGAAGACAAATTCCACCACCGATAGGCGGGGAAGCTCGTATTCTACGCCAAGGATCTACCAGTTCTTCTCTGTTCAGGGGTTTTCCCACTTGTTTCACGTTTTTCTTATGAATTCCCTTATTTCTACCATGTATTCGTGTGAGATGAACATGAGAGGCTAAAACCCTCCATCTTTAGGACCGGGAGTAGCCCGGGAATGCATTGTATGACAATTTTATATTGATAATTCATATTTTCTCTCTTAATCCGTGGTATAGTTTCGTCTTCTCTATATATATTTTTATGCTTGATCACCATAATAATAATCTAATGCCCTTAATCACTTCGACAGAAGGATTAATGGTTGAAAAGAGACGAAACCTACATTAATCGATAAATCCCTTGACAAAGGAGGTGTAAAATTAATGGTGGAAACTGAGAGACCGTTTGTAATGCGCTTAGTTTAGGAGAATGATTACTACGACGGTGGAATCAACCTAAACCTAAGTAGTGAATTACACCACGAAAGTGGGTAATTCTGTTTTCAGGCCACTACCCGGATAGAGAGAGAAGAGTGAGGAATTATATAAAAACTAATGCAATGTTGACCCGCGGTGAAACCGCAATCCTAAAGATACTCTTTTGAATTGATTAAATTAATATTTAATCGATTGTTTTCTTTGTTTCATTTTGTTTTCTTTTTAAATTTCGACAACAAACCCTACTTTGTTATCCCGCCTAGCTGATTGCAATTAGTTAGTAGGAGTCTCCAATAATTCACGTATCCCTGAGTTCGACTCGGGCCTCACAAAGGCATATATTACTCGACGCGTATACTTGCGTTTAAGCGCGTAGTAAAATACACGTCAAGTTTTTGGCACCGTTGCCGGGGACACGGTGAATTATTGCCACTTTGAGTGCTAAGAGCGGCCACTCTAGGCCACATTTTTTTTTTATTTTGAAACAATTTTAAATATTTTTTAAATTTCTCTATAATTGTGTTTACTCGTTCAAAGCATAGTACTGAACCCCGATTTTCTTATTTCAGGTACTTTGCATGGTGCATACACGTAGCGCAGACTACGCGAATCGCACACTTGAGGTTCCACCTCCGGGACCAGAGGACGAGGATTACTACGAGCAAGATCACCAAAGCGACATAGATTCTGAATCTGAGCAAGAGCAAGCAGAAGAAATGGCCAAACCACAGACGATATGGGAAAAGATCAAAGCGTCTTCTTCATCAGCTTCAAAGGGGCCTATCAAGAAACAGGGGCTCAACATTCCAACCTACAAGATTGATCCAGCATTGATTAACTTGGTTAAATCAAATGCATTTCACGGGTTGAAGAATGAGGACCCAGTGGCACACATCAGTCAGTTCGTTGAAAACTGCGATATGATGAAGATAGATAGGTTCCCACAGGATGTTCTTTACCTCAAGTTGTTCCCAAGCTCCCTGGCAGGAGTTGCGAGAGAGTGGCTACATAACCTCGACGATGAGTTTGTTGAATCATGGGATCATATGGTGGAGGTTTTCTTCGAGAGATTTTTCCCGCCTGAGAAGACCAACGACATGATTAGGAAGATTCACAACTTCACCCAACAGGCGGGTGAAACATATTCTGAGACCTGGGAGCGATTCCAGGTCATGTTGAGGAGATGTCCGCATCATGGACTGGACAAGGAGACACAGGTGAAGATCTTCTATTTTGCTCTTTCCGAGCATGATAGAAGTAACTTGGACTCAGCCGGTTCAGGATTTTTCTTGAACAACACTGATACGAGATGTTGGGAAATACTGAAGAACATGGCACGAAAGCAATCCTGGGGAGAAAGAGAGAGAGAGGCCCAGTTGAGCAAGCAAGAGTTGCCAGTGAGTCCAAGGCAATGAGAGAGTTAAATGAGAAGATGGATCTTCTCACAAAGAAGCTACTACAGAAGGAAGACAATGAGTCCGAGGAGGAGGCTCAAGTCAAGTACATGAGGCAACAGCAAGGGTACAGGAACAATGACTATTCATGGAAAAAGGACAAAAAGTTCTCATGGAAGGATCCGAACAATTTTCTGCAGGATCCGGACGCCAAGCCTGCACCAGCCACAGAGGACAAGAGCACGGAGTTGCTCAATCAGGTCATCAAACAAAACCAGGAGTTAATGAACACATTTGGGCAACAAATCAAGCAACGGGGTGAATTTATGAACCAATTTGGGCAGACTTTGCAGAGCCATGGGGCTCAAATGAGAACCATAGAGACTTCCATGGCGCAGATGGCAGCTGAAATTGCAAGCTTGAAGAAGCCAGCACATCCGGGTTTTCCGGGGAACACCAATGTTCCCGGGGGAAACCAGTAGGCAAAGGCCATCTTACTGAGGAGCGGCAAGAAGGTGTTGAATCCAAGGATGGATGACACAAGCATACCGTAGGACAAAGTTGAAGATGCAATCATCAAGGAGCAGCCCACACATGTCACAGGGCAAGCTGAAGATATAGCTGAGAATGGTAATGAAGAACAAGCTGCTGAGGAGGAACCACAGAAATTGACACCCTATGTGCCACCTCATCAAAGGACACATACTGTTCCGGTCCCCTATCCCAATAGCGCAAAGGCAAGGAAGGTGGATGCACAATTTAAGAAATTTCTGGACAGCTTTAGGAAGTTATCGATAAATATTCCGTTGTTGGAGGCGATTGAGCAAATCCCGTCATATGGGAAGTTCCTAAAAGATGTCATCACCAAGAAGAGGAAAATACCCGACACTGAGGTCGTGGTGCTGAAGGAACAAGTGAGTGCTTTCATTATGGGCACTTTGCCGCCGAAGAGACAGGACCCCGGTTGTTTCAATATTTCTTGTTTTATCGGGAAGTTCAAATTTGGAGAGCCACTCTATGATTCTGGGGCAAGCATCAATTTGATGCCCCTTTCTACATTTTAAAAGTTGGGATTAAAGGAGTCAAGGCCAAGCAACATGACTATCCAATTGGCCGATAATTCTGTGGTGAAACCTTATGGGATCTGCGAAGATGTCTTGGTAAAGGTGGACCGATTTGTTTTTCTGGCTGATTTCGTGGTTATGGAAATGCAGGACGAGCATGGCAATGAGTTGCTACTTGGACGTCCATTCCAAGCTACAGCCGATATGATCTTGGAGATGGGTAGAGGTCGCTTGACCTTGGGCATTGTGGATGATCGCTTTGAGATGGTCATGCCCACTAGCAATGCGTCTACTAAAGCAAAAGCACATTGTAACATGGTGAAACATGTGGACCACAATATCTCACTTTACCTTGGGAAGCCATTCTTGGACATGGCTCATGTGATGAGCAAGATGGATAATGGAACATTAGCTGTAGACATTATGGAGCAAACTAAATTTATCTCTTTATGCAAAGCTGTTGGGTTTCCGAATGATGAGAATGAGGACATTCCACCTTCTTGGGAGGATGAGGTGATCATTACTTCAGTTTTTGATGTATATCCAGAATTTCCGTTGGAGGCGTGTTTGTTAAATGTCACATATGATTGGATGCGGAGTACTTCACTCAAGGAGTGTGCCAAAATGCTTCATATGCTTCCATGTTTCTACACGAGGCACTATGAAGATTTAGGTACATTTCCCCCACCGCTGCAATCATCTCTTATTTGTCCGCCTGAGTTGGAGTTGAAACCACTGCCCCCGCATCTTAAGTACATCTTTCTAGCTGAGAAGGACAAGTTACCGGTGATTGTATCTGCTTACTTGAGTGCGGATGAGGAGGAGCAACTACTGATAGTGCTCAAGAACCACCGTGGAGCTTTTGGGTGGTCTGTTGCAGACATTAAGGGGATCTCCCCTACACTTTGCCAGCATAAGATTCGGCTCGAGGAGGGAGCCAAACCATTCATCCAGCCTCAAAGACGTTTGAATCCGAGCATGATGGAGGTCGTGAAGAAGGAAGTCATAAAACTTCTTGTTGCAGGGATCATATCTGCTATATCAGATTCGACGTGGGTGAGCCCCACACAGGTAGTCCCTAAAAAGGGGGGAATCACTGTCACTAAAAATCTGTTGAATGAACCTGTCACCACCCGATTGGTAACCGGGTGGCGTGTTTGCATTGACTACCGCCGATTGAATGCCGCAACTCTTAAAGATCATTTTCCTTTGCCATTTATTGATCAGATTTTGGAACGTCTTGCCGGGCGGTCGCATTTTTGTTTTCTGGATGGGTATTCGGGGTATAACCATATTTCTATTGATCCTTTGGATCAATATAAGTCTACGTTCACTTGTCCCTATGGGACTTTTGCTTACCAACAGATTCCGTTTGGATTATGTAATGCGCCGGCAACGTTTCAATGATGCATGCTCGCCATATTCTCTGACATGGTGGAGCGTTGTCTTGAGGTTTTCATGGACGACTTCTCGGTCCATGGGGCGTCATTTGATGAGTGTCTTTATAATTTGGACAAGGTGCTGCAGCGGTGCGAGGACACACACTTGGTCCTCAATTGGGAGAAATGTCACATGATGGTGACGGAAGGAATAGTGCTAGGACACAAGGTTTCTAGCAAGGGTCTTGAGGTAGACCCCGTAAAAATTGAGGTGATTTCCAAGCTACCCCCACCAAATTCTGTAAAAGGGGTGAGAAGCTTTTTGGGACACGCCGGGTTTTATCGGGGATTCATCAAGGATTTTTCGAAAATTGCAAAACCTTTATCCGAATTGTTGGAAAAAGATGTGGTTTTTTATTTCAATGATAAGTGTCTTCATGCATTCGAAGTTTTGAAAGAAAGATTGATTTCGGCTCCGGTTGTTCAAATGCCGGATTGGACAAAACCATTCGAATTGATGTGCGACGCTTCCGATTATGCAGTGGGAGCCGTTTTGGGGCAAAGGGTGGATAATAAGCCTGTTGTGATTTTCTATGCCTCCAAAACACTTAATGATGCTCAATTGAACTATACAACTACAGAAAAAGAGTTACTTGCCGTCGTGTTTGCTTTTGAAAAATTTCGGCATTACTTAGTGGGTTCTAAAGTAGTTGTGTGGACTGATCATGCTGCGATAAAATATTTGATGGAGAAAAAGGATGCAAAGCCTAGACTCATTAGGTGGATTTTTCTTTTACAGGAATTTGATATTGAAATCAAGGACAAGTCGGGAATTGAAAATGTGGTGGCTAATCACTTGTCTAGGTTAGATAGGGTAGATGAGAAAGATATACACATACCCATAACCGAGACGTTCCCCGATGAACAACTTTTGAAAATTGATTCTAAGGAACCATGGTTTGCTGAAATTGTTAACTATTTGGCTTGCGGGATCATCCCGGAAGACTGGTCTTATCAAGAGAAAAAGAATTTTTTTTATTCTTTGAGATACTATTTTTGGGATGACCCAATTCTTTTGAAGCAGTGCAGGGATGGTATTCTTCGCAGGTGTGTGCCGGAGGTGGAGTACGAGAGTGTTCTCCACCATTGCCATGCATCGCCTATGGGAGGACACCATGCTAGTTCACGGACACCAGCCAAGGTGTTGTTAAGCGGCCTTTATTGGCCAACTTTGTTCCGGGATGCCTACGAGTTTGTAAGGCAATGTGACCCGTGTCAACAAGCAGGTAACATTTCAAGGAGACAAGAAATGCCCCTGAATGTATTTCAGGAAGTTGAGGTTTTTGACTTATGGGGCATAGACTTCATGGGACCCTTTGTGTCCTCGAATTCAAATTTATATATCTTGCTTGCTATTTATTATGTGTCGAAGTGGGTGGAAGCAATCCCCACAAGGACTAATGATTCTAATGTAGTGTGCAGGTTTGTGAAAGAAAATATATTCTGCAGGTTCGGGATACCCCGAATGATCATAAGTGATGGAGGCACACACTTCCGGAATCAGAAATTTTCGACACTTTTGAAGAAATATGGGGTCAAGCACAACATCGGCACCCCATATCATCCACAGACGCAAGGAGAGGTGGAGGTCTCAAATCGGGAAATCAAGAAGATTCTAGAACGGACAGTGGCATCCACAAGGAAAAATTGGAGTTCCCTACTACCGGACGCACTTTGGGCGTATAGAACGGTGTACAAAACACCTATAGGAACCACGCCTTTTAGGTTGGCGTATGGTCGGGCTTGCCACCTTCCGGTGGAATTAGAGCACAAAGCCCATTGGGCGCTAAGAAGGCTGAACTTGAGTTATGATGAAGCCGGGACAAAGAGGATGTTTGAGTTGAATGAATTAGATGAGTTACGCATGACGGCATATGAGAATGCCCGCATCTACAAGGAGCGCACAAAGCTGATCCACGATCGACATATCGAGATGCGCACGTTCAAGAAGGGAGAAAATGTTCTATTGTTTAACTCCCGTCTCAAATTGCATCCCGGGAAGCTGAAGTCCCGGTGGAGTGGACCCTTTGTAGTGGAAGAGGTGAGACCGCACGGTGCGATTCTTGTGCGTGATGGAGATGCCACGTTCTTGGTGAACGGGCAGCAGTTGAAGTTGTATTTTGGTGAAAACTACAAGAGAAAAGTGAATGAGTTCAAACTCATTACACTTGTGAATGAATGAGATGCTGGGAAGACATCTAGCCTAAGACGTTAAAGAAGGGAGCTTGTTGGGAGGCAACCCAACCATTGGTACATTAGGATAGTTTAGTTATAGTCGTAGATTGCTTTTATTTCATTTAAATTTTAGTGTAAAGAAGATACCTTGATCCGTTTGTTCAATGTGCAGGCACATGCAGGGTCGATACCATCGACACACTGGTCGATGGTATCGACATGGGTTCAGGTTGACAGCTGCAAATATCGCACTGAGCTGATACTATCGACGGCCCCGTCGATGGTATCGACATACCTACAGGCAGGTCGCAATAAAAGTGTCGATAGTATCGACACACCAGTCGATACCATCGAGATCTCTGGAGAAGTTCAGAAGATTTTTGCTCAGTCAACTCGATACCATCGACGGCCTCGTCGATGGTATCGACATGATCACAGGTTGAATTGAAGAAGTGGCGGTGTCGCAATAAAAGCAAGTCGATACCATCGACCCTCGTCGATGGTATCGACATCCATGTCACCGATCCGGACAAAGACATCGACGACGATCGCGAGTCCACGTCAGCGATCCGGGTGCTGCGTCGATACTATCGACTTGCGTCGATGGTATCGACAGGTCAGCAATCCGGGTTTCCCGATCCAGAAAATGTCAGCCGTCGATACTCGCGAGGGAGGCAGATAGCATTGAGCTGCGTCGATACCATCGACCCGCGTCGATGGTATCGACGGGTCGACAGTAGCGCTGGCCAAGTCTATTTAAGGAGACTTGCAACGTCATTTGACGTCACACCTTTAGAGCAAACGTCCTCCTTTGCGTCGAGCACTCCTCTGAGCCCTCCAAGACTGAAGAGCAGCGACAGCGAGCAGGGAGCTTCATCGAGCGGAGAATCACTTCTCCATCTTCCCCGAGCTCTCTTCTTCTAATCCCATCTTTCATGCAACAATGGTGCACGCCGCCGGATCATCGTCCTCGAGCGCAAATCCCATGGAGATCGTGGAGTTTGTTCCACCCCCTACTGCTTCAGTCTCACGCCCGCGCTTGATTCACCCTTCCGCGGAGGTGAGGAAGGTCTATGAGGAGATCATGAAGCGGAAGATCGAGCCGACCCGGTATGTGGACCGGGGAATGATCCGTGTTCTTGGATTCGAGGCCAACTTGGCCTATGTGCTGAAGGGTCAAGCACGCCACACCAGCATAAGGCCAGGCGAGCTGGAGTGCCATACGGATGGGCAGTCGTTCTTCGGTGAATGGCCCACCTACAAGGAATTGGTGGCGGAGTTTATGGCGTCCCTCGACGTCTGCGTCGTACCCAACGATGTGGTGGCGTCGGACCGTGAGTGGATCAAGGGGAGGGTGTCCTTCCGGCTGTTCAACATCAACTACAACATCACTCTTCAGCAGTTCAACAACATCTTTAACTAGAACCACTCCCAACATGATCACCGACGCCCAGATTCCCGCACCAACTATGACAAGATCTTCGCCGAGCTAGTCACCGTGCCGGCGGGAAAGACAGTGAGCTACCACAATGCTGCGGTAGCGGACTTCGAGCATCCCTTCGTCTGGGTCTTACACCGGATGTTGAGCCTTACGTTCTTTGCTCGGAGCGATTTAGCATTGAGCAAGTTTCAAGAGAGCGATCTTTTCTTCCTCTACATGCTCCTGAAGCGACAAGAATGCAACTGGGGTGCGTTCTTTCTGCAGCGCGTCCTGGCGGTGAAGAGGAGCACAAGGAAGGCTCCGATCCATTTTGGTGGGCTCATCACCAAATTGGCGATGTACCTGGGGCTGAATTTGCAGTCCATGACTCCGATTTCCACGAGGAGTAAGGTGAACGTGCAGCATCTGCATCGTTCAAACCTTATCCTTCTCCGGGATGGGTTGGCGTACGCACACTGCCACGTCAACCACGCTTACCAGGAATGCGCACTGCCGGAGGCCGTCTTCCACATCGAGGGAGCCCAACACTTCCGGTGGCCGATCATAGCCGTCGAGTCCGATGAGGAAGAAGGCGGGAATGACGACCAAGAAGGCGAGGCTGAGGAGGAAGAGGAGGCTTTCACACCTCTTCGCGCACGAGTAGCACCACGGAAGCGTCCTAGGATGCATCCGGGTGCGTCTTCATCATCACAGCCCCCGCCGCCATCACCACAGTCCTCGCAGCCAGGCGAGGATCCCTATTCAATGCAGGGAATGTACACGATGCTGCAGGACATCCATCAGACACAACAGCAGCATCTAGAGATGTATACCGGTATTCAGGATACTACGAACCGGTTACTTGACAACCAAAGGGCGATGTTTGAGAATGAACGTCTCCTCCTCGACAACCAACAGCAGATACACAATCGGTTGCAAAGGATGGAGATGCATCAGGAGCCCTTTTACGACCATTACTGGAGTCAGAGCTACTTTGGAGGCTATCCACAGCCTCCGCCGAGGACCCATTACGATCCGAGCTTCCAGGGGGAGTATCCTTCTTGGGATCCTATGGCCCCACAGTACCCGCCTCCGCCCCAGGGGGAGAATGATCAGGGTATCTCTGTTCCACTCTTAAGTTTGTTTTTGACTATGAGGCCATAGTCGAATTCAAGCTTAGGGGGGTAGCTGGAACAGCTCTATCTTTTCTTTTGTTGTTTTTAGTTTTTGCTTTGCTATTTGTTTTTGCATTTTTAGTTTTTTTTTTAGGATCCACATCTATCTAGTGTAACTGTGGATGTCGTAAAAGTTGTCATCTCGCTGTGTATTCATGGGAAATTTAAGGGAATTTTAAAATTTTTGTGTCTTTTGGATAGCTTGACTTGGTTGTCCTTGGGGAACTTATCCTATGAAAATGATTGATTATGTCAACTTTAAAACAATATGTCACACCTATACTCCCATTGACTCATGAAAAGTGGATAGTAACGGTTGTTTGAGCCTAACCTAACCAAATGGTAATGAGACCTTAATTGGATGTAAGAGAGAGAACCCTCTAAACTACTACACATGTCAGTAAGGAGGGACACATAATACTCTTCTAAGGTTCAGTCATCTAATCTTGTGATCATTCCACTTCATTTTTCCATAATCCACCTAAGAATTGGAAGTAAAGTACAGTTTTAATTCCTTCTTGTGTGCATAGCATCTAGATAGGAATTGCATTGATATTTTCCATACTTGTGTAGAAAAAGAGAAAAATATAGGGATTTATGCACATTACCTTTAGGTGCATGCCATGTAGTTGCACTCATGACTTTCATGATTATCATGCATAAAGTACACCATGTATCTCAATTTTTCCTCAAAAGTGATCTAAACTGTTCCATACCTTCGAAATATTGCAAAGATTTCCAATCATGAAGAAAACAGCCCAATACATGTATCTCTAAGCAATTATGGATATGTGGGCTAAAAGAAAGAAAGAAAAAAAAAAGAAAAAAAAACAAATTTTCTGGAAATCTGAAAAAATTGAAAAAAAAAAAGAAAGAGAATTTAGAAGGAAATGGGATAAGAGGGAGAAAGGAACATGATATCACTTGCATTACAGGAAAATTGAGTACATGATGTGGCTTAATTAGATTTCCATATCATTTTGAGGTGGAAGGTTAGTGCATGCATCATTTCACCCAATTTAGGCATTAGGGCATTTTTAATGTGCATTTGCATCACGTAGGACATTTTGTTTTATGCATATTGAAACTGTGCAATACTTCCAAGTTCTTCCATGAACCACCCATTCCATCCACCCGTTGCTCGGATTGGTAGGCCACAGTGAATTTCTCCTCACTAATGATTATCAGGAGAACTGCTTCCATGTAGATGGTAGTTAGGGCGAGCAATGTAGTGTAGGCGATCACAAGATGCACCAATGTTGAATCGGAGAATTTTATTATGTTAACTGCCTTATGTGATAGTGTTCATCGGTTTGAAGGAAAATTTCTCTTATTGATGATTATTGTCTCCTTTAGGGTAATTATTGTTATGTGGTTAGAGAAGGCCGGGTTGAGAACGTTCAGTGGGAGTCACATGGGATGTTGGGTTGGTGTATAGATTTTTAGTTGACATCTGCAATTCTATTCTAAGGATCAGTTGTTCGAGGGCGAGCAATGTTCAAGCTTAGGGGAGTTTGATGCGATGATTTTGAGTCGCATTTATAGACCTTTTCCATATGTGTTTTGTGCTCTAATTACTCATTTTTAGGGATAATATTGCATAATTCACTCATTTCGGTCTTTGCCATCATTCTATGTCAAATTCCCTTTGTTTTACCATTTTGAACATTATTTATCATATTATCATAATTTGTGTGGATTTACTTGGTCTTGTGGTGGAATTTCAGGAAAAACAAGTATCTGCTTCCGTCGATACCATCGACGGAAGTCGATACCATCGACCAAGCCACAGATTGCCAGCCGAGAGGAGCAGCACAGAGTCGATACCATCGACACTCAAGTCGATGGTATCGAGATCCCTTCAAGTTGCTGACGAGGAAGCTGTCGATACCATCGACGAAGGTCGATGCCATCGACACATTGAGGCTACAGCGTCGCTAAACGACAACAACCGATGCTAAAGAGAGTCGATACCATCGACCCTAGTCGATGGTATCGAGATGACCACAGGCGCTCAGACGAAAAGAAAAGAAAGCTGCCGCTAATACGCTGGGTCGATACCATCGACCCGCGTCGATGGTATCGACGCCGGCAGATATGTGTTGGATTCGTTTTGATCCCAATCGGACGGCTGGAGTTATTTGACGACCTAATTAGGGACTTATACCTAATGACGGCTGCCCACACGAGAGATCATCTGATTTTGCATTGCACGAGTGCCGAGGAAGGAGAGAGAGGAGAACTGAGACCAGAGGCTCATCCCGGGTGATTCAGACGCTACAAAAGACGAATTCCACCACCGATAGGCGGGGAAGCTCGTATTCTATGCCAAGGATCTACCGGTTCTTCTCCGTTCAGGGGTTTTCCCACTTGTTTCACATTTTTCTTATGAATTCCCCTATTTCTACCATGTATTCGTGTGAGATGAACATGAGAGGCTAAAACCCTCCATCTTTAGGACCGGGAGTAGCCCGGGAATGCATTGTATGACAGTTTTATATTGATAATTCATATTTTCTCTCTTAATCCGTGGTATAGTTTCGTCTTCTCTATATATATTGTTATGCTTGATCACCATAATAATAATCTAATGCCCTTAATCACTTCGACAGAAGGATTAACGGTTGAAAAGAGACGAAACCTACATTAATCGATAAATCCCTTGACAAAGGAGGTGTAAAATTAATGGTGGAAACTGAGAGACCATTTGTAATGCGCTTAGTTTAGGGGAATGATTACTACGACGGTGGAATCAACCTAAACCTAAGTAGTGAATTACACCACGACAGTGGGTAATTCTGTTTTCAGGCCACTACCCGGATAGAGAGAGAAGGGTGAGGAATTATATAAAACCTAATGCAATGTTGACCCACGGTGAAACCACAATCCTAAAGATACTCTTTTGAATTGATTAAATTAATCTTTAATCGATTGTTTTCTTTGTTTCATTTTGTTTTCTTTTTAAATTTTGACAACAAACCCTACTTTGTTATCTGGCCTAGTTGATTGCAATTAGTTAGTAGGAGTCTCCAATAATTCACGTATCCCTGAGTTCGACTCGGGCCTCACAAAGGCCTATATTACTCGACGCGTATACTTGCGTTTAAGCACGTAGTAAAATACACGTCACTCTCCTGCCTCTGTCCTACTCCGAGCTCTTGCACATAGTTTCCACCACGAAAAATATGTCAAGCACCTCTCTCCAACATCTTCGCTTGAGAGATCTTACCATCCCAGGGCTACCCAATCCCTGGACGTTCCATGCTAGAGTTTTCATTGCTATTCACGGGACTGGGCCAACCCAGTTCCCGCTACTTGCTTGCTTGACGCAGCTAACATGTCCTCTGACGTACGAGATCTTTTCCCCACATTGTGTTCAGATTCCTCTGCCACTATCCCAATTTCATCCTCACCTACCCTTCCTCTGTTCTGCCTAATGTGTTCTTCATGTGTGTGCATCTTCGTTCTTGGCCCTCCTTGCCTGTCCCCCTTCCAGATAAATCTTCGACCTCTGCCCTTATCACTGATCTTCACATTTGGTTGTGTTGATTTCTGAATCTCAGGTCTCTGCCCCTCCTCCACATAGAGTTCTATTATGCTAACATGCATGTGACGTTCCTCCTCCTTCGTGTTCACCTCTTGGGGAGTCGAGATCACCATTGCCAGGTTGTCACTGTCTTTGTCATCCATGACTGTCGTTTTGCACTGACGTTGCTCCCCTCTCAGTTGTTCACTGCCTCCCCTGAGCACCCCTTCCCCCATGGGTGTGTCTTTCTCGTGGTGTTGACCTCCACTGCCTCCCATTGTCGAGACTGGTGTCGGTGTTAGGTTGGTGTCACCCACGCTCATCACTGTATGTCTGTCCTGAGCATCCTTCTCGCCTATATAGCCATCTGGTTCCTTCCACACCAACGTCTCCTTCAAACCTACCTTCGAAAACACCATATCCATGTCATGGTGGGATACCTCCAAGCACGACCTCACTTCTTATTCTTCTTCCCTTCTTCGCCCAACCTTCTTGACAGACTCTGACCACCGTGATGAGGAATTTTCCTTCTTCTCAGCACCGTTCTTGTCCGTCTTCCTTCTATTCACCTTCGGCTTTGTTGTAAAGACTAGGTCTTGCTTCTCACTATTCTGACCAAACAACTCCTCCTTGATGGGGATCGCCCACCTCTTGACTGGCGAGGCCTTCACCCAAGGCCCCCACAGCCACTGGTGTTCCTCCTCCTCATCCTCCCCCAATTCATAGTAGTCCTTATCAAGGTGCCCTATCAAACCACATCTGTAACAAACATTTGGGAGCAGTTCATACAGGATCTCGATCGCCACCACATTCCCTTTCTCGTCCCTGATTTTCTGCTTCTGCCGTAACGGTTTGGTGATGTTGACGTCCACCCGCACCCTACAAGAGGTGTCCCAGCCAAGATCCTTCCTGTCCACCACAATCACGTCCCCGATCCTAGCTGCGACAACCTTGATCACCTCCTCCGATCGGTATCCCAATGGTATGTTATATAGCTTGATCCAAAAAGTGCACCTGCTGAGTTCAATTGCTTTCAGTGTATCCTCCGACCAAATGCTCCTGGCGACCAGCAAATTATTGTTGAAATTCCATGGTCCTTCCCCTAACACCTTCTCCTTATCACACGAGTGGATAAACTGGATGATGAAAAGGTTGCTCACAATTTGTCTAAAGCTTGCCTCCCGTCGAAGTGCCCAAGCACTGGCTAGGGTTCTCTTGAGCGCTGAGTAGTTGTATGGCCTTTCCATTGCAAGCTTGCCCCTGACGGCCAACTACAGGTGTGTGCCTCCCATTTTGATTGCCTCTGCCTTGAAGTCCAGAACGTCTTCCTCCCTAACCCTCAGTGTGGATACGCGTTTCAATAGCTCATCCCCCATGGCTGTGGAGGGAACCTACAAGAAAAATAGAGAGGATCTCCCTCAATTATGAGAGGAGGGGTTCCTGGATCGCCGTCGCCCAGAGTGTAACCCTAGGGGACAAGCGGCCAGGAGCTATTAATGCCATATTATTATGTTTAAAGCTTTATTATTTATCCCTCTTTCTCTTTCTTTCTCCATAATCCTAAGGGAAGTTCTAGAACAAAATTATTTTAACAACATATCACTTAAGTGGTAATTTTGCATCTTAGACCATGATTGCAACATTAATTGAGGTATTTGTGCATAAACCCATACATTGGTATAAATAGAGATCAAATATACTCCAAAACACTAATAATTCCACAAATTCAACATCAAGGACAAAAAGGATAGTAAGGATATGAAAAGCTTAGGAGAAGGGACAAGCTAAGAATGTACCCAAATTTTAGTGCATTATAGTTTTCCTCTATATCCATAGCCTATAGCTTGCCACTTGGTATTTTGCCGACGAGCAATGTAATGGCACCTTCTTGGTCTCTTGATCTGGGTGAAACCTCAGACGAGTCATCTTGAACCCAACGATGCTCCAAATGTCTTTGTTTGAAGATTTTTCCCTCAGATTCATCTTGTTCAACTCTGAGCCATCTTTCCCATGTTTGACTTCATCTCCTGCCAAACCAATTGCTCATTTGTTGTTTTCTCCACATGAACACCTACTCGAGTTCTTTCTGTCTCATTGAAGATGTTTGACTTATTCATATGATTCCTTCATGAGGTTTTCACCAGGTAGATTGGTTCTACTTTCTCCTTGGCATCGTTGGAGTAGTGTCTGTGCCTTGTTGCTCCTCCTGACCTCAAATGAGGGTCGTTGACCTCTACTTGAATTGAGGAGGTTGACAGTATTCTTGTTTCTCTTGGTTCAGCCGAGGATTTGTGCACGAGATCAAAGCATAGAGCTCATATCAAAGCAACTCATGCCATGGCCTAAGGAAGAACAAACCAGGCCATGAAATGACCTTGGAGCCCCTGATCATTTAATAAGCTAATCAATATCGCAAGGGAGATTTTGGCATTTTTTACTTTTGATTTTCTTTTTCTGTGTGCATTTGATAGCTAGGTCTAAATGACCAGGCAGCCCCACTTATTTAAATCATATGTCACACACACCTAGATTTTTTAGTATTTTCACACGTCATTTACATCAGGTTCATTTCCAATTTAAATGATTGTCAGGCTAAGGTTTTCTTGATTTCTAATTGGTCCATAATGCAAAATTTATAACTTTTTCATATGAACACAAAATATATACATAAATATTCAATGGGAATCACTTTTGATTTTCTATTGATCTAGCATGTTTTCAAATGATGTTTGACACATTCAATGACTTCAAGAATTCAAAGACTAATATTAGAGTTTTGATGCTTATGAACCCATGGATATACTATGAATTTAATCAAATTACAAGTGATTAGAGGCCCAATGAAGTTGGAGCACTTGAACCTAAGGAGGTCTACTCTAGGTAAGTAGGCCATGCATATTTGGCATAAGTAGTTTATGTTTATTGGTTGTTTATTTATGATTATGCACATCAATGTTCTCCATGAATTATGAATGCTTTATCAAAGGACATCATGTATAATTACCACTATTTGATTGGATGTTTATTTATGGTCTATGGTGAAACCCTAACTATGATTATGAATTAAAATTTATGAATCATGCTCAAGAAGGGGAGACCTTATTATGGTTTATGAGGGAGAAATCCCATTAAGACATTATGAGGGAGAAATCCCATTATGATTCAAGCAGATAAATGCCATCATGTTAAAGTTCAAGGATCATGTTAATGTTAATGTTAAGATAAATGGAATGGAATTAGTTTTATATGCTCCTGAATCATGGACCTCAAGGGGCTATCTTCAAGGGGAGAAATATGCTCCTTAATCATGTATAGATTAGTGCTTGAGTATGCTTTCTTTGCTTAATAAGATGATTAAACCTTAATCTAATCCATTGAGATGCTTTGTTAACATGTGGAAAGATTATGGTTTCAGTTTGGCCCTGTTTGGATGATGTTTGAGCTATGTATCCTTGTTGTGGACCAAGTTGAAAATTACCCATGTTGGGGGCCATCTTGCAATTTTTGAGATGTTGAGTGTGTCCTTAATGCTTCATCATCATGAGAGAGAGAATGATGCTATGGGGTGCCCTGTTGGACCTTGGTTGATGAGGTGGTATCATATGGTGATGTTTGAGTTAGGTTTTTTACCACGGTGATGTGTATCGACCTTGAGTTCATTAGGGTGTGTTGTGACCCCAACACCCCACCTGGAGGTGTATTGTGACCGCAGTACTTACCCTAGATGATACTTGTTTTGACCATTGAGGTCTTGGTATGGATTGGTTGAGATGGTTGTTTGCTATTGATGTGTTTCGACTAAGTTTGCATGGTGGTCTTTTGTAGTGGTTGAGACAAGGTACCTTGATGTTTGTTTCAACCTCTAGGGTGATGGTGACCCACATGCTTGAAACTCCACCTATGTTTTATCACCATAGGTTGAATGCATATGTTTAGTGGTTGCATGACCGCATCTGTGATGCACAAGTGTCCCTTTGGTTCTCTCTTGTGTTGACACCTCACACCTACCTTAATTCCCTCCTCCTTTGAGTATACAACCCCTTTCTCCTTCATGCAAGTGATCTTTTCATCCCTCCTTCTCCCCTCTCTTGTGCTTTTCCATGAAGCTTGGTGAAGCAAAGAAGGATTGATCTAGGTGTTTTGGAGTCTAATCAACCTTTCATGTAGTTCTTTGGAGCTTAATCATCTTCCTTGTGGTGATTATTGGTGGTTTCTCTTATTAGTAAGTGGTTATACCTTGTTGATCATGTTTTTCATTTGGAACCCTACCTTCCTTCTTCTCTTTTCTTGGCCATAGACTATGGATCATCCATTGCGATCATCTTGAGAGAATCTCCTCATCATAATGGGTCAGAGACTATGTTTTGAGATGGTCATACCCAAGTGAGAGAAGTTTTCTTCTCTTTCTTCTTTTTGGTTTATCCTAGGGTTTTTTCTTGCCCTCTTTTCTTGAACTTTCTATGACCATGGTGTTCTTCTCTTTTGAGGTGAAATTTTGGCCAAAGTGTTGATCCAAGTTGGAGTACCCTCTTCTCTCTTGGATCCTTTGATCTTGGAGATCGAATCTCTACTTAAGGCGGGATATATAATACTCTTCCTTCTCTATTGCTGCACTTTTCTTACATGCATGTTGTTGTTTACAATTCCAAAACATGATCTTAATATGCTAGAAGATATTATCATGATTTAGGCTTCAAGCCATGATGATAATCTTATGAGATTTACTTCTAATCCTAAACCCTAATTTCCTTGTAACCGATTTTGAGATGAATGTGAGATGGATAGTTTTCTCTTGCCCCTTGATCTATGATTTCCATTAACATGCATGAAGTTCAAGTAACTTAGTATAACATGGTGTTTTGGTGCTATTTTGCATGTATTGAATGTGGGTTATACCTCTCTTAACAAGGTTCTCTTGGGGAGATTTTTATGATACATGTTTTAGGGTTTTGGTGATCATCTTTGTTTGGAGTTGTTTCCTTTGATTTGATGAGTTTCCCTTGGTGACAACTTTCTATTTTGATTTTGGTTTATCTCTATTCCGAGGTTGGTTATTCTCCCTTGTGGTAGTTTGACCTTGGTGGTCACTACACCTTTGATTTTATCTTGGTCGAGACACATTCTTGCTAATGGTCGAAACATATTTGTGGTTTTAGTGGAGACACATGTTTTGTTCATGGTTGAGACACATGTTTTGTTCACAAACATGGTTTTCTAGTGGTTGAGTCACGTGTTTGAGGGTTGGTCGATATCGCAACATATGTGAGACATTATAAGGTTGTTACATTTGTACATGTAAATATTGGTTGATACCTAATGTTGTTTAGATAGTTGATTAACAAATTCAATAATGATGTTCTAATCCTATGTTGCTCCAAGATATTGGAAGTTGATGTAGCTAAGGTCTCATGGTGATTATTGTCTTAGAAACCCTAATTGGATTTTGAGAAACCCTAATCGGATTTTGAGAAACCATAACCCTAATCCTAGGATATGTTATACTTGTTGATATAATTGGATGAATGACATGTGATTATACTTTATCTATCCTACTTGTATGGATCTAACCTTGCAAGTGCAATCTATGTCATACCTATGTGAATGGTATGGTAATCATTATATGGTACAGGGTGATAGCTATGAGCCTTGAAGAGGCATGTTTAAATCATAATGATGTAATGGTCTTATGACCTAGAAAAGGCTTAAAGCCTAGTGAGAGGTGTTATCCTATAGTGATGTGATGAGGGATTTATGTCTCATAGAAGTGCCTTTGTGGTGATGGACTTGCATGGAAGTATGGTAATGTCGACGGCCTTGTGAGCATCAATGCTACAAGTATCATGTAATGATGTGACAAACTTACACCTTATATGTTTTATATCTTCTGAAATTGTATTATGGCTTTATATTTGTAGAGTTTGTTTAGGGTTTATACATTGTAATTTTATTAATGCTAAAAGATATCCAATTAGACTAACTAACAAAGTGAAACCCTAATCATTTAGTTTCCATGTACCATAGATCCATCTTTAGTGTTAGTATATGATATCTTTTGAGGATGGATAAAGTCATACATCGGCAGGACTGCGTCTATGGTCGTAACTCTATTTCACTAGTGTTGTGCCTATATACCAAGGCCGGCTAGGATGTTTTACAGTTGGACTTTATATGTCACTGCGGTGGACTCAGACTGAGCGAGGATGTGAAGAGACCATAGGAGTCTGACTCCTCCTAGATCTTGTATGACATTGATATCCACTTAGCAGTGGTTAGTTGAAGCATGAGTGGTATACCTCATCTCCTCATGGCATAATAAAAGGCATAACACAACATGTAGTGTATTTTCTTAGGGTCAAATACAAATAACATTAGATGACCCCTTTGTCTTATCTTTGTACTGATTTCTTGGGTAAGAGAAATCAACTATTATGCATGTTCTTCATATTCCTTCTTAAAGTAATAATTGTTTAGTTTGCTTAATCTGTGCTAACTACTTTTTATGTATTGTTTAACTGAATCTGTTTAACCTGATAACTATGTTATCTATCTGCTTTAATCTACTTGGTGCTTTTAATAGATGTTGGCAGAGAGTTATATCTCTCACTGGAACTTTTAGTCTCACCGCATGGGTTTCCACATCTTTTAGGTGGTCGTGCACGATAAGGTAGAGACTGTCCGGTTGAGGCTAAGAAGTAAGAGGAGAAGTAGCCGAATAAAGGTTGGATGAGTTGCTTGTGTTTTGTAGTAGAGTCCTATGTGTCGTCCCTATACTCTTAGGTCCTTGGGGGAGTTTTGTAGATGTTGTATATTGAGACGATGTTTTGGATACATGACTTTGTTGTACATATATGGCATGTATGTATGTGAACAAGTTATAATATGTACATGTTGTGGTCAGGGATCCAGTGGACAATGTTTTATAATAACTCTTTGGCAGGTGATATATATATATGCATGTGGGTTTTGTGGACTCAAATTTGATAATTTTAGTTTCATATTTGGTGCTCATGAGGAAATGGTTTTTATTTCCTATGTTTTCTAGTAACCTGGTTGTTTAGTACTATTTTTGTGCTTTGTTTTGAGTAATCTCACTTTGTGGCGCATTAGGGCATCACAGTTTGGTTGGTATCAGAGCTCTAGGTTTGCTGAATATATAGGGACATAGGACTAGGATTTTTTTCTATTCTAGTGTGCTCCATTCTATTAATGGTTACTTCTTCTTATGCAGAAGAAGAAGAAGAGAAGAAAAGATGGCTAGAGAACACAAAAAACATGCTGCTGAGAGTAGTGTTGCTGCACTGAGAGGTTGTTCTAGGAGATAGGAGAAGGTTGATGGAATGATTGAGACGCCCCAATTTGACTCTGTAGTGGTTTCCAATCCCACTTTCCCACCCATGTTTGGATAGTCCATGGCCACGATGACACATATGGCGGATAGGATGCCCCTTCCTCAAACGAGAGAAACAGTCCCCAATGTGGAATCTTTGGGTTTTAGGAAGACATTTGAAAGGTTGAGGCTTGTAGGAGTATTGGAGTATGTAGGTATGGCAGACCCGAAAGATGCAGATATATGGTTGATGGAGCTTTAAAAGGCCTTCAAGATCCTTAACATCCCCAAAAAGGATAAGGTGAAGCATGGTGTGTATCCATTGAAGGAGAGTGCTGGCCACTGGTGGGACATTGAGGAGGACAAAAGGCCAGATGTTGTGATCAGTTGGGAAGAGTTCTTACGGGAGTTTGTGAGTCGGTGCTTTTTGGAAACCTATCTTGATGAGAAGATCAACCACTTCAAGAAGATCTGGTAGGCATCCATGACAGTCAATGAGTATGAATCCAAGTTTATGGAACTTTTGAGGCTTTCTCCTCACATGGCTGCTACGGACAAGGAGAGTATTAGACAATTTGAGTACAGAGTTGACAACACCAATGTCATCCCTAGAGAATAGAGAGAAGTTCACCATATTTGAGGAATCAGTTAGGAGGGTGGAATGATTAGTGGTGGAGAAGTGTGAGATGAAGTCCAAGAAGAGGCATGCCTAGTATCAAGGACAATCATCTGGAGGATTCAAGAAGACTAGGTTCTCAACACCACAATCACAACAAAGGTTAGGTGTGCATACCCAGTGGTCATTGAGTAAGGGCAGAGGTCACAGTTTTCCACCAATAGGAAACCACAACATGACATAAGTGTCAGTGACGGGGCCGTCTAGGCCACAAGTGTGGCAAAGTAGGACATATGAGGTGGGCATGTCCAATAAAGGATGATGAGGTGACCCTACAATTGAGACAGAGTCAATAGGGCTAGTAGAGGCAACACTTTAGCAGTGGTGGAGGCTAAGGATGTGGATAGGTGTCACAACCTAGTTCTTCTAGACAGGTCAGCAGAGGATAGGGACAAAAATAGGTAATGGCTTGATTCTACACCAAGAGTCAGTCAGAGGGAGTGATCAACCTACAAGTTGTAACAATTCAAATGTACTTATTTCATTCTGATTAGTCTTCCTCTTGCTTTATATCTATTTTGGTTGACGTGGGTGTGACACACTCTTTTATCACTCGAGAAGTGATTGCTAGCTGTTCTTTACCTGTTAATCATAGACATGATATCCTTTGTTTAGAAACCCTATTGGTTGGTTCCATAGAGTAGTGAGAGGTGTGTCCTTTCTTTTTAAGGACACATCATTCAAGTGGACCTCATGCCACTTAACATGCATAGATTCAATGTGATCCTTGGAATGGACACCTTAGAGAATTATCAGGTGGTCTTGGACTATAGTTCTAAGGTGGTGATGTTTGTCAACGACAGTGTGACATGGGTCTTAAAAGGAGAAAGGAAGATCCTTCCAATGTGTCTAGTGTCATCGATGGTGGTAGAGAAGTTGATGAGGCAGGGCTGCAAAGCGTTCTTGGAACATGTGATAGATACCAAGGTGGGGAGTCCTAGTATCCATGAAGTGCCAGTTGTGTGTGAGTTTGAGAATGTGTTTCCCGATGTGTTCCCCAATGTTCCCCCACCTCGAGATATTGATTTTGAGATCAATCTAGTACCTGATACCCATTCGATGACATAGACACCGTACAAGATGGCGCTAGCTGAGATGACAGAATTGAAGAAACAATTGCAAGAACTACTTAAGAAAGGTTTTATCAAACTGATCACATATCTGTGGGGCACCCCCATTCTATTTGTGAAGAAGAAAGATGGTGTAACATCCCTGACCTGGGTTATGAGTTAACCCTAGGTGTTTTGCCTAAATATGTAATTAAATCTTTGTGATTAACTCTGAGCATGTAATTAAGTTTCTCAGAAATGTATATTTCAGTATTTGCTCCTTTTTATTTAAAGTTGTAGCATTGTTTTGATATGCAGGGACCTATGTGCAATTTACCCAGCTAAAAGGGGTTAGCTTGCAATTTGAACATGTTGAGATGTTCCTCTGATGTTAAGACATTATGAGAATCTTTTTGGTAAGTTTGAGGGATTTCCCAAGCTAGGGCACCAAGGTGCAGTTGTGGAAGCAATCCCGGTGCTTGAAACCCTAATTTGGGGTAAAATGCAATTTACCCAAATTAAGGGATACCAATTGTGAAATATGTCAGCTAATGTATCTTTTTAGAATTTTGCCATCATTTAGAGAAGAAATGATGAGGAAGTCACCTCAATTGAATTATCAAGTTATGAGATATGCCTTGTGATTGAATAATCAGGGTATATGTGCAATATTTCTTTATGTATGTACCTCATTATTAGCTTTCTCTCCTTTACCTTCTTTTCCTAAGACCTTAAGAGAAGGTTTGTCCTTAGAATAAAGAGGAAGGGACGAGCAAGTAATAAAGGAAGGACTTAGTTGGAATTAAGGGAAACTTATGAACTAATGTTGAGAATCATACCCCTAGTACATATACACTCTACCTCTCAAGCAAAGAAATCTTTCCTTCGTGCATATCACTGTTTCCTCTTTGCTTGGCCGACTAAGGACTATCTTGCAGCTCAAGAGGAACGACCAAGGGTGCAAGGTAGGTTTGGAATCTTCTTCTTGCCTAATTCCATGGTTAGAATTCGAATTCAAGGTCATCTTCATGGCTAACTCTTGAAACCCTACCTTTCTAGCCGTCTCTTTTTCATCCTTCCTTGGAGTTTTCACCTTGGCCAACCTGTGGGAACTCAAGGACCCCATTAGAGCTTGGAGCTTGAAAGCTTGGAGCTCAAGAAGCAAGCTTTAGGCGGGTTTTATAACTCTAAACCCATGCTTTACTATATGCATCCTTTATATGCGGTTAGATGATAGTCCTTCATGTTCCTTACTGTTCTTTGCTATTTTACAAGCAAACCCATGGGATATTCGTACTGTTCTTGAGCTAGGAGATGAAGGCGTGATTTCCAAGAAAAACTCACCGCTTTTCTTTTCCTTAAACGGTCCTAACAGTTTGCTCTCTCGGACTCAAGACCGCGAGGTGAGCAAACGGTCTCGAGACCACGACAGGGCAAACGGTCTCAAGACCGTTTGGCCCCATTGACCGAGCGTGGACCGTATAAGAAATCTGTTCCTAATTATATAGGTTAATTATCCTCAAAAATTTGGGAGGCTAACTCCAAGGGAATCGGGAGATATGACCTTTTTAAGTTACAACTTTAAATGAATTAATTGCTGATTTTCAAACGGTCTGAAATTGCCTTTTTGGGCAAACGGTCTCAAGACCGTGTAAGGTCGTTGACTAAGCGTTGACCGTATGAGATTACTGTTCAACATTATGTTAAATAACAACTCACCAAGTTTGATGGTCTAATTCCAAACGGGCTAAGAGTTGAAGGGTGAATACTAGGGCTAACCCTAGATGAAATCAGTACTGAAATTATGGTGACCTAATTAGGGTTTTTAGGGTTGATTGACCTAAACGGTCTCAAGACCGTTTGGGGGTCACCAAACGGTCTCACGACCGCGAGGGAAATCAACCAAGACCGTTTAGAGGTCTGGGGTCAAGGATAGTTGACCAATTGAAGATACATTTACACCAAATTACATTGCAATTAAATATTGACATAATCATCAACTCAATGGGTCAGACCTTGATGAATTTGCACTAGAATCCAAAATTTGATGGGCAAACGGTCTCAAGACCATTTGGAAATCATCCAAACGGTTTCAATACCTAGAGGACAATCACCCAAGACCGTTTGAAGGTCTAGGGTTGAGTAATTTGACCAATTGAGGACCCCATTGCAAATAAGTTATCAATTTAACCAAATTCTGTTTTGTGACTCAATCATGGTTCAACCCCTATCAAATCACCTTAGACTTTGATGAAATCTTGGGCAAACGGTCTTAAGACCATGTGGGGTCCACCCACATGACCTCAAGACCGTTTGGGCCAAGTTTGGGCCCAGTTGGAGCTCAATTGAAGAGTTCAACCTTGTGTTGATGCACACTGTTGAGTGTTGATGGGTGAACATTGATAGACCCTAATTGAATCGATTTCAACCATAATTGGTCAACAATTGAGGGTCAATTGAATGACCAATTGGTCAAGCATAACCTTAATTAAGCCAATTTATAAGTGGTCATCATAGCTTTGACCATTTGAGGGCTTCAACATGGGTTGACATTATCGCTTGCATCTTTGAGCCTTGTTGAAGGACCAAGCGGCTGAGACCATGAGAGCCTCGCGGTCTCAAGACCGTGAGAGGGCTCGCGGTCTCAAGACCGTGAGGGGGCTCACGGTCTCAAGACCGAGAGGAAGCTCGCAGTCTCAAGACCGCGAAGGGCCTCGCGGTCCTGAGGTCAAAGAAGGGAAAACGGTCTTCATGACCCTCGCGGTCTCAACTCAAATTGGTCTTCGCGGTCTCAACATTAACTTAAACCAATGGGAGGCTTCGCGGTCTTGAACCCTTAAAGAGGCTCGCGGTCTTGAAGCCTAAGGGGGGGCTCGCGGTCTTGGAGCTAGAAGGAGGCTCGCGGTCTTGGAAAGTCAAAGTGGGCAAACGGTCAACACTTTCAACCGATCTCAATTCAATTAATGATTAATGATTGAAATTAATCAATGTGATTCAAGGTTGACCACATTCAATCATTTGATGATGTAAATGGTTCAATGTTGCTCAAATCAAACCCTAATGATAATCTAAGATAAGTAAGGGGTTATTTGACTAAGGGTTTTGACCATGATGATGATCAATGGGGTGAATTACCAATATACCCCTGAAGGGTCAATTGAGTTATACCTTGCTCAATTCAAACTCTAATTACATGAGAATGATGTTTTAAGTCATAATGACTCTATCTAACTTGATCTAGTCTAATCTCAACCATTAGTATGATGAAAGAGAGAGTACTCTAGAGAGAGAAAGTATCCTAGAGAGAGAAAGTAACTCTAATCACATAATGGTGATGCTTTTGGCTATGTTAGCCTATGATGACTCCATCCAACCTGTTTTAGAGTGATGTTGACATCACCTAACATTATGATGAGAGAGAAAGTACTTCTAGAGAGAGAAAGTACTTCTAGAGAGAGAAAGTACCCTTTTTAAGTGGAAACTCAAGTAAAGCATCTCCAATGCACATAAGTGAGCATAATTAGGGTATGGTCCACCTGTGTGAGGTCATAGAAACCCTAATTAGGATAAATGATGAACCTTTAACTAATCCAAGAGCATCAATGAAGATGTTACTCATACATGATGATGTTATGAGTTTAATTCACCTTAATGTGAATAGTAAACCCTAATTCAAGGGTAATGGCATGCTTTTGAGTATTACACTCTATTTGATATGAATTAGAGATTTAACTCTTATGATAAGAGTAGGAAGTACATTCCTTATTGTTGCATTACCTTTATCAGATGTATTAACCATGCAGGTTCTGATATGAAGGTAATCATATCCAGGTATTAATGTTGATGTTATATTCATTAAAGGCATGTTGTTAGCCTTATGAATAAGTAAAGTAATCTGATGCCTTGCCAGTGGCATCCTATGCTGATAATGGGCTATGAGAGCCATGAATACCATCAAGGTCATGCCTTAGAGATGACTTGTGATGAGGATAATGAGAAATGATGATTGATATGAGTTAGGCCTGTTACATTTAGTATTCTCCTTTTATAGCTGCTATGCTACTGTTATTGTTTGAAGAACAATGTATGCTGTTAAAGAATACTGAATGTACCTAACTAATCAAGTATAATGTAGAGCCCTGATCATAGATCCATCATTGTCAGAAATTAAGTGATGGTGAAACAGGTTTTCCTCAGGGAACTCCTGGAGCACATACTTTTGAGTATGTGGGGTACATGGATGTGTAGAACCTTACATCCTAGTGTAGGAAAGTGATGTAGATGTGGAATCCATCCATCCTTCACTATAGTTCCATACCGTATCAGTGGTAGGTAAACATGAAACCTCCTGATGATGAAGAAAGCACATATATCCGTATCAGTGGTAGGTAAATATGAAACCTCCTGATGACGAAGAGAGTACAGAATGCCACTGTGACTCTAGAATAGCGAAGGACCAGTTTACCCTGGTGAGCTATAGTAGTAGAGACACGAGATGTCCTACAAGTGATCCTCTTACTGACTGAGGAAGGTGAAGGTCATGAGAATCCGGCTCTCTCAATGACCTATGTATGATACTGATGCGGCTTCTCAGCGATCAGTTGGAGTATGAATGGTAAGCCTCATCTCCACAGGGCATAATGTTGTTTGTAAAACATAATCAACCATGTAGTATAACTTGTTAGAGATGACTCCAAGTTAGTTGATTGATGTTACATTACAATAATGTTGATATTCTCCATATCTCCTAAATTGTAGAGATCTTGTTATACCTGCAACTGTTATAGAATGCTTTGAAGGCTTTACTGTTTAAAATAATCTTTGATGTTATAATAAAGCTTCTGGCGAAGAGTTATAACTCTCGCTGGGACAATTATGTATAATTGTCTCACCCCGTAGGCTTCAACTTTTTAGGTGGACGTCGGAGACGAAGGGACCATCCTACAGGTGACCAGTCTCAGCAGCAGCACCAGGGGCAGCAGTAATCTCAGGTGGAGATTGTCTTGCCTTGTGGTGTAGTTAGAGTCATTCCTATGTGTCCTCTGTACTCTCAGGTCTTGGAGTCTTTTGTTCAGTGATCTTGAGATTTTGTATCTTGATGTATATAATTACTCAAGAAGTAATTATCCTGAGATGTAAACAGTTTATCTCTCTTTATGAAAGAAGTTTTATGGATCCAAGTTCTTATCTCGAAAAGTTTTAATTTCCCGTGATTTTTGTCTTCCGCTGATTACTGATTCGCTTCCGCTAAGTTTTAATCGTGTTTATGTCATGGTTTGGAGATTAGAGCCCACAACTAGTGGTATCTGAGCTCCAGGTTCAGTTGAGTCTACAGAGGCATAGGACTTAGGATGTTGAGTCTACCTTTAGTACTCCTTCCTCATCTAATAGAATCTTCTGCTCCTCAGGAGAAGAAGATACATAAGAATGTCAGAACATCACAATGAGCACTTGGCAGAAAGTAGTGCTAGTGCACCTCGAGGCGGTGCAAGAGTTCCGAGAATAGAACAACCTGCACCTGAGTCGCCAAGAGAGCCACCCCAGTTCGACCCAGCTGACATGAGTGATCCAGCTGTACAGACGATGTTCGGGAAGTTCATGACTGCCATGACACATATAACCGATAGTATGCCCATTCCTGCACCTAGGGCACCTGTCCAGCCTGAAGTACAAGGTATTGGTAAGACATTCGAACGACTTCGTCGTGTCGGAGCTATCGAGTACTTCGGAACTGCCGACCCTGCAGATGCTGACTTATGGTTGACAGAGTTGGAGAAGGCTTTCAGGATTCTTATGATTCCGGAAGCTGAGAAGGTTAGACATGCTGTCTATCTTCTCAAAGGTAGTGTTGGTCACTGGTGGAACATGGAAGAGCAGAAGAGACCTGGAGTAGAGTTCTCATGGGAAGAGTTTCGTCGGGAATTTATCAATAGATATTTTCCAAAGACCTTCCTAGATGATAAGATCTCTCAGTTTGAGAAACTAAGGCAGGGTATGATGAACATTAGTGAGTATGAAGCTAAGTTTATGGAGTTGTTGTGGTTCTGTCCGCACATGGCTGCTACGGATGAAGAAAGAATCAGAAGATTCGAGAAGGGTTTGAATTCTGATATGTCAACCCCTGTGTCTGCCTTAGAAAACAGAGAGAGATTCTCTACCTTCGTTGAGTCAGTCTGAAGGATAGAGAGATCTGTGGTTGAGAAAAGACAAACCCATAAAAGATATCCACAGTTCCAGGGTTCTTCATCTAGGGATTCCAAGAAACCTAGATTCTCTGCACCTAACCCTCCACCACCCAGATCGAGTTTTCAAACTCAATGGACACTAAGTAGAGGTAGAGGACGGAGTCAAACGCTTCAAGGGACGCACAGTTCTGCATCAGTGTCAGTTACTGGACCACCCAGACCACAGCAACAGGAGAAGAGTTGCTACAACTGTGGTAAGGTGGGACACTTGATGAAGGATTGCCGTTCTAGGGTTGTCGGTGTGACACAACAAACTCCGAGACAGAATCAACAGGGATCTCAGAATAGACAACATCAAGGAGCAGCTCGAGGACGTGGACAAGCGTCTCAAGCTGGATCATCAGCACCACCTCAACACCAGACGACTGCGAGGTTCTATGCTATGAACCCACCTGAGGCAGTGGTCAATCCACGGGTAGTGGCAGGTCAGATGAAACTTTTATATTCTGATATGTCTACATCTTGTATTGTATCCGTTCTGATTGATCCGGGTGCTACGCACTCTTTCATCACTCGTGAAGTGATTCGTAACTGCAATATGATTGTTAGTCATAGGACAAATAGTTTGTTGTTAGAGACTCCGATAAGTGGGTCTGCCGTTTTGCAGGAGATATGTTCTCCCTGCATCCTCTTCTTTTCTGACCATCGCATTCAAGTGGATCTTATACCACTTGAAATGTAGGGATTTGATATAATCCTCGGGATGGATACCTTAGAGAGGTATTGAGTTGTCTTGGATTGTGAGTCCAAGTTGGTTGTGTTTGCTAATGAAAGCAACACATGGATCTTTCAAGGTGAAAGAAAGATTATGCCTACCTGTCTTGTATCAGCTATGGTTGCTGATAAGCTGTTGAGGCAAGGATGTTATGCATTCTTAGCCCATGTGGTAGATGTTACCAAGGAAAGTTCTAATCCTGCTGAAGTTCCTATAGTCAGGGAATTCGAAGATGTGTTTCCTGAAGAACTTCCTGGTATACCACCACCTCGGGAGATTGATTTTGAAATCAATCTGATCCCAGATACGAAACCCATAGCTCAAACTCCGTATAGGATGGCGCCTGCCGAGATGGCAGAACTCAAGAAACAGCTTCAAGAGTTACTTGAGAGAGGTTTTATCCGACCGAGTACTTCACCTTGGGGTGCTCCGGTCTTGTTTGTTAAAAAGAAAGATGGGTCAATGCGGTTATGCATCGACTACAGACAACTCAATAAAGTGACAATAAAGAATAAGTATCCTCTGTCGAGGATTGATGATCTCTTTGACCAGTTGCGTGGTGCAACAGTCTTTTCAAAGATAGACTTGAGGTCTGGATATCATCAACTCCGTATTAAGGATAGTGACATATCCAAGTCTGCCTTTAGGACAAGATATGGTCACTATGAGTTCACGGTTATGTCGTTTGGACTAACCAATGCACCAGCTGCATTCATGGAACTCATGAATAGAGTTTTTTGACCTTTCCTTGATCAGTGTGTTGTCGTCTTCATAGATGACATACTGATTTATAGTAAGGATGCCCAGCAGCATGAGCAACATCTTCGCCAAGTTTTTACCTTGCTAAGAGAACATAAGCTGTACGCCAAGTTTAGCAAGTGTGAGTTCTGGCTGCCGGAGGTATCTTTTCTTGGACATGTAATATCCGCCTCGGGAATTCGTGTTGACCCTACAAAGGTAGAATCTGTTCTACAATGGGAACAACCGAAAACACCGACGGAGATTCGAAGTTTCTTGGGGTTAGCTGGCTATTATCGAAGGTTCATTAAGAACTTTAGTTCTATAGCTTTACCTTTGACCAAGTTAACCTGGAAAGATGTTTCTTTTTCTTGGAGTGATAAGTGTCAACAATCTTTCCAGCTGCTGAAGGAGAGGTTGACAAGTGCACCTGTGCTAGTGCTACCTGAACAAGGAAAAGGGTATATATTTTTCTGTGATGCTTCCAAAAATGGACTAGGATGTGTGTTGATGCAGGATAAACAAGTGATTTCTTTTGCTTCCCGACAGCTTAAGAAACACAAGGAGAATTATCCAACACACGATCTGGAGTTAGCAGCTGTGGTTCATGCTTTGAAGATCTGGAGACATTATCTCTACGGAGAGACATTCCAGATTTTCACAGACCACAAAAACCTTAAGTATATCTTCTCTCAGCATGAGCTCAACATGAGGCAACGTCGTTGGATGGAGTTAATCAAGGACTACGACTGTACAATTGATTACCATCCAGGTAAGGCCAATGTTGTTGTAGATGCCTTGAGTAGGAAATCAGCAACATCAACCATGAATAGAGCACAACTAAACTCTTTCGTATGCTCTAGGAGAGATATGCTTATCTCTTTAAGGCAAGACAATGTACAGTTGAAGGTGTCATTGCTAGCCGGTTTGTTAGCTGAGATGCATATTAAACCTACCCTAAGAGAGCAGATTAAAGAAGCACAGCTAGGTGATGCTGCAGTTTAACATATAAGATCTGAGTATGGAAATGAGAAGCAAGATGGGTTTCATGACTCAAAAGATCAAGTAGCTTGTTATAATGAAAGAATGATAGTGCCGGATGTGGACAACTTGAGGAAGTTAGTCCTGGAAGAAGCCCATTCTTCCATGTATGCTATGCATCCAGGGAGCACCAAGATGTATCGGAATTTGAAGGATCTGTATTGGTGGCCTGGGATGAAGAAGGACGTTGCAGAGTTTGTTTTGAGGTGTCCTGTGTGTCAGCAAGTTAAAGCTGAACACCAGAAGCCTGCAGGAACAATGCAACCTTTACCCATATCACAGTGGAAGTGGGACCATGTGACCATGGACTTTGTTGTTGGCCTACCCAGGACAAGCAAAGGACATGATTCCATTTGGGTAATTGTTGATAGGTTGACTAAGACAGCACATTTCTTACCTGTCAAAACAACCTATTCTGCTGAAAGGTTATCAGAGTTGTATGTTCATGAGATAGTGCGTTTGCACGGAGTTCCTGTCACAATAGTTTCTGACAGAGGTCCTCAGTTTACCAGTCGTTTTTGGGAACAGTTGCATAAAGCCTTAGGCACTAAGCTAAGGTTTAGTACGGCCTTTCATCCACAGACTGATGGACAGTCGGAAAGGACCATACAAACCTTAGAAGACCTGTTGCGAGCATGTGTTCTCCAGTTCACCGGAAGTTGGGATCTACACCTAAGCTTGATAGAGTTTGCCTATAACAATAGCTATCAGCATAGTATTGATATGGCACCTTATGAAGCCTTATATGGTAGACGTTGTAGATCACCCTTGTGTTGGTTTGAGACTGGTGAGCATCAGTTGTTAGGTCCTGACCTGGTGCAACAAACCACGGAAAAGATTAAAGTTATACAACATAATATTAAGACTGCTCAGGATAGGCAGAAATCTTATGCTGACAAACGTCGTAGACCCTTAGAGTTCCAGGTTGGAGACAGAGTGTATCTTAAGGTCTCGCCTTGGAAAGGGGTCCTTCATTTTGGAAGAAGTTAGCTCCTAGATATATGGGGCCTTATCCAATCATTGAACGGATTGGAAAGGTAGCATATAAACTAGAACTTCCCCCAGAATTACAGAGGTTACATCCTGTGTTTCACATTTCTATGTTGAAGAAATGTCACCCAGACACCGAGTCAGTTCTACAACCCATGGAAGTAGAATTGAATGATGACATATCCTATGAGGAGGGACCAGTGTCAATCCTTGATAAACGAATTAAAAAGTTAAAGAAGAAAGATATAAGTCTTGTGAAAGTCCTCTGGAACCATCGTGGTGTTGAAGAAGCCACTTGGGAGTTAGAGGATGAGATGAGAAGGAAGTATCCTGCCCTTTTCTCGTAGTATGTTTTATCGATTTCGGGGACGAAATCCTTGTAAGGGGTGGATAATTTGTAACATCCCTGACCTGGGTTATGAGTTAACCCTAGGTGTTTTGCCTAAATATGTAATTAAATCTTTGTGATTAACTCTGAGCATGTAATTAAGTTTCTCAGAAATGTATATTTCAGTATTTGCTCCTTTTTATTTAAAGTTGTAGCATTGTTTTGATATGCAGGGACCTATGTGCAATTTACCCAGCTAAAAGGGGTTAGCTTGCAATTTGCACATGTTGAGATGTTCCTCTGATGTTAAGACATTATGAGAATCTTTTTGGTAAGTTTGAGGGATTTCCCAAGCTAGGGCACCAAGGTGCAGTTGTGGAAGCAATCCCGGTGCTTGAAACCCTAATTTGGGGTAAAATGCAATTTACCCAAATTAAGGGATACAAATTGTGAAATATGTCATCTAATGTATCTTTTTAGACTTTTGCCATCATTTAGAGAAGAAATGATGAGGAAGTCACCTCAATTGAATTATCAAGTTATGAGATATGCCTTGTGATTGAATAATCAGGGTATATGTGCAATATTTCTTTATGTATGTACCTCATTATTAGCTTGCTCTCCTTTACCTTCTTTTCTTAAGACCTTAAGAGAAGGTTTGTCCTTAGAATAAAGAGGAAGGGACGAGAAAGTAATAAAGGAAGGACTTAGTTGGAATTAAGGGAAACTTATGAACTAATGTTGAGAATCATACCCCTAGTACATATACACTCTACCTCTCAAGCAAAGAAATCTTTCCTTCGTGCATGTCACTGTTTCCTCTTTGCATGGCCGACTAAGGACTATCTTGGAGCTCAAGAGGAACGACCAAGGGTGCAAGGTAGGTTTGGGATCTTCTTCTTGCCTAATTCCATGGTTAGAATTCAAATCCAAGGTCATCTTCATGGCTAACTCTTGAAACCCTACCTTTCTAGCCGTCTCTTTTTCATCCTTCCTTGGAGTTTTCACCTTGGCCAACCTGTGGGAACTCAAGGACTCCATTAGAGCTTGGAGCTTGAAAGCTTGGAGATCAAGAAGCAAGCTTTAGGCGGGTTTTATAACTCTAAACCCATGCTTTACTATATGCATCCTTTATATGCGGTTAGATGATAGTCCTTCATGTTCCTTACTGTTCTTTGCTATTTTACAAGCAAACCCATGGGATATTCGTACTGTTCTTGATATAGGAGATGAAGGCGTGATTTCCAAGAAAAACCCACCGCTTTTCTTTTCCTTAAACGGTCCTAACAGTTTGCTCTCTCGGACTCAAGACCGCGAGGTGAGCAAACGGTCTCGAGACCGCGACAGGGCAAACGGTCTCAAGACCGTTTGGCCCCATTGACCGAGCGTGGACCGTATAAGAAATCTATTCCTAATTATATAGGTTAATTATCCTCAAAAATTTGGGAGGCTAACTCCAAGGGAATCGGGAGATATGACCTTTTTAAGTCACAACTTTAAATGAATTAATTGCTGCTTTTCAAACGGTCTGAAATTGCCTTTTTGGGCAAACGGTCTCAAGACCGTGTAAGGTCGTTGACTAAGCATTGACCGTATGAGATTACTGTTCAAACTTATGTTAAATAACAACTCACCAAGTTTGATGGTCTAATTCCAAACGGTCTAAGAGTTGAAGGGTGAATACTAGGGCTAACCCTAGATGAAATCAGTACTGAAATTATGGTGACCTAATTAGGGTTTTTAGGGTTGATTGACCTAAACGATCTCAAGACCATTTGGGGGTCACCAAACGGTCTCAAGACCGCGAGGGAAATCAACCAAGACCGTTTGGAGGTCTGGGGTCAAGGATAGTTGACCAATTGAAGATACATTTACACCAAATTACATTGCAATTAAATATTGACATAATCATCAACTCAATGGGTCAGACCTTGATGAATTTGCACTAGAATCCAAAATTTGATGGGCAAACGGTCTCAAGACCGTTTGGAACTCATCCAAACGGTCTCAAGACCGAGAGGACAATCACCCAAGACCGTTTGAAGGTCTAGGGTTGAGTAATTTGACCAATTGAGGACCCCATTGCAAATAAGTTATCAATTTAACCAAATTCTGTTTTGTGACTCAATCATGGTTCAACCCCTATCAAATCACCTTAGACTTTGATGAAATCTTGGGAAAACGGTCTTAAGACCATGTGGGGTCCACCCACATGACCTAAAGACCGTTTGGGCCAAGTTTGGGCCCATTTGGAGCTCAATTGAAGAGTTCAACCTTGTGTTGATGCACACTGTTGAGTGTTGATGGGTGAACATTGATAGACCCTAATTGAATCGATTTCAACCATAATTGGTCAACAATTGAGGGTCAATTGAATGACCAATTGGTCAAGCATAACCTTAATTAATCCAATTTATAAGTGGTCATCATAGCTTTGACCATTTGAGGGCTTCAACATGGGTTGACATTATCGCTTGCATCTTTGAGCCTTGTTGAAGGACCAAGCGGCTGAGACCATGAGAGCCTCGCGGTCTCAAGACCGTGAGAGGGCTCGTGGTCTCAAGACCGTGAGGGGGCTCACGGTCTCAAGACCAAGAGGAGGCTCGCGGTCTCAAGACCGTGAAGGGCCTCGCGGTCCTGAGGTCAAAGAAGGGCAAACGGTCTTCATGACCCTCGCGGTCTCAACTCAAATTGGTCTTCGCGGTCTCAACATTAACTTGAACCAATGGGAGGCTTCGCGGTCTTGAACCCTTAAAGAGGCTCGCGGTCTTGAAGCCTAAGGGGGGCTCGCGGTCTTGGAGCTAGAAGGAGGCTCGCGGTCTTGGAAAGTCAAAGTGGGCAAACGGTCAACACTTTCAACCGATCTCAATTCAATTAATGATTAATGATTGAAATTAATCAATGTGATTCAAGGTTGACCACATTCAATCATTTGATGATGTAAATGGTTCAATGTTGCTCAAATCAAACCCTAATGATAATCTAAGATAAGTAAGGGATTATTTGGCTAAGGGTTTTGACCATGATGATGATCAATGGGGTGAATTACCAATATACCCCTGAAGGGTCAATTGAGTTATACCTTGCCCAATTCAAACTCTAATTACATGAGAATGATGTTTTTAGTCATAATGACTCTATCTAACTTGATCTAGTCTAATGTTATCATCAACCATTAGTATGATGAAAGAGAGAGTACTCTAGAGAGAGAAAGTATCCTAGAGAGAGAAAGTAACTCTAATCACATAATGGTGATGCTTTTGGCTATGTTAGCCTATGATGACTCAATCCAACCTGTTTTAGAGTGATGTTGACATCACCTAACATTATGATGAGAGAGAAAGTACTTCTAGAGAGAGAAAGTACTTCTAGAGAGAGAAAGTACCCTTTTTAAGTGGAAACTCAAGTAAAGCATCTCCAATGCACATAAGTGAGCATAATTAGGGTATGGTCCACCTGTGTGAGGTCATAGAAACCCTAATTAGGATAAATGATGAACCTTTAACTAATCCAAGAGCATCAATGAAGATGTTACTCATACATGATGATGTTATGAGTTTAATTCACCTTAATGTGAATAGTAAACCCTAATTCAAGGGTAATGGCATGCTTTTGAGTATTAAACTCTATTTGATATGAATTAGAGATTTAACTCTTATGACAAGAGTAGGAAGTACATTCCTTATTGTTGCATTACCTTTATCAGATGTATTAACCATGCAGGTTCTGATATGAAGGTAATCATATCCAGGTATGAATGTTGATGTTATATTCATTAAAGGCATGTTGTTAGCCTTATGAATAAGTAAAGTAATCTGATGCCTTGCCAGTGGCATCCTATGCTGATAATGGGCTATGAGAGCCATGAATACCATCAAGGTCATGCCTTAGAGATGACTTGTGATGAGGATAATGAGAAATGATGATTGATATGAGTTAGGCGTGTTACATTTAGTATTCTCCTTTTATAGCTGCTATGCTACTGTTATTGTTTGAAGAACAATGTATGCTGTTAAAGAATACTGAATGTACCTAAATAATCAAGTATAATGTAGAGCCCTGATCATAGATCCATCATTGTCAGAAATTAAGTGATGGTGAAACAGGTTTTCCTCAGGGAACTCCTGGAGCACATACTTTTGAGTATGTGGGGTACATGGATGTGTAGAACCTTACATCCTAGTGTAGGAAAGTGATGTAGATGTGGAATCCATCCATCCTTCACTATAGTTCCATACTGTATCAGTGGTAGGTAAACATGAAACCTCTTGATGATGAAGAAAGCACAGATATCCGTATCAGTGGTAGGTAAATATGAAACCTCCTGATGACGAAGAGAGTACAGAACGCCACTGTGACTCTAGAATAGCGAAGGACCAGTTTACCCTGGTGAGCTATAGTAGTAGAGACACGAGATGTCCTACAAGTGATCCTCTTACTGACTGAGGAAGGTGAAGGTCATGAGAATCCGGCTCTCTCAATGACCTATGTATGATACTGATGCGGCTTCTCAGCGATCAGTTGGAGTATGAATGGTAAGCCTCATCTCCACAGGGCATAATGTTGTTTGTAAAACATAATCAACCATGTAGTATAACTTGTTAGAGATGACTCCAAGTTAGTTGATTGATGTTACATTGCAATAATGTTGATATTCTCCATATCTCCTAAATTGTAGAGATCTTGTTATACCTGCAACTGTTATAGAATGCTTTGAAGGCTTTACTGTTTAAAATAATCTTTGATGTTATAATAAAGCTTCTGGCGAAGAGTTATAACTCTCGCTGGGAAAATTATGTATAATTGTCTCACCCCGTAGGCTTCAACTTTTTAGGTGGACGTCGGAGACGAAGGGACCAGCCTACAGGTGACCAGTCTCAGCAGCAGCACCAGGGGAAGCAGTAATCTCAGGTGGAGATTGTCTTGCCATGTGGTGTAGTTAGAGTCATTCCTATGTGTCCTTTATACTCTCAGGTCTTGGAGTCTTTTGTTCAGTGATCTTGAGATTTTGTATCTTGATGTATATAATTACTCAAGAAGTAATTATCCTGAGATGTAAACAGTTTATCTCTCTTTATGAAAGAAGTTTTATGGATCCAAGTTCTTATCTCGAAAAGTTTTAATTTCCCGTGATTTTTGTCTTCCACTGATTACCGATTAGCTTCCGCTAAGTTTTAATCGTGTTTATGTCATGGTTTGGAGATCAGAGCCCACAGATGGATCCATGAGACTGTGCATAGATTACAAGCATTTGAACAAAGTAACAATAAAGAACAAGACCCTTGTCATAGATTGATGATCTGTTTGACTAATTACAAGGTGTTGTAATGTTCTAAAATATAGATCTGAGCTCTAGATATCACCAGTTGTTGATCAAGGTGGATGACATACCAAAGTCAGCTTTTAGGAGAAGGTATGGTTACTATGAGTTCGTGGTTATGTTGTTTGGGCTAACAAATGCACTAACAACGTTCATGGACTTGATGAGCAAGGTGTTTTGGCCGTATCTTGGTCAGTTTGTGGTGGTCTTTATAGATGATATTTTGACATACTCCAAAGACAATCAACGACATGAACAACATCTGCACTAGACATTGACTTTGTTGAGACAACACCAGTTGTATGCAAAGTTCAACAAGTGCTAGTTTTGGCTGAAGGTAGTGTCTTTTCTTGGACACATGATATCTGTTGAGGGCGTTTGTGTGGACCCCAAGAAGGTGGAAGCTATGACAGAGTGGGAATAATTGAGGATGTTGATAGAATTTTATAGTTTTATGGTTTTAGCAAGCAACTACAAGAGGTTCATCAAGAACTTCAGTGCCATAGTGCTACCCCTAACAAGGATGACAAGGAAAGATGTATGTTTCATGTGGGATGACAAGTGTTAGTGTGCCTTCTAGTCGTTAAAGGAGAACTTGACTAGTGCACCCGTGCTAATGCTATCAGATCAGGGAAAAAGCTATATTGTCTTTTGTGATGCCTCGAGGAATGGTCTGGGTTGTGTGCTGATGCAAGATAAGAATGTGATATCTTTTGCATCACGATAGTTGAAGAAGCATGAATAGAATTATCCCACCCATGATCTGGAGTTTGTAGTAGTGGTTCAGGCCCTGAAGATCTAGAGGAACTACCTTTATGGCGAGAAGTGCCATATTTTCACCGACCACAAGAACCTCAAGTACATCTTTTCACAACAAGAGCTGAATATGAGGCATCATCATTGGATGGATTAATAAAGGACTATGATTGTACCATAGACTACCATCTAGGAAAGGTGAATGTGGTAGAAGATGCTTTGAGCAGGAAGTCTTCATCATCATCTGTTGATAAAGTGCAGTTATGTTCCTTGGTGTGGTACAAGAGAGACATGTTGGTTTCCTTAGGTCAGATGAATGTGAAGTTGGAAGTGTCCACGTTAGTAGGGTTGTTGGCACAACTGTAAGTGAAGCCTATGTTGATGCAGTAGATCAAAGGTACTCAACAGAGTCATACAATGATATAGAAGATCTGAGCAGAGTATGGCAACGAGAAGCGTATGTGATGATTTCCTTGAGGCAGGGGATGGGACAGTATGTTACCATAGTAGAGTTGTGGTTCATGATGTTGACAATTTGAGGAAGATGGTTCTGGAAGAGGCTCACTCTTCAATGTATGCTATACACCCAAGTAGCACCAAGATGTACCACAATCTTAAGATTTGTATTGGTAGCCTGGCTTGAAGAGTGATGTGGTTGAGTTTGTTACAAGGTGCCATATGTGTCAACAAGTTAAAGCAGAGCATAAAAAGCTGACAGGAACTTTGCAATCATTTCCTACCATAGTGAAAATAGGATCACATTATGATGGACTTTGCGGTTGGTCTGCATAGGACAACCAAAGATCATTATTCCATTTGGATGATCATTGACATGTTAACCAAGTCAGTGCACGTTTTGCCTATGAAGACAACATACACAATAGAGAAGCTTTCATAATTATATGTTGATGAGATTGCTTGTTAGCATGGTATCCCAGCTACCATCGTTTCTAACATAGGTCCTTAGTTCACCAGTCACTTTAGAGAGTGCTTACACACAACTATGGGTACACAGTTAAGGTTCAGCACCATGTTCCACCCATAGATAGACAGATAGTCTGAGAGGATGATACAAACTTTAGAATATCTAGTGAGAGCTTGTATCTTGTAGTTTCTAGGCAGTTGGGATGTGCACCTCAGTTTGATAGAGTTTTTATAATAACAGTTATCAGAGGAGAATTGATATGGCACCTAATGAAGCATTGTATGGGAGATGTTACATGTCTCAATTGTGTTGGTATGAGACTGGTGAGTATCAGCTTTTAGGTCTTGAGCTTGTGCAATAGACAACAAAGAAGATCAAAGTTATTTAGTAGCACCAAAAGGCAGCACATGATAGGCATAAGTTGTAAGCAGATAATCATCACAGGCCCTTGGAGTTTCAAGTGGGATACCAAGTGTATCTCAAGGTCTCTCCTTAGAAAGGTGTTTTGAGGTTTGGGAAGAAGAGTAAGTTGGCTCCCAAGTATATGGGACCTTATGCTATGGTGGCACATGTTGGAAAGGTGGCCTATAAGTTGGAGTTGCCACTTGAGTTGCACATGTTACATCTAGTGTTCCATCTATATATGTTGAGGAAGTTCCACTCAGATACAAAGTTGGTGTTGCAGCCCGTGGAGGTTGAGCTAGACGAGGATATGTCTTATGTTGAAGGCCCTGTGTTGATCTTGGATAGGAGGATCAAGAAGTTGAAGAATAAGGACATCATCTTGGTGAAGGTTCTATGGCATCATCATGGCGTATAGGAAGCCATGTGGGATCTTGAGAAAGAGATGCATAGGAATTAGCCATCCCTTTTCACATAGGATTTTAGGGGTGAAATCCATGTTAGGGGTTTATGGTTGTAAGGCCCCTGACCTAGCTTAGTGCATGAGTATTCTTTCTATGCTTAATATGATGCTTAAACCTTAATATAATCCTTTGAGATACTTTGTTAACATGTGGAAAGCTTATGCTTTCAGTTTGGTCCTATTTAGATGATGTTTGAGCTATGTATCCTTATTGTGGACCAAGTTGCAATTTTCCCAAGTCGAGGGGCTATCTTGCAACTTGTCATATGTTGAGTGTGCCCTCATTACCTTAGCATCATGAGAGAGAGAATGCTGCTCTGGGGCTCCTTGTTGGACCTTGGTTGATAGGTGGAATCATATGGTGATGTTTGGGTTTCTGGGGTTTTAACCTTGGTAATGTGTATCGACCTTGAGTTTATGTAGGGTGTGTTGCAACCCCAACACCCCACTTGGAGGTGTGTTGCGACCGCAACACTTGCCCTAGATGATGCCTATTTTGATCATGGAGGTCTTGGTGTGGTTTGGTCAAGATGGTTGTCTCCTATTGATGTGTGTCAACCAAGTTTGCTTCGTTGTCTTTTGTAGTGGTCGAGACAAGGTACCATGATGTTTGTTTTGACCTCTAGGGTGGTGGTGACCTATGTGGTCAAAACCCCACCTAGCGTTAATCACCATAGGTTGCATGCATATGTTTAGTGGTTGCATGACTGTTTTCTTGATGGACAAGTGTCCCTTTGGTGCTCTCTTGTGTTGACACCTCACACCTACCTTACTTCCCTGTTCCTTTGAGTATATAACCACTTTAACCTTCATGCAAGTGATATTTTCAGCCCTCCTTCTTCTCCCCTCTCTTTTTCTCATCCTTGAGCTTGGTGGAGCAGAAAGGACTAATCTAGGTGCTTTAGAGTCCGATCAAGATTGCATGTTGTGCTTTGGAGGTTAATCACCTTCTTTAGGGTGATTCTTGGCAGTTTCTCTTCTTAGTAAGTGGTTCTACCTTCTTCATCATGTTTTTCCTTTGGAACCCTACCTTCCTTCTTCTCTTTTCTTGGTCGTAGACTATGGATCATCCATGGTGGCCATCTTGAGAGAAACTTCTCATCACAATGGGTCAGAAACTATGTTTTGACATGGTCGTACCCAAGTGAGAGGAAGTTTTCTTCTCTTTCTCCTTTGGTTCGTCCTAGGGTTTTACTTGCCCACTTTTCCTGAGTTTTTCTTTGACCATGGTGTTCTTCTCTTTTGAGGTGAACTTATGGCCAAAGTGTTGATCCAAGTTGGAGTATCTTCTTCTCTCCTGGAGCCTTTGATCTTGGAGCTCGGATCTCTACTTAAGGCGGGTTATATAACACTCTTCATTCTCTATTATTGCACTTTTCTTACATGCATGTTTCTGTTTACTTCTCCAAAATGTGATCTTAACATGCTAGAATATATTATCTTTATTTAGGGTTCAAGTTGTAAAGCTAATATTATGAGATTTTCTTATAATCCTAAACCCTAATTTCATTATAACAGATATTGAGATGAACGTGAGATGAATGGTTTTCTCTTGCCCCTTGATCTATGATTTCCATTAGCTCGTATGAGGTTTGACTACCTCAGTGTAAATGGAGTTTTGGTGCTATTTTGCATGTATTTAACTTGAGTTCTACCTCTCTTAACAAGGTTCTTTCAAGTTTATTTCTAAGATACATGTTTTAGGGTTTTGGTGATCATTTTTGTGTGGAGTTGTTTCTTTTGATTTTGATGAGTTTCCCTTGGTGTTTACTTTCTATTTTGATCCTAGTTTATCTCCATTTTAAGGATGGTTATTCACCCTTGTGATAGTTTAACCTTGGTGGTCACTACCCCTTTGATTTTGTCTTGGTTGAGACATATTCTTTCTCATGGTCAAAACATATGTCGTGGTTTTGGTCAAGACACATGTTTTATTCATAGCCGAGACACATGTTTTGTTCATGGTCAAGACACATGTTTTGTTCATGGTTGAGACACATTGTTTGTTAGTGGTCGAGACACATGTGTGAGGGTTGTTCGATATAGTCACATGAGTACATGGTCGCAACATGTGTGGGACAGTATGGTTTTTAGACATATAGATGTAGATGTTGGTTGATACCTAATGTTGTTTAGATAGTTGATTAACCAAGTTAATGATGATATCTAATCCTAGTGTGATCTAATATAGTGGAGTTGATGTACCTAAGGTCTCATGGTGATTATTTTCTTGGAAACCCTAAATCGCTTTTGAGAAACCCTAACCCTAATCCTAGGATACACTATACTTGTTGATATCATTGCATGAATGGCATGTGATTATACTTTCTCTATCCTACTTGTACAGATCTAACCTTGTAGGTCAAATGTATGTCATAGCTATGTGAATGTTATGGTAATCATTATGTGGTACAGGGTGATGGATATGAGCCTTGATGAGGCATGTTGAAATCATAATGATGTGATGGTCTTGTGACCTAGCAAAGTCTTAAAGACTAGTGGGAGATGCTATCCTCCAGTGACGTGATGAGGGATTTATATCCCATAGCAGTGCAATTGTGGTGATGGCCTTGCATGGCAGTATGATAATGTTGATGGCCTTGTGAGTGGAAGTGCTACAAGTATCATGTGATGATGTGACAATCTCACATCTTATACATTTTATATCTTGTAAAGTTGTATTATGTCCTTATCTCTATAGAGTTTGTTTAGGGTTTGTATGTTGTAACTTGATAGATGCTAAAAGATACCCATTTGGACTAACTAATAAAGTGAAACCCTAATCATGTAGTTTCCCTATTCCATAGATCCATCTTCAATACTAGTTGTTTCTAGATGGTGAAATGAGTTCTCCCTTACTGGAAGCTCAAAGTCATATATTGTTGAGTATATGCATTTGACAGGATTGGCTGCATCATACCCTATAAGGAGAACGGTCGAGGCCATATCTCAATGGTGTAATACATTATATGTATATGATATCTTTTGAGGATGCCTTTGTTCATACCTCAGTAGGAGTGTGCATGTAGTCATAACTCGGTTTCACTAGTGTTGTACCTATATACCAAAGCATTCTAGGTTGTTTTGTAGTTGGACTTTATATGTCATTGTGTCGGACTTAGACTGACCAAGTGTGTCGACAGATCATAGGAGTTTGGCTCCTCCTAGATCTTGTATGGAACTAATTTGGTATTAGAAGTGGTTAGTTGGAGAATGAGTGGTATACCTCATCTCCTTAGGACATAATAAAATATGTAACACAACCATGTAGTTTATTTTCTTAGGGTCAAATACAAATAACATTGGATGATCCTTTTGCCTTATCTTTGTACTAATTTCTTGAACTATAATGTAGTAAGAGAAATCAACTGTTATACATGTTCTTCATATTCCTTCTTAAAGTAATAATTGTTCTACTGCTCAGTGGTAACTACTTAGTTAGCTTAATCTGTGCTACCTTCTTGTTACATATCCTTTTGCTGAATCTTCTCAACTAGATAAGTATGTTATCTATTTTCTTTAATCTACCTCTTCTTTTAATAGACATTGGCAGAGGGTTATATCTCTCAATGTGATGTTTTGTGTCACCCCGTGGGTTTCCACATCTTTTAAGTGGTCGTGCATAATAAGGTAGAGATCGTGCAGTTGAGGCTGAGTAACAAGAGGAGCAGTAGTTAAGTAAAGATTGGATGAGCTTCTTCTATTTTATAGTACAATCCTATGTGTTGTCCCTACACTCTCAGGTCCTTGGGGTGTTTTGTAGACATTGTATATCAAGACAATGTTTTGGCTACATACCTTTGTTGTACATATATGGCATGTATGTATATGAATAGGTTATCATATGTACAAGTTGTAGCTAGTGAGCCAGTGGACAATGTTTTCTAATAACCCTTTGGTAGGTGTTATATATATATATATATATATATATATATATATATATATATATATATATATATATATATATATATATATATATATATATATATATATAGATACATACATATATATATAAGTGGCTTTTGTGGACTCAGATGTGATGAGGGTAGTTTCAGCTTTTGTGCTCATGAGGAAACAATTTAAATTTCTTATGTTTTATGGTAACCTGGTTGGTTAGTATAAATTACGCCCTTTGTTTTGAGTAATCTCACTTTCTGGTGTCACACATAGTCACTCTAGAATGGAGATATGGAATTAGGGTTTATGAATGGACTCCCAAGGAAAAATGTCATGCCTTAGAATGACTAGAGAAGAAATAGGTATGATGAGGATAGGGGTTGACCTAGTTTAGATCTCAAGTATCATCCTCACCCTAGATAATGAGATAGCCTCTCCATTCTCAATGGTTATGTCCAACCAACTAAGAGTTGAGAGGGATGTCATAAGCATGAGACATTTAAATACAATTCTCCTTTCCTACTAATGCATGTAGTATGTTACATGTGTATTAGTAGGTTAGAGAGAGGTAACATGTCAGGATCCCACATCTCTGGGGAATGTGACTTATCACTACATATCTAGGAATTGTAGGAGGTACCTAAAGACCTAAGATTAAATAGTTATCTACACTGAATGTTAGAAAGTAATGACAAGGTTGAGGTACATGTCCTAAGTGTAGTGCTAAGTTTGGTTTCATAAACCTTAAGTATAAGATAAGAAGGAGACCAAAGTGATAGTCAATCTAGAGCATTTAAAACTTTTATGTTACATATGTCTATTAATGCAAAATTGTGAACATAAAAAAACCTTCACATGCTAATGAATAGGTAATAAAATCTCTAAGGTGGGTAGTTGCCTAAAGAGAATTTTTAGAATGACATTTATTTAAGGTGGGTAGAATTGAAATCCCAAATTTTCAATGATGATTTATGCCTTAAATAAAAATAGTTGAGGGCCTTAATGCAGAAAGATCTTGAAATGAAATTTCATGGAGGTTAATAAAGTGAAAAGAATAAAATGTGACTCAAAATACATTTCCCCTTTTACATGTGCATTATGAATTTCAATTAATTCAAATTGATGTATTATTAGTTTCCCTTTCCTTTTTCTCTCACCTATTCTTGAAAATGTTCAAAAAATGAAAAGAGAATAAGTGGAATTTCAAAACATATATATGTAGTAGATGCCTTGGGAAAGAAGCTTTCCTTTTTCCTTTTAGGGATTTCAATATAAAAAGAAAGTACCATTTATTGTATTTTTCTCTCTCCTCCAAAGAAGTTTCTCAAAAAGGTGTAAAACATATATGACATGACCTTTGAGTGGGTAATAATTATTTATCACGTTTTATAGACTCAAGGAAACAATTATGAAAAGATATTACACATTACTTCAATTTCATGTATGTAAATCAATGATAATGACTTTTAGTTTATTAATGAACATAAAATGAACATAACATAAATCTAAGTGTCTAAGAAGAATCTATACACCTTTTTGTACATGTGGTCCAAATTTGGTAGCATTTTGGTTTAGTTTGAATACTCAAATCAATTAAACAAGTTTCAATATAGTTTGACTAAGGATTCAATTTTGATTACATCAATGCAACATATTAAACCTATAGCTCACAATTTATGCATCTGGCACACATGACTTTCATTTAGTTCTCTCTTATATGTGCAATCCGAAAGCCAGGGCTTAATCTACTCATTATCTGATGGCTCTCCAGTCGTCTCCCTCCTCCATCTATTTTGTAAGTCAGGAACTGGTTTCACAATGTTTCTTTCCTTGACCTCTCTCTCTCTAATCTCTCCACCTCACCTTGGGATTTCTTATCCGTCAACTTTGCCTCACCCTTCTGATCTGATCAAGCATGAATTCATCCCTGACTCTCTCTGTTATGAAAATACCCATTTAGGGTTTCATCTCTCTCTCATGTCGTTTTCACATCCATCACCATAACACCCCTACTCTCTATTATATGCAACCCTGAGCACTACAAGCCCCTACTACTCTCCCCTCCTCTACCAATTTCACCTCCCACACCCTGAGACTCCCTGACCTAGTCGATCTTGTTCTTCATCTACCACCGCCTCACATCTTACATCTTTTTCACCTTTAGAGAAATTGACGGTTTGGTGATCTTCCCTAACTCCCCTTTGTCATATTTCAACCGTTGGTTTTCCATGGGTTTTCCCCTACCGCCGTAGCCTATAGCTTGCCACTTGGTATTTTATCAACAAGCAAATGCCATGGCACCTCATTGGTCTCTTAACCTGGGTGAGACCTCAGACGATCAGCTTGAACCCAACAATGCTCTAGATGTCTTCATTTGAAGATGTTCCCTCTGATTCATCATGTTCAAATTTGAGCCCTCTTTCTCATGTTCATCTTCATCTCCTGCCAAACTAGTGGCTCATTTGTTGTTTGCTCCACATGATCACATTCTTAAGTTCTTTTTTCCCCTTTAAAGATGTTTGACTTGTTTATATGATTCCTTCGTGAAGTTTTCACCAGGTAGATTGGTTGTGCTTTCTCCTCAGCATCATCAGAGTAGAACTTGTGCCTTGATGTGCCTCTTGACCTCAGACTAGGGTCAGGGACCTCTGCTTGAATTGAGGAGGTTGATGGTAGTCTTGTTTCTCTTGGTTTGGCCAAGGATTTGTGCACAGAATTGGAGCCTATATCTCCTATCAAAGCAGCTCATGCCATGGCCTGAGGAATAAAAAACCAGGACATGAAATGACCTTGGAGCCCCTTCTCATTTAATCAGCTAATCAATGTCGCAAGGGCGATTCTGGCATTTTGACTTTTGATTTTCTTTTTCTCAGCATGTTTGATAGCTAGGTCTAAATGACCAGTCTTCCCCCACTTATTTGATTCACATGTCACACACACCTAGTCTTTTTTTCCAGTATTTTTGTGCGTCATTTATCAGGTTCATTTTTTATTTAAATGGTTGTTACACTAAGGTTTTCTTTATTTCTGATTGATCCACAATATAAAACTTATAACTTTTGCATACGACCTCAGAAAAATATGCAAAAATATTTGTTGCAAAACTCTTTTGATTTTATATCAATCTATCCTGATTTCAAATGATTTTTTAAACATTCGACCAATTAAATAATTCAAAGACCAAGATTAGGGTTTTGATGATTATGAATCCATGGACATATTATGAAATTAATCAAATTACAGGTGTTTAGAGGCTCAATCAAGTTCGAGGACTTGACCCTAAGGAGGTATACTCTAGATAAGCAAGCCATGAATATTTGGCATAAAAAATATAGTTTATTGGTTGTTTATTTATGATTATGCACATTTGTATTCTCCATGAATTATGATTACTTTATCAAAGGATATAATGTATAGTTACCATTGTTTGATTGGTTATTTGTTTAAGGTCTATTGTAAAACCCTAAATATGATTACGAATTAAGATTTATGAATCATGCTCAAGAACGGTGACCCTGTTATGATTTATGAGTGATAAATCCCATTAAGACATTATAGGGGGAAATCCCATTATGATTTAAGGGGAGAAATCCCATCATGTTAAAGTTCAAGGATCATGTTAATGTTAATGTTAAGATAAAGGAATTAAATTAGTTTCTATAAGCTCCCAAATCATGGACCTCAGGGGTCATCAACAGATTTCCTAACATCAAGGACTTTCCTGGAAAACATTTGCTCCTAAGTGGGTGTCATAGAGGGAAGCATATACTTACTGATCAGTTCTTCATGACATTAATGAATCATGAATGCTTAATAAAATCCATTTTCAAGTTTTTGTCAAGTTATTTCAGTCAAAGTTATATTTATTTTTATGTCTTATAAATTTCCAAATACCGCTTACTGATGTGATGTTTGTTTTGCATGGTTGGGAACACAATGTCTGCATGACTTGGAGCAAGTGAAGAGTATCAAGGATAGAAAAGGGTAATCAAGAACAAGAAGATTTTCAAGCATTGCCTGGTGGGGCGCCTTTTCCCAGACCAATCCAGAGGTTTATATATCATTTATAATATCTTTAATCATGTTACCAATTAGATTATATTTCATAGATGAACATGATGTAGTTTTCTTTTTCAAGAAAATGTGTAAGAATCAGTTTTAAATCAATGCAAATGTTTTATTTAATTTATTTGCAACATATTGTGACACCCCCTTTGAATAAATAAAATGCTTCCACTCATGTGATATAAAAAGTGGGGTGTTACATATACGTTGAGATCTATTAAACCATCTCTAGGTTTCCATCATATAATACCCATGTATCACATATCAAGATAAGATCACATTCTTACATATATGATATCATGGTTGTGCTAAACAAACTCATATGAGTGGCTTATCAAACGTATACCAAGGTAAATTTTCTAGTCAAAAAAGGTTATCCTAACCCTTATCCTGAGGTTAATTCCATGCTCAGTCTTTTTAAGCACACTTAAAACTATGATTAACAGAAGAACTAACTTTATCTTCTCTCTTTGGTCTAGGGTTCTCAGGTTACCTCATTGATACTGTTGATACCTTCACAATCTCTAGCCACAGAAGTTCAACCAAAACATGATATGACATTTTATTTATAGATATATACCCATGATATACTATTTCCCCAAATCTCTGTCTTATATACACCACCTAGAGTCTTATATAGGGAACCAACAACCCAAGCATGAGGCTTTAGCATAACATACTAACATCAGTCACCTCCTCTACTGTCTTGAGACTCTCTCTCCCTCACCTAGATGGTAAGTAGTCATATTCATGTTTTCCTATACATACATAACCAACCTTTCTATGACTCTAGGTTTTGGTCCTACCCAGGACAACTAGGGTTCAATAAGACTATATGAGTCATGCAGAAAGAGGCTCAACTAGTTCACTTAGGAGTAGTCTAGTTTAGGACATACCATATCACATATTTCTCATTATTATTAAATCTTGGAGTTTAGGTTCTCTGACCTTCTCCCTATAGGTGTCATTCTCTCTGGAGTTAACCCTAAAATTTGTACTAACACTAGATGTCCTCCTTCATAAAAGAGTTTGAGGCTCTTACTGATTCATATCTCATTTTAACCTATCTTAACTTAGAAAAGACTATGTAGTTCATATCTCATTATCCTATCTTAACTTAGAAAAGACTATGTACTTGCATCGTCAAGACTTATTTCAAATCCTTAAAACTGAACTCAAATTCTCATATCCAACTTTATCATTATAAACAAACTTATCTCATTATATAAAACTTAGAATCATATTATCTAAACTCATTTCATGTATTACATCTATCACATATTCTAACAAGGATCTACACATCTAATCTAGAACTACTCTTTTGTCTAGACTGATGTGACTCACTTCCACTTAGGTAGCTTTACCACCTCCTATTCATACATGTGCGGGGACACATTTTTGTACTTACATACATATATAATAAAATATTATATAGTTTTTCTCTGAAAAATAAGAGTCAGAAAAAAAATTTCAAATTTCGAGCCCATTTAAAACAAAACAAATCAGCAAACTGAGTGTCCCACACATAGCAGAGAGTCTAGTGTCATGTCACTAGTAGAATGGGTGATAACATGGTGTAGACTAGTGTAGCTATCCTAAACAATGATCGCGATATGTCTAGGGTTTCTCTTCCCTAGATGCACATCATCTTCAAATAATGTAACGTCCCATACCGCCACACTATAAAGGATAATTGACACTTCAAGACTTGCTACATGATAAGCACTAGTCTAGGCCTAGGTCTCAGACATCTAGGTTCTAACCTAGAGGATATATCAGATCTAGTCTCTAAAAGACAACTTATATAACTGTAACACCCTGATTTTTTAATATATAAATAAGCCTACATTAGAAACCCTAAATTCAAAATTTCAAATTGTGAATGCTTCAGATAAACCCTAATGCTTATATGGAACTCAAAATAATATCACAACAATGTTCTCATTAATTTTCAACAAAATTGCCTTTATCATTATAGTGGTAATTTAAATTTTATCAAATGTAACACTGATTAGCAAATTAATGATACATACAAGGTTAAAAGTGAAATTGATCCTTTTAATAGCTATATCTTGACCTAACAAATTTCATGGGAAGTGGAATCAATAATATCTGGCTTTACCCAAAATATCAACCTATAACTATTTTTTAAAAGTCTTGGATAATTAAAATAATATTTAACGTAGAGAGAAGATAACATATAGTAGCGTATCTCAAAACTAAAAACTAACTATATTTTCAGGTTACTTATGATAAAATTGGGTAAATACAAATTCTCATTGGATTTAAAGATCTCTAACTGCTCCAATTGATTTGGGAAAGGAATTAATATGTTTTTATCCTATATTAGCAATATTTGGCATTACTTGGTTGATTTCATAAAGTATCTAGTGAATTAAGTGTCATGTAGCCCTGTTGAGTCAGAGTCTGGGTCAGACTCAAACCCATAGGAGACCATGCATAGGAGGAGTTCCTCCTTCACATGACTTCTACTACCTCTATGACTCTATAGATGCAATGCTTCTCTCCCTTCCTAACCCCTCTCTCTACTCGTTGCCACCAAATACCACGATCATTTTCACCATCTATGAACCACCCTATATGACCTAATCCCAAACACGATAGAAATTTGAGACCTTGGGTACCCTATCGGCAAGAACTCCCCCCTTCCTCCTCTATTTCTAAATACAATAGTGACTCTACCCCTCTCTAATCATGAAATGTATTTATAAGACCCTAGAGATGCTCCCAGACATCAAGGAACCAAACTCTAGAGTAGTTTTTCCCTAAGCACTCTCACACTAGCCTCCCCTTCTCTGCCAGTTTTCCACCACAAGGTCGACTGCCTCAAAGCTGCTCTGATAGTCGCCACCACATCTTGAGCCATGAAAGACTCCACCACATCACTATGAAGCTTTGAATCAGGAGTTTTGTTGAGATGATAGGTTTGCCTAGTTTCCCCTTTTTATTTGGTCTTATACCCTGAAACAATCTGAATAGCCATCACCTCATGTTCCTTCATGCTTAACGCCTCAAGCATCATTGTGTGCCTACAATTTTATTTAGTTTCCCTTGAATGCAATCGTTTTGCCCTTTTGGTTGCCCACAAAACCTGCTTCTCTAGACTTCCATGGTGCAAGCAACAAACTTGCTAATTTAGTCATCTGACCACAATGAGACCCAAGTTTGGGATCTTCAAATTTGTTAGGCCTTAAGGAAGGTTCCCAACACCTTAGTATCCAAGGATCTCATCAAGATCATAATTTTGGTTATTCAAATTATGCTATCCCGAGCAGTGTTCTTCGTTGTTCCAACAAAAGCAATCACAACTGCCATATTCTATTTTTGCCCTTGAGCTTTTAATATATTCATCACGCTTACATGGGACTTTTTAGAGTTTTTGCCATACTTCTGCTGGTCGTAAGTGTGTGATACCCTTGGGTTGACATGAGTCACAAGGCTATTGTTGAGTGGGCCACCTCAACAAGGCCCAACGCCTTAATGGATAAATGCACAAGCGTGGATATTACTAAGTTTCTGATTGGTCAGACCTTCGAAAATTTGTAACTAAATAACATGATGTTAGACAAATTCATATAACTACTCGTTGGAAAGATAATGAAATAGGGAATACTAAAAATAGTTTCAAAGCCTGTTTTGACCCATAATTTCCATCAATCCCTAAAATACTCTAAAATCTTAGAAATCCAGTTTATTATTAATCATTAATGAAGGTTAATTGTTCCAACATGGTAATTAGGGTTTCCTCAAGAAACCATTAGGAGTTTCTCCAATGTCTATAAGTGGTCCATGCACTTTGAACATAGTTATTGGATGTTTATATGCTACTGTGTACACTTTACCTGGATTAATGTGAATGTATTATGCATGCTATAGTTTCATTGATTGAAGTTAAAAGTCAATGGATAAATGAAATTGTCTTACTATTTATTTTTAAGAATCATCATATCACATCCTATTAATCTTTAAGAGAAAGGGTAAATAATATTCAAGAGTAAGAGTAAAGATAATGAATGAACCTTATATATGATCCTCATCATGGGCTTTCCTAGCATACAATGTACTTGGGTACAAATCATGGGATTTCCTAGCATACAATGTACTTCAGTATAAATCATGGGTTTTCCTAGAATACATAGAAATTTGGTGCAATTCAAGAGACACTTTAGTTCAAAGAGAAGAGGAACATTGGTGCATTTATTTGAGGATTCTTATATAAGTCAGATAAAAGATGATGATAAAATGCAAAGTTTATTTTCATGATGTTAAATGTTTTCTTTTCAAAGTATATATTATGTAAATTTTACAAATATGTTCAATTCCTCTTACAAATTGTTTTATGCATGGTTGGGGGTGTGATGCCTGTAGGAAAGGAGCAACGTCAAGGATAAAGATATATGTTGACCAACTGAAGTAGGAAGTCAAGGACTTCCGAGGCCAAACTTGGTGGGGTGCCAACTATCAATAGATTAGATTTTGCTATATATTTATGAGACATGTGTTTTAGTTTAGAGTGTGAGTTTTATGTTATAAGTTTGAGATGTGAGAAATTGTGCAATGTATCCTGTGTTGGTTTATCAAACTTTATTTTTATGAAATGATTATCATGTTTGTGACATTCCCAATAAGATTATGCTTCTGCTCAATGAATTATATGTTTTAGAAAAATTGGGATCTTACAATGTGGTATCATATCTAAAGATATAGTTGGCAACCATAATTTTCTCAAAATCTCATTTAGTTTATGATCCCTTTTGTAGATGGGTCCCAAAAGGAAATCTAATAAGGTTAAGGAGCATGTAGATGGAGAGGAATGCTCTTTCAGTGGGGGGGAGTGATCATGATGCTTCTAGAGGGGCCAACCCAAGTGGTAACCCTAATGCACCTCTAATAGTTCTCATTAAGGAACTTATTGATGCCCTGGACATTCAACATGGAAGACCACATTAGCCGAGGAATGAAGAGTTGACCCTAGTAGAATTTCTTAAGATCAAGCTAGAGACCTTCTCTAGAGAAGATGAGATCGATGTAGTTTGTCATGTTTAACAGTGGATACTTGATGTCGATGACTGTTTCTGTGATTTGGGATGTCCTGATCATTCCAAAGTACAATTTGGGACTCATATGTTAAAGAGTGCAATCCACACTTGGTGGGAGAACTTTACCAATGCTCAAGGACCCAATGCTGAGTTGTTGACCTATGATGAGTTCACATTTCCTTCTAGAACCATTACATCTCATAAGCCATGATCGAGAAGAATTAGTTGATGTTCAAGCATCTGAAGCAGTATGACTCAACTGTTATCTAGTATGTAATGAAGTTCCATATGCTGTAGAAGTACGGTTACAAATTAGATGAGAGAAATCTAGCAAAGAAGTTCATGTATTGTTTGAAGCCTAATCTATGCTATGGTCTAGCTAGACGTGGCATCAGGACAATGCAGGAGGCCTTGAGTCTTTCCTGAAGTTGGAGGACCAGTACCCTAGACAATACTGGAAGAATGGAGGATCCTCAAGAAGTAAGAATGAGCACAAAGGCCATAATGACAAGAAGAGAAAGACACAAGAGGAGGCTACTCTGACCCACATGCAAAGACTCACTGCACCAACTACAATAGATATCATATAGGAGAATGCATATATGGAGTTGGAGTTTGTTACTGTTGTGGTGGGGATGACCATATCAGATTCAACTACCCTAAGCTCATACACAAGAAAGATTCCCAAGTCAAGCAAGAGCCTAAGGAGAAAGGACAGGATAGGATCTTCACCAAGGTGGATGATGCTGAAGATGATGATAATGAACTAGGTATGATTTAGTTAGGAAGTCCCTTTAGTACCTTTACATGGACTATAGTTGTGATTAGTCTTGGCCAAGATGTAAGTATGTGTAAGATTTCATGATAAATAAAAGGTATTATAGATAAGTAAAACCCTAAGGTGGGTAGTACTTGGAAATTTTGAGGACGAAATTCATGTAAGGTGGGTAGAATTAAAACATCCTAATTTTTATATATAAATAAGACTAAATTAGAAACCCTAACTTCAAAATTTCAAATTTTGAATGCTTTAGATAAACCCTAATGCATATATGGAACTCAAAATAACATTACAACAATATTCCCATTAATTTCCAACAAAGTTGCCTTTCAAATTCTAGTGGAAATTTAAATTTCATCAAATGTAACCCTATTTGAAAATTAATGATACATAGGGGGTTAAAAGTGAACTTGACCCTTTTAATAATTATAATTTGACCTAACAATTTTGTGTGAACTGGAATCAATCATATCAGGATTTACCTAAAATATCAACATCTAACTATTTTTGGAAAGTCTTGAATAATGAAACTAAGATTTAACTTGGAGAGGAAATAAAATATAGCAGGGAGTCTCAAAACTAAAAACTAACTATCTTTTTAGATTTCTTATTGTAAAATTGGGTAACATACAAATTTTCATTGGATTTGAAGAACCCTAAGTGCTCCAATTAATTTAAGAAAGGAACTAATATGGTTTTAATCCTAGAGTATCAATATTTGGTATTAATGGATCGACTTCATAAAGTAGCTAGTCAATGAAGTGTCGTGCGGCACTGTTAAGTTAGAGTCTGGGTCAGACTCAGACCCAGAGGCGACCACGTGTGGGAGGAGTTCCTCCTTTTCCTGACTTCTGCTGCTTCTAGGACTCTACAAATTCAACACTTCTCTGCCTCCCAAACCCCTCTCTCTGCTTGTTGCCGCCAAATATCGAGATCATGTCCACCATCTATGAACCACCCATATCACCTAATCCCAAACATGAGAATTTGTGACTTGGGGTTCCCTATCAGCAAAAACTTCCCCTTCCCTACCCTGTTTCCATCTACAATAGTGACTATACCCCTCTCTGATCATGAAACGTATGTATAGGACCCCAGAAACGCTACTAGAAATCAAGGACCCAAATTAGATACTCCTTTTCCCTCAAGCACTCTCGACCTATCCACCCCTTCTCCGCTAGTTTTCTACCGCAAGGTCAACTTCCCCAGAGCTACTCCGACCATCGACACCACATCTGGAGCTATGAAAGACTCCATTGCATCACTAGGAAGCTTCAAAATTAGAAGTTTTTTCAAGACACAACTTTTCCCCGTTTCCCATTTTTGTTTGGTTTTGTACCCTAAAATGATACGAATAGCCATAAATTCATGTTACTTCATGCTTAACACATCATGCATCATTGTGCGCCTACATTTTCATTTTTTTTTCCTTGAGCACAATCATTTTGTCCTTTTGGTTGCCCATAAAACCTGCTTTACTAGACTTCCATGGCGCAAGCAAGAAACTTGCTATTTTATGCATCCGACCACAATGAGACCCAATTTTGGCTCTTCAGGTTCATCATGCCATAAGGAAGGTTCCCACCCTTCAGTTTTCAATGACCTGATCAAGATCCAAATTTTTGTTATTCAAATTGTGCAGTCTCTAGCAGTGTTCTTTGTTAACTAGTAAGAACAATCCCAATCGCCAGATTCCATTTTCTCACTTGATCTTATAATATATTCATCACGCTTACATGGGCCTTTTTACATCTTTCGCCGCACTTCTGCTGGTCATAAGTGCTTGACGTGAGCCACACGTATGTTTTTGGGTGGGCCACCTCAACAAGGCTCAATGCCTCGATGGATAAATGTGCAAACGTGGATTTTACTAAGTTTCTAATTGGTCAGACCTTCAGAGATTCATATCTAAATAACCTAATGTAAGAAAAATTCATATAAGTACTCATTCAATAGATAATGAAATAAGGAATACTAAAAAAATAGATTTCAAATCCTATTTTGACCCAAAATTTCCATAAATACATAAAGAACTCTAAAAACCTGGATATCAAGTTTATTATTAATCGTTAATGAAGGTTAACTGTTCCAACATGGTAATTAGGGTTTACTCGACATCAAGCGACCATTTGGAGTTGCTCTAATCTCTATAAGTGGGCCATGCACTTTGAACATAGTTATTGGATGTTTATATGCTATTGCATACAATGTACCTACTATAGTGTGAATGTATTTTGTATTCTATAGTTTCATTAATTAAAGTTAAAAGTTAATGGATAAATGGAATTGTCTTACAATTTATTTTCACAAATCATCATAACACATCGCATTCATGTTCAAGAGAATGAGTAAAAAGTATTCAAGAGTGAGAGTAAAGATGATGAATTAACTTTATATAAGATGCTCATCATGGACTTTCCTAGCATACGGTGTACTTCAGTACAAATCATGGGATTTCCTAGTGTACAACGTACTTCGATACAAACCATGGGCTTTCCTAGCATACAAAGTGCTTTGGTGCAATTCGAGAGGCACTTCAGTGCAAAATTTGAGGATTCTTATATAAGTCAAACAAAAGATGATGATAAAATGCAAAATTTATTTTAATTATGTTAATTGTTTTCTTTTCAAAGTATATGTCATTTCAGTTCTATAATATGTTTCATTCAAGTTATTATGCATGGCTTGGGGTGTGACACCTGCATGAAAGGAGCAACATCAAGGATAAAGCTATTTGATGACCAACTGAAGAAGGAGCTCAAGGAGTTCTAAGACCAAACTTGGTGGGGTGCCAACTATCCATAGTTTATATTTCCCTTATGTTTATGAGTCATTTGTTTTAGTTTAGAGTGTGAGTTTTATGTTGTAAGTTTGAGATGTGAGAAATTGTGCAGTGTATCATGTGTTTGTTTATCAAAATTTATTTTTATTCAATGATTATCATGTTTGTGACATTCCCAATAAGATTATGCTTCATGTTAATGAATTATATGTTTTTGAATTTTTTTGATGTGACAATAACTGTAAAGGTTTCCACTTCAAGGTTTTCTTTAGTTTTGAGTTGTATAATGAGCAAATGTCGGGCTTTACTATTGTTCATGCTCTAATACTACTTGTGACGTTCTTAGATTTTTCAACACCTTGATCACACATGTGACGTCTAAAATGGAACCCTCACCTCAGTGAAGATCCCAATACAAACTCACACTCTAGGACAAGAAGAAGAAAATCAAGGGAGTCAAAGGAAACTGAAGTAGCATATGCACATGAAGAATAAACAAGCTATAAATATAATCTCATTATTCAAAATATAGTTACAAAATGAAATATACAAATTGATATTGCACTTTGTATAGTATATTTTTACATATGAACATACTACCACTACAATAGGATCTTCTAAACAATAGGTCCACCTATACATCAGCTCACCACACAATTCCCAACTATCAAGGTCACCTCTAAATTGACACTACATGTCTCTGAATGATACAGAGGTCTCTTCTAAGTAGTACCAAAGTACCTCTGCATTGGAGTAAACACTCCTCTAAATTGGCACTGCATGACTCTGAATTGTCACAGGATGATCAGAATGGTGACTTATCCTATAATGTCTTATGTGAAGGTTCTGACTTTATTATCTTAAATATAAACTTATTGAATTGTGAATATGAACTTATCTAATATTGGAACTAAATACTAATAACAAGAAATGTATTGAACTTATATGAGTTTATTATCTTAAATAAAAACTTACTAAATTCTAAATCTAAACTTATCTTATACTAAATATGAATATTGATAACTAAACATGTACTAAATTCTAAATCAAAATCTAAATTTTGCTCTTAAATTTTGAATTAAATCTAAATCTAAACTCTAAAGCTAATTATGAATCTATATTTTAGTTATCTAAAATCCTTATTAGGTATGTGGATCTAATTTATGGCTTATCATAGTGAGTAATCTAAAAACTAAAATCTAGATTCTTGTTGTCTGAGTAAATCTTGATCTAAAACTCTTATTTAGTAAATGACTTAAATAAATTCCGATATCAAATATATGAGATCTGTGTGTATAGGCTTGAGAAAATAAACAGAATTGAATAAATAAATACTAAGTATTTAAAAGTAGATTAGATATAAAAAATCTATAAGATGCTCCTAAAAACAAAAATACATCTTGCACAAAGTTTGATTACTAAAAGTATTATTAGATATGAGCTAAACAATAATAATTGAATTTTGAAAGTAAGTTAATCTATAAGTTACTTTGTAAGAAGGTGTAGGATAAATAATAATGAAATTCAAAGGACATGGCCCACTTACCTTTTATCCTTGAGATGTCCTTAAGTCAATCTTGATTCCTTCTTCCATAACCTAATCACTTGGATATTAATAAAGTTCGATAAGTTCAAGTGTATATTCCCTCTTTCTATTTCAAATATCAAACTCCGATAACACTAACCTTTAAACTAAATTAGGTTTATTATTTAGACTAAACTTAACTCTGATTTAAACCACGATAAAATTTTTATGTTGAAAGTATATCAAACTTACGTTATAATCTCAGTATAACCCTCATACTCAGGCAAGGCATAACAATCAAAAAATGTATAATATGTGAACATATTAATCCATGATCAAGAGAAAACTTTCAAATATAATCATAGGTCTCTAGTTACTATGATTTAGTTTAAAATGGAGATAATTATCCCAAAAAATATGTTTCGTGGTGATTAAGCATATATTGAATGTAATGTTTTATCAATGTCTATAAACACATCATATAATATCATGTTAAGTGTAAAAATCACATACCAATTAATGAACCAGGCTTTCGAATCATATTAAACACATAAAAATACACTATACATTGGTGTTTGGATAAATCATACAAATCAAGCTTCTGAATCATATTAAACACATCAAAATACACCTTAGGAAAAATATTCATCAATTTTGAATGAATTCTGCTATTTTTAATACATGAAACATTCAAATCATATATATTTAAATACACAGTATATTTTAAATTAAAATGTCAAAATCATCTTTGAAAATGGTTTTAGGACATTGTAATCTTGATGACCTTTTCCATTGATTCTTATTTGTCAAAATTGGATAACTAACTAGAGAGATATGAACATTTTAACCTTACCTTGTTTGAGAGAAATCACAGTCGACCGTTTTGTATCTTGTGGCTCAGAACATGCCACCATACGCCCTTTAGTTAGATGCTTCCTGGGATAACTAGATCCTAAGATGCGATCTAGATCTCCATTACCCGGCCGCCCAGTCCGGATCCTTCCCATTCTGTGACTCCTTTCATGAAGTCGAGCAAGTTTCTACCTAGTTGCCTTGTTGGCAGACTGATGTGGCCTTGGATGAATGCCAGGGAACCGTAGCCCTAATATGGAAGTCTGTCTCTAATCCAACACATATGGAGATCCTTGTTCTTCATTTCATATCATCACTCTCTCTATTACGTATCCTTCTTTTTGGCATTGTGTTCAACATGCGACATGGATGACAAGGGAGTCCCATATTGTAACACCAAAATTTTCTAAAAAAATGAGAGGAAGAATTTATTATACTTAGGAGTGTCAAAAACATGATATGCAATATAATAATAATAGACATGAACTAATACAAACAATTTGTATAAGAAATTCTGATTATATTCTTAGCAAGGGAATTCTATCACATCATCATATATGATAGAAACTTAATACCATAATACTACTTTATACAAATCTTATCTCAATTCTAGGACCGTGCATATGCCACCCTACCAAGAAAACCTCATGAAACTATTGATGTGTCCTCTTTCTTGAATGATCTTCCTGAAGATTAGTACCTGCGGACATCTGGTCCCCCGTCCATGCACAAATAGGAAAACTACCATTAGAGAAAGTGGCATTGAACTTCTAATAAGATAAGACTAAATATTCTATAAAAGAAACCTAAATTAAGATCTAAAAGTTGTAAACTTATATTGAATTGATGTGTCTTTTATTTATGTCTTTTATCTGATTTCCATTATACAATAAGTCCTCCTGAATTGGCGTGACTATGCATATGAATGGGTACCAAAGTAACTCTAAATTGGCACTACATGCCTCTAAATGACACTAAGGTGTCTCTGAATTTGTACCAAAGTACCTATGAATTGGAGTAAACACTCCTCTAAATTGGCATTACATGCCTCTGAGTCATCCTAGGACTAATAGAATGAGGACTTATCCTATAATGTCTTATGTGAAGGTTGTGACTTTATTATCTCAAATCTAAACTTATTAGATTTTGAATCTGAACTTATCTTTAACTGAAAATGAATTCTGACAAATGAACATGTATTGAATTTTAAATTTGTATCTGAATCTCCACTTTTAAATTTTAAATTAAATCTCAATAAGAACTCTGAATCGAAATTTAAATTTGTACCTATAAGTTAATAAATAACTGACATTGGATGCGAGACTCTTATTAGGTATGTGGTTCTAATTTATGACCGCTCGTAGTGAGTAATCTAAAATTTGAGATCTAGATTCTTATTGTTTGAGTAAATCTTGATCTAAAACTCTTATTGAATAGATGACTTAATTAAATTATTATATCAAGTATATGACATATGTGTCTAAAGGCATGAGAAAATAAACTGAATGAAAAAAAATAAATACTAAGTATCTGAAAGTAGCTTAAATATCAAAAATCTATAACATGGTATCCTCACAAGATAACTTCATCTCAAAAAATTTTGATTAGTAAAAGTATTACTAGATATGATCTAAACATTAATTATTAAATGTCTGAAAGTAAATCTATAAGTTACTTTGTAAGAAGGTGTTGGCTAAATTATAATAATACTAAATTTAATGGACATGGTCCACTTAGCTTTTATTCTTAATATGTCCTTAAGTTAATCTTGATTCCTGATTCCCTAAATTAATCTCCTAGACATTATTAAAGCAGTCCAAATGTATATTCCCTCTTTATATTTTGAAGTATCCAACCTCCATCACCCTAACCTTTTAAATGATATTAGAGTTCTTATTAACACTAAACATAACTCTGAAAAAACCACGATAAAATCTTATGTTGAAAGTATATAAAACTTACATTATAATCTCACTATAACCTTCATACTTGGATAAGGCATAAAAATCACATAATGTACTGTATGTGAACATATTAATCCATGATTAAGAGAAAACTTTCAAATATAATCTTATGTATCTAGTTATGGTGATTTAGTTAGTTATGGTGATTTAGTTCAAAATGGAGATAAATATCCCAAAAACTATGATTCACAATGATTAAGCATATATTTAATGTAATATCTTATCAATCTCTATAAAACACATCATATGTATCATTTTGGGTCTTAAAATTACATACCAATTAATGAACTTAGGAAACCTCACCAAAACATAGAAAATAGTAAGAACACTATACATTAGTGTTTGGGTAAAAATCTCATTGTTTCATGGTCAAATAGTGGGTAAAATATCCACAATGCCCTTATTAGGGTTTGTATCAAAACTTAGGTAAAACCTCAAACCATATAGATCAGGCTTCTTAATTATGTTAAACACATCAAAATACACCTTAGACAAGATATTCAAAAATTTTGAAAGCCTTTTTCTATTTTTGATACTTAAGTAAATAAAATCATATATACTTGAATTATATATATATTAAATAAAAAATGTCAAAATCATCTTCTCAAATGATTTTTAGGACATATTACTCTTAAAGACCTTCCATTGATGTATTATTTGCCAAACTTGGATAACTAACTTGATAGATATGAATTTTTGAACCTTAACTTGTTTGAGAGAAATATGATTGATCATTTTATATGTTGAGGCTCACAACATGCCACCATGAGCCCTATCATCAGTTGATACCTTGGATAATTGGATCCTAAATTGGGATCCGGATCTCTTTCACCTAGCCTCCCGATGTGGCTCCTTCCTAATCTGTGACTCCTTTTGTGAAATTGAGTAGGTTTCTATCTGGCTGCCTTGTTGACGGCCTGATGTGGACTTGGATGAGCACCACGACATCGTAGCCCTACAATGGAAGTATGTCTCTCATCCAATGTCTATGGATATCCTCCTACTTCTTCATTTCATCTCCTCTCTCTCTATTACCATGCCCTTATTTCTAGCATCATGTTCATCATGCAACTCGAACGACATGGGAGTCCCATTTTGTAACAACCAAAATTTCTAAATCATATGAAAGAAAACTATTTTGTAGGAGTGTCATGAACGTGATATGCATTGCAATAATAATAGACATGAACCAATACAAATAGTGTGAGTAAGAAATTTTCATTATATTCCTAGAAAGGGAGTTGTATTACTTATCATATATAAAAGAAACTTAATACCATGATACTACTTTGGTATCAATCTTTTCTCAATTCTAGGACCGTATAGATGGTGCCCACCAAGCAAACCTCTTGAAATTGTTGATGTGTTGTCTTTCTTGAATGATCTTCCTAAAGATTAGTACCTGCGGACATCTCAACCCAACCATGCAAAAATTTGAAAATTACCATTAGAATAAGTGGCAGTGAATTTCTAATAAGATAAGAATAAATATGCTATAACTAAAAGTTGAATTAAGATCTAAAAGTTGTAAACTTATACTAAATTGACGTTTCTTATATTTATCTCTTGTATCTTATTTGTGGCCACCATTGTACAATTAGTCCTCCTGAATTGGCGGGACTATGCCTTTGATTGGTACCAAAGTACCTCTGAATCGGCACTACATGCCTCTGAGTGATGTTGTGGTGTCTCTGAATTGGTACCAAAGTACCTCTAAATTGGAGTAAACACTCCTATGAATTGGCACTTCATGCCTCTGAATCGTCTCAAGGCTAACTGAATGAGGACTTATCCCATAATGTCTTATGTGAAGGTTCTAACTTTATTATCTTAAATCTAAACTTACTAAATTATGAATCTGAACTTATCTTATATTGAATCTAAATACTAATAACTGAACATTGTTCTAAATTCTGAATCTGAATCAGAATCTCTTCTCTTAAATTTTGAATTAAATTTAAATCTAAACTTTGAATGTGAATATGAATATGTATCTTTGTAATTAAATAATCGATATTGGATCTTGATGCGATGATTTTGAGTCGCATTTATAGACCTTTTTCATATGTGTTTTATGCTCTAATTAGTCATTTTTATGGATAATATTGCATAATTCACTCATTTCGGTCTTTGCCATCATTTTATGTCAAATCCCCTTAGTTTATCATTTTGAGCATTAATTATCATATTATCATAATTTGTGTGGATTTATTTGGTCTTGTCTTGGAATTTCAGGAAAAACAAGTATCTGCTTCCGTCGATACCATCGACGGAAGGCGATACCATCGACCAAGCCACAGGTTGCCAGCCGAGAGGAGCAGCACAGAGTCGATACCATCGACATTCAAGTCGATGCCATCGACACATGGAGGCTACAGCGTCGCTAAACGACAAACCCGACGCTACAGAGAGTCGATACCATCGACATCCAAGTCGATGGTATCGATATGATCACAGGCACTCAGACGAAAAGAAAAGAAGGCTGCCGCTAATACGTTGGGTCGATACCATCGACCCGCGTCGATGGTATCGACGCCGGCAGATATGCGTTCGATTCATATCGATCTCAATCAGACGGCTGGAGTTAAATGACGACCTAATTAGGGACTTATACCTAATGACGGCCGCCGAGAGGAGAGAGGATCGAATTTGTCATTGCACGAGTGTCGAGGACGGAGAGAAAGGAGAACGGAGGCCATAAGTTCATCCATGTCGATCCGGACGCTGCCGAAGATGAATTTCACCACCGAGAGGCGGAAAAGCTCGTGTTCTACGCAAAGGGTCCACCAGTTCTGCTCCGTTCAGGGGTTTTCCCATTCAATTCACGTTTTTCCTATGATTTCCCCTATTTCTACCATGTATTTGTGCAAGATGAACATGCGGGGCTAATCTCCTCCATCTTTAGGACCGGGAGTAGCCCGGGAATGCATTGTATGACAATTTTATATTAATAATTCATATTTTCTCTCTTAAATCCGTGGTATAGTTTCGTTTTCTCCATATATATTGTTATGCCTGATCACCATAATAATAACCTAATGCCCTTAATCACTTCGACAGAAGGATTAACAGTTGAAAAGAGACGAAACCTACATTAATCGATAAATCCCTTGACAAAGGAGGTGTAAAATTAATGGTGGAAACTGAGAGATCGTTCGTAATGCGCTTAGTTTAGGGGAATGATTACTACGACGGTGGAATCAACCTAAACCTAAGTAGTGAATTACACCACGACAGTGGGTAATTCTGTTTTCAGGCCACTACCCAGATAGAGAGAGAAGAGTGAGGAATTATATAAAACCTAATACAATGTTGACTCGCGGTGAAACCGCAATCCTAAAGATATCCTTTTGAATTGATTAAATTAACCTTTAATCGATTGTTTGCTTTGTTTTATTTTTATTTTCTTTTAATTTAGACAACAAACCCAACTTTGTTATCCGGCCTAGCTGATTGCAATTAGTTAGTAGGAGTCTCCAATAATTCACGTATCCCTGTGTTTGACTCGGGCCTCACAAAGGCCTATATTACTCGACGCGTACACTTGTGTTTTTAGCGCGTAGTAAAATACACGTCAAGTTTTTGGCGCCGTTGCCGGGGATACGGCGGAATTGTTGGCACTTCGAGTGCTACGAGCGGCCACTCTAGGCCACAAATTTCTTTTTAATTTTCATTCAATTTCAAATATTTCTAAATTTATCTATAATTGTTATACTCGTCTAAGCTTAGTACTGAAGTCGGATTTTCTCATTTCAGGTACTGTGTATGGTGCATACACGTAGTACAGACTACGCCAATCGCACACCCGAGGTTCCGTTTCCGGGACCTGAAGACGAGGATTATCAAGAGCAAGAGCAATAAGAAGAGGAGGATTCCGAATCCAAACCCGAAGAGATGGCCGAAGAACTGACGATATGGGCGAAGATCAAAGCTTCTTCCGCATCTGCCTCTAAAGGGCCGATAAAGAAGCAAGCAATCAATATACCGACATATAAGATTGATCCGGCTCTAATCAATTTGGTTAAGTCCAATGCTTTTCACGGGTTGAAAAATGAGGATCCCGTTGCGCACCTGAGTCAATTCGTGGAGAACTGCGATATGGTGAAAATTGACTGATTTCCGCAGACTGCACTCTATTTGAAGCTTTTTCTGAGCTCACTAGCGGGCATTGCACGAGAATGGCTGCACAACCTAGATGACGAATTTGTGGAGTCTTGGGACCATATGGTGGAAGTCTTCTTTGAGAGGTTCTTCCCTCTTGAGAAGACTAACGACATGATCCGGAAGATTCACAATTTCACCCAACAGGCGGGTGAAACATATTCTGAGACCTGGGAGCGATTCTAGGTTATGTTGAGGAGGTGCCCACATCATGGGCTGGATAAGGAAACACAAGTGAAAATCTTCTATTTTGCTCTCTCTGAGCACGATAGAAGTAACCTTGATTCAGCTGGATCCGGATTTTTTCTGAATAATACAGATACCAGATGTTGGGAAATATTAAAGAACATGGCTAGGAAATAGTCATGGGGTGACAGAGGTGTTGTAGAACAGGTCAAGGCTGTTGGTGAATCCAGAATAGTTAGGGAGATGAACGATAAGTTAGATCTTCTAGCTAAGAAGCTGCTGACTAAGGAGGATGCATCTGAAGATGAGGAGGCCCAAGTGAAATTCATGCAACAACAGGGCTATAGAAACAATGACTATGCATGGAGGAAGGATAAGAAATTTTCATGGAAGGATCCAAATAATTTTCTGTAGGATCTGGATGCCAAGCCACAGCCAAGATTCGAGGATAAGAACACTGAACTACTGAGTCAAATGGTACAGCAAAACCAAGAGATGATGGCCATGTTTGGTAAGCAATTGCAATCTCAAGGTGATATCCTAACCAAGTTTGGGCAGACACTGCAAAGCCATGGAGCACAAATGCAGGCATTGGAAACCACCGTGGCACAGATTTCGAGTGAAGTGGCGGCAATCAAGCACGCCAATCAACAGAAACCAGCCGAGAATGTGAATGTGGCCCAAGCACACCATCAGGTCAAGTATATGTCTGTGGTGAGTAATGAGGAGGAATCTCAGGTACAAGAAGCTGTAGAAGAAAGAAAAATGACTTTTAATACGAATGCAACACCGACAATACCGTATCCACGCACTTACTATAGATTTCCGGGCGGAAACCCTTTCTTCAGAAAATCAGAGAGAGTTGTGAGTATGGTATCGCCATCTAGGCAAGAAGAACAAGTGCAGGTTGTTTGTGCACGTGCGGAGACAGCGAACGTGAGAGAGAAACCACAACAAGCTGCTACCTTTAAGGATGTCTCCCCAGAGCCCACGTCGGAGGGAGTGATTGAAGCAAGTTTGGGGGAGGTGCCCCCGAAAATCTCATATGTGCCAGCTCACAGGCGTGCTGAGGCAGCAGATGCTTCAAGTTTGGTCAATCCTAAGTCAAAGAAAGAGCATCGTCATTTTAAGAAATTCCTGCAGATATTCCGAAAACTCCACATCAATATTCCATTAGTGGAGATGATCGAGAAGGTGCCCGCCTATGGGAGGTTCATCAAGGAAATCATCAATAAGAAGAGGCGGATAAAAGACGATGATATTTGTCCGATGAATGAGACGGTGAGCTCTATGATTCACGGGAGTTCGCCAAAGAAGAGAAAAGACCCAGGAGATTTTCACATTCCGTGCTCAATAGGTGATCAACATTTTCCTAAAGCGCAATGTGATTCCGGCGCTAGCATAAATCTCATGCCTTTGGCGACATTTCAAAAGCTGGGGTTAAAAGAGATAAGGAAGTTGGCCGCAACAATTGAATTGGCGGATGGGTCTACCGTGAGACCATATGGAGTGTGTGAGGATGTGCTTGTCAAAGTGGATAGGTTCATATTCCCGGTGGATTTTGTTGTTATTGATATGCCACCACTCCAAAGCTGTGAAATTCTTCTAGGAAGACCGTTTCAAGCAACAGCGGACGTCGTGACTGCCTTAGGGAGAGGTACTTTGTCCTTAGGAATTGGAGGAGATCGAGTTGAATTCAAACTACCGCATGATCCTCTAAGCGCAGTCTCCAATGTGAAAAGATGATGAGCTTCATACCGTCTAGCCTAAGACATTAAATAAGGGCGCTTGTTGGGAGGCAACCCAACCATTGGTACATTAGGATAGTTTAATTATAGTCATAGATTGCTTTCATTTCGTTTAAATTCTAGTGTAAAGAAGATACCTTGATCCGTTCGTTCAATGTGCAGGCTAAGGCAGGGTCGATACCATCGACACACTGGTCGATGGTATCGACATAGGTTCAGGTTGACAACTGCAAGGTTCGTTCTGAGTCGATACTATCGACGGTCTCGTCGATGGTATCGACATACCTACAGGCAGGTCGCGCAATAATTGTCGATAGTATCGACACACCAGTCGATACCATCGAGATCTCTGGAGAAGTTCAGAACGAGTTGTCTCAGTCAACTCGATGCCATCGACGGCCTCGTCGATGGTATCGACATGGTCACAGGTTGAAGTGAAAAAGTGGCGGTGTCGCAATGAAGCCGAGTTGATACCATCGACTCCTGTCGATGGTATCGACCATCCATGTCACTGATCCGCACAAAGAAATCGACGGCGATCGCGAAGTCCACGTCAGCGATCTGGGTGCTGTGTCGATACTATCGACTTGCGTCGATGGTATCGACAGGTCAGCAATCCGGGTTTCACGATCCAGCAATCGTCAGCCGTCGATACTCGCAAGGGAGGCGGACAGCATCGAGACGTGTCGATACCATTGACCCGCGTCGATGGTATCGATGGGTCAACAGTAGCGCCGGCCAAGTCTATATAAGGAGAGTCATTACGTCATTTGACGTCACACCTTCAGAGTGAACTTCCTCCTTTGCGCCGAGCACTTCCCCGAGCCCTCCAAGATCGAAGAGCAGCAGCATCTAGAAATGTATACCGGTATTCAGGATACTACGAACCGGTTACTTGACAACCAAAGGGCGATGTTCGAGAATGAACGTCTCCTCCTCGACAACCAACAGCAGATCCACAATCGGTTGCAAAGGATGGAGATGCAACAGGAGCCCTTCTACGACCACTACTGGAGTCAGAGCTACTTTGGAGGCTATCCACAGCCTCCGCCGAGGACCCATTACGATCCGAGCTTCCAGAGGGAGTATCCTTCTTGGGATCCTACGGCCCCACAGTACCCACCTCCGCCTCCACAAGACTGATTGGGTATCTCTGTTCCACTCTTAAGTTGTTTTTTACTATGAGGCCATAGTCGAATTCAAGCTTAGGGGGGTAGTTGGAACAGCTCTATCTTTTCTTTTATTATTTTAGTTTTTAAGCATTGTTATTTGTTTCTTGCATCTTTAGTTTTTGTGGGATCCACGTGCTATCTAGTGTAACTGTGGATGTCATAAAAGTTTGTCATCTTGCTGTTTGTTCATGGGAAATTTAAGGGAAATTTAAAAATTTTTGTGTGTCTTGGATAGCTTGCTTTGGTTGACCTTGGGGAACACATCCTATGAAAATGATTGATTATGTCAACTTCAAAACAACATTTCACACCTGTACTCCTATGGATTCATGCAAAGTGGACAGTAATGGTTGTTTGAGCCTAACATAACCAAATGGTAATGAGACCTTAATTGGATGTAAGAGAGAGAACCCTCTAAACCACTACACAGGTCAGTAAGGAGGGACACATGATATCTTTCTAAGGTTCAGTCATTTAATCTTGTGATCATTTCACTTCATTTTTCCATAATCCACCTAAGAATTGGAAGTAAAGTGCAGTTTTAATTCCTTCTTCTGTGCATAGCATTTAGATAGGACTCGCATTGATATTTTTCCATACTTGTGCATAAAAAGAAAAAATATAGGGATTCATGCACATTACCTTTAGGTGCATGCCATGTAGTTGCACTCATGATTTTCATGCATAAAGTACACCATGTATCTCAATTTTTCCTCAAAAGTGATCTAAACTATTCCATACCTTTGAAATGTTGCAAAGATTTCCAAGCATGAAGGAAGTAGCCCAATACATGTATCTCTAAGTAATTATGGATATGTGGGCTAAAGAAAAGAAAAAAAATTCTGAAAATCTGAAATAAAGAAAAAAATTAGAAAAAAAGAGAATTGAGAAGAAAGTGGAATAAGAGGGAGAAAGGAACATGATATCACTCGTATAACAGGAAATTGAGTACATGATGTGGGTGGAAGGTTAGTGCATGCATCATTTCACCCAATTTTAGGCATTAGGGCATTTCTAATGTGCATTTGCATCATTTAGGACATTTTGTTTTATGCATATTGAAACTGCGCAATACTTCCAAGTTCTTCCATGAACCACCCATTTCCATCCACCCGTTGCTCGGATTGGTAGGCCACCATGAATGTCTCCTCACTAATGAATATCAGGAGAACGGCTTCCATGTAGATGGTAGTTAGGGCGAGCAACGTAGTATAGATGATCACAAGATGCACCAATGCTGAATCGGCGAAGTTTATTATGTTAATTGCCTTATGTGATAGTGTTCATCGGTTTGAAGGATAATTTCTCTTATTGATGATTATTGTCGCCTTTAGGGTAATTACTGTTCTGTGGTTAGAGAAGGCCAGTTTGACAATGTTCGGTGGGAGTCACATGGGATGTTGGGTTGGTGTGTCGATTTTTAGTTGACATCTGCAATTCTATTCTAAGGATTAGTTGCTCGAGGCCGAGCAATGTTTAAGCTTAGGGGAGTTTGATGTGATGATTTTGAGTCGCATTTATAGACCTTTTTCATATGTGTTTTATGCTCTAATTAGTCATTTTTATGGATAATATTGCATAATTCACTCATTTCGGTCTTTGCCATCATTTTATGTCAAATCCCCTTAGTTTTATCATTTTGAGCATTAATTATCATATTATCATAATTTGTGTGGATTTATTTGGTCTTGTCTTGGAATTTCAGGAAAAACAAGTGTCTACTTCCGTCGATACCATCGACATTCAAGTCGATGCCATCGACACATGGAGGCTACAGCGTCGCTAAACGACAAACCCGACGCTACAGAGAGTCGATACCATCGACATCCAAGTCGATGGTATCGAGATGATCACAGGCACTCAGACGAAAAGAAAAGAAGGCTTCCGCTAATACGCTGGGTCGATACCATCGACCCGCGTCGATGGTATCGACGTCGGCAGATATGCGTTGGATTCATATCGATCTCAATCAGACGGCTGGAGTTAAATGATGACCTAATTAGGGACTTATACCTAATGACGGCCGTCGAGAGGAGAGAGGATCGAATTTGTCATTGCACGAGTGCCGAGGACAGAGAGAAAGGAGAACGGAGGCCAGAAGTTCATCCCTGTCGATCCGGACGCTGCCGAAGACGAATTTCACCACCGAGAGGCGGGAAAGCTCGTGTTCTACGCAAAGGGTCCACCGGTTCTTCTCCGTTCAGGGGTTTTCCCATTCAATTCACGTTTTCCTATGATTTCCCCTATTTCTACCATGTATTTGTGCAAGATGAACATGCGGGGCTAATCCCCTCCATCTTTAGGACCGGGAGTAGCCTGGGAATGCATTGTATGACAATTTTATATTAATAATTCATATTTTCTCTCTTAAATCCGTGGTATAGTTTCGTTTTCTCCATATATATTGTTATGCCTGATCACCATAATAATAACCTAATGCCCTTAATCACTTCGACAGAAGGATTAACGGTTGAAAAGAGACGAAACCTACATTAATCGATAAATCCCTTGACAAAGGAGGTGTAAAATTAATGGTGGAAACTGAGAGATCGTTCGTAATGCGCTTAGTTTAGGGGAATGATTACTACGACGGTGGAATCAACCTAAACCTAAGTAGTGAATTACACCACGACAGTGGGTAATTTTGTTTTCAGGCCACTACCCGGATAGAGAGAGAAGAGTGAGGAATTATATAAAACCTAATACAATGTTGACTCGCGGTGAAACCGCAATCCTAAAGATATCCTTTTGAATTGATTAAATTAACCTTTAATCGATTGTTTGCTTTGTTTTATTTTTATTTTCTTTTAATTTAGACAACAAACCCAACTTTGTTATCCGGCCTAGATGATTGCAATTAGTTAGTAGGAGTCTCCAATAATTCACGTATCCCTGTGTTCGACTCGGGCCTCACAAAGGCCTATATTACTCGACGCGTACACTTGCGTTTTTAGTGCGTAGTAAAATACACGTCAGATCTGCAACCTTATTAGGTATATGGATCTAATTTATGACTGCTCACAATGAGTAATCTAAAATCTAAAATCTGGATTCTTATTGTCTGAGTAAATCTTGATCTAAGACTCTTATTTAATGGGTGACTTAATTAAATTCTGACATCAAATATATGACATTTGTGCTTAAAGGCTTGAGAAAATAAACTGAACTAAAAAAAATGCTAAGTATCCAAAAGTAGCTTAACTATCAAAAATATATAATATGATATCCTCACAACATAAGTTCATATGCACAAATTTTCATTACTAAATGTAATATTAAATATGAACTAAATATTAATAACTGAATGTCTGAAAGTAACTTAGTCTATAAGTAGCTTTATAAGAAGGTGTAGGATAAATTATAATAATAATAAAATTCAATGGACATGGCCCGCTTACCTTTTATGTTGAAGATTTCCTTAAGTTAGTCTTGATTCCTTGTTCCATAACTTAATCACCAGGACGTTATTAAAGTTCTGTAAGTCCAAATGTATATTCCCTCTTTCAATTTCCAAATATCAAACCCCCATCATGCTAACCTTTTAAATTACATTAAGGTTCTTATTTAGATTAAACATAACTCTAATCTAAAACCACGATAAAATCTTTATGTTAAAAGTATTTCAAACTTACACTATAATCTCACTATAATCCTCATACTCGGGTATGGCATAACAATCCTGTAACGTACTATATGTGAACATATTAATCCATGATTAAGAGAAAAGTTTCAAATGTAGTCATATGTTTCTAGCTACCGTGAGTTATTTGAAAATGGAGATAAATATCCCAAAAACTATGTTTCATGAAAATTAACATATATTTAGTTTTTTTATCAATTTCTATGAAACACATCATATAATATCATGTTACATCTAAAAATCACATACCCATTAATGAAGTTAGGAAACCTCACCAAAAATTAGAAATTAGTAAGAACATTGTACATTAGTGTTTGGGTAAAAGTCTCATATTGTTTCATGGTCAAACAATGCATGAAATATCCATAAAGCCCTTATTAAGGTTCATATCAAAAGCATTGGCAAGACTTGAAATCATGCAGATTAGGCTTCTTAATCATATTAAGCACATCATAATACACATTAGGTAAAATACTCATCAATTTTGAAAGCCTTTGCTATATTTTAATAGATGAAGCATTAAAATCATATAGATTTGAATACACAATATATATTAAATAATAAACATCAAAATCATCTTCTGTAATGAGTTTTAGGACATAGTTCTCTCAGAAACCTTTCCATTGATGTTTTTTTCTGTCAAAATTGGATAATTAACTTGAGAGAGATGCATTTTTGAACCTTACCTTGTTTAAGAGAAATCAAGGTCAGTTGTTTTGAATCTTATGGCTCACAACATGCAACATTGCACCCTTAAGATCAGATTCATCCTGGGATAAGTGCGTCTTGAGCTGGGATTTGGATCTCGTTCACCCGGCCACCCAGTGCAGCTCCTTCCCAGTCTGTGACTCCTTTCACAAAGTTAAGAAGGCTTCTATGTAGCTGCATCATCGGTGGCCTGACGTGGCCTTGGATGAATGCCAAGGCACTATAGCCCTGCCCTAGAAGTCTGCCTATTATCCAACACCTATGGAGATCCTTCTTCTTCTTCATTTAATCTCCTAACTCTCTTTGTTACCAAGCCTTTCTTTCTAGCATTGTGTTCATCACATAGTTGGACGCTAGGGGAGTCCCACCCCCAAATCTTTGTAAATGATGACCATCCACATATCCCTCTGCTTACCATGAAGAATGAAGCCACCCTACCATCTTTCTTCAGTTAGGTCCTCCCCATACTTCAACTAAAGGCTATAGTAGATATCCTCTCTAATGGTCTGGAAGCTCCAACTCTCCGGCAGTCATCGCTCACACAGGTCGCAAGGGCCTTGTGATGTCTGCATCCAAGTTGGTGACCATCATAGAGACTCTAGGGAGGCATAAGAAGGCATAACATAGGGTGTGTGTAGCCATGAACCTCTATTGGAAAGATCCTTCTGCATGGGTCCTCAGATGCATGACTGCTACTCTAATGGATATAATAACGTTCATAGACTCATCATTCCCTATTTGTCCTCATTACAACCTTAAGAGATGCTCATGACCTTAGATTTTGATCGTTCTCTCTTTTCATGGCCATCATTATGGAAGAGGACATGGGATCTAGATCTTGACAACCAACTCAACTACACAACAATATCTACACTACGTCTAGAAGGGTCACCACATCCTTAACATATATACTTTTCAGATATCTAAGCCAATTAGGTTATCAGTCTTGCAAAATTTGGTAGGTATTCCTAAGGGATCTGGATACTATTCTATCATGGTATATAATCCACTCGAGTTCCAATGAAGTTTATCCCTAACGACTCCAAAAACAAGGGATAAGTCTAATGTGTAAATTAATTTCCTTGACTATCTTATTCTAAAAGATTCTAAAATCAATTTTAGGTACCAAACCACTCCCAAAATTTTATTTTGGTCAATTTAATTTTCCATTATCTATTATATACATACAATATCCAAATAATTCCAAACTTCAAACATAACACCATATGTTGGGCTTCTAATGAAACTTTTCCTTAAAACTAACTTCACTTTTTATTGTTCATCCAAAAAAATCATAAAAATAGGATGGAGCCTTATTATCAACATATACATCAATCTTACCTTTAATTAGATCAAAAACACAACATAATGGTGTCTCAAATTACTAATTTAATTGGAGTTATATCCAAGGCCTGACACCTACAGGGGATAAGGTTGTGAATAGGACTCACCACCCCTTCCAAACACTATCAGGGAGTATGGATGAGGCTCATCACCTCCCACCTATATAGAATTTGGGCTATGTCCCATCTCCTCCTATATACATGGATAATTTTTGTGTCATAATACATGTCTGTTCTTATGATACACTTAGAGTGTGGCTACAACTAGTCCACTCTTATTTGTCAAACACAAAGCCCTGGATTTTTAGTTGTAGCCAAGGCCTGACTCCTATTCCTAATAACCACAAGAAACAATAAGAACCATAGGGATATCATAAAAGAGCATAAGAGAAGACAAAACATATTACTATATTTTATGTTATCTCATGTCAATGTGAGTTCACTACCTTATCTATGTATCATTTATGTCATATCAACTCATTTAATTCACTTTGAACTGGATATAAAATCATATCATGTCATCTCAAAATGTATCATCTCATGAATTTATCATTTTAGGGAGAAACCATCATCACTAGTCTCACTCTTAAAGTTGAGGCACCATTTGTAACATACCAGACCTTAGACCCTACCCTGGAAGTTTTTCCTTTTGAGTTTTATCAAACACGGTTGAGGTTAGAGTGAACCTAATAATCAAATACATGAATAATGTAATCTAACATGTCATATAATTCATATGGAAATAATTAGATGATAAAGAACTTAATTGGTTAAGTAATGATGTTAATGGGACGTTAGTGGGCCATATGGCATATCTTACATAATAAAGTCTCAAAAGATTAAATAGATTTTAAATTCGTAATCTACACATTAAAATAAGCCTACATGTCAATTTTCATCTAATTTGGACAACCTTGAAATAATATGGTAAGTTAGGAGAGAGAAATTGCCTAAAAGGTGTAATTAATAAATAAGTAAAATTCATGACTCCAAAAGAGGAAAATAATCTTAGATTCGTGATCTACATAATAAATTTAGCCTTTGGTTAAATTTTTATCCAATTTGGAGAAAGTTTGCTTAAAAGGTAAAATTAGGAGAGAGAAAGTGTGTAGAACCTTCAAAATATTAAATAAATACTCAAACAACTCCAATATATAAATTGATGGAAAATTATCCAACACATTAAATATGACTTGTGGGTCAAGTTTCATAAAATTTGGATAATCCTAAAGCCATTAATGAAAGAGGAAAGAGAAAATATGATTTGATTTGTTTAACCCATTACAAGTTTCCAAAAGGCAAAACTAAGTGCATAATCAGAATCTACATGCCTTAATTGGCCTCTTTGCAAAATTTCACTTAATTTGGATAATGTTTGGACACTCAATTTAAGAAAGATAAAATAAAGAAATAATGCTTTCCAACTTTGGTTTAATCAGAATCGACTTTGGTTTAAATGTCACGCAATTTTCCGACTAAGATATCGCTGTCACGCGCTCTACTTATATGCTTTTCTATATTTACCGTTGGATCTGGTTTGGATGGCATCTGATTCATCTCCTACCTCGAGTAGGAGCTCAACGTGGACAAGAACAATAACACAGATTTTTTATTTGCTCTTTCTCCCTCTCTTCTCTACCGTTTTTCATGATTCTTTTCCCATTATGATCAGAAGATCTTTCTGCACCAACCGACCCCTAGAACTACCTCTCTCATGCCCTATAAAAGAAACCCCTAAATCCTTCTTATCCGCCCATTCAACCACCATCTTACAGAAACTCTTCCATCACCTCGCACCTATGAGTGGCTATCCAGGATCCAACTCCCGACCTCTGTGGACTTCCCTCCATTGTCAATTGGAGCCCGAAACCACTGAGTCATTGTCACGAACCCAAGGTGCACCGCCGCCTTTAGCATGTTCTCCTGTGATGCTCTAGTTTCCTCACAAAAATTCCTGGTAATGTTACCATCCTTGGTACCTCTCCTTCCTTTTTCTTAGAAAATCAACTGTGGTTGCTTTTCTATTTGCTCCAACTTGCACCTCGCTGTTGAACCTTGCTGGTGATTCTTTGCCTTAGTGAGTCAGTGGTCATCTAAGCATCGTGCGGTATCTGTTGGTTCTGCCTGGATCTCATGAGGATTTTGTGACCTCAGTACACCTATTCTTCCCATGGATTTGTGGATTTCATACCTCTGCTCCCTTCCTCTATTCTTCTGGTTTCAGGATCTGTTGCTGGGCCTTGAAGGTCTATCTTGTGGCTTCGAGGATGGGGTTGCACTTTCAGCTTCCGGTGAATCCATTGGGGAGATTTCCGATGTGTTTTGGTCCTTTTTTTTCCCAGTTGTGCTCTTGAATCCAGGAAGCCATGGTCCTCGCAAGCCATGGCTGAGAGCTAAGTCCGGGGATGAATCCCCTCTGGGATTTCCCTTCACTGCCCTTTCTATTCTTGCTTCATTTATGTTTCATCTAAAGGGTATAATGGTGTATTCATGATGTTTTACTTTGCTTTGGGGCAGACCAACCTGGCCGATGACCCTGCGACATGCCCTCCTCTGATTGGGCCATGTCAGCAGTTGGTCCCCCTTATTTACCTTCTCTCTCGCAAGCTTTCTACGCCTATGTGAATTTTTCAAATTATCTGATTTGTTGAGATTTGAAAATTCATAACTATTTATCAGTTGGGCCAAAAATTACAAATATATACTCGTTGGATTAAAAAAAATGCAATCTTTCTAATGGTATTGGCTTTATTGCTTGAATCTAATGTTTTGAAGAGGTTATTTTAATGGATCTAATTAGTAAGTTAAAAAATTGTATAATTCATAACTAAATATTAATAGGTCATAAAATATAATAAAATATGTTTTGGACTCATACAGATATAACCTAAAATATGGTGTGGCTTTTATGACCTAATTCACATATAATTAAAGGTTATGTTTAGGGTTTTGTATAATTAATGGAAACCTAACCCTAATCCCACATATATGCTTAATAGGTTCTTTGGATGCCTAGGCTTGGACCTAGATGTGACTTTGGATCTTTGACTCTGCAGTTGAGGTATGTTGTATCCCCTATTCATCCATATTGAGAAATTCACCTACTTTATCATTTTTTGAATTTTGGCCTACACAATATGTCTTATCTTTTGATACCATGGTTCGTGTGAACTATCTTGATTGTTATGAACTTGGATATTTTCTTGATATCTTATCTTGTTCCTTGGTGCATGTTGGTCTCTTATATTGATATGTGCCACTTTGAAGTGGATGTTATATGTTTGTGTTGTCCATTGTGTGATGGCAACCTTTGTTTCATCTTCTGACTAAACTATTTACTTGCCTCTATATTTTCATGCAATGTGATTTAGTAGCACTAGAGTAGTGTAAATTACTTTGGTTTTGGGGCAGTAATCCCCTATTGTTTATTAAGGAGGGTGGCAATATACCACTTCTCTATACCCGAGTGTGGCAGTAATCCATACTCAATTTTATATATTTGGGAGTTTGACGGTGAGTCATTCTCTATCAGGTTTTCAAGGATGTGAAGCCTTGGCCGCCAATTGTGTTTATATTGTTCTAGGGCTATGTTTATCTCACATGCATGCAGGTTGATGATGTTGTGGGGTGTGTGCCCTACTACCTTCTTATGTGTCAGTATTGCATAATTTTATTGTTTTGATTATGGCAAGTATCTTCTTTCATGATGATGATGTTTCTTCTCTTTTATGCCCATGTGGGTAGTCCTTATCTTTTGCAGGGGAAGGCTTTTATTTTTATGTCCCTTATTCTTTATAAATGGTTCGATTTGTTTTTTTTGTATGCACAAACCAGCTTTTGCTGATGTCTCCTATTGTTTCTCTTTTGCTGGGGTATGCTTCCAACCCTAGGTGGAGGACTTGGATGCAAGGCATGTTGACCTAGATTTAGATTGTGATGATGAAGGTTGGAGAAAATCTTGAGGTGGTTTAGATTTCCTCTATATAGATCCTTGTGATGTAAGTTTTTAACCCTTTGTTTTATAATTGAATATAGTCATGTTTTTATTCCGCTGCTATACTTTGGTCTTTTGTTACCATTGTATAAAGATTTGAAAATTTTACACCCACTCCATCATACCTTCTGAGTGTGTTTGGACTAGATGTTTTGTTATTCAAACTTTTAGTAGAGAGGTGGTTTTACTTCTTTACAGCATGGTATCAGAGCCCATGGTAGTCGGAATCTGACTATTTCATTTTTGTCTCCCTAGTTAGATCTTTGACTTAGATAGTTGCCTCTACGTGAGATGTTGACCCTAGATTTGATCAATGCTGATCTTTTATGCAACAAGGTTTGGTTTGAGGATGAGTATATGTTAAGAAGTCTTATTATGGAGATATTGTGACTTGGTTTCTCACTTTGATTTTGGGCCCTAAATTTCAATTTTCAAACATAAAAGTTTTTCACAACAAATTATTTTCCATATAATACTATATGTAAAAAAGAAAATGTTTTCTCTGGATTTTATCAATGTTTTTTTGAGCTAAGTCACAATGAAGAGAAACTCTAGTTTGAGTAGAATCTAACCCTAGTTTGTGACTAGGATTGATATAATGGTGTTGTTGACCTACCCTATGACTTTTGGATGTTCATGTAGGGTTGATAGGTTAGAGACACGAGAACCTAAAATCTCAACCCTAGATGGTGACTTGATAGTTGGATACATGAGAAACATAAAACTCTAAAAAACTTTCACAACTAAGAGATGTGGGTAGCTTTAAAAAGTTGTTTAGTTTGACTTGTTAGGTTAAACCCTTTAAGGGGTGGAGAATAGTTGATAGTTCATGTTTGGATCTATTGATTTCGAGGACGAAATCCTTTTAAGGGGTGGAGTGTTGTAACATACAAGACCTTAGACCCTACCCTAGAAGTTTTTCCTTTTGATTTTGATCAAACACGGTTGAGGTTAGAGTGAACCTAATAATCAAATACATGAATAATGTAATCTAACATGTCATATAATTCATATGGAAATAATTAGATGATAAAGAACTTAATTGGTTAAGTAATGATGTTAATGGGTCGTTAGTGGGCCATATGGCATATCTCACATAATAAAGTCTCAAAAGAGTAAATAGATTTTAAATTCGTAATCTACACATTAAAATAAGCCTACATGTCAATTTTCATCTAATTTGGACCACCTTGAAATAATATGGTAAGTTAGGAGACAGAAATTGCTTAAAAGGTGTAATTAATAAATAAGTATAATTCATGACTCCAAAAGAGGAAAATAATCTTAGATTCATGATCTACATAATAAATTTAGCTTTTGGGTAAATTTTTACCCAATTTGGAGAAAGTTTGTTTAAAAGGTAAAATCAGGAGAGAGAAAGTGTGTAGAACCTTCAAAATATTAAATAAATACTCAAACAACTCCAATATATAAAATTGATGGAAAATTATCCAACACATTAAATATGACTTGTGGGTCAAGTTTCATAAAATTTATATAATCCTAAAGCCATTAATTAAAGAGGAAAGAGAAAATATGATTTGATTTGTTTAACCCATTAAAAGTTTCCAAAAGGCAAAACTAAGTGCATATCGGAATCTACATGCCTTAATTGGCCTCTTTGCAAAATTTCACTTAATTTGGATAATGTTTGGACCCTCAATTTAAGAAAGAGAAAATAAGGAAATAATGCTTTCCAACTTTGGTTTAATCAGAATCGACTTTGGTTTAAATGTCACATGATTTTCCGAATAAGATATCACTATCACACGCTCTACTTATATGCTTTTCTATATTGACCGTTGGATCTGGTTTGGATGGCATCTGATTCATCTCCTACCTTGAGTAGGAGCTCAACGTGGACAAGAACAGTAACACGGATTTTTGATTTGCTCTTTCTCCCTCTCTTCTCTACCATTTTTCATGATTCTTTTCCCATTATGATCAGGAGATCTTTCCGCACCAACCGACCCCCAAAACTACCTTTCTCATGCCCTATAAAAGAAACCCCTAAATCCTTCTTATCCGTCCATCCAACCACCATCTTACAGAAACTCTTCCATCGCCTCGCACCTATGAGTGGCTATCCAGGATCCAACTCCCGACCTCCGTGGACTTCCCTCCATTGTCATTTGGAGCCCGAGACCACCGAGTCACTGTCACAAACCCAAGGTGCACCACCGCCTTTATCATGTTCTCCTGTGATGCTCTGGTTTCCTCACAAAAATTCCTGGTAAGGTTACCATCCTTGGTACCTTTCATTCCTTTTTCTTAGAAAATCAACTGTGGTTGCATTTCCGTTTGCTCCAACCTGCACCTCGCTGTTGAACCTTGCTGGTGCTTCTTCGCCTTGGTGACTCAGTGGTCATCTAAGCATCGTGCGGTGTCCATTGGTTCTGCCTGGATCTCATGAGGATTTTGTGACCTCAGTATACCTGTTCTTCCCATGGATTTGTGGATTTCATACCTCTGCTCTCTTCCTTTGTTCTTCTAGTTTCGGGATCTGTTGTTGGGCCTTGAAGGTCTATCTTGTGGCTTCGAGGATGGGGTTGCACTTTCGGCGTCCGGTGAATCCGTTGGGGAGATTTTCGATGTGTTTTGGTCCTTGTTTTTCTCAGTTGTGCTCTTGGCTCCAGGAATCCATGGTCCTCGCAAGCCATGGCTGAGATCTAAGTCCGGGGATGAATCCCCTCTGGGATTTCCCTTCACTGCCCTTTCTATTCTTGCTTCGTTTGTGTTTCATCTAAAGGGTATAATGGTCTATTCATGATGTTTTACTTTGATTTGGGGCATACCAACCTGGTCGATGACCCTGCGAAATGCCCTCCTTTGATTGGGCCATGTCTGTAGTTTGGTCCCCCTATTTACCTTCTCTCTCGCAAGCTTTCTACGCCTATGTGAATTTTTCAAATTATCTGATTGGTTGAGATTTGAAAATTCATAACTATTTATCTATTGGGCCAAAAATTACAAATAAATACTCGTTGGATTCAGAAAAAATGCAATATTTCTAATGGTATTGGTTTTATTGCCTGAATCTAATGTTTTGAAGAGGTGATTTTAATGGATCTAATTAGTAAGTTAAAAACTTGTATAATTCATAACTAAATATTGATAAGTCATAAAAATATAATAAAATATGTTTTGGACTCATAAAGATATAACCTAAAATATGGTGTGGCTTTTATGACATAATTCACATATAATTAAAGGCGATGTTTAGGGTTTTGTATAATTAATGGAAACCTAACCCTAATCCCACATATATGCTTAATAGGTTCTTTGGATGCCTAGGCTTGGACCTATATGTGACTTTGGATCTTTGACTCTACAGTTGAGGTATGTTGTATCCCATATTCATCCATATTGAGCAATTCACCTACTTTATCATTCTTTTGAATTTTGGCCTACACCATATGTCTTATCTTTTGATACCATGGTTCATGTGAACTATCTTGATTGTTATGAACTTGGATATTTTCTTGATATCTTATCTTGTGCCTTGGTGTATGTTGGTCTCTTATATTGATATGTGCCACTTTGAAGTGGATGTTATATGTTTGTGTTGTCCATTGTGTGATGGCAACCTTTGTTTCATCTTCTGACTAAACTATTTACTTGCCTCTATATTTTCATGCAATGTGATTCAGTAGCACTAGAGTAGTGTAAATTACTTTGGTTTTGGGGGTAGTAATCCCCTATTGTTTATTAAGGAGGGTAGCAGTATACCACTTCTCTATACCCGAGTGTGGCAGTAATCCATACTCAATTTTATATATTTGGGAGTTTGACGGTGAGTCATTCTCTATCAGGTTTTCAAGGATGAGAAGCCTTGGCCACCAATTGTGTTTATATTGTTCTAGGGCTATGTTTATATCACATGCATGTAGGTTGATGATGTTGTGGGGTGTGTGCCCTACTACCATCTTATGTGCCAATATTGCACAATTTTATTGTTTTGATTATGGCAAGTATCTTCTTTCATGATGATGATGTGTAACGTACTGGAATTTTGGTGCTAATTTTAAATATTGATCTATGATTTCTAATTCTCCAAATTGAAAGGTTCTTTTCTAAATTTCATTTATTTTGCACACCATTTGAAATACCTCAAAATCATATCATAGAAATGCATATTGCCCTCGTTCGGTCTAGTCATCTCATTTGAAATGTATTTGGATAATTGAAACCTTATTGATTCTTGGCTTTGAAATTATCATTATTAAGCTTAATGCTTAAGTAATCACGACATTAATCACGTTGGACCACTTGGGAATCACGTATAAGAGACTTGACCTTGATGAGGAATAATGATTCGAATTATATTAAAAATTACAAAAGAAACAGACATGTGGATGGGAGGATAAGCCACTAAAACAATAAATATATGAAAGGATTCTTTTCCACGTTTTGGGCCTTGATTTCTTTGATTGGTTCGGCCCTTTTAGCAGCTGGTCACGCTGCGTCAGTTTTCCCACAGGTTTTGGTCTCCTCTTCCCTCGTCTTTCTCCCGCGGTCGTTTCATGTACAACGATGATGGCGGCAACGCCCTCGCCCCCACGATGACTAGGCGGACCACTCCACTGTCCTAGCCACAATAATGTGACCCTCCACCACCGACTCCCCAATAAAGAGCATCGGAAACGGCTGGTCATTAAAGATCCGATAAGAGAACGGAAGAAACCGCCGTTCAACCCAGTCGCGCCGCCTCGGGCGAGCATCGCGCAGTCTGCTTACTCCGTGACGCAACCCTAGATGGGATCATTATAAAACGCCTCCCCATCTTTGACACCTCCACAGCAGCTTCTAACCTCACCCACCGAACCCTCATCGCACCTCCTTATCTGCATCCTCCGACCTGCTGTTCTCAATTGTCGGCGACGGGTTTGATCCCCCTCCCACCGCAGGCCGACGACCCTACTCCACATCTGCGCCGCCGGCAGTTTGCAGCTACGACCAACAGCACCACCGCTTCTCCTAATTGTCGGGCTCCCCTAATACCCAGACGCCACCAGCCACGCCGCAACCTCCATCTCCGGCAGCGACCCCGGCGGCCTGTATCTGTGCGGCACAGCACCTGGACGCCATCGACACCATAGCCGCAAGTCGACGACCACTCTCTACCTGATCCGACGAACCGGATTTAATTGTTCTGTCAGCGTCAGGAGGCCACCGGCGATAGCAGCCAGGACTACGACGGGGTCAGCTGTCCAACAAGAATACGCCTCATAACACCGGCACCCTAGGAGGTAAATGCTCCGATCTCCTACTAGCCGATCGTAATAGCGAAACTAAATACGTAAACGGTTGGGGTTAAGAGTGCACGGGATCTGATCTCCAGAACTGTTAATGAGATAAAGTAAGATATGCATATGCAAAGTTCGATGATTAATAAACCGTAGTCATGCATGCACATGATGAACTCCACGTAGATTAGCCTTATTAAGTACATATGTTATAGGTAATATACATGACGAGATGTAAATGAAATAAAGTAAGATTTTACATACATGCATGACGCTGCTATGGGTACGATGCAAATCGAAAATATATATAAACATATGATGACCTCCATATTTAGACTTTCCTTATTTAATTCATATATACATGTCCCTACCATGGGTATAATACAAACTATAGTAGGTATACTTATTAGGACCGAGCATGAGGGAGTATAAAAGATTAATTAATTTCCAAGGATTTCATTATAGTAAGTATATTTATCACACCATATCGTTTTCAATCTAGCATAGAAGAAAGTATAATGTTTGGATGGTAAAAGGCATAGGTATGGAGAAACCAAACAAGAAAAACCATAACTCGGATTACCCTAAGTTTATACCAATCATATAAATTATTTTGTTCTAAAACTATATGTAAGAATGTAGACATAAGTAGTATTCGGTAATATATAAATCTGATCTACTGTTAATGATGAGTAACAAGCCCCATAATACTTGTACCCAAAGAGATAACTATAATAATAGGAAGTAATTCAATGACCTCATGGTAATACAATATAATCATGAAAGTTGATGCGGGGTAAAATAGTAATTTCACCTAATGAGAATCTAGGAGATAATTTCAAAGCCAGGAATTGCAAAATAACATGGGATATTTCACTTTTTTTTCTAGGATTTGAAACCTCACAGAAGTTGAACCCTAGTCGTGGAAACTATTGAACTTTGCTTGGAATACAAGGTACTAGATCTACTATTTCAATTGTTGAATTATTTTTCCCTCTTGATAGACATACACACATACCTTGAATTGTGGTGAATTCCATATAGTTTTGAAACCTCTACTTGTTCTTGAAAGTTCACCACCCTTATTTTGTAATTGATGAAATGTTGTTGATAAAATATTTTGGCACTGGACTTGATCTATTTGGAGTTTTGACTCCCTGTGGACTTTGGTCCCTTGGGCTTTGGCCCTATAGAGCTTTGGCTCACTTGAGTGGGCCAAGTACCCCACAACCCTGCGCAGAGGATAGGGATTAGTTGTCCCCCAGTTAACTGGAATAGCTAATAAGGCACTAGTGTCATTCTCTCCTAGAGTGTGAGAACACAAGGCACTTAGCCCTAGAAAAGATATGATAGGAAGGTGCCAAAAACTTGTTAAATTGAATATCTAGACATTGATTTACTTTGTGAATAACTTGGATAAATTTTGCATATTGGAAATATTGAATCTTGCCTGGTAGTGATCTTGTGAAATATTTTTGTTCCATCTTGAAATTGATATTGGAATTCTTACTTGTTAGCCTTTAGTCCACCAAATAGTTCCTTCCTATTTTTTTGTTATCATGCAACTAAATCCTATTTCACACATAGTTCAATAATACAGATATAGTACCAGCTTTTGCTGACCCATTCTATCTTTTGGTCCATGTCGTGGTTTGCCATCCCTTTGGGATCTTGCATGGACAGAAGGACCTGCTCACCTGGAGTCTTCTGCAGTGGAGTACTGAGTTAAAGCTAGGAGCATGGCAAGGTGTCCTTTGTGTGGCATAGCACTTTTATCCTTATTAGCATTTTGATGTAGCCCTTATGTGGACAATAATGTTTTGTTCTTAATTCTTATGTATGCCGAGGAAACAAACACTATGTTCCTTATTGTTGATGTTATTGAAGACTTTGATTATCATATTATGTTACACATGGTTTGGAACTATGTCGTCACATGAAATGGTATCAGAGCCACTCAACAATTGGCATCTTCCTTGCTCCACCCTAGAATTTCACTTAGGACTCTATATTGACATTTCTCCCTCTCTTTTCTACCCTATAGGAAACATTGATTGTTCGTTTCTGAGGATGAATACGAGACCTCTAAGAAGAAGGGATCATCATCCCATAAGAAGTAAAGGACCCCTTCCCCTGAACGCTCTGAAGGCCCCCCTACTCCCAAAGATGATCCTGTCAGTCAACTAGCCCAACTGCAATCTATCCTGGGGACAGCCATGAAGGGCCTTATTGACAAGAACACTGGCCCCAGGGAACCCTCCATTGCCGACTTCATTAAGTTGAAGCCATATGAGTTTATGGGTGAGAGTGAAAAAGAAATGGTTGAGAAGGCTGAGAATTGGATCGTAGCCACCCAAGACATTCTGGAGGGTATGAGTTGTCCCAAGCATCTATGGGTGAAGTATGCGACCTTTGTCCTGAAGGGTTCCGCAAAGGTATGGTGGCAAAACATGACGCATAACCAACCTGAGAAGGCATCCTCAATATCATGGGAGGAATTTCTGAAGTTGTTCCGTCAACAATACATTCCCCAGTCAATATTAATTAAGAAGGAGATGTAGTTCAACTCAGTGCGTCAAGGTGGAGACTCAGTAGCCGAATTCCTGCGTCGCTTCACCCTCCTGGAGAGATATGCAACTGGCGTCACCGAGCAAAGGAAGATACAAGTATTCATGCAAGGTCTGAATAAACATCTCAGTGATAGTTTAGCTCCACAATTTCCTCTTACATTTGAACAACTCGTGGCCAAAGCACAATTCACTGAGATGCATCATCAGGACGCAAAGTTTTCTACTCATGCACCCCTGAAGAATAGCAACAACCCTAATCATGGAGACCATCATCACCACCACAACAATAATCATCATCGCCACAACAACTGTAACAACCGTAGTAGGCCTTCTCAATATGCACCCCGTCCTACTCAAGGGACCTACCCTTTCTGCCGCAACTGTGGGAAAAAGCATCCTGGGGAATGTTATCACCCGACTCCTCTCTGCTTTAACTGCTACAAGCTGGGACATCGCAATGCAGAGTGCCCTGAACCTCGAAGGTCAACCAATGCTCATTCCCGCCAGGGTAATCCTCCTAACAACTCAGCCCCGAGGAACAACTATCAGAACAAGCCAAAGCCAACTGAACAACGCAGTGGGAGATTATTTTCCATGACTACTGAAGAAGCCGCAAACAACAATGATGTCATTGAAGTGTATGGTTTCTATTATGGGCCAACCTGTGAAGGCTCTTTTTGATTCTGGATCTACTCATTCCTTCATCTCTATATCACTAGTGAAAGTTTTAAAATTAGAGACAGCTTATATGGACTATATTCTGAATATCAACACCCCTAGTGGACGTGTAAAAACCACGTGTCGTAAAATCCTTCCGATAGACATCTCTATTGTTGGGAAAGATTTTCCTGTTAACCTTCTCTTACTCGACATGGTCGATTTTGACATTATTCTGGGAATGGACTGGTTGTCCATTCATCAAGCTCAACTTTTATGCGGGAAGAAACAAGTTGTTCTTATCCATCCTGACAGCGAGCAATTAGTAGTCACGGGACGTCGAAAATATAATAACATCCTTATTTCGGCAATGAAGGCCCAAAAGCTAATGGACTCTGGATGTAGAGCTTTCCTCGCAGCAGTAGTAACCGAAAAGGAACCTTTACGTGTTGAATATAGATATCGTAAGAGAATACCCCAACGTCTTCCCTGAAGAACTCCCTGGGATCCCTCGAGAAAGAGAAGTGGAGTTCAGCATCGAACTTCTGCCTGGAACAACCCCAATCTCAAAAGCCCCATATCGCATGGCACCGGCGGAATTGGTAGAACTAAAGAAACAACTACAAGAACTCCTAGATTTGGGTTTTATTAGACCCAGTGTGTCACCTTGGGGTGCACCTGTTCTATTCGTCAAGAAGAAAGATGGATCCATGTGAATGTGCATCGACTATCGCATGTTGAACCAGGTCACAGTCAAAAATCGGTACCCCCTACCGAGAATCGACGACCTTTTCGATCAATTAAAGTCAGCCACCATCTTTTCAAAAATTGATCTCCGTAGCGGCTACCATCAAATGAAGATCAAGGAAACAGACATCCCAAAAACTGCTTTCCGCACTCGGTATGGACACTATGAGTATCTTGTTATGCCTTTCGGGTTGACTAATGCCCCTGCTACTTTTATGGACCTTATGAATAGGGTCTTCAAACCTCACTTAGATTCTTTTGTTGTCGTTGTCATCGATGATGTCCTCATATACTCTAAGACAATTGAGAAACATCGGGAACATCTGAGGATCATGCTGGACACACTTAGGGAACATCAACTATATGCAAAATTCTCTAAGTGTGAATTCTATCTCTCTGAAGTAATGTTTTTGGGGCATGTTATTTCTGCGGGTCATATAGCTGTGGACCCTGCAAAAGTTGAAGCTATTCAAAAATGGCAAACGCCTCGCAATCCTTCTGAGATTCAGAGCTTTCTAGGTATGGCGGGCTACTATCGACGATTCATTCTGAACTTCTCTACAATTTCCCTCCCTATGACCAAGCTGACTAGAAAGGACGCAAAATTTGTATGGACACCAGAGTGTGAAGCAAGTTTCCAAAAGCTAAAGTAGTGCCTCACCTCTGCTCCAGTCTTGACCTTACCCATTGAAGGTAAGAATTATGAAGTCTTCACTGATGCCTCCCGACATGGTCTCGGTTGTGTACTTATGCAAGATAAACATGTGATAGCATATGGTTCACGTCAACTAAAGCCAAACGAGTCAAACTACCCCACCCACGACCTGGAACTCGCAGCTATTGTCTATGCTTTAATAATTTGGAGGCACTATCTCTATGGAGAACAATTTATAATTTTCTCTGATCACTAGAGCCTCAAGTACCTACTCACACAAAAAGATTTAAATCTTCGACAACGTCGATGGGTAGAGTACCTGAATGACTATGATTTCACAATCTCTTATCACCCTGGGAAGGCCAACGTAGTCGCAGATGCCTTAAGTAGGAAGAAGGCTGCAACTTGTGCGACTATGAGGCTGACTGAGTGGAAAAATCTAAACACACTTGCAGAATGGAAACCTGAGAGAATCACAGAAATACAAGTCAAAATGGCTAGTCTGTCAATCACTCCTAGTTGGACATCTGAAATCATAGAAGCCCAAAAGACCAGTCCTGAGTTAGAGGAGGTCATGAAACTGGTAGAGAAGCCTCAGACAGAGATGCAGATTGGCTTAGATGGAGCTATTCGTTTCCGTCAACGACTCTGGATTCCAAATGTTGCTGAGTTAAGGGAGAAGGTTCTGAAAGAAGCCCACTGTTCCATATATACCATTCACCCTGGAACGACAAAGATGTATAAGAACCTTCAGCGTTCATTCTGGTGGAAAAACATGAAAAATGAAATAGCTGAATTTGTGTCTAGATGTCTGACATGCCAACAGGTAAAGATAGAGCATCAAAGACCTGGAGGTCTTCTACAACCCCTTGAAATTCCTGAATGGAAGTGGGATAAGGTCACGATGGACTTCGTCACTGGATTTCCTAAGACTAAACAAGGCTATGATGTAGTATGGGTCATCATTGACCGACTCACAAAGTCAGCTCATTTCTTACCCTTCAAGACTACAATGAATGTATCTTCTATGGCTGAGTTATATATTCGAGAGATAGTTCGCTTGCATGGAATTCCAAAGATGATTGTTTCTGATCGGGATCCAAAATTCACTTCTAGACTCTGGAAACAGATTCATGATGAATTGGGTACTCGATTGGCCTTTAGTACTGCTTATCATCCTCAGACAGACGGACAATCTGAGCGTACAGTCCAAATCTTAGAGGGCTTACTCCGTTCTTGTGCCATGGATTGGAGTGGCTCTTGGGATAAGTACCTTCCCTTGGCTGAATTTGCGTACAATAATAGTTATCAGGCTAGTATTGGGATGCCTCCATATGAAGCTTTATATGGTAGGCCATGTAGATCACCCTTACATTGGGATGATGTGGGAGAAAGGTCCTTGCTAAAATCTGAGAAACTACAGTTCTATGTGGAGAAAGTTGACTTGATTAAGAAAAGAATGAAGGCAGCTCAAGATAGACAGAAAATGTATGCCGACCAACATAGAATGGATAAAAGTTTTCTTGTGGGAGAATCAGTCTTTCTGAAAGTAAAACCCTTGAAGTCTATTGCTAGATCAAAAATCAAGGGCAAGTTGAGTCCTAGATATGTAGGACCTTTTGAAATCCTTCAACGAGTTGGGGAATGTGCATATAGACTAGCCTTGCCTCCATCTTATGAGAAAATGCACGATGTGTTTCATGTCTCCGTTCTAAAGAAATACGTCAAGGACACATCTCATGTTTTGACCATCGAACCTCTGGAAATCTGGGAAGATTTAACCTATGAAGAATATCCGATAAAGATCCTTGACACAAGGGTCAAGCAACTGAAGAATAAGGATATCCAATTAGTGAAAGTGCTTTGGAAGCACCATGGCCTCGAGGAAGCAACCTGGGAACTGCAATCTGAAATGGTGAAGGCTTACCCTCAACTTTTCGCTTAATCATGGATTTCGGGGCGAAATCCCCCTCAACAGGAGGTGAGTTGTAACGTACTGGAATTTTGGTGCTAATTTTAAATATTGATCTATGATTTCTAATTCTCCAAATTGAAAGGTTCTTTTCTAAATTTCATTTATTTTGCACACCATTTGAAATACCTCAAAATCATATCATAGAAATGCATTGCCCTCTTTGGGTCTAGTCATCTCATTTGAAATTTATTTGGATAATTGAAACCTTATTGATTCTTGGCTTTGAAATTATCATTATTAAGCTTAATGCTTAAGTAATCATGACATTAATCACGTTGGACCACTTGGGAATCACGTATAAGAGACTTGACCTTGATGAGGAATAATGATTCGAATTATATTAAAAATTACAAAAGAAACAGACATGTGGATGGGAGGATAAGCCACTAAAACAATAAATATATGAAAGGATTCTTTTCCACGTTTTGGGCCTTGATTTCTTTGATTGGTTCGGCCCTTTTAGCAGCTGGTCACGCTGCGTCAGTTTTCCCACAGGTTTTGGTCTCCTCTTCCCTCGTCTTTCTCCCGCGGTCGTTTCATGTACAACGATGATGGCGGCAACGCCCTCGCCCCCACGATGACTAGGCGGACCACTCCACTGTCCTAGCCACAATAATGTGACCCTCCACCACCGACTCCCCAATAAAGAGCATCGGAAACGGCTGGTCATTAAAGATCCGATAAGAGAACGGAAGAAACCGCCGTTCAACCCAGTCGCGCCGCCTCGGGCGAGCATCGCGCAGTCTGCTTACTCCGTGACGCAACCCTAGATGGGATCATTATAAAACGCCTCCCCATCTTTGACACCTCCACAGCAGCTTCTAACCTCACCCACCGAACCCTCATCGCACCTCCTTATCTGCATCCTCCGACCTGCTGTTCTCAATTGTCGGCGACGGGTTTGATCCCCCTCCCACCGCAGGCCGACGACCCTACTCCACATCTGCGCCGCCGGCAGTTTGCAGCTACGACCAACAGCACCACCGCTTCTCCTAATTGTCGGGCTCCCCTAATACCCAGACGCCACCAGCCACGCCGCAACCTCCATCTCCGGCAGCGACCCCGGCGGCCTGTATCTGTGCGGCACAGCACCTGGACGCCATCGACACCATAGCCGCAAGTCGACGACCACTCTCTACCTGATCCGACGAACCGGATTTAATTGTTCTGTCAGCGTCAGGAGGCCACCGGCGATAGCAGCCAGGACTACGACGGGGTCAGCTGTCCAACAAGAATACGCCTCATAACACCGGCACCCTAGGAGGTAAATGCTCCGATCTCCTACTAGCCGATCGTAATAGCGAAACTAAATACGTAAACGGTTGGGGTTAAGAGTGCACGGGATCTGATCTCCAGAACTGTTAATGAGATAAAGTAAGATATGCATATGCAAAGTTCGATGATTAATAAACCGTAGTCATGCATGCACATGATGAACTCCACGTAGATTAGCCTTATTAAGTACATATGTTATAGGTAATATACATGACGAGATGTAAATGAAATAAAGTAAGATTTTACATACATGCATGACGCTGCTATGGGTACGATGCAAATCGAAAATATATATAAACATATGATGACCTCCATATTTAGACTTTCCTTATTTAATTCATATATACATGTCCCTACCATGGGTATAATACAAACTATAGTAGGTATACTTATTAGGACCGAGCATGAGGGAGTATAAAAGATTAATTAATTTCCAAGGATTTCATTATAGTAAGTATATTTATCACACCATATCGTTTTCAATCTAGCATAGAAGAAAGTATAATGTTTGGATGGTAAAAGGCATAGGTATGGAGAAACCAAACAAGAAAAACCATAACTCGGATTACCCTAAGTTTATACCAATCATATAAATTATTTTGTTCTAAAACTATATGTAAGAATGTAGACATAAGTAGTATTCGGTAATATATAAATCTGATCTACTGTTAATGATGAGTAACAAGCCCCATAATACTTGTACCCAAAGAGATAACTATAATAATAGGAAGTAATTCAATGACCTCATGGTAATACAATATAATCATGAAAGTTGATGCGGGGTAAAATAGTAATTTCACCTAATGAGAATCTAGGAGATAATTTCAAAGCCAGGAATTGCAAAATAACATGGGATATTTCACTTTTTTTTCTAGGATTTGAAACCTCACAGAAGTTGAACCCTAGTCGTGGAAACTATTGAACTTTGCTTGGAATACAAGGTACTAGATCTACTATTTCAATTGTTGAATTATTTTTCCCTCTTGATAGACATACACACATACCTTGAATTGTGGTGAATTCCATATAGTTTTGAAACCTCTACTTGTTCTTGAAAGTTCACCACCCTTATTTTGTAATTGATGAAATGTTGTTGATAAAATATTTTGGCACTGGACTTGATCTATTTGGAGTTTTGACTCCCTGTGGACTTTGGTCCCTTGGGCTTTGGCCCTATAGAGCTTTGGCTCACTTGAGTGGGCCAAGTACCCCACAACCCTGCGCAGAGGATAGGGATTAGTTGTCCCCCAGTTAACTGGAATAGCTAATAAGGCACTAGTGTCATTCTCTCCTAGAGTGTGAGAACACAAGGCACTTAGCCCTAGAAAAGATATGATAGGAAGGTGCCAAAAACTTGTTAAATTGAATATCTAGACATTGATTTACTTTGTGAATAACTTGGATAAATTTTGCATATTGGAAATATTGAATCTTGCCTGGTAGTGATCTTGTGAAATATTTTTGTTCCATCTTGAAATTGATATTGGAATTCTTACTTGTTAGCCTTTAGTCCACCAAATAGTTCCTTCCTATTTTTTTGTTATCATGCAACTAAATCCTATTTCACACATAGTTCAATAATACAGATATAGTACCAGCTTTTGCTGACCCATTCTATCTTTTGGTCCATGTCGTGGTTTGCCATCCCTTTGGGATCTTGCATGGACAGAAGGACCTGCTCACCTGGAGTCTTCTGCAGTGGAGTACTGAGTTAAAGCTAGGAGCATGGCAAGGTGTCCTTTGTGTGGCATAGCACTTTTATCCTTATTAGCATTTTGATGTAGCCCTTATGTGGACAATAATGTTTTGTTCTTAATTCTTATGTATGCCGAGGAAACAAACACTATGTTCCTTATTGTTGATGTTATTGAAGACTTTGATTATCATATTATGTTACACATGGTTTGGAACTATGTCGTCACATGAAATGGTATCAGAGCCACTCAACAATTGGCATCTTCCTTGCTCCACCCTAGAATTTCACTTAGGACTCTATATTGACATTTCTCCCTCTCTTTTCTACCCTATAGGAAACATTGATTGTTCGTTTCTGAGGATGAATACGAGACCTCTAAGAAGAAGGGATCATCATCCCATAAGAAGTAAAGGACCCCTTCCCCTGAACGCTCTGAAGGCCCCCCTACTCCCAAAGATGATCCTGTCAGTCAACTAGCCCAACTGCAATCTATCCTGGGGACAGCCATGAAGGGCCTTATTGACAAGAACACTGGCCCCAGGGAACCCTCCATTGCCGACTTCATTAAGTTGAAGCCATATGAGTTTATGGGTGAGAGTGAAAAAGAAATGGTTGAGAAGGCTGAGAATTGGATCGTAGCCACCCAAGACATTCTGGAGGGTATGAGTTGTCCCAAGCATCTATGGGTGAAGTATGCGACCTTTGTCCTGAAGGGTTCCGCAAAGGTATGGTGGCAAAACATGACGCATAACCAACCTGAGAAGGCATCCTCAATATCATGGGAGGAATTTCTGAAGTTGTTCCGTCAACAATACATTCCCCAGTCAATATTAATTAAGAAGGAGATGTAGTTCAACTCAGTGCGTCAAGGTGGAGACTCAGTAGCCGAATTCCTGCGTCGCTTCACCCTCCTGGAGAGATATGCAACTGGCGTCACCGAGCAAAGGAAGATACAAGTATTCATGCAAGGTCTGAATAAACATCTCAGTGATAGTTTAGCTCCACAATTTCCTCTTACCTTTGAACAACTCGTGGCCAAAGCACAATTCACTGAGATGCATCATCAGGACGCAAAGTTTTCTACTCATGCACCCCTGAAGAATAGCAACAACCCTAATCATGGAGACCATCATCACCACCACAACAATAATCATCATCGCCACAACAACTGTAACAACCGTAGTAGGCCTTCTCAATATGCACCCCGTCCTACTCAAGGGACCTACCCTTTCTGCCGCAACTGTGGGAAAAAGCATCCTGGGGAATGTTATCACCCGACTCCTCTCTGCTTTAACTGCTACAAGCTGGGACATCGCAATGCAGAGTGCCCTGAACCTCGAAGGTCAACCAATGCTCATTCTCGCCAGGGTAATCCTCCTAACAACTCAGCCCCGAGGAACAACTATCAGAACAAGCCAAAGCCAACTGAACAACGCAGTGGGAGATTATTTTCCATGACTACTGAAGAAGCCACAAACAACAATGATGTCATTGAAGTGTATGGTTTCTATTATGGGCCAACCTGTGAAGGCTCTTTTTGATTCTGGATCTACTCATTCCTTCATCTCTATATCACTAGTGAAAGTTTTAAAATTAGAGACAGCTTATATGGACTATATTCTGAATATCAACACCCCTAGTGGACGTGTAAAAACCACGTGTCGTAAAATCCTTCCGATAGACATCTCTATTGTTGGGAAAGATTTTCCTGTTAACCTTCTCTTACTCGACATGGTCGATTTTGACATTATTCTGGGAATGGACTGGTTGTCCATTCATCAAGCTCAACTTTTATGCGGGAAGAAACAAGTTGTTCTTATCCATCCTGACAGCGAGCAATTAGTAGTCACGGGACGTCGAAAATATAATAACATCCTTATTTCGGCAATGAAGGCCCAAAAGCTAATGGACTCTGGATGTAGAGCTTTCCTCGCAGCAGTAGTAACCGAAAAGGAACCTTTACGTGTTGAATATAGATATCGTAAGAGAATACCCCAACGTCTTCCCTGAAGAACTCCCTGGGATCCCTCGAGAAAGAGAAGTGGAGTTCAGCATCGAACTTCTGCCTGGAACAACCCCAATCTCAAAAGCCCCATATCGCATGGCACCGGCGGAATTGGTAGAACTAAAGAAACAACTACAAGAACTCCTAGATTTGGGTTTTATTAGACCCAGTGTGTCACCTTGGGGTGCACCTGTTCTATTCGTCAAGAAGAAAGATGGATCCATGTGAATGTGCATCGACTATCGCATGTTGAACCAGGTCACAGTCAAAAATCGGTACCCCCTACCGAGAATCGACGACCTTTTCGATCAATTAAAGTCAGCCACCATCTTTTCAAAAATTGATCTCCGTAGCGGACCACTCCACTGTCCTAGCCACAATAATGTGACCCTCCACCACCGACTCCCCAATAAAGAGCATCGGAAACGGCTGGTCATTAAAGATCCGATAAGAGAACGGAAGAAACCGCCGTTCAACCCAGTCGCGCCGCCTCGGGCGAGCATCGCGCAGTCTGCTTACTCCGTGACGCAACCCTAGATGGGATCATTATAAAACGCCTCCCCATCTTTGACACCTCCACAGCAGCTTCTAATTAACCTCACCCACCGAACCCTCATCGCACCTCCTTATCTGCATCCTCCGACCTGCTGTTCTCAATTGTCGGCGACGGGTTTGATCCCCCTCCCACCGCAGGCCGACGACCCTACTCCACATCTGCGCCGCCGGCAGTTTGCATCTACGACCAACAGCACCACCGCTTCTCCTAATTGCCGGGCTCCCCTAATACCCAGACGCCACCAGCCACGCCGCAGCCTCCATCTCCGGCAGCGACCCCGGCGGCCTGTATCTGCGCGGCACAGCACCTGGACGCCATCGACACCATAGCCGCAAGTCGACGACCACTCTCTACCTGATCCGACGAACCGGATTTAATTGTTCTGTCAGCGTCAGGAGGCCACCGGCGATAGCAGCCAGGACTACGACGGGGTCAGCTGTCCAACATTAGTGGAAAAGAGGGCGCCTTTGACGGTTCAAAATTTTCATTTTTAACGGGGAAGCAGTATCAACGGGTACCTCTTCTGAAGAAAACCTCCTCGTCTTCCGCCCTATTTCGTTTTTCACGCAGTTCATGCCACCTGTCAACCCTTGTAGTTAAATAAATAAAGAAAGGAGTAGCACAAGAATGATGAATGGGCCAGATATATCAAAAATGTTTGACGGTGTAGATTTTTTGTGGAAACCCTTTTCCTTTTGCGTGGGTTCCATTCCAGTAGAGTCACACCGTGCGGCCAGATGGGAGAAGTCACAGGGCGTGCCCTCGCACAGCGGCGGGAAGCAGAAACTAGAAAGGGTATGCGGCGGCGGGAAGGAGCGAATGGAAAGGAAATCGGAACGAAGAGGTATGCTCTTCTCCTCTTTAATCGTAGGCCCAATAATGAGATCATGGTCGCCAATTCCATGTCTCTCCTTCCTCCCCAAAATACGAACCCCATCCACGGGTTAGATAGTTTCTTTCTCTGTTATCAATCACTTGTCTATATCTACTTGAGATCTCTCCTACAGTTCTCCTATATGTGTGATTTCCTTTTCCACACTTTGTTTAGTTCTCTCCACCTGATAGACTCCCATAACTATTGACTTTCCTTCTCCCTTCCCCATTCACGGACACTTATAATCATCTATTTATTCCTCCCTAAACTATAGGCACGTTTGTTTTGCTGGTTTTAACTGAGGGCACGTTTCGTTTGCCGGATTTTTAGAAATCATTTATTTTGTCCATCCTGCATTATTAAAATGCTGCATTGTCAAAATCCCGCAAAATAAAATTTTATGTTTGGTTTGCTGGATTTTGTAAGTGCGGGATTTATTTTTTTTCGTGTCCACGACGTTCGCCATGTTGGATTTTGGCGTCCGGGATAATTTTGATGGAGACCAAAATGCGGGATTCTTATTATGTCTGAAAATCCCGGGATTAGCCTCAGTTCTCCAATCCTGCAAACCAAACTTAAAATTTGTTGAACTGGAGTCCAAAATACAATCCAATACAGCAAAATCCAAGTAACCAAACATGCCCTGAATAACGAGCAATGCAGGAGTTAATGAATCCAGAACCAACAAGTACCGGGGCTTTGGATATCCAGCGGATTAAATTTTTAACTTTGGTGAGCTGGATCACGATGGCATTCTGATCGGTGGAAAGGTAGTAGAAAAGCGCGCTATGGAAGCTGGACGCCGGCGTCCGGCCGTTTTGAAATGGAAATACAAATACAGCAATTGCTGAACAACCGAGAACCCAGGTTATCTCGCGCTTATCCAATATCACTATCCAAACCTAATCTTTCCTGTAGCTGGACGACGATTTACAGTCCAATACTGCTGGATGCAGGTAAACAAACGTGCCCTATGTCTCACCGGTGCTGGGATATTGTAAGGTCTTAATCCTAGCATTATCCTCTTTGTTGTCCTGGTCTACTACTCCTATCGTGTCCGGTTGTTAGGTTGCTGTTAGTAGTAGCATGGTGTCTCTGTCCAACACAATGCAAACGGTGTGAGAAGGCGTCAAACACAGTGGGATACCTTCGTGCTTATATAATAAAGTAGCCTCACAAAACTCTATTCAGAGGATGACTAGATCGCTTATCTTCTCCATTCACATAAAAACTATACATTTTCCCATTTAAGTATACGATTGATGCCTCTGTTTTGTTTTGACCGCAATGACAATTTTGGATAGGAATTCACATATTAGCATGTTTTAGGTTGACTTTGTTTTCTATTCAGAAACAAAGCGTAGGATAATATCTTATATTGGAGAATAAGGTATTGCAATAAGGAGGAATTGTGGAAGATTTCTGATCCAAATATAACTAGTTCTACGAGGAATCATTAAAAAGTTGACAGTAAGGCTTGAGGGTCAACCTCAATTTCAACCTGGTTTCTCATGTCTAAGACAAAAGTATGTAGGATCCATTTTGTATGAGTGTTTTTGTCATGGCTAGCATTTGGACACTGCGATGTATGCTTCCCCCTGATTTACATTGTTGTTTTGATTGTAATATATTGAATACAACTATGTCTCACTTATACAGTGAATTTAATGTGATCCACTCTATGTATCTGAGATGAAACATGTGGTTATTTATCTATTTGTCGTTTAAATGAAATGAATCCAACACTGCCAATCTAGAAGTGACTACTTTCCATTTTTTACTGTATTATCTGAAGTACGACCCACGACATTAATCTAATTTGTGTTTATATTGCAAAGTAAATGTAAAGATCATACATTAAAATTCATAATTTGTTGTCAAAAAAGTATGTGTGTTTATATTGCAAAGTAAATGTAAAGATCATAGATATAAATACATAATTTGTTGTCAAAAATTTATTTTCGATGAATTGATAAAATAAGTGCTTTCAACAGAACATTTAAGTGTGGTCGGTGTAACTTTTATTTGACAAAGATAATCTATAAAACTCCAACTCAATCGTATTTATTATTTCTTACATAGTAGCATTAAGTTACCTTATATACAACTTTATACTAAACATCAAATAGAGTAACTCCAAATTAACGTATGAGAATAATATTTTAATGATTAGACAACTACATGACAAAACAAGAGAAACCCATAGGCTACCTAATATATGATCTCTTATCAAGTTGAGATTGCACCATACGGGTAAATAACTTAATTTGTTTAGATTTTTTTTATCCTAGGTGGGCCGACTGAATGTGATCTCTGAAAAGAATGTAAGAAAATTATTGTAAATGCCCATGTCATTAAGATAGTCATACTTTTTTCGTATAGTCATGACATTTCGTTTATATCCTATTCCATTTCTCTCTTTAATTTTTTAACTTACCTTCGAGACACAATTTTCTTTCTATGATTACAATCTAATTACCAGTGAACTAAATACTGCTTGTTAACTAGTACAACCAGTGTTTTAAAAAGCGGCCCAGGAGGCCCAGACCCTTGGCCGCTCAGAATGGGCTTTAGGCGGGCAGTGAGGCAGATCTCCATTAAGCGGCCGCTTTAGACCCGCTTAAGCACCCGCCTGAGCGCTGCTTTTGGGTGCCCGCCTGAGGCTGCTTAAGTTAAAATCAGGTTTTATGCCCACTTCCTCGTTCCAAAATGAAATATAATCAATTTTTTAGTTTGTATCAACATTGTATAACATTATTTAACATGTTAATACAATACTATTGCGCTAAATAACCTAATATGTATCCAAATACTGTACAACAGTTAACTAGTGTATATATTACACTGATTTTGCTTTTTAAAACACAACTTATGTTTATAAATCAAGGTTAGTATGCATTTCTCATTTTTAATTGAGTTGTATATGCATCAAAATCGTTCCTACTTCATATAAGCTATGTATGTATGTACTGTTGCACCCATTTACATCTTTATGTATGAACTGCTGTACCTACATTACATATTTATCATTTGTACATACGTTGCTGCTCTGCTATGAACTCAACCACTAATATTTACTGATACATTATACTTGTACCTATACATAGATTCATACCTTAGTTTTTCTTGTATTGTTATGCGTTCAACTAATGTATTATCTATGTAGATGTACTTTGTAGTTTGCAATACATATAACGGTATAATGTACATATACTGCCTACTACTGTATAATGCATATTCTATACTATGTAGCATGTACCTCTAAAGCATAACGTATTACATATATCATGTACTCCCTGCTACTATATATTCATATACTATGTAGTATGTACCACTAGTGTATATATATCATCTACGTGCTACTTCTGTATATATTTAATTTAATATATTACTAGTTACTAGATTGAGTATGTTATAATCGAGTTAATTCAGTAATTCTATACTCATCACATGGTTTATATATGTATAATAATATATAATTCATGTACATATATGTGTAATTTTCTATAAATTATATATGAATTTATGCTCCCGTATTTTCAAAAAGTGCCCGCTTGAGCACCCGCCTGGTGCTCAAGCGGCCACAAGGTGCTGTCCGCATGCCTCCCGCTTCCTGCTTTATAAAACATTGAGTACAACTTATTTTGTTGATTTCTTGAGTGACTTTTTATACCCACAAGGGTTATACTGGGTTGGGCTGGGTGAAACCCGAGCATAGTCATATTCAATTCGGTTCGATTTGTCATCCTTTCGGTGAAACCCATCCACCCGGACCACCCTCGAGGCAAGGTCACAATGTCGTTCACACACTCACACTTGTAAAACCTCTCACAATCACCTCAGCTACGTCCTCATAGGACGGGATTTGCCATCACATGAACACTACTGCCTTGTGGGAGTCGTGATAACCTCAACGAATGATTCCTTGTCTTTCTCGAAGCAAGCTGTTGGTAGGGGTGATCGTGGGATAGTCGCTCCCTCCAAAAGGTACCCCCTTTCCGATCATGAATAATATCTCGATTTAGGTTTCTAGAGGAATGCTGTAATAAGTTTCTCATTGTTCCTTACACGATTGTTGGTCTTTTCTCTCTTTCACCACCTCTACCAACTATTCCACACGTAGTCTTCTCTTCTATATATGTTTTTCTTCACCCTTATTCTGAATTCTGACATTTTTTAAAACAGTTAGAATGTTGGACTGACAACTCTATGTTGGTTTGTCATGACCTATAGATGATTGATATAAGAAGAGAAATTCTCATGTTGATGATCCTCGAGTCAGTCAGGAGCATGAAGGGGAGAAATTGATTTGGGTTGAGAGTAATTAGAGCATATTTGCCCAAAAGGAAGCTACCAATTTGTGTTGGTTTGCAAAGTCCATAAAATCACTATTTTACAATGTGTTACTCCAATTCGGGTTATTTGGTTGAGTTCGATGTTTTACATTTGGGTTCAAATATATTGGGTTTGGTCCAGTTCGGGTTTTGTTTTGAAGTGTAGTTTGGGTTTGGGCTTGGTTCTATTTTTCTAATTGTGGTTCGGTTCGGGTTTGGGTCAGGTTTGAAAAAACATGTCCATTGCCATCCATGTGCTATATATACCTATATGTTCAATATTAACTACAAAATAAAAGAAAATTTCTTTTAAAAGTGGCTTATTATTCAATAAAAAATTGTCGGTAGGGGTGATCGTGGGACAACTACTCCTAGGGCTGTCAATGGGTAAGGGTAAACCCATTTACCCTTTACCCATACCCTGTAGGGGAAGGGTAAGGGTAAAGGATTTTCTTACCCTTACTTGGGAGTTTATATTTACTTAATGTTGCTGACTTGCAGTAGAATAAAAATAAGGGTCTAAGCGGTCGATTAAGTGGGTCATTAAGCGGCTGAAGCAGGTGATTAAGCGGCTGAATCGGGCAAAAAGCCGCCTTTTTATGGGCCATTTAATTGGCACTATAAAAACTATAAAAATATGATTAAGTTTAATATATTTTAACTTGATCTACATTCTTTTCTTTGAAAAACCAGTAAAAACATGATGGAAGGACATATAAGGGAAAAACTAAAAGACTTATTATGCTAGGCAACAAGTAAACTTTTGTCCATGTCTCACACTTTTCCAGCCAACAATATTTCTCTTCAATTTTTAATAATAGTTGGTCTTTGGTGGGAAGGGAATTTTGAATGGTGTTATACTAAGGGTAACCATCTTCAGCTTGGCTTGGCATTACACCAGTGACGTCTGAGCCTAGACCTATGGGGTTTGACACTATTAAGCAGCGGAGCCTAAGGTGGAGGATGCATGACTGAGGTTTTGGATGCTCCCTATTGTGGCGGCTCCAAGGTGGTTGTGAAGGTCTTCCCCTTGCTGGTGGTCTAGGCATAAGCTCCCCTGTTTCCCATGTCTTTGCTTTTTATTTTCATTCATCTGTTCATTTTTTGCTTTATTCGTGGTGTTAGTGTTTGTGGTTGTTCTTCCCTGAATTTCCACTATTGAATTGACCACTATTGAATTGGACTCTGCATCAGTCTTCAGGATTCTTTCTATCCTCTCTCAAGAGAGCATCGGGTTCCTCAACTAGTTGGGTCTCAAATTTTCTTCTAGTTACTTTGGTTGCTTATGGTATGACTTTTAATGAGGAAGGAATCTTCTAGTGGTTCACAGTTGTACAACCTTTCTACCACACATTTACACTCAAGCTGAATGTATCCCATTTGAAATGCTGCCTTTAGTCAGTCGTGGTGAATATTAATGTTGTTCTTGAATGTTTTATGTTCAACCTATGTGTACTCTTCTTCACATAGATGTTGTATGATTTATATGTAATGAATGTGATCTAATTTCTTAAGAAAAATCTTCAGCCATTTTCGAATGACCTATAATGATTTTCACATATTGTCTAAAGACTCTGGACCATACCTGGTTTCCTTTCCCTAGTTTCGACAGAGTATCTCAGATGTTGTTGCAATATCCCGATTTCAACGGAAAGGACCACCGTATCCTCGATATTCGTCGAAGGAACATGAGTAACAGGGGAGAGGGTCAAACCTGAAACCACGTATAGAAGTCGATGTCTGAGAAACTAAAGGTCATAAAAGCTCTAACATGGTCATTCGAACTCCCTCGTATCATTTTCAAGACCTAAAGTACACAGAAGTATCACAACGTCGTGCACCGACGAGGTTCCACGACACGGCTACAGGTCACGGAGTCTCCGGGAAAACCAAGGCAATGAATCGATCGGGAGAGCATTGCAAAGGTCTATAGATGCTTATAGGCCCCTCAGTTATAGAGAAGGTGCCAGAGAAGCATTGCGGCAAGGTGGAGGTCCTCAGAGGGCCAATCCAGTGGGTCAAGGCATTTGGAGGTTTCTGAGCATAAATTGGGGGAGAAGGAGGATGAGTCGGGGTCTACGAGGTCTCTTGAAACCTTGAAGTAAGGAGGGAAAGAGGGATGGTGGCGGCACTAGAAATCTGCGGAGAGGGAGACCGATGCCCTAATGGGCGTTTCTTGTATAGGTCGAAGGAGAAGGCGAGTGAGGGCTCGATGGGTTCGGCTTGACCTTGCAGTTTCATCGATGAAAGAATCAATGCAAACAATTCATTTTGGAGGGAGAAAGAGATCAGGGATGCAACAACATGCGAAACGGCTTGGTCGAGCAGACAGTGCAGAGGTAGATGATGACATGGGGAGTGTCAGATTTGATCGAACGATTACAATTGCACGTGAGAAAAAGGAATCAGTAAAGGAGCGTGTGACAACGTTGAATAACTAAAACTATAGAGTAATTTCATGCATTAAATGTATTTGTAATTAATCCTTAATCAAATTATATGGAAAACTTTCCAAATTCATTTAGGGGTCAAACTTGGTCAAAATGATACCAAATTTGGACCACACGTCCAATAAGTATTCTAGATCTTTTCAAGAAACTTAAATTTGTTTTGACTATATATGTTCATTAATTCATTAAAAGTTATTCATCTTGAATTATGTACATAAAAGGTGGAATAATACGCACTATCTTTCCATAATTGTTTCCCTTGAGTCTAGAACATGTGATGAATTATTATTACCCACTCAAAAGTTATGTGTTATATGTTTCATATCCCTTTTGAGCAACATTCATGGAGGAGAGAGAAAAAGTGGCATTAAGTGATTCATTCTTCTTATTAAAAGCTAAAAAGGAAAGAAGGAAACTCTTTGGTCAAGGTACCTCATTCCATGGTAATCTATTCAGATTTTAAGTCTCATATCTCTTCTTATATTTATTTTAACTATCATAAATGATAAGAGAGAGAAAGGTGAAAGGCAAAACATTTTAAATTAATTGCAACTCATGATGCACATATGTATAAAAGAAAACTATTTTGAGCCTCATTTTATTTTCTCACATTATTTTTCTATAAAGAATATAATTTCATGGTCTTTTCATACTAAACCCCTCAAATATTTGTTATTTTGGAAAATTCCCATTCTAACTTTTAAATTAACTTGAAAATTGGGATGTTACACATGTTATGCATGTTTTTCATTTCTTAGGATTGTCATCTATCACTTGCTTCTGGTTTGATGTCCTCATAGTCATCTTTCCTAGGTGAAGGCTAGGATGTTGGAAGCTTCTATATAGATGTTGAGTAGCTGGTTGCTCTGTACTTCTACTATTGAATCAAGAAGAAGGTATGTCTTGACTATATTGGGCTTGGATTTCTGGTTTCAACTGTTATCTAATGAGTTTGCAATATCAATTTTTTTTTGTTAATGGCAATTGGGATTTTTTTGGGTTCCATTCAAATGTTAAGTGATTTCTTTATTGGGTTTCTACTCATGAAGGTTGGCTCATTTACAAAGATATTTTTTTGGTTCCATTCAGGATGCTCTCAACAGTGAACTCATGTTATGTGTGTTTTTCTTTGCTCAGGATTGTCATCAGTCGCTTGCTTCCGGTTTGATGTCCTCATAGTCATCTTTCCTGGGTGAAGGCTAGGATGTTGGAAGCTTCTATTTAGATGTTGAGTAGTTGGTTACTCTCTACTTCTACTATTGAATCAAGAAGAAGGTATGTCTTGACTATATTGTGCTTGGGATTTAGATGTCAATTACTAGATAATGAGTTCGCAATATCAATGTTTTTTTTTGTTAATGACAATTGGGATTTGTTGTTGCTTAGAATTTGATACATTTTTGGTTCTCTCTGCTGTCTATTCTGAAATTACACAAGCTATTCATCTATTTTGAGGAGGCTTTAACTGCTAACTTTTTGAGAGCTATAAGATAGTTCTGCTATGTTAATAAAGGGTTGTTGGCACCTAGCTTGAAACTACAGGGGCCTATTGTGTGCCTTAGTGTAGTTTTATGTTGTTTTGATGACCCAGAGGTTCCACTATCTATTATATGTGTGTTTTGAGGCTTGGGTTGATGCCTTTCTAGTCACATTTCCTTGGTCAAGGCCAGGATGTTTGCCGTTTCCTTTTAATTATTGAGCAAATTCCTGGTTGGCTATGTTTTGGCTTCTATTACTCAATCAAGAAGAATGTATGTTTGACTCTGATGTTAGGGGTTGGGATGTGTTTTGTTTGCTATTTTAATGTTGTCTACAAGTAGTGACATTATTACTTGTGTGTACTTGTCTAGTTTATGGCAATTGGGATTTATAGTTACTTACAAATGATTTTTCTTACTGTGTTTATGCCCTTTTGATAATCTTGCTACTCTCTGTTATGAATTTGCAGAAGTTTTGTATGATTTTAAAGAAACTTCAGCTGTAAACTTCAATTGCTGCAATGGCAAGATGTTCCTAAAGAACAGTATATCTTCTCAAGCAGATAGACATAAGGCAAATAGGCGGTGAGTATGACTATTGGGGATGAAATGTAAGTCTTGTGCTTGCACCATCCTAGTAGAGTTGTAAATGTGAAACAAATCTCAAAGTCTCATCTTACTGCAAAGATTATTCAAGGTGATACCGTGCACAGAAGATGGATGTTTATAAGTTCATTATATCTTCCCTATTATACAAGGGGACGTATATACATTTGGTTGGGCCCCTTAACTTTTATTAGATGTACATTTTATTTTCTTTGTGTATATGGATGAATACCTCACACAAAATATGTATAACTGTATTTAGTGGAATGGAAAAATATTTATATAAGGAAATTGTATTATTTTACTTTATACACAATGTAAAAAGGAGGTGAAGCTTCTGAATAAAAGACGAAAACAAACAGGTGGCTGAATGCTACTCTGATTTTTTTTATTAATATTACAGACTTAACTTCAACGGTTGGTGTCATGGATCCATGCTTGTATTTTATAATTATTTAACCAACTCAGGTTCAACGGCAAGACTTGTACATTCAGCCAGGACCCGTGAAATTCATAAACAAGATTAACGGAGCCCGGGAGAACGGGCCAACTTCAACAGTTCCTTTTAAAGTCAGCAGCCTACCCGTTAATTCTGTTGCAGATTAAACAACAGTTACCGTGGAGATTGGCTAATATTTTACTAGTGCAACAAGAATACGCCTCATAACACCGGCACCCTAGGAGGTAACTGCTCCGATCTCCTACTAGCCGATCGTAATAGCGAAACTAAATACGTAAACAGTTGGGGTTAAGAGTGCACGGGATCTGATCTCCAGAACTGTTAATGAGATAAAGTAAGATATGCATATGTAAAGTTCGATGATTAATAAACCGTAGTCATGCATGCACATGATGAACTCCACGTAGATTAGCCTTATTAAGTACATATGTTATAGGTAATATACATGACGAGATGTAAATGAAATAAAGTAAGATTTTACATACATGCATGACGCTGCTATGGGTACGATGCAAATCGAAAATATATATAAACATATGATGACCTCCATATTTAGACTTTCCTTATTTAATTCATATATACATGTCCCTACCATGGGTATAATACAAACTGTAGTAGGTATACTTATTAGGACCGAGCATGAGGGAGTATAAAAGATTAATTAATTTCCAAGGATTTCATAATAGTAAGTATATTTATCACACCATATCGTTTTCAATCTAGCATAGAAGAAAGTATAACGTTTGGATGGTAAAAGGCATAAGTATGGAGAAACCAAATAAGGAAAACCATAACTCGGATTACCCTAAATTTTATACCAATCATATAAATTATTTTGTTCTAAAACTATATGTAAGAATGTAGACATAAGTAGTATTCGGTAATATATAAATCTGATCTACTGTTAATGATGAGTAACAAGCCCCATAATACTTGTACCCGAAGAGATAACTATAATAATAAGAAGCAATTCAATGACCTCATGGTAATACAATATAATCATGAAAGTTGATGCGGGGTAAAATAGTAATTTCACCTAATGAGAATCTAGGAGATAATTTCAAAGCCAGGAATTGCAAAATAACATGGGATATTTCACTTTTTTTTTCTAGGATTTGAAACCTCACAGAAGTTGAACCCTAGTCGTGGAAACTATTGAACTTTGCTTGGAATACAAGGTACTAGATCTACTATTTCAATTGTTGAATTATTTTTCCCTCTTGATAGACATACACACATACCTTGAATTGTGGTGAATTCCATATAGTTTTGAAACCTCTACTTGTTCTTGAAAGTTCACCACCCTTATTTTGTAATTGATGAAATGTTGTTGATAAAATATTTTGGCACTGGACTTGATCTATTTGGAGTTTTGACTCCCTGTGGACTTTGGTCCCTTGGGCTTCGGCCCTATAGAGATTTGGCTCACTTGAGTGGGCCAAGTACCCCACAACCCTGCACAGAGGATAGGGATTAGTTGTCCCCCAGTTAACTGGAATAGCTAATAAGGCACTAGTGTCGTTCTCTCCTAGAGTGTGAGAACACAAGGCACTTAGCCCTAGAAAAGATATGATAGGAAGGTGCCAAAAACTTGCTAAATTGAATATCTAGACATTGATTTACTTTGTGAATAACTTGGATAAATTTTGCATATTGGAAATATTGAACCTTGCCTGGTAGTGATCTTGTGAAATGTTTTTTTTTCCATCTTGAAATTGATATTGGAATTCTTACTTGTTAGCCTTTAGTCCACCAAATAGTTCCTTCCTATTTTTTTGTTATCATGCAACTAAATCCTATTTCACACATAGTTCAATAATACAGATATAGTACCAGCTTTTGCTGACCCATTCTATCTTTTGGTCCATGTCGTGGTTTGCCATCCCTTTGGGATCTTGCATGGACAGAAGGACCTGCTCACCTGGAGTCTTCTGCAGTGGAGTACTGAGTTAAAGCTAGGAGCATGGCAAGGTGTCCTTTGTGTGGCATAGCACTTTTATCCTTATTAGCATTTTGATGTAGCCCTTATGTGGACAATAATGTTTTGTTCTTAATTCTTATGTATGCCGAGGAAACAAACACTATGTTCCTTATTGTTGATGTTATTGAAGACTTTGATTATCATATTATGTTACACATGGTTTGGAACTATGTCGTCACATGATGTTTCTTCTCTTTTATGCCCATGTGGGTAGTCCTTATCTTTTGCATGGGAAGCCTTTTATTTTTATGTCCCTTATTCTTTATAAATTGCTCAATTTGTTTTTTTTTGTATGCACATACCAGCTTTTACTGATGTCTCCTATTGTTTATCTTTTGCTGGGGTATGCTTCCAACCCTAGGTGGAGGACTTGGATGCAAGGCATGTTGACCTGGACTTAGATTGTGATGATGAAGGTTGGAGACAATCTTGAGGTGGTTTAGATTTCCTCTAGATGGATCCTTGTGATGTAAGTTTGTAACCCTTTGTTTTATAATTGAATATAGTCATGTTTTTATTCCGCTGCTATACTTTGGTCTTTTGTTACCATTGTATAAAGATTTGAAAATTTTACACCCACTCCATCATACCTTCTGAGTGTGTTTGGACTGGATGTTTTGTTATTCAAATTTTTAGTAGAGAGCTGGTTTCACTTCTTTACACCATTACACTTTATATGGATTTTAATTAGAGATTCTGTACAATATATATAACAATTAAACTGATAATTTCACCATTCATTTCCATTTTATATTCGATTAGGGTTTTTCATTTTGATGTGAGTAAACCAAGATATTCATGCATCAAGGATCAATACAAGGAATATCTATACTTAAGCAAATATTGATCATATTATGAAGTTAAAATGTAATAAAAAACTAACAAGATATGGAATCCAAAACATTCTTTAGGGGTCAAAGAAATAATCAATTAGATGCTTGGGTATATTAAAGAAATTCAAATTGGATTCCAATTTATTAAGTACAACCTATTAAAAGGAATGATCTATTATGCATATAGTGTTTCTATAACAAGAAAATGAACATAATACAAAAAAATATCATTAGCATCCTATTCTCGGTGTTCAGATTTAACCCCTAAAACATGTCAATTTGGCTTGATAATGTACATTTCAAGTAAATCTACTAAAGGGATAGTATCCACTCAGGAAACATGAGAATAGGGTAAAAATAATGGAAAGAGTCCCTACAATAATCAATCCATCACAACCTCCTTGAAGGTGCCTCTTCTACTCTTTCAAGGTCAACCTTGTTCTGAAGGAGATTGAAAAAAGGTTGACAAGGAAGAATTAACAACTAATGGATCAACCCTAATATAGGTCACCTGTGGTATAAAGGAGAAGAGGTGGAACAAAATCCAAGAAGGCAAGGAGAGCTAACCTCATAGCACCTAAGGCACCAAGATCGAGCTCCAGCTAGGTCAAAGAAGCCAGAAGGGGCAAGAAATCCTATGAATCATCCTAGGGCACCACAATAAGTTTAGTAGGTAGAAGGGATAGGAAAACAGTCACACTTGCATTTGGAGGAAAATGGAACAACCAAAGAATAGTTAGAAGGACAAAAAAACAACCTTGAATAAAATTATGGTTCTAACAAACCCTTAGTCAATATACTTCATTCTAGTGGTGAATGTGCATGTCAAATTAAGCCATCAATTTCTACTAAAATATATATGATGATATCATATTAACTTTATCTTTGTATTTTGTATTAGGGTTCTTATGATTTAGTGTTCTGAATTCCATCATTTTTCCTATTTTTAGTTAAATTATCCCCAAAAATCAACACTTTTACATGTTTAGGGATTTACATACCCTAATGTTAACGAATAAATCCATACTACAACAAATATACCGATTAGTGGCATTTGACAAAGGTCGGTAAAAAATATAAATGCCAGAAAGTATTTAGTGACATTTATTGATACTTGAAAAAAATTCTCCTATACCAATGCCACTAGAGATATAGTGGCATAAGTTGTAAATTCTACAAAATATGTAGTTTAAGTGGCTTTCGATAAATACCATTTAAATGACACTATACCAAGATTTGGCTTTTATACAAATCCCACTATATAATCAATTGATTTACACAAATGCCACTATAGTGTAGTAGGATTTTGTATGAAACTGTTGTTGTGTATAATTGCATATAAAAATGGCACTATAATGGCATAAGTATGTATATCATGTCATTTTCATGGCTTTTGATGCATCGATTTTCAGTTTATTACTAAGATTTCTATAAGAAAACCACTTGGACTTCAAACTCACATTTTCAAAATTGTAGATTCTAGATATCAATATTTTTATATATAACCAAATACAATTTACATGGGAGGACATCTTGCCTTGCCCTTTTTATTAAGTACTACACATATGAGACAATCTTTCATACAACATTTTGTTAAGTACAATAGGTTCTACACCCTTTGAAAACATAATTAAAAGGTATAGATGTATGTTCTTAGATGTGAATGGTGTTGAGTGATGACTTGATGAGAAGAACATGGATTTGGTGGGAATTATCTTCACAAATATTGCATCATCATTCTTCAAGAACTTAGGATTCTTTCTCAAGCTCCTTACCAGAATGCATGTCAATCTTTGCGAGGATATCAACGAACTTGATAAAAATGTGGAAGGTGTGGCATACATGATAAGAATTGTCAAGGGAATTTTTGCAAGTGCCATATTTCATACTAGGGATCAATTCTCCCATCATATCAACATAAGCGCCCACCCCTATTGGAAACATGGTCCCTCCACCTAAAAAAAGGAACCTCTCTCCTTGATTTTTCATCAAATTATTGTTCAATATGTCATTATCAATCCAATCATATGCTACATTTTTTAATCAGAATAATCAAGAAACAAATGCAGACAATAAGCATTAAAGAAAAGTTATCTAGTGATGCCCCCAACTTTAGCAAAGACTATGACTCCTAACATATGATTTAGCATGAAAAGGAAATGAATTCCCTTGCATCCAGCTCACTCTAACAATGATATGCTACTAATTTTCACATTTCTAACTTACAAACAAGGGGTGTGAGGTTTAAAGTGACATTTAGAATCATTAGAAAGAATTTATATATAAATCTATTCAAATGATAACACTACCTACTTAAATTACCTTGATGTGGTATATTGGATGCATTATGTTAAGTAGACAATTCTAAACAACCCTTCTAACTTGTTTAAGACCCTTGAACGAACCCATTTAAACTACTATATTTTCTTAAACATTGAAACATGCAAAACGCCAGTTAATTGATAAATACACACTAAACCAAATGATTCTACTTTGTAGTTAAAGTTAATTTTATAATTATCAATTTAACATCTAGTTGTGTACTTCTTCTATGTCTACATGTGAACAACATTTACAAGTGTGGAGAGGGTAGGAGATTCAATATACACATGATAAAATGTAGAAGTCAGTCAATAATTCAAGATCCTACAAAGCTGAAAAGTGAACTACCTAAAAAATACCACAGAGATCAGAGTATACCAACATCATTCCCAGAGCCAATAAGTGGAGAAGACATGGATACCATCGTCAACACTTGCACTTGGACTAATCACATGATCATCTTTGAATAAAATTGTACAACATGTGGGAGTTGTGATCAACAATAACATTGTAATGTTGTTGTCCTGGAAACAAAAAATTCTCATAAGAGATTGATAATTACATTTTAAGAGAAGAGACAAAGTTTGTACGAAGTTCATCCCAATTAACAAGAAAGTATCCCCACAATCATACCCTATTTTTTCACTCAAACCATGTGTACACACCTATAAATGTTCCTCCCATAAGTCCTCCCTTGATGGTGCCCGTCAACAAAAACAAACCCTGACAATCATAGGATAAAACAACTACATCCCTTGTAGATTGGAAAAGCTCCTAAGCATTCTTGGCTGGTGAATTGAAACCCTTTACCTTGAGTTCTATCTATACAATGGGAAGATATACAATGTAATAAACATAAGATCCACATTGTCACAAAGCATCAAATTGTTGAAATGTTATTAAGATCTATATTGCTAGTCCTGGATGTTGGATTTATTAAACATGATCATGTTTGAACATACATGGAAGCTTATGCTAGATTGGAATTCATCTCTCTCAGAATTGGTATTTTTTGGGCAATAACATATTTATCAAGGCTTGTGCAAGGGGTTTTTGTTGGAACTACTCCTAATCATTGTTTGACTCTCTATGACAAGACATGAGACTAAAGAACATACACCTATATGCCCCATTGATAAAAAGGGCCTCCTAGTACCTAGAAGAGGTATGAATTCCAAGGGAATAACATAGGAGGACCGAGGGCCTACAACCATGTTGATGACCTTTCAAAGCTCCTCTTGCCTAGGTAGGCCTGGAGGCAAAGAAGAAACTCTGTTAAAGACCTACATGAATGGTAGGAATGTATTGATATGAGTAGGAATTACATCAGACCATAAATGAAACCAAGATATCTATATGAGTAGGAACTACAAAAGACCTACATGAATGATTATATAATAAAAAAACTAAATCTAAAGGACTCCAAGACCATACTAAGAATTGTTGTACCCTTCATCTACTTGCAAGTCACTCTAGGAATTTCTACACAATTTGAGAAGAAGGCACAGGCACACCATCATGACCACCTTCACTTTAACTAAACAAAAACATATCTTAGGATAAGAACTATAGAACATATGTGGGAGCTAGATCAATGATCAGAATGGAATGTTACTTGCCTAACAACCCCAACCAGTCATAAAATATTGATTGCAACCTTTTAAGATAAGAGAGAAAATTCCATACCAAGATCATCATCATTATCAAGGAAGTAGTTCCCACCATCATACCCTAGATATATACATCACTTGGATAGCTTGGAGAAAAGCCAACAAAAAAATACATATTATATTTACAAAGATAGTTTCCTGCATATCTTGGAAAAAAGCCCCCTCCTACATCATTGCCCTGAGTTATAATTTGGAATATCAAGAGAAGTAAAACAATATTTGTTGTTTCATCTTCAAGACTTAAAAATATACACCTATCTAGATGAGTCAATCAACTCATCACATAATGTGTTTTCTAGTTGATCTATGATCGTTGCAGTTTGTTGGAATTAGGTGAAAACATAAGTGGGATCCACAAAGATAGGTGTAGGAAACAATACAAGGTAGTGGGAAGCAAGCCACAACATCAAATGTTGTAGGTGGTCACTACCCAGACTAGCTAAGGCAGCAAGGGTAGAAGTTGTATTATAGTGATTTTTCTATGTCATGCATTACGCCTTTAAGGAATCTTGGTGATAATATGGAACTAGGATACTTGTTGGAAAACTTGAATGGAATTTTCAATAAATGAAAGATTTTGTTAAAGGACTCAAAATATGTTCAACCCTCTCACACCCCATATATCCACCAGTCAGACTAAAGATAATATATAGATATGAGTAGGAAATGTATCAGACTTACATGAATAGTAATAAAATTAAAATCAAAGTATATTTCGGTACATAAATGACTCCAAGAACACAATAAGAATTGTGATACCCTTCATCTACATCCAAAGCACTTTGAAAGTTCGTGTACAAGCTATGCCTCACATGCAAAAACTATTAAACTTCATTGATCAAGCACCGTTACAAAGAAAAATTGGATCTTCCACACCCAAAACCATGTTGTTGACATGTTAGAGCTCATCATGCTTATCTAGGTCAAGAAGAAGTGACGTAACTAGTTGAGTGTGGGTACATTCTTCTACAGAAATCTTTAGTGTCTTACACTTATATGTTTAGTGGTTGAATTTGACACCTTTCTACACTCAAAATTGGATACATTGCCTTCCTAATACTATGTTTTTTGGTTTTATGTGGCATGATATAAATGGATTCATCAACCTTATGTTTTCATAGCCTCAATCTGCATGATAGCTAAAAAAATGATTATAAGATGCAATAAGGGAAGGCCATATCTCATTAAAGAACATAGAAGTCAATGTTATGTAATTTTAAATAGTAAGAGAATCCATAAAAATGATTATAACAATAAATACAAGTAGAAGTATACAACCAAACAATGCTTACAGAAAACTAGGATGTGGGTAAGTTGCACAATAAATTTTGTTTTCACTCAATGGGGCTCCAATGCTAACCGATCGTTCAACCACTTTTTTTTACCAAACTAGACTATTTATTCATTAGACCAGCTCAACGCAATGTCACTTACATCATTGGAATCATCGGTCCTACCTAAGTCCTGTAAGTACATATGTAGGACCTCTTTGGGCGGCCGTCTATAATACAGGAAATCATCCCTATTTTTTAAATGAAGCTTAGCTAGGCTGTCCGTCAGGCCATTGCTTCTCCTGCAGCTAAACTGGAGGGTGGTATGCGACTGAATTTTCCTCCTAATCTTCATCAGCCAGAGAGCAAATCTTGGGCATGTTTCATCCTCCGTCGCAACTTCACAATCCGATTCTAACAGCACCTTGGGCCATTCGTTTAGATCTTCCTATTCTAATGCCAGATATATACCTGTCAGCTCAGCATCTGCTGGGTTGCAGGATGCCACCCTTCTTCCCCAAGCACTAATCCACTCTCCTTTGCTGTTCCGAGCCACTTCAACAGCTGCTGCACCTTGCTTCTTTCCTGCCGCGTCCACATTGATCTTAATTGTGTCCCGACATGGTGGTGTCCAGAGCTCACATGTATTGTTGTTGTGCACAGGTGGGTCGGATGCCCAAGCCACACATCCTAATGTCCCATCTTGTACTCGCTCGCAGGTGTTCTATACTCATGCGGTTGCCTTCAATTACATTGTTGTTCCTCGCCCTCAATAATCCATGGCATATCACCCAAAAAATTTCTTCTTTCATGCCTACAATTTGAACCGTGTATCTGCGCCAAGACTCCATGTTCATTGCTTCAAAGAAGAGGAGTTGTTTCTTTGCCGGACAAATGTAATCACTCCACACTTCCTTGGAGTCATCACAATCTCTCAATGCGTGGATGAGTAATTCGTCTGCTTTCCCGCATCTTGTGCATTGACTATCCTCTGTCATATTCCTGGTTTTCCTCCTCGTATTTGTCAGTAAAGCGTCCTATCTTTGATAGCCAAGCAAATGTTTTTATTTGACCTGCCATTTTCAGCTTCCAGGGTGTTTCCCATTTCTCAGGGGACACCACCTCTTTCTGGCTTCTTAGGATCTCGTATGCTGAGCTCGTTGTAAATCTTCTGTTGCCTGTGTGAATCCATATTCTACAATTTGTATGTTCTTCCCCCAATGGTATGTGGATCTTTAGAATTAAATTCAGTCTCCTTATCCATCCTTTTGTCTAGAAATTTGACATCCCATTTCCAGTTGTCTATGATTAGGGAGATGACTTTTAGATCTGAGATTACTTCCGGTATAGGACGTTTGGTAACTTCTCGAAGCAGTAGATATTCCTTCACCCACACATCATCCCATACTTTCATGTTGTGTCCTCTTAGATGAATCATCATAGTATTATCCATCATGAACTGCTTGGTAGCTAAGCAAGCCTGTCCTAATCTCGATGCTGAGCTTTTTCTGCATCCCTGAGTCTTGCTAAGGCATTCCCGCATTACACTACACCATACAGATTTCCTACCTGACATCAGATTCCATGTATGCTTGGACAAAAGAGTAAGGTTCCAGTCTCTCATTGATTTGATTCCCAATCCTCCGTTACCCCTTGAGCTAGTGACTTTCTCCCACAAAACTAGAGAAATGGGTCTGTTCCTGCTACCTCCCCAAATGAACTTACATATAATGCTGTCTAGTCTATCACAGAGACCCAGCGGCAAGACCGCAGTTTGCATGGTATAAGTAGGGACAACAGAGAGAGTGGGTCTCGCTAGGCACACCTTCCCTGAGAGAGACAGGCTGCGAGCCACCCAGGCGCTGACTTTACCCTCCACCTTCTCAACTATATCTGCATAGGTGTTCTTTGTAACACTAGAGTGGATAATAGGCAAGCCCAGATATCGACCGAGGTCACTGGTAACATGGAATTTGCAGATACGTTGAATACTACTTCGAGTAGATCTGGGCACACTTTTGGAGAAGAAAATGCAGGACTTTGGCGCTGAGATGGATTGTCCAGATGCAACTTCAAAACACTTAAAACACTTCAAAATGCATTGTATTTGTTGTTTGCTTGCCTGAGCAAAGAGAATGATATTGTTAGCAAAACAAACATGAGCTACTGATGTGCCTGACCTGCCTAACTTGACCGGCAGCTAACTTCTGTCGCGTGTTCTCTCCTGGATCATTTGGTTTAGTCGTTCAATACACAACACAAAGAGGTAAGGGGATAGAGGGTCCCCTTGTCTTAACCCTCTACTTGTCTTGAAAGATCTTGGTTGCTTCCCGTTCCAAATCAGTGATGTAAATCTTCCTAATATGAAGTTCATGATGTACCTTTTAATGGAATTCGGTAGGCCCACTTGATCTAGAGTATCCTGTATAAACTCCCAAGACATCTGATCATAGGCTTTAGTCAGGTCAAATTTTAGTGCCATCGTCTTAGGCCCTTTAGGGTTCTTCATGCCATGTATAATCTCTTGGACAAGTGTTATATTTTCGGTTATCCTCCTCCCTGGTACAAAACTGCTATGTTCCTCCGACACCCATGTTGGAATGAACTTTTTAAGTCTTTCCACAATGATCTTTGAGGCAAGTTTCAGCATTATGTTGTTCAAAGAAATAGGACGCAGCTGCTGACACTTCTCAGGATTTGTGATTTGGGTATTAAGATTATAGACGAATTGCAAACCTCATCTGCAAAGGATTGCCTGTTAGCATTTTCTGAATAGACATAGTAACTGAACTACCTACTATGTTCTAGTTACTTTGTAGAAATTCCGCATTAACTCCGTCCGGACCTGCTGCTTTGTACGCCTTCATTTTTTCCAGCACCTGGTATACTTCACTTGATAGTTTCAGCTTCACTTAGCTTTTTAAACTCCCCAGGAATACCCCCCTCGGAGTAGGGATTCCGTAAGAACTGATCCCTTAACGGTGCAAAGAGTGCCTTTTCAAAGTGGTTCATCACCAGTTGCATAACTTCACCTTCGTTATTGATCCATTTACCATTCTGGTCCTTAGGAGTCGAGATGGTGTTAGCTCTTCAACGTTGCTTGACCCACGCTTGGTAGAAATGGTTGTTATTGTCCCCATTGCAAAGCCAACTAACACGTGATCTCTGCTTCCATTCTTCTTCTTCCTTGTTAATAATAGCCTAAAACTCAGTCTGCATATTAGAACATAATTTATCTGTTATAGGATCATTACCACTCGGCCATCATCTTTTGCAGTGTGCTGATCTTTTTTGTCATCTGATTCTTCTTTTTGCCTTTCTTTGCCTTATTGTCCCTGTCCCAATTCACAATATGTTGTTTAGCCGTTCTGAAAGAATTATAGAACCCTTATAAGCCTTTCCAGTTGGATGCCAACAAACGTTTAAAATATTCCTCCTTGTTCCATGTGACTTTAGTAGAGAAGTGAGGAGTTTGTCGTTCTCTTCTCGTCATACGTAGTAAGAGAGGGTAGTGATCTGAAGAAATTCTGGGCAAGTGTTCCACTTTAAGATCCGGGAACGAATTTATAAACTCCACATTGGCTGCCGCTCTGTCCAACCTCTCTTGTAGTCTACCATGCTTATATGTGAATTTCACCCCCGAAAAACCGAGGTCGGAGAGCCCTGCCTCCATGAGTGTCACCTTGAAGATTCTAGCTTCACTTAAGTGATACCGAATACTCCTGAACTTCTCAGAAGGTGATAGAGTGGTGTTGTTGTTGAATCTACAAGTTATGAACTGTTTGTGACAATAGAGGATTTGTACCTTCAGTTCATCGTCTCTCCAACACACCCAAATGCCTCCAAAAAAACCCCTGGCTTCAACTCGATAAGAAAATTTGAATCCAAGCTTCCTTATTATTTTTAAAGCCTGACTCGCTCTGATCTAGGTTGAAGAATGGCCACCACCTCTGGTTTGTATTCACGCATGAAATCCGATAAGACTGAACAGCTTGTCCTTGTTCCCTATGCCTCTTACATTCCAACACAGAATGTTCATACTGAAAAAGAAACTCCGAGGTGACTCTGGGCTTGGTTGTTTTTTAACTAGAGAGTGGAACATCAACGTCCCCTGCTACTACCTTCTCACTGCTCTTTGAGTTCTGACCATAGTCGTTTTCCATAAATAGCTCGTCTAAAGTAGGACTCACCTGTCCAAGTTCAACAGCTGGTGATATCACTTTCACTAGACGTGAGCTCCTTCTTCCACTGATCGATGTATCAGGCGGTTTACCCCTCCTCTTGGTGGATAAATTGTTGGATGAGCCTGATTTGTGCAGTTGAAGGGATTTTGCTTTGTCAACATCCCCCTTACTTCCCTTGGTTCTTCTCAGCCTTGTCGCCACTTTGCTCTTGGCTGGCTCTGGTTGGTCATTATCCTCCTTGCCTTCAGTAACTATTGATGTAGCTCCTTCCATCTCCTCTACTATTATAACCTCGTCTACATCAGGGTCGACCACCATATGCTTCTCTTTCGCTACTTGTTTATTCTTCTCGACAATGCTATTGCTATGTTTGTTGTTCACCACTGTATTAGTAATATCTCCCAGAACTAATGCCCCTCCTCCATGCGTCTTTGTTGAGTTCTTCTTCTTCTTCCATACTTTCGCCGGTCGGGTTTGGTTTGTATGAGTGCTAGAAAGTCGCACCTGTTCGTTTTCAATCCCTGACATGTCATCCTTCCCTTCCTCTTGTAAACCTACAAATTTATTTGTGTGAATCTCCAATGTTTCCATCTGTACATGTCGGGGCCTTCTTCTACCTCCTCTAGGTTTCTGGGTTTGCCATCCCTCTGTAGAATAATTGTCAGAACCTTTGTCCCTTGAGGGTGTTTTTGAATTGGTTTGTAGTTCCTGCTCATCTTCTCGTGCGATCTTGCAGTTTTTGGACTTATGTCCTACCATACCACATTTGGCACAAGCCCAAGGAAATCCTTCATAAACCACTTCATAGCTTCTCCCAATGATGAGGATTGAGTTCACCAACTCCCTAGTTGTATTTATCTCTACTGCCAGTTGGGACATACAGGTGTAGGGGTAGGTTCAGTATTCGCACCCACTAGTGGAAAAGAGGGCGCCTTTGACGGTTCAAAATTTTCATTTTTAACGGGGAAGCAGTATCAACGGGTACCTCTTCTGAAGAAAACCTCCTCGTCTTCCGCCCTATTTCGTTTTTCACGCAGTTCATGCCACCTGTCAACCCGTGTAGTTAAATAAATGAAGAAAGGAGTAGCACAAGAATGATGAATGGTCCAGATATATCAAAAATGTTTGACGGTGTAGATTTTTTGTGGAAACCCTTTTCCTTTTGCATGGGTTCCATTCCAGTAGAGTCACACCGTGCGGCCAGATGGGAGAAGTCACAGGGTGTGCCCTCGCACAGCGGCGGGAAGCAGAAACTAGAAAGTGTATGCGGCGGCGGGAAGGAGCGAATGGAAAGGAAATCGGAACGAAGAGGTATGCTCTTCTCCTCTTTAATCATAGGCCCAATAATGAGATCATGGTCGCCAATTCCATGTCTCTCCTTCCTCCCCAAAATACGAACCCCATCCACGGGTTAGATAGTTTCTTTCTCTGTTATCAATCACTTGTCTATATCTACTTGAGATCTCTCCTACAGTTCTCCTATATGTGTGATTTCCTTTTCCACACTTTGTTTAGTTCTCTCCACCTGATAGACTCCCATAACTATTGACTTTCCTTCTCCCTTCCCCATTCATGGACACTTATAATCATCTATTTATTCCTCCCTAAACTATAGGCACGTTTGTTTTGCTGGTTTTAACTGAATAACGAGCAATGCAGAAGTTAATGAATCCAAAACCAACAAGTACCGGGGCTTTGAATATCCAGCGGATTAAATTTTTAACTTTGGTGAGCTGGATCACGATGGCATTCTGATCGGTGGAAAGGTAGTAGAAAAGCGCGCTATGGAAGCTGGACGCCGACGTCCGGCCGTTTTGAAATGGAAATACAAATACAGCAATTGCTGAACAACCGAGAACCCAGGATATCTCGCGCTTATCCAATATCACTATCCAAACCTAATCTTTCCTGTAGCTGGACGACGATTTACAGTCCAATACTGCTGGATGCAGGTAAACAAACGTGCCCTATGTCTCACCGGTGCTGGGATATTGTAAGGTCTTAATCCTAGCATTATCCTCTTTGTTGTCCTGGTCTACTACTCCTATCGTGTCCGGTTGTTAGGTTGCTGTTAGTAGTAGCATGGTGTCTCTGTCCAACACAATGCAAACGGTGTGAGAAGGCGTCAAACACAGTGGGATACCTTCGTGCTTATATAATAAAGTAGCCTCACAAAACTCTATTCAGAGGATGACTAGATCGCTTATCTTCTCCATTCACATAAAAACTATACATTTTCCCATTTAAGTATACGATTGATGCCTCTGTTTTGTTTTGACCGCAATGACAATTTTGGATAGGAATTCACATATTAGCATGTTTTAGGTTGACTTTGTTTTCTATTCAGAAACAAAGCGTTGGATAATATCTTATATTGGAGAATAAGGTATTGCAATAAGGAGGAATTGTGGAAGATTTCTGATCCAAATATAACTAGTTCTACGAGGAATCATTAAAAAGTTGACAGTAAGGCTTGAGGGTCAACCTCAATTTCAACCTGGTTTCTCATGTCTAAGACAAAAGTATGTAGGATCCATTTTGTATGAGTGTTTTTGTCATGGCTAGCATTTGGACACTGCGATGTATGCTTCCCCCTGATTTACTTTGTTGTTTTGATTGTAATATATTGAATACAACTATGTCTCACTTATACAGTGAATTTAATGTGATCCACTCTATGTATCTGAGATGAAACATGTGGTTATTTATCTATTTGTCGTTTAAATGAAATGAATCCAACACTGCCAATCTAGAAGTGACTACTTTCCATTTTTTACTGTATTATCTGAAGTACGACCCACGACATTAATCTAATTTGTGTTTATATTGCAAAGTAAATGTAAAGATCATACATTAAAATTCATAATTTGTTGTCAAAAAAGTATGTGTGTTTATATTGCAAAGTAAATGTAAAGATCATAGATATAAATACATAATTTGTTGTCAAAAATTTATTTTCGATGAATTGATAAAATAAGTACTTTCAACAGAACATTTAAGTGTGGTCGGTGTAACTTTTATTTGACAAAGATAATCTACAAAACTCCAACTCAATCGTATTTATTATTTCTTACATAGTAGCATTAAGTTACCTTATATACAACTTTATACTAAACATCAAATAGAGTAACTCCAAATTAACGTATAAGAATAATATTTTAATGATTAGACAACTACATGACAAAACAAGAGAAACCCATAGGCTACCTAATATATGATCTCTTATCAAGTTGAGATTGCACCATACGGGTAAATAACCTAATTTGTTTAGATTTTTTTTATCCTAGGTGGGCCGACTGAATGTGATCTCTGAAAAGAATGTAAGAAAATTATTGTAAATGCCCATGTCATTAAGATAGTCATACTTTTTTCGTATAGTCATGACATTTCTTTGTATATCCTATTCCATTTCTCTCTTTAATTTTTTAACTTACCTTCGAGACACAATTTTCTTTCTATGATTACAATCTAATTACCAGTGAACTAAATACTGCTTGTTAACTAGTACAACCAGTGTTTTAAAAAGCGGCCCAGGAGGCCCAGACCCTTGGCCGCTCAGAATGGGCTTTAGGCGGGCAGTGAGGCAGATCTCCATTAAGCGGCCGCTTTAGACCCGCTTAAGCACCCGCCTGAGCGCTGCTTTTGGGTGCCCGCCTGAGGCTGCTTAAGTTAAAATCAGGTTTTATGCCCACTTCCTCGTTCCAAAATGAAATATAATCAATTTTTTAGTTTGTATCAACATTGTATAACATTATTTAACATGTTAATACAATACTATTGCGCTAACTAACCTAATATGTATCCAAATACTGTACAACAGTTAACTAGTGTATATATTACACTGATTTTGCTTTTTAAAACACAACTTATGTTTATAAATCAAGGTTAGTATGCATTTCTCATTTTTAATTGAGTTGTATATGCATCAAAATCGTTCCTACTTCATATAAGCTATGTATGTATGTACTGTTGCACCCATTTACATCTTTATGTATGAACTGCTGTACCTACATTACATATTTATCATTTGTACATACGTTGCTGCTCTGCTATGAACTCAACCACTAATATTTACTGATACATTATACTTGTACCTATACATACATTCATACCTTAGTTTTTCTTGTATTGTTATGCGTTCAACTAATGTATTATTTATGTAGATGTACTTTGTAGTTTGCAATACATATAACGGTATAATGTACATATACTGCCTACTACTGTATAATGCATATTCTATACTATGTAGCATGTACCTCTAAAGCATAACGTATTACATATATCATGTACTCCCTGCTACTATATATTCATATACTATGTAGTATGTACCACTAGTGTATATATATCATCTACGTGCTACTTCTGTATATATTTAATTTAATATATTACTAGTTACTAGATTGAGTATGTTATAATCGAGTTAATTCAGTAATTCTATACTCATCACATGGTTTATATATGTATAATAATATATAATTCATGTACATATATGTGTAATTTTCTATAAATTATATATGAATTTATGCTCCCGTATTTTCAAAAAGTGCCCGCTTGAGCACCCGCCTGGTGCTCAAGCGGCCACAAGGTGCTGTCCGCATGCCTCCCGCTTCCCGCTTTATAAAACATTGAGTACAACTTATTTTGTTGATTTCTTGAGTGACTTTTTATACCCACAAGGGTTATACTGGGTTGGGCTGGGTGAAACCCGAGCATAGTCATATTCAATTCGGTTCGATTTGTCATCCTTTCGGTGAAACCCATCCACCCGGACCACCCTCGAGGCAAGGTCGCAATGTCGTTCACACACTCACACTTGTAAAACCTCTCACAATCACCTCAGCTACGTCCTCATAGGACGGGATTTGCCATCACATGAACACTACTGCCTTGTGGGAGTCGTGATAACCTCAACGAATGATTTCTTGTCTTTCTCGAAGCAAGCTGTTGGTAGGGGTGATCGTGGGATAGTCGCTCCCTCCAAAAGGTACCCCCTTTCCGATCATGAATAATATCTCGATTTAGGTTTCTAGAGGAATGCTGTAATAAGTTTCTCATTGTTCCTTACACGATTGTTGGTCTTTTCTCTCTTTCACCACCTCTACCAACTATTCCACACGTAGTCTTCTCTTCTATATATGTTTTTCTTCACCCTTATTCTGAATTCTGACATTTTTTAAAACAGTTAGAATGTTGGACTGACAACTCTATGTTGGTTTGTCATGACCTATAGATGATTGATATAAGAAGAGAAATTCTCATGTTGATGATCCTCGAGTCAGTCAGGAGCATGAAGGGGAGAAATTGATTTGGGTTGAGAGTAATTAGAGCATATTTGCCCAAAAGGAAGCCACTAATTTGTGTTGGTTTGCAAAGTCCATAAAATCACTATTTTACAATGTGTTACTCCAATTCGGGTTATTTGGTTGAGTTCGGTGTTTTACATTTGGGTTCAAATATATTGGGTTTGGTCCAATTCGGGTTTTGTTTTGAAGTGTAGTTTGGGTTTGGGCTTGGTTCTATTTTTCTAATTGTGGTTCGGTTTGGGTTTGGGTCAGGTTTGAAAAAACATGTCCATTGCCATCCATGTGCTATATATACCTATATGTTCTATATTAACTACAAAATAAAAGAAAATTTCTTTTAAAAGTGGCTTATTATTCAATAAAAAATTGTCGGTAGGGGTGATCGTGGGACAACTACTCCTAGGGCTGTCAATGGGTAAGGGTAAACCCATTTACCCTTTACCCATACCCTGTAGGGGAAGGGTAAGGGTAAAGGATTTTCTTACCCTTACTTGGGAGTTTAAATTTACTTAATGTTGCTGACTTGCAGTAGAATAAAAATAAGGGTCTAAGCGGTCGATTAAGTGGGTCATTAAGCGGCTGAAGCAGGTGATTAAGCGGCTGAAGCGGGCAAAAAGCCGCCTTTTTATGGGCCATTTAATTGGCACTATAAAAACTATAAAAATATGATTAAGTTTAATATATTTTAACTTGATCTACATTCTTTTCTTTGAAAAACCAGTAAAAACATGATGGAAGGACATATAAGGGAAAAACTAAAAGACTTATTATGCTAGGCAACAAGTAAACTTTTGTCCATGTCTCACACTTTTCCAGCCAACAGTATTTCTCTTCAATTTTTAATAATAGTTGGTCTTTGGTGGGAAGGGAATTTTGAATGGTGTTATACTAAGGGTAACCATCTTCAGCTTGGCTTGGCATTACACCAGTGACGTCTGAGCCTAGACCTATGGGGTTTGACACTATTAAGCAGCGGAGCCTGAGGTGGAGGATGCACGACTGAGGTTTTGGATGCTCCCTATTGTGGCGGCTCCAAGGTGGTTGTGAAGGTCTTCCCCTTGCTGGTGGTCTAGGCATAAGCTCCCCTGTTTCCCATGTCTTTGCTTTTTATTTTCATTCATCTGTTCATTTTTTGCTTTATTAGTGGTGTTAGTGTTTGTGGTTATTCTTCCCTGAATTTCCACTATTGAATTGACCACTATTGAATTGGACTCTGCATCAGTCTTCAGGATTCTTTCTATCCTCTCTCAAGAGAGCATCGGGTTCCTCAACTAGTTGGGTCTCAAATTTTCTTCTAGTTACTTTGGTTGCTTATGGTATGACTTTTAATGAGGAAGGAATCTTCTAGTGGTTCACAGTTGTACAACCTTTCTACCACACATTTACACTCAAGCTGAATGTATCCCATTTGAAATGCTGCCTTTAGTCAGTCGTGGTGAATATTAATGTTGTTCTTGAATGTTTTATGTTCAACCTATGTGTACTCTTCTTCACATAGATGTTGTATGATTTATATGTAATGAATGTGATCTATTTTCTTAAGAAAAATCTTCAGCCATTTTCGAATGACCTATAATGATTTTCACATATTGTCTAAAGACTCTGGACCATACCTGGTTTCCTTTCCCTAGTTTCGACAGAGTATCTCAGATGTTGTTGCAATATCCCGATTTCAACGGAAAGGACCACCGTATCCTCGATATTCGTCGAAGGAACATGAGTAACAGGGGAGAGGGTCAAACCTGAAACCGCGTATAGAAGTCGATGTCTGAGAAACTAAAGGTCATAAAAGCTCTAACATGGTCAGTCGAACTCCCTCGTATCATTTTCAAGACCTAAAGTACACAGAAGTATCACAACGTCGTGCACCGACGAGGTTCCACGACACGGCTACAGGTCACGGAGTCTCCGGGAAAACCAAGGCAATGAATCGATCGGGAGAGCATTGCAAAGGTCTATAGATGCTTATAGGCCCCTCAGTTACAGAGAAGGTGCCAGAGAAGCATTGCGGCAAGGTGGAGGTCCTCGGAGGGCCAATCCAGTTGGTCAAGGCATTTGGAGGTTTCTGAGCATAAATTGGGGGAGAAGGAGGATGAGTCGGGGTCTACGAGGTCTCTTGAAACCTTGAAGTAAGGAGGGAAAGAGGGATGGTGGCAGCACTAGAAATCTGCGGAGAGGGAGACCGATGCCCTAATGGGCATTTCTTGTATAGGTCGAAGGAGAAGGCGAGTGAGGGCTCGATGGGTTCGGCTTGACCTTGCAGTTTCATCGATGAAAGAATCAATGCAAACAATTCATTTTGGAGGGAGAAAGAGATCAGGGATGCAACAACATGCGAAACGGCTTGGTCGAGCAGACAGTGCAGAGGTAGATGATGACATGGGGAGTGTCAGATTTGATCGAACGATTACAATTGCACGTGAGAAAAAGGAATCAGTAAAGGAGCGTGTGACAACGTTGAATAACTAAAACTATAGAGTAATTTCATGCATTAAATGTATTTGTAATTAATCCTTAATCAAATTATATGGAAAACTTTCCAAATTCATTTAGGGGTCAAACTTGGTCAAAATGATACCAAATTTGGACCACACGTCCAATAAGTATTCTAGATCTTTTCAAGAAACTTAAATTTGTTTTGACTATATATGTTCATTAATTCATTAAAAGTTATTCATCTTGAATTATGTACATAAAAGGTGGAATAATACGCACTATCTTTCCATAATTGTTTCCCTTGAGTCTAGAACATGTGATGAATTATTATTACCCACTCAAAAGTTATGTGTTATATGTTTCATATCCCTTTTGAGCAACATTCATGGAGGAGAGAGAAAAAGTGGCATTAAGTGATTTATTCTTCTTATTAAAAGCTAAAAAGGAAAGAAGGAAACTCTTTGGTCAAGGTACCTCATTCCATGGTAATCTATTCAGATTTTAAGTCTCATATCTCTTCTTATATTTATTTTAACTATCATAAATGATAAGAGAGAGAAAGGTGAAAGGCAAAACATTTTAAATTAATTGCAACTCATGATGCACATATGTATAAAAGAAAACTATTTTGAGCCTCATTTTATTTTCTCACATTATTTTTCTATAAAGAATATAATTTCATGGTCTTTTCATACTAAACCCCTCAAATATTTGTTATTTTGGAAAATTCCCATTCTAACTTTTAAATTAACTTGAAAATTGGGATGTTACACATGTTTTTCATTTCTTAGTATTGTCATCTATCGCTTGCTTCTGGTTTGATGTCCTCATAGTCATCTTTCCTGGGTGAAGGCTAGGATGTTGGAAGCTTCTATATAGATGTTGAGTAGCTGGTTGCTCTGTACTTCTACTATTGAATCAAGAAGAAGGTATGTCTTGACTATATTGGGCTTGGATTTCTGGTTTCAACTGTTATCTAATGAGTTTGCAATATCAATTTTTTTTTGTTAATGGCAATTGGGATTTTTTTGGGTTCCATTCAAATGTTAAGTGATTTCTTTATTGGGTTTCTACTCATGAAGGTTGGCTCATTTACAAAGATATTTTTTTGGTTCCATTCAGGATGCTCTCAACAGTGAACTCATGTTATGTGTGTTTTTCTTTGCTCAGGATTGTCATCAGTCGCTTGCTTCCGGTTTGATGTCCTCATAGTCATCTTTCCTGGGTGAAGGCTAGGATGTTGGAAGCTTCTATTTAGATGTTGAGTAGTTGGTTACTCTCTACTTCTACTATTGAATCAAGAAGAAGGTATGTCTTGACTATATTGTGCTTGGGATTTAGATGTCAATTACTAGATAATGAGTTCGCAATATCAATGTTTTTTTTTGTTAATGACAATTGGGATTTGTTGTTGCTTAGAATTTGATACATTTTTGGTTCTCTCTGCTGTCTATTCTTAAATTACACAAGCTATTCATCTATTTTGAGGAGGCTTTAACTGCTAACTTTTTTGAGAGCTATAAGATAGTTCTGCTATGTTAATAAAGGGTTGTTGGCACCTAGCTTGAAACTACAGGGGCCTATTATGTGCCTTAGTGTAGTTTTATGTTGTTTTGATGACCCAGAGGTCCCACTATCTATTATATGTGTGTTTTGAGGCTTGGGTTGATGCCTTTCTAGTCACATTTCCTTGGTCAAGGCCAGGATGTTTGCCGTTTCCTTTTAATTATTGAGCAAATTCCTGGTTGGCTATGTTTTGGCTTCTATTACTCAATCAAGAAGAATGTATGTTTGCTCTGATGTTAGGGGTTGGGATGTGTTTTGTTTGCTATTTTAATGTTGTCTACAAGTAGTGACATTGTTACTTGTGTGTACTTGTCTAGTTTATGGCAATTGGGATTTATAGTTACTTACAAATGATTTTTCTTACTGTGTTTATGCCCTTTTGATAATCTTGCTACTCTCTGTTATGAATTTGCAGAAGTTTTGTATGATTTTAAAGAAACTTCAGCTGTAAACTTCAATTGCTGCAATGGCAAGATGTTCCTAAAGAACAGTATATCTTCTCAAGCAGATAGACATAAGGCAAATAGGCGGTGAGTATGACTGTTGGGGATGAAATGTAAGTCTTGTGCTTGCACCATCCTAGTAGAGTTGTAAATGTGAAACAAATCTCAAAGTCTCATCTTACTGCAAAGATTATTCAAGGTGATATCGTGCACAGAAGATGGATGTTTATAAGTTCATTATATCTTCCCTATTATACAAGGGGACGTATATACATTTGGTTGGGCCCCTTAACTTTTATTAGATGTACATTTTATTTTCTTCGTGTATATGGATGAATACCTCACACAAAATATGTATAACTGTATTTAGTGGAATGGAAAAATATTTATATAAGGAAATTGTATTATTTTACTTTATACACAATGTAAAAAGGAGGTGAAGCTTCTGAATAAAAGACGAAAACAAACAGGTGGCTGAATGCTACTCTGATTTTTTTTTATTAATATTACAGACTTAACTTCAACGGTTGGTGTCATGGATCCATGCTTGTATTTTATAATTATTTAACCAACTCAGGTTCAACGGCAAGACTTGTACATTCAGCCAGGACCCGTGAAATTCATAAACAAGATTAACGGAGCCCGGGAGAACGGGCCAACTTCAACAATTCCTTTTAAAGTCAGCAGCCTACCCGTTAATTCTGTTGCAGATTAAACAACAGTTACCGTGGAGATAGGCTAATATTGTACTAGTGCAACAAGAATACGCCTCATAACACCGGCACCCTAGGAGGTAACTGCTCCGATCTCCTACTAGCCGATCGTAATAGCGAAACTAAATACGTAAACGGTTGGGGTTAAGAGTGCACGGGATCTGATCTCCAGAACTGTTAATGAGATAAAGTAAGATATGCATATGTAAAGTTCGATGATTAATAAACCGTAGTCATGCATGCACATGATGAACTCCACGTAGATTAGCCTTATTAAGTACATATGTTATAGGTAATATACATGACGAGATGTAAATGAAATAAAGTAAGATTTTACATACATGCATGACGCTGCTATGGGTACGATGCAAATCGAAAATATATATAAACATATGATGACCTCCATATTTAGACTTTCCTTATTTAATTCATATATACATGTCCCTACCATGGGTATAATACAAACTGTAGTAGGTATACTTATTAGGACCGAGCATGAGGGAGTATAAAAGATTAATTAATTTCCAAGGATTTCATAATAGTAAGTATATTTATCACACCATATCGTTTTCAATCTAGCATAGAAGAAAGTATAACGTTTGGATGGTAAAAGGCATAAGTATGGAGAAACCAAACAAGGAAAACCATAACTCGGATTACCCTAAATTTTATACCAATCATATAAATTATTTTGTTCTAAAACTATATGTAAGAATGTAGACATAAGTAGTATTCGGTAATATATAAATCTGATCTACTGTTAATGATGAGTAACAAGCCCCATAATACTTGTACCCGAAGAGATAACTATAATAATAAGAAGCAATTCAATGACCTCATGGTAATACAATATAATCATGAAAGTTGATGCGGGGTAAAATAGTAATTTCACCTAATGAGAATCTAGGAGATAATTTCAAAGCCAGGAATTGCAAAATAACATGGGATATTTCACTTTTTTTTCTAGGATTTGAAACCTCACAGAAGTTGAACCCTAGTCGTGGAAACTATTGAACTTTGCTTGGAATACAAGGTACTAGATCTACTATTTCAATTATTGAATTATTTTTCCCTCTTGATAGACATACACACATACCTTGAATTGTGGTGAATTCCATATAGTTTTGAAACCTCTACTTGTTCTTGAAAGTTCACCACCCTTATTTTGTAATTGATGAAATGTTGTTGATAAAATATTTTGGCACTGGACTTGATCTATTTGGAGTTTTGACTCCCTGTGGACTTTGGTCCCTTGGGCTTCGGCCCTATAGAGCTTTGGCTCACTTGAGTGGGCCAAGTACCCCACAACCCTGCACAGAGGATAGGGATTAGTTGTCCCCCAGTTAACTGGAATAGCTAATAAGGCACTAGTGTCGTTCTCTCCTAGAGTGTGAGAACACAAGGCACTTAGCCCTAGAAAAGATATGATAGGAAGGTGCCAAAAACTTGCTAAATTGAATATTTAGACATTGATTTACTTTGTGAATAACTTGGATAAATTTTGCATATTGGAAATATTGAACCTTGCCTGGTAGTGATCTTGTGAAATGTTTTTTTTCCATCTTGAAATTGATATTGGAATTCTTACTTGTTAGCCTTTAGTCCACCAAATAGTTCCTTCCTATTTTTTTGTTATCATGCAACTAAATCCTATTTCACACATAGTTCAATAATACGGATATAGTACCAGCTTTTGCTGACCCATTCTATCTTTTGGTCCATGTCGTGGTTTGCCATCCCTTTGGGATCTTGCATGGACAGAAGGACCTGCTCACCTGGAGTCTTCTGCAGTGGAGTACTGAGTTAAAGCTAGGAGCATGGCAAGGTGTCCTTTGTGTGGCATAGCACTTTTATCCTTATTAGCATTTTGATGTAGCCCTTATGTGGACAATAATGTTTTGTTCTTAATTCTTATGTATGCCGAGGAAACAAACACTATGTTCCTTATTGTTGATGTTATTGAAGACTTTGATTATCATATTATGTTACACATGGTTTGGAACTATGTCGTCACATGATGTTTCTTCTCTTTTATGCCCATGTGGGTAGTCCTTATCTTTTGCATGGGAAGCCTTTTATTTTTATGTCCCTTACTCTTTATAAATTGCTCAATTTGTTTTTTTTTGTATGCACATACCAGCTTTTACTGATGTCTCCTATTGTTTATCTTTTGCTGGGGTATGCTTCCAACCCTAGGTGGAGGACTTGGATGCAAGGCATGTTGACCTGGACTTAGATTGTGATGATGAAGGTTGGAGACAATCTTGAGGTGGTTTAGATTTCCTCTAGATGGATCCTTGTGATGTAAGTTTGTAACCCTTTGTTTTATAATTGAATATAGTCATGTTTTTATTCCGCTGCTATACTTTGGTCTTTTGTTACCATTGTATAAAGATTTGAAAATTTTACACCCACTCCATCATACCTTCTGAGTGTGTTTGGACTGGATGTTTTGTTATTCAAATTTTTAGTAGAGAGCTGGTTTCACTTCTTTACACCATTACACTTTATATGGATTTTAATTAGAGATTCCATACAATATATATAACAATTAAACTGATAATTTCACCATTCATTTCCATTTTATATTCGATTAGGGTTTTTCATTTTGATGTGAGTAAACCAAGATATTCATGCATCAAGGATCAATACAAGGAATATCTATACTTAAGCAAATATTGATCATATTATGAAGTTAAAATGTAATAAAAAACTAACAAGATATGGAATCCAAAACATTTTTAGGGGTCAAAGAAATAATCAATTAGATGCTTGGGTATATTAAAGAAATTCAAATTGGATTCCAATTTATTAAGTACAACCTATTAAAAGGAATGATCTATTATGCATATAGTGTTTCTATAACAAGAAAATGAACATAATACAAAAAATATCATTAGCATCCTATTCTCGGTGTTCAGATTTAACCCCTAAAACATGTCAATTTGGCTTGATAATGTACATTTCAAGTAAATCTACTAAAGGGATAGTATCCACTCAGGAAACATGAGAATAGGGTAACAATAATGGAAAGAGTCCCTACAATAATCAATCCATCACAACCTCCTTGAAGGTGCCTCTTCTACTCTTTCAAGGTCAACCTTGTTCTGAAGGAGATTGAAAAAAGGTTGACAAGGAAGAATTAACAACTAATGGATCAACCCTAATATAGGTCACCTGTGGTATAAAGGAGAAGAGGTGGAACAAAATCCAAGAAGGCAAGGAGAGCTAACCTCATAGCACCTAAGGCACCAAGATCGAGCTCCAGCTAGGTCAAAGAAGCCAAAAGGGGCAAGAAATCCTATGAATCATCCTAGGGCACCACAATAAGTTTAGTAGGTAGAAGGGATAGGAAAACAGTCACACTTGCATTTGGAGGAAAATGGAACAACCAAAGAATAGTTAGAAGGACAAAAAAACAACCTTGAATAAAATTATGGTTCTAACAAACCCTTAGTCAATATACTTCATTCTAGTGGTGAATGTGCATGTCAAATTAAGCCATCAATTTCTACTAAAATATATATGATGATATCATATTAACTTTATCTTTGTATTTTGTATTAGGGTTCTTATGATTTAGTGTTCTGAATTCCATCATTTTTCCTATTTTTAGGTAAATTATCCCCAAAAATCAACACTTTTACATGTTTAGGGATTTACATACCCTAATGTTAACGAATAAATCCATACTACAACAAATATACCGATTAGTGGCATTTGACAAAGGTCGGTAAAAAATATAAATGCCAGAAAGTATTTAGTGACATTTATTGATACTTGAAAAAAATTCTCCTATACCAATGCCACTAGAGATATAGTGGCATAAGTTGTAAATTCTACAAAATATGTAGTTTAAGTGGCTTTCAATAAATACCATTTAAATGACACTATACCAAGATTTGGCTTTTATACAAATCCCACTATATAATCAATTGATTTACACAAATGCCACTATAGTGTAGTAGGATTTTGTATGAAACTGTTGTTGTGTATAATTGCATATAAAAATGGCACTATAATGGCATAAGTATGTATATCATGTCATTTTCATGGCTTTTGATGCATCGATTTTCAGTTTATTACTAAGATTTCTATAAGAAAACCACTTGGACTTCAAACTCACATTTTCAAAATTATAGATTCTAGATATCAATATTTTTATATATAACCAAATACAATTTACATGGGAGGACATCTTGCCTTGCCCCTTTTATTAAGTACTACACATATGAGACAATCTTTCATACAACATTTTGTTAAGTACAATAGGTTCTACACCCTTTGACAACATAATTAAAAGGTATAGATGTATGTTCTTAGATGTGAATGGTGTTGAGTGATGACTTGATGAGAAGAACATGGATTTGGTGGGAATTATCTTCACAAATATTGCATCATCATTCTTCAAGAACTTAGGATTCTTTCTCAAGCTCCTTACCAGAATGCATGTCAATCTTTGCGAGGATATCAACGAACTTGATAAAAATGTGGAAGGTGTGGCATACATGATAAGAATTGTCAAGGGAATTTTTGCAAGTGCCATATTTCATACTAGGGATCAATTCTCCCATCATATCAACATAAGCGCCCACCCCTATTGGAAACATGGTCCCTCCACCTAAAAAAAGGAACCTCTCTCCTTGATTTTTCATCAAATTATTGTTCAATATGTCATTATTAATCCAATCATATGCTACATTTTTTAATCAGAATAATCAAGAAACAAATGCAGACAATAAGCATTAAAGAAAAGTTATCTAGTGATGCCCCCAACTTTAGCAAAGACTATGATTCCTAACATATGATTTAGCATGAAAAGGAAATGAATTCCCTTGCATCCAGCTCACTCTAACAATGATATGCTACTAATTTTCACATTTCTAACTTACAAACAAGGGGTGTGAGGTTTAAAGTGACATTTAGAATCATTAGAAAGAATTTATATATAAATCTATTCAAATGATAACACTACCTACTTAAATTACCTTGATGTGGTATATTGGATGCATTATGTTAAGTAGACAATTCTAAACAACCCTTCTAACTTGTTTGAGACCCTTGAACGAACCCATTGAAACTACTATATTTTCTTAAACATTGAAACATGCAAAACGCCAGTTAATTGATAAATACACACTAAACCAAATGATTCTACTTTGTAGTTAAAGTTAATTTTATAATTATCAATTTAACATCTAGTTGTGTACTTCTTCTATGTATACATGTGAATAACATTTACAAGTGTGGAGAGGGTAGGAGATTCAATATACACATGATAAAATGTAGAAGTCAGTCAATAATTCAAGATCCTACAAAGCTGAAAAGTGAACTACCTAAAAAATACCACAGAGATCAGAGTATACCAACATCATTCCCAGAGCCAATAAGTGGAGAAGACATGGATACCACCGTCAACACTTGCACTTGGACTAATCACATGATCATCTTTGAATAAAATTGTACAACATGTGGGAGTTGTGATCAACAATAACATTGTAATGTTGTTGTCCTGGAAACAAAAAATTCTCATAAGAGATTGATAATTACATTTTAAGAGAAGAGACAAAGTTTGTACGAAGTTCATCCCAATTAACAAGAAAGTATCCCCACAATCATACCCTATTTTTTCACTCAAACCATGTGTACACACCTATAAAAGTTCCTCCCATAAGTCCTCCCTTGATGGTGCCCATCAACAAAAACAAACCCTGACAATCATAGGATAAAACAACTACATCCCTTGTAGATTGGAAAAGCTCCTAAGCATTCTTGGCTGGTGAATTGAAACCCTTTACCTTGAGTTCTATCTATACAATGGGAAGATATACAATGTAATAAACATAAGATCCACATTGTCACAAAGCATCAAATTGTTGAAATGTTATTAAGATCTATATTGCTAGTCCTGGATGTTGGATTTATTAAACATGATCATGTTTGAACATACATGGAAGCTTATGCTAGATTGGAATTCATCTCTCTCAGAATTGGTATTTTTTGGGCAATAACATATTTATCAAGGCTTGTGCAAGGGGTTTTTGTTGGAACTACTCCTAATCATTGTTTGACTCTCTATGACAAGACATGAGACTAAAGAACATACACCTATATGCCCCATTGATAAAAAAGGGCCTCCTAGTACCTAGAAGAGGTATGAATTCCAAGGGAATAACATAGGAGGACCGAGGGCCTACAACCATGTTGATGACCTTTTAAAGCTCCTCTTGCCTAGGTAGGCCTGAAGGCAAAGAAGAAACTCTGTTAAAGACCTACATGAATGGTAGGAATGTATTGATATGAGTAGGAATTACATCAGACCATAAATGAAACCAAGATATCTATATGAGTAGGAACTACAAAAGACCTACATGAATGATTATATAATAAAAAAACTAAATCTAAAGGACTCCAAGACCATACTAAGAATTGTTGTACCCTTCATCTACTTGCAAGTCACTCTAGGAATTTCTACACAATTTGAGAAGAAGGCACAGGCACACCATCATGATCACCTTCACTTTAACTAAACAAAAACATATCTTAGGATAAGAACTATAGAACATATGTGGGAGCTAGATCAATGATCAGAATGGAATGTTACTTGCCTAACAACCCCAACCAGTCATAAAATATTGATTGCAACCTTTTAAGATAAGAGAGAAAATTCCATACCAAGATCATCATCATTATCAAGGAAGTAGTTCCCACCATCATACCCTAGATATATACATCACTTGGATAGCTTGGAGAAAAGCCAACAAAAAAATACATATTATATTTACAAAGATAGTTTCCTGCATATCTTGGAAAAAAGCCCCCTCCTACATCATTGCCCTGAGTTATAATTTGGAATATCAAGAGAAGTAAAACAATATTTGTTGTTTCATCTTCAAGACTTAAAAATATACACCTATCTAGATGAGTCAATCAACTCATCACATAATGTGTTTTCTAGTTGATCTATGATCGTTGCAGTTTGTTGGAATTAGGTGAAAACATAAGTGGGATCCACAAAGATAGGTGTAGGAAACAATACAAGGTAGTGGGAAGCAAGCCACAACATCAAATGTTGTAGGTGGTCACTACCCAGACTAGCTAAGGCAGCAAGGGTAGAAGTTGTATTATAGTGATTTTTCTATGTCGTGCATTACGCCTTTAAGGAATCTTGGTGATAATATGGAACTAGGATACTTGTTGGAAAACTTGAATGGAATTTGCAATAAATGAAAGATTTTGTTAAAGGACTCAAAATATGTTCAACCCTCTCACACCCCATATATCCACCAGTCAGACTAAAGATAATATATAGATATGAGTAGGAAATGTATCAGACTTGCATGAACAGTAATAAAATTAAAATCAAAGTATATTTCGGTACATAAATGACTCCAAGAACACAATAAGAATTGTGATACCCTTCATCTACATCCAAAGCACTTTGAAAGTTCGTGTACAAGCTATGCCTCACATGCAAAAACTATTAAACTTCATTGATCAAGCACCGTTACAAAGAAAAATTGGATCTTCCACACCCAAAACCATGTTGTTGACATGTTAGAGCTCATCATGCTTATCTAGGTCAAGAAGAAGTGACGTAACTAGTTGAGTGTGGGTACATTCTTCTACAGAAATCTTTAGTGTCTTACACTTATATGTTTAGTGGTTGAATTTGACACCTTTCTACACTCAAAATTGGATACATTGCCTTCCTAATACTATGTTGTTTGGTTTGATGTGGCATGATATAAATGGATTCATCAACCTTATGTTTTCATAGCCTCAATCTGCATGATAGCTAAAAAAATGATTATAAGATGCAATAAGGGAAGGCCATATCTCATTAAAGAACATAGAAGTCAATGTTATGTAATTTTAAATAGTAAGAGAATCCATAAAAATGATTATAACAATAAATACAAGTAGAAGTATACAACCAAACAATGCTTACAGAAAACTAGGATGTGGGTAAGTTGCACAATAAATTTTGTTTTCACTCAATGGGGCTCCAATGCTAACCGATCGTTCAACCACTTTTTTTTTACCAAACTAGACTATTTTTTCATTAGACCAGCTCAACGCAATGTCACTTACATCATTGGAATCATCGGTCCTACCTAAGTCCTGCAAGTACATATGTAGGACCTCTTTGGGCGGCCGTCTATAATACAGGAAATCATCCCTATTTTTTAAATGAAGCTTAGCTAGGCTGTCCGTCAGGCCATTGCTTCTCCTGCAGCTAAACTGGAGGGTGGTATGCGACTGAATTTTCCTCCTAATCTTCATCAGCCAGAGAGCAAATCTTGGGCATGTTTCATCCTCCGTCGCAACTTCACAATCCGATTCTAACAGCACCTTGGGCCATTCGTTTAGATCTTCCTATTCTAATGCCAGATATATACCTGTCAGCTCAGCATCTGCTGGGTTGCAGGATGCCACCCTTCTTCCCCAAGCACTAATCCACTCTCCTTTGCTGTTCCGAGCCACTTCAACAGCTGCTGCACCTTGCTTCTTTCCTGCCGCGTCCACATTGATCTTAATTGTGTCCCGACATGGTGGTGTCCAGAGCTCACATGTATTGTTGTTGTGCACAGGTGGGTCGGATGCCCAAGCCATACATCCTAATGTCCCATCTTGTACTCGCTCTCAGGTGTTCTATACTCATGCGGTTGCCTTCAATTACATTGTTGTTCCTCGCCCTCAATAATCCATGGCATATCACCCAAAAAACTTCTTCTTTCATGCCTACAATTTGAACCGTGTATCTGCGCCAAGACTCCATGTTCATTGCTTCAAAGAAGAGGAGTTGTTTCTTTGCCGGACAAATGTAATCACTCCACACTTCCTTGGAGTCATCACAATCTCTCAATGCGTGGATGAGTAATTCGTCTGCTTTCCCGCATCTTGTGCATTGACTATCCTCTGTCATATGCCTGGTTTTCCTCTTCGTATTTGTCAGTAAAGCGTCCTATCTTTGATAGCCAAGCAAATGTTTTTATCTGACCTGCCATTTTCAGCTTCCAGGGTGTTTCCCATTTCTCAGGGGACACCACCTCTTTCTGGCTTCTTAGGATCTCGTATGCTGAGCTCGTTGTAAATCTTATGTTGCCTGTGTGAATCCATATTCTACAATTTGTATGTTCTTCCCCCAATGGTATGTGGATCTTTAGAATTAAATTCAGTCTCCTTATCCATCCTTTTGTCTAGAAATTTGACATCCCATTTCCAGTTGTCTATGATTAGGGAGATGACTTTTAGATCTGAGATTACTTCCGGTATAGGACGTTTGGTAACTTCTCGAAGCAGTAGATATTCCTTCACCCACACATCATCCCATACTTTCATGCTATGTCCTCTTAGATGAATCATCATAGTATTATCCATCATGAACTGCTTGGTAGCTAAGCAATCCTGTCCTAATCTCGATGCTGAGCTTTTTCTGCATCCCTGAGTCTTGCTAAGGCGTTCCCGCATTACACTACACCATACAGATTTCCTACCTGACATCAGATTCCATGTATGCTTGGACAAAAGAGTAAGGTTCCAGTCTCTCATTGATTTGATTCCCAATCCTCCGTTACCCCTTGAGCTAGTGACTTTCTCCCACGAAACTAGAGAAATGGGTCTGTTCCTGCTACCTCCCCAAATGAACTTACATATAATGCTGTCTAGTCTATCACAGAGACCCAGCGGCAAGACCGCAGTTTGCATGGTATAAGTAGGGACAACAGAGAGAGTGGGTCTCGCTAGGCACACCTTCCCTGAGAGAGACAGGCTGCGAGCCACCCAGGCGCTGACTTTACCCTCCACCTTCTCAACTATATCTGCATAGGTGTTCTTTGTAACACTAGAGTGGATAATAGGCACGCCCAGATATCGAACGAGGTCACTGGTAACATGGAATTTGCAGATACGTTGAATACTACTTCGAGTAGATCTGGGCACACTTTTGGAGAAGAAAATGCGGGACTTTGGCGCTGAGATGGATTGTCCAGATGCAACTTCAAAACACTTAAAACACTTCAAAATGCATTGTATTTGTTGTTTGCTTGCCTGAGCAAAGAGAATGATATTGTTAGCAAAACAAACATGAGCTACTGATGTGCCTGACCTGCCTAACTTGACCGGCAGCTAACTTCTGTCGCGTGTTCTCGCCTGGATCATTTGGTTTAGTCGTTCAATACACAACACAAAGAGGTAAGGGGATAGAGGGTCCCCTTGTCTTCACCCTCTACTTGTCTTGAAAGATCTTGGTTGCTTCCCGTTCCAAATCAGTGATGTAAATCTTCCTAATATGAAGTTCATGATGTACCTTTTAATGGAATTCGGTAGGCCCACTTGATCTAGAGTATCCTGTATAAACTCCCAAGACATCTGATCATAGGCTTTAGTCAGGTCAAATTTTAGTGCCATCGTCTTAGGCCCTTTAGGGTTCTTCATGCCATGTATAATCTCTTGGACAAGTGTTATATTTTCGGTTATCCTCCTCCCTGGTACAAAACTGCTATGTTCCTCCGACACCCATGTTGGAATGAACTTTTTAAGTCTTTCCACGATGATCTTTGAGGCAAGTTTCAGCATTATGTTGTTCAAAGAAATAGGACGCAGCTGCTGACACTTCTCAGGATTTGTGATTTGGGTATTAAGATTATAGACGAATTGCAAACCTCATCTGCAAAGGATTGCCTGTTAGCATTTTCTGAATAGACATAGTAACTGAACTACCTACTATGTTCTAGTTACTTTGTAGAAATTCCGCATTAACTCCGTCCGGACCTGCTGCTTTGTACGCCTTCATTTTTTCCAGCACCTGGTATACTTCACTTGATAGTTTCAGCTTCACTTAGCTTTTTAAACTCCCCAGGAATACCCCCCTCGGAGCAGGGATTCCGTAAGAACTGATCCCTTAACGGTGCAGAGAGTGCCTTTTCAAAGTGGTTCATCACTAGTTGCATAACTTCACCTTCGTTATTGATCCAGTTACCATTCTGGTCCTTAGGAGTCGAGATGGTGTTAGCTCTTCAACGTTTCTTGACCCACGCTTGGTAGAAATGGTTGTTATTGTCCCCATTGCAAAGCCAATTAACACGTGATCTCTGCTTCCATTCTTCTTCTTCCTTGTTAATAATAGCCTAAAACTCAGCCTGCATATTAGAACATAATTTATCTGTTATAGGATCATTACCACTCGGCCATCATCTTTTGCAGTGTGCTGATGTTTTTTGTCAGCCGATTCTTCTTTTTGCCTTTCTTCGCCTTATTGTCCCTGTCCCAATTCACAATATGTTGTTTAGCCGTTCTGAAAGAATTATAGAACCCTTATAAGCCTTTCCAGTTGGATGCCAACAAACGTTTAAAATATTCCTCCTTGTTCCATGTGACTTTAGTAGAGAAGTGAGGAGTTTGTCGTTCTCTTCTCGTCATACGTAGTAAGAGAGGGTAGTGATCTGAAGAAATTCTGGGCAAGTGTTCCACTTTAAGATCCGGGAACGAATTTATAAACTCCACATTGGCTACCGCTCTGTCCAACCTCTCTTGTAGTCTACCATGCTTATATGTGAATTTCACCCCCGAAAAACCGAGGTCGGAGAGCCCTGCCTCCATGAGTGTCACCTTGAAGATTCTAGCTTCACTTAAGTGATACCGAATACTCCTGAACTTCTCAGAAGGTGATAGAGTGGTGTTGTTGTTGAATCTACAAGTTATGAACTGTTTGTGACAATAGAGGATTTGTACCTTCAGTTCATCGTCTCTCCAACACACCCAAATGCCTCCAGAAAAACCCCTGGCTTCAACTCGATAAGAAAATTTGAATCCAAGCTTCCTTATTATTTTTAAAGCCTGACTCGCTCTGATCTAGGTTGAAGAATGGCCACCACCTCTGGTTTGTATTCACACATGAAATCCGATAAGACTGAACAACTTGTCCTTGTTCCCTATGCCTCTTACATTCCAACACAGAATGTTCATACTGAAAAAGAAACTCCGAGGTGACTCTGGGCTTGGTTGTTTTATAATTAGAGAGTGGAACATCAACGTCCCCTGCTACTACCTTCTCACTGCTCTTTGAGTTCTGACCATAGTCGTTTTCCATAAATAGCTCGTCTAAAGTAGGACTCACCTGTCCAAGTTCAACAGCTGCTGATATCACTTTCACTAGACGTGAGATCCTTCTTCCACTGATCGATGTATCAGGCGGTTTACCCCTCCTCTTGGTGGATAAATTGTTGGATGAGCCTGATTTGTGCAGTTGAAGGGATTTTGCTTTGTCAACATCCCCCTTACTTCCCTTGGTTCTTCTCAGCCTTGTCGCCACTTTGCTCTTGGCTGGCTCTGGTTGGTCATTATCCTCCTTGCCTTCAGTAACTATTGATGTAGCTCCTTCCATCTCCTCTACTATTATAACCTCGTCTACATCAGGGTCGACCACCATATGCTTCTCTTTCGCTACTTGTTTATTCTTCTCGACAATGCTATTGCTATGTTTGTTGTTCACCACTGTATTAGTAATATCTCCCAAAACTAATGCCCCTCCTTCTGCCATATTTCTTGTGTCTCCATGCGTCTTTGTTGAGTTCTTCTTCTTCTTCTTCCATACTTTCGCCGGTCGGGTTTGGTTTTTATGAGTGCTAGAAAGTCGCACCTGTTCGTTTTCAATCCCTGACATGTCATCCTTCCCTTCCTCTTGTAAACCTACAAATTTATTTGTGTGAATCTCCAATGTTTCCATCTGTACATGTCGGGGCCTTCTTCTACCTCCTCTAGGTTTCTGGGTTTGCCATCCCTCTGTAGAATAATCGTCAGAACCTTTGTCCCTTGAGGGTGTTTTTGAATTGGTTTGTAGTTCCTTCTCATCTTCTCATGCGATCTTGCAGTTTTTGGACTTATGTCCTACCATACCACATTTGGCACAAGCCCAAGGAAATCCTTCATAAACCACTTCATAGCTTCTCCCAATGATGAGGATTGAGTTCACCAACTCCCTAGTTGTATTTATCTCTACTGCCAGTTGGGACATACAGGTGTAGGGGTAGGTTCAGTATTCGCACCCACTAGTGGAAAAGAGGGCACCTTTGACGGTTCAAAATTTTCATTTTTAACGGGGAAGCAGTATCAACGGGTACCTCTTCTGAAGAAAACCTCCTCGTCTTCCGCCCTATTTCGTTTTTCACGCAGTTCATGCCACCTGTCAACCCGTGTAGTTAAATAAATGAAGAAAGGAGTAGCACAAGAATGATGAATGGTCCAGATATATCAAAAATGTTTGACGGTGTAGATTTTTTGTGGAAACCCTTTTCCTTTTGCATGGGTTCCATTCCAGTAGAGTCACACCGTGCGGCCAGATGGGAGAAGTCACAGGGCGTGCCCTCGCACAGCGGCGGGAAGCAGAAACTAGAAAGGGTATGCGGCGGCGGGAAGGAGCGAATGGAAAGGAAATCGGAACGAAGAGGTATGCTCTTCTCCTCTTTAATCGTAGGCCCAATAATGAGATCATGGTCGCCAATTCCATGTCTCTCCTTCCTCCCCAAAATACGAACCCCATCCACGTGTTAGATAGTTTCTTTCTCTGTTATCAATCACTTGTCTATATCTACTTGAGATCTCTCCTACAGTTCTCCTATATGTGTGATTTCCTTTTCCACACTTTGTTTAGTTCTCTCCACCTGATAGACTCCCATAACTATTGACTTTCCTTCTCCCTTCCCCATTCACGGACACTTATAATCATCTATTTATTCCTCCCTAAACTATAGGCACGTTTGTTTTGCTGGTTTTAACTGAATAACGAGCAATGCAGGGGTTAATGAATCCAGAACCAACAAGTATCGGGGCTTTGGATATCCAGCGGATTAAATTTTTAACTTTGGTGAGCTGGATCACGATGGCATTCTGATCGGTGGAAAGGTAGTAGAAAAGCGCGCTATGGAAGCTGGACGCCGGCGTCCGGCCGTTTTGAAATGGAAATACAAATACATCAATTGCTGAACAACCGAGAACCCAGGATATCTCGCACTTATCCAATATCACTATCCAAACCTAATCTTTCCTGTAGCTGGACGATGATTTACAGTCCAATACTACTGGATGCGGGTAAACAAACGTGCCCTATGTCTCACCAGTGCTGGGATATTGTAAGGTCTTAATCCTAGCATTATCCTCTTTGTTGTCCTGGTCTACTACTCCTATCGTGTCCGGTTGTTAGGTTGTTGTTAGTAGTAGCATGGTGTCTCTGTCCAACACAATGCAAACGGTGTGAGAAGGCGTCAAACACAGTGGGATACCTTCGTGCTTATATAATAAAGTATCCTCACAAAACTCTATTCAGAGGATGACTAGATCGCTTATCTTCTCCATTCACATAAAAACTATACATTTTCCCATTTAAGTATACGATTGATGCCTCTGTTTTGTTTTGACCGCAATGACAATTTTGGATAGGAATTCACATATTAGCATGTTTTAGGTTGACTTTGTTTTCTATTCAGAAACAAAGCGTAGGATAATATCTTATATTGGAGAATAAGGTATTGCTATATGGAGGAATTGTGGAAGATTTCTGATCCAAATATAACTAGTTCTACGAGGAATCATTAAAAAGTTGACAGTAAGGCTTGAGGGTCAACCTCAATTTCAACCTGGTTTCTCATGTCTAAGACAAAAGTATGTAGGATCCATTTTGTATGAGTGTTTTTGTCATGGCTAGCATTTGGACACTGCGATGTATGCTTCCCCCTGATTTACATTGTTGTTTTGATTGTAATATATTGAATACAACTATGTCTCACTTATACAGTGAATTTAATGTGATCCACTCTATGTATCTGAGATGAAACATGTGGTTATTTATCTATTTGTTGTTTAAATGAAATGAATCCAACACTGCCAATCTAGAAGTGACTACTTTCCATTTTTTACTGTATTATCTGAAGTACGACCCACGACATTAATCTAATTTGTGTTTATATTGCAAAGTAAATGTAAAGATCATACATTAAAATTCATAATTTGTTGTCAAAAAAGTATGTGTGTTTATATTGCAAAGTAAATGTAAAGATCATAGATATAAATACATAATTTGTTGTCAAAAATTTATTTTCGATGAATTGATAAAATAAGTACTTTCAACAGAACATTTAAGTGTGGTCGGTGTAACTTTTATTTGACAAAGATAATCTACAAAACTCCAACTCAATCGTATTTATTATTTCTTACATAGTAGCATTAAGTTACCTTATATACAACTTTATACTAAACATCAAATAGAGTAACTCCAAATTAACGTATAAGAATAATATTTTAATGATTAGACAACTACATGACAAAACAAGAGAAACCCATAGGCTACCTAATATATGATCTCTTATCAAGTTGAGATTGCACCATACGGGTAAATAACCTAATTTGTTTATATTTTTTTTATCCTAGGTGGGCCGACTGAATGTGATCTCTGAAAAGAATGTAAGAAAATTATTGTAAATGCCCATGTCATTAAGATAGTCATACTTTTTTCGTATAGTCATGACATTTCTTTGTATATCCTATTCCATTTCTCTCTTTAATTTTTTAACTTACCTTCGAGACACAATTTTCTTTCTATGATTACAATCTAATTACCAGTGAACTAAATACTGCTTGTTAACTAGTACAACCAGTGTTTTAAAAAGCGGCCCAGGAGGCCCAGACCCTTGGCCGCTCAGAATGGGCTTTAGGCGGGCAGTGAGGCAGATCTCCATTAAGAGGCCGCTTTAGACCCGCTTAAGCACCCGCCTGAGCGCTGCTTTTGGGTGCCCGCCTGAGGCTGCTTAAGTTAAAATTAGGTTTTATGCCCACTACCTCGTTCCAAAATGAAATATAATCAATTTTTTAGTTTGTATCAACATTGTATAACATTATTTAACATGTTAATACAATACTATTGCGCTAAATAACCTAATATGTATCCAAATACTGTACAACAGTTAACTAGTGTATATATTACACTGATTTTGCTTTTTAAAACACAACTTATGTTTATAAATCAAGGTTAGTATGCATTTCTCATTTTTAATTGAGTTGTATATGCATCAAAATCGTTCCTACTTCATATAAGCTATGTATGTATGTACTGTTGCACCCATTTACATCTTTATGTATGAACTGTTGTACCTACATTACATATTTATCATTTGTACATACGTTGCTGCTCTGCTATGAACTCAACCACTAATATTTACTGATACATTATACTTGTACCTATACATACATTCATACCTTAGTTTTTCTTGTATTGTTATGCGTTCAACTAATGTATTATCTATGTAGATGTACTTTGTAGTTTGCAATACATATAACGGTATAATGTACATATACTGCCTACTACTGTATAATGCATATTCTATACTATGTAGCATGTACCTCTAAAGCATAACGTATTACATATATCATGTACTCCCTACTACTATATATTCATATACTATGTAGTATGTACCACTAGTGTATATATATCATCTACGTGCTACTTCTGTATATATTTAATTTAATATATTACTAGTTACTAGATTGAGTATGTTATAATCGAGTTAATTCAGTAATTCTATACTCATCACATGGTTTATATATGTATAATAATATATAATTCATGTACATATATGTGTAATTTTCTATAAATTATATATGAATTTATGCTCCCGTATTTTCAAAAAGTGCCCGCTTGAGCACCCGCCTGGTGCTCAAGCGGCCACAAGGTGCTGTCCGCATGCCTCCCGCTTCCCGCTTTATAAAACATTGAGTACAACTTATTTTGTTGATTTCTTGAGTGACTTTTTATACCCACAAGGGTTATACTGGGTTGGGCTGGGTGAAACCCGAGCATAGTCATATTCAATTCGGTTCGATTTGTCATCCTTTCAGTGAAACCCATCCACCCAGACCACCCTCGAGGCAAGGTCACAATGTCGTTCACACACTCACACTTGTAAAACCTCTCACAATCACCTCAGCTACGTCCTCATAGGACGGGATTTGCCATCACATGAACACTACTGCCTTGTGGGAGTCGTGATAACCTCAACGAATGATTTCTTGTCTTTCTCGAAGCAAGCTGTTGGTAGGGGTGATCGTGGGATAGTCGCTCCCTCCAAAAGGTACCCCCTTTCCGATCATGAATAATATCTCGATTTAGGTTTCTAGAGGAATGCTGTAATAAGTTTCTCATTGTTCCTTACACGATTGTTGGTCTTTTCTCTCTTTCACCACCTCTACCAACTATTCCACACGTAGTCTTCTCTTCTATATATGTTTTTCTTCACCCTTATTCTGAATTCTGACATTTTTTAAAACAGTTAGAATGTTGGACTGACAACTCTATGTTGGTTTGTCATGACCTATAGATGATTGATATAAGAAGAGAAATTCTCATGTTGATGATCCTCGAGTCAGTCAGGAGCATGAAGGGGAGAAATTGATTTGGGTTGAGAGTAATTAGAGCATATTTGCCCAAAAGGAAGCCACCAATTTGTGTTGGTTTGCAAAGTCCATAAAATCACTATTTTACAATGTGTTACTCCAATTCGGGTTATTTGGTTGAGTTCGGTGTTTTACATTTGGGTTCAAATATATTGGGTTTGGTCCAATTCGGGTTTTGTTTTGAAGTGTAGTTTGGGTTTGGGCTTGGTTCTATTTTTCTAATTGTGGTTCGGTTCGGGTTTGGGTCAGGTTTGAAAAAACATGTCCATTGCCATCCATGTGCTATATATACCTATATGTTCTTGTTATAACCCCAATTTTTGGGCTTAATTAAAGAGAAATGAAATTTCTCATATTAAAGCTAATTGAACAAATAATGATATGATGAATTCCATGATTGATGTGATGTGGTTTGGAATGGATTCCATGATTGATTATTTGTGTGTTGCTTAATGAGCCTTGTTTTAATTGAAGCCCAAATTGATATGATTGAAGAATACATAAAGAATTCCATAAAATAAGGAAAAGGATATGGAATATTTCCCTAAAAATAAGAATTCGAGATAATAGATACCTTGGAGTTCAAGGAACTCAAAACCAAGAAATAATGATAAAAGGATTTAGGGAAAGATGGGAAAATGTGTTTAATATGAATAATTAGAAGATAACTTGCATATAAATAAAAGCATCCCAAACTTTCGATTTTGGGTCCCAAATTTAGTATATACGTGTATTAAGTCATCATGGACTTTCCCTCAAAATTTGGGATCAATCGGATAAACGGATTGAGAGATATGGATTTTTCTAGAAATCCTAAAGTGGCTCGATTTATCTTAAATGTCACAATTCAATTGTTCTATTATGGGGCCCGACAGCCGTTGGATTTGGATCCAACAGTGGCTGCACCTCGCCCAATATCAGGAAAGGAGGATCAAACTTGCATAATTTTGGGATTAGATCCCTTGCTAATCAGTAATCGAGCATCAAAGTGACCATTCCCATTGCAATTAGGATCCTGTTCCGAGTAGAATAAGCCTGATTTTGGAAAGCTTTGGAAAGGGATTTGAGTTTTCCCCAAAGTCCAGACGGACATGGATTCCATGGCTACGGACCTGTGAGACACATCTATATAAGGGGCTCTACCCCCTTCTCGCGATGGGTGGAGAGATGCCAGAGAACCTAGCAAACTCAGGAGAGCGTTCCCTACTGCTTCTAGTTGACCCGTGATCAACTTGCAGTGCATCCCTACTGGTTTGATGTTCTCCATGGCGACGCCATGGCTGCACGAGAAGGGCACCCTCGTCGGAAATAGGGGTCCAAGGGACCTTGTCGGCATTGTACGGCTTCCCGGGGAGCTTTCCATGAGCTTTGGCCTCCCCAACACCCTCGGCCAAGGCGGCGCATCAACCGCCCTGTTTCCCCTGCAGAAACAGAGCATGCACGCGGGCTTCAAGTGCAGAGAGAACCGGTCACCGGGTCAAGAAGGTGACAGATCCATCGCTAGGATCCACGAGCCAGGGGAGAAGAGGCGTAAAGAAAAAAAAAAGAGAAAAAGAAAGAAAATGACAGGTGGCGCTTCACGATTGGTCCAGAGGTAGGTATCTTGCAAAAATCATAATAAAAGTTTGGTAAGTCGGATTAAAGCATATTATACATGAAAGTTGCATAGAAAAATGCAAGGAACACGATAAAAATAATTCCAGAACTTAAATATGCCTAGTTTTGCAAAATTACTTTATTTGGATAATAAAGTTTATTAAGATTGAATGAGAAACCCTAATTACATGATTGAGAGGGTAATTAGGTAATTTAACAAGTCAAATCGGTAAGATTGACTCTGAGAAGGTTAATGGTAGTTTAATTTGTTATTGAATGCAAAAATGCTTAACTTGGAATTATAATGATTAAAAGATGGATAATTTGCATGAAAACCCTAATTTGGGATAAAGAGAGATAAAAACCATATTTTTATGAAATAAGGAAATCGGTTGTCTAATAAAGGAAATTCAATGAGAAAGTAGGAGTTTCATGATGATTGATAAATTAAGAATGTTAATGATGAAAGAAGAAGAAAAACCCTAATTATGGAATTGGAATCCTAATTTGAATAATGGAAGTGGATAAATATTAATAAAAGGAAACTGTCCTTTTATTTCAGGTTTTGCTTGTTGATTGGGTTTCTCTTTCTATCTTGAACAGTGCAATTAAGAGGTATGTGGTTACGCTTATGAATAATCGCTTTAGTTTCCCGGTGATTTCCGAAGGATTTATCGGTTGCTTGAAATAACTGTTGAATGTCTATTTATTTCATGCAACTATAAAGTGACTATGATTATCACAAAATGTATATGCCTACATGCTCAGATCCTGGTTCCCTCTGTGTATGACCTAGTACATGGCTATCTAATGGGTAGGACCATCAGGTGTGAAGAGATCTAGTACATGGCTGCCTATTGGAGAGGTCATCAGGTCTGACCTAGTACATGGCTATCTAATGGGTAGGACCATCAGGTCATGAGAAGACCTAGTACATGGCTGCCTATTGGAGAGGTCATCAGGTCTGTGTTTGACTTAGTACATGGCTACCCTTGTGGTAGGACCATCAAGTCACATTGAGTTAGATATTGGGCTACCTGGAGTAGTGCCATGCGACTCTACCTTTACAGAGGTATAATGAAAGTTCACTGCAGGAACTCACAGAGTTGGGAATATGTATGGATTGAGATGTATGGCTTAAAACATAATCTTGATTGTTAAAAAGATTAATTTCTTGATTACATTGTTAGCATAATTTCTTGATTATTGGATCCTCCACATACCGACTGACTGTTGTTTTGTTTGTCGGCGTTTTAGGTACATATTTTAAAGCACAAAACAGTAAAGTGACACATTGTGAATTCAAGAACCAAAGAACAAGGAGGAGTTAGTTAGAGTAGTTCTTTTGTGGTTAGAAGTCTAGTACTTCCAACTTTTCAAAGGTATGATAAAGAAAAATTTTATTACCATATAGTCTGCTAGAATTTAATAATTGTTATTGGTTATATGTCGAACCTTTGATCCGGAATTTCATGGGTGCGGCTTCAACCTTGCGATCTCCCTTAATTGGGGGTTATCGGAAGATGGGGTCGTAACAGTTCTATATTAACTACAAAATAAAAGAAAATTTCTTTTAAAAGTGGCTTATTATTCAATAAAAAATTGTCGGTAGGGGTAATCGTGGGACAACTACTCCTAGGGCTGTCAATGGGTAAGGGTAAACCCATTTACCCTTTACCCATACCCTGTAGGGGAAGGGTAAGGGTAAAGGATTTTCTTACCCTTACTTGGGAGTTTAAATTTACTTAATGTTGCTGACTTGCAGTAGAATAAAAATAAGGGTCTAAGCGGTCGATTAAGTGGGTCATTAAGCGGCTGAAGCAGGTGATTAAGCGGCTGAAGCGGGCAAAAAGCCGCCTTTTTATGGGCCATTTAATTGGCACTATAAAAACTATAAAAATATGATTAAGTTTAATATATTTTAACTTGATCTACATTCTTTTCTTTGAAAAACCAGTAAAAACATGATGGAAGGACATATAAGGGAAAAACTAAAAGACTTATTATGCTAGGCAACAAGTAAACTTTTGTCCATGTCTCACACTTTTCCAGCCAATAGTATTTCTCTTCAATTTTTAATAATAGTTGGTCTTTGGTGGGAAGGGAATTTTGAATGGTGTTATACTAAGGGTAACCATCTTCAGCTTGGCTTGGCATTACACCAGTGACGTCTGAGCCTAGACCTATGGGGTTTGACACTATTAAGCAGCGGAGCCTGAGGTGGAGGATGCACGACTGAGGTTTTGGATGCTCCCTATTGTGGCGGCTCCAAGGTGGTTGTGAAGGTCTTCCCCTTGCTGGTGGTCTAGGCATAAGCTCCCCTGTTTCCCATGTCTTTGCTTTTTATTTTCATTCATCTGTTCATTTTTTGCTTTATTTGTGGTGTTAGTGTTTGTGGTTGTTCTTCCCTGAATTTCCACTATTGAATTGACCACTATTGAATTGGACTCTGCATCAGTCTTCAGGATTCTTTCTGTCCTCTCTCAAGAGAGCATCGGGTTCCCCAACTAGTTGGGTCTCAAATTTTCTTCTAGTTACTTTGGTTGCTTATGGTATGACTTTTAATGAGGAAGGAATCTTCTAGTGGTTCACAGTTGTACAACCTTTCTACCACACATTTACACTCAAGCTGAATGTATCCCATTTGAAATGCTGCCTTTAGTCAGTCGTGGTGAATATTAATGTTGTTCTTGAATGTTTTATGTTCAACCTATGTGTACTCTTCTTCACATAGATGTTGTATGATTTATATGTAATGAATGTGATCTATTTTCTTAAGAAAAATCTTCAGCCATTTTCGAATGACCTATAATGATTTTCACATATTGTCTAAAGACTCTGGACCATACCTGGTTTCCTTTCCCTAGTTTCGACAGAGTATCTCAGATGTTGTTGCAATATCCCGATATCAACGGAAAGGACCACCGTATCCTCGATATTCGTCGAAGGAACATGAGTAACAGGGGAGAGGGTCAAACCTGAAACCGCGTATAGAAGTCGATGTCTGAGAAACTAAAGGTCATAAAAGCTCTAACATGGTCAGTCGAACTCCCTCGTATCATTTTCAAGACCTAAAGTACACAGAAGTATCACAACGTCGTGCACCGACGAGGTTCCACGACACGGCTACAGGTCACGGAGTCTCTGGGAAAACCAAGGCAATGAATCGATCGGGAGAGCATTGCAAAGGTCTATAGATGCTTATAGGCCCCTCAGTTACAGAGAAGGTGCCAGAGAAGCATTGCGGCAAGGTGGAGGTCCTCGGAGGGCCAATCCAGTTGGTCAAGGCATTTGGAGGTTTCTGAGCATAAATTGGGGGAGAAGGAGGATGAGTCGGGGTCTACGAGGTCTCTTGAAACCTTGAAGTAAGGAGGGAAAGAGGGATGGTGGCGGCACTAGAAATCTGCGGAGAGGGAGACCGATGCCCTAATGGGCATTTCTTGTATAGGTCGAAGGAGAAGGCGAGTGAGGGCTCGATGGGTTCGGCTTGACCTTGCGGTTTCATCGATGAAAGAATCAATGCAAACAATTCATTTTGGAGGGAGAAAGAGATCAGGGATGCAACAACATGCGAAACGGCTTGGTCGAGCAGACAGTGCAGAGGTAGATGATGACATGGGGAGTGTCAGATTTGATCGAACGATTACAATTGCACGTGAGAAAAAGGAATCAGTAAAGGAGCGTGTGACAACGTTGAATAACTAAAACTATAGAGTAATTTCATGCATTAAATGTATTTGTAATTAATCCTTAATCAAATTATATGGAAAACTTTCCAAATTCATTTAGGGGTCAAACTTGGTCAAAATGATACCAAATTTGGACCACACGTCCAATAAGTATTCTAGATCTTTTCAAGAAACTTAAATTTGTTTTGACTATATATGTTCATTAATTCATTAAAAGTTATTCATCTTGAATTATGTACATAAAAGGTGGAATAATACGCACTATCTTTCCATAATTGTTTCCCTTGAGTCTAGAACATGTGATGAATTATTATTACCCACTCAAAAGTTATGTGTTATATGTTTCATATCCCTTTTGAGCAACATTCATGGAGGAGAGAGAAAAAGTGGCATTAAGTGATTCATTCTTCTTATTAAAAGCTAAAAAGGAAAGAAGGAAACTCTTTGGTCAAGGTACCTCATTCCATGGTAATCTATTCAGATTTTAAGTCTCATATCTCTTCTTATATTTATTTTAACTATCATAAATGATAAGAGAGAGAAAGGTGAAAGGCAAAACATTTTAAATTAATTGCAACTCATGATGCACATATGTATAAAAGAAAACTATTTTGAGCCTCATTTTATTTTCTCACATTATTTTTCTATAAAGAATATAATTTCATGGTCTTTTCATACTAAACCCCTCAAATATTTGTTATTTTGGAAAATTCCCATTCTAACTTTTAAATTAACTTGAAAATTGGGATGTTACACATGTTATGCATGTTTTTCATTTCTTAGGATTGTCATCTATCGCTTGCTTCTAGTTTGATGTCCTCATAGTCATCTTTCCTGGGTGAAGGCTAGGATGTTGGAAGCTTCTATATAGATGTTGAGTAGCTGGTTGCTCTGTACTTCTACTATTGAATCAAGAAGAAGGTATGTCTTGACTATATTGGGCTTGGATTTCTGGTTTCAACTGTTATCTAATGAGTTTGCAATATCAATTTTTTTTTGTTAATGGCAATTGGGATTTTTTTGGGTTCCATTCAAATGTTAAGTGATTTCTTTATTGGGTTTCTACTCATGAAGGTTGGCTCATTTACAAAGATATTTTTTTGGTTCCATTCAGGATGCTCTCAACAGTGAACTCATGTTATGTGTGTTTTTCTTTGCTCAGGATTGTCATCAGTCGCTTGCTTCCGGTTTGATGTCCTCATAGTCATCTTTCCTGGGTGAAGGCTAGGATGTTGGAAGCTTCTATTTAGATGTTGAGTAGTTGGTTACTCTCTACTTCTACTATTGAATCAAGAAGAAGGTATGTCTTGACTATATTGTGCTTGGGATTTAGATGTCAATTACTAGATAATGAGTTCGCAATATCAATGTTTTTTTTTGTTAATGAAAATTGGGATTTGTTGTTGCTTAGAATTTGATACATTTTTGGTTCTCTCTGCTGTCTATTCTTAAATTACACAAGCTATTCATCTATTTTGAGGAGGCTTTAACTGCTAACTTTTTTGAGAGCTATAAGATAGTTCTACTATGTTAATAAAGGGTTGTTGGCACCTAGCTTGAAACTACAGGGGCCTATTGTGTGCCTTAGTGTAGTTTTATGTTGTTTTGATGACCCAGAGGTCCCACTATCTATTATATGTGTGTTTTGAGGCTTGGGTTGATGCCTTTCTAGTCACATTTCCTTGGTCAAGGCCAGGATGTTTGCCGTTTCCTTTTAATTATTGAGCAAATTCCTGGTTGGCTATGTTTTGGCTTCTATTACTCAATCAAGAAGAATGTATGTTTGCTCTGATGTTAGGGGTTGGGATGTGTTTTGTTTGCTATTTTAATGTTGTCTACAAGTAGTGACATTGTTACTTGTGTGTACTTGTCTAGTTTATGGAAATTGGGATTTATAGTTACTTACAAATGATTTTTCTTACTGTGTTTATGCCCTTTTGATAATCTTGCTACTCTCTGTTATGAATTTGCAGAAGTTTTGTATGATTTTAAAGAAACTTCAGCTGTAAACTTCAATTGCTGCAATGGCAAGATGTTCCTAAAGAACAGTATATCTTCTCAAGCAGATAGACATAAGGCAAATAGGCGGTGAGTATGACTGTTGGGGATGAAATGTAAGTCTTGTGCTTGCACCATCCTAGTAGAGTTGTAAATGTGAAACAAATCTCAAAGTCTCATCTTACTGCAAAGATTATTCAAGGTGATACCGTGCACAAAAGATGGATGTTTATAAGTTCATTATATCTTCCCTATTATACAAGGGGACGTATATATATTTGGTTGGGCCCCTTAACTTTTATTAGATGTACATTTTATTTTCTTCGTGTATATTGATGAATACCTCACACAAAATATGTATAACTGTATTTAGTGGAATGGAAAAATATTTATATAAGGAAATTGTATTATTTTACTTTATACACAATGTAAAAAGGAGGTGAAGCTTCTGAATAAAAGACGAAAACAAACAGGTGGCTGAATGCTACTATGATTTTTTTTATTAATATTACAGACTTAACTTCAACGGTTGGTGTCATGGATCCATGCTTGTATTTTATAATTATTTAACCAACTCAGGTTCAACGGCAAGACTTGTACATTCAGCCAGGACCCGTGAAATTCATAAACAAGATTAACGGAGCCCGGGAGAACGGGCCAACTTCAACAGTTCCTTTTAAAGTCAGCAGCCTACCCGTTAATTCTGTTGCAGATTAAACAACAGTTACCGTGGAGATTGGCTAATATTGTACTAGTGACCGAAGTCACAATATAATCCGAAAATTCTTCAGTAGGTTGAAACAACAGGTAACCACGCCCATACCACGACGTTGCATCCAAACAGCTTCCAGGCGCCACCGGTGAGTGCAGTATCATAATCATGCCAGCAAGATAATTGCACCACGAAATGCCCATATTCCAGTTCAAACATATTGAACCTACCCTTTATATGACATAGTAATTTCAGTTTATCTCTCAGCATCATATACCCGATCTCGGTTCCAAACATCCTCACGACCACAGCGTATCTCCAAGGTCGAGCTAAATCTTCTTCCGCATCAGGGTCAATGGTGATATCCGGAATCCCGTCATCATGTTTAGTGAAACAGCCCCCAGCAGCAGGTCATGTTCGAACAGTTTCTCCAAGAAGAATTCCTCGTGATCTGTAGAGTCTTGATCTCCAACGCTTTATGTTTTCCTTGAGGCCACTTTGCCAGCATAGGATCTGGCCATATCGCCTGTATAACCAGACCCCCCTGTTCCAATTCCTTATTACCTTGCTTAGTCGATTCACCCGGTATCTCTGCTTCTGATGTCGCGTTATCAAGCCTGGTTCCGGCCGCCCCTTTCATGCCCGCTACCGTGATGTTAAACTCTATTTCCGGTATGGAGTGGGTTGCCTTGTCCCGACGATTTCCTCTGCGTGGAATATCATCTATATGTACGTTTGTCTCCGCGACCTTCTCAACATCTTCCCCTATTCTGTTTTGCATATCCTTCGGATCCAACTCTCTGTCGTCTCCTTCGTCCCCCTGGCTTCCTCGATCACCCCGATCGCCCCCATCGCCGCCACTCCTCCTACCGAACCCTAGCGCCGCCATCGTCTAACCACTTCCGTATTAATAATTGACCAAAAGCATGCACTAAAAACTAAAAAATAAAACATCTATTATTATTATTATTACCATACTATGTACCAAGGAATTTCGACTCGTTTCCGTCCTTTTTGACATAGTCTGTTTTAATTTGACTCATCTCCGTCCTTTCGATATAGTCAATTTTCTCATGGTCTCCGTTTTTTCTTTAACTATTATAATCATCAAATCCAATATGTACATTTTCCGTCAGACCCGCAAGGCCACCATGGAAGAATACCTAATAACGAGGATGAAAATATTAATTGGTTTGCCGTCAAACCTGCCAAAAGGCAATTGAAGAGCAGGTCGCAGCAGAATCGTGAATATAACCATTCTTCCATGGCCGTGAACTCCTTTATTTTCCTGCAGCATATGCCTACATCAACGCTGGCAGCATGCATCCACTTTCCTATACCTCACCATCTCAAGAAGTTTGTTTCAACGACGGCTAAGGTACAATAGACACGATGACTTAAAGAAAAAAGGTACAATAAACTAGATTACCTTGAACAAGTTGTTTGGATTTTTTTAGTTTAAGGCCAAAAAACTAAATGGCATATTTTAATTATCAAAATGGAACGATTCAGAACTTAATTCTCAAAATGACACGTTTCTGAGACAATACGTCCCCAAAGATAACGTATTGCTCCTGGTGGGACCAATACGTCCCCTCGGGAGATGTATTGCTACTTTAAAATAATAATACGCCCCCAGTGAAGGCGTATTGCCTCCAGCAGAGCAATGTGTCACCAATGAAGATGTATTGCTTTTCTTATTTATTTATTTTTATATTTTTTAATTATGATACCATGTATGTTATATATATATACATACATATGTTAAATTGCTAAATGAACATAATCTATATTAACTTATATATAATTAATCATATATTTTAAATAATACCTGAACATAGTAAAATAATAACATAATATTATATTTCATTAATAAATAATATTTATAAATGTTGATAGAAGTATTTAAAATTAATGGATACAATACTAAAATTATATAGTCACGTTTAAAACTATAGAAATAAAAAAATATATACATACATACATATATATGTATATATTTATTTGTATACTTAGAAAAAAGAAAAAGAAAACTAATATAGCAACATACACCACACGTTGATATGCACAATGTATATATAAATATATATAATATCAAAAAATATAAACATGTCAATTATGCAAAGTAAATTATACTAGAACAACAACAATGAACAATCAAATTAAAATATATGATACATATAATTTTAAAATAAATTAAAAATCATAATATATTTGATTTTATCATATTATATTTGTCTCTGAATTGGATAAAAAGTTACAAATATTATTATGTTATTTATGATTAATGTTAATATATTATTTTTTAAACATAATAAAAAGTTTGCTTCATAATATCTTATGATTTTTTATGTGTTGCATTTATGATCATATGTATCATATATTTTATTTTGATTATCTATTGTTATTGTTCATGTATATTTACTTTATATAGTTGACATTTTATTTTTTTGTTTTTGATAGTATGTATCATACCTTATATATATATATATATATATATATATATATATATATATATATATATATATATATATATATATATATATAGAGAGAGAGAGAGAGAGAGAGAGAGAGAGAGAGAGAGTCTGGCTACAATACACTCGAGTGTATTCGAAGCAGAACACACTCAAGTAGTTTTTCATGATGTAATATTTTTTTTTAAATCTAATCTGTTGATCTTCTTAAACATCTTGTGAATAGCTCATACGCAAAACTTGAGTACATTTGGACATTTATAGGTCATGATGTAAAGACCGTAAAAATTATACATTTCAAATTAGTTTCGCTCATCGATTTTGTTGTCTTTGGATGAGAGACTTACACTCATCCGAATGGGCTCAAAATTTGTATGTAGCCTAGTTATAATATGACGGTGAAGATCAATGGTTTACATTTTGTAAAAAATAGTCTTGATATGTAAACACACTTGAGTGTATTTGTGCGATATGTATACTCGAGTGTATTCTAGCCTGACTACATATATATACATACATACATATATATATATATATATATATATATATATATACATACACACACACACACATATATATATATATATATATATATATATAATATTAATGTATATATATGTGTATATATATTTATGTATATATATATATATGGGTACATATATATGTATATATATGTGTGCATATATATATATGTATATATATGTGTATATATATGTGTGTGTGTATATATATATATATATATATATATATATATATATATATATATATATATATATTTATAGTTAGGCTAGAATACACTCGAGTGTACAGATCGCACAAATACACTCAAGTGTGTTTACATATCAAGACTATTTTTTACAAAATATAAATCATTGATCTTCACTGTCTTATTATAACTAGGCTACATACGAATTTTGAGCTCATTTGGATGAGTGTAAGTCACTCATCCGAGGGCAACAAAATCGACGGGGGAAACTAATTTGAAATTCATATATGTGTGTGTATTTTATGTGCACCAGCGTGTCTTATATACTATCATATTAGTTTTTATTTTAGTGTTTTCTTATGTTTATTGCTTATTAGTTTTCTTTTTTTCTAAGTTTACAAATAAATGCATGTATATATTTGCTTTATTTCTATAATTGTAAACTTTATTATATAGTTTTAGTATTATGTCCATTAATTTTAAATACTTTTATCTACATTTATAAATATTATGTATTAATAAATATAATATTATGTTATTATTTTATGATCTTCAGGTATTATTTCAAATATATGGCTAATTGTATATAAGTTAATGTAGATTATATTCATTTAGCAATTTAACATATATATGTATATATAATATACATTATATCATAATTAAAAAAAGAAAATTTAAAAAATAATACGTCCTCACTGGGGACGCATTACTATGCTGGAGACAATATGTCCCCATTGGAGACATATTACTTTTAAAAGTAGCAATACGTCTCCCGAGGGGACGTATTGGCCCCACCAGAAGTAATGCATTCTTTTTGGGGACGTATTGCCTCAGAAACGTGACATTTTGGGAATTAAGTTCTGAATCGTGTCATTTTGGTAATTAAAATGCCCAAACATGCCATTTTGATTTTTTGAAGTTAGTTTAATTCACACCGGCATGAGGCGCCTATGCAAGAGACCTATAGGTGGTGGTCTCTTCGAATATGAACATGTTCTAGGATTTATATTCATCCTCTTATCTTCTTATGAGGGTGTGGGTCAAATATACAAAGATTTGTCACACAACTTCATCTAGAAGACACATATTTGTGAGTGTAGGATATGGAACAGGCCGCCTTTGACCATCTTCATCCACTTTGATGGCGTCTGTGGTCTTTTGTTTAGCGTATGAAGCAGACACCGTTTCTTCGACGATCATCATTTGCCTGTGATGAAAACATTTGCACTGGTTGATCGAACAATCATTCATTGCATTTGTTAGAATCATTTCCACTGGTGGTCTGGACAGTTTTTTTGGTATATGTGAGTGTTGAATTTTAGTGTTGAAGCTAACGATTTCACTAGGTCAACCTTATATGGGATGGGTGGCTTATAGACAACTTATTCATTTAAGTACTAAATTTCTATTAGTATTCCTGATTCATATGCTGGTAAGATGCATGCAGTCCCACTTTACTGTCTTAGTTCTTGTCTTGAACATTGGCCTCGCCGCCTCGGGTGCCAATCATTTAGTGTCATCTTATAGGAAAGCACAACATAATACTCTTGCTAATATCCTAGGCATCAAATATTTTTTTGTAAGAATCAAAAGGTGGTCAGGTTATACTAAAACTTAAATAAAGAATGCGCTATCAAGCTAATAGTTCCAACCATATGCATGACATATCACAACACAATGTCGTCATATCTTCTTATTTACATGTTTGTCTTAGTTGTTATTTGAATTTTTAAATTTTACCCAACCATATGTTCCCTATGAAATTGGATCATATCATAATTATATGTTGTCTAGATATGGAAACAAGGAATACATCATCTTTTTCAATGTGGACACAAGTATGTCAAACCTTTTCAACAGGAGGTAATAATAAAAACATGTGTGTGATGGAGTTCTATTACTCTCACTTTGTTATAGAACATAGTTACCAAATATATAAAAATGGCATAAAATTGTCGTTCCATGAAAATTAATGTAGATATTTTGTTTGTTTAATTTTAAATTATCTCATATATTCCAACAAAAAGGTTCCAAGTACCTTAATTAACATTGCCATTTATAATATATGTAGTTTTAAAATTTGAAACTAACCTAGCTAGAACCATACTTTTATTGGACATTTGAGGTTAAATTTCCATTCATGCGGATGTTTTTACTCTTGATGATGACACGTAATTCAATCTTTATGATACTATAAATATAGAATTTTTCTATCTCCATTTTGGTCATACTTTGTTATATATACATGGTTGTAATGTTTTAGTTGTTTATCTACATGAGAATCTGAAAAGTTTTCTAGAAGATTATCTTGATACAACCAACATCCAAGAATTTTGAGGCTTACATAGCCTTTTACATGTCCTAAAGTGTATTTAAAAAATTATGATGGGGACTTTTTGTGTAAAATATGACTTCCTCACTTCATTTATTTTAGTTTGCCGAAGTTGATATGCAAGGAAAATGTTTTAAACATTGAAACAATTTATGTTCAATGCTTATATGTTTTTCCTAATTCTTATCTCCTCTAACTAAATATATTAAACAAAATCATGTGTTGAAGCTTTATTAATTTGTTTTCTAGCTAAACACTTTTTAAAACTATATAATTAATTATATATTTGAAGCAGTTACATTGTCATTTACATCCATTCTCATCATACTGTTAAATGTAAAGTGATTTATTTACATTATTTTTCCATTCTCATCATACTCTTAAACGTCAAGTGATTCATTTATATTTTTTTTAACCAGTAGGAAACGCTTCCTATCTACCAATTGGACTTATTTCTAAACATTATTTCTTCTCTCAACTTTATATATTTATGTAGACTAAATGTAATTTTTATTTCCAAGTAAAGGCTCAATTGTAATTATGAGTGTATTTGGGTCAAAGTGATACCCATTAAGAGCGGATCTTCCTTTATTATATAGAGAAGAACATTTACATAATTGATCCAACATGAAAAAGGAAATAGTAAAGAGATACATAATTAAGATTACTGTAGAAACACTCCCCCTCAAGCTGGAGCATACACATCATGCATACCCACTTCTATATACTTGGTACTTTCATGAAATATTGCATTGCTAGCAATATGAACGACTTCCTAGTTATCACACATGAGAGAAATATGTAACATCCATGACCTGGGTTATAAGCTAACCCTAGGTGTTTTGCCTAAATATGTAATTAAATCCTTGTGATCAACTTTGGGCATGTAATTAAGTTTCTCAGAAACATATATTTCAGTTTTTGCTCCTTTTTATATAAAGTTGTAGCATTGTTTTGTAATACAGGGACCTATGTGCAAATTACCCAGTTAGAAGGATTAACTTGCAAATTGCACATGTTAAGATGATTCTCTGATGTTGAGACATCATGAGAATGATTATGTTGAAGTTAGAGGGACTTCCCAAGCTTGGGCACCAAGGTGCAGCTATGGAAGCAATCCCGATGCTTGAAACCCTAATTTGGGGTAAAATGCAATTTACCCAAATTAAGGGATGCAACTTGTAAAATATATAATCTAATGTATCTATTAAGACTCTTGTCATAATTTAGAGAAGAAATGATGAAGAGGTCACCTCAATTGAATAATCAAGTTATGAATTACACCTTTGTGATTGAATAATCAGGGTGTATGTGCAATAGCCCTTTTATGGGTATGTTTAAGTAATAAGCTGATCTTCTTTGCTCTCATTTCTTGACCTTAAGAGGAAGTTGTCCTTAAAAGAAAGAAGAGAGGATGAGCTATGAAGGGTGGAGGGACTTAGTTGAAATTATGGAGAATTTATGAACTTATAATTAGAACCCCACCCCAAGTATATATACACTCCACCTCTCTAAGCAAGGGAACTTTCCCTTTATTTACTTACTGTTCTATTCACCCAAAAATGACCAAGGACTTCCTCGGAGCTAAGGAGGACGACCAAGGGTGCAAGGTAGGTTTGGATTCCTCTTCAGATGATAGTTCTTCTTCTTCCCTACTTTCCTTTGCTATTTTGCAAGCAAATCCGTGGGAAATCCTTGCTGTTCTTGAGCTAGGAGATGAAGACGTTAATTCCAAGAAAAATCCACCTCTTTTCACTTTATTAAACGGTCTCCCCAACTTGCTCTCTCGGTCTCAAGACCGTGAGGTGAGCAAACGGTCTCAAGACCGAGAGAGGGAAAACGGTCTTCAACACCGTATATCAGCGTTGACCGAGCATGGACCGTATAAGAAACCTGTATATATTTATGTAGACTAATCACCCTCAAAAATTGAGAGGTTAACTCCAAAGGAATCGGGAGATATGGCCTTTTTAATCAATAATTTTAATTGAATTTATTCCTGATTTTCAAACGGTCTGAAATAGCCTTTTTGGGAAAACTGTCTCAAGACCGTGTAATGTCGTTGACCAGGCGTTGACCGTATGAGATTACTGTTCAAAATAATGTTAATTAACAACTCACCAAATCTGATGGACTAATTCCAAACGAGCTAAGAGTTGAAGGGTGATTACTAGGGCAAACCCTAATTGAAATCAGTACTGAAATCTCAATAAAATAATGAGTGTTTTTGGGTTGATTGACCTAAACGGTCTTAAGACCGTTTGGGGATCAACCAAACGGTCTCACGACCGTGTGGGAAATCACCCAAGACCGTATGGAGGTCTGAGGTCAAGAATAGTTGACCAATTGAAGGTACAATAATACCAAATTACATTGCAATTAAATATTGATATGTAATCAATTCAATGGATCCAACCTTGAAGAAATTTCACTAGAATCCAAAAGTTGGATGGGCAAACAGTCTCAAGACCGTTTGGAACTCATCCAAATGGTCTCAAGACCGTTTGAGACCTCACGGTCTCAAGACCATGAGAGGCCTCACGGTCTCAAGACCGTGAGAGGCCTCGCGTTCTCAAGACCGAGAGACATCAAACGGTCTCAAGACCGAGAGACATCAAACAGTCTCAAAACATGTAGGGCCTCTCGGTCTTGAAGTCAACATGGTTAAACGGTCTACACCCCCTCTCGGTTTGGGCTCATGACCTTGAAGGTCACACGGTCTTGAAGTCAACCAAAGCAAATGGTCAACCCATCCAAACGGTCTCAAACCGTTTGGATGTTGAAGGTTGAGATCGTTTGAGGTGTTGAAAGATTGACTTCACTTAACCAATTGGAGATGTAAATGGTTCAAAGATGCTCTAACCGAAAACCCTAATGATAACCTAGGACATTAAGGGATTAAGTGATTAATGATTTGAACCATGATGGTGACCAATGGGGTGAATTACCAAAATACCCTTGAAGGGTCAATTGAGTAATACCTTGATCAAATCAAACCCTAATCAGATGTTAGTGATGTTTTTGGCTATGTTAGCCCATGATGACTTATTTCAACTTGATCTAGAGTGATTTTATCACCATCTACTAGTATGAGGAGAGAGAAAGTACTTCTAGAGAGAGAAAGTACTTCTAGAGAGAGAAAGTACCCTTTTTAGGTGGAAACTCAATTAAAGAACCTTCAATACACATGAATGTGCATAATTAGGGTATGATCCACCTGTGTGAGATCATGGAAACCCTAATTATGATGTATGATGAATCTTAAGCCAGTCTGAGAGCATCAATGATGATGTTCCACATACATGATGATGTTATGAGTTCAATTCATTTCAATGTGAATAGTAAACCCTAATTCAAGGGTAATGACATGCTTTATGAGTATTAAACTCTAATTGATAAGAATCAGAGAACTTAGCTCTTATGATAAGAGTGAGAAGTATATTCCTTGTTTTAAATTACCTTTATCAGTTGAGCTAACTATGCAGGTCCTGATATGAAGGTGATCATATCCAGGTATGGATGATGATACTGTATTCATTAAAAGCATGTTGAAGGCTTTATGAATAAGTAAAATATCTTGATGCCTTGTCAGTGAAATCCTATGAGTTAATGGGCTGTAAGAGCCATGAATACCACCAAGTCATGCTTCAGAGATGATTGGTGATGAGTATAATGAGAAATGATGATTGATGTGAGTTAGGCTTGTTACATTTAGTATTCTCCTTTCATAGCTGTTATGCTACTGTTATTGTTTGAAGAACAATGTGTGATGATTAAATGAATACTAAATGTACCTAACTAATCAAGTATAATGTAGAGCCCTGATCATAGATCCATCATTGTCAGAGATCAAATGATGGTGAAACAGGATTTCCTAAGGGAGCTTCTGGAACACATACTATTGAGTATGTGGGGTATATGGATGTGTAGAACCTTACATCCTAGTGTAGGTGATTGATGTAGATGTGAAACCCGTCAACACTTCACTACTAAACCCTACCGTATCAGTGGAAGGTAAACATGAAACCTCCTGATGACGAAGAAAACATAGATATCCGTATCAGTGGAGATAAACATGAAAACTCCTGATGACGAAGAGAGTACAGAACGCCACTGTAACTCTAAAATAGCGAAGGACCAGTTTACCCTGGTGAGCTATAATAAGTAGAGACACAGGATGTCCTACAAGTGATCCTCTTACTGACTGAGGAAGATGAAGGTCATTAGAATCCGGCTCTCTTAATGACCTATGTATGATACTGATGTGACTTCTCAGCGATCAGTTGGAGTATGAGTGGTATGCCTCATCTCCACAGGGCATAATGTTGTTTGTAAAACATAATCAACCACGTAGTATACCTGCTAGAGATAACTACGAGTTAGTTGATTGATGATACACTGTGATAGTGCTTATATTTCTTCATGTCTCATAAATGTTGAACTCTTGTTATATAGTTGCAACTGTTATTGAATACTTTGAAAGCTTTACTGCTTAAGATATTCTCTGATGTTATAATAAAGCTTCTGGCGGAGAGTTATAACTCTCGCTGGGACAATTATGTAAAATTGTCTCACCCCGTAGACTTCAACTTTTTAGGTGGACGTCGTAGACGGAGGAACCGGTCTACAGGTGACCAATCTCAGCAGCAGCAGTAGCACCAGGAGCAGCAGTAATCTCAGGTGGAGATTTAGCCTGCCATGTGGTGTAGTTAGAGTCAGTCCTATGTGTCCTCTGTACTCTCAGGTCTTGGAGTCTTTTGTGTGAGTTCTTGAGATTTTGTATCTTGATGTATATAATTACTCGAGAAGTAATTATCATGAGATGTAAACAGTTTATCTCTTGTTATGAAAGAAGTTTTTATGGATTCAAGCTCTTGTCCCGAAAAGTTTTAATTTCCCGTGATTTTTGTCTTCCGCTGTTTATCGAATCGCTTCCGCTAAGTTTAAATCGAGATTATATCGTGGTTTGGAGATCAGAGCCCACAATTAGTGGTATCAGAGCTCTAGGTCAGTTGAGTCTACAGAGGCATAGGACTTAGGATGTCGAGTATATCTTTAGTACTCCTTCCTTATCTAATAGAATCTTCTGCTCCTCAGGAGAAGAAGATACATAAGAATGGCTGAGCCACATGATGAGTACGTGGCGGAGAGTAGTGCTAGTGCACCTCGAGGCGGTGCAAGGGTTCCAGAAATAGAACAGCCTGCACCTGAGTCACCAAGAGAGCCACCCCAGTTTGACCCAGCCGACATGGGTAACCCAGCTGTACAGACGATGGTCGGGCAGTTTATGACTGCCATGACACACATAACCGACAGGATGCCCATGCCTGTACCTAGGGCACCTGTCCATCCTGAAGCACAAGGTATTGGTAAGACGTTCGAACGACTTCGTCGTGTCAGAGCCACCGAGTACTTCGGGACTGCCGACCCCACCGATGCTGACCTTTGGTTGACAGAGTTGGAGAAGGCTTTCAGGATTCTTATCATCCCGGAAACTGAGAAGGTTAGACATGCTGTCTATCTTCTCAAAGGTAGTGCTGGTCATTGGTGGAACATGGAAGAGCAGAAGAGACCTGGAGTAGAGTTCTCATGGGAAGAGTTTTGTCGGGAATTTATCAATAGATATTTTCCAAAGACCTTCCTAGATGAGAAGATCTCTCAATTTGAGAGACTAAGGCAGGGTATGATGAACATTAGCGAGTATGAAGCTAAGTTCATGGAGTTGCTGCGGTTCTGTCCGCACATGGCTGCCACAGAGGAGGAAAGAATCAGAAGATTTGAGAAGGGTTTGAATGCTGATATGTCAACCCCCGTGTCTGCCTTAGAAAACCGAGAGAGATTCTCTACCTTCGTTGAGTCAGTCTGAAGGATAGAGAGATATGTGGTTGAGAAGAGACAAACTCAGAAAAGATATCCACAGTTCCAGGGTTCTTCATCTAGGGATTCCAAGAGACCTAGATTCTCTGCACCTAACCCTCCACCACCCAGATCGAGTTTTCAAACTCAATGGACACCGAGCAGAGGTAGAGGACGGAGTCAACCGATTCAAGGAACTCACAGTTCTGTATCAGTGTCAGTTACTGGACCACCCACGCCACAACAACAGGAGAAGAGTTGCTACAACTGTGGTAAGGTGGGACACTTGATGAAGGATTGTCGTTCTAGGCCTGTCAGTGTGACACAGCCTCCAAGACAGAATCAATAGGGATCTCAGAGTAGACAACATCAAGGAGCAGCTCGAGGACTTGGACAAGCGTCTCAAGCTGAATCATCAGCACCACCTCAACACCAGGCGACTGCGAGGTTCTATGTTATGAACCCACATGAAGCAGTGGTCAATCCACGGGTAGTGGCAGTTCAGATGAAACTTTTATATTCTGATATGTCTACATCCTGTGCTGTATCTGTTCTGATTGACTCAGGTGCTACGCACTCTTTCATCGCTCGTAAAGTGATCCGTAACTGCAATATGACTGTTAGTCATAGGGCAGATAGTTTGTTGTTGGAGACTCCATTGAGTGGGTCTGCCGTTTTGCAAGAGGTATGCTCTCCATGCATCCTCTTCTTTTCTGAACATCGCATTCAAGTGGACCTTATACCACTTGATATGCGAGGATTTGATATAATCCTCGGGATGGATACCTTGGAAAGGTATAGAGTTGTCTTGGATTGTGAGTCCAAGTTGGCTGTGTTTGCTGATGAAAGCAACACATGGATCTTTCAAGGTGAGAGAAAGATTCTGCCCACCTGCCTTGTGTCAGCTATGGTTGCTGATAAGTTGTTGAGGCAAGGATGTTATGCATTCTTAGCCCATGTGGTAGATGTTACCAAGGAAAGTTCCAATCCTGTGGAAGTTCCCATAGTCAGGGAATTCGAGGATGTGTTTCCTGAAGAACTTCCTGGCATACCACCACCTCGGGAGATTGATTTTGAAATCAATTTGACCCCAGATACGAAACCCATAGCCCAGACTCCGTATAGGATGGCGCCTGCCGAGATGGCAGAACTAAGGAAACAGCTCCAAGAGTTACTTGAGAAGGGTTTTATCCGACTGAGCACTTCACCTTGGGGTGCTCCGGTCTTGTTTGTTAAAAAGAAAGATGGGTCAATGCGGTTGTGCATCGAATACAGACAACTCAATAAAGTAACAATAAAGAATAAGTATCCTCTGCCGAGGATTGATGATCTCTTTGACCAGTTGCGTGGTGCAACCGTCTTTTCAAAAATAGACTTGAGATCTGGATATCATCAACTCCGTATTAAGGATAGTGACATATCCAAGTCTGCCTTTAGGACAAGGTATGGTCACTATGAGTTCACAGTTATGTCGTTTGGACTAACCAATGCACCGGCTGCATTTATGGAACTCATGAACAGAGTTTTTCGACCCTTCCTCGATCAATGTGTTGTCGTCTTCATAGATGACATTCTGATCTATAGTAAGGATGCTCAGCAGTATGAGCAGCATCTTCGCCAAGCTTTGACCTTGCTAAGAGAACATAAGCTGTATGCTAAGTTTAGCAAGTGTGAGTTCTGGCTACCGGAGGTATCTTTTCTTGGACATGTGATATCTGCCTCGGGAATTCGTGTTGACCCTACAAAGGTAGAATCTGTTCTACAATGGGAACAACCGAAGACACCGACGGAGATTTGAAGTTTCTTGGGGTTAGCTGGCTATTATCGAAGATTCATTAAGAACTTTAGTTCTATAGCTTTACCTTTGACCAAGTTGACCCAGAAAGATGTTCCCTTTTTTTGGAGTAATAAGTGTCAACAGTCTTTCCAATTGTTGAAAGAGAGGTTGACAAGTGCACCTGTTCTTGTGCTACCTGAACAAGGAAAAGGATATGTAGTCTTTTGTGATGCTTCCAAGAATGGACTTGGATGTGTGTTGATGCAAGATAAACAAGTGATTTCTTTTGCTTCCCAACAGCTTAAGAAACACAAGGAGAATTATCCGACACACGATCTGGAGTTAGCTGCCGTGGTTCATGCCTTGAAGATCTGGAGACATTATCTCTATGGAGAGACATTCCAGATTTTCACAGACCACAAGAACCTTAAGTATATCTTCTCTCAGCATGAGCTTAACATGAGGCAACGTCGTTGGATGGAGTTAATCAATGACTACGATTGTACAATTGATTACCATCCGGGCAAGGCCAATGTTGTTGCAGATGCCTTGAGTAGGAAATCAGCAACATCAACCATGGATAGAGCACAACTAAACTCTTTAGTATGCTCTAAGAGAGATATGCTTATCTCTTTAAGGCAAGACAATGTACAGTTGAAGGTTTCGTTGTTAGCCAGATTGTTGGCTGAGATGCATATTAAACCTACCCTAAGGGAGCAGATTAAGGAAGCACAACAAGGTGATGATGCAGTTCAGCAGATCAGATCTGAGTATGGAAATGAGAAGAGAGATGGTTTCCATGACTCAGATGATCATGTAGCTTGTTATAATGGAAGGATGATAGTGCCGGATGTGGATAACTTGAGGAAGTTAGTCCTGGAAGAAGCTCATTCTTCCATGTATGCTATGCATCCAGGGAGCACCAAGATGTATCGGAATATGAAAGATTTGTATTGGTGGCCTGGGATGAAGAAGGATGTTGCAGAGTTTGTTCTGAGGTGTCCTGTGTGTCAGCAAGTTAAAGCTGAACACCAGAAGCCTGCAGGGACAATGCAACCTTTACCCATACCACAGTGGAAGTGGGACTATGTGACCATGGACTTTGTTGTTGGCCTACCCAGGACAAGCAAAGGACATGATTCCATTTGGGTAGTTGTTGATAGGTTGACTAAGACAACACATTTCTTACCTGTCAAAACAACCTATTCTGCTGAAAGGTTATCACAGTTGTATGTGCAAGAGATAGTGCGTTTGCACGGAGTTCCTGTCACTATAGTTTCTGACAGAGGTCCCCAGTTTACCAGTCATTTTTGGGAACAGTTGCACAGAGCCTTAGGCACCAAGCTAAGGTTTAGTACGACCTTTCATCCGCAGACTGATGGACAGTCGGAAAGGACCATACAGACCTTAGAAGACCTGTTGAGAGCATGTGCTCTCCAGTTTACCGGAAGTTGGAATCTACACCTAAGCTTGATAGAGTTTTCCTATAACAATAGCTATCAGCATAGTATTGATATGGCACCTTATGAGGCCTTGTATGGTAGACGTTGTAGATCACCTTTGTGTTGGTTTGAGACTGGTGAACATCAGTTGTTAGGTCCTGATCTTGTGCAGCAGACTACAGAGAAGATTAAAGTAATACAACAACAGATTAAGACTGTACAGGATAGGCAGAAATCTTATGCTAACAAGCGTCGTAGACCCTTAGAGTTCCATGTTGGAGACAGAGTGTATCTCAAGGTCTCTCCTTGGAAAGGGGTCCTTCGTTTTGGAAGGAAAGGGAAGTTAGCGATTTATGGGACCTTATCCAATCATTGAACGAATTGGAAAGGTAGCATATAGACTAGAGCTGCCTCCAGAGTTACAGAGGTTACACCCTGTGTTTCACATTTCTATGCTGAAGAAATGTTACCCCGACACCGAGTCAGTTCTACAACCTATGGAGGTAAAATTGAATGATGATATATCCTATGAGGAGGGACCAGTGTCAATCCTTGATAACAGAATGAAAAAGTTAAAGAAGAAAGATATAAGTCTTGTGAAAGTCCTCTGGAACCACCGTGGTGTTGAAGAAGCCACTTGGGAACTAGAGGATGAGATGAGAAGGAAGTATCCTGCCCTTTTCTCTTAATATGTCTTATCGATTTCGGGGACGAAATCCTTGTAAGGGGTGGATAATTTGTAACATCCCTAACCTGGGTTATAAGCTAACCCTAGGTGTTTTGCCTAAATATGTAATTAAATCCTTGTGATTAACTTTGGGCATGTAATTAAGTTTCTCAGAAACATATATTTCAGTTTTTGCTCCTTTTTATATAAAGTTGTAGCATTGTTTTGTAATACAGGGACCTATGTGCAAATTACCCAGTTAGAAGGATTAACTTGCAAATTGCACATGTTAAGATGATTCTCTGATGTTGAGACATCATGAGAATGATTATGTTGAAGTTAGAGGGACTTCCCAAGCTTGGGCACCAAGGTGCAGCTGTGGAAGCAATCCCGGTGCTTGAAACCCTAATTTGGGGTAAAAGGCAATTTACCCAAATTAAGGGATGCAACTTGTAAAATATATAATCTAATGTATCTATTAAGACTCTTGTCATAATTTAGAGAAGAAATGATGAAGAGGTCACCTCAATTGAATAATCAAGTTATGAATTACACCTTTGTGATTGAATAATCAGGGTGTATGTGCAATAGCCCTTTTATGGGTATGTTTAAGTAATAAGCTGATCTTCTTTGCTCTCATTTCTTGACCTTAAGAGGAAGTTGTCCTTAAAAGAAAGAAGAGAGGACGAGCTATGAAGGGTGGAGGGACTTAGTTGAAATTATGGAGAATTTATGAACTTATAATTAGAACCCCACCCCAAGTATATATACACTCCACCTCTCTAAGCAAGGGAACTTTCCCTTCGTTTCCTTACTGTTCTATTCACCCAAAAACGACCAAGGACTTCCTTGGAGATAAGGAGGACGACCAAGGGTGCAAGGTAGGTTTGGATTCCTCTTCTTGCCTAAATTCATGGTTAAAACTCGAATTCAAGGTCAATTTCATGGCTAGCTCTCATGGCTCTATCTTTCTAGCCATCTTTTCTTGACTTTCCCTGGAGGTTTTCACCTTGGCCAACCTGTGAGAGCTCAAGGACGCCATTAAAGCTTGGAGCTCGAAAGCTTGGAGATCAAGAAGCAAGCTTTAGGCGGGTTTTATAACTCTAAACCCATGCTTTGTCATATACATCTTGATTATGCATGCAGATGATAGTTCTTCTTCTTCCCTACTTTCCTTTGCTATTTTGCAAGCAAATCCGTGGGAAATTCTTGCTGTTCTTGAGCTACAAGATGAAGACGTTAATTCCAAGAAAAATCCACCGCTTTTCACTTTATTAAACGGTCTCCCCAACTTGCTCTCTCGGTCTCAAGACAGTGAGGTGAGCAAACGGTCTCAAGACCGAGAGAGGGCAAACGGTCTTCAAGACCGTATAGCAGCGTTGACCGAGCATGGACCGTATAAGAAACCTGTATATATTTATGTAGACTAATCACCCTAAAAAATTGAGAGGTTAACTCCAAAGGAATCGGGAGATATGGCCTTTTTAATCAATAATTTTAATTGAATTTATTCCTGATTTTCAAACGGTCTGAAATAGCCTTTTTGGGAAAACGGTCTCAAGACCGTGTAAGGTCGTTGACCAGGCATTTACCGTATGAGATTACTGTTCAAAATAATGTTAATTAACAACTCACCAAATTTGATGGACGAATTCCAAACGAGCTAAGAGTTGAAGGGTGATTACTAGGGCAAACCTTATTTGAAATCAGTACTGAAATCTCAATAAAATAATGAGTGTTTTTGGGTTGATTGACCTAAACGGTCTTAAGACCGTTTGGGGATCAACCAAACGGTCTCAAGACTGTGTGGGCAATCACCCAAGACCATATGGAGGTCTGAGGTCAAGAATAGTTGACCAATTGAAGGTACAATAATACCAAATTACATTGCAATTAAATATTGATATGATAATCAATTCAATGGATCCAACCTTGAAGAAATTTCACTAGAGGCAAACGGTCTCAAGACCGTTTGGAACTCATCCAAACGGTCTCAAGACCATTTGAGACCTCACGGTTTCAAGACCGTGAGAGGCCTCACGGTCTCAAGACCGTGAGAGGCCTCGCGGTCTCAAGACCGAGAGACATCAAACGGTCTCAAGACCGAGAGACATCAAACGGTCTCAAAACATGTAGGGCCTCTCGGTCTTGAAGTCAACATGGTTAAACGGTCTACAACCCCTCTCGGTTTGGGCTCAAGACCTTGAAGGTCACACGGTCTTGAAGTCAACCAAAGCAAACGGTCAACCCATCCAAACGGTCTCAAATCGTTTGGATGTTGAAGGTTGAGATCGTTTGAGGTGTTCAAAGATTGACTTCACTTAACCAATTGGAGATGTAAATGGTTCAAAGATGCTCTAACCTAAAACCCTAATGATAACCTAGGACATTAAGGGATTAAGTGATTAATGATTTGAACCATGATGGTGACCAATGGGGTGAATTACCAAAATACCCTTGAAGGGTCAATTGAGTAATACCTTGATCAAATCAAACCCTAATCAGATGTTAGTGATGTTTTTGGCTATGTTAGCCCATGATGACTTATTTCAACTTGATCTAGAGTGATTTTATCACCATCTACTAGTATGAGGAGAGAGAAAGTACTTCTAGAGAGAGAAAGTACTTCTAGAGAGAGAAAGTACCCTTTTTAGGTGGAAACTCAATTAAAGAACCTTCAATACACATGAATGTGCATAATTAGGGTATGATCCACCTGTGTGAGATCATGGAAACCCTAATTATGATGTATGATGAATCTTAAGCCAGTCTGAGAGCATCAATGATGATGTTCCACATACATGATGATGTTATGAGTTCAATTCACTTCAATGTGAATAGTAAACCCTAATTCAAGGGTAATGACATGCTTTATGAGTATTAAACTCTAATTGATAAGAATCAGAGAACTTAGCTCTTATGATAAGAGTGAGAAGTATATTCCTTGTTTTAAATTACCTTTATCAGTTGAGCTAACTATGCAGGTCCTGATATGAAGGTGATCATATCCAGGTATGGATGATGATACTGTATTCATTAAAAGCATGTTGAAGGCTTTATGAATAAGTAAAATATCTTGATGCCTTGTCAGTGAAATCCTATGAGTTAATGGGCTGTAAGAGCCATGAATACCACCAAGTCATGCTTCAGAGATGATTGGTGATGAGTATAATGAGAAATGATGATTGATGTGAGTTAGGCTTGTTACATTTAGTATTCTCCTTTCATAGCTGTTATGCTACTGTTATTGTTTGAAGAACAATGTGTGATGATTAAATGAATACTAAATGTACCTAACTAATCAAGTATAATGTAGAGCCATGATCATAGATCCATCATTGTCAGAGATCAAATGATGGTGAAACAGGATTTCCTAAGGGAGCTTCTGGAACACATACTATTGAGTATGTGGGGTATATGGATGTGTAGAACCTTACATCCTAGTGTAGGTGATTGATGTAGATGTGAAACCCGTCAACCCTTCACTACTAAACCTTACCGTATCAGTGGAAGGTAACCATGAAACCTCCTGATGATGAAGAAAACATAGATATCCGTATCAGTGGAGATAAACATGAAAACTCCTGATGACGAAGAGAGTACAGAACGCCACTGTAACTCTAAAATAGCGAAGGACCAGTTTACCCTGGTGAGCTATAATAAGTAGAGACACAAGATGTCCTACAAGTGATCCTCTTACTGACTGAGGAAGATGAAGGTCATTAGAATCCGGCTCTCTTAATGACCTATGTATGATACTGATGTGACTTCTCAGCGATCAGTTGGAGTATGAGTGGTATGCCTCATCTCCACAGGGCATAATGTTGTTTGTAAAACATAATCAACCACGTAGTATACCTGCTAGAGATAACTAAGAGTTAGTTGATTGATGATACACTGTGATAGTGCTTATATTTCTTCATGTCTCATAAATGTTGAACTCTTGTTATATAGTTACAACTGCTATTGAATACTTTGAAAGCTTTACTGCTTAAGATATTCTCTGATGTTATAATAAAGCTTCTGGCGGAGAGTTATAACTCTCGCTGGGATAATTATGTAAAATTGTCTCACCCCGTAGACTTCAACTTTTTAGGTGGACGTCGTAGACGGAGGAACCGGTCTACAGGTGACCAATCTCAGCAGCAGCAGCAGCACCAGGAGCAGCAGTAATCTCAGGTGGAGATTTAGCCTGCCATGTGGTGTAGTTAGAGTCGGTCCTATGTGTCCTCTGTACTCTCAGGTCTTGGAGTCTTTTGTGTGAGTTCTTGAGATTTTGTATCTTGATGTATATAATTACTCGAGAAGTAATTATCATGAGATGTAAACAGTTTATCTCTTATTATGAAAGAAGTTTTTATGGATTCAAGCTCTTGTCCCGAAAAGTTTTAATTTCCCGTGATTTTTGTCTTCCGCTGTTTATCGAATCGCTTACGCTAAGTTTAAATCGAGATTATATTGTGGTTTGGAGATCAGAGCCCACAAAATATGTGTATCAACATACACCCCCATTTATGACAAAATAGACACAACCCATTGTAGCTCACAACAAGCATGTGCCATGGCTCGATATTCGACTTATGTGTTGGATCGTGTTACACATTCTATTTCTTGCTCCTCCAAGTCACAAAATGTGACTCAAGAAACACACAATAGCTAGATGTAGAATGTATATCTCTAACATCACCTGCCCAATCAACATCAGTAAACCTAGTGAGTTTCAAGGGTGTATGTACAAGATTATGTCATGTCAAGTAGGTAAGGCCCTTCCCCAATGATCCTTTAATATAATGAAGAATCCGGGTAAGTGCCATCCAATGTGTCATCTTAGGCGCACTCATGACCTGGCTAACAACTCCTACAACATGAAAAATATCAAGACAAGTAACTGTCAAGTAAATCAGTTTCCCTACAATCCTTCTATACTTTCCTAGATTAGAAAAATGAATGTCATTAGAAATAGAAGTCTTGGTATGATAATACAAAGGCATAGAGGTGAGTTTGAACTGTCCATGCCTGTCTCTACAAGGAGGTCAATTACATACTTCTGTTGTGAGAGGTTTGTGCCATTCTTGAAGCGTAGAACTTCTATACCATGGAAATAGTAAAGATTACACATATCTTTTGTTTGAAATTGTATTTGCAGCCATTTCTTGAGTTTTAGAATGCCAGTAGCATTATCATTAGTGATGAGAATATCATCTACATATACTACTAAAATAATAGTGACACTTGAAGACTTATACACAAATAGTGAGTGATCAATAGAATGTCAGGTTAACCCAAAATTTATGTGCAACATTGAATTTATCAAACCATGCCCAAGGTGGATTGTTTAGACCATACAAGGATTTCTTTAACTTCAACACTTTCGGACACTCCCCCTAAGCTACATACCTAGGAGGTTGCTCCATATAGACTTCCTCAAGTAGACTACCATGAAGAAAAGCATTCTTGACGTCTAGTTGAAGAAGAGACCAATGAAAATGAGTATCAATAAAAATCAAAATCCTCACAGAATTGAGTCGAGCCACGGGAGAGAAGGTCTCAAAGAAATCAACACATGTGTCTCAATGTACCCCTTTGCCAATAGAGGAGCCTTCACAATCAATAGACCCATATGGTTTCTATTTCACAGTATAAACCCAATGGTAGCCTACAATAGATTTGCTCGGAGGAATAACCACCAAGTCCCAGGTAGAGTTCTCATGAATTTCTTTCATCTCACTATCCATAGCTTGGATACCACCCTCATGTCTGGCTGCTCATGTATAAGAACAAGGAACAACCATAGAATCAAGGTGAAGAAAAAACATGCAAGCTGAATGTGATAGATGAGACAAGCAACAAACGTTTGCCAAAGGATGACGAATAGTGTAGGATAGAACATCTACCTGAGCTACAACTAAAAGGTGTAAATCTAAAACAGAAGCATCAAGAGAACTCTTAGTAGAAACAAGTACCTCAGGAGTGTCATACGATGAGGAGGCATTCTGCTGGACTGGCGATGCTACATACTCTTGGCAACGCCCTGCTCTCCTGTTGGAAACTAGTGGAAAAGGTTGAGGCAGTGGTGGTAGTGGTAGTGATGATGGTGGGGTGGTCTCTATAACACTCTCATCACACGACACAAGGAGTGGTGGTTGTCTCTCATGCTCAAAGATGTAGTCACTCTCAAGATTGTTCTCGCCCTCACTCTGAACAAAGTCACTAAAGAATGGAGTAGACTCATGAAATGTGATGCCAACCAACAAAAAAAGGTGACAAAGACAAGGACAATAACACATGTATCTCTTATGTGTGGGAGAATATCCCAATAAGACTGTGTGAACTACGTGAGGGGACAACTTGACAATTCGTGGATGAAACACATGAACGAACGCAGTGCAACCAAACAAACGAAGAGGAATAGGGAAAGGTTTCTCGTCTGGTCGTAATACAGAGAAGGGGGTAGCCTCTTGTAGGATAGAAGATGGCTGATGGTTAATAAAAAACATGCAGTCAGAAGAACATTAGACCAATATTTCTTGGGCACATACATCTGAAAACGTTTTGTACATTCTACATCAAGTGGACATTTTTGGTTCACCAACCCCATTTCATTGGAGTGTAAGAGGAAAAGTCATCTAGTGAATCACGCCAACAAAATTACAAAACATTTAAGAAACCTTTTGAACATATTTGAGAGCATTATCAGTATAAAGAATCTTAATATAAGCATCAAATTGAATTTTTGCTAACCGATTAAAAGTTTGAATAATAGAGAAGACTTCATCGCGAGACTTAAGTAAGTAAACCCAAGTCATGTGGGAGAAATCATCAATGAAAGACAAAAAATATTGAAAGTTGTTATAACTTGGATCTTTAACAGGACCCCAGGCATCACTACGAATAAGATCAAAAGGACACTTAGAGTGCTTCATAGTGCGACTCAGAAAAGAAATGCAGTGATGTTTTCCTAATTGACATGACTGATATTCTAATGACTTTATGGAGGCTAAGCTTGGAACAAGTTTTTGAAGGGTCTGTAGGGATGGATGTCCATAGCGGCAATGTCATTGCAAGGGAGAGTACCTGAACACGGTGGAGGCAATGGATGCAATCTGGCAAGTTGGGCGACCACTTTCAAAGAAGTAGATATCACCTTTCCTAACCGCCCCCACAAATCGTCTTCCAGCTCCTAGGATCATGTAACAAATAGAAAGAGTCTCCAAAGATTATCAAGCATTTCAAAGAATCAACCAACTTAGAAACAAATATTAAGTTAAATGGAAAGTCTGGTACCTAATGTACAGTCTGTAAAGTTAAATTGGATGATTCTTGTACGGTGCCACACACCTCGACTTGTCTGATTAGTCAGTGTTAAAGATGAATTCAAGATATATGAGTCACTAGAAAGAAGCATAGACGTATACCTGTCATATGTTGGGAGGCCCCAAAATCCACTACCACGTAGGGGATGGGTGAGAGGCAACAAGTGAAGTCCCCGAGTTACCTACATGTGAAACTAGATTGGCCAAAATGCCAAGGGAAGCTTGTTGAGTGGCCAGAAAGAGACAGTCATACTCCTTGGAGATCATCATATCTGAGTGCATATGTTTATCAGCTCTAGAGGCCAATGTTTTGGAGGAATCGACAATATAATGTGAAGCACCCACTGGGGCCAGACCATGCTTAGAATAGTATTTTTCTTCTACATGTCCATGTTTCCCTCAAAAAGTACATTTTGGACAATTTCCAATACATCATCCTCGACTAGCACCCCTCCTTCTCCTTTGGCCGCAGCAACACCAAGAGAAGCTTGATTCTATGTATGGTATTCTCCAGGAGTAGTTGAAAAAGACACAAATGATGGTTTTTGAATCTGTACAAAGGCTTCTTCAAGACCCGATAGTTTGTCTGTGGCCAAAATAACACTCTTGGATGATGCATATATAGGATTTAAGCCTGATAGAAGCCTTGTTGTTACTAGATTGTTTTAGTCTTTCATCTGGTCACCAGTCTTTAATGGTTGATAGAAATCGAGTTCTTGAGAAATAGACTAGATAGTGCCAAAATAATCCTCAAGGGAGTGACAATTTTGTTTTTCTAAAGATGATGATAGATAGTATAAATATGAAAATCATTCTTCTCGTGGAAAAATATTTCTTTGCAGCTTCCCAAATTTGTTTAGCTGTAGTGTAGAACATAAATCTCGAAGCAATCTTTGGCTCCATGCTATTGCATAACCATGATTTCACCAGCCCATTATGTTTCTGCCAGTTGAGATAGTCTTTGGTACCTTCATCAGGAGATCTTCTCAATATTGTCCACCTTCTCGTGAGATTAAAGAACAATGTAGATAGCGTTCATCCAAAGAAGATAACTTTTTGAGTTAAGATTCACAGAAGTGATATGAGATTGGTCATTGTAGATGATCGTAGCTGAAGCAGTAGGTTTGACATCTCTGACATTGATAAATTGAAACAATAGTAGCAGATAGAGTGAAGAACACGCTGTGTTAGTGACGGAAGACATACACTTTGGCAAGAATTGACCCGTCAAAGGGCAAAAATGGACTCCGGGAAGACGCATTAGAGATAAAATGGCCTCAGAAAGATGCACTGGGGAGGGGTGATGGGAATTAGCATCATCGCTAGTCAATTGATGATGCAAATCTGATACTTCAGCAACCCCAAAAGATGTGAGCACTCATCCATGTACGAGAACTATGTGGAGAGGAAAGAGGATGAGAAAAAAGGTACTCCTCCATCTCTCTTTGGGATAGAATGAAGGGTTCTCCTCCTCTCGTTCAAGTAGCCATTGTTCCATGACATGTCAGAGGAAGAGGATTGACTGTCCAGTGAAGTCTACCCCCGAAGGTTGTCCTGCTGTGGCGGCGACGGAGGATACAACCGGAGAAGAAAGAGGGAAGAAGAAGAAGAAGAAGAGGCAAAGGGGAGGAAGGGGCGGCAACTAGGGTTGCATCAGCTCGATATGCTCTGAAACCATGTGAGTGTATTTGGGTCAAAGTGATACCCAGTTAGAGAGGGTTCCCTTTAATTATATAGAGAAGAATATTTCATAATAGGCCCAACAGGAAAAAGGAAATAGTAAAAAGATACATAAATGAGGAAATTAATTTCTAACGGTAACATCCCCTTGCTTTCACAACAAAACAAATATAAGACATTGCTTTCTTGCACTGAACAACACGCCTAACAGATAAATACTTGTAGCATAGGGCGTGAGAGTGAAGCTTTCTAGGGCACTAGAAGGAGGGGGTTATAGAAACAACTAAAAATCATCTTTCGTGGTTGTGATGGGACTGTAGACCCCTTCACATCATGAAAAAAAGTAACATTGTTTTTATTTTTGTTCCTCTCTAGTGGTAGAGAAAGATAGAAAAAATAGAAATATATTTTATAGAATTAACTAATGTGTGGACACTATCTAACATTCCTTATGTTTCTAGAAGTAGAACTTGTTGGGTCATACAGTGTACTCATATTGATCATTATGATTGATGTGGATCTTCAAATAGAAAAATCAATATATATTGCATTATGAATGATGACATTCTAGACAAGGGTTGTGATTCACTTTTCTTTCTCTTGTATTATCTATAATGATTATTTGTTGGGAAAAGGAAAGAATTATGTTTTGAAAATATATTTTTTCTTGTGTGTAAGGGAAATATATGAGATATTCTTACATTGTACTAGGTGTTATAGGTATATGGACACATATATGGATATCACCATAGCTAAAAATGTCCACATTGTCCCTCTATTTGCAAACATGAAGTATAGATAAGAAATTAATGTGAGAATTATGTACACCAATTAATTACTTTGACCAAATATTAGTACAAAATTTTGATTTTGAAATTAGAAAATAGAGTGCTTCCAAAAAAAAAATTTACATAGATAATTACATTAAAATAAAATCTATAAAAGGCGTTCACATGAATCAACATGGTTTGTATATATATTAAAATGTACTTTAAATAAATATAATATTTTAGAAATGGTATTGGTTATCTTATTTTGAAGAAAATTTTACATATACTTTTTATAGATGTTAACTTTGTTTGATATAAACACAACAATAATATATATAACATTATCGACTATTTTCTACCAAATAGTCAATAAATTCATACAAGATTTCTCTTGTATAAAAGCATTTCCACATAACTTATAGCGATATTAATTATTTGTTTATCTTCAATTTCTACTAGAATACAAATGTGCTCATTTGAAATTAAATTAACTTAAAACTGGATTAAAAATTGTCAATTTTTTCAATTGATAAGCCTGGTAAGCTTGTTAGTCGCAAGTTGCGGGTTTGATACCCAATTAGAGCACCCGAAGATAGAAACAACTAACAATGGTCTCTCACGGTTGTGATAGGGATAGACCTTTCCTCCTCACAGTCTCAAATTATAAAAAAATCTTGATTAAACTAAAAAATAATCATTTGCTAATTTTAAGTTTAGTTCTATTTTTTTACCATTACATATATGTTTATTAGTCCAATAAAGTAGTAATACGCTCACCTTTTGGAGTTTCTTAAAATATGTGAAGTAGGTGACAATCTACAATCTAAAAATTCCAAATGTTGGAGGAGACATTTTTTGTAGTGGATTCACAATAAAAACATTAGGTATAACTTCAAAGATTAATGGTTAGAGAAATTAATTAAAATAAAAAGATAATTAATTTATCTTTTAATTCACAAAATTAATCTATTTATCAATATAAAACCATTATTTATACTTTTTTATGAAATTATAAAACTGTACAAGTAACAAGATGCACATGCATGCATTTGAGAATTGATTAAGAAATTATCTCATATATATATTTGTGTCTAAATTTCCTTACATTTCAACAAAAATGAAGAATGATATTGATATAGTATTGTATAGGCCCATTGTTTTGATGAATGATCATATTCGAAACACGCTATATGTTTTTACTTATATACAATATCAGTCTAAGGGGAATGATTTACTACAATCTTTCTTTATTACTTTTACAACAATAGTTCATGAGAAGTATATTATAGGATTCAGTAAGATATTTCTTATGTTTTTACTTTTCTAACAAGATGAAACATCAGAAAGGAACATGATAGGTCCTATTTCTATGATTAGAAAATTAATTTTGTGATAGTAAATAAAATTAGTTTACATAATCAAGTACTCGCTAACCTATTCATATGTTCTTTATGATTAGAAAATTAATTTTGTGATAGTAAATAAAATTAGTTTACATAATCAAGTACTCGCTAACCTATTCATATGTTCTTTTAGAGCCTTATTCCAACGCCATTTTTAACAAAATTAACACATTTTAAGAGAAATATCATTATTATTTAATTATAATAATTACTTTCATTATGTGACTATTGTGGAAGTAGAATGCAGCTCAAGACTATCCAATTTTCTTATAATGTACGATATATCCCAAAGGTATACATATCTCATTTGGGAGCACATCTTTAGCACAACCAGTTCTTCAAATTACTCTGATCTAATGTTAAACTAAAAGAGTATTATTATGTTTGCAATTTTCCCCGATTACTATTATTTCCTATATTACCCATATATATATATATATATGAGAGAGAGAGTCATGCTAGAATACATCGAGTGTATTCGGAGCAGAATACACTCAAGCAATTTTTCATAATGTAATATTTTTTCAAAAATCTAATCAATTGATCTTCTTAAACATCTTGTGAACAACTCATACACAAAATATGAGCACATTTGGACATTTATAGGTCATGTTATAAAAACCACAAAAATTATGCATTTCAAATTAGTTCCGCGCGTCGATTTTGTTGCCCTTGGATGAGTGACATACACTCATCCAAATGGGCTCAAAATTTGTATGTAGCCTAGTTATAGTATGATGATGAAAAAAATCAATGGTTTATATTTTGTAAAAAATAGTCTTGATATACAAACCCACTTGAGTATATTCATGCGATCTGTACACTCGAGTGTGTTCTAGCCTGACTCTCTCTATCTCTCTCTCTCTCTCTCTCTCTCTCTCTATATATATATATATATGTATCCATGCTTTATAATATTTTTGCATGTTTTCTTGAACATTAAATTGTGGCTTAACATTTGAATGAATAATATTCCAGACCATGAACATATAATATGATGGGTCTATATGAAAAATTACAATTTAAGATGAAATTACTAGCTAACAAATATGAAGGGTAACTATGAATGCAATAATGAACATAGTGGTTTTTGAACGTGATGCTTCATGTAAGAAAAAGGATACTAGGTTTCGTAGTAAGAAACCTAAATAAAAATGTTCCAATAATTGATGTTTATTATTATTCCCAATCATTACAACATTCTTTAAAAAAGGAGGGGGACAATTTAGTTTTCTCGTTGCTCTCTAGAATTTTATAGTGATATCATTTCCATTTATGGGATTATATATGAGTATATATAGCATTTTTACCCTTAATTGTAGGCTTGCTTGCCTCATATAAGGAGTCATTTCCTTTCTTGAACTCATGTAAAAAGTTCAACGTTTCATTTAGATCATGCCACCATTGACACCTGAAGTGATTATAACTATTTGTTACAATGAGGATGGATGATATGTGCTTGCGCTATCATAGTTAACTATGATGTTTAATGCATTCATAATTGTAGACTACGATATAATATAGGATATCAATATTATTTGCAATTGAAAATATATACCTATGTTTTTTACTATGTTAATGGTTACTAAGGACCAATCCTACTGTATGGACCGTATGGTTATGCATCTACTTATAAGTGTCATACAACTATAGTGACATGCATTGAATCCCACATGAGGACTTCAGTTTATTTGAGGAAGAAAAGAGTCATATACCCCCATATAACTTGTGAGAAAAATGTCTAAACATATCAAGATATGACGAATGAAATTTAGTGAATGGATCTCGTTCAATTATTACCATCAAAGTCCATGCTAATTCGATTCATAAACTTTTTGTCTAGTAAATCCAATATATGAAATTATTTTTTAAAGTCTTTATATTATAAGTAACACATATTTTCTACTGTTCTCATTAGGGTCTTTAGCGTGAGAAAATACATCGATAAGATACTTACATTATTGTTAACATATCTACTATTCTATCATACTAAAAGCGACTACTCGTTTCCGTCCTTGTTCAATATTTTATTAGCAGAAGGACTCTTCAATTCAAATATCAAACCACACATTTCTATTCATGTTCTCTATTTTATTAGGAGACGGGCAATCGATGAGTATCTAAATGCCGCTGCCTTTCTTTTTGTAACTTCATAAATCCTTATTTTATGAAAGTATGGACTCTTAGGTCTAATATCTGTCAATTTTCTATATCTACCAGAAAACCCCACCTCCTAAAAAAAATAAGGAGAAAGAAACGTACACTATGCAATATAACGAAATTCTATTAAATCCTACCAAGTCATTATAGGACCAGTCCTATAGTAAGTTTTTCCCGGACCCTATAAGTACTAATGATCTCTCTCCTCCGTCACTATGATTTCTAAGATGGATACATGATCATTAAATGTCAGATTTTTTCTCGTCACTGTGATTTCTAAGATGAATACGGAAACGGTAAATATCAGAATTTTATAAATCTATGATATTTTCTTAGACTCACCACGTTGTTAACTTTCTATCAATACTTGCATGGTGGATCATGCAATGATGAATTGCTTTTGCAAATCAAAAGTTAATTTGTCATCATGCAAAAGTTGAGTCTAGGACGAAGGCAGAAGTCTATGCACCACATTCAGTTGTCTTCTTTTCATGTCGCCTTGGGCCATTACTTTCAAGACAGAAAGTAGAATCAGGTCTTCATCAACTGTTTTATGCTATATATACACAACACTAGTACGGCCAATTTACTCAATATGTTGGTTCTCGGCAGTATTCTCTAGGCAGACGTTCAGAATGGCATGTATTTCTTGGTAGCCAGATTGCAACCACAGATTCTTATTTGTATTTTGGTTTGATGGCCCCAACATTCACTTGTACACTATTTTGTTTGCCATTGCAGAATCGATCACAAAAAGTTCAAATCTGCTACGTAAGCTAGCATGGGGTAGTCCAGAGCCCATAGTTTATGGGGTGTGATTACTTAGTTACCTTTTGGAGAGCTTTTTTTCAAATACAAGGATGGTGGCCAGCCTATTCTTCTTCCAGGTAAGGCGTTAGTCACCAAGAATATTGTTGTTATTAAGAGTTGTAAGTTATTTACTTCTGAAAGATCTTATTCTTTAAAAAAGGATGAATGTTTCATTCATCTCGTTCTATTGGCAAGTATTCAAATGAGGTTAGAACCTAATGTCTAGCTAGACAATCAATCATTAACCCTCATTAACATCATCTTTATGGTATTTTCCTCCAATCACTTGCAAGGGCATTGTTCTATTCATTAATAATTTCATCATGACAATTTTTATCCTTCCATGTTTGGTTTCGTCTTTCAATGGCAGCCATGGAAAATGTGTTACATGCCACATCAGTTATTGGTATAATCGATTCGATTAGTTGACGTTCAGGTACAAGTGACTGCCCCTATACTCTTGGATGAAATTTACCTTTGTCTGCCTTTTATTGGCATAACATTCTATTTTGTCTTTCTAAGCATCCTAATTTTACTCTTGACAAGCCATAGACTGACGACATAATTACATAATAATTTTAAAGGGTATATATTTCAAATGAAAATCTTCTCAAGCTATAACTGTTTTGTCATGATAAATATTTGGCTCAAATTTCCGTTTATGTTCTGATGCATGTTAGACAATAATAATTGTTAATAAACATGATGACTTAAGATTTTATTATTATGGTAACAAAGATCATAATTTTAATTATGCTTATCATCCATTTTGATTCCTTGGATATTGACATACATTCTTAAAGTTTTCTATTTACTAACTTACCTTGTTAATTCAAAATTTCATTTAATGATTCTTATATAAAACAACTATTTAGTTTCCAATAAGGAACTTGTGTAAACCTAAAATTGTGTAGTTCTTCCTGTCTAAAAGGTGGTGAAATAACATGATGAAAGAAGTTATTTATTCAAATAATAATTTACTTAGTTTAGTAAAATAATATAATTTTAAGTTGATATGTAACAAAAACTTTTATAAACACATGAATGGAATTCCATCTTTACTTCTTGGAAATTTTAAACAATTATAGCCCCATCTTCAACATAATGAAAAATTATGTGTTGTATTTTCTTTTCTCCTTCTTGGAATAATTTCAACTATTTCCATACGATTTTAGATGATAACCTTGAACTGGGGTGTATCATTATATAAAGTTCATTCTAATAGATAAAGTTTCTTTTTATCTAATTGAGTTTTTATGGTAATGAAACTTTTCTAATTTATATGTTCTTATCACTATAGAGCAACTAAAATTTTGTCACTTTCCAATAGGGCTCGATTGCAATCGATGGGAACCCAACTCTTATTGTGGAAACATAATAAAAGTAAGGAAAAAGGGTTTGTTTTAGTTATGAATGTAAGTAACAACACTATATATCAAGAGAAAAAGATAATCTACACTACAAAATATTTTTTTACAATCAGGTGTTTATCATGAAAGGTCCCTTTGGAATGTACGGTATATATTAGTATCAACACATTATCATTCATGATTAGAATGAGTCACAAAATAATATAAAAATATTTGTATTGAGGCTAATGGTATGGGTAGTAGTTTCAGGTTGTTGTTTTCCATAACTTGGTTTTACATTATGTTGTATCGTTGATGCGACATGAGCATGGAATTTTTAATAATGCTAGAAGCCACAATTGCCACCCATAATAGTTCAGAGACTGACAAGATTACAAATATTATAGGTTGAATCCATTGGGAGGAAAAGCTATCTTAGACCGCTCTTGATTAATCCAATGATATATCAGGATAGAAGATTGACTTGATGATTTTGATATTTACATTAAATTACAACAATTCATAAACCAATAACTAAAGTGAAAAAAGGATGAGAGATGAGAGCAAGAAATAAAGACAATTATATTTTAGTAATCAAGCATATTTACTATAACATCTTATGGATCCCATGAGGGGGCATTATCACCCTTCTACGCATAAAGTTCATACCAACATATAATATAAAGTTATATAATTTTGTTTTTGATATAGTTGTATGTCGATGTGGAGTTTGTTCAGAGATTATATGATGCTCATGTTTAAATTGTGTCTTTCATTGAGTAATATGATACACTATACAATAATTTTGGATTTCTCTAACAACCTCTTGGGGTTGGAAGGAAATATCCATGGTTATTACAAGTGGTATGCAGATATATAATTTGCTTTTTAAGTTCTTTAATCCATTCAATTCTAGCATATTTCTCCATGGCTCGTGTTTGACATTCATATTATTAGCAAATTTAATCAGTCAACACATAATCACAGGAAAAAATAAATCACCAAGAATATATTTTTGAACCTACTTTATTGAACAACCATAACAAAAATTAATAAATATGAGCTAATGACCAATACTTGATTCCACATCTATAATATGAAATATTGAAATATATCATCCATGATTGCCAACTCTCTTAGTTAAGCTATTAACAATGTATCTTTTCTTCTATCTCCATCATGCAAATTTAATCGTTCCTAGCCATAATCCTTTTTGAAATTAATCCAAACCATATGAAGTTTTCATTTTATATTTGTATACTTGTACATAAACCTCTTTTTCATTTTGGGTATGTTGTGGATCTTGCGAGCATGAAACTAAACCAGTTGTTAGAAAATGTGGCACTTCTTTGTTTCCTATATAGTTAACTACCCAGTACCCAATATTGTGCATGGGAGTCCATTAGTCTATCACATCCTCAAGGACGTATTAATATATTGGGATCATATTGGAGACCAACGACATTTTGCTTGAATTTCTATATAGATAAGCCAAAGGTGTATAGACTAAGATTCTTGCAAGAATATATTCAAAATTCACCAATGTGAACCAAATATTTAACATGAAGAGAGGTTTTTGGAAGCCTAAAACCCCAAATACATAAATAGTCATGTGGGTTTTAAGCCTCAATTGTTTCTCAAAATAGCAAGTGATTGAGAGTTCATCATCACGATGATCATGGGGATGTTGTAGTATACCTTCTTATATATGAATGCAAACTATGGCAAGTTCACCATTGGATTTCATATATAGGGTGGTAAAATAAGTTCAAACTTAAGGTGTGTCTTGAGATGGGTGGTAACAAACATCCCAATTAAGCATTCTATAGTAAACAATATCAGTTGTCAATTATAAACACGTGCAAAGCACGTGCATTAACTAGTATCTAATACTATTTAGAGAATAAATTCTTATCCAAAAAAACCAAAATAACAAAATTGTTTCTTCAAATTCTCTTCAAAGTTTTTCTTCCTCATGATGTAGCCCTCAACTGCTTGAGAAGAGGTTCTTTTCTCTTGTATGTTTTGTTATATTAAAAATTTAATAGCAATCTCTTACCTTACATTGACATGTGAGGCCATAACAACAATTAATCAAACAATTTTGAGAGAATCAAATAAATAAAATAAAAAATCAATCAAATTATTACAAAGAGATACACATAATCAACCATGGTAAACAACATTTGTTACTACAAGGGCAATAGAATTGTTCATGCTATATAATCTCAATTGTTGCAGTGGCTTTGTGTTCCACTCGAGACATTAGATAGTGGAAAGTATTGAAAAAATCATAAGGAGGACAAGTGATGACACTATCTCATATTCTAATTTACTATGCAATATCAACTAAAAAATTTAGACACATGCAAAGCACGTGCACATACTAGTAACTATATTAAGTGCAACTCTCTACCTACATATATTTAAACTATCCTACTAATGATCATCTCTTTGTGAGGTGTGTTTTTTCTTTCATTATTTTAAGATCATTTTTTATACTTGTGAATGTATTTTCCTCAAATACAAGTAATCGAACACTTTATTAATAGCAAAGAATATGAGAAATTTCATTCTTATAAATAATGTCTATAAGTTACTACAAATACATCACATCATTTAGATATAGTAATGAAATACATGGTCTGATTATTATTCTCAAATCCATCACTACCACAAATATGGTTACATTAACTAAAGTAGTTTTCAACATTAACTTATTGATGTTGCCGAATCATGCATCTGGTGCATCTATACATTTTTCTACATAAATAGGTAGCTAACTGAAATTGTAAAATTAGACTGTATGTTTTATATTGCATAACGTCAGACTATAATTGGTTTAATAGGTTGCAGTTGTCAACAACGAAACGTAAAGGACCTACATTGTAAGTGATTAAAATATACATGTGGTGAGAAAATGTGTCGTGCCTATCTAGATTTAAATAGTAAAAAAAGATAATATGAACTCAATCACTAAAATTAGTTGTAGCCTCATAGATGTGAATACCATGTAGACATTTATATAATGTCTGACTAGTATTATTTTTTTGATTCCTGGGAGAATTTATTCATCCTGTATTCCCATTATAGGAAAACTATAGAAATTGAGATTACATTGGTGCAATGTAGCTTCATCTCCAATCAGGTTTGCCATGAACTCCAGACATTACTCCCATGTACATGTACTCCCTTCCCTGGTCATTGCCCATTTGGCAAGTTCTTGGGCGGCCTTATTGTAGTTTCTTTTATTGAATTGAGGATAGAAAGCATCAAAGGAAGTAACTATCCTATCTATGTGGTAATATAACAACTTGTAATCATTTTGTACGCAGCTTCACAGTCCGTTTCCAGGACTTTCATGTATTGTCCTGAACATTCTTGTATTCAGCGAGCATCATCCTTAGTTCAGCCTCAAGGATGTCATTGCCTATTGTTTTGATGTAACCTCTCCGTAACCATGTGCCTGTCATGTCTCTCACAACGAACCTTAGAGCAATTGCATTTCTTTTCTTCTTCACAGACGCATCAACATTCGTTTTCACCCAGTCCGCTTTTGGGTGCTTCCATTGTTTTACGTTCTGTGTTCTTGATGAAGGAACTTCATGCTTGTTGATTGGTGCTAAGCAAGCTAGGATGTATTTGCACCAGGTGTTTCCATATCAATCTCCATTTGCCTGTGGTTGGGGTTGTATTTGTACATTGTAGACGTTTGTATATGATTTTGGATGAGAACTGTCCCTGTTGATCTCTTAGGAATATAACGTCATCGTCCCTAGCTTCCTCACATGGTGGTGGCATCGTATTGATTCTCTCCAAACATACACATGAATAAATACATTATAATTCCTGATTATACAACAATGAATGACATGTTCTACTGGGTTTAGAAATACATAACTCGATGAGTAGTAAAATATAAGTTAATACCTGGTTCATACGGCACAGTTAACAACATTTTCTTTAGATAGAAGAACCAAATATTAGATTCTGAAATCAGATCTGTCAGGGGCGGAGCTAAGAATTTGATGTGGGGGGCGGGGGGCGATTCATATGAACAAAAAAATTGATATGCTATATAAAGAATATAAGAATTTACAAATATGGTTATAAGATTTCATTTGAGTTGTGCTTTTCAGTTCTTTAATGCATAAAATTCATTAATTATGTCATCACTTGTGAATGTTGCTGCTATTTTCGTCTCAATTTAAATAATCATGCAATGGGTAAAGAAGTCATCCTCCATTTTATTACGCAATCTTTTTTTCACAAGCTTCATAGAAGAAAATGCCCTTTCTGTAGTTGTAGTCGAGACCGGGAGAGTCAACACTAGTTGAACTAACTTGAAAATCTACTTGTAATTTTTGCCTTTTTGCTTCTAACTAATGCCCAACATAAATAAAACATGGTGCTAAGATTTTACATGTCCGGATCAGTAACAACTCCAATTTTATGATGTTTCAATTCAAACATCAAAGCATCTTTGTCTGCCTCACTAAAATCTTGATGGTAGTATTTATCAGCAAGATTGTATATATGAGTTGCATCAAAAGATTTATAACCATCTCTTGGATCCAATGATGATGTAAGACACAGATGTTCCACTACATTTTCATTGAGTCTATGATTTAGTTCTTGTAATTGAGAGTCCATTATGACAGTATGTATATCAACACAAAAGTGATGTTCTATTGTGACCTCATCAAATTGATGGCGAGGACAAGCGCGAATGAGGTAACATGAAGCCAAGTCTGGGATTTCTACTTTATGTTTGATGCAAAATGACTGTACAGAATTTATAAAATGTGTCCAACCATCCTCTCTCATGGCTTGAATAAGGGATTTTGTACTTGTGACTAAACTCATGGCATTTACTATGTCTTGTTCTTGACACTACAATGCTTGACAAAGAACATCACTTACTCCCAATATTTCTCTCATGAGTAGTAGAATAAATACAAACTCAAATGAAATTATTGTGTTATAAGCTGCATCTGCATCACCACGTTGAGAGTAAGTTGATCCAATTTTTATAACATTACATAAGACAACACATGTTGAATCAAACATATGTATTAGTCTAGAGACTGCGGAATAATGAGAACTCCATTGAGCATCACCAACACGTTGCAAGGCTCCTATTTAGTTAAGTGCTCTTGGTGATACTTCAAGGTTTAATGCTACAACTAAGGTGGTGGAGGTGTCTTCGGATCCTCTCTGAGAGGGTGATCTTCTGGAAACCTGTCAAAGAAGGTGGTAGTTCTCCTTGAGCTGAAAAGGAGGGTTTTTCTTGACCCAAAAAAGGCATCGGTGAATTTTTTGTATTTTGTAACAATATACAAAAGGAATAAAATACATGTTTTGCAAATCTTAGTTGGTGACTGGTGCGTCCCCGCTAGTGGTGCTTTTACACCCCATGAGGTCGGAGTGCACGGGATATGGGATCTTATGCTTTCGAAATTTATGGTATCCCTAACCGAGTCGATCACTAAGACTGAAACAGTTCGCCCGCAAGCGTATGAGGTACTATTGTAGTAAAGGTGATTGGCAAGATAAGGGGTCGAACCACAGAGATAGAGGGGGCACTAGAGTTAGACAGAGTGGGCTATGTTCCTTTTGCAGAGATTAGGGTTTTAGGGTTTTTAAAAGGTTTGGTTGTTTGATTACGCTAATGAGCAAGTACAAATTGCAAGATGGAAATTAAGTTATGGAAGAGCAAGCAAATTAGTAAACTAAGTTAACAAACTAACTAAGCAAGAGAAAGAAGAGCTACACTACTCTAGCAAGGCAAGAAGCAATTAAGAACTAAACTAACCACTAGCAAGAGCAAGAGCCTAAGTTAACACTAAAGAGCAAAACTAAGAAATTAACTAGATTAAGCACAAGAGACTAAACTAGACTAGCATGAACAATCAAACTAAGCAAGATGGGTTTTAAGCAGTTGATTAGGGTAGGTGGACCATTTGGGGGATGTAACTTTGATATTAGTTGGGGGAGATCATTAAACATGCAAGGTTCTCATTTCATATATAGATTAGCAAACCAAACAACAAGGACAATGCCATTAGAATATACCCTATACTACTAGTAGAAGACTAGGGTTAGGAGTAATTCTAATGGGATTAGCCAAATCTAGATTTCTAGGGTAAGTGATAGTGAGCAATTGATGGTTGAGGGTAGAGATGGGAGTAGAGATGAGGGTATTTGACCTCATGCCACTAGCCACTCTATCCTTTAGAAGGCCCTAGGCAATTGCATCACTCTCACTTACACTAGATACTTAAATCTCACACTCACTTGTAGAAGGAGGGATGTGTATGTAGGAACAAAGGGGGCTAGCTAGGGATCCACTAATTGGACCTAGGATCCAATCCTAAGATTGCCACATACACTCCAATTCCTCCTAGAAGCTAAGTGTCATCAAACATCTCAAAGAAAGCAATCTATGTTATAAGCACAAACCACATGCAATACAATAGGAAATGAGATTGAAGTAAGAGGCAATCATCATAGATAGAAATTGAGTTCATTACAAGAAATTTCCCCCCAACATGGTATCGAAGTTACATTTTAACCCAAACAGCCCACCACTAGGGGCTTAGCTACACATGATCAAGGAAACAAGAAAAGAAAGGGGTAGAAGAAGGGAAAATGCCATGAAGCTCGATGTAGAAGTATCCTCCTTCACCTCCGGGCTGCTGTGGACGTCCTTCCTCCTCCAAAGGTGCTGGGACGCATGAAGATGTGGGGGTTTATGGATGGAAACCTAGGAAACTAGGATTCCATGGTGGAATGAGGGTGGAAATGGTGGATGGTGAGCCAAAATGCAAAGGGTTTGCACTCAAATCTCAAGGAAGGAGAATGGAGCTTGGAGCAGCTGTAGGGGCATCTAACCTAGTGATGTGGCCACCACCCATGTATATATAGGTGGTGGTGGAAGCACTAGGGTAAGTAGGGGCAGTTTAGGAAAAGCAGTAAAAAGTAGGGTAGGGTTGGTGGACCACCATGGCCGTGGTGGTGTGCCACGACCGTGGTGAGGGTGGTGGAGAACGGTCGTGGTGTGAAGGAATTTGCAAAAGGTCAAGTATGGTGGTAGCCATGGCCGTGGCGGGATGCCATGGTCGTGGTGGGTTAGGGGCACCATGGCCGTGTTGGGTAACAAGGTCGTTTTAGAGGAGGAGGAGGTGACCATGGGGAATCAACACGATCGTCTTAAGATTCTTCGGCCACGGTCGTGGCATGTTGCCACGGTCGTGGCGCCTTGGGCAAAAATACTGTTGAAAGTCGAAATTTTGGCATTTAATTCCCACGACCGTGGCAGGGTGCCATGAATGTTTTCTCTTCTACTGACCACGACCGTGCTGATGGACACAGTCATGGGATTCTGTGGGATTTCCCTGTTGAACTTGGTGTCATATTGCTAAAAAAAAGGCACGACCGTGGCATAGTGCCCACGGCCGTGGTGAGGTTGCATAGCTTGATTTCACTTCAAATTTCATCATTCTTGGATGTCTTTGCATGGGGGTGATTCTTGGCCATTGGAGGTAGGTTGAGGGAGACTTTGGGGCCTTTGTTGGGTCCCTCCATGAGTGGGGGAACCCTAGAACTCCTTCTTTCTCTCTCTTCCATCTAGGCATGGTCCAAGTACTTGAAAAATAGTGCAAAAAACATCCATAAGTGTATTTGCAATGATAAGCATATTAGGGGTAAAGAGCTTGTAATCTACATGTTTAGATGTGATTTAAGTACAAAAATGGCACAGGATGGAGCCCTAAAATAGGGCTACATCAGTGACAACTTGGTAGTTAACTAACATCTTGGACAGAAACACTCTAAATCTATGTGTCCTTTTATGGTTGCCTCTTTTGTTTTATATTTCTGCTACACTTTAAGTTGAGTAATTTCATTTGATTAGAATTATCATAAAATAATATATTCACCTCCCCTCTAAATATTTTTATTTGGTATCAGAGAAGGTCTTCAAGGGGCCGTTACTGGTCTTGAAGAATGGGGGAAGGCATACTTGGCAACCTCAACATTTAAGGAACATATGTGAACATGCCACCGGTGTTTGACAGGTAAAAGTTCATCTATTCAAAGAGGAGAATGCAGCCATATTTTCAAGGAATAAGTTTGATCTTTGGAAGATGATCTCTAGATCCAACAAACTTCCAACTACCAAACTAGAAAAATGGGATGTAGAAATGGTAAAACAAGCAACATTAAATGCAAAGGTTGTAAGTATACTTTATTGTTCTTTATCCCCAAGAAAATTTAATCATATATTGTGATACTTCTTATGAAATATGGAATAAACTCTCAATAACTCAGAGGGTACTACACAAGTGAATAATACTAATATTGGCATGTTAAAAAACAAGTTTGAATTATTTTGTATGCAACCCAACAAAAGCATTACAAAAATGTATGCTTGATTTTTTAACATTATAAACAACTTAAGTGCCTTTGGGAAGTACATAAGAGAGCAAGATCAAGTATCCAAGATACTTAGATCATTGCCTACAAGGTACAAGTCAAAGATTACATCTATTGAAGAAGCCAATGATCTTACAACACTTCAAGTGGAGCAAATCATCGGAAACTTGGAGACACATGAAGTCACTCAAGAAGAAGAAGAAAAGATCGAGGTTGAGCAATGAAAAGGAAAAAAGGGTGGATCTCACTTTCAAAGCCATCACCAGAGCATCATCAAGAAACATAATTCAAAAAAGTAGTGACACATGTGATGATGATAATAAAATTGTTTTGATTGTAGATGGTAAGAAATATAAGAGAGTTCATTCTAACAAAACTCATAGTGATGTAAGCCATCCACAAGAGAGGTAACTAGCACAAGTTATCAATTATCACATGATTGGATAACACTAATAGCGTGATGTAGGCCATCCACAAGAAGTACATTCTTTATGCATAGTTAATCTCCTACATCACCCTCACTTATCACTTTACTTTTCTGATTATCTCTGAATGTCACCGAACCTTCTTTGTTTTTAGTTAGAGTATTTAAGTGGACTCTATCACTAGTCATGTTCTTTGAGCATGCACTATCAACAATATACTTTCCTTTTTTGCTACAAGAAAGGAGTGGTTGGTGCCCAATTCAAACTTTGGGATCCGGAGTTATCTTGGGGACCCATTTCATATTTGGGTTGGTCTGCTTCCCTTTATAAGGACAATAGGTAGAATAATGATCATCACTCTTGCAATAAGCACAAATCGTATAAAACTTAGATCCAAAATTCTCTCCATGGAATATTGGAGGCTTATTTCCCTATTTCTTACATTTTCCCTTGCTCTAGGGACTTCCCCATATCCCAAACCAATATTACCAACTTGTTTGGTAGAATGATCTATGATAGTGTTTATGGACTTCTTCCCTTTGAGGAACTTTTGCAATGTCTCTCTAAGTCTATGATTATCATCACCAAGAGTAATGACCATATAAGAATGACTAGCAATGTCATCTTGAGCATGTAAACGGTCAGCCTTCAAGCAAAGGGATTTAGTGAAATAAGAATCCTTTTCAAGAGTAATACCTGAAACTTCATTACTAGGTAAGGTATGTCTAGATTCAAGATCATTAACTCTAGCAAGAAGTCTAGCATTTTCACATCTAATCATAGTAAGCTCATCAAGATAGATTCTATTTTCATTATTTATATCATCATATAAATGCCTAAAATCATTAAATTTGACAACAAGCTTGTCATTTTTAGTTCTAATAAAAACAAGTTCATTAAGGGAAGTCTGGTTTTAATCTTTAAGGCTATTGATGTTCTTAACATAAATACCATTTTCTACCTCAACTCCATTATATTGCAATTCACGTTCAAGAAATTGACCTTGAAAGGAATCTATGCTATCAAGATGGACCTTTTCATTTTGCTCAAGAAAATCAATTTTGGCATATAAGTCATCAATAATTTTCCCAAATCTTTTCTTCCTGGATTTTAATTTAGAATAAGAAGAATGGGAAGCATTAGTTCATTCAATCTTACCTCACTTACCTCACATATATCTTCACTAGTTGAGGCCATGAGAGAAAGATGACATTCTCTTTCATTGGATCTGGAATCACTAGAGGAAGACCCCTCCCATGCTACATGAGTTACATCTTTGCTTTTTCTTTCCTTCTTATCCTTCCTCTAGAACTTTCTTTCATTTTTGTAGTCCTTCTTCTTCTTGTACCTTCTCTTGTGGTAGGAATTCCTTGCCTTGGGGAAATCATCTATTGTAATGTCCCTTTTGACCACACTCATAGCACCTTGGAGTAGAGGAGGAGGACTTTTCTTTGAAGTGAATCCCCTTGGGAGCAGTTAGCTTCACGATCACTAGGAGATTCATCTTCACTTGAGGAAGGAGTAGGTCAACAAGAAAGTTTTTGTTGAATAACACTCCACTTGATCTTTGAAGGAATTTTCTTTCATCTTCTTGGAATCCTTCTCTTCTATATTTTCCTCTTCTTATTGCTTGTCAAGTCTAGGCTCATAGGCTTGAAGTTCTCAATGAGCTCTTCGGTAGAAATTTCACCAACACTTCTTGTTTCTTCAATGGAAGTCACCATGGATTCCCAACTCTTAGGAAGAGACCTAAGGATCTTGGAGTAGATAGTGCCTTGATCCATAGGTTGTCCCAAACAAGCAAGTCCATTCACAATGGTGTTAAGCCTTGAATACATATTAGCCACTCTCTCTTTCTTACCCATCTTGAAGTTCTCAAGGAGACCTTTGAGCATGTACACCTTGGAATCCTTGACGTGATTGATACCTTCATATGTGATGCATAGTTTGTTCTATATCTCATATGTGGTGTCCCAAGAAGAGATTCAATTGAATTCAGAGGGAGTGAGGGCTTCATAGAAAATGCTATAGCCTTTGCATTCAACTATTCTTTCTTTAAGGTATCTTCATACCAAGTAACCACATATCCTTCCAGATCCTTATAGGGAAGGATGACTACTTTCCACATGTTGTAATTCATGTGCCTTGCAAGTAGAACTGCATCCTCCTCTTCCAATAGACAAAGTTTGTGATGTCAAAGATTGGAGGTCTCATGGAAAGTCCACTCTCTAAGTTGAGAGAACATAGAAGGTTGTCATCCATCTTTTCTTCTTGTGGGGGATCTAGTTAAATAAGATGTTGCACTAATACCACTTGTTTGTTCAATGGGCTCTAGAGGTGGGGGGGGGGGTTGAATAGAGATGAAACACTTAAAAAATATTCATTAGAACTTCAAATTACTTCAAGAGATAAGATTGTAAATATGGAGTTTGTGTACAACTAAAGATACATAGAAAGGATGAGAAGTATTGAATGAGATAAAAAACAAGCTATATATAGTGGTTCCAAACTCCAAATTAGGATAGTGTACATCCACTACCTAGAGAGGTCAACCTCTAGTACTTTGCAACCGTTGCACATTTCTTATATTTCATTATAAAAAGATACAATAAGACCTTTATTTTGCAGGGAAAATGTGACACTGATCACACCAACTGAGACATAGTATCCCAAGACTAAAACTAACATCATAGAAAAGAAAAATGAAATTAAATATCTTGCATTTGATGTCATTATTGTCAACCTTTTGGTCCTTATTCATTTTCATGTGATTACTGAAAGAAAGGAGCCCTTGACATGGTTTGGGTCCCTAACACCCCAACTTAGAATGAAATGGCACTTGTTGAGATTTGGCTTATGCTTAAGCTTGATAAACACCTTTATATTTTATCTCAGCTTAATCAAATATTCATTTGCAAAATCTTTTACTTAAACAATGATAGATTTTTTCATAAATTGTTCAATTTGAAATCATTGCTAATGGCATATTTTCACAAATTCTTTGACTTGACAAATGAAAGTTTCATACATGATATCTATGATCTTATTTCTATCATGGCTTCTTATAAAGTTCAAATCCTTGTATGAAAAAGCTACTTTATTGCTTAAGAAAACTTGGATTTAACTTTCAATGGTTGGATTAAATCTCGACAACACCCTATTTATCTTGGTTTCTACATATGACATGAATGTTTTATCATGAAGTTTTGGATCTTAAATGGCTATAATTTAGTAAATATTTTTCTTTGAGCTCTTTTTACTTAGTATGGGATTAAGGAGGAGCTCAAAATATCTTAATATAACTTGCTTATCTTTTTTCTCTTAATGGATTCTATATATCAATATGGGCCTAACATCACTTATATTTGGTCTAGAAATACTCTTGTTGACCTTATTTTGATGCTTCATGGATTCTCTAATCATTCCTGGGCTTAACATCGCTTGAAAATGATTGAGAAATCAATTTTAGTTTTGATTTTTGATTTGCATGGAATCTCTATACCATGGTGGACTTAACATTGCTTACTATTGGTTTAGAGTATCTTTTTGATATTTGCACTTTATGGGATCTTTTTTGTCATGAAGGACTTCACATTCCTTTCATTGGAAATTAGAAAATGTTTTAATGTTCCTTGATCATATGGCTTTTTGACTATTCCTTAATGTCTATCTTTTTGTATTTCCCATCTATTGGTATTCTTTTTCAATTAATACATCGAGTATTAGTTTTTCCTCTAAAAAATGACTATCTTATTGAGGGGAAGTGTCTCCTTAAGGGAGAGCATTACTAAGTACACCCATGAGATAAATTTTCTATCAACAACACAATTTAAAGGTATGAAGTCCAAAAGGGGGAGAATAACCCATTAGATAAATTGACTATCAACAACACAATCTAAATGTATGAAATTCTAAATTTGATACTTTCATTTATCTTAGGGAAACATTTATCATCATAAAAAAGGAGGAGATTGTTGGATTTTTGGATACGCCACACTCAACTTTCATATTTTAATGTTGCATATATTTTCCAAATTGTATTACTAATATGTGTATTAAGTATTTCAGGTGATCAAGGAACTAAGTCAAGATCCAACTACAAATACGTTGCAAATATATATGTTTGGATACATGCAAATCAAGTTGTACCATGCATTTATGTAATCTTGTACTTTTACACAACTTTATATACATGATGTATGGACAAGTGATGATCTTTTGAAACCTACCCTAAACCCTATCCCATACTCATATGAAGTCTTTAGGGTTGTTAGGTTTCATTAGAAATGCCATTAGATTGGTGTTCCTATTGTTTACACATCTTTTATAGTTTTTTGGTCGAGGACTTTATGGATTGAGATACACTCATTCAAACTTATTGTCGACCGCACACACCTTCAGTCAAAGTTTTTTTTGACCGAAAAATAGCCGTTGTGAGACCTTTGACCAAGGAGTTAAAGTGATAGATAACCATTGGAGAAATCTCACACTCCACACATTCTCCGTCAAAATGTTTCTTGACCGAGACAGTTCTAGTCAAAATAAATCTCGATTGAGGAGCATTTTGGATTGAAAATTAATTAGCAATCAAACTAGCTGTTGCACCTCAATTAACTTCATCCAACGACTAGTTAACCATCTAGATAACTCTAGACACTGGCTAAGATGTCCTAGACACTTGTAAATAATTCCTATAAGAAATAGTGGTCTTAGGACACTTAGACACGACCATTGAGCAACAATTTCATATAAATTTACATACACTTGAGCATACTACTTGCATTATTCTCAAAGTTCTCAGTCTCTATGCTTCATATTACCATCAGTCTAGACTAAGTCCTAGCATTAGTTCAAGTTTCCTATTCACCCAATTAAATTTTTCCTAAACTTTGTGGAAGAAGATCATCATCACTTATCTATAGTGATAAATTGTACATCTTGTGAAAAGAGCATCGTAATCTCCTTATTCCTCTCTTGTTCTTGTACAACGGTGTGTTGCCAATTCTCGCTACTTCGAGGAAGAAGGTTGTGGAGAAGCAATCTTGGTTCTACATCAAAGTTAAAGGTTGCAATCAAGGTGGTGGAGGTAGATTGAGATATTCTCCAAGAGGGTGACTTTCCAGAGGACCGTAAAAGAAGGTGGTAGTTCTCCTTGAGATGACAAGGAGGGTTTGTCTTGACCCACAAAAGGCATCGATAAATTTGTGTATTGTGTAAGGTCTAAAAAAGGAATAAAATACATATTTTGCAAATTCTAATTGGTGACAACTAGGTAGTGGTCTGATGTCTTAGATAGAACCACTCTAAATCTCTGTGTCCTTTTTTGGTTGCCTCTTTTATTATATATTTCCACTGCATTTTAAGCTGAGTAATTTCATTTGATTAAAATTATCCTAAATCTATGTTCACTCCCCCTCTAGATCTTTTCACTCTTCTCTTTTTTTTCTTTTGTATATACTAGCATGAGTTTTTGGATTACAATTTTTTTTTATATTCCTTGGACTATTTTTTTTTTGGAAATAGGTAAATATATTGCCAAAGGGACTAAAAGCCCAACCAAACAACACAAGAAGTATACATGGGGGTGTTATCTACAAAAACCCCAGTATCTTTTAGCTTGCTCTGACAGACCAGAAGCAAAGCCTTCTTTACAACTTAAAGCGCGACCTAAAGCCAACACTATCTTGGCCACGATCTTCTCCTCGTCCCTAGCCAAACCACAATGAATCCTATTGTTTCTCTCCTCCCATATGTAGTAGCAAGCACCAGTCAAGCAAAAACCCCCAACCGCAGTGATGCTACTGTTCTTTAGCTTCTCATTAATTTTTATAACAGTACTAATGAGATCCACTTCAAAAATCTGCCCCCACACGCATTTCAAGCATATAATCGACCAGATTCTTCTAAAGAACCTACAGCTACCAAAGATATGTTGGTGGCTTTCCTCCTCGCCATTACATAGGCAGCAAAGAGCATCAACCTACAGGCCCCATCTTCTTAGTCTGTCTGTAGTAGGTAATTTAGCGAGTAAAGCCCTATAAGTTGTAGTACTCCACTTGGGCATATGGAACTGGTTCCACAGTAGCTTATTCCAAACTACCTCTTCATCGGTACCAGTGTTGATCCATGGTCTTGTCCTAGGAGAAGATAAGCAGACCAAACCATGACTATCAACACTATACCATTGTTGCATCTCGTGCCACTGTTTGCACATACTCCTCCAAATCTGAGAAGAGTTACTGTCAAACCCATTCTGCAAACACCCATATCTTTCAGTCATCCAGCTGCTCCATATATTTTCCTTCTATCTAAGGAACCGATCCACTCTATTACATTGACTCTGATTCACCATCCATTTAGGATCGGTGATATTCATACCCCCACTACTGAATGGTTTGGCAATTACACGCCAAGCCACTCCATTCCCTTTGCTGCCCCAGATGAAATTAGCTATAATCTGTCTGAATTTATCCGCCAAAGGAAGGGGGAGCTCACAAACGTCACACCAATACCGGATCATTGCCTGGAGTACCGCACGAACCAAATCCAACTTCCCAGCCATAGAAATCCTACAGGCCGCCCATCCGTCAATCTTTGTTCTCAACATATCCATGCATTGAATGAAATCTTCTGTGGATCCTTTACCACCAGCCACCGGGGCACCCAGGTACCGAGTAGGTAATTTACCCAACTTGATCTGAATGGAATTTTGCATCCTCCCTCTCCTACCATTGCACGACCTGGAGAGGTACAACCTGGACTTAATGGTATTTATGTAAAGGCCAGTCAGGTGTCCAAACTTCATCATCACAGCTTTGAGCTCACGGACTCGGTTGGCATGGCCGGTGGAGAAAAGCATAACGTCATCGGCAAAAATGAGATGAGAGTAGACTTTGACATTCTTTATTTTGAACGGTCTAACCTTCCTTGAATCTTCCGCTGCCTTCATCAATCTGGTAAGACCTTCCATCATAATGGTGAACAACATTGGGGACAAGGGATCACCTTGTCTTAGGCCGTTCGCAGCTGTAAAGAGACCCACCGGCCCACCATTCAACAAAATAGAGAAGGACGTGGTGGTCACACATTTTCAATGATGTTTATCCACCTCTCACAAAAACCTAGAGCTTTCATAATGGCCCATAGGGCTTCCCATCTTACATGATCGTAAGCCTTAGTCAAGTCCACCTTCAGGCAAGCTTTAGCACCCTTGCTTCTGTTCTTGAACCCGGTGAGGAATTCCGAAGCAAGAAGAGTGCTGTCCTCTATCCTTCTCCCTTTTATAAAGGCGCGTTGTTCTTTGGATATGATAGTCGGTAGGATGCTCTTCAGTCGACCTGCAATGACTTTAGATATAATTTTATAAATTACATTACAGCAGGCTATAGGCCTGTAATCGGCTATGCTCTCAATCTCTTTCTTCTTTGGTATCAGTTTAATAAACCCATGGTTGACAACCCTCACCATATTATGTCCATCCATGATCCATATTACTGCTTTAACTATGTCATCTTTCACCAGTTGCCACATATGTTGAAAAAACTTCGCATTCATCCCATCGGGTCCAGGCGCTTTGTGGGGACTAATGGAGAAAACCGCATTCTTAACTTCCTCTTCGGTGACTAGAGCACAGAGCATATCATTGGACACGTCATCCACCCTTCTCACCGGTAGCAACTCATCAAAGTCATGATTACGGTAGTCGTCTTTGTTGTACAAACCTTTAAAGTAGGTAATAGCATTGAGTGCCACCTCTTCTCCGTTATTCACCACTTGCCCTTGTTCATTGATTAGCTCATGGATGGATTCAACCATCTCTTTCTTCTTTATAGCTCTGTGGTAGACTTTGGTATTGCGGTCGCCATCTTTTATCCAATCCATGCGGCTTCTCTGCCAACTGAAAACTTCCTCAGCTTTCTTCAAATTCAGCAATCTTTCTTCAGTTCTTCTCTCATCTTCAATGAATTCTTCATTCAAAGGATCACTCCGCATCCTATACATAACATTTTGGTATTCTTGTTCAGCCTTATAAAGCATATTCTTGAGATTTACTTTCTTTTTACTCCATTTCTTTAGCGCCTTCTTAGTAATATGTATCTTCTTTAGAGTTCTGAATAAGTCATTGCCAGCTAGATCTGTCCTCCAGCTTGCTTCAACCTCCTCCTTGAACCCAGGCCATTCGCACCACCAGTTAGAGAACCTGAAAGGTCTTTTTATGAAAGGTTTGTCCACCAACTCGATCTTCATCCAAGCATGGTCACTAAGGGGGTTAGAACCCACCTTAATGTATGACGCCGGCCACACATTCAACCAGGCCTCATTCACCAGTCCCTTATCAATGGAACTGGCAATCCTTCTTCCATTTCCCTGTTTGTTAGACCAAGTGGTCTTTCCCCCTATTTTATTGAGCTCAATCAGGTTGGTTTCCTCCACCATGTTATTAAACGGTTCAAGGACTCTCTCAGGCACTATATTACCCCCAAACTTCTCATCTTCTCTTCTAATATTGTTAAAATCACCTATAACAAGCCATGGTATCTCGACTTGAGCGCATTCACTGATATTCTTCCACATACGTTCTCTATCACCCTCCAATCTCTCACCATAAATGGCAGAGAGGATAAAATGAGCTCCTCCCATATTACAGTAGGAAACAGTGACCACTTGGTCTGAAGCATTAATGGTGTCCACCACCCAAATATCCCTGCGCCAACCTACTGCTATGCGTCCTCCTTCTCTCTGCTCTAGGTTCATGATAGCACCCCATCCAACTGGGAATAGAGTGTCAACCCTCTCGTTTACTGCTCTTCTTATCCTTGTTTCCAAGCAAATGACTAAAGAAGCACCAATCTGAGTTATGGCTTTCTTCAGCTCCTTCTGGCTGTTCGCCAATGATGCCCCTCGCACATTCCAAGTGAGGATGGTCATTGCTTTTCTTTGGTTGACCCACCTACTACTTCCTGGTGGGTGTTCTTCCTTCCTTTCTTGGTAGTGCTTCGTGTCTGCTTAGGACTCCTGCTTCTTCTTGCTTCTGTTCCTTCAGGTGTATCCTACGGCAAAAGCTCGAGCACTGAGAAGGCATTGTGTGACCCAGACAACGACAACACCTCCAGCTCAGAGCTTCCCCTGATATCTCCTCCTTCGACTACCATTGCCTCCCTTGAATCAGTTGCTGCTAATGTGGACACCAAGTCAACAACAGTCACAGCCAATCCAGACACTACAGCCCTGTCAGGGACAACCGCGACAGCAGCCGCTACACCAGAACCTTCAGGCACCAACGCAGCAGCACAAGAACCTTCAGGCACCAACACAGCAGCTTACACGGTCACAGCAACCTTCTCTTTACCCTTTCTGGATCCAGGCGGAGGTCTAGACTTCCCAACCCTCCTTGGTCTGCCCCGGGGAGCAGCAGGGACAATCGGCGGTGAGCTAAGGACCTCCTTACATCTCTCTCCCAGGCACTCGCCTGTACCATGACCGAACACTTTACAGGTACAACAACGATCAGGCAAGGCTTCAAACTTCAACCTGACCTCCCACTCTTCACCATTGGGAAGTTCGACCATTATCTCAGGTGGTGGCTCAGATTCGGCCGAGATATCGACACAAACTATGGCGCACCCATGGACAGAACCGTTGGACCGCCTATCGATAGCTCTGGGAGTACCAATTGTGTGGGCGATCACAACAATAGCTCTCGAGGTCCAGTGCATCCTGACGTCAGGAAGGGACACCCACACAGGTGCCGTCGTGAAGGCAGCACGCCTAGTGTCCGCTTGTGGAGTACATTTCTGGACCAACACCAACTGATCATCAAAGAACCACAGACTATTCAGCATAGCTCCATTCCTGTCTGCTTCGCTGGCGAACCTCGTGAGAAACAGACCACCATCAAGTGTAAACACTTCGAGCTCCCCCTTCGGATGCCAATGTCTGATCATCCATCCCTTCAGCTGAAGCGGATGGCATTTCTTGCTGAGGATCTGCACAATGGCAGAGAACCTGTGATAATCCTCCATTTCTTCCATTATAGGCTCGTTGAACCGAGTCCATGTCCGCCTATCCCCTTCCTTATGAAAAGGGGTCTTCGGATCTGCAGCAACCGTGCCTCTGAGCTTGGGTGGAGGCCCGACCACCGATCTTACCCAGTCTCTCCCGATGGTTACATCGGCATCAACAGAGAACCAGTCCTCCGATCTACTACTGCTGGCCCCAGGAGGCGGGGCGGTAGCAGAGGTCGGGGGGCCCTCGGCCGCCGCAGCGCCTGCGTTCGTCTCACCCATATCGACACCAGGAGAATCAAGTTTCCCTATTCCTTGGACTATTGGTGTTTTAGAAGAACCATAGGAAAAGAGAGAGGGATTGCATGGAGGATAACCAGTAAGAAACTTTCCAAGAGGGTGAAGTGTAACTTGTTGTCACATTTAACAATTGGTTGGATGGCTGTTGCTACCTACCTAGGGGTAGTCAGTGCCGGTGGGCTGTCGTTGCTGTCTACCGTAATGAAAAGGTTGGCAGCCACTATCACTTGTTGCTTCTTGTGGTAGCTTAGACCCACTCTTGTTTTAGGTGGTGGGTCATAAAAGCCACCAAAAGGGGAGGAAGAAAGAGGGCAACTGGGGAGAGATAAGTGTTATAGAGGATTATAGTTTAAGTGCCTCATTTGATACCACATAGATGCAGTGACAATAATATTAGGGGTTTGTAATAAGGTTCTTGGTCTTTTAAATATACAAGTCTAGAGATACATGTCTACACTTTAGTAGGTAAATAAATCCTCACTTAAGTTTACTTACATAATTATATAAATTATAAAGAAAATGGGCCTAAGACCTATTAACAATAAACTTGTTATAGTAACAAATGGATTTATACTAGGACATGATAAAAGTATCATGTTTCTAGCTTCAAGAAACTATTTGTTAATCCTAAGTAACACATAAAAGTACGTAAACAATATATACCAACTTAGTATGATTCAAGATTTCACCTTTTAACATTTTAAGGGAGGTTTTACAAGAATAGAAATTTGCAAGTATGAGGTAGATAATAAATGTATCAAATATTATATTACTCACCTTAGGAAAAACATACACAATACCATTCAAAGATTAGGATCTGGCTTGATAAAAGATCCTTGATCTAATAGCCATTGAAATAAGAGTAGAGAATGGAAGCAGGGCATAAGACCACGTTAATTGAAACCCTAAGGGAATGTCCTAAAAAGAAAGCTTGAGGTGGAAGAAGATGGTGGATGATATCCCAGATCAAGGATGGAAAGAACCTTACTTACATATAACTAGGTCCGTAAGACACAAGTAAGCATGTTGTTCCATACATGTGAAGTGAAGATAAAAAAATGATAGCTCTGAGGAAGGTCGTTAGTGTCATTTTTTCATTATTTGGTGTCAACCGATGGCATAAACCAATGTCGTCTATCCATTACTCCCATATTTTCAATACAATTAACACAAATTAGGCTAGAAATAAGGAGCAATGGGGTACACATATAACCCTGAGGAAAGAGAAAGATGGTCAATGCTGACCCTCCATTGGTTGTTTCATTTATAGTTTCATTGCAAGAGGGTTTACACTTTCCATAGACATATGAGGGTGGAAGATCCATTGATTACCACCATTAGTCCAAGCACACATATGATTCATTAGTGGACATACACTATGGTCTTGTCTTTCTCAATCACCTCCATTCCATCAGTCTCAATTGTTAATAGTGTCATCGATAGATGCTCCATCAATTGGAATTTTATATTGGTTTTGATCATCAGTGCTAACTACCATTGCAGATGATATGTCAACGATCACCTCCCAACTTATCCATTGGTCGTCAACTCATGAGAATTCAACTACCACTAGCTGGCTCTTATTGATCCTCTACCAATTATGAGTTAGTTCTAGCGGCCAACATCTTAATCAGTTGTTCGAATTGGTCATCACCTAATGATCCTTACAACTGATGAATCACAAAATATTAAAGGGAGTAACCATATCCATTAGTTTTCAACTAATGGAAAGTCGAATGTCCTTATCAGTTCCCAATCAATGAAACACTTCCATCACTTCTCAGTAATGAATGGAAAGGAAAAGAAACTACTGTTAGTTCTCAACCAGTGAAAAATAAGAATATTTCATTAGCTGATCTAAATGCACCAAGCCAATTCTAATAAAATAACAGAATATGCTAAGTACAAATTATAAAAGGACCCTTCAACATGGAGAAAGTTTCACTCAGACCCACACAAGAAAAATATCAACCCACTAATTACATAAGTCATGGACATTTAAAAAAACATTCTAACACATACTTAAGATATAAAATAGTGATTAAGAGATCAATATAGGTGTAATAACCTAGTCCCTTTCCCAAGATTCTAGTAGAGTTTCAGGAATGACGACTAGCCCCATGGACCAACACTAGCCTTAGCTGCGTGCTTTGTCATCTCTCACACACAATCCAGGAAAAATTTCCCCACTGGTCACCCATCCTAGTACTACTTTAGGATGATTACACTTAACCACAAAGTTCTTTAGTGAGGGGATCCCTTAAAAGGAGGTGCACCTTGGTGATATGGATAGTCCAATCGTTCCTTTTCAGATCATTTTATCTAAGGCCTCAAATTCTAGTATGTCACAATCTTCCCCACTTAGACTCTTGATTTCCTCATCAAGGCTCATCTATATGACCTCACAATATTTTCCCATTTCAGTGCAGACCCAAATGGCCCATGTACACCCAGCTCCCGATCACAACTACCAATACAAGGGTGGCTCCATCACCAATGTTAGCCCTTTCCAATATTCTTATATTTCATTGCTCAAAGAGTGGCATGCCACAAGACCAAGTGGGACCCACCTATTGGAGGGGTTATAGCTTTGATACCATTTGTAACACCTGAGCCTACTGCCCAAGGCTCTAGTAGAGTTTCATGAATGATGACTGGCCCCACAAACCCCCACTAGCCTTAGTTGTGTGATTTGTCCTCACTCATGTGAAAGCCAAGATAAGCTTCTCAACTGGTCACCCATCCTAGTACTACTCCGGACTGAGTACACTTAACCATAGAGTTATTTATGGTTGGGATCCCTAAAAAGGAGGTGTACCTTGGTGATATGGGTAGTGCAATCATTCCTTTTAAGATACTTTCACCTGAGTCCTAAAATTCTGGGATGTTACCATCTCTGCCACTTAGACACTTGACATCCTCATCAAGGCTCAACTATATGGCCTCATAATATTCCCTCATTTTAGACTAGACCCAGAATGGCCCATTGATACCCAACTCCCATCCATGGCTACCAGAACAAGGGTGGCTTCATCTCATCTCAGTGTATAGTCCTTCCCAACTTGCCTAGACTGCATGACTTAAGACCGACATGCCACATGCCCATGTGGGCCCCACCTACTGGAGAGGAATTGGCTATGATCCAATTTGTAACACCCAGGTCCACTACCCAAGGCTCTAGTAGAATTTTAGGAATGACCACTGGCCCCATAGACCACTACTAGACTTAACTACGTGCTATGTTCTTACTCACCCACAATCCAGAAAAAAACTTCCTGACTGGTTACCAATCCTAGTAGCACTCTAGGGTGAGCACACTTAACAACAAAGTTCTTCAGTGATATGGGCTCCCTAAAATGTAGGTGCACATTGGTGATATGGGTATACCAATCATTCTTTTTTAGATCATTTCATCTGAGGCCTCAAATCATGGGATGTTAGAGTAGGTCAAGGGTCTTACAACCACTTTCTTCCAAAAGGGAGATTGACAAACATATATCTCCTGAAAAGAGATGAGAAATTTTTCCCATGTCATAGGATGTGTGATGGGTACAAGTAACTCCATTCCATCAAACTTTGGTGGGTATGTCCAGGACATATGAGGCAAATTTGATTTTATGATGTGGAGGACATGCCATTTCTTCAAAAGTGTATTCCAATTATAAGACCCAATCATAGAATTTATCAACCATTTCTATCTGTCCTTCCCCCTTTAATTTTTTGTCAAAGAATATTCTTTCAGTTATTAGCACTTGGAGTTACATTGATACTTCCCCTCGTAGTGTTGGCAAGAAGTTGATGGAGTATGTCTAGATCTTGGTTAGAGAAAAATCCATAAGTGACTATAACCAAATCATTAGGGATCAGTGGGACTAGTGGTTAATCCCCATGATTAACATACCCTTCAAAAGTTGCTTTCACTCCAACGGTACTATTGAGCAGAGATTGAAGGGTGGAATGGCATACAGTAGGTTCATAGGGGTCGAGTACCTAGAAGAGTAACCTGAGGTAGATTCAAAGCCCATAAAGCCAAACAAATTTCTTTTTGTTGAATGGTATGGATAGCTATAAGAACCCTAATAGATCATTTTCTAAGATTTCTTGTTGCCAACTGCCATGTATCAAATACCATACTGTAAGGAGCGGGACCCAACAATTGGACCACTCACAAATTTTTGATAATAACCAACACAACCCCAAAATACATCCTCAAATTAGATTAGGAAGAGGGATGCATATCATTATTCTAAAATGTTTATGATACAAAGTAGATAGAGCATTTTTAGTAGAAGAAACCTAAAATATTACAATTTTTATGTGAAGAATATTAATCCATGGTGGACATAATGAAGTTTGAATTAAATTATGAAAAACTAGATACAACAGTGGAAGATGGAAAACCATAGAGAATGGGATAAGTGGGTTAGAAAAAGGTTGATCGCAATACAAGAAATATTTTTGGGTTTTCAACTTATTCCATACAAAAGCATTTAGAACAAAAAGAGATGAGAAATCGAATGTGGAAAAAATCATTTAAAAGCACTTAATGGTTAATGAGAAATGGCAACACAAAATTTGTGTGTATTTATGGGTTTAGTGACTAAAAATAGAGGTAGATAATGCATAAGAGCCATCCAATTAAAACTTTCCAAAACAATGACCATTAGACTATGCATTGTGCACCTCCTCCACATGACACACAAAAATCTATGAAACCTTATTACATTGCCTGCGTGAATCCATTAAATTTATTATCCCTTAACTTTACATTTCTCTTTATATGATCAAATCGAGGGTGTATTTAACATCCTATCGTCTTAGTTTTTTGTAGGTTACCTAACTGACCCATGAGAAATACAAATTTAACATTTATTTCATATTTTAAAATATTTGAGGTTATTATTCATCACTCATTTATTCCTCATTTGTTTAATGTATAGACTCCTCCACTTTAATCAATTATGGATCCAATTAATAAATTAAATATAATATTTTGATCCCTTAATTCTAGGAATATTGTTCACAGTCAGAACTAATATTGGGGTATTATCATAACAATTCCCTATATTTACTTTATTATTATGGTTTTACATTCAAACCCTCTATGTATAAGATAATTTGCTAAATATGTATTTTTAGACATAAGGTTTCGTTGATTAGGATAATGAAACTAAGTGATATTTTATTTAAAAAAGGAAAAAGTAAAAATAAAAGAAAAGTATGATACTTAGAATTGGGTATCTTACACATGGGTTGTAGTGTTGTGTTTCTAGGTACCTCCCATTTCTTATGAGGCCGCTAACATCACTTTCAATGTATCATGGAACCAATAGGTTTGTGGGGATTGGTACACACATAAAATAAGATTAAAATGAGAACCATAATTGTAATGGTTCCAAATTATATAAGCTTAATCCAAACCAAAAATTGATTATATTCTTAATTGATTGAATACGATTAAGAGAATTAATCGATCCACTAATATAAATGAATCAACTAATAAACTAAAATTCAAGTAATCGTTTAACCATGGATTAAGGAAGTTTATAAAAGATTTAATCCATCATTTCAAATGTCAAACAATTGGTTGGATTTCCTAAATATTTAGTTGAGGTGCCAATCAATAGATTGTGATAATCACTAGTATCCCTATTTTGTGATTTTTATTAGGGAAAGAATCATGGTTTTGTTGACACCATAACCAATACCCCCACCGATATAAAGACTGTAACCTACATATAATCAGACACCTAAACACAAATGTCTCCTTTTGAGAAAGATAAACATTGTTAATGGCCACACTCTACAAGAGGAATATGATAGGAAGATGCATGACATTAACAACCTATGGCTACTTCTCCTTAGAGGGCCTAGTGGCATTCCAAGAGTTCATGAAATACACATGGATGAAATAGGGGCCTTTCCACATGTGTCAAGGCTAGAGGATTGTCTTCTAAAACCAAAGGAAGTCACTTATTTTTGTTGCTACAAGCTCCAAAATCTTTTTTCACAACCCGACTTTAGATTTGGATCCATAAGATCAACAAAAGGTGATGACAAACTCAAGCCTTGTTTAAGAACAAGAGTGATCTAAGGTATATCCAATATTCATGTTTTGCCTTACTTTTTAGTAATTTATATGGATATGACGGATCTACAACATGTGTTTATTAGTTAAAAGGTTTTGTTATTCTTCTGTAAAACCTATTATCCAAATGTACAATGGTATTAATGTCAATAACCTATTCCAGCCACATAGGTGTAGGATTTTGAAACACCTTTTTTTGGGATGATACATGCAAATTGTTTCCACAAATAACAAAAAAATTTTCATATATGATACTCACACTCTCTCTTTCTCTCATACATACACACACACATATATATATATACACATATACATATATATATATATATACATATATACATATACATATATAATATGAATATATATATATATATATATATATATATCTATGTATGTGTGTGTGTTTGTGTCTTTGTCTGTGTTACATAACACAAATCATCACCAATGAACTCATTTTGTTGGTGATTGTGAATATGGAAATGAGGATGACTGTGTGGTGATTTTTGAATCATGTAGTTAACATTTTTGATGGACATTCGACAAACATAAATGGCCTATTTTCCATGCCTTCCCCTAGACATTATGAATGTAAATTCTATTTACCAGATTAGGTCGATGTAATGACACATCACTGATGGACCATTAGGAGAAATGGATTTGATTAAGAGAAACCATTAGTAAGGAAGGTCCTTAAAGTGTCCATGATAAAGAGAAATAAAATCGACCTAATCAAGAAAATTATTGCTCAAACATACCATCCAAATGATCAATTAGTTCACTTTTTGATCAATTGAAAACTTTAGAAGAGAAAGCTTGGGTTTACATGTTGATGTAATCTAATTTTACATTGTCCAAAACACTTGTTGGCTTAAGTTGTGACACTTGACTATAATTATGTGATACATATAGTGATGCATATGTAATGATGACTATATACATATAAATATTATATGCAACCATTCAATATAATATTAAGTTTAACTGGGATTAAATTGTGTAATACACACTAGACCCTCGATTGACTATGTGTGGGCTAGCCAAATAAAGTTGTTCTATCTACCTTAGAGAGGAGTGATAATAAGTTGTAGGCCTTTCAAAGTAGGGTGCATAAATTCTTGTGATGGCTTTTAGGTTGAACATAACTAAGTAATATTAATAGTATGAAGAACCTAGAGGCATAAAGATGTCATGCACTTCATATGATGAAATATGAAAAAGAGTTTTGAAACTATATATGTATGAATTCTAATGGGTGAAATTGCTATATATATATAAGTCGTAGGTGATCAACCAAAGCTAAATATTAACTTGATAAATATGGATACTGGTTGGCTACGAATATTTCTTACTGTGATATACAAAATTATTACTATAGGCTATTGATCTAAATCAACCTTTTGGGGGTGATATTAATACTAGGCCTAGTTTATATTTACTAATTTATCAAACCTATATTTTGACCTTTTCAAATACTTTTTGTAGATAAATTAAAAATATAGTAATCACTTCACATCACAAATGATCAAGAAAAAAAACTAGATGGAAATGTCTTTGTCAATGTATATATATATATATATGACATATAGAACTGTTCTCATTCATGGGAGCATGCTCGATGTTCGGGAAATATGACTGCTAGAAGAACCAGCTCCAAATGCATCTACAACATAAATGAAGCTTATTGTAAGAATATCGATGGATCTACATATATTAAATGCCTCATGTAATTCCCCATGAATATGAGATTCATAAGCAACACAAGCACATATGTGCTCTAGAGATGGATATACATATTAGAAATATTATCTAAGAGGAAGAAAGATAAGAGAGTTATGCAGTCACCAAGGTGTTAATAGAGTGCAACATGACTGAGGGTGATTTAGTTTCCCCCCTTGCACTAAAGTCAATTGATTATTGTAATGCCTACAAAGACCAAAACATTCCTTAGGCCACAAATGGTTGATGAACTTAATCCTGTAATTTTTCTCGACTCTTACAACATGTTTTTTATGAATTACACATGAACAAATTTGTTAAACCATCGAGAGTATGACTTGGTATCTGAGAACAACAAAGGATGAATTAAATAAACAAAAGCCAAAATATGTGTTGATTGGTCAATAAAGAAAATGTAAATTCTAAATGCAAAGTCAAATCTAACAAAGTCTAAGGCTGGCTAAAAATCTAAATCTGCTGCACACAAATCAAAAGGTGTAGGAAAGGAAGACAATTGTCACCAACTTAAACATTGTATAATGAATGACTATATATACAAAAAGGAAGTAAAGAAGATGAAGCGTGGTATATTGATCTCAACATTGGGCATGCATGTTATTGAGATAAACATATCCTCTTTTTCATCATGGGGATCTGATACTGAATGTGGATCAAACATGTGTCCAAATATGTACATTATGAAACAAAATTAATCCTTAGTGAAAGCAACGGTGGATCTATGTGTTTCTAAAGGAGAAAGAGTTACTGCCTTAGCAACATGAACTTATTATTTATCTTTGCCCAGTAGGTTTGTAACAGAGCTAGAACACTACTATTATGTGCAAACCATGTATAAATGCATTACCTTGGTATCTTTTCTAGTCAACAATGTATTTTATAGAAAAACAATTATAATGCCTTTCTTAGTACCTCCACATCTATCTTTATAGAATGTTCCATTGAACCCTCTATCTCCAGATAATTACAAACATCAAGATTGAGAAGGAACTCTTCAACTTATTTTCAGTAACATACTTATCAATCATCCTCATGACTATTGTCACATTTAATTATTGAAATCTCATTTAGAAAAATAAATATAACATGTTCATTATTGTTAAATAGGGTGTTGTAATAACTAAAAAAAAATATAGGCTCAATGACATCATTACAAATTTCCCATCAATGACTAAGCTTCTAATATGATTATTTGTCTTATGACCTTCTAGGAGATTATATGAATTTCACATTATTGTCTACTTATTTTTGCCACTATATATGAGGATTCTACCTAATTAGAGGTTCCTCCTGATGCACAAGATCAATAAAAAGTTTCCTACTACCTATATTAGTTTGTGTAAGTCCTCCATCTTTCAGATTATTGTAAAACACAATTTGATTATGCATGGCTTTCTACTTGGATAATTTAAACAAACTAAAACAAGTTACCTAATTTCATGTCCCATGCCATAACCTCAACTTTAACATTTTTTCAACTTTTAATAAATTTTAAACATGGGGTGACCATAGGCATAAGTGTCCAACCTTTCTTAACAATACTAGGAAATTTTCCCTACTAGTCCAAGCATTTATGAATTGAAAAAGAGCTTTTATAGGGAAACCCTTGCATATTGTGTGTCATAGGTTTGTGATGACTAGTAATATTAGGATGGACATGGCCCTAGAAGTTTGTAAATTTGAACAAAAATTGAATTTTATAAGTGATTATATTTATTTTACAAATTATAGGTTCTTTCTCAACTCTAATGGTTATCCCAAGTGTAAAAAGATCCATTACAATCAAGTTCAAATCTTACAAAATATTACATAAAGCTATTAGTTTCTAATTTGATTATGTGAGTCTCATTACTCTTAGAGATATGAAAAAAAGTTCGAATAGATTCTCTACGGATTATACGGAGGCCCAAAAATTTGAAAACACTACCAATGTAAAGAAGCGAAACCACTTCCTTACTAAAAATTTGAACAATAAAAACTCCAGTCCAAACACACTCAAAAGGTATGTTGGAGTGGGTGTAAAATTTTCAAATCTTTATATAATGGTAATCAAAAGACCAATGTATAGCAGCGGAAGAAAATATTTGACTATTCAATTATAAATCAAAGGGTTATAAACTTACATCACAAGGATCCATGTAGAGGAAATCTAAACCACCTCAAGATTGTCTCCAAGCTTTATCAACTCAAGCTAAGTCTAGGTCAACACGTCTTGCCATGCATCCAAGTCTTCCACCTAGGGTTGGAAGCATACCCCAGCAAAAGAGAAACAAAAGGAAACATCAGCAAAAGCTGGTATGTGCATACTAAAAAGCAAATTGAGCAATATAAGGATATAAAGGACATCAAAATATAAGGCTTCCCATACAAGAGATAAGGACCACCCAAACGGGTATCAAAAGAAAAGATTACAACAAAAGAATGATACTTGCCATAAAACAATAAAATTTGTGCAACAAAAGCACATAGATAGGTAGTAGGGCACACACCCCACAACCAATCATCAAACCTGCATGCATGTGAGATAAACATAGTCCTAGAAAAATATAAACAATAAGGCGGACAAGGCTTCACATCCTTGAAAACCTGATAGAGAATGACTCACCATCAAACTCCCAAATATATAAAAGTTGAGCCAAGGCTTCACATCCTTGAAACTCGGGTATGGGGCACCACCACCACCATCCCATAAACAAAAAGGGCACACACCCAGGAACCAAAGTAATTTACATTATTCTAGTGCTACTGATTCACATTGCATGAAAATATAGAGGAAAGTAAATAGTTTAGTCAGAAGATTAAACAAAGGTTGCCATCCATCACACAATGGACAACACCAACATATAATATCCAGTTCAATGTGGCACATAACAATATAAGAGACCAACATGCACCAAGGTAGAAGATAGATATCAAGATAATATCCAAGTACATAACAAGTAAGATAGTTCACACGAACCATGATATCAAGAGAATAGACATATGTGTAGGAAAAAGTCAAAAGAAAGATAAGATAGGTGAATTGCTCAACATGAAGTAATAGGGGATACAACATACATAAGAGACAAGGATTGCTCAATATAGAAATAATAGGAGATACAATCATACCTCAACTTCAGAGTCAAATGATCCAAAGCCACTTCTAGGTCCAAGCCTAGGCTTCCAAAACACCTATTTAGCATATATGTGAAATTAGGATTAGGTTTTATATTGATTTCATAAACCCTAGAAACACCTTTTTGTTAATATATGAATTAGGTTTCCAAAACGATTCCATATTTTAGATTATATTTTCCTGAGTTCAAAACATATTTTATTATATTTTTCTGAATAATAAATTATTAGTTATGAATTATACAAGTTATTATCTTATTTAATTAGATCCATTAAGAACACATGTTTAAAACATCAGATTCATACGATAAAACCAATTCCATTAGAAAGCCCTTATTTTTCTGAATCCAACGGCTATTTATTTATATTTTTCTGATCAGTAATTAATTAGTTATAGATTTTAGAAATTTGACCAATAGAAATTAAGCAAATTGCCAAGTCAGCGAAGCAAACAGAGAGAGAGGAGGTAGCGGGGCCGATCTGTGACTTGGCCCAATAGGAAGTGGCCATGTCACCAGTCAGCCTCCCGGTTGACCTCGCCCAAAGACAAGAAAAACAGATAGTGAAAAGACGATTACGCCTTGAGCCAGAAAATGAAGAAAAGAAACACGGAGGGGCAAAACTGGGAAACCAAGTGGGGGATTCATCCCCTACCTTTCGCCCAACCACGGCTGCAAGAACATCACGGCTGGACTATGGCCAGATTTGGGGAAAACCGAGATAAGCGATCAAACATCGAACTGAAGGCACGAATTGGAAGATCAAGTTGTAGGGAACTCACCTCGGTTGCCAATTCGGCTCTAGGCATCTCCGAGATACTTAGAGTCGCGCCGCAATGAAGAAACTAAGACTTGATCATCGGGAGGCAATGACATAACGTGCAGGGAAATTGAGAGACGAGTAGAACTCCACAAGGTTGGGCGGAGGTGGGAGCAGCGTTATATATAGTAGAGGGTCAGAGATACTGGTCTTGGTAAAGGGCCATGGAAGTACAGTCCCATAAGGATTGGGTATTTCCCTAATCCTTCAAGAAAGGAAACAAGATAACCATCTACCTATGCAGAATCTTCTCGCGAACACAACCGAAGAAAAATCATGCGAAAAGATCGAGAAACACACGAGATATACACGATTTACCAGGGCCGCAGCACTGTAGCTGGCCGGCGTCTCCTACTCGAGGTAAAAGACAACTCGCACACCATCAGATCGAAATCTAACGGTCACAAAGAAGGCCAAATATTGGGAAAGCAAGCGTGACAGCTAAAATAGAAGGAAACCATATGAAATCGACAAAATAATAATGTGACATTTATACATTATTTCCTTTTCCTCTCTTTCCCTATTTGAGGGTTCAAACGAACCCCAAATTAGGTAAAATTTTGCACAGAGGTTAATAAAGGCATGTAGATTCCGAATATAAAATTAGATTTGCCTTTTAAGAACATTTAAGGTGTCAAATAAATAAATTACTATTTTCTCTTCCCTCCTTTATTAATGGCTTTAGGATTATCCAAATTTTATGAAACTTGACCCACAAGTCATATTTAATGTGTTGAACACGAATTTGCCATTAATTTCACATATTGTAGTTGTTTAATTATTTATTTATAATTTTGAAGGTTCTGCATACTTTCTCTCTCCTGATTTCACCTTTTAAGCAAACTTTCTCCAAATTGGATGAAAATTCACCTAAAGGCTATATTTATTATGTAGATGACGAATCAAAGATTATTTTCCTCTTTTGGAGTCAATTATTATATTAATTTATTAATTACACTTTTTTTTGGTCGGTCAAAAATGCGTGTTGCTATATTACCAAAACTTTGGGTACAAAAAAACAGCGCCCCCTCATCCTAGTGCGTCAAAGCACTAAAAACTAACTAAATGCTTCACGCAGGAAGCCCACACCAAACAGAACAGGAAGAACAGAAAGACAAAGAGAAAAAACACCAGGGCTAAGAGTCCTACACTATTCTACTTGTCAACCACCTCAATTGCATTATCCTCATCTTACAAAGTATGAGAGTTGGCAGGCAGGCTAGAGTATTCATGGCAGCACCAGGTATCCAGATTGTCTTTAAATTTCCTATCTGAGGGCCACACAACCTCGAGATCTGAACTGGCCAGAGTGATTGTTCTCGGCAGAATACCACTGCGGAAGCAGTCCTTTCTTACAAAATCTGCTGCCAAAACAAAGCCCCGTTGTTCATAGAAGGATGGAACTAACACCACCCTAATTCTGATCTAGCTTCCCAACCACTGACATTATCCACATATTCTGAAAGAGTGGAGTGAAACCAGAACGTGATCAGAGATAGTCAGCTCCAGGCTCTTGTGACACGAGCTCCCCCATTTAGGCATTAGAAAAGTAAGCAAAGCAAGGGACCAGGCGAACTAGGTCACCCTCTTTTTCCTTCCTGGTTTTTTCTTTTTTCTGGAACTCTATTTTCCAATGATCAACGAGTCAGAGCCCCAATGATCAGAATCAATCTCAGAGTTTGAATCCCCCTTAGTCATTTCTTCATCCTCAAACATTTCCGCTACTCTCTGTTTGTAATCTACGTAGAGACCGTAGCTTCCCAAGACCTTATTGGTCTTCCAGGCCATTAAATCTTTGTCCCCCTTTCTCCTATGTTCCATCTCCCAACCAAGGTTTAACCCACCCAGGTTGATAGCAGGAGGAGAGCCAGGCAAGTCTGGCACCATCGAGGAGGAAGAGGCGATCGGAGTATGGTTTACTTGTGTTGAGTGGAGGACAGTATCCGTCACTAGGCGCGAAATAGCATCCTCAACTGCAACATCATCCTGATTAACTTGATCTGCTGTATTTTGTTCGGGATGAGATGAATGGCTATCACAGACATTGCGTCGAACACCTGGTCTGTGCTTCCCATACCGAAACTGAACTTGCTTAACCTGAACCTCGCTCCTGTTGATATCAGGGCATGACCCCCGCTTGTGTCCGAACTTCTTGCAACCTGAACATAGGAAGGGCTTCGCCATAGCAACAACCTTCAGATGCTTAGGTTTGCCATCCACCTCCACCAACGTCGCATTGGGGATTTTGTCAGAAGAAGAGAATTCCACACAGATAGGAGCAGAGTTAATTACACTTTTTAGACAATTTCTCTCTCCTAAATTACCATATTATTTCAAGGTTGTCCAAATTAAATGAAAATTAACATGTAAGCTTATTTTAATGTGTTGATTACGAATTTGAAGGTTATTATTTAATTTGAAGCTTTCTTACATGGGTTTTGTCATCTGGCCCATTATAGGCCCATTAACCTTATTATGCATGTAATTATGTTATTTATCTTTTTATTATCACCAAATGAGTTGTATGACATGCATTATATTATTATGGTCACACTAACCTCAACCTTGTTTGATCAAACCCAAAAGGTTAAAGTTCTAGGGTAGGGTTCTAGATCTGGTATGTTACAACCAATAATATATGTATTAATAACTCACTAGATCTTCATATATGATTTTTTGTTAAATCCATCTAGACCTGGACATTAATCAACATCAAGAATAAGAATGGTGTCTTCAATTTTTTTCTAGTAGCATACTTATTAGGCTCAATATTTTGACTATTGTCAACTTTAATAAATGGAAGATCTCAGATTGACTAAAGAAAATTGTTTTTCCTTGTTAAATAGGTTACACTAATAACTACAAATAAAATATTCAACCTTAGTTGCACCATTAATTTTTTCCCCATAAATGGCTAAGCTTTTAGAACGTTTACTTTGGTTTCTAACCTTAAGAATGGAAGAATTTAGTATCACAATCTCATTCTTTTAAACTCTATAGACAAGATTTTTGTCTCCACAAATATTCCTCTTGATGAACAACATTAAGAGCAAGTTTTCAATTAACAATACATCTTTGCAGAATTCCCTCATTATCAGGTTATTTTAGACATTCTTTGATCATTTAAAGCCTTCTTCTCAAGAATTTCAAAAAACTCAAAGAAGTTACCCAATTTTTATGTTCATCTAGATAAATTCATCTACAAAACTTTTAATAAATATTAAACATGGGGTGCCCCTTGACAGAGCATACCATCATTTAGTAACAATATTGTAAGGAGTGAACCCAAGAGGGGATCTACTCCCTACTTCTATATTGAAAAATGAATAGGCAACCAAATCCAACAACTTTTGCAGCACTAAAAGGGAAACATGTTGTATATTATTTATGAAAATAGCATGGACATTGGAAAATGAATATTTAAACAATAGTAAAAGGAACTAAGTGATAAAAAGACATTAACAAAGTCCACAACACGTCCAACAAGGATAAACAAAATAAAACTAGTAAAATATCTAAATGGGATAGCTGTAGTGGGCAACCTAGACATCCCAAAGGATACCCTTGAGGTCTACTCTTAGGAATATGGAACCTCAGGACCTTAGTCTACGAACACCTGATAAACTAGCGACTTCTCACCAGGGTAGTAGAGAACAACCCAGAAATTAGATAAAAAGGGTATGTGTTAGTATCAATTGCTATATGTGCAATATTAAATATTTGGGGCATTTTAAAGAGTGTATCTGCAAGAGAGGGTTTTCCATCAAGAGGGTCCACTAAAATTAGATAAGTTCAATAGAATGAATTTCAAGAGAATGAGGCATTTAAAATATTAGAATATAATAATTGAGAAGAACAATCTTTTTATACTTCACAATATCACAACAATCAATTTATTCGCATCTAGATATGTTTGGACTAAATAGCTAAGGTACAACCAAGATGCCACTAGATCTTGGGCCTAAGTAAAATGGGTGGAATAGCACACACTAGGTGGAATACCATGCCCCTATATAAATATAGGTAGAATAGCGCACCCCTGGTGGATATAGAACACCGTACTAGTTGTGCTCCTGCACCATATAATATGTATCTAGTTAAATTGACAAACATGCATAAATAGAGTGTAAAGATAGGGTATAAGTCATCAATCGAATTTTCAAGTCCAAATAGCAATGTGGATGGGGTCTTAGACCCGACACAATAAGATATATATAAAATTATGAGAATAAGGAACTTCAACATGTGATGAATAAGAGGGCCAATTATATGGAAATACCTCATTATAGGAATATTTTAGTCAGTTTAATGCCCAAAATTAAATAGGAAAGGGCACATACCTCAATTTAAGTGTCACAAGTCACAAAAATCCTAATATCAGGTTTTAGGCAATTTCCCCTCCTAAACATTATATACATAGGTATTTGGGTCAAACTAAATCATCTAATTTATTAAACACTAGAAATCATATTACAAAAACCTTGGAATCATACTATGAAACCTATGCCAACAAACTGAGGATAATTTGTGATTTCGAAAGAATATTTATTCTTATTTTTCTGACACCCTGTTGTTTTGTTACAAATTTAACTAGTCAGGCTAATTCCTAGAAAATTAGATAAATGGGAAAATGTAATGATTATTGAAAAACACTAGAGGGGGGGTGAATAGAGTTTTTAAATATTTTAACAATTATTTAACTCAAACAACCACAATTGAAAATGGAAGAAGGAGACAAGTGTTTTAGAGTGGTTCCAACCTTAGCATATACTAAGGTTGTCAGTCCACTACCCAGTTGCTTACCCAACCGGGATTTTTGAAAGTATTAATTTTATTACCTTCACAAAGATTTACACAAAATACAATACTTTCTTACACCCCTTGAACAACCTTCACTTGAAGTAGATGCACCAACCCGAGGTAGCCTTCTTGAAGTAACTCCAAGCTCCCCCTTGAAGTAGCCTTCCTCTTTAGAAGTAACCTCCCGTTGCACCAGCCTTCTTGAAGTAGTTCAAGGTCCCCTTCTTCACCAAGAAGATCTTCCAACCTCTCCAATCCGCAGCCTCCAACCTAGGAGTAGCAAGGAGAGTACAAACAATAATAGTGAACAAGAAAGGAAAACGGAAATTACAACTTATCCTTTGAAAACAAGGCTTGATTTGCCTAGATCAAGCGTATAGATCTCCTAACCAATATGAATGGAATTGTGATTGCTGTGGATAGGAGATGCTAGCCTATAGGACACGAAATTTGAGCTAAGAGAAGAAGTAGTCAATTGCCAATTTGCTTAATTGCTCACAAACAGATTGCTCAATATAAATGTATGCTCAAAGATTGCTCAAGTGTAAAACAAGTGTGTTTAGGTGTCCTAAGGCATGTACTATTTATAGGAATGTCCTACAAGTGCTTAAGGACGTTCTAGACACTTTCTAGGGGTTTGTAAGTGCTTAACTAGCCGTTAGATATAAGTTAGTTGCTTTAACAACGGCTAGTAAATTAGTTCTGCAGTTGCTGTCAGAGACCATCTCGGTCGAGAAATGGTCGACCAAGACTCCTACTCGGTTGACGTTTTTTCGACCGACAGGCTCTCTGGATCAAGTGTATGCAACGTTTATCTCCAACTGCCAACCACCTTGTCAGCTGTGTCTAACGGCTACTTGGGTCTTTTTCGGTCGAGAAGATTGTCGACCGAGAGTGTCTTGGTCGAGGATTTTGTCGACCGAGATGGACCCTGTTTTAATGTTTCAAATGAAGACATTAATTGTGTGTATGAGTGTGCATATGTGACACTATTGAAAGGGATGACCTATCTAAATGTGGTGTTTAGCTAGGGAAGATCTAACGCTTGATTTACATGAAGTCTAAGTCCTTGTACATTATATATTTGTACAAGTTTACAATTGATTACATTTCATGACATTTACAATCATTCAAGCATATAGATTCCCTAGTGCTTTGTCATCCACCTTATTCCTGCAACACTCAAGTAGCACGTTAGATCAACAAGAATGAAATGTTTGTCATTATCAAAACAAAGGGATATACAGATGTCCATTTAGCCAACAATCTCCCCCTTTTTGAAGATGGCAAACGTTTCCTAAATATAAAATAAGAAAGTATAAAAACATGTGAGTTTCATACCTAAAGATTACCTTTGTGAAATTCTTCTCTTGTTTATAAAATGTGTGCTTATTATTCCCCATGAATTATGGAACATGAAATCCAATTCTATAGGGAATATAGCAACTTTCAATGTAAAGCCAAGAGTTTATGAAACTCAAACTCATTGATTGAGTTTTGCACAAATACTAAGTTTTATATTTATTTCTCCCCCTTTGTCATTTCAAAAAGATATCCGTTGAAGAATAAAACTCCCCCTTAATTAGATGTCCCAATAAATACTGAATTCAATGACAAAGATGTCCATTAAAAGCCAAAATGATGCAAATAGACGACAGTGTTAGGAAGCACAAATATCAAAGAAAACATCTTCCAAAGGAGTGATAAGCAATTGCTTCCTTATTTTGTTAAATTGGTCTAGTGGAAGAGGTTTTGTAAAAATATCAACCAATTGATCTTCCGTATCAACATGATGAAGGGAAATGTGATTTTTAGAAATATGATCCCTTAAAAAATGATGACGGATTTTAATATGTTTAGCTCTGCTGTGTAAAATAGGATTGTGTGCTAAATTTATAGCGCTTGTGTTGTCACAAAAGATAGGTGTAGATGAAAGAGTAAAACCATAATTGTTTAATACTTGTTGCATATAAAGCACTTGAGCACAACAAGATCCGGCTTCCATATATTCAGCTTCAGTTGTAGAAAGGGCAACCGTGTTTTGTTTCTTGCTAAACCAAGATACTAAGGCTCTCCCTAACAAGAAACAGCCACCACTAGTGCTCTTGCGATCAAGTCAACAACCAGCATAATTAGCATCAGTATAAGCTTTAAAATCCAAGGATTGTCCTTTTGGATACCATAAACCAAAACATGTAGTGCCGGCTAAGTATTGAAGAATTCGTTTAACTGCTTGAAAATGAGAGTGCATAGGTTGTGATTGAAATCGAGCACAAAGACCAACGGAAAACATGATGTCCGGTCTAGAAGCAGTTAAGTAAAGCAAACTACCAATCATGGCTCTAAAAATCCCGGCAGACGTTTGTTTAATTTTGAAACCAAGAAAGAAAGTTAGTTCACCCATGAGGCTCATTTCAAATTCTTTTTTCATAATGTCACTAAATTGTGTGCATGATGATTCATTTGAAGCTCCAAAAATAATGTCATCAACATATATTTGAACAACAAGAAAATCAGATGTATATGTTTTGAAAAATAAAGTAGAATCTGAATTTCCAATAGAAAAACCATTATCAAAAAGGTATGTCTTGAGCCTTTCATACCAGTTCCTAGGTGCTTGTTTTAAACCATAAAGTGCTTTCTTAAGTTTATAAACATAGTCACCTTTTTCCGGTATTTCAAAATCGGGTGGTTGAGCAACATATACTTCTTCTTGAATGATTCCGTTTAGAAATGCACTTTTTACATCCATTTGGTAGAGTTTGATGTTTTTATGTGCGGCAATAGCTAGTAACATTCTAATAGCTTCAAGTCTAGCTACTGGTGCATATGTTTCATCAAAGTCTATTCCTTCTTGTTGATTATATCCTTCTGCTACTAACCGAGCTTTATTCCTTATTACTTCTCCTGCCTCATTGAGCTTATTTCTAAAAACCCATTTAGTTCCAATGATGGTTTTATCTTGTGGTTTAGGAACTAAATTCCATACATCATTTTTTGTGAATTGGTTTAATTCTTCTTGCATTGATATTATCCAATAATCATCTTTAAGAGCTTCAGATATCTTCTTAGGTTCAATGATAGAAACAAAAGCCATGTTTGCAACATCCTTAAAGGAAGACCGAGTTTTTACTTTATCATTTGGATTTCCAATAATTAATTCTTGAGGATGATCCTTAATAAGTCTAGGTATAGGTTGTGTTTCACCTTGGTTATTGTTTGTAGTATCTTTCTCACTATCATTTGGTATGTTTAAGTTTTCGAATTGATTAGTAAGATCAATTATTTCTAGATTTTCTGATTTGGACTCTTCATGAAAAGAGACATGAATAGATTCCTCAACTTTTCTAGAAATAGTGTTATAGACTCTAAATGCTTTGCTAGAGGTAGAATAGCCCAAAAAGAATGCTTTGTGTGATTTAGAATCAAACATATCTCTATCATCTTTGGTATTTAAGATATAACATGTAGAACCAAAGGTATGAAAATAGTCAACTCTAGGTTTCTTAGAATGTATTATTTCATATGGAGTTTTCTTCAAATGAGAGTGAACTGTTACTCTATTTAACACATAGCATGCGGTGTTTACAACTTCAGCCCAAAAGGTTTTGGGTGTGTTATGTTCGAGCATCATAGTTCTAGCCATTTCTTGTAGTGATCTATTTTTCCTTTCAACTATACCATTTTGTTGTGGAGTGCGTGGAGAAGAAAAATTGTGAGTGTACCCTTGAGATGTGCAAAATTCTTCAAATATATGATTTTCAAATTCTCCACCATGATCACTTCTAATGGTACATATTTTGCTTTGTAATAGATTTTCAATCATGGAACAAAATTTTATAAAAGCATGAATAGTATCATCTTTGGTTGCAATAAAATGTACCCATGTATATCTACTATAATCATCAACAATAACAAAACAATATCTTTTGCCGCCAATAGATTGTGTCCTCATGGGTCCAAATAAATCAATATGAATTAATTCTAAAGATCTACTGGTGCTAAGTGCATGTTTAGGTTTAAAAGAGGTTTTTGTTTGCTTTCCCAATGTACATGGTTCACAATTTTCAACTTGATCAAAGGATAAAGTAGGCAAACCATGAACAAGATCATATTTCACTAACTTTTTGATAACATGTGAACTAGCATGTCCTAGCTTTTTATGCCATAGTTGTAAAGTATTTTCATTTGCAAGTAAGCATTTTCCTACTACAGATTTCATAGAGTTAGGTCTAAGAATATAAAGATTTCCAACTCTTTTTCCTTCATAGACAACATTTGTAGTGTTTTCTATTAATAATTTGCAGCAGTTTTTGTTAAATAAAACATCATAGCCACTATCACATAATTGACTCACACTTATTAAGTTATGGTGCAAACCATCAACAAGTAGACCATTCTTTATTTTGAGGTTTGTGCCAATGTTACCTATTCCAATGATTTTACCTTTACCGTTATCTCCAAAAGTGACTGTTCCACTCTTCTTTTCTTCAAAAGTTTGGAATGCATCCTTGTTTCCGGTCATGTGTTTGGAACATCCACTGTCGACCACCCAATCCTGCATTAGAATGTAGGTTTTGGTACCCATGTGATGGTCCGATATGGTTAGAAGCATTTAAGTACAGACTGTATAAAAATTCTGATTCAGAACTTCAGTCGGTCGACAATTTGTTCGACCGACATCTTTCTCGGTCGACTAATCGTCGATCGAGAAGGTTGCTGTATTGCAAATTAAAAATAGAAATTTTGCTCGGTTGTCCAATTTTCGACCGAAATAGTTGTTGTTGATTTTGATTTGTCACAGGCAGCTGGTCGGTCGACAAAAGTTCGACCGATTATATTTTCGGTCGACAATACTTCGACCGACTAAGTTTCTATTTCAGTACAACAGTTCAGAAAATTACCATAATGGATAAAACCTTTTATTAAGTTGAGATAAGTCAATATGAATTGCAAAATTGAGCATTTGATCATATCTCAACTGAATTGCATTTGACTCTACTAAGTTTGGGGTTTTGGGACCCAAACTAAGTAGGAATCCTTGGTCTTATACGGGCATGAAAATGAATAATGTCCAAGACGTAGACAAAAATGACAAGTAATAGAGTCAACTTCATTTCTTTTTCTAGGAATTGTGTTCTTAGGTACAAACATAGTCCGAGTTCTTTTGGGTTGATTTTTCTTTGGATCATATCCCAAACCTTTTCTTCCATTGAAACTAGAAGAGGCTTTTAGAATGTTGTCAAGGATATCTTTTCTTCTTAATTCATGTAGGTTTCTTTGTAGCTTAGCAATGTCATCCATCTTCTTGTGTAAATCTTTTCTAGCTTGATCTAAATCAGATAATAGGGAGTCTCTTTCTTTTACAACATTGTCATAGTCTAGATGGTTACACATAATTGGTTGAGTCTGAAAGTCTTTTAGTTTAGCTAACAATTCAGTCTTTTCTTGAGAGAGAAGATCAACGTTTGTTTCTAGAGTGAGTAGCTTTTTAGTGCAATCATTTAAAGATGTTTTTAAAGACAAATTCTCAAGATCAATGTTGTTCTTTTCATAAGAGAGATCATTTAATTTAGTATATAGCTCATCATTTGTTTTGATAACCTTCTTTAGTTTCTTCTTGACATCAACATACTTATCATGAGTTTCTTGTAAACTAGTAATTAACTCTTCTTTAGGAAGATCAAGTAGGTTTACCTCTTGAGAGTCTTCATCATCTTCTCTTGCCATTAGACATTCCACCTTTTCTTCTCCGCTTTCACTTTCACTTGACTCGTCCCATGCAGCTTTATAGGCTTTTTCTCCCTTCTTCTTGTGTGAGCTTTTCTTTCCTTTCTTTGCTTTAGGACATTCATTTTTGAAATGTCCTTTCTTTCCACACTCAAAACACCTAGGAGGAGAAGAAGAAGAACTAGAAATTTTGTTAGATTTAAATCTTCTATATTTCTTACCATTGACAATCAATGCTTCTTCTCCTTCTTCTTCACTTGACTCCTCACTTTCTGGTGTGATTATCTTTGAAGCTTTTAGAGCCACATCCTTCTTCTTTCCTTGCTAAAGTTCACGTTCTCTTGTTTCTTCCTCTTCTAGGGTTGCTTCATGAGCTTCTAAATTGCCAATGAGTTGCTCCATTTTCAGTCGAGTGAGGTCATTAGCTTCTTCAATGGCTGTCACCTTTGGCTTGTATTTAGGAGGAAGTGATCGAAGGATTTTTGATACCTGATCTTCTTCAAGAAAAGTTTTTCCTAGGGCATTTAAACCATTAACAATAGAAGAGAAGTTTGCAAACATTTCACTAATAGATTCATTTGGATCCATACGGAAGTGTTCAAACTTTTGTTTAAGCATGCTAATCTTAGAATTCTTGACTTGAACTGTACCTTCATAGGTTATGGACAGTCTATGTCAAATGTCATAGGCTGTGTCACAGTTTGATATCCTATTAAATGCTCCTACTAAAATTGAACAATATAAAATGCTTACAGCTTTGGCATTCATTTGAGCCAACTTTACCGTATTTGCATCCCACTCTACATATTGTGTTTGAGGAAGCTCGTATGGAGTTGACACCATCCGCCATAAGTCCCAATTGATGCCTTGGAAGTAGAACTGCATCTTTCTCTTCCAATATGTGTAGTTTGTTCCATCAAACGCTGGAGGTCTAGCAACAAGTGTCCCTTCTAGGTTAAGGTTGTTAAGCACCCCGTCACCCATTCTTCAAGACCTTGTTAGGGTTCCTTGAAGCCTACTCTGATACCAATTGAAAAACACTAGAGGGGGGGTGAAAAGAGTTTTTAAATATTTTAACAATTATTTAACTCAAACAACCACAATTGAAAATGGAAGAAGGAGACAAGTGTTTTAGAGTGGTTCCAACCTTAGCAAATACTAAGGTTGTCAGTCCACTACCCGGTTGCTTACCCAACCGGGATTTTTGAAAGTATTAATTTTATTACCTTCACAAGGATTTACACAAAATACAATACTTTCTTACACCCCTTGAACAACCTTCACTTGAAGTAGATGCACCAACCCGAGGTAGCCTTCTTTAAGTAACTCCAAGCTCCCCCTTGAAGTAGCCTTCCTCTTTAGAAGTAACCTCCCGTTGCACCAGCCTTCTTGAAGTAGTTCAAGGTCCCCTTCTTCACCAAGAAGATCTTCCAACCTCTCCAATCCGCAACCTCCAACCTAGGAGTAGCAAGGAGAGTACAAACAATAATAGTGAACAAGAAAAGAAAACGAAAATTACAACTTATCCTTTGAAGCACAAGGCTTGATTTGCCTAGATCAAGCGTATAGATCTCCTAACCAATATGAATGGAATTGTGATTGTTGTGGATAGGAGATGCTAGCCTATAGGACACGAAATTTGAGCTAAGAGAAGAAGTAGCCAATTGCCAATTTGCTTAATTGCTCATAAACAGATTGCTCAATGTAAATGTATGCTCAAAGATTGCTCAAGTGTAAAACAAGTGTGTTTAGGTGTCCTAAGGCATGTCCTATTTATAGGAATGTCCTACAAGTGCTTAAGGACGTTCTAGACACTTTCTAGGGGTTTCTAAGTGCTTAACTATCTGTTAGATATAAGTTAGTTGCTTTAACAACGGCTAGTTAATTAATTATGCAGTTGCTATCAGAGACCATCTCGGTCGAGAAATGGTCGACCGAGACTCATACTCGGTCGATGTTTTGTCGATCGACAGGCTCTCTGGATCAAGTGTATGCAACGTTTATCTCCAACTGCCAACCACCTTGTCAGCTGTGTCTAACGGCTACTTGGGTCTTTCTCAGTCGAGAAGATTGTCGACTAAGAGTGTCTCAGTCGAGGATTTTGTCGACCGAGATGGACCCTGTTTTAATGTTTCAAATGAAGACATTAATTGTGTGTATGAGTGTGCATATGTGACACTATTGAAAGGGATGACCTATCTAAATGTGGTGTTTAGCTAGGGAAGATCTAACACTTGATTTACATGAAATCTAAGTACTTGTACATTATATATTTGTACAAGTTTACAATTGATTACATTTCATGACATTTACAATCATTCAAGCATATAGATTCCCTAGTGCTTTGCCATCCACCTTATTCCTGCAACACTCAAGTAGCACGTTAGATCAACAAGAATGAAATGTTTGTCATTATCAAAACAAAGGGATTTACAGATGTCCATTTAGCCAACAATTATTATGCCCTCTGGTTTTATTAATAAAAAATGGAATCATAAGGCTTGGGGAGGTAAGTTAACAGGGAAGATTGTCCCTTACCTCTAGATTCACAGCTGGTGTGCTCCACGCATATGGGAACTTGACCCTAGAATATTTTCTCCTATCCAATGCTAGTCCTTCGATGTGTACAGTTGGCCCAACACCTTACTTGGATTTCAGCTTACTTGTGGAGCCTAGGCTCATGTCATCAGGTCACATAGAACCAAATTTGGTGTTCCCTCTGCCAGCAGTGAGGGGAGAGGATCGAAGTCCTGTGGAAGGGAGACAACTAAGAGCTCACGGAGAAGGACTAAAAACCACGATTTGCAATGGTTTTTCAAAGTGAAGTCAAGAAAAATTGCAACTGGTAATAATACATTAAACAACCAATGGTAAAATAGGGAAACAACATCGCCCTCTTGTCGGGAACCCAGTCATAAGAGAAAGCAGGTCAAAGACCAAATTATCAATTCAACCAACCAATGTGTTTGATTAAGGTACCCTGAGACTCCTCCCTTACTCTCAGACTCATTTGGGATAGTTTCGGGCACCAGAGGTACCTGGATGGCTTCACTGATGAAGGTCCTAATGTAGACAAAAGGGGAGTTTTTCGACTAAGAAGCTTGGTGAAAGGTGAGGCAAAAAAAGGCACACAAAATGGTCAGTTAGGTTTCAAGAAAGGTTACCTAGAAACAAATTGAACCAAGGTGGCAGGTAGTCATACGATGGAGCTTTAGATACTGGGTGGTTCTCAAACATAGCAGTGTGACACATGTGACTTGGGGTGAAATTCATAGCTTTGGGGGATACAGGAGGGGAGTTCCGTCCTCCCAATATGTCTAGGTGGCAGTGCGAAGTAGTGTAGAGGGGAAACTAGTTCCCCACTAGAAATAGTGGAGGCTGGCTTATGGAGAGGTTTGGAGATTTCATGCACAAGGTACCAATGAAGGTGAGCTAGGGCTTAATTGATTCAGAATTAATAGGCAAAGTAGTTGAAAGTGAGATTGTTTGAAATGATAATAGAAAGGAGGAGTGTGGGAGTCACCAGTCTTAGGTTCGTAAAGGAACCAGGGAGCAGAGGTAAGGAGAGGAAGGAGACTATGACTCCTCCATTGGATCTCATCTAAGCAACCCAGATCAGGTAGAATAAGTCTTGCATGAGTGTGACAGATGGCTATTATATTTAGAAAATAACCAGTTAGATTGAATAATGTGCATCAAGTGCATTTAATTGAATACCTTAGGTTAAAATTTAATGATTTTTTTCTCCATTAAATCGGGGGTGCAAACACTTCTCAAATAAATCAAAATTTCTCATTTTGACTAATTAATATGTGATAAAATCAATTGTGCCTTTAGTTTTGCCTCTTGAGATTCTTTAGGGTGGGATTTTAGTTACTTAAATGTTAATCATGATTAGTGTACAATAATCACTCTCATCAGTACTTCACAAACTCATAATTTGATTTACTCCTAATATCCTCGTACAAATTCATCCAGGAACTTTCTAGAGTGTCAACCAGGGCTATATCCTCCAAAAGGTGCATTTATGCTACCAACCTTAGTTTTTAGTTATTCATTCAAAACTTTAATTACTTCCACAAAAAGAGTTCAATATTTAGGATATTGTCTAAAAGTCTTGCAAAATTCCTAATGTGGTATACTTCTAGGACAAAGAATAATCAACATAAGTGTAAGGGAAAGAGAGGGTTAATAATTTACCTAAGGTTTGGTATGTTACAAATATTTATATATCATCCATGCTAGTCCAAGCATTAACGAACCAAAATAGGGGACCCTTTTCCTGTAGTGGTAGTCGAAAGCCTATGACCATCAATAATGCCAGGATGAACATGGCCCTAAAAGTAAGTAAATTTAGACAAAAACTCAACATTGTAAATGACTCTATCTAGTTTAGAAATTATAGGAAATTTACCTTTCCAGTGATTATCTCAAGCGTAAGAAGATCTATTCAGATCAAGTTCAAAAAGACCACAATTAAGTAAACAACTATTAAAGTCCTCCACACATTTCTTAATAGGGGCCTCATTGCCAATGATATCAATATTTTTCTTAATCATCTAAATCCCTCATGAGGATCCAAGGCTAGACAATATATAGAGAGAGAGATTCGATATCATACCGGAGAGAATTCCTATCATAATCATCATTGTGTCCATAAACAACTATAGGGAAAAATGATGCATTTTCTAAATGTACCTATATATGACTAAAGATATAATTCCAGAGCTTTTTTAATGGTATATATTCTTCTTTCTACATAATCTCCACTCTTGAAGACACATGGGACTAACTACTTGAGATTGATGGATACCCATAAAAGAATTATTGAGTAGTGAAATTTATTATGTATAACTTTCATTTCATTCAGGATTATAATATGAGTCTCAAGCCTCCTTAGGTTTTAATGAACTATAGAGGTCTTATTAGTGAGAACATTAACATTCCATGAAACATTTTTTAGAGGTTGAAATCCATTGAAAACATCACTACCATCCAGTTCTTCTCTAGTTTATGTATCTGCCCTTTCATCAACCTCTTTCAAATAATATTAAAATCTTTTTTTGAGAATAGATTTATTACCCAATATGTTCTATTTGGGTAGTTGTGGCTTTCTTATTCTTATTAAAATTTATGAATTCAATTACATGATCACGAATTTGAATCTCTTGAAAGCTATAAGATGGAGTAATAATGATGATCCCTTATCCCTTCTACTATCCTTCACTTGATTTTCAAAAGTATAAAAAGTTGTGGTCAATTTAACTTGTACATATTTTCCCTTTTTATTAATAATATGTAGTAATAGGTTTAGTAGCCATAATTTTAGTAATCACAAGTTCAATAGTCATTGGTTCACAATTTACGACAACATTGTCAAAAACAGAATCTTATAGGAATCACCACAGGGGACATTCTTTTGAATCCATTTTTGTTCCATTTTGGTGTCAGAGTTCTTCCTATGATTTCCATGTCTAAATAGGCCATAAGAGTTACTTTTTGTGGTAATATATATATATATATATATATATATATATATATATATATATATATATATATATCCGTGTGTGTGTATGGTGCCCTTAGCGTTACATTCATTAGATCCTACTAGAAAAACATTAAGGAAATTGGAGTTTGAAGTTAGTAGAACTTAAATTCTAGCATACCCCATCCTCTCTCATTCTCTTATTAGCCATTTATGCAAAGAGGCTAAGTACGATTCAGTCCCTACAAAAATCGTGTATATCCCACAACCCAAAACACATGAGGGAGACCTTAATATACCATAATAATATTATGTTTGAATCCAAACATGTCATCCCCCAGTTTCCAATTCATTGATATCATGTGTTTTCCTTCAACAAACCAAGCACCACCGTTAAGTGCATTTTCCAAATCCAAATGATCTACAAATCTAACAATGAAGATGCCATTACCCATTTTGATACTTCAATCGACCATTTGAGTTCCAGTTATGTGACACCATGGCCTTGAGAGTGGGTAAATGAGGTATAAGTCCTACAATATAGCCAACCAAGAAATTCCTCTACTTTTCTGCATTTTTGAGAGCCTCTCTTTGGGGTAGATGGGCTTGCCATCTTAAAATATAATATTCATTTTGTCAAGATATGTGTGCATTTACACCAAGGAAGTAAAATTAGATGCACCCAAAACTTTGATCATGGGTTTCCTTTTGCATGATACTGCACTTCTTCAAGGTAGCTGACCCTAAACATTGAGTTAGGAGGACATCAACACTCATTGTCCTTGTCACCCACATAATCACGTCCACTACTATTACATCACACACCTTGCTTTACTGGTAATGTGAGGGTTTAAGATAATTTTAATTTTACCCTAATTAATATTTTTCATGATGGACATGCTGATTTATATTTTTATTTATCTTGAAATTATTATTTAAAGAGTAAAAGAAAAATATGTGTTGTGAATGCATCAATGTTTGAACCCTAGTTGATATGGTAACAATACACACACATATGCGGAAGAATATTATAGATATTTAAGGAATAAAATATTAATCAAATAAAATTATTAGACATTGTTTGTAGAATAATGTATAATTTAATTATGAATCCAAACAAAAGAACAAACCAAAATGGAGTTATAATGATGAACTTATGACATTCTCAGTTTTCACCCAAATTTACTATTAGCTGATTAGCCGACGGTTGGAATTCTCATGGTGGGCATTCTGATGGCAAGCTTCTGGTGGTATACTTCCAATGTCAAGTTTCCAAAGGCAGACCTTCTGATGGTGTTGACTAAAGGTTTGACTGATGGTGGCCAACACAACTGCCCAAAATAACCAATCACAAGATTGATCATAACCTTTTCTATACTTATCAGAATTCAACAAAATTAGTTTCATTGGATTAATATTTCAATACTCTATGAAATCATAGCCTTAAAACTAAGAAAAGACAAACTACAAGGCAACTTTGAGGGAAATATTTGGGGAAGAATATGAACAATAGTAACAACCAAAGGTTTTATTATAGATTCAACTTTGTTAGTAGTTCATAATATTTGATCCTTCCTTCTCTTTGTGTTCCCTTGTTCAGAACTCCATGATTTATCAACCAAATGTTTTTTTTGTAATCTTCTTCTTTCATCTTCTACCTCCAACAGGTTCATTTTTGACCTATAAACCCACTATTAAGCTATTCCTGGAGGTCTAGATCTTGAATCAAAGATCAATATAATGGAATTCAATTCTATCTAAATTAAAATCAAGATTTTTATCTGGAATCAAACCTAAGGTGAGTATATTATAATCTTTTATCCATTTTTTCACTAATCATAATTAGAAAATGTAAAGAACACATATTGTCTAGTTTACTATTTTAATGTTCTTAGCTCAGTAAATGCTAGTTCAAATTTCTATGTGTGGGTGATTGAAATAGCTAGAAAATATATGAGAGTTGAATGATTTTAATACCAAAATATTTTTCGATGACTTTTGTGAGTTCTAAATATATAGAAATCCTGAGGCACTAGTGGATCTGAGTTTGTCCAAAATATTTAGTAACAAAACACATGCTATAAATTTGTATTTTATAGAATTATTTATTTGAATCTTGAACATTATAACTACAATTTAGTATAAACTATATATTGTATTTCTACATCATAGATCGTGCTAGTATATCCAAGAATACTCAAATACTACTTGTAAATGATAGACACTACTCTGTACATATGAAATATAGCATTGTAAGTTAGCAATCCATTTCATTACGTATCAGCAATATCAATGCAAATAACATTTAGTATGAAAGACTAATAGTATTATTTCAATACACTATTAAATGTTAGTATTTCAGTTAGATTCCTTTTTTGAAGTACAAAAAATACTCATATTTGTTTAGTATGCTATCCAATAGAATTGTTGTAGAATAGAATCTAGAAAAGAAAATAGAATGAGTTGATTATAGGCTAACTAAATAATTGATAGATAATTAGATACCTTGAGCACTGCAGATTTCTTGCGGAGGTATACGCTATAATGGAGGAAACATATTACTACTAGCAACATCTAGGAGAGGAAGTTGGAGCATGCCGCAGGGGCAGGAAGGGTTAAGACTAGTATGGTAGACCTATTGAATGATAGTGTGGGCATCCAACATTAACTCGTGATTCAATGATACCCACTATTACGCAAAAATAATAGGAGATCCCAGTGGTACCAAGTTATAGTACAATTATAGATAAGTACCCAACAATAACCATAAATTCTGATGGTACTCAATTGAATCACTACTCAGTGAGTCAACCCTTATGGAACCATTGATGTAGGTACTTTAATGCCAGAGTGCTTTGAATATCCACCTATTTATTTATACTCAAAGTTGGAGTCTAGTTTATCCAAATAATTAATATAGCTGCTAACGCCAGACATGTTGATGCCCATTGTAGAACAGGTAGCTAGTTAGTAGACGTAGAATCCTGAGTCAACTCTAAGTCGTATACGGTGAAATTGTATCCTGGTGTGATGCTTCCACAAGTTTACACCTTATGTGGGTCTAGGCCATTAATAAAGTGAAAAAGAGATTAAGAAGCCAGATTCATGATTTGTTATTTAGTTACATAGATATATAAATGTTTGTTCAGTTATTGTTAGTATTTAGTATGTTAATGACTTCTACATTACTTCTCATTTGTTTGGTATTTAACACCTTGCTTAATCTTCTTATATTGCAAATCAATAAATAAGTAATATCCATATTATCTTGTCTAATTGGTGAATTTCCATTCACTGATCCAATAGCACACACTCTACAAAACCAATTTTTAGGTAACCTTTCTTTTTATGGAGATAGCTAAATATTTCAAAATATTCCTACCAAAAAAGAGTATTAGTAGCATTTAAAGGTAGAATTAGTCAGTTTCATCCCTATACACTCTAGGTCCTATAGTGAGAAAAGCAAAGAGTTGTAATAGTAATGTGATTGAGAAATGTAATTCCTTTTCTTGTAAAATAGTTGTAAGCATATGCTGCATGTATTTCAATGTTTTGAGCTATCAAGTGATGTATAAGAAAATTTATTGTACTTTGATTATGAGAAGGATTATTGTATATAAGAATTTTTTCTTCATCTTACAACTTTTAAAGGCATGCATAAAAAAGTTAGACGTGTTTGTGTTAGACAACTTAATCACCTCAGAGACTAATCCCATGGTATAAGAGAGATTATGGGTTATGGAGCCCAATGATTTTGGTATCAAATCTTAGGTTGAGTTGTTAGGGCCATTATATTTGTAAGTTAGAGTCATAAGTGTGGAAATTAGGAGGTATGTGGTTATACATCTAGGAAGTCTGAGCATTAAGATACCTTGGTTCAAAATCTAAATTTGTCGACTGATCAATTCACATTACTCAATCTATACTTCCCTATTGTGTCGAGATATGAAGAGGGAGTATGGGGTAGAGAGGAAACCCTATAAGATTTAGGGTCAAAGGACCAAAAATTAAGAAAGTGAGAAGATCATAAAGATAGATATGCAATAGTTTTTGCTTTATACTATTGATTTGATTTTAAATGAATTGATATACTCTTATCTAGATGTTAAACCAAGAACATGTTAGGACATAGGGACATAAGAGAAGGAAGTGGAATTAAAAATTTATCCATGTTCTTGAACCAACATATAGTGTCAATAACAATGTATCTAGGAATGAAGGTAACAAGAAGTATACATGGTCCTGGAGCAAGTCCAATGACTACTCTTATACGGTGATGTGCACACTTTACAAGATGCACATGGATAAAAATCAACGGTGGCCTTGTGGTGCAACACAACAGACGGTGGTGGTTGTTGTCATCCTTGAATGGTGGCAATAGAGTACACACCTCTACGTAGTCTACATGGACCACTCAAAACTCCTCTCCACGCTTCCTAGAGCTAATGGGAAGGAGTTGTCCTTCGATGTTAATGTGCTAGCGTGGACTTGTTCTCCCTTGTTGTCTCTCCTTTTCTATCTCTCCCTTTATGACTAAGACTTTCTCAGGATCTCATGTTACTACAACTATGAGAGGATAATGTTTGTCAGAGCTTATTGTTGTGTCTCCTGAAAACCTTGACTACCCCTCTATTTATGGGAAGGTTTTCGTCATGGTTTACAGATCAACTACGAGTCTAATAAATGGATTTTTGCTAATTTATACCTCCTACAAACCACAAGTCAGTTGACTTAACACTTGAGTCAGTCGACTCACACCCAATCGGTCGACTCAACACTTGAATGGGTCGATTGAAATGCTTTCCTATTCACAAACACATTAGTTTTCAATGCAATGATCAATACACAACATGACATCAACATTAATCCTTGATCCATATTTACTGACCATCCTATCGATTGACTGGAACTATAAGTTGGTTGACTCATCATTTGAGTCAGTAGACTCAATAGTTGAATTAGTCGAATCAACACTTGAGTTGGTCGACTCATGTTCCCAACAAACAAATTTTCAGCCAATGTTGTTAATTGGCTCGACACTTGAGTCATTTAACTCAACACCTGAGTCAGTCGACTCACATTCCAGTCAACCAATTTTCATCTAATGTTGTTGAAATTGAATATCTTAAATACTTTAATACAATTTAAAACTTATTTATGAGTAAACTTGTAACACCCCTCCTTATGATATTCAACATAACTCAACGGAAGCTTTCATCTTTTAGGGGGATGTCACATTTATGAAATCACAAAAAATAAATACATAATTTACCATTGATATTCATACATTGTTCTTTGAATAGGAAACTACAAAAGAGTTTTATGATATGTTTAAACGTTACTAAACATGAAAAAACTAAAACATGTCTACATAATTGGATTGCCTAGTATGGATGGGAACCCACCAGTTGGATCTTAAAGGTCTTCTAATCCTTGCTTTCTCCTATTGAGTCCTTGCTCCAATTTTTGGGGCATCACGTCCCCAACCATGCAAAGGGGAAAACAACACATCAGTAAACGATACAAACACTTTATAATATGAGCAAAGTAAATATACTTGACATGTGAGAAAACTTGACATGAATCAACTATAAGCATTCTTGAATCATTAGTAACATGAAGAATTGAATAGTAATTGTATGCATCCCTCTATAATGCCCCTTAGGAGCACATGATTGCTAGGAAATCCCTTGAGGACCCCTTGGGGTCCACGCTTCTGGAGAATATAAAGACTAATTCAATTCCATTTATCTTAAAATTAACATTAATGTAATCTTTGAACATTTAACATGACGAATTGGAAAAGTAGATATATGCCACCTCTTGATGCCCCATATGAGCCCATGATTGCTAGGAAAGCACATAATGCTAGGAAAGCCCATAATGACTCTTTTAGGTCCATAAACGAGGCACGTATAAAAACTTAACCAATTCCTTAATTTTCATCATTAACATAGGTCTTAACTTAAACATTCACTTTCCTTAGTCTTAATCTTGAACATGATGGGATTTCTCCCTCTTAATGACATGGTGTCTTAACATGATGGGATTTCTCCCTCTTGATCATAAACATGAATTGCATGAGTCATTAATCATAAAACTTGATTATAATAAACACTATAACCATAGGACATATGTAGTGATCATCAAGCAATAATAGAGACAGACCATAATTAAAACATTAAACTTGCAATGATAATGTCTACTTTGTACTTAACATGTAAACAATCATAATTACTTGTGCTCAGCAACATGACCCATTTACCTTGGAGCAATGTAGATCCTAAGATAGTCTTCCTGATCCTTGAGTCAAATCTAGGTCAAATCTCCCCTTTACTTGATTAGGCTCTAAGAACATGTTCATAAACATCATTAATCAATATCTTATATAGATCTTAGGTTGAATTAAGGTGAATTAGGGTTTGGGTGCGTTAGGATTAGACTTATTGATTAACAACATTAATTGGAGAAAACTAGGTTATATTAGATCACCTTAATCATAGGTGGTACATGATTAGGGTTTCATGGGTCAAATTAGGGTTTCTAATAAAACATCAGAATATAAAGGCAAATCATGCTTGAAAACCTAAAAATCTGATTCCTCTAAAAAACCCTTTCCAATGTCTATTTATTTGCATTTTCCTAAGCATCCTATGATTTACTATGAATTTTCCAATACTAACCAATCAAAAATCACAAAACTATATTCATGACACTTAGTTAATGAAAAATAAGATTGATGTAAATAAAACATAAAATGTCAGGAAAACCAAGGTGTGCATGACATGATAATCAAACATGTGGGGGCATACTTGTCATTAGGTAATAAATCGAATTTTCTCATTTTAGAAATAAAACAATTAGTGAAAAGACTACAATACCCTTGAAACATTAATTATTTGATTGAGTGTGTAGGGCTACCATAGTCATTTGCTGATCTGGCTTGCCCTTCCCTCGACCATGGCACAAGGCAAGCATCTAGTGCTCAACCTTCGATCGACAATCTGGGGTGATGAGAACAAAATGTCAGTGTAAACATGTCGAACGAATGAGCGAGGAATCATCAGTCCTAACATAACAATCTTGATTGTGAAAGGACCATCATGGCTCTAGAGTAGGTCAGCAGATCATCAAGAATAGAAGAGGAGGTCGGAGGCTTGAAAATAAATAGAAAGGCCAATACATGACCAACAGATGATAGGGGCATGTTCCATGATATAAACCAGAGGAGAAGGTACAAATTTCATGGTCAAAGAGGCTATGAGGTGGCCAAGGAAACTAACGTCAGTGAGCATCAGACATGAGCTATAGGATGCGGTGACTCGGAGAAAACTAGAGCACACTAATGACTAAAAAAGAAGTAGAACATATTGGGAATACTCACCGAACGTCTAATTTGTCTGGAGGCTCGACTGAGGGTAGGGTTTGAGCTTGGGTCACCCAAGAAGGAAGGATGAGTAGGCGTCAAATTTGGGGTGGCACTAGAGATGGAATTGACACCGAAGAAGAAAAGATATGGGTCCGAGGGTTCTAACGACATCCTCATATATTGGTGTGATCAATGAAGAGGTGATTTGTGAAACCGGGGGTGGCGAACAGAGTTCAAGCCCTAAAGGGTGTTTCTCAGTTAGAACAGGAAATCCCTAGAAAGTAGGTATGGTTCAATTCATCTTGACCATGCAGTTTCATTGGAGAAGGAATTTCTAGAAATGAAGGCGATATGAGGGAGAGAGAGATCAGTGAATCGAAGTAGTCAGACTGGTCTAGACTTGTGACAAAAAAGGAAGGTAGGGGACAACTCCCCAACTGTTTGATTGGTAATGCATCAAATTTGGTCCGTTGGATGATGCAAATATGAAAGAATTAAGTTGAGCGTGATAGGAAAATCAATCGCAGACTACGGGGTTAATGTGTTGCACTAATGAAATTGAAACAAAACCTTAGTCAAACTATACTCATATGTACTTTAATGATTTGAGGGTTGAAACATGGGTCAAATAAATTCAAATTTAGATAATAGCAACTTTAGAAGGTCTAGCATATTCCGGTGCAATGAGATTTCATTTTTGTAAACATTCTGGTCCATAAATCCTATATTGGTTATGAATCTTAATATTAATGCATTTAAATGATGAGACAATTTAAAAGGCTTTTCCTATTAAATGCTTGAGTCAATATTAGAGATATACCCTATTTAGCATTCAAGAGTCACATGGTCACTTCTTTAACCTTTTTCTTATGCTTTATGACCATCTTGGAGGAGAGAGAAAATAAAATAGGATCATCATGGGTTATTAAATATTCATAATGCACATTTAAGAGTACAAAATGAAATCAAGTCTTATATTGAGTTTTGTTATCCTATTTTCATACAAGGACAACTATTATTGGTCTTTTGAATTAAAACCCCTCAACTATTATTATTTAGAAAAACTCCATTCTAAGTTTTAAATTGGCTTTGAAAATTGAGATGTGACAATTCTACCCACCTTACAACAAATTTCATCCTCGAAATTTTCTAGGGTACTACCCACCTTAGGGTTTTTCTTACTTCTTCACTTAATGAAAATAATTACTAAAATTTACATGACAAAGGCAATGTATTTCATAAAAGGGTTCAAATGGACATAAGCTAATTATTACATTAGTCCTTATCTCTTCAACTTTATACTTTAGGGTTTATGAGACCGAGACCCATGTTTACACTTAGGACACCTACCTTCAACTCGACATAACTTTCTAACATTAGTCATAGGTGACTATCTATCCTAAGGTCTTTAGGTGCTTCCTACGTTCCTATATATGTGGTGATTAGGCACACACCCAGAGATGTGGGATCTTAACAGACTACCTTCTCACTAACCTACTAATGCACATGTCCCAAACATCATGCACTAGTGAGAAAGGTGCACAAAAGTTCTCATGCTCGTGACATTCCTCTTAAATCCTCAATCACTACTACAGAAATGGCTTATAAAGTCACTTTTCAAGGTGTCGGTTGTATACATAAACCGACACCTAAACTCTACAGTGTCGGTTTATAACATAAACCGACATCCAATCTGTGAAGGTCGACCAGACACGGGTACCGCTTTTATTAAGTGTCGGTTAATTAATAAAAAACCGACACCTAAAATCAACCGCCAAAACAAAAATTCCAGCCAAAAAAATTGCCTCCAAAATTTTACATACAACGTCGGTTCATAAATAAATAACCGACGACTAAAGGTTATTCGCCAAAACAAAAATTCCAGAAATAGGTGTCGGTTGTCTTTTAATTAAAAACCGACGACTATAATATAGTATAGGTGTCGGTTGTTGGAAAAGAACCGACACTGTTGGTCTTGTTGTCGGTTTTTTTGAATAACCGACGCTTATGGTCAACTTCATAGCACCAACACGAGTGACTCTTCCCCTTTCTCTGTTTCATTCCCGATTTTAGTTAGGTCCGGCGATTATTGCTCGTCACCGCTCGGTGCTGCCGCCGCGTTGCTGCTATCCTCTCGTCGACGCTCGTCGCCGCCGTCGGTCGTTGACTATCCTCTCGTCGCCGCCACCGGTAGAAGCAGCTACGGTGCTCTCCTCGTCACTGCCGCCCTCGCCGGTAGAAGCAACTTTTCTCCTCCGCCAGCTTCCTGCAAGGTAACCCACAAAAGCTTCACCCCCTTTTCTCCTATGCCTTGCTTTTCTCTGCCGCCGCCGACCTGGAACTCACCCAGGTGGCGCCTAAGCAGGTGCCAGGGCACGCCTAGGGTCCCAAGCCCAGGTGCCCTGCCTAGCTAGGCCTCTGGGCGGATGCTTGGGCGGTGCCAGGGCACGTTTAGGCTGCTGCTGGGGTTTGGATTCATCTACTGGATGCCCAAAACATGCATTGATTTCACCAATTCACCCCAAAAGCCATGAAAAATATTCTAATTGTGTTTATTTATGTACTGATTTCACCAAGCTAGTGGATTTTTTTTAAGTTATTTACTGATTGTGTTTATTTAATTATGTACTGATACATATGTGCTATACCAATCTGATAGTCCATGATAGAACAAAGCATTATGATGTTGACTGCAACTTTGTGCGTCATGCTATTCTGAATTAATTAAGTGTATATTTACTTCATAATTGAATGTTTAAGTAAGTTATAGATATCTTGATGATGAACTATAATGCACACATGTGACATGCTTGGAATGTAAATGATGAACTGTAATGCACACATGTTTAACTTGTTTCATTGTTGAGTATATTGAGAATCATAATCACCCTTCTTGCTTAATGATGAACTGTAATGCACACATGTGACATGCTTGGAATGTAAATGATGAACTTTTCCCTAAATTGCCTAGATCTTAGGGTATCTCTAGATCTTAGGGTATCTCTACCATCCTAACTATGAAATTGGTAACTTCTTTCCTTTTTGAGTATATTGACAATGTTAATCACCTAACTTGAAGAACTAGGATATGAATGATGAAACTAGGATTGTAGGTATAAGAATGACAACACACGTATTTGTTGGCCTAGAAACCCGTCCAAGATTTACTCATTAGGAGTAAATCTTGGATAGTCCCCGGTTTGGGACTGTTCTTGAACACCTAATCTCACTTAGGATGTAAGTGTATAATGTGTATTGGGTTTTTGAGAAAATTTCAGTAGTATTTCCCCGTTTGTTCTCTAAGTACATATGTACTTAGAGAACAGCAGGGAAATGCTGCCGAAATTTTCTCGAAAACCCAATACACATTATACACTTACTAGTGAGATTAGGTGGTCAAGAAAGGGGATAGGTGGTACACATTTATTATATATAAGAATGACAACACATGTATTTGTTGGCCTAGAAACCCATCCAAGATTTACTCATTAGGAGTAAATCTTGGATAGTCCCCGGTTTGGGACTGTTCTTGAACACCTAATCTCGCTTAGGATGTAAGTGTATAATGTGTATTGGGTTTTCAAGAAAATTTCGGCAGCATTTCCCCGTTTGTTCTCTAAGTACATATGTACTTGGAGAACAGTGGGGAAATGCTGCCGAAATTTTCTTGAAAACCCAATACACATTATACACTTACTAGTGAGATTAGGTGTTCAAGGATGGGATAGGTGGTACATGTACATTTATTATATATAAGAATGACATCACATGTATTTGTTAACCCTAGACCGTAATCTTGTTGTAATATATACTTGTTTTCTCTTTGATCATAGAGCTTTACAATTTTGTTGTGATATATACTTTGTTGTAATAATGTGAACTTTACAATGTGAGCTTTACACTTTGAATTACTACTTTACAATGCGAACTTTACAATTTGAATGTGAATTTGTAGATGGCTGACGATTCTCTTGATGACCGTGCTGATGACTACCGTGAGGGTGAGGACATCAATGCGCCGCCTCATAATGTAAGTTTTAAAAATATATCATATATTTATATATATATGTCCATTTATAGTTATATCTTGTAAATGTGAATTATTTTGTCAAATTTTAGGTTGATGATGCACAGGTTCCATCTGAAGCACTTGAGGCACTTGATCAACAACACCAAAAAGTTGACAAGAGAAGGGGCATCACTATGATGAAGAAGTTAATTGCGCAAAAGGGCAATGGACCCAAACTTGTTGTGGATTTCAATAATGCAGGAAATGCATGTGGTGTGAATCGCAATTCATTTATTTCATATCTTGGGTTTGTTACTCGTAGCCATTGCGGTTGTCTCTTAGATTCTTGGCATAAAGTTTCTAAGGAGAAGAAAATTTTAATATGGAGGGATTTATGTGTGAGTTATTATTAATTTGCAATTCTATTTTGTAGATTACTAAATTTTTGGATACTAGTTAATAGCAATTCTATTTTGCAGAGTATATTTGAATTGGATGAAAAGCTGCATCGTAAATGCGTGATGCAACGCTGTGGGAGAGTCCTAAGGAACTATAGGACAAATCTCACCAGAGAATACATAAAAGAAGCCGACAAGAGGAAGAAGACAGCCACTGAACAATGGAACTTCCTGGACAAAGAAGAATGGGACGCGTTTGTCGCTTCAAGACAAACTGATGAATTCAAGGTATTAGGCATCAGTCTCAATCTCATTAATTAATATATGTTGTATTCACTTATTCAAGATTAACATTTAGTATTACTAACCAAATCATTAATTTGCTTACTAACTAGGCCCTCAGTGAGACACAAAGATCAAGGCGTGTATTGAATGTGCATGACCGCAGAATGGGTCCAAAGGGGTATGCAGGCATTCGCCAAAGACTACAGGCTGAGGCTACTGCTGCTCAGTCTACTGCTACTCAGGAGTCCTCTACCATAGGTAGCACACCTCTGCCTCGCCATGATGTCTGGATAGCTGGGAGGCAAAATAAGAAGGGAGAAATAACTAAGGCCGCAACTGCTGAGGCGGCTGCAAAAATGGTAAAATACAACTCTTACAGCAATCATTCAAATATTGATTATTTGTGTTGTTTACTTAAGTACAAATTTTTGTTTTGGCGATTAGCGGGAGCTGCACGAGCTGAGGAAACAAGGAAAGTTCATCCCTGAGGGAACAAAGGATGAATTGATAGTTGCTCTGGGTAACCCAGAGCGTCCTAGACGTGTTAGGGCTGCAGGCGCTGGTGTAGGCATCAAATCTTTTTTTGGGTCATCCCAGCGCAAACATGTCCCAAAAGTGGGACTTTCACAAGAAGAGGTAACATATTCTTTCTTTATAATGTTACTGTAAAAGAGAATTCAAAAATTAGAATTTGACGTTTCTTTTATCCATGTATAGGTGGATAATCTATTTGACAGGAAACTCGAAGAAGCAATGAAAAAGTGGCAGGCATCTCAGACTGCCACTTACCAGACAATACCTACTGTAGACTCTACTCCTACTCCTACTACAGAGGTTGGGAGTAATCCTGTAGAACCACCACCTAGCACATCCACTGTAAGTATTTTTATGACATAGTAACTAGTTTTTTAATTCAAGATGATACGTATATATGAAATTGTAGTCGTTTCAAAAAAAGATGATATGTATATATGTATATAACATTCTTTACACAAAAATTTGTAGGGGTTGAAGCCATGCCGTCTAAAAAGTAAAGAATATGTCGTGGCAGAGGCATCGGCTTACCCATCCATACCATGGGAAACGTGTCACGGGTCTCCAGTACTAGCTGGTTGGATTCGGGTGAGCCCGATACATATATTCCCCCAATTTCTGGAACTTCCACTGCCATATGCCCACCCAGATTGTAAAACGCTTGGTGAGGCACTAGGCGGAGTGATATTGTGGCTAAAAGCGGATGTCTTATTTACTGATAAGGTATGGTAAATTTACATTACGTTCAATTGTTAGTGTGTGAATATGCTGGCAGTTGATCTGAAAGTATATATATATACAGGTTAAAAAGAAGACACCCACAACATCTAGGCCTCCACTTCCACCTCCTGCATTACCTAGTTGGGTTCCATAGGACCTACCTGTCCCGTTAGGTCCTAACTGTAGGGGTATGGCAGTATGGTTAGGGGAACATGATATAAACTCCCCTATAACTGTTTCTTCTGATTCAGATTCTACAGGTTAGTCATACGAAACAAAACTATTTATACAAGTTATATTGGAGTTGTTTCGATATGATTGGCGAAATACATCTGTGATAGAGCTATGGATAAGGTGAGATATTCTTTATACATCCATATACCTTGTGTATGATCTGGTGATCTGGTTTCTTATTTATTAATGCATGTGTAATTAATACATATTTTGCAGCTACTTAGACAACATATGTGCAGATTTTAGATTCAAACATGTAGGGTTTTTTATTCCATCCTTGATTAGTCTAGTAGCTAAAGACCCTACATCAGTTCAACAATACTGATGTGAGTCTTTTTCAAATTTTGCCGTAAAAAAGAAGACGGTGATAATGGCTCCATTCAATGTAGAGTAAGTTTACTTTGCTTATTATAATTTGGACTTAAGAAAATTACATTTTATTGTGGATTTTGAGTTATTAATTTTTAACTTTTTTTCCTCTAGGGGTAGGCATTGGGAGTTATTGGTTATTTCCCCCGAGACGTTCACTGTGTATTATCTAGATCCTAAGGGGGGTAAATTGAATACAAGATTTGGACACATAATGAAAATGGCAATATTTCGGTGAGAAATATTTCATTTTTCATATCCGTTAACATATGTTATTACATTACTATTTAATTGCAATGTTCTGTGTTACATTAACATGTAGGGGTTTTGAGGAGTACAAAAAGGCTGGAGGAAAGGTCCCCACGAAAAAGAACCAGCCAATAATTTGGAAGAACGTGCAAGTAAGTTCCCGACTGCAATATATGTATATATTATTTATGTGAACAATGCTTAATTAGTTGTATTTTTTAATATTTTGTATGTTTGAATTTATAGTGTGCTACACAAGACAACGGATGGGCATGTGGATACTATGTCATGCGATATATGCACATGCTTGTCAAATATGCTGTAATGGACATCGATTGTATTGCTCAGGTATTATATAGTCTCATTAGATAATATGATCGAAATATATCAATCTTATTTATAGCTCATTAATTATATATATACATCATTCTCTTTACAGGTGTTTAAAGCTGACCCCATTACAGGAAAGGACTTACCAAATGTTAATGCTCCCTATACAATGGGAGAATTAAATGAAGTAAGAGACGAATGGGCAACAACCATACAATTAGTGGGGGCTTTAAAATATAATTGGGATCCTGATAGCGAATAATGACTAAACAATGATACTTTGTAAATGAATTTCTGAATTATAATATATGTGTGAATGTTTCTACATGTTTGGATGTTTCTACATGTGTCTGAGTGAAAATGAATGAAAGTGTTGGTTTCTATATGAATGTTTCTACATGTGTGAATGTGAATGAATGGAACTACAAATTGCTAGCATGTGTGAATGTTTATAAATGTGTGAAAATAAAATGGAACTGCAGGTTGCATTGCTAAATGCATGTGCTACTTTTTTATTGTTAATTTTACAGGTTTGCGGCCTGTTGTCGGCTGATATCAATGGATGTCGTAAAACCTACAGTTCATAACTGAACTGAACAGGTTTCTCATCCTGCGACCAGCCACAACAGGTCTGCAGACTGACAGAAAAAAAAAACCAATAGGCCTCGATTATTTGTAAATAACTGACACATAATGATATAGTGTCGGTTTTTTACAAATAACCGGCATCTATTTCGTGTGGCGCGAAGATATATGGCGTCAGTTATTTGTAAATAACCGACACTGATAGTGCCCAAGATGGCGCCCTTTCTGTGGCGCGAAGGGTTTGGGCGTCGATTTCTTACCTAATAACCGACGCCTATAGTCCCATGATGACGCATTTTCGGTGGCGCGCAAAGTGTTTGGGCGTCGGTTTTGGAACCGACGCCTAATGGGTGGACTTTTAGTGTCGCCCACATAGGTGTCACTTAGAAACCGACACTAAAGGCTTTAAATAACATACACTAAAGGTAGGTTCTGTAGTAGTGAATTGGCTGGACATAACCAAAAAGAATTAAGAGGTCATCTAATTATCTAGGGTAGGTTGATAGTTGAGATCTAAACTAGGTAAGCATTTATCTCTGACCTCTATCTCTTCTAAGGTGAAAAATCTTACTAATTCTATTTCATGGTATATTATTTTAGTTGATAATCTATCTCTAAACCCTAATATAATGTATTCATCTAGAGGTTAGAAAATATGAATCAGATTGCTTTCTAGTGGCCATCCATTTATTGGCACTAGTACCATTAATGTAACACCCCTCCTTATGATATTCAACATAACTCAGTGGAAGCTTTCATCTTTTAAGGGGATGTCAAATTTATGAAATCATAACAACTAAATACATAATTCAACATTTATATTCATACATTGTTCTTTGAATCGGAAACTACAAAAGAGTTCTATGATAGGTTTAAACATTACTAAACATGGAAAAACTAAAACATGTCTATGTAATTGGGTCGCCTAGTATGGATGGTACCCCACCAGTTGGCTCTTGAAGGTCTTCTAATCCTTGCTTGCTCCTCTTTAGTCCGTCCTTTCTCCAATTTCTAGGGAAATCACGTCCCCAACCATGCAAAGGGGAAAATCAACACATCAATAATAAGGTACTTGTACTTTATAATATGAATAAAGTAAATATACTTGACATATAAGAAAACTTGACTTGAATTAACTATAAGCATTCTTGAATCATTATTAACATGAAGAATTTAATTGTAATTATATGCATCCATCTATAATGTCCCCTTAGGAGCACATGATTGCTAGGAATACCCTTGATTCTAGGAAATTACTTGATGATCCCTTGAGGTCCATGATTCAAGAGCATATAAAAACTAATTCAATTACATTTATCTTAACATTAACATTAACATAATCTTTGAACATTTAACATGGTGAATTTAAAAAGTAGATATATGTCACCTACCTGAATGGCCCATAGGATCCCATGATTGCTAGGAAATCCCATAATTATGGGAAAACCCACAACAACCCTTTTAGGTCCATAAACGAGGAACATATAAAAACTTAACCAATTCCTTAATTTCATCATTAACTTAGGTCTTAACTTAAACATTAACTTTACTTAGTCTTAATCTTAAACATGATGGGATTTCTCCCTCTTAATTCCATGTTGCCGTAACATGATGGGATTTCTCCCTCTTGATCATTAACATGAATTCCATGAGTCCTTAATCATAAAACTTAACCTTGATGAACATTACAACCATCAGAGATATGTAGAAATCATCAAACAATAATAAATAGTGACCATGACTAAAACATTCAACTTACAATGATAATGTCTACTTTGTACTTAACATGGAAACAATCATAATTACTCGTGCTCAACAGCATGACCTATTTACCTTGGAGCAATGTAGATCCTAAGATAGTCTTCCTAATCCTTGAGTCAAATCTAGGTCAAATCTCCCCTTGGCTTGATTAGGCTCTAAGTACATGTTCATAAACATCATTAATCAATACCTTGTATTGATCTTAGGTTGAAAAAAGGTGAATTAGGGTTTGGGTGCATTAGGATAAGACTTTTTGATTAACATCATTAATTGGGGAAAAGTAGGTTAGATTAGATCACCTTAATAATAGGTGGTACATGATTAGGGGTTTCATGTGTCAAATTAGGGTTACTAATAAAATAGCAAAATAGAAAGGCAAATCAGGCTTGAAAACCTTAAAATCAGATTCCTCTCGAAAACCCTTTCCAATGACTATTTATTTGCATTTTTCTGAGAATCCTATGATTTACTCTAAATTTTTCAATACTGACCAATTAGAAATCACTAAACTATATTCATGACACTTATTTAATGAAAAATAAGATAGATTTAAATAAAATGTAAAATGTCAGGAAAACCAAGGCATGCGTGACCTGATAATCAAACATGCGGGGCATACTTGTCGTTAGGTCATAAATTGAATTTTCTCGTTTTAGAAATGAAACCATCAGTGAAAAGACTACACTACCCTTGCAACATTAATTATTTGATTGAGCGTGTAGGGATACCATGGTCATTGCTTGACCTGGCTTGCCATTCCCTTGACCATGGCAGGAGGCAAGCCTCCAACGTTCAGCCTTCAATCGACAATCTGGGGTGACGAGACCAACAAGTAAGTATAAACCTATTGAATGGAATCACAAGGAATCGTCAGTCCAAACACAACAATCTTGATCATGAAAGGACCATCATGGCCCTAGAGTAGGTCGTTGAAGCATCAAGAACAAAGGAGGAGGTCAGAGGTTTGAAAAGCAATAGAAATACCAATACATGGCCAACAAATGATAGGGGCATGTTCCTCGAGATAAACAGGAGGCAAAGGTGCAACTTCCATGGTCAAAGTGGCTCTAAGGTGGCCAAGGAAACTAGCTATGATGAGTATCATACAAGAGCTATAGGATGTGGTGATTCAGAGCAAACAATGGCAATCTGTTGACTAAAAAATAAGTAGAAGGTATTGAGAATGCTCACTGAAGGTCCTATTTGTCTGAAGGCTTGGTTGAGGGCAAGGTTGAGCTTGGGTCATCAGAGAAGTAAGGAACAGTAGGCATCAAATATGAGGAGAATGAGAGATGAAATTGACAGTGAAGGAGAAAAGATCTGGGTCCGAGGGTTCTAACCACATCCCCATATGTAGGTGTGATGTATGAAGAGGTGATTTGTGAATCAGAGGTGGTGAACGAAGTTCAAGCCCTAATGAGAGTTTCTCAATTAGGGTAGGAAACCACTAGAAATTAGGTAGTGTTCAATTAGTCTTGACCCTGTAGTCTCATTGGAGAAGGAACTTTGAGAAACAGAGGTAAGATGAGGGAGAACAAGATCAACAAATCAAACACTCGAACTAATCCAAACTTGTGACAAAAACAAAAGGTAGGGGACAACTCCCCGACCATCCAATCATGAGTGAATCAAATCTGGGCCATTGGCTGATGCACATATGAAAGAATTAAGTTGAGTAACACGTGACAGGATAATCAATCACAGACTATAGGGTTAATGTGTTGCATTAATGAAATCGAAATAAAACCTTAGTCAAACTATACTCAAATGTACTTTAATGATTTGAGGGTTCAAACATGGGTCAAATGAGTTCAAATTTGGATTATAGGCACTTTGTAAGGTGTAGAATATTCCTATCAAAGAGATTTTTATACACATTATGGTCCATAACTATTATATTGTCTATTAATATTAATATCAATGCATTTAAATGGTGCGGCAATTTAAAAGGATTTTCCTATTAAATTCTTCAGTCAATATTCGAGATATACCCTATTTAGCATTTGGAGTCACATGGTCACATGTTTAACCTTTTTCTTATGTTGTGTGACCATCTAGGATGAGAGAGAAAAGAAATAGGATTATCATGGATTATTAAATATCCATAATGCACATTTGAGAGTAAAAAATGAAATTGAGTCTTATATTGAGTGTTCTTATCCTATTTTCATAGAAGGAAAACTATTATTGGTATTGTGCATTAAAACCCCTGAACTATTATTATTTAGAAAATCTCCATTTTAAGTTTTAAATTGGCTTTGAAAATTGGGATGTGACAAAACTCTTATTCTAGGTGCATCCTATGCATGTGACCCTATAGGTCCCATGTTATGTTGGCAATGAATGTCCATAACTAATTTATGACATCACGAGGAATCAATTATATCTAGTAACACAACATTACTAAGTAATTGGAAAGTTGAAGAACGACTTTAACCTACAATCCATGATTAGTGTCATATTGATCTTACAGTTCCTCTATCTCTGATATGCAAATTGAACTTGAGGCATAGAAATGTCATCCTCTTCAACGCTCAATCCAAGTTTCTTGAACTAGAGATACCTATATGAGATGCATGTGTGCTCACATATCATATACTGAGTCACACAAGTATGGCAATATGTTTCTCAGTCTCTATTATCAAGTGGCCAGGATACCCATCTCCTATAGGAGTGACAAATCCAAACTACATCACTCAAAGTCAATCCCCATGTGTCACAACATACCCGTGAATCACCTTTATGAAAACCCTTATTCAAGGTCACGTTTGATAATGTAAAAATACACCGAAATACATGTAATGAGTGTAGTGACTTCAAGTCTAAGAATCACAATCATCAATATCACTATAATATACTAAAACTTGGGCATTTTCTCTTTTTGGACCTCTTTCAAAGCTTTTCCTTTCTTTTCTATCCTTTTTGTCATAGATGTTCAATTTTTGGAAATAATAGTGGTTCAGATTGAATTTGATCACCAATTATGCCAACATATGAGATTATGCACAAATACCGTAGTTAATTTGTCAATCAGGGTCTAATATGCAAATCTACCACTTATGTGACATATTAATAAAATAAATTCGTTCTCAATCACTCCTTAGACTTATGGAGCAAGGAAGAGAAAAAAGAATGAATAATAATGCTTTAAACATGTTAATGTGATATAGAATTACTTATAAGTGAAATACAGGTAATATTGGATATTGGGCTAAAATTCATAAAAGGAAGAATAATTGGTTAAAGATAAGTTCATATTCATTTTCTTTGGTTTGGTTTGTCTTGAAGGCCAAGTTTCATTATTTTGGAATGATAATAACTATATCTCTTTTATTTTGAAAAGAAAAGATGAATTTTTCCTAACAATATGAAATAGAAATATTTAATGATTCAAAAAGTATAAAATATTATTAGATTCATAACCTACACATTAAAAAAAGCCTTTGGGTAATTTTTCATGTATTTTGGATAATCTTTAATATACATGTAAAGTTAGGAGAGAGAAAGTGTGTAGAACCTTCAAAATATTAAATAAATGTAGAAATAACTTCAACATCTAAAATTGATGGAAAATTCACATCCAAGATACTTAATGTGACTTGTGGGTGAAGTTTCATCAAATTTGGAGATTCTTATAACCATTAATTATGAGGAAAGAGAAAAAAAGAGTTGATTTATTTAACACATTAAAAGTTCTCAAAAGGAAAATCTAATTTCATATTCGGATTCTCATGTCAAAAATAGGCTAGATGCCAAATTTCATTTAATTTGGAGCTTGTTTGTATCCTCAATCGAGGAGAGAGAAAGAGAAATAAATATGTTCACACTTCAATCCAATTCGGTTTAGGATTTGATTTAATTTGTCACGCTTGCTTTGTTTTGGCACGACGATTTGAGTTGTTGGATTGGAGATCCAATGATAGCTATGTGTCTTCTACCTCTGTCCCAAATAGGCAAGGAGGATGTATGGTAACATTGTGAACATGGTCAACCTTCCTTTGAGAATATCTCCCTCGTCTTTTGATGATTTTCCAAAAAAAATTCACCCCTAGATTCGTGGTTCGATTCCACATTGAATGAGATAAAACACAAGTCCTAGTTTCATTAAATGAGAAGATGCCTAAGTGGAGTGAAATGCCCTTCTTCACCACCAAGTTAAAGAGGCCCCAAACCTAGAGTAAACATACATGCATTTTAATGCCTAAAGAACCACAAAGTACCGATTGATGTTTTTCCCTGCCAAATTTGTTGTAGTTTGCCCTCTACCATTGCACCTTACCCCATCATCTTTGATAGCTTTTTGTGTCAAGCTTTGTTTCTAGACTCACAAAAAATCCAATTCCTCTCTTGTACACCTTCCACTCGAACTCTCAAGTCTTTTTCTGGAGGCTCGAGCCTTTGCTTTAGCCTTGACGAAAATGCCAGATCTAGGTTGCAGTTGGAGTTGGGAGAGAAGCTTCCAACAACCTGCAGGGATCAGCGTCGCCTGAGGAGACCACAGATGAGTTTGGTGATGGCCCAGGGAACTTATTGGCTTGAAAAAATTGACATTATTCTAGGTAGAACTCTACTTTGTGATTCTCATCCTTGCTTCATAATACCTGAGATATGGAAGGCAAACCAATGATATTGATCCTCCATTCTTGGTCCTCTGGTTTCCTTGGAGTCTCATGAACTTATGTTGAGTTTTTACCATCTTGGTCACCTTGGTTTACTCGGCCTCCCATATATATAAGAAGTTCGAGGACCTACTTTTTCCACTGTGTGCGGGCAGAGTCGCGCTTGGGTTAGGAGAAGAAGATAACATCTTGTGGTTTTCCGATCTTACCCCTTATTTTCTTCTATTGCTTCATTTTTCCCCAAAGGGAATTTAGTAATTTGGATTATGTTTCATTTTGTTTAAATGTCGGTCTTGCCGGTACTGACCAGGCAACTTGGCCGCACCTCATTGGGCCAAGTCATCTGGGCCTGACCCCCTCTCTTCCTCTCTTTCTTCCTCCCTCTTACATGTTTTTATGACGTGGCAAATTCTTATTAGTCAATATTTATCTATTGATTCGTTTGTCTAAAAATTAAGTATAAGTATGTTTTGAAATAAAAAACATGTGGTCTTTCTAATAAAAATACTTTCAAGGCTCGTTTGGAGTTTTTTCGAGAAGTCTTTTCTAAAAATGATTTTAATGCACCAAAAATATACTTTATTCATCATAACTCCAAAATTGTCAAAATTATATGTTTTCTTGATTAGGAGTACCTAATAACATTAATGGTGATGTTTTCAAAGTCTAAATCAAGGTTTCAATCAAAAAGTCCAAAACAAGGGTTTTCCTTACATTAATGCATATGACAAACCCTAATACATGATTCTTCATTGAACATAGGAAAAGTGGGTCTTGGAATCAATTAAAGTGGCGAAAGTTGATAATTGAATTGAGTATGAGAGGTATGTGCTTTCCTTACACCTAAGTTGGGAACAATTGCAAACCCTAACCAAGTTTCCCTAATGAGGCTTTTAGGAAATCCAAATTTCTCTTTTGTTAATTCCTTTACTATATTTGCCTCGAAAATTAGTTTTGATACTTATTTCTTGGGTCTTGTACCCCACTACCATGTTTCTATTATTTGGTGCTTATACCTGCCATAGTTCTATAGTATGTTGATTTTATTAAACTATTTAACTAGAGTAATGGTACTTTTGTACAATCACCCATAGATATGACATGTGTAAATTTACCCAGGGGAACATGTTACTATCCCCAATATAAAATATTTGATAGGTGGATGGAATGTGTTACTCCCTCACTTTGCTTGAGGTGTGGTAGGTGCCTCAACCCTAATTAGTTAAGGTAGTTAATACTAATCATGCATACAAACCTTTTACTATTTTTCATGTTATGGCAAGCATCTTTTTTATTACACCTCATACTTTTAACCATCTTCATCTTATAATAAAATCTTAGCCTTTATTTCCATGTTATTTCTTTACCTTTTGTCCTTGTTCATTATTGACACATACCTTGATTCTTTCTTTTACTGGGCATCTTCCCAACCACTAAGGGTTTGATCAAGGTGTTGAGCAAGCCCTGGTATCGAAGTTGCATAGAAAGAGCATGGAGGACCAGCCTAGGATTAGGATATGGAGTACATGGATTCCAACATGTACCTGGCTCATGAAGTTGTTGCTTGGAGACAAAGTTGGTGTAGTTTATATTTCCCATTATCTAGATCCTTTTGTTGTTGTAAACCCTACATGGGAGATATGGCGGAATTTTGTAATATTTTGAAATATTGATTATAATCATGAAATTATATCCTGCTGCAATATTCTTTGGTCTTTTGTATACCATATACACAAAGAGTTGGAAATTTTACACCCATTTCAGCATACCTTTTGTGTATGTTTGGGATGGATGTTTTATTTTTCAAATTTTTAGTAAAGGGGTTATTTTGCTCTTTTATAGCATGGTATTAGAGCCTATGGTAGTTAGGATCTGACTATCTCAATTTTGTCTTTGTATTTAGAAACCTTGCCTTACATAGTTCCCTTTTAAGTGACATGTTTGCCTTAGAATTGATCTATGCAACCCTTGAGATGATGAAAGGTTGATGTAGGATCCTATGAGTTTCACATTAGAATAATGATGAATAAGCCCCTAAAATATTTACAACTAAAAGATGAATAAGTAATAATAGTATCTTGAGGTTGTTAGATTTTCCTTTAGGAATCTACTAGGATATGAAGTTGAAAGAATATGTGTCCAGAAAGGATTAGGGTTTAGGGGCTGGCAAGGTTTTTCTCCACGCCACTATCTTGGTTTACAAGGACTCCCGGATCCATTTGATACCTTCCTGGCCTGAGCTGATATAGATTGTCTGAAATAGCATGCTTTTAGGCAATATTAACCTTAGACATCTATGTTGGATATCACTAGGAACCTTAATATGTTGACCTTGTGACTTGTTTGAGGATGGATACCTGATATAGTTCCCTTATGTCCCTTAGGACCACATGTTTGGTCAACCTAACCCTAAAACCTAGACTTGAAGTTTTTTAAGCCGTCAGAGTGCATTGTTGAAGCGTGATAGATCTTGTACATGGTTTAGTAGACTTACCCTTTTACCTATAGTTTAGTTTGGCTTGGTAGGTCAAACATTTCAAGGTGTGGAGAGTAGTTGGTTGTTGATGCTTGGGTGGTTAGATTTCAAGGATGAAATCCTTTTTATGGGGGATGGATATCTATGCCATACTGAGATCTAGCTACGTGACTTTAGAAACCCTAACTCCATGAATAGGAGGCTATGATTGGATCCTTAGTTTTGACCAAACAAGTTATAGTTATAACTTAACATGCTTGTTAATATATTAATGAGTATATAATGGTCATCTGATGAATAGTTCATATGTTTGAACCCTAATAAATACTTAATGCACATAATAACAGTAAATCACATATTAATATTAATTATGGATATGTATGATTTTGACCATGTCATCAACCAATAAACCCTAATGAAATGATAAGCAAGATATTTGTAACCTAATATTGCACTTAATGCATGTTAAGAAGGTATATGTAAAGTATAATGATCATGTTGACCTATATTCTAAGTTGTAATCGTCTAATCTTAACATGCATCCTTGATGACTTTCATGATACATTAATGACATTAGGTGTCATAATCAGATAACATAATTTGGTACACATAAATGATATATAATTACCTAATCATAGATTAATCAAATTATCGATATGAAACACATACCACCTTGTTCTCTAATACACACCTAGTTAATCACCTAATCATGACTTGGTGTGTGAATCAATCCATTAATATGTAATATGTTCCACCTTGTTCACTAAAATACATATAATAGCTTCAATATGGAAAAAAAGTAATTGGATTCACATAAATGTGCATAATCAATAATCAACAGTGAATAAATATGAGAAATTAATTAATGATGACATTAATGTTAGTGAGAAAGGTAATATGACAACGTGACAGTGATTATTATAGATATAAGTAATTCATGTGACATTATTCATATTAATAACTAATTGGATAAAAGGTCTTATTTCATGCACAATAATCTATTATAATTCAATATGGTGATAATGAAGTCTAAATACAAAATAATTAAGGATAATGATCAACTATAATACAAATATTTAGATAATTGAGAAACCTTAATTGTGTCAAACTCTTATAAATAAGAAATATATATGAGGTTTCATGCATAATAATGAAATATAACTCTTTCGTCAACAAAGTGAATATGACATGACACAATTAAAAGAATAATATTGATAATGTGATATCCTAATAAATATAGTGCTAATAAGATAAAAATGTTAAAAAGAAATCTTAATAGTGGAACCCTAGGTGATCCTTGAGAACCTAACCTATGAGGAGTTGATAATGGAAATTTTGGTGGAAGTTTCATGGTTGGAGGAACAACTTGAAGTTAGTGTTGAGATGTTGCACACTCACCCTTCCCTCTTTGCGTATGATTTTGGGGATGAAATCCTCTTTAAGGGATGGAGTGCTATTACATACTGAAACTTGACAATTTTCTCTTTTTGACCCTCTTTATAATCTTTTAGTTTCTTTTCTATCCATTTTGGCTTTGATGTTCAATTTGTGGAAACAATCATGGTTTGGGGTGAATTTGATCACCAATTATGCCAACATATGGAATTATGCACAAATACCTCAATTAACTTGTCAATTAGGGTCTAATATGCATATCTACCACTTATGTGACATATTTATAAAAGAAATTCGTTCTAGACCATTCATTATCTGTATGGAACAAGAAAGAGAAAAAGGAATGAATAATAATGCTTTAAACATGTTAATGTGATATAGAATTATTTAATATGTGAAATAGTGGCAATATTGGATATTGCACTAAATTCATAGAAGGAAGATTAATTGATTAAAGATAAGTTTGTATTCATTTTCCTTGGTTTTGTTTGACTTGAAGGTCAAGTATTATAAATTTGGAATGATAATAACTATATCTCTTTTATTTTGAAAAGAAAAGGTGAGTTTTCCTCAAAATATGAAATAAAAATATTTTATGACACAAAAAGTGGAAAATAATATGAGACTCATAATCTAAACATTAAAAATAGCCTTTGGGTGAATTTTCATGTAATTTGGATAATCTTTAATATACATGTGAAGATAGGAGAGAGAAAGTGTGTAGAACCTTCAAAATATTAAATAAATGCAAAAATAAGTTCAACATGTAAAATTGATGGCAAATTCGTATCAAAGACCTTAATGTGACTTGTGGGTGAAGTTTCATCAAATTTGGAGAATTGAATAACCACTAATGATGGAGGAAAGAGAAAATAAGATTTGATTTATTAAACACATTAGAAGTTCTCAAAAGGAAAATCTAATTGCATATTCAGATTCCTCATGTCCAAAATAGGCAAGGAGCTTGTACAATAACAATGCAAACATGGTTGACCTTCCTGAGTAAATGTCTCCCTCGTCTCTTGGTGATTTTTCAAAATTTCTTGGCCGTTATATTTGTGGTTCAATTTCGCATTGAACGAGCTAAAAATCAGGTCTTACTTTCCTAAAACAAGAAGATGGCTAAATGCAGCAAAACACCCTTCTCCGTCACCAAGTTACAGAGGCCCCAAACCTAGAGTAAACCTATATATTTTGGTGCCTAAAAAACCACAGAGTCTTGATCGATGTTCCCCCCAATGAATTTGTTGGAGTTTGCCCCCTACCATTGTACCTTACCCCATCATCTTCGACAACTTTTTGTGTCAAGCTTTGTTTCTAGACTCAGGAAAAATCCAATTCCTCTCTTGTCCACCTTCAAATTGAACCCTCAAGTCTTTTTCATGAAGCTCCAGCCTCTGGTTTAGCCTTGACGACAATGCTCGACCCAGGTTGCAGTTGGGAGTGAAGCAGCCAACAACTTGTAGGGATCACCGCCACCAAAAGAGACCACAAATGAGTTTGGTGATGGCCCATGGAACTTTTTTGACTCGAAAAATTGACATTGTTCTAGGTAGAAATCTATTTTGTGATTCTCATACTTGCTTCATAACACTTGAGATATGGAAGTCAAACCACTAATTATGATCCTCTATTTTTGGTCCTCTGGTTTGCTCGGAGTCTCAAGAACTTATCTTGAGTTTTTTCTGTATTAGTCACCTTGGTTTACTCGGCTTCCCATCTGTAGAAGCAGTTCGAGGACCTACTTCTTCCACTGTGTGCTGGCAGAGTCACATCTAGGTTGGGGGAAGAAGATAACATTTTTTGGTTTCCCGATTTTAACCTCTTGTGATAATTTAGCTTATGTTTCCTTTTGTTTAAGTGTTGGTCTTATGGGTGCTGACTGAGTGACTTGGCCACACCTGATTGGTCCAAGAAATCTAGGCCTAGCACCTTCTCTTCCTCTCTTTATTTCTCTCTCTCACCTATTTTAATGATGTGGCAAATTCTTATTTGTCGATATTGCAAAAATTTATATCTTTTGATTCGCTTGTCTAAAAATTAAGTAAAAATATGATTTGAAATCGACTAAGAAAAATACTTTCAAGGCTTTGTTTTGAGTTTTGTCGAGAAGTGTTTTCTAAAAATGATTTTAATGAACCAAAAATACACTTTAATCATCATAACTCCAAAATTGAAAAAAGTATATGTTCTCTTAATCAGAGATAATTTAATAAGATTGATGGTGATGCTTTCAGAGTCTAAGTTGAGGTTTCATTTGAAAAGTCCAAAACTAGGGTTTTCTTTGCATTAATGCATATGAAAAACCCTAATACATGATTATACATTGAAAATAGGAAAAAGTGTGACTGTGGAATTAGTTCAAGTGGTGAAAGATGATAATTGAATTCAATACTAGAGGTATGTTCTTTCATGTCACCTAATTTGGGAATAGTTGCAAACCCTAACCTTGTTTCCCTAATGAGGATTTTATGAAACCCAAATCTATTTTTTGTTAATTTGTTTGTTATATTTGCCTCAAAAATCAGTTTTTATTCTTATTTCTTGGGTCTTGTACCCCACTACCATTTCTATTTTTTGATGCTTGTACTTGCTATAGTTCTTTAGCAAGTTGATTTTATTAGACTAATTAACTAGAGTAGTGGTACTTTTGTACAACCACCCATAGAAAGGATGTGTGTAAATTTGTCCAGGGACATGTTTTACTCTCCCCAATATAAAATATTTGATAGGTGACTGGAATATGTTACTCTTTCTCACCTATTTGGTAGAGGTCCAGTAGGTTCCTAACCCATTTTAATCAAGGCAGTTAATATTAATCATGCAAGCAAACCTTTTATTATTTTTCTTGTTATGGCAAGCATCTTTTTGATTATGCCTCATACTTTTAATCATCTTCATCTTATGATGAAATCTTAGCCTTTATTAACATGTTATTTCCTTATCTTTTGTCCTTATTCACTATTGACATATACCTTGCTTCTTCCTTTTGCTGGGTGTCTTCCAAACCATCCAGGGTTTGATCAAGGTGTTGAGCAAGGCCTAGTATCAGAGTGGCGCAATAGGAGCACAGAGGACCAACTAGGACTAGGATATGGAGTACATGGCTTCCAACATGTACTTGCTTGATGAAGTTGTCGCTTGAAGACAAAGTTGGTGTAGTTTAGATTTCCCTCTATCTAGATCCTTTTGTTGTTGGAAACCCTATATTTGAGATATGATGGAATTTTGTAATCTTTTGAAGAATTGATTATAGTCATGAAATTATATTCCACTGCAATACTTTTTGTTCTTTTGTATACCATATATATACATATTTGAAAATATTACACCCATTTCAGCATACCTTTTGTGTATGTTTGGGATGGATGTTTTAATTTACAATTTTTTTAGTAAAGGGGTGATTTCACTCTTTTACGATCATTATGAAAGTTGATTCTGATTACTATTTTGTGGTCTTCATGTATCACTCTCATGGTGGGTGTGTCTGGTACACTATTCTATAACATGTACCTATGTGTTTGACTTGATATCACATATCATGACTAATGAGACTCTGGCACCAGTCAACACACAATCTAGTCTTATGTATTACAATTGTCTATTTTTCCTCCATAATAATATCTGACTAGGGACAACCATAATGCATGTACTCTTATCATACATACGATCTCATTATTCAAGTCCTAAATATGAAGACATATGTCCTTGAGTAACATCGTTCTTTAGACATTTACTATGTTTGTGTCATCATCTCATGGTTGAGACAAACACAATAGAGAGAATTACCTTTATCATTATCAAATCAAGTATCTAATGCCTCATTACAATCATTGCATGATTGGCTCTCTGGACATACATAACAATAGACTCCCACTTGTACTTAGATCCAATCACTCATGATTCTTATTCAAGTGATCTTAACATGTCCATCATGTTTATACTATTCAAGTTCTTTTATAGCGGGTTAGCAACATTTTCTTCAAGTCAATAGTTTGCAAGTATTAACATATCCTCATTGTATGATCTCTCTTATGAGATGGAAATGCTATAGAATTCTATCTGGGATTCCTTGTCTATCCAATGCTCAACTATTGTCACGATATTTGTATTGTGTCATCAACCGTTGGAACCTCCCAATAGTTCATCTAAATCAACTTCTTGATCCATACAATATCCTTTGTTGTATTCATTACACCAATGTACTCAACTTCTATAGTAGAATTAACAACTATCTCTTTCTCAGAACTTTTCCATATAGATTTATTTTAAGGTCAAACACAAATTTAAATTGTGATAGTTAACCTTCTTTGTCATTTTGGAAGCTTGCATTGGTGTTACCCTTTACATCCAACTCTTCCTTATTTCCATAATAATGGAACTAATCCTTTTAGTGTTTCTCAAGTTCTTAAGAATGATCCTTTATGGTAGTCCAATGACTTCCACTAGGATCTGACATATATCTGCTCATCATCTCCAATACATATGAGATAAATGGATGAGTACATAACATTGCATACATGCTAGATCCAATTGCAAATGCATATGACATCATACTCATGTGTTCCCATTCTTCATGAGAATTGGGACACTAGGATCTTGAGTGATTAAGTCCATAGAACATGGACAACTTTTTCTCTTATTGAGTCCAGTATGTTGAACCCCTTCGGCATCATGTCAATGTATGTGAACTTATATAGGTCAAGAAGCCTTCTAGATCTATCTGTAGAGATCTTAATTCCTAAGATATATAGATATATCTCACAGTCATACCAAGCTCTAATGGCAAGCATTTTCCTGATGGATGTAACCATGGCAACTGGTGAAAAGATTTCATCATGTTCAAAATCTTGAACTTGTTTGAAACCGTTAGTAACCAATCTTCCCTTATTGGTGTGTACACTACCATCCATTTAGGTCTCCTTCTTGAAGACCCAATTGCACCCTATAGGTTTTACTCCTTTAGGTGGATCCACCAAGGTCATACCTTGTTGGTGTACATGAAGTCCATCTTTGATACAATGGTTTCAAGACATTTTGCATACTCTGGTCCCTCTGTAGTCTCTAAGTAGTTTGTTGGATCATCATCTATGACCAACTCGCTGCCTTCTTGAGTTTTAAGACATCAATTTTTTTTTCAAGACCAAGGTGTATTCTACAAGATCTATGAGGTTTTGAGTTACATAAGGAGCTTCAGATTCCACAACAATTTGTGATTATCCTTATTCCTAATATACCTCTTTAGATTCAATGTTTTCTTGTGTCAAAATCTGTTTTCTCCCACTGATTCCTTTGGAATTATATTCCCTTTAGGAATACAACCATCCTGGAAACAAACACTTTTATTTTCGGAATGGAATATAAAAGTAGTAGTCAATATAATAACATTTATGTGATTTGTTGAAAAAGATTTTCAGGAAACTATTTTCTTATATAAGCTTTCATTCCTAATCCTTATTTAAAGACATATTGAGACACTTCCCATGCCATCTCCCATTGATATCTTTTGAACCATTTTTTTCGTCACATTGTTTAGCATAGAACATGTGTATAAAAAGAAACTAGAAGATTAGCTAGATTTATTAATGATCACACCATGACTAGAATGGTGTGATTCCTTATTTATGATACATCACTATGTTTTAGGTGAAGTTAATTGGGATACATTATCGCGATCTTCCATAAGGTCTTCAAACTCTTGGTTCAAAATACTTATTCACATCAATCCTTTCAAAGTGTTATAATATTTATACCAAGCTACTTATGTACTTCATTCATGATCTCCTTGAACACTTGAAGATATCCAAACTTGTACTTTATTAAATGCATTCTACCATATCTATTGAGTTTATCAATAAATATAATGAGTTACTATTAAAACCTCTAGCATTTATTCTAAAAGGTCTACATACATCAGCATGTACGAGCCCTAATAGAATACTTTCTCTCCCACTATGTCAGTGAAAAGAGATTTTTTTCATATTGCCAAATGAATAAGACTTAGCTGGCATGTCTCTGTTGGTTCAAACCAAAAGAGTCTTTATGACCATCATATGGATTCTAGAAATGCATTTCACATTTATACGCTACAAATGACAATGTTATATGTATTCATTATTTGAGTCATCCTGCCATTCAATTTAGTTGTTACAAATATTTGTCTTTCAAACTATGGAGTATAGACTATGAGACATAGGGAACTGCCATATTACAATTTTAGTTGGAACTCTGTGCAACCGCACTATCTCATCTATATAGATTTGTGCAAGCTTCTCAGCAGTGTAGGTTGTTTTGATAGGAAGAAAATGTGTTGTCTTAGTCAGCTTATCAACTATCACCCAGATGGAATCATGACTTTTGGCTGTCCTAGGACGATCAACCACAAAGTTCATTATCACGTGATCCCATTTCCACTGAGGTATACGTAGGGATTGTAACACTCCTGTAGGCTTCTAGTATTCTTCTTTAACCTGATGACACATTGGATACTACATAACAAACTTGGTTACATCTTTCTTCAAATCGGGCCACCAATACATATCTTTCAAGTTATGATACATTTTAGTTCTCCTTAGATGCATTGCATACATGGATGAGTGAGCTTCCTCCATAACTAACTTCCTTAAGTTATTACTATCAGGAACTATCATTCTATCATGGTAACAAACAATACCATCCTCTGACTCATGGAAACCGTCCCGTTTCTCACTTCCCAACTCTGGCTTAATCTGTTGAATAACAGTATCAACCTATTGTGCTTCTTTGATCTGTTCTTTTAGAGTGGGGTTCACATGCATCTCAGCTAATAACCCTACTAACAAAGATACTTCTAACTGCACATTCATCTGTCTCAAAGAGACAAGCATATCCCACTTACATCATACTAAGGAATTCAAATGTGCATTAGCTGTGGGTGGAGACAAGGATTTTCTACTGAGTGCATCAGCCACTACATTGGCTTTTCCTGGATGATAATCAATTGTACAATCGTAGTCTTGATTATCTCCATCCAGCGACGTTGTCTCATATTCAGCTCATGCTGAGAGAAGATGTATTTTATGTTTTTATGATCTGTGAAGATCTGGCACGTCTCTCCATAGAGATAATTCCTCTAGATTTTTAACGCATGAACCATTGTAAAAAATTCTTGATCATGTGTCGAATAGTTATCCTCACGTTTCTTGAGATTTTGAGAAGCAAAAGAAACTACATGATCATTCTGCATCAACACACAACCTAGACCATTCTTAGAAGCATCACAGAAAACAACATACCTCTTTCCCTACTCAGGTAAAACTGACACAGGTGCACTAGTTGACTTTTCTTTCAACCTCTGGAAAGAATGCTGACACTTTTCATTCCAGAAAAAAGGAACTTCCTTCCTTGTCAACTTCGTTAAGGGTAATGCTATAGAGCTAAAGTATTTGATAAACTTTCTGTAGTATTTTGCCAAACCTAGGAAACTGTGAACCTCAGTCGGTGTCTTAGGTTGTTCCCACTCCACAATAGATTCTACTTTCTTGGGATCATCACGAATACATAAAGCAGATATCATGTGTCCAAAAAAAGACACTTCTGATAACCATAACTCCCACTTGCTAAACTTATCATATAACTTATGATGCCTCAACAAAGTCAAAGCTTGATGAAGATGTTATTCATGTTGTTGACTGTCTCTACTATATATCAGGATGTCATCTATGAAAACTACTACAAATTGATCAAGGAAAGGCCAGAATATTCTATTCATCAACTCCATGAATGCATCTGGTGCATTAGTTAGTCCAAACGACATAACCACGAACTCATAATGACCATACCTCATCCTGAAGGACGACTTAGGTATGTCACTCTCCTTGATGTGCAATTGATGATATCCTAACCTTAGATCAATCTTAGAAAACACCGTTGCACCATGCAAATGGTCAAACAAATCATCAATCCTTGGTAAAGGATATTTGTTCTTAATAGTCACCTTGTTAAGCTGTCTGTAATCTATGCATAGTCTCATAGACCCATCTTTCTTTTTAACGAAAAGAACTGGAGCACCCCATGGTGAAGTACTCGGTCATATGAAACCTTTCTTAAGCAACTCCTACAACTGTTTCTTAAGTTCTGTCATCTCATCCGGTGCCATCCTATAAGGGGTTTGGGCTATAGGTTGCATATCTGGAACAAGATTAATCTCAAAATCAATCTCTCGAGGTGGAGGAACACTTGGAAGTTCCTCAGGAAACACATCCTCAAATTCCTTAACAACTGGAACTTCAGAAAGGCTAGGGATCTTTATTCTGGTGTCTACCACATGTGCCAAGAATGTGAAGCATCCTTGTCTCATCAACTTCTCTGCTATCATAGATGATACTAAATAGGTTGGAAGAATCTTTCTTTCTCCCTAAAAAACCCACGTCTTATCATCGTATGTGAACATAGCCTGCTTGGAACCACAATCCAAGATAATTTTATACTTCTCTAAGGTATCCATCCCGAGAATTACATCAAACCCATGTATTTCAAGTGGTATAAGATCCACTTGAATGTTGTGTTTTGAGAAAGAAAGAACACAGGAAGATCACACCTCCTGTAACATTGCAGATCTGGCTAACGGAGTTTCTAATAACATATTATCCTTTCTAGGATTAATAATCATATTACAGTCATGAATCACTTCTCGAGTGATAAAAGAATGAGTAGCACCCAGATCAATCAAAATAGATACAAAACAAGATGAAGACATATCAGAATGAAATAATTCCATCTGACTTGTCACAACTCGTGGGTTAACCGCTTCCTCTGGTTGATTCATAGCATAGAACCTTATCGTCATTTGCTGCCGACCTTGTCCTCTATTGGCTGGTACAGATGATCCTGTATGAGACACTTGTCCACATCCTTGAGTACCACTACTGAACTGCTGTCTCTGAGAGCCCTGCTAAATCTGTGTTGGTGGTTGGGTTTCTTCCACGTCCCTTACTGGACAATCCTTTATCACATGTCCTATCTGCCTACACCTATAGAAGATATGTTATCCCACTGCGACCTAGGCGGTCCCGTCACTGAAATTGATACTGAGCTCTGGGCTCTACCTGACAAAAAACTAAAACCTCTACCTCAGCTAGATGTCCACTGTGTATGAGTATTGAACCTCTGAGGTTCCATGGGTGCAGTAAACCTTGATTTCTCAAAACTGCTAGACCTCTGATTTTGAAATTGTGCAGGTGCCTTCCTATTGTTCGCTTATCGTCTCTATATCACAAACCTCTCTATCCATCTAATTGACTCTACAAAGGTAGCAAACCTCTCTCTATTCTCTAAAGCAGATATAGGTGTGTTCAATTCAGCATTAAGACCCTTCTCAAAATGCCAAATTATCTCCTCATCTGTGGTGGCCATGTGCGGACAAAACTATAGAAGTTCCATAAACTTAGCTTAATACTCACTAACCTTCATTGTTCCCTATCTATTCCAGTCAAACTGCAAAATCTTCTCATCAAGATAAGTCTTAGGGAAGTATCTATTGACAAACTCTTGTCGGAATTCCTGCCATCCGACCTCAACACCTGGTCTGTAACAACCCCACCTCCCGGTAACCCCCACTTAAGGGAGACCCAAAGGAAAGAGTCGTTAATCAATTAACATGATCAAAGGTTCGACAAATAATCAATAATAATTAATAAACTTTACCAACTAAACTGAAAACTGGTATAAAATAAAACTTTGTTTACCTTTTAAAATATGGGATTTCTAAACTTCTATTCATGATGATACTAATCTAACTAATCCTCCTGTGCACGTTACTTCTCATTCAATTCCACATATGCCACTTTACTGTTTGTTCTTTTCATTGTACCTAAAATGTCGGTCAGCCGAAACTGGTATGTGGGGGAAATAATAATTGTGCAACTATGTTAACAATGTAATCAACCAAATATCATTTAACATCCAAGATTACTTTTTAAGTAATACTACTCAATCCTTTCCTATCCCCTTTCTCTGTAACGTCCCTGCAGTGGACATGGATACCACCTCTCTCATATGGTGGATCCTTACCCCCATGGCCCTACCATACAGGTAGCCAATACCTAGGGTTATGGAGTCGCATGGCCCTACCCAAAGGTAGCCCAATCCCTGACTCATAATGACTTGATGGTCCTACCCCATTGGTAGCCATTTACTAAGTCATTTAATGACCTGATGGACCTACCCCCATTGGTAGCCATTTACTAGGTCAATCTATAAAGCTACAAAGGGGACTAGGATCTGAGCTAGTAGGCACATATCTTAGATGATAGTCATATTCACATTATAATTTGCAAGAATTAAATGCATCCAACAGTTTATTTCAAGCCACGATGGAAACATCAATAAAATCTTGGAAAACTAATTCAGGTAGTCATAAGCATAACCACATACCTGTACATGCAGATTTGAGACAGAATAGTCCAATCAACAATAGGCAAGCAAGCATTCAATAAGATCCTGAAACAAATATTCCAATATTTTCTATCATGGATCATGGTATCCAATTCTAATAGACCTTATTCGAGCCCTAGGGTTACTATTTCATTTTTAGGGTTTCTATTGCAATTAGGGTTTCCTTTCATATTTCACTATTTTAAACCCTAATTATTCACAAAAGATATTAAGGTTATCCCTTAACAATATTTAACCTTGTTTTCGAATTAAAGGCACCATTATCCATCAATTAAACCCATTAAGCTTATCTTACATTAAAACTATCATTTTTATCCTTTTAATTCATGATAAGATCATTATGCTCTATTACTCATATGAATGTTATTAATCATTAATTCTACCTTGATTCATGAGAAAACCCTAATTACTACCTTTAGGGTATTTATCCACAAATTAACAACTTTTAATGTTCGAAATAGATTATAACCCTGAAAACTTAGTTCTATTCATGAAATCGAACAATTAAAGACATTGGTAGTCCTAAGTACCAACATTAGGGTTTCAAGGCCCATTAAAGTATATTCATGCATATGAAACTATAAATTAACTAATTATATGCAAAGTTCGTCCTTTTTCTTCCTAATATTCCATTTTATCATTAACAGGCTAATATCAACATTAATCATCTATTAACCCTAATAATCATATCAAAATAGGGTTTCTTAATCATCATTACATTAAAGTTGATATCTTCCATTACTTTTCGAATTGCATAAGGAATCATGCTTCAATTATATTTTATTTAGATTCCTCTCGATTTTCTGAGCAAGTTTCATATTTTATGCATACTCATCTGAGCTACCATTAGAGAGATATGAATTTAGCAAATATTTAACTGATGGACCAATGCTGTGCGCCACGTCACCCCTCTCATGCAAAGTGATTGCTTTAGAAAATATAATTAAATTACGGTTATACCCTTAGTTAAGTGGTCGCGCCTTCAGACCACAGAGGGGCAAGATGGTCCAACGACCCATGGGTCGTCTTCCTCCTTGCGATGGCGCGCTGCGTCGCCCTAGTAGCGGCCCACACAGCTTCCTCCCTCGCTGCAAGGCCTGCAACTTGCCAGAAGTGGCCGCCCCACCTCCGACCTTCCCTGCCGCAGCCAACCAAGATGCAACACATGGCCGAAATGGCCAGTTCTAGGCACGACAAGCCTGTGCTTCCCTGCGGATTTGCAGCCCTCTTGTCGGTGTTGTGCGTGGATGAACGCAAGGGGATTATGGCCAATCATTCCTCGGTTCTCGTGGTTACGTCCCGATTCCATCAAGGCTACAAGCAGACCCCCTCGTTGCTATAGGGATAGAGGTACACCCAGGTTAGGGTTTCAACGAGTTTGAAGAAGAAGAAGGAGGAGAAGAGTGGGAGAGAAGGGAAAGCTCGAGTTTATGGATCCGTTCCTTTTATAGAGATGGGTAGCAGCATCCTAGCATGCCTACCCACGAGGAGAGTAAGTCCCATTGTCAATAGGAAAACTCCTTTCCTTATTTACAAAGAAATTCTTCTCTTTTCTAATTATTCATATCCCTTAGTAATTAGGAAAATCCGAATTTTATCTCCTTGATATTTCTTTATGCTCAAGATTTCGAAAATAGCTTCTTTTATCCTCTTAGTACTTGCCCCTTATTCTAAAGGCATGAAATTCTATTTTCATTTCGTAGAAAATACTTCCTTCTTTACAATCCATTAATTATGTATGCACATTATCTTCTTATTTAATAATGTTGGCATTTTATCTTTCTTTCCTCTACATTGGGTTTCCTTAGATTCTAAGAAACTCAAAGAATTTGAAATTCCTTTTTAAGGAATACTCATCACCCTTAAATGCATCAATATGCATTATTCCACATTATCTTGTTTTATTTCTTATTAAAATAGTTCTTTTTGAGGAATTCTCTTTATTTCTCTTTTATTTTCCTCATTGGTTTTCCTTCCTACATTAGGAATGCTTGGGATACGAAATCCCACCAAGAATAACTCAATCATACATCTTTTCACATATTTTCCACATTTCATCAATGTTTTCAATTTCTTTCTTAATAAAGAAATACTTATTGGATCTTTTCTTTTATTATTGCCCTTTCTTTGCAATATTGGATTCCTTGGCACCCAAGGAACCTAAAGGTACGAAGTCCATCCTTGGATTCCATTATTTTGCCTTCTAGAGGTTTCCACACTTTTCCTTTTTCTCTATTTTCTTATTTACTCGATAATAGTGGAATTTCTTTTATCCTTTCTTGTTATTGGTACCAATAGCCAATAAAGCCCACAAACAAATCAACAAGGCTATTTTAAACGAAAATCATGCATTCATTCATTATTTGTTCATTTATCTTTAATATGAGAAATTACATTTCTCAGCAATTGAACCCAAAATCAGGGTTGTAACATCCTTCCCCTCTTATGAGAATTTTGCCCTCAAAATTCCATCAAGAAAACAAACAAAACAGGATAAGCCTTCTTATGTCCATCAGGGCTCCCATGTGGATTCAACCTTTCCATGGTGTTTCCCAAGAACCTTCATTATCTCATTTTCGTCCATCTGAGTTCTTTCTTACCTTGGTATATCGTACCCTCATAGGTGACTCAGGACTTTTCAGCCTTTCAAAAGCTGAATAGGTTCAGGGCTCAGCACCTGGCTTGGGTACCTCACATAGTGCTCTAGATTGGACTCATGCAACACATCATTTTATCCTGAGGGGTGAGGTTACACAACCATCTCCACCAATCCATATCAAATGGACCCATATATCGGGGACTTAGCTTTCTCAGCTATAGCTTAGAGGGGTCATATTTTCACATCACATATTCTCCCATAGTGAACTGCATGTCAGTCTGCTTTGCATCAACTTGTGACTCATGTCACCACTGGGCTCTCTCTCTCAGCCATTGCACGATCAAAGCGACTTCATCTGCACACACTGTGGTTCTTTTCTGACCTTCGCGAGGCCTCCTTCACCAACATCATCTTAATGAAGTGGTGACCGACACATCCTCTCTATAAGACTTCTTGCATCCCGATAAAGGTTATGGTGGTTAACATCACATCGTTAGAACTGTCTCTTGGTAACCCTGAACAAGAACACTTGCTCTCATCAGACCCTCTAGTATGGATCATACTAACCATTAGTTAGGGGTGATAAACTATACAATCATCAGGCTTGTCATGTATCTACTTCCACTTCACGGAAGTGAACCTTGGTCATATCCAAGAACTTTTGAACTCACATATTTGTGTGGTTGAACCATCTTCTCCCTTAATTAGTTCAACACTGTTCCTTTCTCATGTCATCTAGGTAAGGCAATCTACCATAACCCATATTGCACTTCGACCCTCCTTGGTCTAGGGGAGTCTTACCACAACATCCATAGTAATGAACTCCCATTATCTCTCGTGGACTCTTTTATCCTCTATATCGATACAATGGGTTACTGGTGTTCATCCTTCACTTCTATCATGCATGGATACAAGCCACATGCATCTTCATCTTAAGCATCCAAAGTGCTACTATCTCTTACTATCTCAGTAATATCATGGTATATGATGATCATGATCTCCAGCGTGTCATGATTCCTCCAGCTGATTCCTCAGAAACCCTACACCACTCTAATCAGGGTTTTATCACCTTTCTTTTCAGAGGAGTGCATCTGGGGTTTCTCATCCGTTCTGGCTTTCCAAACAACCACCATTCTTCTTCAACTTATCTCTTTTTCCAAACTTAAGGTTGGCCTGTCCACCTCCACTTCTTCTAGCTTCCAGCTAAACTAGGCACTATATCTCAAACAGAGCATTCCTCACCACCTCTCATCCTTAAGTGTTAGGTAGCATACACCTCCATGTATTATACTTATCATCTCATCTCAAACTCTAAGTCTATCTTCATCAAGAAGCTCTGAGCTCATCCTCACTGTGATCGAACTCGACCTTGGTTAACTTGCAAATTCCACATAGTTCCTAATAAAACATCCTCATAAGCTGACTACACTACCTCTCTTAGTGTTTGTGAAACATCCATGTATCATTCACTTTGCCAAGGTATGTTATCATCTCTATCCTCATACCTTGTAGCCACGTTCCAACTTACATCATCTTTATCCTTGGTGTAAGGCATGTGTACTGTCCTATCTCTCACTCCCATAACAAGAAGAAATAAGCATTTGGCGGCCGTCCAAATATAGAGTTCTTCCCATTCTAGGAGTAGAGATGGTACATCCCACCTTGCCAGTACACCTTCAAATCTAAGTTGAAACGTGCAACTCATGTCTCCAAATCACAAACATCATGATATCAAAATTTACTTCCATGGAAAACTGATCTAGAACCTACTTGGGTCACCACACAATCCTTGGCTATCTCCTCTAGGTCTATAGGGTGCCGACACTTTTGGGGTCATCCCTTTTCCCTTATGCATCCAGAGAGTGCCCTACTCATCTGCCCTTTGGGTCCCATGAGTTCATGAAGGTGATCAATCTCCTAACCCATGGCCCTAGGACAATGATAGTTGTTACCTCCCGACCCTATGGTCATGTGCAACTAGAGAATTAGGCAACGCCTTCTTCCATCGATCTTATCCCTACCTGACCCTAGGATAGACTTAGGATTATATCATAGTACATGTTCAACTTAGAACCTTACCCAAGCATTCATCATCTCTCTCCGCATTCTCGAATGACTTTCATCCCTTCATAGGGGTCAAGGCATCCTTCCTACCTTGGACAAACCCCATACCAGTTACCTCCATGGTAACACATCCACATGCACTTAGAGATGGTTATCTATGGTCCTGCAGGTTCTTTCTCCTACTTAGCTTATCAAGATCCTATGAAACCTCTTTAGGTTACCTCAAAACCAACAAAACTGGTATACACCCTACCAAAGGGTCCCTCTCCCAGGATGGGAGGAAACTAGAACTTTTGATGACAAGGTCACAACTGTCCTTAGAGTTTACCTTCGCATGAGCATGTCTAACCCGACAGCTATTAAAGCACAAGCTGATCACCTATTAAACCATGCTAGGTCATACTTGTTCTCATCCTCAACATTAGTTCAACTTAGTTGCGAGGGGGTTCATCAAACATACCCTCAACTTAAGGGGTTTCCTATTCCTCTACCCATGAGGAATACCATGCTTGAAACTATAGAGACTCAAATCTCATCATGAGCATCGGGTATACTACTTCCCCTCTTAGGCCTAGGAACCCTAGGTTCTCCTTTGGATATCCAACTGCGTGCTCAATCTCTTAACCATGGATCAATCATGTCCAAGGTATGCCATGTACTCCCATGATCCTTTTATATGAGCAAAACCTCAGAGTTGAGTCCTCCTCAAGGACATTAAACTAGGTATAAAACCTCACAACAGGGTACTTAAACCTCCTCAGGGTCTAAGGCACTCTTTATCTCATCTAGCAGGTAACCACTTATACCCTGGGTACTAGAAGCATCATCCTCTCTCTAGGGTTTGGTTCCTCTAAAGGCAACCAAGATATCATCATCCTTCAGGGATCAAGCATAAGGCAATCACCATCATCCACGTTGGTCGCATCATTATCGACTCCCCACTATTCCTCAAGTTTCGGGGTTTTAGGCTTCCAACCTCCCTGTTGGGGTTCTGCTTCCTCTCTCTAGAGCTAATTCCACCTCCAACCATACTTACTAGAGGTCCCTTCTCCATGAAGGCTCATGCTCACAAGCATACCCCTATGTGGTTGAAGCCTATTCTACACTCAGGTTTGGCTCAAGAGCATACATACCCCTTTCATAAGCCATCCATCATGAACTCTTAACCAGGATTTCATCAAGCTATACCCTACTTGCCTAAGCCCATAGGGTAACTATAGGTTCTCTAACCTCATCCACGAAGGAGCTATCCTTTGCTATGGCATGCATGACCCTCTCCAGGGTTGGGTCGCCAAAGGTACTAGGTCATCTACCCTCTTATGGCATCCCAAAGGCATGACCAACCAAACACTCGGTCAATCATGACATCTAACTCATCATGTCATCCCTCTCTCTAACCTTCACTTAGGGTTAGGGTTACCATCATCCTCAAAGGATGTGCTCGGTCTCTACCTTTAATGGAGGTCTCTACCTCCAAGACTAACTCTCTCTACTCATCCTTCTACCAAGGAGGTCTATCCTCAGGTATCTCCTGAGGGCAATGACAACTCATGACATATGACCTAAGCATGTATCTATTCCTTTTATGCTTACTCTATTAAGCTTATGTCCATGACATCTTATTTACATGCTTTTTATTAATTTGGTGGAGGATTCCTTAATCCTTATCAACCTTACCCATACCTCAAGAGGGTGAGGAGAAGAGAGGAAACCCTAATCCTTAAGGTCCTTAATCGAATTTGAGTTGAGAAGGGATGAACAAGCTGAGAGAGTCCTAAAGGTATCTTATTTCGATTCTTACCCTAAGACTTTGGCCAGGCAGTCACACGGATCCAGGAGTCCTCGTATTTTGACTAGCGGTGTGGAGGAAAATATTGCCAGCCCCCGGTCGTGATCCTTTTCTAGACACCTCTGTCTTTCGGATAATCCTCTAATAACTCCCTTAGGTTCTACAAAATTTGTAAAATTTAATAATTATTAAAGATTAATTGTGGAACCTATGCTCTGATACCAATTGTAACGACCCCGCCTCCCGGTAACCCCCACTTAAGGGAGACCCAAAGGAAAGAGCTGTTAATCAATTAACATGATCATAGGTTCGACAAATAATCAATAATAATTAATAAACTTTACCAACTAAACTGAAAACTGGTATAAAATAAAACTTTGTTTACCTTTTAAAATATGGGATTTCTAAACTTCTATCCATGATGATACTAATCTAACTAATCCTCCTGTGCACGTTACTTCTCATTCAATTCCACATATGCCACTTTATTGTTTGTTCTTTTCATTGTACCTAAAACGCTGACAAACAAAACGTCGGTCAGCCGAAACTGGTATGTGGGGGAAACAATAATTGTGCAACTATGTTAACAATGTAATCAACCAAATATCATTTAACATCCAAGATTACTTTTTAAGCAATACTACTCAATCCTTACCTATCCCCTTTCTCTGTAATGTCCATGCAGTGGACATGGATACCACCTCTCTCATATGGTGGATCCTTACCCCCATGGCCCTACCACACAGGTAGCCAATACCTAGGGTTATGGAGTCGCTTGGCCCTACCCAAAGGTAGCCCAATCCCTGACTCATAATGACTTGATGGTCCTACCCCATTGGTAGCCATTTACTAAGTCATTTAATGACCTGATGGACCTACCCCCATTGGTAGCCATTTACTAGGTCAATCTATAAAGCTATAGAGGGGACTAGGATCTGAGCTAGTAGGCACATATCTTAGATGATAGTCATATTCACATTATAATTTGCAAGAATTAAATGCATCCAACAATTTATTTCAAGCCACAATGGAAACTCGATAAAATCCCGAAAAACTAATTCGGGTAGTCATAAGAGTAACCACATACCTGTACATGCAGATTTGAGACAGAATATTCCAATCAACAATAGGCAAGCAAACATTCAATAAGATCCTGAAAGAAACATCCAATATTTTCTATCATGGATCATGGTATCCAATTCTAATAGACCTTATTCGAGCCCTAGGGTTACTATTTCATTTTTAAGGTTTCTATTGCAATTAGGATTTCCTTTCATTTTTCACTATTTTAAACCCTAATTATTCACAAAAGATATTAAGGTTATCCCTTAACAACATTTAACCTTATTTTCGAATTAAAGGCGTCATTATCCATCAATTAAACCCATTAAACTTATATTACATTAAAAATGTCATTTTTATCCTTTTAATCCATGACAAGATCATTATGCTTATTTATCATCAGTTTGTAATTCATAATGCTCTATTACTCATATGAACATTATTAATCATTAATTCTACCTTGATTCATGAGAAAACCATAATTACTACCTTTAGGGTATTTATCCACAAATTAACAACTTTTAATGTTTGAAATAGATTATAACCCTGAAAACTTAGTTCTATTCATGAAATCGAACAATATAAGACATTAGTAGTCCTAAGTACCAACATTAGGGTTTCAAGGCCCATTAAAGTATATTCATGCATATGAAACTCTAAATTAACTAATTATATGCAAAGTTCGTCCTTTTTCTTCCTAATATTCCATTTTATCATTAACAGGCTAATATCAACATTAATCATCTATTAAACCCTACTAATCATATCAAAATAGGGTTTCTTAATCATCATTACATTAAAGTTTATATCTTCCATTACTTTTCGAATTGCATAAGGAATCAGGCTTCAATTATATTTTATTTAGATTCCTCTCGATTTTCTGAGCAAGTTTCATATTTTATGCATACTCATCCGAGCTACCATTAGAGAGATATGAATTTAACAAATATTTACCTGATGGACCAATGGTTGTGCGCCACATCACCCCTCTCATGCAAAGTGATTGCTTTAGGAAATATATTACGGTTATACCCTTAGTTAAGTGGCCGCGCCTTCAGCCCGCGGAGGGGCAAGATGGTCCAACGACCCGTGGGTCTTCTTCCTCCTTGCGATGGCGCACTGCATCGCCCTAGCAGCGGCCCACACGGCTTCCTCCCTCGCTGCACGGCCTGCAGCTTGCCGGAAGTGGTCGCCCCACCTCCGACCTTCCCTGCCACAACCAACCAAGCTGCAACACATGGCCGAAACGACCAGTTCTAGGCACGACAAGCATGTGCTTCCCTGCGGATTTGCAGCCCTCTTGTCGGTGTTGTGCGTGGATGAACGTAAGGGTATGATGGCCAATCGTTCCTCGGTTTTCGTGGGTACGTCCCGATTCCATCAAGGCTACAAGAAGACCCCCTCGTTGCTCTAGGGATAGAGGTACACCCAAGTTAGGGTTTGAACGTGTTTGAAGAAGAAGAAGGAGGAGAAGAGTGGGAGACAAGGGAAAGCTCGAGTCTGTGGATCCGTTCCTATTATAGAGATGGGTAGCAGCATCCTAGCATGCCTACCCATGAGGAGAGTAAGTCCCATTGTCAATAGGAAAACTCCTTTCCTTATTTACAAAGAAATTCTTCTCTTTTCTAATTATTCATATCCCTTAGTTATTAGGAAAATCCGAATTTTATCTCCTTGATATTTCTTTATGCTCAAGATTTCGAAAATAGCTTCTTTTATCCTCTTAGTACTTGCCCCTTATTCTAAAGGCAAGAAATTCTATTTTCATTTCGTAGAAAATACTTCCTTCTTTACAATCCATTAATTATGTATGCACATTATCTTCTTATTTAATAATTTTGGCATTTTATCTTTCTTTCCTCTTCATTGGGTTTCCTTAGATTCTAAGAAACTCAAAGAATTCGAAATTCCTTTTTAAGGAATACTCATCACCCTTAAATGCATCAATATGCATTATTCCACATTATCTTATTTTATTTCTTATTAAAATAGTTCTTTTTGAGGAATTGTCTTTATTTCTCTTTTATTTTCCTCATTGGTTTTCCTTCCTACATTAGGAATGCTTGGGATACGAAATCCCACCAAGAATAACTCAATTATACATCTTTTCACATATTTTCCACATTTCATCAATGTTTTCAATTTCTTTCTTAATAAAGAAATACTTATTGGATCTTTTCTTTTATTATTTCCCTTTCTTTGCAATATTGGATTCCTTGGCACCCAAGGAACCTAAAGGTACTAAATCCATCCTTGGATTCCATTCTTTTGCCTTCTAGAGGTTTCCACACTTTTCCTTTTTCTCTATTTTCTTATTTACTCGATAATAGTGGAATTTCTTTTATCCTTTCTTGTTATTGGGCCCAATAGCCAATAAATCCCACAAACAAATCAACAAGGCTATTTTAAATGAAAATCATGTATTCATTCATTATTTTTTCATTTATCTTTAATATGAGAAATTACATTTCTCAGCAATTGAACCCAAAATCAGGGTTGTAACATGGTCTTTTCTCTTCTTCAATGGCCCACCAATGGCCAACACTTCCCATCAGAAGGTATACTGCATGGTTAACCTTATCATCTTTTGGGATATCAAGGATCCTAAAGGCTTTCACTATCTCAGTAAGCTATACATTTGCATCTTCTGGGTCAGCTGTGCCAACATATTCAATGGCTCCCACCCGACGCAACCGTTCAAAAGTCTTTCCAGCTCCATGTTTCTTACTAGACCCTATTGTCCTAGGGGCTGATGCTAGTATCCGGTCAGCCATATGCATCACTGTATTCATGATCTGCCAGAAAAGAGCATGAAAAGTTGGGTTTTCTAACAGAGTTTGGTCAGACTGGGGATTCTCAGGCACTAGTTCATCTCTAGCATGATCCCTTACACCACCTCCTAGTACAGCAACACTGCTCTCAGCAGCGTGTACTTCGTGCGCTCCAGACATCTTTGGTTTCTACTTCTTCTCAGGTACGAGGAGAATATACTATAAGATATACTGGAGGACACTAGAATAGACTCAACAAACTTAATCCTATGTCTCTATTGACTCAGCGAATCTTAGGCTCTGATACCAAAACTTTTTGATGACCCAATTACAAATCAAGCCGTCATCTGTAAAATTGCGGAATTATCATAAACAACAGAATTAACAAAAACCACTAGAAATTAAAACCATTTTTCACATATGTTTTTTTCCAGTAAACTCTTACATAAGGACCTAAATCCTTATATACATATGGTTCACATTATACATTCAGTGTTCCGTCTCTTCTCGAGGATAATAAGTACCAATTGCTTTACTTTAATATATGCAGCAACAACCTAAAACCCTCGAGATAAGCAAACCAAAATCTCAAGTCATTCATGAAAACCACTAAGATTATCTCCCAAGGACCTCAGAGTACAGAGACGACACATAAACTTTTATCTAAAAAACTCTTGACAGACAACATACTCCACTTGCGATACTACTGTTGTCCTTGCTGATACGATCCTTCTTCTACAGTCCGGTACATAGTCCCTCATCCTAATAATTGTAGATCCCACGGGGTGAGACTAATGTCCCAGCGAGAGATATAACTCTCTGCCAACAATATTATTATCATATAATATAATATAAAACTGAACTACATGTATTCTATTTATTTAACAAATATATCTTTAAGTGCAAAACATAGATATTGATAACAAATATATAAGTCGTCTTTTGCTTGAAAAGGAATATGAAGAACATGTATAACATCTATTTCCTAAGATGTATGAAAATAATAAGGCATCAACCAATGTTTCCGTATTTGATCCTTAAACAAATATACTACACGACTGATTACATGTTCACAATCATACTTATGCCAAGAGGAGTTGAGATATACCACTCATACTCCAACCGACCACCAATAAGTTAAAATTGGTACCATACAAGGTCAATGGCAGAGCCGGCTGTGAAGACCTCACCTTTCTCGGTCAGTAGGAGAACACTTAGGTTTGGCATGACATCTTGTGTCTGGTGTAATTAGCTATGCCAGGGTATAGTGGCATCCTCACTATATAGTTACCGCAGTAGCATGTACTCTCTTTGGGAGAAGACCACTTAGCTTTCCCGGATTATCAGGATGGCCAATGAGTGATCCTGTTCTGATTTTATCAGGAAGTACACTGAGCAACCTAATGTATTTAGGGAGTCCATTGAGCACCCTTATTTAGTTTGGGAGTCCATTGAGCACCCTTATATTATCACATATTCAAAAATATGTGTTCTGAGTAAAACTCGCTTCACCATTAAGCAAATGCTGACACTGAATGGATCTATGGTCTGGGCAACTACATGATAATATTCATCTTGCTTAATTAAGTGCATTATTGTATCTTTTAGAATTAATCAAGTTTACAAGCAAGAATAATATCAAATGCTACAAAGAAAAGCATAATTGCATTTATCAGATACTTTCATAATTACTGAAGCACATAGATCACTTAGAATCTCAATCTCTTGTCATCATCGTACTTGGGTATTTAAACCCTACATTCATCACTGAATACTGTCAATACTTAGTAGATGATCATTACCTCTAAGTCATCAGACCCAACTATTTGTTCACATAGTCCACATAGCTCATTGGATCTGTATCACATAGCCACATAGATCTTACTTAGCCATGCTTATTGCCTTAAGATACTTTCCTGGTTATTATATCATGTTATCAACAATTTCAACATATGTCTTATCCATGAAATACTAAGGAACACATCCTCCCTAATGAATTAGGGTTATAATCAACCGATTAGGGTTTCAAGATTTCATTGGCAAATATTATGCCCTACCTCATACTCCACTCATCTCAGGAGTATTAGTGTATGCTAATTACATACTTATCTTTTAAGTCTTAGTTTCTCTCTCATCCTCACTGGATGTAAATTAGTTAATTCACCTCTTTAAGGTCTACCAGGTTATCATTATCAAATATAGTTAAACTCATTATATCTCAATTTTGCATTACTCTTATTCATCACTTAGACAAGCTTAATAATTAAAGACATGCCTACCATATCAAATAGCATGATTGATAATGTTATTCTATTGTTTTTAGAGATGCATATATCATCTTAACAAGTATCCATTTGATCATGTGGTGAAACCACATCCTCATATCAAGTATAGGGCATATCCCCTAACACCATATCGTGTAACCATGTTAGTTAGGTATCACTATACCTTTTCTCATATCAAGTCAACCTTATATCATGTATGGATTAGATCATTATTCCCATATCAGGTATAGGGGTGTATTGGGTCCTCATATTGTGTACTAGAGTACAACATATTGGGCATGTCATTATGGCTTTTCCATATATATTTCAAGATAATATTTTATTAATTCTTTACCTTCGTTTGTTACATCAATTTCCATTCTAAACTTTCATATTGGTTTCCCATCATATCGGGTTGCCTTTTGGGTGTCATATCGGGTTTCATCTTGGGTTAACATATCGGTTTACCCTCTTAGATGTCATCTTGGATTTCATCATATCATGTACCTACATTAGGTGGTACTATCTTTCCATATCGTGTGTCTATGTTAACTATCATATCGGTTTACCTACCTTAGGTATCATATCGGGTTACATGTATTGGACATCATATCAGGTATACGTATTGGGCATCATATCGGGCATATGTATTGGGCATCATATTGGGTATATGTATTGGGCATCATATCAGTTTAACTCTCTTAGAAAATCCTCCTTTTGTCTTTAACCAATTCAATGGTTCTATTCATTCTCCATAGTTGCACGATAGGCAAATCACTTAGCTACTTATCAACTCATCTCAACATGGTAAGGTGTATCGAGTTAACATATTAGATTCCTATATGCTTATCTAGGGTTTTTCCCATTCGAGTTAACATATTAGATTCCTATATCCTTATCTAGGGTTTTGCCCATATCAGGAAAAGGTATTTCTTTACCTTTGCATCATTTACAAGGTGATAGATGAGAACCTTCCATATCATTCATAGGGCTTATTATGACCTACCTTCATTTCGGGGAAGTCTCTATATTGGGTTTCATATTGGTTTTCATAAACCTTCAACCCATATCGGGTTGCAAGGGTCCTCAACCCATATCGGGTTCACCAATGATGATGTCATCATCATCAACCTCAAATCATTATCTTAATATTCTATAACATATACAACAATCCTAATTACATATTGGAACTCATGTATTATATCACCAATTCAAAGAAAATCTGAATTTGACAATAATCAACAAGTTGTACAATATTAAAGAAAAGATAATAATATTGAAGGGTTTAAGTTATATAACCTACCTCTCAAGTACCTTCCAAACTTCAAGCCTTCTGCAAGCTCCAAGGCTTGATCTCCAAGCTATTGTACGATATCTCCAATCACTTTGGGCGATATCACCTCACTTGGTTGTTTCAACCTACTTTGGCCGATATCTCTTCTCCTTGGTCGATACTAGGCTTCACCACTCCACTCTCTTCACTATGGGTGACACAAGGAAGGGTATTGCATGATACAAGAGGGAATGTCACTTCCCAAAATCTGAAAATCTACTAACAAGTGAAGGTCAAGGTATTTATACTTGAGGTTTATAGAAAAGAGTGTAATAGGTGTCATTTGCTTAAGTTGCTTCATGCCACCTAGCCATGCAAGGTCGACACATACTCTTGCATGCATGCCACTATTATCTTTCCATGCAAAAATAAAAGTCCAAGGATAATATAAGAGATAAGGGTCGGCTCTTGAGTTGTATTCTAGGACAAGTCTCCTTCCACTAACTATATTATAATATTCATCTCCATCTTTTCCAAGACAAGTTGCAAATCGATGCTTTATTCCTTCTTTGAAGTTCCTTGCCCATCATGGGCCAAACTAAGACTCAACAAAATGATAGGATGCGCTCTTTATGGCTCCATGGCTGATAGGGACTTCCTTCTAAGTCTGCAACTCGATATGTTCATTTATAGCTTTCAACTTATGCATTTTCTTGGTTTCTTCATTATTAAGAGTGCTATCATTTTAAGATGCTTCAAACATATTGTTTCCTTCTTTCTCCCTCATCTAGATAACACTAGGTCAGAGTAAAAACAATCTAGAGGTAGTAATTTACACATTAACCCTACACTTTAAATATATTGCAATTTGTACTACAATTGATACACCAAGCACTTAACATTATCTACACAAGTTCTCACTTAGGATTAGCCTTTGCACAAGCCACCACTTAGCATCATATTCTCTTTCATGACATACAAAACACTTAGAATACATTCAACATGCAACATTTACAACATAACCCATCATCTTGGGTAAATTGCACTTTTTACTTAGATTATCATATAATGCACACAAAGTTTGCATATAAGCTCAATCTTGAAAATAATACATCACAAAGGCCTTAATTACTTTCCAAAGTAAGAGCAAGTTTGTAAGCAATTTACTTAAGCAAAACATCTAGGGTTAGGTCATAACCTAGGTCAGGGGTGTTACATCAAGCATCATGTTTGTACAAAAAGATTAACCATGCCCTTATAAATCACGTTTACATAACATTGATACACATCACATGCCACATAATATGGTTCAACATTTGTAGTGAAAAAAATATGAACTTGCATTCAACAACCTAAGTGGGTTTTCTTTGTGTAGATGTAACATTTCTTCTATAGTTTCCACATTGGGTTGGGTTGGGAGGGCTTTCTCTAGCCTTTTGTCAGTCATTCTTTGTGGGGATACCGTTAACATCCTGTATTATAGAACAATTTGTGTTAGGTTCTTGGAAATTACAAAGATGACACTCATATCTAGTAAAGGGAGCATAGGACGATCTGTAATTAACACCCATCACAACTTGGTCATATTTGACATTCATCAACATTCTTTGATTCAAGAATCCTTTCATCATCTTGAAATGTAGCAAGTTATTAATAGAATATGTTGCCTAATTAATTCATTCTATGTCTTCTTGATCAATGTTAATTAGATTACAATTTTTAGTATAAAAAGAGGCACCCCACAAGTACATGTTCATTTCCTATGAAAGCTGTTACGACCCCACCTCCTGATAACCCCCAATCAAGGGAGACCGAGAGGTCGAAGCCGCACCCATAACTTCCGGATCAAAGGTTCGGCAATTAACCAAGAATAATTATCAAATTTTAACATACTATACTGAAAAGCTGTAAGAAAATAAATGTTTGCATACCTTTTTGAAAATTTGGATCTCTAAACTTCTATCCACTTAAGGATTCTACTCTAACTAATCCTCCTTGTATTTTACTTCATGTATTTCACAGTATGAAGATTTACTGTTTGTCCTTTTGGCTTGTACCTAAAACGCCGACAAACAAAATGCCGGTCAGCCGAAGCTGGTATGTGGGGGAAACAATAATTATGTAAATACGTTAACAATGTAATCATTCAATTAATCATTTAATAACCCAGATTACATTTAGATATAACTTCGTGATCCAAGAGTACCATATCCTCTATGCTGTCCCCATTAAACCACTCATGATCCACCTATAAGTGAACCAATTTCTAGGGTTGAGTCACATGGCACTACTCGTAAGTAGCCCACTCCTTAACTCATGGCAGGCTAATGAGTCTCATGGCACTACACGTAGGTAGCCCAGTTTCTAACTCTCGGTAACCTAGACCTTGCTCTAGGATTACCCCTTTTGTTTCTTTAGCCTTTTCAAAGAAATAGAGGTGGACCCAGATCTAGTCAGTTATATACACACATTTATAGTGATAATCATAGTCACTTTATAGTTGCATGAAATGAATAAACATCCAACAGTTATTTTCAAGAAACCGATTAAAACTTCAGGAATCGCCGTGAAACTAGAGCGATTATTCATAAGCGTAACCACATACCTGATTTGATGAGTCATGCAGATTATTCAACATATACTTCATGTATATACAATCAAGCCAATCAATAGATCCAAGCAAGTAATTCAATCATCACATAATTCCTGAAAAGAATATGTACTCTATTTATTACACACTTTATCAAGAATCTACTTTATTGACTTGGATTCACTTTCTAGGGTTTCTAATCTGCATTAATATTTCATTAATATTCATTAGGGTTTCTTAGATCAATTTCTCAAACTTTATCCCTTTTAGGTTAACAAACCCTAAAATACTCTTTTCCATTTATATGAACCTTAATTGCTCAACTATCCATTTTGATAGTCTTTTATACCCAAATTGACTTAGGATCATCACATCCCTATTTATTCATGGATTTGAACAATTAAACCAATTAAAAGACATATTCCCCTAAATTAGGGTTTTCAAGCTCATTAATGCATAATCATGCACGAAACCCTAATATACGCCAATTATATAAAAAAAATCATCTTTTAGATCCTATTTTCATTTTTATTAACAACAGGTTAATACCAGCTTGAATTATCCAAATAACATCATTAAGTTCATCTATCATCAAATCTAAGGGTTTTTCCTTAATTAAATCATTAAAAAATGATAACTTTATGCCCTTTTCAAATTTCAAGCACATAACATAAACTCTAAATTAGACTAATTATGTACAAAGTTCTTCCTTTTTGAACATAATGTACCTTTTTTTTACATTTAACATGTTAACATCAACTCTAATGATCCATTAAACCCTATTAAACACTTTATTCATTTCAAAATTGGGTTTCTTCATCCTTAATTCGTTAAAGATGATAATTTACACTACATTTAGAACTATGATCATATTAAGGCTGTAAAACTATTTTTATTGGATTCCTTGTGTTCTTCTGATCAAAATTCATATATTACTTGTCCTAATCGGAGTTACCAATCATTAGATATGATTTTAGCAATAAATCACTTACCACAGCCAATGAGATCGCGCCACGTCATCTCAGTCCATGCAACGTTGTGGATTTGGAAATATAACCAAATTACATATCTGCCCCCACTTAAATTGATGCTGCTTCATACCCCGGAGGGGTAGAACAGTCCAACGCGAATCCATGTTATCTTCAACCTTGCAACGTTCGAACTGGTCATCGATCGCAGCCCTAGCCGCGATTGGGGTGACCTCTCTTCCCCCTCCTAGACTCGAAGGGCACTGGGGAGTGCCACCCTGCCTCCGACAAGCTCCATCGCACTTGCCCCTTCTCTGAACCATGACCTGGATGGCTGGGTGCAGGGTACAGAACCTGCGATCCATAACTGTGCTGCAGCGATTTCGAGATCGTTTCCCGCACCTCCAAGGCATGAATCTTCGCCGAAATGCATTGCCCTACTCCTCCTGCATCCCCACGCATCCAAGGGTTCTCTCCGCTCGCGGCCAACCTCGCTAAAACAGGTTGGTCAGGTCTGCAATTTGGAGCCGGCACGCAGCCGTACTATGACCGTTGCACTTGCGTCGGAGCCCAAGGATGCTGGTTGTGCACCCTTCTGACATCGTATGGCATCCCTCTTCTGTTGAGGACTCCATTGCTGCTCGCTGCTCTAAAGATAGAGTCATTCTTCAAAGGTTAAGGTTTTGATGAATAAGAAGACGGAGAGGAGAGAGAGACACAAGGAAACTTCTTGGGCTCATCCAAAGGGTCTACCTTTTTATAGATGAGGGTCCCTTCTACCCCAGCATGCTTGCCCATGAAGGAATAAAGCCTAATCCTAATAGGAATTATATTCCTTCACTAAAAGCAAGTTTCTCTCTCTCTTTCCTATTCCTTTATTATTCCTTCCTCCTCTGATATTAGGATTTCGAAAATCCTTTCTCTTATCATCATTGTTCTTGCATTTTAATCCATTAGCCACGAAATCCTATTTTCCTTTATAGAAAATGTCATCCTTTTAAACAATACCACATAATTCATTAATAATGCAACACATTATCCTCTTATTTTGCCTTTTTAGTATTTTCTCTTTCTTTCCTCTTTATTGAGACTCCTTGGATCCCAAGACACTCCATTACTTTGAAATTCTTTTTATTGGATACTTATTATCCTTCTAGATGCATCATTATGCATTATTTCACATTATCTGGTTTATTTCTCATTTAAATATCTCTTTTTGATGATTTCTTTTTATTTCTCTTTTATTTTCCTCATTGGCATTCCTTTAATATTAGCAACCTCATGGATATGAAATTTCCCCAAGAAATCTCATTTATGCCTCTTTCCACTCATTTCCAATATTTTATCATTATTTTCAATTTCTTTCTTAATAAAGAAATACTTAATCGATCTTTTCTTTTCTTATTGCACTTTTTATGCAACTTTGGACACCTTGGAACCCAAGAGGCACGAAATCCTCTTTGGATTTGCCTTCTAGAGGTTTCTACATATTTCTTTTCTTAAAAATTCAATTATCCATTTACTAATTGAATTTCCTTGTTATTTGGGCCCAATAGCCAATAAAGCCCACAACACAAACATCAAGGCTATTGTAAACAAAATCCATTTATTCCAAACAAATTATACCATTCTTTGTTCAATTATCTTTAATATGAGAAATTATATTTCTCACCAATTGAACCCAAAAATTGGGTTTGTAACATCCTTCCCCTCTTATAGGAATTTTGTCCTCAAAATTCTATCAAGCAAACAAACAATTTAGGATGAGACTTTTCCATGTCCATCATTGGCCCCTATGTGGCTTTACCGTACTCATGGCGCTTCCACAGAACCTTTATCATCACATATTCTTTTCTCTGAGTTCTTTCATCCCGGCGTCTATAAACTGCACAGGTGACTCAGGCCATGTCAGCCTCCCTTGGGGCTCACTAGGTTCATTGCTCAGCACATGGCCGGGTACCTCACATAGTGATCTAAATTGGACACTTGGAACTCATCACACATTACTTTATCTTGAGGGGTAAGGTCAAACTTAACCTTCTCCACCAAACCATGTCAAAAGAACCCATGCATCGGGGACTCAGCTCTCTTAGTTATAACTTAGAGGGGTCAGATTTTCATGTCACATATTCTCCCACAGTGGACTGCATGTCAGTCTACCTTGCATCTACTCATGACTCTCATCATCTCTAGGCTCCTTTCAGCCATTACACAATCAAAGCGACTTCATCTACACGCACTGTGGTCCTTTTCTAACCATCATGTGGTCCTTTCACCAACATCACCTTACTGAAGTGGTGATCGACACAACCTCTCTTACAGAGCTTCTTATAAACCCGATACTGTCTATGGTGGTCATTGTCACATCTTTCATAGGACAAGAGCTCTCTCTAGATATCACCCTGAACGAGCACACATGCTCTCGTCAGACCCCTTTAGTCTGGATCATATTAACCATAGTTAGGGGTGATAAACTATACTAACATTGAGTTCTTCATGTACCTACTTCCACCTTATGGAAGTGAACCTTTAAGTCATACTCATGAACTTTGAACTCGCATCATGGTGTAGTTGAACCATCTCTCTCATAACTAGTTCAACCGGATCTGTCCCTTGACAGTACTCTTTCTTTCTTATTTCACCTAGGTAAGGCGATCTACCATAACCCATATTGCATCTCGACCTTCCTTGGTCTAGGGGAGACCTATCACAACATCCATAGTGATGAACTCCCATTCCCTCTCAGGGACTTTTTGGTCCTCTATATCGATACATTGGGTTACTGGGGTTCGTCCTTTACCTCCTGGCTTGCATGGCCATAAACCACATGCAACTTCATCTTAAGCATCCAATGTGCTATTGCCATTTACCACGGTGTATGATGATCTTCAATCATGATTTCCTGTATGTCATGATTCTTCAAGATCGATTCCTCCAGAACCCTAAACCACTCTAGTCGGGGTTTCATCACCTTCTTTTCCAAAGAAGTGCATCTGAGGTTCTACCACCATCCTTTCATTGCATCAAGGACTAGACTGGCTAACCCAACAACCCTTAACTTTTCAATGATTCTTGTTACATCTGAGTGTTATCCAAACACCTCTCCTTTTCAAACTTAGGGTTAGCCAAAAAACCTCTTCTAGCTTCTAGTAAAACAAGTCAGATGTATCTCAACCAGAGCATCCATTACTACTTTACATCCTTAGGTATTAGGTAACGTTGATGACATACACTTCCATGTATTTCACTTTTCATCTCACCTCAAACTCAAAGTCTATCTTCATTAAGAACACTCTCTGATTTCATCATCATGGTGATCAAACTCAACCTGGTATAGCTTGTAAGTTCTACATAGCTCATGATAAAAACTTCCTCATAAGGTGACTACCTCATTCCTCTTAGTATTTGCAAACCATCCATGTATCATTCACTTTACCTGGGTAGGTTATCTTCTCTATCCCCATTTCTCGTGGCAACGTTCCAACCTACATCATCTCTTATCCTTGGTGTGTGGCATGCTTAATGTCCTATCTCTAACTATCATAACAAGAGGAAATAAGCATTTGGCTGCAGTCCAAATACAGAGTTCTTCCTGTTCCAAGAGTAGAGATGGTACATCCCACCTTGCCAGTACACCTTTAAATCTAAGTTGCAACGTGCCACATATGTCTCTACATCACAGACATCATGATAAAAAACTATTCTTGAACCTACTGAGGCTTATATCCTTGGTCATCTCCTCTAGGTCTATAGGGTACCAGCTCTTTTGGGGTCATCCCTCTTCCCTCATGCTTCAAGGGAGTGCCCTACTCATCTGCCCTTTAGATCCCATGAGTTCATGAAGGTGATCAATCTCCTAACCCATGGCCCTCAGACAACGATAGTTGTTACCTCCCGACCCTATGGTCATGTGCAACTGGGGAATTAGGCAACTCCTACTTTCATCGGTCTTATCCCTACCTGACCCTAGGATAGACTTAGGATTCTCCATTATAGTACATGTTCACTTAGAACCTTACCCAAGTCTTCATCATCTCTCTTTCTGCATTCATGGGCTGGCTTTCATCCTTTCATCGGGATCATGGCAACCTGCCTACCTTGGTTAAGCCCCATACTGGTTACCTCCATGGTAACACATTCATATGTAATTAGAGATGGATATGTATGGGTCTACAGGTTCATTCTCATACCATGTACTTTTCACTTAGTGTCTCAAGATCCTGTGAGACCTCTTCAGGTTACCTTGATATACACCCTACCATAGGGGTCCCTCTCCCAGGATGGGAGGACAACTATCTCTTGACAACAAGGTTGCCAAAGCTCTTAGGTCTAGGGTTTACATCCACATGAGCCTACTTAACCCTAGCAAGCTATTAAGGCACAAGCAGATCACCTACTGAACCATGCTAGGTCATACTTGTCCTCTTCTTTAATGCTAGATCAAGATCATACCTTCCTTTATCATCAACCCAGTTGTGAGGGGGTTCATCACACATACCTTAAACTTAAGGGGCTTCCCTTTTCCTTTATTCATGACGCGTACCATGCTCAAAACTATGGCAACTTAATTCTCATCATGAGCATTAGGTATACCACTTCCCCTCTTAGGTCAGGAACCCTAGGTTGACTTTTAGGTGTCCAACTACATGCTCTGTCTCTTAACTACGAACCAAGCATGAAAAAAGTCATGTCATGCACTCCTTGTCATTCTTCAACTCGAGCAAAACTTAGAGTTGGGTCCTTCTTAAGGACAACCAACAATGTACAAGGCCTCATAACCCGTTACTAAACCTTTCTAGGTCTAAGGAACTCTTCTTCCTACCTCAGAAGGTAAACACCTATACCGTAGGCACATAGGTACCAGAATCTTCATCTTCTCTCTCTAGGGTTTGGTCCCTCTAAAGGCAACCAAGATATCATCAACTTCTAGGGATCGATCATGAGGCAACCACTATCATCCATTATTCCTCATATCTCAGGGTTTTAGGCTTCCAACCTTCTTGCTGGGTTTCCTGCTCTCTCTAGAGCTAACCCTACATCCAACCTCAACATTAGAGGTTTTCTCTTCATGAAGGATCAACCTCAAAAGCATGCCATACATGGGTGAAGCCTAGGTTCAAACTTATGTTTGCTCAAGATCATCCATAACCCTTTGTGCTCCCTCATGATTTCTTATCCAGGGTTTCATCCTACTGTCAGCACTATGACGTGCCTTAGGTGCCAACTATACCCTACTTTCACAAGCCAATAGGATTTCTAAGGTCCTTCACTATCATCATCATCTAAGGAGCTATCCTTTACCCTAACATGCACGACCCTTCCCAGGGTTGGGTTGCCAAAGGTTCTAGGTCACCCATGGATCATATGGCATCCCAAAGGCATGTCCTTTCAAACACCTGGTCCAACTCATCTCTCTCTAACCTTCACTTAGGGTTAGGGTTAGCATCATCATCAGAGGAGGTGCCAGGTCTCTACTTGCAATGGAGATCTCTATCTCCAAGACTAACTTATCCTCCTGACAAGAAGGTCTAGCCTCAGGTCTCCTCTGAGGACATGACAACTTATGTCACACGACCTAAGCATGTATCTATTCTTTAGTTTGCACTTAATCTATTAAGCTTATGTCCATGACATCTTATTTACATGTTTTTCATTAATTTTATGGAGGATTCCTTAGACCTTATTAATCTTACCCATACCTTAAGAGGGTGAGGAGAAGAGGGAAAACCCTAATCCTTAAGGCCCTTAACAGAATTTGTGATGAGAAGGGATGAATAAGATGAGAAAGTCCTAAAGGTATCTTATTTCGATTCATACCCTAAGACTTTGGCTAGACAGTCACACGGATCTGGGAGTCCTCGTATTCCGACTAGCGGTGCGGAGGAAAATATTGTCAGCCCCAGTCGTGATCCTTTTCTAGACACCTCCATCTTTCGGATAATCCTCTAATAACTCCCTTGGGTTCTATTGAGATTGTAAAATTTAATAATTATTAATGGTTAAATGAGGAACCTACGCTCTAATACCAAATGTTATGACCCCACCTCCCGATAACCCCCAATCAAGGGAGACCGAGAGGTCGAAGCCGCACCCATAACTTCCGAATCAAAGGTTCGGCAATTAACCAAGAATAATTATCAAATTTTAACATACTATACTGAAAAACTATAAGAAAATAAATTTGTGCATACCTTTTTGAAAACTTGGATCTCTAAACTTATATCCACTTAAGGATTCTACTCTAACTAATCCTCCTTGTATTTTACTTCATGTATTTCATAGTATGACGATTTACCGTTTGTCCTTTTGGCTTGTACCTAAAACGCCGACAAACAAAATGTCGGTCAGCCGAAGCTGGTATGTGGGGGAAACAATAATTATGTAAATACGTTAACAATGTAATCATTCAAGTAATCATTTAACAACCTAGATTACATTTTAGATATAACTTCACGATCCAAGAGTACCCTATCCTCTATGTTGTCCCCATTAAACCCCTCATGATCCACCTATAAGTGAACCAATTTCTAGGGTTGAGTCACATGGCACTACTCGTAAGTAGCCCACTCCTTAACTCATGGCAGGCTAATGAGTCTCATGGCACTACACGTAGGTAGCCCAATTTCTAGCTCTCGGTAACCTAGACCTTGCTCTAGGATTACCCCTTTTTTTCTTTAGCCTTTTCAAAGCAATAGAGGTGGACCCAGATGTAGTCAGTTATATACACACATTTATAGTGATAATCATAGTCACTTTATAGTTGCATGAAATAAATAAACATCCAAAAATTATTTTCAAGCAACCAATTAAAACTTTGGGAATCGCCGTGAAACTAGAGCGATTATTCATAAGCGTAACCACATACCTGATTTGATGAGTCATGCAGATTATTCAACATATACTTCATGTATATACAATCAAGCCAATCAACAGATCCAAGCAAGTAATTCAATCATCACATAATTCCTGAAAAGAATATGTACTCTATTTATTACACACTTTATCAAGAATCTACTTTATTGACTTGGATTCACCTTCTAGGGTTTCTAATCCGCATTAAGGTTTCATTAATATTCATTAGGGTTTCTTAGATCAATTTCTCAAACTTTATCCCTTTTAGGTTAACAAACCCTAAAATACTCTTTTCCATTTATATGAACCTTAATTGCTCAACTATCCATTTTGATAGTCTTTTATACCCAAATTGACTTAGGATCATCACATCCTTATTTATTCCTGGATTTGAACAATTAAACCAATCAAAAGACATATTCACCTAAATTAGGATTTTCAAGCTCATTAATGCATAATCATGCACGAAACCCTAAATTAAGCCAATTATATAAAAAGATCATCTTTTAGATCCTATTTTCATTTTTATTAACAACAGGTTAGTATCAGCTTGAATTATCCAAATAACGTCATTAAGTCCATCTATCATCAAAGCTAAGGGTTTTTTCTTTATTAAATCATTAAATATGATAACTTTATGCCCTTTTCAAATTTCAAGCACATAAACTCTAAATTAGACTAATCATGTGCAAAGTTCTTCCTTTTTGAAAATAATGTACCTTTTTACATTTAACAAGTTAACATCAACTCTAATGATCCATTAAACCCTATTAAACACTTTATTCATTTCAAAATAGGGTTTCTTAATCCTTAATTCATTAAAGATGATAATTTACACTACATTTCGAACTATGATCAGATTCAGGCTATAAAACTAATTTTATTGGCTTCCTTGTGTTCTTCGGATCAAAATTCATATATTACTTGTCCTAATCGGAGTTACCAATCATTAGATATGATTTTAGCAATAAATCACTTACCATAGCCAATGAGATCGCGCCACATCATCTCAGTCCATGCAACATTGTGGATTTGGAAATATAACCAAATTACATATCTTCCCCCACTTAAGTTGATGTTTCTTCATACCCCGGAGGGGTAGAACGGTCCAACGCAAATCCAGGTTACCCAACCTTGCAACGTGCGGACTGGTCATCGATCGCAGCCCTAGCCACGATTGGGGTGACCTCTCTTCCCCCTCCCGGACTCGAAGGGCACTGGGGAGTGCCGCCCTGCCTCCGACAAGCTCCATTGCACTTGCCCCTTCTCTGAACCATGACCCGGATGGCCGGGTGCAGGGTACGGAACCTGCGATCCATAGCGGTGCTGCAGCGATTTCGAGATCGTTTCCCGCACCTCCAAGGCATGAATCTTCACCGGAATTCATTGCCCTACTCCTCCTGCATCCCCACGCGTCCATGGGTTCTCTCCGCTTGTGGCCAACCTCGCTAAAATAGGTTGGTCAGGTCTGTAATTCGGAGCCGGCATGCAGCCGTACTGCGGCCGTTGCACTTGCGTCAGAGCCCAAGGATGCTGGCTGTGCACCCTTCTGACATCGTATGGCATCCCTCTTCTGTTGAAGACTCCATTGCTCCTCGCTGCTCTAAAGATAGAGTCATTCTTCAAAGGTTAAGGTTTTAATGAAGAAGAAGCCGGAGAGGAGAGAGAGAGACGTAAGGAAACTGCTTGGGCTCATCCAAAGGGTCTACCCTTTTATAGATGAGGGTCCCTTCTACCCCATCATGCTTGCCCATGAAGGAATAAAGCCTAATCCTAATAGGAATTATATTCCTTCACTAAAAGCAAGTTTCTCTCTCTCTTTCCTATTCCTTTATCATTCCTTCCTCCTCTGATATTAGGATTTCGAAAATCCTTTCTCTTATCATCATTGTTCTTGCATTTTAATCCATTAACCACGAAATCCTATTTTCCTTTATAGAAAATGTCATCCTTTTAAACAATACCACATAATTCATTAATAATGCAACACATTATCCTCTTATTTTGCCTTTTTAGTATTTTCTCTTTCTTTCCTCTTTATTGGGACTCCTTGGATCCCAAGACACTCCATTACTTCGAAATTCTTTTTATTGGATACTTATTATCCTTCTAGATGCATCATTATGCATTATTTCACATTATCTTGTTTATTTCTCATTTAAATATCTCTTTTTGAGAATTTCTTTTTATTTCTCTTATATTTCTTCATTGGCATTCCTTTAATATTAGCAACCTCATGGATACAAAATTTCCCCAAGAAATCTCATTTATGCCTCTTTCCAATCATTTCCAATATTTTATCATTATTTTCAATTTCTTTCTTAATAAAGAAATACTTAATCGATCTTTTCTTTTCTTATTGCACTTTTTATGAAACTTTGGACTCCTTGGAACCCAAACCCAAGAGGCACGAAATCCTCTTTGGAATTGCCTTCTAGAGGTTTCTACATATTTCTTTTCTTAAAAATTCAATTATCCATTTACTAATTGAATTTCCTTGTTATTTGGGCCCAATAGCCAATAAAGCCCACAACACAAACATCAAGGCTATTGTAAACAAAATCCATTAATTCCAAACAAATTATACCATTCTTTGTTCAATTGTCTTTAATATGAGATATTATATTTCTCACCAATTGAACCCAAAAATTGGGGTTGTAACATCCTTCCCCTCTTATAGGAATTTTGTCCTCAAAATTCTATCAAGGAAACAAACAATTCAGGATGAGACTTTTCCATGTCCATCATTGGCCCCTATGTGGCTTACCGTACTCATGGCGCTTCCAGAGAACCTTTATCATCACATATTCTTTTCTCTGAGTTCTTTCATCCTGGCGTCTATAAACTGCACAGGTGACTCAGGCCATGTCAGCCTCCCTTGGGGCTCACTAGGTTCATTGCTCAACACATGGTCGGGTACCTCACATAGTGCTCTAAATTGGACACATGGAACTCATCACACATTACTTTATCCTGAGGGGTAAGGTCAAACTTAACCTTCTCCACCAAACCATGTCAAAAGAACCCATGCATCGGAGACTCCGCTCTCTTAGTTATAACTTAGAGGGGTCAGATTTTCATGTCACATATTCTCCCACAGTGGACTGCATGTCAGTCTACCTTGCATCTGTTCATGACTCTCATCATCTCTAGGCTCCTTTTAGCCATTACACGATCAAAGCGACTTCATCTACACGCACTGTGGTCCTTTTCTAACCATCATGTGGTCCTTTCACCAACATCACCTTACTGAAGTGGTGGCCGACACAACCTCTCTTACAGAGCTTCTTATAAACCCGATACTGGCTATGGTGGTCATTGTCACATCTTTCATAGGACAAGAACTCTCTCTAGATATCACCCTGAACGAGCACACATGCTCTCGTCAGACCCCTTTCGTCTGGATCATATCAACCATAGTTAGGGGTGATAAACTATACTAACATTGAGTTCTTCATGTACCTACTTCCACCTTATGGAAGTGAACCTTTAAGTCATACTCATGAACTTTGAACTCGCATCATGGTGTAGTTGAACCATCTCTCTCATAAGTAGTTCAACCCGATCTGTCCCTTGATAGTACTCTTTCTTTCTTATTTCACCTAGGTAAGGCGATCTACCATAACCCATATTGCATCTTGACCTTCCTTGGTCTAGGGGAGACCTATCACAACATCCATAGTGATGAACTCCCATTCCCTCTCAGGGACTTTTTGGTCCTCTATATCGATACATTGGGTTACTGGGGTTTGTCTTTTACCTCCTGGCGTGCATGGTCATAAACCACATGCAACTTCATCTTAAGAATCCAATGTGCTATTGCCATTTACCACGGTGTATGGTGATCTTCAATCATGATTTCCTGTATGTCATGATTCTTCAAGATCGATTCCTCCTGAACCCTAAATCACTCTAGTCGGGGTTTCATCACCTTCTTTTCCAAAGAAGTGCATCTGAGGTTCTACCACCATCCTTTCATTGCATCACGGACTAGACTGGCTAACCCAACAACCCTTAACTTTTCAACGATTCTTGTTACATTTGAGTGTTATCCAAACATCTCTCCTTTTCAAACTTAGGGTTAGCCAAAAAACCTCTTCTAGCTTCTAGTCAAACAAGTCAGATGTATCTCAACCAGAGCATCCATTACTACTTTACATCCTTAGGTATTAGGTAACGTTGAAGACATACACTTCCATGTATTTCACTTTTCATCTCACCTCAAACTCAAAGTCTATCTTCATTAAGAACACTCTCTGATTTCATCATCATGGTGATCAAACTCAACCGAGTATAACTTGTAAGTTCTACATAGATCATGATAAAAACTTCCTCATAAGGTGACTACCTCATTCCTCTTAGTGTTTGCAAACCATCCATGTATCATTCACTTTACCCGAGTAGGTTATCTTCTATATCCCCATTTCTCGTGGCAATGTTCCAACCTACATCATCTCTTATCCTTGGTGTGTGGCATGCGTAATGTCCTATCTCTCACTCTCATAACAAGAGGAAATAAGCATTTGGTTGTAGTCCAAATATAGAGTTCTTCCTGTTCCAAGAGTAGAGATGGTACATCCCACCTTGCCAGTACACCTTTAAATCTAAGTTGCAACGTGCCACATATGTCTCTACATCACAGACATCATGATAACAAACTAGTCTTGAACCTACTGAGGTTTATATCCTTGGCCATCTCCTCTAGGTCTATAGAGTACTGGCTCTTTTGGGGTCATCCCTCTTCCCTCATGCATCAAGGGAGTGCCCTACTCATCTGCCCTTTGGGTCCCATGAGTTCATGAAGGTGATTAATCTCCTAACCCATGGCCCTCAGACAATGATAGCTGTTACCTCCCGACCCTATGGTCATGTGCAACTGGGGAATTAGGCAACTCCTACTTTCATCGGTCTTATCCCTACCTGACCCTAGGATAGACTTAGGATTCTCCATTATAGTACATGTTCACTTAGAACCTTACCCAAGTATTCATCATCTCTCTTTTTGCATTCATGGGCTGGCTTTCATCCTTTCATCGGGATCATGGCAACCTGCCTACCTTGGTCAAGCCCCATACTGGTTACCTCCATGGTAACACATTCATATGTAATTAGAGATGGATATCTATGGGTCTACAGGTTCATTCTCATACCATGTACTTTTCACTTAGCTTCTCAAGATCCTGTGAGACCTCTTCAGGTTACCTTGATATACGCCCTACCATAGGGGTCCCTCTCCCAGGATGGGAGGACAACTATCTCTTGACAACAAGGTCGCAAAAGCTGTTAGGTCTAGGGTTTACATCCACATGAGCCTACTTAACCCTAGCAAGCTATTAAGGCACAAGCAGATCACCTACTGAACCATGCTAGGTCATACTTGTCCTCTTCCTTAATGCTAGATCAAGATCATACCTTCCTTTATCATCAACCCAGTTGTGCGGGGGTTCATCACACATACCTTAAACTTAAGGGGCTTTCCTTTTCCTTTATTCATGAGGCATACCATGCTCGAAACTATGGCAACTTAATTCTCATCATGAGCATTTGGTATACCACTTCCCCTCTTCGGTCAGGAACCCTAGGTTGACTTTTAGGTGTCCAACTGCATGCTCTGTCTCTTAACTACAAACCAAGCATGCAAAAAGGCATGTCATGCACTCCTTGTCATCCTTCAACTCGAGAAAAACTTAGAGTTGGGTCCTTCTTAAGGACAACCAACAAGGTACACGGCCTCATAACCCGTTACTAAACCTTTCTAGGTCTAAGGAACTCTTCTTCCTACCTCAAAAGGTAAACACCTATACCGTAGGCACATAGGTACCAGAATCTTCATCTTCTCTCTCTAGGGTTTGGTCCCTCTAAAGGCAACCAAGATATCATCAACTTCTAGGGATCGATCATGAGGCAACCATTATCATCCATTGTTCCTCATATCTCAGGGTTTTAGGCTTCCAACCTTTTTGTTGGGTTTCCTGCTCTCTCTAGAGCTAACCCTACATCCAACCTCACCATTAGAGGTTCTGTCTTCATGAAGGATCAACCTCAAAAGCATGCCCTACATGGGTGAATCCTAGGTTCGAACTTATGTTTGCTCAAGATCATCCATAACCCTTTGTGCTCCCTTATGATTCCTTATCCAAGGTTTCATCCTACTGTCAGCACTATGACGTACCCTAGGTGCCAGCTATACCCTAATTGCACAAGCCCATAGGGTTTCTAAGGTCCTTCACTATTATCATCATCTAAGGAGCTATCCTTTACCCTAGCATGCACGACCCTTCCCAGGGTTGGGTTGCCAAAGGTTCTAGGTCACCCATGGATCATATGGCATCCCAAAGGCATGTCCTTTCAAACACCTGGTCCAACTCATCTCTCTCTAATCTTCACTTAGGGTTAGGGTTAACATCATCCTCAGAGGAGGTGCCAGGTCTCTACTTGCAATGGAGATCTCTATCTCCAAGACTAACTTATCCTCTTGACAAGAAGGTCTAGCCTCAGGTCTCCTCTGAGGACATGACAACTTATGTCACACGACCTAAGAATGTATCTATTCTTTAGTTTGCGCTTAATCTATTAAGCTTATGTCCATGACATCTTATTTACATGCTTTTCATTAATTTGATGGAGGATTCCTTAGACCTTATTAATCTTACCCATGCCTTAAGAGGGTGATGAGAAGATGGAAAACCCTAATCCTTAAGGTCCTTAACAGAATTTGTGATGAGAAGGGATGAATAAGATGAGAAAGTCCTAAAGGTATCTTATTTCGATTCATACCCTAAGACTTTGGCCAGGCAGTCACACGGATCCAGGAGTCCTCGTATTCTGACTTGTGGTGCGGAGGAAAATATTGACAGCCCCCAGTCGTGATCCTTTTCTAGACACCTCCGTCTTTCGGATAATCCTCTAATAACTCCCTTGGGTTTTATGGAGTTTGTAAAATTTAATAATTATTAATGGTTAAATGAGGAACCTACGCTCTAATACCAAATGTTACGAACCCACCTCCTGATAACCCCCAATCAAGGGAGACCGAGAGGTCAAAGCCGCACCCATAACTTCTGGATCAAAGGTTCGGCAATTAACCAAGAATAATTATCAAATTTTAACATACTATACTGAAAAGCTGTAAGAAAATAATTTTTTGCATACCTTTTTGAAAACTTGGATCTCTAAACTTTTATCCACTTAAGGATTCTACTCTAACTAATCCTCCTTGTATTTTACTTCATGTATTTCACAGTATGACGATTTACTGTTTGTCCTTTTGGCTTGTACCTAAAACGCCGACAAACAAAACGTCGGTCAACCGAAGCTGGTATGTGGGGGAAACAATAATTATGTAAATACGTTAACAATGTAATCATTCAATTAATCATTTAACAACCCAGATTACATTTTAGATATAACTTCATGATTCAAGAGTACCCTATCCTCTATGTTGTCCCCATTAAACCCCTCATGATCCACCTATAAGTGAACCAATTTCTAGGGTTGAGTCACATGGCACTACTCATAAGTAGCCCACTCCTTAACTCATGGCAGGCTAATGAGTCTCATGGCACTACACGTAGGTAGCCCAGTTTCTAACTCTCGGTAACCTAGACCTTGCTCTAGGATTACCCCTTTTTTTCTTTAGCCTTTTCAAAGCAATAGAGGTGGACCCGGATCTAGTCAGTTATATACGCACATTTATAGTGATAATCATAGTCACTTTATAGTTGCATTAAATAAATAAACATCCAACATTTATTTTCAAGCAACCGATTAAAACTTCAGGAATCATCGTGAAACTAGAGCAATTATTCATAAGCGTAACCAAATACCTGATTTGATGAGTCATGCAGATTATTCAACATATACTTCATGTATATACAATCAAGCCAATCAACAGATCCAAGCAAGTAATTCAATCATCACATAATTCCTGAAAAGGATATGTACTCTATTTATTACACACTTTATCAAGAATCTACTCTATTGACTTGGATTCACTTTCTAGGGTTTCTAATCCGCATTAAGGTTTCATTAATATTCATTAGGGTTTCTTAGATCAATTTCTCAAACTTTAGGCATGTCCTTTCAAACACCTGGTACATATAATTGAATGACTTGTTGTAACCTATTAGAATATATAATTTTGTAATATGTAAGAACTCATATTAACAAGTAGTATAAAATGACCAGATATTTGTATCATATTCAAATTCTATTTCATATTTTTTAGAAGAAATCAACGCCTTATATATAAGAAGTATTTTGTGTTTATTATTTAGATGAAATAATGAAAGTATTACACAATATATACATTTATGTATATATTTTTAATAGAAGAATGTGTTTTAATAAGTAATACAACAAATATATCAAGAATAAATAATCCTCATATATAAAATATAGTTTTCATTCATCCACTACATCCTTTTTCTATTTACTTTAGTCCATCTACATCCACTACTCACGTTTTGTTTAATGTAGTATTTTATCATGTATTATGCACTTCATTGTTAAGTGAACTAATACTTCATCCACCATCTTTTCTTTTTATATAAAATTGAAACTCTTTATATGATACCCTTCCAAGAAATAAATGCTTTCTGATTATAGTTGTTTATTTTGTGCCTCCAAATATATGTGTGACCAACCAAGTGAATTTAGATTGATATGGATAATTTCACTAAACATAATAGTAAAATGAAAGCACCACACAAATAAAATCATATGCAATAATCCTCAAAGGAAGACATGGTACTACCAAGGATAAGTTTTTCAAAATTACCATACTTTATTATTCAAAATAGAATGGATATATAGTTATTTATCATATTGGAAGTCTTCTATGCTTGGGTACATAATATACTCTTCAAAAAACATCGTAGGTTGTCATGTGTCCATATAAAAACATAAACAAAGTTCACAACAGTTCACTCATAATGAAAAAATAAATCAAAGTATGCAAAAATTTGGACAAGAAATTTTGACTTACAATAAACAAAAGGATGCATAAACACTTAGAAAAACAAAACATAAACTCATCATTTAGACAAAAGTTTTGGTTTGATGACAACTGATAACATAAAATCTATCCAAAATATCTATCTACAACCTAACAACATCATATGCAATACACATCAAAGCAAAATCAAACCAATCATAATGTTTTTTTCAAAATTACTATTTTCATGATAATTATTTAGAGAAAAATACTATTTTTTAGTATTTCATTAAATATTTTATTCAAGTTTGTTTACCAATACTTATTTATAAGGTTGGGAAAGAAATAAAGTCAAACCATATAACTGGACTAAACCAAACCAAACCAATTAGTCTAATATTGGGGTATGGATGGATGATATGCTATTAGTTTTCATTTTTTAATTATCAAATAATTAATTATGTAGATAAGAGGGTACATCTTAAACAAAACATACCAATTAATACATATTTAAATTTTATTGACATAGAAACTTTATTTTACGTAGTAATCTAAATTAGTGGTCAGTCAATATATGTGTTTGAAAGCATTAAATGCCTTCTAAAGATTCAAACTAGGTATATATGATAATATAAAAGAAAATAAGAATTACTTCTTTGTTAGTTTTATCATATTGATGTATCATTTACATATGATTATATGAGTGCAAATCATCCCTTCCCGACGATGCCATTCCACATGGGCGACCATACCATAGGTGGCAATGCGTATGTTTTTTACGGAATCCCGACAAAAACGTCAGCTGGCATCCATTTGAGAAATCAGAAAGTGATTAATGCAGGAGATCCCAGAAGGGCATCAATGCAGAAGCGAGGGAAACCATCCTTGCTTTAGGATCTCGAGAAGGAGGCGTAGGAGATGGGCAAGTCCACCCTAGTTGAAGATAGCCAATGAAGGCAATGTGTTGGAATGTTCAGGGTGTTTGTGACAAAGACACCCAGAACATAGTGAAAGATCTAGTCAATAGATATCAAGTCTCAGTTGTGAGCCTGTTTGAAACCCGTTACAGTGGCACCAGATCTATGAACATCGTCAAGAAGCTCAGCTTTCCCCAATCCCACAGAGTGGAAGTTGTGGGATTCTTGGAAGGAATTTGGGTACTTTGGAAGGCATCCGACAATCTAGAAATCATGCTCTCATACAAGCAATTCATCCATTGTCGTCTAGACAACTCTTTCATCACCTTCATTTATAGAGGCACTACTAGGATCTCTCACAAATTTCTCTAGAACCACCTCGTGAACCTGTATACCACCATCAATGCCCCATGGGTGATGGCTGGTGATTTCAACGACATTATGTTCAGATCCAAAAAGTTTGGAGGCACGGCCTTCGACAATGCAAATAGCCAAGATTTTGTGGAGGCTATGCAGCAATGCAAACTTTATGACCTCGGAGTTGATGGTGCACGAATGACCTTCTGGTGAGGACTACTCCATGAACGCTTAGACAGAGCCATGAGCAATGTGTCCTGGTTGGAATCCTCCATAGCCAGGCCGATCTCTGTGCTTGAGAAGAATCATTCTGACCATGCCCCTCTCCTTATTTCCTCAGCTACGCCTGGGCCTAAGAGGAAGCCAATACCTCACACGCTGGCCAGCTAGAACATGATGGATGGTTTTAAGCAATTTCTTCTAAAAAACTGGGATGCCAAAGCCTCCCTAGTTAATGTTGGCTCCACCTTTCTTTATAAGGGATCTGCATGGGCTGCTCGAGCAAGAAAAGAAGATAATAGAAAGAAGGACCACCTGGGCCACCAAATACGATGGAATCAACTTCAACTTTTCATCCAATTTGATCCCATCATCGCCAAGAACATGGTGGACATCCAAGATGAGATTGATACTATTTTGAGAAGGGAGGAAGTAGAATGGAAACAAAAAGCAAGATGCGACTGGGTGGCTCTAGGGGACAACAACAAATTTTTTTTCCATGCCATTGTCAAAGAAAGAAGGAGGCACAACAAAATGACATGGCTCAAGAACGATGATGGCGATTGGGTGGAGGAAGGTGCTGATATGAATCTACTTGTTTTAGATTTCTTTGCTAACATGTACCAAGAATCACCATCAGTCACACACCAACAAGCATTCTCATCCTTCATCAGATCCTTCACCCCGGTCTCAACACAGGAGGTAGTGGGGTTGCACAAAATGCCGACGGCAGATGAAATCTAGCAGACGATATGCACCATGGCACCACTGAAGGCGCCAGGCCTGGATGACATAGATGCGGCCTTCTTGCAGAAGAATTGGATCCTTCTACAACATCATCATGTCCAGTTCATCCAAGCCCTTTTCAATGGGATCCTACTCGAGGAAGGCTGCACCAACTCAATGCTGGTGTTCATCCCCAAGACCTCCCATCCGGAAACTTGTGGCCAGCTCAGACCAATATCCTTGAACAACGTTTGCATTAAGCTCCTGTCCAAAGTGATTGATGCTAGATTAAAGCCCTTTCTGTCGAGATGGATCTCACCTTTCCAATCCATCTTTGTGCCAGGGAGGAAGATTGGTGACAACGTGATCCTTGTACAAGAAATCATTAGCTTGCTGGAGTCCAAACAATGTCACAAGCACTACTTTTCTCTCAAACTTGACATCATTAAAGAGTTCGACAAGATGAGTTGGTCCTTTGTGGAAGACACACTCCAAAGAACAAGTATCCCGCCAATAGTAATCTCTATCATTGTGCAATTGCTTTGCTCAGGAGAATCATTAGTTCTGTGGAATGGCGACATCGTCGGAAACTTCAAACCATCTTGTGGAAATAAGCAAGGAGATCCCTTATCTCCCTATCTGTTTGTCTTGTGCATCGAATGACTCATCCAACTCATTGAGGACCAGGTTTCCAGAGATGAATGGGAGACAGTTCAACTCACAAGACAACACCTCTCCTTCTCCCATGTATGCTTTGCGGATGACATTATCCTGTTTGGAGAAGATACCCTGAAACAAGCCCGGGTAGTAAAATGATGTCTTCACCTCTTCAGCAAAGCATCTAGCCAATTCTTGTCCAATGATAAATCCTCCATATTCTTTTCCACCAATACTCCTCGAAGCGGAAGAGGGAGAATAACTCGAATACTAGATCAAAGAAACCTCAAACTTTGGACACCATCTATGGGTACCTATTATACATAAGAGGAAGAGTAGGGAACACTTTCAGTTTCTCCTTGAACGAATCCATGGCAAGATCACAAGATGGAAACATCGTTTTCTTTCCTTGGCTGGGCGAGTCACTCTCTCAAAGTCAGCCATTCTCTCACAATCATGATATCCAATGCAAACTACCATTCTGCCTATCTTTGTGGTCGCTAGGATTGATCAACTCACAATAAGCTTCATATGGAGTAGCTCTCATGCTGCTACTAAAGTCAGCCTAGTTGCATGGAGCAAGGTCACACTTCCACGACACTTGGGCGGGCTTGGAATCAAGCCTGCAAGAGACTTTAACAAAACTGTGGTTGCTAAATTAGCTTGGAACTTCATACAAAATCTACAAATTCCCTGGATCACCATTATGCAAGCCAAGTATGGAGGTCAGAACACTCAAAGCAATGCCGGCTCGCACACTTAGAGAGGCATTAAGTCTCTCCTCCCTTTCATCCTGAATAACTCAAGAATGGCTCTGATTTCTGACAATGACATCAACGTGTAGAATGACTTCTGGATTGGGGAAGGATTTCAATGAGTGTTGAGGCCATAAAAGATGATCCCAGATGATCTAATCGACTTGAGAGTGGAGAGTCTAGTCTCAGACAAGGGACAATGGGACCAGGAATTCTTACATCACTGGTTCACCGATGAATCTAGAGAGGATATTCTATGCATGCCCTCTCCCAGATATGAATATGGCAGAGATAAAAGGATTTGGAATCTCACTGCAGACAGACTATTCTCTACAACTTTTGCCTATAGGAGTCTCAAAAACGAAGGCCCCATCGATCAAGTTGCTGGTGTTACTATCATTTGGAACCTACCAATTCAACACATAGTCAAAATGAACCTTTGGTTACTTTACCACAATAGACTTTTAACTAATGAGTTGTGCACCATAAGGAAACTCACCACGGACGCATCTTGTCCAAGGTGCCATCATGATATTGAATCAATTCTCCATGCCACTAGGGACTGCTCGATAACCAAAACCTTGTGGATGAAGCTGCTACCTAGTGAGGCCACCCTTTTCTTCCTATGTAACTCGAGGGGGGATTGGATCACCTACAATCTCAAGGAATTAAACAGAGTTCTTGAATGGCCCCAAACCTTTGCCATTACCTGCTGGTGGCTCTAGAAGGCAAGGAACATCTTCATTTTTTAGCACCACCAACTTCCGTTGGCGGTGTTGGAAACCAACTACAACTCAGATTCTCGCATTGCAAAAGAAGTTTTTCAGAAATCCCAAAGAACAGACTCGCCCGCTTCTAGCACTACAAGCACTAGTCCTCCCATTCTCAATAAAGACATCTTATTACATGTTGATACAGCAGTGAACAAAGCGATTAACTCAGTAGCTACAAGTCTGGTTGCACACTCCGTTGAGGGTAACTAGATTGTTGAGAAAACTTGGAGAGGAAGAGACACTGACCCTATGAGAGGCAAGTTGATGGAAATAAAAAATGGGATGGAGTACTTAGAGAAGCAACAAATACAGATTGGGATGGTCTTTATTAATTCCAAGAATGTCGTTAAATGGATCAGTGAAGTGGAATCAACGCATGGGAAGTACAAGCTGCTGGTCCAAGCTATTAGAAGGCTCAATCTAGACAATCTCACCCCTCCGATGTACTACATCAATCGGAACCAAAACAAACTTGTAGACTAGTTAGTAAAACAATGTCTCAAGCAACCAACTAGCTATGGAATGTGGTCCTCATGCCCTCATCAACTCCTGCCCGAGCTTGAAGTTGAGGCCTTATCCTTTCCTTTTCAGCCTATTTCGTCTAACATAACACACTATAGCTTATAACCAGCCTAGACTGGTAGTTCACGAAAGAAAAAGAACTACATCTTTGTTACTTTTATCATATTGATGTATCATTTACATATGATTGTATGATTCATCATTATTGTTTCATAAATACATACCATTGGTATTTTTCTTTTGTCAAATGCATACATAAAGATGATGAAATGTGGTTGGATTTATCCATGAAATATCTAGAAACATATTTTAATTTCTTATATACTAGATTGAAACAAAATCTAACCATAAAGTAAATACTTGGCTTCATCTACACATGATTATGTATTGTTTTGATTTTTTGTTTGGTTTGAAAGTTTTAAAGTGAAACATCCACAATTTTATTTTGCATTTTGGTTGTCAAGAAAACCAAATTGAACAATGACCATTCCTTATCATTTGTTATAGTCGTGTCTACCACAAGTGTTACTGGAGTCTAAATGGTTTACGTAAATGTTGTTATTTGTGTCATTCTATGAACATAAGACACAAATGAGAAATAGTCTAATCTTTTTCTCATAATCAAAACCTAAGAAATAATTATGTCCTTACACCATGTGATGTTTTATTTTCTAATATAGTTGATAATTTTCAAAAGAAACAACCACCTAAAATTGTGATCCTGTAACAAAAAAGGTGAGGTTTGTAAGTATAATTAGGTCTAATGATTTTTTAAAGAATTTAAAGACAAGTGAACCATAAGAATGTGGAGGACATAGTTTAAAAGGTTATTATTCTAGGACACACGACAAGTTCTCAGTGAATCCAAAGAAATCAAACATGGACAAAACAAGGATACATGAAAAAAGTGGTTTGAAAGTGAGACATTAGTTTAAGTTACAAAATATTACATGATTTCACCCTAGGAGTAACTCTATTTAAGAACATTTGTGAACTACATCCACTTGAGGATGTGACAATAATAAAAAGATAAAAATTTCAACACCATGTTTTACATTAGTGAAAACAATGAGGCAATTCCAAAAGATGTTGTGTAGTGAAAGTAAAGATCATTGAGTTAATTAATATATGGTTAAGGTCTCATGTTATCATTGTTGAAGAAGTTAGTTGGATTCCCATATTATCATTTTATTCTATTAAGAAGTTGACAAAGTTGATATTTTATGTGTATAAAGAAAGAGGGAATTGATGATTTTCCAAGATGCAATTACAAAAAACTAAATAAAAAGAAAAGTAGTGTGACTTGTTATAATTTTGGAGAACATATGAAAGTGACATTAAACGTATCATAGTGGAGAAAGTGAACCAGATTCTTAGTACGGTTTTGGTAGTCACCATGTGCTTGTTGTGTTTGAATTAGATGAATATGATTTTCTATGTAATCCTAAACATCAAGGGATGATTTTTCTCTTCATACAATTATTAAATCTTGAAATTTGAATTGAGATTTATTCATATACTTATAAATAATGTAAAATTGTGAGTACTAGATAGAGTGTCTGTAAGGGCCTTCTCTTGGTTAGGATATCTTGTGGCATTTCTATAACACTTTTCATGTCTCAAGGTTGCTTTGGGATAATAATACGAAGTTCATAACATTATTTGTGTGATAGTATTGTAGATAATAGGCATATACCAAAATGTCACTATGTTATATATTATAATGATATTTATTTTTTAGTTTGATAAGATTGCCAAATGTTTTTCCACTTGGCAAATGACATTATTGTGTTAAATTTTGGATTATTTTGAGAAACTCAATCTCATGGAAATAACATTAGTCGATGATTTTTGACAAGAACTATTTTTGACATTTTGAGAAATAGATATGAGCATTTTTCTATGCTTTGTTTTTTGGGAAGGATAAGTAATTTCTTAATGATTTGGCATTAAGTGGCTCATTGTATTAATCACAAAGATAAGGCATGTGTTGATACTCTATTTATTTTGACTAGAAATATCAAGCATCTTAGAATTTATTGGGCTCATGATTTAACTTAAATGGGTGAGAGAAGGGATTGTGATGATGAAAAGTATCCTATCTATAAATGTACATAACTTGGTGTTTGAGATAAATTTTTGTGATTCATTTGCAATATGAACATGAATTCAGTGCCCGCCCCTTCACCATATCAAAAAAATTTAGTGTCATATCTGTAACTTTGTAAAATTGTTGATGTATCACTAATCACTTATCTTAGATAGATAGACTCATTAGGCATTGCATCAATATTGTTAGCGGAGTGATATTTATGATTAATTTTACATCAGAAAAACAAAACCTCAATTTTTGTAATATTGTCAAGATATATAGAATTAAACATTTAGTTGCACAAACTATAAAATAAAAAATATTGGTGTTCAATTTTGTTTGAGTCCATCATCTAACTCTTCTAGTTGATATGAGCGTATCTACAAAATGAACTCCTACTAGCTATTTACTAATTCCATCAACATCCTAGAAATGCAAATATTTCTAAATACCCCTTTGAATACTACATTAAAATGAGAGAAGTAAAAATAATATAGACTTTCTTAAATAAGATGAAGTCTCATTTGTTCATGTTCACCCTTGTTCAACCCATGTTGCATATTTATTGAGTTCTTCCATCAATACTGGATAACATCATCAGCGACCACCCCACCCACCAAAATAGATGACATCCTCCCATATGTCGACATAAGTGTCTTCCATTACTTAATCCTCTATCATACTATTTGATATTTATTTAAGCTGTCACCACATACATTTTCAAACTTATTTCTAACTAGAGTAAATGACATCATTTTATCATTATCCTTTGGTTCCACTAGATAATATATTTACTGTCCAACTTCTAAATTGGAAACTTACTCTACTATTTTTTCTCAAGGGCATGGTACTTGGTGCTAATGTCACTCCTTGACAAGTTCAATTTCTTTCAAAAGATTGAAGATGTAATACCACACTTCTCTACATCAGAAATAGAGAGAGATTCAAAAATTTGTAGAACTACATGAGTATAGAAGCCTCTCATTCAACTATTTTTGTTTATAGAAATTATAAGATAACACATGCCATTATAAATTTATCATTTTGAATATAAAATATTTTGAATTCATGTTGATTGAAGGATAATTTACTTAAACTCATTACCTTAGTAGACTATGGTTTGAGACAAATTTTCTAGATCCCTGTAATGTTTTTTAGTTGACATAGCTTACCATAATTTGTATTATTTAATTTTGATTCTACATTGATATCTTTTCTTGAACAAGTTGCTCCAACAATAGAACAAGTTCCAAAATTGATTAATGGAAACTTAACATAAAATCTAACTTGTCTTAAGCATTTCCTACACACAACAAGATAGGAAAGAATAACTAATAGTTTGTGATAACTCGTAACCCACTAGATACATGGAGGTCTACATATGAGCGATAAGTCATAACATGATAGATGTTTGAATGAACTTACAATGATGAGAATCTTGGACTTGCTGCTTCGAGCCTTCGACTACCCTATAGGTCACCAGTAGAAGCACTAATACTACAATTTGAATTGTATCTATGTTCACATTTTGCTTCTTCAAATATGGTGAACATGTTATCAACCATATCTGTTATCAACCTGACCGTTAATGATGTGATTGATGAACCAACCAAGATTGCCCACACTCATCACAACATCACAGTGATGACATTGCGGTCTTACCACAAGTTCCATAATGTAAATTAGCCATTATTGAATAAAAAAATAAGGTTTTCAAAATGCTCATGGTTTTTAGTGAATACCTCATGTTCTAGAAAAAATGTATTTATCTTATACACCACCTTAAATGTGATTTTCTTAGATATATTGAACACAATATCCCATTAGTCACTTGTGTGCCAACATGGCCTAGAAGGCCCTTATTATCTTCTTAACTTTGTCATACCAGAAGAGGATATACAAGACACATATATTGCACATCTACCTCGAATACACTTTGTGTGACATTTTCTATGACAATGAAATCTAGAATGGATAGTTTAAATATAAGCATTGTGTTAGTCTGGATACTAATGGAAAGTTATTTGGCAACTCATTTTTAATTTGGGTTTAAACCTAATTTAACATCAATACTAAGATTGTGGGATTTAATTAAGAGTAGATATGGAAAACCTTATCAAACTAGGATTTTGTTGATATAGGTTCAATTACAATGGAAATTATATTAAAGTAACATATCGTATTAGTTCAATTTTAGTTCAATTTAACATTTACATTATCAATAAAAAAATGCAATTTGCTAATTTTTAAAAAAATAAATATCCACATTAAATCCAAATTATAGTTGAGTTCCATTCAAGATATAGGTCAAAGGGAACATACATGTGAACTAGAATTTTGCTTGTGTTGTATATGAGATACAAAATCAAAATGGTGGTATGGTGGTTTGGGTCCGTTATGTGGGGGTGGTTGAGACGAGAATTCATATAGTTTGTCCTTTTGCTGACTTGTCACATATAGATTTGAGAGTTTGTTGCTCGAGGACGCTCAAGATTAAGCTTAGGGGAGTTTGATGCACTAATATTTAGTTGTTTTTACAAGCTTGTTTTCCATTAATTTTGTGAACACATTTGTAGTTTCTTGAGTTTTTATGCACAAATTACTACGAGTAGCATGTTTTATTGAAATGCATCAAATTATGTATTTTTTTCAAATTTTAATAACTTTTTATCAATCTGAGAAGCTAAGGCACTTTTGGTTGTGTTTTAGGTTCACAGAAGCCACACAGACTCAGTACTACTAAGTCAACACTCGGTGGTACCGAGTTATCATCAATAAGATAGCCAAAGCAACACAGACTCGGTACTACCGACACTCAAATCGGTAGTACTGACTCACCATTAGTAGCTCTCCCGAAGAATTGTGAAAAACTCAGTACATTGGCACCAAAGTCAGTAGTGACGAGTTGACATTAGACGTGTGAGGAGTCGAGCTCCATATTTCGAGTCGGTAGTATCGACTCAACTCAATAGTACTGAGACTAGGCACATTTCTAGAACCCTAAAGACTCGGTACTATCGAGTGTCATCTTGGTAGTACTGAGATTGTCCACGCAGACAAGATCTACAACAGCGATCTAATCTGAAGGCTGGTGCTATTTTGTAGGAAAAAGCCATGCTATAACTACGTGAAAGGACGGCCAAACCTAATTATCAAGCGGTAGTCGAGTGCTTGAGACCAGAGAGATGAAGGAGAGAACGGGCCCGAATGCCACATCCACGATCAATTTCGGCACTTCAGGTGGATCATTGTTCAGCCGAGAGACAGCAGAACGACCGTGCTTGGAAGGGGATCGTTCAGAGTAGCTTTTCTCCAGGGGTTAAAAGAGTTCATTCAATGTTTCCCATGTTTTTCTTCTCTATCATTTTTTTTACTACATAAACCATGCGGGGCTAAACCCTTATTCCTTAGGACCCGGGAGTAGCTTGGGTATGCATTGTATATGAATTTTATATTTTAATATATATTGTACTCTTAATATCTGAATATGAATATATAAGAATTTCTTTATCTATTTGTTCTTGATCACCATAAATAGAGTCTTAGATCCTTAATAGCTTCTAAAAAGGGGATTAAGGGTTAGAAACACATAGGTTCACCCATTTATTGGCGTCCCTTGTGAAAGGTGGGGCATAAATGGGAGGAGATTACCCAAAGTAAAACCAATTGCACCTAACTAATGAATCAATTTCTATGAGAATGGGATTGGCTTTAGTTTAGGTTGAGAAATTATGCTGCGAAAGTGGGTAATTTCTAGCTACAGGCTCTTTATTCAGATTTAGGAGGGAATTTATATTAATAATAGGGGGATATATGCAGTTCTACCCGTGGTGAAACTATGTTCTAAGGAATCCATCACCATTTGATTAAATCAACTTTAATTTTCTATTTTAAATTTTCATTTAGTTTAAACACCCCAATTCAATAAATTTCCTTTGACCTAGCTGATCAGATCACAGTTAGTACTGGTCTCTAGACACCATTTCCCTGAGTTCGACAACTCGGGTCTCTTTTGGCCTATATTACAAGACGCGTACACTTGCATTTTACACACACAGTAAAGTCATGTCAAGTTTGTGGCATCGTTGCCGGAGAAATGGCAATTGTCCAGCACCATGAGTGTTGTGGTCGGTCACTCTAGGCCACCTTTTATTGTTTTTATTTTTTTCAGTTATTCTTTATCTTTATTTGAGTTGAATATTATATATCAATTTTTAATTTTTACTAACTTTGGTGCTTACGCCCATTTTTACCTTTTTCAGGTATTAGTGCATGGTGCAGACACATAGTATGGACTATGGGGAATCAACTCCAAGTAGTTCTACATCAGCTGTAGCATTAAAGGACAAAGCACACGAGTACATCAACTCAATAGGGGGACCTATCCCCAATATGTTAGCCATTCCATAATCTCCTCCAGTTGATACATCATTACCACTTGAACAACTAGAAATGGTTGAGGAGAAGACGATCTAGGAGAAGATCAAGGCGTCATCTTTGACGGCACAACTTGGTCCTACAAAAAGGCAGGTAGTTGATGTTGGCAGTTTCAAAATTGACCCGGGGCTGGTAGCCCTGGTCAAGTCACAAGCATTTCACAGACACAGTCTCAAAGACCTAATGGCCCACATAAGTAGCTTTGTGGAAAGATGCATTATGCTCAAGATGGATAGGGTCTCGATGATAGTGATATACTTGAAACTGTTCTCTTCATCAGGAACAACCGAGACACTGCAACCGATAGTAATAGGAACAAGGCCAGAACCTTATGTCCCACCTCATCAAAGGTCATAGTCAATACCAGTTCCCTTCCCTAATAGAGTGAAATCTAGAAAGGTGGATCAACAGTTCAATAAATCCCATGATAGTTTTAGAAAATTATCTATCAACATTCCATTGATTGATGTCATTGAACAAATACCATCTTATGGTAAATTTCTGAAGGACATCATCGACAAGAAGCGGCGAATATCTAATACTTACATAGTAGTGCTAAAGGAGCATGTCAGCGCATTCATTCTGGGGACACTGCCCCCAAATCGATAGGATCTAGGCTGTTTCAATATCTCATATTTAATTGGAAAGACCAAGTTTGGAGAGGCTCTATGCATTCATGGGCAAGCATCAATCTGATGTGCTTGACCATATTAAGGAAATTGGGCCTCGAGGAATCTCGGAAGAGCAGCATGACAATCCAGTTAGCAGACAATTCTGTGGTTAGGTTGTATAGGATATGTGAAGATGTGCTAGTTAAAGTAGACATGTTCGTATTTCTAGCTGACTTTTTAGTTATGGAGATGCAAGATGATAATGGGAATGAACTTTTACTGGGAAGGCCTTTCCAAGACACAACATACATGATTCTGGAGATGGGAAGAGGAAGATTGACTTTGGGTATCCAAGATGACCGACTTAAAATCCAGATGCTTGAAGTTTCAATGTCAAAAGAGAATGAAGCACAATGCAATACTCTGAAGCATATTGAGGGACCCATGTCCCTATTTCTTGGATGGCCATTTTTAGACATGGAACATGTCATGACCAAGGTGGAGAAAGGCACACTAGCAGTAGATATCATGGAGAATACCAAAGTGGTATCCTTGGTGGAAGATGTACGATATCTAGAGGAGGAAGAGGAAGTAAATTGTTCACCCACAGTTGAAGAAGTCACGACTGATTCAGTTGTACAAGTGCATCCATAGTTGCCTCTTGAATCATGTTCGATGAATGTGGTGAATGACTACCCACATAAGAACCCTTTGCAGGAGTGTTCCCTGTTACTCAAATAACTCCCTTGCTATTACACCAGACACTTTGAAGATATGGGATCACCGCCACCACCATTGGTCTCATCTTTGGTAAATCCCCCAAAGTTGGAGCTCAAGACAATGCCCCCGCATATGAAGTATGTGTTCTTGGAAGCGGAGGAGGAGCTCCCAATCATCATATCATCATCACTGAGCCACGACGAGGAGAGGTAGTTGATTGGTGCGTCAAAGAACCATCGGGCTGTATTCGGGTGATCCGTGGCTGACATCAAGGGCATCTCTCCAAGCTTATGCCAACAAAAAATATGATTACAAAAAGGAGACAAAGCGGTAGTTCAACCACAGCAGTGACTTAACCCAATTATGATGGAGGTGGTAAAGAAGGAGATCGTAAAGCTGTTGTCGGTAGGTATAATTTATGCAATATCTGATTCTACAAGGGTATGTCTGACTCAAGTTGTACATAAGAAAAGGGGGATAAATGTGACAACTAACTCTACTAATGAATTAATACTGACTAGGTTAGTTATAGGGTGGCATGTTCACATAGATTATCACCGTTTGAATGCTGCCACTTTAAAGGATCATTTTCCTTTACCTTTCATCGATCAAATTTTAGAACGACTGACTGGTCATTCTCATTTTTGTTTTCTCGATGGTTATTCATGATATAACCAGATTTCTATTGAACCATCGGATCAGGAGAAGTCTACCTTTACCTTCCCCTATGGCACATTTGCTTATCGAAGAATGCCGTTTAGGTTGTGTAATTCACCTGTTACCTTTCAACGATGTATGCTTCCATTTTTTCTAACATGGTTGAAAGGTGTTTAGAAGTTTTCATGGAAGATTTTCTGATTTATGGGGAGTCTTTTAATGATTTTCTATATAACCTTAATAAAGTCCAACAATGGTGTGAAGACACTCAATTGATTTTGAATTGGGAAAAATGTCACATGACACTGAGTGAGGGGATTGTTCTGGGGCACAAGGTGTCCAACAGGGGAATGGAAGTAGATCCAGTTAAAATAGAGGTCATCTCCAAATTACCTCCACCGACATCAGTTGTAACGACCCCGCCTTCCGGTAACCCCCAATTAAGGAAGACCGAGAGGTCGGTGCCGTTATCCAATAACCCGGATCAAGGTTCAACAATTAATTGATAACAATTAATAAATTCTACTAGACTAAACTGAAAAGTTGTAGTAAATAATTTTTTTTACATACCTTAGAAAATTTTAGAATTCTAAACTTCTATCCAAAATTGGGACTAACTAACCAATCCTCCTTGGACTTTAATTCATGTATTTCACAATATGACAATTTACTGTTTGTCCTTTTCATTATACCTAAAACACCGACAAAAAAAACGTCAGTCAGCCGAAGCTGGTATGTGGGGGAAACAATAATCATGCAAATATGTTAACAAGGTAATCATTCAATTAATCATTTAACAACCAAGATTTCATTTTAAGCCATACTACTCAATCCTTACCTATCCCCTAACTCTGTGCTATCTCTTGTATGCTACCTCTCTTTAGGTATCTTCTTACCCCCATGGACCTACCTTACAGGTAGCCAATACCTAGGGTAATAGAGTTGCATGGCACTACCCGCAGGTAGCCCAATATCTAACTCATGATGACTTGATGGTCCTACCCCATTGGTAGCCATTTACTAAGTCATCTAATGACCTGATGGATCTACTCCATTGGTAGCCATTTACTAGGTCAATTATTAAGCCACAGAGGGGACCAGGATCTGAGCTAGTAGGCACATATCTTATGTGATAGTCATAGCTACATTATAGTTTGCATGAATTAAAATCATCCAACAATTAATTCATGACATCGATGAAAACTTCAATAAATCTTGGAAAACTAACTCGAGATATTCATAAGTGTAACCACATACCTATTATTGTAGATTTGGATACATAGTCAAATATGAAGAGAGAGAATATCCAAGCAAGCAAGCAAATTGCACAGAAACCCTGAAATAAACATTCCAACCTCATTTTATCAAAATTTATCCAATTCCATCTTATTCCCTAGGGTTTCTATTCCAATTTTAGGGTTTCCTTGGAAATTAGGGTTTCACTTCATCCTTTATTATCTCAAACCCTAATTTTATATTATTACTCATAAACCCTACTTATCTCATCTATTCTTCAACATTAAGGTTATCGTAACAACATATAACCCTACTTCCATATTAAAGGCACATTAATCACCAATTAATTTCATTAAGCTTCTTTTTCATTAAAGCTACTATTTTCACCCTTTTAATATATAACAAGATCATTATACACATTTATCATCAATTATGGTCCAATTCACATATGAACTCGATTTTCCATTAATTCCACCTTTTATTCATGAGAAAACCCTAATTACTACATTTCGGGTATTTATTCCACAAATTAGGAACTTTAATATTTAAAATAGCTTATAATTATGAAAACTCAGTTCTATATATGAGATCGAATAATTAAAGCCATTAGTAGTCCTAATTACCAACATTAGGGTTTCAAGGCCCATTAAAGCCTATTTATGCACATAAACTCTAAATTAACTAATTTCGTACAAAATTCATCTTTTTCGATCTTAATGTATCTCTTTATGATTAATAGGTTAATATCAACTTTAACCGTCAATTAAACCCTACTAACCACATTAATTATATCAAAATAGTGTTTCTTAACCATTAATACATTAAAGTTAACAACTTCCATTACTTTTCGAATTAAAAGCAGAATAAATATCCAATTATATTTTTATTAGATTCCTCTCATTTTTCTGAGCAACTTTCATATTTTATGCATACTCATCCGGGCTACGAATATTTAGTTATGAATTTTGCATTAAAACCTCACCTGAGCCAATCCGGATCCGCCACGTCACCCTATGCCTGCAACGCGGCTTGCCTTTGAGTTTATAACCAGATTACAGTAATACCCCTGGTTAAGTCATCCACTGCTTCAGCCCACGAAGGGCAAAACCGTCTGATGCACCCTTTCCTTTCTTCATGCTCGGGCAACCCTAGGGCTGCCGCCCTAGCTGTTGTAGCGCGTCTCTCCCTCCCTTCTCTAGGACCTTAAGACCTCCATGGATGGTTCCTCCTTATTCGTGGTGTCTCTACACACCTAGGTGTGCCTCCGGTCCATAGCCAAGATGGCTTGTTTCCGATCTCCCGACCTGCAAGCCTGGTCGGCCTATAGCCAACCTGCTGCTTCGCGCAGGTGTTGTGTCGCTCCTCTCTGGTGCCACAGAAGCGATGATACTCCATCAATCCTCCTCTCGAAGCCCCTCGCTGCTCCAGAGGTCATGCGTTTCCCTACTGGTAGGGCCAAGAATGATGCAAGGTTTGAGGAAGATGAAAGATACATGAGACCCTCCTCTACTCGAGGCTATGGGTCCAAGCCTTTTATAGGGATAGATAGCACTACCCTAGCACGTCCCTGCATGAGGAAAATAAGTTCCTCCTCAACCCCAGTCACTAAACTTTCCTTGTTTGAGATATAACTTCTCTCTTAATATATTCCTTGTTTATTAGTATTCCTTGGCTAACAAGGAATCTATTTTCCTAAGGAAATCCGAAAATTATCTCTCCCTTATTCTTCTTATGACTTTTATTTCAATGGCCTCGAATTTATATTCTCCTCAAGTAGGAAATACTTTCTTTTTTAGCAAAACCACATAATTCCATTAATTATGTATTCCCACTATCCTTATTTTGCAATTTTGGTATTTTCTCTTTCTTTCCTCTTCATTGGGACTCCTTGGATCCCAAGAAACTCTATTATTTCGAAATCCTTTTTATTAGATACTCTTTATTCTTCTAGATGCATCTAAATGCATTATTCTTCATTATCATGTGTATTTCTCATTAAAATATTTCTTTTTGAGGATTTCTCTTTATTTCTCTTTTATTTTCCTCATTAGTATTTCTTTTATCATTAGGAATCCTTGGAATACGAAATTCCACTAAGGAAAACTCAAAAATACTTCTTTTCACTTGTTTTTTCACCTTTTACCATGGTTTTCAATTTCTTTCTTAATAAGGAAATACTTTATTAATCTTTTCTTTTCTTATTGCTTTTCTTTGCAACTTCGGACTCCTTGGAACCCAAGGAACCCATGTGGCACGAAATTCATTTTTAGATTACATCTCTTTGCCTTCTAGAGGTTTCTACCTCTTTCTTTTCGCAAATATTCAATTATTCGAATTCTAATTGAATTTTCTTTGTTATATGGGCCCAATAGCCAATAAAGCCCACAACACAGACATCAAGGCTATTGTAAACAAAATCCATTTATTCAAAACAAGATATATCATTATTTTTTCAATTATCTTTAATATGAGAAATTACATTTCTCACCAATTGAACCCAAAAATTGGGATTGTAACATCCTTCCCCTCTTATAGGAATTTTGTCCCCAAAATTCTTATCAAGCAAACAAACAATTTAGGATAAGACTTTTCCATGTCCATCATTGGTCCCTATGTGGCTTTACCGTACTCATGGCGCTTACAAAGAACCTTTATCATCACATATTCTTTTCTCTGAGTTCTTTCATCCTCTCGTCTATAAACAGCACAGGTGACTTAGGCCATTTCAGCCTCCCTTGGGGCTCACTAGGTTCATTGCTCAGCACATGGTTGGGTTATCTCACATAGTGCTCTAAATTGGACACCTAGAACTCATCACACATTACTTTATCCTAAGGGGTAAGGTCAAACTTAACCTTCTCCACCAAACCATGGCAAAAGAACCCATGCATCGGGGGCTTAGCTCTCCTAGCTATAACTTAGAGGTGTCGGATTTTCATGTCACATATTCTCCCACAGTGAACTGCATGTCAGTCTAATTTGCATCTGCTCACGACTCTCGTCATCTCTAGGCTCCTTTCAGCCATTGCACGATCAAAGTGACTTCATCTACACGCACTATAGTCCTTTTCTAACCATCATGTGGTCCTTTCACCAACATCACCTTACTAAAGTGGTGACCGACACAACCTATCTTACAAAGATTCATTAAATCCCGATACTAGTTATGGTAGTTATCCTCACATCTTTCATAGGGCAAGAACTGACTTTAGCTATCTCCCTGAACGAGCACATATGCTCTCATCAGACCATGTAGTCCAGATCTTACTAACCATTAGTTAGAGGGGATAAACTATACTAACATCGAGTTCTTCATGTACCTACTTCCACCTTTTGGAAGGGAACCTTTGGATCAAACTCAAGAACTTTTATACCCAACCTCATGGTGTAGTTGAACCATCTCTCTCATATGTAGTTTAACTCGATCTGTCCCTTAACAGTACTCTTTCTTTCTCATGTCATCTAGGTAAGGCGATCTACCATAACCCATAATGCATCTTGACCTTCTTTGGTCTAGGGGAGTCCTACAACATCTATAGTGATGAACTCCCTTTTCTCTATCAGGGACTCTTTATCCTTTATATCCGTGCACTGGGTTACTGGTGTTCGTCCTTCACCCTCGGCTTGTGTGGCCATATACCACATGCAACATAATCTTAGGTATCTAAAGTACTACTGTCACTTTATATCTTCGTAGTACGGTGTATGGTGATCTTACAATCATGATCTCCTATATGTCATTATTCCTCAAGATTGATTCTTTAGAAACCCTAAACCACTCTTATCAGGGTTTCATCACCTTTCTATCCAAAGAAGTGCATATGAGGTTCTCTCACCATCCCTTCATCTAGGACTAGACTGGCTAACCAAACAACCATTAACTTTTCAACATATCTCGTTACATCTGAGTGTTATCCAAACACATCTCCTTTCCAAACCTAGGGTTAGCCAAACAACCTCTTCTAGCCAACCTAGGTAGCTATATATCAACCAGAGTATCCATTACCACTTCACATCCTTAGGTATTAGGTAATATAGAAGACATACGCTTCCATGTATTCTACTTGAGTCTCATCTCAAACTCTAAGTTTATCTTCACCAAGAAAACTCTAGGATCATCCTCTTGGTTATCGAACTCAACCTTGTATCACGTGCAGATTCCACATAGCTTATAATAAAACATTCTCATAAGGTGATTATCTTAATACTCTTATCGTTTGTACCTGTCCATGTATGATGCACTTCACCAAAGTATGTTATCATCTCTATCCACATATCTCATGGCAACATTCCAACCCACATCATCTTTATCCTTCGTGTATGGCATGTGTACTGTCCTATCTCTCTCTCTCATAACAAAAGGAAATAAGCATTTGGCTGTAGTCCAAATACATAGTTCTTCCTGTTCCAAGAGTAGAGACGGTACATCCCACCTTGCCAGTACACCTTTAAATCTAAGTTGATACGTGCCACATATGTCTCATCATCACATTCATCTTGATATCAAACTTACTTCCATGAAAAACTGGTCTGGAACCTACTTGGGTCACCACACAATCCTTGGTCATCTCCTCTAGGTCTATAGGGCGCCGAAACTTTTGGGGTCATCCCTCTTCCCTTATGCATCAAGAGAGTGCCCTACTCATCTGCCCTTTGGGTCCCATGAGTTCATGAAGCTGATCAATCTCCTAACCCATGGCCCTCAGACAATGATAACTATTACCTCCCGAACCTATGGTCATGTGCAACTGGGGAATTAGGCAACTCCTACTTTCATCGGTCTTATCCCTACCTGACCCTAGGATAGACTTAGGATTCTCCATTTATAGTACATGTCCAACTTAGAACCTCACCCAAGCCTTCATCATCTCTCTTTGTATACATGGGCTGACATCCATCCTTTCATAGGGGTCATGGTGACCTATCTACCTTGGTCAGGCCCCTTACCGGTTACCTCCATGGTAACACATCTGTATGTACTTAGAGATGGATATCTATGGGTCTATAGGTTCATTCTCATACCATGTACTTTTCACTTAGCTTCTCAAGATCCTTTGAGACCTCTTTAGGTTACCTTAAACCAACAAAACTGATATACACCCTACCAAAGGGGTCCCTCTCCCAGGATGGGAGGAAAACTATCTCTTGACAACAAGGTCACAAAAGCTCTTAGGTCTAGGGTTTACATCCACATGAGCCTACTTAACCCTAAAAAGCAATTAAGGCCCAAGCAGATCTCCTACTGAACCATGCTAAGTTATACTTGTCCTTTTTCCTCGATGTTGGAATAAGATCATGCTTTCCTTTATCATCAACCTAGTTATGAGGGGTTCATCAAACATACCTTAAACTTAAGAGGCTTCCCTTTTTCTTCTATACATGAGGAGTACCATGCTCGCTCCTTTAGGAATTCAACTCTCCTCATGAGCATTAGGTACACCACTTCCCCTCTTAGGCCTAGGGACCCTAGGTTCACTTATAGGTGTCCAACTACATGCTCTACCTCTTAACCACGAACCAAGCATGCAAAAAGGCATGACATGCACTTCTTGTCATCCTTCAACTCGAGCAACACTTAGAGTTGGGTCCTCCTTAAGGACAACCAACAAGGTACAAGGCCTCATAACCTGTTACTATACCTCTCCAGGTCTAAGGAACTCTTCTTCTCATCTATACCATAGGTATAGAGGTACCAACATACTCATCCCCTCTCTAGGGTTTGGTTCCTCTCATGGAAACCAAGACATCAACAACCTCTAGGGATCAAGCATGTGGAGACCACTATCATCTGCTTAGGTCGCATCATCCTCAACTCCCTACTGTTCCTCATATCTCAGGATCTAGGTTTATGACCTTCTTGCTTGGTGTACTGCTCTCTCTCTAACCCTACAACCAACCTCACCATTAGAGGTCCTATCTTCATGAAGGATCAACCTCAAAAGCACGTCCTTACCTGGATGAAACCTATGTTCAACTTATGTGCGCTCAAGGTTATCCATAGTTCTTTATGCTTATTTCATAAGCCATCCTTCATACTCTCCTGGTCAGGGTTTCAGCCCTTTACTCACACTACTAATGTACCCTGGGTGCATGCTATGCCCTACTCGCATAAGCCCATAGGGTTTCTAAGGTCCCTCACTAACATCACCATCTAAGGAGCTATCTTTTACCCTAACATGCACAACCCTTCCCAGGGTTGGGTTGCCAAAGGTGCTAGGTCACCCATGGATCATATGGCATCCTAAAGGCATGTCCTTTCAAACACTTGGTCCAACTCGTCTCTCTCTAACCTTCACTTAGGGTTAGGGTTAGCATCATCCTCAGAGGATGTGCCAGGTCTCTACTTTTAATGGAGATCTCTATCTCCAAGACTAACTCTCTCTACTCATCCTCCTGCTGAGGAGGTCTATCCTCAGGTCCCTCCTGAGGCAATGACAACTCATGTCATATGACCTAAGCATGTATCTATTCTTTAATTTGCACTTAATCTATTAAACTTATGTCCATGACATCTTATTTACATGCTTTTCATTAATTTGGTGGAGGATTCCTTAAACCTTATTAACCTTACCCATACCTCAAGAGAGTGAGGAGAAGAAAGAAAACCCAAATCCTTTAGGTCCTTAACAGAATTTTGTGATGAGAAGGGATGAATAAGATGAGAAAGTCCTAAAGGTATCTTATTTTGATTCATACCCTAAGACTTTGGCCAGGCAGTCACACGAATCCAGGAGTCCTCGTATTTCAACTAGCGGTGCGGAGGAAAATATTGTCAGCCCCCGGTCGTGATCCTTTTCTAGACACCTTCGTCTTTTGGATAATCCTCTAATAACTCCCTTGGGTTCCAAAAATTTTGTAAAATTTAATAATTATTAACAATTAAGTGGAGAAACTTGGATCTGATACCAAATGTAACGACCCCGCCTTCCGGTAACCCCCAATTAAGGAAGACCGAGAGGTCGGTGCCATTATCCAATAACCCAGATCAAGGTTCAGCAATTAATTGATAACAATTAATAAATTCTACTAGACTAAACTGAAAAGTTGTAGTAAATAATTTTTTTTTACATACCTTTGAAAATTTTAGAATTCTAAACTTTTATCTAAAATTGGGACTAACTAACCAATCCTCCTTGGACTTTAATTCATGTATTTCACAATATGACGATTTACTGTTTGTCCTTTTCATTGTACCTAAAATGCCGACAAACAAAACGTCGGTCAGCCGAAGCTGGTATGTGGGGGAAACAATAATTATGCAAATATGTTAACAACGTAATCATTCAATTAATCATTTAACAACCAAGATTTCTTTTTAAGCCATACTACTCAATCCTTACCTATCCCCTAACTCTGTGCTATCTCTTGTATGCTACCTCTTTTTTGGTATCTTCTTACCCCCATGGACCTACCTTACAGGTAGCCAATACCTAGGGTAATAGAGTTGCATGGCACTACCCGCAGGCAGCCCAATATCTAACTCATGATGACTTGATGGTCCTACCCCATTGGTAGCCATTTACTAAGTCATCTAATGACCTGATGGACCTACTCCATTGGTAGCCATTTACTAGGTCAATTATTAAGCCACAGAGGGGACCAGGATCTGAGCTAGTAGGCACATATCTTATGTGATAGTCATAGCCACATTATAGTTTGCATGAATTAAAATCATCCAACAATTAATTCATGACATCGATGAAAACTTCGATAAATCTCAAAAAACTAACTCGAGATATTCATAAGTGTAACCACATACCTCTTATTGCAGATTTGGATACATAATCAAATATGAAGAGAGAGAATATCCAAGTAAACAAGCAAATTGCACATAAACCCTAAAATAAACATTCCAACCTCATTTTATCAAAATTTATCCAATTCCATCTTATTCCCTAGGGTTTCTATTCCAATTTTAGGGTTTCCTTGGAAATTAGGGTTTCACTTCATCCTTTATTATCTCAAACCCTAATTTTATATTATTACTCATAAACCCTACTTATCTCATCTATTCTTCAACATTAAGGTTATCGTAACAACATATAACCCTACTTCCATATTAAAGGCACATTAATCACCAATTAATTTCATTAAGCTTCTTTTTCATTAAAGCTACTATTTTCACCCTTTTAATATATAACAAGATCATTATACACATTTATCATCAATTATGGTCCAATTCACATATGAACTCGATTTGCCATTAATTCCACCTTTTATTCATGAGAAAACCCTAATTACTACATTTAGGGTATTTATTCCACAAATTAGGAACTTTAATACCCAAAATAGCTTATAATTATGAAAACTCAGTTCTATATATGAGATCGAATAATTAAAGCCATTAGTAGTCCTAATTACCAACATTAGGGTTTCAAGGCTCATTAAAGCCTATTTATGCACATAAACTCTAAATTAACTAATTTCGTAAAAAATTCATCTTTTTCAATCTTAAAGTATCTCTTTATGATTAACAGGTTAATATCAACTTTAATCGTCAATTAAACCCTACTAACCACATTAATTATATCAAAATAGGGTTTCTTAACCATTAATACATTAAAGTTAACAACTTCCATTACTTTTCGAATTAAAAGTAGAATCAAGATCCAATTATATTTTAATTAGATTCCTCTCATTTTTCTGAGCAACTTTCATATTTTATGCATACTCATCCGGGCTACGAATATTTAGTTATGAATTTTGCATTAAAACCTCACCTGAGCCAATCCGGATCCGCCACGTCACCCTATGCCTGCAACGCGGCTTGCCTTTGAGTTTATAACCAGATTACAGTAATACCCCTGGTTAAGTCATCCACTGCTTCAGCCCACGAAGGGCAAAACCGTCTGATGCACCCTTTCCTTTCTTCATGCTCGGGCAACCCTAGGGCTGTCGCCCTAGCTGCTGTAGAGCGACTCTCCCTCCCTTATCCAGGACCTTACGACCTCCATGGCCGGTTCCTCCTTCTTCGTGGTGTCTCTGCGCACCTAGGGGTGCCTCTGGTCCACAACCAAGATGGCTTGTTTCCGATCTTCCGACCTACAAGCCTGGTCGGCCTATAGCCAACCTAGTGCTTCGCGCAGGTGTTGTGTCGCTCCTCTCTGGTGCCACAGAAGCGACGATACTCCATCAACCCTCCTCTCGAAGCCCCTCACTGCTCCAGAGGTCATGCTTTTCCCTACTGGTAGGGCCAAAAAGGATGCAAGGTTTGAGGAAGATGAAAGATACATGAGACCCTCCTCTACTCGAGGCTATGGGTCCAAGCCTTTTATAGGGATAGATAGCACTTCCCTAGCACGTCCCTGCACGAGGAAAACAAGTTCCTCCTCAAGCCCGGTCACTAAACTTTTCTTGTTTGAGATATAACTTCTCTCTTAATATATTCCTTGTTTATTAGTATTCCTTGGCTAATAAGGAATCTATTTTCCTAAGAAAATCCGAAAATTATCTCTTCCTTATTCTTCTTATGACTTTTATTTCATTGGCCTCGAATTTATATTCTCCTCAAGTAGGAAATACTTTCTTTTTTAGCAAAACCACATAATTCCATTAATTATGTATTCCCACTATCCTTATTTTGCAATTTTGGTATTTTCTCTTTCTTTCCTCTTCATTGGGACTCCTTGGATCCCAAGAAACTCTATTATTTCGAAATCCTTTTTATTGGATACTCTTTATCCTTCTAGATCCATCTAAATGCATTATTCTTCATTATGATGTGTATTTCTCATTAAAATATTTCTTTTTGAGGATTTCTCTTTATTTCTCTTTTATTTTCCTCATTAGTATTTCTTTTATCATTAGGAATCCTTGTTATACGAAATTCCATTAAGGATAACTCAAATATACGTCTTTTGACTAGTTTTTTTCACCTTTTACCATGGTTTTCAATTTCTTTCTTAATAAGGAAATACTTTATTAATCTTTTCTTTTCTTATTGCTTTTCTTTGCAACTTTGGACTCCTTGGAACCCAAGGTACCCATGTGGTACGAAATTCATTTTTAGATTACATCTCTTTTCCTTCTAGAGGTTTCTACCTCTTTCTTTTCTCAGATATTCAATTATTCAAATTCTAATTGAATTTTCTTTGTTATATGGGCCCAATAGCCAATAAAGCCCACAACACAGACATCAAGGCTATTGTAAAAAAAATCCATTTATTCAAAACAAGATATATCATTATTTTTTCAATTATCTTTAATATGAGAAATTACATTTCTCACCAATTGAACCCAAAAATTGGGATTGTAACATCAGTGAAGGGAGTGAGGAGCTTTATAGGTCACACCAGATTTTATCACTGATTTATAAAAGATTTTTCAAAAATTGCAAAACCCCCATCTGAATTATTAGAAAAGGATGTTGAATTTTGTTTTGATGATAAATGTATGAAAGCTTTTTAAGTCCTTAAAGAAAAATTAATTTCAGCTCCCATTGTTCAAGCTCCAGATTGGAGCAAGCCTTTTGAGCTGATGTGTGATGCATCAAATTATGATGTTGGTGCCATTATAGGTTAGTGCCAAGACAAGGTCCCTACAATTATTTATTATGCATCAAAGACTTTAAATGATGCTCAAATGAATTACACCACCAATGAAAAAGGATTGTTGGCTATTGTTTTTTATTTTAAAAATTTTAGACAATACTTGGTGGGGGCAAAGGTCATTGTTTGGACTGACCATGCTGCAATTAAGTATCTTTTATGAAAGAAAGATGCTAAGCCTAGACTAATTAGGTGGATCCCACTTTTACAAGAATTTGACATTGAATTTAAAGATAAGGTAGGATAGAAAATGTTGTGGCAGATCATCTCTCTAGATTGGAAAGAGTGGATGAGAGGGATGTGAATATCCCTATTGTAGAGGAATTCCCAAATGAACAACTTTTTGCTCTAAAGAAAACTGACATGTGGTATGTCGAGATAGTGAATTACCAAGCATGTGGGATTTTAACTGAGGATTGGGGATACCAGGAGAAAAAGAAATTCTTCTATTCCTTGAGATATTATGTGTGGGATGGCCCGATACTACTTAGGCAGTGTAGGAATGGCATTCTGAGAAAGTGTGTGTCAGAGAGTGAGTATGAGCATTTTGTCACATTGTCACTCACTCCCCATAGGATGACATCATGCTATCTCTAGGATAGCGGCCAAGGTCTTAGAGAGTGGTTTTTTTAGTTGACTTTGTTTAAAGACAATTATAATTATGTTCGTTGTTGTGACACATGTCAATATTCAGGCAATATCTCAAAAAGGCATGAAATGCCCTTGAATGTGTTTAAGAGGTAGAGGTGTTTGATCTATGGGGAATAGACATCATGGGCCCATTTGTGTCTTCAAATTCTAACTTATACATTTTTCTTGTTGTAGATTATGTGTCAAAATGGGTGGAAGCAATCCCAACCCGCACCAATGACGCACATGTTGTATGTCGTTTTGTGAAGGAGAACATTTTCTGTCGGATCGGTGTACCCCAGATGATCATCACTGATGGGGGAACCCATTTTACAAATAGGAAATTTGGGGCTTTATTGAGTAAATATGGGGTTAAGCATAGAGTGGGTACTCCACATCACCCACAGACCCAAGGATAGGTTGAGGAGTCTAATAGAGAAGTTAAGCACATCCTAGAAAGGATAGTCTCACCCAATAGGATGAATTGGAGTATGCTTATGAATGATGCTCTATGGGCATATAGGACAACCTATAAATCACCTATAGGGACTACATGTTGTAGATTGGTTTATGGGCGTGCTTCTCATTTACCTATAGAATTGGAACATAGAGCTTAGTGGGCTTTGAGACGGTTAAGCTACAATATAGATGAAGCAGCGAAGAAAAGATTACTTGAATTGAATGAGAACATTTTCTGTCGGATCGGTGTACCCCAGATGATCATCACTGATGGGGGAACCCATTTTACAAATAGGAAATTTGGGGCTTTATTGAGTAAATATGGGGTTAAGCATAGAGTGGGTACTCCACATCACCCACAGACCCAAGGACAGGTTGAGGAGTCTAATAGAGAAGTTAAGCACATCCTAGAAAGGATAGTCTCACCCAATAGGATGAATTGGAGTATGCTTCTGAATGATGCTCTATGGGCATATAGGACAACCTATAAATCACCTATAGGGACTACATGTTGTAGATTGGTTTATGGGCGTGCTTCTCATTTACCTATAGAATTGGAACATAGAGCTTAGTGGGCTTTGAGACGGTTAAGCTACAATATAGATGAAGCAGAGAAGAAAAGATTACTTGAATTGAATGAGCTTGATGAGCTAAGGTTGGGTGCATATGAAAATGCCAAGATCTATAAGGAGAGGATGAAGAAAGTCCATGATAAACACATCTTACATAGGGTGTTTGCTCCGAGGAAAAAGGTTTTACTTTTTAATTCGAGACTTAAGATGCATCTAGGTAAGTTAAGGTCTAGATGGAGTGGACCCCATGAGGTTTTGGAGATCTTTCCCCATGGTGTTGTGAAGATTGGAGATAGAGTTGTGTCATTCCTTGTTAATGGCCAACATTTGAAGCACTACTTTGGGGGTGACATTGAGAGAGGAGTAGAGAAAGTCAAGCTCGTAGAGCTTGATTAGAGGTTTGAGGTTTCTCTTGAGTTGAGCCTAAGATGTTAAACAAGGGCGCTTGTTGGGAGGCAACCCAACCTTTCTTTTTCTTTCTTTAGGTTGCATTTTTTATTTCATAAGTTTAGATTTCAATTTTTATGTAAACAAAAAAAGGTACCTTGATCCATTTTGTTTAAGTGTGTAGGAAAGAAAATGTCGATACAACCAAGTTCTCACTCGGTAATACTGAGTTCTCACTCGGTACTACTGAGTTTAGGTTAGACGGATGGACACAAAAGAGATAAAAAGTCGGTACTCCCGAGTGACCAATTGGTACTACCGAACTGAAGTCAGAAACAAAGGCATGGAAATTCAACTATCTCGGTACTACTGAGAAATCACTTGGTACTACCGAGTCTCTAAATATTTGTCAGTGCTGAACTGATAAGGGTTCGATACTACTGACTTCTGAGTTGGTACTACAGACTTCTGGACGCTTCCAAGTTCGATGCACCAAGCCATTTTTTCAAAACTACTGAGAAATATCAGCAACTTGGTACTACCGACTCGACTCGGTAGTACTGACATTTGACTTTAAAAAAAAGTGAGAAAGGCAATCCGATGGCCCATATGACCAACATCAAGCGATTGGTACTACCAATCCATTCCACAACTAGGTACTACCAAGTTGTGTCGGTAGTACCGACTCCAGAGCGATCCACGCCTAAGTCATCATCCAACGTCAGCCGTTGATACTTTTGAGTTCCATATTCTTCTCAGAATCTCAGTACTACCGACTTAAGTCAGTAGTACCGACTTTGGATGGCTGGGTGACTCGAGGCGTATATAAAGAGGATGGATTTTCATTTCTTTTCACACCTTAAATCCACTCCTCAGAACACTGTGAGCATTACTTCCCCAAGCGCCAACAGTCTTCTTCAAGCTCTCATTCTCCCTTCTTCATCTTTTCAGCTCCACATGCGACTAAGCAGGGTGACATAGTCCCTCGACCAAACTGCATACAACATCCCACCCTGGAGGTCTAGAAGATTTATGAGGAGTTGCTGACTAGGAAGATGGTTCCCACACGGTATGGCAAATGCGACCTCATCGAGATCCTAGGCTTCACTGAGTACATGCGATGGGTGCACGACGGTCAAGAGATGGAGGTGAATGACCCCTTCTTTAGCAGGTGGCCCACATACCAGGAGCTCGTCTGTGAGTTCATGACATCTCTCGATGTACTCATCACCCTAGAGCAACAGATGGGAGGAGAATGGTGGGAAGGAAAAGTTGACTTCCGCCTCTACAACACCAACTATTCCTTCACCCTCTGTGAAATCAACTGCATCTTCAACTGGCCACATGTGCTAGACCGCTCACCTACCCTGGGTTGGGACTACGACATGGCCTGGGAATGCTTCACCGAGGTGCCAGAACGCTTCCACATCAGCTGGCATGTCAACTCCATCACCGACATCGAGTATCCCTTTGTTCGCATCCTCCACTACATCATCACCAACACCATTTTTGGCCGCTCCAGTCAGGGCTAAGGAAAGGTGAAGAAGACTGACCTCTTTATTCTCCACCAACTTCTCAAGGGGGAGTCGGTAAATTTTGGTTCTTTCTTCCTCCTCCATGTTTTATCAGTCTGGCGATTGGAGTCCAGAAAGGCACCAATTGTTTTTGGGGGTCTCATTACCCCCATTGCTTTTCATCTACAGCTAGACCTCTCTACCTTACAGCCAGCAGGATCGTGATATCTAGATCTCGCACATTTCTGGAAGGCAGGTCTCCTCACTGTCCATTTCAACATTGTGTATGCTTGTTGCACAGTGGGTGGCCGGTACAGGGAGCGGTCAGTACCTGACCCAGTCTTCTATAAGTTAGGGGTCAAGCATCTGCGGTGGCCAATAGATGATGACGACATTGATGCAGCCGCAGAGGAAGCCACAATAGAGCCTAAGAAGCAAGTCGACAACAACGATGATGTGGTGGAGGTGGACACCATCCCTATCACTCACTGACCTACACCACGCAAGCGACCGCTGAGATAAGCTGCCTCGAGTTCCTCAACCCCACCACCATCCCAGGACGAGCATGACACTTTCGACATAGAGGGCATGTATGGGATGATTCAAGACATCCATACAAGAAAACAACAACAGAAGGTAACCCTGGCAGGTATACAAGACGTCCAAGGAAGGTTCTACACAAACCAATAGGTGATTTACAAGAATGAGTGTCTTCTCTTGGCCAACCAAGAGAATGTTCACACTCGCCTACAACACATTGAGTAGTACCAGCAACCTTTCTACGCCCATTACTGGAGCCAAGGGTATTTTGGAGGATATCAAATGCCAGACCCAATGCCATCATATGATCCCAACTTCCAGGGGACCTTTCCTCCACATGACCCTACCATGCCCCACTATCAGCCTCAACAAGATTGATTAGGGTATTTTTGTTGCATCTCTTAAGTTGGAATTTTGATTATGCGGTCATAGTCATATTCAAGCTTAGGGGGGTGTGTTGGAACAACCTTCTATCTCAGTTTTATCATTAGTTTGCATTTTAGTTTTTGTGTTGCATTTTATCTTTTAGATTTAGGTCATTTGTATCCACATCTATCTAGTGTAAAAGTGGATTAGTAAATGCATGAGTTCTGTAAAAATTTCCTCTAGGTCCAAAAGCAAATGAAATGTCTAAAATTAAGAATATAAGCTTTTATTGTAATTTCTTTGAGTCACACCTTGAGGAAGTGTATGGGTTAGTCAGCTTTAGGACATGGGATATGAATAATCTCTCAACTATCAATGAAATGTGAATGAAGATGATGTTTGATCCTAAACTGATCAAACTGGTAACGTGGCCTTAAATGGAAACTTAAGACGGAACTCCTATGATTACCACGTACACAAGTCTTTAGAGAGGGACACATATTAATCTTTGAAGGCTTAATCTCTTAGTTATGTTATTTCATCCACTTCATATTCATAATTGCCACCACCTTAAGATGATCGAGTACACTGAATCATTTCTTTTTTATTACATAATCATGGAACAATAGGAATCATTATAGTTAGTCATTTTCCTTTGCATTAGTTAGGGAAAAAAATGCATGAACAATTCATGTGCATATCATATAGTCGCATAATACAAATATGTACATGTATATTGCATGCATTCATCATTCATTCATTAAGGCATTATGAGATGCAAAATATTTATGCAGATCTCATACACATCCATACCCTCAGAGATATATGAGAAATTTCATGAATGTATTTAGTGGAATAAGGCTAATCATGTAGAGGGCCAAAGAAAAAAGAAAAAAAAAAGAGAGAAGTGTCTCTGATTGAAAGAGGGAGAAAGGATGTGTGTCCGTTCAAAAGAAATTTCAGAACATCTTAATAATGCCATTGATTTTTTCATTTAGCTCAATTTCATTGTATGAGATTTTGAGCACATGCATCATGCCACCCATTTATGCAGGCATTAGGAATCATAACTCATTCATCATCATCATATAGGTTCATCATACTTTAATGCTCACATAATGATTCAGTTGTTCCTTGTGAATTTTCATAAGCCACCTATCCCTTACCACCCATTGCTCTTATTGGTAGGCTACTTATGTGATTTCCTCCTCATTCCTTATTTATCAGGAAGACGACTTCCATGTAGATGGTAGTTAGGAAAAAGAGCAATGTAGATAGGAAATCACATAATGCCCAATACGTAGGCCTGATTAATTTAATATGTTTACTGCTTATTTGACAGTGTTTCATTGATTAAGGGACAAATGTATTTTATGAAATTTTTATTGTCGCTTCAGAACAGTTATCGGTTCAGTGCTCAGTAGGGCCGGTTTGGGACCGTTATGTGGGGGTAGTTGCGATGAGAATTCATATAGTTTGTCCTTTTACTAACTTGTCGCATACATATCTGAGAGTATGTTGCTCGTGGATGAGCAATATTAAGCTTAGGGGAGTTTGATGCACTAATATCTAGTCATTTTCACAGGCTTGTTTTCCCTGAATTTTGTGCACACATTTGTAGTTTCTTAAGTGTTTATGCACAAATTACTATGAGTATCCTATTTTATTGAAATGCATCAAATTATGTATTTTCTATCAAATTTTAAAAGGTTTTTATCATTCTGAGAAGCTAAGGCACTTTTGGTTGTGTTTCAGGTTCACAGAAGCTGCACAGACTCAGTACTACCGAGTCAACACTCGGTGGTACCGAGTTATCATCAGTAAGACAGCCAAAGCAACGCACAAACTCAGTACTACCGACACTCAACTCGGTAGTACCGACTCACTATCAGTAGCTCTCCTGTATAATTGTGAAAAACTTAGTACATTGACACCAAAGTCAGTAGTACCGAGTTGACATCAGATGCGCGAGGAGTCGAATGCCAAGTTTTGAGTCGGTACTATCAACTCAACTCGATAGTACTGAGAGTGGGCACGTTTCCAGAACTATAAAGACTCGGTACTACCGAGTGTCATCTCGATAGTACTGAGATTGTCCATGCAGACAAGATCTACAATAGAAATTTAATCTGACGGCTGGTGCTACTTCGCAGGATAAAGCCATGCTATAACTACGTGAAAGGATGGCCAAACCTAATTATCACACATTAGTTGAGTGCTTGAGACCAGAGAGACGGAGGAGGAGAGAATGGGCCCAAAGGCCACATCCAAGATCGATTTCGACACTTCCGGTGGATCGTTGTAAAGCTGAGAGACAAAAAAACTACTATTCTTGGAAGGGGATTGTCCAGAGTAGCTTTTCTCAAGGGGTTAATTTAGTTCATTCGATGTTTCCCATATTTTTCGTCTTCTCTATCATGTTTTTTACTGCAGAAATCATACAGGGATGAACACCTTATTCCTTGGGACCCGGGAGTAGCCCGAGTATGCATTGTATATGAATTTTATGTTTTAATATAGATTCTTCTCTTAATATCTGAATATGAATATATCAGAATTGATTTATCTATTGTGCTTGATCACCATAAATAGAGTCTCACATCCTTAATAGATGTTGAAAAGGGGATTCAGGGTTAGAAACACATAGGTTCACCCATTTATCGGCGTCCCTTGTGAAAGGTGGGGCATAAACGGGAGGAGATTACCCAGAGTAAAACCAACTACACCTAACTAATGAATCAATTTCTATGAGAATGGGATTGGGTTTAGTTTAGGTAGGAAAATTATGCTGCAAAAGCGGGTAATTTCTAGCTACAAGCTCTTTATTCAGATTTAGGAGGGAATTTATATTAATAGTAGGAGGATATATACAATGCTCCTGTGGTGAAACTATGTTCTAAGGAAACCATCACCATTTGATTAAATCAACTTTAATTTTCTATTTTAACTTCTCGTTCAGTTTAAACACTCCAATTCGATCAATTTTGTTCGACCTAGCTGATTAGATCACAGTTAGTACTGGTCTCTGGACACTGTTTCCCTGAGTTTGACAACTCAAGCCACTTTTGGCCTATATTACAAGATGTGTACACTTGCATTTTACACACACAATAAAGTCGTGTCATATGGTAATTGCATAAGGTTTATTTCTGGGTAGAAATTGTCTATTGGGAAGTAGATGTGATGTTGAACAAAAAGGCATGAAATAAAGCTGATATACCATTAGTGGAACGGAGTTGTCATGGATGTAAATAGTAGAATTGAGATGGATTGTCTATCCCATAATTCTCATGTTTTATAAGACAGTAAGTGTCCATGAGCTAGCAGAGAGGAAGGAAACCCTTAAAGCATGATATTGACCTACAAAGGATGCCTATCGAGATGATCATGATGAATATGATAAAAGTTCATATTTGGATTTGCTAGGAGAGTAGAAGTAGGATTTAACATGTTCACACTACTAACGTTGTTAGTAGTATCCATGACAACATTATCAAGACACCATGATAATGACACTTAATAGTACATTCAATGTAAGCGTGCATGCATATATAGTGTTTCATCTGTAATTTTTCCTTTCTAGATGAATATTTATGCCATTGTAGATAAATGAAATGGATCAATCAAAAAATTATTTTATTGTCTTACAACCAATCTTTGCACTAGGGAGAACAAAAAAAATAAGGAGATGATTTCCAAGTATACAAATGGACTATAAAAGGACATTGATACCCATCATTATTTGTTTCATGTTACAAGGGAGATCATATTCATTACTCCCACAAGGAATAAATGAACTAGATTCAAACAAAAAGTTGTTCGATAGTCAAAACAATCAAGCACCACATGCCAAGGGATAATCAAAGAAAAAGAAAGGTGCCACATGGAAACATCATTAATTTGAAGAGCATGACATTTTGAATCTTTCAAAGTAACTTATATCCAAAGTTGTGTATGTCCCTACTTAATTCATCATTCTATAATTGGTGTTTGAACAAAATAAAACACTTCTATTTTTAAAAATTAAATGAATCAAAGACAAATTGAAAATCCACCATTAACCTGACACTAAGCTATTGTAGTTGGCACATTATCTTATATTTACTTATCCAATCATTACAATATTGAAATTATTCTATCTCATCGCTTAGTGGGTTGTCAAATGATGTTGTAAACTTTTATACTAACTTCTATAGTCTTTTAGAACCCAATACGATGAAATCCATATGTATGGGGTTTTATAGGAGGTGTGAAAAGACCTAACATTAATATGGATTTTACAATGATAAGGGTACATAAATGTGTTACCTATATGATATTTCCATTATATATCCATATATGTCTTACATGTATATATGTTAACTCAAATTCAATATTTATATACTTGTAGGAGCTGTCCATGTTAGTTCCTTTTATAGTGTACTTATAGATTTAGGATGAGATTAGTGGGTGATCATTTGCTATAATTCATGGTGAATATTCTACTTTTATCATTCTACAAACATGATAAACAACATAACACGTTGCTTTTTAGTTTTTAAATATATTTAAATGTAATTTATAATCCACATTCCAAATCTTCAAAGCAAAACCACATACAAGGTCATGAAAACACTCATTGGAGGACTGATAATACCTCCAATCCAATGTTGGTTAATAAAGGAAAAGTGAAAAGGGTTAGAAAAGCAAGACATGCATGAGAAGAAGGTATAATAAAAGTTCAAGGGTGCGATCCTTTTTAGAATGAACATGGTACAAGTAGTGGTATAGAGAGATAAACAAAATAATAAGGTGTTGTAGTATTTCTATATTGTTCTATGGGAAAATATAGTAACTGGAACACCAACTATCAACCCTTTCCTATAGAAAAAAATGAAGACATAAGTGTAGCCTAAAACTACTTTTCTAATGAGAAAGGGCCGATACCAAGTTAGGATATAATTAAGAATTTCTAATTTTCAATAACCTAGAGGTTTTCGGGGGAGGAGGTCACAATATGACCCATCTACAATGGTGGTTCCCTCGATAATAAAATAAAGCTTTAGGTAGAAATCATGTGAAGTCTTTATTTATTCTTCCAAGTAAAACATAGATACTTTTTAGTTGTATGGTGAAGGGATAAACATACTCACTGTTCCATAGTGGAGCCATAAAATTCAATAACAAAGAACAAATAATTGATTTGGTATGGACATATAGATCCTAAGAAACATATAGTCATTATACATAGGATTTTTTTGATACATTTATCGCCCATGAACACTTACAAAAAAGATTATAAATTTTCTCTTTGAGAAAAATGGGTAAAACATAATACACATATTTTGTCATTGGATAAATGCATATGTGTGTATGTATGTACCACACATATCCTATACTCTTCTTAATTTAAAATTCTTTCCAAATAAAGAAGTTCCTTCATGGTTGTTCTTGAGGTCATGAGGAAAGATAATTGAATGTCTTTTGAAGGAAGAGAATATAAATTTATTAATTTTTAACTTTTAGAACATAAATATTGATATTAATCTAAGTCTTGCTTACTTATATATATTTCCCCCATCTTACATACTTATATTGAGCTATGTTGTTTTCTTCTGCTCTTACTTATGTAACTCTATACCTATGTACAATATTTTTCCTCCAAAATGAATTAGGGGGAAAGTTTCTTTAAGGTACCAAAAAAGTTCCATGGATAATCCTAAAATCTTATAATCTACCAATGTACTCACCTACCATCCAGGCAATAGCACATCCCATTTGTTTTCAATCATCTTATCCACACCACTAATATGCATATTCTCTTTGTTTGTTTATTTTTTTGGAATCCTTTCAATGTTGCTGCTAAATACAATGATAATGTATCCTCTCTATATGGGTATGATATGACTGGTTCAAATATTTATCAGTTAGAATATGACCATATTCTTAGTGACTAATCATATAACACGATAACTTTCCAAGTAAAATATTTATCAGTTATAATGTGACCCTATTCGTGAAGTTTGATCAGAAAACACACTAACGTTTCCCACAAAAATAGGTAGGGATGTCAAGAATGCAAAGAGAAAGCAATTGTATTTAATAATAACAGTGTCTAAACAATTCTTATGTATTAAGGAAGCATTCGAGTTTATACAAATGCACAACTAGAGACTAGAAAAACCAAAATTATTGTCAAAATGTTAAATTTGAAATCCAAGTCAATTTGGTTACTCATGTTGAACCACACATGAATCTCATAATTTATATACAACATCATAGATAGGGATGTAAATGGGTACGTGTACACCCGCAGACCCGCAAATCCAGACCCTTAAAAAACCTGCCACGAGTCTTATTTTTTATACCCGCATACCCTTGGACCCGTATATAAGCAGGTCTGATAATGGGTACTGTAACACCCGGGCCCACTGCCCAAGGCTCTAGCAGGGTTTCAGGAATGACGACTGGCCCCACAAACCACCACTAGCCGTAACTGCGCACTTTGTCCAACACTGAAGCGCAAGCCAGGATCAACTTTCCGACTGGTCACCCATCCTAGTACTACTCTAAGTTGAGCACGCTTAACTATGGAGTTCTTTAGAGATGGTCTCCCGGAAAAGGAGGTGCACCTTGGTGATATGGGTAGTCTAATCATTCCTTTTAAGATCATCTTATCCAAGGCCTCAAATCCTGGGACGTTACAGGTATGCTTGGAACTAGACCTGCTAGACCTGTGTACCTTCTATACTACTTAAATAATATGTTATATATATATATTATACTTTACTAGTCTAACTTATATAATTCTTGAGATTATATCCTAATGTAACCACAATAAGGTTGAGACTAGTCATATGATTAAGAATTAACTATTCCAGTTACAATAATGAACATCATATGTAAACATAAAATCAAAATATCTACTATTGTACATTACTTTATACACAAGTTAAACGTTATGATGATGACTACAAATATGTAAAAATTAACTCAGTTAATCTTAATGTACGGAATATAACATTATCTAACATAACTATTGCATTTTAATATACTATATAATAATAATATCTTGTTACATTAAAATATATAAAATACATTCATTTTTCTTACATAAACAATATGATGTTTCATAGAACTACTTACCCACATACCCGCACCTCATACCTGCTATTATTGTGGGTAGGGGTATGGTGCGGGTCTAGGTTTTGCATTATGTGGGTCTAGAACTGAAACTGGACCCGCTAAATTAGATGGGTATGGGTACGTGTATGGCCAGACCCGCACCGTACCCACACTGTTTACACCCCGAATCATAGAAATAATAAATAAATCTACAAAAAGTGTACAGTTACTCATATATTGTTGTTATATTAGTGTTCCATATAAAATAGCTACACAATTATATTCACTCAATATTTTTATTTGGTATCCTATAGATGAACCTTTTTACTTTTCTAATAAATCTCAAACGGCCAACTAATAAGCAAAAAATAATCCAAAGACAAACCTAACTTATTTAGGGAAGAATGGCTATAGTCACCTTTTCATATAGAATTGGTAAGGGACTAGAAAAAACTATAATTCCCCCAGTTATAGAACTACGCACCACAGAAATTTGGTATTTTAACAACAGAAAACAACATACACACCATAAGAAACTATTGAACTACATTGAACGTCACCAAATGATAAAGGATCTATAATTTTAGCAAATCTTAAATAAAACAATAATTATATTCCAGACACAAAAAATTTATGAGTGGATTTAGGTCTTTTGAAGTAGATGACAAAAATTATGCTAGATTAAGTAATGTGTGTCTCAACCTATCATCTCCATATATAACTAATTAAGAGACATTGTTGTGGTAAATGAATTATCATAAAAATTACATTAAAATATTAGAAGAAACACCAAATAAATTAGAAAACCATGAAAGTGGTGTCATTAGGACAAATGACAAAAAAGGGGACAAATAATTACATTAATCAAGTAAGGTGACAATGGACAAGGGTGTTAATTAGGATTACAAAAGACATGACTTTTATTATAAAAATTGTCATTTTTGGGGTTAAAGTCTTTACAAGGAAGCCCTTGGATATTGATTATAAAAGGATTCGCTAAATGCTTTTTACATGAGGACAATATCTACTTATTAATCTAGAAAACTCGTTTTTTAAAGGGCATATATTTATCATTAATATACATCACACAAAATAGTGTACTTGTTGTTAGAATGTATGAAGTAGTTTGTCAGTCGCATACATAAAAAGCATATAATGTTGTACCATGTTCATACAAAACATATTTGTTGGGTATCACTTTGACATGAAAAGAATATATAGTTATTTACATTACGGTTTTTAATTGATGTATAGTTTTACAACGTGAAAAAACTCTAGTCTAACATGCATTATTTTCACTTTGTACTATTTTTTTGAGGATATTTTCTAACATTTTTCTAGATACATGTATGTAATGAATATAATCAAACAATCTTAGGAAACAATGTCTCATTTGAGTTGTAGAATATGTGTAATATACCATTTTGAAAGAAAGTATAGATAGATAGACTTAGTTCCTACATGACAAAAAGCTTGTCCCAATAGAATTATATCTAATTATGTGGTCTCTATTGTTAAAGAATTCATAATTAGGTTTAGTTATGACAAAGGCATATATGCAATGTTGTCAAATGTATATCAATCTTGACTAGATCAAATGGTTAATCTAGGAACTAGAAAAGATAACCATTCAATTATCTACATACTTTTACTCACACCAACACCATGTGGTACCCATTCAATTAAATAATGATCTTGTGAATGACTCACTTGTTCCACCAACTGGATTGGTTAACTAATTGCCTAGAGTTTCCCCCTAATGATCATGTAGATGATTCACTGGTGGCTTGAGTAGCTAGTTTTTCACAATTTCCTTTGGGTCACTTGTACATTCATTAATTACCCACGTGCCCTTGTTCTAAATTATTCCTTCATATGTCATAGGCACTAAGATACTTGTACTTACCAATAACAAAATAATTACCAATATACACCTCAATAATTAGAATTGATGATGTCCTTCCCTGTATTATTGTCATTTTCTTCCCATATGCTACAAGATAATACTCTCTCACAAGCTTTGAAAATACCTAAGTTGTTCCAATCATCACTTGCTTACTAAACAGACAAACCTCACTATAATTGTAGTTGTTTGTTCTACATATATGTATTTACATAAAGACATCAATAAAATAGAGATACATATGTAAGAGTCTTAGTAAATTTGGCCCTTCTCTAACATAACTAAGATAATTGTAGTTGTTTGTTCTATAATTTGCCAAAAGTGGCTTGAGTTTTTCTCCAAATATTTCTTCTAGACAACATGATATATCTTGCTTTGAGACTTGAAGAGGTGTTTTTGACCACTTGTTTGTTCTTGACATTAGAAATAGATAGAGGGAGTTTCATATATAAAGTTAGTGATTAATTCGTGAGGCATCCATAATTCAACAAAGGGAATTAGGAAGGTCTGGATATTGTATAAATATGTATATGTTTAATCTTAATTACAATAATTATCGCTTTACTTGAGTTTATTAGAAAGTTTTGAAAAGAATTATGGTTTTTAACTATATGAATTTGTTGATATTTTTGTGCCAAATTTACTAAGACTCTTACTTTCCTTAATTCCTATACACCATGAAATAAAGAAACTTGATGCTACACTGATGTCATGAATTTAAGAAACAACCAAACCAGTTGTTTCTCTAAATTGATACAAGTAAACATCAATGCTAATTAGGGATGTCCTCAAATCTTCCTTATACCCCAACAATAGGGGTGATTCTTGTATGGTCCAAGTCTAGTTTGACCCTGAAATCACTGACTAAAGACATTATGGTGTGGTTTTTTGGACTAGACATCACCGCCCAAAATTTACTTAAAATGAACACAAAAGTCGATCATTATTGGTTATATCCATTCTAGAACTAGTAACATTTAATAACATCTACCAACACATTCAAATACATATACAATCAAAATCATAATCTACTAATTATCAACATTTTGACCCTAACCAGTGCGGTCCATGGATGATTTTATGTATATTAAAAGTAATACAAATATATACACCAACTTCACATTTAGGAACGACACGGTAGAGAAGTATAGGACCCTTCTCTATACATGTTTTCACCACCGATGTTGCTCCACCAAAATTTTGCTCCTCTAAGTTGTTGGCAGTATCATCTTTGGACACAAGGAGGAAGTTTCCAGCCACATCTTCAACAATTAGATAACCAATAGTTATTCACCACCAGGTAGATATAAGGGTTGGCATCTTATAGAGAATTAGGTTTCTCCAACCCACTATTCTTTTAGTTGACTAATTGCGCTGACTAGGCTAGTTGTTGTTAGTATGTCATGGCTTGATTTCAGATTAGTATCAAACTATTATTTGAAAATAAGAAAACATATATCTGTGTATATGTCATCTTGTATATGTATCATTAGCAAAGTGTATCTATATCGATTTGTATTTATCACAATACAGTTTCTTTATAAATATAAAAAAAAAATATTACATGTGGCTCGTCAAGCTTAGTCTGGCCAGTTAACTATATCCTACCGGACAACATACGATTGGTCCCAAGGATTATCAGGCCAAATGCGACAGCACTATCTACTCAAACCATATTAGATTGAATAGTTTGGTCAGTTTAGTTAGGTATGGTTGTCAAAAAAAAATTTTCGGTCGACCACAATGCAAGGCATGCTACATCGGCCAGCAGGCCGAGTGCTGTATATATCATTCCTGCCAGATCCATGCAAGTCTAAATGCGAGTGAGCTGCAGCAAGTAAAATGATTAGATGGATGCACTTACCATGATGACGCCCTTGATGTTCTCCCTTGTCAGCCGGAGCTTGCCCCTAAGGTCATCAGCCGCGACACCAGCACCAAACTCAGCATGGTGTATCCAACTTCTGCTGCTTCTCCAAGGTAGGTGACCATGTCGTCGACCATGTCTGAGTCACCCGATTTATCAGATTTCGGGTTCGCCATGTGACTGTCAATAATGCGGTCGATGAAGCTGTCTAGGTCTCCTCGCGCTTTCCGAGCTTGGCGTTGAGACCATTGAGGTCCAAGCACTTAAGCCATTATTATTCCGATGAACGCGGCAAAGAGCTTGGAAACTCCATTATTATTCCGATGAACGTGTCCCGGTCCTCTTCAGACATACCGGTCCCAAACACAGACCGTAATGTGATGTTGTTGGTAAGGCTGAATACCATCTCCCCTATGTTGGCCCGTGTGCCAGCAATGGCCGCGATGGCCTTCGTCATCTTCCCGACTTCCTCGCGCACCGATTTCCATGACTCCGTACGTCGTCGGGAGAAGAGCCTAATGACACACATCTTGCGCATCTGACGCCATGTCGGCCCATACTCCGCGAACGCCATGTCGGCTAGGTTGTAAGAAAGGTAACGTATGGCCCTGGTGGCGGGACGGTTGGAGAAGGCCCGATCCTGTGCCTGCAGGACCTGCTGGGCAGAGGACGGAGTGCAGACGGCGACAACGTGGAGGTGACCCTGGTGCAAGTGGAGCAGGCCGGTATTGCCATGGGAGGCAGCGAGGGTAGCGAGGCCGCCGTGGTTCAACTGGCCCATTTTATATATGTTACCGATGAAGGGGAGACCCCTAGGCCCAGGCGGGAGAGGGAGGCGGCGCTTCCTGGATGAGGCGGTGAGGGTCAACCAACAGACGACAGCCAGCAGGAGGAGCACGACCGGGAGGAGGAAGGATGACGTCGTGTGCGTGGTAGGATCAGCAATATGATTCAACATGGTCACACTGCTCATGCTGTTGGCTGGTCCATGATAACGAGCCAACCCAAGGAAGAGTTCTAACCAGTAGAAACTAAGATAAGCGCACATATATAAGATGTAGCTCACGTCCAGGCGATAATTATAGCAAGCAAGGAAAATTGCCAGGTCGATTATGAACAACGATACCTAAAGTTAGTTCTACCTTTTAAAAAATTGATAGAAAACCAACGATAACTGACGCAAATTGATGACTTACAAGAATACTGAGAGACAAATTAAAAAAGGCGACGATACCTAAAGTTTGGTGGTGCCATTATGAATATATGCCGAACCCTTACCGATAAAGTTGCTTGAACGGTTAAAAGTTAAATAGTTCAAAGCGTACCTCGAAGACGAATAGTATATATTCATTGATGTACATACGACGCATATGTGTTTTCAGGTTATATGTGTCTTTACAACCCTTTAAATAAGCATGTGTGCTTTTGACATGTGTGCATGTCTGCTTTTCCATTCACTTGGTCACGTAAATTGAACTATCTGAGATCTATTTTTTAGGTATATTTAGTACCCCCTATAAATAAGCACAACTGACGTGTGTGCTTGTGTGTTTTTCACATGTGTGTATGTCTGCTTTTCCATTCACTTGGTCACGTAAATTTAACTATTTGAGATGTATTTATTTCGATAATGGTTTGAAAAGATATAAATATTGGACCTCCTTCGACATTGTCCTACAAACATTTTGACCTATAATTTTAGCCAAACATGATTTACTTGAGCTACTTAGAAAATCTTGGTTCAGAATTTTATTTGGCATGGGTCATGCCAAGATAAACTGGGGCCTAAAAACTCAAGTCGTCACCATATTTAACTATTTGAGTTGTTTAATGTGCCCGCTTTTCACGTGTATGTGTGTTTGTTTCTCCAATAGCTAGAGTGCCTGCTTGGCACACAGTTTAGATTTTTTTTTTAATAAGGGAGCTGACGTGTCTTTGTGCTTGCTTTTTCAGCAACTAGGGTACCTGCTTGGTGCACATTTCAATTTTTTTCTTTTTACATTTCTAATCAATGTAATAATTGTCACCTACTTTGTTATTTTAAATTGTTTATTAAGAGATAGTAGGTTGAGAGGGTATTAGTTGACGGAAAATTGTGTGCCACGTCTTAAATGTGACGTATTATCATATATATTATATAAGAAATTTTTTATTATTTTTTAAAATTATAATCGGTCCTTGTGTTTATACACTACACTTTTGTCTTTTCTTTTTAAAATTATATATTGTATAATTAGACTCATCAATACTATATAAGAGAGGTCATGGGGGAGGAATGAATTTTTTTCCATTACTTTTTAGAATTACATACCAGTTTCTCTGTGTATACTATATTTTTTTCTTTTCTTTTTAAATTCAATGCTGTATAAGGAGACTCGTCTACAATATAGTAGAAGCCCACGAAAGAGGCAGAATGCAATTTTCTCAATTATTTTTTAGATTTATAAATAATTGCATGTATGTGTACATTACACTTTTGTCATTTCTTTATAAAATTTTATATTATGTAAGGAGACTCATCTATAGTAAATAAGAAAGCGTGTAGATGGCACTTAATATAATTTTCTCTATTATTTTTTTTTTATTACAACCAAGTCTATGTGTACATTACACTTTTGTATTTTAATTTTAAAATTATATATTATATAAGAGGACACATCTATACTATAAAAGAAAGCCCACAGAGGGGGCCGAATGTAATTTTTTCATTTTTTTTGGAATTACAAACCAGTCCCTATGTGTCTACACTACACTTTTATCTTTTCTTTTCAAAATTTTATATTGTGTAAGGAGGCTCATCTACCCTATATGAGAAAGTCCCTGGATGGTGTTGAATGCAATGTTCTTCATTTTTTAGAATTATGAATTTGTCCTTTTAGCGAGTAGTATGTGTTTTACTAACTACATATTGGTCATCAACTTACACAAAAATGATAATTCAAACTCACATGAAAAGCTTATCTAACAAATATATTGTAGAAAATAAGAATAAATGTCGAGCAACTCAGTATGCCATAATTATTATATGCTCACATATTATATTGATTCAACTTTATAACACATACATAGTATGTTTCTTCTATCATTTTTTTGAAATTACAAATCGGTCCCTACGTGTGTATGCTACACTTTTGTTTTTCCATTTTAAAATTTTATATTGTGTAAAGAGACTCATCTATATTATATGAGAAAGTTCCTAGAGGGGGTGAACGCAATTTTATTCTTTTTTTTTAAATTACAAACCGATCACTCATTTAGCGGGTAGTATGTATTTATTTTGAATACTAACTACATTTTAGTCATTAACATACACAAAGATAATAATCCAAACTCACACAAAAAGCTTATACAAAAAATCTGTTGTAGCAAAAAAAATAGATGTTGACCAACTCATTATGCCATAATTATTATATGACCACGTATTGTATTGATACAACAATATATCACCACATGCGTAGCACGTGTCTTCCGCTCATATTTTGTTAAAAATTCCTTTTTAGGGCTTTTTTGCGGGTATATTCATAGTTTCCTGGCCCCAGAACCATTTTTTGTGTGAATTCTTTTTATTTATTCCTATGTGAATATTCTTGTTCTCTCATGATGTGAATTATGACTAAACCATGGCAATCTCATAATTTGTGTTTCTTAATTTTGGATGTTTTCATTGTTCATATATATATATATATATATACATATTTTTTTAAAAATAGCTCAATATCATTAAAAGTAAGTCATACGACATCTACAAGATAGACATCTCTCATCAAGTAACCAAGTAGCAACTCCTTTTGCGGAAAGACATAGCATAAGGCTCAGATTGGGATGTGATAGGTACGCTTCTGTACCGTCCACCTCTTGTAGTGGATGTCTAAAACAGATATCTGGGATGGAATTTATCAATCTACAAGAACTTATGAGTACATCTGGAGAGGAGTTTGCAAAACTGCTGACAGAGATTACCATCATGAAGACAACGAAAGATTACCAGACAAAGAGCTCGACCACAAGCAACATCACAGATCTAACAACACAGACACAACACCCCACAAAACAAGACGAGAAACACAACTATCAATGACGAGCACTAAGGTTACACCAACCAGGAGACCCGGGAAGGAGGCCAAACCCCAACGATGTAGATACAAAGGAAGGATGGCTCATGCGGATACAAAGGCGGGGAGTAGAGGCCGTGTCGGGAACTCCACCATTACTCCCGACCACCACTGCGAACAGGGGGTGGAAGACCCGCACGAAGCCCAAACCCAGCTTACTCCTCCTCTGCCTGGAGCACCAAGGGGCGCCCGTTCTCGCCGACTGCCCGAGAAGGAACCCAAGGCACGACACGACCAACAAACGACCACCTCAGAAAAACAAGCTCCCTCACATGCGACTAGCAAAGACCCTGCCGCCCAAAAGCCGCTAGCACCACTGCAAGGCCCAGACCAGACCAACCTAGACGGAAGTATATATATATATATACATATACATATATATATATATATATACATATATGCATATATATATATATATATATATATATACATATATATATATATACATACATATATAACTACAAAAAATATATATGTCTCTCCACGCTTATACCAAGGTTTCTCCACGCATAAAAGCATGGATTAATATGATATCCACGCTAGCAAATGATGTGACTAAATGAAGAGTGGAAATATAATCACGTTTTTTTGCTACGCTGTTTAGTGTGTAAAAATTTACAAATCCACGCTTATTTTGGTGGAAATCCACAATTGACTTTTCACTCTTTAAAATTGGGTGACAGATTTATCTACTTAAAAAAATGTGGAGACTTGATATATGCTGCATACAAATGCACAGAAATTAGCAATTAATCAGTTGCGTAGCAACAAGTTTTGCAAAAAATATACAATATAGCACCAAAAGTCAATCATGGCAACAAGAAGACGTTTGTTTCAGTATCCAATGGGGTCATCTTTATTCATCCAGCACCCCACAAGCAGGCTAACAATCTTATACAAATGTTCGTCATACAACAAGAAAGATGAGGAGAGAGGCTCAGTCAAACAAATCTAAACCAAGCCAACAATCTTATACATCGATTCATCTTACAAATGGGAAATAATAGGAGAGAGACTCCGCCAAACAAATCCCGAACATGTCATAATCCACACACCATCATGTAACTCCAAACTTCAAGGACCACCAATGTCAACAGTCATGGATAGCCAGATGTAGACGCATAAAAAAAGAAGCCACCCTCCCTTATCATCAAATTTATCAAATCTTGCAACTCTTTTATGAATTGAATTACTTTTTCACCTCTAGGCACATCAAAAGTTCCACATAGCAATAGATATCTACAAAAGTTTCTCTTTTAGTGTACTATATATATGACAATTATATATATTGTGCAATGGGAGATTGTGTTTATATTAGTAATGCCAAGAAAAGAAAATAACAACATACCTCTGTAAATGTACAATCTCGTGTTGTGTTGCTGAAAAATGCCACCATTCCTCCAATAGCATATGATCTCCTCCTTGAAATGACAATAGTTTCTCTCCGTCATTTGGGTTCATTTACTAATGTACTTTACTCCTAGAATATCAAAAAACACCACCAATCCCACTCCTGCAACAGCTAGTATGTGAATGTGCGATTCGAGTAATTGGTGATTGAGAGGATTACTTATAGGCCAAAATAGGATTGATACTTATATCGTTCATGTGCAAATTCATACTAACCTATTGGCATTCATGTAAGAGTAGAACACAGATCAAAACAATGCCTCAGCTTCGTGGAAAGTCCATCGTTTTGCATACAAAACATGCAAGTTATGTTATCTGTCTCTCACTAACTAGAGTATCATCTACAAGTTTCTCAACTACATAAATGTGCCAACAAATCTAACAAATATGGTATTCTTTCTAAATACAATAAGATAATCAATTCATTCTCTATTGTCAACTTAGTCTCCACAAATTTTATACTTGCAGCGACATCATCTTCAATAGGAAAGGCATGTCCAGTCTAAGAAATGTCTGAAAAAAAGAAAATATGAAACTAATTTCAGCAACACAATATATATGTGTGATCTTTGATTAAGGGGGCTGCCGACTATTGTGAAAATGAATTCAGATCTAGGAACATGTGGGCTGCAGGTGATCTTTAAGGCATGTCGGGTGAGGAAGGTGGCAGTTGCTGCCTTTCTTTCACTTACCAGCCTTTATCTAACAACTGTCCTTGAAGCATAAGATCCATATATCTGAGAAGGAAGAAAGACAAGTAGCATCATAGGAAATAGAACAAATTCACTCAGTAGTTTACTGTTGTGTGATTTGTATATCATCTTTTCACATGTTATCACACACAAATTTTGTTCTTTCTAGTGTAATTCAGTCTCTTTCATATTAGTTTTGTCATCCTTTTCTTGTTCTATGTGTCCCATAATTTGTATTGCAAATTTGCCACAAAAAGGACTAAATTCAGATGTTATTTCTACAGAAACAGAAGAATGCACGGCGTGCAGATTTAGACGCACGGCGTGCACCATTCCAAAAAAGTCTGGTTCGCTGAAGCAGTAAAGTGCACGATGTGCAAATTCAAAATGCACGGCGTGCAACATTCCAGAGAAATTACGTTCTGTTCAGCCAAGAGAATGCACGGCGTGCAAGCAGGAAACGCACGGCGTGCGAGATTCCAGAAACATACAGAACACGAAGACACGGCGTGCACATCGAAATGACCCGGCGTGCACCTGGAACATAAACTGCTGAAGAAGTTCTGGAAAGACGCACGACGTGCAAATCCTCAACGCACGTCGTGCACGTATCAGCCCGATGTCAACTGCACTGTAAGTGCACGGCGTGCACTCAAAAATGCACGCCGTGCACCTGACAGTTTCAAAATTTCGAAAATTCAGAATACGATTTTAAAAGAAAGAGGGAAGCCAAGAGACAGTTACGTTCGGCCATTTGGAGAGTTTCTCTCGTCCCAAAGACAGAGGAGAGCAGAGGAAGGCGATTTGGGAGGAAACTAAGGTGGTTTCTTGCACAAAGGGACTATTTCTTCTTCTCCATTTCTCCTTAGTCTTCTTCAAGGTGCAACCAAGCGTTCTCAACTCCGAGCAACTTCTTGGGAGAGGAGTAGGCCCGACTTGGAGCAGCTAAAGGAGGGGAATTTCATCCTAAAGCCGGAATTCTTGCTTCTTGTGGTTACATCTTCCGTTCTCCTTGTCTTTTCTTCTCTAAACCATGTCTAGCACTAAAAATTATGTAGCAAATCTACTGTACATTGTTATGGACGAGTAGACTTCTTTTTCTTGGGCATGGGAGAGTAACTTCCATGCCATAGCATGTAATGAACAAGTAATTTTGTACTAAATGCATTTGCTTCTTGTTTCCTTACCTTGAGAGTGTCGGTTACTCCTTTCCTTGCATGTACTGTTGGCCGCCTTATATGCATATTTTCTGCTTTCTTGCTTAGTTTGAGAAAACAAGTAGGATTGTATGGAGACGCTTCTCTTGGCAACTCTTCTTCTTCTACGAGAGTAGAGAAGAATGAGTTGATGAACTGTTTGTGATCATAAACAAATTTCATGCACGAGAGTGCTATTTTGAGTCATGATCGTTGCATTTACACCGGGAGGTGAAATGCAACACAACTTTTCCTTGAAACGTGATCTTATGCATGTTTAGATTAGCTTGTTCTCTTGATTGCTATGGTATGTGAGTGAAATTCTAATGTCCAAGATCCATTAACTTTCTAAAATCGAACTTTCTTGTAATCTTTGCTTGTTAATTAAAATATGAAATTCCTGTAGTTAAAACCTAATTTTTATGCTTTAGAACAATTCTTTTCTACTCTTTAAAATCGGTCTAGTTTGTTGAACTTTAGTATTGTTGCGTTTAATTAAATTAGCTCAGCTCCTTGTGTTCGACCTTGACTATACTACCTCCATATACTTGCAGAGTTTGGTTAAGTTGAGTAAACTATCCATTCCTTGGAGTAATAAGTACTATTTAGTATTCGAGACTAGACCATCATTCACCATTTTCGAATTTCCATATAACTCTTAGTGTGTTCTTAAATTCTCTTGTTATTTTTCAGGTTGTATGCGTCGTTCATAACGAGGTCTCCAAACTCCTGCTTTGCTAGACCTTGAAATAGAACGAACTCTTTCATGTTGAGGAGAACAAGAAGAATAGAACAACCACTATTTGGAGGTACTTCACCGTCACCGCAACCATCATCACCACCGCCATCTTCTTCATCTTCTGCAGTAGCTACTCCAAGCATTTCAGCCATGGAGGACGATCGCCCTCTAAAAGATTTCGCTATGCCGGTTGCCACAAATATTTGTGGAGCCATCGACCTACCTTCTGTGGAAGCAAATAACTTTTCAATTGCCCCTTCCATGATGCAAATGATTCAGCAAAATCATTTCGGGGGTACAGCTAATGAAGACCCAAGTCTTCATATTGCAGAATTTCTGGAATATCTGAATACTTTTAAGATTAATGGAGTTTCTGCTGATGGAATCAGACTTATGCTATTTCCTTTCACTCTAAGAGATAGAGCCAAGGTGTGGCTTTTGTCTCTTCCTAAGAAGTCTATTAGAAGTTGGGACCAACTGCTTAATGCTTTCCTTGCAAAGTACTTTCCGCCAAGCAAGACATCTCACTTGAGGAACCAACTTACAAATTTATCTCAAAGTGAAGGAGAAACCTTATATGATACATGGGAACGGTTCAAGGATCTTCAACGCCTTTGCCCACACCATGGTTTGACAAACTGGCTCTTGCTGCAAACCTTCTACAATGGATTGTTTTACAATACTCGGTTGACTCTAGATGTCGCAGCTGGTGGTGCACTAATGACCAAGTCCTATAGAGTGGCCTATGATATCATTGAAGATATATCACTCAATCAATGTCAATGGGGAGGAGATAGAGGAGCTAGATCCACCTCTACAGCAAGCTCTTCAGCCAGAAAGCAAGGTGGAAAGCATACTATTGATGTCGTTGATCTAATTGCCGCAAAACTAGATGTGCTCACATAGAAATTTGAGAAGATGACCACTCTGCCAGTTCAATCTGCTGAAGCCACATGTGAAGCCTGTGGTAATATAGGACACACTTCTTCTTCTTGTTTTGCCCCTAATGTTACGGAAGGAAATTTTGAACAGGTTAATGCAGTTGGGATGCAAGGAAACAAACAATACAACCCTTATTCCAACCAATATAATCCGGGATGGAGAGATCACCCTAATTTCTCTTACCGAAATGCAAGCAACACCCAAAATTTCCAGCAAGGGCAGCAACAACAGCAACATGTAAATCGTCAAGGAAATCCACCGGGTTTTAATAACAGGGGTTTTCAACAGCAACAACAACCCCAAGGTTCTTCTTTGGAAGCCATGATGGAGAAGTTCATATCAACACAGATGCAACAAAATGAGGAACTCCGAGGAAATGATAAGGTCTTAAAAAATGCTATTGTGCAACTCTCTGCAAAAGTGGATGGAATTTCCACCCACACCAAGATGTTGGAAAACCAGATAGCACAACAAGCTTTGAATCAACAAAGGACTCCACAATCCGGTTCTCTTCCAATCCAGCCGAAAATAAACCCAAGGCAGCAAGCCCATGCTATTATCTTAAGAAGCGGAGCTGAAATTGAAAGACCTTCTCCATCTGAGGAGAAGAACATGAAGCAAACTGTGGAAGAAGAGGCCAACACTCCAAGTCATAGTGAGGAGAAAGGTAAAGCTGAAATACCACCTTCTTTCAAAGCAACTGCACCTTTTCCTCAAAGATTAGCCAATAAGAAGGAAGACCAAAAATTCAGAAAATTTGTGGACATAATTAACAAATTGTATGTAAACCTTCCTTTTGCTAAAGTTATTGCCGAAATGCCTTCTTATGCAAAATTCTTAAAAGACATTCTGACCAAAAGAAGAAAGGTTGATCAAGTAGAAACTGTTATGCTTTCTGAACGAGTAAGTTCTATTATTCAAAATTGTCTCCCTCAAAAGCTTGATGATTTGGGAGCATTCACACTGCCCTGCAAGATTAATGACACCACTTTTGATAAAGGTTTAGTAGATCTCAGTGCGAGTATCAGCCTCATCCCACTTACCTTATGGCAAGAATTAGATCTTGGGGACTTGAAGCCCACAATGATGGCTATTGAATTATCTGATCACTCTATTAAATATCCGAAAGGTATGGTGGAAGATGTACTTGTACAAATCGGGAAATTCTATATACCTTGTGATTTTATTGTTCTTGACATGGCGGAGGTTCCTTCCAACCCTGTTCTTTTTGGAAGGCCCTTTTTGAGAACTGCCAGATGCCTTGTTGATGTCCGGGAAGGGCAGCTCACTTTACGTGTCAGGGAAGAAGCTATGGAATTCTCTATTTATGAAGCTATGAAAGCACCCACACGTGTTGAAGAAATCTGCTTGCTTGATATTGTGGATCCTTTTGAGAATGTTAGTGAAGATGATGTTGATTTGATGGTTGATCTTTATGATGATGAAGCAACTGAATTCAATAATTCTGAAATTTCTGGAGCGCTTTCTATTTCTAAAGCAACAACTATTGATGAAGATGCTCCACTTGTTGAAGACAAAGTTGATGATAGTACGACAGGAAAAAAGGTATAATTAAAAGCCCTTCCACCTGGGATAAGGTATGCATTTCTTGACCCAAATTCTACATCTCCTGTCATAATAAATAGTGAACTAACCAATGATCAAGAAAATAAATTGCTTGCCAAATTGCGTTTGTACAAAGATGTCATTGGTTACTCCATAGAGGATTTAAAAGGCATTCATCCTTCCATTTGTATGCACAGAATAAATATGGAAGATGATGCTAAACCAACTGTTGAACCACCTAGACGTTTAAATCAAAATATGCTTGAGGTGGTAAAGAAAGAAATTTTCAAGTTAATTGATGCTGGAATCATATATCCAATAAGTGACAGCCCTTGGGTTAGTGCCATTCATGTGGTACCTAAGAAGGGGGGTGCAACTGTCATTAAAGGAGATAATGATGAGTTAATACAAAAATGCCTTGTTACAGGTTGGCGTATGTGCATTGACTATAGGCGTTTGAATAAAGCAACCCGCAAAGATCATTTCCCTTTGCCTTTCATTGACTTGATGCTTGAACGTCTTGCCAAACATTCGTATTTCTGTTACTTGGACGGGTATTCAGGTTTTTTTTTTCAGATTCCCATATATCCCCCCGACCAAGAAAAGACCACTTTCACATGCACTTATGGAACATATGCTTATCTCCGTATGCCGTTCGACCTTTGTAATGCTCCCGCTACTTTTCAGCAGTACATGATGGCTATATTCTCTGATTTTATTGAAAATATAATGGAGATTTTCATGGACGATTTCAGCGTATACGGCGATTCTTTTGATCAATGCTTATTAAATCTGTCTCTTGTCTTAGCCCGTTGTAAAAAGGTCAACCTAGTACTAAACTGGGAGAAGTGCCATTTTATGGTACAATCCGGTGTAGTACTAGGACATGTGGTATCTAACAAGGGTATTGAAGTGGACAGGGAAAAGGTCGAAGCAATTGAAAAGATGTCTACTCCATCTTCGGTAAAAGACATGCGTAGCTTTTTAGGACATGCAGGTTTTTACAGAAGATTTATTAAAGACTTTTCCAATTTTACAAAGCCGCTATGTTCTCTTCTTGCAAAAGACACAGAATTTGTATTTGATGACAATTGCCAAGCAGCATTTTCCAAACTCAAAGAAGCTCTCATTTCAGATCCAATCATCCAACCCCCAGATTGGGATTCCCCCTTTGAACTTATGTGCGATGCAAGTGATTATGCAGTGGGAGCTGTTTTGGGACAGCGATGAGACAAGAAGGTTCATGCCATCTATTATGCCAGCAAAACTCTCGATGTAGCATAAATCAATTACACGACCACAGAGAAAGAAATGCTTGCGATTGTATATGCTTTCGACAAATTCCGACAGTACTCAGTAGGATCAAAAGTGATTATGTACATTGATCATGCTGTCATCAAGTATCTGCTGAATAAGAAAGATGCCAAACCGCGCCTCATTCGCTGGATACTTCTCCTGCAAGAATTCGATCTTGAAATCCGAGACAAAAAGGGTACCGAGAATAGTGTTGCTGATCACCTCTCTAGATTGGCCACGGAAGCTGGATATTTGTTGTCAATTCAAGATCATTTACCTATTGAGAAACTTTACGCATTATCATCTATCCAAGCACCATGGTTTGCAGACATTGCTAATTTTCTTGCTACTGGAGAGCTACCTCCGAGTTTTACATATCAACAAAATAAAAAATTCTTTCATGACGTAAAGTTCTATTACTGGGATGACCCATTGCTATTCAAGCATGGAAGAGATGGGCTGATCCAGAGATGTGTTATTGAAGAGGAGGTCCCAAGTATCATTGCTGATTGCCATGCCTCTCCTTATGGAGGCCATTTTGGAGGAGAAAAGACCGCTGCAAAAATACTTCAAGCTGGTTTCTATTGGCCTACATTATTTAAAGATGTCAATCTATTCGTCAAATCTTGTGATAGGTGCCAAAGAACAGGAGGCATATCCCGCCGAGATGACATGCCACTCAACTCTATTCTAGAAGTTGAGGTGTTCGATGTATGGGGAGTGGACTACATGGGACCATTCCCATCATCATGCAGATATCAATATATTCTTGTTGCCTATGAGTACGTTTCTAAATGGGTTGAAGCCATTCCAACCCAAGCACCAGATGCCAAATTTGTAGTCAAGCTTTTCCAAAAGATTATATTCCCTCAGTTTGGAGTTCCACGTGTAGTTATTTCTGATGGAGGCACACACTTTGCTGAAAAACAATTCAACAATCTTCTCTCAAAGTACGGTGTAACCCATAAAATCTCTACGCCCTATCATCCCCAAACATCTGGGCAAGTAGAGATTTCAAACAGGCAACTGAAGACTATTCTTGAAAGACTGTCTCTAGTTCAAGGAAAGATTGGGCACTAAAGATTGATGATGCATTATGGGCATATCGAACAACCTACAAAACCAGCATTGGGACTACTCCATTCAAGCTAATCTATGGCAAATCATGTCACCTTCCGCTTGAATTAGAACACCGCGCTTTATGGGCAATAAAGTTCCTGAATTTCGACATGAAAAGAGCAGGAGAAAAGCGTCTATTGCAGCTGTAGGAGCTTGAAGAACTTCGACTTGATGCATATGAGAATGCAAGGTTGTATAAAGAAAGAACAAAAGCTTGGCATGACAAAAGAATTCGCAGGAAGGATTTCCAAGAAGGAGATAAAGTATTGTTATTCAACTCCAGATTGAAGCTTTTTCCAGGAAAGTTGAAGTCCAAGTGGTCCGGCCCATTCCTAGTACTCAAGATTTTTCCATATGGAGTTGTAGAACTCCAAGGCAAAGATGGAACTTTCAAAGTTAATGGACAACGCTGCAAACACTACTCAAGTGGAGAAGATGTGTAGAAAGGAGCTTCTTTCTCCCTACAAGATGCCTAAAGTTTTAGAAGAAGTCTTACTCAAGACTCTAAATGGAGGACCTCATGGGAGTTGACCCCACATTAGGATAGATTTCTTTTAAGTTTTTCAAATCAAAAACACTCTTTAATTTTTCTAATAAGCCTGTCATGGATGAATGTAATAATTTAGACTTAACTTCTATTCAATCTGTCATAGTTTACTACTGACTGACTGCAATTTTCTGTAGAAATCGCAAAGTGCACGACGTGCAAATCTGAATGCATGGCGTGCACTTCATTACAAAATACAGCAGAAAATGTTCTGGAAAAAGACACGGCGTGTGTTTTCACCTTGCACGTCGTGCACCTAGTATGCAAGATCTACAGGAAACTTTCTGGAAAGATGCACGCCGTGCACCGCAAAAACACACGCCGTGCAGCTGGAAACTTGATGGTCTGGAAACTTTCTGGAAACTAACACGCCGTGCATAGTCACCGTGCAGGCATGCACCTGGGAAGTAAATACTTCGGCAACTTTCTGGAAACGTGCACGACGTGCATTTGATAACTACACGCCGTGCACCTGGGCGAATGGAAATATGTAAAAGTTCTGGAAACGTGCACGTCGTGCACTTTTAAGTGAAGTCTAGACAAAAAGGGCTGGAGTGCACGACCTAATCACTCTAACCCTAGACCCGTGCACTCCGACCTGAGCAGCCGCCCGCCAGTCATGCAACCCAAACCCTAGCCGCCGTCCCCAGTCGTGCACCTCCTTCCACAGCCGTGCGCAGCTCACCCCCTTCTCCGTTGGCGCGCCGCTGAGCTTCTCCGCACAACTAGTAGTGCCGCGCCAGCCGTGCAGCCGCTGCCATTGCCACCGAGCCCCAGCCGTGTAGCGCCGCCATCACATCTCCGCCGAGCTCCAGCCTGACAGCCGCTGCCGACTCACGCCGTTTTGAGCAGCCGTGCACGAACGCACCTTCTTCTTCCCCAAAGTCGTGCACCTCATCCCGCAGCCGAGCCGCCGCCTTTCTTCTCAGACCAGCTAGTAGCTCGCGGCCGCGCCGTCGGCTAACAACAGCAACCGTTCGAGCCGCCGACATCTTTCTAGCAGCCAATGTGCCTTCTCGATCGATCGAGAAACGCAAAAACAATAGCAGCGCCGCCAATCGCAACACTTTGCCCAAAAATCAGAGCTGTCTCTGCAGATTTCCGGCTTTCCCCAAATCCGTAGGTGCACGCCGTGCATTGTATCTACACGCCGTGCATTCACCTGTCTGAGACAGATGCCCAGTCCACTATAGCGTGCACTCTACTGATGGCACCAATCAAGCGGAAGGCTGGCAGCCGTCCAAGCTATCACGTTACAGCTGAAGCAGGTTCCTCCACACCAAGACCGCAATCCTTTATACCATCCACACAGTTTAGGTTTAGGCCTGAAGAAGACACCGACTACCAATTTCTCATTACAAGGCATGTTCTACCTTCACGGTACATGTGTGAAGAAGCCATCACCAAGCTGGGTTTCAAAGATGAGGTAGTAAATCACTTAAATTTTTTGGGACTACACTATCTCTGCACTCGGGTTACTAAGACCTACCCCCGTCTTGTGTACAAGTTTCTTACTACCTTTAAAGCTAAGAGTGACCCACAACTCCGTCATATACCTTATCAGAATATCAGTTTCCGCTTGTTGGACAAACCGTTTTCCATGAATCTTGAGCGGTTTTGCACTTTACTTAAATGTAACTACGGCGGTTACACTGATTACCCTCTGGCTTTCAACAACGATCTGTTTTGGTCCGAAATTACTTCTGATACAGTGCATAGGGCACGGAATTCTCGGGCGTCTAGCATCCAGAACCCTATTTTCCGAGTCATTCATCGCCTTCTTAGCATGGGACCATTTGCAAAGAACGAAACCCAGGGTGTTGTGGGAAAAACTGATCTCTTCTTTTTATGGTGTGGGGTGCAAAGTGAGCAACTCAGTTCTAGTTATTACATTGTACACAAGTTGCTTGATACTAAGAAACAAAAGAAAAGGGAGGCGGGCGACATCATGTGTAGCGGGATAATTAGTGTTCTTGCTATGCAGTTGGGTTTGGATGTAGGTTCCTTAGAACCTGCACTGGGGAAGAATCTTGTGGATATAAGCTATCTTATCTCTTGCGGTCTGATCTCCAGACATGGTAGCAACATGTCAAAGTTCAATGTTTATATCACAAAGACACAGTTCATCACAATCCCCGATGTGAGCCGAAATGATATCAAGAACAAGGCCACTTGGAAAGTAGAGCTTCAGCCAGAGAACGACGAGGAGACACCCACCAGGGGTGCCAACAGCTCTACACCAGGGCCTACTCCAGGAGCATCTACCCATTTGCCATCGTCCACTGGTACTCAGACTATGTACAGCTGGACAATGCCGGATGTTCAGCATCTCTTCAGCTACGTGGAGCGGCGTTTTGATCATTTGGACACCCGCCTAGATCAGATGGGCGCGCAGAATGACACCAGGTTTGACTGTTTGAGTGCACAGTACTCAACTATGTACGAAATGGTCAACCGGATGGATGTGTGGCACATCTCGCAAGGCCACTACCCAGCACCGCAGTCCTTCCAGTCCCCCTCCCTCCAGGAGACCACAGCTCCCGACGCCCCACTGCACGAGTTTCCCGAAGACCAGCAGCACCAGCATGACCACCAGCAGCAGCCAGGATCATCATCCACGATGCCAATGGACATCCCTGACATCGTTAGTCAATTCTTCCCGGAGCAGGGAGGCGGAGGATCGTTTTACTGATCTTACTCATGACAGATATTTGGTTGTGAACTCCTAAAGTTTGATTGAAGCAGTGAGGACAAACCGGACGGTATTGGTATCATAGTTAGCTTTTACTTTCCATGCTATTCGCTTCTTGTCATTTTCTCGTCATTTGCTTTTGTACTTTTGTTTTGCTTTCTCTTTTTAGTTGTTGTTTTTAGTTCTTCTTTTTTGATGGCAAGTCTAATATGATATGCGATTCATCCTTTATATGTGGAAATAACTCCTATGCTTAACTGCTCGTCATGCTTTGATGAGAAATATCAATTGAAGAAGTTGCAAAAAACATGCATTAATCAAATGAAGCCTTTGGACCATCAACATGTGTTCAACTCTGGTTTATGCTTCTAGCCTGAACATTCATCTTTCACATCCCTGATTGTTTAAAACATGTAATGGTTTCAATTTTTGTGAGTAAATCAACGTTACAACATCATTTAGAATACGGGATGACTTTGCCAAGCTCTTAGTGCATTTGCAAATACTCTTTCAATGAAAAATTTTCAGAACAGATGAATGAAATCTAGTTAATGTTGCAATTTAGTTGACTCTCCCAAGTTTAAAAAAAAAATTAATAACTCTCTACCCCTTTAAAGATGGCTAATCTTCCCACATATCATGCTAGCCTAGTGTAAGTCTGATCTGGCCACGATGGTTAGGTGGTATGTCTTAAAAGAGGGTAAAATACCCCAACCGACACTCCTCGCGTGCATAAGTCTACATTAGCAGCCGAGTGTCGGAACCCATAATCCTTTGTCATATCATTTCTGGGATAACGAGAGTACAACAAAAATTGTCAATTCTTAACTAAGATTTCGTCTTTTGTAATCCTTAATAGTTGAGATTTTGAGTTTCACATCCACTGATTGTTTGGCTTGGTCATCCAAATTCTACCTAGTGTTGTTTAATTGATTGATTCATTAAATTGATGCCACCCCTACTGAACTAAAAATCTTTTTCTTGGGTGTTTGAGTTGAATTGATGGCTATGAGCATAAACATGTTGATCATGGTTGGTTTGGTTTTATGCACATCTTTCATTTCATTTGATCTATTCACGTTCTTCACAATTCTTCATTTATATTTCCATGCTCTTTTTGCTTGAGGACAAGCAATGGTTTAAGCTTAGTGGGATTTGTTGTGTGATTTGTATATCATCTTTTCACATGTTATCACACACAAATTTGGTTCTTTCTAGTGTAATTCAGTCTCTTTCATATTAGTTTTGCCATCCTTTTCTTGTTCTATGTGTCCCATAACTTGTATTGAAAATTTGCTACAAAAAGGACTAAATTCAGATGTTATTTCTACAGAAACATAAGAATGCACAGCGTGCAGATTCAGACGCACGACGTGCACCATTCTAGAAAAGTCTGGTTCGTTGAAGCAGTAAAGTGCATGTCGTGCAAATCCAAAATGCACGGCGTGCAACATTCCAAAGAAATTCCGTTCTGTTCATCCAAGAGAATGCACGGCGTGCACGCAGGAAACGCACGGAGTGTGAGATTCCAGAAACATACAGAACACGAAGACACGACGTGCACATCAAAATGACACGGCGTGCACCTGGAACGTAAACTACTGAAGAAGTTCTGGAAAGATGCACGGCGTGCAAATCCTCTGTGCACGCCGTGCACGTATCATCCTGATGTCAACTGCACTGTAAGTGCACAGCGTGCACTCAAAAATGCACGTCGTGCACCTAGCAGTTTCAGAATTTTGAAAATTCAGAATACAATTTTAAAAGAAAGAGGGAAGCCAAGGGACAGTTACGTTCATCCATTTGGAGAGTTTCTCTCGTCCCAAAGACAGAGGAGAGCAGAGGAAGGCGATTTGGGAGGAAACTAAGGTGGTTTCTTGTATAAAGGGACTATTTCTTCTTCTCCATTTCTCCTTAGTCTTCTTCGAGGTGCAGCCAAGCGTTCTCAACTCCGAGCAACTTCTTAGGAGAGGAGTAGGCCCGGCTTGGAGCAGCTAAAGGAGGGGAATTTCATCCTAAAGCCGGAATTCTTGCTTCTTGTGGTTACATCTTCAGTTCTCCTTGTCTTTTCTTCTCTAAACCATGTCTAGCACTAAAAATTCTGTAGCAAATCTGTTGTACATTGTTATGGACGAGTAGACTTCTTTTTCTTGGGCATGGGAGAGTAACTTCCATGCCATAGTATGTAATGAACAAGTAATTTCATACTAAATGCATTTGCTTCTTGTTTCCTTACCTTGAGAGTGTCGGTTACTCCTTTCCTTGCATGTACTGTTGGCTGCCTTATATGCATATTTTCTGCTTTCTTGCTTAGTTTGAGAAAACAAGTAGGATTTTATGGAGACGCTTCTCTTGGCAACTCTTCTTCTTCTACGAGAGTAGAGAAGAATGAGTTGAGGAACTGTTTGTGATCATAAACAAATTTCATGCACGAGAGTGCTGTTTTGAGTCATGATCGTTGCATTTACACCGAGAGGTGAAATGCAACACAACTTTTCCTTGAAACGTGATCTTATGCATGTTTAGATTAGCTTGTTCTCTTGATTGCTATGGTATGTGAGTGAAATTCTAATGTCCAAAATCCATTAACTTTCTAAAATCAAACTTTCTTGTAATCTTTGCTTGTTAATTAAAATCTGAAATTCCTGTAGTTAAAACCTAATTTTTATGCTTTAGAACAATTCTTTTCTACTCTTTAAAATCGGTCTAGATTGTTGAATTTTAGTACTATTGCGTTCAATTAAATTAGCTCAGCTCCTTGTGCTCGACCTTGACTATACTACATCCGTATACTTGTGGAGTTTGGTTAAGTTGAGTAAACTATCCATTCCTTGGATTGAAACTCATTTGTATAAACAACCAACATTTACCCTCATGGTTGGAGCATTAGCAGGGAGGATGGCAGTTCTTCTATCTCTACCTTTTTGAGTCTAGATGTTTGGTTGGGAAATGATGCCTAAGACCTGGTTGGAAGGCAGATGGCCCAAAAGATCCCTCTTATGCTATTTACGGTCTATGTTATCTTTGTTCATAGATTAATTGTAATACTGGAGCTAACATTCATATAAAAAATGAAACCAAGGAAGCCAAAAAGCATAATGCATCCATTATAGCATGAGTTCTTGATTGATCGGCCCACAAGAGTCCCACTTTGCTTCATTGTGGTTGTCTTGCAAGTCCATCATGATAGGAATGACATAATAGTAAGAGGTGCAACTTCCTGCTGAATGGAAGAGATGAAGTCATATATCCAAGGTGCACTTGCATCATGACATACAACACAAAAATTCAGCCTCTCATGAGTATTAAAATATGAATTAGTTAAATGAAAGTTTAGGTGACATGAGTACATATTAGCATCTTACATATAAATAATCCAACAATCTTATCTTAGGCACTTCATCTAGTTCGTGGTCATGCTATGGTGGCAGTGGAAACGAGATAGGAATTTCAATCTTGGCCTTAGAGGAATACTTCTAAAGTGTCTTTTCTACAGCTATTGAGGGTGGCAGTCATAGTAAGTTGTTGAAGGCTCATCTCTGACTAATGTCACATCATAAAGGGGAAAAAGCAAAATGATAGTGAGTAAGCTACCTCAACCATTCAAGATTATGGATTGTTCAAATTAAAAAAAACCAACACTAAAAAGGATGAAAAATCTGATCAATTTTGATTTCCTAAGTGGGAGCTTAAGCATTCTCCCGTCCTTGAATTGATTGAAGCTTCTGTATGTTGGTCTGAGGAATAGAATATTTTAACAAAAAGTGATATCATGAGACACCCTATGGAAACACAAAAGCAACCCATCTTGCATTAGAAACATACTAAAGGACCCTAGCTAAGAATTATTAGTTTTCCTACCTTTTATTGATCTGCCACAATAGGAAGATGTTGCAAATGTTTGTTTGGTTTGAAGGGGGTTGCATCTTAGGGTTAGCTCCAGACTTTGAAGGTGAATGGTGCTTCTCACCTAGGACATTCATAAAAATAGGCCTTCACTTATCTATAACACATTTATGTTTAACTGTATATATATGTTACTTTGAATATATTACATTTGAGGTGAGAAAATTTTAATAATTACCAAGAATTCTAAAGCAGAGCAAATAATTCATTAATCTTTGAGAATTTCCATGTTGTATTTTGCTATAGTGGAAGCCAATTCATCTACCTTTCTGCAATGCAAAGCCAATCCATCTGCCATGTCTCTCAAAATTGTTCTATACACTTGAATGCCAAGAAGGGTCTCCTTGGCAACCACAAATAGCTACAAAGCAAACCAATCACATACAAGTCATCCATATTCAATGCAAGAACGTTCCTCTTTCTTTTGAATGCAAATTATACATGTTAGGTGTGTAGGTATAATTATTTAAATACAAAAGAATTAATCAATTATGACTCAATTGTTTTATAAGAGTACCAATGGAAAAGATACTTAAAACAAAATATTTCCAACCAATACAAACCAACTAATCTTTTTAAAGAGAAAAAAGGGAGAGTAGAGAAAAGTATACCCTAGAAAATAACTTCTTTACACAAACTATAAAACGCTTGGATTGAGAGGAAAAACTAAAACAATTGTAATGTCCTAACTCGAAAAAACTCGCCACCCACATCTCTTTAAAACAATTAACAGTGCCTACTATTTCTTTCTATGCCTGAAAGGTTGTAATCTCTCTTCAATGTCTCATACACGTGATATTCAATCAAAGAGATTGGAATATGAAATACGACACACCACCTTCTAGTTTTGCATGCCAAAGTCTTGGTTAGAGTTAGGAATGGTGGTTAATAATGGGACTGAGTGGGGGAAGGGGCTTGTGTTTGTTTAAGGGCAGGTGAGGAATGAAAGGTAAGACAAAGGAGGAGGACCTCAAGAATCTCTAACTAAAGTCACATCATAAAGGAGAAAAAAGCAAAATGATAGTGAGTAATCTACCTCAACCATTTAATATTATGGAGTGGTGCAAAATTAAAAAGACCAACACAAAAAGAGAGGAATAAACCTGATCAGTTTTGAGTTCCTAAGTGGGATCTTAAGCATTCTCCTATCCTTGAATTTATTGAAGCTTTTGTATGTTGGGTTGAGGAATAAAACATTTTAACAAATAGTTATATCATTAGACACCCTATGGAAACACAAAAGCAACCCATCCTACATTAGACACATACTAAATATCCTAGTTCAGAATTATTAGACTTCCTACCTTTTGTTGCTCTGACATGATTGGAAGATGTTGCAAATGTTTGTTTTATTTGAAGGGGCTCCATTTGAGGGTTATCTCCAGACTTTAAAGGTGAATGGTGATGCTCACCTCAGACATTCACAAAAAATTAGACCTTCACTTGTCTATAACACATTTATGTTTAACTACATCAATTTGTTACTCAGAATATATCACATTTGAGTGAGCACAAATTTTAGTAACTACCAAACATTCTAAAGTAGGGAAAATCATCCAGTAATCTATGAGAATTTCCATATTATGTCTCGCTATAGTAAAAGCCAATCCATCTACCTTTCTTCATGCATATTTGTGTGTTGGTTCAAGAGCTTGTGAGGAAATAAAGGTAAGCAAAAGGAGGAGGACGCCAATAATCTCAATGACTTCACCAATCAAGATTTTGGCAAGTCAGTTTCCAACTAATCCTCTTCATTGAAATGAGCTTTAGCTATCTCGTATGTGGCTACTAATAAGAAGTGTCAAACCACAAAGCATTGAATGTCACTAAGGACACAAGTTAGATGTTGGATCAATAATTTGGCTCAAGGGACAACAACACTTCTTTTTCAAAAGAAGAGACATGTTTCCACATGTGAACCTAGAGTAATAAATGTTACAGACAAGCAGATTTAGAAAAAGGGTAACACAACCTTTGTTGCAACCCTAATGTTTGGGTTCTTTTGGTGAGAAATGTAATTTCTCCTATTAAAGATATTTGAACAAATAATGAAATAATTTGTTTTGAATAAAAGGATTTCGTTTATAATAGCCTTGATGGTTGCTTAGTGGGCTTTATTGGCTACTGGGCCCAATAACAAGGAAAAGAAAAAGGAAATCCAATTAGTAAATGAATAATTAAGAAATAAGATAAAAGAAAGATGTAGAAACCTCTAGAAGGAAAACGAATATTCCTCAAAGGTGGATTTTGTGCCTTTTGGGTTCCTTGGGTTCGAAGGAGTCCAAATTGCAAACAATAAGAAAAGAAAAAGATCAATTAAATATTTCTTTATTAAGAAAGAAATTGGAGATAATGATAAAATGTGGAAAATAAGTGGAAAGAGGTATGATTGAGTTATCTTTGGTGGATTTTCGTATCCACATGGTTTCTAATGGTAAAAGGAATTACAATAAAGAAAATAAAAGATTAAGAGAGAGAAAAAATGCTTAAAATAAGCTTTATTAAAGGATAACTTGCACACGAAGATGATACCCTTTTCCTTTGGAATTTGGGACTCAAATTTGGTATGCGAGTAGATAAAGCCAAGAGGAAGTTTCCTTTAAATTTTAGTGGAAAAAGGATAAAGGAATAACTTGTGATTTTTAGAAGTTTCCTAAAGTAAATGAGTAATCTTTGAATCATATTAAATGTCACAATGAAATTTGGATTTTCGGATTGAACGAGGACTAAGATTCAACAACCCGGACCTAATCCCAGTCTCACAAAGAAACTGGAACACACACTACTACAGAACCTACCTTTAGTGTCGGTTATTTAAAGCCTTTAGTGTCGGTTTCTAAGCGACACCTATGTGGGCGACACTAAAAGCTCACCCATTAGGCGTCAGTTCCAAAACCGACGCCCAAACTCTTCGCGCGCCACTGAAAACGCACCATCATGGCACTATAGGCGTCGGTTATTAGATACGAAACCGACGCCCAAACCCTTCACGCCACAGAAAGGGTGCCATCTTGGGCACTATCAGTGTCGGTTTTTTACAAATAACCGACGACATATATCTTCGCGCCACAGGAGGGCGCCAACTTGGGTACTATAGGCGTCGGTTATTAGCAATAACTGACGCCATATAACTCCCAACACATCCATGCTGGATAGCACGACCGTGGTGTTAAGGAAATAGACGTCGGTTTCTATTAAAAACCGACACAGTAACCTATTTGGCGTCGGTTTTATACAAATAACCGACGCCTATTGTTTCTTTTTTTTCTGTCAGCCTGCAGACCTGCTGTGGCTGGTCGCAGGATGAGAAACCTGTTCAGTTCAGTTATGAACTGTAGGTTTTACGACATCCATTGATATCAACCGACAACAGGCCACAAACCTGCAAAATTAACAACAAAAATATTCACACATGCATTTAGCAATGCAACCTGCAGTTCCATTTTATTTTCACACATTTAAAAACATTCATGTAGCTAGCAATATGTAGTTCCATTCATTCACATTCACACATGTAGAAACATTAATATAGCAACCAACACTTTCATTCATTTTCACTCAGACAAATGTAGAAACATCCAGACATGTAGAAACATTCACACATATATTATAATTCAGAAATTCATTTACAAAATATCATTGTTTAGTCATTATTCACTATCAGGATCCCAATTATATTTTAAAGCCCCCACTATTTGTATGGTTGTTGCCCATTCTTCTCTTACTTCATTTAATTCTCCCATCGTATAGGGATCATGTACATCTGGTAAGTCCGTTCCTGTAGTGGGTTCATCTTTAAACACCTGTAAAGAGAATGATGTATATATATAATTAATGAGCTATAAATAAGATTGATATATTTCATATTATCTAATGAGACTATATAATACCTGAGCAATACAATCGATGTCCATACAACATGACAGACTAACACATATATAGTACATAACAACAACAGCGTCGAATTTACATACAACACTAGCTTAGTACATATATAGTGGGCCTTATAAGGTGACGATCCCACCTGGTAAAACAGGTTACCGACAACTACATGTTACGACTGGGAGGTCATGATTCAGCAACCGTATGCATTAGCAGGAGGACAAACAGATCACCATATGTTTGTCCTCCTGCTAATGCATACGGTTGCTGAATCATGACCTCCCAGTCGTAACATGTAGTCGGTAACCTATTTTAGCAGGTGGTATCGTCACCTTAGTCCCACTACATATATATTAAGCTAGTGTTGTATGTAAATTCGGCGCTACTGTTGTTATGCACTGTATATGTGTTAGTCTGTCATGTTGTTATATGAATCTGAAGCACTTGTGTGTGCTGCACTTTATGTATTGTATCTGTATCCTGCTTCTCTTCATTGGGGCTTCTTTTGTACTTAGAGAACAAACGGGGAAATGCTGCTGAAATTTTCTTGAAAACCCAATACACATTATACAATTACATCCTAAGCGAGATTAGGTGTTCAAGAACAGTCCCAAACTGGGGACTATCCAAGATTTACTCCTAATGAGTAAATCTTGGACGGGTTTCTAGGCCAACAAATAATGTGTTGTCATTCTTATACCTAAAATCCTAGTTCTTCAAGTTAGGGTGATTATTGATGTCTTTAAAAGCATGATTGGCAATTCAGGGAAAAGTTCATCATTTACATTCCAAGCATGTCACATGTGTGCATTACAGTTCATCATTAAGCAAGATATAAGTAAGTATGACGTCATATTAAAATAGACTATACAATATGAGAAAATAGTAGTGTAATCATGCAAATGGGAACATTCATGGGAACACACACTTCAGTTATAAGCATTCATGTAGCAACTTTCAGTTCCATTCATTAATCTCTATTTACATCCACACACAGGGGTGTACCCCTAAACAGTAACTAAACATGTGCATAATTAAAAAAACTATTAATATAGACAAGTCTAGATAGATAGACAAGTAAATACTATACCAACATGGTCCCGCATGCATCAGTAACCTCTTTTTGATGATGAAGCTATGTCATGAAGCTCCTCACTGTATTTAGACGAATCTGAACTGACAGGGGCCTCAGATTCAGATTCCTCATAGATGATATCCGACGCCGTGCGCTCATACCGCAGAAGATGATCGGGGGTCTCGCAGTTGCTGTTGGTTATCCAAACTTTGATGGAATTATGGCCAACTGGACGGAGAAAAAGCCTGTTCCAACGGACCACATGCAGCTCTCCAATCCAATCACGCCAACCGGATTTTCATACAAGATTTCCCACCAAATCATACTCAACCTCGATAACATGTGAATAATTGCCAAAAGTTAGGGTCACTTTACCAGGCATGTAGTGTCTTCCTTTTAGAAAACGTCAATGTTTGGGTATGACCAATTGGTTTAAGGAACGATCATCTAGGATGATGTCCAATTGTTCTTCAATAGGGAATGTTAACATTGACATAGAGGCCCAATTCATAGTGACTGTTATGGGTGGACAGAGACTGCATAATATTAGTGTAAGTACATATAACGATGTTATATATTTTCATAAAAAGTTGTATAACATCAGTTAACCTTTTATTGCTTGTCATAACCAACTTTATTGTAGTAGACATGATAGCTTGAAAAGAAGTCTACATATGTACTTAGAGAACAAATGAGGAAATGCTACCGAAATTTTCTCGAAAACCCAATACATATTATACACTTACATCCTAAGTGAGATTAGGTGTTAAAGAACAGTCCCAAACCGGGGACTATCCAAGATTTACTCCTAATGAGTAAATCTTGGACGGGTTTCTAGGTGCTTACTAAAATAGAACCATTATATGGAACTAATCCTACATTATACACATACTTTTCATGAGTAAGATAATGTGCACTTCATGGAATTATTAAAATCTGAATATATATAAGTTGTTTCCATTTAGGGAAAAGTTCATCATTTACATTCCAAGCATGTCACATGTGTGCATTACAGTTCATCATTAAGCAAAAGAAGGGTGATTAGGATTCTCACCAAGAATATAGCTAAACTATTAAACAATGATTATAGCTAAACTATTAAACAATAGACTTGCCACACATAAAACACCCTATACAACTATAAAACAAAAAAGTATTAAGTATATATGCATGATACAATAACTATTTTGCATCACATTACAACAGACTTATCATTGATACCTTACTAACTTATTGCTACATTTACATATCATCACTTGATCAAAAATTACAGCAGTACATTTAACCAAAGTATGCATTCTAAAATCTATGTCATGATTAGTTACATGTAATTTACTTGGATATACAGCAATACCCGATTACTATGTCTTACATACAAAGTATGCATATTAAATTAACTAAGGCTTATCATAGAACATGTATTGTATAGACAATAGAGGATTCAGCTCAGTAGAAGCACAAAATCAGTACCTAAACCCTAAAATCACACCTTTTTAGCATTTATTCTAATAGGTTTATGTACATCAATATGTGTATGAGCCCTAATTAAAACTGATTCTCATAGGAAGTAAATAAATTAAAAAAAAAACGCCCAGCAGCAGGGTGGGCACCTTGAGGGAAGAGGAGCAGAGGAAGAAGAAGAAGGCAGGGCGGGCACCTTGAGGGAAGAGGAGCAGTGACCGGAGCAAGTACTAGCAGCTGCCGGCGGCGAGGAGAGGAGCGGTGGAGAGGGCGGCGAGGCTAGGAGACCTAGCTGCTACCGGCGATGGCAGAGAGGGCGGGCGGCAGGTGGGTGGGCGTCGACTACTTCTTGTGGCGACGGCGACGAGCGGCGAGCACAGAGGAAGGAGCGGCGGTGACGGAGCACGGCGGCGGAGCACGAACGGCAGGGAGTGGCGGAAGGGAGCAAGAAATCGCCGGAGCAAAGGAAATCGGTAATGAAAAAGGGAAAGGGGAAGAATCGGTCGGGCTGGTGAGCTATTAAGTTGACAATAAGTGTCGGTTATTAAAAACCGACAACTAAACACCCTTTAGTCGTCAGTTATTTAGTTATGAACCGACGCCTTTTGTAAAATTTTGGAGCCAATTTTTTCGCTGGAATTTTGGGTTTGGCGGTTGAGTTTAGGTGTCAGTTGTTTATTAATTAACCGAAACTTAATAAAAGCAGTACCCGTGTCTGGCTGACCTTCGTAGATTGGATGTCAGTTTATGTTATCAACCGACACTGTAGCATTTAGGTGTCGGTTTTTGTATACAACCGACACCTGAAAAAGTGACTTTATAAGCCATTTCTATAGTAGTGGCAGTGTCCAGTGGGCACAATCCTCTTGTCAGATTTGCTTGAAGTATAGGAAATGTTCAAGGGAGGAGACGAATCCATTGACTTTGGGAGCATTTTCTGCATCGAACCAACCTAAGGTTGCAGACCTTTCCTGATCTGTGTGGATTTTCCCTAATTTGTGGGAAAGCGCAGGGGGCTAACCCCTATATAAGAAGGGGAGGCACGAGCCGTGTGCGCCAACCCTAGAAACTCCATTGAGTTTGCAGCAAAGGAAGGACCGGTTCTAGGCAGACGATTGCAAGAGAAACCTCTTCCAAGAAGCCTGACTAGGCCGCACAACCTACTGGAGGAAAGCTCCCTTGACCCGACGATCTAGTACACCATCGATGAATCCAGGAGTACCATCGACTGTGGCTGGACCTGACGGAGCCACAAATGACTTAGCTTGGTCTCCGATGCCCTAGAACCCAAAGTCAACGACTTGGTTGACCGGGCGGGCTACTGCTTGCGGGAGGCAAGCCGCGTGAGGAAGAAGAAGAATAGGGGAAAAGACCCCTCTGCCCCCGACTCCAGAAAAGAAAATGGAGGGCGGGAGTGTCATTTCGGCATATTTTGGGCCCAACCCGTGTGAAAATGAAAAACACTTGTTTGGCTGAGGTGGCGGCCACTAATTGGCCCAAAGGTAATTAACCTTGCGAAAATTGTAGTTAATTATTTTAACTCTGATGATAAAAAGTTATCATGAAAGTTTCTTAGAAAAATATGAGGAATGCAATAAAATTGGTTTGACAACCTGATTTCGTTCCTAATTCAAAAAGTGTGCTAATCTAATGAAAAGTGCTTATGGATTAAACTGGAAACCCTAATTGAGCATATTGGTTAAGTTCATGTTGCTTAGTTTATGAAATTGTGTAATTGCAACCTATTGAATAGTTAATGATGAACTTGAACCTGATCTAGATGTATCTCACATGATTTAGGGTTTTTACCTCAACTAAGAATGACTAAGCACTTAGAAACCGTATTTGCATATAAAGGATGAATCTTTAAGGTTTAATAGGTTAATTTGTGAAGAAATAACCTGTTGAATATTAAAGTTGAACTTCAATCTATTTTACATGTAAAGTTGATTAATTTAGGGTTCCATGTGCATAAATGAGCTTTAACGGGCCTTGAAACCCTAAAGTTAGTAATTTGGACTCTTAATGGCTTTAATTATTCAAATTCATGAATGAAGCTGAGATATGATGGTTCTAAGCTATTTTGAATATAAAGGTTCCTAATTGTGGATAAATACCCTTAATATGGTAATTAGGATTTTCTAATGGGTAAAGGTGGAATTTGTGATGTAGAATTAGTTGCTTTCAGTAAAACAAATAAGAGTACTGGGTCTCCTATATATAGGAGCCAGGGAGTACATGGGCTAAATAGAGATAAGGGAAAATACAAAGGGCCTAAACCCAACTAATAAAATATACTAACACACCCCCTCAAGTTGGAGAGTAGACATTGTGAAGTCCCAACTTGACACCCATATATTTGAATAAAGTAGGAGGAAGAGGCTTGGTGAGGATGTCTGCAACTTGATCACCTGTCCTAATGTGAGGAGTGATGATATTCTTAGCCTTGACCAAGTCTCGCATGAAATGACAGTCAACTTCAATGTGTTTTGCGCGCTCATGGAAGACTGGATTATTAGCTATGTGTATAGCCGCCTGGTTGTCACAGTACAGAGTAGCTGGAGTTTGAAAAGGAATTCCAAACTCAGACAGGATAGATCGGACCCACTGTAGATCACAACATGCATGAGCCATGGCCCGATATTCTGCCTCAGTGCTGGAGCGAGCTACCACAACCTGTTTTTTACTCCGCCAAGAAACTGGGTGAGTGCCAATCATGACACAATAGCCAGAAGTGGACCGTCAGTCTTTAGAATCACCAGCCCAATCTGCATCTGCATATCCAGATATGGATATTACCTTGGACTTAGGACGTTTGTAGAGAAATCCTCATCCTGGGGCACTCTTTAGATAGAAAAGAATGCGTGAAATGTTGGACCAGTGGATTTGGAGTGGTGCACTCATATGTTGGCTAACTACCCCAACAACATAGGTAATATCTGGTCGAGTAATAGTTAAGTAAATTAACTTCCCAACTATACGACGATACTTCTCTGGATCAGCAAACATTTCTCCTTCATGCATAGGCTTTGTATGATAGTCCATCGGGGTAGATATTGGTTTGGCTTCAACCATGTTGGCCTCCTGAAGTAGGTCCAAGGCATAGCGTCGTTGTGACAGACTTATCCCTGAGGCTGAGCGAAGGATTTCAATTCCGAGAAAGTATCGTAGGGTGCCCAAGTCTTTTGTATGGAAATGTGTATGCAAAGACTTTTTGAGTTGAGATATCCCCAACATATCATCACCGGTGATGATGATGTCATCAACATAGACATCAATAAGAACATGTCCTTTAAATGACTTGGAGAAGAACAAGGAGTGGTCTGTGGCAGATCTTTGAAAATTAAGTTGAATTAAGACACCACTTAACTTGTTGAACCATGCCCTTGGAGACTGCTTGAGGCCGTAGAGAGATCGTCGCAGATGGTATACTTTGTTAGAAGACGCCCCCTCAGCAACAAATCCAGGCGGTTCCTGCATGTAGACTTCCTCCAGGAGATCTCCGTGAAGAAATGCATTCTTGATGTCGAGTTGGTAAATAGGCCAGTCAAAGTGAGCTGCAAGGGAGATAAGGATGCGAATAGACGCAATCCTTGTCATTGGAGAGAATGTCTCAAAGTAATCTACGCCAAAGGTTTGGGTGAACTCTTTGGCAACCAGGCGCACCTTGAGTCATTCAACAGAGCCATCTGATTTATGTTTTACAGAAAAAACCCATCGGCAGCCTACAATATTTTTACCAACTGGTGGAGTCACAAGATCCCATGTCTTATTTTCATGAAGAGCCTGAATTTCTTCCATCATGGCAGCTTCCATCCAGGATGGCTCAAAGCATCTGTTGGACACTTAGGAACATATGTTCTATCTACGGCAGTTGCAAAAGATGAGGTAGAAGAAGAAAGACGTGCTAGACAACAAGTTTTACTAATGGGATGCTTGATAGTGCAAGAATGTATACCTTTCCGTAGTGCCATCGGTAGATTGGATTGGTCTGGAATAGACAATGATGAAGCAGATGCATCCGGTGACTCATCTTCCATGCGTCAGTTTGGTGTTGTTGATGGTGGTGGTGTTGGTGGGATGAATGGATCAGGCAATGAGACCATAGTATCAATATGATCAATGGAGGATGAGCTGGATAAATAAAACATTTCATCCTCATGAAAGGTGACATCCGCATAGATATAAATTCTACCATAGTTAGGTTCAAGACATTTGTATCCTTTTTGAGAACAAGGATAACCGAGAAATATGGTTCGGATAGCTCTGGGAGAAAGTTTGTCAGCTTTGGGATCAAAATTATGAACAAAGGCAACACAACCAAAAACTCGAGGAGGTAGAGGGAACGGTGTGGATTGAGGGTAAACAATGGAAAAAGGAGTGTGCTTCCTGAGAACAGAGGAAGGTTGGTGATTAATAAGAAAGCAAGCAGTGAGGACTGCGTCAGACCAAAAAGACTTAGGTGAGTTGGCATGAATGAGAAGCGAGCGTGTAATGTCAAGTAAATGACGATTTTTACGCTCGGCAATGCCATTTTGTTGTGGAGAGTATGCACACGAGCGTTGATGAATCATACCTACATCATGAAAAAAGGAAGAGACAGCCTTTTGGGTATATTCAAGGGCATTGTCGGTTCGAAGAATTTTAATAGATGTTGAAAATTGAACCGAAACAAATTTGTGAAAATCGCGGATTAGTGTAAAAACTTCATCACGGGTGTGAAGTAAATCCATGTCATTCTCGAAAAGTCATACACAAATGTAAGAAAATAGTGGTATCCATTGTAACTAGTAGTCCTGAAGGGACCACAAACATCAGTATGAACTAAGTCAAACATATGGGATGATTGTTTACAGATACGTGTCGGAAAGGACACACGATGGTGTTTCCCTAGCTGACAGGCAATGCACTGAATGAAAGAACAGGAAGATAAAGAACTATCTAATAGTTTAAGATTGTCTAAAGGTAAATGGCCATGACGTAGATGCAGCTGAAGTGGCGTGATGGCAAGAAGGGCACGTGGTGGGCTGGAGGGTGGGGCAGAGAAGTAGTAGAGATCACCAGAGTGTACTCCCTTCCCAATCATCGTTAAATTCCTCCAATCCTATCAAATAAAACCAGATGAACCAAAAGTTACAAAACATTTAAGAGAATCAACCGTTTTTGCTACAGACATTAAATTGTATAGAAAGTTTGGAACAAAGTGGACAACAATCAACTTGACTTTAGAAGAGATTGGAACAGTGCCACACCGAGTTACTCATTTAACGGACCCATCTGCCATGGTGAAAGAGAAGTGAGGGATAAACGAATCGGATGTGGTTAAAAGATGGGGCAAACCAGTCATATGCTGAGTCGCACCCGAATCCATAAACCAGTTAGAACTGGAAGCAAGCATGGATGCCCCAAAGTTACCTTGAGAAGCTGTGGCTAGGTGGGCAGAAGAACCAGTAGTAGGTAAATCCCCAACTTGCCAATCTGAAGAGGCAGGAGCAGTAATATTGTTGTGGAGGGGAGAATCCCCATAATGTTGGACAGCTTGACAAAGGCGTTCATATTCCTCATGAGATAATGCGACATGAGAAGTTTGAGGAGATGGCTGTGGTGAAGGAGGTGCACGACCAATCGTCGCGACTGATGCTTGACTAATGTGGGCAGGTGCTTGAGCAACATGGGCAGAGCCTCTGCCACGTCCTCTCCCATAGTGAGGCGGATATCCATGTTTCGAGTGGCAAACATCTTCAGTGTGGCCTAGCTTGCCAAAATAAGTGCATTTCGGACGTTGGCCGCGTCCACAACCACGACCTCTAGCTGCCGCAGCCATTGCTGGTGGAGGTTCAAATGCAACAGTGGGAGAGATAGGAGAAAGCATCTCAGACTGGGCCAGACATGCATATGCCTGGTCCATAGATGGAAGAGTCGCACCAACTAGGAGTAGTTGTCGAACAATAGAAAAGCGAGGATGAACCCCGTTGAGGAAGCACCCAGTGAGGAGAGTCTCTCGCTCCTTGGTGACTTCAGCAGACTTTGTCGGAGAGAAGAAGTTGAGCTGGTTTGCTAAGGCCTTCATGGCATCAAAGTACTTGGACAAGGGACGCTCTCCTTGTTGTTCAGAGAAAATTTTGTCCATGATGTTGTACATGCGCAGACAATTGTCCTCCTGAGTGAAGAACTGCTTCATCTCCTCCCACATAGTCATGGCGTTTCGATGCCACATGTACTTGACAGCCACCTCTGGCTCCATGCATGCCCAGAGCCATGAGAGTACTTGACTGTTTCCTATCACCCAGGAATCGTCAGGAACCGTCAGTGAGTCATCGGTGATAAATTTGAGTTTACCCCGGGACTCAAGAAATGTTTGGACAGCATTCATCCATAAAAGAAAGTTGTCATCATTAAGTTTAATGGCAGATATGTGTGGCATATTGTTGTAAACAATTGTTGACTTGGCAACATAACCCATGATGAGGTGAGTAAAGTACCGGATATAATGGCACGGTACAAAAAGAAATAAAAAAGTACCGGAATGTAGCACGGTACAAAGTACAAAACAGAACAGAAATACTACCGGAAAGGAAACTCGGTAGAAAGAGAATTAGCACTATTGGAATGGAACTCGGTAGGAAGTAGAAAGCGCTACTGGATTAATTGCATGGTAGGATTCATGAAAAATAAATCCCTAATTTTTAAGAAAGACACTCAACCATGTGGATTAGGGGAACCACATGGAGAGGAAAGAAGAACAAAAAAGTTTTGCCCCTTCTGTTGTTTTGGTGCTTTATAAATTAGCACAGGGTCTTTTGTCTGTTTTTTGTTTGTTGATGTAGTAGGCAACTAGCGGCACACAGACACAAATATCAAATCACAAAATGGCACAAAGCCAACACGGAACAGCAATGAATTCAGAAACAAGCTTCCCACCCATGAACAATGATGAGTTAGTAGGTAAGGATCATGCACGGGCCTCCTTTGGTGCTTGACGGATCATGCTCATGCATGACGTGACGGCTGAATGCAGGGCACTTTGTTGTTGCCACTGATCTCTATTGCTGTAGATTGACGGGTAGGGAGGACTAGCTTCCGTGATTTGCTCAAGTCTACGAGAAGGTAGGTTCCGTTCAACAAATCAATGGCTGGCCGCTGCATGCATAAGGACAAATCTGTGGCAGCCGCCGGGAGAAAGAAAAGGAGGGGAAACGACGGGTAGGGAGGACTAGGGTTAAAAGTATTGCTCTAATACCATGTAGAATTAGTTGCTTTCAGTAAAACAAATAAGAGTACTGGGTCTCCTATATATAGGAGCCAGGGAGTACATGGGCTAAACAGAGACAAGGGAAAATACAATGGGCCTAAGCCCAACTAATCAAATATAGTAACATGTGATAAATAGAGTTCATGAAAGATAAGTTGTTAATTTGAAAGGAACCAAAGATGATAATTGGGTCTAATGATCTTGTCATGGATTAAAAGGATAAAAATGGTAGCATTAATGTAAAATAGGCTTAATGGACTTTTTTTTTTGGTTAAACGATCTACTTTCATTAGCTAAGCAAATCTGCTCGAATGCAGTTCATTATAGGGGGGGAAAAGAGTTATAACTACTAAAGGAATAGCTACTGCTAGAGGCCAGCCGAGCTAACTGATGTGCCAACCCATTTTCCTGTCTACGACAATAAATAAAGGAAATGCAGGAAAAGAAAGCTTTAAGGTAAGCTACGTCCTCGAGGACAGTCCCCAGGAGATCTGCCCTTCTAGTTACGGCCACAATGAGCTTGATCCCAGCTTCAGCGTCTGATTTCACCATTAAAGCGGTGAGGTTCATCTCTTTTGAGAGTTTGAGGCCTTCTCGAATAGCTAATGCTTCTGCACATCTAGAATCCTGGAGAGTCGGTTGTCTTCTTCCTGGTATACAGATGACTGTTCCTTCATCAGTCCTCCATGCAAGTCCAAACCCATCAACTCTATGGATTTCCACTGCAACGTTGCAATTGATCTTTGTGATCCCTTACGGCGGTCTGCTCCACCTTGCTACAGCGTTCCGGATGTCTGGATTGTCCGTCGAGCTGGTCGTGTCCCTGTGGTCTTTCACCAATGGCAGTAGCGAGTTCTTCACTGTAAGTGGATGACACACATTGTTCCCAAAGGTGATATCATTCCTTCTGGTCTAGATCGCCCATAGGCCTGTGATCATTTCTTCATCTACAGTCCAGTTATCCGTCCAGGCCGCTGCCATGATAGCCTCGTCAATGAGTTTTGACCCCATCTATTGGATGCGCTCGTGCATATCCGCCGGGTATTCCATGCCTGCTTGCATCTGAAGAGCATGTGTGTTATGACCCATATCAGGGTTAGTCAATAAATACCTCAATTTGTATGAAACACCTTGATTAGTGTTGAGTATATTATTAAATATCATGGTTAATCAAGATAAGCGACGTCGTGAATCAATAGTTGAGATTGAATCACCTGAGGCAATTAATGATAATAGCAATGTGGATCGTTAAGTTAATTAATTTGAATTAAGTACTCACTGATGCATTTAGTTCTTTGATCAAGTAAGACAGTCTAATTAGCATGATTTTGATGCCTCCAGTTGTAGAGAATCCCGTGCTTGAAAGGTTGCAAGAGAAATCACTCGAATCGGACATTCGAGTCAAACGTTATGACAGTTTTAAGGTTTTTGGACCTGGGTGCAATTTTTCTATTAATTGAACTTTTATTTTTATTGATTTCCCTTGAGGGTCGGCTACCCCTCTCCTCCTTTATCTTTCTCGATAGAATAGGACTCCTACTGCGTCAGGTTGAGCGGCACCCTGGAAGCAGCGCATGGTCGACCAGGCTTGCAGAGAAGAGGAGCGGGGGGGGGGGGGGGTTAGCTAGGGTTCTTCATTGTCGACCAGCGGTGCCACCCCTCTCTTCTCCATCCTTCTAGCTCGCCCAACAACAAGCTCCAACCAGCCCTAGCCAGGCGCCGGACGACCTATAGGTTGTAGCTGCTGGTTCGGGGCCGATCTGGGCTCCCATGCTTTGGTTCGCCAGCGCCCTGCTTCCCACCTCTATCTTCTTCCTTCCCTTCCTCCATTCTCCCATGCTTTGGTTAGCTAGGGTTCTTCATTGTCGACCAGCGGTGCCACCCCTCTCTTCTCCATCCTTCTAGCTCGCCCAACAACAAGCTCCAACCAGCCCTAGCCAGGCGCCGGACGACCTATAGGTTGTAGCTGCTGGTTCGGGGCCGATCTGGGCTCCCATGCTTTGGTTCGCCAGCGCCCTGCTTCCCACCTCTATCTTCTTCCTTCCCTTCCTCCATTCCGCCCCTATTGCACCCAACAGCGCATTAGGAAACTTCTAAAAATTACAAATCATTATTCCTTTATCCTTTCTCCACTAAAATTTAAAGGAAACTTCCTCTTGGCTTTATCTACTCGCACACCAAATTTGAGTCCCAAATTCCAAAGGAAAAGGGTATTATCTTTGTGTGCAAGTTATCCTTTAATAAAGCTTATTTTAAGCATTTTTTCTCTCTCTTATTCTATTATTTTCTTTATTGTGATTCCTTTTACCATTAGAAACCATGGGGATACAAAAATCCACCAAAGATAACTCAATCATACCTCTTTCCACTTATTTTCAACATTTTATCATTATCTCCAATTTCTTTCTTAATAAAGAAATATTTAATTGGTCTTTTTCTCTTCTTATTGCATTATCTTTGCAATTTGGACTCCTTGGAACCCAAGGAACCCAAAAGGCACGAAATACACCTTTGAGGAATATTCTTTTGCCTTCTAGAGGTTTCTACATCTTTCTTTTCTCCTATTTCTTAATTATTCATTTACTAATTGAATTTCCTTTTTCTTTTCCTTGTTATTGGGCCCAATAGCCAATAAAGTCCACTAAGAAACCATCAAGGCTATTATAAACGAAATACTTTTATTCAAAACAAATTATTTCATTATTTGTTCAAATATCTTTAATAGGAGAAATTACATTTCTCACCAAAAGAACCCAAAAATTGGGGATGTAACATATTCCCCTCTTATAGGAATTTTGCCCCCAAAATTCCATCAAGCAAACAAACAAATAGGATAAGTCTTTCCTTTATCCATCATGGCTCCCGTGTGGCCTCACCCTTTCCATGGTGCTTCCCAAGAACCTTCATCATCTCATATTCTTTCATCTGAGTTATTTCTTACCTTGGTATATCGTACCCTCATAGGTGACTCAAGACATTCCACCCTCCCATAAAGCGGAATAGATTTAGGGCTCAACACATGGATTGGGTACCTCACATAGTGCTCTAGATTGGACTCATGGAACACATTATACATCATGTTATCCTGAGGGGTAAGGCTAAACACAACCATCTCCACCATTCCATCTCAAATGGACTATGCAGCCGGGACTCAGCTCACTTAGCTATAACTTAGAGGGGTCGGATTTTCACATCACATACTCTCCCACAGTGAACTGTATGTTAGTCTGCTTTGCATCAGCTCACAACTCATGTCGCTCCTGGGCTCTCTTTCAGCCATTGTACGATCAAAGCGACTTCATCTGCACCCAATGTGGTCCTTTTCCTGACCTTCACGAGGTCCCTTCACCAACATCATCTTAATGAAGTGGTGACCGACACAACCTCCCTTACAGAGCTTCTTTACATCCCGATACTGGATATGGTGGTTATCATCACATCCTTTATAGGACAAGAACTATCCCAGATATCACCTTGAGTGAGCACACATGCTCTCATCAGACCCTCTAGTCTGGATCATACTACCATCATTTGGGGGTGATAAATTGTACTAGCATCGAGTTCGTCTACTTCCACCTCATGGAAGGGAATCCTTAGGTTATAAAGAACTTTTGAACTCGCATCATGGTGTAGTTGAACCCTCTCTCCCCCATGTATAGTTCAATTGAATCTGCCCTGTGACAACATTCTTTCTTTCTCACGTCATCTAGGTAAGGTGATCTACCATAACCCATATTGAATCTTGACCTTCCTTGGTCTAGGGGAGACTTACCACAACATCCATAGTTATGAACTCCCATTCCCTCTCAAGGACTCTTTATCCTCTACATCAACTCTTTGGGTTACTGGTGTTCATCCTCCACCTCCTAGCTTACATGGCGCCAAACCACATGCAACTTCATCTTAAGCATCCAATGTACCACTACAACTTACTATCTTAGTAGTGCCATAGTGTATGATGAACTTAATATCATGATCTCCTGTACATCATGATTCCTCAAGATTGATTCCTCAGAAACGTTAAACCACTGTAGTCAGGGTTTCATCACCTTCCTTTCCAGAGAAGTGCATCTGAGGTTCTACAACCATCCTTCTATTACATCAAGGCCTAGGATGACTAACCAAACAACTACTAACTTGTTCAATAGATCTTGTTACATCTGAGTGTTAGCCCAAACATATCTCCTTTTTCAAACTTAGGGTTAACCTAACAGCCTCTTCTAGCCTCTAGCTAACTAGACAGCTGCATCTCAACCAGACATCCATTACCACTTCACATCCTTAGGTGTTAGGTAATGTTGAAGACATACTCCTTCACTTATTATCTTAGCTCAAACCCTACATCTATCTTCATCAAAAACATTCTGAGCTCATCCTTATGGTGATCAAACTCAACCTTATATCACTTGCAATTCCACACAGCTCATGTTAAAACATCCTCACAAGATGATTACCTTAATACTCTTAATGTTTGTAAACCATCCACATATTGTTCACTCCATAAGGGTATGTTATCGTCTTTGTCCTCATACCTCATAGAAACATTCCAACTCACGCCATCTTTATCCTTGGTGTATGGAATGCGTACTGTCCTATCTCTCACTCCCATAACAAGAGGAAATAAGCATTTGGCTGCAGTCCAAATATAGAGTTCTTCCCATTCTAAGAGTAGAGATGGTACATCCCACCCTGCCAGTATACCTTCGAATCTATATTGAAACGTGCAACTTATGTCTCTACATCACAATCATCTCGATATCAAGGTTACTTTCATGGAAAACTGGTTTCGAACCTACTTGGGTCACCACACAATCCTTAGTCATCTCCTCTAGGTCTGCCGACACTTTTGGTGTCATCCCTCTTCCCTTATGCATCCAGAGAGTGCCCTACTCATCTACCCTTTGGGTCCCATGAGTTCATGAAGGTGATCAATCTCCTAACCCATGGCCTTTAGACAATGATAGTTGTTACCTCCCGACCCTATGGTCATGTGCAACTAGGGAATTAGGCAACTCCCACTTCCATCGGTCTTATCCCTACCTGACCCTAGGATAGACTTAGGATTCTATTATAGTACATGTCCAGCTTAGAACCTTACCCAAGCCTTCATCATCGCTCTCTCTGCATTCATGGGATAACTTTCATCCTTTCATAGGGGTCATGGTAACCTGCCTACCTTGGTTAGGCTCCATACCGGTTACCTCCATGGAAACACATCCACATGCACTTAGAGATGTTTATCTATGGGTCTATAGGTTCATTCTCATACCATGTACTTTTCACTTAGCTTCTCAAGATCCTATGAGACCTCTTTAGGTTTCCTCAAAACCCACAAAACCGGTATACACCCTACCAAAGGGTCCCTCTCCCAGGATGGGAGGAAACTACAACTCTTGACAACAAGGTCACAAACATCCTTAGGGTTTACATCCATATGAGCATGCTTAACCCTAGCAAGCCACTAAGGAACATGTGGACCACCTGCAAAACCATGCTAGGTCACACTTGTTCTCATCCTCAACATTGGATCAAGATCATACCTTCCCATGCCATCAACTTAGCTATGAGGGGTTCATAAAACATACCTTAAACTCAAGGGGTTTCCCTTTCCTCTAACTATGAGAAGTACCATGCTCACATCTATAGAAACTCAAACCTTGTCATGAGCATCAGGTACACCACTTCCCCTCATAGGTCTAGGAACCCTAAGTTCACTTCTCAGATGTTCAACTGTCTGCTCAACCTCTAACCATGATCCAAACATGTACAAGGTATGACATGCACTTCCTGTAATCCTTCTACTTGAGCAACACTTCAGAGTGGAGTCCACCTCAAGGACAACCAACAAGGTATAAGTCCTCACAACCTGTTACTAAACCTCTTCATGGTTTAAGGAACTCTTCTTCTCATCTATACCGTAGGTACATAGGTACCATCATTCTCATCCTCTCTCTAGGGTTTGGTTCCTCTAATGGCAACCAATATATCATCAGCATAAGGCAACCACTATCATCCCCTTAGGTCGCATCATCCTCAACTCCCCACTTTTCCCCATATCTCAGAGTCTAGGCTTCCAACCTTCTTACTTGGGTCCCACTCTCTCTCTCTAGAGCTAACTCCACAATCAACCTTATACTAAAGGTCCTCTCTCCATGAAGATGGATCAAGCTCACAAGCATACCTCTATGTAGTGAAGCCTATGTTCAAACTTTTGTTTGCTCAAGGTTATCTCTAGCCCTTTATGCTCATCTCATCAGCTATCCAACATACTCCCTTGGCCAGGGTTTCAACCTACTGCTCACACTACTGATGTATTCTGGGTGCCTACTATGCCATGCTCATATAAGCTCATGGGGTTTCCATAGGTTCTTCTCTAAACTCATCAATGAAGGAGCTATCCTTCACTCTAACATGCACGACCCTTCCCAGGGTTGGGTCGCCAAAGGTACTCAGTCATCCAACCTCTCATGGCTCATATGGCATCCAAGGCATGTACATCCAAACACCTGATCTACCATGACATCTAACTCATCATGCCATCTCTATCTAACCTTCACTTAGGGTTAGGGTTAACATCATCCTCAGAGGATGTTCCAGGTCTCTACTTTTAATGGAGGTCTCTACCTCCAAGACTAACTCTCCTTATCTATCCTCCTGACAAGAAGGTCTAGCCTCAGGTCTCTCCTGAGGGCATGACAACTTATATCATACGACCTAAGCATGTATCTATTCTTTTACGCTTAATCTATTAAGCTTATGTCCATGACATCTTATTTACATGCTTTTTTTATTAATTTGGTGGAGGATTCCTTAAACATTATCAACCTTACCCATACCTCAAGAGGGAGAGGAAAAGAGAGAAAACCAAAATCCTTATAATCCTTAACAACATTTGAGTTGAGAAGGGATGAACAAGATGAGAGAGTCCTAAAGGTATCTTATTTCGAGTCAGATCCTAAGCCATCGGCTAGGCAGTCACACTAATCTAGGAGTCCTCGATTTCTGACTAGCGGTGAGGAGGAAAATCTGCCAGCCCCCAAATGTGATACTTTTCTAGAAACCTCTATCTTTCGGAAAATCCTCTAATAACTCCCTTGGGTTCTATGGAATTTGTAAAATTAAATAATTATTAAATATTAAATGAGGAAACTACGCTTAGATACCAAATATAATGACCCCCCTCCCAGTAACCTCCAATTAAGGGAGACCAGAAGGTCAGAGTCGTTATCCCAATTAACAGGATCAAAGGTTCAACAAATAATCAATAATAATTATGAAATTCTACCAACTAAACTGAAATTTGGTATAAAATAAAACTTTGCATACCTTTTGAAAAATTTGGAAATCTACTTCTATCCACAACTTGGATCTATTCTATCTAATCCTCCTTTCACTTTATTTCTTATTTCCACAATGTGTCATTTTATTGTTTGTTCTTTTTAGATTTGTACCTAAAACTCCGACAAACAAAACGTCGGTCAGCATATCAAAATATGCCAGTATATGGGAACAACCAAAAGTTTCACAAATATGGCTAACAATCTAAATATCACAATCAAGTTAATTAATAAGACAATGTACGCTTTCAATGTGACATTCTCCACCGCTTTTGCCCTAACCCTGGAATACCCCCTTTAGGGTTTGACTTAAGGCCACCTTCTCAATCCCGAGCTTGGTGCCTGGGGTCACCTCTCATGGTGCCCATTTGTCATGCAACATAGACCACCTTCTCATTCCTGAGCTTGGTGTCTGGGGTCACCTCTCATGGTGCCCATTGGTCTTCCCTCCTGGGCTTGACCTTTTTGCATCATCCATCAGGGGGGAATGTAGGTGTGAGAATACACATTTATATTACAATTATGATAACCATAGTGACTTTATAATTTGCAAGTATGAGCACCCAAACTGATAGGTTACATTCAATGTGATTAATCATTCGGAAAACCTTTGAGAAAGTAATGCAATTAATCATAATTAACCACATACCTGTCAGGCTGACTTGAGATAAAATAATCCAATCAAGAAATCCAAATAGGCAAGTGGTGTGTCCCCGCTAGTGGTGCTTTTACACCCCATGAGGTCGGAGCACACGGGATATGGGATCTTATGCTTTTGAAATTTATGTTATCCCTAACTGAGTCGATCACTAAGACTAAAACAGGTTGCCCGCAAGCGTACGGGGTACTGTTGTAGTATAGGTGATTAGCAAGATAAGGGGTCGAACCACAGAGATAGAGGGGGCACTAGAGTTAGGTAGCGTATACTATGTTCCTTTTGTAGAGCTTAGGGTTTTAGGGATTTTGAAAGGGTTGATTGTTGATTAAGCTAATTCAACAAGTAAGAAATGCATGATGGAACCTAAGTTATGGAAGAGCAAGCAAATTAGTAAACTAAGTTCACAAACTAACTAAGCAAGAGCAAGAAGGGCTACACTACTCTAGCAAGGAAAGAAGCAATTAAAAACTAAATTAACCACTAGCATGAGCAAGAGCCTAAGTTAACACTAAAGAGCAAAACTAAGCAATTGAATAAGCTAGACTAAAGCAATTGGACTAAACTAGCATTAACAAGCAAACTAAGAAATTAGGGTTTTAAGCAAGGTGATTAAGGTGGGTGGGCTGTTTGGGGAATGTAACTTTGATATTAGTTGGGGGAAGATCATTAAACATGCATGGTTCCCATTTCATATCTAGATTACCAAACCAAACCATAAGGTCAATGCCATTAGAACATACCCTATACTACTAGTAGAAGACTAGGGTTAGGTGTAATTCTAATGAGATTAACCAAATCTAGGTTTCTAGGGTAAGTGATAGTGAGTAATTGAGGGTTGAGGGTAGAGATGGGAGCAGAGATGAGGGTATTTAACCTCATGCCACTAGCCACTCTAGCCTTTAGAAGGCCCTAGACAATTACATCAATCTCACTTACACTAGCTACTTAGATCTCACACTCATTTGTAGGAGGAAGGATGTGTATGTAGCAACAAATGGGGGCTAGCTAGGGATCCACTAATTGGACATAGGATCCATTCCTAATATCGCCACATACACCCCAATTCCTCCTAGAAACTAAGTGTCATCAAAAACCTCAAAACAAGCAATTCATACAAGAAGCACAAACCACATGCAATAAGATAGGAAAAGAGATAGAAGCAAGAAGTAATCATCATAGATATGAATTAAGTTCATTACAAGAAATTATCCCCCAACATGATATCAAAGTTACATTTAAATCCCAAACAGCCCACCACAAGGGGCTTAGCCAGACATGATCAAGAAAACAAGAAAATTAATGGGAGAAGAAGTAGGGACTCCATGAAGCTTGAAGTGGAAGCCTCCTTCTTCACCTCCAAGCTTGTTGTAGACGCCCTCCCTCCTCCAAGGGTGCAGGGGTGCATGAAATGGTAGGGGATTATGGTTGAAAACCTAGGAAACTAGGATTCTATGGTGGAATGAGGGTGGAAATGGTGGATGGTGAGCCAAAATGCAAAGGGTTTGTACTCAAAGCTCAAGGAAGGAGAATGGAGCTTGGAGCAGCTGTAGGGGCATCTAACCTTTGTTCCCTAGCCGCCACCTATGTATATATAGGTGGTGGGGAAGCACTAGGGTAAGTGGGGGTAGTTTAGGAAAATCAGTGTAAAGTAGGGTAGGGTTGGTGGATCACCACGACCATGTTGGTGTGCCAAAACCGTGGTGAGGGTAATAGGGAACGATCGTGGGGTGGTAGAATGGTCGTGGTATGGATGGGAGTGGTGAAAAGCTAAGTGTGGTGGTAGCCACGGTCGTGGCGGAGTGCCACGGTCGTGGTGGGTGAGAGGCACCATGGCCGTGTTGGGTAATACGACCGTTTTGGAGGAGGGAGTGGTGATCGTGGCGCAGAAACACAGGTGTTTTATTCTTCTAGACCACGGTTGTGGCAGAGGGCCACGGTCGTGGCGATTTGGGGTGACAACCTATTGAAAATTGGAACTCCGATCATTAATTCCCACGATCGTGGTGGTTGCCCATGGTCATTTTCTCTTCTTCTGACCACGACCATGTTGAAGGCCACGACCGTGGTGTCAATGGCCACGGTCGTGGCAGGAGGCCACAACCGTGGGATTCTTTGGGAAAACCCTATTGAAGAGGGCACTTCTTTTCTAAAAAAATGCACGACCGTGGTGTTGTGGCCACGGCCGTGGTGAGGCTTGCATTACTTGATTTCACTTGAAACTTCATTATTCTTGGATATTTTTGCTTGGGGATGACTCTTGGAAATTGGAGGTAGGTTGAGGGAGACTTTGGGGCCTTCTTTGGGTCCCTCCATGAGTGGGGGAACCCTAGAACTCCTTCTTTCTCTCTCATCCATCTAAGCATGGTCCAAGTACCTGAAAACAATGCAAAGAACATCCATAAGCGTATTTGCAATGATAAGCACATTAGGGGCAAAAAGCTTGTAATCTACATGTTTAGATGTGATTTAAGTACAAAATGGTACAGGATGGAGCCCTAAAATAGGGCTACATCAGCAAGCAAGCACATTATGGGATCCTAAAATATGCATACAATTTCCTATTATTAAACATGACATCATGATCTACTAAACCTAGCTCACTTCCTAGGGTTTCTAGTCCACTTTTAGGGTTTCCATTACAATTAGGGTTTCCCTTCATCTCTTACTATTTTAAACAATTACTCACAAACCAGAATTATCTCATATATTCTTCATGAAAGATACAAAGGTTATCTTTTAACAACATATAACCCTGATATCAGAAAAAGCATAATTAACCATCAATTAAGTCCATTAAGCCTCTAATAACTTCTCTCCCCGCGACCGCAACCTAGCGCTCTGGCGACTAGGGTTTGGATGTGTGGGACCTTCTCTACCATAAAGGGTTACCTTCTCTTGTAGGTCCAAGGAACAGGGTGAGCTTTCTGGTCCCTTCTCCAAGATGGCAGAGGTGTTAACAGAGAAATACTCAAGACTGCAGTTAAAGACGGAGGAAGAAGATCTGATCAAAGTCAGTAAAGACCGAATCGAGGACGAGGCGGAACATCTGGGATTGGCGCTGGTCACGCGCATCCTCTTGGATAGGGCAACCAACTTCTGGGTGATGAGACGCACCCTCACGCAGGCATGGGGGCTCTCGCAGAAGGTGGTATTTAAGCAGTTGGAGGGAGATGTATTCATTATACAGTTCATTGATTGGTGGGACAAACAGAAAGTCCTAGACTGGGCGCCGTGGAACTTCGACAACAAGCTGTTGATATTCAAAGAAATTGAGAAAGATGAACCACTAGGATCTATGTTCATCACACATACCCCCTTCTGGGCTCGAATCTACTGGCTACCATTAGAGTTCCGATCAACTCAGGCCATAATAATGATCACAACCAGGCTGGGCGACGTCTTAGAACTGGATGTCGATGAGCTAGGGTGGGATACGTCGGCATGAGTCCAGATCAACCTGAACATCACCAATCCCCAGATGAGAATTCTACACATCAGAGGAAACCAGAACGACATACTCAACCTGGACGTGAAGTATGAACGATTGACGAACTTCTGTCATGTATGCGGGCGGCTAGGGCATATTGAAAGAGACTGTAATGAGCGGAGGGAAGGAGAAGAAGGGAATCATCAATGGGGGTCATGGTTTAAAGCATCACCAAGGAAACTGAGGGTGGTGTTGCACGAAGAGCTGCACGGCCACACACGAACCAAGAAGAGCATAAATTTCAGAAGCAGGCTGGCACAGGAGGCTCCGACGAGCTCATCGAAGACCAGTGGAAACATGTCAAAAGGCAGGTCGAGAAACGAAGGCGAAGGACATAAAGAAGGATCTAGGGAAGGACAAGGTGGAGAGAGAAGAATACAAAACCAACAACATCATTTGGAAACTAGTACAGAGTCCAAGTATAACCTGGACGAACTCTTCCCAGAGATGGAAGAGGCACAGGGCCATGGTGGACGGACAGACAAAGGCAACGACAGGTTGGAGGATGACCTAGGGTTAAGGGAGAACAACAAAACCATGGAGAGCCAGGCAACAACTGCAGACCAGGAGAGGCGGAAGTTAATCAGCAGAGATGAACTGCTGAACTTGCACCGGTAGGTGGATCACAGTAACGTCATCCAGGAGGGACCAAAAGATGCCATTTCAGAAGGTGAATATATCCACAGATTTCCCGATTCTATACTTCAGCATCAAGACACAAGCAAGGAACCTTTGAGATGCACAGCTCAGTGCAATGTTAGAACGAGGGCACAGAAGAAGGTGGACATTAGAAAGAAAGTAGGGAAAAAAGGGAAAGGCGATCCGAAGAAAACTAAGGAGCCTCCGTGGGTGTACAAGATGAGCAGAGCACAAAGACTTGGGGTGCTGGAACGTGAAGTCGTCTGGGATACTGTGATTGGAAAATGCGGCAGGCAATCTGAATATTGTGACATGGAACTAAATATAGTGAACCCTACTAATGACATGACCAAGAAGGCCAGGAGCAGTGGGCCTGCAGTTCACATTGACGGGACATCAAATGTTCAAGTAGCAGAGACTGGCGTTGACCAACTCCATGAACATCTATGAAAATCATGAGCTGGAATTGTCAGGGGTTGGGCAACCCTGACACGGTGAACGCCCTCCAATCGTGGTGTTGGAGGGAGAGCCCAAACATAGTTTTCTTAATGGAGACTCTAATCTCTAGTGCTGATCTAGAAGAGGTTAAAAGAAAATGTGGATTCACATAAGGCATCTGTATCGACATAGTGGGTAGGGCAGGTGGAATTGGCTTATGGTGGAAAGATGTTGACCTCAGTATCATATCTTATTTGTACTATCACTGTAGTTGCGATATTGATGATGGAGCAGGGCCTAATAAGTGGAGAGCTGTGGGCATATATGGGTGGTCGGACCAACAGATGAAACATAAAACCTGGGACTTAATGCGTGAAATAAAAACCTTGTCCGACCTTCCTATGGTGTTCTTTGGTGATTTCAATGAGATTACATCGAACTCAAAGAAATTGGGAGGCCCTCCAAAACCTTTACACTACATACATGATTTCCGAGATGTGATAGACGACTGTGATCTTGTGGACCTGGGATACAATGGAAGCATATTCACGTGGCAGAGGGGTGCAACACCAGAAACTCTTATTCGAGAAAAACTGGATAGGGCCTTGGCCTGTCCCAGTTGGACATCGAGATTCTCATAGGCCAGAGTTGTACACCATCCTAAATTTGAATCTGACCATTCCCTGATTATTATCAACACTGAGCAGAGATGAAAGCGACAAAAAAGGAAATAGGAAAACTTCTTCTTTGAGCCCATGTGGGTGGAGGATGAGACATGTGAACATATCATCAAGGAAACATGGGAAGGCAACCGTTCTCTTGATCTGTAGGGTAAGATGGAACAGTGTGGCATGAAGTTAAAGTCTTGGGCAGCTGAAAAGTTTGGAAAGATGAAGAGTAGGATAAAAGATTTAGAAGGACAACTGGGGGAGGCTCAGCTCCTACCGCCTGACAGAAGCAACCTTGATAGGTGTACACACATTGCAGTTGAACTACAAGAGTGGCACATACGTGATGAAGCTTATTGGCATGCTAGGGCAAGGGTGAATGAAATGAAATCCGGTGACAGAAATACGACCTACTTCCACCACAAAGAATCCCAGAGGAAAAAGAGAAACAAGATAGAGGGGCTCACCGATGCTAAGGGGCAATGGAAGATAAAGGAGAAAGAGATTGAGAAGATCATCACTGATTTTTTTCAGGGGCTCTTTATGACATCCAACCAGACTAGATGGGAGGAGGCAACAAAAGGGATAGAGAGAAAAATTGGGAGAATTGAAAGAGAATTATGGAAAAGGAAATCACCACTGAAGAAATCCAAGCAGCGCTGAAAAGTATACATCCTAATAAGGCCCCCGGGCCTGATGGGATGAAGGCTATGTTTTTTCAAAATTATTGGCACATAGTAGGAAGAGATGTGGCTAATTATATAAAGGGGTGGTGGAAAACTGAAGATAGTATTGCTGATGTGAAATCTACTCTGGTGGTTCTTATACCTAAAGTGAAAAGTCCAAAGGAAATTGGAGAGTTCAGACCTATAAGACTGTGCAATGTAATTTCTAAGATTGCCGCCAAATTTCTAGCCAACAGATTGAGGCCTCTGATGAACAAGATTGTTTCTGAACAACAAAGTGCTTTTATCCCAGGCAGACTCATCACAGACAATGCCCTTATTGCTTACGAACTTTTTCACACTATGAAAGGTGAGAAAAGGAAGAAGAAGGGACATATAGCTCTGAAACTTGATATGTCAAAATCTTACGATAGAGTGGAATGGGGGTTTGTTGATCTCATAAAGGAGAAGATGGGGTTTGGATAGTTATGGAGGAAGAAAGTCATGAACTGCATGTCATCTGTATCTCACTCCTTCACCATCAATGGGGACCGTACCAGGAAGACTCAACCATCCAGAGGACTACGCCAGGGTGACCCTCTCTCTCCATATCTCTTTATTTTATGTGCTAAAACTTTTTCTACTTCACTAAATTTGGCATCACAACAGAATGATATCCATGGAGTGCGGGCAAGCCGCCATGGGCCACATATTTCTCATCTTTTCTTTACAGATGACTCTATTCTCTTTGCAAGGCAACCAAAGAAGAATGCCTGAAATTAGCTGCGATTGTCAGCCAATACGAACGGGCATCCAGACAGAAAATTAACTTATCTAAAACTGAGGTGGCCTTTAGCAAATGAGTCAATAGGGAGAGGAAGGAAGAGATAACCCAATTTTCACAAGTAAGAGAGGTGGATAAGCATGGGAAATACTTAGGTCTACCTGCAGTGGTAGGAAGATCCAAAAAACATGCTTTTTCCTACATACAGGAACGTGTGTGGAACAAGCTACAAGGATGGAAGGAAAAATTATTGTCCAAAGTGGAAAAAGAGGTTCTAATCAAGGCAGCAGCTCAGAGGATTCCATCATATCTGATGAGTATTTTCCAGTTAACGGCATACCTCCTTGACACCATTAACAGTTCCATTGCTAGATTCTGGTGGGGAGCCAAAGACAATGAATGGAAAATTGCTTGGGTCAGCTGGGAGAAGCTATGTAAACCAAAAAATCAAGGAGGCATGGGGTTCCGAAATATCAGTATATTCAACCAAGTTCTTCTTGTTAAACAAGTGTGGCGTCTTTTCCACAGAAGCGAGACATTGGCATACAAAGTCCTCAAGGCCAGATACTTCCCAACATGCAATGTCCTCAAGGCTCATAGGGGACATAACCCGAGCTTTACTTGGAATAGCATATGGAATTCTATGAGTATCATCCTAGAAGGTCTGCAATGGAGAGTGGGAAACGACAAAGATATCAACGTGTGGTTGGACTATTGGATACCCAATCTAGGTGAAAGCATAGAATCTAAGTTGGATATATCTTCCCCGACAGTACAATAGGTCTACCAACTTTTCGATCAGGAAACAAGAGGATGGGACCAAGGGAAAGTAAATGAGTTGCTATCACAGAACGTCACTGAACTGGTGCTTTCTATCCCGCTAGGAGAAACAATGAGGGCAGATGGGATTTTCTGGAGACCAAGCAGAAGCGGGGAGTACACAGTGAAGTCAGCGTATTGGATGTCCACTCAACAATCGAACAGCAATGAGCAAGCAGCCACCTACGTGAACAAGGAGGTCTGGCAGGAGATCTGGAAGAAAGCCTAGCCCCCAAAGCTGCGCATTTCCACTGGCGCTGCATCGCTGACTCATTGGCCACGGTTGGACGGCTATATGACAGACACTACCACCCTGACGGAATCTGCAACCTCTTCCGAAGAGAGAAAGAGGACATAACCCACATTGTCACACCCTGATCTCGCATTACCCACTAATCACGAGATTAGGGCGTGACGGAGGGATTACACACTAGCCAAACCACTCATGACTTTTAAAACATTTTAAAGACATTAATAGGATAATCTGATTTATGCTGTAAAATGAAACTAAACAAACTGCGGAAGTATTTTTATTAAACTGACTAGCAATATACAAAAAGTCTACAACATATTACATTGTTCAACATAAAATAAAGCATAACAGTTAATTTACATCTTTATACACATTCTCTCTCACCCACACCTTATCCCAAAGATCGAGGGGAAAGGACTAAGAGACCTCTAACTACTAACTACATATACCTTCTACAGACTAAGCGTTAGGATGAAAGGATCCTTCAGATTCCTGCTGCTGATGACCTGAAAATGTTTTGAGTAGAGGTATGAGCCTACTCGCTCAGTGAATAGCATTTCATTTAGCTATCACTAAACAACTCGTCAGGTTTATAAAATCTAAATAAAACATAAATACAGTACAAGCAGGGCAGTTCAAATGACATAGCAGATTACAGAATATAATCGCATTTCTATGCAACAACAGATAATTTAAACCAATAAACAATTATATAGAATTGGCATAGAAGTTCAAATCTCTTACCATATTAAATTTACTGCGATCCTATGTGATTCATATTTATTTTTATTATGCCCTAATCATATGCAGTGTACTCTGCATATAAAGATCCGTAGCGAACTACGATCCCACCGTACAAGACTTAGAGACACACCCGGGAAATGCTAAGTCTGACGCCAGCCCTGCTCTGCCACAGGACCCCAGGCTCATCGGCCTTCAGGCTCATCGGCCTCACTGCACTACATCGAGTGCTCTGAACTCCTCCTCTAACCTGAGTACACAGGCTCAGGAGGTCTGGGTTACCACCGTGACATCGCACGCGTTGTTGTTGAATAACCCCTATTTACTCCAGTGTCACCGTGACATCGCACGTGTTGTTGTTGAACACTGTCTTTCCATCCTCATGCCACCGTGACATCGCACGCGTTGATGTTGGACACGAGTTTCACCCCTAAGAAGCAGACCTGTCAAAGGGGTTCTACGGTGTTAGGGCACCTAAGTCTATTAATTGATTAACATATAACCATTTAAAACAAGAATATCACATTCCATACTTACTGCACATTCTGAACATTACTTGAAACACATATATAACATTTGTCATCCTTAAACATGATTCAGTATCATTTATCCAGTTTCCATGCTAAATATCCATTTTTAAATCAACAAATACATTGCAACCATAATACAGGAAATTTCTATCATTTTCATCAATCATATTACGTATTTCAAGTTCCAATGAACCATATAAATTCATTAATTCAATCCACACTGATCAGATGCTAAACTAAATCATATAATGGCATAAGGAAGCTGTTTATGAAATAAAATTCGAGTAACGCCAAATACTGCCCAAAAGCCAAGTATCAGCGAAAAATGCACAGTTTACCGAAAAATTCCAACTAAGGAGTTAAATGATGATAACTAAATGAACTCCTACTCACATTGATTTGAACTATCCGGATTTGTCCGGAACTGCGTCCAAGGCCAGATTCCGGGTGATTTTAGTTGTCTTCAACCTCAGAATAAACCCAATTTGAACCTATTGCAAACGAACAGTACCATACTCTCACCGGTTGAAATCGGACTCAGTTGGATGTTGCTCGTGGCTATTGGCTGCAAATTTCTCGCTCTGGATCCACGGCCGAGCTCGATGCCGTCATAACCTTGGTGTTTGCTACGCCCAAAGTTCCTAGCTGCTGCCCCCACGCAGCTGTTGTGCGGCGCTGCTGCTGTCCGCCGCCCTATACGTGGGTGCCACTAGGGTGAAGCAAAGGAAGGTTGAAGGAGAAGAGGAGTTAGGCACCACTTAATCAGAGCCACGAAGGCCCAAAGCCATTGCCTAGCTCACCATGTTGCTAACCAGTCGAACGCTGCTCTGTGCAGCTTCTGCTGCCGTTGCTAGGCGGGGCGTCGCCCCTTGTAAGATGAGCGCAGGTGGCGCTGTTGGGTGCAATAGGGGCGGAATGGAGGAAGGGAAGGAAGAAGATAGAGGTGGGAAGCAGGGCGCTGGCGAACCAAAGCAAGGGAGCCCAGATCGGCCCCGAACCAGTAGCTACAACCTATAGGTTGTCCGGCGCCTGGCTAGGGCTGGTTGGAGCTTGTTGTTGGGCGAGCTAGAAGGATGGAGAAGAGAGGGGTGGCACCGCTGGTCGACAATGAAGAACCCTAGCTAACCCCCCCCCCCCCCCCCCCCCCGCTCCTCTTCTCTGCAAGCCTGGTCGACCATGCGCTGCTTCCAGGGCGCCGCTCAACCTGACGCAGTAGGAGTCCTGTTCTATCAGGAAAGATAAAGGAGGAGAGGGGTAGCTGACCATCAAGGGAAATCAATAAAAATAAAAGTTCAATTAATAGAAAAATTGCACCCAGGTCCAAAAACCTTAAAATTGTCATACTGTTTGACTCGAATGTCCGATTCGAGTGATTTCTCTTGCAACTTTTCAAGCACGGGATTCTCTACAACTGGAGGCATCAAAATCATGCTAATTAGACTGTCTCACTTGATCAAAGAACTAAATGCATCAGTGAGTACTTAATTCAAATTAATTAACTTAACGATCCACATTGCTATTATCATTAATTGCCTCAGGTGATTCAATCTCAACTATTGATTCACGACGTCGCTTATCTTGATTAACCATGATATTTAATAATATACTCAACACTAATCAAGGTCTTTCATACAAATTGAGGTATTTATTGACTAACCTTGATATGGGTTGTAACAATCTCCCTCCCTTATAAGAATTTCGTCCCGAAATTCCTAAAAGAGTAAAAGAAACTTGTTACACATATCTAACCCAAAACTCCCATGTGGCTTCCTCTAAGTTGTGGTTTCTCCAAAAAACCTTCTCTAAAGGTATCTCATGATTTTTGAGTTTCTTGATCCTCTGATCAACCATCTACACTGATCTTTCAACCTAGGACACATCTGATCTGATTCCAGATCAAACCAAAATACATGGTCTTTCTAGAATTGTTATAACAGTATCTCAATTCATGGTAATTACTGAGAAATTATCATACTATACATGCAGACAAACTAAAATTCTTAAATAAACAGAATGCATGTCAATTTGGTACAAAAATAAAATCATGCAATTTAACTGTTAAACATCATCACATCTCATAATGAAAATTGATATCAAAATACTTGATTCATTGAACACCCTATCCTTAGGGTTTCCTTTTCCTTATTCATTCATCACATGCCAACACCCTACTCTTAGGGTTATCTCATTCACTAGTCACATGGCAACACCCTAATCTTAGAGTTTTCGTTATCTCATCTGTTTGATTACAGTTCAAAACACAATACGGTATCATTCTAGAACTGGCAGAGTAGTATATTCAAAATCATTGTAATTACTGAGTAATCTTTATATCATGCATGCAAGCAGATTAAAAAAAATTCATAAATATTCCAAACTCAAATCAATTTTGGCACATACATACTGAATTCATGTAATTGAACATCTTATTACACCAATAAGAGTAATTTACTTCACCTATAAGAAACCATCTGTAATATTTTTCAATTATCTGAAATTTCTCGAAGAACGTGCATATTAACCAAATTCCTGGTTTGTGCATCACATAACTCAATTAAGAGTTGCTTACATATCATAACACAAATAATTAATAGTACTTGAGAATTTCTAATGATATCTCAGAGAAATGTGCCAATTCATGTAAATGTTAAGTCACACACATTAACATAACAGGAAGCATGCAACTAGGTTCATTTGCATATTTTAATGCTATCTTACTATCTTGAAATCATGCACCTAATGGTTTACTAAATCTGTATTGTCTGGGTTTATACCCAAACCGTACCATTATCAGTTGTGTATTTCTAAACTCAACATTCACACTAAGCAAACTCTATAAGACTTAAATGTTCATCCCTACTTCTACTGAAAAGCAAAACACATGCTCTCAGCATGTCCTCAAGATTCTGAATGGTTCTCTCAGACTGGCCATCCGTCTGCGGTTGAAAAGGTTATGTTGAATCTTAACTTTGTGCCTGAAGCACGATGCAACTGTTTCTACAATCCTAAATGTGAACTTAGAATCTCAATATGATATGATTGAAACTGGATTACCAGGCAATCTAACTATTTCATCCATGTATATCTTAGTCAAGTTTCGAGACATCAAAGGTTGACTTAATATGACGAAAGTGAGCAGACTAAATTAGTCTATCCACAATCATTCATATCAAATCACCAACCTCTAGGTGTCTTGGGTAATCTTACCACAAAATCCATTGTGATAAATTCCCATTCCCATCCAGGCATAGAAAAAGATTACAAGGTAGCTATAGATTTCTAGGGTTCAGCCTTAACCTACTGGTACACACTACTTTTAACCACATACTCAGCTACATCCTTCTGCATATCTGACCATCCGTTTCAACTACTTGAGATTCATATACATCTTAGTGTTTCCTGAAAGCATAGCATACATCAATACATGCACTTCCATAAGAATCTTTTCTTTCAATTCACTATCTCAAGGTACACACAACATGTCATGCTAATACAACACCTTATCATCTAAAAACTTAAACTCTGGTCTCTTTTCCTCCTATCATGTCATGCATGGTCTGGTTTAACTCACTATCACCCTATTGTAGTTCCTTAATCTGATCATAAGAAGTAGGCTTGACTTGCATCTGTACAATCAAACCACTTTGTGTCGTCACCCCTAAGTCTAAGTTCAACTTCCACATTTCTACTAACAGGTCTCTATTGAAACCTGCCATAGAGAATGCATTAGCTGTTGAACTTGACTTTCTGCTGAAAGCATCAGTCACCACATTCTCTTTACCAGGGTGGTAATCTATTGTCACATCATAAAGATAGTGACGCCATGTCCTAAAAACATGAACTACATCAGCTACCTTTAGATCATATATCGGATAATACTCCGCATTCTATGCTACTTTCTTATTGTTACATTTCAAGTTTATGTCTTACTCTTTTCTCTAAGTCAATTCATGTTGTTCATGTACCGTTCAGATTAACTACCTTAAAACCCTAGATTACTATCACTACCCGCTTACTTTACATAGATCAAATCTCATGGTCTTATTTTACAGAGATACTAGTATTCAAGGTTAAATCACTAATGATATCCCTTGAACTAATACAACTCTAATCATTCTAGGATTTGGTCCTTATCAGTAACATAGCATTATTGTGTATGTGTGTGGTCGATCATATAGATCAATTTGAGCTGCTTGGGTCAATAGCATATTAACCCAACACTCATCTTTAATTATATTGGCTGAAAATTCAGTTTTCATAATAGTTTCTGTAATTCGTTTATTAAATAGCCAACAGAATCTCCAAAAATTCTGGAAATTTTATATGTTATACCTAATGAAGTTTCAGACATCCAGTACAAATTTGAGATCATTTCTAATTACCAATAAATAATTAAAAATCAAACAAAGCACTGCTATATTGCAGTCTGCAGCAGATTCGGTCGAGTTGTAAACTCGGCCGACACCCTCACTGTAGAGATCAAAAGTCATCCAAAAATTGCGCCAATTTAAAAGAATGTCTAAAATTGTGTTTTTCAAGCACCGTTAAAATTTGAGATCAATTGGATATACAAATAAAAAGATAAAATTCAATTACCACACTACTATATCATTCTGAAAATGTGATCGGTCGAGTTTGAAACTCGGCCGATAAACAAGTCAGAACATTCATCAAAAATTCTGATATTTTCGAATGTTGTTTACATTTTATATATCCAAATCATATCCAAATTTGGTCTAAATCATAGTTACACATAAAATACCAAAAATCATTTCCTGAGACACTTTACTTATCAAATTTTGTGTTTATGTATCATCAAAACCCTATTTTGGGCCGATTAGGGTCTATGCTTCTCAAACCCTAACTCTCAAGACAAAAGAACACTTAGACTTCTTATCATAATTAAAACATCCTAGTGTATATACATTCTCACTATGTTACGGGTCTAATTCAACCAGAGTCTATTCTTATTTTACTGTTAATAGGAGTCATTAGATCCCAATAACGCATCCTGCCAGCCGGACCAGGCCGAACCTGTAGTCCTGAAGCCAAGAGCTACTCGAGATTAATCAACCCCTATTAATCTTAAACATGTGGAAACAATATCTACTTAGGGCAAACTCATTTATACATAATTTCGGGTCTACATTAGTACAAAGAAAACAAACACTAAGCAATTCACTTCATGACACAACAATATAAAAGAATCTTATTTGCTTTACAAACTGAAAATTCTAATATTATGCATATAAAAGCATTTCTAGTGATCTTTAAATCAAATAAGCAATAATAGACAAGAGTTGAATCGCATCTTATATGTAATCTCTTATTCCTACATTAATTTCTTATCTCATAACCCTAAGATTTCTAGGGTTTCTCTCTAGCTTATCCTTCCTCTGCATACCTGGCCAGGGCATCCAGAGAAGAACAGATAGAGTAGCTTGATACTGGTCAATCTAAGTATTCAGACACCTGGCCAGGGTACCTAAACACTCAGACCTTCCAGAGCTAAAACACATCATTTATTATTCGTCTCACTCATAACTTTATCTTTTGACCTTAATGATTCTTAACGACTCAACTTAAACTCATTACTTGATTCTCGTGACCACATCCTCTTCCTTCTATCTGCAATAATATAACAGAACACTTCCTGTTAGAAAATTACAGACAGAAGAAAAACTCTTAAACCTTAATCCTATTGGTCTCTTATTGTCCCCTGACCTTGACTTAGAGTAACCATTTACTCAACCTATGCTCTGATACCAAGTTGTCACACCCCGATCTCGCATTACCCACTAATCATGAGATTAGGGCGCGACGGAGGGATTACACACTAGCCAAAACACTCATGACTTTTAAAACATTTTAAAGACATTAATAGGATAATCTGATTTATGCTGTAAAATGAAACTAAACGAACTGCGGAAGTATTTTTATTAAACTGACTAGCAATATACAAAAAGTCTACAGCATATTACATTGTTCGACATAAAATAAAGCATAACAGTTAATTTACATCTTTATACACATTCTCTCTCACCCACACCTTGTCCCAAAGATCGAGGGGAAAGGACTAAGAGACCTCTAACTACTAACTACATATACCTTCTACAGACTAAGCGTTAGGATGAAAGGATCCTTCAGATTCCTGCTGCTGATGACCTGAAAATGTATTGAGTAGAGGTATGAGCCTACTCGCTCAGTGAATAGCATTTCATTTAGCTATCACTAAACAACTCGTCAGGTTTACAAAATCTAAATAAAACATAAATACAGTACAAGCAGGGCAGTTCAAATGACATAGAAGATTACAGAATATAATCGCATTTCTATGCAACAACAGATAATTTAAACCAATAAACAATTATATAGAATTGGCATAGAAGTTCAAATCTCTTAACATATTAAATTTACTGCGATCCTATGTGATTCATATTTATTTTTATTATGCCCTAATCATATGCAGTGTACTCTGCATATAAAGATCCGTAGCGAACTACGATCCCACCGTACAAGACTTAGCGACATACCCGGGAAATGCTAAGTCTGACGCCAGCCCTGCTCTGCCACAGGACCCCAAGCTCATCGGCCTTCAGGCTCATTGGCCTCACTGCACTACATCGAGTTCTCTGAACTCCTCCTCTAACCTGAGTACACAGGCTCAGGAGGTCTGGGTTACCACCGTGACATCGCACGCGTTGTTGTTGAATAACCCCTATTTACTCCAGTGTCACCGTGACATCGCACGCGTTGTTGTTGAACACTGTCTTTCCATCCTCGTGCCACCGTGACATCGCACGCGTTGGTGTTGGACACGAGTTTCACCCCTAAGAAGCAGACCTGTCAAAGGGGTTCTACGGTGTTAGGGCACCTAAGTCTATTAACTGATTAACATATAACCATTTAAAACAAGAATATCACATTCCATACTTACTGCACATTCTGAACATTACTTGAAACACATATATAACATTTGTCATCCTTAAACATGATTCAGTATCATTTATCCAGTTTCCATGCTAAATATCCATTTTTAAATCAACAAATACATTGCAACCATAATACAGGAAATTTCTATCATTTTCATCAATCATATTACGTATTTCAAGTTCCAATGAACCATATAAATTCATTAATTCAATCCACACTGATCAGATGCTAAACTAAATCATATAACGGCATAAGGAAGCAGTTTATGAAATAAAATTCAAGTAACGCCAAATACTGCCCAAAAGCCAAGTATTAGCGAAAAATGCACAGTTTACCGAAAAATTCCATCTAAGGAGTTAAATGATGATAACTAAATGAACTCCTACTCACATTGATTTGAACTATCCGAATTTGTCCGGAACTGCGTCCAAGGCCAGATTCCGGGTGATTTTAGTTGTCTTCAACCTCAGAATAAACCCAATTTGAACTTGTTGCAAACGAACAGTACCATACTCTCACCGGTTGAAATCGGACTCAGTTGGATGTTGCTCGTGGCTATTGGATGCAAATTTCTCACTCTGGATCCACGGCCGAGCTCGATGCCGTCATAACCTTGGTGTTTGCTACGCCCAAAGTTCCTAGCTGCTGCCCCCACGCAGCTGTTGTGCGGCGCTGCTGCTGGCCGTCGCCCTATACGTGGGTGCCTGACGTGTATTTTACTATGCGCTAAAACGCAAGTATACGCGTCGAGTAATATAGGCCTTTGTGAGGCCCGAGTCAAACACAGGGATACGTGAATTATTGGAGACTCCTACTAACTAATTGCAATCAGCTAGGCCGGATGACAAAGTAAGGTTTGTTGTCGAAATTAAAAGAAAATAAAATGAATCAAAGAAAATAATCGATTAAAGGTTAATTTAATCAATTCAAAAGGATATCTTTAGGATTGCGGTTTCACCGCGGGTCAACATTGTATTAGGTTTTATATAATTCTTCACTCTTCTCTCTCTATCCGGGTAGTGGCCTGAAAACAGAATTACCCACTGTCATGGTGTAATTCACTACTTAGGTTTAGGTTGATTCCACCGTCGTAGTAATCATTCCCCTAAACTAAGCGCATTACGAACGATCTCTCAGTTTCCACCATTAATTTTACACCTCCTTTGTCAAGGGATTTATCGATTAATGTAGGTTTCGTCTCTTTTCAACCGTTAATCCTTCTGTCGAAGTGATTAAGGGCATTAAGTTATTATTATGGTGATCAGGCATAACAATATATATGGAGAAAATGAAACTATACCATGGATTTAAGAGAGAAAATATGAATTATTAATATAAAACTATCATACAATGCATTCCCGGGCTACTCCCGGTCCTAAAGATGGAGGGTTTTAGCCTCGCATGTTCATCTTGCACAAATACATGGTAGAAATTGGGGAATTCATAAGAAAAACGTGAATTAAGTGGGAAAACCCCTGAACGGAGAAGAACCGGTAGATCCTTTGCTTAGAACACGAGCTTTCCTGCCTCTCGGTGGTGAAATTCGTCTTCGACAGCGTCCGGATCGACAGGGATGAGCTTCTGGCCTCCGTTCTCCTTTCTCTCCTTCCTCGGCACTCGTGCAATGACCAAAATTAGATCCTCCCGTCTGTCGGCGGCTGTCATTAGGTATAAGTCCCTAATTAGGTCGTCAAATAACTCCAGCCGTCCTATTGAGATCAAAACGAATCCAACGCATATCTGCCGGCGTCGATACCATCGACGCGGGTCGATGGTATCGACCCAGCGTATTAGCGGCAGCCTTCTTTTCTTTTCGTCTGAGTGCCTGTGTCATCTCGATACCATCGACTAGGGTCGATGGTATCGACTCTCTTTAGCGTCGGTTGTTGTCGTTTAGCGACGTTGTAGCCTCCATGCGTCGATGGCATCGACTTTGGTCGATGGTATCGACGGATTCCTTGCCAGCAACCTGAAGGGATCTCGATGCCATCGACTTGCATGTCGATGGTATCGACTCTGTGCTGCTCCTCTCGGCTGGGAACCTGTGGCTTGGTCGATGGTATCGACGGAAGCAGATACTTGTTTTTCCTGAAATTCCAAAACAAGACCAAATAAATCCACACAAATTATGATAATATGATAAATAATGCTCAAAATGATACAACTAAGGGGATTTGACATAAAATGATGGCAAAGACCGAAATGAGTGAATTATGCAATATTATCCATAAAAATGACTAATTAGAGCATAAAACACATATGAAAAAGGTCTATAAATGCGACTCAAAATCATCGCATCAGTGCCACTAGGGCGAAGCAGAGGAAGGTTGAAGGAGAAGAGGAGTTAGGCACCACTTAATCAGAGCCACGAAGGCCCAAAGCCATTGCCTATCTCACGAGGAAACTGGAATGTAGTGTCCAGTGGGCACAATCCTCTTGTCAGATTTGCTTGAAGTATAGGCAATGTGCAACGGAGGAGACGATTCCATTGACTTTGGGAGTGTTTTCCACATAGAACCAACCTAAGGTTGCAGACCTTTCCTGATCTGTGTGGATTTCCCTTAATTTGTGGGAAAGCATAGGGGGCTAACCCCTATATAAGAAAGGGGAGGCATGAGCCATGTGTGCCAACCCTGGCGACTCCACTGAGTTCTCAGCAAAGGAACGACCGATTCTAGCCAGATGATTGCAAGAGAAACCTATGCCAAGAAGCCTGACCAGGCCGCACAACCTGCTGGAGGAAAGCTCCTTCGACCCGACGATCTAGTACACCATCCACAAATCTAAGAGTGTCATCGACTTCGGCTGGTCCCGACAGAGCTACGGCCGACTTAGCTCGGTCTTTGATGCCCTAGAGCACAAAGTCAACTGCTTGGTTGACCGGGCGGGCAACTTCTCACGGGAGGCAAGTCGCGCGAGGAAGAAAAAGAACAGGGGAAAAGACCCCTCTGCCCTTGACTCCAGAAAAGAAACTAGAGGTCGGGAGTGTCATTTCGACATAGTTTGGGCCCAACCCGCGTGAAAACAAAAAAGACTTCTTTGGCTGAGGTGGCGGCCACTGATTGGCCCAAAGGTAATTAACCTTGCAAAAATTGTAGTTAATTATTTCTAACTCTGATTATAAAAAGTTATACACGAAAGTTTCTTAGAAAAATACAAGGAATGTAATAAAATTTGTTTGAGAACCTGATTTCGTTCCTAATTCAAGAAGTATGCTAATCTAATGAAAAGTTCTTATGGATTAAATTGGAAACCCTAATTGAGCATATTGGTTAAGTTCATGTTGCTTAGTTGATGAAATTGAGTAATTAAAAACTGTTGAATAGTTAATGATGAACTTGAACCTGATCTAGATGTATCTCGCATGATTTAGGGTTTTTACCTCAAATAAGAATGACTAAGCACTTAGAAACCCTATTTGCGTATAAAGGATGAATCTTTAAGGTTTAATAGGTTAATTTGTGAAGAAATAACCTGTTGAATATTAAAATCAAACTTCAATCTATTTTACATGTAAAGTTGATTAATTTAGGGTTCCATGTGCATAAATGAGCTTTAATGGACCTTGAAACCCTAGCGTTAGTAATTGGGACTCTTAATGTCTTTAATTATTCAAATTCATGAATAAAGCTGAGATACGATGGTTCTAAGCTATTTTGAGTATAAAGGTTCCTAATTGTGGATAAATACCCTTAATATGGTAATTAGGGTTTTCTAATGGGTAAAGTGGAATTAGTGATAAATAGAGTTCATGAAAGATAAGTTGTTAATTTGAAAGGAACCAAAGATGATAATTGGGTCTAATGATCTTGTCATGGATTAAAAGGATAAAAATGGTAGTGTTAATGTAAAAGAGGCTTAATGAACTTAATTGATGGTTAATTATGCTTTTTCTGATATTAGGGTTATATGTTGTTAAAAGATAACCTTAGTATCTTTCGTGAAGAATAGATGAGATTATTAGGGTTGTCAGTAATTGTTTAAAATAGTAAGAGATGAAGGGAAACCCTAATTGCAATGGAAACCCTAAAAGTGGACTAGAAACACTAGGAAGCGAGCTAGGTTTAGTAGATCTTTATGGCATGTTTAATAATAGGAAATTGTATACATATTTTAGGATCCCATAATGTGCTTGCTTGCCTATTTTGATTTCTTGATTGGATTATTTTATCTCAAGTCAGCCTGACAGGTATTTGGTTAATTATGATTAATTGCATTAGTTTCTTGAAGGTTTTCCGAATAATTAATCACATTGAATGCAACCTATCAGTTTGGATGTTCATACTTGCAAATTATAAAGTCACTATGGTTATCATAATTGTAATATAAATGTGTATTCTCGCACCTACATTCCACCCTGATGGATAATGCAAAAAGGTCAAGCCCAGGAGGGAAGACCAATGGGCACCATGAGAGGTGACCCCAGACACCAAGCTCGGGAATGAGAAGGTGGTCTATGTTGCATGACAAATGGGCACCATGAGAGGTGACCCCAGGCACCAAGCTCGGGATTGAGAAGGTGGCCTTAAGTCAAACCCTAAAGGGGGTATTCCAGGGTTAGGGTAAAAGCGGTGGAGAATGTTACATTGAAAGTGTAAATTAGCTTATTAATTAACTTGATTGTGATACTTAGATTGTTAACCATATTTGTGAAACTTTTTGTTGTTCCCACATACCGGCATATTTCGATATGCTGACCGACGTTTTGTTTGTGGACGTTTTAGGTACAACTCTAAAAAGAACAAAAAGTAAAATGACACATTGTGGAAATAAGAAATAAAGTGCAAGGAGGATTAGATATAATAGATCCAAGCTGTGGATAGAAGTAGATTACCAAAGTTTTTAAAAGGTATGCAAAGTTTTATTTTATACCAGATTTCAGTTTAGTTGGTGGAATTTCATAATTATTATTGATTATTTGTCGACCCTTTGATCATGTTAATTGGGATAACGGCTCTGACCTTCGGGTCTCCCTTAATTGGGGGTTACCAGAAGGCGGGGTCATTACAACCTTGATTGTGAGCCTTCTGGGATCCTTTATACATGATTACCGCACAACAATTGGGATGAAGGAGTTGGGGCAAAGTTAGAGAAGGGTGACAAGTGAAAGAGGGTGGAAAAGGAAGAAAAATTGGTTTTTGTTTGTGTTTGATATATAAGCATCACAAAATCATGTGTGCATTCCAGGCATGCATGTATCAGAGAAAGGAGGTTTACTCTCAAGTGAAGAAAAGAGAGGAAAAGAAAGAAAAATGGACAGAAAAGGCTCCCTCTTTTTAGATGGAAAAGCATGTTAGAAGAGATTTTTTTTGTGTCTCACTTACTCGCACAATCAAAGCTACGTGATACAATATAGATCTAGTTGATCCAAAAACAAGAGGAGACTCATCAACTCATTGTTAAAAAGCATCACATGACACCTCTATAGATATCATTAAAGACGACTCTTCCAAGACAATGGGGCCGCCATCACTGCAAAAGTTCAGACATATTGGCTTTGTTTCCCAAAGAAGATGAGTGAGCAATAGCAAATAGCAACATTTGTGTTGTGGTGTTGCTTGAAGGTGGGTATCCATGCTGCCCCTATAGCAGGAAGGAGGGACTTATTCTCATACAATTAGAATCAGATGGATAAACAAATAAGGATAACCAATATAAAGATTGCTTCATTTTGCACAAAAGAAATAGTTCTAACCAGAAAATAGAAAGTTGGGTGAGAAATTACCACCAAAATGGAGGGACTTGGGGGAGGAATCATCTGGTGACTTGGTGGGTGAAAAGGCTCATCACTATCAGATGGCCATCAAGAGAAAAGACTTTCTGCATTAGAGACCTGAAGGTGGTCACTATCTGATTGACATATTACCTAGTGTTGTTGAGTAGTCCTACAGACCCCAACCTGCCTATTGATCCATTTCCTCCACCACTCTTCCTCCCTCTCTTTATCAATGGCAATGCTCCTACTATAAATCATAAAACAAGCTTCAAACTATTACACATAAAGATGATATCAATGCTTGCAGTCAACATATTGATTAAGGATATTAGAGCTATGAACACCAAGAATATTCAACTCCCTAGTCCTATAAAGCAGAAGAAAGTGCCAAAAATGTACATTTTGTTTCAAGTTGAATTTTATGTGCTCCGGGTGGAGCTTGCATTAGAAACTAGGAAACAAATAAAGAAGAAAGAATGTCATGCATCTAGATGAATGGGGGTGGAGATTTTACTTGACACAATGGATGACATGTGGCTCAATCCCGATGAGAATGCCCTTCTAGAGTAAGTTAAATTTGAAGGTTGATCTCTGAATAATGTCACATAATAAAGGGGAAAAAAAGTAAAATGATAGTGAGTAAGCTACCTAAACCATTTAAGGTTATGGAGTGTTCAAATTAAAAAAAAAACCAACACTAAAAGGAGGAACAAACCTGATAAATTTTGAGTTCTGAAGTGGGATCTTTAGCATTTTCCCATCCTTGAATTGATCGAAGCTCCTGTATGTTGGGCTAAGGAATAAAACATTTTAACAAAAAAGTTATATCATTAGACACCCTTTGTAAACACAAAAGCAACCCATCCTACATTAGACAAGTACTAAAAGGCCCAAGATCATAATAATTAGATTTCCTACCTTTTTATTTCTCTGGCACATTAGGAATATGTTGAATATGTTTGTTTGGTTTGAAGGGGGCTACATCTGTGGGTTAGCTCCAAACCTTGAAGTTTAATGGTGCTACTCACCAGGGACATTAAAAAAAAAGTAGACCTTCACTTGTCTATAACACATTTACATTTAACTGCATAAATCTATTACTCAGAATATGTCACATTTGAGGTGAGAAAATTTCAGTAACTACCAAACATTCTAAAGCAGAGCAAATGTGCCATTAATCTATGAGAATTTCCATATTGTGTTTTTCTATAGTGAATACATCTGCCTTTCTGCATGTAGAGCCGCGTGTTGGTTCAAGAGATGGTGAGGAAATAAAGGTAAGACAAATGAGGAGCTTGCATTAAAAACAAGGAAATAAATAAAGAAGAAAGAATCGCATGCATCTACATGAATGGGGATGGAGATTCTACCTGACATACTGGATGATATGTGGCTCAATCCTACTGAGAATTCCCTGCTACAACAATGGTATGCTAGAAAAGGGGATACATGTCATTTAATCAATCATATTGACAATCTTCACTGCAAGGCACTTGGTGAGGTTGGATATTGACATCACATAAGAATTAAGGGAGAGAAAGTTAATGCAACACAGACAAATATCTATCACAATCTTGATTGATTCATTTCAATCAAAGGACATTGACATGTTCACAAAAGAAATCACTAACATACCCAAATTTGGTCTTATGAAATTACAAATGATGAGGAAATAAAAAAAATAAAAGAGTACTAAATTTTAACAAAACAAATTGTTCGTAGATTGCAACAACAACAACATTAACAAAATTCTTCACTCAAAAAAAAATATATCTAATATATGATATCATGTTGAACTTAAACTCCACATCCTGATCCATTGGAAGTTTTGTTTGGAATTCCCTATCCACTAGGAGCATGTGCAACAACCTGCAATATGGAACAAGTCTAATGAATAATTATATGAGGTACAATGACAAATTCATCACGACATATATAACTATTATCAATTGAAGTTAAGACGAACATAGAAATTAGCAACCTTACCACAGGTAAGAACTTCTAATAAGTAAATTGTCATAGAAGGATAGTTTTTAGATTACTCTATCTGAACAGAATCAATAAAAATGGTCAACCACAAATTATATATATCATGATAGATATAAGACAAACTAAATATTGTGTTGTATAACATGAATAAAAAACAGTTCTTACTTCTTCATTAGGCAACTTTGTTCCACATTCATCCTTTCTAATGGAATTATCAAGAAGAATGCCTTTCCTAGCAAGTGCAGAAGTCAAACGAAGAAGTTGGGACTGCACATTTTCATATGTGTTCTTCAAGTGCTCAATCTCTTTCTCAACAATAGCTTTTACAGATAGAGAGTCATCAACTGAATGGGATTTGCATAGGTCATCTTTGAGTCCAAACACTTGACTCCATGACACTCCACATCCATAACCCACCACTCTTTGAGTAGAGTTCTCTTCATCATACATTAGTTCATTGAAAAAAACTTCTTCTATTGATGCATTGGGAATTCTAGGATGCTGAACAACACACTCATCCACCAATTTTTTAGCAGATTCCTATATCAAACATGTTCTTGTTAATAAATCACATTTTCTAATTCACATTGAGTTCATGCTATGAATAAGCCAATTCAATATTAGCAAACCACAAATTCCTTGGTGTTTTTGTTTTCCACAGAGCTTCCATCCTTTCTTTTATGAGTAATCTTTAATACTTCCAAAATGCTAGGATCCCTATTCTCACTTTTTTCCTATAAAAATACGTCAATTTATTGATAAACTTAAATGAAAATTTCATTTTCTAAGATGCAAGACCATTAAATGATGTCTCACAAATTCAAATCTTTTTTGGGCAAAGCTTTTTTACCCTGTAGTATGGCAATCAGCTTTTTGAGCACGTGCCTTCTTTCCTAGAGATGAGAGTTTCTAAAACACACAAATTATTATGAATAACATTACTTTATGAAATACATTGTGTATATTAACATGTCAATATAAGTTAGTCAAATAATGATTCTTACCTTCCCTTTAGAAGAAAACCAGTATCTCACCAAATGGACCCACTGTTCTTTAATCACTTTTGCTAGCACTTTGCTTGCAATTTTTCCCTTTGTTTTGTTAGGTTCCAAGTATAGAGTTTTCAGTTTATGCCTATAGGTATTCCATTACCATTGACATGTGATAGAATCTTTTGATCAATTACCAAGTCCTTCAGCGTATGAAACTTTCTCTATTTAAACAATATAAGTCAAAATTAAGTAACACTTATATTCCAAACAGTTATACATAAATAAAAAAGATAACAACAAAATTATGGAGTTTCATTTGAAGGCATTTCCTCAGACTTCATGGAGAAATTTTTAATTGTAATTCTAAGTTAATCTAAAGATCCAAGTTGATATGGATTCCCTATGGTTTTTTATCTTTCATTTTGGACCTGTAAAACCCTAAACTAGTGAGTATTGCATGCCCTATATAAGTGTTGGTATGGATGCCCATAGAGCAAGTCATATGATGATTGTAATGGGATACTTTGTAAATGATTTGAATAATAATAATAAAGGCAATTTTTAGTCTATGTGTTTTAACTATTTTGAGATGATAGTATAACATGATAGATGTCTAGAGAATGATAATACTCAATGACGTATGATTTCAAGTACATGACATGAACGATAAGACCATGATGATGTTAAGAGTGTGTACATTCTCAGTTTTTTCACTAGTCGGTTGTTATTGTGGTTATTGTGGAAATAACCATAGACATCAATAACACTAAAGACTAGATTGTGTGTGTTGGTTGATGAGAGAGTCCTATTAGTCATGATATGGTGATATCAAACCAAACACATATGTACTTGTTAGAGAACAAGTGTATCAGACTGACCCACCATGAGAGTAACACATGGAACCATGACTTGGTAGTCACAGTCATCTCTCACAATGATGGTGATGAGTGTGATTCTTTGACCTAAAATCACTACACTCAACACATGTCATTGGGTACACTTTCACATCATCAAACACAGTCCTGAAATATAGATTGTTATAAAGGTGATGATTGGGTGACTTTGACACATGGGGATTTTGAAGGGTGAGTGATAGATATGGGATTTATCTCTCCTGAGGGAGTTTGATGCCCATGGCCACTTGATGAGTAGGACTGAGAAAGGCATGTGCATGCATGTGTGAATCAATATGTGATATTGATGTCACACATATCTCATCTAGTCTGCTCTGAGATCAAGGAAGTGAATGAACGTTGAAAGGATGATTTTTCCATGCCTTGAGTTCATTCAAGATATCAATGATAAAGGAATATACATTCACTATAACACCAATCACGGATTGTAGGATTGAAAGTTGTTCTCCAACTTTTCTTTTCACTTAGGTAGCACTGATGTGCGACTAGGCACCACTCTTTGCTTATGAAGTCATAAGTGTTATGGACTTTCACTGCCAATGTGAAATGGGCCTGCAGGGTCACACACATAGGATTTAACCTGGAAGATGAGTTTATCCATGAATGATGTTTAGATTGTTTGCTAAATGTGCTTAGTAGTTCAATTCAACATTCAATCAATTCACTTGACTCAGAATCACCAAGTTCAAGTGTTGGACTAACTGATTTGGGTGTCAGACTGATTGAGAACTACATTGACTGATTTCTACACAACTTGGATTGCCAACCAACCAGTTCGAACTGTTGAACCGATTGACTCAGGGTCAAGTGAGATAACCGGTTCAAGTTTTGAACTGATCGATTCAGCTGGACCAAACGATCCAGTTTGGGAAAGTTAGGTTGGCGAGAAAATATTTTCATTTTACTTGTACAATTCGATTGGGACAAGTATTGATCTTTGGATTAATTGGAAACAGAAAGGGGAAATTCAATTGGGAACTGCCCTGGGAAGTGAAACGGCCGGTTCATGAATGAACCGATCAGTTCATCTCTCCAAATGACCGGTTTATGAGATGAACCGATTGGTTTAGTCCTCAAACGATCAGTTCATTTGTGAAATGACCGGTTCACCTGCCGCAGTGTATCAAATTCGTGGAAATTCCAGACCCTTCTACTCCTACTTTAGTCCCACATTTCCCGGGGTTGAGAACCCTGACCCCTCCTATATATAGAGGGGTATTGGGGGATTCTTAGAGAACAACTCAGAAAATCAGTTGCTCTATAAAGTTGTCCTCTCTGGTTGTGGTAACTGAGAGAGCCCAAGAAAGTGCTACTTGATAAGGGAGGCACAACGAGGGAAAGACAACTGCAGGATGACAACTGGTGGTGGGAGAGCATGTCGGTGACTAGTACGCCGACAGAAGGGGATGTCTCCTTCCAGTTTCTGGTAGGATAGGATGACTGGAGTTCCCGGTGGTCCGTGTGGACTACTATAGAGGCAGGAGATTTCTGCCACTCGGAGGACAGCTACCAATCCATCAGTCTGGGTGCGACCAGGAGCCGTCAGTCCGGGTGCGACTAGGAGCTGCACAGACGTCGTCCAAGACTGGAGGTGAAGACCGCACTATCCGTAAGGTAATGTCTCCGAGCAAGCCTTGGGATAAGGTACACCTCTACAAACCATCCTTCCTACCGTATAGATGTTGACGAGATCTCTTTGGGTTCTGGGTTTGTGGAGAAAAAAAATTCCACTGCCATCTCTGCCTCCCCTGAAACCCAACAATGGTATCAGAGCCACGTCAATGTTCTATACTTTAGGATAATTGATATGATCAGTTTTTGGTTTGTCACCTTTTATTTATTTCATAGGACGTGAATAATTAATTGGCTTTATGCATGTCCAATATAAAACCACAAATCTTTATATATACATATATGATATGGTATATAAATGCACTCGATATGCGTCACCCTTAAATGGTTTTTCTGGTGATTGTAGTGTGATTGTGGCCATAAATCCTAAATTTGCGTGTGGTTGATTGTTGTTTCTTGCATCTTGTTCTGTGCACGGATTCCCTACCTCCTAATCCTGATGTAACTCGAGATAACTCGAGTTTCTTTTCTACCTTTTCTCCCCCCGAATGTAACTCGGGGTTTCCCAATGCAATTGTAAATAGCATTAGTTTATTTCCTGTTATGTCAAAAAATGACGGACACCTGGAAGATTGAGACGATCATCTCAAGAGTGAGACGATCGGCTGGTGGACCAAGGCAGCCGATTCCTAGAGTGAGACGAGCAGGTGGCGACCTAAGGAGATGCATGACGACCAGTAAACCAATCGGCTGGAGGCACCAGTCGATCGGCTGGTGGCACCCAACTGATGGGCCTAATGGCGAGCCGATCAATCATGGAGATGAGTTGATCAAACCCAGAATGGCAAAGCATAGAGTTCATTCTATACATTTTGCATGTGAAGTGGACCTAGATGACTGTGATTCCTCTTGGCTCGAGGAATCACATTAGGATGGCCATAATCATCGCTTTTTATCATTTCGCATGTTTTCAGTGGGATATAGCATGTATATGATATGTACTATATATTGTGGTGATTGGATATGTATATGTACCTATAAAACGAAATCCCTTAATAAATATTAAGTTTTAGATGCCTTTCAAACGCAACACATGTGAAAAGCTTGATCAACCAAGTGTGGGCACGCCCTAGCATGGTGCACTGTATATCTCATGGAAGCATGAAGGATGGATATGTGGGTCTGCCCTAGTAGGGTGCATATTCATCGTGTTGGCTTTGGGTCAGACTTAACAAGGTGACCTAGATAGGATCTAGCACCTTGAGGCATGGAGGTGATCATGGCAAGGAGTTGCACATGACATCTTTCAAGAGTTGCATATGATGCAATTGGCAAGAGTTTCCTACTTGGAAGATCTTAATTGTGGGTGACAGCCCTAGTTGGTCAATGATTGAAAGGATTTTGGGATCTTGACCCACTAGAAGGTTGTGCGCTGCAATCTTCCAAATTGATGGTGAGGGCTATCAATTTGAACAAAATAGTGGGAACAATAATTAATTAAAGGCCTAATTAACTATTGTCAAACTTTATTCAAATCAAATAAAATCAAAATGAGTTTGATAAATGCAATTTTCTCTTGTAGAATGGAAAAGGAATCATCTTTTAAAATGGGTAAATTAATTGAGAATAAATTCCATAACTGGTTGAGGATTGTGAGAAATGTTATGCACAATCCAGATAAACTGGTGGCCTTTGAGTCCACTCTATGTACGCTTAAGGCATTATTTGAGGAAAATAAGAAGAAGGATATTTCATTGATAGAGATCAATGGAACAGAGTCCCAGGACAAAGGTGAGGGAGAGAAGGGTTCTCTTGCCAAACCAATGTCCAAGTCTTCTGCGTTCAAAACACGTAGAGGATGGAGGGAACAATGGAAGAAGAAAAAGCATGAGATAGAGATATCTACTTCTGGTGTATACATTATAGAGATTAACTTTACAACTTCTTAGTCATGGGTACTTGATATCGGATGTGGATCTCACATTTGTTCAAATGTGAAGGATCTTAAGAGAAGTAGGCCTTTGGGGAAAGGTGAGGTTGAACTACGTGTTGCCAATGGGGAAAGGGTTGCCGCTAGTGCCGTAGGAACCTATGAGTTATCTCTACCTAGTGGTATAATAATAGAGTTGAAGAACTGCTATTATGTACCTACCATAAATAGGAATATCATTTCCATTTCTTGTTTGGACAAGGATGGTTTTGAGTTTCTTATTAAGAATGGAAAGTGCTCCATTTCTAAAGATGGGATCTTTTATGGCAGTGCCCCGATGTCTTATGGTCTATACTTGATAGATCTAGAGACAAATGTATACAACGTGAACACCAAAAAGCAAAAACTCAACGACTCAAACAAAACATATCTTTGGCATTGTCGTCTAGGGCACATAAATGAGAAGCTCATTTCTAGACTCCATATTTCTGGTTATCTGGTCTCTTTTGATTATGAATCAATAGAGACATGCAAATCTTGTTTGTTGGAAACGATGACCAAGACTCCCTTTTCAGGTAAAGGTGAGAGAGCTAGTGATCTATTAGGACTCATACATACTGATGTATGTGGGCCTTTTAGAACTAATGCTAGAGGTGGGTATTAGTACTTCATTACCTTCACTGATGACTTCAGTAGGCATGGCTATGTATACCTGATGAAACATGAGTCGGAAACCCTTGAAAGGATCAAGGATTTCATGAATGAAGTACAGAACCAACTTGGGAAAAGTATTAAGGCACTTCGATCCGATCGAGGTGAAGAATACTTAAGACAAGAGTTTGAGGACCTTTTGTGAGCTCATGGTGTCGTATCACAATGGACTCCGCTTGGAACACCACAGCATAATGGTGTGTCCAAAAGGGAATCGCACTTTGCTTGATATGGTGTAGTCTATGATGAGTTTTGTTGATCTTGCAACTCTCTTCTGGGGTTATGCTCTTGAAACAGATGTGTTTACACTTAACCATGTACCATCTAAATTGGTTCAAAAGACACCATATGAGATATGGCACGGGAAGCGTCCTGATGTGTCTTTTATGAAGATTTGGGATTGTGAGGCATACGTCAGGAAAATTTTTCCTGATAAGCTTGAACCCAAGTCTGATAAATGTTATTTTGTTGGATACCCCAAGGAAACGAGGGGATACTATTTATACCGCCCTACTGATAATAAAGTATTTGTTGCCAGGATAGTTGTGTTCCTAGAAAAGGAATTTACTTCCAAAGGAAACATTGGGAGGAAAATAGATCTTGAAGAGATTCAAGCACAACAAGAAAACATTGAACTGGTGGATGTACAAGAGGAACATGGATATTCACAAGGTGTTGTGGAATCTCAATCTCCTCAAGTAACACAAGGACCTCGTAGATCTAGTAGGACACGCCTTGGACCTGAGAGGTTTGGATACCTTGTGACTCTGATGGCGGTGAGTTGATCATAGATGATGATCCAACTACCTATCTAGAGGCTATGGAGGGACCATATTTTGAGAAATGGCTTGAGGCCATGAGATCCGAGATGGAATCCATGTATTCCAACAAAGTATGGACTTTGGTGGAACCACCCAAAGGGGTAAAACCCATAGGGTGCAAGTGGGTCTTCAAGAAGAAGACCGACATGGATGGCAATGTGCAAACTTATAATGGCAAATTGGTTGTGAAGGGTTTCTGACAAGTTCAAGGTGTTGACTATGATAAAACCTTTTCTCCAGTTGCCATGATTAAGTCCATCAGGATCATGCTTGCTATTGCACCCTTCTATGACTATGACATTTGGCAAATGGATGTTAAAACGACATTCCTTAATGGGAATATTCATGAGGATGTGTACATGACACAACCTGAAGGTTTTATAGATCCAAAGAGTGCCAACAAAGTCTGTAAGCTACAAAGATCAATATATGGATTGAAGCAAGCATCTCAGAGTTGGAATCTTCAATTTGATGAAGAATTCAAAGTGTTTGGCTTTATTCAAAATGAAGATGAACCTTGTGTGTACAAGAAGGTTAGAGGGAGCACGACCACATTCCTCATATTGTATGTGGATGACATACTATTGATGGGGAATGGTGTCTTAGCCTTAGAGAAGGTAAAGACTTGGCTTGGGAGTACTTTATCAATGAAGGACTTGGGAGAAGCATCCTACATTCTAGGAATTAAGATCAATAAAGATAGATCTAGAAGTCTTCTCAGACTAAGTCATAGAATGTACATTGACAAGGTGTTGAAGCAGTTCAACATGGAGAACTCAAAGAGAGGCAACATCCCCATGTTGCATGGAGTTACTGTCTCTAGAGCTCAGTGTCCCTGATCTTAAGAAGAGAGGGAGCATATTAATGGGATTCCATATGAATCAGTCATCGGATCCATCATGTTTGCTATGTTGTGCACATGCCCAGATGTCTCGTATGCCCTCAGCATGACAAGCCGGTACCAGTCAGATCCCGGGGATGCTCACTGGATAGTCGTGAAGATCATCTTGAAGTACTTGCGAAGGACTAAGGATCAGTTTCATGTGTATAGTGGTGAGGAAGAATTGGTTGTAAGGGGTTACACCAATGCAAGCTTCCAAACCAACAAAGATGATTACAGATCGCACTCAGGATTTGTATTTTGCCTAAATAATGAAGCTATGAGCTGGAAGAGTTCCAAGCAAGAGACGGTTGTCGATTCTACTACAGAGGCCAAGTATATTTTAGCTTCACATGCGGCAAAGGAGGTTGTGTGGATTAGGAAGTTCATCTCTAAACTTGGTGTAGTTCCCAGTATCTGTGATGTAATTGAGCTTTATTGTGACAACAATGGACCTATTACTCGAGCTAAGGAGCCCAGATCACATCAATGGTCGAAGCACATACTGTGGCACTTCCATCTCATACGAGAGATTGTATAGTAAGGAGATGTGAAGATTTGTAGGGTACCAGCTGAAGACAACATAGTTGATCCACTAACAAAGGCACTTTCATAGCAGAAGCATGACGGTCATGCTAGGTCACAATGACTGAGATTCCTAGGTGATTGGATGTAAGTGCAAGTGGGAGTCTGTTGGTATGCATGCCCATAGAGAAAGTCATATGATGATTGTAATTGGATACTTTGTAAATGATTTGAATAATAATAATAAAGGGAATTTCCAATCTATATGTTTTAACTATTTTGAGATGATAGTATAACATGATAGTGTCTAGAGAATGATAATACTCAATGACGTATGCTTTCAAGTATGTGACTTGAATGATAAGACCATGCGGATGTTAAGAGTGTGTACATTCTTAGTTTTTTCCCTAGTTGATTGTCATTGTGGAAATAACTATAGACATCAATAACATTAAAGACTAGATTGTGTGTATTGGTTGATGACAGAGTCTTATTAGTCATGATATGGTGATATCAAACCAAACACATAGGTACTTGTTAGAGAACAAGTGTATTGGGCAGACCCACCGTGAGTGTGACACATGGAACCATGACTTGGTAGTCACAGTCAGCTATCACAGTGATGGTAGTGAGTGTGATTCTTTGACCTAAAATCACTACACTCAACACAAGTCGTTGGGTACAATTCGACATCATCAAACGTAGTCCTAAAATATAGATTATTATAAAGGTGATGATTGGGTGAGTTTGACACATGGTGCTTTTGAGGGGTGAGTGATAGATATGGGATTTGTCTCTCCTGAGGGAGTTTGATGTCCATGGCCACTTGATGAGTAGGACTGAGAAAGGCATGTGCATACCCATCCGTTCCGCCATAACATAAGTACCTCCCTATTCCGCTGAGTAGGATTCGACAATGGGTTTGAGTCAATGATTGGAAAACTTCCTTTTCTCGATCATAATTCACGTAGAAAGGTCAGGAACTACGGTCCTAATTGAACTGAAATGGAAAGGCCCGAATTCACACCGGTTTATGACCGTCCCACTCATCTCAGATGGTGTGTGAATCAATATGTGATATTGATGTCACACATATCTCATCCAGTCTGCTCTAAGATCAAGGAATTGAATGAACGTTAAAAGGATGAATGTTCCATGCCTTGAGTTCATTTAGGATATTAGTGACAAAGGAATTATACATTCACTGTAATACCAATCAGAAATTGTAGGATTGAAAGTTGTTCTCCAACTTTCCTTTTCACTTGGGTAGCATTGATGTGCGACTAGGAACCGCTCTTTGCTTGTGAAGTCATAAGTGTTATGGACTTTCACTGCCAACGTGAAATGGGCCTGCAGGGTCACACACATAGGATTTAACCTAGAAGAGGAGTTTATCCACGAATGATGTTTACATTGTTTACTAAATGTGTTTAGTAGTTCAATTAAACATTCAATCAATTGACTTGACTCAGAATCACCAAGTTCAAGTGTTGGACTAACTTATTAGGGTGTCAGATTGATTGAGAACTGCATTGACTGATTTATGCACAACCTAGACTGCCAACTGACCGGTTCAAACTGTTGAACCGATCGGCTCAGGGTCAAGTGAGACGAATGGTTCAAGTGTTGAACTGATCGGTTCAGCTGGACCAAATGAGCCAGTTTGGGAAAGTTAGGTTGGTGAGAAAATATTTTTGTTTCACTTGTACATTTTGATTGGGACAAGTATTGATCTTTGGATTAATTGGAAACGGAAATAGGAAAGTCAATTGGGAACTTCCCTGGGAAGTGAAATGACCGGTTCATGAATGAACCGATCGGTTTAGCTCCCCAAATGACCGGTTCATGAGATGAACCGATTGGTTCATCCCCAAATGATCGGTTTGTTTGTGAAACGATCGGTTCACCTGCTGTAGTGTATAAAATTCATGGAAATTTTGGACCCTTCTACTCCCACTTTAGTCTCGTATTGCCCAAGGTTGAGAACCTTGACCCTGACCCCTCCTATATATAGAGGGGTACTGGGGGCTTCTCGGAGCACAACTCAGAACATCAATTGCTCTTCAAAATTGTCCTCTTTGGTTGTGGTAACCGAGAGATTCCAAGCAAGTGCTACCCGACTAGGGAAGCACATCGAGAGAAAGACAACTGTAGGATGGCAACTGGTGGTGGGAGAGCATGTCGGTGACTAGTACACTGACAGAAGGGGATGACTCCTTCTAGTGTTCTATAGGACTGGACGACTGGAGTTCTCGGTGGTCCGTGTGGACTACTACAGAGGTGGGAGATTTCTACCACTCGGGGACAATTGTCAATCCATCAGTCCGGGTGCGACCAGGAGCCATCCGTCTGGGTGGACCAGGAGTTGCACAGATGTTGTCCAAGACTAGAGGTGAAGACTGCGCTAGCTGCGAGGTAATGTTGCCAAGCAAGCCTCGGGACAAGGTACGCCTCTACAAACCATCCTTCCTACCATATAAATGTTGATGAGATCTCTTTGGGTTCTGGGTTTGGGGAGAAAATTTTTGTTTCCATTGCCATCTCTACCTCCCCTAAAACCCAACAATAAGTTCAGTGTGGTGGTTTGTGAACTATCTATTTCATGATGACATTAATATGGGAAAAATCTAAATTTCCCAGACTATATATATCTCTTGAGGTTCCATAACATTGTTTTAGATATTTTCCAATACTAGATCATTTGAGGTTGACCAACTATGTCATTTGATCCAAGTTGGATGGATTTTGATGGAGTACTGAATATTCAAATACTTGTTCAAGATGATATACTTTCTTAAAAATAAAAAGAAGATGATCTAATATTTCTACTAAAAAATTATTATCTTACATGTGTTAAACTCAAAATCTCAAGTTTATAGGACTTGTGGACTTTGTGCTAGCTGATTTCACCTATAGGACAAAGATTCCCCCGCTTTGCAACCTCACCAAGAAATCTTACCAGCAAATGTCCTGCTTTTCCAATGGGTTGTTTATATTTGTTGAAGTTAACAACAAATTTCATTTCTTCTAAAACCCACACCTGCGAAAGAGGAACTTGCCCTTTCCATATCCCAATCTTTCCATTAGAATCTACAACATTATTTAAATTCAATCAAGCTTAACTAAGATCAACAATAAATAAAAATACTAGTATAAACACAATAATCAACCTATTTTTTCCATGACATCATGATTCTCAAAAGAAATGTTTTCTTTCCAAGCCCCACATTGAGATTGATCTAATATAGGTTGAGAATCTTCCATTTCATCATCACGATCTCCATCTTGATGTGAAGAGAATATGTTGCCATGATCATTTGCACTTAGCTCACCGGGCACAAAAGTTGTAGTACTTCTTCTTCTTTGTCACATTTTTTCTATTATTGAGTGAACACTTGGAAATAAGTAAATGCAGTAGTATATGAAACAATAAATTTTACTGTTGAAATGTCTGTTTCAAGATTACTAATAATTCTATTTTTTTCATTGGGTTGGCACTGGAAAACTATAAATAAATAGAAAAATCATATTGTCATCAAGTACGGTGTGTACATACTAATGCTCATTTGTCAAAGAAATTCATATCCTACCTCCTATTCAATCAGTAGAAATATTCTATGAAATGAACATGTAAATATATATTGAATAATGTAGTAAGTATGCAATGCTGGTAGAGAATGAAAAAATTTATATCTCGACTTATTATTTCACACAAAAGATTCTGTGTGGAAAGGAAAAATACAAAATAAAATAACAACCATGTGACAAAAATGGAATCCTTCAAAGTTTAATGGGAAAAATAATAATTTGAGGTTGACTAGTTGTATCCCATTAAATAAGGTGTTGTATACTAAATCTGATTTGTCAAATGGATTCACACTTACCTCATATTTAATCAATAGACATATTCAATGTAAATTATATTTATAGGATAAATTCTGGTGAATTAGGGTGGTATGTATGCAAGGATTTCTAAAAATACCATCATTATATCCCAACTCATTGGACACAAGAAATTTCTATAGGAAAAAGAAAAACACTAGGATATATAACAACCATGTGACAAAACAAAAGGTTTGCAGTAGCAACATATTATCTAAGGGACTTCCTTTGAAAGTAATATACTAGAACTTATCACATTATGTAGAAAAAAACCAGTAGTTGAAGACATGCATATGTTTTATCTTAACTGAAATTTTCTTCATCCTTGAAGATTCTCTATGTCAGTGTCATCATTGTACGGTGCATGGACATCACCTACATCATAAGAATCTCTAATCTTATGTTGAACGACATGTAACCATGTTTTTTCTATCTCATCCTCTACATAAAACACTTGCTTCGCTGGGGATGAAAAAATAAATGGATCATCTTTTAGGGATTTTCCAGTGTGCATTAGCCTAGAGAAATTCGCACAAGAATGGTTGTTTTTGTCAATCGTCAACCCCCTTGGTGAAGTTATATCTACCCAATCACACTGGAAAATCGCAACTTTATAAGTTCCATAATAGTCCAATTCATAAATATCAATGAGTCTTCCATAGTATGAATCTCCATCAGCTTCGACCATGACACCATAATTTTGTGCCTTCCGATATCTCTCCTGATCTAATGTCTGAAATTTGTATCTGTTGATTATAAATCCCTTTAGCCTTTTAGCATACACATTAAGTCCGCGAGCTAAGTCCCTTTTTAACTCTCCGTCCTTGTTGCTCACATCAATATAAGGTGCCTATGAGAGTAAAAAATCGTATAATCCATAAAAATTTATTTGAATTTTACCCTTAATCTTGGTGATCACGTATCCATTACCTGAGAATGAAGCCACTTGGAATAATCTTCTAACAACCACTTAGCTTCTAATTATTGATTCACTCTAACTCTTTTTTGTATACACTCTTCTTTCTTCTGATATTAGAATTTCCTACAACAACTCTACAAGTAAGAGCACCTTTAGTTTTATGTTTGAAAAAAAAGCTTCAAGAACACATCTTACTCTTTAAGGTCCTTCATAATATCATTATAATGAAGTAGAATGTAACAATGAGCTTGTTCTATGCTTTTTTCATCAAGACGAATGACTTTTTCAGCTCCAACATGATGTCCACCAGAATTGAACAAGCATAGAGCCTTATTTGGACAATTGTCATCATTTCTTTTAGATTGATTAAATATTATCTCAGTGACTTCCAGATATCTAGAACAAATGGTAATGGTCTCTTCTAGAATATTGCCCTCTGCGATAGAACCCTCTGGTTGAGCTCTATTTCTAACATAGCCTTTTAGTCGAGCAAGATATCTAGAGTGAAGCTATCATGGTTACCCATATTAAAATAAATCATTTAGATATTATGATAGAAATAATAAAAAGATAAATGAATATCACTGAAATTCTAACCTTTCAATGGGATACATCCAAGCATATTGAACTGTCCTCCATGTTTGACTTGGTACACCAGATGGACCAAGAGATGAACCATAATGGTGAAAAAAGGAAGAAGAAATTCCATCTCTAGACGACAAAGTGTTTCCATAGTTCTTACTTGTAACTCATCCAGCTCATCTGTATCAATGCACAAAGTCCACAATGACTTAATGAAAGAAGACAAATCAGACAACACATCAGCAACTTGAGTTGCACCAGAGGCTCGTAAAGCTATAGAAAGAATATCTTTTATGATAATATGGTGATCATGACTCTTGAGATTTATTAGCTTCCTTTGCTTCATATTAACACATCGTGAAATGTTGGATGCATATCCATCAGGAACTCTAAGCTTGGATAAGAAATTTAAAAAGAATCCATTTTCTTTAGAAGACATATTATGCAAAGCAGGGGGCATTAAAAAGCTTCCATCTTGTTGAGGTTGGAGCCAAAGATGTTGTCGTATGTTTCTTTCCTCAGGAAATCTTCGAGCATTTTCATCGTCTTTACATTTTCCATCTACATTCAATAGTGTAACCCTAATTAGTACCTTGTGGTGGTGGTTGAGACACACTATGTTGATGCCAGGGTATCATAGTGATGATGTGATACTCTATGGAGTAGTTGTAAGTATGATGTGAGGGTTATGTTTCTATACCTCATAACATGATTTAATGCTTTTCTAGCCGATAACCATAGCAGCCATCTCAGCTTGAGTTTTTTCGTTATCCCTTTGACAACATCGCATCTCTGGATAATGTTGCCCGATACAAGGGGTTGGCTGACACCCTCTCTTTGAAGTGTTGTACCTGATACCTCCTGATGCTAAACCGATACCCCCTCCCAAGTGTTAGGTCGATACCTTGGCTTCTCTCTTAGTATATCCTAAACTGATACCCTATCTTAGTGTAGTTGCCTGATACACTTAGGCTTAACCGATACTATAGGTGTAAACCCAAATTAGTACCTCATGGTGGTGGTTGAGACACACTATGTTGATGCTAGGGTCTCATAGTGATGATGTGATACTCTATGGAGTAGTTGTAAGTATGATTTGAGGGTTATGTTTCTATACCTCATAACTGTTGGTATGTATGCCCTGAGAGCCAATCATGGGATGATTAGTGGGATACATTAAGATTGATTTGATAAACATCAAAGGCAAGCTTCCAATTCTTTCTGGTTGAGTCATATGAGATAGTGATAGAACAAATTGAATGTCTAGAGAATGAAAATACTCAATAACGTATGCTTTCAGGTTGAGGACCTGAACGATGAGATCATACGGATGCTAAGAGTTTGTACATTCTCATTATGTCCCTAGTCAGATGTCATTGTGGAAGGTAGATAGATATCAATGACACACAAGACTAGATTGTGGTGTTGGTTGATGATAGAATCTCATTAGTCATGATATAGAGATATCAAACCAAAAACATAGGTACTTGTTAGAGAACAAGTGTACCAGACAGACCCACCGTGAGTTTGACACATGGAACCATGACATGGTAGTCACAGTCAGTAATCACAGTGATGGTGGTGAGTGTGATTCTTTGACCTGAAATCATTACACTCAACACATGTCGTTGGGCACACTTTGACATCATCAAACGCAGTCCTGAAACATCGGTTGTTATAAAGGTGATTACATGGGGCTTTTGAGGGGTGAGTGATAGATATGGGATTTGTCCCTCCTGAGGGAGTTTGATATCCATGGCCACTTTATGAGTAGGATTGAGAAAGGCGTTCATGCATGTGTGAATCAGTATGTGATATTGATGTCATACATATCTCTTCCAATCTACTCTGAGATCAAGAAAGTGAATGAGCATTGACAGGATGACTATTCCATGCCTCGAGTTCATTCGGGATATCAGTGACAAAGGAATTATACATTCACTGTAACACCATTCATGGATTGTAGGATTGAAAGTTGTTCTCCAACTTTCTATTTCACTTGGGTAGCACTGATGTGTGACTAGGCAATGCTCTTTGCTTGTGAAGTCATAAGTGTTATGAATTTTCACTGCCAACGTGAAATGGACCTGCAGGGTCACACACATAGGATTTAACCTGGAAGAGGAGTTTTGTCCACAAACAATGTTTAGATTGATTACTAAAGGAGTTTAGTAGTTCAATTAAACACTCAATCAATTGATAGCTCAATGTCATAATGTTCAAGGTTGGACACATTGATTGGAGTATCAGATCGATTGAAATTGCAATTGACTGATTCTGCACAATCTTCACTCCCAACCGATCGGCTCATGTGATGAACCGATCGGCTGAGCTTGGTGAACCGGCCGGCTCAAGTGTTGAGTCGATCGGCTCATGGACAGGGTGAAACGATTGCTTCAAGTGTTGAAATGATCGATTCAACTGGTGTAACCGAGCAAGTTGGGAAAGTAAGATCGGTGAGAATTTTCCTTGTGTTTCACTTGCCCAATTTGATTGGAACAAGGATTGGTATTTGATACCAATTAGAAATAAAAGAAGGAAAGTCAATCGGGAACTGATCAAGACCACGAACCGACCGTTCAGAAGTGAACCGACCGGTTCATGGGTCCCAACCGATCGGTTGAGGTGTCAACCGACCGGCTCAGGTCCCCAACTGACCGTTTCAGTTGTGAAACGATTGGTTCAGGTTGCGAGTTGGTTGTTTTTGTGGAAAATCTCGAACCCTTCTACTCCTGCTTTTAGTCCCGCATTGCCTGGGATAGAGAACCCTGTCCCATGACCCTCCTATATATAGGGGTATTGGGGGCTTCTTAAAGTACAACTCAGTGCAACCAGTTGCTCTGTAAAGTTGTCATTCTCTCTCGTTTTGGTAACCGAGAGAGCCCGAGCAAGTGCTACCCGATAAGGGAGGCACAACAAGGGAAAGACAACTGCAGAAAGTGACTGGTGGTAGGAGAGTGTGTCAGTGACTAGTACGCTGACAGGAGGGTGTGACTCCTTCCAATTCCTTGTGGGACAAGGAGATTGGAGTTCCAGGTGGTCTGTGTGGACTACTTCAGAGGCGGGAGATCTCTACCGCTCGGAGGACTGCTGTCAATCCCGACAGTCCCGGTGAGACCAGGAGTCATCAGTCCCGGTGCGACCAGGATCTGCACAGACACCGTCCAAGACCAGAGGTGAAGACCACGCAAGCCGCGAGGTATGGTCGCCGAGCAAGCCTCAGGACAAGGTATGATTCCACAAACCAGCATTTCCTATTGTATAGACGTTGATGTGTTTCCTTGTTCTGGGTTTGGGGAGGAGAAAATTTTTTGTTTCCGCTGCCTTCTCTGCCTCCCCTAAAACCCAACAGTGGTATCAGAGCCACGTCAACTACTCTATACTTTAGGATTATCGATATGATCGATTTTGGTTTGTCGCCTTTATTTATTGCATACGATGTGAATAAAATTGGCTTTATGCATGTCCAATCCTAAATCCACAAATCCCAATTTACATATATGATATGTATTATTAATGCACTTGATACGTGTCGCCCTTAAACGAGTTTTGTGGTGGATGTATAGCATGGTTATGGCCAATAAACCCTATCTGTATATGGTTGTGTGTGGTTGCTTGCATCTCGGTCTGCACACCGATCTTCCTTCTCCTATTCCTGATGTAACTCGAAATAATTCGAGATTTCTTTCCTACCTTTACTCCCCTCGAATGTAACTCGAGGTTTCTCTTTTTACAATGTAAAATAGGATAGAATTTTATTTCCTATTATGTCGAAGAACGGAGGACATCCTGACGACAGCTGAGACGATCGGTTCAAGGCGTGAACCGATCGGTTGACATTCCAGACGATCGGTTCAAGGAGTGAGCTGATCGATTGATGACCAGTTTGAGGAGCGAGACGAGCAGGTGGCAGCCATGATGAGATGCACAACGACCAGGCGAACCGATCAGTTGGAGGAGCCAACCGATCGGCTAGTGTCACCCAGACGACCGGGCTAGAATGAGAAAGTCATTCATGTGATGAGTTGATCTATTCAGAAGGCATAGCACAGAGTTCATCTTGTACAGGTTGCATGTGATGTAGACCTAGATGACTGTGATTCCTCTTGGCTTGAGGAATCACATTAGGATGGCCATAATCATCTCTTTTATCGTTTTGCATGTTTTATGTGGGATATAGCATGTATATGATACGTACTATATATTGTGGTGATTGCATATGTATATGTATATAAAAACCAAATCCCTCATTAAATATTAAGTTTTAGATGCCTTCCAAATGCGACACACGTGAAAAGCTTGATCGACCAAGTGTGGGCATGCCCTAGCGTGGTGCACCGTCTATCTCATGGAAGCGTGAAGGATGAATGTGTGGGTCTACCCTAGCAGGGTGCATATTCATCGTGTTTACTTTGGGTCAGACTTAACAAGGTGATCTAGATGGGATCTAGTACCTTGAGGCATGGAGATGATCATGGTAAGGAATTGCATATGACATCTTATCAAGAGTTGCATATGATGCAATTGGCAAGAGTTGCCTACCTGAGAGATCTAAGTTGTGGGTGACAGCCCTAGTTGGTCCATGACTTAGAGGATTTCAGGATCTTGCCCACTAGAAGGTTGTACGCTGCAATCTTCCGAATTGATGGTGAGGGCTATCAATTTGAAGTAAAATAGTGGGAGCGATAATTAATTAAAGGACTAATTATATCGTCAACTTTTCAAATCAATCAAATAAGTCAAAAATGAGTTTTGGACTAAAATTGCATTTTTCCTTTTATAGTACAAATGGCAACAAACAAAACTCACTTTTCTTTGCGATCGGTCCATGAAAAGGACAAGCTAAATGGGACAAACTTCCACGACTGGTATAGGATATTGAGAATTGTTCTCACTCAAGAGCGAAAGCTCTATGTCCTGGATACTCCAATTCCAGAGGAACCTGCTCCTAATGCACCAAAGACAGAAAGGGATGCTTACAAGAAGCATTCTGATGATGCCATTGATGCAAAGTGCTTGATGTTGTGCTCTATGAACCACGAGTTGTAGAGACAACATGAGAACATGGGTGTCATTGAGATGATTCAGCATCTCATGAACATGTATGAAGATCAGGCATGGAAAGAGAGATACAATGTCTCAAGGGCACTGTTCAAGTGTGTCATGACAGAAGGAGATCCAGTTGGTCCTCACACACTCAAGATGATTGGGTATGTGGAGAACCTGACGAGACTGGGATTTCCACTGAGCCACGAGTCAGCTACTGACGTGATACTGCAATCGTTGCCAGAATCCTACAGTCAGTTTGTGATGAACTACAACATGAACAACTTTGATAGGCCACTGTTAGAGTTGTTGGGCATGTTGAGGACAGCTGAGATACAGATGAAGAAGGACAAACCTAAGTCTATGATGGTGATCACGAGCAAGAAAGGCAAGTCCAAGCGCAAGGGCAAGGGAAAAGCTAAGAAAGGTTCTGATGCTAGCCAGGAGCCCAAGTCGTCTTCAGCTCTCAAGGCCAAGGGAGGCGTGAACAAGAAAGGCAATTGCCACCATTGTCAAAAGCCAGGACATTGGAAAAGGAATTGTCCTCTCTATCTGGAAGAACAAAAGAAGAAGGAGGTTACTGATGTCTCCACTTAAAGGTGTCATGAAAGTAAACTTGTAACACTTTTGAGGTATATGGTACCAAGATGTAAAGTGTAAAGTACTCATAATTGGGGCAAGTGTTGCCGCCATAGATAGGAGTACTTTAGTTTATTTTCAGCCTAAAAGGCATGTAATACAGTTATGAACTGCTATTTCATATTTTCCAATAGATAGAAACACTTTATTTTTGCATATTGTATGACAATGATGGCAATCACTAAAGAGATGTTTCAAATTCTAAAGATATGATCTTTGTGATAATGCCTTGTTTATCTTGTGGTATTTGATATGCATAAGATAAAATAATACCTAAAGTTATAGATAACTCAAATAATCAAATTAGCATCAATGATGAGAAATTCATTTCTAGTTTCCATGTGATGGATAAATCTAAACTCTTTTGGTTAGAGAACCAGTAAGAGACATGAATATCTTGGACGTGATTAATCAATCTTCACTAATGGTAGTGGGAGAATGATTATCCTATTAGGTACGATACATGTGATGTATTTACATACCTATTGGAACAAATGCTAATACTTCAAATGGAGTTTAGAGAAATACCAATATGAATATCTTGAAGTGTTCAAGATTATCATAGATGAAGTGCAAATTTGGTAAAGTGTTAATTCTTGATGAGATCAATGAATGAAATACTTGGACCAAATGTTTGATATCCTTATGAGTGATTATGATAGTGTATCATAGTGAACTCATGATTAAGGCATGGTGATGTCTAAATCAAGAAGGAATCATATTCTAAGGAGTTAGAGAATGATTATCAAATAACTGAATTCTTCTTAATAAAAGAATACCCCACACTAATAAAGGACATTAAGAATCACAAGGAGTTGTAAGTTCTTATATCCTTGACAGATACACCTCATTTATCTATGTGATGAGTCAACTATCTAGATGAATATGAGGAACCGAATTTTGAGTTATGGTTTATGACTATTACATCCTAAATGACATCCATGTGAACCATAAGGTATGACCTTGATGGTAGCACCCATTGGATGAAATCCATAAGTGCAAATGAATCTTAAGTGTTAAGACACATGGATAACATTTTGAGAAGGATGATGTTTGCTGATTGCAACTTAATGACTAAGACATTTGGCATATGGATACTAAAACCGCATTCCTATGAGGAATAAGACAAGGAAGTGTACGTGACACAACCTATAAGGTTTATGAATCCACTAATGCAAATGAAGTCTATAAGTTACAATGGACTAATCAATGTGATTGATTGAGTACAAGCAACTCAGAATTTGATCTTTACTTTGATGATATAGTCAAAGGGTTGACTGATATGTCAAAGATAAAGAAGGGATCTGTGATTTAGTGGGAGCGTGTTCACATTCCACATGTTGATCTGAAATGGAAATATTCTAGAATAGAAATCCAAAAGTGGAAATTATCTTTAAGGAAGATAGAGATGTTTCCTATGTGATAGGAATAGAGATCTATAGAGATAGTTCTCAAAAACCTCTTGACATAAAAAGAGAAAGCATACATTGGCAATCTGTACTGAAGGGTTCAGTATGCAAAGATTCAGTGGGAGAAAACTTGTCCATGTTACATGGAGTTAGTATCCCAAGGCCAAGTGTCCAATTCTTATGAAGAATGGGAACACTAAGAATAGATATGGATCTATCATGTATGTAATCATCCCATTATCTTGCATGTATCGACACGGCAAGAACAAAATGCATTCATCATCTTGTATGTAGGACATGGCAATATGATGTGCTCATCCTGATAACTCGTATGTAAGACATGACGAGTGGATTTATGTCTACTTCCAGTAAGGGTTACTGGAATACCATGAGAACTTGATAAGTACTTGAGAAGTGCTAGTTTATGGAGATAAGGAAGAGTTCAATGTAAAGAGTTACATTGATGCGAACTTCCGAAAGGACAGAAAATTAATCGCAAAATATATATAGGATATATAAAAGTGAAAGTTTGTTGATAATTGGAAGTGTTCCAATAAAGTCGTTTATAAGGAAATGCCGAGTATCTATGTGTTGGAGAATAGCAGTGGATACTATACGGATCTGGAAGTTCATGAGATGAACTTATAGATATTCCACTCATTGATGACAAGTATGGAATCCTTGATCATGCAATGTGGCTAAAGGTTAGCAAAGGAATACTAGATCGCATATTATGGCAAATCCATCTCATATGTGTGACGTACAGTGAAGAGATATGAGACATGCAATTTACACTGACTTTGGCAAGGTGTTTCCATTACTAACTATGTTCGCACTAGAGCACAGTAACATGTGGGACATGTTTAAAGATCACTTTGAATATGATTCAAGGGTGATTGGCTCGCAGTGCAAGTGGGAGTCTGTTGGTATGTATGCCCTGAGAGCCAATCATGGGATGATTGGTGGGATACATTAAGATTGATTTGATAAACATCAAAGGCAAGCTTCCAATTCTTTCTGGTTCAGTCATATGAGATAGTGATAGAATAGATTGAATGTCTAGAGAATGACAGTACTCAATAACGTATGCTTTCAGGTCCTCAGATGAGATCATACGGATGCTAAGAGTTTGTACATTCTCATTATGTCCCTAGTCGGATGTCATTGTGGAAGGTAGATAGACAACAATGACACACAAGACTAAATTGTGGTGTTGGTTGATGACAGAATCTCATTAGTCATGATATAGAGATACCAAACCAAACACATAGGTAGTTGTTAGAGAACAAGTGTACCAGACAGACCCAACGTGAGTTTGACACATGGAACCATGACATGGTAGTCACAGTCAGTACTCACAGTGATGGTGGTGAGTGTGATTCTTTGACCTGAAATCACTACACTCAACACATGTCGTTGGGCACACTTTGACATCATCAAACGCAGTCCTGAAACATGGGTTGTTATAAAGGTAATGATTGGGTGGCTTTGACACATGGGGCTTTTGAGGGGTGAGTGATAGATATGGGATTTGTCCCTCCTGAGGGAGTTTGATATCCATGGCCACTTGATGAGCAGGATTGAGAAAGGCGTACACGCATGTGTGAATCAGTATGTGATATTGATGTCATACATATCTCTTCCAATCTACTCTAAGATCAAGAAAGTGAATGAACGTTGATAGGATGACTGTTCCATGTCTCGAGTTCATTCGGGATATCAGTGACAAAGTAATTATACATTCATTGTAACACCATTCACAGATTGTAGGATTGAAATTTGTTCTCCAACTTTCTATTTCACTAGGGTAGCACTGATGTGTGACTAGGCACCTCTCTTTGCTTGTGAAGTCATAAGTGTTATGGATTTTCACTGCCAACGTGAAATGGACCTGCAAGGTCACACATATAGGATTTAACCTGGAAGAGGAGTTTTGTCCACAAACAATGTTTAGATTGATTACTAAATGAGTTTAGTAGTTCAATTAAACACTCAATCAATTGATAGCTCAATGTCATAATGTTCAAGGTGTTGGACACATTGATTGGAGTATCGGATTGATTGAAATCGCAATTGAATGATTCTGTACAATCTACACTCCCAACCGATCGGCTCATGTGATGAACCAATCGTCTGAGCTTGGTAAACCGGTCGGCTCAAGTATTGAGTCGATCGGCTCATGGACAGGGTGAAACGATTGCTTCAAGTGTTGAAACGATCGATTCAACTGGTGCAACCGTGCAAGTTGGGAAAGTAGGATTGGTGAGAATTTTCCTTGCGTTTCACTTGCCCAATTTGATTGGAACAAGGATTGGTATTTGATACCAATTAGAAACAAAAGAAGGAAAGTCAATCGGGAACTGATCAGGACCACGAACCGACCGGTTCATTGGTCCCAACCGATCAGCTCAGGTCCCCAACAGACCAGTTGAGGTGTCAACTGACCAGCTCAGGTCCCCAACCGACCGTTTCAGTTGTGAAACGATCGCTTCAGGTTGCGAGTTGGTTGTTTTTGTGGAAAATCTCAAACCCTTCTACTCCTGCTTTTAGTCTCGCATTGCTTGGGATAGAGAACCATGTCCCATGACCCTCCTATATATAGGGGTATTGGGGGCTTCTCAAAGTACAACTCAGTGCAACCAGTTGCTCTGTAAAGTTGTCGTTCTCTCTGGTTTTGGTAACCGAGAGAGTCCGAGCAAGTGCTACCAGATAAGGAAGGCACAACAAGGGAAAGACAACTGCAAAAAGTGACTGGTGGTAGGAGAGTGTGTTAGTGACTAGTACGTTGATAGGAGGGTGCGACTCCTTCCAATTCCTTGTGGGACAAGGAGATTGGAGTTCCAGGTGGTCCGTGTGGACTACTTTAGAGGCGGGAGATCTCTGCCGCTCGGAGGACAACTGTCAATCCCGACAGTCCCGGTGAGACAAGGAGTCGTCAGTCCTGGTGCGACCAGGAGCTGCACAGACACCGTCTAAGACCGAAGGTGAAAACCGTGCAAGCCACGAGGTATTGTCGCCGAGCAAGCCTCGGGACAAGGTATGATTCCACAAACCATCCTTTCCTATTGTATAGATGTTGATGCGTTTCCTTGTTCTGGGTTTGGGGATGAGAAATTTTTTGTTTCCGCTGCCTTCTCTGCCTCCCCTAAAACCCAACAATAACATGTTACATAATGATAAAGAGAAACATGCTTCTATGTTTCATAACACAATGATGATAAGGAAAGTTATAAACTAAGGGTGGTTGTTAATTCAGCCTTGTAAACCCTAATCAGGTAAAGTGAAACCCTAATTGCAGTGATGTAAAATGTATGGCATGAAACCTATGAGAAGATGATGATGATGATGCATTGCTTTCCTTGTTGTCAGTTTATATCCATATAGGTGGTATCAGCTGATGTATGATGTGATGATTTTGAGTCGCATTTATAGACTTGTTTGATATGTGTTTTATGCATTTATTAGTCATTTTCATGGTTAATGTTGCATAATTCATATAATTTGGTCTATGCTACTTCTTCATGTCAAATTTCCCCTATTTCAGCATTTTGAGTATTAATTATCAAAAGAATATGTTTTGTGTAGACTTATGTGGTTTCGTGTGTTAATTTCAGGAAAAACAAGTATATGCTACTGTCGATATCATCGACAGTGGTCAATACCATCGACCGGACCACAGGTTGCCAGCCGCAAGGACCAGGAGAAAGTCGATATTATCGACAGGGATGTCGATGGTATCGAGATACCATCAGGTTGCTAGCGAGAAGTGAGTCGATGCTATCGACCCATATGTCGATATTATCGACTGGTGGAGCTACAACGACACAAAAAGACAAAATCGTCGCTACAGGTTCGTCGATACCATCGACCCGTGTCGATGGTATCGAGATGACATCAAGCGCAAAGACAAAAGAAAAGAAGAACTGCCGATATTGCGCTAGGTCGATACCATCGACCCGCGACACCGTCAGATATGAGTTTGTTTCAGATTGATCTTAATCGGACGGCTGTGATTAATTGGCGACCTAATTCGGTAAATATACCTAATGATGGCGCCCAAGAGGGGATCATCACATCACTAGCAGCTGCACACGTCCCGAGAAGGTGTGGAGAGAAGAACGGAGCCCCAGAGCATGCCCCAGCCGATTCGGACACTGAAGAAGACGATTTCCACCACCGAAAGGTGGGAGAACGCGTATTCCACACCAAGGATCGCTTGGATCTTCTCCGTTTAGGGGTTTCACCACTCAATCACATTTTTCTCCATGTCTTCCTTTTTCTACTCCATGTTTTGCTCTGAGATGAACATGCGGGGCTAATCCCCTTTGTCTTTAGGACCGGGAGTAGCCCGGGAATTCATTGTATGACAATTTTATCATAGTAATTCATATCTTATCTCCTAAATCCGTGGTATAACTTCATTTTCTCAATTATATTGTTATGCTTGATCGCCATAATAATAATCTAATGCCCTTAATTTCTTTGAAAGAAGAATTAATGGTTGAAAAGAGACGGAATTTACATTAACTGACAAATCCCTTGAACAAGGTGGTGTAAGATTAATGGTGGATACCGAGAGGTCATTTTTAATGCACCTAGTTTAGGGTATAGGTTACTACGACGGTGGAACCGACCTAGACATAGGTAGTGAATTGTACCACGACAGTGGGCAATTCTGATTTCAGGCCACTACCCGGATAGAGAGATAAAATTGAGTGACTATATAGAATTTAATACAATGAAAACCCCCGGTGAAACCGCAATCCTAAAGATCTCATTTTGAATTGATTAAACCAAACATTTAATCAATTGCTTTGTTTTGTTTTATTTTTATTTTCTTTTTAATTTCAACAACTCTCAACTATTTAATTGGCTTAGCTGATCGCGAGTAGTTAGTAGGAGTCTCCGACAATTTCACATATCCATGAGTTTAACTCTGGCCTCATAAAGGCCTATATTGCTTCGACGCGTTCACTTGCGTTTCTGCGCACAGTAAATTTGCGTCAAGTTTTTGGCACCGTTGTCGGGGATACGGCAAATTGTCAGCACTACGAGTGCTGCAAGCTGCCACTCTAGGCCACATTTTTTATTTTTATTATCATTTCAAAAATTCATAATCTATTTTCTAAATATTTGTAATTGTCAAGCACTGTACTGAAATTGAATTTTTCTACTTGCAGGTATTGTGCATGGTGCAGACGCGTAGTATCGACTACACACAGCACGCACCAGAGGTTCCGCTGCGGGGACCGGAAGACGAGGATGAGTATAATCAAGACCATCTAGAGGGTATAGTTTCTGAACCCGAGCAAGAAGAGATGGAAGAGCCACAGACAATATGGGAGAAGATCAAGGCTTCTTCCTCATCCGCTTCCAAGGGGGCGATCAAGAAGCAAGCAGTTAATATTTCAACATACAAGATTGATCCGGCTTTAATCAACTTGGTGAAGTCGAATGCTTTCCATGGGCTCAAAAATGAAGACCCTGTTGCGCATATAAGTCAATTTGTGGAGAATTGTGATGTGATAAAAATAGATAGATTTCCACAAGATGTGCTCTACTTGAAGCTCTTCCCGAGTTCTCTAGCGGGAAACATGCGGGAGTGGTTACATAACCTGGATGATGAATATGTGGAATCTTGGGACCACATGGTGGAGGTTTTCTTTGAACGGTTTTTCCCACCCGAGAAGACCAATGACATGATCAGGAAGATCCACAACTTCACCCAACAAGCAGGAGAGACCTACTTTGAGACCTGGGAAAGGTTTCAGATTATGCCCAGGCGGTGCCCGCATCACGGGCTTGATAAGGAGACACATGTCAAGATCTTTTATTTTGCTCTCTCCGAGCATGATAGAAGCAACCTCGATTCTGCCAGCTCAGGATTCTTCTTGAACAACACGGATACCAGGTGTTGGGAAATCCTAAAGAACATGGCCAAGAAGTAATTGTGGGGCGAAAGAGGTGTTGTGGAGCATGTTTGAGTGGCAGGTGAATCTAAAGCAATCAAGGAGCTGAATGAGAATATGGATCTTCTCGCGAAGAAACTGCTTGCAAAGGAGGATACTGAGTCTGAGGATGAGGCTCAAGTTAAATTCATGAGGCAGCATCAAGGCTACAGGAATAATGACTATTCATGGAGGAAAGACAAGAAGTTCTCCTGGAAGGATACAAATAACTTCTTGTAGGATCCATATGCTAAACCCCAGCCAGTGGCGGAGGATAAGAGCACAAAGCTGCTCAATCAAGTGATAAAGCAAAATCAAGAACTCATGACTACTTTCGTCCAGCAAATAAAGCAACAAGGGGAGTTTATGAACCAATTTGGGCAGACACTGCAGAGCCATGGGGCTCAAATGAGGATAATAGAGACATCCATGGCACAAATGGCAGCAGAGATAGCCAATTTGAAGAAGCCAGCGCACCCAGGTTTTCCGGGTAATACTAATGTTCCAGGAGGAAACCAGAAGGCGAAGGCCATCTTGCTAAGAAGTGGCAAGAAATTGTTAAATCCCAGAGCCGATGAATCAAGCAAGCCCCAAGCAGAAATTGAAGGTGAGGCCACTGAGGAGCTGCCCATACCGGTCACAGAATCAGTTGAAGACATAGCAGCGGATGCTACTGACAATCCTATTGCAGAGGAGGAGGAGCCTCAGAAAAGGACACCTTATGTGCCACCGCATCAAAGGGCACAGGTTGTCCCGATCCCTTATCTGAATAGTGCTAAGGCAAGGAAGGTAGACGCCCAATTTAAAAAGCTTTTAGACAGTTTCAGAAAGCTTTCAGTCAACATCCCTCTATTGGAAGCTATTGAGCAAATCCCTTCTTATGGGAAATTTCTAAAAGACATCATCACCAAGAAGAGAAAAATCCCAGACATAGAGGTTGTTGTGCTTAAGGAGAAGGTGAGTGCCTTCATCATGGGCACATTGCCACCAAAGAGGCAAGATCCGGGCTGTTTCAACATTTCATGTTACATCGGGAAAGTTAAATTTGGTGAAACACTATGTGACTCAGGGGCGAGCATTAACTTGATGCCCCTTTCTACATTCAAGAAGCTGGGATTAAAAGAGTCACGGCCAAGCAACATGACTATCCAATTAGCGGACAATTCCGTGGTAAAGCCATATGGGATTTGTGAAGATGTGCTAGTGAAAGTGGATCGATTTGTATTTCCAGCAGATTTTATCGTCATGGAGATGCAAGATGAACAAGGCAATGAGCTAATGCTCGGACGACCCTTCCAAGCTACAGACGACATGATACTTGAGATGGGGAGAGGTTGTTTGACCTTAGGTATAGCCGATGACCGATTTGAGATGTTCATGCCTTCCAACGCCACTTCACCTAAATCCAAGGAGCAATGCCACATGGTAAAACAATTTGATAACAATATCTCACTTTGTCTAGGGAAGCCATTTTTAGATATGGCCCATGTAATGAACAAGGTGGAAAAAGGGACTTTGGATGTGGACATCATGGAGCAGACCAAAGTCGTATCACTTTGCAAGGTTGTAGGGTTCCCGAATGATGAGGATGAGGACATTCCTCCCTCTACTGAGGATGATGCTATCACAAATTCAGTTTTTGATGCATATCCGGAATTACCACTTGAGGATTGTTTAGTCAATATCACTCATGATTGGATGAGAAGCAAATCACTCAAGGAGTGTGCCAAGATGCTTCAGATGTTGCCATGCTTCTATGCGAGGTATTATGAAGATTTAGGTGAACTTCCACCACCGCTTCAATCATCTTTAATTAGTCTGCCGGAATTGGAGTTGAAGTCGCTGCCACCGCACCTCAAGTACGCCTTTCTAGCTGAGGAAGACAAGTTACCTGTGATTATTTCTGCTTATCTGAGTGCTGAAGAGGAGGACCAGTTGTTGATAGTGTTTAAGAACCACCAGGGAGCATTTGGGTGGTCTGTTGCAGATATCAAGGGGATTTCCCCTACTTTGTGCCAGCATAAGATTCAGCTTGAGGAGGGAGCCAAGCCGGTGATTCAACTGCAACGTCGACTGAACCCGAGCATGATGGAGGTTGTGAAGAAGGAGGTGATTAAGCTTCTTTCCGCAGGTATCATCTATGCAATTTCAGACTCGACATGGGTGAGTCCCACGCAGGTAGTCCCTAAAAAGGGGGGAATAACTGTCACTCATAACCTCTTAAATGAACCTGTCACCACCCGCTTGGTAACCGGGTGGCAAGTTTGTATAGATTACCGACGACTGAATGCCGCTACACTAAAGGATCACTTTCCTCTTCCGTTTATTGATCAAATTTTAGAGTGCTTAGCTGGCCGATCACATTTCTGTTTTCTGGACAGGTATTCGGGGTACAATCAGATTTCGATTGATCCTAAGGACCAACAGAAGTCCACCTGCACATGTCCCTATGGAACGTTCGCGTATCGCCGCATGCCCTTTGGATTATGCAATGCACCGGCGACCTTTCAACGTTGTATGCTCACCATTTTTTCTGATATGGTAGAACGCTGTCTAGAGGTCTTTATGGATGATCTCTCAGTTTATGGTGCATCTTTTGATGAATGCTTTTATAATATGGATAAGGTGTTACAACGATGCGAGGACACACATTTGGTCCTCAATTGGGAGAAATGTCATATGATGGTGAGTGAAGGGATAGTGCTAGGACATAAAGTGTCTAGCAAAGGTTTGGAGGTAGATCCAGTAAAAATTGAAGTAATTTCCAAATTGCCCCCACCAAATTCGGTCAAAGGGGTAAGAAGTTTCTTAGGTCACGTCGGCTTCTATTGTCGTTTCATAAAAGATTTTTCAAAAATTGCCAAACCTTTATCTGAGCTTCTAGAAAAAAATTTTGTTTTTTATTTCAATGACAAATGTTTACACGCGTTCAACGTGATGAAGGAAAAATTGATTTTCGCACCGGTTGTTCAAACACCAGATTGGACTAAGCCGTTTGAACTCATGTGTGATGCATCTGATTTCGTTGTAGGAGCTGTGTTGGGACAGCGGGTTGACAATAAACCTGCCGTGATTTTTTATGCCTCTAAGACTTTGAATGACGCCCAACTAAATTACACGACTACTGAAAAAGAATTGCTTGCCATTGTTTTCGCTTTTGAAAAATTTCGGCAATATCTAGTTAGATCGAAAGTCGTAGTTTGGACTGACCACGCCGCTATTAAATATTTGATGGAGAAAAAAGATGCCAAACCTAGATTGATTAGGTGGATCTTTCTCTTACAAGAATTTGATATCGAAATCAAAGACAAGGCGGGGATTGAAAATGTTGTAGCGGATCATTTGTCTAGGTTAGAGAGGGTAGATGAAAAAGATTTACACATACCCATTACCGAGACATTCCCGGATGAACAACTTTTGAAAGTGAATTCTAAGGATCCGTGGTTTTCATATATTGTGAATTATCTTGCTTGCAGGATCATCCCGGAAGATTGGATGTATCAAGAGAAGAAGAAATTTTTCCATTCTCTATGATATTATTTTTGGGATGACCCTATTCTTTTAAAGCAATGTAGAGATGGTGTCCTACGCAGGTGTGTACCTGAGGTGGAATACGAGAGTGTTCTTCGTCATTGCCACACACTACCTACGGTCAGACACCATGCTAGCTCTCATACGGCAGCCAAAGTACTGGAAAGTGGCCTATATTGGCCTACCTTGTTTCGGGATGCTTATGAGTTCATGAGGCAATGTGATTCCTTCCAAAGGGCGGGTAACATTTCAAAGAGACAAGAGATTCCCCTAAATGTTTTACAGTAGGTTGAGGTATTTGATTAATGGGGTATAGATTTTATGGGACCCTTTGTGTCCTCAAATTCGAATTTGTATATCATTTTAGTTGTTGACTATGTGTCGAAGTGGGTAGAAGCAATACCCACAAGGACTAATGATTCCACTGTAGTGTGCAGGTTCATTAAGGAAAATATCTTCTGCAGGTTTGGAGTGCCCCGAATGATCATTAGTGATGGGGGTACGCACTTCCGAAATCAAAAGTTCTCGAAATTATTGAGAAAATATGGGGTCCAACATAATATTGGTACCCCGTATCACCCGCAAACTCAAGGACAAGTGGAGGTCTCCAATCGCGAAATTAAGAAGATCTTGGAGCGTACTGTGGCTTCCACGAGGAAGAATTGGAGTGCCTTACTACCGGATGCATTGTGGGCATACAGGACGGCATACAAGACACCTATAGGCACCACGCCTTTTAGGTTAGCGTATGGTCGACCCTGTCACTTACCGGTGGAGTTAGAGCACAAAGCACATTGGGCGCTGAGAAAGCTCAACTTGAGTTATGATGAAGCGGGGAAGAAGAGATTACTTGAATTAAATGAACTGGATGAGCTGCGAATGAATGCATATGAGAACTCTCGGATATACAAGGAGCGCACTAAGTTGATCCACGATCGCCACATTCAGATGCGCACCTTCAAGAAAGGAGATCGTGTGCTTTTGTTCAATTCGAGGCTGAAGTTGCATCCCGGGAAGCTAAAATCCCGATGGAGTGGACCATTTACGGTGGAAGAGGTCAGACCACATGGCGCAATCATGGTGCGCGATGGCGAGACTACATTTTTGGTAAATGGATAGAGGTTTAAGTTATATTTTGGTGAAGATTACACGAGGAAGGTGAATGAGGTCAAACTCATTTCACTTTCGGATGCATGATGTGCTTCAAGTCGTCTAGCCTAAGACGTTAAATAAGGGCGCTTGTTGGGAGGCAACCCAACCATTGGTACTTTAGTTTAGTTCCTTTACATTCGTAGTTTGATTTGTTCTAACTTAGTTTGTAGTGTAAAAAAGATACCATGATCGTTTGCTACATGTGTAGGGCTGAGGCAGAGTCGATACCATCGACCCTTGTATCGATGGTATTGACCATGGTACAGGTTGGCGGATGCAGGAATCACACTACGTCGATACCATCGACGGCCTCGTCGATGGTATCGACATACCAACAGGCAGATCGCAAGCAGAGGTCGATGGTATCGACATGGGTGTCGATACTCATGAGATCTCTAGAGATTTTCAGAACAAATCGTCTCAGTAAATTCGATACCATCGACGGGCCTGTCGATGTATTGACACATTCATACAAAGAAAGCGGTGGTCGGGCCTCGCAAGGGTTTGCCCTAATCAGAGAGTTGATACTATCGACTCGCGTCGATAGTATCGACGTGCCACGTCAACGATCCGTGAGGAAAGATCTACGGTGATCGCAGCAACCAGGAAGTCAATCCAGGGGACGGGTCGATACTATCGACTCGCGTTAATAGTATTGACGCGTCAGCAATCCGGGACCCACAGATCCAGCCATCAACAACCATCGATACTCGCGGCGGTACAGATTGTGCTACCTGTGTCGATACCATCGACTCGCGTCAATGGTATCGACGGGAATACAACAGCGCCGGCCACGGCTATATATGAGGAGTATTTGCGTCAGATGACATCACAACTCCAGAGCAATCCTCCTCCACTTGTGTCGAGCGTATTCCAAATCTATCCAAGCCCGACGACGAGCAACACCGAGCGCGTTCTTCATCGAGTGGAGATTCCTTTCTCTGATCTTCACCGAGCTCTCTCTCTCTTCCTCTTTCTGTCGCGATCATGGTGCATGTTGCTGGTGCATCGTCGTCACGCGCCGACCCGATGGAGATACCAGAATTTGTGCCACCTCCGACTGCGTCAATTTCATGCCCACGGTTGATTCATCCATCCACGGAGGTCAAGAAGATCTACGAGGAGATCTTAAAGAGGAAGATCGAGCCGACCCATTATGTTGAACGGGAAACCATCCGCAACTTGGGGTTCAAAGCCAACCTCGACTGTGTGCTGAAGGGGCAGGCCCAACACACGGGACGACGGACTGATGAGTTGGAGTTTCATGCAGATGGCCAGCCGTTCTTCGGCGAGTGGCCTACGTACAAGGAGCTGGTGGCTGAGTTTATGGCGTCACTGGATGTCTGCATCGTACCCAACGACGTCATAGCCACCGATCGCGAGTGGATCAAGGGTCGGGTGTCTTTTCGACTGTACAACATCGACTACACCATGACACTCTGGCAATTCAACAAGATCTACAATTGGAATCACTCGCAACATGATTACCGGCAGCCAGACAACCGCACCGACTACGATGCAATCTTTGCCGAGATGGTGACGGTGTCGCCGGGCAAGTCAGTGTGCTACCATAATGCTACGGTAGCTGATTTCGAGCATCCATTCGTCCAAATACTTCACCGTATGCTGAGTTCTACATTGTTTGCTAGGGGTGATCTATCCCTTAGCAAATTCCAGGAGTCGGATCTATTTTTCTTGTATAAACTCCTAAAGCGCCAAGAATGCAACTGGGGCGCCTTCTTTCTACAGCGGGTCTTGGCAGTCAAGCGGAGCACGCGGAAGGCTCCAATAAACTTTGGAGGTCTTTTTACTCCGCTGGCTCAATTTCTCTACCTCGGGCTCAATTTCTGTACTTTGACCCCGCTCTCCAGCCGAAGCAAGGTTAATGTGCAGCATCTTCACCGATCAAATTTGATCCTTCTTCGAGATGGCTTGGCGTATGCACACTGCCACGTCAACCATGCTTACCAAGAATGCTCGCTTCCCGATCTGGTCTTCAATATCAAAGGGGCGCAACACTTCCGATGGCCTATCATAGCCATTGCTGACTCTGATGAAGATGGTGGCAACGACGACGACGACAATGACGATGAGGCTGAAGAGGAAGAGGAGGCCTACACCCCTCTTCGGGTACGAGTGGCACCACAGAAGCATCCTCGCATGCATCCGGGTGCATCTTCATCATCACAGCCTCCGTCACCACCACCGCCCTCGCAGCCAAGCGAGGAAGTCTATTCTATGCAGGGCATGTATGCTATAATGCATGAGATACAACAGACGTAGCAGCATCACATAGCGATGTACACCAGTATTCAAGAAACTACAAACTGGTTACTGGACAATCAAAGGGCAATGTTCGAGAATGAGCGTCTTCTCCTCGACAACCAACAACAAATTCATGATTGGTTGCATAGGATGGAGATGAAACAGCAGCCCTTTTACGATCACTATTGGAGCCAAAATTACTTTGGAGGCTACCCACAACCTCCACCTAGGGCCCAGTTTGATCCGAGCTTCCAGGGGGAGTATCCATCTTGGGACCCTATGGCTCCGCAGTACCCGCCTCCGCCTGAAGAGTAAATCGGTATCTCTGTTCCAACCTTTAAGATTGTTTTTGACTATGAGGCCATACTCGAATTCAAGCTTAGCGGGGGTGTTGGGACATCTCTATCTTTTATTTCTCTGTTTTTAGTTTTATTTCTTTTGTTTCTTGTCATTTGTTTCTTGAAATCTTAGTTTGTTTGTAGGATCCACATTCTATCTAGTGTAATCGTGGATGTCTTTAATCTTGAGTCATCTCAGTTGCATGTACATGGGAATTAAGGGAAAACTAATTTTTTTTTTAGTGTTCGCAAGCTTGAGTGTTGTTCAACTTTGATCACCTAACTTAGAAAATGATTGGTTTTGTCAACTTTAAAACAGAAAATCACAATTGTACATTCCTAATGATTCATGAAAGTGGACGGAATTGGTTGTTTGAGCCTAAACTGACTAAATGATAATGAGACTTTAATTTGAAGTAAGAGAGAGAAACCTCTTAACTACTACACATGTCAGTAAGGAGGGTCACATAATATTTTTCAAAGGTCCAGTCAATTAGTCTTGTGATCTGTCCACCTCATTGCTTTTCACAATCCACCAAGACTTGGAAGTAAAGTACGGTTTTAACCTTTTTGATTGCATGTCATGTAGATAGGACTTGCATTGCAACCACCTTCATATGTTTTGCATGAAAAATGAAAAAACAAATAGAATAGGTATACATGCACATTACTCTTAGGTGTGTCATTTAGTTGCATTTAGAACTTTTATGCATAGAGTATATCATGTACCTCATTTATTCTTTAATGGTGAATTAAATTGTTCCATACCTTCTAAATAGTTCAAATTTTCGAGTTATGCAGAAAAAAATAAGCCCAATAAAGTATTCATTGTCAATTATGGATATAAGGGTTTGAAAAGAAAAAATAAAAAAATCTGAAAAATCTAAAATTGAAAAAAAAAAGTTATTTAGAAGCAACTAGAATAAGAAGGAGAAAGGAACATAATCTCACCTTCATTTTAAGATGAGTGAGTACATGATGTAGCTCAATTTGATATCCATCTCATTTTGAGACGAAATTTTAGTGCATGCATCATTCCACCCAATCTTAGGCATTAGGGCATTTTTCATGTGCATTTGCATCATTTAGGGCCTTTTTGTTTTATGCATGTTGAAATCGTATAATGCTTCCACTTCGTATAATGCTTCCACTTGTTTTAGGGCCTTTTTGTTTTATGCATGATTTTCTCCTCACTTATGAATATCAGGAGAACTGCTTCCATGTAGATGGTAGTTAGGGTGAGCAACGTAGTATAGGAGATCACAAGATGCACTAAGTCTGGACCGGCAAATTTTATTATGTTAACTGCCTTATGTGATAGTGTTCATCAGTTTTGAGGTTGATATCTTTTATGGATGATTACTGTCGCCTTTAGGGTAATTATCATTCTGTGGTTAGCGAGGGTCGGTATGCGAATGTTCGGTGGGAATCATATGGGATGTTTGTTGTGATGCTTTGTTCTTTAGTTGACTCTGGCAATTCTAATATAAGGTTTTGTTGCTCGAGGGCGAGCAATGTTCAAGCTTAGGGGAGTTTGATGCGATGATTTTGAGTCGCAATTATAGACTTGTTTGATATGTGTTTTATGCATTTATTAGTCATTTTCATGGTTAATGTTGCATAATTCATCTAATTTGGTCTATGCTACTTCTTTATGTCAAATTTCCCCTATTTCAGCATTTCCAGTATTAATTATCAAAAGAATATGTTTTGTGTAGACTTATGTGGTTTCGTGTGTTAATTTCAGGAAAAACAAGTATCTACTATTGTCGATACCATCGGCAGTGGTCGATACCATCGACTGGACCACAGGTTGCCAGCCGCAAGGACCAGGAGAAAGTCGATACTATCGACAGGGATGTCGATGGTATCGAGATACCATCAGGTTGCTGGTGAGAAGTGAGTCGATACTATCGACCCATATGTCGATACTATCGACTGGTGGAGCTACAGCGACACAAAAAAATAAAATCATCGCTACAGTTTCGTCGACACCATCGACCCGCGTCGATGGTATCGAGATGACATCAGGCGCAAAGACAAAAGAAAAGAAGAACTGCCGATATCGCGCTAGGTCGATACCATCAACCCGCGTCGATGGTATTGACACCGTCAGATATGAGTTTGTTTCAGATTGATCTTAATCGGATGGCTGTGATTAATTGGCGACCTAATTCGGGAAATATACCTAATGACGGCGCCCAAGAGGGGATCATCACGTCCTTAGCCGCTGCACATGTCCCGAGAAGGTGTGGAGAGAAGAACGGAGCCCCAGAGCACGCCCCAGCCGATCCGAACACTGAAGAAGACGATTTCCACCACTGAAAGGTGGGAGAACATGTATTCCACGCCAAGGATCGCTTGGATCTTCTCCGTTCAGGGGTTTCGCCACTCAATCACGTTTTTCTCCATGTTTTCCTTTTTCTACTCCACGTTTTGCTCTGAGATGAACATGCGGGGCTAATCCCCTTTGTCTTTAGGACCGGGAGTAGCCCGGGAATTCATTGTATGACAATTTTATCATAGTAATTCATATCTTATCTCTTAAATCTGTGGTATAATTTCGTTTTCTCAATTATATTGTTATGCTTGATCACCATAATAATAATCTAATGCCCTTAATTGCTTTGAAAGAAGAATTAATGGTTGAAAAGAGACGGAATTTACATTAATTGACAAATCCCTTGAACAAGGTGGTGTAAGATTAATGGTGGATACCGAGAGGTCATTTTTAATGCACCAAGTTTAGGGTATAGGTTACTACGACGGTGGAACCGACCTAGACATAGGTAGTGAATTGTACCACGACAGTGGGCAATTTTGATTTCAGGCCACTACCCGGATAGAGAGATAAAATTGAGTGACTATATAGAATTGAATACAATGAAAACCCGCGGTGAAACCGCAATCCTAAAGATCTCATTTTGAATTGATTAAACCAAACATTTAATCAATTGCTTTCTTTTGTTTTATTTTTATTTTCTTTTAATTTCAACAACTCTCAACTATTTAATCGGCTTAGCTTATCGCGAGTAGTTAGTAGGAGTCTTCGACAATTTCATGTATCCCTGAGTTCGACTCGGGCCTCACAAAGGCCTATATTACTTCGACGCGTTCACTTGCATTTCTGCGCACGGTAAATTTGCGTCAATGTACATAGCCAGGTATGAGCTATGGTAGTTATAATCTATTGGAATGGTCCTGCAGATGAACATTAGTCCTTATGATGGAACTTGGTCCTTGTGATGGACATATGATGAATAACAAGCATGATGTGATGATATCACACTTAATGTGATTCAATTTGTTCTGATGACAAGTTATGCCCTATTTATGTAGATCTTATTTATAGATTATATGTTGTAACATGATTGATGCTTTAAGATGTTTAAATTGATCTAATCGGTCACATGGAATTGAATAGTGTTGTTTGCCCTATGCCATAGATCCATTCTGTGTCAGTACTTATTGAATGGTGAAATGAGTTTACCTCAGAGCACATATTGTTGAATATGCGGAGTGAAAATTGAGGTATCTCCTTGTGTCCTGAATGTATATGTATGGGATTGGTTGTGGTCATACCCCAATAAAGAGTACAACTATGGTTGTAGCTCAATTTGAGATACAAGAATGTCTGCGGTCATATCCTAATAAAGAGTATGGCTGCGGTCGTAACTCACTAGTGTGGTGACCTGTACCAAGGTGGGCTAGATGTGTACAATTGGACTATAAATTGTTGATAGTAGTATGACTAATGATGTCAATTCCAATATTCTCGTACTGACCAAGGGGATGAGGTCGTGGATCCTAGCTCTTCCACTAGACCTTGTATGGCACTGATTTTGACTTAACAAGTGGTCGGTTGTATTTGGATGGTACAATCAGATCCTTGGGGCATAATAAAATATGTAACCAGCCGTGTAGTATAATTATATAGGATCAAATCTGAAAATAATGATTAAGGCCTTGCTTGATCTTTATGCAATGTTGTTGATTGAAATTATACATGTTATTCATATTCCTTTTAAATTGTCAAGATGTTCCATAGATCATAAAGTAAGTGCTCTTCTTGTTAATAATCATTACATGTTTCATTTAGTTATAACCTTACTACTGCTCAGTTTATCTTATCTATGATAATAATAGAGTTGGTGGTGAGTTATATCTCCCGCTGAGATTTGGAATCTCACCCCATGGGTTTCCCACATCCTTTTTAGGTGGACGAGCATGAAGAGGTAGAGATCGTGCAATGGAGGTTGAGCAGCAGCCAGAGGGGTAGTATTTGATAAGTTTGGAAGTGTTTCTAGATGTCTTTTGTTGATAGAGTCCTAGAGTCGTCCCTATACACTCGGGTATTTGGGGATATTTTGTAGTTGTTTCACAGATGTGCTTGTTTATTTGGTTGTCTTATATACCTGTTAGGTGTACAAATGTGGTAGAATCATGTATATATGTTTTGGAACAGTTCTTTGGTTACAGGTTGACATCATGTCTGTGAATGCATGAAAGGACTTCTATGTGAAAGTTTTTCTATTTGGCAGTTTTATGAAAAAGGTTTTAATTTTTAGTTTTTTTAGTAATTTGTTCATTAATCTTTCTTATGTGGTTTTATTTTTAGTAATCTCTCTTTGTGTGGCGCAGTGCGTCACCTTCGGGACAGGTTGGTATTAGAGCTTTACATTCGCTGAGTGTACAGGGACCTAGGACTAGGGTTTGTGTCTATTCTAGTATCCTCTAGGTTGTCTTATAATCACTTTTGCTTATACAGAATAAGAAGAGAAAGCTTAAAGATGTTTGGAGAACATGAAGAACATGCTACCGAGAGCTGTGTTGCTACACCGGGTGGTGGTGCAAGGAACCTGGAATGAGAAGATCGGGTGCCTAAAGTCCCCCAGTTTGACCATGTCATGATAGCAAACCCTACATTTCAATTTCTTTTTGGGAAATTTATATCAATAATGACTCATATGGAGGAAATGATGCCTACACCTCAACCTAGGGCATCGGTTCCTCATATCAAATCTTTTGGTACTGGAAAGACTTTTGAGAGGCTTCGCCCTGTCGGAGTGGTTGAGTATGCAGGAACAACTGACCCAACAAATGTGGATTTGTGGTTGAATAGTCTTGAGAAGGCCTTTAAGATCCTGAGTATCCCTGAAGAGGATAAGGAGAAGCATGTGGTGTACCTTCTGAGGGGGAGCACTGGCCATTGGTGGGCCATCGAGGAGGAGAAGAGACCTAGTGTTGTGGTTGGTTGGGAGGAATTTTGACGTGAGTATAGTCCATACTTCCCTCAAACATATCTTGATGAGAAGATCATTCAGTTTGAGAGGATTCGACAAGGATCCATGACAATCAATGAGTATGAGGTAAGGTTTATGGAGATGTTGAAGTTCTTTCCTCACATGGTGGCAACAGAGGATGAGATGATTCATCATTTTCAGAAGGGTTGAATGTTGAGTTGTCTACCCCAGATGCTGCTTTGGAGAATCAAGAGAGGTTTGCCACATTTGTGGAATCTGTTCAAAGGATCGAGCGGTCTATTAAGGAGAAGAGAGAGGCAAGTGCCAAGAAGATGCCTAGACAATTTCAAGGGAAGTCATCAGGTGGCTTTAAGAACCTGAGGTTTTTTGCACCGCAAGCATGCAGAGGTTTAGTAATTTGACTCAATGGTCACCAAGCAAGGGCATATGCCATAGTTTCCACCCTTAGGAGCCCAAAGGGTTGCATCAATATCTGTGATAGGGTCGTCTAAGTCATGGGTTGAGGCCTGAGCCGATCATAAGTGCAGACAGGTAGGACATCTGAAGTGGAAGTGCCTGATGAGGGATGATGAAGTGACCCAACAATTGAGGTAGAGTCAACAAGGCTCGCAAAGACATCAGAAAAGTGGCACAATAGGATGAGGAGTTTGCCAAGCGTCACATGCCAGATCGTCTTCTCAAGGAAGTAGAGGAGGGGGGAGACAACAAGCAATGGCTAGGTTCTATGTTATGAGTCAGCCAGAGGCAGTGTCAACACGTGAGTGGTGACATGTTAAATGGAGTTATTTCATTCTGATTTATCTTCTTCTTGCTTTAAATCTATTTTGGTTGACCCGGGTGCTACACACACTATTATTTCAGGTGAAGTGCTTAGTAGTTGTTCTTTTCCTATTAGTCGTAAGAAGAATAGTTTGTTGCTAGAAACCTCGTTGGTTGGTTCTGTAGTATAGCAGGATGTGTGTCCTTCTTATGTCCTCTCTTTTTGGGGACACAACATTTAAGTGGACCTAATACCACTTGACATGCATGGTTTCAAAGTGATCCTTGGAATGGATACCCTGGAGAAGTATAGAGTGGTCTTGGATTGTAGTTCCAAGCAAGCGACGTATTTAGATGGTAGTGAGACGTGGATCTTCCAAGGAGATAGGAAGATTCTTCTGACGTGTCTTGTGTCGGCCATGGTAGCAAGGAAGCTTCTAATACAAGGTCGTGGGACATTTTTGGCACACGTGCTGGATAGTGAGGTGATGAGTCCTAGTATCCAGGAGGTGCTGGTGGTTAGGGAGTTCAAGGATGTGTTTCCTAAGGAGTTTCCAGGTGTTCCCCCACCATGTGAGATCGATTTTGAGATCAATCTAGTTCTTTGTACACAATCGATAGCTCAGACACCGTATAGGATGGCTGTGACAGAGATGGAAGAGTTGAAGAGATAGTTGTAAGAACTACTTAACAAAGGTTTCATCAGGCCAAGTACGTCACCGTGGGGTGTTCCAGTGTTTTTTGTGAAGAAAAAGGATGGGTCTATGAGGTTGTGCATAGACTACAGGTCGTTGAACAAGGTCATGATAAAGAACAAGTATCCCTTACTGAGGATAGATGATTTGTTTGACCAGTTGCATGGTGCAACGATATTCTCAAATATAGATCTGAGGCCAGGATATCATCAGTTGAGGATCAAGGAGGATGACATACCAAAGTCAGCTTTTAGGATGAGGTATGGTCAGTACGAGTTTGTGGTTATGCCGTTTGGGCTAACCAATGCACCAACATCATTCATGGATCTGATGAGCAGGGTGTTTCGACCGTTCCTTGATCAGTTCGTTGTGGTCTTCATAGATGACATCTTGATATACAGTCGGGATAGTCAACAGAATGAACAACATCTTTTCCAGGTGTTAACAGTGTTGAGACAACACCAACTCTATGCTATGTTTAGCAAGTGCGAGTTTTGGTTGAGGGAGGTAGCTTTCTTGGGACATGCTATATCTACAGAAAGAGTATGCATAAACCCTAAGAAGGTAGAGGCTATGATAGAGTGGGAACAAACTAAGACGCTGATAGAAGTACATAGTTTTCTAGGCCTGGCTGGATACTATAGGAGGTTCATCAAGGACTTCAACATTATCACTCTACCCCTAACAAAGTTAATGAGGAAGGATGTGCCATTCATTTGGGACAAAAAATGTCAACATGCTTTCTAGACATTGAAAGAGAAGTTGACAAGTGCACCAGTTCTGGCCTTACCTGAGAAAGGAAAAGGATACATTGTCTTTTGTGATGCATCCAGGAATGGTTTGGGATGCATGTTGATGCAGGACAAGCAAGTGGTTTCTTTTGCTTCTCGACAACTTAAGAAACACGAGGAGAATTACCTGACTCATAATTTGGAGTTAGCTGCAGTGGTTCATGCTTTGAAGATTTGGAGGCACTTTTTGTATGGGGAGAAGTGTCAGATCTTCATAGATCACAAGAACCTGAAGTACATCTTTTCGTAGCAAGAGTTGAATATGAGGCAACGTCATTGGATGGATCTGATCAACGATTATGAATGTACGATTGATTATCATTCGGGAAAGGATAATGTCTTAGCAGATGCATTCAGTATGAAGTCTTCCTCCTCATCCACAGATAAAAGTCAGTTGATTTCTTTTATGTGTCTCAAGTGAGACATGTTGGTCTCCTTACGTCATATGAATGTCAAGTTGGAAGTCTCCTTGTTAGCCGATTTGTTGGCACAGTTACAGGTGAAGCCTACACTGAGATAACATATCAGAGATTCTCAATAGATAGATATTGTGATACAACAGATTAGATCAAGGATCGGTAGCAAGAAGCGTATTGGTTTCCACAAGTCAGATGATGGGAGAATTTGTTACCATAGCATGATAGTGGTTCCTGATGATGATAACCTGAGGAATATGGTGATGGAATAGGCTCATTCATCTATGTATGCTATGCATCTAGGTAGTACTAAGATATACCGTAATCTAATAGATATGTATTGGTGGTCATGCTTGAAGAAAGATGTAGCTGAGATTGTTGCAAGATGTGTTGTGTATCAACAAGCCAAAGCTGAGCATCAGAAGCCTGCAGAAACGTTGCAACCATTGCCTATACCTTAATGGAAATGTGATCATGTAACTATGGACTTTGTGGTTGGTCAATGGTTTTGATTCCATTTGGGTGATCCTTGATAGGTTGACTAAGTCAGCCCATTCCTTCCCGTGAAGAAAACGTTCACAGTAGAAAAGCTTGTCCAAGTCTATGTTGATGAGATAGTGCATTTGCACAGTGTTTCAGCAACTCACTAGTATAGATACCACCTTCAACATCGGTTAAAATGGGCCTTTTACGTCAGTTTTCAAGCGACACCCAAGTGGGTGATACTAAAGGTAGAATCATACATCATCGGTTCCAAAATTGACAACATAGATCCGGCCCGATTGCAACCAAAAAAAGAAATGAAACTATTAGGACCATATGCGTCAGTTATGTCTTAGAAAACCAACACCTATCACCATATCACGAAAAAAAATTTAGTATAGTCTTCATTTTTTTAATATGTAATCGATGCTTATCTCCATGCTTGAATGAAAAAAATGGCCCGGGTTAGAGCATATATGTCAGTTTCCTATATTTAATCGGCACCGTTGAAATTGGGTGACGATTTTTTTAAATAACCCACAACTATGTATTGTTTTTTTAATCAGCTTGTAGGCTTGTTGTCTGGCTGGTCAGTATGATGTAGAACCTATGATTTAGTTCTGAACTACAGTTTTACAACATCCTTTGATTTCAGCTAGCAATAGACACAAACCTGCAATAATACAAGATGATCACGATTATATATACATCATATGATTCACACACCTATAGAAACACAATTAATTCATTCACATGATTCACACACATGTAGAAACTTGCAGTTCCATTCATTGAACCATTTTCACATTCACACACATGTACAAACCTATAGTTCCAGTCATTCAACCATTTTGACATTCACACACATGTAGAAGCACATTCATTCATTTATTTTCACATTCACACACATCTATATAGATCAAATTTCAATATGACAATTCAAAAAAGTCATTCACACATTTACATATAAACTTGTCTTTCAAAGCTTAGAAATTTCATCAAATATTTAAATAATTATGACATCAAATTTTAGAAATGTCATTCTTTATCATCATCACTACCCCAATGATAATAAAAAATTGCCTCCCTTTCAAAGGCTTTTGCCCATTGTTCTCTTATGTCATCTAATTGTTCCATCGTATAGGGATCACGTACATCTAATAACTTTTCCACTGTAATAAAGTCACTAGTTTTAAACACCTACAAAGAGAATTACGTATATATATAATTAATTAGTTTGATATTTTCATATTATCTAATGAGATTATACTTATATATGATGATCAAGACTATATAATACATGTTGTATGTTTTCAATTTCTTGTGCAGCATATCTGACAATTAGTACATATACCACATCATGTAGCATGCACATGCCCATCCGTTCTCTTATACATCACACTATAAATTTCATCATACAAAATGTTAATAAATAAAAAGAAGCATAGTTCACATAAATAATATATGTATTGGAGTCAGGAAAATACTTTCACATTCGACCAAACTAACAAGTTCTTTTACTTGCCCATTGTTCCTTCAACTTTTTTGAAATGTTTTAAGGCCCTACATGTCAATGTAACAAATTAAATTTCATTACTAAACAATAATGTTATAATATATGTTAATAGATATATATATATATATATATATATATATATATATATGGCTAAAAGAATTGTGTACCTGAGTACATGTAGCATACTTGTACCTATCTTCATTTTTGATGATTACATAAGTATAAAAAGCAATCCAACCTTATGGATGTGATGCATACCCCTTAGATAACATGTGTATCAAAAATCACATCAAACTGAGGTTCATAGACCATCAAATGAAAGAATATACATATTTTCCAATCAATGGTAAGTTGTAAAAATTGCAGAAATTGTTGGATGATATATCATTATATCTCATGATATACATAATGAATGGTTGTGATTTTTTAAACACATCTAATCTATTGAATTTCGATTCAATCTATAAGGTTGGATTGAACAAATATATTCTACATATATCATTTTCATGGTCGGTACACATAAGTTGCATGTACCAGCCGATACACACTTCCTAACATATATATATATATATATATATATATATATATATATATATATATATATATATATATATATATATATATATACATATATATATACATATACATATATAATTTCTAACATGAATAATGGCCTTTTCATTGTGTGGCTAGAACTGTCTAATTCCTTCCCCTTAGGGTCTAGATAATAAACAGTCAATGTCTTGGGGACAACAACTAGTAACTCCCAGTTCTTACCACTAGAGATAAGAAAGTTAAAAATATCTAACTCAAAATCCACAATAAAATGTAATTTTCTTAAGTCCAAATATAAGCAAAGTAAACTTACTCAACATTGAATTGAGTTATTATCACGCTCTTCTTTGCTTTACCAAAATATTTAAAAGTGATAGAGCAATATAAGGTAACTGATGAAGGGTCTTTATGTACATGACTGATCCAAGATGGAATTAGAAATCCCACATGGGTATATGAATATTCTATATAGACCCTATGTAAGTGGCTGCAAAACATAAATTATGTATGCATTAATATATAAGAAACCAAATCACCATATATAAAACAAGGTATATCGATATATAAATAAGATCTGACCATATCCATATTTATACCATAGATGTATTCGACCAAGCATAAGTAAAAAATTCCAATATATCTTATATAAATATATTATTATTGTATGCTTGGCCCGCATCCTCCTCCTTAATAGAAACAATCATAGGATAATTTTCAGGATGTTCTTATATCCATATTGCCATACCCCTGTGTTGAGGATGTAACAAGTCGTATAGGTCCTTTGTAAGCCAACTAGGTACTTCATAAAGAGGTGGAGGTGGAGGAGGAGGACCTGTAGTGGGTTTCTTCCCTTTATACTGTATATATATAATTTCATATCAATTGTCATGTATATACATATATACTTTCTTAATGTAATGTAAATTAACCATACATGATCAGTACATATGACATCTATTTTGGGCCACATGATCACTCTGTCTTCTGCTTCACCAAGTGTGTCAACATACAAGTGGGAATATGGCAATGGATGATGTAACAGACTAAATCTCAGGTTCTTTCCTGCAATTTACCTACTTTTAAGCTTTTATTTTCTTTCATGTCCTTTTGGACCTTTTTCATAAACTTCCCTCTCTCTTGTATCATTTTGGCCTCCATGTGCAATTTGATCACACTTTGATGGTGAAATCTATATTTACCCACTTTTATGTTAATGAAGGGGTGTTTGCACAAATATTCCAATTAAGGAGATGAATGAGGACTAATGATGCAAAATGGCCTTTTATGATGGATAATGAGTGGATGAGGTTAAATTAGTGTTATTGTGGCTTTATGGATAAGAAATGAGTAATGAATAGGAATTGACTTAATTAATGAGTATATAAACCCCTTGCTTTCTCTATCCTTTATAATATATATTAATGCATGAAAATAGGTTGGAATGGTGACATATTTCTATTGATACTAATAAGTGTTGATAAACTCGAATAAGCATCTATGATTTCATTAATAGAACTTTTTCACCTTATTTAACCCTTTTTAATGTATTAATATACTCTTTAATGAGCAAATATTAACTAAGGGCCTTATTGGATATAAATACGAAATATAATTTTATATCATCATTCCAAATACTAATATGAGCTAGTGGTTAAAATTTGGTGGCTTTTTGACTTCATTTGACCCCTCAAATGGAATTTATAAGAGTTGATTAGATTTAAATATAGTTCTTAAATGCATTTCATTGATTTCATTCATGTGCGCGTAACGCTCATGTCTGGGGTATTTTTCTTGTCACGCGGGTGGTCCAGGATGAACCCAGATCCAACGATGATGTTTAGCCTCGATTTTGATCCAGCGAATGAGGACCCTTCTGCAACCTCAGTCTAGTCACGAGAATTTGAGAAGTCCCGACCGCCAGACTTCCCCGACCATTTCTTCCTCTCCTCTTAATGAATTTGCAAGATTTCTCGTACCCTGAATTTGCCTCATCGATCAGTATTGAATGAACCTCATCGCATCATCTACCTCGCTGAATTGACAAAATGCCCAATCGGGCCTAAACCTTGTTCTCCGCCGCAGATGCTCAGAGTAGTCTAGAGGTTTCCCCACGCCTATTTAAGGTCGAGAAAACCACCCTCAGCCCTCTACCAAGCATCCTCTTCACCAAATTATTACCTAGATTCCCCCAAGCTCCCCGACCTACCCCGTCTCCTTCTCCGACGAACTCCGTCACGACATCGGCTGCTCCTCCACATCTAGTTCAATTGCAAGCTCGGTGAGCACCCTCAACGCCTGTTTTTTCTCTTCCCAGTCCCGTTTTCCCTCAAAAAATTGTCGAACTCCCCGGCCTGTAGCTCGACCTCAGACCTCACCAATGCTTGTCTCTTCTCAGCCCCAGTGCACCTCCGCCCTCAGAAACCAGTGATTTGGGCTCGTGCTTAATGTGTAACGACCCTCAGTTTCTCGAGTTTTGTCTTGTTCTCTTGGTTTGGGTCCCTGACTACCTCCTCTATTTTGAGCTGCTTCTGGTGACCTGGGGCTCACCGATACCCACATTGGGGGTTTCCAGTAATTGCGAGACATCGGGGAACATAGTCCTGGTCTCTGTTCAAGCCAGCTCACAGGCATGTGCAAGCTGGAGTCTGGAGTCTCAGCTCCAAAGAGATATTGACATGGTAGGGCTGGAAGAAGCCTGGTCATAACTCATAAAATGATCAAGGCGTCCACACACGCAAATCAATTCGATTAAATCAATAAGGGTACTTTAGGCATTTCATCTCTTCTTTTGATTTCCTATTATGGTTACTTGATCATTTGTGAATTACCATGGGGTCCTTGCGATTCTAATTGATTCAATTAACTCGTATGGGTATTTTGGTAAACGTACCCCTTACTAAATCACCCTTTGACCGAGTCCACACGAGCACTGACTGGCTGACTCAACCAAATCTGATTGGCCCATGCCTGCGTGGGTCCGACTCTGTGGCCCTCACTTTGAAAGTTTCTTTTTAGCCTATGTGGCATAATCTCGAATTATGATTGGTTGATTTCATTTAATTCATAATAAATCGATCATTGGTCAGAAAAATTGGAATAAATAGTCTCTGGAAAGGATTTTTCGAGTAGAATTCGAATATAGGGATTTTGAGTCATGTTTCTGATTCCTTTTTTTAATTTTATCGTGAATGCTATTCTAATCAAATTAAATGTTCTAAAATATGTAATTAAGTCATTTTAACTCCAAATTGACAAATATGGTGTGTTTTCTTAATCAGTGAAGCCTAAGTATTCGAATGGTCTAAGTTTTGAGTCCTAGATTGAAGATTTGCAAACAAGGTCTAAAATGGGTGTCTTTTACATACTTTATTCTGTATAAATACTAATGCATGTGAAATATTTGTAATTAGGGAAAATGATCTGGGATACAATCTAATCAGTGAAAATGATGTTTTTGAATCTAAATAAAATATGTGAGCCCTATTCTTATTGTGAATAAATGTTTGTGCAATGTGTACCCTATTCTTCAGTTGGGCTACATCCAACCCTACATTACTAATGTGCTAGCCTTAATATCTTTCTAATGCCTTTTCTTTGGCTCTCTAATTATTCTTCATTGCCAATGTTGGCTTATTTATTCAGATTACTTCTTGGGTTGTAATACCCCATTTGCTATGATGCAATATTATATATATTTTCACTCTGCCAAATGAATTATTTAGCATAATGATGAAAATGACTAATTAACTAATATAGTGTACATATGTACAACAACTCATAGAGGGCATGTGTAATTTCTCCCTAGGGGAATGTGATAATTCTCCCCAGGGGAATGTGGCAATTCCCCCCACTTTATAAATATTTTCGGGTACTTAGGAATGTGTAAATTCCCCCTCACCTAGCGGTTGAGGTTAGGTAGGTGCCTCATCCCTATATTAGTTTAATTTAGTCACATTTAATCATGCATGAAAATATATTATTCTTTTTGAATTATGGAAGAATTCCTATTTCTTATTTGATATACTTGCCCCATACTTTGACACTCCCTTAGTATAGTGGATCTTTTATTTTGCAATGCTTTAGATTTATAATTGTCCTTTACCTCTATTAACGCATACTTTTTTTCTTCTCTTGCTGGGTGATCCCAACCACCCAGGGATAGGATCAAAGTGCGCAGTTGAAGCTTGGTGAACCAGCCTACGATTAGGAATATGAAGTTCAACCATCTAGCTTGGACTTAACTATTTATATTAATTTGTTTTTTTTAGACAAGTTCATTTGGTTTTAGTCTTCCTCTACCTAGATCCTATGTTTTGTATAAAGTTGTACCCCTTTTGGGAAAATTTTGTAAAGTACTCTTTATATATTTTGAATATAGTCAAAGTTTAAAATTTCGCTGCTTCCCATTGATTCTTTGTTTGTCATTTATAGTAGAGAGTTGATCTTAGCTCTTTACAACATGGTATCAGAGCATCAAGGTAGTCGGATTCTTGACTAATTCAAATTGTCTCCCTAGATAGAACCCTCACCTCACATAGTTATCTTTAGTAAATTTTTCACTTTTGAGTTGACCCTTGATAAAAGATTGATTTAGGATCATAATAATTTCATATTAGAAATAAATTTTGTCAACTTTTTGGTGATTGGTTTATTAGGTTGCTACTAGGGTATAAGTTGAAAGCAAATGTGTCTAGAAAGGGTTAGGGTCTGGGGGCTGGCAATATTTTCCTCTGCGCCACTAGCTTGGCTTACGAGGACTCCCAAATCCATATGACACTGGCCTGGCCTGAGCTAATATTGACTGTCCAAAATAGCATACCTTTAGGCAAATTATCCTTGTATATGATGCCTTGGTTACCCAAATAGAATTTCCTTATGTTCCTATAAGGAGCCTTAGGTTTCCATGTTTGGGAGAATCCTACCCTATGATAGACTTTGAAGTTTATAATGGTGTTTAGTAAAACAACTAAGTGTTGGATCTCACACATAGATTTACCTCAACCCTTTGAAAAGTGGGCTTTAGTCATAGTGCTTTTTATACCTTGATAGATTTTGGAGTTTCTGATTTTGAGGATGAAATCCTCTTTAAGGGGGTGGAGTCCCACAATGCATTGAAATCAAGTTACTCTGTTTTGGAAACCCTAACTCCACAATTAGTGAGCTAATGTGGTTAGTGTTGAGAAAATAAATTATAAACTCATCTTGTTTGTTCATATACAAAGGAAAATATAATGAGTCATCTAATGAAATAGTCCATATGATTGAACCTTAACATATTCTTGATGCACATAATAATGAGTACTCATCAAAAATTGTGAACACACATAATTTTGTCTATGTCACCCTAATGGTATGGTTAGTCAAGTAATGGAACTAATGCACACTAGGGATTCTTAATATGTAATGGTCATGTTGACCTAAACCCTAATATGAAATCATCTAGCCTTGACAATATATGCATACACATACTTAATGCTTTCATGATACATTAGTGGATTTAGATGTCATCATCACATAATATACCTTGATACATATGAATGGATTATAATGATCTAATCATAATTATAAACAAGTTATCTATATATGTAATGCATATCACCTTGTCATCTAAACACACACCTCATTAATCACTTTATCATAACTTGGTATATGAATCAATTCATTAATATTTAATGTGTTCCATCTTATTCAGTAATATATATATATATATATATATATATATATATATATATATATATATATTGACTCAAATATGATAATGAGTAATTGGCTTCACATAAATTTGCATAAATACCTAGTATGATGTTAAATATGTATAATTCATATTATGGAATGTAAAGGTTAATGACGTCATTAATATGAGTATGAAAGGTGATGTGATAATGTGTAATAAATTTATAAGAAGATAATGTGGCATTGTTTGGAATTATTGTAGACTTAATAATTGTTGGATAATATTATCTTTTCTTACAAATAATGTGTGATAATTCTATATGATGATGATACGAGGATAATGGAGAATATATTCACGTTATTAAGGTTTGTGACTTAATGCCTATCGAGATTACTTAGTAAACCCGAATTGTGCTTAAAACCCTTATATGGGAAATACATATGTTGGGACAACAATGTGAGTAAAATGTGGCTCAAGTAATAGAATAATAATGATGATGCAAATTCATTATGGAGTTTATGATAGAAGCCAAAATATTAATTATGTTATGTTTGGTTAAAGGGCATAGGTTGGGTAGAAATCTTAGTGAGACTTGGCTTATATGTAGAGCTTTGGAGTACCCACCTAGTTGCCTAATGTTGGGATGTTATTCACCCACCCTCTCTTCCACCTTGTTGTGATTTTGGGGATGAAATCCTCTTTAAGGGGTGGAGTGTTGTAACAGACTAAATCTCAGGGTCTTTCCTGCAATTTACCTACTTGCTTTTATTTTCTTTCTATTCCTTTTGGACTTTTTTCATAACTCCCCTCTCTCTTGTATCCTTTTGGGCCTCCATGTGAAATTTGAGCACACTTAGATGGTGAAATCTATATTTACCCACTTTTATGTTAATGAAGGGGTGTTGGCACAAATATTCCAATTAAGGAGATAATTGAGGACTAATGATGCAAAATGACCTTTTATGATGGATAATCAGTGGATGAGGTTAAATTCTTGTTAATGTGGCTTTATGATAAAAATGTGTAATGAAGAGGAACTGACTTAATTAATGAGTATATTAACCCCTTTCTTTCTCTCTCCTTCAAAATATATAGTAATGCATGAAAATAGGTTGTAATGGTGACATGATTCTGTTGATACTAATAAGTGTTGATAAACTCAAATAAGCATCTATGATTTCATTAATAGAACCTTTTCACCTTATTTAACCCCTTTTAATGTATTAATATATTCTTTAATGAGCAAATATTAATTAAGGGCCTTATTGGACATAAATATGAAATATAATTATAGCATCATTCTAAATACTAATATGAGTTGGTGGTTAAAATTTGGTGGCTTTTGGACTTCATTTGACCACTCAAATGGAATTTATAAGAGTTGATTAGGTTTAAATATAATTCTTAAATGCATTTCATTGATTTCATTCATGTGCGCGTAACGCTAATGTCCGGGGTATTTTTCTTGTCACGCGGGTGGTCCAGGATGAACCCAGATCCAACGACGATGTTTAGCCTCGATTTTGATCCAGCCGACGAGGACCCTTCTTCAACCTCAGTCTAGTCGTGAGAATTTGAGTAGCCCCGACCGCCAGACTTCCCTGACCATTTCTTCCTCTCCTCTTAACCAATTTGAATGATTTCTCATACCCTGAATTCACCTCGTCGATCAACATTGAATGAACCTCGTCGCATCGTCTACCTTACTGAATTGACAAAACGCCCAATCGGGCATAAACCTTCTTCTCCGCCGCAGATGCGCAGAGTAGTCTAGAGGTTTCCCCACGCCTATGTAAGGTCGGGAAAACCACCCTCAACCCTCTACCAAGCTTCCTCTTCACCAAATTATTACCTAGATACCCCAAGCTCCCCGACCCACCCCGTCTCCTTCTCCGACAAACTCCGTTGTGGCATCAACTTCTCCTCCATATCCAGTTCAATTGCGAGCTCGGTGAGCACCCTCAACGCCTGTTCTTTCTCTTCCCAGTCCCGTTTTCCCTCACGAAAGCCTCAAACTCCCCAGCCTGTAGCTCGACCTCAGACCTAGTCGGCGCTTGTCTCTTCTCAGCCCCAGTGCACCTCCGCCCTCACAAACCAGTGATTTGGGCTCGCGCTTCATTCTCAAACGTGTGTCGACCCTCAGTTTCTCGAGTTTTGGATTGTTCTCTTGGTTTGGGTCCCTGGCTACCTCCTCTATTTAGAGCTGCTTCTGGCAACCTGGGGCTCACCGATACCCACTTTGGGGGTTTCCAGTAATCGAGAGACATCAGGGAACATAGTCCCAGTCTCTATTCAAGCCAACTCACAGGCATGTCCAAGATGGAGTTTGGAGTACCATCTCCAGAGAGCTTTTTGCGACATGGTAGGGCTAGAAGAAGCATGGTCGTAAAATGACCAAGGCGTCCACGCCCGCTAATTGATTTGATTAAATTAGTAAGGGTACTTTAGGCATTTCATCTCTTCTTTTGATTTCCAGTTGCGGTTACTTGATCATTTTTGAATTACCATAGGGTCCTTGCGATTCTAATTGATTCAATTAACTCATATGGGTATTTTGGTAAAAGCAACCTTACTCAATCACCCTTTGACTGAGTCCATACGAGCACAGATTGGTTGTTTGAGCCAAATCTGATTGGCCCATGCCAGCGTGGGTCTGGCTCTGTAGCCCTCACTTTTTTTTTGAGAAAAACTAAAATTTTATTAATGATTGGCTAAGCTAGCCCGAAGATTGTCAATACAGATAGAGAGGTTTTGATTAAGCCATACAGGCTTATCAGAAAAGTCTACTGACATAGCTCTATGTAGAGCATGTTTAGCAATAGCATCAGCAACAATGTTAAACTTTCTAGGAAGGAAAAGAAAGTGGCTATTCTTGGGACTGGTGTTTGAGAGAAGCCTCTTGAAAGGCAAAAGCTTCGCATAGGTGGTACAAGCACCTGTATGCATTTTGATAGCCTGCTCAGAGTCCGAGAGGAAGAGGACTTTGTTTAGACCCATAGAACAAGCCGTTGAGGTGCCGAGAATGAGCGCTTGGAATTCAGCCTCCAAAGGGTTAGCGGCAAAGGAGTAGGTCCCTAGACCTCAAATGAAATGGCCATTCATGTCAGTAATGTGAATGCCAACTGAGCTTTTTCCCGATTGAGCCATGAAGCTGGCGTCTACGAATACAAGAAAAGAGGCCTCTTCTAGGGCATGTAGGTGCTGGAGTAATGGTTTTGTAGGACCCGAGTGGCCAGTATTCTGCAGGGAAGTAATCGTGGAAGCTCTAGCAGTGATGAATTTAGCCAGGACTGAAGAAGGAGTTCTGATATTGGAATGGACGACTTCGTTGCGGGCCATCCAGAAATGCCATACGGCGATGCCATAGCTGATAGATCGGTGGCAGCGTTTGACAATCTCCACTATCCATTCTTCAAGATGGTACGAGAAGAAGGATGCCTCAACATTGAGCTTCAGCCAAACTTCTTTGCTGCGTGTGCAGTCTCATAGACAATGAAGCAGGGATTCTTCATCATTGTTACATTGCGGACAGCTTGGATCGACATCAAGGTGACGGCGGATCTTTTCTATGTTAACCAGTAACGACCTATGAGCCAGGAGCCAAAGGAAGGTTTTAATTTTCTCTGGGGCTTTGAGTGTCCAGATGTCTCTCCAGGGACCTGCTGAGTGTGTTTCTTTGTCCTTGTGGATCCATCTATAAGTTGATCTGGTTGAAAAATCTTCAGATGATTCAAGGGGCCAACACCAATTGTCATCTTTAGCCTCCGGACGCGGGGGTGGAAGTCTTTGTATTTTCAGCCAGCAATCTTGAGGAAGATACGAGTGGATAAAGTCTGTATCCCAGTGACCCATGGTTCTCACCATTGAAGACACTGTGAGATCGGCCAGCTCGGAAGGAATCAGTGTATTTGGGTATTGGACAACAATGTTGTGGTTGTCAAACCATTTGTCGTGCCAGACGTTGGAATCGTTCCCATTGTTAATAATCTTCATGCTAAGCGCTTGAATTGTTGTACTTTGGTTTTTTATGAAATTCCAGGCAGTGGAAGAAGAACCACTCTTGGCTTTTCCATTACGAAGGTATTTACCTTTCATAACCCGGACCCACAGCTTGGAAGGGCAAGTGAGATAGGTCCAGACATTCTTGAGCATTAGTGATCGATTCTGATCGCGAGTGTCTTTGACACCGAGACCGCCGACATCCTTATGGGATGTGATCTTGTTCCAAGAAACTAAGGATAGCTTCTGTTGCTCCCGGTTTCCAAACCAAATAAAATTCCTGACATGTCTGTCCAGCTCGTCGCAAAGGCCTGGCGAGAGGATGACAGTTTGCATTGTGTAAGCCGGAATCGATTGTAACATGGCTTTAGCTAGGGTAGTCCTACCGGCAAGGCTGAGGTGTCTAGCGACCCAGTTGTTGGTTTTAGACTTGAGGGATTCCAGAATACTTGAGTGAGTCAGCTTATTCACACGATGGTGGAGGATGGGCACACTGAGATATCTACCAAGATCCTCGGTGGAAGGGATCCCAAGGGACATGCTTATGATTCTTTTTTCTCTTGGAGATGTGTTTATGGAAAAGAAGCATCTTAATTTGGAAGCAGAGATACTCTGGCCGGAGACTGTAGAAAATTCCCTAATAATTTTCTTCATGATTTTAGCTTGCGCGCTAGTCACTTCACCTAGCAGCAGTAGGTCATCAGCAAAGCAAACGTGAGAGAGAGGAGGACCATCTTTGGAGAGGCAGATTGGTTTCCATGAGCCATCAAGGACTGCCTTTTGAATCGATTGGCTCAGACGCTCCATACAGAGAACAAACAAGTAAGGGCTTAGAGGATCTCCTTGACGGACTCCTTGAGTTGCTTGAATAGTCTCTAAAGGCTTGCCTTCCCAGAGAATTTGAGAGGTCCCTTTGGAGATAATTTGATGAATGAGATTTCGAATTTTTGTCAGTAAATTGGTCTTTTGCAGAGTATCATTGATGAAAGACTAGTTCATAAGATCAGATGCCTTAGCTAGGTCGATCTTCACCACCATCCATTTCTTTTTGCCAGTTTTGAAACGCATTGAGTGAATCACCTCTTACACAATTAGAATATTATCGGAAATCTTCCTACCAGGAATGAAGCTAGATTGGAAGGGCGAAACCCAATTATGAAGGAGGGGTTTGAGACACTCCACCAGAATTTTTGATACAATTTTCAGACAGTTGTTGTTGAGGGAGATCAGTCTCAAATCATTACAACTTTGTACTGGTTCTTTCTTGGGCAGTAAGATCATCCATGCATTGAATAATTCAGAATCAATGTGCTCAGAAGAGAAAATTGCAGTGATTGTCTTGATGACAGAGGTACCCACTGTGTTCCAGTTCTTCTATAGGAATTCGTTGTAGATACCATCTGGCCCAGGAGCTGCGGTGGCTTTCATGGCAAAGACTGCAGCCTTCACTTCCTGTGAAGAGGGGATAGCATTGAGCTTACTCAGTAGGTTGTTGTTGGGACTCTCGAAGACGCCTGGGTAGGAAGGAATCCTGTCCAGGGTGACCGGTGAAGTCGTCATCATCAGGTTGTTGAAGAACTTCCACACGTGCTGCTTGATTTCTTCTGGTGCAGTGAGGAGCTGGCCTTCTTCATTCCTGATGGATGCAATTTTGTTACGGTGTCTCCTTGCTTTGACGAAGGAGTGGAAGAATTTCTTATTACCATCGCCCAACTTGAGCCAGTCAAGGTGGGCCTTTTGACGCCAGTCTGCCTCCTCGCGAGCAAGGATGTGTTGCAGATTTTCCTGGAGGTCAATGGATCTGAGCTCATCCATGGGATTAGGGTTAGAGGGAATGTGTACCTGAATATTGTTAATGGCATTGATGAGCGAGGCTTTCTCCTTGTTCTGAGCCTTCATCGAGGAAGAGGACCATTTGGTAATGGCCGGCTTGAACAAAGTTAAGGCATCATAGAACTCCATGTTACGATCCCAGAAGAGGTTCAACTGTTGATTGAAATCCGGGCAGAGGTTCCAGCTGGCTTTAGTTTTAAAGACAAATTGCCTTTTGCACGAAGAAGCATTGTTGGCCACGAGTAAAGGATTGTGATTAGAGAGGATGCATGGCAGGATAGTAACAGAAGTGTTTGCGTTGGTATCTAACCAAGCTTCATTAGCTATGAGTCGGTCTAGGCATTCAAAAACACACCTCTTTTGAAAGGTGAACCATTGACCTCCCACTTGAATGTCAGCTAGGCATGTTTGAAGAAGGAGGTCGTTGAAGAGGACAGATGCGGCGGAGTCGAAGTAGCGGCTGCCAGATTTCTCAGCAGGAGAAATCATTGTGTTGAAATCACCAACGACTGCCCACGATGATGAAATCCAGATGGACAAGTCCTTCAGGTGATTCCAGAGGAGTGGCCGTAGGGAAGGATTAGGGCTGCCGTAGACGAAGGTGATGAAGGCTGAATTGTTTACTCAACAGTGCACGAATTGCCTGTGGTTTAGAAGAATTTCCACCGTGATGACATGTTGGTCCCAAAGAATCCATATGCCTCCTGAGAATCTGAGGGCTTTGACTCTATGAGAGGAATTGAAGCCCATCCTTTTGATGATAGAATCCACTCTGTCGCCAATGCAGTGAGGTTCAAGGATGGTGAATAGGGAGAGATTAAAAGTACGTTTAAGATATTTCACATAATTGGTCTTGTCTTCAAGGCACGCACCTTGAATATTCCAGGAGATGTAGTTCATTAATGGAATATTCAGGAGGTTGAGAGGATTGGAATTAAGGAATTACAGCTTAGAGACCAACAGTAGAGTCACTGGTCTCCCATGTGTTGTTACTGAATAGACGACGAGCCTCGGTTAGTTTTTCACCATCTGTGGGATACGATGCCTTGCCCTTCTTTCTCATCTGATCTGGACTGATGGGAATGGTTTGGTAGACTACTCTTCGATTTCGGAGAAGAGGACCACCGTTTCTATTTGTGTCGAAGTATTGGTTGCCGAAGCTGAAGGGTATCACCGGCTCCATGGACGGTGATGATTCCTGTGACCTACCAGTGGCAGTATTGTTGCTGGTTAGGACGATCGTAGTGTTATTTTGATCATGGACCTGATGACCCGGAGATGGGGCCTTCGAGGTTGAAGATGATGCTTGAGTTTGTTTTTTCTTGGCTTTCCTGTTCTGCACCATTGTCCACCCCTCACTGTCCAAAAGGGGAGGATTTGCAGAGGTCTCAGGTAGAGGTGTGGAGTTTTTTAGGACCTCGCCAAAAGGGCCTGCGGCAGGGTTAGGGCCTTGTTGGGAGGGGTTGGGCGGCGGCTTTGGTTTTTTACATTCGGGCTTCTTGGCGTGCATTTCCAGAGAAAACGACACTGCAGTGATAGATGATTCTTCTGCCACTTCTGTTGAGATGGCCGTGACAACAATGTGAGTGCAGTCGGCATCAACGTGACCGATTCTGCCACATTTAATACAAATTGATGGTATGGATTCATATTCAATCCGAAAGACTTCATTCATGATATCGATCGCCGGTAGGAGGGGTTTGGAAGTGTCCACCTCTACTTCTAGATGGATGAACTTGCCTCAATTTCCCAGAGCAGTCGTCACGTCTATGCAAAGTGTCTTCCCGACAACGTCGCCGATATTCCAGAGCAACTGCGTTTGGAATAGGTGGACCGGGATTTCAGGGATACAGATCCAAACTACCAGCTTCCTTGGGAGCATGTCCGAGAGACGGAAGCTAGGGCACCACGATTGCACCGATAGATAGTGTCCAAATAAGGTCCAAGGGCCATTAGTGAGGACGCTGATGTAGTCTTCTTCATTATGCAGTTGCACTATGTAATAGCCCTTCTCAAGATCGATGATGCGGAAGTCATTGGACAGACGCCACATCACTGCAAGTCTATTGACGAGGACATTGTAACCGACGTTAATCCCTATCGCCTTGAGAATCACAGCATGTTTCCAAGGTTCGATCAGGGGGGTAAAGGTCGTGTCTTTCATCGTGATTTTAGGCATCTTCCCAGAAGTGTCTATTATAAGGTCATCCACTTTGAGGGTATATGACAGTGTTGCCGGGGTGGAGCTCTTGTTGTGTCCCTTTGTCACATCGCAGTAGGACTTAGGGTTTTCTTGACGTTCAGCATCGACGGACATCTGGTTTTCTTGGTTTTCCACAGTGACAGACTCTTCCATGGCTTCATCCACAGTTTCGTTCTCCGACGGAGGACGTTGCGGCTGGTGCGCGCTCGTCTCATGAAGGTTGCCGTTGCTAGTAGGGCCGCGGCCATTGCGGCCGCCGCCGCCGCCCCCTCACCCACGTCCTCTTCCCCGCTCTAGCAGCATGCTAGGGCCGGCGCATGCCGAAGTGTAGAAGAGATTATGATTGGTTGATTTCATTTTGAAAGTTTCTTTTTAGCCTATGTGGCATTTTCTCGAATTATGATTGGTTGATTTCATTTAATTCATAATAAATCAATCATTGGTCATAAAAATTCAAATAAATAGTCTCTAGAAAGGATTTTTTGAGTAGAATCCGAATCTAGGGTTTTTGAGTCATGTTTCTAATCATATAAAATGTTCTAAAATATGTAATTAAGCCATTTTAATTCCAAATTGAAAAATAAGGCGTGTTTTCCTAATTAGTGAAGTCTAAGTATTCGAATGGTCTAAGTTTTGAGTCCTAAATTGAAGATTTGCAAACAAGGTCTAAAATGGGTATCTTTTACATACTTTATTCTTTATAAATACTAATGCATGTGAAATATTTTTAATTAGGGAAAATGATCTGGGATACAATCTAATCAGTGAAAATGATAGTTTTGAATCTAAAATAAGGTATGTGAGCCCTATTCTTACTGTGAATAAATGTTTGTGCAATGTGTACCCTATTCTCCAGTTGGACTTCATCCAACCCTACATTACTAATGTGCTAGCCTTGATATCTTTCTAACGCCTTTTCTTTGGCTCTCTAATTATTCTTCATTGCCAATGTTGGCTTATTTATTTGGATTACTTCTTGGTTGTGATACCCCATTTTCTATGATTTAATATTATTTATATTTTCACTATGCCAAATGAATTATTTAGCACGATGATGAAAATGACTAATTAACTAATATAGTTTACATCTGTACAACCACCCATAGAGGGCATGTGTAATTTCTCCCTAGGGGAACGTGATAATTCTCCCCAAGGGAATGTGGCAATTCTCCCCACTTTATAAATATTTTTAGGTGCTTGGGAATGTGTAAATTTCTCCCTCACCTAGAGGTTGAGGTTAGGTAGCTGTCTCAACCCTATATTAGTTTAATCTAGTCACATTTAATCATGCATGCAAATATATTATTGTTGTTGAACTATGGAAGAATTCCTATTTCTTATTTTATATACTTGCCTCATACTTTTGACACTCCCTTAGTATATTGGATCTTTTATTTTGCAATGTTTTAGCTTTATAAGTGTCCTTTACCTCTATTAACGCATACTTTTTATCTTCTCTTTTTGGGTGATCCCAACCACCCAGGGATAGGATCAGAGTGCGCAGTTGAAGCTTGATGAACCAGCCTACGACTAGGGATATGAAGTTCAACCATCTAGCTTGGACTTAGCTATTTACATTAAGTTTCTTTGTTTGGAGAGAAGTTAATATGGTTTTAGTCTTCCTCTACGTAGATCCTATCTTTTGTATAAAGTTGTACCCCTTTTGGGAAAATTTTATAAAGTACTATTTATACATTTTGAATATAGTCAAAGTTTAAAATTTCACTACTTCCCATTGATTCTTTGTTTGCCATTTATAGTAGAGAGTTGATCTCATCTCTTTACTAATTGCTTTAAGAGTTGAATTTTACCATTTTTGTAGCCACGTCAGTAGTTGCGGGGTTTGTTATATCTCCTTTTTTGTTTTTCCTCCCAGTTGTCCACACATCAGGGCGATGTAGAGGTGCGGGAGTAATAGTAGAGGACTCACCAGTCTCAGTATTAGGAGCAATAGGCTGTTAAACATAAGATGTCTGTAGTTTTTGGTGAAGAGCTGCATAACCACCTGTACCTATAATGTGGTCATGTACATTTAGTGCACGCCTTGCTCTTTGAGCATCGCTCATAGCCTTGTTAGTAATCACATTAAATTGGTTAGTAACAATCAAGGTCATTCTTGAATAGGTAAATTCATAAGAGTGTATATTAATTAAATTGAGAGTGAAGCTTAATACCTTGAATTCATCAATATTTCTCTTGGCAACAAATGTCTTCCACTCAGTCGGGTCCAGGTAGTTCCTTTGCTCAAAGTCTGACTTCTTCCTCCTATCAACATCTCATATGCATTGTTGGTTGAGAGTTGTCCTATAGTTCCTTAGGACCCTCCCACCACTTTGCATCACTTTTTTATGATGTAGGCTTTCATTGAGTTCAAATATACTCTACAAATTTTATGCATTTAATAAAGTATTCGAAAAAACAGAGTTGTAATAACTTTAAAAATAGAACTGCAAATGATAATATCTCACATATAGTTATTTCCATACTAATTCGTTCTTCCCTTTAGAAGTTGTATGCCAAGATTCTACATTTACACCATAATGACTGTGAGTAAGAAGCCTAAAATATGAAACAAATGAACTGTGGTTGACCCCAACTGGATTTCCAGCATGATCAAGATCCACATCCAATTTTGGTCCATTGCCCCTTTGTTGTAGTCACATGTTCATCATAGTGATGCCCTTGATTTTTTCAATTTTTTATGCTACTAATCAAGTTCCACAAGGTTTTCAGGGGGTACATCATCATCCTAAAAATTGACAAAAAAACACATATAGGATATAACTTATAAATGGACATGTATATAGCTAGATATAGGATATATTGTAAAACTTACATTGTGAGGCGGCGCCTCACCCTCATGGTAATCATCATCACGATCATCATACTCATGGTCAACCATCTGAAATTGTCATGCAAAAAAAAATCAAACATTTAACATTCAACATACAAAAAAATTTAACATTTAACATTTAAGAAATAAAAACATGCCTCTAATATTGAGATCTTTTATCAATTAACATTCCTTCAGTGTGATCTCCACGCACACATAAGTCAATGTTAGCTTCAATATTTGGTGTTAGCAACCCAACTGAGAATGGACTAGAGTCATCATGCTTATCATAGTAGTCTTCTTCATCTATAGGATATTCAATTAACTATCTTTTACCATGGGAGGGAAAGCGGGAGGAGGAGGGGCTGGAGCGCGCCCAAGGAAGGCCACGTAAAGCTGAGTGTTGATGGTTCTTGTGGAGATGATGGGGGATCGAGCATAGGGGCTGTGATGAGAGACGCAACGGGGGCGCTGCTAGGGATGTTCGGAGAGAAGGTCACTTCGGGAAAGGATGTTGCTATGACGGAGGCTTTGGCGGTGAGGGCAGCTTTGGAATGGGCAAGCAAGGAAGGCTTCACACAAGTGGAAGTGGAATCTGACTCCACGACGATCGTTCAAGCGTGTAACTCTACGGCATCACGGAGGGACTATCTTGGGACCATTGTGGAGGATATATTTGCTTTGAAATGTTTGTTTTTTTCCTGTAGTTTCAATTATGTTAATCGCTTAGATAATAGGGCTGCTCATCTAGTAGCCAACCACGTCCGACGTGGAGCAGTATATAGGATTAATTTTTTTCAGCCTTTTACTTCCTGTAGTTTGAACCTTGTAAGACTCGTTTCAGCTAGTTAATTTTATATGGGGAACTCCATCATGGGGTTTCCCGTCCATTATCAAAAAAACAAAAATCTTTTACCATGAAGAGCAATCGACCATTTTTCATTTGCAGGATAATTGATATAAAATACTTGTTTCTCCTGTGATGCCAATATGAATGGTTCACCCTTCTCACCAATCTTTTTAAAATTCATTAATGTGAAACCCAATTCATCCCCTATAACTTATTTGGCGTTATCAACCCAGTTACACTTGAAGAGTGGAATTCTAAAATCTACATAGTCAAACTCCCATATGTCTTCAATGACACCGTAATATGATATTTTAGCTTCACGTGGACTCTTATCTTCCGTACTAGAAAAAAACAATGAAGATGATGTAAGGGTGACCCCATTATTTTGAACGATGCTCTTATCATCTTGATGCTTTGTGTAATATGAGAACCCATTTATGTCAAACCCTTCATAAGACATAACATTCATTTTTGTTTTAAAGGCGAGGCATTTGATATTTTTAGTAATATTATTTGGTGTTTGAGATAGTTGATGTAAGACTTTATCTTCAAACCACTTAATAAGTGTCTTGTTATGCTCTCTAGCAAGTCACATTGAATTGGCTCGGGGATATAGTTTCTTGATGAAATTGGTATGTTTTGTGATATAAACACTCACTTCATCGATGTTGTGTAAAATATACAAGTGAGCTTGTTCCAACATCTCACGGCTGATTACTTTCATCTGTGATCTTGAAATCCCTTTGCCAGAATACTCCTCAATATTTTTGTCATTTACAAGATCATCATTACCACTCAGAAAGTCATTGTAAAAATCCATAACCTCTCGCACCACATAACCCACAATAATACTCCCTTCAAGTCGATAACAATTTCAAACAACACCTTTAAAAATGCTCATGTATCATTTAAAAGGATACATCCAATGCAAGAAAATTGGTCCCAACATTTTACTTCTCTATTCAAGTGGACAAAAAGATGTACCATGATATCAAAGAATAAAGGAGGAAAATACATCTCAAGCTGACATAGGGTAACAACCACTTCTCTTTGCGACTTATCGAGATTCTCAGGATCAATAATTTTGTTTCATAAACTGTTGAGGAAGAAACAAAGTCTAGTGATTGCAAACCTTACATGCTTTAGTAGTATAGATAAAATGGCCATGGGAAATATTTGTTGCATTAGAGTGTGGCAATCATGAGATTTAAGACCTATCAGCTTTAGATCTTTCATTGATACCAATATATAGATATTGGAAGAGTAACCCTCTGGTACCTTAACATTAACCAAGCACTCACAAAAGCCTTTCTTATCCTTTCTAGACAATGTGTAACAAGCAAGAGCTAAATATGTTCTCTGACCAGAACTAACTACTTCTGTTAATTTTGTCCTTATTCCCATTTCACGTAGGTCCATTCTAGATTTGATCACATCTTTAGTCTTACCCGGTATATTCAATAGAGTATCAATGATGCTATCACAAACATTTTTCTCAACATGCATGGCACCGATACAATGCCTAACTACCAAACAACTCCAATAAGGAAGATCCCAAAATATTGACTTCTTTTTGAATAAAGATTTGTCACTTTGTGTGGGCATGGTACATTGTGATCTCTTACCAAATTCATTGACAAGGTATTTTAATCTATCATAAACAACCTCCTGTGGTATAGGTTCAGGTGCACTTCGTTCCTTATTCCATCCATTGAACGGTTTGTGCGACCTTCGGTACAGATGGAATTTTGGAAGAAACCTTTGATAACTAAGATATGCAGTCTTGCCACCATGTTTTAGTCGTATTGAATCAGTGTTCTCTTCACATATAGGACACACTTTAGATCCTTTTACACGGTATCTAGACAAATTCCCATATGATGGAGAGTCATTAATAGTGCAAAACAACATAACATGCAAACAAAATGTCTCTCTATGTGAAGCATCATAGGTAATCACACCTTCACCCCAGAATTTCTTTAAGTCATCAATCAAAGGTTCAAGATAAACGTCGATATCATTTCCAGGTTGTTTAGGGCCTCATATCAACAACGAGAACATAACATACTTATTTTTCATACACAACTAGGAAGGAAGATTGTATATAACAAGCATAACAAGACAAGTGCTATGTTGGCTACTCAATGTCTCGTATAGATTCATACCATCGGTACAAAGCCTAAGTCTTTTCCTGACTTCTTCACTAAATTTAGGGTATAATAAATCAATCTTCTTCCACTGTGGGGAATGAAACGCATGTCGTAGGATCCCATCATTATTTTCTTAACCTCCTCATGCCACCTCAAATTCGTCGCATCTATCGGATTGGTAAACAAGTGTTGAAATTGTGGTATTATAGGTAGATACCACATCTCCTTGGCAGGAGAACCAAATTCAGACTTCCCCAAAGTCGACATTTTATACCTTGACACCCCACATTTTGGACAAATTTTCAAATCCACATAGTCCTTTTGAAATAATACACAATCATTCAGGCATGCGTGTATCTTCTTAGCCACCATTCGCATTGGGAACAATAATTTCTTCAACTCGTATGTTGAGATTGGAAGCTCGTTTCCTTCAGGAAGAATTTCTTTCAACAAAGACAACAATGATGTGAAGCTTTTGTCCCTACATATATTATTATCCTTCATGTTATACAATCTCAACATGACACTAAGCTTCGTAAACTTAGTACAACTTATGTATGACGGTCTCTCAGCATCATGCACAATGTTCCTAAACATGGGAGGTGGATCGATGTGCTCTACCCCAAAACTATCTAGCATCACATCATTGATGTCTATTGGAACCGATTTGTTCACATCTACGTCATCAGAGGTAATTTCTTCTTCTAATCAAGAGCTACTATTGATATCTACTGATTTTAGGTTTGAAATCTCTCCATGTCAGTACTATTATGTATAGCCTTGTACAATCCCTTTGCACATGACATGACTTTTGATTTTGTCACCAATGTTGACTTTCAAGTTGTTACTGCAATGCCTGCATGGACAATAAAACCTATCACCAGTTGGGTTGTAAATGGGTACAGGTAGACCTGCGGACCCGCAAATCTGGACCCTTAAAAAATCTGTCAAGGGTCTAATTTTTTATACCGGCATACCCTTGGACCTGCATATAAGCGGGTCCAATAATGGGTCTGCTTGAACCCAGACCCGTGTACCCGATATACATAAGCAACTACTTAAATAATATGTTATATATATCATACTTTACTAGTCTAACTAATATAATTCTTGAGATTATATCCTACTCTAACCACAATAAGGTTGAGACTAGTCATATAATTAAGAATTAAGTATTCTAGTTACAATAGTGAACATCATATGTAAACTTAAAATCAAAATGTCTACTAATTTACATTACTGTCTACATAAGTTAAACGTTATGACCATGACTACAAATATGTAAGCAATTACTCAATTAATGTTAATGTATAAATATAGTATTGTCTAATATAACCACTACATGCTAATATAATATATAATAGCAATATATTGTTCTATTAAATATATATAATATAGTCATTTCTCTTATACAAACAATATGATGTTTTATAGAACCGCTTACCCACACACCCGCTATTATTATAGGTATGGGTATGGTACGGGTCCAAGTTTTCTATTATGTGGGTCTAGAACCAAAACTAGACCCACTAAATTAGATGGGTATGGGTATGGATATGGCCAAATTGGCACCATACCCGCACCATTTACACCCCTAATGTCCAGGTTGTTTCCTATGATCCTCCATAAATCTAATAAACTGATCTAGACAGACAATAATTTTTTTTGGCGCAACAATTTGGAATGAACATCCATGATCTATTCATTCTATGATCAAAGCGAAAACAATTATATATTAGGGTTTAGCATTAAAATATTAGGGTTTAGGATTAAAAGATTAGAGAATTATATATAATAAATGTGTACCACCTATCCCATTCTTGAACACCTAATCTCACTATTAAGTGTATAATGTATATTCAGTTTTGAAGAAAATTTTGGCAGCATTTCCCCACAGTTCTCCAAGTACACCGATGTACATGGGCAAATGCCCACCAACATATGTACTTAGACAAAAACATGGAAGTTCTAACGAAACATCATGAAAACTGAATATACATTATACACTTACATCCTAAGTGAGATTAAGTTTTCAACAACAGTCCCAAATTGGGGACTATCCAAGATTTACCCCAAATGAGTAAATCTCAGATGGGTTGCTAGGCCAACTAAATACATGTATGTTTCATTTCTATACCTACAATCCTAGTTTCATCATTCACATCATAGGCTTCATGTAATAATCATTTAATCTAGGTACCATATTCTATAACATTGATTTCAACATCTCCAATGTCCATGCATGGTCATCATCAAGATAATCATTACACATAAATTAGTCATGACGTAGGGATGGATAGATTCATAATTGATTTTAAAATTTCAAACTAGCTCATGCATTATCATCATCAATCTAAATCATACAATATGGATTCATGTAGATGTTAGGGTGACACATCACTATAAAATTAGAGATCTAACATTAGGGTTTTAATATCTTAGATAGATTGATCATAAGATTTGAGCAATATAGTTAATACAAGATTAGGGTGAAATGTGTACAAGATTAGGTCTCAAATATAGCAACATGAACATTAGGTCACATTTCATTGTTATCAAGTTAAGATATATATAGTTCAAATATTTGTCAAATTCGATTCATGGTTCAAACATGCATAAATATTTATTACAATACATGGGGAGCTGTTTGGGGATATCAAGCCTACCTAGCACAAGGGGAAGAAAAATCTCAAGCAGCTGGAGAGCTCCAACATCCTCAGGCCAGGCTCAAGCTTCAGTTGTAGTGAGCATAGAGCTCCTCACCAATAGTGGCGTCCTCCCAATATAGTTGCTCACCCTACGGCGATGCATATCTCTTTAACGGCGGCGACGTCCTCCCAGTAGAATGGCTCACCAGCGGTGGTGTCCTCCCAGTAGATCTCCTCACTAGCAGCTACTCAGTAGCAACATCTCCACAACAACTCCTCAGTAGCGGCAAGCCAATGGTGCGGCGGCGGTGAGGAATCGACAACCCAATGGTGTAGAGGAGGAAAACGATCGTCGCCAGTAGAATCACCTTAATGAAATCATGATGAAACAGAGAAGAGGAAGAGTCTATTTTGCATGGGTGGTATTAAGTTACCTTTGGTCATTAGTTGTTTTCCAAAACCGATGTGTAATACCAATAGGCATCGGTTACACATGAAAGATGACAACTAAGTGCAATTTCAACAACAAAAATTGCACCCGGTTAGGGTTTTAGTCATCAATTTCTAGGTATACAACCAATGTCTATTCACATGTCACAACAAAAAAATTTGTTACCATAGTTGTCGGTTACCTAACAAATATCAACACCGAGGAAGCAAATTGGGGGAAAATAATTTCGAGGGGACAACACATGAAAACACCTAGTTGTCGATTCTTTGTCAAAAACTGACAACTAATGATGGAATAAATTTTTTCTCGTGAAGGGTGATTAGTTGTCGGTTGTTGACAAAGAAACGATGACTAATAAGGGTTAAATGTTTTCATGGGGCCATGGAGCAAAACTTGTGTCATAGGTTTTTGTCCAACTGATTCCATATTGAAAATTTTGGAGGCAAATTTTTCCTAAAAATTTGTATTTTGCGGGTAATATTAGATGTCAGTTTTTTGACAAATAAATCGACATTATAGTAAAAGCGGTACCCGTGTCTTTTGTAAACTGGTCGAACTTCACATATTGGTGACGGTTATAGTATTTAGTCGATGTCGTTGGTTAATGGCGTCAGTTTTTATGTTTAACTGAAGCCATCAAATGTGAAGTTATATATAATTTCTATACTAGTGACTATTATGTCTGATAGAGGTCCTCATTTTATGAGTCGCTTTTGGGAGTGACCACACACAACTTTGGGTACTCATTTGAGGTTCAATACTGCTTTCCACCTGCGAATAAGTCGTCAGTCTGAGAGGACCATCTAGATCTTGGAGAATTTGTTGAGGGCTTGTGTTCTTCAGTTCTCAGGAGGTTGGGATGTACATCTCAATTTGATAGAGTTTGCCTACAACAACAACTATCAGAGTAGAATTGATATGACACCATATGAGGCATTGTATGGGAGACGTTGTAGATCTTCGTTGTGTTGGTATGAGATAGGTGAGTATCAACTTCTTGTCCCTGAGCTTGTGCAACAGACAAAAGAGAAGATCAAGGTGATGCAACAACAGTTGAAAGCAACACATGACAGTCAGAAGTCGTATGCAGATAATCATCACTGACCCTTGGAGTTCCAAGTAGGAGACACAGTATATCTGAAGGTCTCTCCTTGGACGGGTCTTCTGAGGTTTGGAAAGAAGGGTAAGTTGGATCCCAGGTATATGGGACCTTACCCAGTTGTGGCACGTGTTGGAAAGGTGGCTTACCGGTTAGAGTTGCCACATGAGTTGCATAGGTTACGTCCAATGTTCCATGTCAGCATGTTGAGGAAGTGTCATCCAGATAAAGAGTCAATGTTACAACCAGTGGAGATAGATCTTATTGAAAATGTGACCTATGTAAAAGGTCTAGTGTTAATTCTTGATCCGAGGGTGAAGAAGTTGAAAAGGAAAGACCTTGTGCTTGTGAAAGTTCTTTGGCATCATTTTGGTGTTGAGGAAGCCATGTGGGTGCTCGAGGAAGAGATTAGGAGGAAGTACCCTTCCCTTTTCTCTTAGGATTTTAGGAGTGAAATCTCTATTAGGGGTTTATGGCTTGTAAGGACCCTAGCCCACATTTTGGGATAACCCTATTTGTTTGCTTAAGTATGTTGCTTAGCTCCTTGCTCTAGTTACTTGAGATGTAATTAGGGCATGTTGGAGGTTTGAGTTCCTTTTTTGAGCTTGTTTGGTTGAGTCTTGGTTGAGTGGTGACATCCTTGGTGATGTTTTGCACTCATGTTTGAGGTGTATCTTACACCTAGGAGTATTCTCTTAGGCTTGAGAGCCATGGAAAGGCCGTGTATCGGTTGTGGGTGTCATGAGGGACATCCTATCAGTTTTGGGGTGTCTCCAGATGCAACATGTCAGTTTGTGGCTCTAGGGTTTCATCCCTATCGATTTGTGAAGGGAGGAGGATATGTGTATTGACCTGGACCTAGGAAGGAGGCTTAGTGGATGAGGCATGGTTCATATCACCTTATTTCATGGTGTTTCATGTGGCTCTTTCTTCGTGGACATGTGTCATCTAGGGTTCTTTAGTGATGAAACCTTTCCTTTGCTCTCTCTTTCATCTCTCTTGTATATATACTTCTTTCTCCCTAAGCAAGAGAATCCTTTGTCCATCTTTACTTTCCTCTTCCTTAGTGGACAATCTTGATCTTGTGGAGTGTTCTCCATTAGATCTTGGTGGATAAGCCTAAGTTTGTAGTGTTCTCTTTTCATCTTCTACCTTGGTAAGCCATGGTCCTTAGTTTCCTTTCTCTCTTTCTTTCTCCTTCTTAGACATGGACCTTGGTTGCTTCTTTTTCCCTCTCATGCTCTCTTAACCATGGTTCCCTCTTCTCCCTTAGAGGTGTGGTGGTGATCGATCTTAGAGGATCTTCTTCTACCTTGGGCTTGTAAAGCTTGGAGCTTAACCTTGGAGCTTAGAGCTTGGTGGTGATCCTTGAGGCAGGTTACATAACTCTAAACCCTCTTTGTTATTATCACATTTTAATTATTATCTTGCTCTTGATCTATGGCTTGTTATTTGCTTGCATGCTAGTAACTTTTCCTTGGTAGCTTTGTATTCTGGTTGGGAAAATGAGCTTGCTTAGTTGCTTCTTGCATTGCACCTTCTTTTACCTTGTTTATAATGTCATCTTGAGGTTGAAGATGAAGTGGCCGATATGCTTTGTGGGGGATGACACATAGGGTAGGCCGATAAGCTTTGGGTTGTCATAATGACTTGTCATGCCCCTGGCCATTACCCTTGTGGCAGTCGACACGACCTTGGTTAGGTCTAGGATGACTCATTCTGATGCTATTAGATCGTTATGCCTTTAGGAATGAGTGGAATGATGTTAGATGAGTGTGATAGTTTCTTGGTGACTATTGGATTGAAGCGACGTTGGATTGTGATATGAGGAGTTCTGGTCGATATGCCCTGGGCTATCACGATTTGGTGTTGTGGCCAGGGACGCGTTACTTGAAGCGTTACTAAACCCTAAGAGGACCATCTCTATGGCGTAACTGATACTCTGTGATACCCCTCTCTGGGCATTGCTGCCTGATACACCTGTGGCTGTCATGTTTGGGCATTGGAAGCCATGGAAGTGTGTTTTGATGTGCGTTGCTTGTTAGGGATTTCACCATCACGGTTTAGTGCTTTGCTAGCCGATGACCCTAGAAGTCACCTCATCTTGAGTGTTGTCATTAGCCCTTTGACACCATTGCATCTCTGGATAACGTTTCCTGATACAAGGGGTTGGATGACACCCTCTCTTTGAAGTGTTATACCCCATACCTCCTGATGCTAAACTGATACACCCTCCCAAGTGGTAGTCGGATGCCTTGGTTTCTCTCTTAGTATATCCTAAACTGATACCCTATCTTAGTGTGGTTGCCCAATACACTTAGGGTTAATCGATACTATAGGTGTAAACCCTAATCAGTACCTTGTGGTGGTGGTTAAGACACACTATGTTGATGCTAGGGTCTCATAGTGATGATGTGATACTCTATGGAGTAGTTGTAAGTATGATGTGAGGGTTATGCTTCTATACCTCATAACATGTTATATAATGATAAAGAGAAACATGCTTCTATGTCTCATAACACAATGATGATAAGGAAAGGGATAAACTAAGGGCGGTTGTTGATCCAACCTTGTAAACCCTAATCGGGTAAAGTGAAACCCTAATTGTAGTGATGTAAAATGTATGATGGAATATGTATGGCATGAATCCTATACACAAATGATGATGATGATGCATTTGTTTCCTTGTTATCAATTTCTAGCCATGTAGGTGGTATTAATTGATGTACATATCCAGGTATGAGCTATGGTGGTTATGATTTGCTGGAATGATCATGTTGATGGACATTGGTCCTTGTGATGAACATTGGTCCTTGTGATGGGCATTGGTACTTGAGATGGACATATGATGAATAACAAGCATGAAGTGACATGATGTGATGAGATCACAAGTAATTTTATTCAATTTGTTCTGTGGTGAGTTATTACCTATTTATGTAGATCTTATTTAGAGGTTTATGTTGTAACTTGATTGATGATTTAAGATGTTTAAATTGATCTAATTAATCAAGTGGAATAGACCAGTCAGTTTCATAGACCAGTCAGTGTCAGTACTTGCTGAATACCGAAGCATTTTTAACTTGGAGCACATATTGTTGAATATGCGGGGTGCAAGTTGAGGTATCTCCTTGTGTCCTAAATGTATATGTATGGGATTGGCTGCGGTCATACCCCAATAAAGAATACAACTACAGTTGTAGCTCAATTTGAGATACATGAATGGTTGTGGACATATTCTAATAAAGAGTATGACTGTGGTCATAACTCACTAGCATCGTGAGCTGTACCAAGGTAGGATAGATGTGTACAGCTGGACTATAAGTCACTGATAGTAGTCTGAACAAGGATGTCACTACCAATGTTCTTGTACTGACTGAGGGGATGAGGTCATGGATTATGGCTCTTCTACTAGACCTTGTATGGAACTGATTTCAACTTAACAAGTGGTCGGTTGGATTTGGGTGGTACAACTCAAATCCTTGAGGCATAATGAAATACGTAATCATCCATGTAGTATAATTGTATAGGATCAAATACAAAAAAATGGTTGAGGCCTTGCTTGATCTTTATATAATGTTTTTGATAGAAATTATACATGTTCTTCATATTCTTTTTATGTGTTAAGATGTTCCATAAATTAGAAAGTAAGTTCTCTTCATATTAATAATAATTACCTATTTCATTTAGTTATAACCTTACTACTGCTCAGTTTATCTTATCTGAGATAATAATAGAGTTGGTGGTGAGTTATATCTCCCGCTAAGATTTGGAATCTCACCCCGTGGATTTTCAACACCCTTTTTAGGTGGATGAGCACAAAGATGTAGAGATTGTGCAAAGGAGGTTGAGCAATAGCCAGAGGAGCATTAACTGATAACGTTGGAAGTGCTACTAGATTTCTTTTGCTGATAGAATCCTAGAGCCGTCCCTGTACACTCGAGTCTTTAGGAGTGTTTTGTAGTTGTTTTGCAGATGTGCTTGTTTATGTGGTTGGCTTATATCCATGTTATGTATAGATGTGTTAAAATCATGTATATATGTTTTGGAACATTTCTTAGGTTATAGGTTGACAACATGCCTTATGAATGCTTTGAGGCATGAAAGGACTTATATATGAAAGTTTTGTTGTTTGTCAATTTTATGAAAAAGGTTTTGATTTTTAGTGTTTTTCAGTAATCTATTTGTTAATATTTCTTCCATGGTTTTGTTTTGAGTAATCTCACTCTGTGTGGTGCGAGGCGTCATCTTTGCAACAATAGGACATGTAGTTTTGTAGTATAAGGATTTCCCAGACAGTAATGTCATTATAGATCACTATTAGAAGATGATAGTAGAGCAGCAACAGATTGTAGCACGTCCAGGTAGTATAGTCTGTCAAGTACTTCATGGACCAAACAAATATTTTTCCTTGTTTGGAGATCTTGAAACAAACAACCCTCAGGATCAAAAGTGATTGAGCACTGAAGTTCTTCATTATTTTACTGATACATAATAGATTAAGTGGAAATCTATGTACATATAATACATATTTGAAGGCAGATTTTTAGATAGAGATATATTGCCAATAACACATACCGCAAATTGAGTCTCATCAAATACTTTCACAAGAGGGACTCATGTATTTTTTGTTAAGGCAGTAAAAAGTTAAGAACAACCAAAAATATGAGTTGATGCTCATGAGTCAATGACCATTTATTTCTACCATAAATAGAAGGAAATGAAAGTAAAGCAGAAGAACCTTCATTTTGAGCAGGTGTTTGTGAGGATAGACGAGTCTGGAGAAGTTTCTCAAACTTCAAGCAAATCCATGTAACTGTGGGCCGGGTTGGACTAGATGAAGGAGCAAACAAAGTTTTCATAGGCAGTAGATGAGACTTGGTTTTTCCAGGCAGGTTCAGGATGATTTTTCCAGTAATTGTCTTTAGTGTGGTTCATGCTCCTATAGAATGTGTAGAAGTTGTTATCAGTAGTGAGTTGATGTTGGCCTCATGTAGGTCCAAGAGGAGGACCACATCTAAGAGAATTGGAAGCATGACCAACACACCCATGACCACATCAACATCCATGTACTTGACCTAAGTCATAGGAGAAAATGACAAGAATTGAGTGGTCAGAGGAAGTATCATATTGGGAAGACATGGAATGGAGGTGTTCAACATGCTTGAGATCATCCCTTAGTGTGGGTAAGGATGAAAGGAGACTTTCTAGTAATTAAACTAATTGAAGTTCATTTTGTTGTCTCTAAACTTCTTTGATGTCAGAGAGAGGGGATGGTATAATTTGTATTCATCCTAGAGTGTTGAACATTGGTTGTTGTAGTCTTCGACAGATGTATTAATCATATACTCCTTTTTTTATATATCTTCTTTGTGTTGTATTGATAAGAATACATATGGGATAGCTGATCCCACATAGGTTTGGCATTGTGAAGGTGAAGGAGACATCATCTGGTCTTCGGTTCAACTCTATTCACCATCATCTTTAGACGTTGCAAATTAGCTTTCTTGGATTTTTGATCAGTTGTAGTAGTAGGGGGTCAGAACATCAATAGAAATGTATGAACAATGCCCTTGGTGTTTAAAATATAGTTCAAAGGATTACGGCCAATGGTGGTAATTTGATCCATCGAGTTTCACTATCATCACACACAAAGATCGAGGAAGATATGTAGTCTCCATGGAAGCCAAAGTGATGACGCACATAGAAAAGTAGAAGAAGAAATAGTAGAAATAACAGGTATAGATTAACAGATTTGATAAACCCTCACATGATCAATAGATAGAAGATCATAATGACAAATCTAAAAAATCCACATGCAGACAGGAGATAGTAGTAACACATCAAAATAGATCCAAGGCACCCACATAAGGGTAGTAGATAGTAGTAGATCTTGATCAACTGATATGAGAAACCCACAAAGGGGAAGAATATAGAAGTAAAGACCTATGCTTCCACAATGTGAGATTCACTCCACCATGAGGCATAGGTAGAACAAAAGGTGTTATTTTTAAGTCTTCAGTTTGCTATTTTAGAATTAGCTTGAAGAGAGTTGGAGGGTGGAGATCGATTGAGTGAGACGTCGATGGTTGGAGGTCAATGGGGTGAAGGTCAATGAAGGTGAAGGTCAATGAGGGGTGGAGGTTGATGGGATGAAGGTCGATGAAGGGGAATGTCTATGAGGGGTGGAGGTTGATGGAATGAAGGTATATGGGGTGAACTGAGGGTGAAGGTTGATATGGGGTGGAGGTTAGTGTGGTGGAGGTTGATGGGGTGGAGGTCTATAGGGTGAGGAGGTGGAGGTCTATGGTCTTGGAGGCTTATGATGAAGGAAGGTATATGGATTTATGGAAGTTGAAGAGGTTATGGGAGTTCGATAAGGGTGGAGGAGATTTATGGGCAGAGAAGGTGTTGGTGGTGGTGGAGGTCGATGAGTGATTAAGGTGGTGAAGGTGAATGTAGTGGAGGTAGTGGGTAACTAGGTGGTGGGGTGGTGGATATGGTGAAGATGGTGGAGGTGGTTGAGGTTGATGTTTTGGTAGAATATGGGAAGGCTTAAGGGAGATCGAACATGTTTGATACCATATAGAATAAGAAAACTTTTATTTTATGTGTTAAAACAAATGCAATGCACTCTCTTTTATAGGATACAAGAGTGTCTTAGAAATAAGATTAGGAAATATGGGATAAAAGAAAAAGTAAAGACAAGAAAAGCCTAATGCATAGAAGAAAGCACACAACACAACTTAACTCATAACAAAAAAACAACACAACATAAAGAATATATTCTAATACATGTAAAATATATTAGTACCCCATTTGCTTGGACATTAAACTTACCCTAAGAGTGACGATGGGGAGATGAGTCACCCAAATTATTTGTTGGCATGGAAATATTTTGATATAAAACATCTAACGGGGTTTGGTCGACCTTTAGGGAGACTTTAGGTAGTATTTGAAGTACTTGGCCTATATGCTACAACTTTCTTCCATGGATGTTAATGAAGCCTTCATTATATATGTTTTCTCTTATTATTGGACATCCAAATGGGAGTAAAATAGACAAATACTTACAACCATTAATTGATGAGCTGAATACATTATGGCTATATGGAGTAAAGACTTATGATCAAATAAATATGAGATGTTCAATATGTAAGTAGTACTCTTATGGGCAATAAATGATTTTCCTACATATTCTATATTGAATGGTTGTCCACCAAAGAATACAAGGTATGCCCACATTTTGGTATTTACCATGGTTCTATACATCTTCCACATAGTAATAAATGTGTCAACTAGGGATGCAGATGGATATGGGTATACCTGCAAACTCATACCCTCTAAACCCGTCATGGGTATAAATTATTATAACTATATCACCGCTTACCCTTATACGCGTGTACCCCCCTCTCACTGGGTAAGGTTATGGTTATGCATATACCCATACTCTATACACCCATTCAATTATATATTTATGTAAACACTTTATCTTTGGATGTAATGATGCATATTGTATAAGGACCTTTAATAGTAAAAGTTTATTTTAAAATGTAAGTTCCATGTCATAGCACTCACATCTATCATAAATAAGTACCTTGCTTTAGTAAAATAAACAAATCCATTAACACACTCTCATAGCCACACAATCACATTAATTAAATTGAGAAAGCCATAAAGTCATTCTCTCATTCTCCCCCTTCTCCTCTATGCCTTGAATGATATATATCCATAACCTACCCAATTAAGTGTGGTAGTTGGGTGTCTCCCAAAGTTTGTAGCAAATTATTGTAGTAAGTTTATCTATAACTGTATACCCAATTACATGTCCATATATTCGGTTGTTATGTGGATATGGGTATGATGCATGTATAGATTTTGAAAAAGTGGGTATATACCCATATCCGTACCCACTAAACTAAATGTTCATGGTTATAGATATGACCATACTCACACCATACCCTACCCATTTACAACCCTAGTGTCTACATGAGACATTGGTGTTTCCTATTTGCAAATCATCCATGATGTGTAGATAAGAAAAACTTTAACAGGATGGAAGAATATGGTAGTCCACATGAACTATTTACCAGTTTAAGTATACTAAAGAAGTGCAAAAATTATGATAATGCAAATTTTAGTGGTGAGATTTTTAGTACAAGGAAACAAGCAAGATCTCAGTTACTTGATGGATGGGAAAAAAGAGTTTTTTCTTTGATATTCCTTATTGGTCTTCTCTATTGATCCAACATAACTTGAATGTCATGCATATTGAGAAGAATGTTAGCAAAAATATCCCATGTATTGCTCAATGAAGGATGAGGAGGTGACCCAACAACTGAGATAGAGTTAGCAAGGGTCACATCAATGACTGTCAACAGTAGTGGAGGTTGAGGACATAGTTAGTCATCACAAGTTGGTTCTTCTAGGCAAGCCAGTAGGGGAAAGGGGTGACAATAGGCAACGAATCGATTCTACACCATGAGTCGGCCAGAAGGAGTGGTCAACCCACAAGTTGTGACAGGTCAGATGGAGTTATTTCATTCTGATTTGGCTTCTTCTTGCTTTATATCTATTTTAGGTTGACCCGAGTGCGACACACTCTTTTATCAATCAAGAAGTGATTGCTAGTTGTTCTTTTTCTTTTAGTCATAGACGTTATAGTCTTCATTTATAAAACCCTTTGGTATATTCCATCAAGCCGTGGGAGGTGTGTCCTTCATGTATCCTATCTTTTTTAGGACATAGCATCCAAGTGGACCTCATACCACTTGACATGCATGGATTCGATATGATCCTTGTAATGGACACTTTGGAGAAGTATCAAGTGGTTTTGGACACTAGTTCCAAAGTGGTGACTTCTACCAATTACAATGTGACATGGGTCTTCCAAGGGGATAGGAAGACTCTTCAAACATGTCTGGTGTCACCAATGGTGGTAGAGAAGTTGATGAGGTAGGACTACAAAGCTTTGTTGGCACATGTGATGGATACTAAGGTGAGGAGTCCTATTGTTCAAGAGGTGTTAGTTGATTGTGAGTTTGAATATGTGTTCCTAGATGAGTTTCTAGGTGTTCCCCCACCTCAAGAGATTGACTTTGAGATCAATCTGTTCCCGGGTACCCAGCCGATAACTCAGAGACTGTAGATGATGGCACCAACACATATGTCAAAATTCAAGAAATAGTTGCAAGTTTTTCTTGAGAAGGATTTTATCAGGCCAACCACATCACCTTAGGGTGCTCCAATGTTGTTTTTCAAGAAGAAAGATGTATCCATGAGGTTGTGATTACCGACAATTAAACAAGGTGATGATCAAAACCAAGTATCCTTTGCCACATATTGATGATTAGTTTGACCAATTTCTAGGTGCCATAGTGTTTTCAAAGACTGACTTGAGATCAGGATATCACCAGTTATGGATCAAGGAAGATGACATACCCAAGTCAACTTTTAGGACTCAACATGGTCATTGCGAGTTTGTGGTTATGCCGTTTGGGCTAACAATGCACCAACATGGTTCATGAACTTGATGAATAGGGTGTTTCAGTCGTATCTTGATCAGTTTGTGGTTGTGTTTACAGATGATATCTTGATATGCTCCATAGACAACCAACAATATGAATGACATCTGTGTCCGTTGTTGACCTTGTTGAGACAACATCAGTTGTATGCTAAGTTCAACAAGTGTGAGTTTTGGTTGAAGGAGGTGTCCTTCTTGGGACATGTGATATCTGCTAAGGGTGTTTGTGTGGACCCCAAGAAGGTTGAATATGGGCTAGAGTGGGAACAACTAAAGACACCAATAGAAGTTTGCAGTTTTTTGGGTCTGGTAGGCTACTACAAGAGGTTCATCAAGAACTTTAGTGCCATAGTGTTACCCCTAATGAAGTTGAAAAGGAAAGATGTACCTTTCATCTGGAATGACAAGTGTTAGTGTGCCTTCTAGTCATTAAAGGAGAAGTTGACTAGTGTGCCAGTGTTGGTTCTTCTTAAGAAAGGGAAAGGATATTTCATCTTCTGTGATGTGTCAAGGAACGATTTTGGTTGCGTGTTGATCTAGAATAAGAATGTGATTTCTTTTACTTCATGAACTCTTAAGAAACATGAGGATAAATACCCAATGCATGACCTGGAACTAGATGTAGTGCTTCATGCCTTGAAGATCTAGAGGCATTACCTTTATGGTGAGAAGTATCAGATGCTCACCCCAACCATAAGAATCTTAAGTACATATTCTTGCAGTAGGAGTTAAATATGAGATAGTGATGCTGGATGGAGTTAATCAAAGACTATGACTTCACTATTGATTACCTTCCAAGAAAGGTGAATATCGTGGCAGATGCAATGAGCTGGAAATCTGCTTTGTTGTCATTGATGGATAAGAGGTAGTTGTGCTATTTGTTGTTCCATAAGGACATGTTAGTCACCTTACATTAGATGAATTTACAACTTGAGGTGTCTATGTTGGCAGGCCTGTTGGCACAACTATAAGTGAAGCCTACATTGAAACAACAGACCACAAATGCACAATGTGATGATGCTATGATACAATAGACCTGAGAAGAGTTTGGCAGTGAGAAGCGTGATGGCTTCCATGAGTCACATGATGGGACAATATGTTACCATGGTAGAGTAGTGGTTCCTGACATTGATGATTTGAGAAAGATGGTTTTGGAAGAGGCTCACTTTTTGATGTACGCTATGCATCCAGATAGCACCAAGATGTACCATAACCTGAAGTATCTATATTGGTGGCTTGGTTTGAAGCGCAACATGGCTGAGTTCATTGCAAAGTGTTTTGTGTGTCAGCAAATCAAGGTAGAGCATCAGAATCCTATAAGATCCTCGTAACTGTTGTCGATACCATAGTGGAAATGTGATCATGTACTGATGGACTTTGTTTTTGGTCTTCCTAGGGCAACCAAAATTCATGATTCCATTTGGGTGATCATTGACAGTTTTACCAAGTTAGGGCACTTCCTTCTTGTGAAGACCACATATACAATAGAGAAGTTTGCTCAGATTTATGTTGATGAGATCATTCGTTTGCATGGTATTCCGACTACTATCATATCAGATAGAGGTCCTTAGTACCAGTCATTTGTGGGAGCACTTGCACACAACTATCGGTACACAGATAAGGTTCAACACATCATTTCACCCACAGATAGACTGACAGTATGAAAGGATCATAAATACTTTGGAACATATGTTGAGTGCTTCTATCTTGCAGTTTTTAGGTAGTTGAGATGTCCAACTCAGTTTGATAGAGTTCACACACAACAACAATTATGAGAGGAGCATTGCTATGGCACCTTACGAGGCTTTGTATGGGAGACATTGTAGATCTCTATTGTGTTGGTATGAGACTGGTGAACATCAAATTTTAGGTTTTGAGCTTGTACAATAGACAACAGAGAAGATCAAAGTTATTCAACAACACTTAAAGGTAGCCCAAGACAAGAAAAAATCATATGCTGATAATCAGTACAGGCCCTTAGAGTTTCAAGTAGGAGATAAGGTGTATCTCAAGGTCTCTCCTTGGAAAGGTGTTTTGAGGTTTGAGAAGAAGGGTAAGTTGTCTCTCAGATTTATGGGACCTTACCATGTGGTGGCACATGTTGAGAAGGTGGCTTACAAGTTGCAGTTGCCACCTAAGTTGCATAGGTTGCATCTAGTGTTCCATGTGTCCATGTTGAGGAAGTGTGTTACAACCTCAATTTTGCATATGTTTTCATAATTGAATTGTAAAGATGTTGTGAATATGGACTTAATTGAAAAGGTTGTATGCTTTGCTTCAAAAGATGTATTTCTTTGCAAATCTCCCTTTTGATACGAATTTCATAATTTCTATTATCAGATTAATCCAATAATGGATATAAAAGAGAAGAAAAGAAGAAAAGTCCAAATAAAAGGAAAAGATACAAGATGATGGATATTAAGCAAAGTAATTATGAGAAATACATAGAAATCTCTAGAAAGTGGAATTAATGGCCACAATTAAATAAATTTCATTTTTATGTGATTTCTAATAAAAGAAATATGAAAAGAGGAAAAATGAAATGAAAGATAAAGAGAAATCCTAGAAAGGAAATAACTTAATAAAGAAATAATAAGATAATGTAAAATGAAGAATGTAGATGCATTTAGAAGGATGATAAGTATCCTTAAAAAGGAATTTCGAAATCTTAGGATTTCTTGGGTTCCAAGGAGTCCAAGTTGCAAGATAATAAGTAAAGAAAGAGAAAAGATGTGAGAAATAAGCCTTATTGAGTAATATCTTGCACTTAAATTTTAGATAATGAGCCCGAATTTGGCAGCAAGGTAGATTACATCATTATTAAGTTTCCCTCAAAATATGAGATTAAATGGAGCCATGGTTTAGGATTTATGATTTTCCCTAGTTATATTAAATAATGAGGAATTATCTTGAAAATTAGGAATTCGTTTTCCTTTTTGGTTGAATGCAAGAAATGAGAGCCGTTGGATCTTGATCCAACAAGAGTCGCTCATCATCCAATTCTAACCGAACTGGGAAACATGCGGTTGGATGGTGTTTTTCCACTCCGATTTTCTCATGATATGATGCATGTGCACCTGAGGAAATTGCTCCTTTGGGTTTGGGAGAGGATTCTGCACCCAACCAGCTTCGGTTTTGGGTGGTTTCATTCATTCTAGAAGAAACTCCCAATTGGGCCGAGAGCAAGGGCGGCGGTGAGTTGGGGGAACCCTAGAAGAACCCCGAAATCCTACAAATAGCCCTCCCTCTCAACTCCTCTCACCCTCGTACACTGAAACGACGTCCTCTTTGTCTCTCTTGTGTCCTGATTCGACGAGAACAAGTAGTTCTAGCGAGCTTTGAACTGCGGCACCACCGCGGTGCTTTTCCTTGGGTCGAGCGAAGATGAGCAGTAGATACTGTTAGATCGGGGTCAGCTGTTGACCAAGGAAGGAGATCAATGGTCGATCTTGTCTAGCACTCCATAAGACCGTTAGTGGGTGCAAGCCACGTGAGTCACCTGATCTCGCTCGGTCAACGACGACCGAGGATCCAACGGTCTAGAGTTTTCAGAAAAAACAAAAGGTTAGTAGCCTCTCTGCCCAATATTCAAGAAAAAGGCGGAATCTTGTATAAATTCGTTAAAAATAGATCCTTTGGCTGAAAAATACAAGTAAGTAGTGCTTTTTTATCAGAAAAATGCAAGGAAAGCAATAAAAATGTAATTGAAGCCTAATTCTACTTGAAATTAAAAAAGTATGTAAATGTGCTATCTTTAAAGGTTTTATTAATGAAAAACCCTAATATTTGATGATTAATGTATTGAGAGGGGTTATATGGATGATTAAAGTTGATATTAACATGTTGTTTATAAAAAGATGCATTAGATCTAAACGGATGAACGTTATGCATAATTTGATTAATTTAGGGTCCCATGTACATAAATGAGCTTTAATTGTCCTTGAAACCCAAATGTTAGTAATTATGATTCTTAATGGTTTTAATTGTTCAAATTTGTATATAACGTTGTGATATGATCGTTCTAAGCTATTTTGAGTATAAAAGTTCCTAATTGTGGATAAATACCCTTAATTTAGTAATTAGGGTTTTCTAGTAGATTAATGTGGAATTAAGGATAAATAGAGTTAATATATGAATTGAACTATAAAGAAATATGAGTTGTTAATTTGAAAGAAACCAAATATGATAATTGGGCTTATGATGTTGAAATTAGGGTTTGTGAACTAAGAGAGAATTAAATGTGATAAAAGTATTATGGAGGCTAAAACCTTAATAAAACCCTAAAGTGACCTAGAAAGCCTAAGATGGAATCCAAGCCTATCTTGGGAATGTTTTGGATAAACTATAACACTTGGATGTTACACATTAATTTTAGGATGTTGTTGATTGCTTGTTTGATTGTTCTTTATCATTATTGCTTGGACATCAAGTTGCTCTGGATCAGCTTTGTGGTTAATTATGGTTAATCGCATTAGTTTCCTGAAGGTTTTCCGGATGATTAATCACATTGAATGCAACCTATCAGTTTGGATGTTCATACTTGCAAATCATAAAGTCACTATGATTATCACAATTATAATATAAGTGTGTATTCCCACACCTACATGCCACCCTGATGGATGATGTAAAAAGGTCAAGCCCAGGAGGGAAGACCCATGGGTACCATGAGTGGTGACCCTAGACACCAAACTCGAGATTGAGAAGGTGGTCTTTATTGCATGACTAATGGGCACCATGAGAGGTGACCCCAGGCACCAAGCTCGGGATTGAGAAGGTGGCCTTAAGTCAATGGCAAAAGAGAAACCCTAAAGAGGGTATTCCAGGGTTAGGGCAAAAGTGGTGGAGAATGTCACATTGAAAGCGTAGATTGGCTTGTTAATTTACTTGATTGTAATATTTAGATTGTTAGCCATATTTGTGAAATTTTGGTTGTCCCCACATACCAGAATATTCATTTATGATGACCGACGTTTTGTTTTTTGACGTTTTAGGTACAAATTAAAAAGGACAAATAATGAAGTGGCATGTTGTGAAAATAAGAAATAGAGTGCGAGGAGGATTAGATAGAATAGATTCAAGTTTTGGATATAAGTAGATATCCAAAGTTTTTAAAAGGTATGTAAAGTTCTATTTTATACCAGCTTTCAATATAGTCATGGTAGAATTTAATAATTATTACAAATTATTTGTCAAACCTTTGATCCAGTTTATTGGGATAACGGCTCTGACCTCTTGGTCTCCCTTAATTGGGGGTTATCGGGAGGTAGGGTCGTTACAAAGTGCCATCGAGATACTGAGTTAGTGCTACAGTTAGTGGAGGTTGAGTTGGAAGAAGAAATTTCATATGTTGAAGGGCCTATTTGATCCTTGATAGAAGAGTGAAAACTTTGAAGAAGAAGGGCATTGTGTTGGTGAAGGTTTTGTGGCATCATTGTGGCATAGAAGAAGCCACGTGGGATCTTGAGGACAAGATGCATAGGAAGTATTTGTTTCTTTTAGCGTATGATTTTGGGGGCAAAATCCTTGTTAGGGGTCTATGGTTATAAGACCCCTGACCTGGATTTTGGGCTAACCTTGTTTCCTTTGCTTGATTAGATGCTTAGAAACTTAATGTAATCTTTTTAGATGCTTTTATAACATATGACTAGTTTATCTTTTTAGTTTGGTCCTATTTGGCTGTTGTTTTAGCTTGTTATGTCTGTTTTGGACCAAGTTGCAATTTATCTGTGAGTGAGGATTATCTTGTAATTTGTCACATGTAGAGTGTTCCCACTATGTCTTGGCATCATTCAGAAGAGAAAGGAGTATAGTGGCACCTTGCTTTGACCATGGTTGATGATGATACATCACATGGTGAGATTAGGGTTTCTAGGGTTTGCTTTTTTGATGTGTGTCGACCATACTAGGGTTTGTGTGTGTTGAGACCGAAATACCACTCCTAGATGAGTGTTGTGACCGCAACACTTACCCTAGGTGTTGTTTTCTTTGACCTTGGTGACTGAGGTGTGGTTTGTTTGATAGGGCTTGTCTTTAGTGGAGTGTTTTGACCATGTTGAGGTGGGTGATCTAGTGTAGGGGTCTCTACATGGTCTACCCTGGTGTGTTACGGATGCAACATGGGATAGATAACCTAGGTGGTCACTACATTCCATAGGATATATCACCCTTCGATGCATGCATGTGTTAAGTGGTTGCATGGCTGTTTCCTTGGTGGATAGGTGTCATTTTGATGCTATCTTATGTTGACACTATTGGTATGTATGCCCATAGAGCAAGTCATGTGATGATTGTAATGGGATACTTTGTAAATGATTTGAATAATAATAAAGGCAATTTCCGATCTATATGTTTAAACTGTTTCTGAGATGATGGTGTAACATGATAGATGTCTAAAGAATGATGTTACTCAATAACGTATGCTTTTAGGTTAAGGACCTAAACGATGAGATCGTACGGATGTTAAGAGTATACATTCTTGTTTGGTCCCTAGTCGGTTGTTATTGTGGAAATAACCATAGACATCAATAACACTGAAGACTAGATTGTGTGTTGGTTGATGACAAAATCTCATTAGTCATGATATAGTGATATCAAACCAAGCACATAGTTACTTCTTAGAGAACAAGGTACCAGACAGACCCACCGTGAGAGTGACACATGGAACCATGACTTGGTAGTCACAGTCATCTCTCATAGTGATGGTGGTGAGTGTGATTCTTAGACCTGAAATTACTACACTCAACACATGTCGTTGGGTACACTTTGACATCATCAAACGCAGTCCTGAAACATGGGTTGTTATAAAGGTGATGATTGGGTGGCTTTGACACATGGGGCTTTTGAGGGGTGAGTGATAGATATGGGATTTGTCCCTCCTGAGGGAGTTTGATATCCATGGCCACTTGATGAGTAGGATTGAGAAAGGCATGCGCATGCACGTGTGAATCAATATGTGATATTGATGTCACACACATCTCACCCAGTCTGCTCGGAGATCAAGGAAATGAATGAATGTTGACAGGATGACTGTTCCATGCCTCAAGTTCCTTCAGGATATTAGTGACAAAGGAATTATACACTCACTGTAACACCATTCACGGATTGTAGGATTGAAAGTTGTTCTCCAACTTTCTATTTCACTTGGGTAGCACTGATGTGTGAATAGGCACCGCTCTTTGCTTGTGAAGTCATAAGTGTTATGGACTTTCACTGCCAACATGAAATGGACTTGCAGGGTCACACACATAGGATTTATCCGGGAAGAGGAGTTTTGTCCACAAGCAATGTTTAGATTGATTACTAAAGGAGTTTAGTAGTTCAATTAAATACTCAATTAATCGATAGCTCAATATCATAATATTCAAGGTGTTGGACGCGTTGATTGGAGTATCAGATTGATTGAAATCGCAATTGACTAATTCTGCACAATCTGTGCTCCCAACCGATCGGCTCATGTGATGAACCGGTTGGCTGAGCTTGGTGAACCGGTCGGCTCAAGTGTTGAGCCGATCGGCTCAAGGTCAGTGTGAACTGATTGCTTCAAGTGTTGAAACGATCGATTCAATTGGTGCAACCGAGCAAGTTGGGAAAGAAAGATTGGTGAGAATTTTCCTTTCATTTCAATTGCCCAGTTTGATTGGGAATAGGATTGGTATTCGATACCAATTGGAAACAAAATAAGGAAAGTCATTCGGGAACCGACCTGGACCACCAACCGACCTGTTCACTTGTGAACTGACCGATTCAAGGGTCCCAACCGATCGGTTGGTGCTCCAACCGATCGGTTTAGGTCCCCAACCGACCATTTCAGTTGTGAAACGATCGGTTCAGGTTGTGAGCTATTTGCTTTTGTGGAAAATCTCGAACCCTTCTACTCCTTCTTTTAGTCCCGTATTGCCAGGGAACTGAGAACCCTATCCCATGACCCACCTATATATAGGGGTATTGGGGGATTCTCAGAGTACAACTCAGTGCAAGCCAGTTGCTCTACAAAGTTGTCATTCTCTCTAGTTTTGGTAACTGAGAGAGCCCGAGCAAGCGCTACCCGAAAAGGGAGGTGCAGTAAAGGAAAGACAACTGCAGTTGCAACAGGTAGCAGGAGAGTGTGTTGGCGACTAGTACGTCAACAGGAGGGTGCGACTCCTTCCGGTTCCTTGTGCGACAAGGAGATCGGAGTTCCATGTGGTTCATTTAGACGACTGCAGAGGCGAGAGACCTCTGCCGCTCGGAGGACGACTGTCAACCCCGACAGTCCCGGTGGACCAGGAGTCTTCAGTTCCGGTGTGACCAGGAGCTGCACAGACACCGTTCAAGACCGGAGGTGAAGACCGCGCAAGGCGTGAGGTACTGTCGCCGAGCAAGCCTCGGGACAAGGTATGCATCCACAAACCATCTTTCCTATTCTATAGACGTTGACGCGATTCCTTTTGTTATGGGTTTTGGGGAGAAATTTTTTGTTTCCGCTGCTTCTCTGTCTCCTCTAAAACCCAACAGTGGTATCAGAGCCACATCAACTGTTCTATATTTTAGGATTATCGATATGATCGATTTTGGTTTGTCACCTTTATTTATTGCATGCGATGTGAATAATATCGTCTTTATACATGTCCAATCCACAAATCCCAAATATACATATATGATATGTAATATTAATGCACTCGATATGAGTCGCCCTTAAATGAGTTTTGTGGTGGATGTGTAGCATGATTATGGCCTATAAACCCCTATATCTGTGTGTGGTTGTATGTGGTTTCTTGCATCTCGGTCTGCGCACCGATTCCCCTTCTCTTATTCCTGATGTAACTCAAAATAATTCTAGAATTCTTTTCCTACCTTTGCTCCCCCCGAATGTAACTCGGGGTTTCACAATTCAATTGTAAATAGGATAGATTTTATTTCCTATTATGTCAAAGAACGGCGGACAACCTGAGACGATCGGTTCAAGGCATGAACCGATCGGTTGGTGATCCAGACGGCCGGTTCGAAGAACGAGATGAGTGGGTGGCGACCTGATGAGATGCACGACGACCGGTGAACCGATCGGCTGGAGGAGCCAGTCGATCGGCTGGTGGCACCCGAACAACCAACCTGATGGCGAGTCGATCGGTCATGGAGATGAGTTGATCAAACCCAGAAAGGAAGGCACAGATTTCATCTTGTAAAGGTTGCATGTGATGTAGACCTAGATGACCGTGATTCCTCTTGGCTCGAGGAATCAGAATAGGATGGCCATAATCATTGCTTTTTATCGTTTTGCATGTTTTCTGTGGGATATAGCATGTATATGATACTTACTATATATTGTGATGATTGGATATGTATATGTATATAAAAACCAAATCCCTCATTAAATATTAAGTTTTAGATGCCTTCCAAATGCGACACATGTGAAAAGCTTGATCGACCAAGTGTGGGCACGCCCAAGCGTGGTGCACCGTCTATCTCGTGGAAGCGTGAAGGATGAATGTGTGGGTCTGCCCAAGAAGGGTGCATGTTCATCGTGTTGGCTTTGGGTCGGACTTAACAAGGTGACCTCGATAGGATCTAGCACCTTGAGGCATGGAGATGATCATTGCAAGGAGTTGCATATGACATCTTTCAAGAGTTACATATGATGCAATTGGCAAGAGTTACCTACCTGGAAGATCTGAGTTGTGGGTGACAGCCCAAGCTGGTCCATGGCTCAGAGGATTTCAGGATCTTAACCCACTAGAAGATTGTACGCTGCAATCTTCCGAATTTATGGTGAGGGCTATCAATTTAAATCAAAATAGTGGGAGCGGTAATTAATTAAAGGCCTAATTAACTATCGTCAAATTTATTCAAATCAAATCAAAAGGAGTTTTGAAAAAATGCAAATTTTCTCTTATAGAATGGCAAAGGAATCATCTTTTAAAATGGGCAAAATAATTGAGAATAAATTCCATAACTGGTTGAGGACTGTGAGAAGTGTTCTGCACGATCTAGATATACCAGGAGCCTTAGAATCCACTCTATGTACGCTTAATGCGTTGGTGAAGAAGAAAGAAAGTTCATTGATAGAGATCAATGGAACAAAAGGTGAGGGAGAGAAGGGTTCTCTCGCCAAACCAATTTCTTATACATGGAGAGGATGGAAGGGACGATGGAAGAAGAAGTCAAAGATAGAGATCTCTACTTCTGGTGTATACGTGATAGAGATTAACTTTACTACTTCTTCGTCATGGGTACTTGATACCGGATGCGGATCTCATATTTGTTCAAATGTGAAGGATCTTAAGAGAAGTAGGCCTTTGGGGAAAGGCGAGGTTGAACTATGTGTTGCCAATGGGGCAAGAGTTGCCACCAGTTCTATAGGAACCTATGAGTTAACTCTACCAAGTGGGCTAATAATAGAGTTGAAGAACTACTATTATGTACCTACCATAAATAGGAATATCATTTCCGTCTCTTATTTGGACAAAGATGGATTTGAATTTCTTATTAAGAATGGAAAATGTTCCATTTCTAAAGATGGGATCTTTTATGGCAGTGCCCCAATGTCTTATGGTCTATACTTGATAGACTTGGAGACAAGTGTATACAACGTAAACACCAAAAGGCAAAAACTCAATGACTCAAACAAAACATATCTCTGGCATTGTCGTCTAGGGAACATAAATGAGAAGCACATTTCTAGACTCCATAAAGATGGTTATCTAGACTCTTTTGATTATGAATCAATAGAGACATGTGAATCTTGTTTGTTGGGCAAGATGACCAAGACTCCTTTTTCAGGTAAAGGTGAGAGAGCTAGTGATCTATTAGGACTCATACATACTGATGTATGTGGGCCTTTTAGAACTAATGCCAGAAATAGGTATCAGTACTTCATTACCTTTACTGATGACTTCAGTAGGTATGGCTATGTGTACCTGATGAAACATAAGTCAAAAACCCTTGAAAAGTTCAAGGATTTCATGAATGAAGTACATAACCAACTTGGTAAAAGTATTAAGGCACTTCGATCCAATCGAGGTGGAGAATACTTGAGCTAGGAGTTTGAGGACCTTCTGCGAGCCCGTGGTATCGTATCACAGTGGACTCCGCCTGGAACACCACAGCATAATGGTGTGTCTGAAAGAAGGAATCACACATTGTTAGATATGGTGAGATCAATGATGAGTTTTGCTGATCTTCCAATTTCCTTCTGGGGTCATGCTCTTGAAACCGCCGTGTTTACACTTAACCGTGTACCATCTAAATCTGTTCAAAAGACACCATATGAGATATGGACTGGGAAGCGTCCCGATTTGTCTTTTCTGAAGATTTGGGTTTGTGAAGCTTATGTCAAGAAAATGTTTCCTGATAAGATTGGACCCAAATCTGATAAGTATTATTTTGTTGGATATCCCAAGGAAATAAGGGGATATTACTTATACCACCCTACTGACAACAAAGTGTTTGTTGCCAGGACAAATGTGTTCCTAGAGAAGGAATTTATTTCCAAAGGAAGCAGTGGGAGGAATATAGAGCTTGAAGAGGTTCAAGCCGAACAAGAAAACACTGAACTGGTAGATGCACCAGAGGAAAATGCAGATTCACAAGGTGTTGTGGAATCTCAGTCTCCTCAGGTAACACAAGGACCTCGTAGATCTAGTAGGACCCGCCTTGAACTTGATAGGTTTGGATACCTTGTGACTCAGGAAGGTGGTGAGTTGATCATAGATGATGATCCAACTACCTACGTAGAGGCTATGGAGGGACCATATTCTGAGAAATGGCTTGAAGCCATGAGATCCGAGATGGAATCCATGTACTTCAACAGAGTATGGACTTTGGTGGAACCACCCGAAGGGGTAAAACCCATAGGGTGCAAGTGGGTCTTCAAGAAGAAGACCGACATGGATGGCAATGTGCAAACTTATAAAGGCAGATTGGTTGCGAAGGGATTTCGACAAGTTCAAGGTGTTGACTATGACGAAACCTTTTCTCCAGTTGCCATGATTAAGTCCATCAGGATCATGCTTGCTATTACATCTTATTATGACTATGAGATTTGGCAGATGGATGTTAAAACAACATTCCTTAATGGGAATATAAATGAGGATGTGTACATGACACAGCCTGACGGTTTTATAGATCCAAAGAATGCTAATAAAGTGTGTAAGCTGCAAAGTTCAATCTATGGATTGAAGCAAGCATCTCGGAGTTGGAATCTTTGATTTGATGAGGAAGTCAAAGTGTTTGGCTTTATTCAAAACGAAGATGAACCTTGTGTGTATAAGAAGGTCAGTGGGAGCTCGACCACATTCCTCATATTGTATGTGGATGACATACTTTTGATGGGGAATGATGTCTTAGCCTTAGAGAAGGTAAAGACTTGGCTTGGGAAAACTTTCTCAATGAAGGACTTAGGAGAAGCATCCTACATTCTAGGAATTAAGATCTATAGAGATAGATCTAGAAGGCTTCTCGTACTAAGTCAGAGCACGTACATCGATAAAGTGTTGAAGCGGTTCAGAATGGAGAACTCAAAGAGAGGCAACATCCCCATGCTACATGGAGTCACCGTCTCTAGAGCTCAATGTCCCCAATCTTGTGAAGAGAGGGAGCGTATGAATGGGATCCCATATGCATCAGCCATCAGATCCATCATGTATGCTATGTTGTGCACACACCCAGATGTATCGTATGCTCTCAGTATGACGAGCAGGTACCAGTCAGATCCTGGGGATGCTCACTGGACAACCGTGAAATACATCCTCAAGTACTTACGAAGGACTAAGGATCAGTTTCTTGTGTACGGTGGCGAGGAAGAGCTGGTTGTAAAGGGTTACACTGATGCAAGCTTCCAAACTGATAAAGATGATTACAGATCATAGTCAGGATTTGTGTTTTGCCTTAATAATGGAGCTGTGAGCTAGAAGAGTTCCAAGCAAGAAACAGTTGTCGATTCTACTACAGAGGCTGAGTATATTGCTGCTTCACATGCAGCAAAGGAGGTTGTGTGGATCAGGAAGTTCATTTCTGAACTTGGCGTAGTTCCCAGTAGCTGTGATGCAATTGAGCTTTATTGTGACAATAATGGAGCTATTGCACAAGCTAAGGAGCCCAGATCACATCAGCGGTCCAAGCACATACTGCGGAGCTTCCATCTCATACGAGAGATCGTACAGCGAGGAGATGTGAAGATTTGCAAAGTACCAACTGAACACAACATAGCTGATCCACTGACTAAGGCCCTTTCTCAGCAGAAGCATGATGGTCGTGCTAGGTCACAAGGCTCGAGGTTCCTTGGTGACAGGCTCTAAGTGCAAGTGGGAGTCTGTTGGTATGTATGCCCGTAGAGCAAGTCATGTGATGATTGTAATGGGATACTTTGTAAATGATTTGAATAATAATAAAGGCAATTTCCGATCTATATGTTAAAACTGTTTCTAAGATGATGGTGTAACATGATAGATGTCTAAAGAATGATGTTACTCAATAACGTATGCTTTTAGGTTAAGGACCTAAACGATGAGATCGTACGGATGTTAAGAGTATACATTCTTGTTTGGTCCCTAGTCGGTTGTTATTGTGGAAATAACCATAGACATCAATAACACTGAAGACTAGATTGTGTGTTGGTTGATGACAGAATCTCATTAGTCATGATATAGTGATATCAAACCAAGCACATAGGTACTTGTTAGAGAACAAGGTACCGGACAGACCCACCGTGAGAGTGACACATGGAACCATGACTTGGTAGTCACAGTCAGCTCTCACAGTGATGGTGGTGAGTGTGATTCTTAGACCTGAAATCACTACACTCAACACATGTCGTTGGGTACACTTTGACATCATCAAACGCAGTCCTGAAACATGGGTTGTTATAAAGGTCATGATTGGGTGGCTTTGACACATGGGGCTTTTGAGGGGTGAGTGATAGATATGGGATTTGTCCCTCCTGAGGGAGTTTGATATCCACGGCCACTTGATGAGTAGGATTGAGAAAGGCATACACATGCACGTGTGAATCAATATGTGATATTGATGTCACACACATCTCACCCAGTCTGCTCTGAGATCAAGGAAATGAATGAATGTTGACAGGATGACTGTTCCATGCCTCGAGTTCATTCATGATATCAGTGATAAAGGAATTATACACTCACTGTAACACCATTCACGGATTGTAGGATTGAAAGTTGTTCTCCAACTTTCTATTTCACTTGGGTGGCACTGATGTGTGACTAGGCACCGCTCTTTGCTTGTGAAGTCATAAGTGTTATGGACTTTCACTGCCAACGTGAAATGGACCTGCAGGGTCACACACATAGGATTTAACTTGGAAGAGGAGTTTTGTCCACAAGCAATGTTCAGATTGATTACTAAAGGAGTTTAGTGTTCAATTAAACACTCAATTAATCGATAGCTCAATATCATAATGTTCAAGGTGTTCGACGCGTTGATTGGAGTATCAGATTGATTGAAATCGCAATTGACTGATTCTGCACAATCTGTGCTCCCAACTGATCGGCTCATGTGATGAACCAGTCGGCTGAGCTTGGTGAACCGGTCGGCTCAAGTGTTGAGCCGATCAGCTCAAGGTCAGGGTGAACCGGTTGCTTCAAGTGTTGAAATGATCGATTCAAGTGGTGCAACCGAGCAAGTTGGGAAAGTAAGATTGGTGAGAATTTTCCTTTCATTTCAATTGCCCAATTTCATTGGGAATAGGATTGGTATTCGATACCAATTGGAAACAAAAGAAGGAAAGTCAATCGGGAACTGACCTGGACCACCAACCGACTGGTTCAAGGGTCCCAACTGATCGGTTGGTGCTCCAACCGATTGGTTCAGGTCCCCAACCGACCATTTCAGTTGTGAAATGATCGGTTCAGGTAGCGAAATGGTTGCTTTTGTGGAAAATCTCGAACCCTTCTACTCCTGCTTTTAGTCCCGTATTGCCGGGAACTAAGAACCCTGTCCCATGACCTGCCTATATATATGTGGGTATTGAAGGCTTCTCAGAGTACAATTCAGTGCAAGCCGGTTGCTCTGCAAATTTGTCATTCTCTCTGGTTTTGGTAACCGAGAGAGCCCGAGCAAGCGCTACCCGAAAAGGGAGGTGCAGCAAGGGAAAGACAAATGTAGTTGCAACAGGTAGCAGGAGAGTATGTTGGCGACTAGTACGTCAACAGGAGGGTGCGACTCCTTCCGGTTCCTTGTGTGACAAGGAGATCGCAGTTCCAGGCTGTCCGTGTGGACGACTATAGAGGCGGGAGACCTCTGCCGCTCAGAGGACGATTGTCAACCCTGATAGTCCCGGTGGACCAGGAGTCTTCAGTCCCGGTGCGACCAGGAGCTGTACAGACACCGTCCAAGATTGGAGGTGAAGACTGCGCAAGGCGCGAGGTACTTTCACTGAGCAAGCCTCGAGACAAGGTATTCATCCACAAACCATCTTTCCTATTCTATAGACGTTGACGTGATTCCTTTTGTTATGGGTTTTGGGGAGAAATGTTTTTGTTTCCGCTACTTCTCTATCTCCTCTAAAACCCAACAGACACCTCATAATTCCCTTACTCCCCCTGCCATGTGTATATAACCTCTCTCATTCACATGCAAGTATCCTTTTCATCTATACTCTTTCTCTTCTCCCTTGTGTTTATCCTTGGAGCTTTTTGGAGAAAAAGAGGGTTGGTCTTGGAGCTTTGGTGGTTGACCAACCTTGCATGTGGTAACCTTAAGCTTGCTCATCTTCCTTATGGTGATCCTAGGTGATCCTCCTTATTTCTAAGTTGTTATCATTCCTTGGTCACATTTTCTTTTGGCTCTCTACCCTACCATATTCTCCTCTCTTATTTGTGAGACTATGGCTTGACCATGGTGGCCATCTTGGGGTTCTTCTCTTCACAAAGGTCAAAAACTATGGTACGACCATGGTCGTACCAATGTGAAACAAATCTCACTTCTTTCTTCCTTCTTCTCTCTTTTATGTCTAGGGTATCCATCTACAACTCTCTTTTGACCTTGGTATGTTTTCTTCTTCCTGAGGTGATCTTTTAGCCATGGAGTTTATCTTTGTTGGATTTTCTTCTTCCCTCTTTGAGCTTGTGTCTTTGGAGCTTGGTTTTCTACATAAGAGGGTTATATAACTTTCCCCTCTACTATCATTTGCAACATAATTTGCTTGCATGCTACTAAATTCATCTCTAAAATGTGAACTAAAGATGCTAGATGATGTTTCCATGATCCAGGTTTTATGATTAAGTAGTATTCTCTTATAGATTACTCTTTCTCCTAAACCCTAATTTCATGGACCCAATTGGTAAGTGATGATGATTTGTTTATTCTTACATGTAATTCAATCCTAGGCTTTGTCTCCGCATTTAAGTGAGGTTTGAGATTTTTGATGATTTGATTCTCTCTCTATCATCATGGTTTTTCATGTTCATTTTGGTGACACTTGCTTTAGGGTTTGGATGCCAATTCTCGTATGGTTTTTCTCCTTGATAACATTTTGTTTACTTGATGATTAATCATCTATTTTAGACGTGGTTTAACTCTATTTTGATGATGGTTAAGTGGTATTTTGAGGTAGCTTGACCTTGAGGTCACTACACTTTGCTTTGATCCTTATGGTCGATAAACTCAACCTGATTTTTGGAGCCACTATCCTATTGGTTTTGTTGCGGTTGATGCACCTTGTTTGAGTAGAGTAATGTGTGCTAAGTGAGGTGTTGTGGGCACTACATGGGCTGACCCTAATCACCCTTGGTCGTTATACCTTGTACCCTTGTTGGTTGCTACTCCTTTGAACTTGTTTCGGTCGACACACATTGATTTGGTGGATGGTCGCTACACATCTTTTCTTTGGTCACAACAAGTTTATTTTAGTGGATTGCTACACATGGTTGATGTTTTACTTGATCGTAATAAGTCACCTTAGTGTGCTAAAAGTCGCTGTCCCTCCCTAGAATCCAAATAGTTGCTACACTTGGGGGGTGGGTTGTTGCGACCGCAACAAACCCTAACCCAAGGGATGGTCGCTACCTTGTCCCCTATTTGTTGCAACAAGATGATTCAAGTGATTAGGTCGCTACACCTGACCGCTTAGAGGTCACAACAGAGTGCACCTATGGTCTCTACACTCACGTAGGTCACTACATCTAACCCAATCGGTCGTAACACTATATGTTTGGACATTACATGATGATGTGGAGATGAATGCTTAATCATAATGATTAATGCTTATCCCTAATACACTCTAAACATGTGGGAGGTAACAAAACTAGGGTTTGGTGATTAGATGATAATATGAAATCCTTTTTTTTAAGTGAAGCCAGGAGGCTATTTATTCATCTTGCCCTCCTCGTACAAGTCAGTCGGGGTAAAGGTTACATGGGTAGTTTCCAGCAAAAATATTAAATATGGCAGTACTACTGCCATTACACTTAGATGATAATATGAAATCCTAATTGACTACACAGGAAACCCTAACCCTAATTTTGAGATATGTGGTGTATTTTCTCATTTTGCTTGATGTTATTATCATGTAATTGTGTTTTCTCTCTCCTACTTTTGTAACCTTAACTTTGTAGGTGAAATGAATGTCATAGCTATGTGAATTCTATGGTGATCATTATATAATACAAGGCAGTGATTATGAACATTGTTTAGAGATAATGTGATATTCAATGTGCATGAATTATGTGATTGGGTCTAATGACCTGACAAGTGCTTTGTGCCTAGTTTGAGGTGAAATCCTCTAGAGATGTGATTGAGGGATTGATATCTCATAGTGATGTGATATTGATGATGGCCTTGTGAATGGATTTGCTTCAAGTATCATGTGATTATGTGACAAGTTGACACTTTATACATTTTATATCCTCTAAAGTTATACAATTATGCTTGCTAGATTGAATTAGGGTTTTGTACGTCCATGATGAAGCTTTAATTCACCCATTTGGCATAACTAATAAAGTGAAACCCTAATCACGTAGTTACCCTATGCCATAGATCCATTCCAGTGTCAGTATTTTGCTGGATGGTGAAATGAGTAACTCCTATGAGAAACTTAGAGTGTATATTGTTGAATATACAGGGGCACATGTTGAGTGTATATGCTTGGGTCCACAATTATAGGTTTTGGGTGGTGACTGCACTCATTCCTCACAATTGTGATATGTGATATCTGTGAATGGCATCTGTGCAACTGCATTATGCCTCTTTTAGAATGGCCATGTGTGAGCCTATTCTCTAGCACCTTGACCTGTACCAAGGCAAGCTAGGTATTTTTCATCTTGACTATATGTCGTTGTTTACAATTGACTGATATGTCTCTGTAGTGTCTCTTGTACTGACCAAGAGGTGTTGGAGAGTCTGGATCTTCCATAGATCTTGCATGGCACTAATTTTGACTTCACAATGGTCAGTTGGATTTGAGTGGTATGACTCAAATCCTTAGGGAATTAATAATATTTGTAACACAACCGTGTAGTATACTTTCTTAGGGATAAACACGACTCACATTGGATGACCGTCTGCTTTATCTTTGTACTAATTTCTTGAATTATAATATGGTAATAGAAATGAATACTTATACACATTCTTTATATTCCTTCGTAAAGCAAAAGGTGTTCTATTGCTTAGTTGTGGATTCTTGAATTGCTTAAACAGTGTCAACTACTTTTCTCATATCATTTAGTTGAATCTTCTCATCTTGAACATAATGCTATCTTGCTGCTTTAATCTTTTATGCTTATAATAGACGTTGGTAAAGACTTATATCTCTCATTGGGACATTTTTCACACCCTGTGGTTTTCTACATCGTTTACGTGGTCTTGCATGATGGATTAGAGATTGTGCATTTCAGGATGAGAAGCAAGACGAGCAGTAGTTGCTGAAGGTTGGATATGCTGCTAGTGTTTCGTATAAGAGTCCTATATGTCATCCCTGTATGCTGAGGTCATTGGGGAAGTTTTTGTGATTTTTGTACATCGATATGAGGTTTTTGGCCGTATGCCATGGTTGTACAGATATGACTTGTATATATATGGAATAGGTTGTGGCAAGTTAGCCAGTGAAGAGTGATATGTAACATATTTTGGCATCATATGTAATACAAATGACACAGTTTGTGGGCTCAGATGTAATATGTCTAGTTTTATGGTTATATGTGATCAGTTTTAATTTAACGTGCTTACTGGATGTTTAGTATTAATTCCACATTTTGTTTTAAGTAATCTCATTTTGTGTGAGGAGTGTGTCACATTAGTGGTCTAAGAAATTGATTGCAATGATCAAGCACAGACAATTCATTAAGCAATTATAGATTCATGTCAACAATTAAAGGAAATATATGTATTAATTTATGAGAGTCAAATACAATGCAAAACTAGGCTACTCCTGGGTCCTAAGGAATAAGGGGATACTCCCAACATGATCTCTACCATAAAATAACAGAGGAAGAGAGAGAAAACCATGTAAACACTAGAAGAACTAATGAAAACCCTCATAGAAGAAGTCATGATGATCCGCTCTGGAAGGTGCCTCAATCCACAATGTTCTACTTACAAATTTGCCACTGAGAAGTGCCTGGAGCATCTGGTACTTGGCTATCTCCTTCGTCTCCTCCTCTCACTGCTCCGTGCTCCATTACATCGAGATAGAACATGATATTTTCTTTTGGCCAAACTCCCCTTAGGTCATATTTCAGACTCAGTCCATCATTAAGTCACATTCATTGGACCTATCTGTAACATCCATGACCTGGGTTATGCGTTAACCCTAGGTGTTTTGCCTAAATATGTAATTAAATCCCTGTGATTAACTTTGAGCATGTAATTAAGTTTCTCACAAACATATATTTCAGTTTTTGCTCCTTTTTATATAAAGTTGTAGCATTATTTTGTTATGCAGGGACCTATGTGCAATTTACCCAATTAGAAGGGTTAACTTGAAATTTGCACATGTTGAAATGTCTCTCTGATGTTGAGACATCATGAGAATCATTTTGGTAAAGTTGGAGGGATTTCCCAAGCTTGGGCACCACGGTGCAGCTGTGGAAGTAATCTCGGTGCTTGAAACCCTAATTTGGAGTAAAATGCAATTTACCCAAATTTAGGGATGCAATTTGTAAAATACATCATCTAATGTATCTTTTAAGACTCTTATCATCATTTAGAGAATAAATGATGAAAGGTCACTTCAATTGATTAATCAAGTTATGAAAAAAACACCTTTGTGATTGAATAATCAGGGTGTATGTACTATAGCCCTTTTTATGTGTGTGCTTTAGTAATAGGTTGATCTTCTTTGCCCTCATTTCTTGGCCTATAAGAAAATTTGTCCTTAGGATTAATAAGAGAGGACGAGCAAAGAAGGATGGAGGGACTTAGTTGAAATTATGGAAAACTCATGAGCTAATGTTGGAAATCCCACCCCAAGTATATATACCCTCAACTTCACTTAGCAAGGAACCTCTCCCTTCGTTCCTTTCACTGTTCTTTTCAACAAAACCGACTAAGGAGAGCTTGGAGCTCAGGAGGACGATCAAAGGTGTGCAAGGTAGGTTTGGATCCCTCCTTTTGCCTAATTTCATGGTTAGAACTCGAATTCAAGGCCAAATTGATGACTAGCTCCCTTAACTCTACCTTTCTAGCCATCTTTTCTCAACTTTCCTTGGAAGGATCACCTTGGCCGACCTGTGGAAGCTCAAGGACGCCATTAAAGCTTGGAGCTCTAAATATTGGAGCTCAAAGAGCAAGCTTTACGCGGGTTTTATAACTCTAAACCCATGCTTTGTTATATACATCTTGTTCATGCTTTTAGATGATAGTTCTTCTTCTTCTCTACTTTCCTTTGCTACCTTGCAAGAAAATCCGTGAGAAATCCTTTCTGTTCTTGAGATAGGAGATGTAAACGTTATTTCCAAAGTTAATCCACTACTTTTTACTTTACCAAACGGTCTCCACAAATTTCTCTCTCGGTCTCAAGACCGTGTGGTGAGCAAACAGTCTCAGGACCGTGTAAGGGTAAACGGTCTTCAAGACCGTTTAGCCGCGTTGACCGAGCGTGGACCGTATATGATTTCTGTTCGTAATTGTGTAAGCTAATCACCCACAAAATTTGAGATGCTAACTCCAAAGGAATCGTGAGATATGGCCTTTTTAATCAACAACTTTAATTGAATTTACTCCTGATTTCCAATCTGTTGAAATCGCCCTTTTTGGGCAAACGGTCTCAAGACCGTGTAAGAACGTTGACCAAGCATTGACCGTATGAGATTACTGTTCAAAATAATGTTTATTAACAACTCACCAAATTTGATAGACTAATTCCAAACGAGCTAAGAGTTGAAGGGTGATTACTAGGGCAAACTCTAATTGAAATCAGTACTGAAGTCTCAATGGATAACTTAGTGTTTTTGGGGTTGATTGACCTAAACGGTCTCAAGACCGTTTGGGGATCAACCAAACGGTCTCAAAACTGTGTGGGGGATCACCCAAGACCGTATGGAGGTCTGGGGTCAAGTATAGTTGACCAATTGAAGGTAAAAACATACCAAATTACATTGCAATTAAGTATTGATATGATCATCAACTCAATGGATCCAACCTTGAAGAATTTTCACTAGAATCCAAAAGTTGGATGGGAAAACGGTCTCAAGACCGTTTGGAACTCATCCAAACGGTCTCAAGACCGTGTGGTGACAATCCAAGACCGTTTGGAGGTCTAGGGTTAAGGTAATTTGATCAATTGAGAGCCCAATTGCAATAGGTTATCGAATTAATTAAAATACTGATTTGAGACTCAATCAAGGTTCAACCCCTATCAAATCACATTAGATTTTGATGAAATCTTGGGCAAACGGTCTCAAGACCGTGTGGGGCTCATCCACAGGATCTCAAGACCGTTTGGGCCAAGTTTGGGCCCAATTGGAGCTCAATTGAAGGGTTCAACCTTGTGTTGATTCACATTGTTGAGTGTTGATGGTTGAACGTTGATGGACCTTAATTGAACCAACTTCAACCCTAATTGGATAACAATTGAGGGTCAATTGAGTGACCAATTGGTTAAGGAAAACCCTAATTGTCTCAATTGGTAAGTGGTTAGAAATCTTGAGACCAATGGATGGCTTCAACATAGGAAACCTAATCGAATTTACCCTTTGAATCACCTTGGAGGTCTATACGATCTTGAGTTTTTGAAGGCACTCGACCTCAAGACCGTGTGAGGTCTCTCGACCTCAAGACCGTGTGAGGTCTCTCGACCTCAAGACCCAATGAGGGTAAACGGTCTTGAATGTTATACGGTCTTGAAGTCAACCCAAGCTCAAACGGTCTACAAAGCTTAAACGGTTTGCAACCTTATACGATCTCAAGATCATATAAAGGTTGAAGGTGTGAAACCTAACAAAGACTTTTGAGGATAAGTCTGCCTTATGCCTTGAAGGCTTAATTAGTTTGATGATTGTTCAAACTAAACCCTAATGATACCAAGAGACATTAAGGGTCCAGTGATTAGTAAATTAACCCATGATGATGATCAATGTGTAATTTACCATAATACCCTTGAAAGGTTCAAATTGAGTGAAACCTTGTTCTAATCAAACCCTAATCACTCAACAGTGGTGATTTGGTCTATGTTAATCAAAGTGGACTTCACCCAACCTGATCTAGAGTGGTGCTATCACCATCTACTAGTATGAGGAGAGAGAAAGTACCTTAGAGAGAGAAAGTACCTTAAGAAAGAGAAAGTACCCTCATATGATGGAAAGTCAAGTAAAGAACCTTCAATACACATGAATGTGCATGATTAGGGTATGATCCACCTATGTGAGATCATGGAAACCCTAATTATGATATATGATGAATCTTAAGCCAATCTGAGAGCATCAATGATGATGTTCCTCATACATGATGATGTTATGAGTTCAATTCAAGGGTAATGACATGCAAAATAAGTATTAAACTCTAATTGATGAGAATCAGAGAACTTAGCTCTTATGACAAGAGTGGGAAATGTATTCCTTGTTTTGAATTACCTTTATCAGTTGAACTAACCATGCAAGTTCTGATATGAAGGTGATCATATCCAGGTATGGATGATGATACTATATTCATTGAAAGCATGTTATAAGCTTTATGAATAAGTAAAATATCTTGATGCCTTGTCAGTGGCATCCTATGATTTAATGGGCTGTGTGAGCCATGAATACCATCAAGGTCATGCTTTAGAGATGACTTGTGATGAGTATAATGAGAAATGATGATTGATGAGAGTTAGGCTTGTTACATTTAGTATCCTCCTTTCATAGCTGCTATGCTACTGTTATTGTTTGAAGAACAATGTTTAATGTTAAAAGAATACTAAATGTACCTAACTAATCAAGTATAATGTAGAGCCCTGATCATAGATCCATCATTGTCAGAGATCAAATGATGGTGAAACAGGCTTTCCTAAGGGAACTCCTGGATCACATACTATTGAGTATGTGGGGTATATGGATGTGTAGAACCTTACATCCTAGTGTAGGTGATTGATGTAGATGTGCAATCCGTCAACCCTTCACTACAAAACCCTACCGTATCAGTGGATGGTAAACATGAAACCTCCTGATGACGAAGAAAACATAGATATCCGTATTAGTAGAGATAAACATGAAATCTCCTGATGACGAAGAGAGTACAAAACACCACTGTAACTCTAAAATAGCGAAGGACCAGTTTACCCTGGTGAGCTATAATAGTAGAGACACAAGATGTCCTACAAGTGATCATCTTACTGACTGAGGAAGGTGAAGGTCATGAGAATCCGGCTCTCTTAATGACCTATGTATGATACTGATGTGACTTCTTAGCGATCAGTTGGAGTATGAGTGGTATGCCTCATCTCCACAGGGCATAATGTTGTTTGTAAAACATAATCAACCACGTAGTATACCTGTTAGAGATAACTACGAGTTAGTGGATTGATGATACACTGTGATAGTGCTTATATTTCTTCATATCTCATAAATGTTAAGCTCTTGTTTATAGCTTCAACTGCTATTGAATACTTTGAAAGCTTTACTACTTAAGTTATTCTTTGATGTTATAATAAAGCTTCTGGCGGAGAGTTATAACTCTTGCTGGGACAATTATGTAAAATTGTCTCACCCCGTATACTTCAACTTTTTAGGTGGATGTCGGAGACGGAGGAACCGGTCTACAGGTGACCAGTCTCAGCAGCAGCAGCACCAGGAGCAACAGTGAAATCTCAGGTGGAGATTTAGCCTGCCATGTGGTGTAGTTAGAGTCAGTCCTATGTGTCCTCTGTACTCTCAGGTCTTGGAGTCTTTTGTTATGTGTTCTTGAGATTTTGTATCTTGATGTATATAATTACTCAAGAAGTAATTATCATGAGATGTAAACAGTTTATCTCTTATTATGAAAGAACCTTTTATGGATTCAAGCTCTTGTCTCGAAAAGTTTTAATTTCCCGTGATTTTTGTCTTCCGTTGTTTATCGAATCGCTTCCGCTAAGTTTAAATCATGATTATATCGTGGTTTGGAGATCAGAGCCCACAATTAGTGGTATTAGAGCTCTAGGTCAGTTGAGTCTACAGAGGCATAGGACTTAGGATGTTGAGTCTATCTTTAGTACTCCTTCCTTATATAATATAATCTTCTGCTCCTCAGGAGAAGAAGATACATAAGGATGGTTGAGCCTCATGATGAGTACATGGCAGAGAGTAGTGCTAGTGCACCTCAAGGCGGTGCAAGGTTTCCAAGAATAGAACAGCCTGCACCTGAGTCACCAAGAGAGCCACCCCAGTTTGACCCAGCTGACATGGGTAACCCAGTTGTACAGACGATGTTCGGGGAGTTCATGACTGCCATGACACACATAACCGACAGGATGCCCATACCTGCACCGAGGGCACCTGTCCAGCCTGAAGCACAAGGTATCGGTAAGACATTCGAACGACTTCGTCGTGTCGGAGCTACCGAGTACTTTGGGACTGCCGACCCCGTAGATGCTGACCTATGGTTGACAGAGTTGGAAAAGGCTTTCAGGATTCTTATTATCCCAGAAGCTGAGAAGGTTAGACATGCTGTCTATCTCCTCAAAGGCAGTGCTGGTTACTGGTGGAACATGGAAGAGCAGAAGAGACCTAGAATAGAGTTCTCGTGGGAAGAGTTTCGTTGGGAATTTATCAATAGATATTTTCCAAAGACCTTCCTAGATGAGAAGATCTCTCAGTTTGAGAGATTGAGGCAGGGCATGATGAACATTAGCGAGTATGAAGCTAAGTTCATGGAGTTGCTGCGGTTCTGTCCGCACATGGCTGCCACAGATGAGGAAAGAATCAGAAGATTCGAGAAGGGTTTGAACGCTGATATATCAACCCATGTGTCTGCCTTAGAAAACCGAGAGAGATTCTCTACCTTCGTTGAGTCAGTCCGAAGGATAGAGAGATCTGTGGTTGAGAAGAGGCAAACTCAGAAAAGATATCCACAGTTCCAGGGTTCTTCATCTAGGGATTCCAAGAAACCTAGATTCTCTGCACCTAACCTTCCACCACCCAGATCGAGTTTTCAAACTCAATGGTCACCAAGCAGAGGTAGAGGACAGAGTCAACCGCCTCAAAGGACGCACAGTTCTGCATCAATGTCAGTAACTGGACCACCCAGACCACAACAACAGGAGAGGAGTTGCTACAACTGTGGTAAGGTGGGACACTTGATGAAGGATTGTCGTTCTAGGCCTGTCAGTGTGACACAACAACCTCTGAGACAGAATCAACAAGGATCTCAAAGTAGGCAACATCAAGGAGCAGCTCGAGGGCGTGGACAAGCGTCTCAAGTTGGATCATCAGCACCACCTCAACACCAGGCGACAGCGAGGTTCTATGCTATGAACCCACCTGAAGCAGTGGTCAATCCACGGGTAGTGGCAGGTCAGATGAAACTTTTATATTCTGATATGTCTACATCCTGTGTTGTATCTGTTCTGATTGACCCGGGTGCTACGCACTCTTTTATCACTTGTAGAGTGATTCGTGACTGCAATGTGACTGTTAGTCATAGAGCAGATAGTTTGTTGTTGGAGACTCCGTTGAGTGGGTCTGCCATTTTGCAGGAGGTATGCTCTCCCTGCATCCTCTTATTTTCTGACCATCGCATTCAAGTGGATCTTATACCACTTGATATGCAGGGATTTGATATAATCCTCGGGATGGATACCTTGGAAAGGTATAGAGTTGTCTTGGATTGTGAGTCCAAGTTGGTTTTGTTTGCTGATGAAAGCAACACATGGATCTTTCAAGGTGAGAGAAAGATTCTTCCCACCTGTCTTATATCAGCTATGGTTGCTGATAAGTTGTTGAGGCAAGGATGTTATGCATTCTTAGCCCATGTGGTAGATGTTACCAAGGAAAGTTCCAATCCTGCTGAAGTTCCCATAGTCAGGGAATTCGAGGATGTGTTTCCTGCAGAACTTCCTGGTATACCACCACCTCGGGAGATTGATTTTGAAATCAATCTGATCCCAGATATGAAACCCATAGCCCAGACTCCGTATAGGATGGCGCCTGCCGAGATGGCAGAACTCAAGAAACAGCTTCAAGAGTTACTTGAGAAGGGTTTTATCTGACCGAGCACTTCACCTTGGGGTGCTCCGGTCTTGTTTGTTAAAAAGAAAGATGGGTCAATGCGGTTGTGCATTGACTACAGACAACTCAATAAAGTGACAATAAAGAATAAGTACCCTCTGCCGAGGATTGATGATCTCTTTGACCAGTTGCGTGGTGCAACCATCTTTTCCAAGATAGATTGGAGGTTTGGATATCATCAACTTCGTATTAAGGATAGTGACATATCCAAGTCTGCTTTTAGGATGAGGTATGGTCACTATGAGTTCACGGTTATGTCGTTTGGACTAACCAATGCACCAGCTGCATTTATGGAACTCATGAATAGAGTTTTTCAACCTTTCCTTGATCAATGTGTTGTCGTCTTCATAGATGACATTCTGATCTATAGTAAGGATGCTCAGCAGCATGAGCAGCATCTTCGCCAAGCTTTGACCTTGCTAAGAGAACACAAGCGCTATGCTAAGTTTAGCAAGTGTGAGTTCTGGCTGCCGGAGGTATCTTTTCTTAGACATGTAATATCTGCCTCGGGAATTCGTGTTGACCCTACAAAGGTAGAATCTGTTCTACAGTGGGAACAACCGAAGACACCGACGGAGAATCGAAGTTTCTTGGGGTTAGCTGGCTATTATCGAAGGTTCATTAAGAACTTTAGTTCTATAGCCTTACCTTTGACCAAGTTGACCCGGAAAGATGTTCCTTTTTCTTGGAGTGATAAGTGTCAACAGTCTTTCCAGTTGTTGAAAGAGAGGTTGACAAGTGCACATGTGCTTGTGCTACCTGAACAAGGAAAAGGATATGTAGTCTTCTGTGATGCTTCCAAGAATGGACTAGGATGTGTGTTGATGCAGGATAAACAGGTGATTTCTTTTGCTTCCCGACAGCTTAAGAAACACGAGGAGAATTATCCAACACACGATCTGGAGTTAGCTTCCGTGGTTCATGCCTTGAAGATCTGGAGGCATTATCTCTACGGAGAGACATTCCATATTTTCACAGACCACAAGAACCTTAAGTATATCTTCTCTCAGCATGAGCTTAACATGAGGCAATGTCGCTGGATGGAGTTAATCAAGGACTACGACTGTATAATTGATTATCATCCAGGCAAGGCCAATATTGTTGCAGATGCCTTGAGTAGGAAATCAACAACATCAACCATGAATAGAGCACAAATAAACTCTTTAGTATGCTCTAGGAGAGATATGCTTATCTCTTTAAGGCAAGACAATGTACAGTTGAAGGTGTCATTGTTAGCCGGGTTGTTAGCTGAGATGCATATTAAACCTACCTTAAGAGAGCAGATTAAGGAAGCACAGCAAGGTGATGATGCAGTTCAGCAGATTAGATCTGAGTATGGAAATGAGAAGTGAGATGGTTTCCATGACTCGGATGATCATGCAGCTTGTTATCATGGAAGGATGATAGTGTCGGATGTGGATAACTTGAGGAAGTTAGTCCTGGAAGAAGCTCATTCTTCCATGTATGCTATGCCTCCAGGGAACACCAAGATGTACCGGAATTTGAAAGATCTGTATTGGTGGCCTGGAATGAAAAAGAATGTTGCAGAATTTGTTCTGAGGTGTCCTGTGTGTCAGCAAGTTAAAGCTGAACACCAGAAACCTACAGGAACAATGCAACCTTTACCCATACCACAGTGGAAGTGGGATCATGTGACCATGGACTTTGTTGTTGGCCTACCCAGGACAAGCAAAGGACATGATTCCATTTGGGTAGTTGTTGATAGGTTGACTAAGACAGCGCATTTCTTACCTGTCAAAACAACCTATTCTGCTGAAAGGTTATCAGAGTTATATGTTCAAGAGATAGTGCGTTTGCACGGAGTTCCTGTCACAATAGTTTCTGACCGAGGTCCTCAGTTTACAAGTCGTTTTTGGGAACAGTTACACAGAGCCTTAGGCACCAAGCTAAGGTTTAGTACGGCCTTTCATCCACAGACTGATGGACAGTCAGAAAGGACCATACAGACCTTAGAAGACCTGTTGAGAGTATGTGCTCTCCAGTTTACCAGAAGTTGGGATCTACACCTAAGCTTGATAGAATTTGCCTATAACAATAGCTATCAGCATAGCATTGATATGGCACCTTATGAAGCCTTGTATGGTAGACGTTGTAGATCACCTTTGTGTTGGTTTGAGACTGGTGAGCGTCAGTTGTTAGGTCCTGATCTTGTGCAGCAGACCACGGAGAAGATTAAAGTAATACAACAAAAGATTAAAACTGCACATGATAGGTAGAAATCTTATGCTGAAAAACGTCGTAGACCCTTAGAATTCCAGGTTGGAGACAGAGTGTATCTCAAAATCTCGCCTTGGAAAGGAGTCCTTCGTTTTGGAAGGAAAGGGAAGTTAGCTCCTAGATTTATGGGGCCTTATCCAATCATTGAATGGATTGGAAAGGTAGCATATAGACTAGAGTTGCCACCAGAGTTACAGAGGTTACATCCTGTGTTCCACATTTCTATGCTGAAGAAATGTCACCCAAACACCGAGTCAGTTCTACAACCTATGGAAGTAGAATTGAATGATGATATATCTTATGAGGAAGGACCAGTGTCAATCCTTGATAACAGAATTAAAAAGTTAAAGAATAAAGATATAAGTCTCATGAAAGTCCTATGGAATCACCGTGGTGTTGAAGAAGCCACTTGGGAACTAGAGGATGAGATGAGAAGGAAGTATCCTGCCCTTTTCTCTTAATATGTCTTATCGATTTCGGGGACGAAATCCTTGTAAGGGGTGGATAATTTGTAACATCCCTGACCTGGGTTATGAGTTAACCCTAGGTGTTTTGCCTAAATATGTAATTAAATCCATGTGATTAACTTTGAGCATGCAATTAAGTTTCTCAGAAACATATATTTCAGTTTTTACTCCTTTTTATATAAAGTTGTAGCATTGTTTTGTTATGCAGGGACCTATGTGCAATTTACCCAATTAGAAGGGTTAACTTGCAATTTGCACATGTTGAAATGTCCCTCTGATGTTGAGACATCATGAGAATCATTTTGGTAAAGTTGGAGGGATTTCCCAAGCTTGGGCACCAAGGTGCAGCTGTGGAAGCAATCCCGGTGCTTGAAACCCTAATTTGGAGTAAAATGCAATTTACCCAAATTTAGGGATGCAATTTGTAAAATACATCATCTAATGTATCTTTTAAGACTCTTATCATCATTTAGAGAATAAATGATGAAAGGTCACTTCAATTGATTAATCAAGTTATGAAAAAAACACCTTTGTGATTGAATAATCAGGGTGTATGTACTATAGCCCTTTTTATGTGTGTGCTTTAGTAATAGGTTGATCTTCTTTCCCCTCATTTCTTGGCCTATAAGCAAAGTTGTCCTTAGGATTAAGAAGAGAGGACGAGCAAAGAAGGATGGAGGGACTTAGTTGAAATTATGGAAAACTCATGAGCTAATGTTGGAAATCCCACCCCAAGTATATATACCCTCAACTTCACTTAGCAAGGAACCTCTCCCTTCGTTCCTTTCACTGTTCTTTTCAACCAAACCGACTAAGGAGAGCTTGGAGCTCAGGAGGATGATCAAAGGTGTGCAAGGTAGGTTTGGATCCCTCCTTTTGCCTAATTTCATGGTTAGAACTCGAATTCAAGGCCAAATTGATGACTAGCTCCCTTAACTCTACCTTTCTAGCCATCTTTTCTCAACTTTCCTTGGAAGGATCACCTTGGCCGACCTGTGGAAGCTCAAGGACACCATTAAATCTTGGAGCTCGAAAGCTTGGAGCTCAAAGAGCAAGCTTTAGGCGGGTTTTATAACTCTAAACCCATGCTTTGTTATATACATCTTGTTCATGCTTTTAGATGATAGTTCTTCTTCTTCTCTACTTTACTTTGCTACCTTGCAAGCAAATCCGTGAGAAATCCTTGCTGTTCTTGAGCTAGGAGATGAAGACGTTATTTCCAAAGTTAATCCACTACTTTTTACTTTACCAAACGGTCTCCACAAATTGCTCTCTCGGTCTCAAGACCGTGTGGTGAGCAAACAGTCTCAGGACTGTGTAAGGGAAAACGGTCTTCAAGACCGTTTAACCGCATTGACCGAGCATGGATCGTATAAGATTTCTGTTCGTAATTATGTACGCTAATCACCCACAAAATTTGAGATGATAACTCCAAAGGAATCGTGAGATATGGCCTTTTTAATCAACAACTTTAATTGAATTTACTCCTGATTTCCAATCTGTTGAAATCGCCCTTTTTGGGCAAACGGTCTCAAGACCGTGTAAGAACGCTGACCAAGCATTGACCGTATGAGATTACTGTTCAAAATAATGTTGATTAACAACTCACCAAATTTGATAGACTAATTCCAAACGATCTAAGAGTTGAAGGGTGATTACTAGGGCAAACTCTAATTGAAATCAGTACTGAAATCTCAATGGATAACTTAGTGTTTTTGGGGTTGATTGACCTAAACGGTCTCAAGTCCGTTTGGGGATCAACCAAACGGTCTCAAGACCGTGTGGGGGATCACCCAAGACCGTATGGAGGTCTGGGGTCAAGTATAGTTGACCAATTGAAGGTACAAACATACCAAATTACATTGCAATTAAGTATTGATATGATCATCAACTCAATGGATCCAACCTTGAAGAATTTTCACTAGAATCCAAAAGTTGGATGGGCAAACGGTCTCAAGACCGCTTGGAACTCATCCAAACGGTCTCAAGACCATTTGGTGACAATCCAAGACCGTTTGGAGGTCTAGCGTTAAGGTAATTTGATCAATTGAGAGCCCAATTGCAATAGGTTATCGAATTAATTAAAATACTGATTTGAGACTCAATCAAGGTTCAACCCCTATCAAATCACATTAGATTTTGATTAAATCTTGGGCAAACGGTCTCCAGACCGTGTGGAGTTCATCCACATGATCTCAAGACCGTTTGGGACAAGTTTGGGCCCAATTGGAGCTCAATTGAAGGGTTCAACCTTGTGTTGATTCACATTGTTGAGTGTTGATGGTTGAACGTTGATGGACCTTAATTGAACCAACTTCAACCCTAATTGGATAACAATTGAGGGTCAATTGAGTGACCAATTGGTTAAGGATAACCCTAATTGTCTCAATTGGTAAGTGGTTAGCAATCTTGAGACCAATGGATGGCTTCAACATAGGAAACCTAATCGAATTTACCCTTTGAATCACCTTGGAGGTCTATACGATCTTGAGTTTTTGAAGGCACTCGACCTCAAGACCGTGTGAGGTCTCTCAACCTCAAGACCGTGTGAGGTCTCTGGACCTCAAGACCGTGCAAGGTCTCTCGACCTCAAGACCGTGCAAGGTCTCTCGACCTCAAGACCGTGTGAGGTCTCTCGACCTCAAGACCGTGTGAGGTCTCTCGACCTCAAGACCGTGTGAGGTCCCTCGACCTCAAGACCGTGTGAGGTCTCTCGACCTCAAGACCCAATGAGGGTAAACGGACTTGAATGTTATACAGTCTTGAAGTCAACCCAAGCTCAAACGGTCTACAAAGCTTAAACGGTTTGCAACCTTATACGATCTCAAGATCATATAAAGGTTGAAGGTGTGAAACCTAACAAAGACTTTTGAGGATAAGTCTGCCTTATGCCTTGAAGGCTTAATTAGTTTGATGATTGTTCAAACTAAACCCTAATGATACCAAGAGACATTAAGGGTCCAGTGATTAGTAAATTAACCCATGATGATGATCAATGTGTAATTTACCATAATACCCTTGAAAGGTTCAAATTGAGTGAAACCTTGTTCTAATCAAACCCTAATCACTCAACAGTGGTGATTTGGTCTATGTTAATCAAAGTGGACTTCACCCAACCTGATCTAGAGTGGTGCTATCACCATCTACTAGTATGAGGAGAGAGAAAGTACCTTAGAGAGAGAAAGTACCTTAAGAAAGAGAAAGTACCCTCATATGATGGAAAGTCAAGTAAAGAACCTTCAATACACATGAATGTGCATGTTTAGGGTATGATCCACCTATGTGAGATCATGGAAACCCTAATTATGATATATGATGAATCTTAAGCCAATCTGAGAGCATCAATGATGATGTTCCTCATACATGATGATGTTATGAGTTCAATTCAAGGGTAATGACATGCAAAATAAGTATTAAACTCTAATTGATGAGAATCAGAGAACTTAGCTCTTATGACAAGAGTGGGAAATGTATTCCTTGTTTTGAATTACCTTTATCAGTTGAACTAACCATGCAGGTTCTGATATGAAGGTGATCATATCCAGGTATGGATGATGATACTATATTCATTGAAAGCATGTTATAAGCTTTATGAATAAGTAAAATATCTTGATGCCTTGTCAGTGGCATCCTATGATTTAATGGGATGTGTGAGCCATGAATACCATCAAGGTCATGCTTTAGAGATGACTTGTGATGAGTATAATGAGAAATGATGATTGATGAGAGTTAGGCTTGTTACATTTAGTATTCTCCTTTCATAGCTGCTATGCTACTGTTATTGTTTGAAGAACAATGTTTAATGTTAAAAGAATACTAAATGTACCTAACTAATCAAGTATAATGTAGAGCCCTGATCATAGATCCATCATTGTCAGAGATCAAATGATGGTGAAACAGGTTTTCCTAAGGGAACTCCTGGATCACATACTATTGAGTATGTGGGGTATATGGATGTGTAGAACCTTACATCCTAGTGTAGGTGATTGATGTAGATGTGCAATCCGTCAACCCTTCACTACAAAACCCTACCGTATCAGTGGATGGTAAACATGAAACCTCCTGATGAGGAAGAAAACATAGATATCCGTATTAGTAGAGATAAACATGAAATCTCCTGATGACGAAGAGAGTACAGAATGCCACTGTAACTCTAAAATAGCGAAGGACCAGTTTACCCTGGTGAGCTATAATAGTAGAGACACAAGATGTCCTACAAGTGATCCTCTTACTGACTGAGGAAGGTGAAGGTCATGAGAATCAGGCTCTCTTAATGACCTATGTATGATACTGATGTGACTTCTTAGCGATCAGTTGGAGTATGAGTGGTATGCCTCATCTCCACAGGGCATAATGTTGTTTGTAAAACATAATCAACCACGTAGTATACCTGTTAGAGATAACTACGAGTTAGTGGATTGATGATACATTGTGATAGTGCTTATATTTCTTCATATCTCATAAATGTTAAGCTCTTGTTTATAGCTGTAACTGCTATTGAATACTTTGAAAGCTTTACTGCTTAAGTTATTCTTTGATGTTATAATAAAGCTTCTGGCGGAGAGTTATAAATCTCGCTGGGACAATTATGTAAAATTGTCTCACCCCGTAGACTTCAACTTTTTAGGTGGACGTCGGAGACGGAGGAACCGGTCTACAGGTGACCAGTCTCAGCAGCAGCAGCACCAGGAGCAGCAGTGAAATCTCAGGTGGAGATTTAGCCTGCCATGTGGTGTAGTTAGAGTTAGTCCTATGTGTCCTCTGTACTCTCAGGTCTTGGAGTCTTTTGTTATGTGTTCTTGAGATTTTGTATCTTGATGTATATAATTACTCAAGAAGTAATTATCATGAGATTTAAACAGTTATCTCTTATTATGAAAGAACCTTTTATGGATTCAAGCTCTTATCTCGAAAAGTTTTAATTTCCCGTAATTTTTGTCTTCCGCTGTTTATCGAATCGCTTCTTCTAAGTTTAAATCGTGATTATATCGTGGTTTGGAGATCAGATCCCACACTATCGTTGTCTTTAATCTACACCAATCATGCAGAGTCAGTATCACCGATTGGATGTTGATGGCACCAAGTTGTCAGCTGACTTGAAACTCTTGATAAGTGTCTGTACTACCAATGAGTATGTCGTTAGCACCAAGTTGATTCCTTTGAGTTTTGACTTGCTTTTGGATGAAAAAGTTAGTACCACTAACTAACCTGTCAGTGGAACTAAATCCATAAATTATATTACTATTAAGTTCTGGGCAATAATTTGGAAACATTGACTCCACTTTTTCGTAGCATCAAACATCATCTTGGTACCATCAAGATTTCTAGAATTCCCTATTAGATTTTTTCTAATTTCAGTACCACCAACTTTTATGTCAGTAACACTGAGTTGTGCTAAAAGTGGTTGAATAGTTTGAAACTAAAAAAACCAACAGAAGTCCAAAAGGAAATTGATTACTTTATATAATTTGGTAAAAATACTTATTATCTGATGAAATAGTGTTTCACAGGCTAGTAATAATAAAAAAATGCATAACCAATATCGTAGTGACAAATGATGAAATAAGTACATGAAAAAACAACATGTGAAAAGTGACTAAAACTTAGTGCATGAAAATTCCCCATGCTTGAAAGTTTTGCACCCTCATGAAACTTATCTTTTGATTTGTTCAAGATAAGTTAGCAAGAGGACAAGCAATATGAATTACATTTCCAAAATAACCCCACATGATGGCCCCAAACTTGCCCTTACCAACCACTAAACAAACACTACTCTGAAATGACCAAAAATGTTCTTTAAATATGTCCACTCTTAGATCAATGGAACCCTATTAATAGAGAAATTCATATCATAGTCCATTGGGTATCTTCTTGATGCACCATGTGATCCCCTATCTACATTGTTCTTGTCTACCTACCAAACTATGTGAGAAGTAGTTACCCATATAAGAATGAATGAGGGGATCATTCATTTACGTGGCCTACCATAATATATATATATATATATATATATATATATATATATATATATATATATATATATATATATATATGTATATATATATTAATTGGGGATCATATGTGGTCTTAGATCAGATATGCACATTAATTAGTTTAAGTATCCACATAATATGCAATAAATAAACCATAAAAACAAAATTTGATCATATCAATTATTTCAAAACATAGTAGATTGATGTGGCTCTGATACCACTGTTAGGGAAATATGGCCATTGAAAAGGTAGCGGGAACAAAAAAATTTACTTCCATGTTCCCCTTATCCAACAAATCACGTCCATAACTATGCAATGGGAACAATAATCTAATGAGGATATGCCCAATCCTGGAGCAAGTCTAGTGACAATCTCCTTGCTAATGTAGTGCACTCTTTCCTGATGTCGCACTCGAACATTGTCTGCCTATGCCTCCTAGTTGATCGTCACAGATGATAGGTTGTGCTTGTCCTCCTAGAAGTAGCCAAATGACTCCTGCCTCTAGAATAGTCGACACGGACCACCAAGAACTCTAGTCATTCGAGTAGACAAGAAGGAGTAGTCCCCTCATGTTGGTTTACTGGTAACCAACTTGCTCTCTAGCACAAAATGGCTTTCTAATAGTTGTGCTCCCTCATTGTCCCTCCCTAGTTGGGTAGTACTTGCTCAGATTCTCTTGGTTACCACAACCAGAGAAAAACTATCAGAGCAACTGATGTTCTAAGAATCCCCCATTACCCATCTATTTATAGAAGGGGTTGGGGTTTGGGTTCCTAGTCTGTGCAGGAGTAGAAGGGTCTGGAATTTTCATGAATTAATTACTCTATGACACATGAACCTATCAGTTCACTAGTGAACCCGTCGGTTGGCAGTGTGAGCCGATTGGCTCACACAGAGAACCACTCATTTCACATTGTTTCCCAAATTGCTATTGAATTTGCAATTCATTTCCAAATTAATGTCTAACATTAATCCTTGTACCAATCGAATTGAACAAAGTGAAAAAAACAACTATTCCCATGAATTACAAAAAACACCAAAAGCTTTGGTTGGCATGACCAATTCGATCGATTCACTAGGTGAACTTGTCATCTCTCCAACCCTGAGTTGATCGGTTCACCCAGCGAGCCAATCAGTTGGTGTCCTGACTCATGCAAGATTCATCCAATTCAATTTCCAATCAACCTGACACTACAACCAGTTAGTTCCACACTTGAACTTGATGATTATGAGTCCATCACGTTAATTGGTTGTTTGATTGAATACCTAAACATCTTTAGTAATCAAATTAAACCATCATTCATGGATAAACTCCTATTCCAAGTGATCCTATGTGTGTGACCCTATAGGTCCCATATTACGTTGGCAATGAATGTCCATAACCGACTTATGACATCACAAGCAAAGAGTGGTACCTAGTCACATATCATTGATACCCAAGTAAATGTAAAGTTGGAGAACAACATCAACCTACAATTTTTGATAGGTGTTATAGTAATTGTACAATTCCTTTGTCTCTGATATCCAGATTGAACTCGAGGCATTGAATTGTCATCCTTTCAATGTTCAATCTATGTTCCTTGAACTAGAACAGATTGTATGAGATATATATGACCTCAATATCATATTTTTCTTTGGAAATCCATAAGATATATTTCCAAAAGGATTGTACAACATACCCAAACAAGCTATGACAAAATATACAGGGGCACCTAACTACAAAAGGCCTAGTATAGTTTAGCTCAATAGGGAAACCCTACGGCCAGGCCTTTCTTGGCCCTCAACATCCCAACAATGTTGGAAGATATCTTTTTAAAGACTATCTCTTCATTGTTACACTTTTTCTCATGCACCATATTGTTCATTTCTTCCTAGAAAAAAAAACAAAAAGAAGACAACATGGCACCAACAACGCCCAACTATGCTTTACTCCTACTCCTCACACCCAATAGAGCAACTTAGGTATGAAGGTTGTCGTTGTTATCCATGGTCCAAGTACTTTTCAAGAAAATCAAGTCCCAGATATACTTGGAGAACCTGCAATACCTGAATAGGTGGTTGTGATCTTCATCCTAGTCCTTGCAAAGAAGACAAGTGGCTTCAACCAGCAGCTCCCATCTCCTCATTCTATCCCTAGTGAGTAGCTTCTTGATAATAGCTCTGTAGAGGATCGTGCTCCATTTGGGGATATGTTATGGGTTCCACACCAACTTTGTCCATGGTATAACCTCCCCAATGTCGTTGTTGATCCATGGTTTCACCTGCTCATCAACCAGAGCAATGAGACCATGATCATCAACAATGTACTGAGAATGGACATTAGCCCAATGCTTACACATTATTTTCTAGGTCCTAGATGCAGACGCATCCAAGGAAATGGGGAGTCCACCATATCTAGCACACATCCATGAAGACCGGGCGTTGATTCTCTCCGTCAGGAACCTATCGAGCCTCTTGAGTTGACAGACTTCCAAAATCTTATAAGGATGGATCAGATTGTGCCCCCCTATCAAGCGGTTGTGCAATAGTATCCCAAGCCACTCCATGACCCACCTGACCCAAACAAAATTGGCGATAATCTTCTTCATTCTATCAGCGATTGAATTGAGTATCTCACAGACATCTCCATAGAAGCAGATCATACTCTACAAACTTCTTCTAGCCAGGACAAGCCTACCCACAAAGGACAGCTTACAGTAGACCATTCGTCCAATTTATTCCTTAGCTCATCAAGGCAGGTGGCATAATCAGTAGCAACCCCTTCCCCCCAACAATGGGAACATGAGGTATTTAGTAGGGAATCTTCCACCCATCATGCCAATTGCAACTTTAAGTATTCCCTTCGAGTGTCACATGATTTTAAGGTGTAGATTCTTGATTTGCCCAGTGAGGTTGCCAAACATCGCAAAGACTTTTTTGAACTTCTTAAGTCTTTTTCCATGGACCATAGAGAAAAGCATCACATCATCAGAAAAGATGAGATGCGTTTTCACCTTAGTACCTTTGATCTTGTAGGTTTTGATCTTCCCTCTATTTATAGCTAAGTTGATCATATTGGTCATTCCCTCCATATATTGATTCACATGTGTGTGTACATGATATTCTTAGACTCACTTATCAAGTGGCCAGGATATGAAACTCCTATAGGAGGGACAAATCCCATCTACATCACTCATAGTCAATATCCATGTGTCACAACCACCCAATCATCATTGTTATGGCAATCCTTACTCAGGCTTATGTTGGATGATGTCAAATTATACCGAAAGACATGTTATGAGTGCAGTGACTTTAGGTCTAAGAACCACAATCACCACCTTCACTATGATAGATGGTTATGACCACCGATTGTGGTTTCCATGAGTCACTCTCAAGGTGGGTATGTCTGATACATGTATCAGTTATCTAACAAGTATTTGTTTGCTTGGTTTGATATCATATATCATGACTGATGAGATTATGTCATCAACCAACCTACACTCTAGTCTTCTATGTTATTATTATCTATCCGCCTTCCACAATAACACCTGACTAGGGACATAGCAAGAATGTACATACTCTTAACATCTATATGATCTCATTGTTCAAGTCATATATTTGAAGAGATACATCATTGAGTAATTTTCATTCTTTAGATATCCATTATGTTTCCTCATTGTCTCATAATTGAGTGAAACATAATGAATTTGAAGCTTTCCTATATAGTTATTAATGAAATCATTTATGTAATATGCCCTCGCAATCATCACATGATTCGCTCTTTGGGCATACATACCAACATATTTATATCTACTCTACGGTCAACAGAAGAGACAACACATGTGCCCTGATGCATAATGTTGCTAGATACAACACACTCCCTATTATTATGTATGGTGACTTCAATGAAATCACATTAATGACTGAGAAATCAAGAGGACAAATGAGGACATCATGTTAGATGTGGAACTTTTGAGATGCTATTGACATGTGTCATCTCATAGACATGGGGTATAAGGGAAGTATTTTTACTTGGGAAGAGGTAGACATGAAGGGACAATTATAAGAGAAAACTTGGATAGATTTTTTGAAAATGAAGGATGGTGTGACATCTTTTATACCATGCAAGTCAACCACTATACATACAAATCGGACCATATGCCTATAATGATCCAGGAAGAGAACAAGGAGAAATAAATGGAAAAGGAGATCATGTTTATTTTGATATATTGTGACTATCCTCTCGTGAGTGCAGAAGAATTATTGAGGAGGCTTCAAATGAGCCTTCTAGTTTGACCTTCACACATCGTATTGATTATGAGAAGAAAAACTTGAAAAATGCCCCCCCCCCAAAAAAATGTGGCAGTTTAATAAAGAAGATAAAATAAACTAAGAACAACCTCATAGAAGTTCGAGGTCAACCACCATGTCCATACATGATTGAAGAGTGTTCTTGCATGTCCAAATAATTATTAGTATTGCAGAAATAAGAAAAATGATACTAGCATGCTAGATCTAGAACAAATAAGATGTGTGAGAGAGAGCGACAAAATAGAAAATATTTCCACCATAAATCTAGTCAAAAGGAAAACGATCAAGGGATTGAAAGTTGGAAATGATATATGGAAAGCAAAACCAGAAGAAATACATTAGATCATCACATACTTCTTTGGCAAGTTTCTCACTTTTTTGTCACAAGAAAGGGTTGAAGAGTTATTTGAAGGACTAAAATCGGTAGTAAGTGAGTCAAAGGTGAAGGAATATGACAAGGAACCAACCATTAAGGAAGTTTGGAGAGCACTAAGCCAGATGTACTCGAACATAGCACAAAGACCATATGATATGAAGGTTATTTTCTATCAAAATTACTACGAATATTGTAAACAATGGGGTGATGTCTTTTGTTTCAAGCTAGTGGGAAGGAGTAACCCATTGATTTTTTTTTAAATAGACATTGCGTTGATCACTAAAGTCCAAGAACCAAAGAAAATGTCTAAATACAAACCTACAAGCATGAGTAATGTCTCGAATTAAATTATTACAAAAGTCCCGGCCGAACAAATAAAACTCATGATGGATAAGTTGATTTCAAAGGAGAAGAGTACTTTTATTAGTGGGTGTCAAATCATAGATAATGATATAGTGGCTTATAGGATCTTCCAAAATATGAAGCATAAAAAGAGAGGCAGGGAAGATATGATAGCTCTAAAGTTGGATATGAGCAAAGAGTATGATAGGATGGAATAGAATTTCCTTTATAGTGTTATGAAGAAACTAGAATTACCAAATTACTAGTGCACAAAACTGGATGAATGCATATCTACAATGCCACCATCATTCATATTCAAAGGCGTAAGATGGGGAGACCTCAAACAAACAAGAGGACTATGCCTAGGTGACCCAATATTTCCCTATATTTCTCATTTTTTTGTTGAAGCTTTCTCCTCTTGAATCCATATTCCATCACATGTAAATCTAGTAAACAAGATTAGATCCAATAGGCACGACCCTTGTGTCTCCCACCTTTTCTTCGCTAATGACAACATAATGTTTTCAAGGGTGAATACCATTGAATTCTCCTACTTAGATGGTATTATGAGCCAAAATGAGAGAGAATTTGGGATGAATTTAATTATGAAAAATATGAAGTCTCATTCAATATCAATGTTGATGAATAAAGACCAAAAGACCTCAAATAGATCCTAAATATGATAGAGGTTGACCGACACGAGCAATATCTCAGAATCCCTATGACTATTGAGATGCTAAGGAAACCTCTCTTTGTCACCATTAAAGATAGGATACGGAAAAAACTACAAGGATGGAAGGAGAAACTTCTATTGAAACCAGGAAAGGAGGTACTCATTAGTGATCCAAGTTATTTACCAAATACTTCAAGAGAATTTTCAAGATACCAGATGGTATACTTGAAGAGATGAGGCGTATGATAACACAATTTATCATGGGGGTCAAGCGAAGGGGAAAGGAAAACTTAGTAGAAAAATGGAATAACCTATGTGAACCAAAAGATAGAGCAGGGTTGGGTTACAAGGATTTAAAAGATTTCAATCAAGCAATCCATAAAAACAAAGTTGCGCATTAGACACTAACCCATACACACTCTTCATTAGGGTCATGAAAGGAAAACATTGCAAAACAATGATATTATCAAAGCTTGAATAGGGGGTAACCCAAGCTATACATGGAAAAACATTAATGGAACTCTGTAGGGAACAATGCAAGGATATGCTTGGCGGGTAGGGAGAGACACAATTGTAAACATTGTTAGTAATAAATAGGTCCCTATTATGTCCAAACTTCTCAAGATCTACATCTAGGAGAAGATATAGGGCCAACAATGACCATGTCATCAAAAATTAATTAGGAGGATGGGGTTTCAATATAGTCATGAACCTATCTTCCCCCGGGTTTAAGATTCTAGCCACTCCGTCACATCCAAACAACAAGGACAACTAGATCTATTGGGTTCCAAATCCAAAAGGCATCTATTCAATCAGATCAACCTATAGATGGCAACGTATGTATGAAGGTTGACTAGGATTGAGGATTAAGAATATTGGTGAAGATTATGGACGAATAAATGGTGTCCTAAACTGATTCACTATATATGAAGGCTAAGAAATGACATTCTCCTAACGGCAAGAAAACTAACCCAAATACAACTTATATTGGACAGCTTATGTAGATGATATGGAGATGGATAAGATAACATACCCCATGCCATATTCACCTACAATTTAGCTAAGTATTTGAGCATGCAACGATGTGCACACAATTGAGTTTGATCAGTACCTGTAAAGCACAAAACCATTCATCCACCATCTACTCTGACTACAAGATGAGGAGAAGATGGAAAACTTGGCTAACATATGTTGGGTAGCATGGATAATAAGAAAAAAATATCTATTCAATGATAGAACCATCTGCATCCCAACTCTACTTGTAGGTTTTGTAAACCTATTCCAACACTATGTGAAATACTTTGGAGCAGATTGATCTGAATACCTAGCTCACCTAGAAAAGGGAATATACACATGGAAACCATCATAGGAGCATGTTATGGGAATAAACACAGATGATGCAATTAGAATACATGAGCTAGTGGTTCTAGGAGGAGTTTGAAGAGACAACTACTACAATGTAGTAGATATGATGAGAAATGATGTGGCTTTTGGATCCTTGACACTTTGGGAAAAAGGAGAAGCAATTCTAGAAGCTCTGAAAACCTCACTGCCATTGGGGTATCTAGCCGTCTCAATTGAAACTGATCAATTCATTGTGGTTAAGGAAATTAGGTTAGAAGGAATTGGAAGAATATATGTACCTACTCTGAGCAAAGATATTAAAAAAATATCATATTTTCTCCATGCTTTTAGCATTAGCTTCATTCACATAAGGGCAATATAGTTGCCCATCTACTAACTTTAGATGCTTGTTATAGGTGTACCTCTGTAGTCAAGATTGATGACTTCACAAGTACATTTTTGACCTCTGTTGTTACTTTTCTTAACATTGGTTTTAACATAAAATCAACAATACAGACCTATAGCATCGATTGGTAATGCACTAATGACATTACTGGTCAAGTCTTGTCAATCAAGAAAAAACACAAGTACCACTTTTATTATAGTGTTGGTTTCTTTTTGAAATATTGACATCTATAATAGCCGAAAAATTCAACTTTTTAGGGGAAATTTTGATATAGGTCTATTGCATTAGTAGCAAAAAAACTGATGACATAAACCTTCTTGCAAAATAAATTTTTCCACCAAAAAGACTTTTTCACCGGTTTTACACAATGACAATCGACACCATAGGTCACACCCACAAAAAAACAAATTACCTCCAAAAACCTATTGTGTTGATATTTTTCTTAAGGAACCAACAACAAAGGGCTCTTGCCACATGTCCCTAAAAAATATTTCCCCTTAAATTGGGTTATGTCGCTCTTTTCCTAGACAACTAATGACACATGTCTTAACAGGGTTAGTATTTTCTAATACGGATAAGTACATGTGGCATTAGTTTTTGTTCACAACCAATGACATAGAGTGAATTATATCATCAATTTTCCTATGATATAGAGTGAACTGTGTCATCAATTTTCCTTGACAACCGACGACACATGTCTTAGCGAGTTTGTGTTTTCTAATAGGGATAATTACATGTCACATCGGTTTTTTGGTGGATAACCGATGAAATAGAGAGAAATATGGCGTAGGGTTTTCATGGGAAAATGATGAAACTTGTCTTTGAGAGGTTGGCATTTTTTTAATAGGGATAAGTATATAAAGCATTGGGTTTTTCATAGATAACCAATTACATAGAGTGAACTACGACGTCAATTTTTCTCATGCAACCAACAACACATATCTTGGAGATGTTGGATTTCTTTAATAGGGATAAGTAAATAAGTGTTAGTTTTTTATGGATAATCAAAGACATGAACTATGGCATTAGCTTTTATCAGAAAACTAATGCTAAAATCTTAGTCATCGGTTTTTTTGTAAGAATTGACAACTATGTTCCACTTAAATGCATCCTCAAAACTTTCTTTCCCCCATTATTTATTTTTTTATATGATTTGGTCAACTTTGGTGATCAGATCATCTCCCTACCCACTCTCTTTTGCCACTTCTATTACCTTTTTTCCACCACCTCCTTCTCTTATATTCTTCCTCTTTCATTGCTATTGTCAATGTTGTTGTCTCTCATCTTCTTCATCCACTGTTGCTAATGTTGCAAGTCTCTCTTTCTTGAGCCATGCACCATTGTCATTTCTTCTGCTACTAATGTTTGAGCCGCCACAACTGTCGCTGCTATTTCTACCAGCTTGACCTACCACCGTCAACCAACTGCTCTATACTATGTGTAGAAAGTGTATTTTTTTCTTTTATTTTTTGTTCTCTTAGCAACATCTTTGTTTGATTGCTTTGTTTAACTATAGTTTCAAAATGCTTATTTAGTTCTTTGTTTGGTTTGTTTAGCTATAATTTTTAAAATACATGTGTAGTTTGGTTTTTTAATAATTTTTCATATAAACTTTCATGTAAACATTGTATTATATACAACACTATTTCTAAAACAAGAATAAATTGAATCAATGAAAATAAATTTTGATAAATGACAGATAAATGTGTGGCATGAAGATATACCTTAATATATAAATCCTAATTTCTAAATCATGGTGTTGGTCTAAAAACATGTTGGTATTTACTCACTAGGAGTAAAGCTTCGATAGTCCCCAGTTTAGGACTGTTCTTGAACACTTAATCTAACTTAGGATGTAAGTGTATAATGTGTATTCATTTTTCAAGATGTTTCGTCACCACTTCCCTGTTTGTTCTCTAAGTACATATGTGGGTGGGTCTTTCCTCATGTCATTGGTGTACTCATAGAATTGTAAGAAAATGTTGCCAAAATATTCTTGAAAGACAAATACACATTATACACTTACTAACAAATTAGGTATTCAAGAATGGGTTAGGTGATATACGTTCATTATTAAACTCTAAACCCTACTTTGTAAACACTAAAACTTAAACCCTAATTTGTAAACCCTAAACGTTAAACCCTAGTCTCTAAATCGCTATCTCTGAATACTTTCTTAAATACTCATTTTCTTTGTGATCATATAATTGATCGATCATGAATGTCCATTTCAAATCACTGCACTCTGAAGTTTATTGCTAGTCTTGATCAATTTATATGATTTGCAAAGGAACATAGGAAACAACTTGGACATAGGTACTATTGCCCATGTAAGAATTTCACTAACAACTTGAAAGATAACATTGTTAACAAAATCAAATTGCATGTCATGTGCAACAAGATTCTACATGTTTATATAAAATGCTACTAGCATGGAGAGATTCCTACTATTAGACTAGAAGTTATCAATAGTTGTACTTTTGTTGAAGAATAAATTGGTGATGATGTAGATGTGAACATATTGATTCCAATAGATATAATTGATGAGATGATGGATAGTTGTGGGGTAAATCTTACTGATACACCTTTCTTATTTAGAAATGTGGTGCATGATGCTAAGAGACTGTGATACTCAAGTTGCACTAAATTTATGAAGCTGAGCAATGTGTTAAGATTGTTTATTCTAAAGGCTAACAATAGATGGAGTGCCAAAAGCTTCACATCATTGTTGTCTTTGTTAAAAGAAATGCTTATTGAATGCAATGATATTCCAACCTCAACATATGAATTAAAGAAAATGTTCTAAGCAATGGGAATGGAGGCTAAGAAGATACCTGCATGCCTGAATAAATGTGTATCATTTTAATAGAACAATATTTTTTTGAAATATTGTCCATGAAGGGGGGTGTCAAGGTACAAAATGACGACTTTAGGTTAGTAAAAAACTATCTCTCTTGCCAAGGTGATCATGTTTTTTCCTATAATACCACAATTTTAATTCTTATTTTCCAATACCATTATATTGGAATGCAAAGGCAAAGAAAAACAATGATGGCACCCTAAAACATGTGTATGATTCCCCAGAATGGAAGAAAATTATTTTATTGTACCTTGAATTTGTTGAAGAAGTGAGGAATCTAAGACTTGAGCTTTGTACCAATGGGATGGACCCATAAGGCACATTAAGGACTAGCATATAACTTGGCCTATTATGATTGTTATATACAGTCTTCCTCCTTAGTCATGTATAAAAATAAGTACGCCATAATGTCCTTGTTAATACCGGGACACAAACAACTTGTTAATGATATTTATGTTTTTATTGAACCTCTGATTGATGACTTAAAGAAACTCTAGGGAGAAGGTGTGATGAACTATGATGCTTAGTGTAGAGAGACATTTTGTCTGCATGCTACATTGTTTTTCACTATTTATGACTATCCATCATTTGAGAATTTTTCCAGATACAATGTAAAAGAATCCAAAGCATGCCCTATATGTGAGAAAAACACTTCTTCAATATGACTAAAACATAGCAGAAAGACTATATATCTTGTTCATCGAAGGTTTCTTCCAAAAGTGCATCCTTTCTAAAGGTTACATAAAGAATTCAATGGATGAAGTGAGGAACAAAGTGCCCCTAAACCTATGGTAGGGGAAGTTGTTTATGAAATAGTAAAAGACATTGTCAATGCATTTGGTAAGATATTACAATTTACTATTCCAACATGGAGTGACAAATCTTTATTCAAGAAGTTAGTCAATATTTTAGGATCATCCTTATTGGAGTTCTTTGGCAGTTAGACATTGTGTAGATATCATGCATGTTGAAAAAATGTCTTTTATAGTGTCATTGGTACTATGTTGAATATACTAAGTAAGACTGAAGATGGCATCAGATCCATAATAGACCTATGTGAAATGGGTATTAGGGAAGAATTTACAACATGAGTTAGCAGTGATTGAAAAACATATTTACATCTTACTTGTTACAGCTTGCCTAGATAGGAGAAAAGAGTTGTTTGTTAGTGCTTGCTTAATGTTGAGGTAACATAGGGATACTTTTTTGATATTTGTATATTAGTATCAATGAAGGACTTGAATTTGATACTTCTTAAATCTCATGATTGTCACACTCTAATGCAGAAAATATTTCTCATGGCTATTCTATCAACATTGTTGAAGCAAGCAAGGTTTACAATGTTGATACTTCATAAATCTCATGATTGTCACACTCTAATGTAGAAAATATTTCTCATGACTATTCTATCAACATTGTTGAAGCATGCAAGGTTTGCAATCACCAAGTTTTGTTTCTTCTATAACACTCTATGCAGTAATGTTATCAATCCTGAGAATCTTGATAAATTACAAAAAGAAGTGGTCATTACCTTGAGCTAACTTGTGATGTATTTTCCTCCTTAATTCTTTGATATTATGGTACATCTTGTTGTCCATTTGACTAGGGAAGTGAAAATCTTGGGTCTAATTTTCTTGCATTGGATGTATCATACTGAATGGTACATGAGTGTTTTTGAAAGTGATGTTCAAAATTGTTATCGAGCCGAAGGGAGTATTACTGAGGGTTATGTGGCTGGAGAGGTTGTAGACTTTTGCAATGACTTTCTAAGTTGTAATGAAACTCTTGCCAACAAATGAATAGTGATCCCTTTCCAACAAAGGGACTTTAGAAGAATGAGTAAAAGTAATTCATCATGAGATGTGTGAACAAGCACACTTGTATGTTTTACACAATATAGACGAAGTGGGTATTTATATCATTAAGCACACCAATTCTATCAAGACAAAATATCCTCAAGGTAGTTCAATCTGGCTTTCCAGAGAGCATAATAGGATATTATTAGGAGGTTTGCAGATAAAGTCTTCTCTCAACTATCTCAAACATGAAATACTTTTGCTAAATATATCAAACAGATCACCTTTAAACTAGATATGAATGTTATATCTTACTAAGGGTTTGATATAAATGGATTTTCATATTTCACAAAACATGAAGATAATAGGAGTGTTGTCGGAAATAATGGGGTCACCCTTTGAGAATCCTTATTGTAGTTTTCAATTGCAAAGGATAAGAGTCCACATGAATATAAAATTTCTTATTATGGTGTCATCTAAGTCACATGGGAGTTTGACTACACAGATTTTAAAGTTCCCATCTCTAGGTGTGATTGGATTGATAACACCAAAGGAGTTGTAGTAGATGAATTGGGTTTCACATTAGTGAATTTTGAAAAGATTGGCAAGAAGGGTGAACCATTAATAATGAAGTCATACGTGAAGCAAGTATTCAACATCGATGATCCTGTAAATGAAAAATGATCTATCATTCTTTATGGAAGAAGTAGTTCATTGTAGATCCTAAAGATGAACAAGAGTACTATGACAAGTATGATGACTCCAGTTCATTCCTAGTTGCCTTGGGTACACCAAATGTTGAAGCTTACATTGACGTATATATGTGTGGTGACCACATAGAAGGAATATTAATTGATCAAAGATCCTACTAATACTAGAGGCATGCATTTTATTTCTTAGATGATAGATGTGCATTTTACATTCTTTAATACAATTATATATTTTTCATATGCTATATGTACATTTTACATTCTTTATCACTTCAATTCATTATTTGATTTTTTTTAAATATGGCATCTTATAGATGACAGCTGACTATGAGGAAGAGAACCATGATAATTCGCGCCATGAGGATGAGTCCAGTGTAAGTTGTATTAATATATTATGCATTTTACAGTCTCTACCACAAATATACATGCTACATTTTTATCACTTATCTTTGCATTTCAATTTCTCTATCATTTTACCTCTTTCTATATATGTGAAAATATATATTGATATGTATTCTTATATAGTACTATATACATATATGTTTTATAGCTACTTATATAGGGTGTGTGGAGAGTTCACACTAACCAATGTGGAATTTATAGTTCCATCATTGATTAGTCGTATAGATAATGACCCAAAATATGTTAGTGATTAGTGATCTACCACATTTCATTATTTTTTTAATGCAAGAAAGAACGTAATTATAGCTCCTTTCAATGTTGGGTATGTTTCGGGCACTGCACTCATAATTTTGACTTATGAATTACAATTTATTATGGATTTTGAGTTTTTTTTTGCTTGCCTTCTTTTCACTTAGTAATAACCATTGGGAGTTGTTGGTGATTGTCCCTTAGATGTTAACTACATATTATATAGATCTTTCGGGTGACAAAGTAGATAGTGGGGGACAATGTAATGAAAAAGGCAGAGTAAATTTTTATATCCGTCAACATATATTAATGTATGCATCATTACATGACTTTTTACTGTTCAATTAAATGTGATAGTTTAACTTATAGGAGTATAAGAGAAAACAAAAAGTCCAGAGGAAAGGTAGATAAATAAAAAAATTATTAAGTTGGAAGAATGTTGAGGTAGTTTTTTTGATTCCATTGCATATAGATGTCAATTGTGCTTATTTTGATTTATTACCTTTTCGTGTAACTATAAATCTATATTGTCCTATACAAAATAATAATTAGGCATGTTGGTAGTACATTATGTGATATATGGAAATGATTGTCGAAAAGATGACACTAGACATCCACTATATAGTCTTGATCTTTATAAGTAAATAGTCTTATTTGATAATATGATAAATCAAATCATGTTCTTGAATTATGTCATTCTCTTTGCATCTTTTTGACATGATAGAGCACTATACAAATAAAGAGCTAAATAAGATACGAGAAGAGTGGGCACACTCCTTAATCAAGGATGTCAACTTTCAATTTGATTGAGATAAAATATGAGTTTTCTAAACCATGATGTCATTATTTCTATATACTTATGAAATTTTGCAACTTTATATTTGATGTAGGTGAATTGATGGTGCATATGTGAATCATATATGTATATATGCATCTATGTGAGTGAATGTGAATAAGAATGAATTTAATGAGAATTCCATTTGTACATGTCATTATAATGGAAATTTATGTGTGCTTTTTGAACTGTGTATGTGCATGAATATAAAATTCAGTGTTGAAAATATTGGAATTGGAGAATGGAAATGTATGTGGTTGGATGAATTGTGTGTATGTGTTTGTTATTGTAGGTTTTGCAGGTGTGCTATCCTATTTTTAAGATGAACACATGATGGAACCTATAGTTCTAATGAACTCAAGCATCTGCATCATTCTGAATAGCTAGACAACATGTCTAACTTCATTATCATCATCATCAACTAAGCCTCCGTCCCAACCATGTTGGGGTCGACTACATAGATCTTTATTTCCCAATCATCCCTGTTATGTGTCATACTCTGATCAAGATGTAAAGTTTCAAAATATCTATTTATAAGCTTTTCCCAAGTTAACTTAGGTATGCCTCTGCTTCTTTTAGTTGTGCTTGAATCAATAACCTTAATTCCTATAGGTGCATTGGTTGGTCTACGTTGCACATGTCAATACCATCTTAGATGGCCTTCACGCAACTTGTCCTTGATGCTCACCACCCCCACTTTTTTTTTCTTATATAGTCATTCCTCAAACAATCTTTTCTCATCTTCCCGTATATCCATCTCAACATACACATTTTGGCCACATTCATCTTGTTGAGACATTATTTCTTCATTGTCCAACATTCACTCCCATATATCATGGTTGGCTGTATAGATGTTTTGTAGAACTTGCTTTTTAATCTGAGAGGGATTTTCTTCTCACATACTACTACAGTTTCACTCCTCCACTTCAGCCATCCTACTGTGATCCTATGACAAACAACATCTTGAACCTCACCTTCCTTTTGCAATAATAGAGCCCAAGTATTGAAACCTATCATATATTGGTACATTCATTCCATCCAACTTGATCCCAAGATCGGATGAAATTGCAATGCATATATTTAGTTTTGATTTACTAATTATAAGTCCATTGGATTCCAATGTATTTCTCAAAAGTTCAATTGTATCATTCAATATATCTTTTCTTTCATCAATCAACACAATATCATCGGCAAATAACATGCACCAAGGGAAATTATCTTGAACATGCTTTGTGAACTCATCCATAACAACAAATAAATATAGAATGAGTGCCAATCCTTGATGTACTCCAATGGTGATAGGAAAAGTTTGTGTCTCTCCTCCAAAAGTTCTAACACTTGTAGTTGAGCCATCATACATATCTTTTATTACGTCAATGTATTGGATAAGCACACCTTTTTTATGCCAAACCCTCAATAACACTTCTCTAGGTACTCGATCATAGGCCTTTTCCAAATCAATAAACACCATATGCAAATCTCTTTTGTTTTCTATGTACTTCTCCATAAGCCTCCTTATCAGAAAAAATAGCATCAGTTGTTGATCTTCTTGGCATAAAACCAAACTAGTTGTCTGATATCTGGGCAATCAATCTTAGCCTTTCCTTAATAATCCTCTCTTAGATTTTCAAAATGTGAATCATCAACTTGAAACACTCTGTAGTTTGTGTAGCTTTGAACATCTCCTTTTCTCTTATAGATCGGTACTATAGTACTATTTGTCCATTCATTTTGCATCTTCTTTGTCTTCATAATCTTGTTAATCACAAAGCTCCTTGATCCCCCATACTCTTCCTTACATAAATTGGAATATCATATGGACCACATGCCTTATTCATTTTCATATTTTCCAAAGAATTCTTGACCTCAGAGAGTAAAACTCATCATGTGTAGGTGATATTTCTTGCATTCATGTCACCTGAGTTTATTACATTGTTCAAATTATCTCCATTGAAAAGCTTATGAAAGTAGTTTCTCCATTTGTTCTTTATATCATCATTCTTCACCAACACTCTACCATATTCATTCTTGATGCATTTTACTTGACTCAAGTCTCTTCCTTTCCTTTCTTATATGAACCATTTTATAAATATCTTTTCCCCCTTCTCTAGTGTCCAACTTCTTATATATCTCATCAAAGTGTCTGAACCTTGCCTCTTGAACTGCCTTCTTAGCATCATTCTTTTCCTGTTTGTAAACAAGATCCATGTCATAAAAGAGTGACAAACATTTATGGTTGGATATCAACCTATCACCAACCCTCCTACTTTACTCGGTCTTGGGACCAGCTACATTTTCATAGCATAGAATGTACAAAAACATAGGCCGAGTTTTAGAAGGTTTGGACTTCCTATAGAATGTATGAAAATAATTTATGTTATATCAAACCAGCTACATTTGCATTTGCACAACATATTTGGACTTGATACCTAAAAAACATACATGTGGCATCACTTATTATAAAAAACTACATTGTGGATTTGTGTCATTGGTTTTATCACCAAAACCTACAACACATGTTCCTATACTAGTTCAAATTTTACCTAGTAAAGGAGTACAATTTTAGTTTTTATGACTATGACTAAGAACACACTAGGACTATAACGTCGGTTATTAAAAAAAGCAACAGTGCAGATCCACATATTTGGTTTTGTCACCAAAACCAACAACACATCTACCTTTATTAGTTAAATTTTACTTGATAAGGAAACAAAACATCAGTTTTTAATACTACAACCAACGACACAGTAGGACTAAAGATTTAGTTCATTTGTCTATAATCGATGACACAAAGTGATACCAGGACCAAATATCACTCTGAGTCGTCAATTTTTTTTCATAGCATCGACACAGACTCTATATCACTGATTTTTCCGTTCTCTAGAAACTGACGTAGAAGGTCCTTAGATGTAGTGTCACCCAGTTAGGTGTCGATACAACACCGACATTATAGGTTTATTTTAACTGAAAATAGGTGGTATATGTACTAGTTCTTTGTGGAAAGCATCCTTGTACAAGCTTAACTAGACATGAATAAAGAGTAAAGAAAGGAAGTTTAACTGCAAAAATAATCTACAATAATGTGATCTAATCAATTAGGTTACTCAAAACTTTAGTACTCCTGCAAGTAGAAATTACTAGAAACCTAGGTGTTCATATGTGTTCCCTTGTTAAGCAATGCATGGAATTTCTATAATACATCTAATTACTATAGGTTTTCTTCATTTTGTATAAGAAAATACTTCTATATATATTACAGTTTCTAGTTGTTGTTGGTTTTTTCTACTAAATTTTTGGATTCCTAGTGGCTATCAATTTTCTCCATTGGATTTCTAGACATATACTGACTATTGGACTTCTCCACCAGATTTTTGGACATGTTCCAAAAAGTATATATCATGTAAATTTTATATATTTAAATTATTTCAATGAGTTGACCTCATGGAAGTATGATTGATAGACATGTGTTGTTGATATTTATGTGCGCATTTAACCAACCATTGGGTATAATATGAAACTTCACTCACAATCATAGGTATAAAATATGGATACACCTATGTCATGTAATCATGAATACATCATATGTGGATGAGAGTTAATACATTTCATATAAACTATATTACTTTGTAAATTTATATATACCCTAACTAAACTAAATTTACATTGTAGAATAATCACTCTAATTAACTTCAATTGTGGTGTAGTTCCTCAGAATAAAATTTGTTCTTGCCAAATATAATTCCATTACTTTAAAAACAATTCACTTTCATTTTGAGTAAAGTCATAGATCAGATTATAATATGCAGAAAATGTGAGCTCGTAAAAATATTATCATGAATACCGTCATAGTAAATTATCCATATCCATGTGGAGATGGAAATTATAAAAAAAGGATATATTTGGGAACATTCTTACCTACCAAATACACTTAGTGACCGAATAAAACAATTAATTTGATAGTCCTTGTTTAAGTAGAAATCCATGATTCTAACATTTATTTAAAACACATAACAAAAATTTTCCACAACAACTTCGACATATGAACTTGTTCTCTGGGATATAATTTTTATTTTCTTTATTAAAAATAGGAAAAACTTTATGAATATATTAATAGAGTTAAAAGGGAATGCCACTTTAAATTATCAACCAATAAATTTTTTAGAGAAACTTTAATAGTTGATTTTACCGATGAGAAATAATGCTTGTACTTTTTGTTAAACCTGGATGTTGAAGTCAAAAATTTATGTAATAATTTTGTGATATACTGTATAAAAACATTGTCACTTAGAACCTCTAAAATTTAGAGCTCTCAACTTGTATAGTAGTATATAATTCTGTAGATTTTTTACTACTTGTTTATTAGGTAGCTATCATAATTCACTTCCGTGTGAGAAAAAAATATATTATTAAATAAGTGCTTCAACTAAGTATTTAATAGAGAGTATAAAGAACATACAAATTTGATGTTTGTGATTGCAATCTAGGCAAATGGTAAGTGTGATGGATTGGGCCTTCTCTTTCTTCTTACATGTACCTTTCAAACCCTACCTAGTCCTATGTTCTTATCTTGCCTACATTTTTATATTTGAATATGTTTGGATGTGTAAATTATATCCTCTTAAGTTAAACTAATACAACAGTGATATTATTTTTGACTGTAATCTAATTTTCAATTTTATCACTCATTACCATCCTTTCCTTTTACTTTGATCTTATTTGCGAATACCTATCCACCTTGACTTCATGTTCATGTCATAGAGCTCTTTCTTATGATTCCAACACTTATTTTCTTTCCCAAGTCATAGTTTGGATGATAGTTTAATGTCTCTTTGATTGTATCCCCCTTCCCCATCTATTTTTGCACCTATTTTCTACCCCCCTTATTGGCCTTGGGCCGGGCCACTAGGATCCATACTACGCACTGGCCCACACCCCTACTCTTTCCTTCCCCCTCTCTTCTCTTACTTATACCCTTACCCTAGCCCACCCAATCCACTTTGGTGACACAAATCAGACATGGACCCTTGGATTGGGGTGGCCACGGATCCAAGATATGATCATGCGACTTGCGAATCTTTTCCTTTACCTCACCATGGGATGGAGAAAGTGGTCAAAAAAGGCCATATTGTAGCGCACGAGGCACCAAGATCTTGTACTTAGCTCTTGTTTAGTCATAAGACTCACCCTCACAGACAATGAGGCTTGAACCCATGTTGTAGAGTAATTGGACAACACTCGATAACACCCATGGTCACCTACCCTCTCTTACAAACATGTATCTCTCCATCATGCTTCTTTCTCCTCCTATTTAAAGCCATTCACTACCCTCTTCTCCTTCCCTTGTTTCATGCACATTATGGAAGCATCGTCGGACCTTCCAACTTCCCTTCCTTTCTCATCACAACTAGGTGTCACTTTTAGAAGATCTAACACAAGGTTAGGGATGAATTGTGTTGTAGGAAAATATGGCTATAGATCAGGAAGTAGAAACAAAAATTTTACTACAATATTCCCCTTATACCAGTGGACCACGTCAGCAACTATGTAATGGGATGGATTGTTTAGAGGATATATGTGGTCCTGGAGCAAGTATAGCCACAATCTCCTCATCATGGTAGTGCTCCTTTTTCTGAAGTCACACTCAAACAACATCTACATAGACCTCCTAGTTCATCACCACAGATGACAGGTTGATGTTGTCCTCCTAAAAGCAGCCAAAGGATTCCTACCTCTAGAGTAGTACACACGGACCATCGGGAACTCCTATTTTTCTGATAGAATATATAGAAGGAGTTGCCCCCATTTGTTGGCGTACTAATCACCAACTTGCTCTCCCATAGTTGTTCTTCCTCATTGTCCCTCCCTAGTCAGCTAGGACTTGCTTGGGCTCTCTTGGTTATCACAATCAGAGAGGACAACAATTGTCAAAGCAACCGTCTCAATTGTATGTGTTGGGAAGCCCCCAGTACCCCTCTTTTTATAGGAGGGGTTAGGGTCTAGGATCTCAGTATGTGCAGGAGTAGAAGGGTCCAAAATTTCCATGAATTAATTACCCTGTGACAGGTGAACAGGTTGGTTCACTAGTAAACCAATCAGTTGGTAGTGTGAGCCGATTGGTTCAGAATGTGAACTGCTTATTTCACATGTTTCCCCGATTGCAATTGAATTTGCAATTCATTTCCAATTAATGTCCAACATTAATCCTTGTACCAATTGAATTGCACAAAGTGAAATGATCATCTATTCTCATTAATTGGGAAAATCACCAGAATCATCAGTTGGCATGACCAAGCCGATCAGTTCACTAGGTGATCCGGTCATCTCACCAACCCTAAGACAATTTGTTCACCCACTGAGCCGATAGGTTGGTGTTCTGATTCATGCATACTTCAGATAATTCAATTTTCAATCAACCTAACTCTAATTCTAACCAGTTGGTTCAACACTTGAACTTGATGGTTCTGAGTCCAGTCAGTTAATTGGTTGTTTAATTGAATACCTAAACATCTTTAGTAATAAACTTAACCATCATTCATTGATAAACTCCTATTCCAGGTGATTTCCTATCTATGTGACCCTATAGGTTCCTTATTACGTAGGCAGTGAATGTCCATAACCAATTATGACATCACAACAAAAGAGTGGTTCGTAGTTAGATATCATTTCTACCCAAGTAAATGGAAAGTTAGATAACAACTTCAACCTACAATCTGTGATTGGTGTTATAATGTTTGTATAGCTCCTTTGTCATTGATATCCATAATGAACTCAAGGTGTGGAGGAGTCATCATCTGCAACATTGAATCTTGTTACTTGAATGGGAGCAGACTATCTAATATATATGTAAGCTCAATATTATATATTGACTCACAAGAGCATTCCCATGCATTTCACAATCTTGCTAATCAAGTTGCCAAGATATCATACTCCTATAGGAGGGATGAATCCCATCTACATCACTCAGTATTACAGCCCCAATTTTTGGGTTCATATGGTTGGAAATGCAATTTCCCCAATAAGTGTATGATTATGGGAATTGTATGAATTATATGTATTGAAGGATTCCCTTTACAATAATTTTCTTTGTGCATGTGATTTCGTGGTCATAATATGTTAATGAGTCCAATATGATTAAAAGAAGAAGAAGAAATCGAATAATACATTATTAAAAAGGAAAAGGAAATAAAAGATAATTCTAGAAGTATGGAGGAAAAGAATATTCCAAGAAATAATGGTATTATTTTAATAAGATGACTAAAGGGGAAAGTTGTGTATATATAAGACATACCAATGGGTTTTTTTTTCAATTTTTCCAAGGAAGGAGGACAATTAGACTAAAGAATATACCAAAAAGGAAGATGAATCAACAACCTAGATTTCAAGAATATATTGAGAAATAACTCAATATGTGAATCCTAGTTATATACCTTCCTTGATAGATTCCGAATATATGACCTTTTGTGAAAGGGCCGAGTTTCTACTTTGGGAAAAGAATAGAAAAATACCTTACTATAAGTGGCTTTCCGAACAGAATAGTAGTGGGAGTTAATCTCTTTCTTTTTAAGTGTGTTGTTTGCCAAAAAGAAACAACAACCAATACTCCATGACTCTATCTTCCTCTCCTTCAAACCCTAGGAGTTTTGGATCACACCCCAAATAAAGGGAGTGGTGGATATGTGACCAAGGCACCCTAAACGTTGTCATCATCACCAGTCAGACAAAGGAGACGCCTTTGACCCAAGTGCAACTCTCACCTCTATCTTGGACTCTGAACTTGGCGTTTGAGTAGATCCTAACAATTATGTCGAGGAACCATGGTCGCTAGACCTTTGAAGATCTACCATTGTGGAAGACATGATGTAGGGGACCTAGCCTCACATGGAAGACCTGCCCAGAGTGGTGTCGTCTGGAGGTTTCTTGATTCCCAGAGAAGCATCAGGGGGCAACAGAATCACCTTCCCCTCTTCCTTCATCGACTACAACATCTACCAAGGAGGTTTGCCCGGCAAACACGAACCGTTCTCGGCTATGGTTCTCACCGCCCACGCTGTGGTAGCCTTGACCTGCACCCTTGTCGCATGCGGTTGGGGTTGCAGAGGGGAAGGAACCCTCGCGTGGTCCACCCATGCCCGGAGGGTCGCCTGAACGCGGTGGAAACCCACCATGGGAGCAGTGGACCGTCGGGAGGAGGAAGACGATGCAAGTCACATTGGACCAAAATGCCCCTCTAGCGTGTGAAGGAGAAAACAGTAGTGTCGGGGTATTTTGGACATTTTGTTATAATTTAAGTCGACCCATGAGGTATGTGCGTGAGGAGTAAGTTGTCGATGTGCCAGTACTCTATTGGTTCAATTATATTTATTTGCAAAAATCGTAACAATTTCTAGGAAACTTAGATTGAGACAAGTCTTATATGAAAATTGATCCTTAGAACGAGAGGAACCCAAAGAAATTATATTTGAAACCTAATTATGGTTGCAATTTTAAAAGTAGATGAAGTTGTTACATTTAATGAATTTATTAATGAAAAACCCTAAGTCTTGATGATTATGGGATTTAATGATGTGTTGTGGATAATTAAAGCCAATATTATCTTATTGTTAATAAAAGAGAGAATTAGGTCTAAAAAGATGATCTTTACACATAATTGACTTAATTCAGGGTTCCATGTAGATGAGTATGTTATAATTCATATAGAAACCCTAATTTAGGGTAAAAGGTGATTAACATGATTAATTTGAGATTCCATGGAATAAGTAATTATGAGTTGATCCTAAGCCTGTTAGGAGGCATATGACAAGCTAATTAGGTTTATACTTAGATTTGATGATTTAGAGTTTATAGTAGCAATGATGAGGATGAACCCTAATGAGACCCTAAAAGGAAGTAGGAAACCCTAGGAGGCGAGTTCATATGAGCGCAATCCAAGAAAGAGAATAGTAATTAAATTGTATGATTGTTTCAGGATCATTGCTTCTGTGAACTACTTGCTTGCTTGGATATTTCCTTACTTGGACTATTGTTAGCTTGTTGATTCGACTGGACAGGTATGTGGTTATTTATGAATAATCGGTTTATATTCATGGCATTTCCAGAACATTTTATCAATTGGATGCAACCTAAACTGTTGGATGTTCAATTTTGCAATCCTATAAAGTCCCTATGATTATCACAATTAAGTATATATGTGTATTCTTGAACCTACATGCCACCCTGATGTCCGTTTCATGTCCAAGCCCCAGAGGAAAGGTCTATTCGGTCAAGCCCTAGAGGGAAGACCATTGGGCACCTTAAGAGGTGACCCCAGGAACCAAGCTCAGGATGGAGAAGGTGGCCTTATGTCCCTTTCAAGGATGAAACCCTAAGAGAGGGTAATTCATGGTTTAGGGAAAAAGCAGTTGAGAACGTCACAATGAAAATGTAATTTGGATTGTTAACAACTTATTTGTGATAATTTGGTTGTTAGAAATTATTTGTGAAAATATTGATTGTCCCCCACATACCAGTATAGAAAAATACTGACCGTCATTTCATTTGTCAGCATTTTAGGTACAATTCTAAAAAAGGACAAATAGTAAAGCAATATCAGTGAAGATAAATTTAAGTAATCCAAAGGACTTTCTAGTTTAGATAGTAGAATTTGATAATTATTTTTGATTAAATTGTTAAACCATTGATCCTAAATTTTGGGATAACGCCTCTGACCTCTTGGTCTCCCTTCATTAGGGGTTACCGAGAAGCGGGGATGTTACATTTAGTATCAGAGCCAGTGGCTTCTCATTTAATCCATAATAATTATTAAATTTTATAAACTCTGTAGAACTAAGGGAGTTATTAGAGGATTTTTTGATGATGGTTGTGTCTAGAAAATGATCACGGTCTGGGGGCTGGCAATATTTTCCTCTGCCCTGTTGGTTAGTCACGAGGACTCCCGAATGTAGTGTGACTGCCTGGCCAAAGTCTGAGTTCTTGACTCGAAATAAGATACCTTTAGGACTCTCTCATCTTTTTCATCCCTTCTCAACCCTAATTCAATTAAGATTCTAAGGTTTAGGGTTTTTCTCTCTCTTCCTCACCCTCTTGAGGTCAGGGTAAGTATGATAAGGATTAAGGAATCCTCCACCAAATTAATGAAAAGCATGTAAACAAGATGTCATGGACATAAGTTTAATAGTTTAAGCGTAAACTAAAGATTAGTTGCATGCTTAGGTTGCATGGTGTGTGTTGTCATGCCCTCAGTAGAGCACTGAGGTTAGGCCTTTTTGTTAGGAGGATGAGTAGAAAGTTATCATTGGTGGCAGAGGCCTCCAAGAAGAGGTAGAGACCCGGTGCATCCTCTGAGGATGATGCTAACCCTAACCCTAAGTGGTTGTTAGAAAGAGGGATGACAATATGAGTTGGATATCAAAGTTGACAATGCATTTATGTACGTGGGTTGACATGAATATTGGTTTAGAGAACCCGTGAGAAGCATGAGCTATGTGAGGTTGGTTGACCTAGTGCCTTTTGGCGACCCAACCTTAGAAGGGTCGTGCCTGTTAGGGTGAAGAATAGATCCTTCATTGAAGAGGATAGTGGTGACCATATAGAAACCATTATGGGCATATATGAGCATAGAAGAGCATGCACCTATGTAGGAGAGAACATCAATAGTGCTGGAAGTAGGATGAGACCTAGTTCAGAAAGGTTATGCCTGACAGGTTGGGGGATGAACCTGCAGAGCATTGGATAATCTTGATCGAATATAGGTTTAAATCATATGTTTCACTATGTAGGTGTATGCATGTATCCTTAAGAGCTTGGTTCACCTTCTTAAAGAGATAAACTCCAGTGGTAAGGTTGGTTGTAGGGTTAGCTCTAGAGAGAGAGCAAGACCTGAGAAAGAAGGTTGGAAGCTTAAACTTTGAGACATGAGGAATCACGAGAAGTTGGGTATGACATGACCTAGAATGGATGACCTAAGTAGATAGACATGGTTTCCTCATGCATGATTCTTGGAGACTTGTTGTATCTTGGTTGGCTTTAGAGGAACCAAACCCTAGAAAAGAGAATAGGCTTCTTGAGTGGATGTATAGGAGTTGTAGGTGCCTACCTTACCTTATAGGTATAGGAAGGAGAGTTCTTTAGACCCTAAAGAAGTAGAGTAACAAGTTATGAGGTCTCACACCGAGTCGGTTGACCTTGTGTAGAACTTTACAATGTTGTTCATGTGGATGAATGGTGGGAAGTGTATGCCCCACCTTGTGCATGTTTGGTTTGTGGTTGGACAGCTGATGCGCAAGGAGTGAACCTAGGGTTCCTAGACCTAAGAGGGGAAGTAGTAGTACCTGGTGCACTTGATGGTCACGAAGATGGTTGAGTTCCTACAGATTGGAGCATGGCACCCCTTAGGATTATAGGAAAAGTAAACCCCTTGGCTAGGGGATATGTTTGACAAACCCGTCACACATAGGTTAGTGACATATGCATGTATGTTGTTGGTCCAATGTTGGGGAATAGGGGCAAGTATGATATACTAAGGAACCCAGAGTGGCTTAGTGGGTTGTCTTATTGCCAGCTACATGCCTAAGTAGCATGATAAGGCTAAGTTGCACATGATGATGTAAACTCTGGAAGTAAGTACATGTGTGACCTTTGTTTCTATCAAGAGATAGTTTTCTTTTGTCCTGGGGAGGAACCCTTCATGTTGGAGTGAGCACCAACTTTTGTTTAGGTTCAAGGTAACCTAAAGAGGTCTCTCATAGGAGCTTGATGAGCTAAGTGAAGAGCACATGGTATGAGCACAAATCTATAGACCCTTGTGTGACCATTTCTAAGGGGCATGAAGATACGTTGACATGGAGGTAACCTTATGGGGCCTGATCAAGTTAGGTAGGTTGCCATGATCCCTATGAAAGGATGTAAGTTTGACCATGAGTGCCCAGAGAGATGATGGAGTTTTGGGTAAAGATTCTAGAATGATATGTGCTATGATGGAATCCTAAGTCAATACTAAGGTCATGAAGGGATAAGACCGATGGAAGTAGGAGTTGTTTGTTCCCTAGATGCACGAGACCATAGGGTCGGGAGGTAACAACTACCTTTGCCCAAGGACAATGAGTTAGGAGGTTGGTGACCTTCACGAGTTCATGGGGCCTAAGCGGTAAATGTGATAGGAACTCCTTAGATGCATAAGGGTCAGATCACCCCAAAAGTGTCGACACCCTAGAGACCTTGAGGTAACGACTAAGGATTTTATGTAAAAGACATATGTTAAGATTCAAAAGGTGATGGGAAAAGTCTTCCCATGGGTGTAGACCCATAATCAAGTTGTTTATGATGTGGAGACATGTGATGTACATTTCAACTTAGTTTGGAAAGTGTGCTGGTGAGGTGTGATGCACCATCTCTACTCTTAGAATGGGATGAACTCTGTGTTTGGACTACAACCAAATGCTTATTTCCTCTTTTTATGGGGGTGAGAGATAGGGAAATACACATGCCATACACTAAGGATAAAGATGATGTGAGTTGAAACATTGCTATGATGTTTAAGGATAGAGAATGTATTGTACCTTTTGGAAAGTACCTGGAATGGGTGGTTTATCAACACAAAGTGAACTAAGGTAGTCATCATGAGGATGTTCTTATCAAGGACAATATGGAATTTATGAGTTATATAAGTTTGAGTTTGATAACCAAGATGATGAGCTCAGAGTTTTCTTGACTCAGTTAGACCTAAATCCAAGATGTGGATGATGAGTGGAGTATATGAAGATGTATATCTTCACCGTTACCTAGCATATAAGGATGTATGGTGGTAATGGATGCTCTTTGTTGAGATGCAGCTGTCTAGTTTAGCCAGTAGAGAGGCTAGAAGAGGTTGTTGGGTGAACCCTAAGTTTGTGAGACATACAAGGCTAATCCACTGATACAACTAGACCCGTTGGTTGAGTAGTGGTTGCTTAGTTAGCCACCCTAAAGCTTGATGAGATAGAAGGATGGTTGTAAGAACCTTAGATACACCTCTCAGAAAGGAAGATGATGGAACCCATGACTAGAGTGTTTTAGGGTTTTTGAGGAGTCAATCTTGAGAAAATCATGACATGTAGGAAATCATGTTCACCATATACTATGGTACCACTAATATAGTCAGAGGTTGCAGTATTACTTTCAGCATCTGAGATGAAGAGTATATAGAGTTGCATGTGGCTTCTCTCCAAGCATGCTAGGAGGTAAAGGATGAACATCTGTAAACCCAGTGAGTTGCTATAGATAATGGAAATCCCCAAGTGGGAATGAGAGGGGATCACCATAGACTTGGTGGTGAGTCTCTTCTAGATCAAGAGAGGTCAGGATGCGGTATGGGTTATGGTAGATCACCTTACCAAGTTGACCTAACTCCTTAACTAAGAGAGAGAGCATTGTCAAAGTGACAGATCGGGTTGAACTATATGCATGAGAGAGAGATAGTTCAACTACACCAAGATCGATTTCAATATCTGGAGCATGACCTCAAGATCACTTCCATGCGGTGGAAGTAGGTACATGAAGAACTCAATGCCAGCTTGAAGTTTAGCACAACTTATCACCGTTGACTGATAGACAGTCAAGAGAGTATGATCTAGACTAGAGGGTCTATACATGGGAGCAGTTTCTGCCCTAAGCGAGTTTGCTTGTGATGATAGCCACCACATCTAGTATTGGGATGTAAGGAAGTCAGTAAAGGAGGTTGTGTCAGTCACCACTTCATTAGGATGATGTCAGTGAGAGGACCTTGTGAAGGTCAGAGAGACCCCAGTGTATGCAGATGAAGTCACTTTGATCGAGCAATTATTGCGAAAACCTAGGGTTGATAGGAGTCGTGAGCTGATGCGAAGCAGACTGACATGCAGTTCAATGTGGGTGAATATGTGTTATGGAAATCTGACCCTTCTGAGCTATAGATGAGAAAGCTGAGTCCCCGATACATGGGTCCATTTGAGATGTATTGGTGGAGTTGATTTTGTATAACCTTACCCCTCAGGATAACATGATGTGTGATGTGTTCCATAAATTTGATCTAGAGCGCTATGTGATGTACCCGAACCATGAGCTGAGCCATAAACCTATTGAGTTTCAAAGGAGGCTAAAATATCCTGAGTCACCTATGAGGGTACGAGATACCAAGGTGAGAGAGAACTCAGATGTAAGAATATAAGATGATAAAGGTTCTTTGGAAGCACCATGGAGAGGATGAAGCCACATGGGAGCCAATGATGGACATGGAAAAGTCTTATCCTGAATTGTTTATATGTTTAGTGGAATTTTGAGGGCAAAATTCCTATAAGAGGGGAAGTATGTTACAACCCCAATTTTTGGGTTCATATGGTTAGAAATGCAATTTCCCCAATAAATGTATAATTATGGGAATTGTATGAATTATATGTATTGAATGGATTCCCTTTACAATAATTTTATTTATGCATGTGATTTTGTGGGTCATAATATGTTAATGAATCCAATATGATTAAAAGAATAAGAAGAAATCAAACAATGCATTATTAAAAAAGGAACAGAAAATAAAAGATAATTCTAGAAATATGGAAGAAAAGAATATTCCAAGAAATAATGGTATTATTTTAATAAGATGACTAAAGGGGAAAGTTGTGTATATTTAAGACATACCAATGGGTTTTTTTTATTTGCCAAGGAAGGAGGACAATCAGACTAAAGAATATATCGAAAAGGGAGATGAATCAACAACCTAGATTTCAAGAATATGTTGAGAAATAACTCAATATGTGAATCCTAGTTATATACCTTCCTTGATAGATTCTGAATATATGAGCTTTTGTGAAAGGGCCAAGTTTCTACTTTGGGAAAGGAATAGAAAAATACCTTACTATAAGTGGCTTGCGCAACGGAATAGTAGAAACAACAACCGATGCTCCATGACTCTGTCTTCCTCTCCTTCAAACCCTAAGAGTTTTGGCTCACACCCTATATAAATGGAGTGGCGGATACGTGACCAGGGCACCCTAAACCCTGTCATCATCACCAGTCAGACAAAGGAGACACCTTTGACCCTAGTGCAACTCTCACCTCTATCCTGGACTCTGAACTTGGCATCTGAGTAGATCCTAGCAATTCCGTAGAGGAACCATGGTCGCTAGACCTTTGAGGATCTACCATTATAGAAGACCTGATGTAGAGGACCCGACCTCACATGGAAGACCTGCCCAGAGAGGTGTCCTCTGGAGGTTTCTTGATTCCCAGAGAAGTGTCGGGGGGCAACAAAATCGCCTTCCCCCTCTTCCTTCGTCGACTGCAGCCTCCGCCAAGGATGTTTGCAATACAAACACGAGCCATTCTCGGCTCTGGTTCTCATCGCCCAGGCTATGGTAGCCTCAACCTGCACCTTGTCGCATGTGGCTGGGGGCTGTGGAGGGGAAGGAACCCTCGCACGGTCCACCCATGCCCGGAGGGTCGCCTGAACGTGGTGGAAACCCACTATGGTAGCAGCAGCGGACTGTCGGGAGGAGGAAGACGACGCATGTCACATTGGAACAAAATTCCCCTCTGGCATGTAAAGGAGAAAATAGCAGTGTGGGGGTGTTTTGGACATTTTGTTATAATTTAAGTGGACCCACGAGGTATGTGCATGAGGAGTAAGTTGCCTATGTGGCATTACTCTATTGGTCCAATTATATTTATTTGCAAAAATCATAACTAATTCTAGGAAACTCAGATTGAGACAAGTTTTATATGAAAATTGATCCTCAGAATGAGAGGAACCCAAAGAAATTATATTTGAAACTTGATTATGCTTGAAATTTTGAAAGTAGCTGAAGTTGTTACATTTTGATGAATTTATTAATGAAAAGCCCTAAGTCTTGATGGTTATGGGATTTAATGATGTGTTGTGGATAGATAAAGCCAATATTATCTTATTGTGAATAAAAGAGAGAATTAGTTCTAAAATGATGATCTTTATGCATAATTGATTTAATTCAGGGTTCCATGTACATGAGTATGTTATAATGCATATAGAAACCCTAATTTAGGGTAAAAGGTGATTAACATGATTAATTCGAGATTCCATGGAATAAGTAATTATGAGTTGATCCTAAGCCTATTAGGAGGAATATGACAAGCTAATTAGGGTTTATACTTAGATTTGTTGATTTAGAGTTTATAGTAGCAATGATGAGGATGAACCCTAATGAGACCCTAAAAGGAAGTAGGAAACCCTAGGAGGTGAGTTCATATGAGTGTAATCCAAGAAAGAGAATAGTAATTAAGTTGTATGATTGTTTCAGGATCATTGCTTATGTGAACTGCTTGCTTGCCTTGATATTTCCTTACTTGGATTATTGTTAGCTTGCTGATTCGACTGGACAGGTATGTGGTTATTTATGAATAATCAGTTTAGATTCACGGCGCTTCCCAAACATTTTTTCGATTTGATGCAACCTAAACTGTTGGATATTTAATTTTGCAATCCTATAAAGTCCCTATGATTATCATAGTTAAGTATATATGTGTATTCTTGAATCTACATGCCACCTTGATGTACGTTGCATGACCAAGCCCCGGAGGGAAGATCTATTCGGTCAAGCCCCAGAGGGAAGACCATTGGGCACCTCGAGAGGTGACCCCAGACACCAAGCTCAGGATGGAGAAGGTGGCCTTATGTCCCTTGTAAGGACAAAACCCTAAGAGCGGGTAATCCAGAGTTTAGGGCAAAAGCAGTTGAACATGTCACATTGAAAACATAATTTGGATTGTTAAAAACTTATTTGTGATAATTAAGTTGTTAGAAACTATTTGTGAAAATTTTGATTGTCCCCCACATACCAGTATAGAAATATACTGACCGACGTTTTGTTTGTCGGCATTTTAGGTACAATTCTAAAAAAGGACAAATAGTAAAGTGAAATCTGTGAAGATGAATTTAAGTAATCCAAAGGAGGATTAGATAGTTAGATTTCTACTGTGGATATAAGACTTAGATCCTATTTTGAAAAGGTATGCAAAAATTTTATTTTATACTAGCTTTCCAATTTAGATAGTAGAATTTGATAATTATTTTTAATTAAATTGTTAAACCATTGATCCTGAATTTTGGGATAACTCCTCCGACCACTTGGTCTCCCTTGATTGGGGGTTATCTGGAAGTGGGGACCTTAAATTTGTAACACCCGGGCCCACTTCCCAAGGCTCTAATAGAGTTTCAAGAATGACGACTGGCCACACAAACCACCACTAGCCTTAACAAGGCATTTTTCCTCACTCACGTGCAAGCCAAGATTAACTTCCCAATTGGTCACCCATCCTTGTACTACTCCAAGTTGAGCACGCTTAACTATGGATTTCTTTAGTGATGGGCTCCCTGAAAAGGAGGTGCACCTTGGTGATATGGGTAGTCCAATCATTCCTTATAAGATCATTTTATCTGAGGCCTCCAATCCTGGGATGTTACAATCTCCCCCACTTAGACTCGTGATGTCCTCGTCAAGGCTCAACTTATATGGCCTCATAATATTGCCCCATTTCAGTGCAGACCCAGAATGTCTCATGGACACCCAGCTCACGATAGTAAAATGCCAATGAAAGGGTGGCTACATCACCATGGATAGCCCTTTCTAACTTTTCCTGGACCGCACGACTCCAGACTAGCATGCCACATACCCATGTGGGCCCCACCTACTGGAGGGGTTATAGCTCTGATACCATTTGTAACACCGGGCCCACTGCCCAAGGCTCTAGTAGAGTTTCAGGAATGATGACTGGCCACACGAACGACCACTAACCTTAACAAGACACTTTTTCTGCACTCACGCGTAAGCCAGGATCAACTTCCTGACTGGTCACCCATCTTAGTACTACTCCAAGCTAAGCACACTTAACTATGGAGTTCTTTAGTGATGGCATCCCTGAAAAGAAGGTGCACCTTATGATATGGGTAGTCCAATCATTCCTTATAAGATCATTTTATCTGAGGCCTCCAATCCTGGGACATTACACTCACAATCATCCCCATGTGTCACAGTGCACCCATAAAACAAAATGAAGAAAAGAAAATAAAACAAAGTCTTTAGGATTCTATTAATCAGTGAGAATGAGTTCATGGCTATGTAACCACAAGTTGGGGCAGTCTAGGCACCCGTTCTTGGGGGTAGACAACCCTTAAACACCCCAGAAAGCAACCTACATCCAAATATTGTACGTGTTGTGGTATCTATTCTTGTGGGTCATCCCATTCACTTTCTCACAATGTGATGAAAAACCCATCAGTGACATGAAACCTCTCTTAAGGATGACAAATCAACACCCTAGAATATTCTAAATACCCTCTCAGGTATAGAATATTTTGAGATGCTAGGAACATGTGTGATCTAGGTAGAACTAGGTAGTGGGCCCGACTGTGCCCAGGTCTACAGTTATGCATAGATTACCTTGAACCATCCTCCTTTTAGATTCCGATCCAAACTATCTTCTGTTATCTATTTCTACAATGAATCTCTCGATATAGGTAGAAATAGAAGTTCAAGAAAGAAAGAGATCAACCAAACTAGCAATCATAACCAAAAAGAGAAGATAGAATAGAAAATGTACTAGATCTGAAATAAACTACTTGCTTAAGGTAAAAGTACATAAACATGCCCACATTGGCTACATAGCCAAGAAGGAGCTCAACTAGCCATGGACAAGCATAGTTGGCAGTGAACAAAGATGGAAGAACATCATTTGTATGAAAATAAAGGAGAATAGTAGAAGAAAGGAAAAGAAGAAGAGATTTAGCCCATAGAGTAGAGGTGGCTCTCACTCCTTAGCCTCTGTATAGGACAGATCTCATCTTTGGGTCATCCTCCTTGGTCTTTTGGACTGCTTGGCCTCCTTTTTCTCTGATTCCACCCCAAACAACATCTTGGTGGGTGTATGGAGGTGGAAGATGGCTAGGAATGATAAGATATGGTGAATGGTGGTGGAACATGGTGGTAGATGGAAGAAAATTAGAGGAACGAATGTAGGATGAGCACTTTAGCCTTTTCGGGCCTTGGAACTCTCCCACAGGTCTCCAGGAACCAAGAATGTGCAGAATCACAAGGTGGAACCTCCCAAAATTCAAAACTGTGAAATGGGACCTCTAAAATCTTAGAACCCCTCTTCAGGTCGTGAGGGTGAATATTTATAGGTGAAGGAAGAACATGGTCACGACTCCTACCTCATTCACGGCCCTGGTCTTGACCCGACCATGCCAGGTTGGGTACGGTCGTGCTGGGTTCACAGCCGAGGTAGACCCCACGGTTGAGGAAGATGCCTCAGTCAAGACAGACCCTATGTTTGAGGTGGTTGTGTTGTGGTCGAGGTTGATGATCCGTGGTCGAGGTTGATGTGTTGCGATCGCACTTGTGTCACAGTCACAGATTTGGCCTTGGCCTGACTGTGTCGAGGTGGGCCCAGTCATGATGAGTGTTGGTCGACACAATGTCTTGGCCGCGGTCATGACATTGTCTTCTTGGCCGCAGTCGCGGAATCCTTCTTGGTCGCGGCCACAACATCATGGACCAAATACACCCCCAGGGGGGGCTATTAGTTGTGGTCGATGGGCCCTCATAGAGGAACTTTCTAATTGGCGAGGATGCATTCTGATAAAGTACTGGACATTGAAAATAGGGTCCCAGATATCAAAAATAGTGCTGGGACCACCGTCTCCTAAGCTAGTGCACATAGTGTGATGTTTAGTCCATCGCGGTCGTGATGGATGGAAGTCTAGCTGCTGCAAAAATCATGTGTTGGGGAGAAATCTTGCAGAATCGATGTGTTTTCAGGTTTGGTGCCTACAAGTATGCAAATTGGCTAGTTGAGCAACTTTATCTATGAAAAAATGTAAATTACTAAAAGATAAGGATCTAGGGTTATTTTGGGCATATTAAGGCTATAATGACACAAAACTATAAATAAATGGTTAGCATAAATGCCTAAATTTGGGTGTTATCAACCACCCCAAGCTTAAACCTTTGCTTGTCCTCAAGCAATATTGTGCCCAAAGAACAAAAAGATAACATCCAAATTAAGATTGGCGATAAATGCTAAAGTTAAGAAAAATAGTTTAAAGCATTAATTCTCCTGACCTATGTTGTTTTAGAGCAAACCCCCATCGATTGAGCACAATCCTGGTAAAGTATGATCAAAGAGCATCCAGGCAAGATTAAGTGAATTCACTACAACCTGTCGATACTCATGAGGGCTTGAATCATAATTATAAAGCATAAAAGCATTGTCACATAGGTGATCACACGGGTGATGAGCAATGAGCCATCGTCATGTATTCATGTAGGCCAATCGGGAACAACACGCCTCCCACTTATTTAGGTCCTAAGAAGCAACAAAAAGGAGAAGACTCTAATGACTTCTAAGGATCCCGATCTACACCAGGTTGGTCCATGTAACGAGCAATAGTCCCTGGAGTTCGATCTAGTTGGCCCAAAGCAGTGAGACAAACTCCTCATACTATGCTCAAGCCAACCATGCTACTGGGATGATCTCATAGGTCTCCTAGGGGTTCCTAGTAACACTCTAATGAGCTTTAGGGTGGCACTACCAGGCACAACATACCCGCATTCATGAGCGTTGTAATACCCCTGACCTGGGTTATGGCTTAACCCTATAAGTTTTGCTTAACTAAGTTACTTACCAAATGGTTCTAATCTTTTGAAAAATAATTAAGGCTTCTTGTGAAATTGTTTTCAAAGTTTGAGCTTAATTGCAAACTAATTGTGCATTATATGAAAGTCTGAGCGAAAAGTGCATTTTACCTAAGATGAGGGGTTACATTGAAAAATTTCACATGTGGAATGTGTTCTAAGTGTTTTAGTATCACAAGAAATAGAATGATGCTAAGTGAAGGCTTGTGGAAAGCCTAAATCCCAAGTTATAACTCGTTTGAACAATGCTAGTACCATGTACACCAATTTTGGTACAATTTGTAATTTACCCAATATGTGGGATTAAAATGTAAATTAACTCATCTAGATTGTCCCTACTCCCTCTATCTATCTTTTATAGGAAATATAAAGAAGGATACACTATGTTTGAATCACCTTTGAGTGGTGATACTCTTGGTAATGAAGGACCAAAAATGAGTTGAAGGCAAGAGCATTATATGTGTTGTATCGAGTTGTAGACTTGATATAAGGAGCCCTATCGGCCAAGGAGCCAAAGTACAAGCCTCCTATTGGTTTGTTGAGCCTTGGAAAAGTCCATGAGGGGCAGAGCACCTCAAGGAGGTGGCCCATGACGAGTTGCAAAGTTCCTTACAAAAAGTGTATCGGGTTGCTTACTTAATGAGATAAAGACGAGATAACTTGCCCAACAAGATAAGTAAGGGCCGAGATATTGTCCCTAGGTTATTCTCAAGACTCTTGCATGGCAAGATATACATGTGTGCATGCATGGCCATGTGTCAACCATGCATGGCCATGTGTCATCTAGTAGCATGAGGGAAAGACATCTCATATATGATTTATCTCATGAAAGCAAGTAGATATACTTCACCTTTCACCATCTTATGAAAGTTTACGATGCTCATAACCATTCCCCTTGGAGATATCATGCAAAGACCCTTAGGTATCGTGCAAAGAAGCTCAAGGAGCTAGGAGATCTCGAGAACCAAGCTTTAGGTAAGGCTTTGGTCACCTTCAACCTTGGTTGAAGTAGGATATTGGGTTATGGATATTCTTTTCTTTCCTTCTTCACCAAGTGCTTAACTATGGTGATATCTTATCCATGGAGGAGTTTTGAACGAGCCCTGGACCTTGGAGAAGTTCTTCTTCAACCTTAGGACATGGAGCTTTGGATCTTGGAGCTAGTTGTTCACAAGGCGGGTTATATAACTTGAACTCTATCATGTTATTATTCATCACCTAAATTGCTATACTTAATGAACTACTTTTAATTCCAAAAATATTCTGATATAGTTGATGAATTTATGATTTCTAGTAGTTTCTTAGACCTATTTCCATGAACTATAACATTTAGAACGAAGTTCTAGAGCTTGAAGAAGATGGTATCACTTTATAAGTGATATCGGGTTCAAGCATACACACTAGTAGCTCTAACCCGATATGGGTATGTGCAAACAACTCTTGCACGATATGGATAGAAGATTTTATCTTCTTGTACAATATGGAGGTGAAGTTCATACCTTAGAACACGATAATGTATTATCCATAAATCTCTTGCATGATAGAAAGTCAAGAATAGACTCCATGCACGATATAGAAACAAGGGTACACTTGTAAGTCAATATGAAACCCTAATTTGAGTAACCCGATATGAGTAAGTTAGCAAGTATTCCTTGCCCGATATGATCATGTAATATATACTTGTACACAATATCTTGAAGAATACATATGATGCATGATATGATGGGTTGAGTATACATTTATGCATAATATAAGATATGGATTAAAATACAAGGTGTAAACTGATATGGTTGGAATACCTCAACCCAATATGAAACCCAAGATGGGGTTAACTCGATATGCAAATAGATTATAACACATACACGATATGGATTATGCCCTTGCATGATATGGGAGGTACCCATTTACCCCTTATGCACGATACAAGTCCAAGATTATACTTTTTGCACGATATAGAGATAATAAGTACTCTAAACAAATAGAGTTGGAAACTCTAGGTGATGGGTAAGCCGATACAAGTGGTAAGTGATACCAAATGGTTGATATGATATCCCTTGGATTCTAGGAATATCACCTACTCCTACTTGGTGAACGATATGAGATTTAATTCATATTTCATGAATGATATGGCATAATTTACCCAAATTGATGGAAAACCCTAGATGAGGGATTGAAACCCGATATGCTTTACCCTTTGTGTAATGATTTGTGGTATGATAATTTAATAATACAACTAGCTTGTCAAGTAATTATATGATAAGGATGATCCTTGAAGGAATGAAGGGGTTATGAGTTTCAGGGTCTACCTAAGATGGTAACCCTATATGTTACCTGATATGGATATGTGATATGAAAATCCTAAAGGGAAACTGATATGATATCTTGTATATATATACCTCTCAAATGATATGTAAGGAGGCACATGCTCTATGTTCGATATTGTGCATAGCTTATGCACCATATGACACCAAGAACATAGTTTATACCCAATGTGGGGTCAAGCACCTATCTCATACCCAATACAAAGCTAATTTGAAATGATAAGATCTAAGTGATATTCCATCTGATATGGGTACATGATATGTTAATCAAGGGATAGACCCTAAAACATGACATGGTGATGTGGTTATACCACATGCCCAATATGGATGCATGATATGAAGTAAAGAATGTGGTTTAAAGTATAATATGATAATACACACATCTTGATACCCAATATGATAGAGACACTCCAATCATGAGCAATTGATTAAGTAACATATGTTGAATGTGGTTTAATCAAAAGATGGTGTGAAATGTTAATGATGGACTAATATTCCTCAAGAGGAGGATTGAACCAAAAGTATGATGTAATCAATATCCTAGTGAAGATGAGAGAGAAACTCATACTTTTTGTTGATAATCATTTAATGATAAATGATGAAAATAGATAAGTATGATTGCATAATTATGATATTAATATATACTCCTAAATATGTGGAGAAATGAATTAGGGTTTGCACTGATAATATGAACCTAAAACCCTATTCGATTATAAAGGGAAACCCTAACCCTGATGATGGGAAGGTTGTATTTCTCTTATTGCATAAGCCTTGTTAGGCATGTTAAATATGTGTATAACAAGTATAATGATTAATGACCTTGTGAGCCATGTGAATAAGTTGTTGCCTACTGAGAGGTGATAAGATGTTTAATGGCCTTGTGAGCCATGCATATAGTTGATTCCTAGTGAGAGGTGACAAGATACGTAATCAAACCATGTGAATTATGTGAAATACTTATACAACAAGTAAAATGAATACATTGGTCTGAGGACTAGGAGGCAATAGTTACATGTTATAGAGGTAATAATGTTATGTGATGATCTAAGGGTTTGAATACCTAGATCCAAAAATCATGATGATAATGATGTGAAGGGATGATGATTCCCTGTAATGTGATAAGGGACTGAGATCCCAAGTACCAAGTATCTAAATGTGTTTTAAAGACTTGAAAAGTACATGATAGATGTATTACACTTTCTTTGTAGCATTTGTTGTGATTAATAATGATAACTTGTTTGATGCTAAAAGAATGTTGTAATGCATGTAATATAAACCATAAAACATTGCCCTGACCATAGATCTGTCATCGTCAGAATTTGCTGAATGGTGAAATGGGTTCCCCGTGGCATAACCCAGAATGCATATTTTTTAATATGTGGGAGCATGGTGTCTAAGTGACTATGACTCGGTAATTACATAAGATTGTCTCAATAGAGCACTGTGAATTGACATGTGGCTCATAGCATGGTGCCTATGTGACCATGGCTCAGAGTATGGTGCCTTAGTGACCATAACTCAATAATTGGGGACAGTTGTTGTAGATGTTCACCTAAAAGATCACAGTTGACTTTGTAGCTCTAAGTGAGGATGCCAACGTACCCTGGCACAGCTATATTGTAGCTGACATAAGATATCCTGCTAAGCCTAAGTGGTCTCATACTGATCGATACAAGGGAGGTCATGGCAACCAACTCTTCCATTGACCTTGTATGGTACCGACTTGTAAGAAGTTTGTGGTTGGTTGGAGATGAACGGGGTATGCTTCATCTCCTCACGGCATAAGTGTGACTGTAAAATATGTTCAGCCGTGTAGCATATCTGCTTAAGGATCGAATACGGAAAACATTGTTTGATGTGAAATTCAGTTAAACATCTTAGTTGATAGATGTTATTTATTTTTCTTTACATTCTTTTTAAAGAAGATAGATGAATTATGACTCTACCATGGGTAGATGCAATGTTCTCCTTGAGAAAGGAGATTATCTTATTTTGTTCATATAATGATTAATCCTACCTATTAATATAAAAGAACCCTACTCTGTTTTTATAATGTTTATCATCAATAATAATATGGTTAGTGGAGAGTTATATCTCTCGTTGGAACAATTGTCTCACCCCATGGGATCCACAATTTTTAGGTGGACAAGCACAAAGCGGTGGAGATCTTTCTGCATAGGAGGAACAACAGTTGAGGCAGCAGTGACAACTTAGGTTGAGTGTATTGTCTATCGTGTCTTGTAGATAGAAGTCCTATGTGTCGTCTCTGTACTCTCAGGTCCTTGGAGTTGGTTCATAATGGTTTCATGAACAATCTAAGATTTTGGCTTGTATGGCTTGAGGCTTTATGTTGCTCTAGTATATATTTTGATAAAGCAACTATTATATGTTGTCCTCAAGATGAGATGAAACAATGTTGTACAATGTAAATCAAGATATGTATGGGTTTTGGATCTTTCAGTAAAAGCTTTCTGATCAAGGATCTCCTTAAAAAATGGTTTTAAATTTTAGTGATTTTTGTTAATCAGCTGATTATGTTTATTTCGCTTAATTAGTAACGATTTGTTTGTCAGTTTGATGACAGTCTTTACAAGCACAGTCATACACCAGCTGGGAACCATCCTTAACTCTCCTAAAATAGAAAACAACACTCATTTATTATTTCCACACTCAGGCTTTTATTCTTTGCATTCTAATTTATTGGCATGGGTGAGAACTATTTTGATATTTTGGGGATTTTGTGTGTAGGCAAGCCTCTTTTGCATATTTTTTTATTTTCATCTTTTGACTCAATCTAAGGTGAGATGTCACACAGACCATCAAGGAAGAACGCATCAACTTGATTATAGCTCAAAACTCATCATTATCCGCTTGATACCTATGTGAAAAAGTAGTAATTATGATTCAAGGGTCCTTATAGTAGAGGCAAGTTCGTGAAAAATGCAGCTTGGAGTTTTGATCAAACTCTAGCTTCATTCCAGTAGTCCTATATCTTGGATTTGTCATTCACAACATAGATCAAGGGAATAACGTTTTAAGCAATGAAAAAGGCGCATAACCTTAGATTTATTACCAAACTTAAGGAAAGAGTCAATGAGAAAGTCAAGCAAAAGATTAAGAAGTTTAAGATGAAAATTGTGCTTTTAGGCATAAAGATAAGCATTTAGTTCTAAGATTTGCATCACATAGCCTTAATTGCAAAGCTACAAATTATGGAACAAAGTCTTACAAAGCTGAAAATTTATGCTAAATGCAAGGAACATAGAAGATAAACATGCATGCATTCAAGGAATGAAATAGAAGGGGAAGGCAAAAGATAGAGGGTGGTACACCCTAATACCCCAAGATTAAAATTTCCACTCGTCCTCGAGAAGTTCTCAAGCTCTGGATGGCGTGGAAAGTAGCTGCTACGGGTAGTCACTGTTTATATACTGGTTCAGATCATCAATGCCACCTGGTGGGTTCTCATAGTCCTAGTCCATTCCCTATTGAAAGTGGAATGACTGTCTGAAGTCCTGGGTTGGCTGGAAGGGTTGCTGGAATGGTCGTTGAAAAGTCAAAGGAGGTGGTGGAGGGAAGGTTGTGTGAAACCTATGTATGAGGTATTGTACATCCTGCTCCATTGCATCGAACCCTCTGTTGGAGTCAGCCCTGAAATCAGTCATAAACTCATAAAGGTGCCCCAAGTTGAGATTTGAGGCATATTGCTCCTACTGAGGAGACTGCTGGTAATTTGTTGAAGGCATCTCTGCATAGGGACCTCCCTGATATAAGATGTCATGAAAGGTTGCCCATGTTTGTTGTCTGGCATCCTGAGTCTCTGGTACTGGTGGTGCTGAAGAAGATGCTCTTGCAGTCCCGCTTGCCTCACGAACATTGCCCTGAGCATCCAATAAAGAGACGTCCATGATTATTGTCTAACATGCAAACTTTATGTTTGCTAACAGTAGTACTATGTTCCTACTGTGACCAAAGATATAAAGATAGATTGTGTTGCTCTGTTTGATCACCCCTGATCAAATCAAGTGATCCAAGTCCAACTTGGAGCACCCAACGTTTTCCTATATAAGTTCCAAATGTCCATCTCCAATCCCAAGATGGCATGCCTTGATAGTGATAATGCCTGCCAGTGGCATGAACTAGACATGCTTCTTGAAAGAGTTGTGAAAGTGGCAGATGATGAAATTCCCCACATTCACTTTTCTTCCTATTTTTTCACACCAAAAAATGTAGAGGTATGTTGAACTGAGTGCCCCTTGACTATCCTACTTCTCCAGGACAAAATTCACAATCACCCGGTGCAGATGATGAAGTGTCAGGTTGTGGATGTGCAAAGCTTTGGCATCTCTAGAAACATATTTATCTTCCTCCATAAGCATCTTCCATGACTAAGCAACGTCAAAATCATTGTCCCCTATCGCCATTTGGCCACTGGACATCTCATCATAATCTTCAGTTGAGCATGACTACCAACTATTGAGGTGATCCGCAGTGACTTGGCGGCACTGGTTCAGTAGGTGAAAATGCATGATAGTGAGCTGGTGGTCCTTTGGGGTCTCGAGCATAGCATAGAACTCATAGGCGAGTCTAAGATAAGAATTGCACTGCATGTAAGCAAGGATGTCTAGGCATACTTAACCAAAAAGTTATGTAATCTTATTTCACCAATCATAGTACTACTCTGAGTTGAGCATACTTAACCAAAAAGTTCTTAGTGATGCTCTCTCAAAAAAGGAGTTGCACCTTGGTGATATGGATAGTTCATTCATTCCTTTTAAGATCATTTTATTGGAGGCCGCAAATCCTGTTACGTTACCCATTTGCATCCAAAAATTTTGCAACCTCAATGAAGATTGGTTAGAAGCCAATTATGATTGTTCATTATTGATTCTATTTCACTTTCAACAGATTCCTTCCAAAAGCTAGCACCCATTAATTTCATGGAATCTTCATTGATCTTAAGGTCTTCTTCTACTATAAAGGTGTAGAATTCAGAACCAAAGTTCTTTGTTACTTTTACCCTTTTAAGTCAACAAAAGACACTTGGAGGCTAAACTACTGCAAGGTTTAAGGATTCAGGTTCAAGTATTGCTATGTCAATAATAGGAGTTGATATTGATTGGTTACTGAAGGTTTAAAAGAGTCAATATTTGAAGGTCCTTCACCAACTTGTTTGGGAAAACTGACTTGGGAAGAAATATTTTATGATAGTAAATATCATCTTCATGTCTTATTTTTGGTTTGTAGTTTCTTTTAGTGTCAGGAATGTTTGATTGTATCACCAGAAATCTATTTGGATTGCTATTTTTAAACATAACCTATGAAAATGTTATCAACATATTTGGGATAAAACTATGTCTTCTTATTTTTAGTGATTTTAACTTTATCCAAGCACCCCCACACTTTAAGGTATCTTAAATGGGGTTTCTTGTTAAATAAAAGTCCATAAGGTTTCTTCTCTATGTGTTTGAAAGGGATAAGGTTCAATACTTAGTTAGCATCTAAAAGTGACTCACCCACATTCTTTGGAGTCGAATAGGTTTGGACTACATTGCGTTAATCATATCGCTCAATGGTCTATTATTTATTTCTTTCAACTACACCATTAGATTGTCGATTGTATGGGGAGATAATTTCATGAATAAGTCGTGTTCTTCATAGAACTTTTTAAGTTAATTTGAATTATAATCACCTTTTTGGTTGGATCTAAACATTTTAAGGTTCTTATCAGTTTTGTGTACTTGTTACTTATAGATTCTAAGTCTTTCCATTTTCTCATATTTAGATTTCAATAAGTAAAATGCAACATAATTTGTAAAATCATTAATAAATCTCACAAAGTAGCACATTACTTCACATATAAGAATATTATTTATATTACATACACTACAAAGCAGATATGTGTAACTTTGTACAAATCTAAAGGGTTTCTTAGTTAATCTATCTTGAGAACATATTTGGCATCAAACTGTTAGTATGTATGCCTTGAGAGCCAATCATATGATGATTGGATTGCCATATGTCATGATTGATTTGATAAATATCAAAGGCAAGCTTCCAATTTATTCTAGCTCAATCGATTATGAGATAAATGATGGAGCAAAATGAATGTCTAAAGAATGACAATACTCAATGACATATGTCTTCAGTTTGAGGACCTGAACGATGAGATCATACGAATGCTAAGAGTATGTACATTCTTGTTATGTCCCTAGTCAGATGCCATTGTGGAAGGTTGTTAGACAACAATGACACATCAAGACTAGAGTGTGTGTTGGTTGATGAAAATGTCTCTTTAGTCATGATATATGATATCAAATCAAGTACACAGATACATGTTAGAAAACAATGTATTGGACAGACCCACAATGAGAGTGACACATGGAACCATGACATGGTAGTCAGAGTCATCTCTCATAGTGATGGTGGTGATTTTGATTCTTAGACTGAAATCACTACACTCGTCGAATGTGATTGGGTACACTTTGACATCATCAAATGTTGTCCTGAAACATGGGTTGTTATAACGGTGATGATTGGGAGGGTTTGACACATGAGGTAGGCTGTGAGTGATAGATATGGGATTTGTCCCTCCTAAGGGAGTATGATGTCCAGGCCACTTGATAAGTGAGACTGAGAAAGGCATGTGCATGCACATGTGAATCAATATATGATATTGATGTCACACATATCTCATATAGTTTGCTCTAGTTCAAGAAACATGAATGAACATTGAAAGGATGACAACTCCAAGCCTTGAGTTCATTTAGGATATCAGAGACGAAGGAATTATACATTCACTAAAACACCAATCACAGATTGTAGGATTGAAAGTTGTTCTCCAACTTTCCTTTTCACTTAGGTATCAATGATGTATGACTAGGTACCACTCTTTGCTTGTGACTTCATAAGCTAGTTATGGACATTCACTGCCAACATGAAATGGGACCTATAGGGTCACACACAAAGGATTAACCTAGAAGAGGAGTTTATCCATGAATGATGTTTGGATTGATTACTAAAGTGTTTAGGTACTCAATTAAACATTTAATCAATAGGCTTGACTCAGAATCATCAAGTTCAAGTGTTGAACCAACTGATTAGAGTGTCAAATTGATTAAGAATAGAATTGACTGTCTTCTACACAATCTGGACCACCAACTGACCGGTTCACTGGGTGAACTGGTCGGCTCATGGCTAGTGAGACAACTGGTTCATTCTGGTGAATGGATCGGTTCATTTGTCCAAATGAGAAGTGTTGGATTTTCCTAGTTTGTATGAAAAGGTTTTTCGTTTCCCTTGTTCAATTCGATTGAGACAAGAATTTATCTTTGCATTAATTAGAAATGAATAAGGAAAGTCAATTGTGGGCAAGTCTGGGAAGTGAAATGACTGGTTCACTAAGTGAACCGACCGGTTCACACTCCCAACCAACCGGTTCACTAGTGAACCGATCGGCTCACCAAGCCAAACGACCATTTCATTTATGAAATGACCGGTTTGCCTACCGCAATGTAAATTATTCATGGAAATTTTAGACCCCTGTACTCCCTCATAGATTGGGAACATTGACACTGTCCTCTACTATTAATAGAGGGGTATTGGGGGCTTGTCCAGACAAATAACTCAAAACATCAGTTGATCTGCAAAGTTATTGTCCTCTATGGTTGTGGTAACTGAGATTGCCCAAGCAAGTCCTACCCGTTTATGGAGGAACAACAACGGAAAGACAACTATAGAAAAGCAACTGGTTGTGGGAGAGTGTGTTGGTGACTAGTATGCTGATAGAAGGGGACAACTCCTTCTAGTCTGTTCTCCAGGATGACTAGAGTTCCCAGTAGTCTGTGCAGACTATCTATAGAGGTGGGAGACTTCTGCCGCTCAGGAGGATGACATTCAATCATAGTCTGGGTCAAGACCAGGAGCTGCATAGACATCTTCAAAGATAGGTGGTTGAAGACCGTACTAGCTGTGAGGTATTGTCATTGAGCAAGCCTCAGGACCAAGTATATTTTGCTACAACCATCCTTCCCATTACATAGATATTGATGCGATCTGCTAGTTATGGGTTTATCATCATGTAAACGTTTTGTTTCCGTTGCCTACTCCGACCATGTAAAACCCAACATGACCTATCAAAGTTGTTCATTTTGTAGTTCATCACAAACTGACTGTAGGATTCTAGCAATGATTGCAGTATCACATCAGTAGCAAACTCTTGGCTCAGAGGGAATCCCAGTCGAGTTAAGTTCTCCACATACCCAATCATCTTGTGTGTGTGATGGCCTACTGGATCTCCTTCTATCATGATGCACTTGAACAATGCCTTAGAGACATCATATCTCTCTTATCGTGCTTGGTCTTGATACATGTTGTTGAGATGTTGAACCATCTCAATGACGTCCATGTTCTCATGTTGTCTCTGCAAGTCATAGTTCATTCAGCACAACATCAAGCACTTCACATCAATGGCATCCTCAGTATGCTTCTTGTAAGCATCCCTTTTAGCCTTTGGTGTAGTGAGAGTTGGTTCATCTGGCTCTAGTGTATCTAGGACATAGAGCTTTCACTCTTGAGTGAGAACAATTCTCAACATCCTAAACCAGTCATGGAAGTTGTTCCCATTTATCTTATCCTTCTCAAGGACCGATCGCAATGAAAAATGATTATTGTTGGTATCCATTTATTCTACAAAAAGGAAATTTGCAATTTTAGTCAAAAAATATTTTGATTTTATTTGATTTGATTTGAAATTGACTATATTAATTAGTTCTTTTATTAATTATCGCTCCCACTATTTTGATCAAATTGATAACCCTCATTGTAATGACCTCGCCTCCCAATAACCCCCAATTAAGGGAGACCAAGAGGTCAGAGTTGTTATCCCAATTTCTGGATCAAAGTTTAAACAAATAATCAATATTAATTATCAAATTCTACTAAACTAAACTGAAAGGCTGTAATAAGAATTAAACTTTTCATACCTTTTTCAAAAACTTGGATATCTACTTCTATCTACATGAAGTCTATTCTAACTAATCCTCCTTTGAACTTTACTTCATATTTAATTCTACATATGCCACTTTACTGTTTGTTCTTTTCACTTGTACCTAAAATGCCGACAAACAAAACATCGGTCAGCACAAAGCTGGTATGTGGGGAAAAAAATAATCATGCAATTAACTATAACAACATATTGCAGTCAACTATGATTTAACAAACAACTTTACGTTTTAAATATAACTACGTGATCCATACATATCATATCCTCTGTGTTGTCCCTGCAGTGGACCTAGATGCTACCTTCCTTATGGTAGATCCCCATTAAACCCTGCATGATCCTACCTAACAGGTGAATTAGTTTCTATGGTTAAGTCACATGGCACTACCTGTAGGTAGCCCACTCCTTAACTCATGGTGTGCTATAGAGTCTCATGTCACTACCTAATTTTATACAATTACTCACAAACCCTAATTATCTCATTTATTCTTCATGAAAGATATTAAGGTTATCAACATATAACCCTAATTTCAGAAAAAACATAATTAACCATCAATTAAGTCCATTAAGCCTCTCTAAAATTTTTATCCTTTTAATCCATGTCAAGATCATTATACACATTTATCATCAATTCATAGTTCATTATGGTCTAATTCACATATGAACTCTATTTGTCATTAATTCTACCTTTATCCATTAGAAAACCTTAATTACTACCTTAAGGGTATTTATCCACAATTAGGAACTTTTATATTTGAAAAATATTGGAATTATCATATATCAACTTTATTCACAATTTTGAATAATTAAAACCATTATGAGTTATATTTACTAATATTAGGGTTTCAAGGCCCATTAAAGCATATCTATGCACATGAAACTCTAAATTAAACCAATTACATGCAAAGTTCATCCTTTTTGTTCTTAATATACCTTTTCATGATTAACAGGCTAATATTAGCTTTAATTATCCATTAAACTCTACTAATTACCTTAATCATCTCAAAAATAGGGTTTCTTAATCAGTAAATCATTAAAGTTGATAACTTCCAATACTTTTAGAATTTCAAGAGGAATTATCCTCTAAAACAATTTTTAACGAATTCTTCTCATTTTTCTAAGCAAAATACATATATTATATGTACCAATCCGAGCAACCATTATATAGTTATGAATTTTGTAATAAAATCTTACTTGGGCCAATCTACACCTGCCATGTCACCCCGTTCCCATGCAATACGCTTGTTGGTTTGGAAACATAGTTGATTGACTCTCTTACCCTTGATAAGTGGATTGGTGTCTCAGCCCGCGGAAGGGCATTTCCATCCAAAGGCACTTGTGCTTCTTCTTCCTTGCATTGTTGCTCTGGTTCCATGATGCGCAACTTCTTCACCCCTTCCCCAACCCCGTCGGTCGCCAAGGAAGGTCCTCCTCCCTCCGTGGATCCTCCACGCTACTAGTGGTGCCATCCGTTCGCAGCCAGGGTGGCTGGCCCATGCTGGTTGGGCCTGCAACCTGTGGCCGGCCTAGCAGTCGTGCTGCAGGTGCTGCACGACGGTGGTTGGCAGGGAAAGGTGGCCGACCACCCTAGATACTTGTGGTAACTTCATGCCTCCCCAGAGAGCCTGCTACAGCCACTAGTTGCCCCTGAGAAAGCCCTAAGCTTCTTGGTTAAGGTTTTCATGCAAAGAAGAAGGAGAAAGGAGAGAGTTGTGTGGGATTTCATCTTGAACTCAAACCAATGACACTGCCCCTTATATAGGGGTGGGTATCCACGCCCCAGTATGCTTGCCCGTGAAGCACACAAGTCCAAATATAAAAAGGAACCACATTCCTTCATCATGAAGAAATCTTCTCTCTCTTCCTTATCTTCTTAGATATCTATATTCTTTGGATAATTAGGAATTCGAAATATTACCTCTTTTCTTCTCTTGTCACTTGGTTTTTAATTCATTGGCACAAATTTATAATTTCTTTTAGCAAAAGATATCTCTTTTAGATAATGTCAAAAAGTTAATGATGTATCACATTATCCTCTTGTTTTGTTTTATTTCCCTTTTCTTTTTCTCCATTGGGGCTCCTTGGACCCCAAGAAACTCTAATATTTCGAAATTCCTTTTTAAGGATACTTATTATCCTTCTAGATGCATCTATATTCATTATTTCACATTATCTTATTTATTTCTTACTGAAATATCTCTTTTTGAGGATTTCTCTTTATCTTTCTTTTTATTTTCCTCACTGGCATTCCATTTAACATTAGGAATCCTTTGAATATGAAAATCCATCAAAGATATCTCAATTATACCTCTTTTCACTTATTTTCCACATTTTATCATTGTTTTCAATTTCTTTCTTAATAAAGAAATAATTAATTGTTCTTTTCTTTTCTGGTTGCATTATCTTTGCAACTTTGGACTCCTCAGAACCCAAGGAACCCTAGAGGCACGAAATCCACCTTTGGATTATAAAATTTTTCCTTTAGAGGTTTTTACATCTTTCTTTTATCCATTTCTTATTAATAATGGAGTTTCTTTTGTCTTTTCCTTGTTATTGGGCCCAATAGCCAATAAAGCCCAACACCCAACAAGGCTATTGTAAAAGAAACTCATTTATTCAAAACAAATTATATCATTATTTGTTCCAATATCTTTAATATGAGAAATTACATTTTCCACCAAATGAACCCAAAAGTTGGGGTTGTAACATCCTTCCCCTCTTATACGAATTTTGTCCTCAAAATTCCATCAAGCAAACCACCAATTCAGGATAAGACTTTTCCATGTCCTTCATTGCCCCCTATGTGGCGTTTCCCTATCAATGGCATCAAGCAAACCAACAATTCAGGATAAGAGTTTTCCATGTCCTTCATTGCCCCCTATGTGGATTTTCCCTATCCATGGCACTTCTAAAGAACCTTTATCATCACATATTCCTTTCTCTAAGTTCTTTCACCTTGGCATCTATAAATCTCACAGGTGACTCAGGTCATATCAACCTCCCTTGGGCTCACTAGGTTCATTGCTCTGCACATGGTCTGGGTACCTCACATAGTGCTCTAAATTGGACACATAGAACTCATCACACATTACTTTATCCTGAGGGGTAAGGTCAAACTTAACCTTCTCCACCAAACCATGTCAAAAGAACCCATGTATCGGGGACTCAGCTCTCTTAGATATAACTTAGAGGGGTTAGATTTTCATGTCACATATTCCCCCATAGTGAATTGCATGTCTGTCTACTTTGCATCATCTTATGACTCTTATCGTCCTTGGGCTCCTTTCAGCCATCATATGATCAAAGCAACTTCATCTGCACTCATTGTGGTCCTTTTCAGGCCTTCACGAGGTCCCTCCACCAACATCATGGTGACCGACGCAACCTCCCTTACAGATCTCCTTTACATCCCGACACTGGCTATGGAGGTTATCATCACATCTTACAGAAGACAACTGTCTCTAGATATCACCCTGAACGAGCACACATGCTCTCATCGGACCCTCTATTATGGATCATACTAACCATTAGTTAGGATTGATAATCGATACTAACATCGAGTTCTTCATGTACCTACTTCCACCTTATGGAAGTGAACCTTTAGGTCATACTTAAGAACTTTTGAACTCGCATCATGGTGTAGTTGAACCATCTCTCTCATATGTAGTCCAACCAGATATGTCCCTTAACAGTACTCTTTCTTTCTCATGTCATATAGGTAAGGCGATCTACCATAACCCATGATGCATCTCAACCTTTCTTGGTCTAGGAGAGACTTACAACATCCATAGTGATGAACTCCCATTCCCTCTCAGAGACTCTTTATCCTCTATGTCAATACACTGGGTTACCGGTGTTCGTCCTTCACCTCCTAGCTTGCATGGCAACATACCACATGCAACTTCATCTTAGGCATCCAAAGTACTACTATCACTTATTATCTTGGTAGTACCACGGTATATAGTTGTAACATCCTGATCTCCTGCTTAAGTTAAAACTCATTATTTAGAGCTATTCATAAAAATAAGCTTCTTTGAGGATTTTTTTGTAAAATCAATTTTAATATTAAAATAATCCATTTTGATTAATTTAAAAGCTTTTGTATACTGAAAATATAATTGCGGTACTTTTGCCAAATTTTGGAAAAATATATATTGGTGGGTAAGCACACAAGCAGGTAGTTGGGTGGCAAGCAAGTTGCTTATGGAGGCAAGCATATAGCTGGATAGCAAGTAGGTAGCTTAAGCAAGCACATTAGTTGGTGAAGCAAGAAGGTGAGTGGCACACTCCTTTCCTTGACACCTAGCACCACCAAAAGTTGACACATATCCTTCCATGTGTCAACCACCCTTTAATATCTATCTTGAGATGACACATATGCTTCCATGTGTCCTCTAGCAATTGTTCAGATGACACCTAACCATCCATGTGTAACCTAACTAGTAAACATCCACCTAAAGATGACACCTTGCACCCATGTGTCATCCACACACTTTTTGCTATTAGGACCATGCTACCCTTCACCATTCCTATATAAAGATCCCCCATCCACCCCACCATAAGCACTAGTTCTCTCCTCTTCATCCCCAAAACAAAGGTGGACGTCCTTCCCTTATCATAGACCCTCTCCCTACCATAAACCTCGCATCTCTCTCTAGAATCACTCTCTCTTCCTCTATGTTAGTGAATGGAACCACTTCCCAACAAACCCTATGTATATAGAAACCTACTACCTCCCTCCTCCATTGTAGTAAGATAATCCAAATACTATATCTTCCACATATGTCATGATGCTTTAAGCCATCTCTTTTCTACTCTAGTGAGAGAAACCCTAGAAGTTGTTCTAGTTGGGAATGTGGATCGAGGTGATGGAAAATATGATGTAATGCTGCCCAAATATATCAAGATTGGATATATTTAATGATGCTATGGTCTTCTTGTGGAAACATGTATTAAGGACATATAAAGGTATGGTTCCCACATTTTATCATCCAAAAAGTACAGTTTATTATTGTTTAATATGATATTCAATTCCTATTGTAATATATTATATCAACATCAATAAAAGGTAGGGTATAGAATGGTTTGGTATTATATGTAGTAAGAGTATAGTATACTTCATATACTTTCCTAAAGAATGAATAAGTTATCAACTATACACAAACTCTTTATTAATAAGCTAGGTATGACTTACATATATTTGTCCATATTATCCTTTAAATTTGAGTTTAAAGGCTTTAGATGATAATCAAGCATTTCTTTGGATTCTAGTCCTATTGTCTTTTGGTTCCCTTTTCCTTTATTTCTCTCTATTAATTGTGTAATGTGATATTGTTGGAAAGTGGAATTCTATTAGACACTTCTAAGGTGACTAGGAGCCTGTTTCACTGATGTTTGTAGCCAGTAAAGAGGAAAGGTTATTTAATTGGTTCCGTGTTCACACGGGGGGACTCCCTAACCTCTTGCACGCTCCTGGCCATAGACTTGTCTGATTCAAAACCACAATCCCACAAGTTTACATTTTAGGTTTCATAGTGAAATAATAATCAGTGATTCATTTACTTGACTACCTTTTGATCTCTCCAACTCTGAATATCCATCAAATAGTTGTATATCATTGATGATGTCCTTTTGATTCTAAAATTCATATTGGGAGATGTGTTGGTAACAGAGTCGGCATGTCTTGTCCGGGGATTGATACTTTTGGGATCCGGATCTAAGTCCTTTGGAGTCAGGGATGGATGAGTATAATGCTCTACCATACTCAGGCCCACACTTGGGTTGGTCATGTAGAGTCAGGCATGATCAAGTTAGTAATGGGGAATAATCTCCTACAAGGATTAAGCATGCTAACTAATGATTATTCAAGTGGCATTTTGTGCAAGGAGCACCCTCTTCTGGTCTTGGAAAGGCGACCAGTGGCTGCATGTGGTAATCTGATTCACTGTTTAGAGCATGTGGTGTGCACGAGTGGTTGGGGGTGTGCCAGGGTACTTACAGGTGTTTTGGTGACCCTAATGGACTAAAGTCTTGGCTAAGCAAGTTTTTGTGGTTGCAGGCCAGTTGCCCAAGGTGAATTGACACCTTCTCTGAGAGTAGTAGTTAAACTCATTTATGGAATAAGGTCTCCCTTTTTGTTATCATTATACCAATAATCCTGATTATGCTGCACAGTATCGATCTAACATTTTGATAGAGTTGTCATCTGATAAATACTTTATGAATATCTCAACTGATGCTTTAGTTATTGGAGTAATATGGTAGAATACAATTGTGTTAATATAGTTGTCATATGATAAATGTTTTATGAATATACATACACACACATTCGTTATGCTTCATGCTAGTAGATGGTCAATAATTTTGGTTTGGACTTTTGATACTTTGGTAATACATTAAGAGTACAGTTATATCAATAGTGTCTTGCTGCTTATCTCTATTTTTTCCATACTTAGACATTTGTCTAACCCATACTCTCCCACTTGGGCTGCGACATATTCTTCCATGTTGCAGGTTATATTATTTATAAGAGACCTTTCCTTGTGGAAGACTCATCTTGAAAAGATCCTGAAGGGCATCAAGAATCAAAGGCGGATCAAGCTTAAATTTAAACTCATGTATCATTTTTATGGATATAGGAGATAATGTAAATCTACCTTTTGTAAGGGTGTAATATTTTGAAATGAAATATTTCTTATCTCACTCTTGTGCTTTGATTCTTGGTGCCATATTAACGGCTCAGATTGAGCCACTTGATTTTCGAAGGAAGAAAATCAGGTGGTTGAATCAGGGACGTTACAGAGATGGTATCAGAGCAACAAGATGAGACCTTACCCAAGGAAAATCGTAGAAGTATAAACTTAAAACTAGATTTAGATAATCTTAAGTAGAATAGACTAAAATAAATCATAACTTAAATCTTATAATTTTCGAGGACAAAAATTCTTTGAAGGGGTGGTATATGTAACATCCTGATCTCCTGGTTAAGTTAAAACTCCTTATTTAGAGCTATTCATAAAAATAAGCTTCTTTGAGGATTTTTTTGTAAAATCAATTTTAATATTAAAATAATCCATTTTGATTAATTTAAAAGCTTTTATATATTGCAAATATAATTGCGGTACTTTTGCCAAATTTTGGAAAAATATATATTGGTGGGTAAGAACACAAGCAGGTAGCTGGGTGGCAAGCAAGTTGCTTATGGAGGCAAGCATATAGCTGGATGCAAGTAGGTAGCTTAAGCAAGCACATTAGTTGGTGAAGCAAGAAGGTGAGTGGCACACTCCTTTCCTTGACACCTAGCACCACCAAAAGTTGACACATATCCTTCCATGTGTCAACCACCCTTTAATAGCTATCTTGAGATGACACATATGCTTCCATGTGTCCTCTAGCAATTGTTCAGATGACACCTAACCATCCATGTGTAACATAACTAGTAAACATCCACCTAAATATGAAACCATGCACCCATGTGTCATCCACACACTTTTTGCTATTAGGACCATGCTACCCTTCACCATTCCTATATAAAGAGCCCCCATCCACCCCACCATAAGCACAAGTTCTCTCCTCTTCATCCCCAAAACAAAGGTGGACGTCCTTCCCTTATCCTAGCCCCTCTCCCTACCATAAACCTCGCATCTCTCTCTAGAATCACTCTCTCTTCCTCTATGTTAGTGAATGGAACCACTTCCCAAAAAACCCTATGTATATAGAAACCTACTACCTCCCTCCTCCATTGTAGTAAGATAATCCAAATACTATATCTTCCACATATGTCATGATGCTTTAAGCCATCTCTTTTCTACTCTAGTGAGAGAAACCCTAGAAGTTGTTCTAGTTGGGGATGTGGATCGAGGTGATGGAAAATGCAATGTAATGCTGCCCAAATATATCAAGATTGGATATATTTAATGATGCTATGGTCTTCTTGTGGAAACATGTATTAAGGACATATAAAGGTATGGTTCCCACATTTTATCATCCAAAAAGTACAATTTATTATTGTTTAATATGATATTCAATTCCTATTGTAATCTATTATATCAACATCAATAAAAGGTAGGGTATAGAATGGTTTGGTATTATATGTAGTAAGAGTATAGTATACTTCATATACTTTCCTAAAGAATGAATAAGTGATCAACTATACACAAACTCTTTATTAATAAGCTAGGTATGACTTCCACATATTCGTCCATATTATCCTTTAAATTTGAGTTTAAAGGCTTTAGATGATAATCAAGCATTTGTTTGGATTCTAGTCCTATTGTCTTTTGGTTCCCTTTTCCTTTATTTCTCTCTATTAATTGTGTAATGTGATATTGTTGGAAAGTGGAATTCTATCAGACACTTCTAAGGTGACTAGGAGTCTGTTTCACTGATGTTTGTAGCCAGTATAGAGGAAAGGTTATTTAATTGGTTCCGTGTTCGCACGGGGGGACTCCCTAACCTCTTGCACGCTCCTGGCCATAGACTTGTCTGATTCAAAACCAGAATCCCACAAGTTTCCATTTTAGGTTTCTTAGTGAAATAATAATCAGTGATTCATTTACTTGACTACCTTTTGATCTCTCCAACTCTGAATATCCATCAAATAGTTGTATATCATTGATGATGTCCTTTTGATTCTAAAATTCATATTGGGAGATGTGTTGGTAACAGAGTCGGCATGTTATGGCCGGGGATTGATACTTTTGGGATCCAGATCTAAGTCCTTGGAGTCAGGGATGGATGAGTATAATGTTCTACCATACTCAGGCCCACACTTGGGTTGGTCATGTAGAGTCAGGCATGATCAAGTTAGTAATGGGGAATAATCTCCTGCAAGGATTAAGCATGCTAACTAATGATTATTCAAGTGGCATTTTGTGCAAGGAGCACCCTCTTCTGGTCTTGGAAAGGCGACCAGTGGCTGCATGTGGTAATCTGATTCACTATTTCGAGCATGTGGTGTGCACGAGTGGCTGGGGGTGTGCCAGGGTACTTACAGGTGTTTTGGTGACCCTAATGGACTAAAGTCTTGGCTAAGCAAGTTTTTGTGGTTGCAGGCCAGTTGCCCAAGGTGAATTGACACCTTCTCTAAGAGTTGTAGTTAAACTCATTTATGGAATAAGGTCTCCCTTTTTGTTATCATTATACCAATAATCTTGATTATGCTTCACAGTATCGATCTAACATTTTGATAGAATTGTCATCTGATAAATACTTTATGAATATCTCAACTGATGCTTTAGTTATTGGAGTAATATGATAGAATACAATTGTGTTAATATAGTTGTCATATGATAAATGTTTTATGAATATACATACACACACATTCGTTATGCTTCATGCTAGTAGATGGTCAATAATTTTGGTTTGGACTTTTGATACTTTGGTAATACATTAAGAGTACAGTTATATCAAGAGTGTCTTGCTGCTTATCTCTATTTTTTCCATACTTAGACATTTGTCTAACCCATACTCTCCCACTTGGGCTGCGACATATTCTTCCATGTTGTAGGTTATATTATTTATAAGAGACCTTTCCTTGTGGAAGACTCATCTTGAAAATATCCTGAAGGGCGTCAAGAATCAAAGGCGGATCAAGCTTAATTTTAAACTCATGTATCATTTTTATGGATATAGGAGATAATGTAAATCTACCTTTTGTAAGGGTGTAATATTTTGAAATGAAATATTGCTTATCTCACTCTTGTGCTTTGATTCTTGGTGCCATATTAACGGCTCAGATTGAGCCACTTGATGTTTGAAGGAAGAAAATCAGGTGGTTGAATCGGGGACGTTACAATAGTGATCTTAAATCATGATATCATGTATTGTCATGATTCCTTAAGATCGATTCCTCAGAAACCCTAAACCACTCTTATCGGGGTTTCATCACCTTCCTTTCCAGAGAAGTGCATCTGAGGTTCTACAGCCATTCTTTTATTACCTCAAGGACTAGGCTGGCTAACCCAACAACCTTTAACTTGATCAATTGATATTGTTACATTTGACTGTTAGCCAAACTTATCTCTTTTCCAAGTGAGGGTTAAACTAACAACCTCTTCTAGCCTCCATCTAAACTAGGCCGTTATATCTCATCCAGAGCATCCATTACCACTTGACATCCTTAGGTGTTAGGTAAAGTTGAAGACATACACCACCATGTATTCCACTTATTATCTCATCTCAGCTCTAAGTCTATTTTCATTAAGAAAACTCTGAGCTTATTCCCTTAGTTTTTCGAAATCAAACTTGTATAACTCCTAGCTCATGATAAAACATCCCCATCAGATGACTACCTTGTTTCACTTAATGTTTGTAAATCATCCATGTATCATTCACTCTACAAGGGCATGTTATCATCTTTGTCCTCATACCTCATAGCAATGTTCCAACTCACATCAACTTTTATCCTTGGTGTATGGCATGCGTATTGTCCTATCTCTCACTCCCATAACAAGAGGAAATAAGAATTTGGCTGTAGTCCAAATACAGACTTCTTCCTGTTCCAAGAGTAGAGATGGTACATCCCACCTTGCCAGTACACCTTTAAATCTAAGTTGAAACGTGCAGCTTATGCCTCTATATCACAATCATCTTGAAATCAAAATTACTTCCATGGAAAATTAGTCTCGAACTTACTTGGGTCCACACACATTCCTTGGTCATCTCCTCTAGGTCTATAGGGTGTTGTCACCTGTGGGGTCATCCCTCTTCACTTATGCATCCAGAGAGTTCCCTACTCATCCGCCCTTTGGGTCCCATGAGTTCATGAAGGTGATCAATCTCCTAACCCATGGCCCTTAGACAATGATAGATGTTACCTCCCAACCCTATGGTCATGTGCAACTAGGGAATTAGGCAACTCCTACTTCCATCGGTCTTATCCCTACCTGGCCCTAGGATAGACTTAGGATTCTAACATAGTACATGTTCAACTTAGAACCTTACCCAAGCCTTCATCATCTCTCTCTCTACATTCATGGGCTGACTTTCATCCTTTCATAGGGGTCATGGCAACCTACCTATCTTGGTCAGGCCCCATACCGGTTACCTCCATGGTAACACATTCACATGCACACAGAGATGGTTATCTATGGGTCTACATGTTCATTCTCATACTATGCACTTTTCACTTAGCTTCCCAAGATCCTATGAGACCTCTTTAGGTTTCCTCAAAATGCACAAAACGGGTATACGCCCTACCAAAGGGTCCTTCTCCTAGGATGGGAGGAAACTACAACTCTTGACAACAAGGTCACAAACATCCTTAGGGTTTATATTCACATGAGCATGCTTAACCCAGCAGCTACTAAGGCACAAGCAGACCACCTACTAAACCATGCTAGGTCATACTTGTTCTCTTTCCTCAACGCTTGATCAAGATCATTCCTTCTCATGTCATCAACTTAGTTTTGAGGGGTTCATCAAACATACCTTAAACTTAAGGGGTTTACTTTTCCTCTAAACATGAGGAGTACCATGCTCGAATCTATAGAAACTCAAATCTCATCATGGTCATTGGGTACACCACTTTCCCTCTTAGGCCTAGGAAACCTAGATTCACTCCTCTGATGCCCAATTGTCTGCTCAACCTCTTAACCACGAACCAAACATGTGCAAGGTATGACATGCACTTCCTGTCATCCTTCTACTCAAGAAACACTTTAGAGTTGAGTCCTCCTCAAGGACAATCAACAAGGTACAAGGCCTCACAACCTGTTACTAAACCTCTCCAGGTCTAAGGAACTCTTGGTCTCATCTCAACATGTAAACACCTATACCATAGGCACATAGGTACCAGAAGCCTCATCCTCTCTCTAGGGTTTGGTTCCTTTAGTGGCAACCAAGATATCATCAGTCCCCAGGGATCAAGTATGAGGCAACCACTATCATCCACTTAGGTCACATCATCCTCAACTCCCCACTTTTCCTCATATCTATGAGTCTAGGCTTCCAACCTTCTTGCTTGGGTCCTTCTCTCTCTCTCTCTAGAGCTAACTCCACAACCATCCTTGTACTAAAAGTCCTCTCTCCATGAAGGTAGATCAAGCTCTCAAGCATACCCCTACCTGGGTGATACCTATGTTCAAGCTTATGTTTGCTCAAGATTATCCATAACCCTTTATGCTTATCTCATAAGCTATCCCTCATATTTTCCTGGCCAGGGTTAGCCTTCTATACTACTAATGTACTCTGGGTGCCTACTATTCCATGCTCATATAAGCTCATGGGTTTTCCATAGGTTCTTCTCTAATCTCATCAATGAAGGAGCTATCCTTCACTCTAACATGCATGACCCTTCCTAGGGTTGGCTCACCAAAGGTGCTCAGTCATCCAACCTCTCATGGCTCATATGGGAATCCAAAGGCATGTCCACCCCCACACCAGGTCTACCATGGCATCTAACTCATCATGTCATCTCTCTCTCTAACCTTCACTTAGGGTTAGGGTTAGCATCATTCTCAGAGGAGGTGTCAGGTCTCTACTTATAATGGAGGTCTCTACCTCCAAGACTAACTTACTCCACTCATCCTCCTGACAAGGAGGCCTAGTGTGGCATCCAACTTACAAAAACAAGATTTACTTAATCGGAAGCGAATTATTTGCAGCGGATTACTGAAAATCACTAAAAATTAAAACTTTTTGCAAAGAGATCCATACATAGAAAATCTTTTTCATCAAGAACCAAAGTATTACATTTACATTTTGGTCCATAAGTACACAACCTGTGCTATCTCTTCTCGAGGATTGCAACATCAATTGTCCTATTCAACATTATGTACAGACAGTATAAAACCTCGAGGCATCAAGCCAAAAATCTCAGATCGATTCATTAAAAACACTGACTACTAACTCCGAGGACCTGAGAGTACAGAGACGACACATAGGACTTTCTAACTATATGACTAGACAGGCAGTATCTCCACCTGAGATATTACTGATGTCCTTGATGTTGTTGTTGTTCTTTCTCTGCTAAAGGGATTCTGCCTCTTTGTTCGCGTCTACCTAAAAACATTGGATTCCATGGGGTGACAATTGTAAATTGTCCCAACGAGAGATATAACTCTCTGCCAAAACATTGTTATAATAGTTTATTATAATTAAAATTGAACAGGAGTTCTTATATATTAACAGCAGTATTAAACATTGAGTGAACAGAGTAAAGTAATCTCCTTTCCTAAGGAGAACATTGTATCTACTCATGGTAGATTCATAATTTATACATCTACTTGCAATGAATATAAAGAAATACAAATAACATCTACCAACTAAAGATGCATAAAAGAAATGTAACATCAACCAATGAATTTCCGTATTCAATCCTTAAGCAAACATGCTATACGGCTAATTACATTTTACAATCACACTTATGCCCTGAGGAGATGAGGTATACCACTCATACTCCAACCGACCACTACAAACTCAAAATCGGTACCATACAAGTTCAATGGTAGAGCCGACTACCAAGACCCCCCACATATCGATCAGCATGAGATCACATGCAGGACATCTTGTGTTTCTGCTATATATAGCTTTCCAGGGTATACTGGCAACTTCACTATCAGAGTTACAGTGACGTGCTGCACTCTCTTTGCGATCGTGAGATTTCATGTTTATCTCCATCGATCCGGCATTAACCTTATTGGGAGATGCGTACGGCATCTAACCCAATCATCGGGAGATTCATGATACATCCATCCTGGTACATATAATGAAGGATTGAGAGGTTTAATGTTTAGCTTTCCCCAATTCCCTCATTAGGACGTCAGGATACATTCGCCCATTGCCCCCACATATTCAAAATATGTGCTCCAAGTTTTGCCGCGGGACACCCGTTTCACCATCACCAATTTGCTGACGATGATGGATCTATAGTCAGGGCTCTACATGATATGATTTCACTTTATTAATTAAGTACATTAGCATATTATTTTAGCATCAGTCAATTTCTCAAACATAACTTATTCAGACAAATGCTATAAAGAAACATGTACTATTTTCATCAATTACTTCTCAGTCTTTATAAGACATTGGGATCTCAGTCCCTCATTTCATTTCTTTGAAAGTTCACATCCCTCAACAACATCATTATCATACTTATCAACTTTGGGCATTCATACCCTCAATTCATCACTGTCACTGTTACCACTTGTTAGGTAACTATTACCTCCAGGTCCTCAGACTGATGTATATATAATACTTGTTACACAAGTATCTCACATGGCTCATAAGGCCTATTAAGTGCTTTGTCACCTTTCACTAGGAAACAACTTATTCATGGAACTCATAAGGTCCATACACATTTTTTTTACTTTTACTAAGTAACAACAACATTAGGCACATAAGGCCATTCAACATATTTATTATATGAATGTCATAGCTCAAATATGGCTATGTTCATCATCTCAGGATGTCTACATGATAATAGTCATTTAAATCATTTATCACATTATATGAAGCAATAGTAACACCACCATCCTTTATCAGGATTAGGATTATCTATCAAATAGGTCTTTTCATTCCCTTTACTCAAAATTAGGGTTAGGGTTTCCCATCTTACATTAATTAGGGTTTCATGCTCACATTATTAGTTCAACCCTAATCTATATTGCTCCACACCTCTAGGAGCATTCACTGATATCATAAGTATTTACTTATGATCTTTACCCTCATCATATATCATTAATGATCATCAATACAAGGTACAAGTTCATTTCTCATTCTTATTATGGTATGATTACATCATACTCATTAGTGTGGCTTATCCCCTTTCACAATATATTTTAGCCTATACTTATTAAAGTATATCAAACTCATTACAACCTTATTTTAACAATTACATAACACACAATTCATGTGTTTCTCATCCAAGTATGTTGGATTGGAGATGCATCCAGGTATATCAACTATGAAATGCTAATTGTGATATCTATCATGTCTTGATGTATCACTTTTCTCATCACTTCCAACTTACTTCAGTTAATCAACTAACCTTGTATTAAGGTATTTCCCTCATAATACTTTATACACTAACTTGTCACTTTCATCATATGGAGCATAGGTCACACAGTAGAATTGTCCAACTATCTTTAATGATATGGACTTATCCAATGGTTAGACAGTGTTGATATGGAATAAATCATTATCAACCACTTTAGGTGTTTCAACCCATAGGATGTTATTCTCTCCATTATATAGTATTGCATGCATTACACCTAAGAGTTTCTTGTCCCCATCTTTGTAATATGTAAAGGGTTGTTACACATGTATAGAGTTAGATATATAATGATCTAAGCATCATCGTGTCCTTTATACTCTTACTCATTAGAGTATCAACATTACCATTCATACGATCTATCAATTTCACCCTTCATGGGTGTAACATCCTCATGTTGTTTGATTATATTAGACACACCCCACTTTAGTGTATTAATCATCATACCAATACTAGGGTTTCCTATATCATTACATGGCTTCACCCTGTATTTGAATCTCACATAATATCATAGCATCAGGGTTCTACATAACATCACTTTAAACTTGGGTTTTACATTCAATAACCCACAATTAAGGTTTACTATTCATTCCAACTAGGGTTTCTCTTAACATCACCCTCAATTAGGGTTTCTCATGGATTTACCCTCAATTAGGGTTTCTCATGGATTCACCCCCAATTAGGGTTTCTCATGAAGTTACCCTGAATTTGGGTTTCCCATATTATCATCCTGGTTTAGAGTCACAACATTACCCTTTATTTGGGTTACATATGATATTGCCCTAGATTTAGGTTAGGTCTCAACAACCTCCTTGATTAGGGTTTCATGATCTCTTTATTAAGGATCATACCCTAATTACTTAATCATTCATGTTGAAGGTGTTGAAGCTTATCCATTACATGATTATCATTCATGTAGGAAGTCATTTCTCTCTCATCCTTTATAAGATGATACTTACTTTGGACCTATTTAGACTAGGTCAATTCAACTTGAATGAAGAATTGACACTTAATCTATTATGTCATTACTTTCATAATCATTAAAGATTAATCATCCAAAGGGTACTAATCACCCTATCACATTAAGGGTACAAATATTATAATCACCCTTGGTTTACATCATGTAATTGTCCAATTAAACAATTGACCCTTACTCACTTTAAGTATTCATATTGTTTGTTTGATTAACTTCCAAACTATCTTGGTCTCTCAGACTTCAAACGGTCTTAACCAATTAGACCTCAAACGGTCTTGATCTAAGAGTTTGAAACTGTTTGGTAAAGGTGGTGCTTGAAACCGTTTGCCAAAGTAAGTACTTCAAACTATTTGCTAAAGCACTCATGAGATTGATTGGGCCTCAAACGGTTTGGGATCATTTGGTCCCAAACGGTCTTGAGACCGTTTGGTCCAAACCTCCTCAAAATCGATTGGACCAAAGATGGTCTCAACCACTCAAACTGATTTAGGGTTTCCAAGATTGATTCCTTTATTGATTGAATTCATATAATCACTCATAAATTGATCCTAACACCACACCTTAATTGAGCTTAATAGATCATACTTCAACTGATTAACCCTCAATTGATTATCAATTAGGGTTTTGAATCAATTGGATTAGGGATTGAAATCGATGAACCTTCGATATTAGTCATTATATTATTAATTACTTTGAAACTATTGGGTCATCATTCAAATTGGACATGACCTGACCTCAAACGGTCTTAAGGTCATTTGGATGACCTCCAAACGGTCTTGAGACCGTTTTCCCATCTCATCATCAAAAACCATGACATCCAATTAGGGTTTGGGTCATTGGATTGATCATCAAATCAGCACTTAATTGCATTTCAATTTGGTATCTTTGGTCCTTCAAATACTCAACCATACTTGACCCTAGACCACCAAACGGTCTTGGGTGACCCCCAAACGGTCTTGAGACCATTTGGGTGATCCCCAAACGGTTTTGAAACTGTCTGGGCTAATCTACCCAAAGATTCAACTCAATCAATTGAGAAATCAACACTTACCCGATTAGGGTTTGGTGATTGATGGTCCTTCAACTAATGAACCAATTGAAACTAATCAATTATATTTAATGGTTCATTAACCATAAACATTATCAACAGTTCCCCAAATGGTTAACCATGGTCAACACCCTCAAATGGTTTTGAAACCATTTGCTCTCAATCGGTTTGATGAAACTGCTTGCCCCTAAACGGTTTAAAACCGTTTGCTCCCAAACGGTTTGGGAAACCGTTTGAGCAACTATATGGAAACTGTTTGCCTTGGATATTTGGTGAGGTGTATGCTTATGATGATGTCATCATCATCAAGCTCTAAACCTACGAAACCTACTGTGATTTCCATGGAGATTGCATCAATCAACCGAATCAATTATTGTGAATGAAGAAATGATCATTATTTGATAAGGAATTGAATGCAATAGCAAAATCAAGGGTTCAAGTTATAAAACCCGCCTCCAATTGAGCTCCAAAGCTCCAAGATCACGTCAAAAATTGTGGATGAAGCTTTTGCAACTCCCCTAGGCTCGTCCTCAAGCTTTTGGTTGAAAAGATTGGATAGGGTTGAAGATGGAGTGAAGAAAAGAAGAAATCAATGATTTATTTTCGATTTCCACCATGGAATCAAGGTGAAAACGGGTCAAGAAGCTTACCAATAGGTTAAGGGTCGTCCTCCTGGTCCTCCCAAGCTCCCTTATTCGTTTTCCAAGCAAGGAGAAGAAGTGTGTTCTGAAAAAGCCTTTGTTTGGGCTAGGAAAGGGTCTTTTTATAAGAAATTCAATGAGAGAGAAAATATTTTATAAAAGTCTTTTAATTCCAAAAATGTTGGCACCACTTCCCCCTTGGTTTCTTGCATAAAAAGGCATCTCTATCCCACCGAGCTCCCTTCCATTATCCAATAATTAAGGGAAAAGAAATTAAGCACCTTAACCCTTATAATAGTAATTTCCATATTTGAGTGGAAATTCTTTTTCTTATAATAATGGTGAGCGGAGTTTTCACCTCCTTGGGATATTTCGTGGTCCTTGCATAGCTCAAGGATTTAAACACACATCAGAATCCAACCATTTTAATTTTGGTTGAAGGCCCTTCAATTATTTTATTTATTTTTGCATTAAATTGAATTAGGGTTTTCAATTAGGCTTAAATCTTGATTATTTTAATATCAAGATTCTCTCTCCTCCAATTTAATTCAAATGAGATGCCCCTCTCATTTTCTTTACTCTACATGATGCCAAGAAACATTAGCGACCTTATTGAAGTGGTAATTTGCATATTGAACCCTAGGTTTTGGGTAAATTTCACATTACACCAAAACTATGTTTTTAATGCACAAACATTATATCATCATTTAAATGGGGAAACCTAGGGGTCGTGGGAGAGCCGGCGGCGACACAGGCGATGGAAGAGAGCTAGATCCCGAAGGTTGGCAAATGAACCGCGAGCATCAGGAAGATGAAGGTATGACGAGATGGCAGACGGGGGACACCAACATGTTGGCTGTTGGGGAAGATAACACACAGATCGCTGAACTATCGATACCACAGAAAGGGTTTGAGTTCAGGGTTGCCGGAACAAAAAGGCAATAGGCAGAGGATGCTCATAAGGATAGGGAGACGACCATCCTAGAAGCACAAGGACACCGTGTCTGGGTTCAACAACAATAGAAAAGAGAACTTCAGACTATACGAAAGGTAAAGAAAATGCAGGACCTTCCTCGTTCAGCGCCGTGGTCACAGGCAATACCGGATCAAACAAGAACTCATCCTTCCTTGAAAAGCTTTTCGAGGAGAACCTCACCGAAGCAGATGTAACACTCAAAGAGATAGACAGGACGCCGGCACTGACGATCCGTCCAGAGGCAGAAGAAAACTTGATTAAGCCCTGGAAATATGCTGTGGTGGTACAACTCTTGGGGGCCGACATAGGGTATATGACCCACCGCGACAAGCTTAAACTCCTATGGTGAATCGTCGGACGTTTCAATATGTACCAACTGGACTTTGGCCACTTCGTCGTCCAACTCTCGTGTAAGTAAGATTATGAAAACGCCCTCACAGGAGGACCATGGAAGATATTCAGATTGAACCTTGTGGTCTGGGACTGGTATCCTACGTTCAAACCAGCAGACAAAACACCAGATCTGATAGTGGCCTGGGTACGCATACTAAATCTTCCTTTACACCCGTACGTGACAACCATGTTTGAGTATATTGGCCTAGCTCTGGGCCGCCTCATTAAAGTCAATGTGCATACGGCCAATCGATCTCGTAGAAAATTTGCAAGATTGGCTCTGGAAGTGGACACTACCCAGTCCTTAAAACCCACCATTCTTATCAACGGCGTTGAGTATAACATAGAATATGAAGGATTTCCCTGCGTTTGTGCGAACTGCGGAAATGCAGGGCACACATCCAAGGAATGCAAAGGCACAAATGAGACGGAAGAGACAGCTGACTTAAACGAGAATGTTCCAGCAGTAAGGAACCACCCGAACCATAATCAGAATCATAATGGGTGGCAAACTCAGCGGCGATGAAGAAGTGACAGGGAGAAATAGGTCGATCAACATACACACGAACCAGAACCCCCATCGAATAATCGATTCGCTGCCTTGGAGGAAGAAGATGAACAGTACACTGTAGCACAGGAGGAACAGGTGAATGTTGATACAGGCCATACGCAACAAAATCCTATTAAATCAAGTAAGGTGTGGAGAAGAAAGAAGACCAATACTACAGGTGAATCATCGCGAACTACCCAAGGAGACATCACTAATATGCAGGTCGAAGCGACAACAACCACTACAGTAGTGAAGAACAATCATGTAGCCGTCGAGGTGGATTTAGACAAGGTGGTCGAAGTCATTGACATTGCTTCCATTGAAGTACCAGCTGTTACCGGAGAGAATCTCAAAAAGGAGGCGGAAGTACAGTTACCAGAGCCGATAGTTGAAATCAATGAAGTCATCACAACACTGCACATCACTGAAGGCCGTAAGACAAAAGGCAACCCCATGAAGATGAAACATAAAGGTAGAGTCAAAAACACAAATATCACTTAACATATGCGCAGAAATCCGAGAAGGATGCAAAAGGAGATCGATAAAATAGAACCATTGAGCTCAAACACATCTATGGATATGGACCAGCAGGCTCAGGAACATGCTAGCGAGGAAAAGGAGAACCAGGCACCACCCACATCAAACTGTTCTTAATGCAAGACATCATGTGCTGGAATATCCGAGGCATAGCCAAAGTAGATTCTAGAAGAGTTCTCAAAGAGTATATAAACATGTACAAGCCCAAGGTGTTAGCCATTTTGGAACCATGGATTAGTGGAGCCAAAGCTACTAAAACAATAAATAACCTCAGTTTTAATAATTCCTTTCGTGTAGAGGTCAGGGGTTTCTCGGGGGGGTATTTGGGTGTGTTAGAACGACTTCAACTGCAATGTGGAGATTATCAACTACCATCGGCAGTTCATTTCCTGCTGCATCAATAATAGTACCATCATTACCTTCACCTACGCCAACCCGCATTTAAGCGTTAGGAGCCTGCTGTGGAAGCACTTCATCAACATGGGACAGTCTTTTGCAAAGTCGTGGATTGCACTTGGTGATTTCAACACCACGTTATGCCCATATGAAAGAAGCGGATCCAAACACTACAACTTCTTCGAAGCAAGAATGTTTAAAGAAACTCTCCTTGAAGCCGGATTATCTGACTTGGGTTTTTCAGGGCCAAAGTTTACTTTCAAAAGAGGAACTTTGCAACAACGCATTGACAGAGCCGTTGCCAATGTTTAGTTTATTCAGGAATTTCCTAACTTTACTGTCATGCACCTACCGTGAATCCCATCTGATCACTGCCCTCTATTAGTGAAAGCTTCACCACCCAGCATCATACAACATCATTTCATCATGAAAGCGACTTGGTCTCATAACCCAGACTTCAAGAACCTGCTGGCTGACAAATGGGGCGACAATCTTGACTTCAGTGAGGCACTCGACAAGGCTGCACCATCGATATCAAAATGGGATCGTAAAACTTCACATGAACAAAAAAGGAAGAAGACTAGACTGTTAAGGAACTTGGAACAGCTGGAGACAGCACTAGCTGCTTCGTATAACCCAATCTCGGATGATATGTACCTTAATATGAAAGTTGAACTGGAAGACATACTAAAAGAGGAAGAGGAAGTGCTGCAACAACACTGCCACCTAAACTGGATCCGCAATGGAGATGTAAACTCAAAATACTTCAATTCTTATATCAAACAAAGATGGCGATCAAACACAATCACAAAGCTAAAAGATGCTGATGGCGTTTGGGTCAGTGAACCAAGTGAACTGCAAAAGATGGTCTGTGATCATTTCCGTAAACTCCTGACAGCTGAAATAGGAGAAAGACGAGATGTGATGGATAGTATTCCGGACAATTTTAAACATCTCAGTGACACTGAAATACAAATGATAGCTATGTTACCATCCGAACAGGAAGTGTTGATGGTGTTGAAGAACATGAACCCCTATAAGGCGGCGGGTCCAGATGGGATTAATGGACTATTCCTCATGAGGAATTGGAAGGTTATCAAAGGATCCGTAATGAAAACAGTAATGCATGCACTGTTAGGAGGGAGCCTAAATGACAAACTGTGCAACTCTACTATAGTGCTTATACCCAAAGTGACAACACCTACAAACTGTGAACAACTATGACCGATCTCCCTGAATAACATATGCCTAAAGCTGATCTCGAAAGTAGTAATTGTAAGATTGAAAATTCACATGCCAGATTGGATATCTCAGGCACAAAGCAGCTTTGTACTCGGACGACGGATTACGGACAATATAGCCATAACTCAAGAAGCCATTCATATGATGAAGAGAAAGAAGGGAGCACCCTATATGGAAATTAAAGTTGATTTAACAAAGGCCTATGACAGGTTATCTTGGAACTTCATTCAAAACACTCTCAGTCGTCTGCACCTCCCACCAAATATTACATGTTACATTATGAATTCGATAACTACGGGCACTTGTTCAGTTTTTAGGAATGGATCGTGCACACCTTCCTTCAAAGCCAGCAGGGGGCTTCGTCAGGGGGACCCCTTATCACCATACATTTTTGTGCTATGCATTGAGAGATTAAGCCAAATGATCAATGACAAAGTCGAAAAAGGAAATTGGACACCTATCACACTCGGTAGAAGTGGAGTCAAAATTGCTCATCTATGTTTCGCCGATGACTTGATTCTATTTAGCAAAGCTTCTTGCAGCCAGATGGAAACGATCAAGAGTTGTTTCAGAAAGTTTGAGCAAGCTTCCGAGCAATTTATATCTATTAAGAAGACCCATATCGTCTACTCGGCCAGTGTCCCAAAGCTCACCCATCGCAGAGTTAACAAAATTGGAGGATTCAAGGAAACTGAGGATCTCGATAAATATCTAGGTGTTCCTATCATTCATTCCCGAGTCACCAAGCATACGTATGCCGACATCCTAAACAAGGCGGATTCCCGAATCAACAGTTGATCCTCTAGCACCCTTTCTCTGGCAGGCCGTTGCAGTTTAGTCTGATCAACCTTATCGGCCATTCCTACATATGTGATGCAGACAGCAAAAATACCTTTGCAACTGTGCGATCGTATAGACAGTAGCATACAGAAGTTTTTGTGGGGAGGTAGCTACAAAGACCGCCACATGTCACTAGTCGCTTGGAACAAAGTGACCAGCAACAAAGAGGATGGAGGGATCGGAATACACACTATGAGGGAATGGAATTCTACTCTGCTCTTTAAGAACACCTGGGAAATATCTACGAATAGAGACACCTCCTGGTGTAGGTTCATGGCAGATAAATTTAAAAACCACACAGAAGGAAAGCACACCACCCTGTCTCGGCTAGCTAAATCGTCCCTGATGGGCAAGAAGTTCATAGAAGATAACTCCTATAACCAAGTTCTGAACGACAATGATACAAACTTCTGGCATGATAAGTGGTTTTATAAGGAGAGTACACTAGCTGAACATATGACGCGTAACATCCCCAATGAGTTGTAGGATCTGCGGGTGGCGAGTGTTATAACTGACGATAACAGCTGGGATGATCCATTCCTATGGGATTGGCTCACCAATGCACAAGCAGAGCACATAATACACATGAACCAGCCGCTAAATCTTGAGGAGAAAGATGTGAAGGTCTGGAATATGTCCATTAACGGACAATACTCTGTCAGGTCAGCATATCATCAGCTCAGAGCCGATAGGAATCAAAAGGTCGAGGGCGATTGGGAGAGAATATGGAAAGCTAGGGCGGAAGCCAAAGTCAAGTTCTTCATGTGGTTACTATCCCACGACGCTATTTTAACCAACCGTAAGAAGGTCGATAGACATATGTCTTCTGACCCGAGCTGCAGTAGGTGCCATGCACACGAGGAGACTAGTCTGCACGTTGTTCATGATTGTGAACAAGTTCGCGAAGTGTGGAAGGGCATCTACCAAGGAAAATTGCCTTTAGATTTATTCATAACAGATCTCAGGAGCTAGATTAGAAATGGCTTGCGAGGAAAGGAGATCGAACAAAGTTGCTTCATGATCGCCTATTGGTACCTCTGGACATGTAGAAACTCTAAAGTCTTTGATAATAATAAGAAACCAACCGGTCATACCATCAAATATATCAGACTAGAGACTGAACTATCAAGGAAAGCATGGCAGAAAGAAACATCGACCAATGGTGTCTGTTCACAGAAGGACGAACAATGGGTACCCCCGCCCATGGACAGCCTGAAGATGAACGTGGATGCATCCCTACTTAGACATAAAAGTGTTGTAGCGATGATTATCAGGGACGGAAATGGAGACTGGATAGATGGGTATGGTTGGATATTCCCTGCTGACTTAGCTCTACATGCGGAATTAACCGCAATCTCAGTGGCCATGAACCGAGCTAAAAGTCTGAATTATAAATACCTGATAGTAGAAACTGATTGTAAACAAGCAACTGGAATGATTAAGGAGGCTTGCTCGGCGAACCCCAAATTCGCCCACCTACTATATGATATCCAGACGCTCCTTCAGGAGAATAGAGATTGGCATATCAGGCATGTCGTGAGGTCATCCAACAAGGCTGCGGATGGCTTAGCTAAATGCCATCTCAGAAACAAAACGGGTCCGTTCCAATATGTAAAACCCGCTGAACCTATCAGGGAGTGGTATGTTAGAGACAAATGTAATGGTAGTAGTACTACCATGTTTTTTTCACAAAATAATTTATGTAATGCTAGTTCTGTGGTTTGCCTGCATGAGGAGAGCGGGATGAATAGATGATCTCCTGACTTTTCTAAAAAAAATGCACAAACATTGTTTTATCAGTTCTTTCTTGATGCCCGGGCTTTCATAAGCCATTCCTCTACATGATCTTTATTATCATGATGCCAAAATATTTGAGGAACATCTTACCATGTAACATTTGCAAATAAACCCCTTAACTTGGGTAATTTGCACATTAGTCCAAAATAAGCAAACATTGCTTCAATATTATTCAAATAGGACTAAAATTGAAATATAAGTTCCTCTTGAGCCCTAATTAATTTTTTCAAGATAAGATTAAGCATATACTAATCTTTCTTAATCATAGCACCTAGGGTTAAAGCATAACCCAGGTCAGGGATGTTACACCTAGCCTCAGATCTCTCCTGAAGGCATGACAACTCATGTCATACGACCTCAGCATGTATCTATTATTTAGTTTGCACTTAACTATTAAGCTTATGTCCATGACATCTTATTTACATGCTTTTTATTAATTTAACAGAGGATTCCTTAAACCTTATCAAACTTACCCATACTTCAAGAGGGTGAGGAAAAGAGAGAAAACCATATTCCTGAAGGTTCTTAACAACATTTGAGTTGAGAAGGGATAAACAAGATGAGAGAGTCCTAAAGGTATCTTATTTTGAGTCAAATCTTGAGACATTGGACAGGCAGTCACACTAATCCGGGAGTCCTCATATTCTGACTAGCGGTGTAGAGGAAAATCTTGCTAGCCCCTACACATGATCCTTTTCTAGACACCTCTATCTTTCGGAAATTCCTTTAATAACTCCCTTGGGTTCTACAGAGTTCGTAAAATTTAATAATTATTAAAGATTAAATGAGGAACCTAGGCTCTGATGCCAAATGTAACGACCCCGCCTCCCAATAACCCCCCATTAAGGGAGACCAAGAGGTCAGAGCCGTTATCCCAATTTCTGGATCAAAGGTTCAACAAATAATCAATAATAATTATCAAATTCTACTAAACTAAACTGAAAGGCTATAATAAGAATTAAACTTTTCATACCTTTTTCAAAAACTTGGATATCTACTTCTATCCACATGGAGTCTATTCTAACTAATCCTCCTTTGAACTTTACTTCATATTTAATTCCACATATGCCACTTTACTGTTTGTTCTTTTCACTTATACCTAAAACGCCGACAAATAAAACGTCGGTCAGCACAAATCTGGTATGTGGGGAAAACAATAATCATGCAATTAACTGTAACAACATATTGCAGTCAACTATGATTTATCAAACAACTTTACATTTTAAATATAATTGTGCGATCCATACATATCATATCCTCTGTGAAGTCCCTACAGTGGACCTGGATGCTACCTTCCTTATGGTAGATCCCCATTAAACCCTTCATGATCCTACCTAACAAGTAAATCAGTTTCTAGGGTTGAGTCACATGGCACTACCCGTAGGTAGCCAACTCCTTAACTCATGGCGTGCTATAGAGTCTCGTGGCACTACACGTGGGTAGCCCAATTTCTAACTCATGATAGCCTAGACCTTACTCTAGGTTACCCTTTTTAGCATTTGCAAATCCATAGAGGAGGACCCGGATCTAAGCCAATTATATATACCTACTTATAGTGATAGTCATAGTCACTTTATAGTTGCATGAAATAAAAGTCATACAAGCAGTTATTTTAGGCAGCCGATAAAACGTTTGGGAATCACCATGAAACTAAAGCGATTATCCATAAGTGTAACCACATACCTGTCAGGCTGATTTGAGACAGAATAATCCAATCAAGAAATCCAAATAGGCAAGAAAACACATTATGAGATCCTGAAATATGCATACAATTTCCTATTATTAATCATGCCATCAAGATCTATTAAACTTAGCTCACTTCCTAGGGTTTCTAATCCACTTTTAGGGTTTCCATTGTAATTAGGGTTTCCCTTCATCTTTTACTATTTTAAACCCTCATTTTATACAATTACTCACAAACCCTAATTATCTCATTTATTCTTCATGAAAGATATTAAGGTTATCAACATATAACCCTGATTTCAGAAAAAGAATAATTAACCATCAATTAAGTCCATTAAGCCTCTCTACCATTTTTATCCTTTTAATCCATGACAAGATCATTATACACATTTATCATCAATTCATAGTTCATTATGGTCTAATTCACATATGAACTCTTGTCATTAATTCTACCTTTATCCATTAGAAAACCCTAATTACTACCTTAAGGGTATTTATCTATAATTAGGAACTTTTATACTTGAAAAAGCTTCGAATTATCATATCTCAACTTTATTCATGATTTTGAATAATTAAAACCATTATGAGTTACATTTACTAATATTAGGGTTTCAAGGCCCATTAAAGCATATCTATGCACATGAAACTCTAAACTAAAACAACTACGTGCAAAGTTCATCCTTTTTGTTCTTAATATACCTTTTCATGATTAACAGGCTAATATCAACTTTAATCATCCATTAAACTCTACTAATTACCTTAATCACCTCAAAAATAGGGTTTCTTAATCAGTAAAACATTAAAGTTGATAACTTCCATTACTTTTCGAATTTCAAGAGGAATTAGCCTCTAAAACCATTTTTAACAAATTCGTCTCATTTTGCTGAGCAAAATACTTATATTATATGTACCAATCTGAGCAACCATTATTTAGTTATGAATTTTGTAATAGAATCTTACTTGGGCCAATCAGAAGCCACCACGTCGCCCTGTTCCCATGCAACACGCTCGCTGGTTTGGAAACATAGATGATTGACTCTTTTACCCTCGATAAGTGGATAGGTGTCTCGGCCCGCAGAAGGGAATTTCCATCCAAAGGTGCCTACATTTCTTCTTCCTCGCGCTAACCTAGTGTTGCTGCTCTGGTTGCGCATGCGCAACTTCTTCACCCCTTCCCCAACCACATCGGTTGCCAAGGAAGGTCCTCCTCCCTCCATGGATCCTCCAAGATACTGGTGGTGTCCTCTGTTCACAGCCTGGGTGGTTGGCCCATGCTGGCCAGACTTGCAACCTGCGGGCGGCCTGGCAGCCGTGCTGCAGGTGTTGCGCGGCGTTGGTTGACGGGGAAAGGTGGCCGACCACCCTAGATACTTGTGGTAACTTCATGCCTCCCCAGAGATCCTTCTACAGCTGCTAGTTCCCCCCGATAAAGCCCTATGCTTCTTGGTTAAGGTTTGCGTGCAAAGAAGAAGGAGAAAGGAGAGAGTAGTGTGGGATTCCATCTTGAACTCGAACCAAAGACTCTACCCCTTATATAGGGGTGGGTATCCACACCCCAGTATGCTTTCCCGCGAAGCACACAAGTCCAAATCTAAAAAGGAACCACATTCCTTCATCATGAAGAAATCTTCTCTCTCTTCCTTATCTTCTTAGATATCTATATTCTTTGGATAATTAGGAGTTCGAAATATTACCTCTTTTCTTCTCTTGTCACTTGGTTTTTAATTCATTAGCACAGATTTATAACTTCTTTTAGCAAAAGATATCTCTTTTTGATAATGTCAAAAAGGTATTAATGATGTGTCACATTATCCTCTTGTTTTGTTTTATTTTCCTTTTCTTTTTCTCCATTGGGGCTCCTTGGACCCCAAGAAACTCTAATATTTTGAAATTCCTTTTAAAGGATACTTATTATCCTTCTAGATGCATCTATATTCATTATTTCACATTATCTTATTTAGTTCTTATTGAAATATCTCTTTTTGAGGATTTCTCTTTATCTTTCTTTTTATTTTCCTCATTGGCATTCCATTTAACATTAGGAATCCTTTGAATATGAAAATCCATCAAAGATATCTCAATTATACCTCTTTCCATTTATTTTCCACATTTTATCATTGTTTTTAGTTTCTTTCTTAATAAAGAAATACTTAATTGATCTTTTATTTTCTAGTTGCATTATCTTTGCAACTTTGGACTCCTCGGAACCCAAGGAACCCAATAGGCATGAAATCCACCTTTGGATTATATACTTTTTTCCTTCTAGAGGTTTCTACATCTTTCTTTTCTCCATTTCTTATTAATAATGGAGTTCCTTTTGTCTTTTCCTTGTTATTGGGCCCAATAGCCAATAAAGCCCACCAAACAACCAACAAGGCTATTGTAAACGAAACTCATTTATTCAAAACAAATTATATCATTATTTTTTTCCAATATCTTTAATATGAGAAATTACATTTTCCACCAAATGAACCCAAAAGTTGGGGTTGTAACACTCATGTATCAATTTGGAAGATTGCAGCGTACAACCTTCTAGTGAGCATTTTCCTGACTTCCTCTAAGTTATGGACCAGCGTGGGCTGTCACCCACAACTAGATTCTTTCAGGTAGGCAACTTTTGCCAATTGCATCATATGCAACTCTTGATATATGTTATGCACAACTCTTAGTCATGAACATCTGCATGCCTCAAGGTGCTTAATCCTATTAAGATCACCTTGTTAAGTCTCATACAAAAGCCAACATGATGAATATGCACCCTACTAAGGCAGACCCACATATTCACCATCACACTTCCACGAGATAGATGGTGCACCACACATAGGTGTTCCCACACTTAGTCAATCAAGATTTTCATGTGTGCTTCTTTTGAAAGGAATCTTAAACTTAATTTTTATGTTTGAGGGGTTTGAATATGCTTATATATGCATATAAGTATCCAATCACCACATATATAGTATGTATCATATACGTGATATATCCCACAAATGAAAACATGCAATAACGATAAAGAAATGATTATGTCCATCCTATTGTAGTTCCTTGAAGCCACGAGGAACTACGGTCATCTAAGGTCTACATCACATGCAACATGTTGTTGATGAAGATATGTGCTTAGGCTGTTCCGCGTTGATCATCTCATCCTATGATTGATCATCTTGCCTCTTGGCCGGTCGGTTCGTTGTCACCAACTGATCGTCTGGCTCCTCCTCTAGACAGTCGATTCGTCGGGTCGTCAGACTTCTCGTCAGGCCACCAACTGCTCCTCAGTCAGTCATCTCGGTCCATCAAGCGGTCATCTTTCGTCTTTGTCATAATAAGAAATAAATCTAATCCTATTTTACATAACCTTTGTGAAACCTCAAGTTACATTTGAGGGGAGAAAAGCTAGAAGAGAATCTTGAGTTATCTTGAATTACATTCAGAATAGAAGCAGAGGGCTCGGTGAGCAGACTGACATGGAAACAACCATAACCAACCATATACATGCACATATAATTTATAGGCCATAATCATGCTACACATATGTTTTGGGATAATCGATATGATCGGATTTTGGTTTTACTATCTTTTATTTATTTCATATGATACGAACATTTAAATTACTAGTGTGAATATCCGATTAATACTGCATGATCCCAAACTAATATATACATATATGATATGGTATATATGCAATCTATACGTGTCGCCCTAAAATGGTTTTGATGATGGATGTGTAGCATGATTATGGCTTATAAATCCTATGTTCATGTGTTTGGTTGGTTATGGTTGTTTGCATCTCGGTCTGGGCATCGAGCCCTCTTCTTCTATGCTGAATGTAACTTGATATAACTCAAGATTCTCTTCTACTTTTACTCCCCTTGAATGTAACTCGAGGATTCACAAAGATTATGTAAAATAAGATTAGCTTTATTTCTTGTTATGACAAAGACTGAAGATGACCACTTGATGGACTGAGATGACCAACTGAGGAGCATTTGGTGGCCTGACGAGAAGCTCGGTGAACCAACTATCTAGAGGAGTCAGACGATCGATTGGTGACAACCAACCGACCAGCCAGGAGGTGAGTTGATCAGCCATAGGATGAGCTGATCAACCCAGAATGGCCAAAGCACAGAAGTTCATCAACAATAGGTTGCATGCGATGTAGACCTTAGATGATCGTAGTTCCTTGTGGCTACAAGGAACTATAATAGCATGGCCATAATCAAAGATTTATCATTATTGCATGTTTTCATTTGTGGGATATAGCATGTATATGATACATACTATATATGTGGTGATTGGATACTTATATGCATATATAAGCATATTCAAACCCCTCAAACATAAATATTAAGTTTAAGATGCCTTCCAAAAGCAGCATACATGAAAAGCTTGATCGACTAAGTGTGGGCATGCATTCACGTGGTGCATTGTCTATCTCGTGGAAGTGTGATGGTTAATAAGTGGGTCTTCCTTCATAAGGAGCATATTCATCATGTTGGATTTTGGGTCAAACTTAACAAGGTAATCTTAATAGCATTAAGCACCTTGAGGCATGCAGATGTTCATGACAAAGAGTTGTGCATAACATCTATCAAGAGTTGCATATGATGCAATTGGCAAAAGTTGCCTACCTAAAAGAATCTAGTTGTGGGTGATAGCCCTCGCTGGTCCATAACTTAGAAAAAGTCAGGTTCTTGCTCCCTAAAAGGTTGTACACTACAATCTTCCGGATTGATACGTGAGGGTTATCAATTAGATCAAAATAGTGGGAGCAATAATTAATTAAAGACCTAATTAAAATAGTCAATTTCAAATAAAATCAAATCAAATCAAAAGAGTTTTGGACTAAAATTGCAAATTTCCTTTTTGTAGAATAAATTGCTACAAATAACAATCACTTTTCATTGCAATCGGTCCTTGAGAAGGACAACCTAAATGGGAACAACTTCCACGACTGGTTTTGGACGTTGAGAATTATTCTCACTCAAGAGCAAAAGATCTATGTTCTAGATACACCAGAGCCAAATGAACCCACTCCCACTGCACCAAAGGCTGAAAGGGATGCTTACAAGAAGCATATTGAGGATGCCATTGATGTGAAGTGCTTGATGTTGTTCTCAATGAACTATGAGTTGTAGAGACAACATGAGAACATGGACGTCATTGAGATGATTCAACATCTCAACAACATGTATCAAGACCAAGCACGACAAGAGAGATATGATGTCTCCAAGGCATTGTTCAAGTGCATCATGATAAAAGGAGATCCAGTAGGCCCTCACACACTCAAGATGATTGGTTATGTGGAGAACCTAACTCAACTGGGATTCCCCTTGAGCCAAGAGTTGGCTACTAATGTGATACTGCAATTGTTTCCAGAATCCTACAGTCAGTTTGTGATGAACTACAACATGAACAACTTTGGCAAGTCACTGATAGAGGTTTTGGGCATGTTGAGTACAGCCAAGGCACAGATGAAGAAAGACAAACCCAAATTTATGATGATGATCAATAGAAAGAAGGGAAAGTCTAAAGGCAAGGGAAAGGGCAAGGGCAAAGCAAAGAAAGGTTTTGATGCTAGCCAATAGCCCAAGTCATCTTCAACTTTCAAAACCAAGGGAGGGGTGAACAAGGGAGGCAAATGTCACCATTGTCATGATCTAGTACATTGGAAGAGAAATTACCCTCTCTACATAGATGAACTAAAGAAGAAGATGGATGGGATGGAAATCTCTACCTCAGGTATTATGGAATAAACTTAAAATGCTTCTTTATCTTAGGTATATGATACCAAGATATAGATATGACATATATGATTTGCAGGATCTGAAAAGAAGTGATGGCCTTTATGAAAGGACCAAAAAGGAACACTCATCAACATTGTAAAGTGTTGCTCCCATAGATAGCAGTACCTTTTAGTTTGTTTTAGCCCAAAGGGAATGTAAAAGAGTTATGAACTGCTATTTCATTTTGTCAATAAATAGAAACATTTTATTTCTACATCTTGTAATGACAAGGATGTCTATCAATAAAGTTCATGTTTCACTTTCAAAGAAATGATCTTTTATAGCAATGCCTTATTTATCTTGTGGTACTTGGTATGCATGAGATAAAAAAATAATACCTAAAAGTTATTGATGACTCAAACAATAAATTAGCATTATCATCTAAACAAATGAATAAGAAACTCATCTCTAGGTTCCATGTTGATGGATAACTAGACTCTCTTATATAATGAACCATTAAGAGACATGAATGTCTTGTTTATTGGGCATGATGACAAATCAATCTTCACTAGATCTAGTGGGAGAATGAATATTCTATTAGGTATAATACATATTGATGTAAATATACATACTTATTGGAATAAATGCTAATACTTCAGATATGATATTTAATGAAATACCAATATGAATATCTTGAAATGTTCAATAATATCATAAATTAAGTACAAACTTGGTAAAAGTATTAACTCTTTGATATGATCAATGAATGAGATACTTAAACTAAATGTTTTAGGACCTTGTGAGTAATTGTGATAGTGTATCATAGAGAAATCATGATTAAGGCATAATGATGTCTAAATAAAAGAAGGAATCATACTCTAAATAGTAAGAGCATGATCATCAAACAAATAACCAATCTTCTAAGGATTCTTCTAAAGACATGCTTTACACTAAATAAACGTATAAAAGGAGATTAGAGTCACAAGTGTTGTGGAATCTCAAATTCTTTATGTAATAGATACACCTCATATATCTAGTAGAAAACACCTTGAGCTTGATGGATAATGATATCCTACAAACTCAAGGGTGATGAATTGGTCGTATGATGATGAGCCAATAATCTATCTAGATGATGTTGAGGAACCAGATTTTGAGTTATGGCTTGAAGCCATAAGATTCAAAATGACTTCCATGTGAACCAAATAAGGTATGACCTTAATGGTAGCACTTATAGGGACAAAACCCATAAGTGAAATTGGGTCTTAAGTATTACGACTGACAAGGATGACATTCCTTGTATTGGATCACACTTGGTATAAGTGAAATTGGTAGCACTTAAGAAAGGATCACACTTGATATTGGAAATTGAAGACTATGAAATTTGGCATATGGATATTAAAACTGCATTCCTTGTAGGAATAACATGAGGCCGTGTACGGGACACAATCTGAAGGGTTTTATAATTCTATTAATGCAAATGAAGTCTATAAGTTATAAGAGAATAATCAATATGATTGATTAAATACAAACATCTCAGAACTGGAGTCTTTACTTTGATTATATGGTCAAAGAGTTTGACTATTATATCAAAATAAAGAAGGGATCTGTGATTACAAAGATTTAGTGGGAGTGTATTCATATTCCACATGATAATGAGGAATAAAATGAAAGTGGTGTGGAAATATCTTCTTCAAGGGAATAAAGAGAAATATCCAATGTGATATGAATAGAAATCTATAGAGATAGTTCTGGAGAGTATCTTGACCTGATAAATAGAGAGCATACATTGGCAATTTATACTGAAGGGTTCAGTATGCAAAGATTCAGTGGGAGAAAATGTATCCATATTACATGGAGTTAGTCTCTTAGATGCCTAGTATCCCAAATTCATATGAAGAATGGGAACACATAGATAGATGCCTTATGCATTTGCAATTGGATCTATCGTGTATGTAATTATTCCATTATCTTGTATGTATTGGACATGACAAGAAAATATATATATATATATATATATATATATATATATGCATTCATCACAAACATCAGAGATAGGAGTCTTGGGAACCAAGTCTATGTGAGACGTGGTCAATAGTGTTCTTATTCACATGTCATAAACGAACGTGCCAAATATCACAAGAAATGTAAGTATAAAGGGTACTTAAGTAATTTCATTAATATGAGAAGTACCATTCGAAGAAGAGAGATTGATCTTAATTGAACCCCCATAGGTGTACCCATCACCTATGTATGAACCAAATATAGAAATTACAACTGTGTTACCTTAAAAAAAGAGTATAACCAGACAATATAATTAAGACTTTAGTAATAGGATTTTGTTAAAACTTGAAACATGTAAACATTTTGTAGTCTAAGGACATTCCAAGATGTGAGCTTCAAATCCACACATCCATAGCCTACAATCTGCTTCACAGAAACATCATTACCCATAAGATATCACATAATTGTTGTCTACCTGATAGGTAGAAAAACTAGAATGATCATAGTAGATGTGAGAAACCGCTCCGGATTCCTACCACCAATTATTACTAGAAGAAACATTAACACTAAGAACAAGAGAATTGGTGGTATCCAACCTTTCATAAGAAGATGCATCAGCCCCCACATTGATTATGCTAATTTCTACATTCTTAGGGTCCTAGTGAGTTTGCTTCCTTTGACCCTTACAGTCCTTGCAAACATTGGAAAGATGACCAGGCTTTCCACATGCATAGCAAATGTGTCACCCCCTAGAGTTAGAGTTCTTATATTCATGCTATTCTTGAAATATTCCTTGTACTTAGGATTGAACTTGTTTGGTCTCTTCTTGGGTTTGACATCATCTACTAGGATGATAGATGTATTGGCCTTAACATCCTTTTCCCCATGATGGAATTTAGTTTGAAGGGATTTAAATCAGGAGTACATGGTTCACCCAACATGCCTATGACATAGAGTCTTGGAAAAATTTATGTATACTAAAAAGAATCATATTTAAAAAATACAAGCAGCAACAAGAAATGGAATTTTGTCTTCAATGATGCTGGATATATCTGAATTTCAAGTTACTATTTAGCAATATTTTATTAGAAAAAATAGTACATAATCAGATCATAAATAGAGAATTTAGATTATTGAGTTTAGAAGAGAATTTGAGTTAAGATGTGTTACAAAGATCACTGTTGTGAAGACAAAATCTGCCTTTCCTATGCATGAGCTTGATTGCTGACTTGCCTCCCAGATTCAGTCACCCCCAACTCTTAATACTGCCTCATGATGCTATCAAGGGGTCAGTATCAAACACTCTATTGGCCCTCGTGTGTTACCAAAAAAGCAAGTCGTACAAATTCCATTGGGATGCACAATAATGGGTAGCAATAGGTGGAGAAGGAAGAATATGAGTTGGAACAAGGTGATGTAGTGGGTTATTGGGTAGGTGGTGGAGGCCGCACACACTATCTATAAGCATTACAACATAAATAAGTGGAGAAAAATTCATGCACACACATATTCTCTTACACTTAGGTATTTTAAATATGCTTATGTATTCTTGGATGTGTTAGAATTGCTCAAACATGTCCATTTTATAGATGAAGCCCATAGAATAGGCATCCAACTAGCCATTTCCCCCTCTAATTATAGTTGGTTTACAAGTCATCAAATGCATAGTTTCTTGCATACCCAAACAAGAACCAAAGGGACTCAAACCAACCAACCAAAAGGCTAATTAACTTGGATAGGAAAAGGGTAGGATTTTGTTCAAATAGAATTAATGTTTGGAAAGATCAAGACAATCGATTTTATGAGGCATTAAGGAAATGGATAATTGTGCATTCATTTAGATTCTAAATGAAAATATTAAAATATATTTAAAGAAAACAAAATAAAAGAATTTATGTCTAAAAAATATAAAAAAACATGCACGCAATGCAATGAACCAGACTAAACTGGGCCATGTCGGATGTGGTGTGGCGTAGCGAGGCACGCACACATAGGGGTGTGTGTGTGTCTTTTTCTTTTGATATTGCAAAGCCCAATACACAAAAGAGACCAATCGGGCTTAAATTCCAAAGCCCCAAAAAACTTCCACAATACTTTGGTCTCCAATCCCACTAAAGTGGGTCCCAATCACTTTAGAAGTGAGCAATATGGGACAAATGGGGTGATAACACCCATTTTATGGATGCTAGAGCCTATATTTTATGATCAAAACTACCTCCAAACCTAACTTCCTATAACGTCCCCGATTCAACCATCTGATTTTCTTCCTTCGAAAATCAAGTGGCTCAATCTGAGCTGTTAATATGGCACCAAGAATCAAAGCACAAGAGTGAGATAAGCAATATTTCATTTCAAAATATTACACCCTTACAAAAGGTAGATTTACATTATCTCCTATATCCATAAAAATGATACATGAGTTTAAAATTAAGCTTGATCCACCTTTGATTCTTGACGCCCTTCAGGATCTTTTCAAGATGAGTCTTCCACAAGAAAAGGTCTCTTATAAATAATATAACCTACAACATGGAAGAATATGTCGCAGCCCAAGTGGGAGAGTATGGGTTAGACAAATGTCTAAGTATGGAAAAAAATAGAGATAAGCAGCAAGACACTATTGATATAACTGTACTCTTAATGTATTACCAAAGTATCAAAAGTCCATACCAAAATTATTGACCATCTACTAGCATGAAGCATAATGAATGTGTGTATATGTATATTCATAAAACATTTATCATATGACAACTATATTAACACAATTGTATTCTATCATATTACTCCAATAACTAAAGCATCAGTTGAGATATTCATAAAGTATTTATCAGATGACAACTCTATCAAAATGTTAGATCGATACTGTGCAGCATAATCAGGATTATTGGTATAATGATAACAAAAAGGGAGACCTTATTCCATAAACGTGTTTAACTACAACTCTTAGAGAAGGTGTCAATTCACCTTGGGCAACTGGCCTGCAACCACAAAAACTTTCTTAGCCAAGACTTTAGTCCATTAGGGTCACCAAAACACCTATAAGTACCCTGGCACACCCCCAGCCACTCGTGCACACCGCATGCTCTAAACAGAGAATCAGATTACCACATGCAGCCAGTGGTCGCCTTTCCAAGACCAGAAGAGGGTGCTCCTTGCACAAAATGCCACTTGAATAATCATTAGTTAGCATGCTTAATCCTTGCAGGAGATTATTCCCCATTACTAACTTGATCATGCCTGACTCTACATGACCAACCCAAGTGTGGGCCTGAGTATGGTAGAGCATTATACTCATCCATCCCTGACTCCAAAGGACTTAGATCTGGATCCCAAAAGTATCAATCCCCGGCCAAGACATGCCGACTCTGTTACCAACACATCTCCCAATATGAATTTTAGAATCAAAAGGACATCATCAATGATATACAACTATTTGATGGATATTCAGAGTTGGAGAGATCAAAAGGTAGTCAAGTAAATGAATCACTGATTATTATTTCACTATGAAACCTAAAATGTAAACTTGTGGGATTGTGGTTTTGAATCAGACAAGTCTATGGCCAGGAGCGTGCAAGAGGTTAGGGAGTCCCCCCGTGCGAACACGGAACCAATTAAATAACCTTTCCTCTTTACTGGCTACAAACATCAGTGAAACAGGCTCCTAGTCACCTTAGAAGTGTCTAATAGAATTCCACTTTCCAACAATATCACATTACACAATTAATAGAGAGAAATAAAGGAAAAGGGAACCAAAAGACAATAGGACGAGAATCCAAAGAAATGCTTGCTTATCATCTAAAGCCTTTAAACTCAAATTTAAAGGATAATATGGACGAATATATGGAAGTCATACCTAGCTTATTAATAAAGAGTTTGTGTATAGTTGATCACTTATTCATTCTTTAGGAAAGTATATGAAGTATATTATACTCTTACTACATATAATACCAAAACATTCTATACCCTACCTTTTATTGATGTTGATATAATAGATTACAATAGGAATTGAATATCATATTAAACAATAATAAACTGTACTTTTTGGATGATAAAATGTGGGAACCATACCTTTATATGTCCTTAATACATGTTTCCACAAGAAGACCATAGCATCATTAAATATATCCAATCTTGATATATTTGGGCAGCATTACGTCGCATTTTCCATCACCTCGATCCACATCCCCAACTAGAACAAATTCTAGGGTTTCTCTCACTAGATTAGAAAAGAGATGGCTTAAAGAATCATGACATATGTGGAAGATATAGTATTTGGATTATCTTACTACAATGGAGGAGGGAGGTAGTAGGTTTCTATATACATAGGGTTTGTTGGGAAGTGGTTCCATTCACTAACATAGAGGAAGAGAGAGTGATTCTAGAGAGAGATGTGAGGTTTATGGTAGGGAGAGGGGCTAGGATAAGGGAAGGACGTCCACCTTTGTTTTGGGGATGAAGAGGAGAGAACTTGTGCTTATGGTGGGGTGGATGGGGGCTCTTTATATAGGAATGGTGAAGGGTAGCATGGTCCTAATAGCAAAAAGTGTGTGGATGACACATGGGTGCAAGGTGTCATCTTTAGGTGGATGTTTACTGGTTAGGTTACACATGGATGGTTAGGTGTCATCTCAACAATTGCTAGAGGACACATGGAAGCATATGTGTCTTCTCAAGATAGCTATTAAAGGGTGGTTGACACATGGAAGGATATGTGTCAACTTTTGGTGGTGCTAGGTGTCAAGGAAAGGAGTGTGCCACTCACCTTCTTGCTTCACCAACTAATGTGCTTGCTTAAGCTACCTACTTGCTATCCAGCTATATGCTTGCCTCCATAAGCAGCTTGCTTGCCACCCAGCTACCTGCTTGTGTTCTTACCCACCAATATATATTTTTCCAAAATTTGGCAAAAGTACCGCAATTATATTTTCAATATATAAAAGCTTTTAAATTAATCAAAATGGATTATTTTAATATTAAAATTGATTTTACAAAAAAATCCTCAAAGAAGCATATTTTTATGAATATCTCTAAATAAGGAGTTTTAACTTAAGCAGGAGATCAGGATGTTACACTTCCTCCCCGTTTTATCTTATTTTCTATATCGAAATAATGCCCACTATGCTCCTAATAACATTTCCTATCTTTGTAGAGTTTCTCTCATTTTCCCACCAAAAGAATGCTAATGGGCTCATCCCGGCCCATCCGCAACGAGTTAGCCGTCCCGGCCCATCAAACAGCAAGGTGACACGCCCTTTTTACCTGTCATGGTCGCTACCCGATATAGCAGAAACTCGACGTGGGTGTGTCGTGTGAGAGATTTAATAGACTAAAGCTATTACCCGACAGGGTGCCTTGCCCACCACGGCCTACCAGCCAATAGAGTCAGTTGTGAGATACAGCTACCCCCCAATACAACAGCCTGCTAGAGCTTTTATCCGACACAATCATGTGTGATATACTCGCAACCCGACACACGACGGCCCCCGCCAGGCATGTCGGGAAATAGGTGTGTTGGTTCCCTCCCGAAACCATGTGAACAAAGTTGGCAGAGGACACATGGCCCAATGAGAGCTGCATCCCCCACCAGCTCACTGCCTATAAATAGTAGCTACATGCCTTTGATGGGATGGGTCGGAACCCTATGAGAGCAACTCTTAGAGCACAGGAGCTGGTGCATCAAGTTCCAAGGCCTGTCGGGTGATACTAGGTGAGCACACCCCCAACCCGAGAGGGACAGGAGGAGTTCACTTAGAACCCAACCTGGTAGCCGCAGCAGCGCGACACGACCTTCAAGACCACTTCAAACATGTTGGGTCTCTAGTTGGGCTTCAACCCGAGATGGCTCACCCATCCATACCCGACATGAGGAACCGAGAACCTAAGATAAAGCTAACCTGACACATGTCCTAACACGACATGATACCCAACCCGATGTGGCCTACCCATCATGGATGCAACCCGACATGTCCAGTAGCCTGACACGACCATATCAGGTAGGGAATCCTATCCAGATACACCATTTTACCCATCATAGTTCACGACCCGACACGGTCGTATCCCGATAGGGCTCCTGCCCGATACCAGGTTAGCTTTATTTAGGGGTCTGCTGCTATGTATACAGACCTCCTACATCAAGGAGGTCGATGCCTATCTTCCCTTTTTCAGTAGTTTACTTTCAATTACTATGGCATTGTAACTAAACCTTTTTACCTCTTTATGCTTATGGAAACTATGTAATTTATCTCATGTTGTTTTGTGTATGGTTCCTTTTTATTGGATGATTTTTTTAGCATTAGAGCTCTAGTATCTTCTATTTGAATCACGCTTTTGATTAGCTATCGAATCGTGTTTCTTGTTTGGACTCCTTTGAGAGAGGGATGTCATAAACTCTAGAGTTTGGTCTGATTTGGGTGTATGAGAGTACCCAGGATCAGGGTTTCCCTGGCATATCTTTCCGCTCTAGTCTATGCCTGGTACCCTTGAGAGAGAGAATTGGTGCATGGTTAGAAGCACCCTCTTTGAGAGAAGAGGGTGGAGGATGTATTCCGTTGCCACTTGTTATGTTTAAGTTTTCTTCCTTCGTGCTGTACTCTGACGATAGTTTTATCTCCTCAGTTTCCAATATACAAACTCTACAAAAATTACTCAACCCTAAAATCTTAATTCTTCTGGTAACTCCCCTTGGAGATAGGCTTTTTGTTTGATTCTTTTTGTTTCTCTTCGTTATATCAAACCTTATCCTTCAAAGATGTCAAGATGATGACGCAAACCACAGCTCTCCTCAGGAGGCAGCCTGATCTTTTACTTTCCTAGAATAGGATGTTATTTCCCTTTCCTGCAAAGAACATTATGAAGAACCTCATTGTAATAAGGCCCAAGTATGGGCCTATGCCACATGCACAGACTCTGTTTTCATGGGCCACCGACTTAGTTTTATCGCCTTGGTGAGTAATACTATCTGAGGCCAAAGTTTACTCTTAGGCCAATGATGTTTTACCCATCAAGTGCCTTCTAATTTTTAGTTTTTCTATCCTTGTTTTTTTGCTTTCCCTTTAAGCCCTTTGATGGCATATCGGGCATGCATGATACCTGACTTCTTTGTTTTGCTCAACGCGCCTCATCCTATGATAAACGTGTTGCCCAAACTACCTTGATGAGTACTGGGTGACCTCTTGTTTCTTCTCTTACACAGTTTTTCAATGGCCTACGGGGCAAGAAACACGCCCATCCATACCGCGTGATAAGCATGTCGGGCTGCCGTGTCACCCAGGCTGTATGACTAGTGTGCCTGAGCTTGCAAAAGATTGACTGGTTTCCAAAAGATGTACCAGGAAGGCCTATCGCCCAACGCATCATGCTCCGTGCAACGTGTGTGTCGCGCAGAACCATGTCATGTAAGGAGTGCGACGGGTGATGTATATCAGGCAACACGTCCTCACCGCCCGACCCGCGTGCCGCGCGATGCACAAGTCTTCTTAAAATCTTCATGACGCAATGTGATTAGACTATTTTTACCATGCTTTAGAAGACGATTCTTGTGCATGTGCAACATGTGTCCCGGTTTTTACTCCGCTCACGGCCGGCTATATATAGTAGCTCAAGTTTAACCGTGTTGGGTTACCAAGTTACCTACTTTTGCTCCCGTATTGTGCACTCTCTTCCCCTCTCAAAGCTCCTGTGCCGAACTTTGCCTACTAACCTTCATGTCGCTTTCAAGATTCCCTTGCCGGATAAAGGTAAAACCCATGGCGCCTTTCATATCGTGTGACTTTATGTCGTGCGGTCCGAATCAGCTAAACCCTATCACGCGCCACTGTATCACGTCCTGGCCCGTGTTGGGCAGATCTCTTTTTAATGTGTATCGAGTTTCTGCTTATCGCGCGATAAGCGTGCCTACTTTCCTACCGCTTTATTTTGTTTTGGTCTTTTGCCTGTGTCGGGTGATACCCATATCGCGCGACACGATGACCAGCATGCTTATATCGGGTAAAGACCTCAAGCTCACGACATTGACTTTATCACTCATATCGTTTAGCTGTGCTTTAGCCTGTGTCACGTGCTATGAGTATCGCCCGAAACAACGCATCGTGCATCCTTTCTTGTATCAAATAATGATGTTATTGTGTTTTCACCTTTGTCGTGTGACACCCATATCACGTGACACCCTATCGAGCATCTATACCACGTAGGATCAGTTTTGAGGAGTCACTCGATACTGGTTTGTCACTTAAATCATATCACCCAGACCATATCATTTCCTCAATGCTGACCTCACTTGTGTGATGCTTTTACCTTCTGCCCGATATCGGCTTGTGTCGAGTACCGTGTGGAAAACATATCGACTTTCTGGTACCGGGCATTCACATATCACGCATCCATTTTTTTTAGATGTTGACCTGATATCGGTTTTAAGCGTATCCCCCAACCGTATCGGGAAACACTCTTACCTTTCTCCTCTGCCTGATATCAGGTAAATACAAGTTTGAGTGAATAACTCTTTTCGACTTAACTTCTTTATTTAATCATTATAGGAAATGGCACGCACCAAGAAGATTGTTGTCCAAGTTGACAAGCAAGGTTGGAAGATCAACCTCGAGGCCACAAATGAAGGCACAACAGGGCAGAAATGCCCAAACCCTAAGGTGGTTGGGCCCTCTGAGGCCAAAAAGCAGCCCAGAATAGAAGCAACCCCAGCCCCAACCACGACGGCAGAACTTGAGGTCCTGGCCCACTCACTGGGCTGGTTCATGCCTAGGGACGAGGAACACCAACAGTGTTACACGGAGTTGGCGGAAAAAGTCTACCGCCCAACTTGGTCTGCCATCAAGCATCCTTCTGCCAGATTGTCATCTTTGACCGACATGAGAACGTCTTAGAAGATGCCAGATTGTGGAAGATATGCTTTAGCTACTCCACCTCCTACACCGAACTCACCAAGGAGTTCATCTCCTCCCTCCACCGAGTTACAAATACCCCAGAAGAGACCAATAGGTTCGGCAGAGCGGACAGACTACAAGGACGCCTCTACAACGCCGAGCACGACATCTCAGAGTGGCTACTCAACGAGATATTCTCTTCTAGCGAGGCTAAGAGAGAGCTGCTAAATAACAGTCCACGAATCACCGAAGACGATGTCTTTGACCCAGTCGCACTCTGGAAGAAGCTGACTGGAGAATCCTCCTTCAAGCCAGGGAGCAAAGTGGCGGCAGTCCACTCATGCTTCTGGAGGTTCGTACATAAGATCGTGGAGAGCCTCCTCTTCAGTAAATATGAGACGAGCAACTTATATACTGAAGAGATCCATCTTATCTGATATATGATGGAGGGCAAGCTGATAAACTTGGGGCATTTCTTATTGAACCGGCTGCACCCGATAAAGGACGCCACCAAGGAGTACAACATGGGAGGGGTCGTCAACCTGATCGTAGTAGGGCCAGGGTACCCAAAGGAGTCGCTCAGCTTGTCATGCACTCGGGATGATGACAAGATCGACATCAAGTTCCTCACAAGGGTGAACATCATCAAGAAGGAGGATCACTGCTGCTTCTACAAGTTTGGGAGGACAGACATCCTCCTACCCCTCCCACTCTGCATCAACAACGATGTAGAGAAGTTGGTCTTCATAGAAGTTCAGCTTGAAGTTGTGACCGTTGAAGCCACTTATGTCACCACAAGGGTCATACAGGAAAGGATGGTCGATGCAAGGAGGCCCGCACCCCTTGATGCTCGGCGGGACAAATCATCGGTAGTCATTATTGAAGACTCATCCATCACCACCACTGATGAGCCAACCACCATCGCCACACAACCAGTAGCCGCCACTCCGGTGATCACTATAGCTACCACCGAGCCATCTGTGGCAACCACAACTATGCCCTCTACGGCTATGGAAGAAGTGTCGACCATCGCGGAGGTCGTCGACACCACCAGGGCCGCTATAACGGTCATCGCCCTAGAGGACGTTGTGGCAGATGAAATAGTTGCAGTGCCTGAAGATTCAGCCCTGCCAGAAACAATAGAGGCATTGGTGCAGTCGGACGCCTCTCACAATAGTGTAGAGGCATTCGCTGAGTTCTTAGAGGTGGAGCTCAGGTCTGTACAGCCAACGCCGACACTGCCACCATCTACGTTGGCAATTGCCATTGAGGAGGAAGTCGAGAGTTGGATGGTCGATCAACATCTGCCTACTCCACAACCTTCTCCATGACCCCAGGCTGAGGAGACGGAGGCAACCACAAGGGTGCCAATGCCTTGTCCGGAGGCCACACCCTTACGTACTGTCCAGGTGGACTCGGCACTGATATATGATGCATATTCATTGGGTCACACCGCCAACACAAGGAGTTTGACGTGAAGCCAAAGCTGATCAGTGGAAGTCCCCTCCTCACTAGGACAGGCCTTCGGCTTCAAATTCAACAACTTATGGGAGGTAACAAGAAACCAAACTACTACATTTTCTTCCCTGACCTACAAGTTTCAGGTCTTCCAGTGAAGGTTGAACGAGTAGGAGCATCGGCTGCTAACTCTAGTTGGTCTCCCTGACCAACTAGAGGTGTTGAATAACACAATGCAGGTTGTGCTCCAATGCCTCGATGCCATCGAGCAGAGGCTCGACGAGAGGGACGGCCACCACTGCTCAAGGTATCCCAGGAGATTGACATCACTTCCAGCATCTAGCTCTCGATCATCATCATCATCCTCTTCATTCAGTTCATCATCCTCATCCATCTCTAGTGGGCCCTCCACAATGACCAAGGAAGAGACAATAAACAAAACCGTCGATGGGTCTCCCACAAGATAGGGAGCACTCATGGCATCGACGTATCTACAACCCATCAGCCGCTAGAGCCAACTGAAGCCGAATAAGATCCCTTCTTTCGAGTGAGGACTTCGCTAAGCAACCCCCTCGAGTGAGGACTTCGACGGCTAACGTGTTTTCTGTGCTGTTAGAGATCCCTTCTTTCGAGATGGCCAATTTTGACAGGCGTGCCATCGGCTAACTAACGCTCTGTGACCAACAACTGTTGAACATGGTCCTAAGGCCGCAGGCAGAAGAAGAAGCCATCATTTGGAGTGACTGGTACTTCTCAGTACGACACAGAGCACTCCAATGCATGTTCCACTCAGAAGTCGTCATAGGGAAGATACTATTCAGGGTCCTCAAAGGCGTGATGCTTGAGAATATCACCATCACGACAGGCCAGTAGTGAATCTACAACACCACCCCCGCCTTGGCAAGAAGACTACTAGTAGGGGCACACGATTCAAGGCAGGTGTTTGATATGCTACACCACATAGAAGAGAACAACCTTGGCCTGGTGTTGGCCCCCTACAAGCTCAGAAAGCATTGGTTCATGTATGTGGAGGACCTCCGCAACCACGAAGTCACACTACTTAGTTGTTGCACCGTGGAGGTCCCACATAGAGGGCACGTCTTTGTACGCCCCAAAGACAAGCACCTCACACTTCTTCCTCTGCGCCTTCACCGGGTCATCAAGCAAGGAGTCCAACACCACAGTGGTGTATGGAACTTCTACATCATCAGAGACTTCCCAGTTCAAGTAGACCCGGGGAGAAAAAACGGTGCCTTCATCATCCTGCCTGCCATGGAACTACTAAACATCTTCAGATATGTAAGGCAGCTCCAGGACCAAGACTTCTATCAATTGAGAAGTATATACGTGTTGTTGTTGATCAAGGACAAGCGCAATTTCCGAGACATAGAGCTTCCAGAGGAGCTGTTGGAGATAGATACTGACTCTGATTCTTCTCAACCCGACAACCCTCTAAGGAATGAAGTCGGGGGCTCTTCTGACATCTATAGGATAGGCAAGCAGATAGAACATTTGCGAACCATACTTGTCCCTGAAGTCGACACCACTGATGGCTATTCTGCTTTGCCTGCCGTCTCCGAATCTCTAATCAACAACTTTGACCATTTCGCATGCAGTTATCTATCTCAGGAAAAAGTCAATGAAATTATTCTTAGGCTTGCTGATTCTAACATTGTAGATGCCATATCTGAAAAAGATAACATAGTGGTCCCCCTCGATGATGTGCGAGACTTAGTCAAGGCAGGAGGGTGTCTAGCAATGATGGTGGTGTTAGCTTACATCCCCATCCTACATAAGAAGATTGGATAGCCCTACATCGCCCATCCGTTGTTGTTCAACGACATGTGCCTTGCTGATGAAACAGGAGCGCGCCAGCTATTTCAACTTGAAGTAAAGAAGTGTCTGCCATGCATCATCTTCCTACCTATGTTGCACAAAAACCACTGAACACTCCTAATGATGTACACCCATCCATGCGTCAGTTTCTTCTACAACAGCTCAGACACCAACAACAACTATCCGACGGAGTGTGCATCCACGCCGGCAACATCCCTCGAGCGGTTAGTAAGGAAATATTATGTCGAGGAGGTGTCTTTGATCCAGTCCTATCTTGAAGACCCGGCGGTCAAGTGGCACGAACTCCAATACTATCACCACATTCCACACCAAGTTCCATCATCAAACGATTGTTGTGTCCATGTGTTGCACTAGATCTACAGCACGGTAGCCCTGAAGAAGACGCCAGATAACCTCTACAACCTTGGCTACCACAACCAATGAGGAGAATATGTGATGGAGCTCTTATGTGCCGAGGGCACGCACATCTGTTGAACCCTCACTAGTCTATGCCTATCCTTTCCTACTTATCTCACAACTCTGGGACAGAGTGTGGGGTAAGTTTGGGTGGGGGGGTACTCCATAGCATCAGTGAGGGAGGTACTCTAAAAATTTTCCCTTTTTTCCATTTTCCTTTCCTTACCATACTTTATGTATACATGTATATATGATTTATAGAAAGCAATACATACACAACTACTTGTTTCTTGAAAACTATACAAAACACTTTATAGTAAATATTTGGTACAACTTCCTCCAATTTGTTCTCGATGTATCTAAGGCGGTGCACATATCTGTTATGTTCTCTTGAAAATGCAGTCTCAAATGACAAAGGCTACAACTTTATTATGCCATCTTTGAAAAATAATCTCGCAATAGCTAAGAGATGTGCATGTGAAGGAAAAATCTGCCCAAACATCAAACTCCCTTTTTACCTACCCATCGAAATTCCAAAAAGAGAGGAAAGCCTTATGAGAGTGAATAAAAGCATGAGAGTTGTGCCCACAAAAAATACACTTGTCTTCTCAAAAGTACCCATCTTTAGGCATGGTAGATCTGGGGCAGTGGTACGTAGGATGTGAAATCACTACTCTAAAGCCAACTGGCTTGGACTGTAGGGACCACGTGCCCGTTAACGAACCCGTACCTGGATGGACCAATGGGAAGCAAGAAAAACCCAAAAACCCTTAAGCCTTCTCAAAAACCCCACTTTCTACCCCCAAGCAGTTTGGTGTGAAAGTTAACTTCAAAAACATGCACCAAAGTCTCACAAAAGCTGAAGTGAAATTTTTTGCTTAAATAAGGCAGGAAAAAATAAAGTCCATTGTTTGTAGTCAGACGTAATTTTCCTCAAGACATCTCAAAAATTTACTTAACCCCTTGTCCGAAGACTATGTCTGGTTTTGAAAAGTATCGCAAATATAGTTTTAAAATAGGTACATATTTATTGAGGACAATCAAAATGCTAAGTTTGGGGGAGTTGATAACACCCATTTTATGGCTGCTAGAGCCTATATTTTACTATCAAAATTGCCTCCAAATTTAACTTCCTCCCTGTTTTATCTTGTTTGTTGTATAGAAATAATGCTGACTATGATCCAAATAACATTTCCTATATTTTGTAGAGTTTCTCTCATTTTCCCACCAAAAGAATGTTAATGGGCCCCTCCCAGCCCATCAACAACGAGTTAGCCATCCCAGCCCATAAAATAGCAAGGCGACATGCCCTTTTTACCCATCACGGTCGCTGCCTGATATGGCAGCAACCCGACACGGGTGTGTCGTGCGGGAGCTTTGACAGACTACAACTATTACCCGACAGGGTCACTTGCCCGCCACGGCCCGCCAGTCGATAGAGTCGGTTGTGCAATACAGCTACCCCTCAGTACAGTAGCCCACCAGAGCTTTTACCCGACACGATCATGCGTGATTTACTCGCAACCCGACACGCGACGGCCCCCTCTAGGCATGTCAGGAAACAGGCGTGTCGATCACCTCCTGAAGCCACTTGAATGAAGCTAGAAGAGGACATGTGGCCCAATGAGAGTTGCATCCCCCACCAGCTCACTATCTACAAATAGCAGCTACAGGCCTACAATGGGACGGGTCAGAACCCTATGAGAGCTAACTCTTAGAGCACAGGAGTCGGTGCATCGAGTTCCAAGGCCTATCGGGCGATAATAGGTGAGCACACCCCCAACCCGAGAGGGACGGGAGGAGTTCACTTAGAACCCGACCTGGTAGCTGCAGCAGCATGACATGACCTTCAAGGCCACTTCAAACATGTCGGGTCTCTAGCTAGGCTTCAACCCGAGATGGCTCACCCATCCATACCCGACATGAGGAATCGAGAACCTAAGATAAAGCTAACCCAACACATGTCCTAACATGACATGATACCCAACCCGATATGGCCTACCCATCATGGTTGCAGCCTGATAGGGCCAACAGCCCGACACGACCGTGTCGGGTAGGGAGTCCTATCCTGATACGCCCTTTTACCCATCACAGTTCACAACCCAACACAGTCAAGAGCCCGACACAATCATATCTCGAAAGGGCTCCTGCCCGGTATGGGGTTAGTTTTATTTAGGGGTCTTCTACTATGTATATTGATCTCCTTCATCAAGGAGCCCGATACCTATCTTCCCTTTTCAACAATTTACTTTCAATTACTATTGCAGTGTAACTAAACCTTTTTACCTCTTTATGCTTATGGAAACTGTGGAATTTATCTCATGTTGTTCTGTGTATGGTTCTTTTTTGTAGGATGATTTCTTTTTAGCATCTGAGCTCTGGTACCTTCTATTTGAATCATGCTTTTGACTAGCTATCGAATCGTGTTTCTTATTTGGACTCCTTTGAGAGAGGAATGTCGTAAACTCTAGAGTTTGGTCTGATTCGGGTGTATGAGAGTACCCAGGATCAAGGTTTCCCCGACATATCTTTTTGCTCTAGTCTATGCCTTTGTTACCCTTGAGAGAGAGAATTGGTGCATGGTTAGAGGCACCCTCTTTGAGAGAATAGGGTCTAGGATGTATTCCGCTGCTGCTTGTTATGTTTAAGTTTTCTTCCTTTGTGCTTTACTCCGATGATAGTTTTATCTCCTCGGTTTCCAAAATACAAAACCTCTATAAAAATTGCTAAACCCTAAAATCTTAATTCTTTTGGTAACTCCCCTTGGAGATAGGATTTTTGTTTGATTCTTTTTATTTCTCTTTGTTATATCAAACCTTATCCTTTGACCTTTTCGACGTGCTTAGACAAGTAAAACTTGAGTTCCGAAGCACCATTCTTACTATCCCTATGTTCGACCCCAAACTACTTCGACCCTGTGCTAGTTTTAGGAGTTTTAAACATTGGGTATTATAAATTTCTAAAGTTTGATAACCTAGACATGTCTCCATTCTTGGACCCACATTTAAGGCTTGTCATGGGGGTTGAGATATTTTGAAATACAAGTAAACTATGATAGGAATACAACATATTCATGACCCATCCCTACCTAAGACCTCCAAAGGGCATATCTAGCACTGATTAATCATCGAGATCTTCTTTGCACAAGAGGGTAAGAACACCATGGATAGAGGAGAAGAACAATAGAAAAGGGAAAAAATAAGCATGGAATCAAAGAGGACAACATTCATGAAGTGGAAGAGATGGAACTTGTGCATCTGATGTTAACATAGTCAGTTATCCATACACCATGGAACCTATTCTACATGGGAGTTAAGTCATTGGAGTAGCAGGGTAGAGGGTAAGGAGATAAGAGAATCAGTAATGAAAGCGGGTTGCTTTGATCTTCCCCTTTCCATAAAAGTTGGGACATGGCCATGTTCCTTACTGGAGTACCTATGCACCGACTCTAGCATCGCAAGATGGTCCTGGTATGAAATAAAATGAGGTATTGTCTTCTTAAACCATCGAATCATTATCCTTTTCTTGCTAACATCGCAGATACTACATTTGATGTTCAAATAATATGAACCAGTACTCCATTTTGATCAAAAAAATCATGATTATTCCACTAAAATAGTTTAAAATGATCATCCCTATTGCTATCCCACTGATATCATTGAACTTGGGAACCACATTGATGAATTGTGGATACTATTTTCTTGATCTTGGACCATATTATGAAATTATGAAACTTGAATGTTGAACTTTTACTAATGACATGTTGGCCATTTGATAATGGTTTAAGGTTAACAGTCCATTATGAACTCAGTGTACCATCCCTTGAATTTTTTTATGAAAATGATGTTGAAAATGATGTTAGTCTTGAAAACTTGAAAACATGGAATATTGGTCATGGATGAGGTACCACATGTAATACCATTAATGATACCTAAAAACCATAATATGATCCTTGTAATCCCAATATGTTGATGCCTAGTAAATTGATGCATGTGTACCTATGTACGTGTCAGGACCTTCCTTTTATCTAATTTGACTTACGAAGATCTTTACTTAGACTTTTAAGTTATGGTTCTTATCATCTTATTAGCCTATATATCATATTTTCTTTCTAGTATGACATTATTTAGTTTCCTACCTTAGCCTATGTATTTGTTTGAAATAGTTGACTTGTTTATGATATGATGTTTTATTTTATGTTACAAATAGTTCTTGAAATATTTGAGCATAAAGTAACAAACTCCATTATACTTTGACGTCGATATTCAACATGAAAATAGACCCTCATCTTTTGGTGTATACAAGTTTTGATGTATGGGTACAATCAAGCCCTCACTTAGGGGTGGTGAAAAGGCATAATTACATCAACACAAAAGATCCATACATAGGGTGCAGTAAAGGGATACAATGTGGAGGTAAAACGACCCTCACCTTTTTGTGTAGATAGGGTTCAAAACCTTTATCAACAAATCTAGGTGGTAGAACCAAACCTCATTGAATTTGATTTTTCCTAACAATGGCCACAAAATCATATAATAAAAATTTGAGTACATTGTGTTTTCTTGAGGAATTAAAAGTTTTTACTATTTTCTCTTGTTTATGTTATAAATGACTAGAGTCTTTTTAAATTTTTCAATTTCACATGTTTCATCGATAGCTGACCTATGCATTCACATGATTGTGTGTCATGATTTTCCCCCTATTAGACAAATAGGATGGCTCATAAAGTTGTGGCTAGATCCACTTCCACACTCAAATAATCTAATGATAAAGAATAGACAAGTTCACCAAATCATAAGGGATCATCTTAATTGAGTTTGGATAGTATAGTATGAATATTTTTATATTATTATTTTTTCAAATTTGCTTACTAAGTTGTAAACCTTGTTTTTGTTCATTCAATAAATAAAGGGAAAATATTTAATCTTCATGTATGTTGTGTCTGTGATTCTCAAGTTACTAATAGATGAGCAATTCAATCCTTTTAACACTTCTAGATAGTGGGATTTGGATTGGGGTAAGAACTGATTAGTGATCATTGATATCAGAGCTAGACACATCCTCTGGTATGACTATTATCTAAAATTTTAGGTAGACAGATGAACCTAGGAAACCCTACAGTCCACAATGGTCAAAACTAAGGTATCTAGGCTTGGGGCTCTGACTAGTAGTCACCTCCCTATCTGCCTCACAACAGTGGATAAGTTTCCCACTCTACATGGCCTCAATTGATCTAGTAATGGACCTAAAGGTTCTCATTTGAAACCCTAGAGAGACCCCTCACCTCATCTTTTTTCTAAGGAATATCTTAAAACCACCCATTAGGTTGAAGTAGGGTGAATTTTCATATGTTTTTATCTCTAGTAATGTGTCCCGACATGCTCGTTATCCGCTCAACTTGGATAACCTAAAATGGGAAAAACTAAAATTTTAACCAATTTGTAAAATTTTATTGAAATTGTAAGTTTTCCATGATATGAATTTTTACTTGAAGCTACATCATGAGAATAGAAGGAACTGTTTGAATTAATACAACCATTCTATACTCGAAGTGAACTCAAGATCTTTGGTATGATGGTCTAGTCAAAGTAAGAGAACCTATGCATACTCTCTTTTAGTTGCAAGTCCTTATTGACTATAATTCCTTTCAAGTAAACTCGAATTCAAAATTTTTGCATATATAAGACCTTGATCATATCTTAGAGTGGATTGGCAATTGAAGAAAGAAAAGTTGATGTGTCAATTCCATATGTACCCTCAATTCAGCCTTGAAAGTAAGGAATGAAATTTGGATATTCTAGAAATTTTGAATCATGGTCAAATGATGATGTGAAGTAGTTGTTTCTTATGCCTTCTTTTAAGATTAAAATGGATAATGATAATTCTCATATTTTCTCTTTTTCAGTATTTTAATTATTTGGGTGCACACATGCCATAAATATTTTTTAAGGAACGTGTGCTAGAATGGGGTTGTCTGGTTAATGGTTCTCCTAACCTAGATCACATCCCTTTTGAAAAATCTTTTCCTGGAATCTTGATTTCTTTGACCTAAGACTCTAGTATGCCAAATATGGAAATACTTTTGAAACTTCAAATCTTGACTTGACAATGATCTTGACAACAACAATGTTTATTATAATGGTAGGATTAGTTCCTACAAAGACCTAGATCTAGATCTTTCTTAAACTTGAATAGCTTGATAATAAAATTGATATCAATGTCTCACAATATTGATAGATTTTTTTTAGATGAATGATCCTACCTAGGGTCTAAAATGCAATTAATACCCTAAACCTTGCATAATTCAACCATGAAGTTTAGATCTTGAACCTCGATTCTGATCTTTACGTGATGTTGACTAACTTAAAACTAGACTTTATATTGAATTCAATTAGCTATTATCTTTTGACTTCTCATATCAATACAATATTATGAGTGTATGTTTTACTACAACATGATTATTATGTTGAGTATTAAAGAGAATATAATATGAATCTTCTGGTTCCAACCTTTTAAGAATTTTTTGGATATGGGGATAACATTTATTCAAGGAGGGAATGATGTAATTAATACATTGGATGATCATATATGTAATTACCAAATTTAGCTTTTTGCCTTCACTTGTACTCAATTTTCCTTATTCCAACCCTAATTTGTCATTGAATAAATAATAAATCTGTTTTGACTTTCAATTTGGAAAAATAGGGTATAATGGTATGTGTTGAGGAATTTTAGTGGCATGTTGAAGAAAATCCAAGTAATAAGAATGTTTTGATACGTTTATTGACTTAAATAACTTCTTAACCAATTCAAGGGTTTTGGGAGCAAGTACAATTTTCAGAATTTGAAAATACATAGTACCAATTCTTGAATCGAATATGTTATCTTGGAAGAATCAAGGTAAGCAATTCTAGGAAAAATTCCTTTTTAATAAGAATTTAATAAAGAATATATTTGAATGGTACACAATGTTTATTTTAGTCTCTTTGTTTGTGAATATGGATATTTCTTGGTATTAAGATATGAAATTAATTTCGTTACATTTGGAGTCATTTGTTAGGAGTGAAAGATCTAGAGAGGGGGTGAATAGAGCTTTTTGGTACTTTAAATTTAATGAAAAACTTAAAACAAAGAAGGGGGAGGAAACAAGGAAGACACTTTGATTTAGAGTGGTTCTAACCTTTGAATCAAAGGTTGTCAGTCCACTACCCAATTGTTCTCCATTGGGATTTTGAAACGGATTTATTTTATTTACCTCGCAAGGATGTTACAACAAAATCCAATAACCTTCCACTCGAAGTATCCTTCACCTTGAAGTAGCCTCAACCTCCTTGAAGCAGCCTTTTTGAAGTATCCTCAAGCAACCTCGGAGTACCCTTCACCACCTTGAAGTAGCTCCACCACCTTGAGATAGCCTTCACGTAGAAGTAGCTCCAACTTCATTTGAAGAAGCCTTCTTGAAGTAACCTAAAGCACACCTTGGAGAAGCCTTCACTTTATTGAAGTAGCACCGAGCAACCTCCTTTCAACAGCCTCCAACCCTAGGAGTAGTCAAGGAGAACACAGTACAATATAAAAGAAATAGATTGGAAGAAGGAAAATACTTATCCAATGAAGTACATCACTTTGACCCTATATCAAGCATTTAAATATCCTATCCACTTAATATGGAGGTGGATATATGTGGTGGCTAGGAGATTGTAGCTATAGGACACAAATCTAGAGACAAGGAAGAAGATAGCAAGTGAATCTTAACTTTGTTTCTCTCAATAGTGAATGATAAAGTGTAGCTTAGATATGTTAGGTATCCTAAGGCCTCTACTATTTATAGGGATGGTTTGCAAGTGTTTAGGGACATTCTAGGGAGTCTCTAGAGTGTTCTTAGTGCTTAACTAGTCATTAGGTAGAAGGTAGTTGGCTAGCAATGGCGAATTTGTTCAAGCTTGGAAGAACAATCCAGAACCCTACTCGGTCGACAAGTTTTTTGACTGAACCGTGTCTACGTCGAACTTTTCTTTGATCGAGTCTGGGTTTAAGGCAAATGTGTAGAAACATATATTTTCAACTCCCAACTATTAACCACTTGGCCTAACAGTCAAAAGCTTTGGACCAAGTTTTGGTCGGTCGATAATATTTTCAACCAAAACTCATTTTAGAGCACAAATATGTAAGGTATTGAGCAAAGATCAGATGTTCAACAGAGGTGGTTTTTGATTGAAAAAAAAAAACTTTGACCAAAGGTGTCTCGGTCGACAATTTTCTCGACCAAGGATGTTCCTATTGCAGAATTTTTAACCACCTATTAAATGTGTGTTTTAATGGATGATAGTGACTCTAACTCCAGGGGGTCCTTGCTAAGGATTATAAGTAGATGTGGAAGATCTAACACTTGATTTACATTATATATAAGTATGTGTACATTATATATTTGTACAAGTGTTGACATTTGAGTACAATCATGAAAACATAAACAATTGAGCATATTTGATCTTCAATTTCTGTTGATCTTTAATTATCCACTTAGTATGATCCCCTTATTTCCTTGAACCCTGAAATACTCAAGTAGCATGTTAGATCCATAAGAATGAAATGTTTGTCATCATTAAAACAAAGGTTATGCTAATGTCCAATTTAGCCAACAAGGAGAATGCATATGAGGAACATTAATTAAATATGTTTTCTCAGACATAATTTTGGTCAAGTCACTATTACGTACATTTCTTAATTTTCTTTATTTTGAAGAGAATGTTTTATGAGTTTGGTTATGAAATATCAATAGGGTTACTACCTAAAATACCTTTATTTATGACTTTTTACCAATTATAATGTTGTTCATTATCACGTTGTTTAGAAAAGGAAAGTTTTTAGTGAAGAAATTCTTTCTGACTCCATCTTTCAAAATGTGACATTTTGGCTTTTATTATTTTTATTTTAGTTAGATATTTAAATTTTTTTTTGGATAAGGTAAAATATTACTAGAACATCCAAAAATGTATAGGGGCATAACAAACCCCATATATTGTACACGGTCTAAATGTGCATAGCATGCTCGATGACGCAATTGCTTTCTCCCAGAAGACCCCACATCAACAGAACCTCAGACTCAATCCCCTTGAGGATGCCCGGGTTGGCTTTACAAAACCACTTTAAGTTATCCATGAAAAGATCAAAAGTATGAACGTTGTTTGTATCCTTCTTGCCATGTAATCTTCTATTCCTCTAATGCCAAATATGATAAGTGAGCCCAGCAAGGAGGAGACCAGCAAATGTCCACATACGAGGATTGTGATCTGTATGATCTAACAACCACTACAAACTCTCCACCATGTTAGAAGGAGGATTACCACCCCATCTACATTTGAGAGAGCATCTGGACCACAGATACTTGGATAAACTACATTCAAAAAAGAGATGTGAGTGTGTTTCCTATTCCCTATGGCAGAGGAGGCAAGATAGATCAGTAAGATAGCTCCACTTGCTAAGTCTGTCTCTGGATGGCAATCTATTGAGGATGGCCCTGTAGGTGCAGAAGCTCCATCTAGGGCAATGAGTCTTCCCCCAGAGCATATTATCCCAGTGGACTTGGGGAAGATGGCGCTGAATGATCCAAGGTTTGCAGCCCTCAGTGAGCAAGCGACCAGATCCCATTAATGCATATGTAGGCATGTTTGGTTCCCCACCAAGCATGGTTCATGGCTCTCCAAAGTCTAGAACAAAATTTAAGAGAAGTATTGTCTTCAGCAAACTCCATGCCATAATGCTTCCTCATCCAGCTCCCCCATAAGCTATTTGGTTTAAGAAGAAAATTGTGAACCCTCCTTGCTGTCGTCTACCAAGCCAGGTTGTTGGGGTCGTGAAGGCTAAGGCCTCTACAGATTTAGGTTGCACCACTTCAGACCAGGATATGGTGTGAGAGCCACCACCCCAAAGGAAACCACTCAGGATGGATCTAAATTTATCAAGGATAAAGTCGGGAATGTTAGCCAGTCTACACCAATATCTGATCTTGCTAGCAAGGATGGAGTTGATGAGAACACTTCTTCTAGCCATGGACAAATTGAGGCTGCTCCACATTTCCACTGAGGATCTGATGTTGTCCACACAAACATGATAGTCTGCACCCTTGCCCACACCACCCAAGATCGGAACCCCCAGGTATCTAGTGGGGAACCTACCGAGATCCATCTAAGCCACCTCTTTCAGCCTGCCCCTCCTGGAATCACATGACTTACAGAGAAATACCTAGATTTTAGTGTCACTGATGTGAAGGCAGGACAAGTCAGCAAAATCCTTGAGGATAGATCTAATACCCCTAAGGTATTTGGCATGCGCAGATATGAAGAACATCACGTCATCAGCGAAAATCATATGGGACAGTACTCTAGTGCCCTGAATACTGTAAGGTTTGAATGTGCCCACAACTTCAGCTCTGTCAGCCAAGAAGGTGAGATTCTCCATCATAAGAGTGAATAGCATGGGGGAGAGCGGGTCTCCTGGCCTTAGACTGTTCGAAGCACAGAAAAGGTCTTTAGGTACGCCATTAATCAGGACAGAAAAATAAGTAGTTTCAACACATTGTCTCAAAATCTCAATGAACCTGCAAGAGAAGCCAAGAGCTTCTAAAGTACTCCAAAGCCCAGACCAAGAGACACGATCAAAGGCCTTGGAAATGTCAAGCTTCAAGCACGCCTGTTTGGTCTTACTTTTGGAATGGAAATTGCAAAGGAACTCAGTCGTCAGAAGGGCATTATCAGAAATAGCCCTATCTCGAACGAAAGCAGATTGATTGTTGGATATGATCTGGGGAGCATGTTCTTCAGCCTCCTAGAGATCAATTTAGAAATAATCTTATAAATAACGGAAAAGCAGGAAATAAGCTTGAAATCCCCCATAGCAGTTGCACCCTTCTTCTTGGGAATGAACTTAATAAAAGTGTGATTCGCCTACCTCACAATTCTTCCGCCAACCAAAAACCAACGGACCGCCCTACAAACATCATCAACAATGAGATGCCAATAGGATTGGAAGAATTTTGCGTTGAAGCCGTCAGGTCCAGGTGCTTTGGAAGCACGAATAGAGAGAGATAGTTTAATCTCATCAACAAAAGCAGGTCTCGTGAGCTCCATGTTCATGTCTTCAGTGACCCTTCTGTTCAAAAAGGACGGAGCCCAAACAAGGGAAGAGTTGTCACCATTGTAAAGGTCAGAGAAGTAATTGACTGCTAACTCTTCAATCTTGGTCACTTCTTCCACCAAAACACCATTCACATCCACCAAGTTATGAATTTGGTTTCTCATGTTATTCCTTTTCACTGTTGAATGGTAGATTTTGGAGTTGCAATCCCCATCTTTCAGCCAATTAAGCCTGCTCCTTTGCCACACTGACAACTCAAATGCTTTCTTGAGCTGAGTGAGTCTGTCGCTGGTGTTACGCTCTACCCCCATACTAGGAATGGACATGGGTTCATCACGAAGATTTAGCATAGCTTTATCAAAAGCCTCCCTAGTTGTGTGAATGAGATTAGGAAGATCCTTGAGGGATCTGAACCAAGTTTTAAGGGACAACTTGGTTCTCTTTAGCTTCTCTACAACAGTGAATAGTGGGTTGCCCACCACAGGTTGCTCCCAGGCTTGCTTCACTACACCTTCAAAGGAAGGCCAAGATAGCCAGTGATTGAGGAATCTAAAAGGCTGGTTGGGTTGATGTTGAGAGACCAACTCGACCTCCATCTACAAGTGGTCATTGTTAGGATGAGCACCGCATTTAATCGCAGCCTCAGGGAACACATCGAGCCAAGCTTTGTTGACTAGCCCCCTATCAAGGTTACTGGAGATCCTTCTCACCGTCTTCTGTTTATTGTGCCAAGTGATGAGTCCGCCTTTGGTACTAAGTTCCATCAGTCCGAAAACATCAACCACTTCATTGAATCTCTTAAGGATAGAGTCAAGTATGGGAAGACCTCCCCATTTCTCACGAGCCTTTCTAACCTGGTTAAAATCCCCGATAACCAGTTGTGGAAGATCGGTTTGGGTATTATTTATTATCGTATCCCAGAGACGTCTCATTTCCATCTCCGAATTAGATACGTACACCGCAAACAACACGCAATGGAACCCCCTGGTGTTGATGCAACTAAGGGTGATCAGTTTATCGCTTTTGAAGATCATTTGTACATCCTAGATAGTGGAATTCCAACCGACTGCTATCTTCCTACCTTCAATACTGTTCAGATTAGAACAGCAGTTCCAACCAGGGGAAACAAGCCCCTAGTCCTATCACAGACTTCTCTCTTGATTCTCGTTTCAAGGCAGACAACCAAGGAAGTCCTACGCACTTGTATGATGTGTCTGAGGGTTCTTTGCTTCACAGGAAGAGAAGCACCCCTCACGTTCCACACCACGATCTTCTTTTAAGTGGAATCATAAGTTTTACAGGATGATTTCAGGCAAGTTTCAAAAGTCAGTCCTCTTGAGGATTTGCTTCGAATAAGGAGGATGTTATGATAGAAGATGCATAGCAAAAGGTTAGTTACATTTTTATCAACAAAAGACAAAATTTCATCAGGTATCTATTCAAAATTTTGAAAAATTTTATGATAGAGACATATTGAATATGAAAAGAGGGTGTGTATGTGGAAGTGGAATACGTACCACCCACCCTCCACCCCGAACTTAGAGATTTTCTCGTCCTCGAGCAAACCCTAAATTCAAGATGGAGGGGAAAGGAAACACCAGGTATGACTGCCGAGAATGAATTCGTTCTGATCAGCACCAATCCGATCTCGTGTCCTGAAAGAAAAACTCTCTCATAAGGCAAGTTTTATTTAAGGAAAATTTAACTATAAGGAACAAAATTTGAAAAGGAAAATTAAAATAGATTTATTGGTCGGGTTGCCTCCCGACAAGCGCCTTTGTTTTATGTCGATGGCTCGACAGAGTTCTTCGGAATTATGGTGGGTCCTTTGGATTGCTGAATTCCAACATTATTTATGTGCCTTTGTCAGCTGGTGTGAAGTATCTTTTCAAGCGGTGACCATTTGCTATAAATTCGCCAGACCCGTCGCTCCATAAAGAGAAAGCACCATGGGGAGAGATGCTTTTGACGATGTAAGGTCCGCACCAACGTGAGCGGAGTTTTCCTGGGAACAATTTTAATCTGGAGTTGAAAACTAGAACTTGGTCTCCCACTCGTATGTCTTTTTGTTTCAGATGTCCATCATGCCAGAGTTTTGTACGTTCTTTGTAGATTCATGCATTCTCATAGGCTGTCATTCTGAGTTCATCCAGCTCATGGAGTTGCAAAATTCTGGCTTGACCCGCTTGTTTCATATCGAAGTTTATTTGTTTAATTGCCCACCATGCCTTATGTTCAAGTTCGACTGGCAGGTGGCAACTCTTTCCATATATCAATCGAAAAGGGGTAGTCCCAAGGGGAGTCTTATAAGCAGTGCGATAAGCCCATAAGGCGTCGTTGATTTTTGTCGCCCAATCTTTTCGATTACGTCCAACGGTTTTCTCAAGGATAGCCTTAAGTTGTCGGTTGGAGACCTCTACCTGTCCACTGGTTTGTGGATGATAAGGCGAAGCTATCTTGTGTGAGACGCCATATTTTCGTAGAAGAGCTTCAAGGCTTCTTTCAATGAAGTGGGATCCTCCGTCAGATATCACGGTTCTCGGCACTCCGAACCGTGGGAAGATAATATCTTTGAATAGTTTGATGACTGGTTTTGAATCACAAGTGACGGTTGGTATAGCTTCAACCCATTTGGAGACGTAGTCCACCGCCACAAGGATGTAAGAGAATCCATTAGAAGATGGGAATGGCCCCATATAGTCCACTCCCCAGACGTCAAATATCTCGACTTCTTGCCATAGATTCAGTGGCATTTCGTCTTTCTTGGTTATATTTCCAGCTCTTTGACACTTATCACATGATATGACAAAATCATAACAGTCCTTGGATAAAGTTGGCCAGAAAAATCCACATTGCAAAACTTTTAAGGCAGTCTTTTTAGAGCTCATATGCCCACCCACGGGTCCTGAGTGGCATTGTTCCAAAATAGAATGGGCTTCTTCTTCGGCGACACAACGTCTATACAGACCATTAGCGCAAAGTTTAAAAAGATATGGTTCATCCCAATGGTAATGCTTCACATCGTGCATAAACTTCTTCAGAGTGTTCCCGGTGTACTGGGGATGGATGACTCCCGCAGCAAGGTAGTTTACATAGTCAGAATACCATGGTACTGCTTCCGAGACGCTCATGAGTTGATCATCCAGTAGGGAGTCATTTATCGGGATCCCGTCAGCATCCAGAGTGTGGATGCGACTGAGGTGATCAGCAACAACATTTTCCGTCCCCTTTTTATCTCTTATTTCCAGGTCAAATTCTTGTAGAAGAAGTATCCATCTGATCAGCCTTGGCTTAGCATCCTTCTTTGCCATAAGATAACGGATAGCAGCATGGTCTGTGTAAACGATTACCTTCGAACCAGTAAGGTAGGATCTGAATTTATCGAAGGCATAAATGACTGCTAAAAGCTCCTTTTTAGTAGTAGCATAATTCCTTTGAGCTTCGTCGAGGGTCTTTGATGCATAATAGATCACATAATGTTTCTTCTCTATGTATTGTCCTAAGACAGCACCCACCGCGTAATCACTGGCATCACACATAATTTCAAAGGGGTGGTCCCAATCGGGAGCTCTAATGATGGGAGTAGTTGTAAGAGCTTTCTTCAGCGTATCAAAACTTTTGACGCATTCTTCATTGAAATTGAAATCAGCATCTTTTAAAAGTAGATTAGTCATCGGCTTCGTTATCTTGGAAAAGTCACGTATAAACCTTCTATAGAATCCAGCGTGACCAAGGAATGCGCGAACTTCTTTTACATTTGTGGGGACATCCAGTTTAGAGATGACTTCTACCTTGGCTTTATCAACTTCAATTCCTTTGTTGCTAACCTTGTGGCCCAAAACAATGCCTTCCTTTACCATAAAGTGGCATTTCTCCCAATTTAGCACCAGATGTGCTTCTTCACAACGTTTGAGGACCATGGAGAGATGCTCAAGATAGGAATCGAAGGAGTCCCCATATACATAAAAATCGTCCATGAAAACCTCCATAACTGTTTCAGTAAGCCCTGCAAAAATGGCAGTCATGCAACGTTGAAAAGTTGCAGGGGCATTACACAGACCGAAAGGCATCCTTTTAAAAGCATATGTCCCAAAGGGACATGTGAAAGTAGTTTTTTCTTGATCATCTGGATGTATGGGGATCTGATAGAATCCAGAGTAACCGTCCAGGTAACAGAAATATTCTTGATGGGCCAATCTTTCTAAAACTTGATCGAGGAAGGGCATAGGAAAATGATCCTTCCGAGTGGCCTTGTTTAATTTTCTATAATCAATACACATCCGCCACCCAGTGACTGTTCGGGTGGGGATGAGCTCATTGTTTTCATTTCTTATAACGGTAGTACCTCCTTTCTTGGGTTCAACATGAACCGGGCTCACCCATGGTGAGTCCGATATCGGGTATATTATTCCAGCTGTAAGGAGTTTGATGATCTCACGACGGACCACTTCCTTCATATTCGGGTTCAACTTTCGTTGATGCTCGATCGTTGGCTTATGGCCTTCCATCATGGGGATTCTGTGCATGCACAACGCTTGGCTAACTCCTGTGAGGTCACTCAATTTGTAGCCTATGGCTTTCTTGCTATCCTTTAATACTTCCAGAAGTTGCTCTTCTTGTTTGGTCGTTAAACCAGAGTTTATAATGACAGGACAAACCTTGAGATCATCTAAAAACATATACTTCAGCCCTTCAGGTAGGGGCTTCATTTCAGGAGGTTCTGGTTTTTCACTGATTTCTTCTGGGGTTTCGGTAACCTTTAATTCTTCATAGGTAGCTTCAGGATTTCCTTTAGTAGAGTCGGGAGGTTCGGTGCAGTCCTTATCTTGTTGGTCGATAGGTTCATCATTAAAAAGGTCGTATAGAGAAGTTTCCAAGGGATCGCATGACTCGTGATATTCTTGAGTAAGTTGTGACATCTGCTCAACACAATCTATCAGATAGACCTCCTCCTGTATACTTGGTCTTCTCATGCTTTCAAAAACCTTAAATTCGAGAGTCTCTTTTCCTAACCTTAGAAGTAAGGTTCCTGCTTCAACATCAATAAGGGCTCTAGCAGTGGCCAGGAAAGGACGGCCGAAGATAAGAGGGTATTTGGTGTATTCATTTATGTCCATGATGACAAAATCACATGGAACATATGCGTCCTTGCCTACCTTGACTGGGATGTCTTTGAGAATTCCTAACGGTCTTTTTATCGAATTATCCGCAAGTTGAATTGTCATAGCAGTTGGAAGCAATTCTTCGAACCCTAGTCTCTTGCATAGACTGAGTGGCATAATAGAAATACTTGCACCAAGATCTGCCAATCCCTTTTTGCACGACGAGTCACCAATGTGACAAGAGATTCCAAAGGATCCTGGATCTTTTTGTTTCTTTGGCATCTTGCTGAGTATGATATCAGATGTGGTTGCCTCCAGTTTTACAGTTTCATACTCTTCAATGATGTACTTCTTGGTGAGAAGCGACTTTAGATACTTGGTCCAGGCCGGTATCTCATTAAGAGCATCTAAGAATGGTATATCAACATGAAGTTTCTTCATGGCCTCTTTAAATTTGATGAATCTAGTATCAAGCTTGGTTTGCCTCAGACGGGATGGGAAAGGAACACGAGGCTTATATACAGGAATATCCGGCTCTGGTATCTCTACTTCTTCATTGGTAGATTTCTCATAACTTCCCTTATCAGTATTCCTTTCCTTCGGTTGCGATTCTGGTGTTGTCGAGTTTTGGTTAGTCAAAGGTTCATTCTCCTCAGGGATATCCATAGTTGTTTTCGCTGGTGGATCCGAATAACTTTTCCCTGATCTTGTGGCGATAACCTTCAGCTGCTCCAGATGTTTCGGATTGTTCTCAGGTTGTCCGGCGAAGACTCCAGCTTGTGGCTTAATACTAGCAGCAAGTTGAGCTAGTTGAGTTTCAATAGCCTTCTGTTGGGCTTGTTGATTGGCTATCATCGTTTGTTGTGTCTGCAATAACTTTTCAATGGTAGATAGCTTGTCATCAGAAGGGATGGATCCTGTTTGACCCTGTTGTTGGTTCAAGCTTTGATACTGAGAGTTATTCTGATAGTTTCTGTTCTGAAAGTTTCCCTTGAAGTTTCCTTGATTCCCAAAGTTCTGTTGCTGGTTAAACTGATACCCAAGTAGGCCTCTTGGTTGATTATTCGGAACAAATTGATGCGAGTTCATAGCTCCTGAAGGATTTCCGTACTGGAAGCCTGGGTGATTCCTATTTTGATTCGGATTGTAATAGTTCTGCCCAGGGTTGGTGTTAATAGCATTTAGATTTTCCATCTGGCAATTATTTCCTTGTCCACAGGCATTGCTTAAAACAACATCATAGAGAACATTGCATGATAGTGTGGAATGGTCAGTGCCTTTGCACGCTTCGCAAAACAAAGAAGTGGACTTGACTTGTTCTGGTTGCCTAGTTGGAGAATGTCCTCTTCCAATCGCAGCAAGGGATGATTCTATGTGATCTTGCTTTGCAACCAAGACTTTCAAAGTTTCAGCTATAGATTTGTATTCTGGGATAGCATCAGCCATAGCTACCTTTAAGACTCCTTTACCAACAGATCTGCCCCAGTTGGCTTGATTTTCTGCTCCCAGGGTGACTACTCTCCATGCGCTGTCGTAACTTTGCCGCATGAAGTTCCCTCCAGATGAGGAGTCAAGGAACATCTTAACATCATCCTCCACACCCCTGTAGAATATTTCTATCAGCTGATTCTTAGGAATTCCATGGTGTGGGCATTTGTGTAGGAGCTCCTTGTATCTATCCCAAGCTTCGGAAAGAGTTTCTCCTGGGACTTGAGTGAAATTTGTGATTCGTCCCCTGATCTCATATGTAAGAGATGGGGGGTAGAACTTTTCCAGAAAGGCGTTTTGAAGCTGCTCCCAGGTGGTGATGGGTACATCACTATGTAGTGAGTTGTACCAACTAATGGCTCTATCAGCCAGAGAGTACTTGAAGAGACGGAGTCGAATAGCATCATTAGAGACTCCATTTTGCTTCGTCATAGCACACAGGTCAATGAATCTGAGAAGATGACCTTGGCTGTCTTCAGCTTGTTTACCGTAAAATGGGTTGTTTTGAAGCAAGGTTATCCAATGTGCTCTAATCTCAAAGTTGGCAGCTTCGATGGGAGGAGGCTGCACCGGATGATAGACATTCGCGGCCTTTGGGATAGAGAACTCTCTAAGATCCTTCTGAAGTTCTGCTGCCTGCGCTGCTGCCTGTGCTGCTAAGATCTCCTGTTGAACCGTAGCTCTAGCTTCTTGCATGAACCTTTCTCTCTGCGCATTGATGGCTTGAGCCACCCTACGGGCTACTTCTTCTTCTTGCGCCATTCTGGCTTGATTCTCTCGGATCTGACAATGGAAGGTTCTATCGATTTCGGGATCAAAGCTCGCCGTCAGTCCGAGACTATCCGAACGGTGCATGCACTAATCGTCAAAGAGCACCTGAAATTTGAAAAGGTTTGAAAGTGAGATCCTTGGTGTAGAATAAAGATCAAAAAGATGAGCGATAGTTTCAAAAAGAAAACAAAATCCTAGATTAGTCTTAAAAGAACTAGATTTGACTGACTGATTCCGTTGTCCCCGGCAACGGCGCCAGAATTTGATGTGGCTTTTTGAATGCACTAACAAATTCACTCGGAGTTTATATCCCCGAGCTTTTACCAAAACCAAGTGCAACAATACCACCCGCAAGCAGACGGATCTTATCGCAGTATAGTTGAGGATCGAACCCAAAGGACAACGTTTTTAAGAATCTTTGTCAGTTAGATCTAGCTTAAGTAAGACTAATATTTAGAACAATAGGTTGATTTGGGTTTGATTAAACTAGTTGCAAGAAAGTAAATGCGGAAAGAAAGATGAGTTTAGATCAATGATATGGAATCGCTGGGATGGTACCGGGTTTGACCACCGCTACACTCACAAACATACTCTTTTGCAAACAAACCAGGCACGATATAACACTCCAAATAGAGCTGCTGCAGAACCCCCCCATACAGGCGTTAGGTCCGCGTAAGCATCACCATAGGCAGCCGATTTCTCATCGCCGTCCGGATCACATGTCTTACGGCTCTGAAGATACAGAAATCCACGGAGGTTGTGAACCCCCCATACGGGCGTTAGGCACACAGAAGCGTCACCGAAGGCTAGATGGCTCGTCCCCTCGCGGATCATACACTTACGACCTCGATGAAATCCCATCCTATTTCTAGTTTGGGAGTCAGCCGCGTTAACCGATAAACAAGCAGGAAGGTGACATGCGAGCAAACATCGACGTTTAGCAAGATAATGCAAAATCCAACTAAGGTTGTGAACCCCCTATACAGGCGTTAGGCACACAGAAGCGTCACCGAAGGCTAGATGGCTCGTCCCCTCGCGGATCATACACTTACGACCTCAAGGAACCCATCGGAAGTTATCGTCAAGGGTCAAACATGCTAAACGACGTTCCAACCCATGCCTTGAAGTTATTGCAACATAGGAACCCATGCATTGAAGTTATCGCAACATAGGGAGCACAAAGATGAAAACACGCACATAACCAACCTACAAGCTTAACGATAAACGACAAAATGAAGAGTTATATACATTGCCATGGAAAGTTTAACAAAAGAACATGGTTTGCATGGGCAGCGGGGCTAGTCCCCGCACCCCAGTGAAAGAGGACTACTCGCTCATGATACGAGATACAAGAAGGATAGGAGAGAAAGATAGATCCGCCATGAGCTCGGTGCAGAGGGTGGACGCAGCTCGGTGAAGAAGATGCGCTCCTTGCGCCGTCTTCTTCCTCTTCTTGGCCTCCTTGGACGCAACACCAGCGGTAGATGGAGTGTAACTTGATCGGTGTGGTGCTCTGGCAGCCTTTCGGCGTCCGGAACCGATGCCTCAAAATGGGGACCCTGGATGTCTATTTATAGTTTCAGATCTGATCCCAAACGGTTTGGAGAAGTTGCTGGAAATATCTTCTCCAAACGGTTTAGAGACCGTTTGGGCGCCAAACGGTCTTGAGACCGTTTGGGCACCAAAAGGTCTTGAGAACGTTTGGGCATCAAATGGTTTGGAGGTCGTTTGAGCGCCAAACGGTCTTGCTTTGATCGGTCCTAGATTTGGCGTGGTCGCGCGGCTTTAGTTCTTCAATCGATCCTTGCGCTTGCATCGGACGGTCTTGGGACCGCGCAGGACCAAACGGTCTTGGGACCGCGCGGGACCATACGGTCTTGGGACCGCATGGGACCAAACGGTCTTGGGACCGCATGGGACCAAACGGTCTTGGGACCGCATGGGACCAAACGGTCTTGGGACCGCATGGGACCAAATGGTCTTGAGACCGCGTAGACTTCTTGGGCAACTGGTTTCGTCTTGTTCTTTGTGTATTCCAGCAAATGGTCTTGAGACCGCTTGGATCCAAACGGTCTTGAGACCGTTTGCATGGAGTTGCCTGCTACACCTGCATAAATTGAAAGATATTTAGTTAAAACCTTGATTATTGAATCACTGAGTAGTTTTGTGCATTATGATTCATATTAGGGTGAAAAGATGTGGAATAGATATTAAATTGTTCCAAAAAGGTAATTGAAAATCATGATGAGTATGCACTCATCAGTGGTCCCTCCTCTCCCGAAGAAGTTGTTACCTCTGCCCCTACCATTGCCGCGATAGGCTTTCCTCGCATTATTGCTGCTTCTAATAGGCATTCTTTTAGTGTTTTGAACCAGGACATCTTCAGATTCTTGGTTTTCCAGTACTTGGAAAGGGTTCCCGAAACCCCCAAAGTGTTCACCCTCCTCCCGGGGCTGCACCATAACAGGTTGAGGGGCCGTCTCTGTCACCAGTAGGACGTCCACTAGAACAGCAGCAGCCCCTGATACAGGGATAGTAGTTGTGTCAGGTGCAACACCAGGAGTTGAGACCTCTTTAGGCTGGCTCACAATGACACCCACCACTGCCACCACAGAAGTAGAGTTGAGGTCAGCATGCAAAACCTGAGACTGAGGCTGAGCTCCAGGCTGAGTAGTGGTCTTCTTCTTGTTCCTCCTTGCCGGTCGTCGGCTCTTTGATCGCCCCTGATCAATGGGTAGCTCATTGAATTGTTCGCAGGCACCGGGGCATCTGTGGGGCAAATGCCCGAACACCTTGTAGGAGAGGCATTGGTTGGGCAATGCATCATAAATAACCCAAATTTCAAGCTCCTTCCCATCCGGCATTTCCACCATGAAGATCGGAGACGGCTTTTTGTCCGTTGTGATCTCGATACAAAGATGTGGCACTCCAGCATGTTGACCCTCCAGCCAGAAATTGACCACCTTTGGGGTTCCCAAAGCATAGCCGATGATGGTGAGGGCCCTCCGAGTCCAGTGAGAACCCAGGTCTGGGAAGGTGACCCAGATGGGGGAAGAGGTAAGGGTGGCACGCCGAACATCTGCTTCTGGTGTCCACTTCCTGGTCTGTACAAGCTGACAGTCAAAGAACCATGCACCGCACTCTAGAGCAATCGTCATGTCAGTCTCGGTGGCAAAGCGGGCCAGGAACAGACCGTCTTTGAGTGGGGAGACCTGAAGATTGCCACCTGGATTCCACATACGGAGCATCCAGCCATACATGTGTTGAATGTGATGCTTCCTCCCGAGGATTTGCACAATGACAGAGCATTTGTGAAAATATTCTAGCTCCTTCACAACTGGCTCCGTGAACTTCATCCAAGGCCTCTGGTCTTCCTCTAACTAGAAGAATGGAGTCTTGGGATCCTCATGTCGCATTATCGGGTGGAAATTCTATTAGACTGCCATCAGGCAAACGACGGTGTCGGCCCAAGCTCTACCAGCCGTGATGTCGGCTCTAGGGTCCGACCAGGGAAGGGACCCCGTCGCAGCACTAGAACCAGCATCAACGATAGGGCCAAGAGGTGGAGGGGAGGAGGTAGGGATGGGGGATGAGGGGGAAGGGGTGGGAGGAACGAGGAGAGGAAGAAGAAGGGCCCATGGTAGGAGGCGGGCCGGCTCCCCCCATGACCAACGGGCGCTCGCCCTAGAGAGGGAACAGAGCACCAGTTAGAGAGAGAGGTAGAAAGGTCACAAACCTTAGAAATGGAGAATAAGAGCGAACTAGATATTTAATGGACGATGAAGAAATTACATTGGAAATAGACTTGTTTTGAGAGTATATAGTACATCACATTTTTAAAACATGACTTATTTTCTCGGCCAATCAAAATTGATAGTTTCTCTTTTGTTCTTCAATTAGGGAGTTTGATCATGGCAAAACAAAAGGGTTGTTTGTTTCCACACCATTCAAAGTCATAGAAATTATTAGATCCTTCATAAAATTTCCATAAGATGAGAGAGGATGGATATAATCCTCCTCCATTCCTTTCCTCATTTGTTTCTGAAAACATATAAATACATGCGCTTATGTGGAGAGGCAGTGGAGCATAACAAACTCGGTCCATCATCAATGCAACATTGTGCCATTACAAAGATCAAAAGAGGAGAAGAACGCCATGGACAAAGGATACAAACTACAGAAGAAGAAAGGTTTCAAGGATGGAATCATGAAATTAAACATTAAAGAGGGGGTGGCCATGAAACCTCTACTTATGATGTAACATTGTCGGTTATACAAGATGTCATTGAACCTACTCTATATAGGAGTTAGGCAAATAGAGAAATAGGGTGGAGGTTAAGGAGATAAGAGAATTAATAATGGAAGGGGGTTAGTTTTATCTTCCCCTTTATGTGAAATCCATGGTTCCTGTTCTTGTTGCAGTATTAGTGCCCCACCGCTAACACCGCAATATGGGCCTAGTTTGAAGTAACATTAGGTAATGTCCTTTCAACTACTAAATCATTATCCCTTTCTTGCAAACATCATAGAAACTACATCGGATATCCATTCCAATATCCAAATAATAGGAACCACTAGTCAATTTTGATTAGTAAATCACGGGGATCCCACTAAAAATAGTTTCAAATGTTGATTTGTATTGCTATTTACAATTATCGATAAACTTGGGAACTACATTGACAATTTATGGATAATATTATCATGATCTTGGACCATCTTGGGAAATCTATTATGAAACTTGACTCTTAAACTTCTATTAATGACATGTTGACCCTTTCATAATGGTTTAAGGCTTAAGTGACCATAATGAACTAGGTGTAGACCATTCATTGGATTTTCTAGTGAGAATGAAAAATGAATACGATGTTAGTCTGGGAAACTCAAAAATATATAATCTTGGCCATGGATGAGATACCACACCTAAGATTATTATAGAGACTTCGAAACCCTAATTCATTCCTTGTGATCCCTACATGTTGATGCCTATTATATTGATGCATGTGTACATATCTATGTGTCATGACCTTGACATGCATCTATTTTGAGTTTCTAACATCATTAAGCTAACTTCCAAGGTGTGCTTGCTATCCTTTTAGTGACCTGGATATGGTATTTGCTTAGTTTTATTATATGATTTAGTCTCTTATCTTGTCCTAGAGTTCTTGTTTGAAATAAGTGATCTCTTTATGGTATGATGTACTATTTTTCAATTATTATTTTTTAAAACCTTGAACAAAAATGAACAAAATTTATGATACTTTTGACATTAATTTTCAATATGGAATTAAACCCTCACCTTTGAGTGTAGCCAAGATTTAATGCATGGTTACAAATAAGCTCTCGTGTAGGAGAGGCCTATTGCACATCAATATGCTTACAAAAAAGCCCTCACCTTAGGAAGTAGACAACTTTCAATACTAATATTAATAAACCTAAATGGTAGAGCAAATAATGACCATTAAAATATATATTGAAAAAATGATATTAAATGCATTGTGTTTTCTTGAGAATTTAAAGTTATTTTTTTTCTTGTTTATTTAATAAATGCCAAGAGTTGGTATCACTTGTTTCATTGAAAGTGTACACGTACATTTGCACTGACCGCATGTCATGATTTTCCTTCTAGGAAAATACAATGACTCATAGAGGTGTGACTACATGCACTTTCTCATTTGACTACTCTGATGGTGAAGAATAGAAAATTTCAACAAAGTAGTAGGATCTATCTTAGTTGAGTCTGAATAGTTTAGAATGAATAGTTCCATCTTCTATCTTTTGAATTTTTCCTTCGATCCATGTAGTAAACCTTTTTTTATTATAAAAAGAAATTTTATTTAAACTTATGTATGTTGTGTGTAGGCCACATAGAGATGCAAACTTCAATCGCTTTAACATTGTCCAGGTAGTGGGATTGAAATTGGGGTGAGAATGGATCCATGATACTCTCCACCATAGATATGGTGCCAACTGCCCAAAACATCAACTTTCCATTGAACATCTATTTTGACTTTGTCGTGGTCACTTGAGTGACACTTGGACTTCTCTCCTTTTGATGTTTAGCCACCATAAATCCATAGTCATTATCCTGTTAAACTTCTATTTCATGTTGAGGACAATATAGTTCAAAAGCTTGGTGTGGTAGGGCAGTAAGCCCTAGTTTGTCTTCATGTTCTATTTTATAATTTCTACTTAAGATAGTCAAATAACTTGACTAACCATCATACTTGTCTAGAAACACTTTATTATTACACCTTACACTCTTGCTTGCAATTTAGTTTGTTTCCTTGCATTTCACTAACATGTTTCTAAAAAAATAAATTTCTTTTCCATGCCACCCATTTGCTTGGCATTGCATGTATATTTTGACAATCTTTTGTCTGTTGTTAATTAGACTTTGCTTTTATGTCATTTCCTACTTCGTAGCTTAGATCTTATTGAGAATAGGGTCACTTTTCTCCATTTTTCCAACTTTTCTCAAACTTGAAACATTTTGTTCTAAAATCTTATTCTAGATCAATCTCTACCTCATTAGAATGAGAACTTGAATTTGATGACCAATGATAATTGCACTCCCATTTACACTTAATTGTAATTAAATTAACTCAAACTTTGAAGTTATACATGTTATTTTACTTATCTTGTGAAATTTGGACTTTTTCAGTTGAAATGAAATTGAGGCAAGCCATATATTTTTAGGGATATTTAAGTCTTGGGAAAATAAATTCGTTTACCACAATTGCTCATTTATCAAGATTTTGTTGATTGCACATGACAAATGATTAGAATGGTTTGTATGCAAGAGACCTTATGTGAATCCACATCATGTGACCCCTTTCTTGATTGACCTTCTTCATCATTTCATATCCTCCTTCTCATGAAAAGATGTTGAAACATAGAAAAATAGTAAGTCGTGTATACCCTCAAAAGCTTGGGTGTCCAAAGCTTCATCCCCTTTTCCTCTTCCTACCACTATATGTTGTACATACACAAGGGGAACAAGAAAAATAAACTACAAGATGATCCTATGTAATAGCCTATAAGATAATAAAAGAAAAGTTCTTTCATGTAGTAGCACTCGAATCCCTTACCAAAAACCCCTTATTGTAATTGCATACCCATTAGGCTGGAAAACATCAAAATTTTCCCATTTACCCCTATACATAGCCAAATGGGTCATGTGGAGTAGATTGCAATATAAGATTGAATGAGTGCAAGCAAAATAACATCTCTAATACCATATTAAATTCAAAATATGAAATGGTCTATGCAGAAGTTTTGTCAATATATCACTTCAAGAGTCTAAGAACCTTATATGGAAAGACCATGCGCTTTGTGCCTTAATTACATCGTGTTTGTGTTAGAGGAGATGAAACAAGTGGATCATACGAATTAATGCTTAGACCTTGAATGAAATATTTTTTTAAAACCTTGAATGAAAATGAACAAAATTCATTATGCTTTTGACATCAATTTTCAATATGGAAATAAACCCTCACCTTTGAGTGTAGATAATATTTAATGCATGGTTACAGATAAGTTCTCACCTAGGGGTTATGGAAAGGCCTATTGCACATCAATATGGTTACAAACAAGCCCTCGTCATTCAGAGTAGACAATGTTTAATACTTGTATCAATAAACCTAAATCGTAGAGCAAATAATGACCATAAAACTATGTGATGAAAAAGAGAGATAAAATACATTGTGTTTTATTGAGAATTTAAAGTTATTTTTCACTTGTTTATTTAGTAAATACCAAGAGGTGGTATCACATGTTTCATTGAATGTGTACCCATACATTTGCACTGACTGCATGTCATGATTTTCCTTTTAGGAAAATAGGATGACTCATAGAGGTGTGACTACATGCACTTTCATATTTGACTACTTTGATGATGAAGAATAGAAAATGTTTCAACATAGTATGAGGGATTGTCTTAGTTGGGCCTGGATAGTTTCATATGAATAGTTCCATCTTGTATTTTTTCAATTTTTCATTCGATCCATGTCGTAAACTTTTTCTTATTCAATTATAAAAAGAAATTTTATTTAAACTTGTGTATGGTGTGTGTCTGAAGGCTGCATAGAGACACAAAATTCAATCTCTTTGACACTATCCAGGTAGTGGGATTGAGATTGGGGTCAGAATGGATCCATGATACTATCCACCATAGTTGTGGTACCAACCGCCCAAAACGTCAACTTTCCATTGAACTTCTATTTTGAGTTTGTCATGGTCACTTGAGTGACACTTTCACTGCCCTCCTTTTGATGTTTAGCCTCCATAAATACATAGCTATTATCCTATTAAGCTTCTATTTCATGTTGAGAACAATATGGTTCAAAATCTTGTTGTGGTAGGGCGGTAAGCCCTTTTTGGCTTCATGTTCTTTGTTATAATATCTACTTAATATGATCAAGTATCTTGACTAACCATCATTCTTTTCTAGATACACTTTAATATTACACCTTACACTCTTGCTTGAAATTTAGTTTGTTTCCTAGCATTTCACTGTAATTTCTCTAAAAGAATGAAATTCACTTCCATTTCACCCCTTCACTTTGCATTGCATGTATATTTTGACAATCTTTTGTGTGTCACTAGTTAGACTTTTCATCTATGTCATTTCCCACTTCATAGCTTAGATCTTATTGAGAATAGGGTCACTTGGCTCCATTTTGCCAACCTCATATTTGAAACTTTTTGTTCTAAATGCCTATTCTAGCTCAATCTCTACCTCATTAGAATGAGAGCTTGAATTGGATGACCAATAATAATTACACTCCCATTAGCATTTAAATTTAATTAAATGATCTCAAAAGTTGAAGTTATACATGTTTTTTTACTTATCTTATGAAATTTTGGACTTTTCAGTTGAAATGAAATTGAGGCAATCCATAGATGTTTATGGATATTAAATTCTTGCAAAAATGAAGTGGTTTCCCACAATTACTCATTTATCAAAATTTTGTAGATTGGAGGTGACAAATGATTAGAATGGTTTTGTACGTAGGAGACCTTACGTGAATCCACATCATGTGACCCCTTTCTTGATCGACCTTCTTGATCATTTCATTTTCCTCCTCCTCATGAAAAGATTTTAAAAAATAGAAGAGTAGTAAGTCTTATCCACCATCAAAAGCTTGGGTGTCTAAAGCTTCCTCCGCTTTTCCTCTTCCTACCACCATATGTAGTAGATAAACAAGGGTAAAATGAAACATAAACTCCAAGATAATCCTATATAATATCCTCTAAGAAAATAAAATAAAAGTGCTTCCATGTAGTAGTATTCCAATATTTTGCCACATACCCCTTATTCTAATTGCATACCCATTAGGCTGGAAAACACCAGAATTAGCCCATTTACCCCTATACATAGACAAATGGTTCATCTAGAGTGAATTTCAATATAAGGTTGAATGCATGCAAGTAAAATAACATCCCTAATGTTGTAATAAATTCAAAATATGAAATGGTCTACAGAGAAGCTTACTAAATATATCACGTCATGAGTCTTAGAACCTTATATGGAAAGACCATGCACTTTGTGCCTTATTTACATTGTGTTTGTGTTATAGGAGAGGAAACAAGTGGATCATACAAATTAATGCTTGAAATTATGGTATGATTTTCTATTTTTCAATTATAGATATTTTTAACGCCTTGAATGAAAATGAGCAAAGTTCATTATACATTTGACATCAATTTTCATTATGGAAATAAACCCTCACCTTTGAGTGTAGCTAAGATTTAATGCATGGTTACAAATAAGCCCTCACCTAGGGGTTATGGAAAGGCCTATTGCACATCAATATCGTTACAAATAAGCCCTCACCTTTTGGGAGTAGATAATGTCTAACACTCATTTCAATACCTAAATGGTAGAGCAAATAATGTCCATCAAAACTAGATATTGAAAAAATGAGATAAAATACATTGTGTTTTCTTAAGAATTTAAAGTTTTTTTTTCTTATTTCTTTACTAAAAAGCCAAGAGTTGGTATCACATGTTTCATTGAAAGTGAACCTGTACATTTGCTCCAACCGCATGTCATGATTTTCCTTTTAGGAAAATAGGATGACTCATAGAGGTGTGAATTCATGCACTTTCATATTTGACTACTTTGATGATGAAGAATAGAAAAAGTTTCAACAAAGTATGAGGGGTTATCTTAGTTGGTCCTGGATGATGAATAGTTCCATCTCTTATTTTTTTCAATTCTGCCTTCAATCCAAGTCGTAAATCTTATTTTGTTCAACTATAAAAAGAAATTTTATTTAAACTTGTGTATGTTGTGTGTGTGAAGGCCACATTGAGACACAAACTTCAATCCCTTTAACACTGTTTAGGTAGTGGGATTGAGATTGGGGTGAGAATGGATCCATGATACTCTTCAACACAGTTGTGGTCCCAACCGCCCAAAATACCAACTTTCCATTGAATTTCTATTTTGACTATGTCATCGTCACTTGAGTGATACTTTTACTTCCCTCATTTTTGTTTTTAGACACCACAAATCAATAGTCATTATCCAATTAAGCTTCTATTTCATATTGATGACAATATGGTTTAAAAGCTTGGGGTGGTAGGGCGGTAAGCCCTTGTTTGGCTTCATGTTCTTTGTTATAATTTCTACTTAAATTGATCGAATAGCTTGACTAACCATCATACTTGTCTAGATACACGTTATTATTACACTTTACACTCTTTCTTGCAATTTCATTTTCTCCCTTGCATTTTAGTGTACTTTTTCGAAGAGAATGAAATTATTTTTCATTCCACCCATTCATTTTGCATTGCATGTATATTTTGGTAATCTTTTGTGTATTGTTAGTTAGACTTTGTTTTTATGAAATTTCCCACTTCATATCTTAGGTCCTATTGAGAATAGGGGCACTTGGCTCCATTTCACCAACTTTTCTCAAACATGAAACATTTTGTTCTAAAATCTTATTCTAACACAATCTCTACCTCGTTAGAAAGAGAACTTAAATTGGATGACCAATGATAATTGCATGATTTCAAACTTTGAAGTTATACATGTTATTTTTACTTATGTTTTTAAATTTTGGACTTTTGGTTGAAATGAAATTGAGGAAAGCCATAGATGTCTAGGGATATTTAAGTCTTGTGAAAAGAAAGTGGTTTACCACAATTGCTCATTTATCAAAATTTTGTTGATTGCATTTGACAAATGATTAGAATGGTTTGTATGTAGGAGACCTCATGTGAATCCACATCATGTGACTCCTTTCTTAATCGACCTTCTTCATCATTTCATATCCCTCCTCCTCATGAAAAGATGTTAAAACATAGAAAAATAGTAAGTCGTGTCCACCCTCAAAGCTTGGGTGTCCAAAGCTTCCTACCCTTTGCCTCTTCCTACCACCATATGTCGTATCTACACAAGAGGAACAAGTAAAAGAAACTCCAAGATGATCCTATGTAATAGCCTCTAAGAAAATAATAGAAAAGTGCTTCCATGTCATAGCACTCCAATCTCTTACCACAAGCCCCTTATTCTAATTATATATATGCTAGAAAACATCAGAATTAGCCCATTTACCCCTATACATAGTCAAATGGGTCATTTGGAGTGGATTGCAATATAAGGTTGAATGCAAGAAGTACAATAACATGCCTAATGTTGTAATAGATTCAAAACATGAAATGGTTTACACATAAGCTTTGTGAATATATCACTACATGAGTTTTAGAACCTTATATGGAAAGACCATGCTCTTTGTGCCTTATTTACATTTTTTGTGTTATAAGAGAGGAAACAAGTGGATCGTACTAATTAATGCTTGAACTTATGGTATGATGTTCTATTTTTCAATTACAAATATATTGTTAGAACTTGAACGAAAATGAAGGAAATTCATTATACTTTTGACATCAATTTTCAATATGGAAATAAACTCTCACCTTTGAGTGTAGCCAATATTTAATTCATAATTACAAATAGGACCTCACCTAGGGGTTATGAGAAAGGCCTATTGCACATCAATATGGTTACAAACAAGCCCTCACCTTTGGGATTAGACAATGTTCATTACGTGTATTAGAAAACCAAAATGGTAGAGAAAATAATGACCATAAAACTATATAATGAAAAATGAGATAAAATACATTGTGTTTTACTGAGAATTGAAAGTTATTTTTCTCTTATTTGTTTTTTAAATGCCAAGAGTGAGTATCACATGTTTCACTGACCTTTACATTTGCATTGACCGCATGTCATGATTTTCCTTTTAGGAAAATAGGATGACTCATGGAGGTATGACTACATGCACTTTCACATTTGACTACTCAGATGATGAAGAATAGAAAAGTTCAACAAAGTATGAGGTCTTATCTTAGTTGGGCATAAATAGTTTAGTATGAATAGTTCCATCTTGTATCTTTTCAATTTTTCCTTCAATCCATGTCGTCAATCTTTTTTATTCTATTATAAAAAGAAATTTTATTCAAACTTATGTATGTTGTGTGTAGGCCGCATAGAGAAGTAAACTTCAATCCCTTTAACATTGTCCAGGTCATGGGATTGAGATTGAGGTGAGAATGGATCCATGATACTCTCCACCACATTTGTGGTGCCAACCACCCAAAATGTCAACTTTCCATTAAACATCTATTTTGACTTTGTCATGGTTGCTTGAGTGACACTTGGACTTCCCTCCTTTGGATGTCTAACCACCATAAATCCATATTCATTATCCTATCAATCTTTTATTTCATGTTGAGGACAATATGGTTTAAAAGCTTGGGGTCGTAGGGAGGTAAGCCCTTGTTTCACTTCATATTCTTTGTTATATTTTCTACTTAAGATGATCAAATAGCTTGACTAACCATCATACTTGTCTAGATACACTTTAATATTACACCTTACACTCTTGGTACCAATTTATTTTGTTTCCTTGCATTTCATTGTAATTTTTCTAAAAGAACAAAATGCTTTTACATGTCCCCGATTCGCTTTGCATTGCATGTATATTTTGACAATCTTTTATGTGTCATTAGTTAGACTTTGCTTTTATGTCATTTCTAGCTTCATAACTTAGATATTATTGAGAATAGGGGCACTTGGGTCTATTTTTCAACTTTTATCAAACTTGAATTTTTTTTTCTAAAAGCTTATTTTAGCTCAACCTCTACCTTGTTAGAATGAGAACTTGAATTGGATGACCAATGATAGTTTCATTCCCATTAGCATTTAATTGTAATTGAATGATCCCAAACTTTGAAGTTAAAGATCTTTTTTTACTTATCTTGAGAGATTTTGGACTGTTTTGTTGAAATGAAATTGAGGCAAGCCATAGATGTTTAGGGATTTTTAGTCTTCTGAAAAGAAAGTGGTTTACCACAATTTCTCATTTATCATGATTTTGTTGATTGCATGTGACAAATGATTAGAATAGTTTGTATGCAGGAGACCTTATGTAAATCCATGTCATGTAACCCCTTTCTTGATCGACCTTCTTCATCATTTCATTTCCCTCCTCCTCATGAGAAGATGTTAAAACATAGAAAAATAGCAAGTCTTATCCACCCTCAAAAGCTTGGGTGTCCAAAGCTTCCTCCCCTCTGCCTCTTCCTACCACCATATGTTGTAACTACACAAGGGGAAAAGGAAAAAGAAACTTCAAGATGATCATATATAATAGCCTCTAAGAAAATAAAAGAAATGTGCTTCCATGTAGTAGCACTCCAATCTCTTACCACAAACGCCTTATTCTGATTGCATATTGATTAGGCTGGTAAGCATCATAAATAGCCCATTTACCCCTATATATAGCCAAATGGATCATTTGGAGTGGATTTCATTATAAAGTTGAATGCATGCAAGTAAAGTAACACCCTAATGCTGTAATAAATTCAAAATACGAAATTGTCAACATAGAAGCTTGGTGAATATATCTCCTAATGAGTCTTAGAACCTTATATAGAAAGACCATGTGCTTTGTGCCTTATTTACATTTTTTTGTGTTAGAGGAGAGGAAACAAGTGGATCATATGATTTAATGCTTGAACTTATGGTATGGATTTTCTATTTTTTTATTATAATATTTTTTAAAACCTTGAATGAGAATTAACAAAATTCATTATATGTTTGGCATCAATTTTTTATAATAGAAATAAACCCTCACCTTTGAGTGTCGACAAGATTTAGTGAATGTTTACAAATAATCCCTCACATAGGGGTTATGGAAAGGCCTATTGCACATCAATATGGTTACAAACAAGCCTTCACCTTTGGGAGTAGACAATGTACAATACTCGTATCAATAAACCTAAATGGTAGAGCAAATAATGACCATCAAACTAAATAATGAAAAAATGAGATAAAATACATAATTTTTTCTTGAGAATTTAAATCTATTTTTCTCTTTTTTATTTAGTAAATGCCAATAATCGATATCACATGTTTCATTGAAAGTGTACATGTACATTTGCATTGACTGCATGTCATGATTTTCCTTTTAGGAAAATAGGATGACTCATGGAGGTGTGAATACATGCACTTTCATTTGACTACTCTGACGATGAAGAATAGAAAAGTTCAAAAAAGTATGAGGGCTTGTCTTAGTTGGGCCTTAGTAGTTTAGTATGAATAGTTCCATCTTGTATCTTTTCAATTTGGGCTTCAATCCATGTCATAAACCTTTTTTTATTCAATTATAAAATATAACTTAATTAAAACTTATGTATGTTGTTTGTGCAGGCTGCATAGAGATGCAAACTTGAATCACATTAACATTGTTCAAGTAGTGGAATTGAGATTGGGGTGGGAATGGATCCATGATACTCTCAATCACAGTTGTGGTGCCAACAACCCAAATCATCAACTTTCCATTGAAAGTCTATTTTGACTTTTTCTTGGTAAATTGAGTGATACTTGGGCTTCCCTCCATTTGATGTTTAGCCATCACAATTCCATATTCATTATCCTATTAAGCTTCTATTTCATGTTGAGGACAATATGGTTTAAAATCTTGGGGTGGTAGGGCAGTAATACCTTGTTTCATTACATATTATTTGTTATAATTTCTACTTAAGATGGTCAAATAGCTTGACTAACCATCCAACATGTCTACATACACTTTATTATTACATGGTACACTCTTGCTTGCCATTTAGTTTGTTTCCTTGCACTTCACTTCATTTTTCTAAAATAATGAAATGTTTTTCCATGTCACCCATTCTCTTTGCATTGCATGTATATTTTGACAATATTTTGTGTGTCGTTAGTTAGACTTTCCTTTTATGTCATTTTCTTCTTCATATCTTAGATCTTATTGATAATAGGGCCACTTGGCTCCATTTTTCAACTTTTCTGAAACTTGAAGCATTTTTTTTCTAAAAGCTTATTCTAGCTCAATCTCTACCTCGTTAGAATGAGAACTTGAATTGGATGACTAATGATAATTGCACTCCCATTAGCATTTAATTATAATTAAATAATCTCAAACTTTGAAGGTATACATTTTTTTACTTATCATGTGAAATTTTGGACTTTTTGATTGAAATGAAATTGAGGCAAGTCATAGATGTTTAGGGATATTTAAGTCTTGTCAAAATAAAGTGGTTTACCCCAATTTCTCATTTATCATGATTTTGTTGATTGCATGTGACAAATGAATAGAATAGTTTGTATGCATGAGACTTTAAGTGAATCCACATCATGTGACCCCTAGAATGATTGACCTTCTTCATCATTTCATATCCCTCCTCCTCATGGGAAGATGTTAAAACATAGAAAAATAGCAAGTTGTATCCACCCTCAAAAGCTTGGGTGTCCACAACTTCATCCCTCTGCCTCTTCCTACCACTATATGTCGTACCTACACAAGGGGAACAAGAAAAAGAAACTCCAAGATGATCCTATGTAATAGCCTCTAAGAAAATAAAATAAAAATGCTTCCATGTAGTAGCACTCCAATCTCTTACCACAAACCCCTTATTGTAATTGCATACCCGTTAGGCTGGAAAACATCAGAATTAGCCCACTTACCCCTATACATATCCAAATGGGTCATCTAGAGTGGATTGTGATATAAGGTTGAATGCATGCAAATAAAATAACATCCCTAATGCGGTAATAGATTCAAAATATGAAATGGTCTAAACAAAAGCTTTGTGAATATATCACTTCATGAGTCTTAGAACCTTATACAAAAAGACCATGTGATTTGTGCCTTATTCACATTTTGTTTGTGTTAGAGGAGAGGAAACAAGTGGATCATATGAATTAATGCTTGAACTTATGGTATGATGTTCTATTTTTCAATTATAATGTTTTTTTAAAACCTTGAATGAAAATTAACAAAATTCATTATATGTTTGACATCAATTTTCAATATGGAAATAAAACCTCACCTTTGAGTGTAGCCAAGATTTAATGAATGGTTACAAATAAGCCCTCGCCTAGGGGCTATGGAAAGGCTTATTGCACATTAATATGGTTACAAACAAGCCCTCACCTTTGGGAGTAGACAATTTTTAGGATTCGTATCAATAAACCTAAATGGTAGAGAAAACGATGACCATAAAACTATATAATGAAAAAATGAGATAAAATATGTCATGTTTTCTTGAGAATTTAAATCTATTTTTCTCTTTTTTATTTAGTAAATGCAAAGATTCAATATCACATGTTTCATTGAAAGTGTACATGTACATTTGTATTGAGGTTTGAATACATGCACTTTCACATTTGACTATTCTGACGATGAAGAATAGAAAAGCTCAACAAAGTATGAGGGATTGTTTTAGTTGGGCCTGAATAGTTTAGTATGAATAGTTCCATCTTGTACCTTTTCAATTTTGCCTTCGATCCATGTCATGAACCTTTTTTTATTCCATTATAAAAAGAAATTTTATTTAAACTTATGTATGGTGTGTGTGCAGGCCGCAATGAAATGCAAACTACAATCGCTTTAACACATTTCCAGGTAGTGGAATTGAGATTTTGGTGGGAATGGATCCATGATACTCTCCACCACAGTTATGGTGCCAACTGCCCAAATCATCAACTTTCCATTGAACGACTATTTTGACTTTGTCTTGGTCAATTTAGTGACACTTGGGTTTCACTCCTTTTGATGTTTAGCCATCACAATTCCATATTCATTATCCTATTAAGATTCTATTTCATGTTGAGGACAATATGGTTTAAAATCTTGAGGTGGTAGGGAGATAAGCCCTTGTTTCGCTTCATATTCTTTGTTATAATTTCTACTTAAGATGATCAGATAGCTTGACTAACCATCATACTTGTCTAGACACACTTTATTATTATTTCTTGAAATTTAGTTTGTTTCCATGCATTTCACTATCATTTTTTTCTAAAAGAATGAAAGTCTTTTCCATGCCACCTATTCTCTTTACATTGCATGTATATTTTGACAATCTTTTCTGTGTCATTAGTTAGACTTTCCTTTTATGTCATTTTTCGTTTCATAACACAGATCTTAATGAGAATAGGGGCACTTGACTCCATTTTGTCAACTTTTCTCAAACTTGAAGAATTTTTTTCTAAAAGATTATTCTAGATCATTCTCTACCTCATTAGAATGAGAACTTGAATAGGATGACTAATGAAAGTTGCACTCGCATTACATTTAATTGTAATTAAATGATCTCAAACTTTGAAGTTTTACATGTTTTTTACTTATCATGTGAAATTTGGACTTTTTGATTGAAATGAAATTGAGGCAAGCCATAGATTTTTAGGGATATTTAAGTCTTGTGAAAGAAAGTGATTTACCACAATTTCTCATTTATCATAATTTTGTTGATTGCATGGACAAATGATTAGAATGGTTTGTATCTGGAGACCTTATGTAAATTCACATCGTGTGACCCCTTTCTTGATCGACCTTCTTCATCATTTCATATCCCTCCTTCTCATGAAAATATGTTAAAATATAGAAAAATAGTAAGTCTTGTCCTCCCTCAAAAGCTTGGGTGTCCAAAGCTTCCTCCCCTTTGCCTCTTCCTACCACCATATGTCGTAGCTACACAATGGGAACAAGAAAAAGAAACTCCAAGATGATCCTATATAATAGCCTCTAAGAAAATAAAAGAAAAATGCTTCTATGTAGTAGCACTCCAATCTCTTACCACAAACCCCCTATTCTAATAGCATACCCATTAGGCTGGAAAACATCAGAATTAGCCCATATACCCCTATACATAGCCAAATGGGTCATCTGGAGTGGATTGCGATATAAGGTTGAATGCATGCAAATAAAATAACATCCCTAATGATGTAATAAATTCAAAATATGAAATGGTCTAAATAGAAGCTTTGTGAATATATCACTTCATGAGTCTTAGAAACTTTTATGGAAAGACCGTGCGCTTTGTGACTTATTCACATTTTGTTTGTGTTAGATGGGAGGAAAAAAGTGGATCGTATGAATTAATGCTAGAACATATTTAGTCCATAATCATCTACTCGAGTTCATTTGTCATTTCATTTGTGAAACAAATTCAAAAAGAGATATTTCATTTGAATATACTTGGGTAAGCATGTGTAAGCTTGGGGTGGTGACGGAGTACTAGTTTGGGTCTCCATCCGGTGCTAATTTTCCTCTTATCTACAACAATACATACATGCTATGTCACAAAAAATATCATTTTATGACAAATGAACTACTGGTTAATCTTGCATATTTTAATAGGTATTGGGCAATTATTGATGGAAGGGAGAGAAGAGGAACGATCCTAGGACTTCCCCAGCCACAGAGGATCCAAAGTGAGCCCTAAAGTTACCCTAACTATTCTCAAGTGACCAAGGAATGAACTGAAGAAAGGAGTACCATGGAAGAACATTTAGAAGATCAAAGTGCAAGAAAAATACCAAAAATGGCCTTGGTACTTCCCCAAGGCCATGCTAATAGAGTGAAAATCACAAGCTCCAACCATGTCTCACGACACCCAGCCATGATGACCATTTTCACTAGCATGGCCATGGTGCCCCAAAATGAACACAACTCTACATAACATGAGCATGCCAACAACACTCCAAAATTCCTCCCCACCTCCTCCACCACGTCTGCGGCACTCGACACAATTGTGCTACCCTCCAGCCACCACAGGCATGGTGCACCCCATGGTTGGCTACCTCAGTACCTCACTTCATTTCACCCAAATTTCATGTGACATTTTTATTTTCATAACATGGTTTTTCCCCCTCACCACCACCATTCTCTTACCTGGCCACTACGACACTCTAATGCTTCTTACCTGTTATTTGACCACTTAACCCCAAACCCCCTAGGTCTCTATACATACACTAATGGCATATGGGAGTCTAAGATTAGATGCTCTAAGCCTCCAAGTCACCACCCACTCCTATCCACTCAATTCACTCTCTCTCTCCCACTTTCCACCCTAAAATCCAATTTTCTAGGATCTTTTTCATATCTCTTCTACTTTCATTCCCTGACCACCCATTAGAAGGAGGAGAACAACCTTGGAGAAGCTAGAGGTGAAGAGTGGAGCTCATTCATCCACTCCTATGACTTTATGTCAACTCTTTCCCTTTCTTTTGTTATTTCCTTGATCATGAGTATCTAAGTCTCCTTTTTGGGTTGTTTGGGGGCAATAATATGTAACTATGATACCAATTGAGAAATATGTGCCAGTATCCTACACTCCTTGAACCCTAACTTGTCTGCTCTATACTAAAATCCAAATTGGTGCATTTGTGGGACAATTTTGTGTACTAAGAGCGTGTTGATTAGAGTCACAGACAAATTTCTTAGCCCACCTTTGTGAGTACACCACACACACGAGTCAGAAGGCCACGAACGACTTCAGGACATCCTGAGAAAACATCTCACTAGGACTTAAACTTTCACGGGTCACATGGGCGATGGATCGCATAAGATGTATGATGTGACTGCTCACCGCATACATGATCAACTGTAGGAACTGAAAACCAGCATTCTATGTAGAAGCAACATCTACCATTCCAATCAACCAAAAAGGTCAAAAACCATTCCTTTTGACAATGGAACACTTGCACTCCACATTTTCAACACATTGAAGTGACCTATTAGAGACCAAATCTGATTTTCAACAAAAGGATGTAAGAAAGCAAGACTTACCTTCATTGTTTACTGTTGACATACTTTATTTAATAACTTTAACAACTGAACTTAAGGTTGCAGCCATTTCAAAGATTTAGCTATCACACTGTTTCTCCAATTGTGTTGTTCTTGATACAGGTATTAGCAATTATCAAGTTAAAGGTGATTTACATGTTAAACTAGATCTGGTGTGTGACCACTGTAGCACAGTACTTGGCTTATTATCTAATGCCTTTCTTTCTCGCTCTTGGAAAATAATTTTATGCTGGAGCTCCGATCTGTTGATTCCTCAGACAGTAATGTATGCAGAGTAGACGGAAAATGTAATGTTTGGCTTCGATCCCCGTGGGTATGCTCATTTTTACAGTAGTTATGATGCAGTTCTAAACACGTGTCAGCTGCAGTTCTAAAAATGTGTGCATAACGTGCACAACAACAATAGTAGAAATGCTCATTTTGAGTAGACCAAAGTTAGATAATTGTCACGTATGCATGAATGGTGGTGTATTGCGCCCCCATGCCCATGTGACACGAGTAGTGATGTTGTGACTAAAAGATGGGATTGGGACTTGTCCACTGTCCATATAATGGTCGATGTTGACTGATAATACTCAACCTTAGGCATCCAAAACATGTCCCGATTCAGATATATATTACAATATGTTGTTATGTGAAACTCTGAATGACATAATATGGTAAGGTATCAAAAAGAAGATTGGCACATTCCCTCATTATTTAGGCATGAACCATGTTGCTCTGTAGTACATGAGATGCGCTAATGATGTCATCAGCAAACAAAGAGATATGCACATAGAGGAGTGGCCAAGAAGTTGTTGACTGTAATATTAATAAATAAATAAACTCTAAACACATTCACGAGCAAGAGGGTACACATCAATATATCCAATAACCATTTAGGTGTGAAAAACAGAGAATACAAACACAACCCATAAGATAGACTTGCAAACCAAAACAGACAGCAGATATATAGAGTGGCTCCTAGATCTAAACCATCCACTACCTAGTCACTCTCCAACTAGGGTTTTCTCTCAACCACCCTTTTCAATGACCTTGGATCAATGGAGCAATTAGTCAACTCCTTTTGCAACAGGATGAATGAGTCAAACATCAATTCTTGATGGTCGACCTCACAAAATTACCTCAAGTTGAGGTAGCCAATCCATAGTTTTGACAGCTATACAAACAAGTCAACAAACCTGGTGTCCCCCTCAGGTCACATAGTCCATGAAGGATGTCTGACTTTGACTGCTCACGCATAAAAACTGAAAATCAGCATTTCATTTAGAAGCTATACAATGTATACCCACTCCAAATGTAATCTACCAAAAGCATCAAATGCAATCCCCTTTTGGGAAAAACTATATATACTATATATTTACTGCATTGAAGTTGTGTATTTGGATATCCAATTTGATATCCATCAACTTAATGTAAGAAGAAGAAAAAAATAACAAAACTGGAGTTTGTGTCATGGCATGCATTGTTTGAATAACATCAACCAAAAGGAACTTAAAGTTGCAAACATTTCAACGAATATAACACAAAAATGAGTAGAATGTTTATTTTGAGGGGTACTGTATTTACATAATTCAGTGGCAGAATTTGACAAATTGAAACCCTTGAATCAAAGACGTGCATAGTTAAGTGAGAATGATGATCAAGGTTGACTGAGAATCTTGAATCTCAGGTATCCAAAACAAATCCCAAATGCATATATATTAAATAAACTGCATTACATTGTTAAGTAACACTCTTCTTGACATGGATAGGTATAAAAGAAAGGACGCATTTCCCCCATTATATATGATGAATTCTGTTTCTCAACGGAGATTGATCCATTTATATATATACTATAACTATGGATCGTTACAAACTGAAAAAGGCATGACCCAAGTAGGCTGAGGAAGATCCATTGAAGTCAGCACATCATGGTTCAAACGCAAGCTGCGGTCTCGAAGACTATAAATACCTAGATCCCACTGGATGCGGGAATCATAATCTGACTGGTGATCATCCGTGAAATATATACAATCCCGATCTAAATGAGGGAAGTTATGTGTAGACAGAGCCAATGGGTAGTTGTTTCCAATAAATATGGCATATTCTCCAATGGCCTCCATCTGCAGCCATATAGCTTGCCTTTCATCAAGCTTGAACACTTGAAATTCCATGGTCGACATCATATGTTGACTGTCATGTTTTTGCTCATCTTCTTTGCCATCATCTGCCTCTCGTGCAGGGCCATTTTCTTTTTCCTTTGCATTGAGAAAAGATACTCTATATAACCTCCCGATGAGCCACAGTTGATCATCTATGTCCACCAAGTAAGTGTGTGCTTCACATTGACTGGATTCCGGAATCCTACTACCGAAGTCATTGGGTGGGAGAGCAGCGGAAGACTTAAAGGAAAGATCAGCGTTGAGTTCAATGCGGTAAATTCTGTCGCCCTCACTAGACGCCGCATAAAGGGATCCATTACAAAAGATTAAGCTTCTGATGTCATGATACTGGAAACGAGCACCCAATATAGTCCAAGATGTGTCCCCTTGCCTTGCAAATGCAAGTTCTCCCAAATGAGCTGCAATAAAAATCACATACTCGTTTGAATGCTGTTTGCAGTTGTATTGAGTAGTTGGAAGATGATCCAGGAAAGATAATAATGCTCCGCTGGTAGAACCAAGATAGCCAATCACATGGTAGGACTTTATCGTCTATATAGTAGGCAATGGTCTGCCCTTGAGAGTCAGTTCTCACTCCGCTGATTATTTTAGGAAAGGAGGCAATGGAAGGGGTTTGGATGCGTCTCCCAGTAGGAAGATGCACACCCCGTAGTTCACAGGTTTTATCCATATACATAAGCCAACCACCAGGAGAGTAGGAAACGATCGCGCGGGAATCTGCACCAGCAATGTCAGCAAGGTGGCCGCCGCCCAAATTGTAAGTCCTTTTCTCGGAGATGCTATAGAACCTCATATATTTCTGAATGCTACACCGTTTTCCATCTTTAGGTTTCACTTGATCACTGCCGCTTTTCTTGTCGTCACCATCAACTGGGGGTCCAGGCTTTGGTATATAGGGAGGTAACATGAGCCAGGGGATGTCAGCTGGACGCATCTGTTGAGGGGCGGAGCTCCAGTCGACACAAACGGATCTAAACCGCGATCGATCGGCTGTGGTAAACTGCTCGAGGATCAGCGCCAGCAGATCAGAGGGAAGCTGAGACCAGCCCTCCTCGGCCATGATGTGATCTCCGTCCGGAAGACAGCGGTGGAAGGGATCGTTTAAAGCGGAGCCTTTGGTGGACGCGACGATGCACAGGCAGATGGCGGATGGGAGCGGTGTGGAATTCTGGCCATTAAGGGGTATATAAAGGAGAACGGGAAACGGCAGGGCGCCGCCGGTGACGAATTGAGGCGGAGTTGGGAAGGGATTTCAAGGAACTCCGCGCTGTAGTTTGACTAGGAATGCAAAATCCCGACATTTGGCCGGACCAGGAACTCGGAGTCTCCGAGATGCAATCGAACTAGGAACTACAAAGCCCTATTTCGTTCAAGACCGGGGTATTCTATCATCAAGACTGAATATCTGGATCTAACGTGATTATGTTTGATCATTTAAGTGTCATTAATCTCGACTCGGATTAGACTGGTCTCGTGATTGTTGCATAAAACAAAATACCATATAAGACCGAGCTAAAAATAGATTAGGATTTATAATCCTATTAAAGACAGGATTGAATTGGTCTAGATAATCAGATTATGGAACCCTAATTAAACGTGTGAGTCCAATTTTTACTAAAAAAATAAAATTACACCTAGACTGAATTGGTCGGAATTTACACCTACGTGGCCCAAAAAGAGAAGTGACCCTGATTAGGTCCTACTCTCATCTGCATGCAATCTAGAATTATATGTTATGAAGAAAAATGATATTTTACTTAAAGGTATATTATAAACAAACATTTACAATTTATATGGTTCAATTTTGGCTATATTGAATATAACGATTTCTGGTGCTTGATTTAATTTATAATATGAAAGTGTAGCAAATAAACCAGAACAAATAGGCCCATCAATATATCAATTTTTTCTCTTCACATAAGACCACATCTTTCAGATAATGCTATAAAAAGACGGTTGCTTCCTGCAAAACCTCTGCAATAGTATACTTTGGTTGTGCACAAAGCATTCATAGAGTATAGATATGTCTTGACTGGGGTTGCACCTGCAAATTTGGCCTCGTATGCTACATGGAAAGTCAAATGGACCATGATGTCAAAAAATGATGGGGAGGGGGAAGATCCTTTCAAGCTTACAATAACAAATTGGCTTGAACTTTCTAGTTTTTTCGTAGTTTTATAGCTAATTTTCTTCACACATAGGGATGTGAAAAAATGGAAAGATTATATTGTCACTTTTGCAATAGGTTTTCAAAAAGTCCTCCTTAAATATGGAGGTAAAAGATGTTGCATTAGAATGTGGTGATCATAGTTTGGAAATTGGACAATCTTTTTAGCTTCTATCTACACTTTATTTGATATGTTTGAAGAGAACCCATCAGGCAATTTCAGATATTTTAGCACCAATGAGAAATCCCCCTTTTCTTTACTTGTCATGTTGTATGATGTGTGTGACAATGAGAAATGATTGTTATATTTTTGTTTCTTAGTCCATAATGGTTTTGTTATATTTAACATTTTCATATCCAAGGTTGCATTAATATTCTCCTTACTACGCCCATCTTTATGTAACACCAATTAAGAATATATTTGCTAACGTTCTTCTCAATATGCATTACATCCAAGTTATAGTGGATCAACAGAATAGACCAATAAGGAAGATGAAAGAAAATACTCTCTTTTTTCAACCATCAGGAAATTCAGAACTTTATGTTTGCTTGCACTAAAGATCTCAACACTAGAATTTGTGGTATCCTAATTTTCCCACATCTTTTGTATATTTAAACTGCTAAGTTGTTCTAGCGGACTACCATATTCTTCTTTCATATTAAAAAATTTACTATCTACACGCCATAGGTGATTTGCATCTAGGACAAAATGGTCTCTCATTTAGACACATTTATGACTATGTGCAAAATAAATAGAGCCATGGACAATACCAAATTGTGGTCATGTCTTGTATTATTTGGTGGTCCAACCAAACATCATACCAAATGTAGAAAAATCATTTATTGTTCATAATTGTCCTACTCACATAATAAATATCCATATTTATTTGCATCATAAGTGTGTACACCATCAAGCCATATTGTATTCAACTCATCAACTAATGGTAGTAAATATTTGTCAATTTTATTTCTAGGATATTTTGAACCTTCAATAATAAGAGATAACATAAATAATGAAGGTTTCATTACCATCCATGGAGGAAAGTTGTGTTGGATCCTAGATGGGTGATTAGATGCTCGAGAGGGGGTGAATAGAGTTGAATGCACTAAAACAAAATTCATTAGACCTTCAAGGATTATCACAAGATAAGGTTGCTTAATGGGAAATTTGTGTGCAACTAAAACATACATAGCAAGGGAGAGAGAGATTGAACATGCATCAATTGACAAGCAGTTTTAGATTGGTTCCACACTTCAAACTAGAAGTGAGTCAGTCCACTACCTAGAGAGGTCAACCTCTAGGATTTCTTAACCTTGCATCTTCATTATATTCATTATAAGAGATACAATACATGACCAACTAAGGGACTTACCTATCCAATACAAAGAGTCTTCAACCTTACTAAGGACTTACCCACTTTGCAAGGAGTCTTCCACCTTTTTCCGAGGACTTACCTACTCTTGCACAAGTCTTCAGCCGTGTAGGGATTACCCACTCTTCTTGGATCTTCCTCCTTTGACTTCACCTTCACTCGGAGAAGCTTCCACCAAGGAATTACCCACTTGAGCAAGGAGTCTTCTTCCTTCACCAAGGGCTTACCCACTCTTGCTCCAAGTATTCAGCCTTGATCTTCACCAAGGGATGCCTTCCCTTATTCTTTTTCACCTCTCTTAGCCAAGAGAGAGAACTGTCATCTTCATGATTGAATTGAGAGATGGAGAGGTTGTGGAAGTGAAAGCCTCACAAGATATACGTGTAGGACTAGCTCTATTACAGATTTCTTACCCACTCTAACGAATGTAGCAAGTGATTAAGCTTAGAGAGAGAGAGAGGAGGCTGTAGGAAGCACTCAACTATAGAATAAGAACCTCACATAGAGTTTGCATTGAATGCTCAACCTTAAAATGAAGCCCAAGGGGTCCTATTTATAGCTGGGGATGCCTCTTAGCCTTTGGGAACACTTAAGAATAAAAACTAGCCATTTTGTGACTTGCAACAGATATATTTTCACTTGTTACAACTCCACAATGGCTAGAAGCACTTTTCTGCACTTTTTCGTACAGTGCAATCGGTCGAGTTTCTATAAGGGTAACTCGACCGATAGAGTAAAAGACAAAGTCGATATTCAGACCATCAGACGAGTTTGTCCAGGAGAAACTCGACCGACCAATGAAAATTGAATTGGTCAGTTACTCTATCGGTCGATTTATGTGAAGTGTAAACTCGACCGATCAAAAGTAATTTTCAAGATCCAATCAGGATCGGTCGAGTTTGCAACTCACAGAACTCGACCGATGAACAACCTGATGTGAATTTTGGAAAATGGCTTTTGAGTGCTTAAACATTCAATTTAAGTGCTCCTGGTTTTTTCTAAGCTTAATTACAAGTCATACAATCATTCCAAGTGATTTACAACATGATTCTAACGGCTTTACATCATATTACAAAAACGTGCACTTGTATTGACTTTGACTTGTCTTTTCTCCAATTTGATATGCGCAAGTTAGGGCATTTAGAGTGTGTCTATACCTAATCTGAAATCACTCAAGTAGAGACATTACACACCAATATGTGGAATGGTTAGTCATCATCAAAACACGAGTTTAGTCAATTTAGACGTGAGTCAACATTGACCTAATTGACCTTGAGTCAACATTCTCCCCCTTTTTGAAGATGACAAACCAATCCATAAGTGTATTGAAAGCTTTTAAGTAAAATTATACCTTTGGAGAAACCTAGGGGTTTCAATAGGACTGAGCTCATATGCCCCCCTCAATTGATGCTAGTGGAGTTCTCATACTCCCCCTCAATTGATGTTATTTCTCCTGCATGGTTAGCTTTCATAACATTTATAGAATACTATGTCTTCTACTCATATATGTTCTACACATATATGTCTTCTCCCATTTACCTTCTCCCCTTTTCATGGACATACTTCTCCTCTTCATGTAAGGCATGTCTTCTTCCTCTTTTGTCAAAAGAAGACATACCTTTCTCCCCCTTTGTTATTTCAAAAAGTGGGGTTATGAAGAAATAAGAAACATCACTTGCTAAAGAGAAAGGAGATAACAAAAAGTTATATAAGGAGAGTAGAAGAGCACAAATAAGGGCTTGTCCAAGAATAGAAAGAAAAGCAAGTTAAAGCATGCACTTGAAAAACCCAAAATGCAAGATGAAGTGTTGCAGAAAAATAATAAAGCACAATTTTGTCCCTCAAGATGACAGAATTTGCCCAAAAAGTGTCAGGGCTCATGGAAAAGCGATGAGCCTTGCTCAGAAGGCCATTTCTGCATAAAAGACACTAGTCTTGCACCAACAACTGAAATTGGAGCAAAATATGCATAAAATCCAAAAAAATACTCCAATTTCTACATATTATGTAGATCTATGTATATCTATGTATATCACAAAGTTATGCAAACAACTCAAGATAGTAGATACGCAATTCAAGGAACAAGCTTGAGCAAGTATGAAACAAGATACAAGCATAGAATATAGTGAAATACCACTAGATGAGCAATGTTACCAATTATAAACAAGGTTAGAACTACATGTATGTGAACTACTAGTAGATGATATCACCAGTTAGGACTACTAGTAGGATCTAGATCATAGCAAAAGATATCAAAAGATATACAAGATAAAGCATGGCTATGAGTAGATGAAGAGGTATATCCAAACAAAGAGATAAGCAATTTTAAAAGCATGAAAGGATACAACTCACATACAAATATGCATAATTACCAAAGGATGATTACAACTAAGAACCTCAAGGTTATATAAAAACAAGATATACATCTAGATAGATGTAGCATGTTAGAGTACTACGGAAGAAATTTTAGATAAAACCAAGAGATCCAAAGAGAACATCATCAAAACCTACAAAACAACTCAGAGTAAGTAATCGCAAGATATAGATATACCAATTTAGATCAATTAGAGTGATAGAGTTATAAGCAAGATAGACAATTTAAAGCATGGCAATATGCACATATAAAGGTACCAAATGAGAGTGCCAAAGAATATGCACATATAAAGGTACCAAATGAGAGTGCCAAAGAATAAGGCTATTGGTTGAGAAAATCTAGTTGAGATGGAAATTCCCATTCAATAAGACAAATGTATATTCTATGCACAGTGTTATTGATTAATTTTCTGTGTATTAACAACTCGACCGATGACAGTTGTTGGAAACACCCATTGGTGCCTATCGGTTGAGTTTCAAACAGGGCAAACTCGACCGACAAAGTTGTTGTAAAAAAGGCACATATATTTCATAAAACCATATTTAGAGGCATGCTAAAAATACAAATTATATCCAAACATGTGTAAGAAAGTTAGTAATGCACTATGAAAGCATCTGAAATAGTTTTTGAGTAAGAGTGTGAAGAGAAGCACAAAATACCACTTTAGACTCAAAAACCATATGTATAGTGCACACTATCTTGACAAAACAAGTTAGGATTGGTTATAAGCAAGAGAAACATTACCTTTTTGCTTACCATTTCTTTTCCAATTGTTGTCACCCTCTACACATCTCACCTTTCTTCTTTCATGTGGAGAAGTCAATTTGCAATTCAATGGCTCAAATCAATTCATTTGCAAGTACCTACAAGAAGAAAAATGAAATGGTCCCCAATCATGTTTTTGGGTCCGGAGGGGTTAGCTTAGCAACCCAAGTCCTATTGCTCTTGGGTGCTTCCCTAAAAGGACTAGAAGTAGAATAATGACCAATTTCATTGCAATAGTTGCATGTGCCCATAGTCTTGGAACTAGAGGATTCTCCATGGAGTATTAGAGGTCCTTTACCTTTGTTATTCCTTTGACTACTATCATACCCTAGACCATGTCTACCAATTTTTTTAGTAGTATGGTGTAGGATGTCATTAAGATTATTTTTACCAACTAAGAATCTTTGCAAAGAAGATCGCAAACCATCATTATCATGCATAAGAAAAGTAATAGTAGAAGACAAATGATTGATATTATCTCTAGCATGTAGAAGATCATTTTCTAAGCAAAGAGCTTTAGTTAAATAAGAATCTCTATCAATATGAAGAGCAGCAACATCATTCTCTATACTAGTAGAACTAGAACAAGATTCATGCACATTGATTTTAGCAAACAAGGAGGCATTTTCTGTTTCTAATTCTTGCAAAACAAAATCTTTGTCCTTGTTTTCAGATCTAAGAACATCAATATCTTGCATGAGAGAATCAAAAATTAAAGTATGATCTTCATTAGAACTAGGCATGAGAGGTTGAGCTTCTAGAAATCTAATCTTATCAAGCAAACTAGCATTTTCAAGTTTAAGAGAGTCAACTTGGCTAAGACAAGCATTTTTATCATCAAGAAAGCAAGGATTAGCATGTTCAAGATTATTTGATTCTACATGCAAATTATCAACAATTCTAGCAATCTTTCTCCTTTTCCTTTTAGAAGACTTAAGAGAGGTACAAGTATAATGAATAATAGCAATCAAGGATTCTTTATCTAAATAGTTTAGATTTACCTCACTTGAGTCCTTACTTGTTGATGACATAAGAGAAAAATGGCATTCTCCTTCATCACTAGATCTTGAGCTTGATCCTTCACTTGAATCTACACTTGAGCTTGAGTTGGAGGAGTCACTTGAGCTTGAGTGTCATTTCTCTTCTCTTATCTTGTGAAGATGGGTCTTTTTGCCTTGTGGGCAATCTTCCTTGTAGAGACCCTTCTTTCCACATGTGAAGCACTGGATGGAGGATGACTTTCCTTTGTAGATTTTACCCTTGGAGTACATGGAATTTTCTTCAACTTGAAAGGATGGAGAGACTTGTTCCATGATAGCTTCAATTTGAGCCTTCATCTCAGCCTTCTTCATTCTCTTTGGCTCTTTCTTCTCTTTTCTTTCAACTTCTTCTCTTTTGTCAAGTGTGACTTCATGTGCTTGTAGATTTCCAACAAGCTCTTCAATAGGGATATCCTTAAGAGATCTTGCTTCTTTAATGGAAGTCACCTTGGGTTCCCACCTCTTGGGGAGAGTTCTAAGGATCTTTGAGTTGATCTCTCCACTAGACATAGGATGTCCTAGAATAGCAAGACCATTCACAATGGTGTTGAGCCTTGAGTACATGTTGGTTATCTTATCATCCTTTCCCATCTTGAAGTTTTCAAGCAGCCCTTTGAGCATGTAGAATTTGCTTTCCTTCACTTGATATGTCCCCTCATAGGTGATGCATAGCTTTTTCCATGCCTCATAGGCCGTCTCACAAGAAGAAATCTGATTGAACTCAGTGGGGCTCATGGAGGCATAGAGGATGTGCATGGCTCTAGCATTCAAGGTAGCGTCATCCCATTCTTTAATCTTTGTCTTTGGTAGTTTGTATGGGTTGTTCACCATTTTCCACATCTCAAGACTTGATCCTTGGATGTAGAATTGAAGCATTCTTCTCCAATAGAGGAAATTGTTCCCATCAAAGATTGGAAAGCTGATCAAGTATCTCCCTCCTTGGTAGTCGCCCCTATTTTCCTACTTGTTGAAGTATGCTTGGAGAAGCCCACTCTGATACCAATTGTTGGATCCTAAATGGGTGATTAGATTCTCTAGAGGGGGGTGAATAGAGATGAATGCACTTAAACAAAATTCATTAGACCTTCAAAATATATTACAAGATAAGGTTCCTAAATAGGAAATTTGTGTGCAACTAAAACATACATAGCACGGGATAGAGAGATTGAACATGCACCAATTGACAAGTTGTTTTAGAGTGGTTCCACACTTCAAACTAGAAGTGAGTCAGTCCACTACCTAGAGAGGTCAACCTCTAGGATTTCTTAACCTTGCATCTTCATTGTATTCATTATAAGAGATACAATACATGACCAACTAAAGGACTTACTTATCCAATACAAAGAGTCTTCAACCTTACCAAAGACTTACCCACTTTGCAAAGAGTCTTCCACCTTCTTCCAAGGACTTACCTACTCTTGCACAAGTCTTCAGCCTTGCAGAGATTACCCACTCTTCTTGGATCTTCCGCCTTTGACTTCACCTTCACTCAGAGAAGCTTCCACCAAGGACATACCCACTTGAGAAAGGAGTCTTCTACCTTCACCAAGGGCTTACCCACTCTTGATCCAAGTCTTCAACCTTGATCTTAACCAAGGGATTCCTTCCCTTGTTCTTCTTCATCTCTCTTAGCCAAGAGAGAACCTTCATCTTTATGATTGAAATGAGAGATGGGGAGGTGGTGGAAGTGAGAGCCTCACAAGATATACATGTAGGACTAGCTCTCTTACAGATTTCCTACTCACTCTAATGAATGTAGCATGTGATTAATCTTAGAGAGAGAGGAGGCTATAGGAATCACTCAACTATAGAATATGAACCTCACATAGATTTTGTATTGAATGCTCAACCTTGGAACGAATCCCAAGGGATCCTATTTATAGCTGGGGATGCCTCTTAGCCTTTAGGAACACTTGACAATGAAAACTATCCATTTTGTGGCTTGCAACGGATATATTTTCACTTGTTGCAACTCCACAATGGCTAGAAGCACTTTTCTACACTTTTCCATACAGTGCAATCGGTCTAGTTTCTATAAGGGTAACTCGACCGATAGAGTAAAAGACAAAGCCGATATTTATACCATCGATCGATTTTAACTTGGGAAACTCAACCGACCAATCAAAATCGAATTGGTCAGTTACTCCATCAGTCGAGTTCTGTGAAGTGTAAACTCGACCGATCAAAAGTCATTTTCAAGATCCAATTAGGATCGGTCGAGTTTACAACTCACAGAACCCGACCGATGAACAACCTGATGTGAATTTTGGACAATGGCTTTTGAGTGCTTAAACATTCGATCTAAGTGCTCCTAATTTTTTCTAAGCTTAATTACAAGTCATACAATCATTACAAGTGATTTACAATATGATTCTAAAGGATTTACATCATATTAAAAAAACATGCACTTGTATTGACTTTGACTTGTCTTTTCTCCAATTTGATATGTGCAAGTTAGGGCATTTGAAGTGTGTCTATACCTAATCTGAAATCACTCAAGTAGAGACATTAGAAACCAATATGTGGAATGGTTAGTCATCATTAAAACATGGGTTTAGTCAATTTAGACGTGAGTCAACATTGACCTAATTGACCTTGAGTCAACATTCTCCCCCTTTTTGAAGATGACAAACCATTCCATAAGTGTATTGAAAGCTTTTAAGTAAAATCATACCTTTGTAGAAACATAGGGGTTTCAATAGGACTGAGCTCATATGCTCCCCCTCAATTGATGTTATTTCTCCTGCATGGTTAGCTTTCATAACATTTATAGAATACTATGTCTTCTACTCATATATGTTCTACACATATATGTCTTCTCCCATTTACCTTCTCCCCTTTTCATGGACATACTTTTCCTCTTCATGTAAGGCATGCCTTCTTCCTCTTTTGTCAAAAGAAGACATACCTTTCTCCCCCTTTGTCATTTCAAAAAGTGGGGTTATGACGAAATAAGAAACATCACTTGTTAAAGAGAAAGGAGATAACAGAAAGTTATATAAGGAGAGTAGAAGAGCACATATAGGGGCTTGTCCAAGCAAAGAAAGAAAGGCAAGTTAAAGCATGCACTTGAACAACCCAAAATGTAAGATGAAGTGTTGCAGAAAAACAATAAAGCGCAATGTTGACCCTCCAGATGACAAAATTTTCCAAAAAAGTATCAGGGCTCATGGCAAAGCGATGATCCTTGCTCAGAAGGTTGTTTCTAGATAAAAAACACTAGTCTTGCACCAACAACTGAAACTGGAGCAAAATCTGCATAAAATCCAAATAAATACTCTAATTTCTACATATAATGTAGATCTATATATCCTGCATCACAAAGTTATGCAAGCAACTCAAGATAGTAGATACACACTTCAAGGAACATGCATGAGAAAGTATGAAACAAAATACAAATATAGCATATAGTGACATACCACTAGATGAGCAATGTTACCAATTATAAACAAGGTTAGCACTACATGTATGTGAACTACTAGTAGATGATATCACAAGTTAGGACTACTAGTAGGATCCTGATCATAGCAAGAGATATCAAAAGATACACAAGATAAAGCATGGATATGAGTAGATGAAGAGATATATACAAACAAAAAGACAAGCAATTTTAGAAGCATGAATGGATATAACTCACATACAAATATGCATCATTACCAAAGGATGATTACAACTAAGAACCTCAAGGTTGTATCAAAACAAGATATACACCTAGATAGATGTAGCATGTTAGAGTACAACGGAAGCAATTTTAGATACAACCAAGAGATCCAAAGAGATCACCATCAAAACCTACAAAACAACTCAAAGCAAGTAATTACAAGATATAGATATACCAATTTAGAGCAATTAGAGAGATAGAGTTGTAAGCAAGATAGACAATTTAAAGCATGGCAATATGCACATATAAAGGTACCAAATGAGAGTGCCAAAGAATATGCACATATAAAGGTACCAAATGCGAGTGCCAAAGAATAAGGCTATTGGTTGAGAAAATCTAGTTGAGATGAAAATTCTCATTCAATAAGACAAATGTATATTCTGTGCATAGTGTTACCGGTCGAGTTCTGTGTATTGACAACTCGACCGATGACAGCTGCTGGCAACACCCATTGGTGCCTATCGACCGAGTTTCAAACATGGCAAACTTGATCGACAAAGCTGCTGTAAAAAAGGCACATATATTTCATAAAAACATATTTAGAGGCATGCTAAAAATACAAACCATTCCCAAACATGTGTAAGCAATTTAGTAATGCACTATGAAAGCATTTGAAATAGTTTTTGAGCAAGAGTGTGAAGAGAATCACAAAATACCACTTTAGACCCAAAAACCATATGTATAAGGCACACTATCTTGACAAAACAAGTTAGGATTGGTTACAAGCAAGAGAAACATTACCTTTGTGCTTACCATTGCTTTTCCACTTGTTGTCACCCTCTACACATCTCACCTTTCTTATTTCATGTGGATTGAGAAGTCAATGTGCAATTCAATGGCTCAAGGCAATCCATTTGCAAGTACCTAAAATGGTCCCCAATCATGTTTTTGGGTCCAGAGGGGTTAGCTTAGCAACCCAAGTCCTATTGCTCTTGGGTGCTTTCCTAAAAGGACAACAAGTAGAATATTGACCAATTTCATTGCAATAGTTGCATGTACCCATAGTCTTGGAACTAGAGGATTCTCCATAGAAATTGGAGGTCATTCACCTTTGTTGTTCCTTTCACTACTATCATACCCTAGACCATGTCTACCAATTTGTTTAGTAGTATGGTGTAGGATGTCCTTAAGATTCTTTTTACCAACTAAGAATCTTTGCAAAGAAGATATCAAACCATCATTATCATGCATAAGAGAAGTAATAGTAAAATACAAATGATTGATATTATCTCTAGCATGCAGAAGATCATTTTCTAAGCAAAGAGCTTTAGTTAAATAAGAATCTCTATCAATATGAAGAGAAGCAACATCATTCTCTCTACTAGTAGAACTAGAACAAGATTCATGCACATTGATTTTAGCAAGAAAGGAGGCATTTTCTGTTTCTAATTCTTGCAAAACAAAATCTTTGTCCTTGTTTTCATATTTAAGATCATCAATATCATGCATGAGAGAATCAACAATTATAGTACGCTCTTCATTAGAACTAGGCATGAGAGGTTGAGCTTCTAGAAATCTAATCTTATCAATCAAACTAGCATTTTCAAGTTTAAGAGAATCTACTTGGCTAAGACAAACATTTTTATCATCAAGCAAGCAAGAATTAGCATGCTCAAGATCATTTAATTCTACATGCAAATTATCAACAATTCTAGCAAGCTTTTTCCTTTTCCTTTTAGAAGACTTAAGAGAGCTACAAGTATCATGAATAATAGCAATCAATGATTCTTTATCTAAAGAGTTTAGATTTACCTCACTTGAGTCCTTACTTGTTGATGCCATAAGAGCAAAATGGCATTCTCCTGCATCACTAGAGCTTGAGCTTGATCCTTCATTTGATTCTTCACTTGAGCTTGAGTTGGAGGAGTCACTTGAGCTTGAGTGCCATTTCTCTTCTCTTCTCTTGTGAAGATGAGTCTTTTTGTCTTGTGGACAATCTTCCTTGTAGAGACCCTTCTTTCCACATATGAAGCACCAGATGGAGGACGACTTGCCTTTGTAGAGTTTACCCTTGGAGTACATGGCATCTTCTTCAACTTGAGAGGATGGAATGACTTGTTCTATGATAGCTTCAATTTGAGCCTTCATGTCAGCCTTCTTCATTCTCTTTAGCTCTTTCTTCTCTTGTCAGTCAACTTCTTCTCTTTTGTCAAGTGTGACTTTATGTGCTTGTAGATTTCCAATGAGCTCTTCAATAGGGATATCCTTGAGAGACCTTGTTTTTTCAATGGAAGTCACCTTGGGTTCCCACCTCTTGGGGAGATTTCTAAGGATCTTTGAGTTGATCTCTCCACTAGACATAGGATGTCCTAGAACAGCAAGACTATTCACAATGGTGTTGAGCCTTGAGTACATGTTGGCTATCCTCTCCTTGTTTCCCATCTTAAAGTTCTCAAACAGCCCTTTGAGCATGTAGACTTTGCTTTCTTCACTTGATATGTCCCCTCATAGGTGATGCATAGCTTTTTCCATACCTTATAGGCCGTCTCATAAGAAGAAATCTAGTTGAACTCGGTGGGGGTCATGGAGGCATAGAGGATGTGCTTGGCTCTAGCATTCAAGGTTGCTTTTTTCAAGGTAGCATCCTCCCATTCATCAATCTTTGTCTTTGGTAGCTTGTATGGACTGTTCACCATTTTCCACATCTCAAGACTAGATCCTTGGATGTAGAATTGAATCTTTCTTCTCTAATAGATGAATTTTCTCCCATCAAAGATTGGAAGGCTGATCAAGTATCTCCCTTCTTGATAGTCGCCCATCTTCTCCTACTTGTTGAAGTATGCTTGGAGAAGACCGCTCTAATACCAATTGTTAGATCCTAGATGGGTGATTAGATTCTCTAGAGGGGGGTGAATAGATCTTAATGCACTAAAACAAAATTCATTAGACCTTCATGATATATCACAAGATAAGGTTGCTAAATAGGAAATTTGTGTGCAACTAAAACATACATATCAAGGGAGAGAGAGAGATTGAACATGTTCCAATTGACAAGTTGTTTTAGAGTGGTTCCACACTTTAAACTAGAAGTGAGTCAATACACTACCTAGAGAGGTCAACCTCTAGGATTTCTTAACCTTGCATCTTCATTATATTCATTATAAGAAATGCAATACATTACCAACCAAATGACTTACCTATCAAATACAAAGAGTCTTCAACCTTACCAAGAACTTACCCACTTTGTAAAGAATCTTTCGCCTTCTTCCAAGGACTTACCTACTCTTGCACAAGTCTTCAGCCTTACAGGGATTACCCACTCTTCTTGGATCTTCCTACTTTGACTTCACCTTCACTCGGAGAAGTTTCCACCAAGTACTTACGCACTTGAGCAAGGAGTCTTCTGCCTTCACCAAGGGCTTACCCACTCTTGCTCTAAGTCTTAAGCCTTGATTTTCACCAAGGGATGACTTCCCTTGTTCTTCTTGACCTTTCTTAGCCAAGAGAGAGAACCTTCATCTTCATGATTGAAATGAGAGATGGGGAGGTGGTGGAAGTGAGAGCCTCACAAGATATATATGTAGGACTAGCTCTCTTACAGATTTCCTACTCACTCTAACGAATGTAGCAAGTGATTAAGCTTAGAGAGAGAGAGGAGGCTGTAGGAAGCATTCAACTATAGAATAGGAACCTCACATAGAGTTTGCATTGAATGCTCAACCTTAGAATGAAGCCCAACGGTCTCTTAGCCATTGGGAACACTTGAGAATGAAAACTAGCTGTTTTGTGGCTTGCAACAGATATATTTTCACTTATTCTAACTTCACAACGGCTAGAAGCACTTTTCTGCACTTTTCCGTACAGTACAATCGTTCGAGTTTCTATAAGGGTAACTCGACTGATAGAGTAAAAGATAAAGCCGATATTTAGACCATCAGTCGAGTTTGTCCTGGGGAAACTCAAATGACCAATGAAAATCAAATTGGTCAGTTACTCCATCGGTCGAGTTCTGTGAAGTGTAAACTCAATCTATCAAAAGTCATTTTCAAGATCCAATTAGGATCAGTCGAGTTTGCAACTCACAGAAGTCGATCGATGAACAACGTGATGTGAATTTTGGAAAATGGCTTTTAAGTGCTTAAACATTCGATCTAAGTGCTCCTGATTTTTTCTAAGCTTAATTACAAGTGATTTACAACATGATTCTAAAGGATTTACATCATATTACAAAAACATGCACTTGTATTGATTTTGACTTGTCTTTTCTCCAATTTGATATGCGGAAGTTAGGGCATTTGGAGTGTGTCTATACCTAATCTGAAATCACTCAAGTAGAGACATTAGACACCAATATTTGGAATGGTTAGTCATCATCAAAACACGGGTTTAGTCAATTTAGATGTGATTCAACATTGACCTAATTGACCTTGAGTCAACATTCTCCCCTTTTTTGAAGATGACAAACCATTCCATAAGTGTATTGAAAGCTTTTAAGTAAAATCATACCTTTGGAGACACCAAGGGGTTTCAATAGGACTGAGCTCATATGCTCCCCCTCAATTGATGCTAGTGGAGTTCTCATACTCCCCCTCAATTGATGTTATTTCTCCTGCATGGTTAGCTTTCATAACATTTATAGAATACTATGTCTTCTACTCATATATGTTCTACACATACACGTCTTCTCCCATTTTTTAGGGACATACTTCTTCTCTCCATGTAAGGCATGCCTTCTTGCTCTTTTGTCAAAAGAAGACATACCTTTCTCCCCCTTTGTCATTTCAAAAAGTGGGGTTATGAAGAAATAAGAAACATCACTTGTTAAAGAGAAAGGAGATAATAAAAAGTTATATAAGGAGAGTAGAAGAGCACAGATAGGGGCTTGTCCAAGCATAGAAAGAAAGGCAAGTTAAAGCATGCACTTGAACAACCCAAAATACAAGATGAAGTGTTGCAGAAAAACAATAAAGTGCAATTTTGACCCTCAAGATGACAGAATTTGCCCAAAAAGTGTCAGGGCTCATGGCAAAGCGATGAGCCTTGCTCAGAAGGCCGTTTCTATATTAAAAACACTAGTCTTGCACCAACAACTGAAACTGGAGCAAAATCTACATAAATTCCAAACAAATACTCCAATTTCTACATATAATGTAGATCCATGTATATTGCATCACAAAGTTATGCAAGCAACTCAAGATAGTAGATACGCAATTCAAGGAACAAACATGAGCAACTATGAAACAAGATACAAGCATAGCATATAGTGAAATACCACTAGATGAGCAATGTTACCAATTATAAACAAAGTTAGAACTACATGTATGTGAACTACTAGTAGATGATAATACTAGTAGGATCTAGATCATAGCAAGAGATATCAAAAGATACACAAGATAAAGCATGGCTATGAGTAGATGAAGAGATATATCCAAACTAAGAGATAAGCAATTTTAGAAGCATGTAAGGATATAACTCACATACAAATATGCATCATTACCAAAGGATGATTACCACTAATAACCTCAAGGTCGTATCAAAATAAGATATACACTTAGATAGATGTAGCAAGTTAGGATACAAAGGAAGCAATTTTAGACACAACCAAGAGATCCAAAGAGATCATCATCAAAAACTGCAAAACAACTCAATGCAAGTAATTGCAAGATACAGATATAACAATTTAGAGCAATTAGAGAGATAGAGTTGTAAGCGAGATAGACAATTTAAAGCATGGCAATATGCACACATAAAAGTACCAAATGAGAGTGCCAAAGAATATGCACATATAAAGGTACCAAATGAGAGTGCCAAAGAATAAGGCTATTGGTTGAGAAAATCTAGTTGAGAGGGAAATTCTCATTCAATAAGCCAAATGTATATTTTGTGCCCAGTGTTATCAGTTGAATTTTGTGTATTGACAACTCGACTGATGATAGCTGCTGGCAACACCCATTGGTGCCTATCGGTCGAGTTTCAAATAGGGCAAACTCGACCGACGAAGCTGCTGTCAAAAAGGCACATATATTTCATAAAACATATTTAGAGTCATACTAAAAATACAAACCATATCCAAACATGTGTAAGCAAGTTAGTAATGCACTATCAAAGCATTCGAAATAGTTTTTGAGCAAGAGTGTGAAGAGAAGCACAAAATACCACTTTAGACTCAAAAACCATATGTATAGTGCACACTATCTTGACAAAAGAAGTTAGGATTGGTTATATGAAAGAGAAACATTACCTTTGTGCTTACCATTGCTTTTCCACTTGTTTTCACCCTCTACACATCTCACCTTTCTTCTATCATGTGGATTGAGAAGTCAATGTGCAATTCAATGGCTCAAGTCAATCCATTTGCAAGTACCTACAAGAAGAAAAATGAAATGGTCCCCAATCATGTTTTTGGGTCCGGAGGGGTTAGCTTAGCAACCCAAGTCCTATTTCTCTTGGGTTCTTTCCTAAAAGGACAACAAGTAGAATAATGACCAATTTCATTGCAATAGTTGCATGTGCCCATAGTCTTCGAACTAGAGGATTCTCCATAGAATATTGGAGGTCCTTTACCTTTGTTGTTCCTTTGAATACTATCATACCCTAGACCATGTCTACCAATTTGTTTAGTAGTATGGTGTAGGATGTCATTAAGATTCTTTTTACCAACTAAGAATCTTTGCAAAGAAGATCTCAAACCATCATTATCATGCATAAGAGAAGTAATAGTAGAAGACAAATGATTGATATTATCTCTAACATGTAGAAGATCATTTTCTAAGCAAAGAGCTTTAGTTAAATAAGAATCTATATCAATATGAAGAGCAGCAACATCAATCTCTCTACTAGTAGAACTATAACAAGATTCATGCACATTGATTTTAGCAAGCAAGGAGGCATTTTCTGTTTCTAATTCTTGCTAAACAAAATATATGTCCTTGTTTTCAGATTTAAGAACATCAATATCATGCATGAGAGAATCAACAATTAAAGTATGCTCTTCATTAGAACTAGGCATGAGAGGTTGATCTTCTAGAAATCTAATCTTATCAAGAAAACTAGCATTTTCAAGTTTAAGAGAGTCTACTTGGCTAAGACAAGCATTTTTATCATCAAGCAAGTAAGAATTAGCTTGTTCAAGATCATTTAATTCTACATGAAAATTATCAATAATTCTAGCAAGCTTTTTCCTTTTCCTTTTAGAAGACTTAAGAGAGGTACAAGTATCATGAATAATAGCAATCAATGATTCTTTATCTAAAGAGTTTAGATTTACCTCACTTGAGTCCTTACTTGTTGATGCCATAAGAGAAAAATGGCATTCTCCTTCATCACTAGAGATTGAGCTTGATCCTTCACTTGAGCTTGAGTTGGAGGAGTCACTTGAGCTTCAGTGCCATTTCTCTTCTCTTCTCTTATGAAGATGGGTCTTTTCACCTTATGGGCAATCTTCCTTGTAGTGACCCTTCTTTCCACATGTGAAGCACTGGATGGAGGATGACTTGCCTTTGTAGATTTTACCCTTGGAGTACATGGCATCTTCTTCAACTTGAGAGGATGGAGAGACTTGTTCCATGATAGCTTCAATTTGAGCCTTCATGTCAGCCTTTTTCATTCTCTGTAGCTCTTTCTTCTCTTATCTTACAACTTCTTCTCTTTTGTCAAGTATGACTTCATGTGCTTGTAGATTTCCAATGAGCTCTTCAATAGGGATATCCTTAAGAGACCTTGCTTCTTCAATGGAAGTCATCTTGGGTTCCCACCTCTTGGGGAAAGTTCTAAGGATCTTTGAGTTGATCTCTCCACTAGACATAGGATGTCCTAGAACAGCAAGACCATTCACAATGGTGTTGATCCTTGAGTACATGTTGGCTATCCTCTCCTCCTTTCCCATCTTAAAGTTCTCAAGCATCCCTTTGAGCATGTAGACTTTGCTTTCCTTCACTTGATCTGACCCCTCATAGGTGATGCATAGCTTTTCAATACCTCATAGGTTGTCTCAAAAGAAGAAATCTGGTTGAACTCGGTGGGGGTCATGGAGGCATAGAGGATGTGCATGGCTCTAGCATTCAAGGTTGGTTTGTTCAAGGTAGCATCATCCCATTCTTCAATCTTTGTCTTTGGTAGCTTGTATGGGTTGTTCACCATTTGCCACATCTCAAGACTTGATCCTTGGATGTAGAATTGAAGCATTCTTCTTCAATAGAGGAAATTGCTCCCATTAAAGATGGGAAGGAAGATCAAGTATCCTCCTCCTTGGTAGTCGCCCATCTTCTCCTACTTGTTGAAGTATGCTTGGAGAAGCCCGCTCTGATACCAATTGTTGGATCCTAGATGGGTGATTAGATGCTCTAGAGGGGGGGTGAATAGAGCTGAATGCACTTAAACAAAATTCATTAGACCTTCAAGATATATCACAAGATAAGGTTGCTAAATAGGAAATTTGTATGCAACTAAAACATCAATAGCAAGGGAGAGAGAGATTGAACATGAACCAATTGACAAGCTGTTTTAGAGTGGTTCCACACTTCAAACTAGAAGTGAGTTAGTCCACTACCTAGAGAGGTCAACCACTAGGATTTCTTAACCTTGCATCTTCATTATATTCATTATAAGAGATAGCTCGGGGGGTGCGGCTCGCAAGCTCCCTGCGAGGGGGCACGGGTTCGACTCCCAGCGTTCCATCGAAATGATTTAGCCCACGCGTCGGCCGGCCAACGATGCGACTGAATTGGGGCCCCGGTATGGGTGGCAGGGGTCCCCGAGAGTTTACACCGCCTGCGGGGGTCACTAAGTGGCGCTCGTGCGGGGGTGGTTCTCTTGCAAATCAAAAAAATTATAAGAGATACAATACATTACCAACCAAAGGACTTTCCTATCCAATACAAAGAGTCTTCAACCTTACCAAGGACTTACCCACTTTGCAAGGAGTCTTCCGCCTTCTTCCAAAGACTTACCTACTCTTGCACAAGTCTTCAACCTTACAGGGATTACCCACTTTTCTTAGATCTTCCGCCTTTGACTTCACCTTCACTCAGAGAAGCTTCCACCAAGGACTTACCCACTTGAGCAAGGAGTCTTCTACCTTCTGTTGGGTTTTAGAGGAGGCAGCAGAAAAAAAAATTCTCCCCAAACCCAGAATGAGGAATTGCGTCAACGTCTATACAATAGGAAGGATGGTTTGTGGAGGCGTACCTTGTACTGAGGCTTGCTCGATGATATTACCTCGTGGTTTGCACAGTCTTCACCTCTGGTCTTGGACGGTGTCTGTGCAGCTCTTGGTCTCACCGGGACTAAGGGATTGACAACTGTCCTCCATGCAACAAAAATCTCCTGCCTCTATAGTAGTCCACACGGACCACCTGGAACACCAAACGCCTTGTCGCACAAGGCACCAGATGGAGTCGTACCCTCCTGTCGGCGTACTAGTCATTGACACACTCTTCTGCCACCAGTTGCCTTTCTGCAGTTGTCTTTCCCTTATTGTACCTCCCTTGTCGGGTAGCACTTGCTCGGGCTCTCCTAGTTACCACAACCAGAGAGAACGATAACTTTGCAGAGCAACTGATGTTCTGAATTGTACTTGAGTAGCCCCCAATACCCCTCTATATATAGGAGGGGTCAGGGTCAGGGTTCTCTACCCCGCGCAATGCGGGACTAAAGCAGGAGTAGAAGGGTCTGGAATTTCCACAAAATAACCAACTGCACCAGCTGAACTGATCATTTCAAGCATGAACCGATCGGTTGGGGACCTGAGCCGATCGGTTCACACCTGAATCAGTCAGTTGGGACACCTGAGCCGATCAATTCACTTCTGAACCGGTCAGCTCACTACCCGGTCAGTTCTCGATTGAAATTTCCTCTTATGTTTTGAATTGATCCAAATACCAATCCTTGTTCCAATCAAATTGGATAAGTGAAACAAAGAGAAATTTCTCACCAACCTGACTTTCCCAACTCGCTCGTTTGGACCAGTTGAGTCGATCGGTTCAACCCTTGAACCGATCAGTTCAGCCTATCCTGAGCTTATTGGTTCATCACATGAGACGCCAACCTGAGTCGATCGGTTCATCATATGAGCCGATCGGTTGGGAGTGCAGACTGTGCAAAATCAGTCAATTGCAGTTTCAATCAATCTGATACTCTAATCAATCGGTCCAACACCTTGAACACTATGATACTGAGCTATCAATCGATTGCGTGTTTAATTGAACTACTAAACTCCTTTAGTAATCAATCTTAACATCATTTGAGGATAAACTCCTCTTCCAGGTTAAATCCTATGTGTGTGACCCTACAGGCCCATTTCACGTTGGCAGTGAAAGTCCATAACACTTATGACTTCACAAGAAAAGAGCGGTGCCTAGTCACACATCAATGCTACCCAAGTGAAAAGGAAAGTTGGAGAACAACTTTCAATCCTACAATCTGTGAATGGTGTTACATTGAATGTATAATTTCTTTGTCACTGATATCCCGAATGAACTCAAGGCATGGAACAATCATCCTGTCAACGTTCATTCACTTTCTTGATCTCAGAGTAGACTGGAGGAGATATGTATGACATCAATATCACATACTGATTCACACATGCGTGCACACACCTATCTCAATCCTACTCATCAAGTGGCTATGGATATCAAACTCCCTCAGGAGGGACAAATCCCATATCTATCACTCACCCCTCAAAAGCACCATGTGTCAAAGCCTCCCAATCATCACCTTTATAACAACCCATGTTTCAGGGCTGCGTTTGATGATGTCAAAATGTACCCAACGACATGTGTTGAGTGTAGTGATTTCAGGTCAAAGAATCACATTGACCACCATCATTGTGAGAACTGACTGTGACTATCATGTCATGGTTCCATGTGTCAAACTCACGGTGGATCTGTCCGGTACACTTGTTCTCTAACAAGTACCTATGTGTTTGGTTTGATATCTCCATATCATGACTAATGATATTCTGTCATCAACCAACACCATAATCTAGTCTTGTGTGTCATTGTTGTCTATCTACCTTTCACAATGACATCTGACTAGGGACATAATAAGAATGTACAAACTCTTAGCATTCGTATGATCTCATCGTTCAGGTCCTCAACCTAAAAGCACACATCATTGAGTATTGTCATTCTCTAGACATTCAATCTATTCTATCATTATCTCATATGCCTGAACCAGAAAGAATTGGAAGCTTGCCTTTGATGCTTATCAAATCAATCTTAATGTATCCCACCAATCATCCCGTGATTGGCTCTCAAGGCATACATACCAACAGACTCCCACTTGCACTGCGAGCCAATCATCCTTGAATCATATTCAAAGTGATCTTCAAACATGTCCCACATGTTACTATGCTCTAGTACTAACATAGTGAGTTATGGAAACACCTTGCCAAAGTCAGTCTTAACTGCATGTCTCTGATCTCTTCATTGTACATACACGTATGAGATGGAGTTGCCGTAATATGCGATCTAGTATTCCTTTGCTAACCATTATCCACATTGCATGACCGAGTACTCCTTACTTGTCATCAAAGATCGGAATATCTATAAGTTCATCTCATGAACTTCCAGATCCATATAGTATCCACTAATGTTCTCTAACACACAGATACTCAGCTTTTCCTTTAAAACAGCTTTAATGGAATGTTTCCATTTATCAACAAACATTCACTTTTATATATCCCATATATATTTTGCAATTAATCTTCTATCCTTTTCAGAATTTCGCATCAATGTAACTCTTTACAGTGAACCCTTCCTTATTTCCATAGAACTATTACTTCTCAAGTACTTATCAAGTTCTTATGGTATTCTAGTAACCCTTACTGGAACTAGATAGACATCCACTCATCATGTCCCACATACGAGTTATCAGAATGATCATATCATATTGTCATGTCCTACATACAACATGAATGCTTTTTATTCTTGCCATGTCCATACATGCAAGATAATGGGATGATTACATACATGATACATCCATATCTATTTTTAGTGTTCTCATTCTTCATAAGAATTGAGACACTTGGCTCTGGGATACTAACTCCAAATTTCCTCCCATTGAATCTACGTACACTAAACCCTTCAGTATAGATTTCCAATGTATGCTATCTCTTTTCAGGTCAAGAGGTTTTCGAGAACTGTCTCTATAGATCTCTATTCCTATCACATAGGAAATGTCTCTATCTTCCTTAAAGATAATTTCCACAAAGGATTCCATTCTTAGAACATCTTATTTCACTTCGACATGTGGAATGTGAATATGCTCCCACGAAATCACAGATCTCTTCTTTATCTTTGACATATCAGTTAAACCCTTTGACTATATCATCAAAGTAAAGATCCAGCTCTGAGTTGCTTGTACTTAAAAAATCACATTGATTAGTCCATTGTAACTTATAGACTTCATTTGCATTAATGGATTCATAAACCTTATAGGTTGTGTCACGTACACATCCTTGTTTTATTCCTCATAGGAATGCAATTTTAGTATCCATATGCAAATCTCTTAGTCATTAAGTTGCAGTCAACAAACATCATCCTTATCAAAATGTTATCCATGTGTCTTAACGCTTAAGACTCATTCACACTCATGGATTTCATCCCAATGGGTGCTACCATCATGGTCATACCTTATGGTTCACATGGTAGTCATTTACGATGTAATGGTCATAAACCATAACTCAAAATACGGTTCCTCAATATCATCTAGATTGTTGACTCATCATATGACCAACTCATCATATAGATATTTGAGGTGTATCTGTTAAAGAATTTGAGAACTCACAACACTTTGTGATTCTTAATATCCTTTATTAGTGTAGGGTATTCTTTATTTAAGAAGAACTTAGTTATTTGATAATCATCCTCTAACTCCTTAGAGTATGACTCCTTGTTGATTTAGACATCACCATGCCTTAATCATGAGTTCACTATGATACACAATCATAATCACTCATAAAGATCTCAAACATTTGGTTCAAGTATTTCATTCATTGATCTCATCAAGAATTAACACTTTACCAAATTCGTACTTCATCTATGATATTCTTGAACACTTCAAGATATTCATATTGGCATTTCTCTAAACACCGTTTGAAGTATTAGCATTTGATCCAATAGGTATGTAAATACATCACACGTATTATACCTAATAGGATAATCATTCTCCCACTACCACTAGTGAAGATTGATTAATCATGTCTAAGAGATTCATGTCTCTTACTAGTTCTCTAACAAAAAGAGTCTAGATTTATCCATCATATGGAAACTAGAAATGAATTTCTATGATTTATGCTAATTTGATTGTTTGGGTTATCAATAAATTTTAGGTATCATTTTATCTTATGCATATCAAATACCACAAGATAAACAAGGAATTGCCACAAAGATCATATCTTTGAATTTGAAGTATCAACTATATTGATAGCCATCCTAGTCTCTACAAGATGCAACAATAAAGTGTTTCTATTGGTAAATTGAAATAGCAGTTCTCAACTCTATTTTGTGCCCTTTAGGCTGAAATAAACCGAAAGGTACTCCTATCTATGGTAGAAACACTTGCTCCAATGATGGGTACTCCTTTCTTGGTCCTTTCGTAAAGTCCATCACTTCTTTGTAGATCTTACATTTCATATATGTCAGATCTTCATCTTGGTATCATATACCTCAGAAGCGGTTCATTTCATGAAACCTTAGGTGGAGATCTCCATCCCCTCCTTCTTCTTTTGTTCTTCTAGATATAGAGGGCAATTCCCTCGTTCACCCTCCCATGTGCCTTGAGGTTGAAGACGACTTGGATTGCTGGCTAGCATCAGAACACTTCTTTGCTTTGCCCTTGTCCTTGCCTTTAAGACTTTACCCCTTCATTGATCACATCAAAGATTAGGGTTTGTCTTTCTTCATCTTTGCCTATATTATCCTTAACATGTACAACAACTCTGTCAATGCTTGTCAAAGTTGTTCATGTTGTAGTTCATCATGAACTGTATGATTCTCGCAACATTTGCAGTATCATACCGATAGCCAACTGTTGGCTCAGAGGAAATCTTAGTCTAGTCATACCCAATCACATTGAGTGTGTGAATACCTACTGGATTTTCTTCTGTCATGACATACTAGGATAGTGTCTTGGAGACATCATATGTCTCATGTTGTCTCTGCAACTCATAGTTCAAAGAACACAACATTAAGCACTCCACATCAATGACATCTTCAGTATGCTTCCATAAGCACTCTTTCAGCCATTGGTGTGGTGGGATTGAGTTCATCATCTGGTTCTGGTATAACTAGGACTTAGAGATTTCTCTCTTTGATTGAGAACACCTCTCAATGTCCTAACCAGTCGTGGAGTTATTCCCATTTAATTTGTTGGTCTCAAAGACCGATCACAAATAAAGTGATTATATTTGATTAGCCATTTATTATACAAAAGGAAATATATGCAATTTAGTCAAAAAAATCCATTTTTACTTGATTGGTTTGAAAAGGTTTTATGATATAATTAGGACTTTAATTAGTTATCACTCCCACTATTTTTGTTCAAATTGATAGACCTCACCATCAATTTGGAAGATTGCAGCGTACAATCTTCTAGTGAGCAAGATCCGTATTTCATCAAATCATGAGTCAGCTTTGGCTGATCGCCCACAACTTGACTATTTAGGTAGGCCATCATGCCAATTGCATCATATACATCTCTTGGATAGATGACATGAGAAACTCCTTGCCATTCATCCCGTGCCTCTGGGCTTAGACGCTCTAAGAATCACCAGTTAAGTCTAACCCAAAATCCGACACGATAAACATGCATCCTGCTTTGGCAGATCCTACATGTCTACCCTTCACACTTCCGCAAGATGGATGGCGCACCACGCGCGCTTTGGCATAACCTACACTTGGTTGATCGAGTTTTTCATGTGTGCCGCTAATGGAAGGCGTATAAGACTTAATATTTAGACGAGGGATTTGTTTTATAGGTACATATACATATCTAATTACCACAATACATAGTATGTATCATATACATGCTATATCCCACAGAAAACATGTGAAATGATAAAAGTGATGATTATGGCCATCCTAATGTGATTCCTAGAGCCAAGAGGAATCACGGTCATCTAGGTCTACATCACATGCAACCTGTACAAGATGAACTATGTTCTTTGCCATTCTGGGTTTGATCAACTCATCTCCATGATTGATCAGCTCACCATCAGGCCGGTCATTTGGGTGCCACCAGCCGATCGATTGGCTCCTCCAACCGATCGGTTCACTGGTCGTCGTACATTTCCTCAGGTTGCCACCCACTCGTCTCGCTCCTCGAATCGGTTATCTAGAACACCAACCGATTGATTCACGCCTTGAACCGACCGTCTCAGTCGTCGTCAGGTTGTCTGCCGTTCTTTGACATAACAGTTAATAAAAGTTCTATCCTATTTACATTTGAATTGAGAAACCTCGAGTTACATTCGGGGGGAGCAAAGGTAGGAAAGAAATCTCAAGTTATCTCAAGTTACATAAGGAATAAGAGATAGGGAATCGGTGCACAAACCGAGATGCAAGCAACCACATTCAACCAAGCACACATACATAGGTTTTATTGGCCATAACCACACTATACATCCACCACAAAACTCATTTAACGGCAACGTGTATCGAGTGCATTTATATTACATATCATATATGTATATTGGGATTTGTGGATTTAGGATTGGACATGCATAAAGCCAATTTTATTCACATCGTATGAAATAAATAAAGGCGACAAACCAAAATCAATCACATCGATAATCCTAACGTATAGAGTAGTTGACGTGGCTCTGATACATACCAATGTTGGGTTTTAGGGGAGGCAGCGGAAAAATAATTTCTCCCCAAACCCAGAACGAGGAATCGCGTCAATGTCTATACATAGGAAGGATCGTTTGTGGAGGCATACCTTGTCCCGAGGCGTACTCGGAGATGGTACCTTGTAGCTTGCACGGTCTTCACCTCCGGTCATGGACGGTGTATGTGTAGCTCCTGGTCTCACCAGGACTGTCAGGATTGACAACTTTCCTCTGAGCGGAAGAAATCTCCCGCCTCTGTAGTAGTCCACACGGACCACCTGGAACTCCAATCGCCTTGTCACACAAGGCACCGGAAGGATTCATACCCTCCTATCGGCGTACTAGTCACCGACACACTCTCCTGCCACCAGTCGCCTTTCTATTGTTGTCTTTCCCTTGTTGTGCCTCCCTTGTCGGGTAGTGATGTATGCATAAATTGTCGTTGTTTTTTATATCTAATTTGGTTATTTTCTGTGTCATTTGTGCTTAATTGAATATCTTTTTAATACATATTTTACCAAATTAGTAAAAATCACTTGTGCATCATTTCTTATATTTTTACATGTATTTTACATACATTTTACATGTTTTAATTATTATAATAATTATTTGATTTTATTCATTGATTATTTATTATAGATAATTATTATTTATTGGAGCAAAGTCGATACCATCGACTTGCAACTCTATGGTAACGACATGGCATCAGATTACAAATATTTTTGCTCCAGATTGAAAAGGAAAAGGATGTTTTACTGTGAAGAAGTCGATACCATCGACTTCCAACTCGATACCATCAACTTAGACGCTGCAGACCAAATTTTAATGTGTTAAATGTAACACATATTGTATTAAAATTATATTTTAAGTTTCCTCTTGACCTAAACATGTACGACAACTATAAAAGACACCATTAGAACCGCAATTGGGAGATCTATCATGGGGGGATGATACGACAGCCAAACAGAGAGAGAAAAGTAGAGGAACCCTACATGGAAGACCTTGGAGGCATTTTGGCAGTGGAGACGACGGCAGAATGACTTCATCTTCTCCTCTTTAACCCTTTCTCCAACTTACTATATCTCAAAATTCATATTTTATATCTTTTCGACTTACTGTGATACCTTGTCGTCTATTTTCGACTAAAAATCGTAATTCCTTAGGACCCGGGAGTAGCCGGGTATGCATTTTGTCTGATTCTTATGAGTTAATATATATTTTCCTCTTAATTTTTGAATATGAATCTATGTAAAGCGCATGTCCTTATTGTGCTTGATCACCACAATTAGCGTATCAGATCCTTAATTACTGCTAAAAAGGGGATAAAGGGTTAGAAATACATAGGTTCACCCGTTTATCGGCGTTCCTTGGGAAAGGTGAGGCATAAATGGGAGGAGATTACCCAGAGTTAAACCAAAAGCACCTAACTAATGAATCATTTACTATGAGAATGGAATTGGCTTTAGATTAGGTAGGGGGATTACACTGCGGAAGCAGGTAGTTTCTAGCTACAGGCTCTTTATTCAAGATTAGGAGGGAGTTATATTAATAATCAGGGATTAGATTTAAGTGTTGCCCGTGGTGAAACCAAAAGTCCTAAGGAATTCATCCCTTCTTGATCACAACAACCTTAGTTAGATTTACTTTTTTTCTCTTAGTTAATTAAACAACCAATAAACTCTTATTTTCGGCTTAGCTGATCAATCCTATTTAGTAATAGTCTTTAACCTCACTACTCCTCGTGGTTGATAACTTGAGACTCATAATCCCATATTACTTCGACATGAACACTTGCGTATTACACGCACGTTATACGCGTGTCAAGTTTTTGGCGCAGTTGTCGGGGAGTTGGCATGGTTAACACTATAAAAAGTTAGGATCGACCACTCTAGGCCATTGTATTTATTTTCTTTTTTCAGTTTTTTTTCTTCCCATTTTTCATTACATAAAACTTTGTTGTTATTTTAGGCATTGTACATATTCATCTAAATATTTCTTTGTAGTTAGTCTTCTTTCATTTAAAAAAAAGTAAAAAAAAAGCACATGGCCCCTATTTGTTCTAAGTGTGGAAATTCACATGTAGGTTATAAATTGTCTGAGTCCACCATCATTACATCATGAGAAAATCTCAAAGGAAATTCATCGTGAGCATATTAGGATTATGGTTCAATATGTTTTAAATCGCAAAGGTCCTATTCTTAATGGAGGATGGGGTAGAATAGAGAAAATGGAAGAAGTTGAGATTGAGGATAATGAACTAGAGAGTGAGGATAACATACTGGAAGAAGTTTTAGAATCACCTGTATCATGTCCTTCCATTGAGCCCACACCCACACCCTTGACTCCTAGGATTGATCTTGAATATGATTGGGGATCTGATGAGGAAGATGAGGAGAATGATGCAAATAAGGTGGAAGACAATTTTGATACATGTGTTTGGGATATGAGTGGAGAGGAGGATCCAGAAGGTGCTTCATTTGATAGTGATCTTAGAGAGGAGGAAGAGAGTGAGGAAGAGGATACTGAGTGAAAAGGTGGAGGAATTTCCCATTACCCATCACATAATTCCTTCATCACAAGACCCGTCTCTTCATTTCCTTATTGAGGATCCTATATGGGATATATATCCAGATGATAATTTTGAAAGTTTTTGTGAGGATATTAAATGTGGGGAATTAGAATTATTAGAAGAGGAGGAGGCACAGAAATTCACCTTTGATATAACCCCTCCATTATGTGTAGATAGGAGTGATCCATTGGGGATGGTCATAGAAATTAAGGATCAATCATCATTATACCTTTCACCTCATGTCTATCTATTTCTACATGTGCTCCCACATAAAGACTTGATTGTGAGTCATGTTCATGTTCATGTTCATTGAAATGATAATTTACTGTTGAAATGGAACGTCAACCATACATGTTGGTCTTCTGACTATTATTTTTTTTCTCATTGTTGCAAGGAACCAAATGTTTAGAAGGAAGAAGCAGAGAGAGCTTCACCCTCCTGCACGACCACCTGATTATTGTTGATTGACATGTGTCCATCCTAGGACGTTAAACAAGGAAGCTTGTGGGAGGCAACCCACCAATTAGGTTTATTTTGTTAAACTTTCAATTCTACTTTTACATTCCTATTTGTAGATTGTGATATCTAGTTTTGATGCAAGTAAAAAAGGTGCCTTGATATGTGCATACAGTGTGTAGGGACGCATTGAGTCGGTACCACCAACTTCACTGTCGGTAATACTGAGTTCTCATCAGTGACATCTCACAAGCTGAACAAGCATCGACACTTCACCGAGCTCGAGTGCTTATTGGAGGGCATGTCTTCATGTGGATCCCACCCACCCGTCTTTTGCCCAGATCTGAGCTCACATATCAGTACAATCATTCCATTTGTCTTCCTTTACTTTTGACATTGTGGACAATGTCATATTCAAGCTTAGGGGGAGAAATGGAACAACACTTCTATCTTTATCTTACATCTTTACTTTTTATCATATCTCTACATGTTTTGCTTTTGTTGTTTGAAATTTTTTTTCTTCTTAAGGTCCACTTCTATCTAGTGTAATTGTGGATAAAATATAAAATTTTGGTTAGGATTAGCCATTTGTTGATGATGTGGTATCAATTCTGCAAATTCTAAATAAAAATTTGAATGTGCTTTTATGCTTTGCACTTTAAGCTAAATTTTCTATGTTTAAGAGTACATAACTGGAGGAATTGTTTGGATTAGTTATCTTGAAGACATACTGAGTGAATGAAAAAAACCTAGTTTAACCCTATGGCTTGTGTTATGACGATGATGTTTGAGTCCAAGCCAACCAAACAGTAACGTGATCTTTAATGTGAATTCTAGAAATAAACTCTAAGGTTACCCTGTTACACAAGTTGATAGAAGAGGGACATATCATGGTTGGGAAAGACATTGTCTCTTGTTCATGTGATCTCATCCACCTTCCATTCATCTTCATTCACCACCATAGGATGATCAAGTTTAATCCAAGTTATTTTCCTCTTGTATGCATTACATTGCATGATAGGAAGAATATAGTTAGTTCATTTTATTATGCATTAGAAAATGAAAAAAATCATACAATCTCTTTTGAGCATTTGTAGTTTGCATAACAAAATCGCATATAGTTTCATTTGTATTGCATATTTCATAAGGTGTTACATATTTGTTATCTTCTACCATCTTCTGTCATGAAAGAGTGTAAAAAAAAGTTGTATCCCCTTACTCCTTCTCCAAATAAAAAAAGAAAAAAAAAACCCAAGCATGAACTATTCATCTTGCTAAAAATAGGGTAAGAAAAAAAAGAGCTATTGAAAAAGAAAAAGAAAAAATAGTAGAAAAGGAGGAAAAGAATTTAAGTTCAATGCCATATTCTCTCTAAGCAACAAATGAGGGGATTGTGGATCTTTTTATAAGCTCATTTCCACCTATATTCATCATTAGGATGAGACATTCATTGCATGCATCATCCCACCAAAATAAAAAATAGGCATTAGAAGGAAAACATTCACATGTTATCCATCGTATAGGTGCATCATATTTTTTTTATGTCTTATATGAATGATTTGGATTATTCTTGTGATTCCTGATTTCATAGCCACCCATTGCTCTGCATGGTAGGCCACCATCATAATTAATCCCCTCATCCATGTTTATTTGGGGATCTGGTTCCAAGTAGTTTATTTAGGTAGATTAGAGCAATGTAGATAGAGAGATCACATGGTGCATCAAGCATGTGTCCTACTGACCATGATATTAACTGCTTCATATTGATAGTGTTTTTCATTAATCTTATTGTGGACACCTATTATGAACATTATTGATCGCTTTAGAGCAGTTACTTGTTCAGTGGTTGGCAAGGATCAGTTTGGGACCGACTGGTGGAGGGCGGTTAGAAAAAAAATAATTCATAGGTACATGTCTTCTTATTGACTTTTTAAAACAAATCCAAGAGTAGTGTTGCTCGAGGACGAGCAATATTCAAGCTTAGGGGTGTGATGTATGCATAAATTGTCATTATTTTTTATATCTAATTTGGTTATCATATGTGTCATTTGTGCTTAATTGAATATCTTTTTAATACATATTTTACCAAATTAGTAAAAATCACTTGTGCATCATTTCTTATATTTTTACATATATTTTACATGCATTTTACATGTTTTAATTAATATAATGATTATTTGATTTTATTCATTGATTATTTTATTGTAGATAATTATTATTTACTAGAGCAAGTCGATATCATCGACTTGCAACTCGATGGTAGTGACATGGCATCAGAGTACAAATATTTTTACTCCAGATTGAAAAGTAAAAGGACGTTTTACTGTGAAGAAGTCGATACCATCGACTTCCAACTCGATACCATCGACTCAGACGTTGCAAACCAAAATTTAATGTGTTAAATCTAACACATATTGTATTAAAAATTTATTTTAGGTTTCCTCTTGACCTAAACATGTACGACGGCTATAAAAGACACAATTAGAACCGCAATTGGGAGATCTATCACGGGGGGGACGATACGACAGCCGAACGGAGAGAGAAAAGTAGAGGAACCCTACACGGAAGACCTCAGAGGCATTTTGGCGGCAGAGACGACGGCGGAATGACTTCATCTACTCTAGATCCACTCTTTAACCCTTTCTCCAACTTATTGTATCTCGAAATTCATGTTTTACATCTTTTCGACTTACTATGATACCATGTTGTCTATTTTTGGCTAAAAACTGTAATTCCTTAGGACCCGGGAGTAGCCCAGGTATGCATTGTGTCTGATTCTTATGAGTTAATATATATTTTCCTCTTAATTTTTGAATATGAATATATGGAAATTGCATGTCCTTATTGTGCTTGATCACCACAATTAGCATATCGGATCCTTAATTACTGCTGAAAAGGGGATTAAGGGTTAGAAATACATAGGTTCACCCATTTATCGGCGTCCCTTGGGAAAGGTGAGGCATAAATGAGAGGAGATTACCCAGAGTTGAACCAAAAGCACCTAACTAATGAATCAATTACTATGAGAATGGAATTGGCTTTAGATTAGGTAGGGAAATTACACTGCAGAAGTAGGTAGTTTCTAGCTACAGGCTCTTTATTTAAGATTAGGAGGGAGTTATATTAATAATTAGGGATTAGATTCAGTGTTTCCCGTGGTGAAACCAAAATTCCTAAGGAATTCATCCCTTCTTGATCACAACAACCTCAGTTAGATTTACTTTTTGCTCTTAGTTAATTAAACAACCAATAAACTCTTGTTTTCGGCTTAGCTGATCAATCCTAATTAGTAAATAGTCTTTAACCTCACAACTCCCCATGTTCGATAACTTGGGACTCATAATCCCATATTACTTCGACACGTACACTTGTGTATTACACGCACGTTATACGCGTGTCAGGTAGCACTTGTTCGGGCTCTCCTAGTTACCACAACCAGAGAGAACGACAACTTTGCAGAGCAACTGGTGTTCTGAGTTGTAGTTGAGAAGCCCCCAATACCCCTCTATATATAGGAGGGGTTAGGGTCAGGGTTCTCTTCCCCGAGCAATGCAGGACTAAAGGAGGAGTAGAAGGGTCCAAAATTTCTACAAAACAACCAACTGTGCCAGCTGAACAGATCGTTTCAAGCATGAACCGATTGGTTGGGGACCTGAGACGATTGGTTCACACCTGAACCGGTCAATTGGGACACCTGAGTCAATTGATTCACTTTTGAACTGGTCAGTTCACTGCCCTAGTCAGTTCTTGATTGACTTTTCCTCTTATGTTTCGAATTGATCCAAATACCAATCCTTGTTCCAATCAAATTGGATAAGTGAAACGTAGAGAAATTTCTCACCAACCTAACTTTTCCAACTCACTCATTTGCACCAGTTGAGCCGATCGGTTCAACCCTTAAACCAATCGGTTAGCCTGTCCAGAGCTGATCGGTTCATCACATGAGCCGATCGGTTCACCAACCTGATCCGATCGTCTCATTTGATGAACCGATCGACAACCTGAGCCGATCGGTTCATCATATGAGTCGATCGGTTGGGAGTGTAGACTGTGCAAAATCAGTCAATCGTAGTTTCAATCAATCTGATACTCTAATCAATCGGTCCAACACCTTGAACACTATGATACTGAGCTATCAATTGAACTACTAAACTCCTTTAGTAATCAATCTAAACATCATTTGTGGATAAACTCCTCTTCCAAGTTAAACCCTATGTGTGTAACCCTGCAGGCCCATTTCACGTTGACAGTGAAAGTCCATAACACTTATGACTTCACAAGCAAAGAGTGGTGCCTAGTCGAACATCAGTGCTACCCAAGTGAAAAGGAAAGTTGGAGAACAACTGTCAATCCTACAATCCGTGAATGGTGTTATATTGAATGTATAATTCCTTCGTCACTGATATCCGGAATGAACTCAAGGAATGGAACAGTCATCCTGTCAACGTTCATTCACTTTCTTGATCTCAGAGTAGACTGGAGGCGATATGTATGACATCAATATCACATACTGATTCACACATGTGTGCGCACGCCTATCTCAATCCTACTCATCAAGTGGCCATGGATATCAAACTCCCTCAAGAGGGACAAATCCCATATCTATCACTCACCCCTCAAAAGCCCCATGTGTCAAAGCCACCCAATCATCACCTTTATAACAACCCATGTTTAAGGATTGCGTTTGATGATGTCAAAGTGTACCCAACGACATGTGTTGAGTGTAGTGATTTTAGGTCAAAGAATCACACTCACCACCATCACTGTGAGAACTGACTGTGACTACCATGTCATGGTTCCATGTGTCAAACTCACAGTGGGTCTGTCCGGTATACTTGTTCTCTAACAAATACATATGTATTTGGTTTGATATCTCCATATCATGACTAATGAGATTCTATCATCAACCAACACCACAATCTAGTCTTGTGTGTCATTGTTGTCTATCTACCTTCCACAATGACATCCGACTAGGGACATAATAAGAATGTACAAACTCTTAGCATCTGTATGATCTCATCGTTCAGGTCCTCAACCTAAAAGCATATGTCATTGAGTATTGTCATTCTCTAGACATTCAATTTGTTCTATCATTATCTCGTATGACTGAACCAGAAAGAATTGGAAGCTTGTCTTTGATGCTTATCAAATCAATCTTAATGTATCCCACCAATCATCTCATGATTGGATCTCAAGGCATACATACCAACACCTTCACCAAGGGCTTACCCACTCTTGCTCCAAGACTTCAGCCTTGATCTTCACAAAGGGCTTACCCACTCTTATCATGTGAAATTTGGACTTTTTGGTTGAAATGAAATTGAGGCAAGCCATAGATTTTTAGGGATATTTAAGTTTTGTGAAAAGAAAGTGGTTTACCACAATTTCTCATTTATCATGGTTTTGTTGATTGCATGGACAAATGATTAGAATGGTTTGTCTCTGGAGACCTTATGTAAATTCACATCGTGTGACCCCTTTCTTGATCGACCTTCTTCATCATTTCATATCCCTCCTTCTCATGAAAATATGTTAAAATATAAAAAAATAGTAAGTCTTGTCCACCCTCAAAAGATTGGGTGTCCAAAGCATCCTCCCCTTTGCCTCTTCCTACCACCATATGTCATAGCTACACAATGGGAACAAGAAAAAGAAACTCCAAGATGATCATATATAATAGCCTCTAAGAAAATAAAAGAAAAGTGCTTCTATGTAGTAGCACTCCAATCTCTTACCACAAACCCCCTATTCTAATAGCATACCCATTAGGCTGGAAAACATCAGAATTAGCCCATATACCCCTATACATAGCCAAATGGGTCATATGGAGTGGATTGCGATATAAGGTTGAATGCATGCAAATAAAATAACATCCCTAATGATGTAATAAATTCAAAATAGGAAATGATCTAAATAGAATCTTTGTGAATATATCACTTCATGAGTCTTAGAACCTTATAAGGAAAGACTGTGCGCTTTGTCACTTATTCACATTTTGTTTGTGTTAGAGGGGAGGGAAAAAGTGGATCATATGAATTAATTCTTGAACATATTTAGTCCATAATCATCTACTCGAGTTCATTTGTCATTTCATTTGTGAAACAAATTAAAAAGAGATATTTCATATGAATATACTTGGGTAAGCATGTGTCAGCTTGGGGTGGTGACGGAGTACTAGTTTGGGTCTCCATCCGGTGCTAATTTTCCTCTTATCTACAACAATATATACATTCTATGTCACAAAAAATATCATTTTATGACAAATGAACTATTGGTTAATCTTGCATACTTTAATACGTATTGGGCAATTATTGATGGAAGGGAGAGAAGAGGAAAGATCTTAGGACTTCCCCAGTCACAGAGGATCCAAAGTGAGCACTAAAGTTACCCAACCTATTCTTAAGTGACCAAGGAATTAATTGAAGAAAGGAGTACCATGGAAGAACACTTAGAAGATCAAAGTGCAAGAAAAATACCAAAAATGGCCTTGGTACTTCCCCAAGGCCATGCTAATAGAGTGAAAATCACAAGCTCCTGTTGGATCAATGGGCTCTAGAGGGGGGTGAATAAAGCTACACACACTTCACAATATCAATTAGACCACCAATTTAATTGTAGTGCAAAAACTAAAGCAAGCAGAAATTTGATGTCCTATTCTAGCATACAAAGCAAGGATAAGAGATAATGAATATCATGCACTTGTACAGGTGGTTTAGAGTGGTTCCACATCCTAAACTTAGGAGCGATGTCAGTCCACTACCTAGAGTTGGTTAGACTCTAGGATTTGCAACTTGGTCCTCTTATATATCACAATAAGATTACAAGATACATAAACCACACAACCAAGGGCTTAATTACTCAAGCTAAGATCTTCTACCTATCCAAGGAATTACCCACAAAGCAAGATTCTTCGGCCTTCTTCAAAGGACTTACCCAATCTTACCTTTGTCTTCAGCCTTGTAGGATTTACCTATCTCACTTGAGATTGCCTTGCACCTCTCCTTCACTTGGAGAGCTTCTCCACGTTTTCCCTTCACCAAGGGACCTAGAGCAACGAGCTATCTTCACTCTTGAAGATCAGCAACACATCTTCCCCTTCACTCGGAGAAGAACAACAACAACTCCTCTTTCACTTGGAGAAGTAGCTTCAATCAATCTTCAATGGGATTTGGAGGTAGGAAGAGAGAAAGGAGAGCTTTAAATAATACAAAGGATAGCTCTCATACATAGGGACCTATCTCACTCTTAACTCACGAATTTGTCTTGAAGGTAGAGAGAGAAAGGGGCTCAAGGGCTTGGAACACTCTCAACTAAGCTAAAACCAAGTTTGCAATGGAAGAGCAGCTTGGAATGAAGTCCAAGGGGTTCTATTTATAGTTGAGGGTGGCCCTTTATGTTGTGGGACACTTGGGTGCAAAACTAGTCATTTTTCTCTCAAGAAAACGGCTATATTTTTGCCCAAAACAATTCACCAACGGTCATATTACTTTTTTTGCAAATTCCATACAGTGCAATCGGTCGAGTTCTAATGGGTGTAACTCGACCGATCAAGTAGCAGACAATCCGATGTTCAAATGATCGGTCGAGTTTGTTTTGAGGAAACTCGACCGACCATTTCAACTGGAAATGGCCTACTACCCAATCGGTCGAGTTCTGTGAGTGCACAACTCGACCGATGCAATCTTCAGAAAATCGATCCAGGATGATCGGTCGAGTTTTAGGGTGGGGAAACTCGACCGACCAAGTGCCTGTAATTGATTTTCTAATTTGCAATAAAAGTGATTAGCACTTGGTGAATTTTGTCCCAAACATTTTTCCCTCCAAAGTACAAGCCAATTCATCATTACAAGTGATTACATTGATGTTCTAAGGTGGTTTACATAGAAATCCTAAAATGCACACTTGTAGTCATTTTGGCTTGCACTTGGCCCATTCTAGGGCTTGCATATATGATCCTTTTCATGTACCTAATGCCTGCAAACAATCTTTAACGCACATATTAGATACATATGAATGGAATGGTTCAGTCATTATCAAAATATAGGTAATGTATAACCTCTGGGTCAACATTCTCCCCCTTTTTGACAATGACAAACCATTCCTCAAACATATTGAAAAGGATAAGAAAGTTCTACCTTTGCTTTGTGAATTAGGGGGATTCATGATAAGAACAATTGAAATTGCTCCCCCTCAAACTATGCTTCCTCTCACCTGCATGTTAGGTTTTCTATACATGGAAAAACCAATATTCATGTAATATGTAATCCTTTGCATGTCACATGATCAACAACAATTTAACAAGAAAAGGATCACCTAGGCAAGAAAGCAATAGTATAACACAAAAAGAAACAATATGATTGAGTCTCAAATCATGAGATATTTCTCCCCCTTTTGACATTATCAAAAAGGTAGGGGGTATAGAAGCTAGGTCTTCTCCAAGACTAAACCACACACATATGCAAAGATAATAAGCAATGTAAAAGCATATATCATACAACCATGAAGGAGAACATACAATCCACGTCAGAATAAAAAATATAGCTCAAAAAGCACCAAGCATAAGATAACACAGAGTAAATAGCCAAAGTGCATAGCAATGATATTCCAACTTAGAAAGATGTCCTCATAAGCAACTACAACCATAAAAGTGAGAAAAATAGAAAATAAGAAAATAGTACAGCTCAGAATAATGTGCCAGGATGTTGCTTATACAAAAGAGTCTAGAAAGATATATATAATGGACATGCTAGACTATAAGCTAAGACAACCTCCTAGACATCTAATCTATCTATGTCAACTTCTTCCTCGGCGTCCTCGTCAGGGTTGTAGTCCTCATCGCCATCTGAAGGCGGAGCAGCTGTGCCAGTAGCAGAACCAGCACCATCATCGCCATCCTCGTCAGAAGCATCCTCACCATCATCAACATCAGCATCAGCATCCTCGTCGGCATCCTCAGCCTGGTCGAGCATCTCCTCGTCATCAGGACCAAAAGAGCGACCAGGCCATCGGGCATTCTGCTCAGCCCACGACATACCAAGAGCTAGAAGCTCCTTGGCCTGCGGGAAGTACAGAGTAGAGTCCCCCAAGAAAGCGAGTAGAGTGGCCAGGGGGCCAGCAGGTAGCGGCAGATATGTAGGAGTGGAGCTACCATAGGGATACTGAGGTGGAGTAGCAGCGGAAGGCTCGACAGCATATGGTGGTGGAGCAGGGAAGTAATGCTCATATGCATAGGAGGCATAAGCACTACCCGGGTATGGCTGATAGACTGTGTTGGGTGAACAGCAGGATAGGTTCATGTGAGACATGATAGCACACAAATCCTGATGGAGGTTCTCTTGGACCTGGCGATTGTACGCCTGTTCATGCATCATGTATCCAAGGAGGGTTTCATTGGATGCTCTGAACGACGCACGACTAGGGAGGGGATGTGGCTGTGGGGGTGGAGCCTGGGTGGAGGTGGGAGGGGCACCAGAAGCAGAGGCTGAGGCTGAGGTGGAGCCAGAAGCACCAGGGGCAGGGGTAGGGACAGGTACAGCCTTCAGAAGAGTGGTTTCACTAATGCACACTCCCTTTCTAGCAACCGGGTAATGGAAGTTAGAAAAGAGTGATTTGTTAGTGGCGAACTGGAAGAGACCACAGATCAAGGCTGGGTAGGGAGGGTGGGTGCCCTTGGTGTTCTTGCCTGTGTCAAAGCAGGTCATGTGATGTAGGATGTAACGAGCCCACTTGACACCTATATTGTTTAACAAACAATACATCAAGACCGCTATGTTTTCCGCAATGTCTGTTTGATTACACTTTGGATGGATATTGCAGTTAATCACAAGGGCCAGGATGCGCCTCTGGAGGTCAAGGGAGGATGAGGGTAGGGTAGACCGCTTCTTATAGGCCACGTCAAGTTTCTTTAAAAACCGATGAATATCCGGTAGCGTCAATTCATGGCGTTTATAAAAACCTTCCGGGTCAAGAAGATCAAAATACTCGTCACAGTCCTGGCGCCAAGTAGTGGTTTCTTCATCTCCGGCAAGATAGAGATTGAAATTCTCCTCAGAGAGTTGAAAATGACGACCAGCAATCATCGATGTTAGGACTACTTCGGTATTTGGCGGGGGAACAAGCGAATCATAGTTCCAACGCAGATTGGCATAGAACTCGTGAACAACTTTTGTACTAGACAATTGATTATTGAAGCAATCACGTTCAATTTCTAGGGCGGAAAGGTTGTGTTTGGCAAGAAGCCTCGAGATAGAGTTGATATAATCTTGAAAACAGTTTGCACCAACTAAGGGGCAAAAAGGAAAAGGAGATCGAGGAAGATGATCCTTATATCTATTTACCACCTCAAGGGATACAAACATAGTGTTATCAAAAGGAATCAACTGATTGGTCGATGAAGAGGCTGGAGCATTGCTAGGGGCAACACATTTTCTCCTATGGAAGGCCATGGAAGCAAAAACAAGAAGAGAAACTGTGCACACAAGCAAGACAAACCTCAAAAGCCAAAGAGGACACACCAAAAATGCCCGGGGAGGTCAAGAGAAGGCTGCTAAGTCGCCCTAGGGTTAGGAACGGGGGAGGTTTAGGTCTAGGGTGGAGAGGACGGGCTAGGAGATGAGGAATCGGTCGACTATTTTCTAGTTGCAAGGGAAAATAGTCGGCCGATCCTAACTTTTAAGTTGGCGCAGCCCGTCGATCGGTTGAGTTCTGAGAGTGTACAACTCGACCGAATGGTCCACTGAAGACAACTCTCGGCTCCTGATCGGTCGAGTTTTCAGGGAGGAAACTCGACCGAAGGTCAACCTGACCTAGCAGTCTAAATCTTAGATTCCAGCCACATACATGCCTATTAAATTTATTTTTCCATACTATTATGCATAATTAACATACCTAGGCACATTTTGCTCATCATTGGGCACTATTTAGCGATAAAGCGCAAAATTTGATAAAAACCCAAAAACAAGCAAAAACTAAGCATGTTGATAGACAAATTAAGCACAAGCAAGCATGTATAGGCAACATAAGGTGAAGATTGACATGAGCAAGCATATAGGATAGAGACAACTAGCTAGATCACATAGCAATATCATTTAAATCAACAATGAGCAATTTAGATCGAATAAAATTAAATTGATCTCTAGCTAGAGGCTTTGTAAAAATGTCCGCCAACTGATTTTCCGTGTCCACATGTGTAATATAGATGTCTTTCTTGGAAATGTGGTCACGAAGAAAATGATGGCGAACCTCTATATGCTTGGCTCTACTATGCAATATAGGATTATAAGACAAATTAATTGCACTAGTATTGTCACAAAAGATAGGAGAAGCATCAAAAAATATGTTAAAGTCTTGGAGCATTTGCTTCATCCATAGGACCTGTGCACAACAACTCCCGGCTGCAATGTATTCAGCTTCGATAGTTGATAATGCCACTGTACTTTGTTTCTTGGAGAACCAAGATACTAAGCATGGTCCTAGAAGGAAGCAAGTGCCACTTATGAACTTTCTATCAACCAAACAACCTGCATAATCCGCATCACTATATGCTTTCAGAGTAAAATCCCTTGATTTAGGATACCATAGTCCAAACTTTTGGGTTTTGGCTAAGTACCTCAAAATTCTCTTAATAGCAGTGAGATGTGAATTCTTAGGGAAAGATTGAAAGCGAGCGCACAAGCCAACACTAAACATAATATCAGGTCTAGAGGTAGTTAAATAAAGTAAACTTCCAATCATACCTCTATAGAGCTTCTCATCTACCTTTTCACCTTCTTCATCTTTGTCAAATTTGGTGGTGTTTGACATGGGTGTATCCATCGGCTTCATGTTCTCCATCCCAAAGTGCTTGAGTAGTTCAGTTGTGTATTTGCCTTGGTTGATGAAGTTTCCTTCCTTTGTTTGCTTGATTTGAAAGTCGAGGAAGAAGTTCAACTCACCCATCATGCTCATTTCAAATTCACTCTGCATAAGAGAGCTAAACTCCTTGCAAAGATCAAGATCAGTCCCGCCAAAAATGATATCATCAACATATATTTGAATTATAAGAAAATGGTTAGAAGTGTGTTTTAAAAACAAGGTAGAATCAACTTTGCCCATGACATACCCATTATCTAACAAAAAGTTCTTTAATTTCTCATACCAAGCTTGAGGTGCTTGTTTGAGTCCATAGAGAGCTTTTTGTAACAAATCAACATGATTGGGTACTTTGTCATTTTCAAAGCCCGGAGGTTGAGCAACAAATACTTCCTCCTCGATTGTACCATTCAAAAATGCACTTTTAACATCCATTTGATATAGCAAGAAATTTTTATAACTAACAAAGGCAAGTAGCATGCGTATATATAGATTCTAATCTAGCAACATGAGCATAAGTTTCATCAAAATCAATACGTTCATGTTGGTTGTAACCTTGTGCCACTAACCTTGCTTTGTTCCTTACCACTTTTCCTTGCTCATCTAGCTTGTTGCGGTAGACCCATTTGGTGCTAATGACTTTTTTATCACTTGGTCTTGGCACTAGAGTCCACACACAATTCTTTTCAAATTGCTCTAGCTCTTCTTGCATGGCAAGGATCCACTCATCATCACCAAAGGATTCTTTGATGTTCTTGGCTCTAGTTGGGAGATGAAGGCACTGTCTTCTTGTTCTTTGTTGTGAGCAACTCGTGTCCTCACTCTCTCAAATGGGTTGCCAATGATCAACTCCTTGGGGTGATTCTTTGCAAAGCGGGGAGTGAGATCCTTCTTTTCTTCTTCTTTTTCTTCTTCTACCACCTGCTTGCCTTTGTCTTTGATGTTGAGATCTTTTAAGATAGGAATTATTTCATCTGCAACATCATCATCACCAATATGCTTGCCAATAAGAGGGTTAGTTTCAATAAACTTAACATTGATAGATTCTTCAATTTTAGACAATTCAATGTTAAATACTCTATATGCCCTGCTAGTAGTGTTATAGCCTAGGAAGAAAGCCTTATAGGATTTCGGATCAAACTTGTCGAGAGAATCCTTCGTGTTTAAAACAAAACAAGGGCATCTGAAAACATGAAAGAAATCAATAGACGGCTTCCTACCACGCCATAGTTCATAGGGGGTTTTCTTAAAAGTCGGATGTGTGAAAACTCAGTTTTGCACAAAGCACGACGTGCTAATGGCTTAACCCCAAAACTTCTTAGGAGTGTCATACTCAATAAGCATGGTCCTAGCCATCTCTTGTAGCAACCTATTCTTCCTCTCAACAACCCCGTTTTGTTGAGGTGTGCGAGGAGAAGAGAAATTGTGCGAATAACCCGATTTTTCACAAAACTGTTCAAAAAGATCATTTTCAAACTCTCTCCCATGATCACTACGGATAGAAACAATATGGCAAGAAGCTTCATTTTCAACCCGTTTATAAAAGCTCGAGAAAACATCAAGAGTATCACTTTTAGAAACGAGAAAGAAAGTCCAAGTATATCTAGAGAAATCATCAACAATAACAAGACAACACTTGGAACCACGAAGCGTTTGTGTTCTCATTGGTCCGAATAGATCAATATGAAGAAGCTCAAGAACTCTCTTGGTACTCATGACTCCTTTGGATTTGAAGGAGGATTTGGTTTGTTTCCCTTGTGTGCAAGGTTGGCATTCCTCATCCTTATCAAAATCCAATTTAGGAAGTCCTCGAACCAAGTCCTTTTTGTTCAATTTCTTCATTTGATGCAAATTCACATGACCCAAACGACGATGCCAAAGAGAAAGATCATTTTTATCCACAACTAAGCATCTATTTAGTATGGGCTTAAGAGCATCGAGAACAATAACATAAAGATTACCATTTCTAGTTCCCTTATATATAACATTGTAGGAGAGAGAATCTAGAAGCAAGCATTCTAAAGAAGTAAAAAGCACAAGATAACTATTATCACATAATTGGCTAACACTAATTAAATTGTGATGTAGGCCATCAACAAGAAATACATTTTTAATACATAATTCATTGCCTACATCACCCTCACCTATAACCTTACCCTTCTTGTTGTCCCTGAAGGTTACTGATCCTCCTTTCTTTTTCACAAATTTGTTGAAATGGCTGATTTCTCCAGTCATATGCTTAGAGCAGCTACTATCAACAATCCATTTCTTTTTAACCTCAATTGCATCTTCACTAGTAGAGGCCATGAGGGAAAGATGGCATTCTCCATCTTCGGAGCTTGAGGAGATTGAAGAGGACTCCTCCCATGCCACATGAGCTGCATCTTTAGATCTTCTCTCCTTCTTGTCTTTTCTTTTGTACTTTGCTTCTCTTTTGTACTTGTCATCCTTCTTGTGGCTGCTCTTATGATGGCTCTTCTTGGCCTTTGGGCAGTCACTCTTATAGTGGCCTTTTTGACCACACTCGTAGCACCTTGGAGTCGAGGAGGAGGGCTTGCTCTTGAAGTGTTTCACTTTTGAGTAGTTGGCTTCATGATCATTGACACCTTCATCTTCACTTGAGGAAGGGCAGGGAGACTTCATGGCAAGTTGTTGTTGCCGGACCATTTCTTCAATTTGAGCTTTGAAGGTTGTGTCCTTTATCTTCTTTGATTCCTTCTCTTCTCTTTTCTCCTCTTCCTCTTGCTTGTCAAGCCTAGGTTCATGGGCTTGGAGGTTACCAACCAGCTCCTCAGTTGACAACTCGCTTAGATTGTATACTTCTTCAATTGAAGTGACATTTGGCTCCCATCTCTTTGGTAGAGATCTCAAGATTTTGGCATTGATTGTACCTCTATCCATGACACTCCCAAGGGCTGCAAGGCTGGTCAAGATGACATTTAACCTTATATACATATCTGTCACTCTCTCATTCTTCCCCATCTTGAAGTTCTTAAGAAGACCACCAAGCATGTAGACTTTGGCCTCCTTGACTTGCTTGGTCCCTTCATAGGTGACACACAACTTGTGCCATATCTCATGCGTCGTGTCCCAAGAAGAGATCCGGTTGAACTCGGATGGAGTAAGTGCATCGTAGATGATGCTCACAGCTTTGGCGTTGAGTTGAGCACACTTCATCTCGACTTCCGTCTATGTGGTGATGTCCCCTTTTGGATCTTCATACTTGAGGTGGACAATCTTCCACATTTCGTAGCTCACCCCTTGTAGGTAGAATTGCATTCTCCTCTTCCAATATAAGAAGTTTGTGTCGTCGAAGACCGGGGGTCTCATTGAGAAGCCTCCTTCAAGGTTGAGTGACCCAAGAGCCGAATCACCCATCTTCTCCTACTTGTTGAAGTAGCTTGGAGAAGACCTGCTCTGATACCACTTGTTGGATCAATGGGCTCTAGAGGGGGGGAATAGAGCTACACACACTTCACAATATCAATTAGACCACCAATTTAATTGTAGTACAAAAACTAAAGCAAGCAGCAATTTGATGTCCTATTCTAGCATACAAAGCAACGATAAGAGATAATGAATATCATGCACTTGGACAGGTGGTTTAGAGTGGTTCCACATCCTAAACTTAGGAGCGATGTCAGTCCACTACCTAGAGTTGGTTAGACTCTAGGATTTGCAACTTGGTCCTCTTAAGATTACAAGATACATAAACCACACAACCAAGGGCTTAATTACTCAAGCTAAGATCTTCTACCTATCCAAGGACTTACCCACAAAGTAATATTCTTCGGCCTTCTTCAAAGTACTTACCCAATCTTACCTTTGTCTTCAGCCTTGCAGGATTTACCTATCTCACTTGAGCTTGCCTTGCACCTCTCCTTCACTTTCAGAGCTTCTCCACGTTTTCCCTTCACCAAGGGACCTGGAGCAATGAGCTATCTTCACTCTTGAAGATCAGCAACACATCTTCCCCTTCACTCGGAGAAGAACAACAAAAACTCCTCTTTCACTTGGAGAAGTAGCTTCAATCAATCTTCAATGGGATTTGGAGGTAGGAAGAGAGAAAGGAGAGCTTTAAATAATACAAAAGATAGCTCTCATACACAGGGACCTATCTCACTCTTAACTCACGAATTTTTCTTGAAGGTAGAGAGAGAAAGGGGCTCAAGGGATTGGAACACTCTCAACTAAGCTAGAACCAAGTTTGCAATGGAAGAGAAGCTTGGAATGAAGTCCAAGGGGTTCTATTTATAGTTGAGGGTGGCCCTTTATGTTGTGGGACACTTGGGTGCAAAACTAGTCGTTTTTCTCTCAAGCAAACTGCTATATTTTTGCCCAAAACAATTCACCAACGGTCATATTACTTTTTCTGCAAATTCCGTACAGTGCAATCGGTCGAGTTCTAATGGGTGTAACTCAACCAATCAAGTAGCAGGCAATCTGATGTTCAAATGATCGATCGAGTTTGTTCTGAGGAAACTCGACCGACCATTTCAACTGGAAATGGCCTACTACCCAATTGGTCGAGTTCTGTGAGTGCACAACTCGACCAATGCAATCTTCAGAAAATCGATCCAGGATGATCGGTCGAGTTTCAGGGTGGGGAAACTTGACCGACCAAGTGCCTGTAATTGATTTTCTAATTTGCAATAAAAGTGATTAGCACTTAGTGAATTTTGTCCCAAATATTTTTCTCTTCTAAGTTACAAGCCAATTCATCATTACAAGTGATTACATTGATGTTCTAAGGTGGTTTACATAGAAATCCTAAAATGCACACTTGTAGTCATTTTGGCTTGCACTTGGCCCATTCTAGGGCTTGCATATATGATCCTTTTCATGTACCTAATGCCTGCAAACAATCTTTAACTCACATATTAGATACATATGAATGGAATGGTTAAGTCATTATCAAAATATAGGTAATGTATAACCTCTAGGTCAACAGCTCCAACCATGCCTCACGACATCCAACCACGATGACCATTTTCACTAGCATGGCCATGGTGCCCCAAAATGAACACAACTCTACATAACATGAGCATGCCAACAACACTCCAAAATTCCTCCCCACCTCATCCACCATGTCTGTGGCACCCGACACAATTGTGCTACCCTCTAGCCACCACAAGCATGGTACACCCCATGGTCGGCTACCTCGGTACCTCACTTCATTTCACCCAAATTTCATGTGACATTTTTATTTTCATAACATGGTTGTTCCCCCACACCACCACCATTCTCTTACTTGGCCACTACGACACTCTAATGCTTCTTACCTGTTATTTGACCACTTAACCCCAAACTCCCTAGGTCGCTATACATACACTAATGGTAGATGGGAGTCTAAGATTAGATGCTCTAAGCCTCCAAGTCACCACCCACTCCTATCCATAAATGGTATAGAAAATAATGACCATAAAACTATATAATGAAAAAATGAGATAAAATACATTGTGTTTTCTTGAAAATTTAAATATATTTTTATCTTGTTTATTTAGTAAATGCCAGGATTCGATATCACATGATTCATTGAAAGTGTACATGTACATTTGTATTGACCACTTGTCATGATTTTCCTTTTAGGAAAATAGGATGACTCATGGAGGTGAGAAAGCATTCACTTTCACATTTGACTACTCTGACTATGAAGAATAGAAAAGCTCAACAAAGTATGAGTGCTTGTTTTAGTTGGAACTGTATAGTTTAGTATGAATAGTTCCATCTTGTATCTTTTCAATTTTTCCTTTGATCCACGTCATATACCTTTTTTTATTCAATTAAAAAAAGAAATTCTATTTAAACTTATGTATGTTGCGTGTGCAAGCTGCATAGAGATGCAAAACTTTAACACATTTCCAGGTAGTGGAATTGGGATTGGGGTTGAATGGATCCATGATACTCTCCACCACAATTGTGGTGCCAACTACCCAAATCGTCAACTTTCCATTGAACGCCTATTTTGACTTTGTCTTGGTCAATTTAGTGACATTTGGGCTTCCCTCCTTTTGATGTTTAGCCATCAAATTCCATATTCATTATCCTATTAAGATTCTATTTCATGTTGAGGACAATATGGTTTAAAAGCTTGGGGTGGTAGGGAGATAAGCCCTTGTTTTGCTTCATATTCTTTGTTATATAATTTCTACGTAAGATGATCAGATAGCTTGACAATCCATCATACTTCTCTAGATACATTTTATTATTACACCTTACACTCTTGCTTGAAATTTAGTTTGTTTCCTTGCATTTCACTATCATTTTTCTAAAAGAACAAAAAAATTTTCCATGTCACCCATTCTCTTTGCATTGCATGTATATTTTGACAATCTTTTGTGTGTCGTTAGTTAGACTTTCCTTTTATGTCATTTTCTGCTTCATAGCTTAGATCTTATTGAGAATGGGGGCACTTGACTCCATTTTATCTACTTTTCTCAAACTTGAAGCATTTTTTTTCTAAAAGCTTATTCTAGATCAATCTCTACCTCGTTAGAATGAGAACTTGAATTGGATTACTAATGACAATTGCACTCCCATTAGCATTTAATTGTAATCAAATGATCTCAAACTTTGAACTTATACATTTTTTAATTATCATGTGATATTTTGGACTTTTTGGTTGAAATGAAATTGAGGCAAGCCATAGATGTTTAGGAATATTTAAGTCTTGGGAAAATAAAGTGGTTTACCACAATTTCTCATTTATCATGATTTTGTTGATTCCGTGGACAAATGATTAGAATTGTTTGTATGAAGGAGACCTTATGTGAATCCATATCACGTGACCCCTTTCTTGATCGACCGTCTTCATCATTTCACATCCCTCTTCCTCATGAAAATATGTTAAAATATAGAAAAATAGTAAGTCTTGTCCACCCTCAAAAGCTTGAGTGTCTAAAGCTTCCTCCCCTTTTCCTCTTCCTAACACCATATGTCGTAGCTACACAATGGGAACAAGAAAAAGAAACTCCAATATGATCCTATATAATAGCCTCTAAGAAAATAAAAGAATATTGCTTCCATGTAGTAGCACTCAATCTTTTACCACAAACCCCTTATTCTAATTGCATACCCATTAGGCTAGAAAACATCATTATTATCTCATTTACCCCTATACATAGCCAAATGGGTCATCTGGAGTGGATTGCGATATAAGGTTGAATACATGCAAATAAAATAACATCCCTAATGCTTTAATAAATTCAAAATATGAAATGGTCCAAATAGAAGCGTTGTGAATATATCACTTCATGAGTCTTAGAACCCTATATGGAAATACCATGCGCTTTGTGCCTTATTCACATTTTGTTTTTGTTAGAGGGGAGGAAATAAGTGGATCATATGAATAAATTCTTGAACATATTTAGTCCATAATCATATACTTGAATTCATTTGTCATTTCATTTGTGAAACAAAATTAAAAGAGAGATTTCGTTTGAATATACTTGGGTAAACATGTGTTTTAAGGTTGGGGTGGTGACAGAGCACTAGTTTGGGTCTCCATCCAGTGCTAATTTTCCTCTTATCTACAACAATACATACATGTTGTGTCACAAAAAATATCATTTTATGGCAAATCAACTACTGGTTAGTCTTGCATATTTTAATAGGTATTGGTCAATTATTTATGAAAGGAGAGAAGATGAATGATCCTAGGACTTCCCCAGCCACAGAGGATCCAAAGTGAGCCCTAAAGTTACCCTACCTATTCTTAAGTGACCAAGGAATGAATTGAAGAAAGGAGTACCATGGAAGAACAATTAGAAGATCAAAGTGCAAGAAAAATCCCAAAAATGGCCTTGGTACTTCCCCAAGGCCATGCTAATAGAGTGAAAATCAGAAGCTTCAACCATGCCTCATGACACCCAGCCACGATGACCATTTTCACTAGCATGGCCATGGTGCCCCAAAACGAACACAACTCTTCATAACATGAGCATGCCAAAAACACTCCAAAACCCCTCCCCACCTCCTCCACCACGTCTGTGGCACCCGACACAATTATGCTACCCTCCAGCCACCATGAGCATGGTGCAACCCATGGTTAGCTACCTCGACAACTCACTTCATTTCACCCAAATTTCATGTGACATTTTTTTTCATAACATGGTTGTTCCCCCACACCACCACCATTCTCTTACATGGCCACTACGACACTCTAATGCTTCTTACCTGTTATTTGACCACTTAACAGAAAATCCCTAGGTCGATACATACACTAGTGGCAGATGGGAGTCTAAGATGAGATGCTCTAAGCCTACAAGTCACCACCCACTCCTATTCACTCAATCCACTCTCGATCTCTCCCACTTTCCACCCTAAAATCCAAATTTTCTAGGATCTTTGTCATATCTCTTCTACTTTCATTCCCTTTCCACCCATTTGAAGGAGGAGAACAACCTTGGATCTGCTAGAGGTGAAGAGTGGAGTTCATTCATCCACTCCTATGGAGAATCTATCAACTCTTTCCCTTTCTTTTGTTATTTCCTTGATCATGAGTATCTAAGTCTCATTTTTTGGTTATTTGGGGGCAATAATATGTAACTATGATACCAATTGAGAAATATGTGCGTGCAGAAATTTTAGTTTGGTGCCTAATTCTATATTAATGCTTCTTCTCTTTTCCTACCTATTGGTATAGTTGTTTGAGGTATGGAAACACCTAAGGAATAGGGAAATGAGTGATGTTGAGTTTTTTTGTGGAAAAACTCATAAGTTCCCTAGTGGAACTTCACTAGTTTCCCCCCTTCCCCTTTGTCTCTCCATTCCCCTAGCCCTAGGTGAAAGATCTAAGTGACTAGGGATGCTCTTGCATATACACTTAGTCAAATGGCTTGCTTAGTGGTTAGATGGATACAGTGGAAGGTGAAACATCCTTCACCTATATGTCATTCCTTGCCCCTAAGTGTATTAGGAGAAGTCCACCTAGAAACCTAGACTTGTATAATCTAAGCCTATGGCTATCTATCCCTTGGTTAACATAGCCTCGAAGGATATATGGGAAGTAATAGGGACCAGTTCCCCTATATACCACCATGCCATTGATGGCTAGGTTAGAAGTCATAATCTACATTGATCCGTGTTGTTTGGTTTGATAGATACTTGTTGGATATTTGTGGAAAGTAGGATCATGTGACATGGTTTATTGTTGAATATCCCCCCCCCCCGAAACAGCTCAGTATCCCATATACTTGCTTAAAATCTAATTTACTCCATTGTTAATTAGTTGTCTCTATCTTGTTTACTCTACTTGTTTTCCTTGTTCATGCTAATTAGTTCATGTTAAAGTAAGTCGTTCTTTCTTTGTTGCTTGTGATAGGCTTGTTTAGATAATTGCTTAGTGTAGTTCTCGCTTGTCTCCGTAATGTAATTTTTTATTAACATAGTTAGTAGCACTTGCTCTCTCTCTCTCTCTCCCTCTCTCGTGATTGATTTAAATTGGTGTAATTTCCCTTCTAGTTTTATAGTTAGCATTAACCAAGTAGGGTTAACTTAAGTTTGATTCTTGCTTTCCTTGTTGTCTTGCTTGTTCACCCTACTCAAATTCAAACCACCCCAACTAAACCCTAAAATCCCTACTCTCCATTCTAGAAACCTAAAGAGGATAACCTTAGCTAGCACAATATCCTACACTCCTTGAGCCCTAACTTGTCTGCTCTATACTAAAATCCAAACTCCTGCATTTGTGGGACAATTTTGTGTATTAAGAGCGGTGTTGATTAGAGTCACAAACAAATTTTCTTAGCTCACTTTTGTGAGTACACCGCACACACGAGTCATAAGGCCACGAACGACTTCAGGATATCCTGAGAAAACACCTCACTAGGACTTAAACTTTCACGGGTCACATGGGGGTCACATGGGTGATGGATCGCATAAGATGTATGATGTGACTGTGCACCGCATACATAATCAACTGTAGGAACTGAAAACCAGCATTCTATGTAGAAGCAACATCTACCATTCCAATCAACCAAAAAGGTCAAAAACCATTCCTTTTGACAATGGAACACTTGCACTCCACATTTTCAAATACATTTAAGTGACGTATTAGAGACCGAATCTGATTTCCAACAAAGGGATGTAAGAAAGCAAGACTTATCTTCATTGTTTACTGTTGACATACTTTATTTAATAACTTTAACAAAACTGAACTTAAGGTTGCAACCATTTCAAAGATTTAGCTATCACACTGTTTCTCCAATTGTGTTGTTCTTAATACAGATATTAGCAATTATCAAGTTAAACAAGATTTCCATGCTAAACTAGATCTGGTGTGTGACCACTGTAGTACAGTACTTGGCTTATTATCTAATGCCTTTCTTTCTCGCTCTTGGAAAATAATTTTATGCTGGAGCTCCGATCTGTTGATTCCTCAGACAGTAATGTATGCAGAGTAAACGGAAAATGTAATGTTTGGCTTCGATCCACCTGGTCCTGTATGCTCATTTTTACAGTAGTTATGATGCAGTTCTAAACACGTGTCAGCTGCAGTTCTAAAAATGTGTGCACAACGTGCACAACAACAATAGTAGAAATGTTTATTTTGAGTAGACCAAAGTTAGATAATTGTCGCGTATGCATGTTTGGTGGTGTATTGCGCCCCCCATGCCCATGTGACATGAGTAGTGATGTTGTAACTAAAAGATGGGATTGGGACTTGTCCACTGTCCATATAATGGTCGATGTTGACTGATAATATTCAACCTTAGGCATTTGAAACATGTCCCGATTCAGATATATATTGCAATATGTTGTTATGTGAAACTCTGATTGACATAACATGGTAAGGTATCAAAAAGAAGATTGGCACATTCCCTCATTATTTAGGCATGAACCATGTTGCTTGGGGAAGATTGACCCGTCTATATATGTACTGTGACTCTGGATCAATCTGTAGTACATGAGATGCGCTAATGATGTTATCAGCAAACAAAGAGGTATGCACATAGAGGAGTGGCCAAGAAGTTGTTGACTATAATATTAATAAATAAATAAACTCTAAACACATTCACGAGCAAGAGGGTACACACCAATATATCCAATAACCATTTAGGTGTGAGAACAGAGAATACAAACACAACCCATAAGATAGACTTGCAAACCAAAACAGACAGCAGATATAGAGTGGCTCCCAGATCTAAATCATCCACTACCTAGTCACTCTTCAACTAGGATTTTCTCTCAACCACCCTTTTCAATGACCTTGGATCAATGGAGCATTAGTCAACTCCTTTTGCAACAGGATGAATGAGTCAAATATCAATTCTTGATGGTCGACCTCACAAAATTACCTCAAGTTGAGGTAGCCAATCCATAGTTTTGACAGCTATACAAACAAGTCAACAAACCTGGTGTCCCCCTCAGGTCACATAGTCCACGCAGGATGTCCGACTTTGACTGCTCACGCATAAAAACTGAAAATCAGCATTTCTATTTAGAAGCTATACAATGTATACCCACTCCAAATGTAATCTACCAAAAACATCAAATACAATCCCCTTTTGGGAAAAACTACATATATTATATATTTACTGCATTGAAGTTGCGTATTTGGATATCCAATTTGATATCCATCAACTTAATGTAAGAAGAAGAAAAAAATAACAAAACTGGAGTTTGTGTCATGGCATGCATTGTTTGAATAACATCAACCAAAAGGAACTTAAAATTGCAAACATTTCAACGAAGATAACACAAAAATCCATTTTTGTAGTAGAATGTGAGAGCAGTTCTGAAGGGTGTCAATTGTAGTTCCAAAGTGTGTCAACTGTAGTTTTAAGAACACGTCAACTGTCCAACATAAACATGTGCACACTAGCAACAATGAGTAGAATGTTTATTTTGAGGGGTACTGTATTTACATAATTCAGTGGCAGAATTTGACAAATTGAAACCCTTGAATCAAAGACGTGCATAGTCAAGTGAGAATGATGATCAAGGTTGACTGAGAATCTTGAATCTCAGGTATCCAAAACAAGTCCCAAATGCATATATATTAAATAAACTGCATTACATTGTTAAGTAACACTCTTCTTGACATGGATAGGTATAAAAGAGAGGACGCAATCCCCCATTATATATGATTGATCCATTTATATATATACTATAACTATGGATCGTTACAAACTGAAAAAGGCATGACCCAAGTAGGCTGAGGAAGATCCATTGAAGTCAGCACATCATGGTTCAAACGCAAGCTGCGGTCTCGAAGACTATAAATACCTAGATCCCACTGGATGCGGGAATCATAATCTAACTGGTGATCATCCGTGAAATATATACAATCCCGATCTAAATGAGGGAAGTTATGTGTAGACAGAGCCAATGGGTAGTTGTTTCCAATAAATATGGCATATTCTCCAATGGCCTCCATCTGCAGCCATATAGCTTGCCTTTCATCAAGCTTGAACACTTGAAATTCCATGGTCGACATCGTATGTTGACTGCCATGTTTTTGCTCATCTTCTTTGCCATCATCTGCCTCTCGTGCAGGGCCATTTTCTTTTTCCTTTGCATTGAGAAAAGATACTCTATATAACCTCCAGATGAGCCACAGTTGATCATCTATGTCCACCAAGTAAGTGTGTGCTTCACATTGACTGGATTCCGGAATCCTACTACCGAAGTCATTGGGTGGGAGAGCAGCGGAAGACTTAAAGGAAAGATCAGCGTTGAGTTCAATGCGGTAAATTCTGTCGCCCTCACTAGACGCCGCATAAAGGGATCCATTACAAAAGATTAAGCTTCTGATGTCATGATACTGGAAACGAGCACCCAATATAGTCCAAGATGTGTCCCCTTGCCTTGCAAATGCAAGTTCTCCCAAATGAGCTGCAATAAAAATCACATACTCGTTTGAATGCTGTTTGCAGTTGTATTGAGTAGTTGGAAGATGATCCAGGAAAGATAATAATGCTCCGCTGGTAGAACCAAGATAGCCAATCACATGGTAGGACTTTATCGTCTATATAGTAGGCAATGGTCTGCCCTTGAGAGTCAGTTCTCACTCCGCTGATTATTTTAGGAAAGGAGGCAATTGAAGGGGTTTGGATGCGTCTCCCAGTAGGAAGATGCACACCCCGTAGTTCACAGGTTTTATCCATATACATAAGCCAACCACCAGGAGAGTAGGAAACGATCGCGCGGGAATCTGCACCAGCAATGTGCCGCCGCCCAAATTGTAAGTCCTTTTCTCGGAGATGCTATAGAACCTCATATATTTCTGAATGCTACACCGTTTTCCATCTTTAGGTTTCACTTGATCACTGCCGCTTTTCTTGTCGTCACCATCAACTGGGGGTCCAGGCTTTGGTATATAGGGAGGTAACATGAGCCAGGGGATGTCAGCTGGACGCATCTGTTGAGGGGCGGAGCTCCAGTCGACACAAACGGATCTAAACCGCGATCGATCGGCTGTGGTAAACTGCTCGAGGATCAGCGCCAGCAGATCAGAGGGAAGCTGAGACCAGCCCTCCTCGGCCATGATGTGAACTCCGTCCGGAAGACAGCGGTGGAAGGGATCGTTTAAAGCGGAGCCTTTGGTGGACGCGACGATGCACAGGCAGATGGCGGATGGGAGCGGTGTGGAATTCTGGCCATTAAGGGGTATATAAAGGAGAACGGGAAACGGCAGGGCGCCGCCGGTGACGAATTGAGGCGGAGTTGGGAAGGGATTTCAAGGAACTCCGCGCTGTAGTTTGACTAGGAATGCAAAATCCCGACATTTGGCCGGACCAGGAACTCGGAGTCTCCGAGATGTAATCGAACTAGGAACTACAAAGCCCTATTTCCTTCAAGACCGGGGTATTCTATCATCAAGACTGAATATCTGGATCTAACGTGATTATGTTTGATCATTAAGTGTCATTAATCTCGACTCGGATTAGACTGGTCTCGTGATTGTTGCATAAAACAAAATACCATATAAGACCGAGCTAAAAATAGATTAGGATTTATAATCCTATTAAAGACAGGATTGAATTGGTCTAGATAATCAGATTATGGAACCCTAATTAAACGTGTGAGTCCAATTTTTACTAAAAAAATAAAATTACACCTAGACTGAATTGGTCGGAATTTACACCTACGTGGCCCAAAAAGAGAAGTGACCCTGATTAGGTCCTACTCTCATCTGCATGCAATCTAGAATTATATGTTATGAAGAAAAATGATATTTTACTTGAAGGTATATTATAAACAAACATTTACAATTTATATGGTTCAATTTTGGCTATATTGAATATAACAATTTCTGGTGCTTGATTTAATTTATAATATGAAAGTGTAGCAAATAAATCAGAACAAATAGGCCCATCAATATATCAATTTTTTCTCTTCACATAAGACCACATCTTTCAGATAATGCTATAAAAAGACGGTTGCTTCCTGCAAAACCTCTGCAATAGTATACTTTGGTTGTGCACAAAGCATTCATAGAGTATAGATATGTCTTGACTGGGGTTGCACCTGCAAATTTGGCCTCGTATGCTACATGGAAAGTCAAATGGACCATGATGTCAAAAAATGATGGGGAGGGGGAAGATCCTTTCAAGCTTACAATAACAAATTGGCTTGAACTTTCTAGTTTTTTCGTAGTTTTATAGCTAATTTTCTTCACACATAGGGACGTGAAAAAATGGAAAGATTATATTGTCACTTTTGCAATAGGTTTTCAAAAAGTCCTCCTTAAATATGGAGGTAAAAGATGTTGCATTAGAATGTGGTGATCATAGTTTGGAAATTGGACAATCTTTTTTTACTTGTCATGTTGTATGATGTGTGTGACAATGAGAAATGATTGTTATATTTTTGTTTCTTAGTCCATAATGGTTTTGTTATATTTAACATTTTCATATCCAAGGTTGCATTAATATTCTCCTTACTACGCCCATCTTTATGTAACACCAATTAAGAATATATTTGCTAACGTTCTTCTCAATATGCATTACATCCAAGTTATAGTGGATCAACAGAATAGACCAATAAGGAAGATGAAAGAAAATACTCTCTTTTTTCAACCATCAGGAAATTCAGAACTTTATGTTTGCTTGCACTAAAGATCTCAACACTAGAATTTGTGGTATCCTAATTTTCCCACATCTTTTGTATATTTAAACTGGTAAGTTGTTCTAGCGGACTACCATATTCTTCTTTCATATTAAAAAATTTACTATCTACACGCCATAGGTGATTTGCATCTAGGACAAAATGGTCTCTCATTTAGACACATTTATGACTATGTGCAAAATAAATAGAGCCATGGACAATACCAAATTGTGGTCATGTCTTGTATTATTTGGTGGTCCAACCAAACATCATACCAAATGTAGAAAAATCATTTATTGTTCATAATTGTCCTACTCACATAATAAATATCCATATTTATTTGCATCATAAGTGTGTACACCATCAAGCCATATTGTATTCAACTCATCAACTAATGGTAGTAAATATTTGTCAATTTTATTTCTAGGATATTTTGAACCTTCAATAATAAGAGATAACATAAATAATGAAGGTTTCATTACCATCCATGGAGGAAAGTTGTGTTGGATCCTAGATGGGTGATTAGATGCTCGAGAGGGGGTGAATAGAGCTGAATGCACTAAAACAAAATTCATTAGACCTTCAAGATATATCACAAGATAAGGTTGCTTAATGGGAAATTTTTGTGCAACTAAAACATACATAGCAAGGGAGAGAGAGATTGAACATGCATCAATTGACAAGCAGTTTTAGATTGGTTCCACACTTCAAACTAGAAGTGAGTCAGTCCACTACCTAGAGAGGTCAACCTCTAGGATTTCTTAACCTTGCATCTTCATTATATTCATTATAAGAGATACAATACATGACCAACTAAGGGACTTACCTATCCAATACAAAGAGTCTTCAACCTTACTAAGGACTTACCCACTTTGCAAGGAGTCTTCCGCCTTTTTCCGAGGACTTACCTACTCTTGCACAAGTCTTCAGCCTTGTAGGGATTACCCACTCTTCTTGGATCTTCCACCTTTGACTTCACCTTCACTCGGAGAAGCTTCCACCAAGGAATTACCCACTTGAGCAAGGAGTCTTCTTCCTTCACCAAGGGCTTACCCACTCTTGCTCCAAGTCTTCAGCCTTGATCTTCACCAAGGGATGCCTTCCCTTATTCTTTTTCACCTCTCTTAGCCAAGAGAGAGAACTGTCATCTTCATGATTTAATTGAGAGATGGAGAGGTTGTGGAAGTGAAAGCCTCACAAGATATACGTGTAGGACTAGCTCTCTTACAGATTTCTTACCCACTCTAACGAATGTAGAAAGTGATTAAGCTTAGAGAGAGAGAGAGGAGGCTGTAGGAAGCACTCAACTATAGAATAAGAACCTCACATAGAGTTTGCATTGAATGCTCAACCTTGAAATGAAGCCCAAGGGGTCCTATTTATAGCTGGGGATGCCTCTTAGCCTTTGGGAACACTTAAGAATAAAAACTAGCCATTTTGTGACTTGCAACAGATATATTTTCACTTGTTGCAACTCCACAATGGCTAGAAGCACTTTTCTGCACTTTTTCGTACAGTGCAATCGGTCGAGTTTCTATAAGGGTAACTCGACCGATAGAGTAAAAGACAAAGTCGATATTCAGACCATCAGACGAGTTTGTCCAGGAGAAACTCGACCGACCAATGAAAATTGAATTGGTCAGTTACTCTATCGGTCGATTTATGTGAAGTGTAAACTCGACCGATCAAAAGTAATTTTCAAGATCCAATCAGGATCGGTCGAGTTTGCAACTCACAGAACTCGACCGATGAACAACCTGATGTGAATTTTGGAAAATGGCTTTTGAGTGCTTAAACATTCAATTTAAGTGCTCCTGGTTTTTTCTAAGCTTAATTACAAGTCATACAATCATTCCAAGTGATTTACAACATGATTCTAACGGATTTACATCATATTACAAAAACGTGCACTTGTATTGACTTTGACTTGTCTTTTCTCCAATTTGATATGCGCAAGTTAGGGCATTTAGAGTGTGTCTATACCTAATCTGAAATCACTCAAGTAGAGACATTACACACCAATATGTGGAATGGTTAGTCATCATCAAAACACGAGTTTAGTCAATTTAGACGTGAGTCAACATTGACCTAATTGACCTTGAGTCAACATTCTCCCCCTTTTTGAAGATGACAAACCAATCCATAAGTGTATTGAAAGCTTTTAAGTAAAATTATACCTTTGGAGAAACCTAGGGGTTTCAATAGGACTGAGCTCATATGCCCCCCTCAATTGATGCTAGTGGAGTTCTCATACTCCCCCTCAATTGATGTTATTTCTCCTGCATGGTTAGCTTTCATAACATTTATAGAATACTATGTCTTCTACTCATATATGTTCTACACATATATGTCTTCTCCCATTTACCTTCTCCCCTTTTCATGGACATACTTCTCCTCTTCATGTAAGGCATGCCTTCTTCCTCTTTTATCAAAAGAAGACATACCTTTCTCCCCCTTTGTTATTTCAAAAAGTGGGGTTATGAAGAAATAAGAAACATCACTTGCTAAAGAGAAAGGAGATAACAAAAAGTTATATAAGGAGAGTAGAAGAGCACAAATAAGGGCTTGTCCAAGAATAGAAAGAAAAGGCAAGTTAAAGCATGCACTTGAACAACCCAAAATGCAAGATGAAGTGTTGCAGAAAAATAATAAAGCACAATTTTGTCCCTCAAGATGACAGAATTTGCCCAAAAAGTGTCAGGGCTCATGGCAAAGCGATGAGCCTTGCTCAGAAGGCCATTTCTGCATAAAAGACACTAGTCTTGCACCAACAACTGAAATTGGAGCAAAATATGCATAAAATCCAAAAAAATACTCCAATTTCTACATATTATGTAGATCTATGTATACTGCATCACAAAGTTATGCAAACAACTCAAGATAGTAGATACGCAATTCAAGGAACAAGCTTGAGCAAGTATGAAACAAGATACAAGCATAGAATATAGTGAAATACCACTAGATGAGCAATGTTACCAATTATAAACAAGGTTAGACCTACATGTATGTGAACTACTAGTAGATGATATCACCAGTTAGGACTACTAGTAGGATCTAGATCATAGCAAAAGATATCAAAAGATATACAAGATAAAGCATGGCTATGAGTAGATGAAGAGGTATATCCAAACAAAGAGATAAGCAATTTTAAAAGCATGAAAGGATACAACTCACATACAAATATGCATAATTACCAAAGGATGATTACAACTAAGAACCTCAAGGTTATATCAAAACAAGATATACATCTAGATAGATGTAGCATGTTAGAGTACTACGGAAGCAATTTTAGATAAAACCAAGAGATCCAAAGAGAACATCATCAAAACCTACAAAACAACTCAGAGTAAGTAATCGCAAGATATAGATATACCAATTTAGATCAATTAGAGTGATAGAGTTGTAAGCAATATAGACAATTTAAAGCATGGCAATATGCACATATAAAGGTACCAAATGAGAGTGCCAAAGAATATGCACATATAAAGGTACCAAATGAGAGTGTCAAAGAATAAGGCTATTGGTTGAGAAAATCTAGTTGAGATGGAAATTCCCATTCAATAAGACAAATGTATATTCTATGCACAGTGTTATTGATTAATTTTCTGTGTATTGACAACTCGACCGATGACAGTTGTTGGAAACACCCATTGGTGCCTATCGGTTGAGTTTCAAACAGGGCAAACTCGACCGACAAAGTTGTTGTAAAAAAGGCACATATATTTCATAAAACCATATTTAGAGGCATGCTAAAAATACAAATTATATCCAAACATGTGTAAGAAAGTTAGTAATGCACTATGAAAGCATCTGAAATAGTTTTTGAGCAAGAGTGTGAAGAGAAGCACAAAATACCACTTTAGACTCAAAAACCATATGTATAGTGCACACTATCTTGACAAAACAAGTTAGGATTGGTTATAAGCAAGAGAAACATTACCTTTTTGCTTACCATTTCTTTTCCAATTGTTGTCACCCTCTACACATCTCACCTTTCTTCTTTCATGTGGAGAAGTCAATTTGCAATTCAATGGCTCAAATCAATTCATTTGCAAGTACCTACAAGAAGAAAAATGAAATGGTCCCCAATCATGTTTTTGGGTCCGGAGGGGTTAGCTTAGCAACCCAAGTCCTATTGCTCTTGGGTGCTTCCCTAAAAGGACTAGAAGTAGAATAATGACCAATTTCATTGCAATAGTTGCATGTTCCCATAGTCTTGGAACTAGAGGATTCTCCATGGAGTATTAGAGGTCCTTTACCTTTGTTGTTCCTTTGACTACTATCATACCCTAGACCATGTCTACCAATTTTTTTAGTAGTATGGTGTAGGATGTCATTAAGATTCTTTTTACCAACTAAGAATCTTTGCAAAGAAGATCTCAAACCATCATTATCATGCATAAGAAAAGTAATAGTAGAAGACAAATGATTGATATTATCTCTAGCATGTAGAAGATCATTTTCTAAGCAAAGAGCTTTAGTTAAATAAGAATCTCTATCAATATGAAGAGCAGCAACATCATTCTCTATACTAGTAGAACTAGAACAAGATTCATGCACATTGATTTTAGCAAACAAGGAGGCATTTTCTGTTTCTAATTCTTGCAAAACAAAATCTTTGTCCTTATTTTCAGATCTAAGAACATCAATATCTTGCATGAGAGCATTTTCTGAGAGAATTACACCTAGACTGAATTGGTCAGAATTTACACCTACGTGGCCCAAAAAGAGAAGTGACCCTGATTAGGTCCTACTCTCATCTGCATGCAATCTAGAATTATATGTTATGAAGAAAAATGATATTTTACTTGAAGGTATATTATAAACAAACATTTACAATTTATATGGTTCAATTTTGGCTATATTGAATATAACGATTTCTGGTGCTTGATTTAATTTATATTATGAAAGTGTAACAAATAAATCAGAACAAATAGGCCCATCAATATATCAAACTTTTCTCTTCACATAAGACCACATCTTCCAGATAATGCTATAAAAAGATGGGTGCTTCCTGCAAAACTTCTACAATAGTATACTTTGGTTGTGCACAAAGCATTCCTAGAGTATAGATATGTCTTGGCTGGGGTTGCACTTGCAAATTTGGCCTCGTATGCTACATGGAAAGTCAAATGGACCATGATGTCAAAAAATGATGGGGAGGGGGAAGATCCTTTCAAGCTTACAATAACAAATTGGCTTGAACTTTCTAGTTTTCTCGTAGTTTTATAGCTAATTTTCTTCACACATAGGGACTTGAAAAAATGACAAAATTATATTGTCACTTTTGCAATAGGTTTTCAAAAAATCCTCCTTAAAGATGGAGGTAAAATATGTTGCATTAAAATGTGGTCACCATAGCTTTCAAATTCGACAATCTTTTTGGCTTCTATCTACACTTTGTTTGATATGTTTGAAGAGAATCCATCAGGCAATTTCAGATATTTTAGCATCAGTGAGAAATCCCCCTTTTCTTTACTTGTAATGTTGTATGATGTGTGTGACAATGAGAAATTGTCACTGTGTTTTTGTTTCTTGGTCCATAATGGTTCTGTTATATTTAACATTTTCATATCCAAGGTTGCATTAATATTCTCCTTACTACGCCCATCTTTATATAACAATAATTAAGAATATTTTAGTTAACGTTCTTCTCAATATGCATTACATCCAAGTTATGGTGGATCAACAGAATAGACCAATAAGGAAGATGAAAGAAAATACTATCTTTTTTCATCCATTTACCAACTTTTTCTGCAAACCATCTATTTAGGTCCTGAAAACATCACCACTGTCTTAGTTAGGGTTTTGGTCAAAATAACATATAATGTTAGGTATTTTAAGGATATAAACTTTTAGATGCATATTTGGTGGTTTTTAACTAATTAATCCATTTTCTAGAAAATCACCTTCGACAAAATTTGAAATCAACCTTTAGAAATACTTTTATTAGAAAGAGCACATTTTTCTGAGTTCAAAATATATTTTATTTTTGAATTTGGATTAGCAAATCAGAAGAAATGATTTTTTGAATATTGACCAACCATAGATTGACATGTCATCAAAACGGGCGAGAGAGGGGGTCGGGCCCGCTTGCTGACTTGGCCCAATAAGGGGTGGCCAAGTCACACGGTCAAATCTGGTTCAAGCCACGATCAAAACAAAATGAAAAGGCATAAATACCCTCACGCGAACACAGAGAGAGAAGAGGGAGCAGCGGTGGGGTAAAACGGTAAAAACTTGAGGCCTCATCTTCTTACCTTGCTCGTGCACCGAGCCGCAAGAATCCACTTGCGTGGGACTTTGACAAAAACACAATACAACACGAAACTCAATGTTTAGATATGCAAAAAAAAGGGAAGGAAGTTGAACCTACTGATGTATTCAATTTGACCGGAGACGAACAGAGGAGGGAGAAAAGTCTGCCGCAATCTTTGTGCCTTCAGCGGCTCATCTGGGGTCAAAATGGTGATGAATTGAGCAATTGAAGGTTGCGTTAAGTTACAAAGATGATCAGGATGCTCTGGGTATGGATATTTATAGGTGAGGATGAGGGAAATTGCTAGGAGGGAAGTGGTCACAAGGTGCTTCGAAGAAAAAGTTGGGCGTTTCCTCGAATCACAATGAAATATCACAAATAATGGTTTAAAAGATGTCGATTTTGATTTGAAAATCAATACAAATTATTTTGTGAATTTTTGTTGAGAAACGAGTGAGATATGTCCAAAATACCAAAGCACTTTGGTCTACGTTTACCGTTCATACGGGTTTGAGGTAGAAGATGACCGGATCATTTAATACAACTTTCTAACTTTGTTCGTTTGATGCATTTAATGTATAAAACTTTCTATAATTATTTGAGAGTACAAATAAAAATTCAAATAAACTTAAATTTAGTAGGTTAACTTATTTTGGGGCGAGGAATCTGAATATAAAATTAGATTTACCTTTTTAAGACTTTTACTATTTTATTTAAGCAAATCTTATTTTCTCTTTCCTCATGTATTAATGACTCTACGATTCTCCAAAAATAATAAAACTTTACCTTTAAGACATATTAAGTATGTTGGATACATGTTTGTCATTATTTCTATTTTTTGAAGTTGTTTGTTATTTTAAATAATGAGTTGAAAGTTTTACCCATGTTCTATCTCCTAAATTCACCTTCTCATCAAATATTTTACAAATTGAGTCCAAATTTATTCAAAGATATATTTTAACATATAAAACACAAATTTGCATTATTTAATTTTTCTAAAGACTTTTATTATTTTATTTAATTCATTTAAAATTTATCACTTATTTTATCCTTTTAATTTATTATAGGCATCTAAAACTTTCTAAAAATATAAAACTTGGCCTATAAGCAGTACTAAATATGAGGAACATGATTTTGACACTAATATTTTCAACATATATTTAATATTTTTGGTTTTTAAATCATTTTCTCTGTCCTAAATAAAATAAAATATTTAACATTGACCAAATTAGATGCAAATTCACACATAGACTCATTTTGATATGTAGATTATGTATTTGAGGTTTATTTCCACTTTTGAAGTCGTTAAATAATTTATTTAATGATTTGGAGAAAAACTCATATTTTCCAATTATGATTAATGCAAAGATAATTATTAAATTTTCAAAATTATGAAACCTAACCTACAGGCCAAACCAAACCCAAGGAAAATGAATCTCAACTTATTTTTAACCAATTAATATTCCTTTTATGAATTTTATCCCAACATCCAATATTACCAATATTTCTCATATTAATTAATTCCATATCACATTAACATGTTTAAAGCAACATTATTCATTCATTTTTCTCTTCCTTGATCCATAAGGCTAAGGAATGACCTAGAACAAATATATTTTATTAATACGTCACATGAGTGGTAAATTTGGATATTAGACCCTTATTAAAATATTTACTAAGGTGGATGAGCCAACAATTAATAAGAACATTCATCCAAACACATTAGCTCGGTCGCTCTGCTAGGGTTTCTGGCGGCGACTCGTGTACGTGCATGAGGGGCGGCGGCACCGGTGGCCGTAGAGGCCGTGGTGCAGGGCGAGGTTACTTCAACGTGCCTCACCTACACCCCAGTCAGGGGGACGTTCCCCTTCCGGATGATCTAGTGGCGGCAGAGCCACCACCGCTGAATGAGGCAGACGATCATGACGCTAGGGTTATGGACGAAGGGGAGAACGACGATAGCTTCCAACCTAGCCGCACGTCTTTCCGTGATGCCATCACTGGCAGGGTGCGGACCCCGGCGATCAGGTCAGTCTCTCCGGACGCGCTACAAGCGTCTGATATCCGTATCGACAGGAGTGGTCCTCTCCCAAACTTTCAGATCAACCCTGCAGCGCTGCCGCCACTACTCGAGCCCTGGAGATACGCCGGCGTGATCAAAGTGGTCGGTCTGAATGTGGGTTTCACCACGCTGGTGAACCGCATCATGTCGCTTTGGAAGATCAATGACCAATTTCGGGTCATCGACTTAGAAATGGGATACTTCATTATTCAACTTGGAAACAAAGAGGATTTCGAGCGAGCCATGACGGAAGGACCTTGGACAATCTTCGGGAACTATCTGTTAGTTCAGTCCTGGTCGGCGGACTTCCGACTGGATGATCACATCCCCAGGAAGCTCGTGGTGTGGCTTCGGATCCCTGAGCTTCCGGTTTATCTATACCAATATCACCTACTTTCAAGCATTGGCGATGTTGTAGGCAAGACGATCAAGGTGGACACGACCACACTGTCTGGCCACCGTGGCAAATTTGCCCGGCTAGTGGTGGAAGTCGACACCCTAAAACCCCTCCCGCCAGCTATTCATCTCAACAGTGAATACCTTAGGCTAGAATATGAGAACCTCCCGTCAGTGTGTATGAAGTGTGGTCGTATGGGACACGAGGAGCAATCATGCACTTACGTCACCCCGTTCTCCCCCGCCGAGCCACCCTCGACATCTGGTCCTTCTCTCATCAATCAAGTGCAGCACACACCTCGGATCCATGCTAAAAAGCGGCAGCCTCCACCCACGAAGGCTGCTCCATCGCAAGCAGAGCCCAACTCAGGAGTTACTGAGCCTCCTGTGGTTGGTGCAGCTGCAAAGGAGAGCCCACTGATGCCACCACCAGATGCCCAAGAAGTACCCGAGGATGAGTGGCAGACTGTTCAATCGAGGAAACAGAAAAGGAAAGGGAAGGCCAAGGTACCTGCCCAACCGATCTCTGGTCCCACTGCTACACCTTTGCCACCCCCAGCCAGTGTCAAGGCCATGGACTCGAGTAATACTAGAGTCACCCTACTGAATGACGACGTTTGCTTAGGCAGGGAACGGGAAGTGGGGGCGGCCCCGCCCTTTCAGTTTGTAGCAAGTGAAATCACCCCGGCCGCATCTCATTGTTCGTTCCAGTGGGGCGAGAAGGGAGGAGGCAGTGGTGTTCTTCTGAGAAATAGAAAAGTAATATACCATACTGTCAGTCCTGGTAGAGAGAGGAAGAAAGGCAAGCTAGCCCAGATGGTCGGCAGCCTAAGTCAAGGTGCAGAACCCAAACATGCTATAGACTTCAGTACAGAGTCTGTGGCACCCCAGGATGATGACATGGTCGGCGATGATCAATCTGTCAGCCTATGTGCGGAAATTGCCTAATTTCCCACACCCTCTCTTCTGCGTTCTTACATGTTGAACATCCTCTGTTGGAATATACAGGGAGCTTGTTACAAGAAGAAAATCCGACTCCTTAAAGACCTCAAAAGACGTCACAAGCTACACATTATGGCTATTGTTGAGCCTCAGATCAGCGGGTCTAAGGCTGATTGCGTCATCTAGCAATTGGGCTTCCCTTCCTCCCACCATGTCGAGGCCATCAGTTTCATTGGTGGCATTTGGGTGATGTGGGATGACGCTCACTGCTCTATTGAGTTTGTCCTTAATCATCGTCAATTCATCCACTGTTGTATAGACAACACCTGGCACCTGACCTTTGTCTACGGTGCCCCCAATCCCAGCCGTCAGGATCTTCTTTGGCGATGCTTACAGGAACTCTCTCCCTCTATTCCTGGTGCTTGGGCGGTGCTCAATGACTTCAACACAATGTTAGACACGTCGGAAAAGCTCAATGGGCGCTCCTTCGACCACCGCTCTAGCAGGAAATTCAACTCTCTCCTTCTACAAACCGGACTCACAAATATCAAGGCCAGTGGTTCCTTCTTCACCTTCAAGCGGCGTCAATTGTTGGAAAAGCTTGACAGGGTCCTCACCAATGAGGAATGGCTAACTATGGCAAACAACACTTCTATCTCTGTACTTCCTCGTCTCTACAACGATCACAACCCGCTTCTCATTCACAACTCCATGATTCACCGTCGTCCATGACTCTTTCATACGAAGGACAGCTGGTCGCTGATGCCTGCCTTTCGTGACGTTCTCCTACACTCTTGGGATACTACCAAGAGCTTCCTTGATGCCCATCCCGCTTTCCGTGCTGTTGCTTCTACTTGGGAGTCCAAGCACCAATCTACCAATCACAAACAAGAAAGCAAGATCTTGCGTCAAGTGCATAACCTTCAAGTATCATCCAGGTCTCTTATTTCTGTTACTGCTGACATCGTTGTAGCACACTTGCAAGATGATTACATCAACATTCTCCTTCAAGAGGAGGCGGACTGGCATCAACGGGCCAACGTCAACTGGCTCAGCCTAGGCGACGACAACACAAAGTTCTTCCACACATATGTCAAGGCCCGCCGCCTCTTCAATAAGATCAGTCACCTTAAAGACACGACCGGTACTTGGGTGGAATACCCGACGTCCTTGCAAAGCCTTGTTCACAGTTTCTTCCTCAACCTTATGTCTGCCCCGAGTCCCACATCCGGAACCAGTGCTACCATCACTGCTTTCAGAGGCATCTTCTCCAACCCGACAACTGCATCATGTACCAGCATCAAAGCTATCCCATCCGTCGACGAGATTAAGCGCATTATGTTCATGATGGAACCTAACAAGGCACCAGGTTCTGACGGAATATGCAACTCCTTTGTCCAGAAGAATTGGTCTGTCATAGGGCCATCCTTTATCTGTACTGTCCAAGACTCTTTCATCACCTGCATTATTGACGATCGTATTGCGGACTCCTACACTTGCATGATTCCTAAGACTAAGCAGCCGCAGACTTGCAGCGACCTCCGGCCTATCTCCCTGAACAATACTTGTTTCAAGTTGATCTCGAAGATCATTTTGGAATGCCTCAAACCTCTCCTTCATGAATGGGTTTCTGAATCTCAATCAAGCTTCCTCCCGGGAAGACATATTACTGATAACATTCTTCTAGTTCAGGAGGTCATCCATACCATACGTATGAAGCATAGCGGCAAAGCACTAGTTTGTATCAAGCTGGATTTAGCAAAGGCCTTTGACAAGATGAGTTGGGCCTTCATCCATGACACTTTGACGAGGACTGGCCTCCCGGCAATCATTGTTAGTTTGATCATGCAAATCATTACCAAAGGGCGCACCTCTATTTTATGGGAGGGTTGTCCCTTGGAGTCATTCAAAACAACCCAAGGGGTACGAAAAGGTGATCCAATCAGTCCCTATGTTTTTATATTATGCATGGAGAGACTCAGTCAATCCATCTCACATTCCATACACCAGGGAGCCTGGAAGCCCATCCGACTATCAAGGCAAGGCCCACCCCTTTCGCATGTCTTCTTCACGGATGATATCCTTCTTCTGGCTGAAGTAAGCACTGGGCAAGCACAGGTCATCACCAAGGTCCTGCCCTATGTGATGAGATCAATAAATTTTTTCAAAATTTTATCTGGTCCAGGAGCAGGCTACATCACAACATCTCCCTACTTTCTTGGAAGAAAATCACCATGAACAAGGCAGAAGGGGGCTTGGGGATAAAGGAGGTGCGCACGTAAAACCAAGCCCTTATGGTCAAGAATGTCTGGTCTTTTATGAATGATCATCACACCCTATGGGTTCGTGTCATGTGGGCCAAGTACTTTCACAATGGCACCGTCACCAAGAAACCTTGCTCCTCGACGTGGTCCTTTATCAAGAAACATATGCTACCCTTGCAACAAGTATCAGACATCACCATCAATAATGGCGAAGCCAAGAACGTATGGACTGGAAAATGGCTGTATGGTTTGTCCATATCTGATTTAGAGCCTACCTTTGTGCCACCATTAGAACTCACGGATCTCAGCGTTGCCTCTATGGGCATGGGGAGCAGCGGTTGGGATTGGGATTTCATCCTGCACTACCTGTCGCCCTCCTCATGGCCACACATCCGACATGTGTTCCCTCCTGACCCAGAGGCGGGCAGCGATACCTGGCAGTGGCCGAGGTCACCGTCCGGTAGTTTCACAGCACAGTCCGCCTACCATTGGCTTCGCATGGATGTCTCTCCTCCCATTCCTGGTAAATGGTCATCTATATGGAAGCTGGTGGTTCCCCAGCGCATTCGCACCTTCCTCTGGCTCCTACATCACAAGGCTCTCCTCACCAATGTTGAGAAAGCTCGTAGACACATTCCGGTGGATGAAACCTGCCCAGTCTGCTCAAATTTGTGGGACACCATTTTACACTGCTTATGAGATTGCCCTACTAGCAAGGACACGTGGACTGCATGCCAGGTGGACCCTTCTTTTTTCTTTCTCTCAGAGGACGACTGGATCATGGCCATCCTCGCAGCTTCGTGTAACGACATATCCTCCATCATCCATGTGGTAGAATGTTGGGCGATATGGATGCACCGCAATGATTTCATTCATAGTCGCAAACACCTTCCCATCAGCAGAAGGATCTCCTTTATTAACGCTAAGGCACGAGCCATTCTCTCCCTCCCTACGCGGACCACCACACCCTCCACCGCACAGTCGATCGAAGGTGCACTCCTTTACTTAGTGATTTTACGCTCTTTGTTGATGCATCATTCCGCTCCAGCTCCGTCCCTTCTGGGATTGGAGTTCATGCTGTCAACAAGCACGACATATTCTTACTGGGCCATGGTTCGCCCAGTCATGCCGGCTCGGCGTTGGAAGTAGAGATCCAAGGTCTCATTTGTGCTTTGGAGCTCTGCAAAATCACAGGATGGCGGTCTCCCACCATCATGTCTGATGCTTCGACAATAGTGTTTTTGACTACTGAGGTTGCATCTGCAACAACCATGTTTGCCCCTCAAATGCATCGGCTTCGGAAGCTCTGCAATCAAGTCAGGCAGCCACACATTCTGCACATCCCTAGATCCCTTAATGGAGTAGCGGATCGTATAGCTCATTTTTCTGTTACCGTTAGTTCAACTTTTACTTTTACAAATAATGTGCCCCTGTGGCTTTGTATGAACCTTGATGTTGATGTTGCGAACTTTCTACCCACAGTGGAGAGCGGGGTGAATACAATCTGATCTCTAAATTCCCAGAAAAAAAATATTTTACTGAGGTATTTGTGCATAAAACCCTTTATTCGCATAAAAGGTGAACAGATGTTTACTAAACCACTATATTCTCCACAAATTAAACAGAAAGGCCAAAGAGGATAGAATTGAAAGAAAAGGATGGAAACCAGGGTCAAAAGACAAAATGTCCAAGATTCGGTATGCTACAACACTCCACCCCTTAAAGAGGATTTCGTCCCCAAAATCACAAGCAAGGAGGGAAGGGTGAAGGTGCAACATCTCATCACAAAACTCCAGGTTGTTTCTCCAACCATAACTTCCACCAAACAACTCATCAACATATACTTCACAAGCATCTCGACATAGGTTAGGTTCTCAAGGATCACCTAGGGTTCCACTATTAAGATTTTTTATGGGATTTAACATTATTATCATTTTTGGCTCATTAGCTGTAACGACAGCCACCAAACCAACAGACAAATCGTTACTAATTAAGAGGAATAAACATAAACAGAGGATTAACAAAAATCACTAAAATTTAAAACCATTTTGCAAGAAGATCCTTTTCCATATAATTCTTACTGAAAGATCTAAAACTCATACATATCATAATTTACATTGTACAACATTGTTTCATCTCATCTCGAGGACAACATATAACAGTTGCTCTATCAAAACACATACTGGAGCAACATAAAACCTCGAGGCTTACAAGCAAAAATCTCAGATTGTTCATGGAACTATTACGAACTGACTCTAAGGACCTGAGAGTATAGAGACGACACATAGGACTTGTATATACAAGACATGAAAGACAGTATACTCAATCTGAGCTATTACTGTTGTCCCAGTTGTTGTTCCTTCTCTGTAGAATGGTCTCCACTGCTTCATGCTCGTCCAACTAAAAATTGTGGATCCCACGGGGTGAGACATTGTCCCAGCGAGAGATATAACTCTCCGCCGACCATGTTATTATCATAGATAAGCATTATAAAACTGAGTAGAGGTTCTTTATTATTAACAGATAGGATTAATCATTGTATGAATAGAACAAGGTAATCTTTTTACTTAAGGAAAATGATGCATCTACCCATGGTAGAGTAATCAACCATCTATCTACTTTATAAGGAATGTAAAGAAACATAAATAACATCTATCAAGCTAAGATGTATAACTAAATTGTGCATCAAACAATGTTTTCCGTATTTGATCCTTAAGAAAATATGCTACACGGCTGAACATATTTTACAATCACACTTATGACCTAAGGAGATGAAGTATACCCCGTTCATCTCCAATTGACCACAAACTTCTCACAAGTCGGTACCATACAAGGTCAATGGGAGAGCTTATTGCCATGACCTCAGTTGTCTCAGTCAGTACGAGACCACACAGGATTTAGCAGGACATCTCATGTCATCTTTTGGTAGGACGTCTCATCATCATCATCATCATCATCATCATCATCATCATCATCATCATCATCATCTAAGCCTCAATCCCAACTATGTTGGTTTCGGCTAAATGGATCCTTCGTTTCCATTCAGCTCTATCATGGGCCATATTCCGATTGAGATGTAGAGATTCAAAATATCTCTTTATAAGCTCATCCCATGTTAATTTAGGCCTTCCTCTTCTTCTATTTATAGTGTTTGGCTCAATAACATTATAGTGTTTGGCTCAATAGCATTATAGTATTTGGCTCAATAGCATTATAGTGTTTGGTAGGACATCTCATGTCACTGCAAAAGAGCTTGCCAGGGTGCTAGGCTTTTTCGCTCAGAGTTACAGTGTCTACTACACTCTGTTAGGGGAACATCTGCTAACAACTGTCCCCAGTTATGAAATTATTGAGTCATGGCCTATAGTAATACTCTGAGCCATGAGCCAGTTCACCGTGCTCAATTGAGACATTTACTTAGAGTTCATAAGGGAATCGGTTCACACATGGCCATCCAAGCTTATGCCCCCCACATATTCAAAAATATGCATTCCAAGTTATGTCGCGGGGAACCCGTTTCACCATTCAACAAATTCTGACGCTGATGGATCTATGGTCAGGGCAACATTTTATGATTTCTAGTGATATATTACGTGCATTACAACATTCTTTTAGCATCAAACAACTTATAATAATTAACCACAACAAATGCTACAAAGAAAGGTGTAATACATTTATCAAGTACTTTTCAAATATTTAAGACTCATGATACTAGGGATCTCAATCCCGTATCATATTACTGGGAATTATCATCCCTTCACATCATCATCATCATGATTACTGGATCTGGGTATTCCCCTTAGATCACCACATAACATTGCTATTGTAACATCCCTGACTAGGGTTATGAGTTAACCCTAGATGTTTTGCCTAATAAGGTTGAGTAGATACTTAATCTTATCTTGGGGAAAGTAATTAGGGCTCATGGGAAACTTATGTTTCAATTTTGGTCCTGTTTGAGCAATGTTGAAGCAATGTTTGCTTATTTTGGACTAAAGTGCAAATTACCCAAGTTGAGGGGATAAATTGCAAATGTTGCATGATACAATGTTCCTCTGATGTTGAGACATCATAATAATGAATATGATGTAGTGGTATGGTTTTCACAAGCTTGTGCACCAAGATTAAGCTTGTAAAGCAATCCTTGTGCATTAAAACCTAGTTTTGGTGTAATGTGCAATTTTACCCAAAACCTAGGGTTCAATATGAAAATTACCACTTCAATAAGGTCCCTAATGTTTCTTGGCATCATGAAGAGCAAATAAAATGAGAGGGGCGCCTCATTTGAATTAAGTTGGAGGAGAGAGAATCTTGATATTAAAATAATCAAGATTTAATCCTAATTGAAACCCTAATTCAATTTAGGGCAAAAATGAATGTATTAATTAAAGGGCCTTCAAAAAAAATTAAAATGGTTGGATTCAGATGTGTGTGGATGATCTTAAAGCCTTGCAAAGGCACAAGCATATCCTAAGGAGGTGAAATCCCACTCACCATTATTATAAGGAAAAGAATTTCCACTCAAATATGGATATTCTTATTACAAGGGTTAAGGTGCTTAATTTCATTTTCTTTAATTTATGGATAATGGAAGGGAGCTCGGTGTGGATAGAGATGCCCTTGCATGCAAGAAACCAAGGGGGAAGTGGTGGCAACAATTTTGGAATTAAAAGACTTTTATAAAAGATTTTCTGTCTCATCTATTTTCTTATAAAAAGTACCCTTTCCAAGCCAAAACAAAGGCTTTTTCGGATCCCTTTCTTTCCCCTTGCTTGGAAAACGATCAAGGAGATTGGGAGGAGCAGGAGGACGACCCCCAACCTGTTGGTAAGGTTCTTGACCTCCTTTCACCTTGAATTCATGGTGAGAATCGAAAATCAATGCATGAATTCTTCATAACTTGATCCCCTCTTCAATTCTAACCAATTATTTTCACTCAAAGCTTGAGGACGACCCTTGGAATAGTGAAAGGAGTTGCATCCACCATTTTTTCCATGAGCTTGGAGCTTTAGAGCTCAATTGGAGGCGGGTTTTATAACTTGAACCCTTAATTTTATTATTGCAATCAATTCCTTATCAACTGGTGATCATTTCTACATTTCCGAAATTAAGTTTGGTTGATTGATGCAATATCCATGGAAATCACAGTATATTTCGTGAGTTTGGAGCTTGATTATGATGACATCATCATAAGCACACACCTCCCCAAATATCTAAGGGCAAACTGTTTCAATGTTGGGACCAAACGGTTTCAACAAACCGTTTGGTGGTTTGGGTTCCAAACCGTTTGGAATGGTTGACCGTTTGAAATGGTTTAATGTTTGAAGATATATGATGTGGTACTTGGATCTTGATCCAATGGTTTCAATTGGTTGATCTTTATTGTTTCAATTGTGAATGATTCCTTAATTGCAAACCCTAATCGGCTAAGTGTTGATCTGGAAATTGATTGAGATGATGTTTTGGGTTGATTGACCCAAATGGTTTCAAAACCGTTTGGGGATCATCCAAACGGTCTCAAGACCATTTGGGGGTCACCCAAGACCGTTTGGAGGTCTAGGGTTAAGTATGGCTAAGTGTTTGAAGGTCCAAAGGTACCAAATTGAATTGCAACTAAGTGCTAATTTGATAATCAATCCAATGGTCCAAAACCCTAATTAAATGTCATGGATTTTGATGATGGAATGGGAAAATGGTCTCAAGACCGTTTGGAGATCAACCAACGGTCTCAAGACCGTTTTGTGGTCATCCAAGATCATTTGAGGTCAGGTCATATCATGTGATGATGATAGTTTATTGATTTCAATTGATTTGATTCCACAATGTCAACCATTGATGGATCCTTGATTTCAAACCCTTAGTAATGGTTTCTTGATTATCAAACCTAGTTCAATTAGGTTCAAAACACTAAATTGAAAGTCTAATTGAATGGTGATTCAGTGGTCCAATTGATGAATGCTTTAGTGGTTCAAATTATAATTGGTTCATGGATTGAAACATTGAGTCCATTGAGTGTTGAAGTGCCTTTTTGGTCCATGTGGTTTTGAGAAGGTTTGGACCAAACGATCTCAAGACTGTTTGGGACCAAACGATCTCAAGACCATTTGGAGACCCAAAGTGCAAATGGTTTCAATACTTACCTTGACTAATTGGTTTCAAGTATAACTTGTTCAAATGGTTTTCAACCAATTGATTTATGAGAACTAAGATCATTGAGGGTCTAAATAAGTAATATTGTGAAGATCAACATGGTTAATCTATTTGAATATCTCATGTAATTGGAGGTCCAATATGGTGAATCCATTTGGCTACTTAATGCAATTGAAGATTTCAATGGTTAACTCAATTGATCACTATGTGGAATTGAAAGTTTAATTGGTCAATTCTTTTGAATTCCTTATATAATTGATGGTTTAATTGATTATACCATTTGGAAATCTAATATGATCAAAGGTCAATTAGCTATGTGATTATTAATAATGTAGACCCATGATCATTATGAAGATTAACCCTAGCTTTGTGTACTCAAGTAAAGAGTTGACCTAGATTAATCTTGGAATAGTTAACATCCTAGAGAGGATGAGAGGGAGAGTGAATGGGAGAGATGATTGCTTACTTAATAAGTCCTAATTCTCTAATTGTGAATAAATCTATAATCAGGGTTTGATTCATAATATGAGATCATGAAATCTTCATTGAAAATATTGATGTACCTTGAGCAAGGTTATGTGAAACCTTAATTTAAGCGTAAAGCTCAGTGAAACCATAATCTAGGGTGATGATGTAACCCTAACTTAGTGTCCCACTGCAAGAAACCCTAATTTAATGGGAATTGTATATCCTAACCCTAATTTGGGTATGAGGAAAGAGAAACCCCACTTGGATGTGAATGGTAAACCCTAATTCCCTAAAATGGGATAAAGGTATATGAATACCTAATATAGGGTAGTGCCATTAATACTAATGTGAAATCTTAACATTGGGTGATGTGTTGTGAAATCTTAATTTCACATAATACTAGGCGAAACCCTAATATAGAAGGATGTTATGTCAAACTCTAATAAAGAGTGATCCTAGGTGAAATCTATATATGTTTGTGAAATGCTAAGTGAACCTCAATTATAATGATGGAAATCTTATTCCTATTAATGGCATAGTGATTAATGTATTGACAAATGAAATACCTAGAGGGGTTGATTATGGATATCCTTACATTAATATTCCCTGACACAAGGGTGAGTCCATATCTTTGGCAATGGTTGTGTTTTCTAAAATAGATGAATCATGACAATTACATAGCATAATGAATGTGATAATCCAGTGCATAAATATTAGGATGAGTGATAGCCTAATATAAGCTAAGTGAATAACTCATGTAAGATGAAGGTGTTGAGGGAAGTGATGCATCAAGGTATGATAGATATCACATCCAACACCCCAATTTTTATATACCATGATGTGTTCTAAGTTCATTATAATTGGAATGGATGACACATGAAATGTGTCATGTCAATTGTTACATTAAGATGTAATGCATCTTGATGGTTGTAGGCTAACATGCCTTATGAAAAGGTTAATCCAAATTAATATACTATGATTCAATCATAGTCTGATAAAGATGAGAAAGAAACTCATACTTTGTGTTGATAATACATTCAATAATGAATGATGAGGATATATAAGTATGTTTGAATACTTAGGATATCTATTTTTGGTTTCTAGCTTTGAGAAGCAATGGTATAGGGTTGATAATTAATAATATGATCTTAATAACCCAAGTGGTTATTTATGGAAAACCCTAATGAAGGGTGTTGATATAAAAGAGAAACCATGAACCCTAAAGAGGGAACAATGGTATTACTTAGTGTTATATGGAACTGATGTGAAAGAGAAATCATGAACCCTAAAAAGGGATAATACTACTTAGTGTTGTATGATACTGATATGAAAGCATTATAATTGGTACCATGAATACTAATCATGCAGGGATGATGAGATGAGAAGCTTAGCCAGGTATGGGTTATGATGCTTGTTTATTGAGAATGTTTTATAGGCTTTATAAGCCTTCATATGCTTTGTGTAGTAAGAATCATTGAGCTTTGTGTACTATGCCAAATACATTGTATAGAAAGAATTATGATGTCTTTGGTCAGATGATCTGAAGGTAAAAAGTTACCTAACAAGTGGTAATAAGTATCCTATGGTGAGTTATGGGTTCAAATACCCAGATGATATAATCATGATGATGAACTTGTTAAGGAAGAGGAAATGTACTTGGTGAGTTGAGGGATTAAGAGCCCAACACTTTGTGAAAAGAGTATGGCTACATGCCATGACTCCACAATGACAATGCCAGGTATTTGATATATGATCTAAGTCTGAAGAGAGTTAATGTTTGGTAATGATGTTGTAATGAATAAATGTTATACATGTTCTTCATATTCCTTAATGGATAAGTGACATGTTGCTCTTTCAAGTTATAACTGCAATGTTTTAGATAAGAATATTATCCTAATCTGTTAGACATTGAATTAACTGCTGTCAAACAAATATGATTCCTTTGTGCATATTTATCTTCTTAAGCTGCAATAATAATGTTACTGGTGGAGAGTTATATCTCCCGCTGGGACAATTTACAATTGTCTCACCCCCGTGGAAACTACATTTTTTAGGTGGACGCGAACGAGGAGACAGGAATGTTTCAGTAGGAGAAGCACAACAGCAACGCAGCAGGGACAACAGTAAAGTCTCATGTGGAGACAATGGTTGTTATGCCTTGTATAGATGTAGATAGAGTCCTATGTGTCATCTCTGTACTCTCAGGTCCTCGGAGTAGTAGTTAGTGCTTTCGAGATTTTGGCTTAGTGCCTCAAGATTTCATACTACCTGTGTTTAGCTTGACATGACAACTAATGCTTGTAATTCTAAAAAGGAGATGATACAGAATATGTACCTTTGAACAAGAATGAAAATGTGTTACTTTTATTCTATGTGAGAAAGTTTTTACTTGATGGACCTCTTGATAAAAAGGTTTTAATTTTTAGTGATTTTCGGTAATCCGCTGCTTAGAGAACGCTTCCACATTAGTTAATTATGTTTTTATGAGTTCTAGGACACAATTAAGTGGTATCAGACCTCTAGGTTCGCTGAGTCTACAGAGACATAGGACTAAGGTTGTAAAGTTTGTTCTAAGTGTCTTCCAGTTTATCTGATAGTATCTTCTGCTCACATAGGAGAAGAAGAACTTGAAGATGTATGGACAACATGAAGAACATGCTACTAAGGGCAACACTGTTGCCCCAGGAGGAGGTGCAAGAGACCAGAATAGGGAAGGGCCTGTACCAGGAAAACCCCAGATTGACCCAGCTGTGATAGAAAATCCAGCTCTCCATGCTCTATTTGAGAAATTCCTGACAACTATGACACATATGGCAGACAGGATGCCATCACCTGCACCTAGGGTACCAGCCCATCATGAGGGTTATGGAGCTGGTAAGACTTTCGAGAGACTTCGCCGGGTTGGGGCCATAGACTATGCTGGTACATCTGATCCAGCAGATGCTGATCTGTGGCTGACAGAGCTGGAAAAGGCTTTCAGGATCCTTGATATTCCTGAAGCTGAGAAGGTAAGACATGTTGTATACCTCCTAAAAGGAAGTGCTGGTCAGTGGTGGATGATAGAGAAAGATAAGAGACCATGTGAAGAAATTGGATGGGAGGTTTTTAGACGAGAGTTTGTCAGTAGATACTTCCCTAAGACTTATCTAGATGAGAAGATATCTCAATTTGAGAGGATCAAACAAGGACAAATGAACGTTAGTGAAAATGAAGCTAAGTTCATGGAATTGTTGCGGTTTTGTCCGCAAATGGCAGTTAGTGATGAGGAAAGAATTCGACATTTTGAGAAGGGGTTGAACGCTGAACTAACCACTCATGTGTCTGCCTTAGAGAACAGGGAGAGGTTTGCTACCTTTGTGGAGTCGGTAAGGAGGATAGAGAGGTCTGAAATCGAGAAACGACAGACTAGTGGTTAGAAGGTGTACACCCAACCTCAAGAACAAAGGTCTGAAAGTTTTAAGAAATCGAGATTTTCTGCATCGGTAGCATCATCGAGATTCCATACCCAGACACAATGGATGTCAAGTAGGGATAGGGACCGTAGTAATGTTCCAAATAGAGTCTCCGACATAGCATCAACATCGGTGAATGGGTCTCGTAGACATTTTGTGCCCAGGATATGTTACCAATGTAGACAACCGGGACATCTGGCAAAGGATTATCCAGGCAGGAATGCAAGGATGACTCAACCTCAGGGGCAGAGTCAGCAAGGCTCACAAAGGAGGAAATTTTCTAGTAACAATAGAGGACGTGGACAGACGTCCCAGACATGTCAGATGAAATAATTTTGTTTGGATACTTCATATCATGATTCTATGTGCTAAAGATATGAAAGTATTTGTTTTTGAACTTCCTTTGACTAGTCCTATAAGGACACAAGGGAAATGAGAACTTTTTTTTGAAGTTAAACAGACAAATTTCATTATGGATGAGCCATACGACATCTACATGAGGAGAAAAATAAACTAAAGGACCACACAAAGATCAAGAACACATACAAACCACCACAAAACTCATATCGGAATTTGATAAGAACAATGATGTATAGATCCCTCTTCTCCTTCGCTGGCTAACGCAACTTTCTATGAGGAATACCTTCAACCTGAGTATGTATATGTGGTAGAGTATCTGCGCCAGATCGGTGTTCCAAAAGGATATTGTCCCCACACTTGCTGCCATACAACACCACAACAAAATTGACCGAGAAAGAGAAATCTACTACGAGAAGAGACAGAAGCGCTGATTAACAGTGACAGAGACAAAATAAAAGACCAACCTAGTCTAAATAAAAAGCAAGTAAAAGAGAAAGGAGGCAGGAAACTCGTCGCAGCCGGGCTCCACGATAGGGAGGAAGAAGACCGCTGCCTCCAAAGACAACACACCCGCGCGCCTATCGAAGAAGAGACCCTGCTGAAGATGGGCGAGAAGAGGCTGAGGGGGAGCGGGGCACCGCTTTACGGCGGTCAAATCCCCCTCCCCCCAGCCAGCTGTCTCTGGAGGAAGAAACCCTAGTAACACTAGGGTGAGAGAGAAGCCGCCAGCGGTGAGAGTAGGGAAATGAGAACTTATATCTTACTCGGTGTTCCTTAAAATGTTTTATAATCTCCCTTATCTGTACATTGAAAGATGAGATATAGAAGTGATGCCTGAAGAAAATTCAAGAATGAAAAATCATGTGTGTATAATGATATGAAAAGTGAGGAATATGATGGTAAATAATGTGCATACTACCTAATCTTAATACTTGTATACCCTGGCCAGGTATATGATTATTGTAGATAAGGCAAGTATGAAACTCTTAGATTGTTATCTTTTTGATTCCTCTGATCAAGTAGTCATTCTGAAACAATCTAGAGAGTATAATGAAATTAAATAAGAAGAGCTAAGTGAATGTTTTTCCAAATAAACTACTAAGTGAACATACTCAGTGAACTTCCTTAGTGAATACTTTCAAACAACATACTTAGTGAATATTCTCAGTGAACTTCCTCAGTGAATACTTTTAAAACAACATACTTAGTGAACATCCTCAGTGAACTTCATTAGTGAATACTTTCAAACAACATACTTAGTTAATATTCTCAGTGAACTTCCTCAGTGAATACTTTTAAAACAACATACTTAGTGAACATACTCAATGAACTTCCTTAGTGAATACTTTCAAACAACATACTTAGTGAATATTCTCAGTGAACTTCCTCAGTGAATACTTTTAAAACAACATACTTAGTGAACATACTCAGTGAACTTCCTTAGTGAATAATTTCAAAATAACATACTTAGTGAATATTCTCAGTGAACTTCCTCAGTGAATACTTTCAAACAATATACTTAGTGAATATTCTCAGTGAACTTCCTCAGTGAATACTTTCAAAATAACATACTTAGTGAATATTCTCAATGAACTTCCTCAGTGAATACTTTCAAACAATATACTTAGTGAATATTCTCAGTAAACTTCCTCAGTGAATACTTTCAAACAACATACTTAGTGAATATTCTCAGTGAACTTCCTCACTGAATACTTTTAAAACAACATACTTAGTGAACATTCTTAGTGAACTTCCTTAGTAAATACTTTCAAAACAATATACTTAGTGAATACATTTAGTGAACTTGCTTAGTGAATATTTTCAAAACAACATTCTTAGTGAACATACTTAGTGAATTTGCTCAGTGAATATCTTCAAAACAAAATACTCAGTGAATATACTCAGTGAACTTGCTTAGTGAATATTTTCAAAACAACATTCTCAGTGAACATACTTAGTGAATTTGCTCACTGAATATTTTTAAAACAACATTCTCAGTGAAAATACTCAGTGAATTTTCTCAGTGAATAATTTTAAAACAATATTCTCAGTAAACATACTTAGTGAACTTACTTAGTGAATTCTTTTAAGACAAACTTCTTAGTGAACCTTCTCAGTGAATATTTCTAAATTGATTACTTAGTAAGCTTTCTCAATGAACTTTCCCAAACAAATAAAGGATTGATGAGTGAATTATCTGTGTTAGATATGTGTTTCTCTTTTGGTAAATATTCTTGGGTGATGATAGAAGTATGTTCTTTTATGCTTCTTCCTTTCAATAATATGGACATCATATGTTAGGGGTTTATGCTCTGCATAAACATAAATAGTGATAAGGTGGAATTAATGAAAGGAACTTTGTGTGAATTATAGATCCATGGTATCTCCATAATATTAATATGACATGTGGAGACTTGAGGGCATGATTAATGAACAATTTGTCCCTCCTTTTTCTTGGGATTTCGGGGATGAAATCCTTGTTAGGGGTTTATAATTTGTAACATCCCTGACCTGGGTTATGAGTTAACCCTAGATGTTTTGCCTAATAAGGTTGAGTAGATACTTAATCTTATCTTGGGTAAAGTAATTAGGGCTCATGGGAAACTTATGTTTCAATTTTGGTCTTATTTGAGCAATGTTGAAGCAATGCTTGCTTATTTTGGACTAAAGTGCAATTTACCCAAGTTGAGGGGTTAAATTGCAAATGTTGCATGATAAAATGTTCCTCTGATGTTGAGACATCATAAGAATGAATATGATGTAGTGGTATGGTTTTCACAAGCTTGTGCACCAAGATTAAGCTTGTAAAGCAATCCTTATGCATTAAAACCTAGTTTTGGTGTAATGTGTGATTTACCCAAACCCTAGGGTTCAATATGCAAATTACCACTTCAATAAGGTCCCTAATGTTTCTTGGCATCATGAAGATCAAAGAAAATGAGATGGGAGCCTCATTTGAATTAAGTTGAAGGAGAGAGAATCTTGATATTAAAATAATCAAGATTTAATCCTAATTGAAACCCTAATTCAATTTAGGGCAAAAATGAATGTATTAATTAAAGGGCCTTCAACCAAAATTAATGGTTGGATTCATATGTGTGTGTATGAGCTTAAAGCCTTGCAAAGGCACGATCATATCCTAAGGAGGTGAAATCCCACTCACCATTATTATAAGGAAAAGAATTTCCACTCAAATATGGATATTCTTATTATAAGGGTTAAGGTGCTTAATTTCTTTTTCTTTAATTCATGGATAATGGAAGGGAGATCGGTGGGGATAGAGATTCCCTTGCATGCAAGAAACCAAGGGGTAAGTGGTGGCAAAAATTTTGGAATTAAAAGACTTTTATAAAAGTACCCTTTCCAAGCCAAAACAAAGGTTTTTTCAGTTCCCTTTCTTTCCCCTTGCTTAGAAAACGACCAAGGAGATTGGGAGGAGTAAGAGGACGACCCCCAACCTTTTGGTAAGGTTCTTTACCTCCTTTCACCTTGAATCCATGGTGAAAATCGAAAATCAATGCATGGATTCTTCATAACTTGATCCCCTCTTCAATTCTAACCAATTATTTTCACTCAAAGCTTGAGGACGACCCTTGGAATAGTGAAAGGAGTTGCAAATCTTCATTAAAAAGATTGATGTACCTTGAGCAAGGTTATGTGAAACCTTAATTTAAGGGTAAAGCTCAGTGAAACCATAATCTAGGGTGATGATGTAACCCTAACTTAGTGTCCCAATGTAGGAAACCCTAATTTAATGGGAATTGTATATCCTAACCCTAATTTGGGTATGAGGAAAGAGAAACCCCACTTGGATGTGAATGGTAAACCCTAATTCCCTAAAATGGGATAAAGGTATATGAATCCCTAATATTTGGTAGTGCCATTAATACTAATGTGAAATCTTAACACTGGGTGATGTGTTGTGAAATCTTAATTTCACATAGTACTAGGTGAAACCCTGATATAGAAGGATGTTATGTGAAACTCAATAAAGAGTGATCCTAGGTGAAATCTATATATGTTTGTGAAATGCTACGTAAACCTCAATTATAATGATGGAAATCTTATTCCTATTAATGGAATAGTGATTAATGTATGGACAAATGAAATACCTAGAGGGGTTGATTATGGATATCCTTACATTAATATTCCCTGACTCAAGGGTGAGTCCATATCTTTGGAAATGGTTGTGTTTTCTAAAATATATGAATCATGACCAATACATAGCATAATGAATGTGATAATCCAGTGCATAAATATTAGGATGAGTGATACCCTAAAACAAGCTAAGTGAATAATTCATGTAAGATGAAGGTGTTGAGGGAAGTGATACATCAAGGTATGATAGATATCACATCCAACACCCCAATTCTGATATACCATGATGTGTTCTAAGTTCATTATAATTGGAATGGATGACACATGAAATGTGTCATGTCAATTGTTACATTAAGATGTAATGTACCTTGATGGGTGTAGGCTAACATGCCTTATGAATAGGTCAATCCAAATTAATATACTATGATTCAATCATAGTCTGATAAAGATGAGAAAGAAACTCATACTATGTGTTGATAATGCATTCAATAATGAATGATGAGGATATATAAGTATGTTTGAATACTTAGGTTATCTATTTTTGGTTTCTAGCTTTGAGAAGTAATGGTATAGGGTGATCATTACTAATATGATCTTAAGAACCCAAGTGGTTATTTATGTAAAACCCTAATGAAGGGTGCTGATATAAAAGAGAAACCATGAACCCTAAAGAGGGAACAATGGTATTACTTAGTGTTATATGGTACTTATGTGAAAGAGAAATCATGAACCCTAAAAAGGGATAATACTACTTAGTGTTGTATGTTACTGATATGAAAGCATTATAATTGTTACCATGTATACTAATCATACAGGGATGATGAGATGAGAAGCTTAGCCAGATATGGGTTATGATGCTTGTTTATTGAGAGTGTTTTATAGGCTTTATAAGCCTTCATATGCTTTGTGTAGTAAGAATCATTGAGCTTTGTGTACTATGTAAAATATATTGTATAGAAAGAATTATGATGTCTTTGGTCAGATGATCTGAAGGTAAAAAGTTACCCAACAAGTGGTAATAAGTATCCTATAGTGAGTTATGGGTTCAAATACCCATATGCTATAATCATGATGATGAACTTGTTAAAGAAGAGGAAATGTACTTGGTGAGTTGAGGGATTAAGATCCCAACACTTTGTGAAAAGAGTATGGCTACAGGTCATGACTCCACAACGACAATGCCAGGTATTAGATATATGATCTAAGCCTGAAGAGAGTTAATGTTTGGTAATGATGCTGTAATGAATAAATGTTATACATGTTCTTCATATTCCTTAATGAATAAGTGACATGTTGCTCTTTCAAGTTATAACTGCAATGTTTTAGATAAGAATATTATCCTAAGCTGTTAGACATTGAATTAACTGCTGTCAAACAAATATGATTCCTTTGTGCATATTTATCTTCTTAAGCTGCAATAATAATGTTATTGGCAGAGAGTTATATCTCCCGCTGGGACAATTTACAATTGTCTCACCCCCGTGGGAACTACATTTTTTAGGTGGAAGCGGACGAGGAGACAGGAATCCTTCAGTAGGAGAAGGACAACAGCAACAGCAGCAGGGACAGCAGTAAAGTCTCAGTTGGAGACACTGGCTGTTATGCCTTGTATAGATGTAGATAGAGTCCTATGTGTCGTCTCTATATTCTCAGGTCCTCATACTAGTAGTTCGTGCTTTCGAGATTTTGGCTCAGTGCCTTGAGATTTTATACTGCTTGTGTTTACCTTGATAGGACAACTAATGCTTGAAATTCTCAAAAGGAGATGATGCAGAATATGTACCTTTGAACAAGAATGTAAATGTGTTACTTTTATTCTATGTGAGAAAGTTTTTACTTGATGGACCTCTTGATAAAAAGGTTTTAATTTTTAGTGATTTTCGGTAATCCGCTGCTTAGAGAATGCTTCCACATTAGTTAATTATCTTTTTATGACTTGTATGCCACAACTACCTTTGTAGCAGGTAACTATTACCTTTAGGTCCTCAGACCAAGGTATTTATTTCACTTGTTGTATGAGTATTTCATATAGCTCACATGGTTTGATTAAGCATCTTGTCAAATTTCACTAGGCAACAATTATCTTTTAGGTCATCATACCTTATAAACATAATACTTATTATATGAGTACTTAGCATGCTTCACAAGGCTTATTCAATAAAAGAAGTACAACCTTCCCATTATTAGGTTAAGGGTTTCTCTTTATAGCCAAATAATGTTTCAAGTTAATATTACCAATTCAAACCCTAAATCATTGCTCCACACATCTAGGAGCATAGATTGATATCATAAGTATGCAATCATACTTATCTGTTCTCATCATTTATCATTAAATGATTATCAACCCAAGGTATGAGTTTCTCTCTCATCCTTATTGGGATATTGATTACATCATGTTTTGGTTCGATCCTCCTCTTTGAGGAATATTAGTTCATCATGAACAATTCACATCATCTTTTATGTTGCAATTAATTCAACATGCAACATATGTCACTCAATCAATTACATTTGATTGAAGTGTCTCTACCCTATTGGGTATCAATATGTGTGTACATGGTCATATCACACTTTAAGCTACATTCTTTACTTCATGTGTGTATCCAAATCGAGTATGTGAGATAGTCACATCACCATGTCATGATTCAGGGTATATCCCCTAATCATCATATTATGTACCTATATCAAATTGACTATCACTTAGTTCTTATCATTTCAAGATAACTTCATATTGGGTATAAGCTAAGTGCTTGACCCCATGTCAGGTATAAGCTATGTGCTTGATATCATATTGTGCACAAGGTGTGCACCATATCGGACATAGAACATACACCTTGTCATGTATCATTTGAATGGTATATTCAGAAGATACCATATCGGTCTCCCATTCAGGATTATCAAATCGGGTATCCATATCGGGTAACATATCATGTTACCATGTTAGGTAGACCCTTAGACTCATAACCCCTTCATTCATTCAAGGATAAACCTTATCATATAGTTACTTGAAAATCTAGGTGTCTTATTGAATTCTCATACCACAACTCATTACACAAAGGGTAGGGTAAATCGGGTTTCAATCCATCATCCAGGGTTTTCCACCATATTGGGTAAATTATGCCATATCGTGCATGAAGTATGAATTGAACCTCACATCGTTCACAAGGTAGGAGTAGGTGCTATTCCTATCATTCAAACGATATCATTCATATCCTCCATATGGTATCACTCACCACTTGTATCGGCTTACCCATCACCTAGGGTTATCCAACTCTATATTGTTTAGAGTATTCACTATCTCTCCATTGTGCAAGAGGTGTAGTCTTAGGCTTGTATCATGTATAAGGGGTAAGTGGGTACCTCCCATATCATGCAAAGGGATAGCTCATATTGTGTATGAGCTATCCTCTATCCCCATATCAGGTTAACCCCCATCTCGGGTTTCATATCGGGTTGAAGTATTTGAACCATACCATGTATTTAATTCTATGTCTTATTTTATGCATAAGTGTATACTTCATCAACCATATCATGCACCAGATGTGTGATTCAACATATCGTTAACAGAGGTGTATTACATGATCATATCATGCAAGAAATACTTGCTATTCTCACTCATATCGAGTTACCCAAATTAGGGTTTCATATCGACTTACAAGTATAGCCTTGTTCCTATATCGTGCATGGAGTCCATACTTGACTTCCTATCGTGCAATAAGTATATGGTTAACACCATATCGTGTTCCAAGGTATGAACTTCATCTCCATATCGTGCAAGGAGATACAATCTCACAAGCATATCGTACAAGTGATGCATGTATATTACCATATCGGGTATGGGCTACTTGTTTGTATGCTTGAACCCGATATCACTTTATGAAGTGATACCATCTTCTTCAAGCTCTAGACCTTCATTCTATCTTTTCTAGTTTATGAATAACAGGTCTAGGCATTTATTATAACTCATAAAATCATCGAGTACTCAATAAAAACTCAGAATTGGAAGTGATCATTTAGTGTAACAAGTTAAGTGGTAAATAATAACATGATTGGGTTCAAGTTATATAACCCACCTTATGAACAGTTCAAAGCTCCAAGCTCCAAATCTTCACGTCCTAAGATTGAAGAAGAACTTCTCCAAGGTCCAGGGCTCATTCACAACTCCTACATTGACAAAAATCACTATAGTTAAGAACTTGGTGAAGAAGGAAAGAAAGGAATATTCGTAACTCGATATCCTACTTCCACCAAGGTTGAAGATGACCGAAGCCTCACCGAAAGCTTGGTGCTCGAGCTCTCCTTGCTCTTTGAGCTACTTTGCATGATACCTAAGGGGATTTTCATGATATCTCCAAGGAATATGGTTGTGAGGATCGTAAACTTTCATAAGTTGGTGAGAGGTGAAGTATATATACTTGGTTTCATGAGATAAAGTACATAAGAGGTGTCTTCTCCTCAAGCTACTAGATGACACGTGGCCATGCATGGTTTAAACGTGGCCATGCATGAACACATCTATATCTTGCCATGCAAGAGTCTTGAGGATAATCTAGTGACAATATCTCAACCATCCTTTATCTTCTTGGATAAGTTTCCTCATCTTTATCTCATCAAAGAGGCAACCCGATACACTTTATGTAAGGGGCTTTACAACCCGTCATGGACCACCTCCTTGAGGTGCTCTGCCCATCATGGCCTTTTCTAAGGCTCAACAAACTGATAGGAGGCCTCTATCATGGCTCCTTGGCCGATATGACTCCTATGTCAAGCCTACAACCTGATACATCATATATAAGGCTTCTCCTTCAACTCTTTCCTTGGCCTTTCTATTACCAAGAGTATCATCACTCAAAGGTGATTCAAACATAGTGTTTCCTTCTTTCTCTTTCCTCTAAAAGATATGTAGAGGGAGTAGGGACACTCTAGAGGTGGTAATTTGCATTTCAACCCATCTTGTTAGGTAAATTACAAATCGTACCAAAATTGGTGCACAAAGTACTAGCATTGTTCAAACAAGTTATAACTTGGGATTTAGGCTTTCCACAAGCCACCACTTGGCATAATACTCTCTCTTATGATATTCAACATGTGACATATTGCAATGTAACCCCAGATCTTGGGTAATTTGCACATTTCACTCAAACTATAAAATAATGCACAAATATTTTGCAAATAAGCTCAAACTTGACATTAAACTCCACAAGACACTACAACAAACATACTCATTAGTGGCCTTTCAGAAATGCCACTAAAAAAAGCCAGTAAACAACTTTAGCGGCATTTGTTGACAGTTAAAAAAATGCCTTTAGCGCCAATGCCACTAGGACGATAGTGGCTTAAGTTGTAAAAGCCACTAAAGGTTTGTCTTTAGTGGCTTCGAATAAATGCAACATAAATGCCACTAAACCATCATTTGGCATTTATAGAAAAGCCACTATCCACATTTGGCTTTTATACAAATGCCGCTATTTTTTATAATGTTGTTGTATAAAATGGTTTTGATTGAATGTAGTGGCTTATGAAAAAAGTCAGTAATGACATACTAGTTTTGCATTACTAATTTTTTATGGATTTTAGTCAGTCAATTTGTAGTTCATGATCAAGTTTTCTAATTAAATGCCAATTGAAGCCGAACACATTCCAGAAGTATTGAACTTTTTATTTATAATCAAATGACAATTACATGGGGAGGAAATTTGTAACATACCAGATCTTGGACCCTATCCTAGAAGTTTAACCTTTTGGATTTAGCCAAACAACGATGAGGTTAGAGTGACTCTAAAAAGCTAATGCATGAAAAATGTAATCTAATATGTCATATAATTTATTTGGTGATAATAAGATGATGATAATTGAATTGGATGCATAATGAAGTTAATGGGCCTCTAATGGGCTAGATGACAAAACCCATGTAAGAAAGAATCAAATTAAATAATAGACTTTAAAGTTGTAATCTACACATACAAATAAGCCTACATGTCAATTTTTAATCAATTTGGACCACCTTGAAATAATATGGTAAGTTAAGAGAGAGAAATTGCCTAAAAGGTGTAATTAATAAATAAATATAATTCATGTCTCCAAAAGAGGAAAATAATGTCAGATTCGTAATCAACATAATAAATATAATCTTTGGGTGAATTTTCATACAATTTGGAGAAAGTTTGCTTAAAAGGTAAGTTTAGGAGAGAGAAAGTTGATAAAAGGCATTAATGCTCGATAATATGAAATATAATTCTAAAAGTTGGAAATAAATGCAAATTCGTATTCAACACACTTAAGTTAACTTATGGATGAAGCTTAACCTAATTTGGATAATCCTAATCCCATTAATGAAGGAGGAAAGAGAAAATAGTATTTGATTTATTTGACACATTAAAAGTTTCCAAAAGGAAAACCTAAGTACATAATCGGAATCTACATGCCTTAATTGGCCTCTGTGCAAAATTCCACTTAATTTGGTTAATGTTTGAACCCCCAAATCAAGTGAGAGAGAATAAGGAAATAATGCATCTCACTTTAGTTTTAATCGGATTAAATAGTTGTCACATTAGGACTCGGACTTATGTGATGCGCGTGTTATTCATAATTGTTTATTTTGGTTTTGACGGACCAGATTTCATCTTCCTCCTCGCTTTCCTTTCCGCTTTCCCAGCTATAGTTTCCCGATCTTCTATTTTTGCGATCCACTTTCTCTTTGCCTCCTCCCCTAAAAATACCGGCTTCTTCACGATCCTTACTGGCTGACGAGTTGTTCGAGCCCGACTTTCCCAAGGTTTCATGCTCCCTTGTTGCCGGTCGATGAAGGGGTCACACGCTCCCCTATTTCGAACCTGTCTCCGCTTCCTTTCCATCCTCTTCTCGCCACTGGGCCATCAGTCCTCTCTGAACGTTCTCGTTAGCCATCAAGGAACTGCATAGTGCCTTTCGGTGGTGTTGCCTCAACCTTCTTCGTGGCCGAGCATGCTTTCCCTACTCCGCCGGTTGCTGGTGGCCGCCGCGGGGTTGCCTCTGGGTTCTAGAGCTTTGTGAGACCATATGAAAGCTCCGACCGACTCCTGGGAGTCTCGCGAGGTCGCTTGCCTTCCTGTATCAGTTGGATTCAAGTTATTTCTCGAACCCCCAAATTTTTTGATGTTTTGCTGATCGTCGGGTGTCCCGACCTGTTCAGTGGTCTTTGGCCGTCTCGCGGTTCTGGGCTTGGCAGGTTCATTCTGGGATAAGGTTGATTAAGGTACTCTTGGTTATCCCTAAAAGATATGAGGTTGTGTTTTGAGTCCCCAGGATCGATCTATTCTTCTCCGTGCTCTTCGTCATTCCAAGCAGGAACAATCTCATGGAATGTTTCCCGTCTTTGCCCTTCCAGTTCCCTTTGTCTTTGATTTCTCGCTCAGGGACCATTTGCACTTTTTGCATGGGTTTTGGTTTTCCTACCGCACCGAGGCGAGTTGCTGAGATGGTTGTGGGTCCGTCTGAGTTGTCCAGTATCAATTGGACCAACTCAACACTCATGTTCTCTCTCTCTTCTCTTTGCAATCAATTTTCTGACATGAAAATGTATGATTGGTTGTGTTTCTAAAATCCATAACTAATTATCTACTCATCAGAAAAATATAAATAAATATTCGTTGGATTCAGAAAAATAAGATCTAACTAATGGTACATGTTTTGATAACTAAATATAAAGACTAATAATAGGTGTTTTCAATGGATCTAATTAATAATGAATTAACTTGTAAAAATAATAACTAATTATCTATAAGTCAGAAAATTACAATAAAATATGTTTTGGACTCCTAATAACATATACTATAATGTAGTATGGTTTTGGAAACCTGATTCGCATATAACTAAAAAGGTGGTTTTTATGGTTTATGAAATCAATAATGGAAACCTAACCCTAATTCCATATATATGCCTAATAGGTGCTTTGGATGCCTAGGCTTGGATCTAGTTGGACTTTGGATCATTTGACTCTGAAGTTGAGGTATGTTGTATCTCCGATTATTCTTCTTGAGCAATTGTCCTATTTTTGTCTTACTTTTGGTCCTATGGACATTAGCCTACACATTGTCTTGTTCTTTTGAAATCATGCTTCATGTGAAGTATCTTATTTTATTATTGATCTTGTGATCATAGATATTCTCTTGGAATCTTATCTTGTTGCCTTGGTGCAATTTGGACTTTTGATATTATATGCCCACTGTGATGTGGAGTTTTACTTGTTGATATGTGCCCACTTTGAAGTGGATGTTTATATGTATGTGTAGTCCATTGTGTGATGGCAACACTGTACAATTCTAGCTATACTTTTACTTGCCTCTATATTTACATGCAATGTGATTCAGTAGCACTAGAGTAGTGTAAGTGCATTGGTTTTGTTTATAGCAAATGTGATATTTCCTGCTCTTTTTGGGATGGCAAGGAACCTCGTACCCAGGGCAAGATGTGTGTCTTGACCCATTTTATATATTTGGGAGATTGGCAGTATTCCTTTCTCTATCAGGTTTCTTCTTTATGGGGTTGGCTGCCAATTGTGTATATATTATTCTAGGGCTATGCTTATCTCACATGCATGCAGGATATTGATTGTGGGGTGTGTGCCCTACTTGTGCTTTGTTTCCCACCATGGTAGTGGATTTATTTATGGCACAATCCTTTTTATGTTGATTTATGGCAAGTATCTCCTTTAATGTGATTCGTTTCTCTTGATACCCATTTAGGTAGTACCTATCTCTTGCATGGGAAGCCTTTTATTTTGATGTCCCTTAATCTTTATAAATTGTTCAAGTTTGCTTTTTAGTATGCACATACCAGCCTTTGTTGATGTCGCCTATAGTTTCTCTTTTGCTGGGGTATGCTTCTAACCCCAGGTGGAGGACTTGGATGACTTGGCATGTTGACCTGGACTTAGATTGTGAAGTTAAAGCTTGGAGACAATCTTGAGGTGGTTTAGATTTCCTCTACATGGATCCTTATGATGTAAGTTTTGTAACCCTTTGTTTTATAATTGAATATAGTCATGTTTTTCTTCCGCTGCTATACTTTGGTCTTTTGTTACCATTATATAAAGATTTGAAAATTTTACACCCACTCCATCATACCTTCAGAGTGTGTTTGGGATGGAGGTTTTATTATTCAAATTTTTAGTAGAGAAGTGGTTTCACTTTTTTACAACATGGTATCAGAGCCCATGGTAGTCGAAATCTGACTATTTCAATTTTGTCTCCCTTTTAGAACCCTTGACTTTGTTAGTTAGCTCTAAGTGAGATGTTGACACTAGATTTGGTCAATGATGATCTTTTTGTAAAAAAAGGTTTGGTTTGAGGATGAGATTAGGTTATGAAAAGGTAGTTGGATAAGGTGGACTAGTTATGGAAATATTGTGACTCAGTTCTCGTATTGATTTTTCGCTAGCATGTTGGTTTTACATCGCAAAATTTTCATCAACAAAAAGTATTTTCAATTATATTAATATATGTACAAAAGTTTTCTGGATTTTATTGAAGTTTTCTTGAACTAAGTCACAATGAAGAGAAACTCTAGTTTGAGTAGAAGCTAACCCTAGTTTGTGACTAGGATTGATATAATGGTGTAGTTGACCTACCCTATGATTTTTTTGTTGTTCTTGTAGGGTTGATAGGTTAGAGACACGAGGACCTAAAATCTCAACCCTAGATGGTGACTTGATAGTTGGATACATGAGAAACATAAATCTCTAAAACTTTCACAACTAAGAGATGTGGGTACATCTAAAAAGTTGTTTAGTTTGACTTGTTAGGTTGAACCCTTTAAGGGGTGGAGAGTAGTTAGTTGTTGATGTTGGATCTATAGATTTCGAGGACGAAATCCTTTTTAAGGGGTGGAGTGTTGTAACATACCGGATCTTGGACCCTATCCTAGAAGTTTAACCTTTTGGATTTAGCCAAACAAGGATGAGGTTAGAGTGACTCTAAAAAGCTAATGCATGAAAAATGTAATCTAATATGTCATACAATTTATTTGGTGATAATAAGATGATGATAATTTAATTGGATGCATAATGAAGTTAATGGACCTCTAATGGGATAGATGACAAAACCCATGTAAGAAAGCCTCAAATTAAATAATAGACTTCAAATTCGTAATGTACACATCAAAATAAGCCTACATGTCAATTTTTAATCAATTTGGACCACCTTGAAATAATATGGTAAGTTAAGAGAGCAAAATTGCCTAAAAGGTGTAATTAATAAATAAATATAATTCATGACTCCAAAAGAGGAAAATAATGTTAGATTCGTAATCAACATAATAAATATAATCTTTGGGTGAATTTTCATCCAATTTGGAGAAAGTTTGCTTAAAAGGTAAGTTTAGGAGAGAGAAAGTTGATAAAAGGCATTAATGCTCGATAATATGAAATATAATTCTAAAAGTTGGAAATAAAGGCAAATTCGTATTCAACACACTTAAGTTAACTTATGGATGAAGTTTAACCTAATTTGGATAATCCTAATGCCATTAATGAAGGAGGAAAGATAAAATAGTATTTGATTTATTTGACACATTAAAAGTTTCCAAAAGGCAAAACTAAGTTCATAATCAGAATCTACATGCCTTAATTGGCCTCTCTGCAAAATTCCACTTAATTTGGTTAATGTTTGAACCCCCAAATCAAGTGAGAGAGAATAAGGAAATAATGCATCTCACTTTAGTTTTAATCGTATTAAATAGTTGTCACATTAGGACTCAGACTTATCTGATGCGCGTGTTATTCATAATCGTTGATTTTGGTTTTGACGGACCAGATTTCATCTTCCTCCTCACTTTCCTTTCCACTTTCCCAGCTATAGTTTCCCGGTCTTCTGTTTTTGCGATTCACTTTCTCTTTTCCTCCTCCCCTACAAATATCGGCTTCTTCGCGATCCTTACTGGCTAACGAGTTGTTCGAGCCTGAATTTCCCCAGGTTTCGTGCTCCCTTGTTGCCGGTCGATGAAGGGGTCACACACTCCCCTGTTTCGAACCTGTCGTCGGTTCCTTTCCATCCTCTTCTCTCCGTTGGGCCACCGGGCCTCTCTGAACCTTCTCGTTAGCCATCAAGGAACCCCATAGTGCCTTTCGGGGGCGTTGCCTCAGCCTTCTTCGTGGTCGAGCATGCTTTCCCTGCTCCGCCAGTTGCTGGTGGCTTCCGCGGGGTCGCCTCTGGGCTTTAGAGCTTCGTGACACCCTATGAAAGCTTCGAATGACTCCTGGGAGTCTCGCTAGGTCGCTTGCCTTCCTGTATCAGTTGGATTCAATGTATTTCTCGAACCCCCAAATTTTGTGATGTTTTGCTGATCGTCGGGTGTCCCGGCCTGTTCTGTTGTCTTTGGCCGTCTCGCGGTTCTGGGCTTGGCAGGTTCGTTCTAGGATAAGGTTGGTTAAGGTACTCTTGTTTATCCCTGAAAGATATGAGGTTGTGTTTTGAGTCCCCAGGATCGAGTTGTTCTTCGCCGTGCTCTTCGTCATTCCGAGCAGGAACAATCTCAGGGATTGTTTCCCGTCTTTGCCCTTCCAGTTCCCTTTGTCACCAAATGGTTTTGAAACCGTTTGGCCCCAAACAGTTTTGATACCATTTGGTCCCAAACAGTCTTGAGACCATTTGGACTCAAACGGTCTTGAGACCGTTTGGTCCAAACACCTCAAAACTGCATGGACCAAAAATTGTGTCAACTCTTCTAATTGAGTTAGGGTTTTCAATGTTGAACCCCTCAATCCTTCATGCCATGGTTAACCACTTATCAATTAGGTTAATTAGGTCAACCCTCCAATAATTTGACACTCAATTGACCCTCAATTGATTACCAATTAGGGCTTGGATCAATTGGATTAGGGTTTGGAATCGATCACCCTTCAACATGTATCAACATAAGTCTAATTGATGTTGAACCCATTGAACCATCACTCAATTGGGTCATGACCTGACCCCAAACGGTATTGGGATCGTTTGGACCTCCTCCAAACGGTCTTGAGACCGTTTTCTCAAATCCACATAAAAAACTAACTCAACCTATTATGGCTTGGATCATAGATTTGATCATTAGGTCACTAATCGATTATATTTCAACTTATTGCCTTTCAATCTTCAACCACTTAACCATAGTCAACCCTAGACCTCCAAACGGTCTTGGGTGACCTCCAAACGGTTTTGAAACCGTTTGGACATCCTCCAAATGGTGTTGAAACCGTTTGCCCATGATGTCACCAAAAACCAAGTCATTCACTTAAGGGTTGAACCCTAGGTTTGGTCACCAAATCAACACTTAATTGCTCAACAACTTGATATGATTGGACCCTCAATTGGTCAACCCCACTTAACCCTAGACCTCCAAACGGTCTTGGGTGATCAAAAAACCCAAATTTCAACATGATTACATCATTGAAATCAGCAATAGACCCGATTAGGGTTTAGGTGATTAAAGTGCCTTCAATTGGTGATTCTCTTGGAGTTAGATGATGATTTTTGGTAGGTAATTAGTCCATAATATGTACAACAGCCCTCCAAATGGTCAATGCCTGGTCAACACATCCAAATGGTCTTGGAGACCGTTTGCTCCAAACGATCTCATGAAACTGTTTGCCCTCCAAACAGTTTTGAAACCGTTTGCTTCCAAACGGTTTTGCAAACTGTTTGGGCAAGAGGTGGAGGACCGTTTGATAAAGTAAGATAAGGATTAACTTTGGAACTAACTCCACCTTCTTCTACCACAAGAACATGAACTGTTCTTCACGGTTTTGGTTGCAAGAACACTTAGAAGTGTGAAAGAAAGGAAAGCAAGCAACGTTTTCATAGGAAGAAGATGCATGAACAAAGCTTTAAGGTTTAGAGTTATAAAACCCACCTTAGAAGCTGATCTAGAGATACAAGCTCCATAGAGTTAATGGTGGTTTGAGCTCCACAGGTCATCCAAGGTCCTTTCCTCAAGAATTGGATGGAGAAGATGGCTAGAAAGAAGAGTTGTGTGAGAAAGACTAGCAAACCAACCTTGTAGCAAGATTTCCTCCATGAATCCGAGCTAGATGGTGATCAAAACTTACCCAATTCAGTTTGGTCGTCCTCCTCTTCTCCTGAGCTCCTTCTTAGTCGGCCAAGCAAGAAGATAAGAAGAGGAAATGGAGGGAAATGATCCCTTGTTTGTGAAAGAGATGTGCTTATATATTTTGGGCATATTTTCAAGATAATGATAATTATTTCCTTATTTCTCATATGGGCCCTTCTCCACTCCTTTTCCACGTCTACCCCTTCTTATCACATGCAAAACTCTTCCTTATCCACGTTTTATAGGAAAAGAAGCCAAACATCTTACTAAGTTGTACATATAAAAGGGTCATTTTGCATACATCTTATATATTTATTTATAAAGGTTATCCTTCTTATATGATTATACAAATGAGGCGCACTCCTCATTATCTTTACTCTACTTGAAGCTAAGATGCATGAGAGATACTCTAGAGGGTATATTTTACATGTTGCACCCTATGTTTTGGGTAATTTGCACTTTACACCAAAACTAGGTTTTAAAGCACAAGGATTGCTCTACAAGCTATATCTTGGTGCCCAAGCTTGGAGAATCCATATCACTACATCATATTCATTCTCATGATGTCTCAACACCAGAGGAACATCTTAACATGTGCAATTTGCAAGTTAACCCCTCTAAATGGGTAATTTGCACATTAGTCCATATTTAACAAAAACAAATTACAACATTGTTCAAAAAGGACAGAAATGGAAATATAAGTTCCTCAGAAGCTTTAATTACATATCAAAGGATAACCACAAGCATATTATCACATGTCTTAAGCAAAACACCTAGGGTTAGTTCATAACCCAGGTCAAGGATGTTACAAATTATCCACCCCTTACAAAGATTTCGTCCCCGAAATCGACAAAACATATCAACAAAACATATTAAGAGAAAAGAGCAGGGTATTTCCTTCTCATCTCTTCCTCTAGTTCCCATGTGGCTTCTTTAACACCACAATGATACCAGAGAACTTTCACAAGACTTATGTCTCTCTTTTTCAGCTTTTTAATTCTTTTATCAAGGATTGACACTGGCCCTTCCTCATAAGATATATCATCATTCAATTCTACCTCCATAGGCTGTAGAATTGATTCTGTATCAGGATGCCATTTCCTCAGCATGCAAATGTGAAACACAGGGTGTAACCTTTGTAACTCTGGTGGTAACTCTAGCTTATATGTGGAATCCTGGAACCACATGGTGGAGGTTTTCTTTGAAAGGTTCTTCCCGCCCGAGAAGACCAATGACATGATCAGGAAGATCCACAACTTCACTCAAAAGGTAGGAGAAACCTATTCCGAGACTTGGGAACGGTTCCAGATTATGCTTAGGAGGTGCCCGCGTCATGGGCTTAACAAGGAGAAGTAGGTAAAAATCTTCTATTTTGCTCTCTCCGAGCATGATAGAAGTAACCTAGATTCGGCAGGTTCAGGATTTTTCTTGAATAATTCAGGTACAAGGTGCTGGGAGATCTTGAAAAATATGGCAAAGAAGTAGTCTTGGGGCGATAGGGATGCACCAAAACAAGCCAAAGTTGTAGGTGAATCCAGGGCCATCAAGGAGCTGAATGATAAACTAGATCTTTTAGCCAAGAAATTGCTTGCCAAGGAAGATACTGAGTCCAATGAAGAAGCCCAGGTCAAATTCATGCAACAACAGGGCTATAGAAATAATGATTATGCTTGGAGAAAAGATAGGAAGTTCTCATTGAAGGACCCAAACAACTTCCTCCAAGATCCAGATGCGAAGCCGCAACCAAGGGCAGAGGACAAAAGCACCGAGTTGCTTAGTCAAGTGGTGCAACAAAATCAAGAGATGATGAGTATGTTTATCAAGCAGCTACAGTCCCAGGGTGATATTTTGACTAAGTTTGGACAAACATTGCAAAGTCATGGAGCACAAATGAGGGCACTAGAGACGACTGTGACCCAAATTTCCAAGGAAGTGGTGGCCATGAAGCATGCAAATCAACAAAGACTGGTTGGTAATGTAGAGTCTGCTCAATTACATCATCAAGTGAAATATATGTGCGTGATTAAGGAGACAGAGCCACCGGTGGTAGAAGTCCAGGACAAGGGCAAAATGATTTTTGATACAGAGGCTATACCCAAAATATCGTACCCTCACAGTCATTATGGACTACCAGGCGGGTATTGCCCAGTCAGAAAAGCCTGTCAAGTGCCCATCTCGGTCGCGCCCGCACCGGTGCAAGACGAGCAGGTGAAGACCATGCATCTAGGTGAAACTACATCCACGGAGGGAGAGGAGCCACTACATGTGACACTGGTTGAAAATGATCTACAAAAATCCACGCCATAGGGTGTCATTGAACCAAGCTTAGGGGAGCTTGCCCCGAAAAGCCCATACGTTCCACCTCATAAGCGTCTTGATGAGGCAATTGTGTCTAGTCCGGATAGCCCAAGGCCGAAGAAAGAGCACTGTCACTATAGGAAGTTCTTGGAGATGTTCATAAAACTCCATGTCAATATTCCATTAGTGGAAATGATAGAGAAGGTTCCCTCCTACGGGAGATTTATCAAAGAAATCGTCAATAAGAAGAGGCGGATTCAAGACATAGACGTTTGCCGGGTTAATGAGATGGTGAGCTCAATTATTCATGGGAGTTTACCACAGAAGAGGAAAGACCCAGGAGGCTTCTACATTCCATGCTCTATAGATGATTGACATTTTCCACAAGCACAGTGTGATTCGGGCACCAGCATCAATCTTATGCTTCTGGCTACATTTCAAAAGCTTGGGTTGAAGGAGAAAAAGAAATCGGAGGCAACGATTGAGTTGGCGGATGGGTCCATTGTGAGACCATACGGAGTGTGCGAGGATCTACTCGTCAAGGTAGACAGGTTCATCTTCCCGGTAGATTTTGTTGTCATGGACATGCCACAGCTCCAAAGTTGTGAGATGTTATTGGGTAGGCCGTTTCAAGCAACGGCTGATGTTGTTACTGTCATAGGAAGAGGTACACTGACCTTGGGGATTGGACAGGATCGAGTTGAGTTCAAATTGCCACAAGATCCCATGGGCACACTCTCTAAAGCTATAAGTTGAGGAGCTTCATGTCGTCTAGCCTAAGACGTTAAATAAGGGCGCTTGTTGGGAGGCAACCCAACCATCGGTAGTTTAGTTTAGTTTCTTTCACATTCGTAGTTTGGTTTGTTTTGACTTTGTTTTTAGTGTAAAAAAGGTACCGTGATCATTTGTACAATGTGCATGATTGAGGCAGAGTCGATACCATCGACACATTGGTCGATGGTATCGACAAGGGTACAGGTTGACAACTGTAGAAATCACACTGAGTCGATACCATCGACGGCCTCGTCGATGGTATCGACACACCAACAGGAAAATCGCAACACAAGGTCGATAGTATCGACCAGGGCGTCGCTACTATCGAGATATCTGAAGATTTTCAGAAGGAATCGCCTCAGTAAAGTCGATACCATCGACGGGCCTGTCGATGGTATTGACACAGTTACAGACAGAAGGCGGCCAGCCAGCCTCGCGAGGGTGTTGCTCTGAACAGAAGTCGATACTATTGACTTGCATCGATAGTATCGACGCGACACGTCACCGATCCGTGAGAGGAGATCCATGATGATCACTGCAACCAGAAGTTCGATCCGGGGGATGGGTCGATACCATCGACACATGTCGATAGTATCGACACGTCAGCGATCCAGGTCCCCAAATCCAGCCATCGACGACCGTCGATACTAGTGGCAGACGGATTGCATCGACATTGGTCGATACCATCGACTCACGTCGATGGTATCGACGGGCATACATCAGCACCAGCTTCAGTTTTATAAGGGAGGGCTTGTCATCATATGACGTCACACCTTCAACGAGTTCTTCCTCTACTTGTGCCGTGTGTCCCCCAGAGCAATCTGAGCCCGACTACGAGCATCTAAGAGCACGTTCTTCATCGAGTGGAGATTTCCTTCTCCGATCTTCACCGAGCTTCTTCTTCTACTTCTCCTTCTTCCGCAATCATGGTGCATGTTGCCGGTGCGTTTTCTTCACGCGCCAACCTGATGGACATCCCGGAGTTCGTTCCTCCACCGACTACATCGATTTCACGCCCGCGGATTGTCCATCCGTCCGTGGAGGTCGAGAAGGTGTATGAGGAGATTATGAAGAGAAAAATTGAGCCGACCCGCTATGTTGACCGCAACATGATCCACAACTTGGGGTTCGAGGACAATCTGGCCTACGTGCTCAAAGGGCAGGCGCACCACACGGGTAGGACGCCCGATGAGATGGAATATCATGCCGAAGGCCAGCCTTTCTTCGGTGAATGGCCTACATACAAGGAGCTTGTGGAGAAATCCATGGTGTCGCTGGATATATGTGTCGTGCCGAATGACATCATCGGCACGGACCACGAATGGATCAAGGGCCGTGCTGCTTTCTGGCTGTACAATATTGACTACAATCTCACCATCGAGCAGTTCATTGAAATCTACAATTGGAACCATGGGTGAGAGCAGTACCGACGGCCAGACAACCGGACCGACTACGATGCGATCTTCACCGAGCTAGTGACGGTGTCGCCAGGTAAGTCAGTGAGCTACCACAACGCAGCAGTAGCAGACTTCGAGAATCCGTTTGTTCGGATTCTTCACCGGATGTTGTGTTCCACCCTTTTTGCTAGGGGTGATCTGTCTCTTAGCAAATTCCAGGAGACAGACCTATTTTTCTTGCATAATCTACTGAAGTGCCAAGAGTGCAACTAGGGAGCATTCTTTCTGCAGCGGGTGTTGGCGGTCAAGCGGACTACACGGAAGGCTCCAATTCATTTTGGAGGACTCATCACACCGCTGGCCCACTATCTGGGGCTGAACTTCTCAACCTTGACTCCTCTCTCCAACAGAAGCAAGGTCAATCTACTGCATCTTCACCGCTCCAATCTGATCTTGCTTCGGGATGGTTTACCATATGCTCATTGCCATGTAAACCACACATATCAAGAATGTTCGCTTCCCGACCCGATCTTCCATATCGAGGGTGCTCAACACTTCTGATGGCCCATCATAGACATTGTTGACTCCGATGAAGATGACGACAACAATAATGACGACGAGGCTGAAGAGGAAGAGGAGGCCTTCACTCCTCTTCGGGCACAAGTGGCACTGAGGAAGTGTCCTCGCATGCATGCGGTAGCATCTTCATCTTCTTACCAGCCTCCGCCACCACCACCGCCCTTGCAGCAAAGTGAGGATGTCTATTCCATGCAAGGAATGTATGCCATGTTGCAGGATATCCAGCAGACGCAGCAACACCATACAGCTACATACGCCGGTATTCAGGAGACGACGAACCGGCTTCTTGACAATCAGAAGGCTATTTTTGAAAATGAGTGCCTCCTCTTCGACAACCAACAGAACATTCATGACACGTTGCATAGGATGGAGGTGCAACAACAGCCTTTCTATGATCACTACTGGAGCCAGAACTTCTTTGGGGGGTATCCACAACCTCCGCCCATGCCCCAGTATGATCCGAGTTTTCAGGGGCAGTACCCGTCTTGGGACCCCACAGCCCCGCAGTACCCGCCTCCGCCAGAAGAGTGATCGGTACCTCTGTTCCACCTTCTAAGTTTGTTTTTGACTATGAGGCCATAGTCGAATTCGAGCTTGGGGGGGAGTGGAACAACTCTATCCTTTAGTTTTCTTAGTTTTTAGTTTTTAATTGTTTTGTTTTGGCATTTCTATCTTGCAATTTTTAGTTTTTTTGTAGGATCCACATTCTATCTAGTGTAATTTTGGATGTCTTAGGTCTTGTGTCATCTCGTTTACTTGTACATGGGAATTAAGGGCAAAAATTTTAAAAATTTGTAGTGTTTGCAAGCTTGTGTTGTTTAACCTTGAGCACATAACTTAAGAAAATGATTGGGTTTGTCAACTCTTAAATAGAATATCACAACTGTACATGCCTAGGATTCATGAAAAGTGGACAGAATTGGTTGTTTGAGCCTAAGCTGACCAAGTGACAATGAGACATTGATTTGAAGTAAGAGAAAGAAACCTCTTGATTTCTACACAGGTCAATAAGGAGGGACATATAATAATTTACAAAGGTTCAGTCAATTAGTCTTGTGATCTCTCCACCTCATTGTTTTCGCAGTCCACCTTAAGAACTGGAAGTACATTACGGTTTTAACTTCTTTGATTGCATCTCATGTAGATAGGACCTGCATTGCAACTATTTCCGCATTTTTTGCATTAAAAAATAAAAATAATAGAGTAGTATACATGCACATTATCCTTAGGTGCATGTCATTTAGCTGCATTCATAACTTTTATGCATACAGTACATCATGTATCTTGTTTCTTCTGAAACAATAAGGGTGATTAACTTGTTCCATACCTTCTAAATGCTTCAAATATTTGAGCTATGCAGAAAAAAGTGAGCCCTACAAATACTTCATTGTCATTTGTGGATGTAATGGCCTAAAAAAAGAAAAAAAAAAGAAAAAAAAGAAAAATGTTTTGAGAAGCAAGTAGAATAAAAAGGAGAAATGAACATGTTTTCACTGCATATTATGAAGAATAAGAACATGATGTAGTCCTTTTAGATATTCTATCTCACTTTGAGATGGAATGATAGTGCATGCATCATTCCACCCAAATGTAGGCATTAGGGCATTTCTACTTGCATATGCATCATTTAGGTCATTTTGCTTTATGCATGTTGAAACCGTAGAATGCTTCCATTTCTTCCATGAACCACCCATTTCATCCACCCATTGCTCGAATTGGTAGGCCACCGTGATTTTCTCCTCACTTGTGAATATCAGGAGAGATGCTTCCATGTAGATGGTAGTTAGGGCGAGCAACGTAGAATAGGAGATCACAAGATGCACCGAGTCTGAACCGGCGAATTTTATTATGTTAACTGCCTTATATGATAGTGTTCATCAATTTTGAGGTAGATATCTTTTATGAATGATTACTGTCACCTTTAGGGTAATTATCACTCTGTGGTTAGTGAGGGCCGGAATGTGAATGTCCGGTGGGGATCATATGGTTATGTTATTTGTGATGATATGTTCTTTAGTTGACCCTCGCAATTCTATTCTAAGGTTTAGTTGCTCGAGGGCAAGCAATGTTCAAGCTTAGGGGAGTTTGATGCGATGATTTTGAGTCAATGTAATATAGGCCTTTGTGAGGCCCGAGTCGAACTCAGGGACACGTGAATTATCAGAGACTACTACTAACTACTTGCAATCAGCTAGACCGATTTAAAAGTTGGAAGTTGTTGAAAAGTTAAAAGAAAATAGAATAAAACAAAAAAAGCAATCGATTAAATATTTGGTTTAATCAATTTAAGATGAGATCTTTAGGATTGTGGTTTCATCGCGGGTTGTCATTGTATGAAATTCTATCTAATCACTCAGATTTATCTCTCTATCCGGGTAGTGGCCTGAAATCAGAATTGCCCACTGTCGTGGTACAATTCACTACCTATGTCTAGGTCGGTTCCACCGTCGTAGTAACCTATACCCTAAACTAGGTGCATTAAAAACGATCTCTCGGTATCCACCATTAACCTTACACCACCTTGTTCAAGGGATTTGTCAATTAATGTGAATTTCGTCTCTTTTCAACCGTTAATTCTTCTTTCAAAGTAATTAAGGGCATTAGATTATTATTATGGTGATCAAGCATAACAATATAATTGAGAAAATGAAATTATACCACGGATTTAAGAGATAAATAATGAATTACTATGATAAAATTGTCATACAATGATTCCCCGGGCTACTCCCGGTCCTAAAGACAAAGGAGATTAGCCCCGCATGTTCATCTCGAAGTAAAACATGGTAGAGAAAAAGGGACACATGGGAAAAACGTCAAATAAGAAGTGAAACCCCTGAACAGAGGAGATCCAAGCGTTCCTCGACGTGGAATCTGCGATCTACAGCCTTTCGGAAGTGGAGAACGTCTTCTTCAGCTTCCGGAATGGCTGGGGTGTGCTTCTGGGCTCCGTTCTCCTCTCTACGCCTTCTCGGGATGTGTGCAGTGGCTAATGACGTTATGTCTCACCCTGGGCCACCGTCATTAGGTACAATCCCCCAATTAGGTCGTGAAATTACCACAGCCGTCGGATTTAGATCAATCTAAAGCAAACATGTATCTGACGGTGTCGATACCATCAACGCGAGTCGATGGTATCGACCCTGCGTGGTATCGGCTTATCTTCTTTACTTTTCTTTGTCGCGGCTGATTCCATCTCGATACCATCGACGCGGGTCGATGGTATCGACATTCTTAGGTGTCGGTTTTGTCCTTTTATGTCGTTGTAGCTCCACTTGTCGATGGTATCAACTTTTGTGTCGATATTATCGACTCTCTTTTCTCCCGCAACCTGATGGTATCTCAATACCATCGACGCTCCTGTCGATAGTATCGAGATTTTGCTGCTCCTTGCGGCTGGCTGCCTGTGGTTGTGTCGATGGTATCGACCACTGTCGATGGTATCGACAACAACATATATTCTTTTTTCCTGAAATTTCAACACAAATCCACATAAGCCGACATAAAACATATTATTATAATCATGTATGCTCAAAATACTCAATTAAAGGAGATTTGATACTGAGAAATATCATAGACCAAAATAGATGAATTATGCAATATTAACCACCAAAATGACCAATAAATGCATAAAACACAAGTAAAACAAGTCTATAAATGCGACTCAAAATCATCGCATCATAAGGTTTGGCCCACATTATATATATTGGGAGTTTGGTTATGTGCCATTCTCTATCAGGTTTCAAGTTTATGAGCCTTGGCTGCCATTGTTATTTATAATGTTCTAGGGCTATGTTTATCTCACATGTATGCATGATGATAATGATGGTGATGGGTTATGTGTTCAAATTCTTGATATGTGCTTATGTGGCACCACCTGATGTTTTATTTGTTTTATGGCAAGTATCATTCTTTATTGTGATTCTTTTCTCTTAATAACCACTTGGGTGGCATTTTTCTTTTATATGGGAAGATTTCATAATTTGTTGTCCTTTATTACATATATTGCTCAATTTTCTATTTAGTATGCACATACCAACCTTTGTTGATGTATTATATTTTTTTCTTCTTGTTGGGGCATGCTTCCAACCCTAGGGGAAGGATATGGAGGATATGGAATAAAAATATGGATTTAGCTTAAGATGTTAAAGCTTGGAGACAATCTTGATGTGGTTTAGATTTCTCTCTACATGGATCGTTGTGTTGTACCTTTACATGTAAGTATAAGATGTTCTTTTGTAACCTTATGAGAAATTGAATATAGTCAATGTTTTTATTCTGCTTCTACACTTTGGTTATTTTGAATACCATTAATAAGATTTAAAAAATTTACACCCACTCCAAGATACCTTATGGGTGTGTTTGGACTAGAGGTTCTATTCTTCAAATTTTTAGTAGGGAGTGGATCCCCTATCAGGTCTCACTCCTTACAGCTCCATTTTGTCAATTTTTCCTAAAAATCGAAGCATCTATTTTCTAAAATCTTATTCTACTTCAATCTCCACCTCGTTAGAATGAGAACTTAAATTGGTTGAGTAATGATAATTGCACTCCCATTAGCATTTAATAATAATTAAATAATCTCAAAAATTTGAAGTTATACATTTTTTTTACTTATCATGTGAAATTTTGAACTTTTTGGTTGAAATGAAATTGAGGCAAGATACAGATGTTTAGGGATATTTACGTCTTGTGAAAATTAAGTGGCTAACCCCAATTGCTCATTTATCATGATTTTGTTGATTGCATGTGACAAATGAATAGAATGGTTTGTATGCAGGAGACCTTATGTGAATCCACATCATGTGACCCCTTTCGTGATTGACCTTCTTCATCATTTCATATCCCTCATCCTCATGAGAAGATGTTAAAACATAGAAAATAGCAAGTCTTGTCCACCCTCAAAAGCTTGGGTGTCCACAGCTTCATCCCTCTACCTCTTCCTACCACCATATGTCGTACCTACACAGGGGGAACAAGAAAAAGAAACTCCAAGATGATCCTATGTGATAGCCTCTAAGAAAATAAAAGAAAAATGCTTCCATGTAGTACCACTCCAATATCTTACCATAATCCATTAGGTTGGAAAACATCAGAAATAGCCCATTTACCCCTATACATATCCAAATGGGTCATCTGGAGTGGATTGCGATATAAGGTTGAATGCATGCAAATAAAATAACATACCTAATGCGGTAATAAATTCAAAATATGAAATGCTATTAACAGAAGCTTTGTGAATATATCACTTCATGAGTCTTAGAACCTTATATAGAAAGACCATGTGCTGTGTGCCTTATTCACATTTTGTTTGTGTTAGAGAAGAGGAAACAAGTGGATAATATGAATTAATGTATGAACTTATGGTATGGTGTTCTATTTTTCAATTATAATTTTTTTTTAAACCTTGAATGAAAATTAACAAAATTTATTATATGTTTGACATCAATTTTCAATATGGAAATAAAACCTCACCTTTGAATGAATCTTAATGAATGGTTACAAATAAGCCCTCACCTAGGGGTTATGGAAAGGCCTATTTCACATTAATATGGTTACAAGCAATCCCTAACCTTTGGGAGTAGAAAATTTTCAATACTCGTATTAATAAACTTAAATGGTATAGAAAATAATGACGATAAAACTATATAATGAAAAAATGAGATAAAATACATTGTGTTTTCTTGAAAATTTAAATATATTTTTCTCTTGTTTATTTAGTAAATGCCAAGATTCGATATCACATGATTCATTGAAAGTGTACATGTACATTTGTATTGACCACTTGTCATGATTTTCCTTTTAGGAAAATAGGATGACTCATGGAGGTGAGAAAACATTCACTTTCACATTTGACTACTCTGACTATGAAGAATAGAAAATCTCAACAAAGTATGAGGGCTTGTTTTAGTTGGAACTGAATAGTTTAGTATGAATAGTTCCATCTTGTATCTTTTCAATTTTTCCTTTGATCCATGGCATATACCTTTTTTTATTCAATTAAAAAAAGAAATTCTATTTAAACTTATGTATGTTGCGTGTGCAAGCTGCATAGAGATGCAAAACTTTAACACATTTCCAGGTAGTGGAATTGGGATTGGGGTTTGAATGGATCCATGATACTCTCCACCACAATTGTGGTGCCAACTACCCAAATCGTCAACTTTCCATTGAACGCCTATTTTGACTTTGTCTTGGTCAATTTAGTGACATTTGGGCTTCCCTCCTTTTGATGTTTAGCCATCAAAATTCCATATGCATTATCCTATTAAGATTCTATTTCATGTTGAGGACAATATGGTTTAAAAGCTTGGGGTGGTAGGGAGATAAGCCCTTGTTTTGCTTCATATTCTTTGTTATATAATTTCTACATGAGATGATCAGATAGCTTGACTAACCATCATACTTCTCTAGATACACTTTATTATTACACCTTACACTCTTGCTTGAAATTTAGTTTGTTTCCTTGCATTTCACTATCATTTTTCTAAAAGAACAATTTTTTTTTCCATGCCACCCATTCTCTTTGCATTGCATGTATATTTTGACAATCTTTTGTGTGTCGTTAGTTAGACATTCCTTTTATGTCATTTTTTGCTTCATAGCTTAGATCTTATTGAGAATGGGGGCAATTGACTCCATTTTATCTACTTTTCTCAAACTTGAAGCATTTTTTTTCTAAAAGTTTATTCTAGATCGATCTCTACCTCGTTAGAATGAGAACTTGAATTGGATTACTAATGACAATTGCACTCCCATTAGCATTTAATTGTAATCAAATGATCTCAAACTTTGAACTTATACATTTTTTTAATTATCATGTGATATTTTGGACTTTTTGGTTGAAATGAAATTGAGGCAAGCCATAGATGTTTAGGGATATTTAAGTCTTGGGGGAAAAAAAGTGGTTTACCACAATTTCTCATTTATCATGATTTTGTAGATTCCGTGGACAAATGATTAGAATTGTTTGTATGCAGGAGACCTTATGTGAATCCATATCACGTGACCCCTTTCTTGATCGACCTTCTTCATCATTTCGCATCCCTCTTCCTCATGAAAATATGTTAAAATATAGAAAAATAGTAAGTCTTGTCCACCCTCAAAAGCTTGAGTGTCTAAAGCTTCCTCCCCTTTGCCTCTTCCTAACACCATATGTCGTAGCTACACAATGGGAACAAGAAAAAGAAACTCCAATATGATCCTATATAATAGCCTCTAAGAATATAAAAGAATAGTGCTTCCATGTAGTAGCACTCAATCTTTTACCACAAACCCCTTATTCTAATTGCATACCCATTAGGCTAGAAAACATCATTATTAGCTCATTTACCCCTATACATAGCCAAATGGGTCATCTGGAGTGGATTGCGATATAAGGTTGAATGCATGCAAATAAAATAACATCCCTAATGCTTTAATAAATTCAAAATATGAAATGGTCCAAATAGAAGCTTTGTAAATATATCACTTCATGAGTCTTAGAACCCTATATGGAAATACCATGTGCTTTGTGCCTTATTCACATTTTGTTTTTGTTAGAGGGGAGGAAATAAGTGGATCATATGAATAAATTCTTGAACATATTTAGTCCATAATCATATACTTGAATTCATTTGTCATTTCATTTGTGAAACAAAATTAAAAGAGAGATTTCGTTTGAATATACTTGGGTAAACATGTGTTTTAAGGTTGGGGTGGTGACAAAGCACTAGTTTGGGTCTCCATACAGTGCTAATTTTCCTCTTATCTACAACAATACATACATGTTGTGTCACAAAAAATATCATTTTATGGCAAATCAACTACTGGTTAGTCTTGCATATTTTAATAGGTATTGGTCAATTATTGATGAAAGGAGAGAAGATGAATGATCCTAGGACTTCCCCAGCCACAGAGGATCCAAAGTGAGCCCTAATGTTACCCTACCTATTCTTAAGTGACCAAGGAATGAATTGAAGAAAGGAGTACCATGGAAGAACAATTAGAAGATCAAAGTGCAAGAAAAATCCCAAAAATGGCCTTGGTACTTCCCCAAGGCCATGCTAATAGAGTGAAAATCACAAGCTCCAACCATGCCTCATGACACCCAGCCACGATGACCATTTTCACTAGCATGGCCATGGTGCCCCAAAACGAACACAACTCTTCATAACACGAGCATGCCAAAAACACTCCAAAACCCCTCCCCACCTCCTCCACCACGTTTGTGGCACCCGACACAATTATGCTACCCTCCAGCCACCACGAGCATGGTGCAACCCATGGTTAGCTACCTCGGCAACTCACTTCATTTCACCCAAATTTCATGTGACATTTTTTTTTCATAACATGGTTGTTCCCCCACACCACCACCATTCTCTTACATGGCCACTACGACACTCTAATGCTTCTTACCTGTTATTTGACCACTTAACAAAAAATCCCTAGGTCGATACATACACTAGTGGCAGATGGGAGTCTAAGATGAGATGCTCTAAGCCTACAAGTGACCACCCACTCCTATTCACTCAATCCACTCTCGATCTCTCCCACTTTCCACCCTAAAATCCAAAATTTCTAGGATCTTTGTCATATCTCTTCTACTTTCATTCCCTTTCCACCCATTTGAAGGAGGAGAACAACCTTGGATCTGCTAGAGGTGAAGAGTGGAGTTCATTCATCCACTCCTATGGAGAATCTATCAACTCTTTCCCTTTCTTTTGTTATTTCCTTGATCATGAGTATCTAAGTCTCGTTTTTTGGTTATTTGGGGGCAATAATATGTAACTATGATACCAATTGAGAAATATGTGCACGCAGAAATTTTAGTTTGCTGCCTAATTCTATATTAATGCTTCTTCTCTTTTCCTACCTATTGGTATAGTTGTTTGAGGTATGGAAACACCTAAGGAATGGGGAAATGAGTGATGTTGAGTTTTTGTGTGGAAAAACTCATAAGTTCCCTAGTGGAACTTCACTAGTTTTCCCCCCTTCTCCTTTGTCTCTCCATTCCCCTAGCCCTAGGTGAAAGATCTAAGTGACTAGGGATGCTCTTGCATATACACTTAGTCAAATGGCTTGCTTAGTGGTTAGATGGATACAGTGGAAGGTGAAACATCCTTCACCTATATGTCATTCCTTGCCCCTAAGTGTATTAGGAGAAGTCCACCTAGAAACCTAGACTTGGATAATCTAAGCATATGGCTATCTATCCCTTGGTTAACATAGCCTCGAAGGATATATGGGAAGTAATAGGGACTAGTTCCCCTATATACCACCATGCCATTGATGGCTAGGTTAGAATTCATAATCTACATTGATCTGTGTTGTTTGGTTTGATAGATACTTGTTGGATATTTGTGGAAAGTAGGATCATGTGACATGGTTTATTGTTGCATATCCCCCCCAAAACAGCTCAGTATCCCATCTACTTACTTAAAATCTAATTTACTCCATTGCTAATTAGTTGTCTCTTTCTTGTTTACTCTACTTGTTTTCATTGTTCATGCTAATTAGTTCATGTTAAAGTAAGTCGTTCTTTCTTATTTGCTTGTGATAGGCTTGTTTAGATAATTGCTTAGTGTAGTTCCAGCTTGTCTCCGTAATGTAATTTTTTATTAACATAGTTAGCATCACTTGCTCTCTCTCTCTCTCTCTCTCTATCTCTCTCTCTTGATTTATTTACATTGGTGTAATTGCCCTTCTAGTTTTATAGTTAGCATCGATCTCCACATCCAGCTAGCACTATACCTTTGTTTGTGGGACCACAATGACTCATCAACCAAGTATTGATTATGAATCCATCTTACCCATAAATTTTCCTTGCTGTTTGCTATGTCCCACAGCAGCCTGGTGAGGCCAGCATTGCTCCAGTCAACTACTGATCGGATACCAAGGCCGCCTTCATCCTTAGGCTTACAGATTTCATCCCATGCAACCGTATGGATTTTTTTGGAATCTTCTATATCTCCCCAAAGGAAGTTCCTACAAAGTTTATCAATTTCATCCATGGTTCCTTTTGGCAGTGGGAACGTGCCAGTCCAGAAGAGATGATAAGAGGAAAGGGTGGAAATAATGAGCTCCAGCCTACCAGCTTTCGACAGCAGCTTGGACTTCCAAGAGTCTAGCTTATTCTTAATTTTATCAATCAGAGGAGAACACATGTTTTTAGTAAGACGACCAGAAAACAATGGCAGACCCAAGTACCTCACTGGCAGGTTCGTTTTCTCCACTTTCATAAGCTCGCTTATATTTGCAGGGGTAGAGTTGCTCAAGAACAACTGGCTCTTAATGGGGTTGAGTTTGAGGCCAGAGAGGCTGCTAAACTCATCAAGACAATCCAGAATTCCAGTCACATCCCTTTCTGTGGCTCGTGCAAATACTAGTAAATCATCTGCAAACAAAATATGTGACAGTGAGTTGCTTCTTGTCATAATAGGTTTGAACTTTTCTTCTTCCACTGCTTTATTCAGCATAAAGGTGAGACCTTCCATGCTTATGACAAATAGGTAGGGAGCGAGAGGGTCACCCTGTCTAATCCCCCTAGTGGCATGTATAATTTCAGTAGGAGATCCATTCACCAGGACCTGGAAAGATGAAGTGTACAAGCACTCTTTAACCCAGTTTATCCAGCATTCAGGGAACTCCATGGCCGTCATTATATTAAGGATATACATCCGATCAATGGTATCATATGCTTTGCTAAGATCTGCCTTTAGACATAGCTTGTTATCTTTACAAGTTTTGAAGTCGTGGATTACTTCATTTGCAAGAAGAATAGCATCTGAAATCCTTCTTCCCTTCACAAATGCAGACTGATTTAAGCTGATGATATCATGCATCACATCTCTCAAGCGGTTAGCAAGAATTTTGGCTATTATCTTGTAAACCACATTACAAAGAGATATAGGTCTCCAATCACCAGGGCACTCAGGTTGGTTGATTTTTGGAATCAAGGATATGTAAGTCTTATTAACTTCTTTGAGAAGCCTGCCTTTGTAGAAAAACTCTTTTATGGCTCGACACACATCAGGACCAACTACTTCCCAAGTTTGTTTGAAAAAATGGGCATTGAAGCCATCAGGGCCCGGAGCCTTGTCATCACTGAAGACCTTCACAGTATTGAGGATTTCATCATCCGTGACCAGTTTACACATGGCCTGTTTTTGGTTTGCTGTAATTTTCTTTAGGTTTTTCCATTTTCCCCCTCCTCCCCTAGGCTCAACAGCGCGATTGAAGAGGTTATTGTAATGCTCATAGAAGCAATGCTTTATGTCTTCTTCATCCCTGTAGTTAGCGCCAGCCCACTGCAGAGTTTTGATTTGATTTCTACTCCTTCTTGTCTTCATCGACGCATAGAAGAAGCTGGTGTTTGAGTCACCATGTTTGAGCCACTGTACTCTGGATTTTTGTCGAATAATGGACTCCTCTATGTTTTTTACCTTTAGAGCCTCATTCTTTTTCTGTTTTGCAATTTCCCATAGGAGTTCATTATTTGGGTCCTGGTCAGAAGCTGTAACAGCATTGATGGCCTCCCTTTCTTTGTTTTTTGCTGAATCAGAAACATCTCCCAACCGCTCCCAATTCCAGGTTTGTAGGGCCCTTTTGGTTTGCTTAAGTTTTTGGCATAGCCTGTACATTGGGTTGCCTTTCATCTCAGTTGCCCATGCTTTACTCACAGTTTCCTTAAATCCGGGTAAATCTGCCCACGCGTTGAAATATTTGGTAGGATATTTCTGCCTTTTCTTCTCCTCGTCAAGATGAAGCACAAGGATGTGATGGTCGCTATAAATGGTAGGAAGCACTTCCAGCCACATATTAGGGAAATCAGAGAAAGCTGTCAGTTGACACAAAGCTCTATCAAGCTTACATCTCGTATTGTCTGGTCCAACCTGTTGGTTATTCCAGGTAAAGAACGAGCCCTTGGCAGGTATTTCTACCGTATCACTGTCAGAAATAGCTTGGTTGAAATCAGCCACGAACGAGCAGATGGTTCCGATCTACCCACTCTTTCTGCGTTGAGGCGGACTGCATTAAAATCACCAAGTATGAACCAGTTTTCCTGTCCTTGGCTTTTGAGATAACACAAGTCATCCCAGAGGTTGCATCTTTTACTGTCATCATTGTCCGCATACACAGCCGTGATATTAAGTTCTTTCCCCCCAGTATTCAACCTGATGTGTAAATGTTGTCTGGACTGATGAATGATTTTTATAGTGTAATTCTGATTCTCCCACAGAATCAAAATACGAAGCTTATTACAGCTGGATGCGTTAGCAATCCAATTACAATCAGGCCATTGTCTAGCCAGAAGCTTTCTAGCTTTTTTATTCTTGAACTTCACTTCAGACAAAAGAGCTAAGTCAGCCTTAGCTCTCTTGAACTCAGCCCAGACCATGTCGAGTTTCTCCAACTGTGAGAGACCCCGGACATTCCAGGCTATAATTGTTGGGAGATCAACCATTAGGAGGAGGATTGGTGCGAGCGCTACCTCCCACCGATTCAGCAGTTCCTTCAGTTGAATCCAATAGCTGGAAACGGTTGTCATTTTTTTCCTTCTGCTTCTGGTGTTGGCTTCGAGTTTTCCTCTTTGTTTGCGGACTTGCTGTTCTTCTAGGTTGCACAAATCCTTCTTCATCCCTACCGCTAGTGTCCTGAGCACTTGCAGTGGGTTGTTGTTGATTTTCAGTTGACTCGGAAGCATAGTGTTGCTGCTGTGTTACTTGTGTTATTGCCGAAGCAGACCCCTGTTGGGCATTATTTCGAACCGGGATCGTGTTCAATGAACCAGAGGGGCTTGCTACTGCTGCGGTGGCAGACCCCGGCTGGGCATTTTGATGAACAGATATCGTGCTCGACGAACCAGTGGGGCTAGTTGTCGTAGCGGGGCCATAGGTAGCTGATGCCGTCTCCGACATCCTTGGTTTACACAGGGACTTATCATGTCCGAAAGTGCCGCAATGGGGACAGCGCTCCGGAGTCCATTCATATTCTACCAGCACTTCATAGGGATGACCTTTATCAGTTCTCAACTTGACTGACGTAGGGAAACCAGATGAAGCATTCATCAGGATGTTAACCCTTGCATAGTCAACCCTCGCTCAGGATCATATTAGATTTCCAAATGGTCTAATCAATTAAACCATCAATTATATAAGGAATTCAAAAGAATTGACCAATTAAACTTTCAATTCCACATAGTGATCAATTGAGTTAACCATTGAAATATTCAATTGCATTAAGTAGCCAAATGGATTCACCATATTGGACCTCCAATTACATGAGATATTCAAATAGATTAACCATGTTGATCTTCTTGCCTACAACATCGCCAATGCTTGAAAGTAGGTGATATTGGTATAGATAAATCGGAAGCTCAGGGATCCGAAGCCACACCACGAGCTACCTGGGGATGTGATCAGCCAGTCAGAAGTCTGTCGACCAGGACTGAACTGACAGATAGTTCCCGAAGATTGTCCAAGGTCCTTCCGTCATGGCTCGCTCGAAATCCTCTTTGTTTCCAAGTTGAATAATGATGTATCCCATTTCTAAGTCGATGACCCAAAATTGGTCATGGATCTTCCAAAGCGACATGATGCGGTTCAGCAGTGTGGTGAAACCCACATTCAGACCGACCACTTTGATCACGCCGACGTATCTCCAGGGCTCGAGTAGTGGCGGCAGCACTGTAGGGTTGATCTGAAAGTTTAGGAGAGGACCACTCCTGTCGATACGGATATCAGACGATTGTAGCGCGTCCGGAGAGACTGGCCTGATCGCCGGGGTCCGCACCCCGCCAGTGATGGCATCACGGAAAGACGTGCGTCGGGGTCCTATTTAATCTAAAAGTAGCGATACTTATGTACAATCACCCACAGAGGGCATGTAAATAATCGCCCTGGGGAATGTCTTATTCTCCCCATAATATTGTATGTGACTGGGAATGTCTTATTCTCCCCTCACCTTAGGTTAGAGGTCTGGTAGGTGCCTCAACACTACTTAGTTAGGTAGACATAATTATCCTACATGCAAATCTTTTTTATCATATTTGTTAATCGCAAGCTTCTTTGATATATAGCCTCATACTCTTGTTATCTTCATCTTATGATGAACCATAGTCCATTTTTGTTACTTTTCTTTTCTTGTTATCCTAGATTAGTTTTGTGACACATACTTTTCTTTTCCTTTTCGATTTTGCTGGGTGCCTTCCCAACCACCCATATGCTGAGCAAGGTGATGGATAAGACAAGAATAACTTGGCTTTTGGCTTGGACTTGGTTGATGGAGATGTTGCTTTAGAGACAAGATTGTAGTAGTCTAGACTTCCCTCTATCTAGATCCTATTTGTGTATCTTGGTGTAAACTCTAAAGGGAGAATTTGATGTATTTTGCAAACTTTTTTATGAAATTAAATTCAATTAGTTAACTTTTATTCCGTTGCTTTCCAATGGTCTTTTTGTATACCAATGTTTAATAAATTTGGAAAATTTATGCCCATTCCATCATACCTTTGAGTGTGTTTGGAATGGATGTCAATTCTTCAAATTTGAAAGGGGTGATTTCACTCTTTTACAGAAACCTTCATTATTTATGTTATCTCTTGTTATTGAAGGTTCAAAATATCCTAGAAATAAAATTGAAATTTATTTACTACCATTAGTTGATGAGTTGAATTCATTACGGCTAGATGGTGTACACACTTATGATGTAAATAAAGATGAATATTTATTATGTGAGTAGGTCTATTATGAACAATAAATTATTTTTCTACATTTGGTATCTTGTCTGGTTGGACCACTAAATGATACAATGCATGACAACTGTTTGGTATTGACCATGGTTCTATTTATTTTGCACATAGTCATAAGTGTGTCTAAATGAGAGACCATTTTTCCTAGATGCAAATCACCCATGGCGTGTAGATAATAAAAAATTTAATACGACAGAAGAATATGGTAGTTCACTAGAACAACTTACCAATTTAAATACACAAAAGATGTGGGAAAATTATGATACACTACTACAGAAGTGGCCTTTGGCGTCGGTCGTTTAACCCCATTTGGCGTCGGTTTTCGACCGACGCCTATGTGGGCGCCGCTAAAGGTCGAACACTTCGGCGTCGGTTGTTTAACCGACGCCTATTTAACCTATCGGCGTCGGTCGTTTAGTAGATAACCGACGCCAAAAGGGTTCGCGCCACATAAAACGGCGTCAGCTAGGGCACTTTCTGCGTCGGTTATTTACTAACGGACCGACGCCTATATTACTTATAGCGTCGGTCTTTTAGTAGATAACTGATGCATAAAGTGTCCTAAATGACGCCATTTTTTGTGGCGCGAACACTTTTGGCGTCGGTTATATACCAAAAGACCGACGCCTCTAATTTAAATAGGCGTCGGTTTGATACGTATATCCGACGCCATTTCGAGGACTGCTTTGGCCACATAAGGCGTCGGTTATCTATAAATCACCGACACTGTAGATCTTTGCTGACGGTTTTTATAAATAACCGACACCTATTTGTTTTTTTTTTTCATATCAGTTTGCAGGCCTGCTGTGGATGGTCAGCAGGATGAGAACCTGCAGTTCAGTAACTGAACTGCAGGTTTACGACATCCATTGATATCAGCCTACAAACAGGCCGCAAACCTACAAAAGTCATAAGCAAAATTTCACACAAGTACATACATTCAGACATAAATTCAATTCTCACATTCACACATATAGAAACATTCAAATACATGTATTAACATTCAGAAATATTCATTTACAAAGTATCATTCATTATCGCTATCAACATCCCAATTATATCTTACAGTTGCCACTGCTTGTATGGCTTTTGCCCATTCTTCTCTTATTTCATTTAATGCTTCCATCGTATATGGAGCATGTATATTTTTTAAGCGTTTACCTGTAGTGTTGTCAGTTTTAAACACCTGCAAAGAGAATGATGTATATATATAAGTAATAATATAAAAATAAGATAAGATTGATATATTGCATACTAACTAATGAGAGTATATATAATACCTCATGTATGGTATCGATGTCCAATGCGGCATATTTGATAATCATCTGCATAAATCGCATCACATAGTATGCGCATGCCCAGCCATTGTCTTGTGTAGCACACTATAAATTGAAACATACAAAATAATACAACTAAGCACAATTCACATCAATAATATATATATTCGAGTCGGGAACTTACTTGTACGTTCTGCCAATTTATTGGCTGGTTCTTTTTCCTTGGGACCGTTCCTCCAACCTTTTTGAATGCATCTAAACCCCTACATGTTAATATAACACAATAAATTGCATAAGTAAATAGTAATGTAATAAAAGATGTTAACGGATATAAAAATGAAATATTTCTCACCAGAATAATGGCATTCTCATTACGTGTCCAATTTTAGTGTTCAATGTACTCCCCGCAGGATCTAGATAATAAACAGTGAATGTCCCGGGGACAATAACTAGTAACTCCCAATGTCTACCGCTAGAAGTAAGAAGTTAACAATTAATAACTCAAAATGCAAAATAAAAATGGAATTTTCTTAAGTCCAAATTATAAATAAAGTAAACTTACTTGAAATTGAATGGAGCTATTATTATCGTCTTCTTTTGCTGACCAAAAATTGTAAAAGCATCTATACAGTATTGTTGAACATTATCATGGTCTTTAGCTACCAAACTAATCAATGATGGAATCAAAAATCCCACATGATCAAATGCAAATTGTTTGCAATGATCTTCGACTAGGTAGCTGCAAAACATATAGGCGTATGCATTAATATATAAGAAACCAGATCACCGGATCTTACACAAGGTATATGGATGTATAAACAAGATCTCACCTTATCCATGTCTCTATCATTGATGTATTCAGCCAATCATACATAAACAGCTCAATAATATCTTGTATAAATAAAGAGCTATCGTATGATTGACCTGCATAATCTGCATCTAAAGAAATAATTATAGGGCAATGTACATTATGTGCCCGTAGCCAACATGCCATTCCCCTACAAGCAGGACCTAACGGGTATGTTAGGTCAGTTGGAACCCAATCGGGTAATGCGGGAAGTGGAAGTGGAGGCCTAGGTGCTCCTGGTGTCTTCTTTTTAACCTGTACATATAATTTCAGATCAGTTGACATCATATATACACATTAACAGTCTAAATCAATGTAAATTTATCTTACAATTTCAGTCGTGTAGATGACATCTGCTTTGGGCCACAATATCACCCCGCCTTCTGCCTCACCAAGTGTATCAATATCTGGGTGGGCATATGGCAACGCAACTTCCCTCCAATCGGGTAACACACGTAATGGGCCCACACGAACATAGCCCTGTGGCATTGGAGTCCCGTGAAACCTTTCCCCAGGAAGGGACGGGTAAGCTTGTGCCTCTGCAACAACGTAGTCTTGCATTCTTAAGCGGCATGGCTTCAATGCCTACAAATTTACGTAAAGAATATTATACATATATACATATCATCTTGAAAACATAACAACTTGAAAAGACTAACTACAATGCCATAAACAATACTTACAGCAGACGTGCTAGGCGATGGGTCTCCAAGATTACTCGTAGTCTGTGCATCAGGAGAAGAGTGGGTCGCCATAGGCGTATTGGAAGCCTGAGATGCCTGCCACCGCAGCAATTCTTCCTTGACCTTCTCAGCAACTACATCGTTGATCTTCTTAGCAACTAAATCCTCAACTCTCTTATTCTCCTATACATGGATAAAAGAAACATTAGCTTCTTATTAATGAATTTCCTTTTGCAGTAACATTCTAAAAAAGGAATAGGTTACCTCTTCTTGAGAAAGTCCCGCTCTGGGTTTGCGCTGGGATGGCCCAAAGAATGCTTTGATGCCAACACCAGCGCCGGCACCTCTAACACGTCCAGGATGCTCTGGGTTACCCAGAGCAACTGTCAATTCATCCCTTGTGCCCTGAGGGATGAACGTGCCTTGTTTCCTCTGCTCGTGCAGCTCCCGCTAATCACCATAAATAGAAATTGGTAAGTTAACACCACAAATAATCAATATTCAAACGATTTCTCTAAGAGTTGTATTTTACCATTTTTGCAGCCGCCTCAGCAGTTACAGGCTTCTTTATTTCACCCTTCTTGTTTTGCCTGCCAGCTATCCAGATATCATGGCGAGGCATGGGTGTGGCAGACTCCTGAGTAGGAGCAGACTCCTGAGTAGCCGCAGACTCCGCCTGTAGTCTTTGGCGAACGCTTGCATAGCCTTTTGGACCCATAGTGTGGTCATGCACATTCAGTGCACGCCTTGCTTTTTGTGCGTCACTGAGGGCCTATTTAGTATGCACATTAATGATTTGGTTAGTAGCACTAAATTCTAATCTTGAATAGGTGAATACAATGTATATTAATTAAATTAGGAGTGACGCCTAATACCTTGAATTCTTCAGATTTTCTTGAAGCAACAAAATTGTCCCAATCTTCTTTGTCCAAGAAGTTCCATTGTTCAAGGGCTGACTTCTTCTTCTTATCACCCTCTTTTATGTATTCTCTGTTCAGATTTGTCCTATAATTCCTAAGCATCTTTCCAGCGCGTTGCATCACATTTTTACGATGCAACTTCTCATCCAATGCAAACAGATTCTGTAAAATAGAAATGTTATTAACTAGTATCCAAAATAGAATTGCAAATAATAGAATTTGTAATCTACAAAATAGAATTGCAAATAATAATAACTCACGCATAAATCCTTCCATATCAAGTCTTTTTTCCCTTGAGGAACTTTATGCCAATTGTCATACTTAACACCACAATGGCTCCTAGTGGTACACCCAAGATAGTTCACAAAATTATTGCGGTTCACTCCAATTGGATTTCCTCCATTATCAAACTCCACCACCAATTTGGATCCACTACCACTTAGCGCTAATAACTTCTTCAACAGAGTGATGCCTCTTTTCTTGTTAAGTGTCTGGTGTTGCGCATCAAGTTGCTCCAGTGCTTCAGTGGGTACAGGTGCATCAACCTAAAATTTGACAAAAATAAAACACACTAACTTAGCCCAATATAGAAATATAGGATATATGACATAACTAGAAGATAATGAATTTTATAGAAATACAGGATATGTTTTTAGAACTTACATTAGTATCCTCGCCATGCTCGTCATGGACAGCATGCTCATCATGGACTTCATGCTCATCATGGACATCATGCTCATCATGGTCAGCCATCTGAAAATGTCATTAAAAAGGCAAACATTTAGCATTTGTATTAACTAGAAAAAGGCAAACATTTAGCATTTGTATTAACTAGAAAAAGGCAAACATTTAGCATTTGTATTAACTAGAAAAAGGCAAACATTTAGCATTTGTATTAACTAGAAAAAGGCAAACATTTAGCATTTGTATAAACATACATGTCTCTAAATTTGTGATCTTTTATCAATTAACAATCCTTCATTGTGATCTCCGTGCACATATAAGTCATCATTAGCTTCAATATTTTGTGGAGTTGGCAACCCAACTGAGAATGGACTGGAGTCATCATACTTATCATAGTACTCTTCTTCATCTATAGGATCTTCAATGAACTGTCTTTTACCATGAAGAACAACCGACCATTTATCATTCACAGGATCATCGATATAGAATATTTGTTTCGCCTGTGATGCCAATATGAATGGTTCACCCTTCTCGCCAATCTTTTCAAAGTTCACCAAAGTGAAACCCAATTCATCCACTATAACTCCTTTGGTGTTATCAACCCAATTACATTTAAAGAGCAGAATTTTGAAATCTATGTAGTCAAACTCCCAAATGTCCTCAATGACACCGTAATATGACATTTTAGCTTCACGTGGACTCTTATCCTTTGCACTTGCAAAGTACATAGTCGACGCTTGAAGAGTGACCCCACTATTTTGGACGACACTCTTATCATCTTGGCGCTTTGTGTAATATGTGAATCCATTAATGTCAAACCCTTCATAACACATAACATTCGGTTTTGGTTTAAAGGCGAGGCATTTGATAGTTTCTGTAATATCATTTGGTGTTTGAGATAGTTGATGTAAGACTTTATCTTCAAACCACTTAGTAAAAGTCTTATTATGCTCTCTAGCAAGCCACATTGAACTTGCTCGAGGATGTTGTCTCTTTATGAAATTGGTATGTTCCTCGATATAAACACTCACTTCGTCCATATTGTGTAAAATATACAAGTGAGCTTGTTCCAACTGCTCACGGCTGATTACTTTCACCCGTGATCCCAAAATTCCTTTGCCCTCCTCAATATTCTTGTCATTATCAGGAGTGTCATTACCACTGAGAAAGTCATTGCAAAAATCCATAACCTCTCTCGCCACATAACCTTCAATAATACTCCCTTCAGGCCGATAACGGTTTCGAACATCACCTTTAAAAACGCTCATGTATCGTTCAAAGGGATACATCCAATGCAAGAAAACTGGTCCCAACATTTTCACTTCCCTAGTCAAGTGGACAACAAGATGTACCATGATATCAAAGAACGAAGGAGGGAAATACATCTCAAGCTTACATAGGGTAACAACCACTTCTCTTTGCAAATTATCGAGAGTATCAGGGTCAATAACTTTGCTGCATAGACTGTTGAAAAAGAAACAAAGTCTGGTAATTGCAAACCTTACATGCTTCGGCAATATAGATCGAATTGCCACGGGCAATATTTGTTGCATTAGAGTGTGACAATCATGAGATTTAAGACCTATCAACTTCAGATCTTTCATTGATACCAATCTACGGATGTTGGATGAGTAACCATGTGGCACCTTAACATTTACCAAGCATTCACAAAAAGTTTTCTTCTCCTTTCTAGACAATGTGTAACAAGCGGGAGGTAAGTATGTTCTTTTATTACCCATTTCACGTAATTCTGTTAATTCTGACCTTATTCCCATTTCACGTAGGTCCAGTCTGGATTTTATCCCATCTTTAGTCTTACCTGGTATATTTAATAGAGTACCAATGATGCTATCACAGACATTTTTCTCAACGTGCATTACATCGATACAATGCCTGACTGTCAAAGAACTCCAATAAGGAAGATCCCAAAATATTGACTTCTTCTTGAATGAAGAATTGTCACTCCGTGTGGCCATACTACATTGTGATTTCTTACCAAATTCATTGACAATGTCTTTTACTCTTTCATAAACAACATCCCCTGGTATAGGTTTAGGTGCACTCCGTTCATCATTCCATCCATTGAATGATTTGCGCTTCCTACGATACGGATGGAATTTTGAAAGAAACCTTCGATGACCAAGATATACAGTCTTGCCGCCATGTTTTAGTCTTATTGAATCAGTGTTTTCTTCACATATAGGACACGCTTTAGCTCCTTTGACACTATATCCAGACAAATTCCCATATGCTGGAAAGTCATTAATAGTGCAAAACAACATAGCGTGCAAACGAAATGTCTCTCTTGCTGAAGCATCATAGGTCATCACACCTTCAGCCCAAAGTTTCTTTAAGTCATCAATCAAAGGTTCAAGATAAACATCGATATCATTTCCGGGTTGTTTAGGGCCCGATATCAACAATGACAACATAACGTACTTATTTTTCATACACATCCAGGGAGGAAGATTGTATATAACAAGCATGACTGGCCAAGTGCTATGTTGGCTGCTCAATATCCCGTACGGATTCATCCCATCTGTACAAAGCCCAAGTCTTAGATTCCTATCTTCTTCACCAAATTCAGGGTACAATAGATCAATCTTCTTCCACTGTGGGGAATCAGACGCATGTCGTAGGATCCCATCATTATTTTTCTTAACATCTGCATGCCACCTCAAATTCTTCGCATCTTTCGGATTTGCAAACAAGCGTTGAAACTGTGATATTATAGGTAGATACCACAACACCTTGGCAGGAGAACCAGTTTTGGACTCCCCCGAAGTCATCAATTTATACCGTGACGCACCACATTTTGGACAATCTTTCAAATCTACATAGTCCTTTTGAAATAATACACAATCATTCAGGCATGCGTGTATCTTCTTGGCCTCCATTCCCATTGGGCACAACATTTTCTTTACCTGGTATGTTGAGATTGGAAGCTCGTTTCCTTCAGGAAGAATTTCTTTCAACAAAGTCAACAATGAAGTGAAGCTTTTGTCGCTCCATCTATTGTTAGCTTTCAACTTATACAATCTCAACACAGCGCTAAGCTTCGTAAACTTAGCACATCCTGTGTATAACGGTATCTCAGCATCATGCACAATGTTTGTAAAGATAGGAGGTGGATCGGTGTGCTCTACCCTACAACTATCCAGCATTGCATCAACGATGTCTGCTGGAACTGGTTCGTTCACATTTACGTCATCGGAGGCAATTTCTTCTTCCACCCAAGCACTGCTATCGACATCTACTGGTTTCGATTTTGAAATGTCTCCATGCCAGTGCCATTCTGTATAGCCTTGTACAATCCCGTTGCACATGACATGACTTTTGATTTCCTCACCAGTGTTGACTTTCAAGTTGTTACCGCAATGCCTACATGGATAGTAGAACCTATCTGTAGGTTTTTTCCTATGTTCCTCGGCAAATCTAATAAACTGATCAAGACCAGATATAAACTCTGGGGTGCAACGATTACGAATGGACATCCATGATCTATCCATTCTATGATCAGAGAAAACAAGTATATATTAGGAAACAAGTATATATTAGGAAAAGATTAGGCAGCATTTCCCCGCTGTTCTCTAAGTACATATGTACTTAGAGAACAAACGGAGAAATGCCAACAAACACATTTGATGTCATTCTTATATATAATAAATGTGTACCACCTATCCCATCCTTGAACACCTAATCTCACTAGTAAGTGTATAATGTGTATTTGGTTTTCAAGAAAATTTCGGCATCATTTCCCTGCTGTTCTCTAAGTACATATGTACTTAGAGAACAAACGGGGAAATGCTACTGAAATTTTCTCGAAAACCAAATACACATTATACACTTACATCCTAAGTGAGATTAGGTGTTCAAGAACAGTCCCAAACCGGAGACTATCCAAGATTTACTCCTAATGAGTAAATCTTGGATGGGTTTCTAGGCCAACAAACACAATAATGGATATCTACAATGAAGTCGGACTCCATACAAACAGTATATAATTTAGTGATTGTTCATTCTAATTTATACCAATGTACAAGTAATATAAAGAACAATGATTGTTCACATTCTAGGCCAACAAACACATGTGATGTCATTCTTATATATAATAAATGTGTACCACCTATCCCATCCTTGAACACCTAATCTCACTAGTAAGTGTATAATGTGTATTGGGTTTTCAAGAAAATTTCGGCAGCATTTCCCCGCTGTTCTCTAAGTACATATGTACTTAGAGAACAAACGGGGAAATGCTACCAAAATTTTCTCGAAAACCCAATACACATTATACACTTACATCCTAAGTGAGATTAGGTGTTCAAGAACAGTCCCAAACTGGGGACTATCCAAGATTTACTCCTAATGAGTCAATCTTGGACGGGTTTCTAGGCCAACAAACACAATAATGGATATCTACAATGAAGCCGGACTCCATACAAACAGTATATAATTTAGTGATTGTTCATTCTAATTTATACCAATGTACAAGTAATATAAAGAACAATGATTGTTCACATTCTAGGCCAACAAACACATGTGATGTCATTCTTATATATAATAAATGTGTACCACCTATCCCATCCTTGAACACCTAATCTCACTAGTAAGTGTATAATGTGTATTGGGTTTTCAAGAAAATTTCGGCAGCATTTCCCCGCTGTTCTCTAAGTACATATGTACTTAGAGAACAAACGGGGAAATGCTACCAAAATTTTCTCGAAAACCCAATACACATTATACACTTACATCCTAAGTGGGATTAGGTGTTCAAGAACAGTCCCAAACCGGGGACTATCCAAGATTTACTCATAATGAGTCAATCTTGGACGGGTTTCTAGGCCAACAACATGGTTAATCCTAATATGTTGGGATCACATAATTATACTGGTAGGATTTTAATAGACATGATAAGTACCTAATCTATAGAGCATTATTAAATAATAAATCAAGAATTTAATAGTTTCAAACATGCAATAATTCACAATGCAATGTTATAAACTATAGGCAACATGGATAGATGAGACTAGAGTTCATATTAGAATAAAAATTAGCAACTTAGGACAAAGTGTGTTACCTTTCAATCTGTGTAACCTAGGGTTCAGAATATCATGATTTACTTAATCTGATAATCATAAGGACTTTATAATTTGCATGAAATAAATAAACATCCAGCATCTATCACTTATTCAATCTTCAAGAAACCTTGACAAACATAGGAAGTAAATACATGTAATCATAAGTACAACCACGTACCTTGATGGTGATCCATGCAAATCATACATTAATTCACTGAGTATATTATCCAAGCAAATAAGAAAACCAAGCAATTAACTTTTGTTGCATGTATATACATCCTAAAGTGCCACAAATCATATAATAACATTAAACGCTACTCAAGTCCTAATCTAGAGTTTAGGTTTCCTTATTATCCTGTTATCATTATGGTTATTCTTGAACCCCCAATTCCTAAGTTCATTGATTTAATGACATAAAAAGATCTAGTTCATATTATGTTTAGCCATGATTATAAAACTATCATGTTATGATATTAGGACCACTTAAAGCAGATTAGGCACATTAAGAAAGCAGAGTAGGGAGCCAATTTCGCGCAAGCAGATTAGGCAAGAAGATTAGGTCGGCACATAAAGAACCAATTTCGCGCCTGGGTAGGTCGGCAGGTACCTGGGCAAGCAGAGTAGAGCGAGGTCGAGCTGGTTGAGTACGTGGGCGGCGGCCGGCCGGCGAGCTCCAGAACCAGCGGCAGCAACTCCGACGAGCAGGGAGCGTCAGCGGCGGCAGGCAGGCAGGCGGCCAGGCGGCGGCAGGCAGGCAGCGGCCAGGCGGCGGTAGGCAGGCAGCGGCCAGGCGGAGGAGAAGGAGAAGGGGGTGCGGCGGCGGAGGAGAAGGACAAGGGGGCGCCGGAGAAGGGGGCGCCGGAGTAGCAGTGGCGGCACGGCGGCGCTGTCGTGGAGAAGAAGGAGCAGAGAGTCGGGCGACAGCAGAGAAGAAATCGCTCGCAATGAAACAAAAGAAAGGGGAAGAGTCGGGCGATCGAGGGTTATGAAGTTCCCAAATAGCGTCGGTTGTTTACAACAACCGACGCCTAAACATCTTTAGCGTCGGTTGTTTGAAACAACCGACGTCCAATTGGACGATATTTTCATGAAATTATTTGGCGGGAACCACTTTCAGCGTCGGTTATAAAAGGATCACCGACGCTGAAAAGGATACTTTTCGCGCAAATTTCCATCGCACATAGGCGTCGGGTTTTTATCTACATAACCGACGCCGAAAGTGACACTATTTGTTTCGCTCGAAAATTGGATTTCGCGGGCGACTTTAGGCGTCGGTTTGTTATAAACAACCGACGCTGAATACAAAGCGGTACCCGTGTCTGGCTGGTCTTCGGATATAGACGTCGGTTTGTCTAAATAACCGACGCCTTATATTATAAGCGTCGGTTTTCCTTAATAACCGACGCCCAGAAAAGAGACACTGAATGCTATTTCTGTAGTAGTGATACCACAAATTCTAGTGTTGAGATTGTTAGTGCAACCAAAGATACAAGTTCTCAATTTCCTGATGGATGAAAAAAGATAGTATTTTCTTTCATCTTCCTTATTGGTCTATTCTGTTGATCCACCATAACTTGGATGTAATGCATATTGAGAAGAACGTTAACTAAAATACTCTTAATTGTTGTTATATAAAGATGGGCGTAGTAAGGAGAATATTAATGCAACCTTGGATATGAAAATGTTAAATATAACAGAACCATTATGGACCAAGAAACAAAAACACAATGATAATTTCTCATTGTCACACACATCATACAACATTACAAGTAAAGAAAAGGGGGATTTCTCACTGATGCTAAAATATCTGAAATTGCCTGATGGATTCTCTTCAAACATATCAAACAAAGTGTAGATAGAAGCAAAAAGATTGTCGAATTTGAAAGCTATGGTCACCACATTTTAATGCAACATCTTTTACCTCCATCTTTAAGGAGGATTTTTTGAAAACCTATTGCAAAAGTGAAAATATAATTTTGTCATTTTTTCAAGTCCCTATGTGTGAAGAAAATTAGCTATAAAACTACGAGAAAACTAGAAAGTTCAAGCCAATTTGTTATTGTAAGCTTGAAAGGATCTTCCCCCTCCCCATCATTTTTTGACATCATGGTCCATTTGACTTTCCATGTAGCATACGAGGCCAAATTTGCAGGTGCAACCCTAGCCAAGACATATCTATACTCTAGGAATGCTTTGTGCACAACCAAAGTATACTATTGTAGAGGTTTTGCTGGAAGCAACCATCTTTTTATAGCATTATCTGGAAGATGTGGTCTTATGTGAAGAGAAAAGTTTGATATATTGATGGGCCTATTTGTTCTGATTTATTTGTTACACTTTCATAATATAAATTAAATCAAGCACCAGAAATCGTTATATTCAATATAGCCAAAATTGAACCGTATACACTGTAAATGTTTGTTTATAATATACCTTCAAGTAAAATATCATTTTTCTTCATAACATGTAATTCTAGATTGCATGCTGATGAGAGTAGGATCTAATCAGGATCACTTCTCTTTTTGGGCCACGTAGGTGTAAATTCCCACCAATTCAGTCTAGGTGTAATTTTATTTTTTTTAGTAAAAATTGGACTAACACATTTAATTAGGGTTCCATAATCCGATTATCTAGACCAATTCAATCGTGTCTTTAATAGGATTATAAATCCTAGTCTATTTTTAGCTCGGTCTTATATGCTATTTTATTTTATGCAACACTCACGAGACCAGTCTAATCCGAGTCGAGATTAATGACACTTAAATGATCAAACATAATCACGTTAGATCCAGATATTCAGTCTTGATTATAGAATACCCCGGTCTTGAACGAAATAGGGCTTGTCGTTCCTAGTTCGATTACATCTCGGAGACTCCGAGTTCCTGGTCCGGCCAAATGTCGGGATTTTGCATTCCTAGTCAAACTACAGCGCGGAGTTCCTTGAAATCCCTTCCCAACTCCGCCTCAATTCGTCACCGGCGGCGCCCTGCCGTTTCCCGTTCTCCTTTATATACCCCTTAATGGCCAGAATTCCACACCGCTCCCATCCGCCATCTGCCTGTGCATCGTCGCGTCCACCAAAGGCTCCGCTTTAAACGATCCCTTCCACCGCTGTCTTCCGGACGGAGTTCACATCATGGCCGAGGAGGGCTGGTCTCAGCTTCCCTCTGATCTGCTGGCGCTGATCCTCGAGCAGTTTACCACAGCCGATCGATCGCGGTTTAGATCCGTTTGTGTCGACTGGAGCTCCGCCCCTCAACAGATGCGTCCAGCTGACATCCCCTGGCTCATGTTACCTCCCTATATACCAAAGCCTGGACCCCCAGTTGATGGTGACGACAAGAAAAGCGGCAGTGATCAAGTGAAACCTAAAGATGGAAAACGGTGTAGCATTCAGAAATATATGAGGTTCTATAGCATCTCCGAGAAAAGGACTTACAATTTGGGCGGCGGCCACCTTGCTGACATTGCTGGTGCAGATTCCCGCGCGATCGTTTCCTACTCTCCTGGTGGTTGGCTTATGTATATGGATAAAACCTGTGAACTACGGTGTGTGCATCTTCCTACTGGGAGACGCATCCAAACCCCTTCCATTGCCTCCTTTCCTAAAATAATCAGCGGAGTGAGAACTGACTCTCAAGGGCAGACCATTGCCTACTATATAGACGAAAAAGTCCTACCATGTGATTGGCTATCTTGGTTCTACCAGCGGAGCATTATTATCTTTCCTGGGTCCCCGCCTGATCATCTTCCAACTACTCAATACAACTGCAAACAGCATTCAAACGAGTATGTGATTTTTATTGCAGCTCATTTGGGAGAACTTGCATTTGCAAGGCAAGGGGACACATCTTGGACTATATTGGGTGCTCGTTTCCAGTATCATGACATCAGAAGCTTAATCTTTTGTAATGGATCCCTTTATGCGGCGTCTAGTGAGGGCGACAGAATTTACCGCATTGAACTCAACGCTGATCTTTCCTTTAAGTCTTCCGCTGCTCTCCCACCCAATGACTTCGGTAGTAGGATTCCGGAATCCAGTCAATGTGAAGCACACACTTACTTGGTGGACATAGATGATCAACTGTGGCTCATCTGGAGGTTATATAGAGTATCTTTTCTCAATGCAAAGGAAAAAGAAAATGGCCCTGCACGAGAGGCAGATGATGGCAAAGAAGATGAGCAAAAACATGGCAGTCAACATACGATGTCGACCATGGAATTTCAAGTGTTCAAGCTTGATGAAAGGCAAGCTATATGGCTGCAGATGGAGGCCATTGGAGAATATGCCATATTTATTGGAAACAACTACCCATTGGCTCTGTCTACACATAACTTCCCTCATTTAGATCGGGATTGTATATATTTCACGGATGATCACCAGTCAGATTATGATTCCCGCATCCAGTGGGATCTAGGTATTTATAGTCTTCGAGACCGCAGCTTGCGTTTGAACCATGATGTGCTGACTTCAATGGATCTTCCTCAGCCTACTTGGGTCATGCCTTTTTCAGTTTGTAACGATCCATAGTTATAGTATATATATAAATGGATCAATCATATATAATGGGGGATTGCGTCCTCTCTTTTATACCTATCCATGTCAAGAAGAGTGTTACTTAACAATGTAATGCAGTTTATTTAATATATATGCATTTGGGACTTGTTTTGGATACCTGAGATTCAAGATTCTCAGTCAACCTTGATCATCATTCTCACTTGACTATGCACGTCTTTGATTCAAGGGTTTCAATTTGTCAAATTCTGCCACTGAATTATGTAAATACAGTACCCCTCAAAATAAACATTCTACTCATTGTTGCTAGTGTGCACATGTTTATGTTGGACAGTTGACGTGTTCTTAAAACTACAGTTGACACACTTTGGAACTACAATTGACCCCCTTCAGAACTGCTCTCACATTCTACAACAAAAATGGATTTTGGTGTTATCTTCGTTGAAATGTTTGCAATTTTAAGTTCCTTTTGGTTGATGTTATTCAAACAATGCATGCCATGACACAAACTCCAGTTTTGTTATTTTTTTCTTCTTCTTACATTAAGTTGATGGATATCAAATTGGATATCCAAATACGCAACTTCAATGCAGTAAATATATAATATATGTAGTTTTTCCCAAAAGGGGATTGTATTTGATGTTTTTGGTAGATTACATTTGGAGTGGGTATACATTGTATAGCTTCTAAATAGAAATGCTGATTTTCAGTTTTTATGCGTGAGCAGTCAAAGTCGGACATCCTGCGTGGACTATGTGACCTGAGGGGGACACCAGGTTTGTTGACTTGTTTGTATAGCTGTCAAAACTATGGATTGGCTACCTCAACTTGAGGTAATTTTGTGAGGTCGACCATCAAGAATTGATGTTTGACTCATTCATCCTGTTGCAAAAGGAGTTGACTAATGCTCCATTGATCCAAGGTCATTGAAAAGGGTGGTTGAGAGAAAATCCTAGTTGAAGAGTGACTAGGTAGTGGATGATTTAGATCTGGGAGCCACTCTATATCTGCTGTCTGTTTTGGTTTGCAAGTCTATCTTATGGGTTGTGTTTGTATTCTCTGTTTTCACACCTAAATGGTTATTGGATATATTGGTGTGTACCCTCTTGCTCGTGAATGTGTTTAGAGTTTATTTATTTATTAATATTATAGTCAACAACTTCTTGGCCACTCCTCTATGTGCATATCTCTTTGTTTGCTGATAACATCATTAGCGCATCTCATGTACTACAGATTGATCCAGAGTCAGTACATATATAGACGGGTCAATCTTCCCCAAGCAACATGGTTCATGCCTAAATAATGAGGGAATGTGCCAATCTTCTTTTTGATACCTTACCATGTTATGTCAATCAGAGTTTCACATAACAACATATTTCAATATATATCTGAATCGGGACATGTTTCGAATGCCTAAGGTTGAATATTATCAGTCAACATCGACCATTATATGGACAGTGGACAAGTCCCAATCCCATCTTTTAGTTACAACATCACTACTCATGTCACATGGGCATGGGGGGCGCAATACACCACCAAACATGCATACGCGACAATTATCTAACTTTGGTCTACTCAAAATAAACATTTCTACTATTGTTGTTGTGCACACATTTTTAGAACTGCAGCTGACACGTGTTTAGAACTGCATCATAACTACTGTAAAAATGAGCATACAGGACCAGGTGGATCGAAGCCAAACATTAAATTTCCGTTTACTCTGCATACATTACTGTCTGAGGAATCAACAGATCGGAGCTCCAGCATAAAATTATTTTCCAAGAGCGAGAAAGAAAGGCATTAGATAATAAGCCAAGTACTGTACTACAGTGGTCACACACCAGATCTAGTTTAGCATGGAAATCACGTTTAACTTGATAATTGCTAATATCTGTATTAAGAACAACAGAATTGGAGAAACAGTGTGATAGCTAAATCTTCGAAATGGTTGCAACCTTAAGTTCAGTTTTGTTAAAGTTATTAAATAAAGTATGTCAACAGTAAACAATGAAGATAAGTCTTGCTTTCTTACATCCCTTTGTTGGAAATCAGATTTGGTCTCTAATACGTCACTTAAATGTATTTGAAAATGTGGAGTGCAAGTGTTCCATTGTCAAAAGGAATGGGTTTTTGACCTTTTTGGTTGATTGGAATGGTAGATGTTGCTTCTACATAGAATGCTGGTTTTCAGTTCCTACAGTTGATTATGTATGCGGTGCACAGTCACATCATACATCTTATGCGATCCATCACCCATGTGACCCGTGAAAGTTTAAGTCCTAGTGAAGTGTTTTCTCAGGATGTCCTGAAGTCGTTCGTGGCCTTATGATTTGTGTGTGTGGTGTACTCACAAAAGTGAGCTAAGAAAATTTGTTTGTGACTCTAATCAACACCGCTCTTAATACACAAAATTGTCCCACAAATGCAGGAGTTTGGATTTTAGTATAGAGCAGACAAGTTAGGGCTCAAGGAGTGTAGGATATTGTGCTAGCTAAGGTTATCCTCTTTAGGTTTCTAGAATGGAGAGTAGGGATTTTAGGGTTTAGTTGTCAGGGGTAGCTCTGCCATCACTAAGATCTGTAGTAACATATGTATTGATAAAGAAGACCTGTGCTATTTTGATGGCCTAGAATCCTTCACACTCAAGGGCGCATGGGAGCTGTGTAGGGAATGTCTGCCTGAACAACAATGGGCAAAGTGGTTGTGGAGGAGTAAAACACCTAACAAAGTTAAACTTTTCGGTTGGAAGTACTTCAAAAGCAGATTAATAACTAAAGATTACCTGCAGAATAGGGGCTACAACCTGGCGTCGAGATGTGCCCTCTGTAAGCAATCAAATGAAATAGAAAACCACATCTTTTGGGTCTGCAATTTTGCCCAAGAAATGTGGGATAGAGCAAAGCCGCATTTCATCCAAGAACCAGAAAACAAAGATTACATAACAAGCATTACTGCAGTAAAAGAAAAGCAGCTGATAATGCTTGTACTCTACCATATCTGGAGTGCTCGTAACCTGACAATTTTTGAAGAGGCCAGTATCACTCCGAAACAGACCTGGAATAAGGCTTTCACAGACCTTTGCTGCATGATATAGATAGATATGCATAGATAATCTTTCTATTTTTCTTACATATACGTACCCACTTGTAAATGTTGGTTTTGATGGAATATATAAGGAAGCACGCTTAATGATAAAAAAAAAGAAATCTAATATGATCAAAGTATAATTAGCTATGTGATTATTAATAATGTAGACCCATGATCATTATGAAGATTAACCCTAGATTTGTGTACTCAAGTAAAGAGTTTACCTAGATTAATCTTGGAATAGTTAACATCCTAGAGAGGATGAGAGGGAGAGTGAATGGGAGAGATGATTGCTTACTTAATAAGTCCTAATTCTCTAATTGTGAATAAATCTGTAATCAGGGTTTGATTCATAATATGAGATCATGAAATCTTCATTGAAAAGATTGATGTACCTTGAGCAAGGTTATGTGAAACATTAATTTAAGGGTAAAGCTCAGTGAAACCATAATCTAGGGTGATGATGTAACCCTAACTTTGTGTCCCACTGCAAGAAACCTTATTTTAATGGGAATTGTATATCCTAACCCTAATTTGGGTATGAGGAAAGAGAAACCCCACTTGGATGTGAATGGTAAACCCTAATTCCCTAAAATGGGATAAAGGTATATGAATCCCTAATGTAGGGTAGTGCCATTAATACTAATGTGAAATCTTAACACTGGGTGATGTGTTGTGAAATCTTAATTTCACATAATACTAGGCGAAACCCTAATATAGAAGGATGTTATGTGAAACTCTAATAAAGAGTGATCCTAGGTGAAATCTATATATGTTTCTGAAATGCTAAGTGAACCTCAATTATAATGATGGAAATCTTATTCCTATTAATGGAATAGTGATTAATGTATTGACAAATGAAATACCTAGAGGGGTTGATTATGGATATCCTTACATTAATATTCCCTGACTCAAGGGTGAGTCCATATCTTTGGCAATGGTTGTGTTTTCTAAAATAGATGAATCATGACCAATACATAACATAATAATGTGATAATCCAGTGCATAAATATTAGGATGAGTGATACCCTAATACAAGCTAAGTGAATAACTCATGTAAGATGAAGGTGTTGAGGGAAGTGATACATCAAGGTATGATAGATATCATATCCAACACCCCAATTCTGATATACCATGATGTGTTCTAAGTTCATTTTAATTGGAATGGATGACACATGAAATGTGTCATGTCAATTGTTACATTAAGATGTAATGCACCTTGATGGTTGTAGGGTAACATGCCTTATGAAAAGGTTAATCCAAATTAATATACTATGATTCAATCATAGTCTGATAAAGATGAGAAAGAAACTCATACTTTGTGATGATAATACATTCAATAATGAATGACGAGGATATATAAGTATGTTTGAATACTTAGGATATCTATTTTTGGTTTCTAGCTTTGAGAAGCAATGGTATAGGGCTGATCATTAATAATATGATCTTAAGAACCTAAGTGGTTATTTATGGAAAACCCTAATGAAGGGTGCTGATATAAAAGAGAAACCATGAACCCTAAAGAGGGAACAATGGTATTACTTAGTGTTATATGGTACTGATGTGAAAGAGAAATCATGAACCCTATAAAGGGATAATACTACTTAGTGTTGTATGATACTGATATGAAAACATTATAATTGTTACCATGAATATTAATCATGCAGGGATGATGAGATGAGAAGCTTAGCCAGGTATGGGTTATGATGCTTGTTTATTGAGAATGTTTTATAGGCTTTATAAGCCTTCATATGCTTTGTGTAGTAAGAATCATTGAGCTTTGTGTACTATGTAAAATACATTGTATAGAAAGAATTATGATGTCTTTGGTCAGATGATCTGAAGGTAAAAAGTTACCTAACAAGTGGTAATAAGTATCCTATGGTGAGTTATGGGTTCAAATACCCAGATGCTATAATCATGATGATGAACTTGTTAAAGAAGAGGAAATGTACTTGGTGAGTTGAGGGATTAAGATCCCAACACTTTGTGAAAAGAGTATGGCTACATGCCATGACTCCACAATGACAATGCCATGTATTTGATATATGATCTAAGCCTGAAGAGAGTTAATGTTTGGTAATGATGCTGTAATGAATAAATGTTATACATGTTCTTCATATTCCTTAATGGATAAGTGACATGTTGCTCTTTCAAGTTATAACTGCAATGTTTTAGATAAGAATATTATCCTAATCTATTAGACATTGAATTAACTGTTGTCAAACAAATATGATTCCTTTGTGCATATTTATCTTCTTAAGATGCAATAATAATGTTACTGGTGGAGAGTTATATCTCCCGCTGGGATAGTTTACAATTGTCACACCCCCGTGGAAACTACATTTTTTAGGTGGACGCGGATGAGGAGACAAGAATCCTTTAGTAGGAGAAGGACAGCAGCAACGCAGCAGGGACAATAGTAAAGTCTCATGTGGAGACAATGGTTGTTATGCCTTGTATAGATGTAGATAGAGTCCTATATGTCGTCTCTATACTCTCAGGTCCTCAGAGTAGTAGTTAGTGCTTTCGAGATTTTGACTTAGTGCCTCGAGATTTTATACTTCCTGTGTTTAGCTTGACAGGACAACTAATGCTTGTAATTCTCAAAAGGAGATGATACAGAATATGTACCTTTGAACAAGAATGGAAATATATTACTTTTATTCTATGTGAGAAAGGTTTTACTTGATGGACCTCTTGATAAAAAGGTATTAATTTTTAGTGATTTTCGGTAATCCGCTGCTTAGAGAACGCTTCCGCATTAGTTAATTATATTTTTATGAGTTGTAGGACACAATTAAGTGGTATCAGACCTCTAGGTTCGCTGAGTCTATAGAGACATAAGACTAAGGTTGTAAATTTTGTTCTAAGTGTCTTCCAGTTTATCTGATAGTATCTTCTGCTCACATAGGAGAAGAAGAATTTGAAGATGTCTGGACACATGAAGAACGTGCTGCTGAGGGCAGCACTGCTGCACCAGGAGGAGGTGCAAGAGACCAGAATAGGGAAGGGCCTATACCTGAACAACCCCAGATTGACCCAGCTGTGATAGAAAATCCAGCTCTCCATGCTCTATTTGAGAAATTCCTGACAACCATGACACATATGAAAGACAGGATGCCAACACCTGCACCTAGGGTACCAGCCCATCATGAGGGTTATGGAGCTGGTAAGACTTTCGAGAGACTTCGCCGGGTTGGGGCCATAGACTATGATGGTACATCTGATCCAGCAGATGCTGATCTGTGGCTGACAGAGCTAGAAAAGGCTTTCAGGATCCTTGATATTCCTGAAGCTGAGAAGGTAAGACATGATGTATACCTCCTAAAAGGAAGTGTTGGTCACTGGTGGATGATAGAGGAAGATAAGAGACCAGGTGAAGAAATTGGATGGGAGGTTTTTCGACGAGAGTTCGTCAGTAGATACTTCCCTAAGACTTATCTAGATGAGAAGATATCTCAATTTGAGAGGATCAAACAAGGACAGATGAACGTTAGTGAAAATGAAGCTAAGTTCATGGAGTTGTTGCGGTTTTGTCCGCAAATGGCAGTTAGTGATGAGGAAAGAATTCGACATTTTGAGAAGGGTTTGAACGCTAAACTAACCACTCATGTGTCTGCCTTAGAGAACAGGGAGAGGTTTTCTACCTTTGTGGAGTCGGTAAGGAGGATAGAGAGGTCTGAAATCGAGAAACGACAGACTAGTGGTTAGAAGGTGTACACCCAACCTCAAGAACAAAGGTCTGAAAGTTTTAAGAAATCAAGATTTTCTGCATCGGTAGCATCATCGAGATTCCATACCCAGACACAATGGATGTCAAGTAGGGATAGGGACCGTAGTAATGTTCCAAATAGAGCCTCCGACATAGCATCAACATTGGTGAATGGATCTCGTAGACATGTTGTGCCCAGGATCTGTTACCAATGTAGACAACTAGGACATCTGGCAAAGGATTGTCCAGGCGGGAATACGAGGATGACTCAACCTCAGGGGCAGAGTCAGCAAGGCTCACAAAGGAGGCAATTTTCTAGTAACAATAGAGGACGTGGACAGACGTCCCAGACAGGTCAGATGAAATAATTTTGTTTTGATACTTCATATCATGATTTTATGTGATAAAGATATGAAAGTAGTTGTTTTTGAACTTCCTTTGACTAGTCCTATAAGGACACAAGGGAAATGAGAACTCACTGAATATACTCAGTGAACTTGCTTAGTGAATATTTTCAAAACAACATTCTCAGTGAACATACTCAGTGAATTTGCTCATTGAATATTTTTAAAACAACATTCTCAGTGAACATACTCAGTGAATTTGCTCAGTGAATAATTTTAAAACAATATTCTCAGTAAACATACTTAGTGAACTTACTTAGTGAATTCTTCTAAGACAAACTGCTTAGTGAACCTTCTCAATGAATATTTCTAAATTGATTACTTAGTAAGCTTTCTCAATGAACTTTCCCAAACAAATAAAGGATTGCTGAGTGAATTATCTATGTTAGATATGTATGTTTCTCTTTTGGTAAATATTCTTGGGTGATGATAGAAGTATGTTCTTTTATGGTTCTTCCTTTCAATAATATGGACATCATATGTTAGGGGTTTATGCTCTGCATAAACATAAATAGCGATAAGGTGGAATTAATGAAAGGAACTTTGTGTGAATTACAGATCCATGGTATCTCAATAATATTAAGATGACATGTGGAGACTTGAGGGCATGATTAATGAACAATCTGTCCCTCCTTTTTCCTGGGATTTCAGGGACGAAATCCTTGTTAGGGGTTTATAATTTGTAACATACCTGACCTGGGTTATGAGTTAACCCTAGATGTTTTGCCTAATAAGGTTGAGTAGATACTTAATCTTATCTTGGGGAAAGTAATTAGGGCTCATGGGAAACTTATGTTTTAATTTTGGTCTTATTTGAGCAATGTTGAAGCAATGTTTGCTTATTTTGGACTAAAGTGCAAATTACCCAAGTTGAGGGGTTAAATTGCAAATGTTGCATGATAAAATGTTCCTCTGATGTTGAGACATCATAAGAATGAATATGATGTAGTGGTATGGTTTTCACAAGCTTGTGCACCAAGATTAAGCTTGTAAAGCAATCCTTGTGCATTAAAACCTAGTTTTGGTGTAATGTGCGATTTACCCAAACCCTAGGGTTCAATATGCAAATTACCACTTCAATAAGGTCCCTAATGTTTCTTGGCATCATGTAGAGCAAAGAAAATGAGAGGGGTGCCTCATTTGAATTAAGTTGGAGGAGAGAGAATCTTGATATTAAAATAATCAAGATTTAATCCTAATTGAAACCCTAATTCAATTTAGGGAAAAAATGAATGTATTAATTGAAGGGCCTTCAACCAAAATTAATGGTTGGATTCAGATGTGTGTGGATGAGCTTAAAGCCTTGCAAAGGAACGAGCATATCCTAAGGAGGTGAAATCCCACTCACCATTATTATAAGGAAAAGAATTTCCACTCAAATATGGATATTCTTATTATAAGGGTTAAGGTGCTTAATTTCTTTTTCTTTAATTCATGGATAATGGAAGGGAGCTCGGTGGGGATAGATATTCCCTTGCATGCAAGAAACCAAGGGGGAAGTGGTGGCAAAATTTTTGGAATTAAAAGACTTTTATAAAAGATCAATTTTCTTATAAAAGTACCCTTTCCAAGCCAAAACAAAGGCTTTTTCAGATCCCTTTCTTTCCCCTTGCTTAGAAAACGACCAAGGAGCTTGGGAGGAGCAGGAGGACGACCCCCAACCTGTTGTTAAGGTTCTTTACCTCCTTTCACCTTGAATCCATGGTGAAAATCGAAAATCAATGCATGGATTCTTCTTAACTTGATCCCCTCTTCAATTCTAACCAATTATTTTCACTTAAAGTTTGAGGACGACCCTTGGAATAGTGAAAGGAGTTGCATCCACCATTGTTGCCATGATATTGGAGCTTTGGAGCTCAATTGGAGGCGGGTTTTATAACTTGAACCCTTAATTTTATTATTGCAATCAATTCCTTATCAATTGGTGATCATTTCTACATTTCCGAAATTAAGTTTGGTTGATTGATGCAATGTCCATGGAAATCACAGTAGATTTCGTGAGTTTGGAGATTGATGATGATGACATCATCATAAGCACACACCTCCCCAAATATCTAGGGCAAACCGTTTCAATGTTGGGACCAAACGGTTTCACCAAACCATTCGGTGACCAAACGGTTTGCAAACCGTTTGGTGGTTTGGGTTCCAAACCGTTTGGAATGGTTGACCATTTGAAGATATATGCTGTGGTACTTGGATCTTGATCCAATGGTTTCAATTGGTTGATCTTTAAGGTTTCAATTGTGAATGATTCCTTAATTGCAAACCCTAATCGGCTAAGTGCCGATCTTGAAATTGATTGAGATGATGTTTTGGGATGATTGACCCAAATGGTCTCAAGCCGTTTGGGGGTCACCCAAGACCGTTTGGAGGTCTAGGGTTAAGTATGGCTAAGTGTTTTAAGGTCCAAACGTACCAAATTGAATTGCAACTAAGTGCTAATTTGATAATCAATCCAATGGTCCAAAACCCTAATTGAATGTCATGGATTTTGATGATGGAATGGGCAAACGGTCTCAAGACCGTTTGGAGATAAACCAAACGGTCTCAAGACCGTTTGGTGGTCATCCAAGACCGTTTGAGGTCAGGTCATATCATGTGATGATGATAGTTTATTAATTTCAATTGATTTGATTCCACAATGTCAACCATTGATGGATCCTTGATTTCAAACCCTAAGTAATGGTTTCTTTATTATCAAACCTAGTTCAATTAGGTTCAAAACCCTAAATTGAAGGTCTAATTGAATGGTGATTCAATGGTTCAATTTATGAATGATTTAGTTGTTCAAATTATAATTGGTTCATGGATTGAAACATTGAGTCGATTGAGTGTTGAAGTGCCTTTTTGGTCCATGCGGTTTTGAGAAGGTTTGGACCAAACGGTCTCAAGACCGTTTGGGTCCAAACGGTCTCAAGACCGTTTGGTCCAAACCTTCTCAAAACCGCATGGACCAAAAAGGCACTTCAACACTCAATCGACTCAATGTTTCAATCCATGAACCAATTATAATTTGAACCACTAAAGCATTCATCAATTGGACGACCGTTTGGGACCAAACGATCTCAAACCGTTTGGAGACCCAAAGTGCAAACGGTTTCAATACCTACCTTGTCTAATTGGTTTCAAGTATAACTTGTTCAAATGGTTTTCAACCAATTGATTTATGAGAACTAAGATCATTGAGGGTCTAAATAATTAATATTGTGAAGATCAACATGGTTAATCCATTTGAATATCTCATGTAATTGGAGGTCCAATATGGTGAATCCATTTGGCTACTTAATGCAATTGAAGATTTCAATGGTTAACTCAATGGATCATTTTGTGGAATTGAAAGTTTAATTGGTCAATTATTTTGAATTCCTTATATAATTAATGGTTTAATTGATAAGTCCATTTGGACATCTAATATGATCAAAGGTCAATTAGCTATGTGATTATTAATAATGTAGACCCATGATGATTATGAAGGTTAACCCTAGCTTTGTGTACTCAAGTAAAGAGTTGACCTAGATTAATCATGGAATAGTTAACATCCTAGAGAGGATGAGAGGGAGAGTGAATGGGAGAGATGATTGCTTACTTAATAAGTCCTAATTATCTAATTGTGAATAAATGTGTAATCAGGGTTTGATTCATAATATGAGATCATGAAATCTTCATTGAAAAGATTGATGTACCTTGAGCAAGGTTATGTGAAACCTTAATTTAAGGGTAAATCTTAGTGAAACCATAATCTCGGGTGATGATGTAACCCTAACTTAGTGTCCCAATGTAGGAAACCCTAATTTAATGGGAATTGTATATCCTAACCCTAATTTGGGTATGAGGAAAGAGAAACCCCACTTGGATGTGAATGGTAAACCCTAATTCCCAAAAATGGGATAAAGGTATATGCATCTCTAATATTGGGTAGTGCCATTAATACTAATGTGAAATCTTAACACTAGGTGATGTGTTGTGAAATATTTATTTCACATAGTACTAGGTGAAACCCTGATATAGAAGGATGTTATGTGAAACTCTAATAAAGAGTGATCCTAGGTGAAATCTATATATGTTTGTGAAATGCTAATTAAACCTCAATTATAATGATGGAAATCTTATTCCTATTAATGGAATAGTGATTAATGTATTGACAAATGAAATACCTAGAGGGGTTGATTATGGATATCCTTACATTAATATTCCCTGACTCAAGGGTGAGTCCATATCTTTGGCAATGGTTGTGTTTTCTAAAATAGATGAATCATGACCAATACATAGCATAATGAATGTGATAATCTAGTGCATAAATATTAGTATGAGTGATACTCTAATACAAGCTAAGTGAATAACTCATGTAAGATGAAGGTTTTGAGGGAAGTGATACATCAAGGTATGATAGATATCACATCCAACACCCCAATTCTGATATACCATGATGTGTTCTAAGTTCATTATAATTGGAAAGGATGACACATGAAATGTGTCATGTCAATTGTTACATTAAGATGTAATGCACCTTGATGGTTGTAGGCTAACATGCCTTATGAATAGGTTAATCCAAATTAATATACTATGATTCAATCATAGTCTGATAAAGATGAGAAAGAAACTCATACTTTGTGTTGATAATACATTCAATAATGAATGATGAGGATATATAAGTATGTTTGAATACTTAGGATATCTATTTTTGGTTTCTAGCTTTGAGAAGCAATGGTATAGGGTGGTCATTACTAATATGATCTTAAGAACCCAAGTGGTTATTTATGGAAAACCCTAATGAAGGGTGCTGATATAAAAGAGAAACCATGAACCCTAAAGAGGGAACAATGGTATTACTTAGTGTTATATGGTACTGATGTGAAAGAGAAATCATGAACCCTAAAAAGGGATAGTACTACTTAGTGTTGTATGATACTGATATGAAAGCATTATAATTGTTACCATGTATACTAATCATGCAGGGATGATGAGATGAGAAGCTTAGCCAGGTATGGGTTATGATGCTTGTTTATTGAGAATGTTTTATAGGCTTTATAAGCCTTCATATGCTTTGTTTAGTAAGAATCATTGAGCTTTGTGTACTATGTAAAATACATTGTATAGAAAGAATTATGATGTCTTTGGTCAGATGATCTGAAGGTAAAAAGTTACCCAACAAGTGGTAATAAGTATCCTATGGTGAGTAATGGGTTCAAATACCCATATGCTATAATCATGATGGTGAACTTGTTAAAGAAGAGGAAATGTACTTGGTGAGTTGAGGGATTAAGATCCCAACACTTTGTGAAAAGAGTATGGCTACAGGCCATGACTCCACAATGACAATGCCAGGTATTAGATATATGATCTAAGCCTGAAGAGAGTTAATGTTTGGTAATGATGCTGTAATGAATAAATGTTATACATGTTCTTCATATTCCTTAATGGATAAGTGACATGTTGCTCTTTCAAGTTATAACTGCAATGTTTTAGATAAGAATATTATCCTAATCTGTTAGACATTGAATTAACTGTTGTCAAACAAATATGATTCCTTTGTGCATATTTATATTCTTAAGCTGCAATAATAATGTTATTGGTGGAGAGTTATATCTCCCTCTGGGACAATTTACAATTGTCTCACCCCCGTGGGAACTACATATTTTAGGTGGAAGCGGACGAAGAGACATGAATCCTTCAGTAGGAGAAGGACAGCAACAACAGCAGCAGGGACAGCAGTAAAGTCTCAAGTGGAGACACTGGTTGTTATGCCTTGTATAGATGTAGATAGAGTCCTATGTTTCGTCTCTGTATTCTCAGGTCCTCGGACTAGTAGTTTGTGCTTTCGAGATTTTGGCTCAGTGCCTCGAGATTTTATACTGCTTGTGTTTAGCTTGATAGGACAACTAATGCTTGAAATTCTCAAAAGGAGATGATACAGAATATGTACCTTTGAACAAGAATGTAAATGTGTTACTTTTATTCTATGTGAGAAAGTTTTTACTTGATGGACCTCTTGATAAAAAGGTTTTAATTTTTAGTGATTTTCGGTAATCTACTGCTTAGAGAACGCTTCCGCATTAGTTAATTATGTTTTTATGACTTGTATGCCGCAACTACCTTTGTAGTAGGTAGCTATTACCTTTAGGTCCTCAGACCAAGGTATTCATTTCACTTGTTGTATTAGTATTTCATATAGCTCACATGGTTTGATTAAGCATCTTGTCAAATTTCACTAGGCAACAATTATCTTTTAGGTCATCATACCTTATAAACATTATACTTATTATATGAGTACTTAACATGCTTCACAAGCTTATTTAATAAAAGAAGTACAACCTTCCCATTATTAGGTTAAGGGTTTCTCTTTATAGCCAAATAGGGTTTCAAGTTAATATTACCAATTCAAACCCTAAATCATTGCTCCACACATCTAGGAGCATAGATTGATATCATAAGTATGCAATCATACTTATCTGTTCTCTTCATTTATCATTAAATGATTATCAACCCAAGGTATGAGTTTCTCTCTCATCCTTATTGGGATATTGATTACATCATGTTTTGGTTCGATCCTCCTCTTTGAGGAATATTAGTTCATCATGAACAATTCACATCATCTTTTATGTTGCAATTACTTCAACATGCAACATATGTCACTCAATCAATTACATATGATTGAAGTGTCTCTACCCTATTGGGTATCAAGATGTGTGTACATGGTCATATCATGCTTTAAGATACATTCTTTACTTCATGTGTGTATCCAAATAGAGTATGTGAGATAGTCACATCACCATGTCATGATTCAGGGTATATCCCCTAATCATCATATCATGTACCTATATCAAATTGACTATCACTTAGTTCTTATCATTTCAAGATAACTTCATATTGGGTATAAGCTAAGTGCTTGACCCCATGTCAGGTATAAGCTATGTGCTTGATATCATATTGTGCAAAAGGTGTGCACCATATCAGACATAGAGCATACGCCTGGTCATGTATCATTTGAATGGTATATTCACAAGATACCATATCGGTCTCCCATTCAGGATTATCAAATCAGGTATCCATATCGGGTAACATATCAGGTTACCATGTTAGGTAGACCCTTAGACTCATAACCCCTTCATTCATTCAAGGATCAACCTTATCATATAGTTACTTGAAAATCTAGGTGTCTTATTGAATTCTCATACCACAACTCATTACACAAAGGGTAGGGTAAATCGGGTTTCAATCCATCATCCAGGGTTTTCCACCATATTGGGTAAATTATGCCATATCGTGCATGAAGTATGAATTGAACCTCACATCGTTCACAAGGTAGGAGTAGGTTCTATTCCTATCATTCAAACAATATCATTCATATCCTCCATATGGTATCACTCACCACTTGTATCAGCTTACCCATCACCTAGGGTTATCCAACTCTATATTGTTTAGAGTATTCACTATCTCTCCATCGTGCAAGAGGTGTAGTCTTAGGCTTGTATCATGTATAAGGGGTAAGTGGGTACCTCCCATATCATGCAAAGGGATAGCTCATATTGTGTATGAGCTATCCTCTATCCACATATCAGGTTAACCCCCATCTCGAGTTTCATATCGGGTTGAAGTATTTGAACCATACCATGTATTTAATTCTATGTCTTATTTTATGCATAAGTGTATACTTCATCAACCATATCATGCACCAGATGTGTGCTTCAACATATCGTGTACCATAGGTGTATTACATGATCATATCGTGCAAGAAATACTTGCTATTCTCACTCATATCGAGTTACCCAAATTAGGGTTTCATATCGACTTACAAGTATAGCCTTGTTCCTATATCGTGCATGGAGTCCATACTTGACTTCCTATCATGCAATAAGTATATGGTTAACACCATATCGTGTTCCAAGGTATGAACTTCATCTCCATATCGTGCAAGTAGATACAATCTCACAAGCATATCATACAAGTGATGCATGTATATTACCATATCGGGTATGAGCTACTTGTTTGTGTGCTTGAACCCGATATCACTTTATGAAGTGATACCATCTTCTTCAAGCTCTATACCTTCATTCTATCTTTTCTAGTTTATGAATAACAGGTCTAGGAATTTATTATAACTCATAAAATCATCGAGTACTCAATAAAAACTCAGAATTGGAAGTGATCATTTAGTGTAACAAGTTAAGTGGTAAATAATAACATGATTGGGTTCAAGTTATATAACCCACCTTATGAACACTTCAAAGCTCCAAGATCCAAAGCTTCACGTCCTAAGATTGAATAAGAACTTCTCCAAGGTTCAGGGCTCATTCAAAACTCCTCCATTGACAAAAATCACCATAGTTAAGAACTTGGTGAAGAAGGAAAGAAAGGAATATTCATAACTCGATATCCTACTTCCGCCAAGGTTGAAGATGACCAAAACCTCACCTAAAGCTTGGTGCTCGAGCTCTCCTTTATCCTTGAGCTACTTTGCATGATACCTAAGGGGCGTTTCATGTTATCTCCAAGGAATATGGTTGTGAGGATCGTAAACTTTCATAAGTTGGTGAAAGGTGAAGTATATATACTTGGTTTCATGAGATAAAGTACATAAGAGGTGTCTTCACCTCAAGATACTAGATGACATGTGGCCATGCATGGTTTAAACGTGGCCATGCATGAACACATCTATATCTTGCCATGCAAGAGTCTTGAGGATAAGCTAGTGACAATATCTCATCCATCCTTTATCTTCTTGGATAAGTTTCCTCATCTTTATCTCATCAAAGAGGCAACCCGATACACTTTATGTAAGGGGCTTTGCAACCCGTCATGGACCACCTCCTTGAGGTGCTCTGCCCATAATGTCCTTTTCCAAGGCTCAACAAACCGATAGGAGGCCTCTATCATGGCTCCTTGGCCGATAGGACTCCTATGTCAAGCCTACAACTTGATACATCACATATAAGGCTTCTCCTTCAACTCTTTCCTTGGCCTTTCTATTACCAAGAGTATCATCACTCAAAGGTGATTCAAACATAGTGTTTCCTTCTTTCTCTTTCCTCTAAAAGATATGTAGAGGGAGTAGGGACACTCTAGAGGTGGTAATTTGCATTTCAACCCATCTTGTTAGGTAAATTACAAATCGTACCAAAATTGGTGCACAAAGTACTAGCATTGTTCAAACAAGTTATAACTTGGGATTTAGGATTTCCACAAGCCACCACTTGGCATAATACTCTCTCTTATGATAATCAACATGTGACATATTGCAATGTAACCCCTGATCTTAGGTAAATTGCACATTTCACTCAAACTATAAAATAATGCACACATATTTTGCAAATAAGCTCAAACTTGACAATAAACTCCACAAGACACTACAACAAACATACTCATTAGTGGCCTTTCAGAAATGCCACTAAAAAAGCTAGTAAACAACTTTAGCGTCATTTGTTGACATTTAAAAAAATGCCTCTAGCGTCAATGCCACTAGGAAGATAGCGGCTTAAGTTGTAAAAGCCACTAAAGGTTTGTCTTTAGTGGCTTCGAATAAATGCAACATAAAGACCAATAAACCATCATTTGGCATTTATAGAAAAGCCACTATCCACATTTGGCTTTTTTACAAATGCCACTATTTTGTATAATGTTGTTGTATAAAATGGTTTTGATTGAATGTAGTGGCTTATGAAAAAAGTCACTAATGACATACTAGTTCTGCATTACTAATTTTTTATAGATTTTAGTCAATCAATTTTTAGTTCATGATCAAGTTTTCTAATTGAATGCCAATTGAAGCCGAACACATTCCAGAAGTATTGAACTTTTTATTTATAATCAAATGACAATTACATGGGGAGGAAATTTGTAACATACCGGATCTTGGACCCTATCCTAGAAGTTTAACCTTTTGGATTTAGCCAAACAAGGATGAGGTTAGAGTGACTCTAAAAAGCTAATGCATGAAAAATGTAATCTAATATGTCATATAATTTATTTGGTGATAATAAGATGATGATAATTTAATTGGATGCATAATGAAGTTAATGGGACTCTAATGGGCTAGATGACAAAACCCATGTAAGAAAGCCTCAAATTAAATAATAGACTTCAAAGTTGTAATATACACATCAAAATAAGCCTACATGTCAATTTTTAATCAATTTGGACAACCTTGAAATAATATGGTAAGTTAAGAGAGAGAAATTGCCTAAAAGGTGTAATTAATAAATAAATATAATTCATGACTCCAAAAGAGGAAAATAATGTTAGATTCATAATCAACATAATAAATATAGTCTTTGGGTGAATTTTCATCCAATTGGGAGAAAGTTTGCTTAAAAGGTAAGTTTAGGAGAGAGAAAGTTGATAAAAGGCATTAATGCTCGATAATATGAAATATAATTCTAAAAGTTGTAAATAAAGGCAAATTCGTATTCAACACACTTAAGTTAACTTATGGATGAAGTTTAACCTAATTTGGATAATCCTAATCCCATTAATGAAGGAGGAAAGTGAAAATAGTATTTGATTTATTTGACACATTAAAAGTTTCCAAAAGGAAAAACTAAGTGCATAATCAGAATCTACATGCCTTAATTGGCCTCTGTGCAAAATCACACTTAATTTGGTTAATGTTTGAACCCCCAAATCAAGTGAGAGAGAATAAGGAAATAATGCATCTCACTTTAGTTTTAATCGGATTTAATAGTTGTCACATTAGGACTCGAACTTATCTGATGCGTGTGTTATTCATAATTGTTTATTTTGGTTTTGACGGACCAGATTTCATCTTCCTCCTCACTTTCCTTTCCTCTTTCCCAGCTATAGTTTCCCGATCTTCTATTTTTGCGATCCACTTTCTCTTTGCCTCCTCCCCTAAAAATACCGGCTTCTTCGCGATCCTTATTGGCTGACGAGTTGTTCGAGCCCGACTTTCCCAAGGTTTCATGCTCCCTTGTTGCCAGTCGATGAAGGGGTCACACGCTCCCCTGTTTCGAACAAGTCGCCGGTTCCTTTCCATCCTCTTCTCGCCACTGGTCCATCGGGCCTCTTTGAACCTTCTCGTTAGCCATCAAGGAACTCCATAGTGCCTTTCGGTGGTGTTTCCTCAGCCTTCTTCGTGGCCGATCATGCTTTCCCTGCTCTGCCGGTTGCTGGTGGCCGCTGCGGGGTCGCCTCTGGGCTCTAAAGCTTTGTGAGACCCTATGAAAGCTCCGACCGACTCCTGGGAGTCTCGCGAGGTCGCTTGCCTTCCTGTATTAGTTGGATTCAAGTTATTTCTCGAAGCCCCAAATTTTGTGATGTTTTGCTGATCGTCGGGTGTCCCGACCTGTTCTGTGGTCTTTGTCCGTCTTGCGGTTCTGGGCTTGGCAGGTTCATTCTGGGATAAGGTTGATAAGGTACTCTTGGTTATCCCTGAAAGATATGAGGTTGTGTTTTGAGTCCCCAGGATCGAGCTATTCTTCGCCGTGCTCTTCGTCGTTCCGAGCAGGAACAATCTCAAGGAATGTTTCCCGTCTTTGCCCTTCCAGTTCCCTTTGTCTTTGATTTCTCGCTCAGGGACCATTTGGACTTTTTGCATGGGTTTTGGTTTTCCTACCGCACTGAGGCGAGTTGCTGAAATGGTTGTGGGCCCGTCTGAGTTGTCCAGTATCAATTGGACCAAATCAACACTCCTGTTCTCTCTCTCTTTTCTTTGCAATCGATTTTCTGACATGAAAATTTATGATTGGTTGTGTTTCTAAAATCCATAACTAATTATCTACTCATCAGAAAAATATAAATAAATATTCATTGGATTCAAAAAAATAAGATCTAACTAATGGTACATGTTTTGATAACTAAATCTAAAGACTAATAATAGTTGTTTTTAATGGATCTAATTAATAATGAATTAACTTGTAAAAATCATAACTAATTATCTATAAGTCAGAAAATTACAATAAAATATGTTCTGGACTCCTAATAACATATACTATAATGTAGTAAGTTTTTGGAAACCTGATTCACATATAACTAAAAAGGTGATTTTTATGGTTTTCGAAATCAATAATGGAAACCTAACCCTAATTCCATATATATGCCTAATAGGTGCTTTGGATGCCTAGGCTTGGATCTAGTTGAACTTTGGATCGTTTGACTCTAAAGTTGAGGTATGTTGTATCTCCAATTATTCTTCTTGAGCAATTATCCTATTTTTGTCTTACTTTTGGTCCTATGGACATTAGCCTACACATTGTCTTGTTCTTTTGAAATCATGCTTCATGTGAAGTATCTTATTTCATTATTGATCTTTTGATCATAGATATTCTCTTGGAATCTTATCTTGTTGCCTTGGTGCAATTTGGACTTTTGATATTATATGCCCACTGTGATGTGGATTTTTACTTGTTGATATGTGCCCACTTTGAAGTGGATGTTTATATGTATGTGTTGTCCATTGTGTGATGGAAACATTGTACAATTCTGACTATACTTTTACTTGCCTCTTTATTTACATGCAATGTGATTCAGTAGCACTAGAGTAGTGTAAGTGCATTGGTTTTGTTTATAGCAAATGTGATATTTCCTGCTCTTTTTGGGACGGCAAGGAACCTCGTACCCAGGGCAAGATGTGTGTCTTGACCCATTTTATATATTTGGGAGATTGGAAGTATTCCTTTCTCTATCATGCTTCAACTTTATGGGGGTTGGCCGCCAATTGTGTTTATATTGTTCTAGGGCTATGCTTATCTCACATGCATGCAGGATATTGATTGTGGGGTGTGTGCCCTACTTGTGCTTTGTTTCCCACCATGGTAGTGGATTTATTTATGGCACAATCCTTTTTATGTTGATTTATGGCAAGTATCTCCTTTAATGTGATTCGTTTCTCTTGATACCCATTTGGGTAGTACCTATCTCTTGCATGGGAAGCCTTTTATTTTGATGTCCCTTAATCTTTATAAATTGCTCAAGTTTGCTTTTTAGTATGCACATACCAGCCTTTGTTGATGTCTCCTATAGTTTCTCTTTTGCTGGGGTATGCTTCCAACCCTAGGTGGAGGACTTGGATGACTTGGCATGTTGACCTAGACTTAGATTGTGAAGTTAAAGCTTGGAGACAATCTTGAGGTGGTTTAGATTTCCTCTACATGGATCCATATGATGTAAGTTTTGTAACCCTTTGTTTTATAATTGAATATAGTCATGTTTTTCTTCCGCTGCTATACTTTGGTCTTTTGTTACCATTATATAAAGATTTGAAAATTTTACACCCACTCCATCATACCTTCAGAGTGTGTTTGGGATGGAGGTTTTATTATTCAAAATTTTTAGTAGAGAAGTGGTTTCACTTTTTTACAACATTTTACCTTGCCCCTTGTATTGAATACAACATCATCACATATGACTATATATGGTACATATTGTAGACATGAACACTTACTGGATAACAACTCATTTTGCACTTGGAGACCCCCCAAAGGAATACAAACTCATTTTCTTACAAAAACATACAACTCCATTCTAGCATTCCAAGTAGTTGTGAGCTTGTAGAGGAGTAGACCAGCTACACTGCAATGAAGGTTCATCCTTCTTCTCAACTGCAGTGATAGCATTACGGCCATATGGTCATCATATTCCTCAGTAGGTTCTTCCTTCTTCTCTTCCACCTTGGCAGCAGAAGCAGCAGGTCCAGCTACATAGCCTGAAGCAGTAGCAGGGGCAGCAGCAACTGCAAACTTACTAGGATCCTATAATGAAATGAGCAAAATGTTGAGCACTTGTGTGCAAATGTAAGACAAAAACACTTACAACACTAGCATGTTGTTAAGATAGTATAAGGGAAGATAGAACCATTGCCAAATTTATAATAAGGTCATCTTCAGTAAGGTGAAGGACCTCAGGGCTGAATCATAGATCTACTGTCATAAACTGATAGCACATCCAGTTCATATGAGAAGGGCCTGATGCCAAGCTTGGCAAGAAGGGCAACCTCAGAAGAACCCACCTTCTCACCTTTCCTAATAAGTTCGACAATGGTGATAATTTCAACTGTACCATTCACATTATGTCAGTTGAATAGAGTTTGCCATGCAGCAAAGCTGTAGACATTCAGCTAAGCACACAACTAAGATCATGATAGAAAGGGAGCAAAGCTGACAAATCTTGACAATTACGTAAAAAGCAAAAGATGGTTATTGAACTCAATGTCATCCAGGGTTCTCATAAAATATAGTCTATACATAATAAGTTGAAAGATTTTTAGTAAGGTAAGAAATCATATAATGATCAATAAGAGCAGAACCTGGTGAAGGCCTTCATGTTGTTATAGATAGATCTCCCTTCGCCAACTGCAATAACTATTGTACTGAAGTTATCATCAGCAAGAACCATGTCTGAAGCCTCCTTGGTAACCTGGACTGACACATAAAAAGAGAAGAAACAATCATTATCGATAATAATTACTAAAAGACAAGAAGATAGATATACAAATTGACATATAGAGAATATACTTACCTCAGTTCCAGCAATTCCCATGGCAATACCAATGTCTGCCATTTTCAGAGCAGATGCATCATTGACACCATCACCAGTCATGGAAACCACCACATGTAATAAACAACTAATAGCAAAACATGCAAGTTGACTATCTAGATCAGCAGGAGGCTTTAGGTCTTCAAATCTATACTAACATGGCCACCAGGAATAGATTCACTATCCCCTGCTAAGCAAGAAGAGTTTCCAGAACATATTCACTATCCCCTTCAACTGAAAAAAAAGCAAAGTGAAGTAGTGAAATATACCTTATCCAGGAATCCTTAAAACAACCCAAAGCAAAACTGGAAACCAATGTTGGCTACGCTGCAATACATCACGAACATGTAAGCATGCACCATTTTGTTGGATTGCATATAAGACCAGTTCCAGGGTGAGGAATCTCATCTTTGAGTCCTAACAACAACTCTGTTCTTGGAGATTAAAGGCCAATCACAAGAGCTGAGCAGAAGCCTTTCACAAGAGATGATCTGACAACCTTAGCTCTCGAGAATGGCCTTTAATCTCCAAAAACATGCCTTTTTGAGTCCTAACAGCAATTCTGTACTTGGATATATAAGGTCATTCTCTGTACATGATCTTAGTAGAGGATCCTTACCATAGTTATTGGCTTTTAGGGCCTGCATCATAACCACATGTTACAGAAAGGGTATTATTATAGATGTTGTTTTAACAATTAAGGGAACATGGAGGAACCGATATTACTAAGAGCACCCATTATTTCTTGAGGCTTCTTCCTTGACTTCTTAACCAAAGCAGAGTATGGAAATGTTGAAAATGACTTGTTGTACCATGGAAATGTTGAAAATAACTTGTTGTACCTCTATAGAGAAATTAGGACGCATAGAAGCATGCGACTAAAATATCTCAGTTACATTTCAGACATCTTAATAGCCTAAATATTGAGCAATCATAGAAGCTCAACCACAAACCATCTTGAGGCAAATCACCACAACAAAATATGTTGTGTAAATCTCACACACAAGATTCCAAAAACACTGCTCATAGCTAAAAACCACTTTGGCTAGGCTGCAATACTACCTTAGATACTACTTTTATATACTACTTTGGCTAGGTTGCAATACATCAAGAACATGTAAGGATGTACCATTTTTTGGATTGCCTATAAGACCAGTTCCAGGGTGAGAATCACATTTTTGAGTCCTAACAACAACTCTGTTCTTGGAGAATAAAGGTCGTTCACAAGAGCTGAGCAGAAGCCTTTCACAAGAGATGAGCTGACAACCTTAGCTCTCGAGAATGGCCTCTGATCTCCAAAAACTGGCCTTTTACGCAGTGACATGTTGTTTGTTGTGGAAGGCATAAAATGCATAATTCTTTAGAGAAATATTGACTTAGTAAGCTATCATGCAACATGTGATCAAGTTATGAAAGAAAAATTTACAGAGAACTATTGACTTAGGAAGAAAAAAAAGACATTCACATTCAGCAGGTCAAAACATATGTTGTGTAAATGTCACACACAAGAAGGTAAGACACTACTCATAGCTAAAAGCAAAATAGGATTGTCATTTGGCAACATTGTCTACGACCATGGACATGAAACAACAATATATGGATCGTTATGGACATGACCTGTAACAAATGGAAATGACTTTAGATACTAGTTTTGTTTTCAATTATGTCATATTATAAGAAATAATATATGCTCACTTTGGCAGTAAATGTGATTTCGGCCATGCTATGACATTGCCAATAACTTCATCCATACATTGATATTGCTCAGAAGGTCTAACTAGAGGTTCGTTGTCCATCACCACAACCTCTACATAAACACCAACACATGATGAGCCTAAAATTGCACCTCCCACCATTTGCAAGGGGTCAACCTCAGATACTCGACCGATTGCAACTTTATCATCTGCATCTACGATACTCATCACATACACTTCCTATAAAAAATTACAATTTAAATAAAAAAATTATATAAACATAGAATGATGTGCAATTTACACAAATACAAACATACTTGTCCCTTATAAATTGTTGAATGTCTCATTCCGATCTACAGGAGGTTCTACAACTTCCTTTGCATGCAAGGTTTGCCATAGAAAACCTTACTTACGAGCCCGATCTACCAGGACACATCCAGAGGTACAGTCTGGAGAACCCAAACCCAGACAACATCCCTGAGCCACAAGCCCACAGGAGGAACATTTCTTTGGAGTCTCACAATGATGCCTCTGGTCTACCGCCACCACCCCGTCGTTGCACCAGGCTGCGACCAGATGATGATGAAGGTGCCTATGGGTTCTACGAGGTCCAAAAATAGCTGGATGATATTCAACGTGAGCAGTAGCACCACATCCACCAGCACAACCACATGTATCTCATGCAATATTCATAGGAGTCTTGGCATGTGGACTGTGACCACTCTGCCCCTAGCCATACATCCTACGAGGAGTATGGGGCCCAGAAGGCCTACCCAGATCCCCACTACCCTTACTGGGGAAACTACTACTGCTCCCACTAGCAACATCTATCACCATTGTGATCTTCTTCCCTCCATCTTAGTCCAAGGTTTTGCTCAGGATGAGAAAAACTCCAAGTCTGGGGGTGGGGGTGGGTGGTATGTGTTCCACCCCTTTCTTCCTTTTAGCATTTCAACTTTGTATTTCAAAATTGAGTGCATTCTTCTTTTTCAAACTTTGGCCTTTACCTAGTCAACCAATCGATGTATCTTCTTTTTCAAAAATTAGATAAATCTTTATTTCACAAATTGTTCAAAATTTTCATTTATTTTTTTGAAAATACCAAGTTCTCCACACCAAAATTAGCAATATTCTTGAGAAAGATGGCAAGCCTTAGAGTATCAAATAATGTAATTACACGATTTTTCATATTGATGCCACAACACTCGAAAAAATTATAAATAAATAAATTTGCATGGGAAAATAATCCGCACGTCAAACCCTAAGTTTGGGGTGCCATGCTCCTCCTCTCTCCCTTCTTCCATACCCATCATAAATTTAATAGGAGTGTACTGCCAAAAGATACCAAAAAGGAGCACACAAAAATAATTGTGGTCAATATCCCGAGTTAAATAGAGGAGGGATCATTCTTCCACACCCCTCATAAATGTAATAGGGGCACACAAAAATTAAATTCCCGAGTGGAGTAGAGGAGGGATCCTTCTTCCACACCTCACTTTTTCTCATTCCCGTGCCATATATATATATATATATATATATTTGAGTCTTGAAGCGCAAGTAGGATTAAGACTTTTTTTTGCAAAGTATAGGTTTGAAACAGAAAGTTATGAAAAGTGTTTTTGGTAACAAATATAGAACTTGTATTTTTTGATTCTCAGAGATGAGTTGCTTGGCCATGAAAAGGATAGAATATGTTGCTAATTAAGGGAGGATGAAGATGTTGTTTCCAAAAAACTTTTGAATTATTTTGATGTTTTAATTTCTTGAGGACAAGCAAAGGCTTAAGTCTGTGGTATTTTGATGTGTGCTAATTTAGTACCCTTTTTATACCTTTTTAACTCTTATCACATGAATATTACTATTTATCTAATGAAAAGAAACAAATTGATATTTGCTTCCTTTCATCACAATTTAACTTTATTCTCCCAAAAAACTTGCAATTCTTGCTGATTCAGGATATGAGCCGATCAGTTCATCTGCTCCAAACGACCATCACACTTGTCCCATCTGATTGTCTCAGCTTCTCTAGACAACCACCTACCACCCCTCAGAGCGATGCTCTATTCAAATTCAAATGATCATTTCAAACTTCAAAGCGGGAGTTCTCCCACCCCAGCCGAGCGGTTCAAAGCCGCATCACCACCCAAAGACTAGGGTTGCTGACTGCCTTCCCTTAGTTCCCGCCTGCTCCAGCCCCAAACGATCAATTCCCACCTAAATCAATCGGTTGGTTGTGTGTTGCCAGTTCAAAAATTCAGCCGCCAGCCTCATTTTTGCCAACAATCCTAGTTGTAAAAGCCCCTTCCTCCTATTAAAGGAGGGGCACTTCCTCCTCACTTCACATAATCTTTTGTATGAAGGATTTCTGAGCAATAGTTCTTATGTTCTTGAGTTCTGTTCATCAATAAAGTTAAATGATTTGCAGCTAAGTGTCCCTTTTAATTATTGTTCTTTTACCTTACATGTTTTTAGATCTAGTCTTCTTCTCCTTCTTCTTCTATAGTTCAGAGCAAGGAATTAAGAGTCAACCATTTAATTGTCTCTAGCCTAAGGAACTAATCCTTTGATAAGTCTAGACTATGCTAGAACACTTTCTTCTTCCATCTCCCTTTTCTCTACAAGCATGAGCGAGTAGTTTTCCTATCGAGGCAAGGGGAATAGCCGCTTAGTCATGGCTAAATCGACTTAATCCTTAAAAATGACTTCTTTTCAGATGGCTTTTGGTTTTAAGAACTAATGATCTATCAGAGTAAATCGATTTGGTCATATGTTAATTCGGGTGGAAATGACCATGGAAGCCCAAATTTAGAACACTAAAACCATTCATATAGAGGTTTTGAAACGACTGTGGATCTTTCTCTTTTGGGATGATGAACTAAGAAACATGAGCATTATGACCAATGGGCTCATGTGGAGTCCATCTTTTGTGGGTTTTAATTAATTCACATGCCTTCATCAAATTCGTCATTTTATAGGATTTAGTCTATTGTCGCCTAGGCTAAGGTGGTGAAAACCCCTAAAAGCCTCGATTTCCGATCACTTGATTCAATCACCATTTGATCTGCTCTTTTTACATTCCAGTCTTTTCATACATAATATTTTTATTTGTGCTAACAATCATCTCAATTTTCCTTGTGACAGGACAAATTTATTTCTTGTTAAGTGCAATCTTATTCTTGTATTTCCTTCTTGCTTTAGTGTTAATCACCAACCTCCAAACCCGATCTTTACTTTCTTCTCTAAAAATTAAAAATACCAAAAAGAAATAAAAAGTTCTTCAAAACAATTGGGATTAGAGCTAACATTCTTAAAAATGTTGTCCTATGGGATCGACCCTTCTTTACTAACCTTAATCAAAAAGTAGAAAAGGATTAAAACTCTAGGATAATTATCTTTGTGATTTTAGTGCACTTCAACGCATTATCAAGTACAATACTAGAATACTACATGATAATATTTGAGCAAGTAAATATTAAAGCTCATACATGTTCACCAATTTCTTAACTTATCCTTGACCATCTAGATCACACACAACACCTGATTAAGAGTAAGATTTCATACAAGCAGTAGATTCTCATCATTAACCCTAGATCGATTCATTTTACGATTTTGTCCAAGTTACACTCTAAATTGGTTGTTATCATGTTTGATGATCTTTTATTTAATTGGAGTCCGTCATAAAAGTGGTGTTCAAGTTTCATGAAATTTTGAGTTTCTAAACATTTTATATGATTATTTCAATATTCATGTCACTAATGCATATTTTAAGGTCAAGAGACTCACAATAGAGTAATCAAGAATAAGTGATGTCAAGATATAAGACCCAAGAATAAGGGATGGTTTGCATCAGCAATATAGGTACATAAAGAGTACGTTCAAGTTTAGATTAAAGTCCCTCTAGTCAGCATCATGGTCCAACTCAGTATTGACATATTGACTTTCATTCAAGACCCAACATATAAACTTATGTGAATTGTACAAGACATCCACATCGAGATGGTGATCAAGATAGAGCATATTCAGATTTAAGAGGGTTGACACAAAATTAAGATCTATAAAACCATTAGGTTACAAGAAAAAACCTAACAAGTAATAACTTGACATATAGGCCAAAGACCGGTCGCATACATCACAATATCATGGAAGGGTTTGGACATAGACATTTTGGTCACAACCCATCACATTTCTATTGGTTTGAAGTATAAATGGGGGTTTGATGTAATAGAAGCCCAAGGTTCCACAATTGAATTAAGGTATAAACATGCATATTATTAATGGGGAATTAGAGTCTGAAACTAATTCAATTATGTAGATCTTCTTTATCTGATCAATTTGATATTTAGGTTTAGGAAATTTGGTTAAAGGAGGAACAAGTTATCATATTAAATATACATATAGTTTCATTCACAAAGGAAGGATTTTCACCTAGGAAAATCTTGAGGTCATTCGATCCAGGGCTTGACTGCTCTGAATGCCTACCACATGGCATGCAGGGGTGAAATTCTCAGCTGTTGGGTCCTAGACTGGCTTTGGGCCACTACTGGGGTCAGCCTCACCTACTTAGGTGTGGCTCATATTTACGGGCCACGGTCTAATGACTCAGACCCCCATCCTCAATTTATCATACATGGCCACACGACTCTAGTTTCCCATTCACAAATGATAAAGATTGTGTGGCTAGGACTCCACCAAGGTCTTTCTTTCCCTCATAGACATGGTGTGGGGGTTAGCAATTTTCATGGTGGCATGGCTGGAGAAGTCATTGTTTGTTGGGTGTGGCACTGCAGGAGGTGCAGGAGCATCCATAAAGGTCACTTGTAGATCTAGGATTTAGCTATTGTTTGTAAAAGGAGTAGGCAGAGCTGGGAGGGTGATCTTCAAGCTTTTCTATCTTTTGAAGTAATGGTAGATTTTGATCTAAAAGGAAAGATAAACAAGGTTAAGGAGAGAACTAGAGGTGCAAACATCTAGTCATTGGGATACCAATACAACCACACTTATAAGTTTATCGGTGTTTGTAGATGCATGGTGGTGAGTTTGAAGGAGCCGATGTTGGACAGGGACAAGTAGCAGCGAGGAGTTGCAACTATGTAGGCCACCAAGTTGTTGTGGTTGAATAATGAAAAATTAGGGGGGAATCTTCTTGCTTATGGGGTAAAGGGAGGTTCATGGCTTGCTTCTATGCATAAGTCAAAAGTCTAGAAAATTAGGGTGATGGGATTTCTTGACTTTAATTCCCCTAAGAGGAGGGTTTGAAAAGGGTGTCCACAACCATGGTGTGCAATAGTGGATGTAGTTGACCCAAAATGCATGCATATTGTGATGCATATGGCTAAAGTAATTAACATGGAATTATGTGCATAAAAGAAGTAATTGACCAAAGCTTCTACTATTGATAACTTCTAATATTAACAACTTCTAGTGGGATCTCCAAATCAAAAGCAATTTGAACCATGGCTTACTCATAAAACAAAGAATCTCCTTGCCAAGTTTTAGACCATAATTTCAACCTTTTATCATATGATTATGAATCTTCAATTTACCTTATAATTAGTTATATAAACCTTGAATTAAAAGTATTTAACATCAAATTTTGATCAAACAAGTCAAAAATACATCTTATGACCTTGAAGTACTCCATGATTCATTATTAAGAAACTTCGATCCAAAAGTCACTCAATATAGAATCTCACTTCATAAGACCCAAAACTAGGGCCATCACAAGACCCTTAACTAGGGTTTTTGGGGGTATTTACCTCTGATGGGCCAAAGATGGGTTGTGTTGGAGCCTGTTCCTTTTTTTTCTTGGGTCTACATAACTAAGAAAGTGGGTCAGTAGTGTCGTGTTGGTCCTATAATGCTCATGAGTAGTGGGAGGAGGTTTCTTGTGATGTAAATCCAAGACATAAGAGTGGTGGCATGCAATCACGCATGGCTGGAGACCTATGTGAAAGCAATTGACCACAACCCAAGTTTTGTGAGGAGATGGAACTGAAGAGGAGGTTGATCAAGGCTATTGGATACTGATCTAATGGCACACATGTTGGTATGCCCAGAGATCCGATCATATGATGATTGTAATGGCATAATTTGTAAATGATTTGATTAATAATAATGGCAATCTTCCAATTTATTATGTTTCATTCAGTTATGAGATAATGAAGTAACATAATAAATGTCTAGAGTATGATATTACGCAATGATGTATCTCTTCAAGTACATGATTTGAACAATCAGATCATACATATGTTAAAAGTACATACATTCTTGTCATGTCTATAGTCTGATCTAATTGTGTAAGGCAGATAGACAACAATAACACATAAGACTAGAGATTGTGTTTCGGTTAATGACATAATATCATTAGTCCTAATATGTGCACGTAGATACTTGTTAGAGAATAGTGTATTAGACATACCCACCATAAGAGTGATACATGGAGACCATACATTGGTAGTCATAATCATCTCTTATAGTGTTTGTGGTGATTATGGATGTTCGATATGCTTTGACATCATCCACCATGATCCTAAATAAGGGTTACCATAAAGGGGAAGATCGAGTTCACTGTGACACATGGGGATGACTATGAGTGATGTATATGGGATTTGTCCCTCCTAGAGGAGTATGATATCCTAGTCACTTGATTAGAGAGACTAAGAAATGGATGGACATGCTCATGTTGAATAGGATGACTACTCCATGCCTTGAGTTCAATATGGATATTAGTGACAAAGGAACTACACAAACACTGTAACATCAATCACAAATTGAAGCTTGAAGTTGTTCTTCAACTTTTCATTTACTTGGGTAGCAATGATGCTTGATTAGGCACCACTCTTTTCTTGTGATGCCATAATTGGTAATGGACATTCACTGCCAACATATAGTGGTACCTATAGGGTCACACAGACAAGAATTAACTAGACTAGGAGTTTATCCAAGAATGATGTTTAAATTGATTACTAACGATGATTAGGTATTCAATTAAACAACCAACTAACTGACTCGACTCAGAACCATCAAGTTCAAGTGTTCAATGAACTAGTTAGAGTATCAGATTGATTTAAAATTGAATTAATTGAATTATGCATGAATCAAAACACCAATAGATTGGCTCACTAGGTGAACTTATCAACTCATAGTTGGTGAGATGAGTGGTTCACCTAGCGAACTGATCGGCTCAATCATGATAGACAAAGCTTCTGATGTTTTTGCCAATTCATGACAATCCATGATTATTTCACTTTGTACAATTTGATTGGTACAAGGATTAATGTTGGACATTAATTGAAAATGAATTGTGAATTCAATTTCTACCAGGGAAATATATAAAACAACTAGTACACTAAGTGAATAAATCGGCTCACACTGTGAATTGATCGATTCACCAGTGAATCGAACAATTGACCTATTGTAGGGTGATTAATACATGAAAATTCTAGACTCTTATACTCCCGCATAGAATGGACACCCAAAACCTAACCCCTCCTATAATTATAGGGGTACATGGGGCTTCCCAACACACAATTGAGAATTAGTTTCTCTGACAATTGGTGTCCTCTCTGGTTGTGGTAACCAAGAGAGCCCAAGCAAGTCCTACCCAAATAAGGGGCGACAACAAGGGAGAAAAACTATGGGAGAGCAAGTTGGTGGTATCTCATAACTGAATCAAACATAATAAATTTGAAGCATGTCATTATTATTAATCAAATTATTTACAAATTATGCCATTACAATCATCATATGATTGGCTCTCTGGGCATACCAACATGTGTGACAATAGATCTGTGGCCAATATCTATGATCCACCTCCTCTTCGGTTCCATCTCCTCATCGAACTTGGGTTGGGTCCAATCGCTCTCACCCAGGTCTCCAGCCATGCATGACTGCATGCCACCACTCCTATGTCTCAAATTTACATCACAAGTATATAAACCTTGAATTAAAAGTATTTAACATCAAATTTTGATCAAACAAGTAAAAAATACATCTTATGACCCTGAAGTACTCCATGATTCATTATTAATAAACTTGGATCCAAAAGTCACTCAATATAGAATCTCACTTCATAACACCCAAAACTAGGGTCGTCACAAGACCCTTAACTAGGGTTTTTGGGAGCAGTTACCTCTGATGGGCCAAAGATGGTTTGTGTTGGAGCATGTTCCCTTTTTGTTCTTAGGTGTGCATGACTAAGACAGTGGGTTAATAGTGTCATGTTGGTCCTATAATGTTCACGAGTAGTGGGAGGAGGTTGATTGTGATGTAAGTCTGAAACATAGAGTGGTGGCATGCAATCATGCATGGCTGGAGACCTGGGTGAGAGCGATTGGCCATGACCCAAGTTTGGTGAGGAGATGGAACTGAAGAGGAGGTAGATCATTGCTATTAGCTACTGATCTAATGAAACACATGGTTGTATGCCCAGAGAGGCAATCATATGATGATTGTAATGGCATAATTTGTAAATGATTTGATTAATAATAACGGCAAGCTTCCAATTTATTATGTTTCATTCAGTTATGAGACAATGAAGTAACATAATAAATGTCTAGAGAATGATAGTACTCAATGATGTATCTCTTCAAGTATGTGACTTGAAAAATGAAATCATACATATGTTAAGAGTACAAACATTCTTGTTATGTCTCTAGTCTGATCTTATTGTGTAAGGTAGATAGACAACACCACATAAGACTGGAGAGTGTTTTGGTTGATGACATAATCTCATTAGTCCTACTATGTGCACATAGATACTTGTTAGAGAATAATGTATCAGACAAAACCACCATAAGAGTGATACATGGATACCATACATTGGTAGTCAGAATCATCTCTTATAGTGTTGGTGGTGATTGTGGATGTTCGATATGATTTGACATCATCCACTGTGATCCTGAATAAGGGTTACCATAAAGTTGATGATCGAGTGCATCGTGACACATGGAGATAACTGTGAGAGATTTAGATGGAATTTGTCCCTCCTACAGGAGTATGATATCCTGGTCACTTGATTAGAGAGACTAAGAAATGGATGGACATGCTCATGTGAGTCAATATATGATATTGAGCTTACATATATCTCAAACAGTATGCTCTAGTTCAAGGAACAATTTTGAATGTTGAATAAGATGACTCCTCCATGCCTCGAGTTCAATCTATATATCAGTGACAAAGGAACTACACAGACACTGTAACACCAATCACAAATTGTAGGTTAAAATTGTTCTTCAACTTTCCATTTAGTTGGGTAGCAATGATGTTTAATTCGGCACCACTCTTTTCTTATGATGTCAGAATTGGTTATGGACATTCACTGCCAACATAATGTGGTACCTATAGGGTCACAAATACAAGAATAACCTAGACTAGGAGTTTATCCATGAATAATGTTTAAATTGATTACTAAAGATGTTTAGATATTCAATTAAACAACCAATTAACCGACTTGACTCAGAACCATCAAGTTCAAGTGTTGAACAAACTAGTTAGAGTATCAGATTGATTTAAAATTGAATTACTTGAATTATGCATGAATTAAAACCCCAATAAATTGTCTCACTTGGTGAACCGAACAACTCAGGGTTGGTTAGATGACTGGTTCACCTAGTGAACTGATCGGATCAATCAGGAAAACCGAAGCTTCTGGTGATTTTCCCAATTCATGAGAATCGATGATTGTTTAACTTTTTATAATTTGATTGGTACAAGGATTAATGTTGGACATTAATTGGAAATGAATTGTGAATTCAATTGCTATCAGGGAAACATCTAAAACAACTTGTTCACAAAGTGAATCGATCGAATCACACTGCCAACTGATCAATTTACAAGTGAACTGAACAATTCACCTGTCGTAGGGTAATTAATTCATGAAAATTCTAGACCCTTATACTCCTGCATAGACTGGGAACCCAAAACCTAACCCCTCCTATAAATATAGGGGTACTGGGGGCTTCCCAACACACACAATTGAGAAACAGTTTCTTTGACAATTTTTATCCTCTTTGGTTGTGGTAACCAAGAGAGCCCAAGGAAGTCCTACCCGAATAGGGAGGGACAATGAGGGAGAAAAACTATGGGAGAGAAAGTTGGTGACTAGTACGCCAACAAAGGGGGCAACTCCTTCCTATCTGTTCTACTAGAATGATAGGTTTTCATAGTGGTCCATGTAGACTACTCTAGAGGTAGGACTCCTTTGGCTTCCGCTAGGAGGACAATGTTAACCTCCCATCTGTGGTGATCCACTAGGAGGCCAATGTAGACATTGTTCGAGTGTGACTTCAGAAAAAGGTGCACTACCACGATGTGGAGATTGTCGTTGCACTGACTCCAGGGCCAGGTATATCTTATAAACCATCCCTCCCATTGCATAGTGTTGACGCAACCCGTTGGTATAAGGGGAAATGGTAGTAAACATTTTATTTTTGCTGCCTGCTCAGTAGCCATGTTTCCCTACAATGGTATCAGAGCCATGTCAATTTACTATGTTTTGGGATAATTGATATTATAAAAATTTTGTTTTTCAACATTTATATACTGCATGTGATGAAAATACTTAAACTGATAAATGTGCATATTCAATTAACATCACATCCCTAATATATATATATATATATATATATATATATATATATATATATATATGCAATGTATACATGTCAGCCTAAAACGAGTTATGATGGTGGATGCAAAGAATGGTTATGGACAAATAACCCTTACATCTGTGCATGGTTGCATGGTTGGTTTTATCTAGATTTGCATACTGAGACTCTACTTTATCTTCCAATAGTAAATGTATTATTCTTTCTTACCCTTGCTCCCCTTGAATGTAACTCAAGGTTTCCCTTACATCATGTAATATGTAATAGAAGTAGGATAATTCAATTTCTTGGGACGACAAAGAAGACGATGCTCACTGCCATCCCAACTAACCGTCTCATGGGCGAGCAGACAATCTAGGGATCAAAGAGGACCATGGAGGGAAAATTGAACCGATCAATTGGTGGATCTCAACTGATCGACTAGTATACCTGCACCGACTAGTTGGAGGACCTAGACGATGGTGGATGGCAGACCAACTGACCGGTCAAGAGGCGAGTCGATCAGTTCAAAGGTTGAACCGGTCAATCCAGATTAGCAAGCACAAAACTTCATCGCCAACAAGTTTCTACATGAGATGTAGACCTAGGTGGTAGTAATTCCTTGTGTCTCTAAGGAATTACAATAGAATGGTCATAACCATATCTTTTTGTTAATTGCATATTTTTGTTGTGAAAGTTAGCATGTATATGATACGTACTATATATGTGGTGATTAATTAATGTATATGTATTATATATAAACTCCCTCAAAAAAATATTAAGTCTAAGTTTTCCACTAGAAGCACACATGAAAAACTTGATTGACCAAGTGTGGGTACCCCAAGGGTGGTATGTCGTTTATCTCATGGAAGTGTGATGGTAATAATGTGGGCTTTCCAAATGGGGTACATTATTATCGTGTTGTCTTTTGGGTCAGGCTTAACTTGTGATTCTTGATGGGATTAAGTTCCATAGGCATGCAGATGATTACCCAAGGAGTTGTGCATATCATCTATATAAGATTTGCATATGATCCAATTGGAAAAAGTTTCCTACCTCAATAGTTGAATATGGACACTGGCGTTGGCTGGGTAATAGTTGAATTATTTTAGATCTTGGATCGCTAGAAGGTTATACGCTGTAATCTTCCAAATTGACATTGAGGGCTATCAATTTGAATAAAATAATGGGAGTGATAATTAATAAAGATTGGATTAACTATCGTCAAAATTTTCAAATCAAATCAAATCAAATAAGATTTTGACAAATGCAAATTTTATCTCTTATAGAATCAAATGGCATTCAAATCGTAATTGTGATTGGTCCTTCAAAAGGTGAAACATAATAGCAACAATTTCCACAAATGGTTTTGGACCTTGAGAAGGGTTCTCAATGAAGTGTGCAAACTCTGTGTCCTAGAAACACCAATGCTAGAAATACCTGCTCCTGATGTGCCTAGGTATAAGGTGAGTGCTTACTAGAAGCATGCCAAAGCTACCTTGGAGATAAAGAACTTTAAGCTCAGCTACATGAACTATGAGTTGGATGAGCAGTATGAAGACATGGGGATACTTGATATGGTAACAAATCTTAAGAACTTGAACCATAAGCACTCAAAGCAAGAAAGGTACAAAATCTCCAAAGTGTCATTTGAGTGTAAGATGACAAAGGGAGACTCAGTAGAGACCCATGTGCTCAACATGATTGGGCTTGTGGAACATCTTGAAGAACTGGGATTCTCTTTGAGACAAGATTTGGCCACATAAATGATTATGTAGTCATTTCCTAAATCATATAACCACTTTATTGAGTGTTGTTAATTGAATAATATGGCCAGACCGCTATCAGATTTGCTTGGCATGCTGATTAGTGACAAAAAAAGAATGAAGAAGGATAAATCCATGATAGTGATCAATGAGGTGAGTCCAAGGATGAAATCATTGTCATGAAGAGTTCTGAGGCCAAGCTCAAATCCACATCATCAACATTTAAGACAAGGACAAAGAACAGTACAAGAGGGATTCTTATTTTGTACTTAAAGGTATTTAGGAAGATGAAGATGGGGATGGTGATCTCCACTTCAGGTGCATATGTTATTGATATAAACATATATACTTATTCATCTTGGGTATTAAATACCAGATGTGGATCTCACATAAGTTTGAATATGCAGTATCTGAAAAGAAGTGGGCCTTTGGGAAAGGGTGAGGTTGAAGTACGAGTTGCAAATGGTACAAGAGTTGCAACCACTACAATTGGAACCTATAGTTTATCTCTTCCTACATGGCTTGTAATAGATTTAGCAAACCGCTATTATGTACTTTCCATAAGTAAGAACTTCATTTCTATATCTTGTATGGAAAAGGATGCACATGAATATCATATTAAGAATGGTCAATCTTTTATTTCAAAAGATGGCATCTTTTATGGCGATGCCCCAATGTCTTATGGTTTATTTTCTAGATCTAAAGACAAATGTTTATAATGTCAATTTTAGAACACTAAAACTAAAGAACTCAAACAAAACATACCTTTGTCATTATCTTCTAGGGCACATAAATGAGAAATGCATCTCCAGACTCCATAAATATGGTTATCTGGACTCTTTTGATTTGAATCAATAGAGACATGCGAATCTTGTATGTTGGGAAAGATGACCAAGACCCATTTCATTGGTAATAGTGAGAGGGCTAGTGACCTATTTGGACTCATACATACTGATGTATGTGGCCCTATTAGAACAAATGCTAGATATGGGTATTAGTACTTCATTACCTTCACTAATGACTTCACTAGTTATTGTTATGTTTAATTGATGAAATATAAGTCAGAAACTCTTTGAAAGGTTCAAGGAGTTTATGAATGAAGTACATGCAAAAGTATTAAGGAACTTCGATCTGATGGAGGTTAAGAATACTTAAGCCAAGAGTTTTGAAACCTTCTGTGAGCCCATGGACAACAGACCCATCTCAAACACCACAACATAATGGTGTATGAGAAAGAAGGAACCACACTTTTTTGAATATGGTACAATCAATGATGAGTTTAGTTGATCTTCCAACTACCTTCTGATGGTATTCTCTTAAAACCGCCATGTTTGCACTAAACCATGTACCATCTAAATCGGTTCAAAAGACACCATATGAGGTATGGTATGGGAAGCGTCCCAATGTGTCTTTAATGAGTATTTGGGGATGTGAAGCTTATGTTAGAAAAATATTCCTTGAAAAGCTAGTCCCTCACACTGATAAATGTTATTTTTTTGGATATCCTAAGGAGATCAAAGGATATTACTTTTATTCCCATCTGATGACAAAGTTTTTGTTGTGAAAGAGGCTATGTTCCTAGAAAAGGAATGTATTTCTAAAGGAATCAATGGGAGGAAAGTGGAACTCAAAGTGGTTTGAGACTGACAAGAAAGTATTGAACGAATACATGTGTAAGAGGAATAAAGAGAATCACAAAGTTTTGTGGAATCTCAAATTCCTTAAGTAACACAGGGACCTCATAGATCATGCAGGACATGCCTTGAACATGAAAGATTTGGATATCTTGTGACTCAAGAAGGAAGTGAGTTGGTCACAGATGATGATCCAACAACCTATCAAAAATCTACTAAGGGACCAGAGTCTGAGAAATGTCTTGAGGCTATGAGATCTAAGATGGAATCCATGTATGCCGATAAGGTATGGATCTTGGTGGATCCACCTGAAGGGGTTAAACCCATAGGGTGCGAGTGGGTCTTTAAGAAGAAGATCGACATGGATGGAAAGATTCAAACCTATAAGGGAATTGTTGCAAAGGGTTTCAGACAAGTTCAAGGTGTTGACTATGATGAAACCTTTTCTCCAGTAGCCATGGTTAAGTCCATCAGGATCACGCTTGCCATTGCACCTTATAATGACTATAAGATTTGGCAGATGGATGTTAAGACCACATTCCTTAATGGGAATCTTCTCAAGGATGTGTACATGACACAAAACCTGAGGGTTTTATAAATCCTAAGGATGCAAATAAAGTCTATAAGTTAGAAAGGTGATACTATGGATTGAAGCAAGCATCTCAGAGTTGGAATCTTTATTTTGATGAGACAATCAAATAATTTGACATTACTCAAAATGAAGATGAAACTTGTGTGTAAAAGATGGTTAGTGGGAGCATGATTGTATTCCTCATATTATATGTAGATGACATACTCTTGATAGGGAATGACATCCTTACCTTATAAAAGGTAAAACATGTCCAGGAAATACATTTTTAATGAAAGACTTTGGAGAAAAATCCTACATCTTGGGGATAAAGATCTATAGAAATAGATCCAGAAGGCTTCTTCTTCGACTAAGTTAAATCTCATACATTGACAAAGTGTTGAGTAGGTTCAACATGGAAATCTCAAACAGAGGAAATGTGCCCATGATTAATGCAGCTACCATCTCTAAAGCTCAATTTCGTAGTTCTTGTAAAGAAGGGGAACACATGACTTTGACTCCATATGCATCAACAGTTGGATCAACAATGTATGAAATGGTGTGTACCCATCCCAATGTCTCATATGCCTTGAGAATGACGAGTGGATATCAATCAGATCTAGGTGATGCTCACCAGACAGCTACCAAGAACATCATGAAATACTTGAGAGGGATTAAGTATCAGCTCTTAGTCTATGATACAGAATAAGATTTGGTAGAAAAAGGTAACACCAATGCAAGCTTCCAGACTGACAACGGTAATTACATATTGGAATTTGGATTTGGATTTTACCTAGATAACATAGTTGTGAGTTGGAAGAGATACAAGTAATAAACAATTGTCGATTCTACAATAGAGGATGAGTATATTGCTACATTAATGCAACAAAGGAGGCTATGTGGATCAAGAAGTTCATAACTGAACATGGGGTAGTTCCAAGCATCAACGACACAATTGAGCTATATTCTGACAATAATGGAGTTATTGCACAAGATAAGGAACCCATATCGCATCAGCATTCCAAGCAAATACAAAGACACTTCCATCTCATATGAGAGATCATATAGCTAGGAGATGTGAAAATTTGCAGAGTACCAAATGAAGACAATGTTGTTGACCCCTTGACTAAAGCACTTCCACAACAGAAGCATGATGGTCATGCTATATCACTTGGATTGAGATTCATGGGTGATTGGATCTAAATTCAAGTGGGATTTTGTTGGTATGCATGCCTAGAGAGCCAATCTTGTGATGATTGCAATGGCATAATTTGTAAATGATTTAATTAATAATAAAGTCAAGATTCCAATTTATTATATTTCATTCAATTATGAGATAATGAAGAACATAATAAATGTCTAGATAATACTATTACTCAATGACGTATGTATTCAAGTACATGACTTGAACAATGAGATCACATGGATGTTAAGAGTACATTAATTCTTGCTATGTCCCTAGTCAAATGTTATTGTGGAAGGATTATAGACAACAATAACACATAAGATTGAAGTGTGTGTTGGTTGATGATAGAATCTCACTAGTCATGATACATGATATCAAACCAAGCTCTTAGATACTTGCTAGAGAATAGTGTATCCGATAAACCCACCATAAGAGTGATACGTGAAGACCATACATTGGTAGTCAAAATCATCTCTGATAGTGTTGGTGGTGATTGTGGTTCTTAAACCTAAAGTTATAACACTATCACATGATGTTCGATATGATTTGGCATCATCCACTAAGATCTTGAATAAGGGTTACCATAAAGGTGATCAACTAGTTCTAGCTCCCTACTATTATCAACTATCAGATTGCCTTAACTGACTTAGTAGTGAGATCTTAAGCGTCCTAAATGTCCCCATGTCCATGTGTTTGACGACATATATCTACTTTGACCCCGAAATAAAGTTGTAAGGGTCCTTGAAGGTTTGGGTTATATATTTAACATTTGATCCTCCTTTGGACCCAATCAGACTCCTACCTCTAGAGTAGTGCACGTGGACCATGAGGAACTCCACAATGTACTACCAGAGCCAATGGGAAGAAGTTGTCCCCTTCTCTTAGTGTACTAGTCACCTATACACTGTCTCACAATTGATCTCATTTGTTCTCCCTCGTTGTCCCTCCCTTTGATGGGTGGGACTTTCTCAAGATCTCTATTAGTTACCACAACCAATGATAAAAACAACTGTTAGAGCAACTAATTCTCAATTTTGTGTGTTGGGAAGCCTCCAATCCCTCTATTGATAGTAGAGGCTAGGGTCAGGGTTCCCAATTGAAGCAGGAGTATAAGGGTCTGAAATCATGATTTTTTTAGAAATTGCACATCGAGAGTCGACCAGTCACACACCCAACCAGTTGGTTGGTATATGAGCTAGTTTGTTCATTATGCAAACCTGGTAGTTTGCATACTTTCTAGTTATCAATCTCATTTCCATTCAATGTACGGCTAATGCTCAACATGATGTCAGCACCAATCCTTGATCCAATCGAATTGACCATTGAACCATGCAACCCAGATGACGAACCAGTCGGTTCACATCATGAACTGGTTAGTTGGAACCCGTGAGTGGGTTGGATCACAATATGAGCCAGTCGGTCACTCTGTGAGCTGGTCGGTTCACTCCCTGGTTCAGCCATTGATCAACCAATGTTGATTCCAACTGACCTGACACTCCAATCGATTGGTTCAACATTGAATCGATCGGTTCAGAGTCCAGATAGTCAATTTTGAACCTAAGTTATTTTAATTGAAAACCTAAACAAATTTTGTAATATATCTAAGCATCACACATGAATATAATCCTTTAATCCAATTATATCCAATGTGTGTGACCCTATATGTCCATATTTATGTTCATAGTGATTGTCCATAACCAATTATGACATCACAAGCAAAGAATGGTTCCTAGTCACACATCATTTCTACACAAGTAATTTGGAAAGTTGGAGAACAACTTCAACATATAATTTGTGATCAATGTTACCATGGTAGTATAGTTCCTATGTCTTTGATATCTAGATTGAACTTGAGGCATGGAATCATCATCATATCAATGTTCAATCCATGTTCCTTGAACTAGAGCAGACTATCTGTGAGGCACATGAGCTCGCATATCATATATTGAGACACATGAGTATGGACATACATTTCTCAGTCTCTCTTATCAAGAGGCCTAGATATCAATCTTCTATATGAGAGACAAATCCCATCTACATCACTCACACTCAATCCCCATGTGTCACTCTACCCAATCTTCACTGTTTTAACAATCATTATTCAAGGTTATGTTGATGATTTCAAAGTATATCGAACAACATGTGATGAATGTAGTGACTTCTGGTCTAAGAACCACAATCACCACTATCACTATGAGAGATGATTTTGACTATCATTTCATGGTCTCCATGTATCACTATCATTGTGGGTCTATCTGATACATTGTTCTCTAACATGTACTTGGGTGCTTGACTTGATATCACATATCATGACTGATGATATGATTTTGAGTCGCATTTGTAGACTTCTTTTACTTGTGTTTTATGCATTTATTGGTCATTTTGGTCGTTAATATTGCATAATTCGATATTTGTATCCTTCTCAGTGTCAAATCTCCCTTATTTTGGTATTTTGAGCATAAATGATTACAATAATATGTTTTTTTTTCGGCTTATGTGGTTTTGTGTTGCAATTTTAGGAAAAATGCATATCTGCAGCTGTCGATACCATCAACGGCTGTCGATACTATCGACACAGCCACAGGAAGCCAGCCGCAAGGAGTATTAAAGAGTCGATACGGCAGTCGATGGTAGCGCCCTACCATCAGGTTGCTGGAGAAAAGATAGTCGATACTATCGACCATAAAGTCGATACTATTGACCCCAGAAGATTTAGCGACGGTAAAGGGATAAAACCAACGCCTAAGGGTGTCGATACCATTGACCCTCATCGATGGTATCGAGTCAGCATCATGCGCAATGAAGAAAAGAAAAGAAAAGAAGACTTGCCGATATCGCGTAGGGTCGATACCATCGACTCACGTCGATGGTATCGACACCGTTAGATGCAAGTTTGTTTCAGATTGATCTAAATCTGACGGCTATGATATTTTTGCAACCTAACTCGGTAATTATACCTAATGACGACAGCCAAGAGCAAGGGATCACGTCCTTAGCCACTGCACACGTCCCGAGAAGGTGTGGACTCCTCCGTTCAGGGGTTTCATCTCTTATTCACGTTTTTCTCCATGTTTCCCCTTTTCTCCAGCATGTTTTGCTCTGAGATGAACATGCGGGGCTAATCCCCTTTATCTTTAGGACCGGGAGTACCTCGGGGAAGCATTATATGATATTTGTATCATAGTAATTCATCATTTATCTCTTAAATCCGTGGTATGAATTCGTTTTCTCAATTATATTGTTATGCTTGATCACCATAATGATAATCTAATGCCTTTAATTACTTTGAAAGAAGAATTAATGGTTGAAAAGAGACGAAATTCACATTAATTAACAAATCCCTTGAACAAGGTGATGTAAGATTAATGGTGGAAACCCAGAGGTCAATTCGAATGCACCTAGTTTAGGGTATAGGTTACTACGACGGTGGAACCGACCTAGACATAGGTAGTGAATTGTACCACGACAGTGGGCAATTCTGATTACAGGCCACTACCTGGATTGAGAGATGAACTTGTTTGACTATATAAAATTCATGCAATGATAACCTGCGGTGAAACCGCAATCCTAAAGATCTTCACCTTAATTGATAAAACTAAACTTTTAATAGATTGTTTTGTTTTGTTTTATTTTATTTTCTTTTAATTTTACAACAACTCTCAAACTATTTTAAGCAGTTTCACTGATCGCGAACAGTTAGTAGTAGTCTACCGATAGTTCAGTGTCCCTGAGTTTGACTCGGGCCTCACAAGGGCCTATACTACATTGACGCGTACACTTGCATTCTACGCACGGAAAAAGCATGTCAAGTTTTTGGCGCCATTGCCGGGGACACATCAATTGTCGGCACAACGAGTGCTACAAGTGGCCATTCTAGGCCTTTTTTTATTTTTGTTATTTTGTAATCATTTCTAAAATTCATAGTCTATTTTTCACATTTTGTAATCGTCTAGCACATCACTGAATTGAAATTATCATTTTTTTTGTAGGTAATGTGCATGGTGAGGACGCATAACACTGACTACACACAGCCTACACCAGAGGTTCCACTGCCGGGACCTGACGACGAGGAGGATTACAATCTACACCATTCTGAAGAAATAGATTCTGACTCTAAACAAGAAGCCATGGCAGAAGAGCAGACGATATGGGAGAAGATAAAGGCTTCTTCCTCATCCGCTTCTAAGGGACCAATAAAGAAGCAGGCTATCAACATTCTGACTTATAAGATTGATCCTGCATTAATCATTGGTCAAGTCAAATGCATTCCATGGGCTAAAGTATGAAGACCTGGTGACTCACATTAGCCAGTTTGTGGAGAACTGCGATATGTTAAAAATAGATAGGTTTCCACAGGAGAAACTATACCTGAAGCTGTTTTTGAGTTCTCTGGCAGGAAATGCACGAGAATGGTTGCACAATCATGACGATGAATATGTGGAACCATGGAACCACATGGTGGAAGTGTTCTTTTAAAGGTTCTTTCCGCCTGAGAAGACGAATGATATGATCAGGAAAATCCATAATTTCAGCCAGAAGGAAGAAGAGACTTACTCTGAGACTTGGGAAAGGTTTCAGATCATGCTTAGGAGGTGCCCGCATCATGGGCTTGACAAGGAGACGCAGGTCAAAATCTTCTATTTTGCTCTCTCGGAGCATGATAGAAGTAACCTAGATTCCGCAAGTTCAGGGTTCTTTTTGAACAACACAGACACAAGGTGTTGGGGAATTTTGAAAAACATGGCCAAGAAGCAATCCTGGGGTGACAGAGACGCCATAGAGAACGTTCGATCTGCGGGGGAGTCAAAGGACATCAGAGAGATGAATGAGAAGATGGACCTTCTAGCCAAGAAACTACTTGCAAAAGAAGATACCGTATCCGAGGATGAAGCTCAAGTCAAATTCATGCGCCAGTAGTAGGGGTACAGAAACAATGATTACTCATGGAGGAAGGACAAGAAACTTTCTTGGAAAGATCCGAATAACTTCTTGTAGAACCCCGATGCAAAACCCCATCCGGTGGCGGAGGATAAGAGCACGGAGTTGCTCAACCAAGTGATAAAGCAGAACCAAGAACTAATGAACACTTTTGGCCAACAGATCAAGCAACAAGGGGAGTTCATGAATCAGTTTGGGTAGACATTGCAGAGCCATGGGGCTCAGATGAGGACGATAGAGACGTCTATGGTGCAAATGGCAGCTGAGATAGCCAATTTGAAGAAGCCAGCGTAGCAAGGCTTTCCGGGTAACACAAACATTCCAGGGGGAAATCAACAGGCTAAGGCAATCTTACTAAGGAGTGGCAAGAAGATTTTAAACCCTAGGGCCGATGACCCAAGCAAACCCCAGTCAGAAACTGAAGGTGAGGCCTCAGAGGAAGTGTCAATTTTAATCACAGAGCCGGTTGAGGATATATCAGAGGATGTCACTGCACATCCCGTTGTTGTTGAGGGGGAGACACAGAAAAGGACACCATATGTGCCGCCACATCAAAGGGCATAGGCTGTCCCGGTCCCATATCCAAATAGTGTGAAAGCAAAGAAAGTGGACGCCCAGTTCAAGAAGTTTCTGGACAGTTTCAGAAATCTCTCTGTCAACATTCCATTATTAGAGGTAATAGAGAAAATTCCCTCTTACGGCAAGTTTTTGAAAGACATCATTACTAAGAAGAGGAAGATCCCTGATACTGAGGTTGTAGTTCTCAAGGAGCAGGTGAGTGCTTTCATCATGGGCACATTACCACTTAAGAGGCAGGATCCGGGCTGCTTCAATATTTCATGCTATAATGGGAAAGTGAAATTTGGTGAAGCACTATGTGATTCAGGGGCAAGTATAAACCTGATTCCTCTCTCTATGTTCAAGAAATTCGGATTAAAAGAATCAAGGCCGAGCAATATGACAATACAGTTGGCGGATAATTCAGTGGTGAAGCCCTATGGTATTTGTGAAGATGTGTTGGTGAAAGTAGATCGATTTGTATTTCCAGCAGACTTTGTTGTAATGAAGATGCAAGATGAACAGGGTAATGAGTTACTCCTTGGACGACCCTTCCAAGCCACTACTGACATGATACTTGAGATGGGGAGAGGTCGTTTGACCTTGGGTATTGCTGACGATCGGTTCGAGATGGTCATGCCTTCTAAAGCTAAGGAGCAATGCCGCATGGAGAAGCAGTTTGATCAAATATCTCTCTCTGTGTAGGGAAGCCATTTCTAGATATGGCACATGTGATGACTAGAGTAGAAAAAGGGACACTGGCTGTAGACATCATGGAGAAGACCAAGGTTGTGTCTCTTAGCAAGGATGTGGGTTTTCCCAATGATGAAAAGGAGGACACCCCTCCCTCTACTGAATATGAGGCCATAGCAAGTTCTGTTTTCAATGCATATCCAGAATTATCGCTTGAAGCATGCCTGGTTAACATAATACATGATTGGATGAGAAGCAAGTCACTACAAGAGTGTGCCAAAATGCTCCAGGTGCTTCCATGCTTTTATGCTAGGTACTATGAAGACATTGGAGAACTTCCACCACCACTTCAGTCATCCTTAATCAGCCCGCCAGATTTGAAATTGAAGCCATTGCCATCGCACTTGAAATATGCATTTCTAGCTGAGGATGAGAAGCTGCCTGTGATTATTTCGGCATATATGAGTGCCGAGGAGGAAGATAAATTGCTGATTGTGTTGAAGAACCACCGAGGTGCATTCGGGTGGTCGGTCGCAGACATCAAGGGGATCTCCCCTACATTGTGCCAGCACAAGATCCGGCTTGAGGAGGGAGCCAAACCGGTGATTCAGGCACAGCGTCGACTAAATCCTAGCATGATGGAGGTCGTAAAGAAGGAGGTGATCAAGCTCCTTTCTGTAGGTATCATCTATGCTATATCCGACTCGACGTGGGTGAGTCCTACACAGGTAGTCCCTAAAAAGGGGGGAATTATGGTTACACATAATTTGTTAAATGAACCTGTCACGACCCGTCTGGTAACCGGGTGGCGTGTATGTATAGACTACCATAGATTGAATGCTTCTACGCTTAAGGATCATTTTCCTCTCCCATTCATTGATCAGATTTTGGAGCGATTAGCAGGTTGATCTCATTTTTGTTTTCTCGATGGTTATTCGGGGTACAATCAGATTTCCATTGATCCTAAGGACCAAGAGAAGTCCACCTTCACTTGTCCTTACAGAACATTTGCATACCGCCGTATGCCATTTGGTCTGTGTAATGCACCGACAACCTTTCAGCGTTGCATGCTTGCCATTTTCTCCGATATGGTTGAACGCTGTTTGGAGGTTTTTATGGACAATTTCTCCATCAATGGTGCGTCCTTTGACGAATGTTTATACAATTTGGATAACGTTTTGCAACGATGTGAGGACACACATTTGGTCCTCAATTGGGAGAAATGCCACATGATGGTCAGCGAAGGGATCATGCTTGGACATAAAGTGTCTAGCAAAGGGTTGGCGGTAGACCCGGTGAAGATCGAAGTTATTTCCAAATTGCCCCCACCGAATTCGGTTAAAGGGGTACGAAGTTTTCTAGGTCACACCGGTTTTTATCGCCGCTTTATAAAAGATTTCTCTAAAATCGCCAAACCATTATCTGAGTTGTTGGAAAAGGATGATGCGTTTGATTTTAAGGAAAAGTGTTTACATGCGTTTAACATGCTTAAAGAAAAACTGATTTCCGCACCGGTTGTTCAAACACCGGACTGAACCAAGCCGTTTGAATTGATGTGTGATGCGTCAGATTTCGTAGTTGGGGTTGTTTTGGGACAACGTGTGGACAATAAACCCGCTGTGATTTTCTATGCATCCAAAACTTTAAATGACTCACAGTTGAATTACACGACAACTGAAAAATAAATTCTCGCCTTTGTTTTTTCTTTTGAAAAATTTTGGCAATATCTTGTTGGATCAAAAGTCGTGGTATGGACGGATCACGCCGCCATTAAGTACTTGATGGAGAAAAAGGATGCCAAACCTAGACTGATTAGGTGGATCTTACTTTTACAAAAATTTGATATTGAAATCAAAAGATAAGGCGGGAATACAAAATGTGGTTGTGGACCATTTGTCTAGGTTAGAAATGGTAGATGAGAAGGATTTGCATATACCCATTACCGAGATGTTTCCTGATCAACAACTTCTATCTGTGAAATCGAAAGATCCTTGGTTTTCTTACATTGTTAATTATCTTTCTTGCAAAATTATCCCGGATGATTGGACATACTAAGAGAAAAAGAAAATTTTCCATTCTTTACGGTATTATTTTTGGGATGACCCTATTCTGTTGAAGCAGTGTAGGGATTGTTGGATAAATTGGACATTATGATAAATCCCTTTGTTTCGATGATGACAAACATTTCATTCTTATTAATCTAACGAGCTACTTGAGTGTGCAGGATTAAGGTGGAAGACAAAGCAACTAGGGAAAATCCACAAGCTTACATATTTATATTTTCATGCAATGTAATCATTGTTGTAAAAACTTGTACAAATATATAATGTACAAGTACTTAGATTGCATGTAAATCAAGCGTTGGATCTTCCTAGCTAATCACCACACTTAGATAGGTCATCCCCTTCAAATAGGATCACATATGCACACTCATACACATGCTTAGTGGTTAATTAAAAGATTGAAAATAGAGTCAATCTTGGTCGACCACACTCCTCGACCGAGACACTCTCGGTCGACAAACTTCTCGACCGAGATTGACCCAAGTAGCCGTTAGACACAGCTGACAAGGTAGTTGGCAGTTGCAAATGAACGTTGATCTAGAGAGCCTGTCGGTCGACAAAACTTCGACCGAGTAGGTATCTCGGTCGACAAATTGTCGACCGAGATGGTCTCTGACAGCAACTGCAGAATAAAGTAACTAGCCGTTACAAATGCACCTAACTTATATCTAATGGCTAGTTAAGCACTTAGAAGCCCCTAGAAGTTGTCTAGAACGTCCTTAAGTATCCATAGGCCACTCCTATAAATAGGACATGCCTTAGGACACCAAAATACACAAAAGATATACTTGTGCTATACTTGAGCTTGAATACTCACTTGCAATCTGTTTTAGAGCAATAGAGCAATTCCTACACTTGCCATTCATTCCTATTGCTCCCATTTCGTGTCCTATAGGCTAGTATCTCCTATCCACTACAATCACATTGTCATACACATTGGTTAGGAGATCTATACGCTTGATATAGGCAAATCAAGCCTTGTGCTTACAACGGTATTGTAATTTCTATTTTCCTTCTTGTTCCTTTTTATCCTTTGTACTCTCCTTGCTACTCCTAGGGTTGGAGGCTGCGGATTGGAGAGGGTTGACTTCTCAGGTGGAGAAGGGGACTTCAAGCTACTTCAAGAAGGCTATCGCACGGGAAGCTACTTCAGAAGGCTGGTGCAACGGGAGTCGGTGCACCCACTTCAAGGGAAGGCTCCTTCAAGGTTGGGCGATTACTTCTAGGTGAAGGCTGCTTGAAGGGTTTGGGAAAAGAAATTGTATTTTATGTAAAGTCCTTGCGAGGTAATAAAATAAATTTCTTTTCAAATCCCGGTTGGGTAAGCAACCAGGGAGTGGACTGACTTCCTTAGTATTTGCTAAGGTTGGAACCACTCTAAACCATGTGTCTCCTTGTCCAATATCTTCATTGTGGTTGTTTGAGTTTAAATTATTATTCAAATCTTTATAAAACTCTATTCACCCCCCCTCTAGTAGTTTTCAATTGGTATCAGAGCAAGGCTTCAAGGAGCCCTAACCAGGTCTTGAAGAAATGGGTGATGGAATGCTCAACAACCTCAACATTGAAGGGACACTTGTTGCTAGGCCTCTGACGTTCGATGGAACAAACTACCAATATTGGAAGAGAAGGATGCAGTTCTACTTCCAAGGCATCAGCTGGGATCTATGGAGAATGGTATCTACTCCATATGTGTTCCCTCAAAATGACTTTGCGGAATGGGATGCAAACACGGTAAAGCAGGCCCAAATGAATGCAAAAGCTGTAAGCATTTTATATTGTTCTATTTCAGTAGGAGAATTTAATAGAATATCTAATTGTGATACAGCTTATGATATTTGGCATAAACTATCTATAACTTATGAGGGTACAGCCCAAGTCAGAAATTCCAAAGTTAGCATGCTTAAAACGAAATTTGAACATTTTCGTATGGATCCTAATGAGTCTATTAGTGAAATGTTTTCAAAATTCTCTACTATTGTTAATGGTTTAAGTGCCCTAGGAAAACCTGTTCCTAAGGAAGATCAGGTATCAAAAATTCTTCGATCACTTCCTCCGAAATACAAGCCAAAGGTGACAGCCATTGCAGAAGCAAATGACCTCACTCGACTCAAAATGGAGCAACTCATTGGCAATTTAGAAGCTCATGAGGCAGATCTAGAAGAGGAAGAAAGAAGAGAACATGAACGTCAACATGGGAAAAAGAAGGACATTGCATTCAAAGCTTCAACTAAAGACAATCATGACACAAGTGAAGATGATAGTGAAGAAGAAACTCTCGTTGTAAATGGTAAGCAATATAAAAGTTTTAAAGCTAATAAAACTTCTAGTGTTTCTTCTTCCAGGTGCTTCGAATGTGGTAAGAAAGGACATATGAAAAGTGATTGTCCAACACTCAAGAAAGGGAAGAAATCATCTCACAAAAAGAAAGAAAAAGCATATCGAGCTGCATGGGATGATTCAAGTGATGATAGTGATGATGAAGAAGTAAAATGCCTCATTGCTACAACAAATGAAGACGAAGAAGAGGTAAGTCTTTATGATCTACCAAAAGAAGATATAATTGCTAGTCTTCAAGATACTCATCAGAAATATATTGAGTGCAAGAAGAAACTTAAGAAAGCAAATAAAGAATTAAATGCTAAACTTCTTGCTCTTGTATCCGAAAATGAAAATCTCAAAAAGGAAAATGAAGATTATGCTCTTAAGTTAAAATCGGTAGAAGCTAATTGCAATCTTCTTTCCTTAGAAAAGTCAAATTTGCAAACTCAAGTGAATGATCTTCAGAAACAACCTATTCTATGTTCACATTTAGATTATGATGAGGTTGTCAAAGAAAGAAACTTTCTAGTATTCAATTTAGATCAGGCAAAGAAAGATATTGCTAAGTTACAAAGAAATGTAAATGAGTTAAGAGGAAATGACATGCTTGAAAACATTCTGAAAATTTCCTCTAGCTATAATGGAAAAAGAGGATTAGGATACGATCCAAGTAGAAGTAAACCCAAAAGAGATAAAGCATCCAAGATTATATTTGTACCAAGGAACTCAATTCCTAGAAAGAGAAATGAAGTTGATGCTATTAGTTGTCATTATTGCATGCGTCTTGGACACTATTCATTTTCATGCCCATATAAGAAAAGGAATGATGAGTTAGCTTGGATTCCTAAAACCTAGTAGCTTAAAATTAACTAGTTGAGATTTGACCTAAACTGATTCTTGATATCATAATGTCTTATCTCAACACAATTGAGCTCTAATTTGTATAATTTCTTTTTGCTTGAAATCGATTTCTGAACACTTTTCAGAAACTTGGTCGGTCGAGCATTTGTCGACCGAGTGAACATTCGGTCGAACAATTGTCGACCGAGCATGTCACTATTTTTCAGAATGCTGTAAAATTGCTGAATTCTTTTGAAATTGTTCAAAATTGTTGTCTATTCGTGATTAATGACTGTATAATAAAGTATCAATTATGAAAATCATCCCTGAAAGATTATGAGAAATGAATTTGGTCAAAAACCAAAATTACTCTTAGTTTAATGAAAATTTCTGTTTTATTCTTACATGCTCTTATTGATCTATCATTACATAAGCAAGCAAAAGAATCTATTGGTGATATATCTCTTAGAAATGCTTGCAAAGATTACAATGCTTTCAATTGGTATCTTCAAAAGCTTTGAAATATTCATTGTGTTTTCATGTTTAGTATCATTTAAACACGCATCAAAAATTGATATGAATGCTTAATTGGAAATCTGAAATTTATGCCTCTTGGTTAAAATGTAATTTGACCAAGGGGCGTTATGGTTGTAGTCAAGGGCGACCTAAAATAAGCTTTGACAAAATGCTTATTTGGACATCATTTTATTGCACTTAATCTTAGTATACTTTTAATAAAGGTCAAAATCAAAATTTAAAATTATTTGTGACCTTAGAAGCATCACACTGCTTAAATTGTAAGATTAAGGGGGAGCTCATAACAACAAATTGGTTTAATTGATTAAGAAGCTTAGAAAAACATTGTAAACATCATTTGAAGATTGTTATGACCTTAGTATTTCTACTCTTGATTATGAAGCAATCTATGAATTTCATAAAAATGATATATCTTGTACTTAAAGGAACTCTCTGAACAAATCAGGGCCTAACATCCCTTACATTTGGTTGGAGACATTTTTTTATGTACTCTAAGCTTAAAGGATTCTCATTTAATTTAGGGCTTAACATCCCTTGATAAATGAGAAATAAATATACATTCATCATAAGCTTAAGGGAATCTCATATCATTTCAAGGCTTAATATCCTTTGCAAATGATTGAGAAACAAATTGTGGATAAATTAGACAAAAATCCATGTTCCTAATAGGATATCTATTTAAGGGGGAGCTTAATATACAATTAAGGGGGAAAAGAAATAAAATATTCAAACTGGATATCTTTTTGAAATGACAAAGGGGGAGAAAGAATATAAAATCAAAAATATAAATATAAATGAGTTTCATCTTGATGGCCAACACTCACTTGTAAAACAAGAATGGCTACAAAAGGTAATCCTCAGGTATGAAACTCACATGCTTTATATTTCCTTATTTCATATTTTAGGAAATGTTTGTCATCTTCAAAAAGGGGGAGATTGTTGGATAAATTGGACATTATGATAAATCCCTTTGTTTCGATGATGACAAACATTTCATTCTTATTAATCTAACGAGCTACTTGAGTGTGCAGGATTAAGGTGGAAGACAAAGCAACTAGGGAAAATCCACAAGCTTACATATTTATATTTTCATGCAATGTAATCATTGTTGTAAAAACTTGTACAAATATATAATGTACAAGTACTTAGATTGCATGTAAATCAAGCGTTGGATCTTCCTAGCTAATCACCACACTTAGATAGGTCATCCCCTTCAAATAGGATCACATATGCACACTCATACACATGCTTCGTGGTTAATTAAAAGATTGAAAACAGAGTCAATCTCGGTCGACCACACTCCTCGACTGAGACACTCTCGGTCGACAAACTTCTCGACTGAGATTGACCCAAGTAGCCGTTAGACACAGCTGACAAGGTAGTTGGAAGTTGCAAATGAACGTTGATCCAGAGAGCCTGTCGGTCGACAAAACTTCGACCGAGTAGGTATCTCGGTCGACAAATTGTCGACCGAGATGGTCTCTGACAGCAACTGCAGAATAAAGTAACTAGCCGTTACAAATGCACCTAACTTATATCTAACGGCTAGTTAAGCACTTAGAAGCCCCTAGAAGTTGTCTAGAACGTCCTTAAGTATCCATAGGCCACTCCTATAAATAGGACATGCCTTAGGACACCAAAATACACAAAAGATATACTTGTGCTATACTTGAGCTTGAATACTCACTTGCAATCTGTTTTAGAGCAATAGAGCAATTCCTACACTTGCCATTCATTCCTATTGCTCCCATTTCGTGTCCTATAGGCTAGTATCTCCTATCCACTACAATCACATAGTCATACACATTGGTTAGGAGATCTATACGCTTGATATAGGCAAATCAAGCCTTGTACTTACAACGGTATTGTAATTTCTATTTTCCTTCTTGTTCCTTTTTATCCTTTGTACTCTCCTTGCTACTCCTAGGGTTGGAGGCTGCGGATTGGAGAGGGTTGACTTCTCAGGTGGAGAAGGGGACTTCAAGCTACTTCAAGAAGGCTATCGCACGGGAAGCTACTTCAGAAGGCTGGTGCAACGGGAGTTGGTGCACCTACTTCAAGGGAAGGCTGCTTCAAGGTTGGGCGATTACTTCTAGGTGAAGGCTGCTTGAAGGGTTTGGGAAAAGAAATTGTATTTTATGTAAAGTCCTTGTGAGGTAATAAAATAAATTTCTTTTCAAATCCCGATTGGGTAAGCAACCGGGTAGTGGACTGACTTCCTTAGTATTTGCTAAGGTTGGAACCACTCTAAACCCTGTGTCTCCTTGTCCAATATCTTCATTGTGGTTGTTTGAGTTTAAATTATTATTAAAATCTTTATAAAACTCTATTCACCCCCCTCTAGTAGTTTTCAGGGATGGTGGGTTGTGCAGGTGTGTACCGGAAGTGGAATATGAAAGTGTCTTACGTCATTGCCATACTCTACCGACGGGTGGCCACCATTCAAGTTCTAGAACTGTGGCCAAGGTACTGGAGAGTGGTATTTACTGGCCTACTTTGTTTAGGGACGCCTATGACTATGTGTGGCAATGTGATTCCTGCCAAAGGGCAGGCAACATTTCAAAAACATAGGAGATGCCCCTCAATGTATTTCAAGAGGTCGAGGTGTTCGTTCTGTGGGGTATTGATTTTATGGGACCCTTTGTGTCCTCCAATTCTAACTTGTACATTCTATTAGCTGTTGACTATGTATCGAAGTGGGTAGAGGCAATACCCACTAGGACTAATGATGTCGCCGTAGTGTGCAGGTTTGTCAAGGAACACATTTTCTGTAGGTTTGGTGTACCAAGAATGATCATTAATGATGGAGGTACGCATTTCCGGAATCAGAAGTTCGTGACACTATTGAGAAAGTATGGGGTAAAGCACAACATTGGTACCCTGTATCACCCGCAAACACAGGGGCAGGTGGAAGTCTCCAATCGGGAGATTAAGAAGATCTTGGAGCGCACTGTGGCTTCCACGAGAAAGAACTGGAGCACCTTGCTACCGGACGCTTTGTGGGCGTACAGGACAGCGTTTAAGACACCTATAGGCACTAAGCCTTTTAGGTTGGCTTATGGTCGGGCCTGCCATTTGCCAGTGGAATTGGAGCATAAAGCGCATTGGGCGCTGAGGAAGCTGAATTTGAACAATGATGAAGCGGGAAAGAAAAGGTTGCTTGAGTTGAACGAACTTGATGAGCTGAGGATGAATGCATATGAAAGCTCGCGGATCTAGAAGGAGAGAACAAATCTGATTCACGATCGCCATATTCAGATGTGCATCTTCAAGAAAGGAGATCGTGTACTCTTGTTCAACTCCAGGTTGAAGATGCATCTCGGGAAATTGAAATCCCGATGGAGTGGACCGTTCACCGTAGAGGAAGTCAGGCCACATGGCGCAATCATGGTGCATGATGGCGAGACAACATTCTTGGTTAATGGACAATGATTGAAGTTGTATTTCGGTGAAGATTACACAAGGAAAGTGAATGAGGAAAAACTCATTGCGCTTCCCGATGCATGAGGAGCTTGATTTTGTCTAGCCTAAGACGTTAAATAAGGGCACTTGTTGGGAGGCAACCCAGCCATCGGTAGCTTCGTTTAGTTTCTTTCACATTTGTACTTTGGTTTGATTTGATTTTGTTTTTAGTGTAAAAAAGATATCTTGACCGTTTGCTCAATGTGCAGGACTGAGGCAGGGTCGATGGTTGATGGTATCGAGATGGGCACAGGTAGGCGGCTGCAAAAATTGCTCTGCGTCGATACTATTGACGGCCTCGTCAATGGTATCGACACACCAATAGGTTGATTGCAAAAATGATGTCGATAGTATCGACACGGGCGTCGATACTCACGAGATCTCTGGAGATATTCAGACGAAATTGTCTCAGTGAAGTCGATACCATCGACGAGCCTGTCAATGGTATCGACCCAGTAACAGGCAGAAAGCGGCGGCCGGGCTTCACGAGGGTGTTTGCCCTAAGCATATTCCATACTATCAACTTGCGTCGATGGTATCGATGCGACATGTCACCGATCCACGAGAGGAAATCAACGGTGATCGTTGCATCAAGAGAGTCGATCCGTGGGATGGGTCGATACCATCGACACCCGTCGATGATATCGACGCGTCATCGATCCGGGCCCCCACATCAGGCTATCGACAACCGTCGATACTGGTGGAAGATGAATTGTGCTACAAGAGTCGATACCATCAACTCGCGTCGATGGTATCGACGGTCACACAGCAGTGTCGGTCACGGTTATAAAAGGGATGGTTTGTCATCATATGACGTCACACCTTCAGAGATTTCCTCCTCCACTTGTGTTGTGCGTCTTGTTGAGCAATCGGAGCCCAGCTAAGAGAATCTAAGGAGAGCGTTCTTCCCCGAGCCTTCATCGAGCAGAGATTGTCTTCCCCGACCTTCACCGAGCTCCATTTTCCTTTATTTGCAACGATGGTGCGTACAGCCAGAGCTTCTTCTTCACGGCGGATCCTATGGAGATCCCAGAGTTTGTTCCTCGATCTCCTGCCTCTATTCCGCGTTCGCGGATAGTCCACCCTTCTCCAGAGGTCCGGAAGGTGTACGAGGAGTTGATGAAGCGCAAGATCGAGCCAACCCGCTACGTCGACCGGGACATGGCTCGCTACTTAGGGTTCGAGGCTAATCTCCAATATGTTCTCAAAGGTCAAGTGCACCAAACCAACCAGACGCCAGATGAAGTCCAATACTACACCGAGGGCCATCCATTTTTCGGCGAGTGGCCAACCTATAAGGAACTCATGGCGGAGTTCATGGCATCACTTGACATCAACGTGCTACCCAATGACCTGATCGCCACCGAGTCACCGACAGAGAATGGAGGAAAGGGAGGGTGTCGTTTCGGCTCTTCAACAACAACTACACCATCACCCTCGACCAGTTCAATTCTATTTATAACTGGGCTCATCACAACTACCAGCATCGGCGGCCAGATAACAGGACGTATTACGACTCCATCTTTGCCGATTTGGTGACTGCGCCGCCCAGCAAATCCGTGAGCTACCATAATGCGGCGATTGTGGATTTTGAACATCCGTTTGTGTGGGTTCTTCACCACATGTTCTGCACCACCTTGTTCACGCATGGTGACCTGTCTCTCAACAAGTTTCAAGAGACAGATTTGTTCTTCCTATATAAGTTGTTGAAGTGTGAGGAGTGTAATTGGGGCGCGTTTTTCTTGACGCGCGTGGTGGCCGTGAAAAGGAGTACGCGGAAAGCTCAAATCCATTTTGGAGGGTTGATCACACCATTGGCCGTCTATCTTGGGATGGATCTTTCCCACCTTACTCCCCTCTCTACCAGGAGCAAGGTCAACCTCCAACATCTGCACCGCTCAAACCTCATCCTACTTCATGATGGCCTAGCGTATGCACACTGCCACGTTAATCACGCTTATCAGGAGTGTGCACTCCCCGACCCTGTCTTCCACATTGAGGGTGCTCAACATTTTCGATGGCCTGTCATAGCCATCGAGAGCTCGGATGAAGACGATGGCAACGATGACAACGACAATGATGGCGATGAGGCTGAAGAGGAAGAGGAGGCTTTCACTCCTCTTCGGGCACGAGTGGCACCCAGGAAGCGTCCTCGCATGCATCCAGGTGCATCTTCTTCTTCACAGCCTCCGCCACCACAACCCTCGCAGCAAAGCGAGGATGTCTAGTCCATGCAGGGTATGTATACAATGCTGCAAGAGATCCAACAAACCCAACTGCAACATACAACTTCATATGTCGGTATTCAGGATACGACAAACCGGTTGCTTGATAACCAGAGGGCTATTTTTGAAATGAGCGCCTCCTCCTCGACAACCAACAACACATCCACGACAGGTTGCATAGGATGGAGATGCAGCATCATCCCTTCTATGATCATTACTGGAGCTAGAATTACTTGGGGGGGTATCCACAACCTCCGCCCATGCCCTAGTATTATCCGAGCTTTCATGGGCAGTACCCGTCTTGGGACCCCACGGCCCCACAGTACCCGCCTCCTCTGGAAGAATGATCGGTATCTCTGTTCCACCTTTTAAGGTTGTTTTTTATATGAGGCCATAGTCAAATTCTAGCTTAGGGGGGAGTTGGAACAACTCTATCTTTTATTTTCCTAGTTTTAGTTTTTATTGTTTTGTTCTTGTAATTTATTTCTTGTAGTTTTTAGTTTGTTTGTAGGATCCATATTCTATCTAGTGTAATTGTGGATGTCATAAGTCATGTGTCATCTCGTTGCTTGTACATGGGAATCAAGGGAAAATTAAAAAAAAAATTAGTGTTTAGCAAGCTTGTGTTGTTCAACGTTGAGCACATAACTTAAGGAAATGATTGGGTTTGTTAACTCTAAAATAGAGAATCACAACTGTACATGCCTAGAATTCATGAAGAGTGGATGGAACTAGTTGTTGAGCCCAAACTGATCAAATGATAATGAGACTTTAATTTGAAATAAGAGAGAAACCTCTTAATTACTACACAGGTCAGTAAGGAGGGACACATAATAATTTACAAAGGTTCGGTCAATTAGTGTTGTGATCTATCCACCCCATTGTTTTCATACTCCACCTTAAGAATTGGAAGTACATTATGGTTTTAATCTCTTTGATTGCATCTCATGTAGATAGGACTTGCATTGCAACTATTTTCACATATCTTGCATGAAAATGATAAAAAAATTAGATTAGTTATACATGCACATTCTCCTTAGGTGCATGTCATTTAGTTGCATGACTATAATTTTGTAGCTGCATTCACATTTTTATGCATATAGACTACATCATGCATCTTATTTTTTCTGAAACATTAAAGGTGATAAACGTGTTCCATACCTTCCGAATGCTTCAAGTATATAGTTATGCATCAAGAAGTGAGCCCGACAAATAAGGGCCTTAAAATAAATAAAAAAAGAAGAAAAATATGGAAAATTGAAAAATAAAGACAAAGAAAATAATTGAGAAGTAAATAGGAATGATACGGAGAAAGGAACATGTTCTCACTGCATATTAAGAAGAATAAGAACATGATGTAGTTCTCTTAGATATTCCATCTCACCTGGAGATGAAATGATAGTGCATGCATCATTCCACCCAAATGTAGGCATTAGGGCATTTACACTTGCATATGCATCATTTAGGTCATTTTTGCTTTGTGCATGTTATAATCGTATAATGCTTCCATTTCTTCCATGAACCACCCATTCCATCCACCCGTTGCTCGAATTGGTAGGGCACTGTGATTTTCTCCTCACTCGTGAATATTAGGAGAGTTGCTTCCATGTAGATGGTAGTTAGGGCTAGCAACGTAGAATAGGAGATCACAAGATGCACCGAGTCTGAACCGGTGAATTTTATTATGTTAACTGCCTTATATGATAGTGTTCATCAATCTTGAGGTAGATATCTTTTACGGATGATCATTGTCGCCTTTAGGGTAATTATCATTCTGTGGATAGTAAGGGCCGGTATGTGAATGTCTGGCGGGGATCATATGGTGGTGTTTGTTGTGATAATCTATTCTTTAGTTGACCCTCGCAATTCCATTCTAAAGTTTAGTTGCTCGAGGGCGAGCAATGTTCAAGCTTACGGTAGTTTGATGCGATGATTTTGAGTCGCATTTGTAGACTTGTTTTACTTGTGTTTTATGCATTTATTGGTCATTTTGGTGGTTAATAATTCATTTACTTTGGTCTACGATCCTTCTCAGTGTCAAATCTTCCTTATTTTAGTATTTTGAGCATAAATGATTACAATAATATGTTTTATTTCGGCTTATGTGGTTTTGTGTTGCAATTTCAGGAAAAATGCATATATGCAGTTGTCGATACCATCGACGGTTGTCGATACTATTGACACAACCACAGGTAGCCAGCCGCAAGGAGTATCAAAGAGTCGATACCATCGACAGGGTAATCGATGGTAGCGCCCTACCATCAGGTTGCTGGCGAAAAGATAGTCGATACTATCGACCCCAGAAGATTTAGCGACGGTAAAGAGATAAAACTGATGCCTAAGGGTGTCGATACCATCGACCCTCGTTGATGGTATTGAGTCAGCATCAGGCGCAATGAAGAAAAGAAAAGAAGACTTGTCAATATCGCGCAGGGTCGATACCATCGACTCACGTCGATGGTATCGACACCGTCAGATGCAAGTTTGTTTCAGATCGATCTAAATCTGACGTCTATGATATTTTTGCAACCTAACTCGGTAATTATACCTAATGACGGCGGCTAAGAACAAGGGATCATGTCATTAGCCAATGCACACATCCCGAGAAGGTGTGGAGAGAAGAACGGAGCCTAGAAGCACGCCCCAGCCGTTCCGAAAGTTGAAGAAGATGTTTTCCACCGCCGAAAGGCTATAGATCGCGCATTCCACACCGAGGAACGCTTGGATCTCCTCTGTTCAGGGGTTTCATCTCGTATTCACGTTTTTCTCCATGTTTCCCCTTTTCTCAACCATGTTTTGCTCTGAGATGAACATGCGGGGCTAATCCCCTTTATCTTTAGGACCAAGAGTAGCCCGGGGAAGCATTGTATGACATTTTTATCATAGTAATTCATCATTTATCTCTTAAATCCGTGGTATGAATTCGTTTTCTCAATTATATTGTTGTGCTTGATCACCATAGTGATAATCTAATGCCTTTAATTACTTTGAAAGAAGAATTAACGGTTGAAAAGAGACAAAACTCACATTAATTAACAAATCCCTTGAACAAGGTGATGTAAGATTAATGGTGGAAACCCAGAGGTCGATTCTAATGCACCTAGTTTAGGGTATAGGTTACTATGATGGTGGAACCGACCTAGACATAGGTAGTGAATTGTACCATGACAGTGGGCAATTCTTATTACATGCCACTACCCGGATTGAGAGATGAACTTGTTTAACTATATAAAAATTCATGCAATGATAACTCGTGGTGAAACTGCAATCCTAAAGATCTTCACCTGAATTGATTAAACTAAACCTTTAATCAATTGTTTTGTTTTGTTTTACTTTATTTTCTTTTAATTTTACAACAACTCTCAAAATCTTTTAATCGGTTTAGCTGATCGCGAACAATTAGTAGTAGTCTACTGATAGTTCAGTGTCCCTGAGTTCGACTCGGGCCTCACAAGGGCCTATACTACATTGACGCGTACACTTGCATTCTACGCACGGGAAAAGCGTGTCAATGACTAATGATATTCTTTCATCAGTCAATGCACACTCTAGTCTTATGTATTATAGTAATATTTGACTAGGGACATAACAAGAAATGTATGTACTCTTAGAATTTGTATGATCTCATTGTTCAAGTCATATACTTGAAGACATATGTCATCAAATGACATCATTCTTTAGACATATAGTATGTATGTGTCATCATCTCATAACTAAGACAAACATAACAGGCAAAATTACCTATACTATTATAAAAGTAGGTATTTAATGCCACAATCATATGATTGTATCTCTGGGCATACACACCAACTGACTCCCACTTGCACTTAGACACAAACACCCATGAATCTTATTCCATATGATCTGAACATGTCCAACATATTTCTTCTGCACAAGGGTTTTTGTAGTGGGTTAGTGTGACAGAGTGAGTTTTCCATATATATGTATATATTTCCTTTTCTCTCTTATAATTTTGATCATTCCAATTATGCCCTCAACCATCTCTCTCACTAAATTGATTAGGTGGATTAACAATTTCACTTAAGACCATCCATTATATTACATAAAGTCAATAATACAAGCATTATGAGATTTAGTCAATTGACATAGTCAACAATAAAATCTTGATTCCAGTTTTGTATCTTAGCTACCTAATAACATCATTAAGCTACTCCAAAATGTTCATTACAATTGGGTCAACCAATTGGGAGATATGGCCAATTGGAATTAGGTACACATTCCATTCATTGTGGATCTAGGACCTTAGTTTTGATGTTATTTGACTAAATAAATGTCACTCGGCCATTTGAGATTGCTTGGGTGCGGTCCACTCACTGGGATTTGACCCCAACCATCCGATTGGATGGACACTGATCCGCTCAGGGATCTAAGGGACGAGGACCCCGTCTCCTACCTTCTGTCTTCTTCGGCTTCGACCCCCAACAGAGCGCCGACCCCAACAGCCACCTCGTGCACCCAACTCCAACAACGCTCGCGAGAGATACCGGGAGGAGAGACTCCTCTCGTCGAGATGAAGTCAGCAACCCCTCGCTCGACGCCCCTTGTGCTCAGAATAGGGAGAACGACCTCCACCCTTTCCGCACCTCTCACAGGCAGCGGCGGCCAACTTTAGGGCTTCCTCTTCCAGCGCCCCCCATGCCTATTTAAGTATCTCACTAGCACCACCTATCCTCCTTTGATCATTTAGAAACCTCAATTCCATCGAGGGTCACCCCTTACTCCCCGACCTCAAGCACCCCACAACTCTCCTGACCTTGACTTCCCCCTCCCTCCAGTGGCTCTCTTCGTTCAATCGAACGCAACCACACCATCAAGGAACCTCGGTAGGACAAGAAACACCTTCAGCTAGAGCCACGAAGGTCCAAAGGCCTGGGTCGACTAGCCGCCGTAGCTGAGCTCCAAAAGCTTCACCGCCGGCAAGGTGGGAGCCATCTTGAAGCTACGGGAAGATTGCAAATCCATCAATAGACCTCCGCGGAGTTTTTAACTCCCTCAATTCAACCCGAGGGTAGGTAAACCTCATCTTCACTCCTCGATCCATTTTCAGCCTGTTTTGATCAGAATTTGACGCCCAGACCACCATTGTCGATGAGCTTGACCCCCTCACAACCGTCGTGAGCCCGCGAACTCAACCCAACTGTCAGCATAACCCAACTCCCCCTAGGAACTACCTCTGTTGGAATCGACTCACCCCTGTCCCCTCGCTGCAGCCATGGTGCGAGTAGGGAACATTCGGATGAGTGCTTTTACCTCCTCACCCTTACCCGAGCATGGGCCCAACAATAGGAGTCAGGGGTATTCCTGACTTTCGACCACCACCTGACCCTCTTCGGCTGAGTGCCTACTCACGGGTCAGTGGGAGGGTACGGTTGGTCGGATCCCTCGCATGATCCGCGAGGCAGAGCTTGCATTTCTTTTTTTTATTTTCATTTAGTTCCTTCGAATTACCTTATTGGTCAGAACTTATGAAAACCCTAGAAAATGATAGGATTAACAGAAAATATCGAACAAAAATACCATTTTCATCTGAAAAATCCAAGCTACCTAAACAAAATATAAACATGACCTAGATCTGAGCCCTTCTTGAAGACTATGGCCTAAAATCATTAATGACCTTTTATTATCTATTTGTGTAATAAAAGCCACCCCCATGATTAGATCTTACTTATAGGCATCTTAAACTTAGATTGGGGTCCTTATCATCATGATATTCAAAACCCTAATCTATGAAGGATATCAGATTAAATAGTTGAGAAAGATCCTAATTTCTAGTTTTTCTCACCTTATTATGACTACTATATACAATTTATGTAAAACCCTAATAACTTAAATTCCTTTGAATAACCTTGATGACCCTAACCTCAGAACCTAACTCTGAATCATAAGTATCCTAATGTGATATCCCAAATAACCTAAACCCTAATAATAATCCCTAATGTGGATTGATGAGAACCCATGGCGACTTTAGGGTTTTGTTATATTTCAGGGTGATCTGCTATCTTTGTCATAATCTAGGACTTGTGGAATCCATATCTGAAAATTAAAGGTATGTGGATATAATTATATGACTAGATTTGCTGGATGTTGAATATATGTACTTGCTTGCTTGTATTTTGAAATACATTACTGGATGTAGATGCATGTATATTGACAAATATCTGCTTTGAACAACTAAGAATATAAATGTACAAGAACATGAAATGTAGTTACTAGTGGTGCTTATTAATCTCCCTAATAGAGAGGGAAAGTATTAATGTTGACTAGCACCTCCCTAATGGTACAAGGTACGTAGGGAGATCCCTAATGGTACAAGGTATGCAGGTATAGGGCCCAATATATATGTTTAAGCTAAGTCCACCATAGTAATGGATATTCATTCTAAATGAGGCTAATCACTTGGGATTACCTTATTTTCCGCCTTTAAATAACATTTTCTTTCTCTTTCTCCAATTTTTAGTATTTTATATACCATCATAGTATAGCTTTTAATTCCGCGTACCAACATTGTTGATGTTTTTGTTTCTCGTATTTTCTAGGTACAAACAACAGATGAATCATTTCAAAGTACCATAAGCCACTAAATAATGAGTTTGGAGGATATTAGATAGATCTCAACTTCTCACCTTATTCATTTCAGTTAGATAGTTTCTTCTTCTAGATGATGTAATATGATGTTATAGATCCTATGTAATAATCGTATTTTCTTTTTCATAGACTTATCTTCTTCCTTCTCAATTATTAGTATGTATGACTTTATCTTTTATCAGTGAATGAAGTGTTTTGTGACTATCTATTGATGATGTGGACATGATCTTGGCTTATCTCTATTTTTAGTTGGTTATCCTAATTTCTTATATTTTTCCTTTTGAAAATTGTAGATATGAGTGCACGCATATCTATGTATGTCACTAAGGAAAGTATATAGAAATTGGGGTCATCACAGTTGGTATCAGAGCCAAGGATCACACATCATAGTCACATGACTTTCATTCACCCTATTATGAGTCTAGGGTAGTCCTTGAGTTAGGGATGTGAAGGGTTGAGGTGACTAGGATAGCATCTGCCTAAGGTCTGGCTTATGTCTCTGAGCCGCTTTGCTTGGCAATCATGAGGCTACCTATAAGGCAGTGTGAGTCTACCTGGACGATATCCTAAAGGTCCCATACTTATTAGGCATACCTTAAATTAAGATCCTTCTCATCTATAGAAATTCCCTCTCATCTTTTCTATAGGAATATTTTCCCCCTTATCTCAAATTTTTAAATTTTTTTCCCTTTTATCTTTATGATATAAGATTAGGAAAGAGTCTCTCTATTTAGAAAGTCTTAAGGAACAACTAATAAAGACTTTTAGGGTATCCTCCACAAATTGTATCATTGAGAACATTAACAAATGATATAGAAGAATAATGAAATATGATGTGATAATAATAATGATAACGAAAAATATAATTGTTGAGTAATAAATCTAATATGTCCAAATTAATTTCAGGATGCCTCCTAAAACTCGCAACTCAAAGGCCTCAGAGGAATCGTCCTCTAAGAAGAGAAAAGAGCCTAAAAGGTGGGAGGAATAGAAGAAAATCCTTCTAGATTTTATGGAAACCCTCGCCACAAAAGGAACCCCTGAACCTAGCTCCTCTAGGAAGAAAGAAGTGACGGTGATAGACTTTATTAAGCTTAACCTTGATTCCTTTTGGGGGGAGGATCAGCCTGAGGTCATGGACAAGGCTGAGGCCTGGGTTTTAACCGTAGAGAATGGTTTTCGTACCCTAGAAATACCCAATGAGAAGAAGGTCAAGTTCGCCGCCCATATGCTTAAGGGAGGAGCAAAAATTTGGTGGGAGAACTACGACGAGAATAGGGGTAAGGAAATAGACAACATGGGGTGGGAAGCCTTCAAAAACCTCTTCACAGATCATTTTATGCCCATAGCTGAGAGGAAGAGGAAGGAGAAGATGTACATGGAGTTAAGGTAGGGTAGTCTTTCAGTAGCTGATTATACCCAGAAGTTTAGGCTTCTGGAGCGTTATGCACCCATCGGGACTTAAGACCGCCTGAGTGAGCACTATATTGACTGCCTTTCTGCCCACCTAAATCCCTAGTCATAGCCTCTCCTCCCATAAGCATAGATGAAGCCCTAGACATGGCCCTGAAGTAGGAGAGGGAGCAGGGCATGCAGAAACCTCCCAGCATGGGGTACTTAGGGTTAACCACAACTGAGGAGGATAAGTCTAGGAAGTTCAATCCTGGCCATAACAATAAGGGATCAGGGAAACGAGGAGGTTCAAGAAAGGGAGGACAGAAAAGCCACCAGAACCAGCCAAGGACGAATCATCCCAAGTGCAAGACTTGTGGGTGTTTCCATGGTGGGGTATGCCGCCACACCAAGCCAATCTGCTATAACTGTAAGAAGGAGGGTCATTTCATCACCAAGTGCCCCACTCCCTCCATATTTGGTAATCCTGTGGAAGGTGCTCCGCAGCCTCAGGGACATTGCAATAGCAGGGTATTTGTAATAAATGTAGAAGAGGCCAAGGCAAATCCAAACCAGCTCTGTGAAGGTAACCTAATTTCTTTATAATTCAATATCTTGTTCAAGCCTGTAATTATTCATAATTTGATTACCTTGCGTAGGCATTGTATTATTAAATGATCATCCTGTTAAGGCTTTATTTGACTCTGGATCTACAAATACGTTTATTTCTCAAACTCTGGAATCTATATTACATCTGCATATAAGGGACTTGGGGTATATTTTGGATGTGTCTACTCCTAGCAGAAAAATACTCACAACTCTATAGAAAACTGATGAACTCTCTCTTAAATATGAAAATCATGATATGCCCTTTGCATTCATTCTCTTAACTATGGATGACTTTAATGTCATACTTGGTATGGATTGGCTTTACACATACCATGCTCACATCGATTGTAGAAACAAGATGGTAGTCCTCTCTCAACCTCATTCAAATCCTATGAAAATCCCTAGGGGTAGCAGATTCTATAATAATATTATAATCTCCTCTCTTAAAGCTAAAAAACTCATTTCTCAAGGATGTAAAGTCTTCCTTGGATTAGTCTCAGAGACCAGTCCTAGTAGCGGGCATGTAGAAAGTCTGGAGGTGGTACGTGACTTCCCTGACATTTTTCTGGAGGAGCTTCTTGGGCTACCTCCAAATAGAGACATTGAGTTCTCCACAGATCATCTTCCTGGAACCACTCCGATTTCTAGGGCACCGTATAGGATGGCTCCGACTGAGCTTATGGAGTTGAAGAAACAGTTACAACAACTTCTTGACAAAGGTTTCATTCATCCTAGTGTTTCCCCCAGGGGTGCTCTTGTTCTTTTTGTTAAAAAGAAGGATGGTTCTATGTGTATGTGTATTGACTATCGCATGTTGAACCAAGCTACTATTAAAAACAAGTATCCTCTCCCTCGTATTGATGATCTCTTTGATCAGCTTTGTACTGCTAAAGTTTTCTCAAAGATTGATCTTTGTTCTGGATACCATCAACTTACAATCAAGGATTCTGATATTTCTAAAGCTGCTTTTTGAACTCGTTATGGAAATTATGAATTTCTAGTGATGCCATTCGGGTTGACCAATGCACCGGGCATACTTATGAATCTGATGAACAAAGTCTTCCAACGCTATCTTGACGAGTTCGTGGTCGTTTTCATTGATGATATCTTGATCTATTGTGATTCTAAGGAAAAACTCTGGGATCACTTGTGAGTAGTTCATGACATTCTCCAAACTCAAAAATTCTATGGCAAGCTCTCTAAATGTGAATTCTGGATTGATAAAGTCATGTTTCTTGGAGATGTCATTTCTGGGGGTAATATATCTGTTGATCCCGCTAAAGTTGCTAACTGTACTTGATTGGCAGCCTCCCCGTAATCCTTCTGAAATTCCCAATTTCTTGGCTCTAGCTGGATATTATCGTCGCTTTATCCCAAATTTCTCCAAAGTGGCACTTCCTCTGACTAAGCTTACTCGAAAAGACGATATCTTCGTCTGGTCATCTGCTTGTGAGTCTAGTTTCCAGTAGTTGAAGTAGAAGTTGATGTTGGCTCCAGTTCTCATTCTACCCTCTGGAAACGAAGGGTTTGTAATACTCACTGATGCTTCGAGAAATGGGTTAGGATGTGTCCTGCAATAGAGTGGTAAAGTAGTGGCCTTTGCATCTAGATAGCTAAAACCCAATGAACTTAATTATCCTACACATGATTTGGAATTAGCTACAATTATCCATGCTCTCAAAATCTGGAGACATTACTTATACGAGGCAACATTCGACATCTTCACCGATCATAAAAGCCTAAAGTACATCTTGACTCAGAAGGACTTGAATCTACATCAACGATGATGGATTGAATACCTGAAGGACTACGATTTCACTATTGCCTATCATCTGGGTAAGGCAAATGTAGTCGCTAATACCCTTAGTAGGAAAAGGGCAGTGTGTGCATCTCTTTCTGTTCCTAAATGGAAGAACATGGAGGATCTAGTGGGCAGGAAACCACAGTTTCTGTCTGATCACGTGCATGTTAATAACATGCCCATCACGTCCAACTTGCATTTCAAACTTCTTGAGGCACATAAGGCTAGTCCTGATCTTACAGAGCTCTCATCTCTCCTGTCAAAGCCACAAATACATTTGTCTGTGGGTCTTGATGGTGGTCTTCGATACAAGAACCATATATGGGTTCCTGAGTAGTCAACTGTAAAGACAACAATTCTTAATGAGGCACATGGGTCCAAATACACAGTCCATCCAGGCACAACAAAGATGTACAAAGACCTGCAACGTCAGTTATGGTGGAGGGGCATGAAGTGTGATATTGTCAATTTCGTGTCCAGGTCTCTGACATGCCAAAGGATCAAGGCCGAACATCAGAGACCAAGTGGCCTACTACAACCCCTGAGATTCCAGAATGGAAATGGGAACACATCACCATGGATTTCGTGGTGGGATTACCCAGGACCAGGAAGGGATATGATGTTGCATGGGTCATAGTGGATCGTCTCACCAAGTCAGCTCATTTTCTTCCTGTGAAGACTACTGCGAAGGTTTCTGAGTTGGCTGACCTCTACATACGGGAGATTGTATGTCTGCATGGAGTCCCAGTATCTATTGTCTCGGACAGGGACCCGAAGTTCACATCAAAGCTGTGGAAGCAGGTTCAAGAGGAATTGGGCACCAAGTTGAACTTTAGTACAGCCTACCATCCGCAAACAGACGGGAAGTCAGAGCGTACAATACAGATTCTAGAGGATCTTCTGTGTGCTTGTGTTATCGATTGGGAAGGCTCGTGGGACTATTACTTGCCTTTAGCTGAGTTTGCCTATAATAATAGTTATCAGGCAAGCATTGGGATGCCTCCCTATGAAGCTCTTTATGTCCGACCATGCAGATCTCCATTACACTGGGATGACATCGGAGAACATACCTAATGAAATCCGAGGAGATGTAGTTGTATACTGATAAGGTTGCACTGATCAGGCAGAGGATGAAGCGGGCACATGATAGGAAGAAGTCTTATGCATATGTTCATCGTCAGGAACGTCAGTTCAAGGAAGGTGACCATATTTTTCTGAAGATCCGTCCTATTCGAGTTGTGGCCAAGAACAAAGGAAAGCTCAATCCTCGTTATGTTGGACCCTTTGAGATTTTGGAAAGGGTTGGTGAATGTGCCTATCGTCTCGCTTTGCCACTACAGTATAGTGCCATGCATAATGTTTTTCACGTATCTAATATGAATCCCTATGTCAAGGACCCCTGTCATATTCTAAATCATGAGCCTCTCAAGTTGAAGGATGATCTATCATATTCAGAGTCCCTAGTCAGAATTCTCAACTTCAAGTCAAAGGAGCTTCGCAATAATCGTCATATTGAAATGGTGAAAGTTCTCTGGAGTCACCATGATCAAAGTGATGCCACATGGGAGCTCAAGTCAGAGGTTGAGCAAAAATATGCACATCTCTTTCAAGTTACTTGAATTTTGGGGGAAAAATTCTTAAAAGGATGGGAGAATGTGACAGAGTGAGTTTTCCATATATATACATATATATTTATTTTTCTCTCTTATAACTTTTTATCATTCCAATTATGCCCTCAACCATCTCTCTCACTAAATTGATTAAGTGGATTATCAATTTCACTTAAGACCATCCATAATATTACATAAAATCAATAATACAAGCATTATGACATTTAGTCAATTGACATAGTCAACAATCGAATTTTGACTCCAATTTTGTAGCTTAGCTACCTAATGACATCATTAAGCTACTCCAAAAGTTGCATTACAATTGGGTCAACCAATTGGGAGATATGACCAATTGGATTTAGGTTCACATTCCATTCATTGTGGATCTAGGACCTAAGTTTTGCTTTTATTTGACTAAATAAATGTCACACGGCCATTTGAGATTGCTTGGGCGCGGTCCACTCACTGGGATTTGACCCCAGCCGTCCGATTGGATGGACACTGATCCGCTCAGGGATCCAAGGGATGAGGACCCCGTCTCCTACCTTCTGCCTTCTTCGGCTTCGACCCCCAACAGAGCGCCGACCCCAACAGCCACCTCGTGCGCCCAACTCCCACAACGCTCGTATCAGATACTGGGAGGAGAGACTCCTCTCGGCGAGACGAAGTCAGCAACCCCTCGCTCGACACCCCTCGTTCTCGGAACAAGGAGAACGACCTCCACCCTTTCCGCACCTCTCACTGGAGGCGGCGGTCAACTTTAGGGCTTCCTCTTCCAGTGCCCCCAATGCCTATTTAAGTATCTCTCTAGCACCGCCTACCTTCCTTTGATCATTTAGAAACCTCAATTGCACTGAGGGTCACCCCTTACTCCCCGACCTCAAGCACCCTACAGCTCGCCTGACCTTGACTTCCCCTTCCCTCCAGTGGCTCTCTCCGTTCAATCGAACGCAACCACACCATCAAGGGACCTCGGCGGGATGATAAACACCTTTGGTTAGAGCCGCGAAGGTCCAGAGGCCTGGGTCGACTAGCCGCCACAGCTGAGCTCCAAAAGCTTCAACTCCGGCGAGGTGGGAGCCATCTTGAAGCTGCGGGAAGATCGCAAATCCATCAGTAGACCTCCGCGGAGCTTTTAACTCCCTCAATTGAACCTGAGGGCAAGTAAACCTCATCTTCACTCCTCGATCCGTTTTTAGCCTATTTTGATCGAAATTCGATGCTCAGACCACCATTGCCGACGAGCTTGACCCCCTCACAACCGTCGTGAGCCCGCGAACTCAACCCAACTGTCAGCATAACCCAGCTCCCCCTAGGAACCCCCTCTATTGGAATCGACTCTCCCCTGTCCCCTCGTTGTAGCCATGGTGCGAGCAGGGAACATTCGGATGAGTGCTTTTACCTCCTCACCCTTACTCGAGCATGGGCCCAATAATAGGAGTCAAGGGTATTCCTGACTTTTGACCACCACCTGACTTTTGACCACCACATGATCCGTGAGGCAGAGCTCACATTTCTTTCTTTATTTTCGTTTAATTCCTTAGAATTACCTTATTGGTCAGAACTTATGAAAACCCTAGAAAATGATAGGATTGTCAGAAAATATCGAATAAATATACCATTTTCATCATAAAAATCCAAGCTACCTAAATAAAATATAAACATGACCTAGATCTGAGACCTTCTCGAAGAGTATGGCCTAAAATCATTAATGACCTTTTATTATCTATTTGTGTAATAAAAGTCACCTCCATGATTATATCTGACTTATAGGCATCTTAAACTTAGATTGGGGTCCGTGATCATCATGATATTTGAAACCCTAATCTATGAAGGATATCAGATTAAATAGTTGAGAAAAAACCCTAATTTCTAGTTTTTCTCACTTATTATGACTACTATAGACAATTTATGTAAAACCCTAATAACTTAAATGTCCTTGAATAACCTTGATGACCCTAACCTCAGAACCCAACTCTAAATCATAAGTATCCTAAAGTGATATCCCAAATAACCTAAACCCTAATAATAATCCCTAATGTGGATTGATGAGAACCCATGGTGACTTTAGGGTTTTGTTATATTTCAGGGTGATCTGCTATCTTTGTCATAATCTAGGACTTGTGGAATCCAGATCTGAAAATTAAAGGTATGTGGATATAATTATATGACTAGATTTGCTGGATGTTGAATATATGTACTTGCTTTCTTGTATTTTGAAATACATTGCTGGATGTAGATGTATGTATATTGACAAATCTCTGCTTTGAACAACAAAGAATATAAATGAACAAGAACATGAAGTGTAGTTACTAGTGGTGTTAATTAATCTCCCTAATAGAGAGGAAAGTATTAGTGTTGACTAGCACCTCCCTAATGGTACAAGGTACGTAGGGAGATCCCTAATGGTACAAGGTATGCAGAGATAGGGCCCAATATATATCTTTGTGCTAAGTCCACCATAGTAATGCATATTCATTCTAAATGAGGCTAATAACTTGGGATTACCTGATTTTCTGCATTTAAATAACGTTTTCTTTCTCTTTCTCCAATTTCGAGTATTTTATATACCAGCATAGTATAGCTTTTAATTCCACGTACCAACTTTGTTGATGTTTTTGTTTCTCATATTTTCTAGGTACAAACAATAGATGAAGCATTTCAAAGTACCAGAAGCCACTAAATAATGAGCTTGGAGGATATTAGATAGATCTCCACTTCTCACCTTATTCATTTCAGTTAGATTGTTTATTCTTCTAGATGATGTAATAGGATGTTATAGATCCTATGTAATAATGGTATTTTCTTTTTCATAGACTTATTCTTCTTACTTCTCAATTATTAGTATGTATGAATTTATCTTTTATCATTGAATGAAGTTATGTGTGGCTATCTATTAATGATGTGGACATGATCTTGGCTTATCTCTATTTTTAGTTGGTTATCCTAATTTCTTATATTTTCCCTTTTGACATTTATAGATATGAGTGCATGCATATATGTGTATGTCACTAAGGAAAGTATATAGAAATTGGGGTCATCACAGTTAGCAACGTTTGTTTCAAGTTGGTACATTGCAAGTTTCACATCTCTTTTTTGTATGAATACTCATATGAGATGGAAGTATTGTAGTATTCTATCTGATATTCCTTTCCTAATCAGCTGCTCCATTGTTGTCACTGTATTCTATTGTGTCATCAATGGTTAGAACCTTCCACAAGGTCATCTATATGAACTTCTTGATCCATACAATATCCTCTATTGTTCTCATAACATTGAGATACTCAACTGTTATTGTAGATTTAAGCAACCGTCTCTAGCTTGTAACTATTCCATCTTACAATTCTTGTTTTAGGTCAAACATAAATTTAGATTGCAATCATTATTATTTGTTAGTTTGGAAGCTTGTGTGGTGTAACCCTTTACACCCAATTCTTCCTTTTTACCATAACCAAGGAATTGAACCTTTTAATTCTTCTCAAGAATTTAAGGATGTTTTTAGTGGTATTATAGTGACCTTCACTACCATCTGACAAATACCCTCTCATCATGTCTAATACATACGTGATTGCTAGATAGGTATATATATCTTCTTGTCATGTCCAATACATATGAGACAACACGATATTCTCTCATCATGTCCAATACATATGAGATAGTTGTACATCCTCTCATCATGTTCAATACATAAGAGATAACTGGATATCCTCTCATCATGTTCAATACATATGAGATAATTGGTTGAGTGCATACATCATAGATCCAATTGTGACTACATGTGGCATCTATTCATGTGTTCCCATTCTTTACAAGAATTGGAACACTTGGCTTAAGAGAGACTAACTCCATGGAACATGGACAACGCTTCTCACATTGAGACATGCATGTTGAACCCTTCAACATAATGTATGTTTTCTTACTAACTCAAGAAGCTTTCCATATGTATCTATATAGATATCAATCCCTATCATATAGGATGAATTTGCCTAAAATTTTTCATAGAGAAGTTACTTCTATCCAAGTTTTAATTTTTATAGGATAAGGATGTTATTCCCCATCATTATGTGGAATATAAATATGCTCCAACTAAATCAATTGTAATCACATATTTCACCTTCATTATGACTCAAGTCAAACCCTTTATCTGTCTTTTTCAAATAGATGATTCCAACTCTGAGATGCTTGCTTCAGTCCTTAGATTGACCTTTTGTAGCTTACAATTTGTTTTTACAATATTGGATTTATAAAACATGTAGGACATGTCACATACACATCCTATTAATTATTCCTATTTAGGAATGCATTTTTAACATCCATATGCCAAATCTCATTAGTCATAAAAGGTACAATAGCAAGCATGATCTTGATGGATTTAACCATGGTAATTGGGGAAAGAATTCATCATGTTCAACACCTTGAACTTATTTGAAACTCTTTGCAAGCAATCTACCCTTCCACATTGGTCTTATCCTCAGAGACCCAAATGCACCATATGGGTTTTACCTCTTTAGGTGGATCCACCAAGGTCATACCTTGTTGGTTTACATGGAGTCCATATAGGATCTCATGGACACAAGCTATTTCTCAGATTTTGGTTCCTGAATAGCTTCTAGGTAGGTTGTTGACTCATCATCTATCATCAACTCACTGCCTTTCTAAGTTATAAGATATCATAATATTTTAATCTCAAGGGGTGTTCTACTAGAACTATGTGGTGTTGTGTTACATAAGGAGCTTGAGATTCCACAACAATTTGTGATTCTCATTGTTCCCATTCTACCTCTTTAGGATCAAAGTTTTTTTTGTTTGTATTGAACATTTTGAGTTCTACTTTTATTCCCATTGATTCCTTACAAATTAAGTTCCTCTTCAGGAATATAACCATCCTAGAAACAAACAATTTTGTTGTTGATTGGAGTATAAAATTAGCAATCAACAAAATAAAATATATGTGATTTATGGATAAATTATTCAAGAAATGATTTTCTTATATTATCTTTCAATCCTAATCACTATAAAATACGTATCAGGACACCTCTCATTCCATATCTCATATGGTGTCTTTTAAACCATTTTAGACGGTACATCGTTTTAGTGTTAAGTATGTACCCAAAAGAAATTGGAATATCAACTAGATTTTATTGATAATCTCACCATGACTAAAAAGATGTGATTCCTTCTTACTGATATACTATCATTGTGTTTTAGGTGGAGTCACCATGATACATTATCATGTTCTCCCAGATGGTTCTCAAACTCTTAGTTTAATATATTTCAAAATCGTTCACATCAAAGTATCTTAATACACTTACCAAGTAGGTTATTTCATTCACGATCTCATTGAACACTTGAAGAGATTCATATTTGTATTTCATTAAATACAAACTTCTATATCTAATAATAGCATGAATAAACATAATGAGGTACTGAAAACTACCTTTAGCATTTATTCTAAGAAGACTAGTACATCAATATGTCTGATCCTAATAGAATAGTTGATCTACCACTACATATAGTGAAGATGTTATTGTCATATTTCCCAATAAACAAGAGTTGCATTTCTCTACATAACCATCATATGGATTTTAGAAATGCATTTCTCATTTATGCTCTATAAATGAAAATGATATAGATATTCTTCATTTGAGTCATCAAGTCATTCAGTATATGTGTCATACACATATTTTTCTCTATAAATATCTAATATAGTTTATAAGGCATAGGGAATTTCCATATAAGATCTTATCTTTAAAATGAAACATCAATAATATTCCTGCCAATACAAGATACATGATGTTATCATCAATGGTAGGTTTATATTTGCAATTCACTAATTCTATTACATGCCCATGAATGAAAATTTGAAACTATAGTGGCAGCAACTCTAGCTCCATACAATTCTAGCTCACTTCTTATTGGGTCATGAAGTAGAGGTCTCTATCTCTTTCTTCTCCCTTTATTCCTTTAAGTGTAAAGGATAGATTCTTTTTGCACTTACCCTTCTCCTAATCTGAGTGCAACAAATTTGGACTTCAGCTTAGCCTTATAACTCTTCTTGGCCTTTCCTTTGCCCTTGGACCCATTTTCACTGATCTCTGTTAAGGATTTGTCCTTCTACTATCTTGCTTTGGCATCAATATACCAAGTGGCTTTGACAATGGGTTAGACATGTTACTCAAGTAGTAGCACTTGAATAACTGGATATATGATTCATGAAGTGCTTGCAGAATCATATCAATGGTCAACTCATGACATAAAATAAATCCCAGTCACTCCACATGCCCAATCATATTGAGCATATGGGACTAGATTGGATCTCCCTCTGTCAGTTTGTACAATAATGCTTTGAAGACATTATACCTTTCTTGATTTACATGTTTCTTAAGATGTGTAACCATCTCGAGAATGTCCATATTTTCATGTTGCTTATGCAACTCATAGTTCATTATCATAGAATAAGGTATTCAAATGCCAATGGCATCATTGGCATGCTTCCAGTAAGCATCCATTTCAGCCTTAGGCATATTTGGAGCAACTTCCTAGCCCTATTGTTTGAAGGACATAGAGCTTTCACTCATGATAGAGAACACTTCTCAAAAGTCCTAAATCAGATGTGGAAGTAAATGTCATTAGTTTTGTCCTTCTCAAAGGCTGATCGCAATAATAACGTATTTGTTAGTTCCATTATATTCTACAAAAAATATTGCAACTTTTCAAAACTTTTTGATTTGTATGTTTTGATAAGTTAATGATATTAATTATGCCTTTAATTAATTATCAATCCCACTATTTTGTTCAAATTGATAACTCTCATGTATCAATTTGGAACATTGCAGCATACAATCTTCTAGTGAGACAAGATCCAAAATGATTCAATTATTACCCGACCAACACCAACATCCATCATCAATCAACAAGGTATGCAACTTTTTCCAATTGCATCATATGAAATTCTTGGATAGATGATATGTACAACTCTTTGCCATAGTCATCTGCATGCCTCTAGTGCTTAATCTCATTTAGGACATACAATTACACCTAACCCAAAAGCCAACATGATAGTAATGCACCCCGCTTGGTAGGCCCACTTACTACCATCACACTTCCATGAGATAGATAATGCACCACCCTTGGGGTTCCCACACTCAGTCGGTCAAGCTTTTCATGTGTTCTTCTTATGGAAAGAATCTAAGACTTAATAATGTATTAAGGGATTTATATATAAATGCTTACACATATCCAATCACCACATACTTAGTATGTATCATATACATGCTATAACCACAAATGAGAACATGCAGTAATTAAAACACATAAGTGATGGTTATGGTCGTACTATTGTAATTTCTGGGAGCCATAAGGAATTACTACCACCTGAGGTCCACATCATATGCAACCTATTGTTGGTGAAGATTTATTCTTGAATCAATCTGGTACAATCAGTTCAACTCTTGAACTAGTCGACTGGCCTCCTGGTCATTCGACATCTTGAAATGGTTGTCTAGTTCTCTGGTCCAAGTGGTGTCTGGAATGCTATAGACGATCGGTTGGGCCACTAGCCAATCAGTTTGACTCCTTTCATTTGGCTTCCTCGGTCCTCCAAATGGTTAGTCTGTCTCTTGAGTTGGTAGGTTGGTCTGGTGCAGGCATCTTCTCATAATGATGTAAAAATTAAAACAGTTCTATTTCTTATTACATTGTATAAGGGAAAACCTCAAATTACATTCGAGGGGAAATAGAAATAAGAGGACTAATTTACATTTGGAAAGGAGAGAGAGGCTCAATTTGTAGACAAAGTAACAACAAGAATAAACAACCACAACCATGCACATAGGATTTGGGGTTATTGGCCATAACCATGCTTCACATCCACCATCAAAACTGATTTTAAAGCGACATGTGTGAATTGCATATATATCGTATAATTTATATTTAGTTTGTGGAGTGTATGTAGTAATTAATAAGATATGCATATTAATCGGTTTAATATTTGCATTGTATGCACTAAAATAAATCTGATCATATTGATTTAGTATCCTGATACACCGTAAATTGATGAGGATTTGATACCACTATAGGGAAATCGTGGCGACAGATAAGGCAATGGAAACAAAAATTTAAAGCCTGATTCCCCCAGACAACAACATCGTGCCAACAACAATGTATCTGGAAAGGAAGGTTAGTAAGGTTATACGCGGTCCTAGAGCAAGTTCAATGACATTACCCTTGCAATAGAAACATGCTTCTTCTCCAAGAAACACTCAAACAGTAGTCACAAACGGCCTCTTGATCTAGAACCATGCATGACAGTTGACTTCGTCCTCCTATAAACAACCAAAGGACTCCTACCTATAGAGTAGTTCATGCAGACCACTAGGAACTCCGCATTGTGCTACTAGAGCCAATGAGAAGGAGTTGTCCTCTTCTATCAACATATTAGTCAACAACATGCTCTCCCATAATTGATCTCAGTTGTACTCCCTCACTGTCCCTACCTTTGACAGGTAGCACTTGCTTAGGCTCTCTATTGCTTACCACAACCAGAGAGAACAACAATCATCAGAGCAACTAATTCTCAATTGTGTGTGTTGGGAAGCCCTCAAATTTCCTCTATTCATAGTAGAGGCCAGGGTCAGGGTTCCCAATCGGAGCGGGAGTAGATGGGTCCGAAATCATAAATTTTTTGGAAACTTCCCAATGTGAGCCGGTTGGTTCACACACCCAACCAGTCAGTTGATGCATGAGCCAGTCGGTTCACTACATGAGTTGGGCAGTTCATGCAGTTTTCTATTTTGAATCGAATTGATATTCAATGTACAATTAATGCACAACATGACATCAGCATGGATCCTTGATCCAATCAAATTGACCATTTAATCGTGCAGCCTTGATGATGAACCAGTCGGTTCACATCATCAACTGGTTGGTTGATGATGTGAGCCAATGGGTTCACTCTATGAGCCAGTCTGCTCGCTCCCTAGTTCAACCATTGACCAGCCAATGTTTATTACAATCAACCTAACACTCCAATCGATCAGTTTAGTACTTAAAGCGGTCGGTTCAGAGTCCATTCAGTCAGTTTTGAGCCTCAGTTGTTTTAATTTAATGCCTAAACATATTTATTAATCAATCTAAACATCATTCATGAATATAATCCTTTAATCCAAGTGTATCCTATGTGTGTGACCCTATAGGGCCAGAATTACTTTGGTTGTGACCGTTTATAACCAATTAAGACATCATAAGAAAAGAGTAGTGCCTAGTCACACATCATTGCTACCCAAGTAATTTGGAAACTTGGAGAACAATTTCAACCTACAATTTGTGATTAGTACAACTTCAACCTACAATATGTGATTAGAATTATCGTGATCATATAGTTCCTTTGTCTCTGATGTCCAGATTGAACTCAAGGCATGTCATCATCATCCTCTCAATTAATGTTCAATCCATGTTCCTTGAACTAGAGAAGATTGTCTGAGATGCATGTGAGCTCACATATCGTATATTGAGTCACATGAGTATGGCCATATATTACTCAGACTCTCTTATCAAGAGGCCATATGTGAATCTCCTGTAGAAGGGACAAATCCCATCTACATCACTCACACTCAATCCCCATGTATCACAACTACACAATCATCACCATTATGGAAATCCTTATTTAGGGTTACATTGGATTATGTCAAAGTATACCAAATGACATGTGATGAATGTAGTGATTTTAGGTCAAAGAAGAACAATTACCATTGTCACTATGAGAGATGATTCTGACTACCATTCCATGGTCTCAATGTATCACGCTCATGGTGATTCTGTCCGATACACTATTCTATAAAATGTACTTGTGTGCTTGACTTGATATCACATATCTTAGCTAATGAGAATTTGTCATCAGTCAATGCACACTCTAGTCTTATGTATTACTATTGTCTATTTTTCTTTCACAGTAATATCTGACTAGGGACATAACAAGAATATATGTACTCTTAGGATCTATATGATCTCATTGTTCAAGCACGTACTTGAAGATATGCATCATTGAGTGACATCATTATATAAACATCTAGTATGTATGTGTCATCATCTCATGACTGAGACAAACATAATATATAGAATTACCTTTATTATTATTATCAAATTAGGTATTTAGTTTCACATTCCAATAATCATATGATTGACTATTTGGGCATACATACCAACAATAAGTAGTCTAGGTGGGTACACTAATATTCCAAATGCTGATTTTTGGAAGGCTTTGGTTGGAGTTTTTAGGTACGTTAATGGTTACATATTTGTGGTCTTCATTATAATGGTTTTCAACCATGTTAGAAGGCTATAGTAATGTTGTTAGAATGATTATTATCTAGTTTATTATATTATATGGGCCTAATTGTCTTGGCCCATTAGGTTTAAGTTTTTCTCACCTATACTTATCTCCTCTCCTACATAAAGGAGGAGAGTTTGTCCATATATCAATAAGAAACATCTCATTAGCATGCCATCTTATTATCCACATGGTATCAGAGGATTGATACTGATCTTAGGCATAGAAAGGGAGTGATTTTGCCTACTGGTAGATGTCGTCTCTTCTTTGCTTGACCACTCATAAGGCATCATTTTAGCCTCCATGGTCATCTGCTTACTTCTTTCAAAAAAGTCTGATCTTTCATAGCATGCTTGTAGGCCTTTCATCCTAGCTTGTCACCTACCTATAATCATCATATTTGAGGTCTAAATCATCCCCTCCCTCTATTTACACTACCTCTTATATGACAAGGTTTCCTTTAAAATCTTCCCAACCAATGGTAACATTAAGAAACCCCACAAAAAGTTCTAAAATTGTAGTTCCACATGTCAAGTCCCTATCAATGCTCAAAAGAGGAATTCCCAATAGGTGACCACCAACTCTCCTCGCCTCTGGCACTACCACTGCCAACCTAATAAACCAACATTATAGTTAAACCTATAAATCCAACATATGTGGGATCTCTCTAGGGCCAATGTAGAGAATTCAAATGATATGCCACTTATCCAAGATTCGTTAATTTTTTTCTCCACTTAGGCCAAGACTCGAGTGTGTTGATCCAACACACATGGGCATCAATGACTATGATTATGTCAAGTTTCAATAAGTTTTCCTCCACTACACTATTGCTGCTCTACCTGTCTTCATATTTTGTTGTTCCTTAATGCCACTCTCCTTTTGTTGGTCTTATATCAGATATCATTGACTAAATTGTAAATATAAAAGGTGGATCACTGCTATGTTCACAAAGCAAAGTGACACTTCCTTTGTACATGCTAATCATGTGAAGACATCTTCCAAGTAATGAAGTTGTACAGTCAGGGACCTTGATGAAACTAATGAAGCACAAGTACAATTAGGTATTCAACTCGAATCAATTTTTGTGACTGCCTCCATACATAGTATTCATACCAATCAGACCCTTATTCAGATCTGGATTTTTGACCTAATCAATACTGATTGGGCTCTCACCCCACACTTTTTGGATCTTACAAAGATCCATTTATTTTTCCATTCAGATCTATTTATTCAGGTCATGTTGCACACCGACTCATGTCTTGGTTATATCTACAACATATTGGCAAAAAAAGACCCCGTGCTACCAAAAGATAGGGGGCACCATGTGATTTTTCCTCTTCTTTTCCAATTTTATTCCCCCTACAACTCATCATGTGTGCATCCTTTTCTATGTGTAGGGGGTATTGGCTCTTTCTACACCAATTACACATTCAATTTGTGTCTAGTGTGCAAGGGGATGGAGAGGAGGGGGACTATGAGGAGGAAGAAAGAGAATATATAAAGAGGGAGTATGAGGAGAAAGAAAATGATATGTATTAGTCTAGAATATTATGATCGTCATGGTGCTTATTATGATTCCACACAACGATCTTATGATGTTTTTATGGTATGTTGTAAGACCCCTGATCTGTGTTTTGGGCTAACCTTATTTCTATTTCTTGATTAAGTGCTTATAACCTTCTAATCCTTGGATCTATTTTTACAGCTTGTGAACAGCTCAAGTTTCCAATTTAATCTTATTTGGATGATGTTTGTCCTTTATGTGCTTGTTTTAGGTCAAATCACAATTTACCCATTTGTGAGGGTTATATTGCAATTTTCTACACCGACTGTGTACCTTATCTTTCTTTACAGCATGAGAGATAATGAGATGTTTGGGGGTGCTTTCATTGAGCCTTGTATGAGTAATGACACCCCTAGTGGTGATTAGGGTTTCTAGGGTTTGCTTGGTGTCAACCATGGGTGCATGGTTGAGTGTAGTGACCCTTGTCTCAACCTTGTAGGGTGTTTTGGGGTGTGTCTCAATTGATACACCTTCTCTAGGTGGTTTTATCATGACCATGATGGTCTTGGTGAGTCTTGGGTCGAGACAATTGTCTTCTTGTGTAGTGTCTCGACCTAGTATGGTAGTGTCATTTTTGTCTCGACCACGTGGTGCTCTGATGCTTTTGTTTCGACCTCCTTGAGGTGTCATGACTGAAACCAAGGTTTTGGGGACCTAAGTGGTCGAGACCCAACATTGGTTGTATCACCATCTCGTGCATGCATGCATATAGTGGTTGCATGTCAGTTTCTTGGATGGATAAGTGTCCCTTTGGTGCCTTTAGGTGTTGGCACCTCATCTCCACCCTCCTTCTCTCCTCCTAATGTATATAAACCCTCTTCTCTCCATGCAAATGATCCTTTTTTATCATATTCCTTCTCCTTCCTTGCTTTATCATCCTTAAAGCCTTGAGGAGATATAAGGACTGGTCCTTGGGGCTTTAGTGATTGATATCCCTTGCAGGTGGTGACTTTTGGTCATCTTCAACCTTGGTAAGTGTGGCATCCAACTCAAAAAAACAAGATTTACTTAAGCGGAAGCAAATCATTTGCAGCGGATAACTTAAAATCACTAAAAATTAAAACTTTTTGCAAAGAGATCCACACATGAGAAATCTTTTCCATCAAGAATCATTGTATAACATTTACATTCTGGTTCAAACGTAAATAACATGTACCATCTCTTCTCAGAGATTACAACATTAGCTGCCTTATAAACATTATAAATAGACAACATACGAATCTCGAGGCATCAAGCCAAAGTCTCAATTCGATTCATTAAAAACATTAACTATAAAACTCTGAGGACCTGAGAGTACAGAGACGACATTGGACTTTCTAACTACATGAACTTGACAGACAGTATCTCCACCTGAGATCTCACTACTGTCTGTGATGTTACTGCTGCTGTCCTTTTCCTGAAAAAGGATATCTGATTCTTTGTCCGTGTCCACCTAAAAAGTTGGATCCCACGGGGGTGAGACAATTGTAAATTGCCCCAGTGGGAGATATAACTATTCGCCAAAACATTGTTATAGCAGTTTATTAAAATGAACTGAGCAGAAGGATTTATATAAATATGATAGTAGATAAATCAATGTATGAACTGAGTGAAGTAATCTCCTTTCCCAAGGACAACATTGCATCTTCTCATGGTAGACTCATAGTTAATCCATCTACTTGTAATGAATACAAACAGATACGAATAACATCAATGAGCTAAAGTTATATAAAAGAAATGTAACATCATCCAATGAATTTCCATATTCAATCCTTAAGAAAACATACTATATGGCTGATTTCATTTTATACTCACACTTATGCCCTGAGGAGATGAGGTATACCGCTCATACTCCAACCGACCATTGCGAAGTCGAAATCGGTACCATACATAGGTCAATGGAAGAGTCGGATACCCATGACCTCTCACATTCGGGTCAGTGCAGAACAACAAGCAAGACTATGTTAACTGCTCAAAATAGCTTTCTAGGGTATACTAGAACTTCGCTATAGAGTTATAGCGTCAACCGCACTCTCATCGGCCATCGAGAGATTTAATTTTTAACTCCTCGACCTGACATTAAATATCATTGGGAGATTAATATTACATCTATCCCAACCATCGGGAGATTTATGATACATCCATCCTGACACATGATGGATTGAGAGGTTTGATGTTTACCGTCCCTCAATCTCTTCGCCAGACGTAAGGATATTTTTCTCCCATTTACCCCCACATATTCAAAATATGCGTTCCGGGTTTTTCCGTAGAGCACCCGTTTCACCATCACTGTATTACTGACGATGATGGATCTATGGTCATTTTGGTATGTATGCCCATAGAGAAAGTCATGTGATGATTGTAATGGGATACTTTGTAAATGATTTGAATAATAATAAAGGCGATTTCCGATCTATATGTTTAAACTATTTCTGAGATGATGGTGTAACATGATAGATGTCTAAAGAATGCTTTTACTCAATGATGTATGCTTTTAGGTTCATGACCTAAACGATGAGATCATACAGATGTTAAGAGTATACATTCTTGTTTAGTCCCTAGTCAGTTGTTATTGTGGAAATAACCATAGACATCAATAACACTGAAGACTAGATTGTGTGTTGGTTGATGACAGAATATCATTAGTCATGATATAGTGATATCAAACCAAGCACATAGGTACTTGTTAGAGAACAAGGTACCGGACAGACCCACCGTGAGAGTGACACATGGAACCATGACTTGGTAGTCAAACTCAACTCTCACAGTGATGGTGGTGAGTGTGATTCTTTGACCTGAAATCACTACACTCGACACATGTCATTGGGTACACTTTAACATCATCAAATGCAGTCTTGAAACATGGGTTGTTATAAAGGTGATGATTGGGTGACTTTGACACATGGGGCTTTTGAGGGGTGAGGGATAGATATGGGATTTGTCCCTCCTGAGGGAGTTTGATATCCTTGGCCACTTGATGAGTAGTATTGAGAAAGGTATGTGCATGCATGTATGAATCAATATGTGATATTGATGTCACACACATCTCACCCAGTCTGCTCTGAGATCATGGAAATGAATGAATGTTGACAGGATGACTGTTCCATGCCTCGAGTTCATTTAGGATATTAGTGACAAAGGAATTATACATTCACTGTAACACCATTCACGGATTTTAGGATTGAAAGTTGTTCTCCAACTTTCTATTTCACTTGGGTAGCACTGATGTGTGACTAGGCACCGCTCTTTGCTTGTGAAGTCATAAGTGTTATGGACTTTCACTGCCAATGTGAAATGGACCTACAGGGTCACACACATATGATTTAACCTGGAAGAGGAGTTTTGTCCACAAACAATGTTTAGATTGATTACTAAAGGAGTTTAGTAGTTCAATTAAACACTCAATTAATCGATAGCTCAATATCATAATGTTCAAGGTGTTGGACACATTGATTGGAGTATTGGATTGATTGAAATCGCAATTGACGGATTATGCACAATCTGTGTTCCGAACTGATCGGCTCATGTGATGAACCGGTCGGCTGAGCTTGATGAACCGGTCAGCTCAAGTGTTGAGCCGATCGGCTCAAGATCAGAGTGAACTGATTGCTTCAAGTGTTGAAACGATCTATTCAACTGGTGCAACCGATCAAGTTGGGAAAGTAAGATTGGTGAGAATTTTCCTTTCGTTTCAATTGCCCAATTTGATTGGGAAATAGGATTGGTATTCGATACCAATTAGAAACAAAAGAAGGAAAGTCAATCGGGAACCGACCAGGACCACCAACCGATCAGTTCACTTGTGAACCGACCGGTTCAAGGGTCCCAACCGATCGGTTGAGGTGTCAACCAACCGGTTCATGTCCCCAACCGACCATTTCTATTGTGAAACGATCGGTTCAGGTTGCGAGTTGGTTTTTTTGTGGAAAATCTCGAACCCTTCTACTCCTACTTTTAGTCCCGTATTGCCCGGGATGGAGAACCCTGTCCCATGACTCTCCTATATATATAGGGGTATTGGGGGCTTCTCAGAGTACAACTCAGTGCAACCAGTTTCTCTGCAAAGTTGTTGTTCTCTCTTGTTTTGGTAACTGAGAGAGAGCCCTAGAAAGTGCTACCCACAAAGGGAGGTGCAACAAGGGAAAGACAACTGCAGTTACAACTGGAGGCAGGAGAGTGTGTTGGCAACTAGTACGTCAACAGGAGGGTGTGACTCCTTCCAACTCCTTGTGGGACAAGGAGTGTGGAGTTCCAGGTGGTCCATGTGGACTACTTTAGAGGCGGGAGGTTTCTGCCACTCAGGAGGACAACTATCAACCTCGACAGTCCGGTGAGAGGAGGAGTTGTCAATCCCGGTGCGACTAGGAGCTGCACAGACATCATCCAAGACCGAAGTTGAAGACCGTGCAAGGCGCGAGGTATTTTCACTGAGCAAGCCTCGGGATAAGGTATGATTCCACAAACCATCCTTTCCTATTATATAGACATTGACGTGTTTCCTTGTTCCGGGTTAAGGGGAGAAAATTTTTGTTTCCGCTGCTTCTCTGCCTCCCCTAAAACCCAACAGTGGTATCAGAGCCACGTCAACTGTTCTATATTTTAGGATTATCGATATGATCGATTTTGATCTATCGCCTTTATTTATTGCATGTGATGTGAATAATATCGGCTTTATACATGTCCAATCCACAAATCCCAAATATACATATATGATATGTAATATTAATGCACTCGATACGCGTCGCCCTTAAACGAGTTTTGTGGTGGATGTGTAGCATGATTATGGCCTATAAACCCCTATATCTGTGTGTGGTTGTATGTGGTTTCTTACATCTCGGTCTGTGCACTGATTCCCCTTCTCTTATTCTTGATCTAACTCGAAATAATTCGAGAATTCTTTTCCTACCTTTGCTCCCCCCCGAATGTAACTCGGGGTTTCACAATTCAATTGTAAATAGGATAGTTTTTATATCCTGTTACGTCAAAGAACGGCGGACAACCTGAGATGATCGGTTCAAGGCATGAACTGATCGGTTGGTGATCCAGATGGCTGGTTCGAGGAGCCAGACGAGCGGGTGGTGACCTGAGGAGATGCACGATGACCTGTGAACCGATCTGCTGGAGGCGCCAGTCGATCGGCTGGTGGCACCCGAACAACCAACTTGATGGCGAGCCGATCAATCATGGAGATGAGCTGATCAAACCCAGAAAGGCAGGCACATATTTCATCTTGTACAGGTTGCATGTGAGACAATTGTAAATTGCCCCAGCGGAAGATATAACTCTCTGCCAAAACATTGTTATAGCAGTTTATTAAAATGAACTGAGCAGAAGGATTTATATAAATATGACAGTATATAAATCAATGTATGAACATCAATGTAATACAAATAGATACGAATAACATCAATGAACTAAAGTTATATAAAAGAAATGTGACATCAGCCAATGAATTTCCGTATTCAATCCTTAAGCAAACATACTATATGGCTGATTTCATTTTAAACTCACACTTATGCCCTGAGGAGATGAGGTATACCGCTCATACTCCAACCGACCATTGCAAAGTCGAAATCGATACCATACATAGTTCAATGGAAGAGTCGGATACCCATGACCTCTCACATTCGGGTCAGTGCAGAACAATAAGCAAGACTATGTTAACTGCTTAAAATAGCTTTCTAGGGTATACTAGAACTTCACTATAGAGTTATAGCGTCAACTGCACTCTCATCGGCCATCAAGAGATTTAATGTTTATCTCCTCGACCCGACATTAAATATCATTGGGAGATTAATATTACATCTATCCCAACCATCGGGAGATTTATGATACATCCATCCTGACACATGATGGATTGAGAGGTTTGATGTTTACCTTCCCTCAATCTCTTCACCAGACGTAAGGATATTTTTCACCCATTTACCCCCACATATTCAAAATATGCGTTCCGGGTTTTTCCGCGGAGCACCCGTTTCACCATCACTGTATTACTGACGATGATGAATCTATGGTCATTTTGGTATGTATTCCCATAGAGAAAGTCATGTGATGATTGTAATGGGATACTTTGTAAATGATTTGAATAATAATAAAGGCAATTTCCGATCTATATGTTTAAACTGTTTCTGAGATGATGGTGTAACATGATAGATGTCTAAAGAATGGTTTTACTCAATGACGTATGCTTTTAGGTTCATGACCTAAATGATGAGATCATACGGATGTTAAGAGTATACATTCTTATTTAGTCCCTAGTCGGTTGTTATTGTGGAAATAACCATAGACATCAATAACATTGAACGCTAGATTGTGTGTTGGTTGATGACATAATCTCATTAGTCATGATATAGTAATATCAAACCAAGCACATAGGTACTTGTTAGAGAACAAGGTACCGGACAGACCCACCGTGAGAGTGACACATGGAACCATGACTTGGTAGTCACAGTCATCTCTCACAGTGATGGTGGTGAGTGTGATTCTTTGACCTGAAATTACTACACTCGACACATGTCGTTGGGTACACTTTGACATCATCAAACGCAATCCTGAAACATGGGTTGTTATAAAGGTGATGATTGGGTGACTTTGACACATGGGGCTTTTGAGGGGTGAGTGATAGATATGGGATTTGTCCCTCCTGAGGGAGTTTGATATCCTTGGCCACTTGATGAGTAGGATTGAGAAAGGCATGCACATGCACGTGTGAATCAATATGTGATATTGATGTCACACACATCTCACCCAGTCTGCTCTGAGATCATGGAAATGAATGAATGTTGACAGGATGATTGTTCCATGCCTCGAGTTCATTCAGGATATTACTGACAAAGGAATTATACATTCACTGTAACACCATTCACGGATTGTAGGATTGAAAGTTGTTCTCCAACTTTCTATTTCACTTGGGTAGCACTGATGTGTGACTAGGCACCGCTCTTTGCTTGTGAAGTCATAAGTGTGATGGACTTTCACCACTAACGTGAAATGGACCTACAGGGTCACACACATAGGATTTAACCTGGAAGAGGAGTTTTGTCCACAAACAATGTTTAGATTGATTACTAAAGGAGTTTAGTAGTTAAATTAAACACTCAATTAATTGATAGCTCAATATCATAATGTTCAAGGTGTTGGACACATTGATTGGAGTATTGGATTGATTGAAATCGCAATTTACGGATTCTGCACAATCTGTGTTCCCAACTGATCGGCTCATGTGATGAACCGGTCGGCTGAGCTTGGTGAACCGGTCGGCTCAAGTGTTGAGCTGATCGGCTCAAGATCGGGGTGAACTGATTGCTTCAAGTGTTGAAACGATCGATTCAGCTGGTGCAACCGAGCAAGTTGGGAAAGTAAGATTGGTGAGAATTTTCCTTTCATTTCAATTGCCCAATTTGATTGGGAAATAGGATTGGTATTCGATACCAATTAGAAACAAAAGAAGGAAAGTCAATCGGGAACCGACCATGACCACCAACCAATCAGTTCACTTGTGAACCGATTGGTTCAAGGGTCCCAACCGATCGGTTGAGGTGTCAACCGAACAGTTCATGTCCCAAACCGACCGTTTCAGTTGTGAAACGATCAGTTCAGGTTGTGAGTTGGTTGTTTTGTGGAAAATCTCGAACCCTTCTACTCCTACTTTTAGTCTCGTATTGCCCGGGATGGAGAACCCTGTCCCATGACTCTCCTATATATATAGGGGTATTGGGGGCTTCTCAGAGTACAACTCAGTGCAACCAGTTGCTCTGCAAAGTTGTCGTTCTCTCTGGTTTTGGTAACCGAGAGAGAGCCCTAGAAAGTGCTACCCACAAAGGGAGGTGCAGCAAGGGAAAGACAACTGTAGTTACAACTGGAGGCAGGAGAGTGTGTTGGCAACTAGTACGTCAACAGGAGGGTGTGACTCCTTCCAACTCCTTGTGGGACAAGGAGTGTGGAGTTCTAGGTGGTCCTTGTGGACTACTTTAGAGGCGGGAGGTTTCTGCCACTCAGGAGGACAACTATCAACCCCGACAGTCTGGTGAGAGGAGGAGTCGTCAATCCCAGTGCGACCAGGAGCTGCACAGACACCGTCCAAGACCGGAGTTGAAGACCACACAAGGCGCGAGGTATTGTCGCTGAGCAAGCCTCGGGACAAGGTATGATTCCACAAACCATCCTTTCCTATTATATAGACGTTGACGTGTTTCCTTGTTCCGGGTTAAGGGGAGAAAATTTTTGTTTCCGCTGCTTCTCTGCCTCCCCTAAAACCCAATAGTGGTATCAGAGCCACGTCAACTGTTCTATATTTTAGGATTATCGATATGATCGATTTTGATCCGTCACCTTTATTTATTGCATGTGATGTGAATAATATCGTCTTTATACATGTCCAATCCACAAATCCCAAATATACATATATGATATGTAATATTAATGAACTCGATATGCGTCGCCCTTAAACGAGTTTTTTGGTGGATGTGTAGCATGATTATGGCCTATAAACCCCTATATCTGTGTGTGGTTGTATGTGGTTGCTTACATCTCGGTCTGTGCACCGATTCCCATTCTCTTATTCCTGATGTAACTCGAAATAATTTGAGAATTCTTTTCCTACCTTTGCTCCCCCCGAATGTAACTCGGGGTTTCACAATTCAATTGTAAATAGGATAGTTTTTATTTCCTATTATGTCAAAGAACGGAGGACAACCTGAGACGATCGATTCAAGGCATGAACCGATCGGTTGGTGATATAGACAGCCAGTTCGAGGAGCCAGACAAGCGGGTGGTGACCTGAGGAGATGTACGACGACCGGTGAACCGATCCTCTGGAGGCGCCAGTCGATCGGCTTGTGGCACCCAAACAACCAACTTGATGGCGAGCTGATCAATCATGGAGATGAGATGATCAAACCCAGAAAGGCAGGCACATATTTCATCTTGTACAGGTTGCATGTGATGTAGACCTAGATGACCGTGATTCCTCTTGGCTCGAGGAATCACAATAGGATGGCCACAATCATTTCTTTTATCGTTTTGTATGTTTTTTATGGGATATAGCATGTATATGATACGTACTATATATTGTGGTGATTAGATATGTATATGTATATAAAAACCAAATCCCTCATTACATATTAAGTTTTAGATGCCTTACAAATGCGACACACATGAAAAGTTTGATCGACCAAGTGTGGGCACGCCCAAGCGTGGTGCACCGTCTATCTCATGGAAGCGTGAAGGATGAATGTGTGGGTCTGCCCAAGCAGGGTGCATGTTCATCGTGTTGGCTTTGGGTCAGAATTAACAAGGTGACCTAGATAGGATCTAGCTCCTTGAGGCATGGAGATGATCATTGCAAGGAGTTGCATATGGCATCTTTCAAGAGTTGCATATGATGCAATTGGCAAGAGTTGCCTACCTAGAAGATCTGAGTTGTGGGTGACAGCCCAAGCTGGTCCATGGCTCAGAGGATTTCAGGATCTTGACCCACTAGAAGATTGTACGCTGCAATCTTCCGAATTGGTGGTGAGGGCTATCAATTTGAGTCAAAATAGTGGGAGTGGTAATTAATTAAAGGCCTAATTAACTATCGTCAAATTTTATTCAAATCAAATCAAAAGGTGTTTTGACAAATGCAAATTTTCTCTTGTAGAATGGCAAAGGAATCATCTTTTAAAATGGGTAATATAATTGAGAATAAATTCCATAACTGGTTGAGGACTGTGAGAAGTGTTCTGAACAATCCAGATATACCAGGAGCCTTAGAATCCACTCTATGTATGCTTAATGCATTGATGAAGAAGAAAGAAAGTTCATTGATAGAGATCAATGGAACGAAAGGTGAGGGAGAGAAGGGTTCTCTCGCCAAACCAATTTCTTCTACATGGAGGGAATGATGGAAGAAGAAGTCAGAGATAGAGATCTCTACTTCTGGTGTATATGTGACAGAGATTAACTTTACTACTTCTTTGTCATGGGTACATGATATCGGATGCGGGTCTCACATTTGTTCATATGTGAAGGATCTTAAGAGAAGTAGGCCTTTGGGGAAAGGCAGGGTTGAACTACGTGTTGCCAATGGGGCAAGAGTTGCCACCAGTGCCATAGGAACCTATGAGTTAACTCTACCAAGTGGGCTAATAATATTGATGAAGAACTGCTATTATGTACCTGCCATAAATAGGCATATCATTTTCGTCTCTTATTTGGACAAGGATGGATTTGAATTTCTTATTAAGAATGGAAATTGTTCCATTTCTGAAGATGGGATCTTTTATGGCAGTGCCCCAATGTCTTATGGTTTATACTTGATAGACTTGGAGACACGTGTATACAACGTAAACACCAAAAGACAAAAACTCAACGACTCACAGAACCAACTTGGTAAAAGTATTAAGGCACTTAGATCCGATCGAGGTGGAAAATACTTAAGCCAGGAGTTTGAGGACCTTCTACGAGCCCGTGGTATTGTATCACAATGGACTCCGCCTGGAACACCACAGCAAAATGGTGTGTCTGAAAGAAGGAATCACACATTGTTGGATGTGGTGCGATCAATGATGAGTTTTGCTGATCTTCCGATTTCCTTCTGGGGTCATGCTCTTGAAACTGTCACGTTTACACTTAACCGTGTACCATCTAAATCAGTTCAAAAGACACCATATGAGATATGGACTGGGAAGCATCCCGATTTGTCTTTTCTGAAGATTTGGGGTTGTGAGGCTTACGTCAAGAAAATGTTTCCTGATAAGCTTGGACCCAAATCCGATAAATGTTATTTTGTTGGATATCCCAAGGAAACAAGGGGATATTACTTATACCACCCTACTGACAACAAAGTGTTTGTTGCCAGGACAGATGTGTTCCTAGAGAAGGAATTTATTTCCAAAGGAAGTAGTGGGAGGAATATAGAGCTTGAAGAGGTTCAAGCCCAAAAAGAAAACATTGAACCGGTAGATGTACCAAAGGAAAATGCAGATTCACAAGGTGTTGTGGAATCTCAGTCTCCTTAGATAACACAAGGACCTCGTAGATCTAGTAGGACCAGCCTTGAACGTGAGAGGTTTGGATACCTTGTGACTCAGGAAGGTGTGAGTTGATCATAGATGATGATCCAACTACCTACGTAGAGGCTATAGAGGGACCAGATTCTGAGAAATGGCTTGAAGCCATGAGATCCGAGATGGAATCCATGTACTCCAACAAAATATGGACTTTGGTGGAACCACCCGAAGGAGTAAAACCCATAGGGTGCAAGTGGGTCTTCTAGAAGAAGACCGACATGGATGGCAATGTGCAAACTTATAAAGGCAGATTGATTGCGAAGGGATTTTGACAAGTTCAAGGTGTTGACTATGACGAAACCTTTTCTCTAGTTGCCATGATTAAGTCCATCAGGATCATGCTTGCTATTGCATCTTATTATGACTATGAAATTTGGCAAATGGATGTTAAAACCGCATTCCTTAACGGGAATATAAATGAGGACGTGTACATGACACAGCCTGAAGGTTTTGTAGATCCAAAGAATGCCAATAAGTCTATAAGCTGCAAAGGTTAATCTATGGATTGAAGCAAGCATCTCGGAGTTGGAATCTTCGATTTGATGAGGAAATCAAAGTGTTTGGCTTTATTCAAAATGAAGATGAACCTTGTGTGTACAAGAAGGTTAGTGGGAGCTTTACCACATTCCTCATATTGTATGTGGATGACATACTTTTGATGGGGAATGATGTCTCATCCTTAGAGAAGGTAAAGACTTGGTTTGGGAAAACTTTCTCAATGAAGGACTTAGGAGAAGCATCCTATATTCTAGGAATTAAGATCTATAGAGATAGATCTAGAAGGCTTCTCAGACTAAGTCAGAGCACGTACATTGACAAAGTGCTGAAGCGGTTCAACATGGAGAACTCAAAGAGAGGCAACATCCCCATGCTACATGGAGTCACTGTCTCTAGAGCTCAATGTCCCCAATCTTGTGAAGAGAGGGAGCGTATGAATGGGATCCCATATGCATCAGCCATCTGGTCCATCATGTACGCTATGTTGTGCACACACCCAGATGTCTCGTATGCTCTCAGCATGACGAGCAGGTACCAGTCAGATCCTGAGGATGCTCACTGGACAGCCGTGAAGAACAGCCTCAAGTACTTGCAAAGGACTAAGGATCAGTTTCTTGTTTACGGCGGTGAGGAAGAGCTGGTTGTAAAGGGTTACACCGATGCAAGCTTCCAAACCGATAAAGATGATTACAGATCGTAGTCAGGATTTGTGTTTTGCCTTAATAATGGAGCTGTGAGATGGAAGAGTTCCAAGCAAGAAACAGTTGCCGATTCTACTACAGAGGCCGAGTATATTGCTGCATCACATGCAGCAAAGGAGGCTGTGTGGATCAGGAAGTTCATTTCTGAACTTGGTGTAGTTCCCAGTAGCTGTGATGCAATTGAGCTTTATTGTGGAAATAATGGATCTATTGCATAAGCTAAGGAGCCCAGATCACATCAACGGTCCAAGCACATATTGCGGCGCTTCCATCTCATACGAGAGATCGTACAACGAGGAGATGTGAAGATTTGCAGAGTACCAACTGAAGACAACATAGCTGATCCACTGACTAAGCCCCTTTCTCAGTAGAAGCATGATGGTCATGCTAGGTCACAAGGTTTGAGGTTCCTTGGTGACTGGCTCTAAGTGCAAGTGGGAGTTTGTTGGTATGTATGCCCATAGAGCAAGTCATGTGATGATTGTAATGGGATACTTTGTAAATGATTTGAATAATAATAAAGGCAATTTCTGATCTATATGTTTAAACTGTTTCTGATATGATGGTGTAACATGATAGATGTCTAAAGAATGGTTTTACTCAATGACGTATGCTTTTAGGTTCATGACCTAAACGATGAGATCATACAGATGTTAAGAGTATACATTCTTGTTTAGTCCCTAGTTGGTTGTTATTGTGGAAATAACCATAGACATCAATAACACTGAAGACTAGATTATGTGTTGGTTGATGACAGAATCTCATCAGTCATGATATAGTGATATCAAACCAAGCACATAGGTACTTGTTAGAGAACAAGGTACCGGACATACCCACCATGAGAGTGACACATGGAACCATGACTTGGTAGTCACAGTCAGCTCTCACAGTGATGGCGGTGAGTGTCATTCTTTCACCTGAAATCACTACACTCGACACATGTCTTTGGGTACACTTTGACATCATCAAACGCAGTCCTGAAACATGGGTTGTTATAAAGGTGATGATTGGGTGACTTTGACACATGGGGCTTTTGAGGGGTGATTGATAGATATGGGATTTGTCCCTCCTGAGGGAGTTTGATATCCTTGGCCACTTGATGAGTAGGATTGAGAAAGGCATGCGCATGCACGTGTGAATCAATATGTGATATTGATGTCACACACATCTCACCCAGTCTGCTCTAAGATCATGGAAATGAATGAATGTTGACAGGATGACTGTTCCATGCCTCGAGTTCATTCAAGATATCAGTGAAAAAGGAATTATACATTCACTGTAACACCATTCACGGATTGTAGGATTGAAAGTTGTTCTCCAACTTTCTATTTCACTTGGGTAGCACTGATGTGTGACTAGGCGCCGCTCTTTGCTTGTGAAGTCATGAGTGTTATGGACTTTCACTGCCAACGTGAAATGGACCTGCAGGGTCACACACATAGGATTTAACCTGGAAGAGGAGTTTTGTCCACAAACAATGTTTAGATTGATTACTAAAGGAGTTTAGTAGTTCAATTAAACACTCAATTAATCGATAGCTCAATATCATAATATTCAAGGTGTTGGACACATTGATTGGAGTATCAGATTGATTGAAATCGCAATTGACTGATTCTGCACAATCTGTGCTCCCAACTGATCGGCTCATGTGATGAACCGGTGGGCTGAGCTTAGTGAACTAGTCGACTCAAGTGTTGAGCCGAATGGCTCAAGATTAGGGTGAACTGATTGCTTCAAGTGTTGAAACGATCGATTCTACTAGTGCAACCGAGCAAGTTGCGAAAGTAAGATTGGTGAGAATTTTCCTTTTGTTTCAATTGCCCAATTTGATTGGGAAATAGGATTGTTATTCGATACCAATTAGAAACAAAAGAAGGAAAGTCAATCGGGAACTGACCAGGACCACCAACCGATCGGTTCACTTGTGAACCGACCGGTTCAAGGGTCCCAACCGATCGGTTGAGGTGTCAACCGACCGGTTCAGTTCCCCAACCAACCGTTTCAGTTTTGAAACGATCGGTTCAGGTTGTGAGTTGGTTGTTTTGTGGAAAATCTAGAACCCTTCTACTCCTTCTTTTAGTCCCGTATTGCCCGGGATGGAGAACCCTGTCCCATGACCCTCCTATATATATAGGGGTATTGGGGGCTTCTCAGAGTACAACTCAGTGCAACCAGTTTGTCTGCAAAGTTTTCGTTCTCTCTGGTTTTGGTAAACGAGAGAGAGCCTAAGCAAGTGCTACCCGCAAAGGGAGGTGCAACAAGGGAAAGACAACTGCAGTTACAACTGGATGTAGGAGAGTGTGTTGGCGACTAGTACGTCAACTGGAGGGTGCGACTCCTTCCAACTCATTGTGGGACAAGGAGTGTGGAGTTCCAGGTGGTCCGTGTGGACTACTTCAGAGGCGGGAGGTTTCTGCCGCTTAGGAGGACAACTGTCAACCCCGACAGTCCGGTGAGAGGAGGAGTCGTCAGTCCCGGTGCGACCAGGAGCTTCACAGACACCGTCCAAGACCGGAGTTGAACACCGCGCAAGGCGCGAGGTATTGTCTCTGGGCAAGGCTCGGGACAAGGTATGATTCCACAAACCATCCTTTCCTATTATATAGACGTTGACGCATTTCCTTGTTCCGGGTTAAGGGGAGAAAATTTTTGTTTCCGTTGCTTCTCTTCCTCCCCTAAAACCCAACAGGTCAGGGCTCTACATGAAAAGATTTCACTTGATTAATTAAGTACATTTTCATATTCTTTTAGCATTTAATGATGTGGACTTGTCTAATGATAAAGACATTGCTTACAATGAGGTTGCTAATAATCAACCATATGAAATATTTCACCTTTATATGGTAATTCCTCCTATCTCATCATTAGGGTTTCCTTATACCCTTACTTAAAATTAGGATTAGGGTTTCTTGTCATATTACCCAAGATTAGGGCTTTATGTATTATGACTCCACATTAGAGTCTCACATACCTTCACCCTTCTTAGGGCCTCTCATCACAACATAGTAATAGAGTTTCATGTGGTGTTAGTTCTTAATCAGAGTTTCTCATGGAATCACCATCAACTAGGGTTTCACAAGGAATCACCCTCAACTAGGGTTTCAGAAATCATTAAATGACATCACCCTGAATTTAATTCTCACATCACATCACCACATCAATCTTCCATATACAACATTCTAACTTAGGGTTCTCGTGGCATTACCCTATAATAGGATTTCACCTAGAATCATCCTTAATTAGGATTTCCACAATAGTCACCCACAATTTTGAGTTTATGAATCATCACTGTTAGAATTTCATTCAATTGTGGAGATTCACTATTCATCCCAATTAGGGATTTACATCTCATTTCCCTAAATTATAATTTCACATATCATTACCCTAGATTAGGGCTACATCCTCACCCTGGATTAGGGTTTCATTTCGAATTGCCCTCAACTAGGGTTAGAGTTCAAAAACCCTATCAATTAGGGTTTATGTTCATGATTAGGGTTTCATGATCTCTTTATTTAAGGATCATACCCTTAATCACCACATGTATCATACTAATGTATGAATTCCATGCTATCATCCTCTCAACTTTATTAGGTCATATTAACCCTTCAATCAAGTACATACATCTATGATTGACATAGTGTACCAAATTATTGTTCTTATAGTGATTAGGGTTTTCACCTTTAATCGTGCTAATCATTTAGGTACTTATAGGTCTTTAACCTTTGTACCATCTTTGATTACCATCACTATCAATCATTGGATCATTTGAACAATCATTACCTTCCAATTCCATGTGATTGAATCACTAACAACCTTCAAACGGTTTTGAGGTTTCATCACCAAACGGTTTTGAAACCGTTTGGCCTTTAAATGGTTTTGAAACCGTTTGACCCCAAACGGTTTCAAGACCGTTTGGACTCAAATGGTCTCAAGAACGTTTGGTCCAAATCAGTCCCAAAACTACAAGGGTTCATGAGATGCTTTCATCAATTAGTTGATTATGATTAGCAACATTGAAGCCTACAATATATCAATTGAATTATTGAGATTCAACCATAATTGACCCTTGGATCTTTAATCCATTAATCACCACCTTTGACCATCCAAATGGTCTTGAGGTGCTTGACCTCATTCGGTCTTGCGGTGCTTGACCTCTAAATGGTTTTGAAACTTTTTTCCCATCTTGTCATCAAAATCCATAACATACAATTAGGGTTTGGATCATTGGATTGATTATGAAATCAGCAATTGATTGCATTTCAATTTGGTATCATTGAATCATAAAATACCAAACCATACTCAACCCTATAACTTCAAACGCTCTTGTTGTCCTCTAAATGGTTTTGAAACCGTTTGGGTGATTCTCAAATAGTTTTGAAACCGTTTGGGTTAACCAACCCAAAAACTTAACACAATCAAATCACTACTACAGAAGTGCCTTTTAGTGTCGGTTGTTTAACCCCCTTTGGCGTCAGTTTCGGAACGACGCCTATGTGGGCGCCGCTAAAAGGGTGGACACTTCAGCGTCGGTTAAAAAACCGACGCCTATTTAACATAAAGGCGTCGGTGTTTTATAAAACACCGACGCCAAAAGGGTTCCCGCCACAGAAAACGGCGTCATCTAGGACGCTTTCTGCGTCGGTTATATACTACAAAACCGACGCAGAAAAGTGTCCTAGATGACTCCCATTTCCTGTAGCGCGAACACTTTTGGCGTCGGTGTTTTATAAAAAACCGACGCTGTAAGTCTGTACTGACGGTTATCGGTAAATAACCGACGCCTATATCTATTTTTTTTTTATAAATCTGTTTGCAGGCCTGCTGTGGCTGGTCAGTAGGATGAGAACCTGCAGTTCAGTTTTCTGAACTGCAGGTTTACGACATCCATTGATATCAGCCTACAAACAGGCCACAAACCTGCAAAATTAACATAAAAAGATTCACACAAGTAGATACATTCAGACATCAATTCAATTGTCACGTTCACACATATAGAATCATTCAAATACATGTTTTAACATTCAGAAATATTCATTTACAAAGTATCATTCATCATCACTATCAACATCCCAAGTATATCTTACAGTTGCCACTGTTTGTACAACTATTGCCCATTCTTCTCTTACTTCATCTAATGCTTCCCTCGTATATGGAGCATGTACATTTTTTAAGTGTTTGCCTATAGTGTGGTCAGTTTTAAACACCTGCAAAGAGAATGATGTATATAAGTAATAATATAAAAATAAGATTGATATATTTTATACTAACTAATGAGACTATATATAATACCTCATGTATGGTATCGATGTCTTTCTTCGCCTGTGTATGGTATAGAACTCTCCTCCAGTATCTCCCTCACAGACTCCTGTGCGGAGAGGGACATTCCAACTCGAGATATCATCTTCCGTTGCCTCCTCCGCAGCAATATCCTTATCTCTGAACGTTTCTCGTAGGATTCTGAACCCCTCCTTCCCTCTACTACATCGAAGCCATGCCACAGTTGAACCCTTTCACCGAGCCCTACCCGGCCAAACAGACGTCGCCTGAAGTACCACCGTCGTCGTCGTCTCCACCTCCATCGCAACTTGCTGTGCTAGTCCTGGCAGTTTATCACCCCACATGCTTTCCTCACCAGTTCCTGCCGCTAGACGACCACACAATGGAATCCAAGAGGATATGCAGGCGTTCGCCACAGACTATAGGATGAGTATACTCAGCTTATAGGCTTTGGCGAACTCCTGCATATCCTCTTGGATCCATTGTGTGGTCGTCTAGCGGCAGGAACTGGGGAGGAAGGCATGTGGGGTGATAAACTGCCAGGACTAGCACAGCAAGTTGCGATGGAGGTGGAGACGACGACGACAGTGGTGCTTCAGACGACGCCTACTTGGCCGGGTAGGGCTCGGCGAAAGGGTTCAACTGCAGCATGGCTTCGATGCAGTAGAGGGAAGGAAGGGGTTCAGAATCCTACGAGAAACGTTTAGAGATGAGGATATTACTGCGGAGGAGGAGGAAACGGTAGACGATATCTTGAGTTGGAATGTCCCTCTCCGCACATCAAGTTGCTCCGCGCATTTGAAAATGTCATTAAAAAGGCAAACATTTAGCATTTGTATTAACTAGAAAAAGGAAAACATTTAGCATTTGTATAAACTAGAAAAAGGAAAACATTTACCATTTGTATAAACATACATGTCTCTAAAATTGTGATCTTTTATCAATTAACAATCCTTCATTGTGATCTCCGCGCACATATAAGTCATCATTAGCTTCAATATTTTGTGGAGTTGGCAACCCAACTGAGAATGGACTGGAGTCATCATACTTATCATAGTACTCTTCTTCATCTATAGGATCTTCAATGAACTGTCTTTTACCATGAAGAACAACCGACCATTTATCATTTGCAGGATCATCGATATAGAATATTTGTTTTGCCTGTGATGCCAATATGAATGGTTCAGCCTTCTCGCCAATCATTTCAAAGTTCACCAAAGTGAAACCCAATTCATCCACTATAACTCCTTTGGTGTTATCAACCCAATTACATTTAAAGAGCGGAATATTGAAATCTATGTAGTCAAACTCCCAAATGTCTTCAATGACACCGTAATATGACATTTTAGCTTCACGTGGACTCTTATCCTTTGCACTTGCAAAGTACATAGTTGACGCTTGAAGAGTGACCCCACTATTTTGGACGACACTCTTATCATCTTGGCGCTTTGTGTAATATGTGAATCCATTAATGTCAAACCCTTCATAAGACATAACATTCGGTTTTGGTTTAAAGGCGAGACATTTGATAGTTTCTGTAATATCATTTGGTGTTTGAGATAGTTGATGTAAGACTTTATCTTCAAACCACTTAGTAAAAGTCTTATTATGCTCTCTAGCAAGCCACATTGAACTTGCTCGAGGATGTTGTCTCTTTATGAAATTGGTATGTTCCTCGATATAAACACTCACTTCGTCCATATTATGTAAAATATACAAGTGAGCTTGTTCCAACTGCTCACGGCTGATTACATTCACCCGTGATCCCAAAATTCCTTTGCCCTCCTCAATATTCGTGTCATTATCAAGAGTGTCATTACCACTGAGAAAGTCATTGCAGAAATCCATAACCTCTCTCGCCACATAACCTTCAATAATACTCCCTTCAGGACGATAACGGTTTCGAACATCACCTTTAAAAACGCTCATGTATCGTTCAAAGGGATACATCCAATGCAAGAAAACCGGTCCCAAGATTTTCACTTCCCTAGTCAAGTGGACAACAAGATGTACCATGATATCAAAGAACGAAGGAGGGAAATACATCTCAAGCTGACATAGGGTAACAACCACTTCTCTTTGCAAAATATCGAGAGTATCAGGGTCAATAACTTTGCTGCATAGACTGTTGAAAAAGAAACAAAGTCTGGTAATTGCAAACCTTACATGCTTCGGCAATATAGATCGAATTGCCACGGGCAATATTTGTTGCATTAGAGTGTGACAATCATGAGATTTAAGACCTATCAACTTCAGATCTTTCATTGATACCAATCTACGGATGTTGGATGAGTAACCATGTGGCACCTTAACATTTACCAAGCATTCACAAAAAGTTTTCTTCTCCTTTCTAGACAACGTGTAACAAGCGGGAGGTAAGTATGTTCTTTTATTACCCATTTCACGTAATTCTGTTAATTCTGACCTTATTCCCATTTCATGTAGGTCCAGTCTGGATTTTATCCCATCTTTAGTCTTACCTGGTATATTTAATAGAGTACCAATGATGCTATCACAGACATTTTTCTCAACGTGCATTACATCGATACAATGCCTGACTGACAAAGAACTCCAATAAGGAAGATCCCAAAATATTGACTTCTTTTTGAATGAAGAATTGTCACTCCGTGTGGCCATACTACATTGTGATTTCTTACCAAATTCATTGACAATGTCTTTTACTCTTTCATAAACAACATCCCCTGGTATAGGTTTAGGTGCACTCCGTTCATCATTCAATCCATTGAATGCTTTGCGCTTCCTATGATACGGATGGAATTTTGAAAGAAACCTTCGATGACCAAGATATACAGTCTTGCCGCCATATTTTAGTCTTATTGAATCAGTGTTTTCTTCACATATAGGACACGCTTTAGCACCTTTGACACTATATCCAGACAAATTCCCATATGCCGGAAAGTCATTAATAGTGCAAAACAACATAGCATGCAAACGAAATGTCTCTCTTGCAGAAGCATCATAGGTCATCACACCTTCAGCCCAAAGTTTCTTTAAGTCATCAATCAAAGGTTCAAGATAAACATCGATATCATTTCCGGGTTGTTTAGGGCCCGATATCAACAATGACAACATAACGTACTTATTTTTCATACACAGCCAGGGAGGAAGATTGTATATAACAAGCATGACTGGCCAAGTGCTATGTTGGCTGCTCAATGTCCCGTACGGATTCATCCCGTCTGTACAAAGCCCAAGTCTTAGATTCCTGACTTCTTCACCAAATTCAGGGAACAATACATCAATCTTCTTCCACTGTGGGGAATCAGACGCATGTCGTAGGATCCCATCATTATTTTTCTTAACATCTGCATGCCACCTCAAATTCTTCGCATCTTTCGGATTTGCAAACAAGCGTTGAAACCGTGATGTTATAGGTAGATACCACAACACCTTGGCAGGAGAACCAGTTCTGGACTCCCCCGAAGTCGTCAATTTATATCGTGACGCACCACATTTTGGACAATCTTTCAAATCTACATAGTCCTTTTGAAATAATACACAATCATTCGGGCATGCGTGTATCTTTTTGGCCTCCATTCCCATTGGGCACAACATTTTCTTTACCTGGTATGTTGAGATTGGCAGCTCGTTTCCTTCAGGAAGAATTTCTTTCAACAAAGTCAACAATTCAGTGAAGCTTTTGTCGCTCCATCTATTGTTAGCTTTCAACTTATACAATCTCAGCACAGCGCTAAGCTTCGTAAACTTAGCACAGCCTGTGTATAACGGTATCTCAGCATCATGCACAATGTTTGTAAAGATAGGAGGTGGATCGGTGTGCTCTACCCTACAACTATCCAGCATCGCATCAACAATGTCTGCTGGAACTGGTTCGTTCACATTTACGTCATCGGAGGCAATTTCTTCTTCCACCCAAGCACTGCTATTGACATCTACTGGATTCGATTTTGAAATCTCTCCATGCCAGTGCCATTCTGTATAGCCTTGTACAATCCCGTTGCACATGACATGACTTTTGATTTCCTCACCAGTGTTGAGTTTCAAGTTGTTACCGCAATGCCTACATGGACAGTAGAACCTATCTGTAGGTTTTTTCCTATGTTCCTCGGCAAATCTAATAAACTGATCAAGACCAGATATAAACTCTGGGGTGCAACGATTACGAATGGACATCCATGATCTATCCATTCTATGATCAGAGAAAGCAAGTATATATTAGGAAAGCAAGTATATATTAGGAAACAAGTATATAAGCAAGTATGTCGTATTACAGTTCATCATTAAGAAAGATATAAGCAAGTATGTCGTATTAAAATAGACTAAACAATAAAAGAATTTTTTTTTTAGGCAAGACAATATGAGAAAATAGTAGTGTAATCATGTAAATGGGAACATTCATGGGAACACACACTTCAGTTATAAGCATTCATGTAGCAACTTACATTTCCATTCATGGGAACAAACACTTTAGTTATAACAATAACTAAACAAAGGGGTTGGTGTACCCCTAAACATGCGCATAATTAAAAAAACTATTACTACAGACAAGTCTAGATAGATAGACAACTAAATACTACACCAACATGGTCCCGCATGCATCAGTAACTTCTTTTTGATGATGAAGCTGTGTCACGAAGCTCCTCACTGTATTTAGATGAATCTGAACTGATAGGGGCCTCAGATTCTGATTTGTCTGAGCTGATATGCGACGCCGTGCGCTCATACCGCAGAAGATGATCGAGGGTGTCGCAGTTGTTGTTGGTTATCCAAACTTTGATGGAATTATCGCCAACTGGACGGAGAAAAAGCCTATTCCAACGGACCAGATATAGCTCTCCAATCCAATCATGCCAACCGGATTTTGATACAAGATTTCCCGCCAAATCATACTCAACCTCGATTACATGTGAATAATTTCCAAAAGTTAGGGTCACTTTACCAGGCATGTAGTGTCTTCCTTTTAGAAAACACCAATGTTTGGGTATGACCAATTGGTTTAAGGAACGATCATCTAGGATGATGTCCAATTGTTCTTCAATAGGGAACGTTAACATTGACATAGAGGCCCAATTCATAGTCATTGTTATGGGAAGACAGAGACTGCACAATATTAGTATTAACAAAGTGTAAGTACATATAACGATGTTATATATTTTCAGAAAAAGTTGTATAACATCAGTTAACCTTTTAAACAAGTATATATTAGGAAACAAGTATATATTAGTCAATCTTGGACGGGTTTCTAGGCCAACAAACACATTTGATGTCAATCTTATATATAATAAATGTGTACCACCTATCCCATCCTTGAACACCTAATCTCACTTACGATGTAAGTGTATAATGTGTATTTGGTTTTCAAGAAAATTTCGGCAGCATTTCCCCGTTGTTCTCTAAGTACATATGTACTTAGAGAACAAACGGGGAAATGCTACCGAAATTTTCTCGAAAACCCAATACACATTATACACTTACATCCTAAGTGAGATTAGGTGTTCAAGAACAGTCCCAAACTGGGGACTATCCAAGATTTACTCCTACTGAGTAAATCTTGGACGGGTTTCTAGGCCAACAAATACATGTGTTGTCATTCTTATATAAACCCTATAATTCATGAAATCATTCTAATTCAATTTAATATGTTGGGATCACATAATTATATAATGACATCAGAATATATAGAAGAATCATAATTAACATGATTAACAACATGCTCATCAAACTAGGGTTTTCTTGAATATCATCTAATAAATCAAGAATTTCATAGTTTCAAACATGCAATAATTCACAATGCAATGTTATAAACTATAGGCAACATGGATAGATGAAATAAATAAACATCCAGCATCTATCACTTATTCAATCTTCAAAAAACCTTGACAAACATCCAACATCTATCACTTATATAATTTGCATGTATATACACCCTAAAGTGCCACAAATCATATAATAAAACTATCATGTTATGATATTAGGACCACTTAAAGCAGATTAGGCACATTAAGCAAGCAGAGTAGGGAGCCAATTTCGTGCAAACAGATTAGGCAACAGATTAGGTCAGCACATAAAGAACCAATTTCGCGCCTGGGTAGGTCTGCAGGTACCTGGGCAAGAAGAGTAGGGTGAGGTCGAGCTGGTTGAGTACGTGGGTGGCGGCCGACGAGCTCCAGAACCAGCGGCAGTGACTCCGACGAGCAAGAGCGTCAGCCGCAGCAGGCAGGCAGGCGGCCAGGCGGCGGCAGGCAGGCAGCGGCCAGGCGGAGGAGAAGGAGAAGGGGGTACGGCGGCACCGGTTCTCAGGCGTGGCAGGCAGGTGGGCACCAGGCGTTGCGGCGGCGCCGGTTGTCAGGCGTGGCGGCGGCACAGGCGGTTGGAGCAGGGGCGCCGGTTGTCAGGCGTGGCGGTGGCGCAGGGGTGCCAGAGAAGAAACGCGTCGGAGAGGGGCGCCGGAGAGGGGACGCCGGAGATGGGGCACCGGAGAGAAGCGCCGGAGAAAAATCGCCGGAGAAATCGCCGCAATAGGGAAATAGGGTAGCAATGAGGGGATGAGTCGGGCGATCGAAGGTTATGAAGTTCCCCAATAGCGTCGGTTGTTGACAACAACCGACGCCTAAACATATTTACCGTCGGTCGTTGGCAACATCCGACGTCCATTTGGACGATATTTTCGTGAAAATGTTTGGCGGGAACCCCATTCAGCGTCGGTTAGTAAAGGACGACCGACGCAGAAAAGGACACTTTTCACGCAAATTTCCATCGCACATAAGCGTCGGTGTTTTAACTAAATAACCGACGCCGAAAGTGACATTATTTTTTCGCTCGAAAATTGGATGAAATAATGCGTCGGTTTTGCATAAACAACCGACGCTGTATACAAAGCGGTACCCGTGTTTGGCTGGTCTTTGAATATAGACGTCGGTTCTTCGAAATAACCGACGCCTTTAATATAAGGCGTCCGTGTTCCTTAAAAACCGACGCCCAGAAAAGCGACACTGAATGCTATTTCTGTAGTAGTGAATACAAATCAGCAATTAACTCAATTAGGGTTTGCTACTTGGTGATTAACTATGCATTGGATTAATAAATTGGATCCTCTAGATTATCATTAAACATGTATTAGATTTATGACCTCAAATGGTCAACCCTCTCAAACGGTCAACTCCCTCAAACGATTTGGGTCTCAAAACATCAAACGGTTTTGGAACTGTTTGGTCTCCAAACGGTTTGGTGAAACCGTTTGGACCAACAAGTTGGAAACTATTTTCCTTGGATATTTTGTGAGGTGTATTCTTATGATTATATCATCATCATTAAGATCTAAACTCATGAAACCTGCTGTGATTTCCATGGTGATTGCACCATTCAACCAAATCAATTATCGTGAATGAAGAAAGGATCATTATTTGATAAGGAATTGAATGCAATAACAATAATAAGATTTCAAGTTATAAAACCCGACTCCAATTGAGCTCCAAATCTCCAAGATCAAGGCAACAATGGTGGATGCAACTCCTTTCACTATTCAAAGGCTCGTCCTCTAGGTTTGAGTGAAAAGGAATGGTTAGAATTGAAGAGGGGATCGAAATAGGAACGAATCATGCATTGATTTGTGATTTCCACCATGGATTCAAGGTGAAAAGGGATCAAGAAGCTTACCAACAGGTAGGGAGGCGTCCTCCTGGTCCTCCCAATCTCCTTGGTTGTTTTCCAAGAAAAGGAAAAGAAGTGGGGTCAAAAAGGCCTTTCATTTGGCTTGTAAAGAGTCTTTTTATAAAAATTCAATGAGAAAGAATATGCTTTATAAAAATTCATTTAATCCCAAAAATAGGGCCGCCTCTTCCCCATCATCTTCCTTGGATCTGAGGCTATCTTTTTTGCCTCTTATTCCTCTCAATTATCCATGATTTAAAGAAAAGCAAATTAAGCACCTCGAATCATATTATACTAATATCCATATGTGAGTGGATATTTCTTTTTCTTATAAAATTGTGAGTGAGTTATCCACTTTCTTGGATATTTTCGTGGTCCTTAAAAATCTCAAGGACATCCACACACATATGAATCCAACCATTTTAATTTTGGTTGAAGGACCTTCAATTAATACATTTAGTTTTGTACTAAATTGAATTAGGGTTTCAATTAGGCATTAATCTTGATTATTTTAATATCAAGATTCTCTCTCCTCCAACTTAATTCCAATGAGGCTCCCTTCTCATTTTATTTTCTCTACATGATGACAAGAAACATTAGGGACCTTATTGAAGTGGTAAATTACATATTTCACCCTATGTTTTGGGTAAATTGCATATTACACCAGAACTAGGTTTTCATGCACAAACATTGCTTTATCAACTCTTTCTTGGTACCAGGCTTCCATAAGCCATACCTCTGCATCATTTTCACTCTCATGATGCTTCAACATATGAGGAACATATTGTCATGCACAATTTGCATTTAAACCCCTCAACTTGGGTAATTTGCACTTTAGTCTAAAACAAGCAAGACATTGATTTCAACAATGTTCAAAAAGGACTAGAATTGCAACATAAGTTCCTCTTGAGCCCTAATTAATTTTCACAAGATATGATTAAGCATATAATCATCTTTCTTAATCAAAATACCTAGGGTTAAAGTATAACCCAGGTCAGGGATGTTACAAATTATAAACCCCTAACAAGGATTTCGTCCCTGAAATCTAGATAAAGGAAGATAGATGTATTTCATTCATCATACCATCCAGTCTTCACATATCATCTTCTTATTATGGAGATACCATAAAACTTTGGTCAGCACAAAGTGTTTCCATACAGGATTCTCATAGAATCAACACACAAGACATATGCTCCACTATTTTTCATCATAGACTTTGGACTCAATTCTGTGTCAAGTAACACTTTTCTTGATCAGAGAAATGTCATACATTCTTAATTAATATCATGTTTATGATCATCTCATGATCTCATCATATTTTCCCATTTTTTCATTATGGGAAATAATTTTATTGAACAGGGTTCATCTCCCTTATTCTTATTCTTATCTTATGAGGAGTATACTTTTAGTTCCTCATACAACATGCTCATCTGAGATTATCTCAGACTTCTCTTTCTTATTCTTAGGATATGACACATTTATTCATTCCATATTTCTAATTTCATGACACTCATTAGATTGTCTCAGAATGACCACTTGATCAGAGCAATCAAAAAGACAACAATCTAAGAGTTCCCATACCTCTTTATCATCAATAGTTGTATACCTGGCCAGGGTATATAAATACTGAGATTAAGTGGTATGCACTTTGTATACTATCATATTCCTTCTTTTTCATATTATCACAAGCATAAAGTTTAACATTCATGGAGTTCATCCAGGCATCTCTTATGTACCTCCGCTTTTCTTATGGATGTAAGAACAACATTAGACATTTGTAATGTTTTACTATGCAAAACATAGGATTCATAGGACTAAACAAGGAAAAATCAATCAATTACTTCCTCAATTATATACAGGGAATCATAAAATAACATACTTGAATGACATTATCTTGTCTAACCTGTCATGATTCGTGGATTATTCACTGCCGCAGGCTAACTCTGCTTCAAAGGTTGGTTCAACAGGATAAGGTTGAGCACATACTCAATTTAAGTCCAGAAATTCATCATTTTCTTTTGTTTCAACCTGCTGATACTGATTACAAATCCTATTGATATCTAAAACATCATAATTTGAGGCTGGGAGTCTAGGTTATACTGCCAATGCTTGATCCACTATATACATTACAGTTGCCCTAAATTCTCCAACGGTAATACCTGAAGAAGGATTTTCCTATTATAGTTTGATCAGCTAGGGGATTCCCAGGCAATTGTCTCTCTCTTGCCTGCTCCCATGCACCTCTTCTTAGTGCAACATTGTTTCTTTCTGCAGCAACCACCTCATGTGACCCAGTCATCTTTAAGTTCTTCTTCTCTTATATGATCAGAAGATACTATCAGATACACTGGATGATACCAGAACATACTCTACTACCTTAGTCCTATGTCTCTGTAGACTCAGTGAACCTAGAGCTCTGATACCACTAATTTGTGGCATCCAACTCACAAAAACAAGATTTACTTAAGTGGAAACGAATCATTTGCAGTGGATTACTGAAAATCACTAAAAATTAAAACATTTTGTAAAGAAATACACACATAGGAAATATTTTCCATCAAGAACCATTGTATAACATTTACATTCTGGTTCAAACGTACATAACATGTACCATCTCTTCTCAGAGATTACAACATCAGCTGCCTTATAAACATTATATACAGATAACATACGAATCTCGAGGCATCAAGCCAAAGTCTCAATTTGATTCATTAAAAACATTAACTATAAAACTCCGAGGACCTGAGAGTATAGAGACGACACATAGGACTTTCTAACTACATGAACTTGATAGACAATATCTTCACCTGAGATCTCACTACTGTCCCTGATGTTACCGTTGTTGTCCTTTTCCTGCAAAAGGATATCTGCTTCTTTGTCCGCATCCACCTAAAAAGTTGGATCCCATAGGGGTGAGACAATTGTAAATTGCCCCAGCGGGAGATATAACTCTCCGCCAAAACATTGTTATAGCAGTTTATTAAAATGAACTGAGCAGAAGTATTTATATAAATATGACAGTAAATAAATCATTGTATGAAAAGAGTGAAGTAATCTCCTTTCCCAAGGATAACATTGCATCTACTCATGGTAGACTCATAGTTAATCCATCTACTTGTAATGAATACAAAGAGATACAAATAACATCAATGAACTAAAGTTATATAAAAGAAATGTAACATCAGCCAATGAATTTCTGTTTGCAATCCTTAAGCAAACATATTATACGGTTGATTTGATTTTACACTCACACTTATGCCCTGAGGAGATGAGGTATACTGCTCATACTCCAACCGACCACTACGAAGTCAAAATCGATACCATACATAGGTCAATGGAAGAGCCAGATTCCCATGACCTCTCACATCCTGGTCAGTGTAGAACAACAAGCAGGACTATGTTAACTTCTCAAAATAGCTTTCCAAGGTATACTGGAACTTCGCTATAGAGTTACAGCGTCAACTGCACTCTCATCGGCCATCGAGAGATTTAATGTTTATCTCCTCGACCCAAAATTAAATATCATTGGGAGATAATGTTAAATATATCCCAACCATCGGGAGATTTATGATACATCCATCCCGACAGATGAAGGATTGAGAGGTTTGATGTTTACCTTCCCTCAATCTCTTCACCAGACGTAAGGATATTTTTCGCCCATTTACCCCCACATATTCAAAATATGTGTTCCGGGTTTTGCCGTGGAGCACCCGTTTCACCATCACCTTATTACTAACGACGATGGATCTATGGTCAGGGCTCTACATGAAAAGATTTCACTTGATTAATTAAGAACATTTTCATATTCTTTTAGCATCAGCCAAGTTCTCAAACATGACTTATTACGACAATGCTATAAAGAGACATGTACTATTTCCATCAAATACTTATCAGTCTTTAAAAGACCTTGGGAACTCAGTCCCTCATTTCAAAACTGGGAATTCTCATCCCTTCACATTCTCATCACCATAATCATATTGTTCTGGGTATTCAAACCCTTAACTCATCATTGAGCATCATTACCATCTATTAGGTAACTATCACCTTCAGGTCATCTGACCAAGGCATTCATGATACTTGTTATATAAGCATCACACATGGCTCACAAGGCCACAAAATATCTTGTCACCTCTTCCTAGGAAATAGCTTACTCATATGACTCATGAAATCCATGCACATTGCTACTTTTACTAAGCAACAACAGCACTAGGGCATATAAGGCCAATCAACATTTATTATATAAATGTCACAGCTCAAACCTGGGTATGTTCATCATCTCATAATACTTGCATGGTTATTAGACATGATAACAGTCATACAAGTCATTCATCACATCATGTGATACAATAGTAACACCACTATTCCTTTACCAGGAATTAGGGTTTACTATCAAATAGGGATTTTCATTCCCTTTACCCAAAATTAGGGTTAGGGTTCCCCATTTCTCGTTAATTAGGGTTTCATGATTATATTATATGTCCAACCCTTAATTCATTATTCCATACCTCTGGGGCATTCAAAGATATCATAATTGATTATTCAAGATCATTACTATCATCATATAGCATTAATGATCATCAATTCAAGGTATGAGTTCATTTCTATAAAAGTGTCGTCTCTGGTGATGGCGACACGCGGAGACGTTGGGGCATTTGGCGGCGCTAGGGCTGGCGAACACCATTGCCAGGATGATGATGGAGACGGAGACCCGGCAGGAGGGCAAGGCTCTGTCCCGTTGGGATCGACAGGCATCCTGCTCAACTATGCATCAGGTAGTCGAAGCAATAGCCAGCACCATCGTGAACCCGTACGTAACGGGGAAGGCTGCTCCATGGAAGTCGACGGTTCTGGTAGTAACTCCGACTTTCCGCCTTTGGCTGGGGACATGACGATAGGCACGGCTACAACTGGAACTGGAGTATCGGACAAAGCCCGCTCTTCCTACAAGGAAGCGGTGGGGGGGAGATCAATGGGGAATCTACATGGCTTCATCCATATCGATGCAGACACCTATGCAGTATCGCTGCATGCATCTGATATCGATAAATCTGCTGATCAAGGATATTCAGCCTTCCGCATCCGGCAGGAGGCCCTTGAGGAACTTCTTAAGCCATGGCAGTACTCAGTCGTCGTCAAGCTCCTGTCGCATGAGATTGGATACCTTACCCTACGGGATAGGCTGAAGGCAATGTGGAAGCCTCTGGGGGGGTTCAACTTGATCGATATTGCAAACAACTATTTCATAGTACAACTCTAGGAAGAAGAAGACTACATCACCGCCCTCGCGGGAGGTCCTTGGCCCATCTTTGGATCATACCTAACAGTTCAATGGTGGGTTCCTGGCTTCAACCCGGATGCGGCGTCGCCCCTGAACGTGGTTGCTTGGGTTCGTATACCCAACCTTCCGATTCATCTATATCAGGAGGTCCTTCTCAAGGAAATTGAGGACACCCTAGGAAAAACAATTAAGGTTGACATGAACACCAAGATGCAAAAACGAGGAAGGTTTGCATGTCTAGCGATTGAAATCAACATGATGTGTCCTCTCACCCCGGCCATCTTTGTAGATGGAATCAAGTACTGTGTGGAATACGAGAACATCCCGTATATCTGTTTACATTGTGGGAAGGTCGGTCACGTCGAGAAAGATTGCAGGCTTCGTTTGGAAGCGGAGGCCGAAGCCAGACAAGCAAGTGTGGATTCAGGAACCCTTGTACCTCAAGACCCCCCCAGAAGAGAAGGCTTCTCTGAGTCCATCCATGCCAAGCCAATCACAAGGAAGCCAAAGAAAAACCAGCCTGCCCTGCAGCCGAACAGACGTCCCAATCCAGCAAACAACAGATTTCAAGAGCTTTTGGACATTGAAGAAGAGGACACTAACCATGAAGCGGTTGATGTAGAGAATGACGTCGAACGGATCACAGGAGGTTTTGATTGGAACCAGAGGAAAAGGCAGGGGAGACAGAATAGGAAAGAAGGGGAGGTAAACCCTACCCAGGATCTATCGCGAGAACAAGTCCCTGAAGAATGCCCACAATGCCCTAATCAGCCCACCACAGAGACGACGACCCACACTATAGCGGTCCCTTCCGGAGACATGGTCTTGCAAGGCAGAGACCACTCCTCCCATCCCTTTGTCACATCCACCTTCCATATTGGCACCCAACCTAGTGGAAAGGGTTCCTATGTGAAGTATCGAAGTCCCACGAAATCGTCTGTGGGGATTCATCTGAGGAATCAGAAAATTGTGAACGCGGGAGACCCTGGTCGAGCTTCTACCAGGAAATGAGGGAAGCCGACGTTACTCCAAGACTTGGAGAAGGAAGTGCGGGAGATGGGATCATCCACCATCGCTGAAGAATGTCAATGAACGTCATGTTCTGGAACGTGTCGGGTGTTTGTGACAAAGACACCCAAAACACGGTGAAGGAGTTAGTCAATCGATATCATGTCTCTGTGTTGGGGTTGTTTGAAACTCGATGTAGTGGCCCTCGTGCTATGAAGATCATCAAATCCATGGGGTTCACCCAATCCCACCGGGTGGAAGCAGTGGGCTTCGCCGGGGGAATTTGGGTTCTATGGAAGCAGCATATTCAGATGGATATCCTTCTATCTCACAAGCAGTTCATTCAATGCCAAGTCAATGGAGACTGCTTAATCACCTTCTTCTATGGTGGAACAACACGAAGCGCTCGTAAACTCCTATGGAATCACCTCTCTTCCCTTGCCCCGACCATCTGATCCCCTTGGCTGGTTGCAGGGGACTTCAATGTGGTTATGTTTAGGTCTGAGAATTTCGGCGGTGTTACCTTTGACAATGCCAATAGCAAGGACTTTGTGGAAGTGATGCAAGCATGCGAGCTGTTCGACTTAGGGGCCAATGGGGCACGCACAACCTTTCGGAGAGGGCTTCTTCATGAAAGACTGGACTGAGCCTTAGGCAACTCTCTCTGGCTAAATTCTCCTCTAGCTGGACATGTAGCTATCCTTGAGAAGAATCACTCAGTTCATGCGCCTCTTCTTGTTTCGTCTCAAACTAGTGGTCCTCGACGTCAACTGGTCCTCCGTACTGCAGCCAGCTGGAAGATGTTGGCGGGATTAAAAACCTTTCTAAAAGATCATTGGGATGCTGATTCTACCCTCCCGGAAGTAGGTGCTCGCTTTCTAAACCAAGCGACTGATTGGGTGGCGAGGAAGAAGAAAGATGACAGAAGAAGGAAGGACCATCTCGGCAACAAAATTTGATGGAACCAATTGCAACTAGCTCTCCGCTATGACATGACGATTGCTAAAGATACCATCGCCTACCAGGCGGAGGTCGATTCCATTCTGCGTAGGGAGGAAGCTGATTGGCAACAGAAGGTGAGGTGCGACTGGGTGGCATTGGGAGACAACAACACGGAGTTTTTTCATGCTTTGGTCAAGGAAAGAAGAAGGCAAAACACTATCACCAAGCTCAAGAACGAGAATGGCGATTGGATGGAGCAAGGTGCCGATCTAAACAATCTTGTTTTAGATTTTTTTCTAATGTTTATCAGGAAATCCCCTCCGCCCACTGCCTCCGCGCTTGCGCATCCTTCCCAGGTGTCTTTCCGACCCTATCCCTCCAGGAGGTTGATGATCTGCGTAGAGTACCCACCACTGAGGAGATTTGGAAATCTCTCCACGCCATGGCCTCGTTGAAGGCGTCGGGACCCGATGGAATCGACGCCTCCTTCTACCAAGAGCACTGGGACATTCTACAACACCAAGTGACGTGCTTTATCCAAGCTGCCTTCCAAGGAGAATCCATCAACCCCAAGTGTGTGGATTCGACCCTTGTCCTCATCCCAAAGGTGCCACACTCGGAGAAGTGTGGTCAGCTGCGGCCCATCTCGTTGAATAATGTCTGCACCAAGCTGCTGTCCAAGGTGATTGCAAATTGGTTGAAGCGCTATCTCCCTGCTTGTATTTCCCCCTATCAATCTAGTTTCGTCCCTGGGTGGAAGATTGGGGACAATGTGGTGCTGGTTCAGGAGATTATACACTCCATGGAAGCCAAGAAATGATGCAAACAATTATTTGCTATCAAACTTGACCTCATTAAAGCTTTTGATAAGATGAGCTGGACCTTTGTTGAAGACACCCTTCGCATAATAGCCATACCAAATAATGTGATCCACATCATCATGCAAATCTTAAGTTCGGGAAAGTCTTCTGTCCTGTGGAACGGGGATATCATAGGCAGTTTTAAACCCTCTTGCGGCGTCAAACAAGGGGACCCTTTGTCTCCATACCTATTTGTTCTTTGCTTGGAGTGCATGAGTCAGATGATCGAAGAACAAGTTTCTCACGGGAATTGGAAGCCCATCCGGGTCACTAGGCAACACCTTCCTTTTTCCCACGCCTGTTTTGCTGATGATATTATCTTGTTCAAAGAAGCCACACCTGGACAAGCTCGTGTCATGAAGAGATGTCTCAAGCTCTTCAGCAAGCCATCAAGGCAACACCTCTGCAACGCAAAATCCTCAATTTTTTTCTCGACGAACACCAATAGAACTCTCCGGGCGAGGATCTATAGAATCCTGGACATTAAAGAGACCACTGATCTTGGTCGACACCTGGGCATTCCTATCATTCACAAACGGAAAAGCAAGGAACATTTTCAGTTCTTAATCGAAAGGATTCACAGCAGGATATGTAGCTGGCAGCACTATATCCTCTCTCTCGTTGGAAGGGCTACCCTAGCCACTTCTATTCTCCAGTCACAATCTTGTTATACAATGCAATTTGTCCTCCTTCCTGTTTCCATTACGGACAGGATTGATCAGCTCACACGGAACTTCCTATGGAGCAGCTCGCACGCAGCCACCAAACTGAGCTTAGTTGCCTGGAGGAACGTCTCTAAACCCAAGCACCTGGGAGGCTTGGGCATCAGACCTACTAAGACTTTTAACTCAGCTTTGATGGCGAAGTTAGCATGGGAGTTCACGCAAGGCAAGCGGACCCCGTGGATAGCCCTCATGCAAGCCAAATATGGGAGGCAACACATGGATCACGGATCAGGATCACACACTTGGCGAGGAATCAGGACACTCATGCCCTTCATCCTTTCTAACTCGCGAGTATCTGCTATCTCTGGCACTGAGAAAAATATGTGGGATGATAAATGGATTGGTGAAGGCCATGCACCTGAGCTCATAAGTGGGTGTGTGATTCCAGAAGATATAAGAGACATGGTTGTTGCTAGCCTGGTTTCAGATGATGGATGCTGGGATCAGGACTTTATCTAATACTGGTTCACTGCAGATACAAGCAATGCCATTTTATCCATGCCAACACCATGACATTCTTATGGTTCGGACGGAAGAGTGTGGCTACACACCCCTGATGGCCGTTTCTCGTCAAATTCAGCCTACAAATGTCTCACTCAAAATGCCCTCAGAGATAATAATGGATGCTTTGCTATCATCTGGTCCTTGGCTATACAACAACGAGTTAAAACCAACCTCTGGCTAGCATACCACAATCGCTTGCTTTCAAATGATCTACGGGTAACCCGGCATCTCACCGACAACACATCTTGTTCTAGGTGTAATCGCCTGACGAAAATGGTCCTACATGCTATTAGAGACTGTCAAGCATCATACGATCTCTGGACAAGACTAGTACCTCAGGCTGCCACCGACTTCTTCTCCGGTGACTCCATTAAGACCTGGATAGATTACAATCTTAAGAAGATGAAGAAGGAGGCGCATTGGGCCAATCTATTTGCAATCGCTTGCTGGTGGCTTTGGAAAGGAAGAAACACTCATATATTTGAAGCTCATTGCATTCCCACATCCGTTCTGGAAACGAATTGCAGAGCCGATCTTCAGATAGATGAGGATGCTTTTTCGAAGAAGGACGGCCCGACCTCTCAAATCTCTCTAATGCGCTGGCAGGTTGACCCATCAGTGCAGTTTGACACCATCATACATGTTGATACAGCTGTGAAAGCTTCAGAAGATACCCTCGCTATGAGCCTCATTATACGTTCTAAGGAGGGTACTTGGATTGGCGGTCTAACCAAATGCGAAAGAGGTTTGGATCCTTTGAGGGGGGAACTTCTTGCTATCAAGTATGGTCTAGAACAAGTTGTTCAACAACCAAGTACTTCATGCATCATCTTCTCGGATTCTCTTACTGCAGTACAGTGGATCTAAATGGAGGAGGAAGCCCCTTTAAAATACAAGTTGTTGGTTCATGCTATCCGTCGCTATGGCCCAGACTGAGCTCGCCATCCATTAGTTATATCAGAAGGAATCAGAACACCTTAGCTGACTGGCTAGCCAAGCAATGCCTCAAACAACCATCGCCCATCAGTAATTGGCCTTCTTGCCCACAGCCTCTTCTGAAAGACCTTCCGACGGATGTCCTTTCCTTTCCTTTCCAGCATTTCTGTTTGTCTTCATCAGTTAGTCTGTAACCAGTAGTTTTTCTGGTGTTCCAAAAAAAAAAGGTATGAGTCCATTTCTCATCCTCATCATGGTATGACTACATCATACTCATCAATTTGGCTTAACCCCATTCTCAAGATACATTAATTAATACTTATCAAAGTGCATCAACTCATTACATTTTATTGTAATATTTGCATAACACACGTCATATGTTTCTTACCCAATTATATTGGATTTGGAGTGTATTAAGGTATATAAACCCTGAAGTGCTTAATGTGATAACTATCATATCTTGATGTATCACTTTTCTCATCATTCAAGACTCTCTTGAGTTAATCAACTTATCTTGTATTAAGGTATTTCCCTTTTAATACATTCCATCACTAAACCCTCACCTTTAGCATATAATGCATAGGCTATACTTTGGAATTGTCCAACTATCTTTAATGATGTGGACTTTTCTAATGATAAAGACATTACTTACAATAAGGTTGCTTATAATCAACCATTTGAAATATTTCACCTTTATAAGGTAATTCCTCCTATCTCATCATTAGGGTTTCCTTATACCCTTACTTAAAATTAGGATTAGGGTTTCCTGTCATATTGCCCAGGATTAGGGCTTTATGTATTATGAATCCACATTAGAGTCTCACATACCTTCACCCTTCTTAGGGCCTCTCAGAACAACATAGTAATAGAGCTTCATGTGATGTTAGTTCTTAATCAGAGTTTCTCATGGAATCACCCTCAACTAGGGTTTCACATGGAATCACCCTCAACTAGGGTTTCACAAATCATTACATGACATCACCCTGAATTTAATTCTCACATCACATCACCACATCAATGTTCCATATACATCATTCTAACTTAGGGTTTCTCATGGCATTACCTTAGGATAGGATTTCACCTGGAATCATCCTTAATTTGGATTTCCACTATAGTCACCCACAATTTTGAGTTTATTAATCATCTCCATTAGAATTTCATTCAATTGTAGAGATTCATTATTCATCCGAATTAGGGATTTACATCTCATTTCCCTAAATTAGAATTTCACATATCATTACCCTAGATTAGGGCGACATCCTCACCATGGATTAGGGTTTCATTTCCAATTGCCCTCAACTAGGGTTAGAGTTCAATAACCCTGTCAATTAGGGTTTATGTTCATGATTAGGGTTTCATGGTCTCTGTACTTAAGGATCATACCCTTAATCACCATATGTATCATACTAATGTATTAATTCCATGCTATCATCCTCTCAACTTTATTAGGTCATATTAACCCTTCAATCAAGTACATACATCTATGATTGACATAGTGTACCAAATTATTGTTCTTATAGTGATTAGGGTTTTCCCCTTTAATAGTACTAATCATTTAGGTACTTATAGGTCTTTAACCTTTGTACCATATTTGATTACCATAACTATCAATCATTGGATCATTGAAACAATCATTACCTTCCATTTCCAAGTGATTGAATCACTAACAACCTTCAAACGGTTTTGAGGTTTCATCACCAAACGGTTTTGAAATCGTTTGACCCCAAATGGTTTCAAGACCGTTTGGACTCAAATGGTCTCAAGACCGTTTGGGCCAAATCAGTCCCAAAACCGCAAGGGTTCATGAGATACTTTCATCAATTAGTTGATTATGATTAGCAACGTTGAAACCTAAAATCAATTGAATTATTGAACTTCAACCATATTTGACCCTTGGATCTTTAATCCATTAATCACCACCTTTGACCATCCAAACGGTCTTGAGGTTCTTGACCTCATTTGGTCTTGAGGTGCTTGACCTCTAAACAGTTTTGAAATTGTTTGCCCATCTTGTCATCAAAATCCATAACATCCAATTAGGGGTTGGATCATTGGATTGATCATCAAATCAGTAATTCATTGCATTTCAATTTGGTATCATTGAATCATCAAATAACAAACCATACTCAACCCTAGACCTTCAAACGGTCTTGGTTGTCCTCCAAATGCTTTTGAAACCGTTTGGGTGATTCTCAAACGGTTTTGAAACCATTTGGGTTAACCAACCCAAAAACTCAACACAATCAATTACAAATCAGCAATTAACTCAATTAGGGTTTGCTACTTGCTGATTAACTATGCATTGGATTAATCAATTGGATCCTTTATATTATCATTCAACATGTATTAGGGTTATATCCTCAAATAGTCAACCCTCTCAAACGGTCAACTCCCTCAAATGGTTTGGGTCTCAAAACACTAAACGGTTTTGAAACCGTTTGGTCTCCAAACGGTTTGGTGAAACCATTTGGACCAACAAGTTGGAAACCGTGTGCCTTGGATATTTGGGGAGGTGTATGCTTATGATGATGTCATAATCATCAACCTCTAAACTCATGAAACCTGCTGTGATTTCCATGGTGATTGCACCATTCAACCAAATCAATTATCGTAAATGAAGAAAGGATCATTATTTGATAAGGAATTGAATGCAATAACAATAATTAGGGTTCAAGTTATAAACCCGGCTCCAATTTAGCTCCAAAGCTCCAAGGTCATGCCAACAATGGTGTATGCAACTCCTTCCACCATTCCAAGGCTCGTCCTCAAGGTTTGAGTGAAAAGGAATGGTTAGAATTGAAGAGGGGATCAAAATAGGAAGAAATCATGCATTGATTTGTGATTTCCACCATGGATTCAAGGTGAAAAGGGATCAAGAAGCTTACCAACAGGTAGGGAGTCGTCATCCTGGTCCTCCAAAGCTCCTTGTTCGTTTTCCAAGAAAAGGAAAAGAAGTGCGGTCGAAAAAGCCTTTCATTTGGCTTGTAAAGAGTCTTTTTATAAAAATTCAATGACAGAGAATATGCTTTATAAAAATTCATTTAATCCCTAAAATCAGGCCGCCTCTTCCCCCTCATCTTCCTTGGATCCGAGGATATCTGGTATGCCTCTTATTCCTCTCAATTATCCATGATTTAAAGAAAATCAAATTAAGCACCTCAAATCATATTATACTAATATCCATATGTGAGTGGATATTTCTTTTTCTTATAAAACTGTGAGTGAGTTATCCACTCCCTTAGATATTTTTTTGGTCCTTGCAAAGCTCAAGGACGTCCAAACACATCGGAATCCAACCATTTTAATTTTGTTTGAAGGCCCTTTAATTAATACATTTATTTTTGCACTAAATTGAATTAGGGTTTCAATTAGGCATTAATCTTGATTATTTTAACATCAAGATTCTTTCTCCTCCAACTTAGTTCCAATGAGGTGCCCTTCTCATTTTATTTTCTCTACATTATGCCAAGAAACATTATGGACCTTATTGAAGTTGTTATCAGCTCTTTCTTGGTACTAGGCTTCCATAAGCCATACCTCTGCATCATTTTCACTCTCATGATGCTTCAATATATGAGGAACATATTATCATGCACAATTTGCACTTAAACCCCTCAACTTGGGTAATTTGCACTTTAGTCCAAAACAAGTAAGACATTGATTTCAACAATGTTCAAAAAGGACTAGAATTGCAACATAAGTTCCTCTTGAGCCCTAATTAATTTTCACAAGATAAAATTAAGCATATAATCATCTTTCTTAATCAAAACACCTAGGGTTAAAGTATAACCCAGTTCAGGGATGTTACAGTAAGTGTATGCCTTTCCTTGATGGAAATTTCCTTTGATCTTATACCTCATATTCTTCTCTTTTCTCGACCCTAGACTATGGATCATCCACTATGGTCGTTTTGGAGTGAAACTCCTCATCACAAGGGTCATAGGACATGTTTTGACAAGGTGATACCCAACTGAAAGGAAGTTTCTTCTTTCTTTCTCCCTTCTTCTTTTGGTTCGGCCTAGGGCTTCTTGCTCTATTTTCTTGATCTATCTTTGACCTTGGTATTTTCTTCTTCTTGAAGTGAACTTGTATATGAAGTGGATCCTTTGGTGGAGCTTCATCACCTTGGTGATCGTGTGATTGGAACTTGTGATCCTTGGAGTTGATCTTCCTTAAGGTGGGTTACATAACACTCTACCCTCTCAATTATTGCACTTTTGTTTACATGCATGTTGTTGTTCTCTCTATAAAAACGTGCCCTTAACATGCTAATAGAAAATACCATGCTTTAGAACTTGAATAATGGTGGTTATCATTCTTGGTTTGCTTAGAATTTGAAACCCTAATGTAAGGTATCCGATTTGACAGATGGTTGTGAGTTGGTGGTTTTCTTTCTATCTTTTGACCTTGGTTTGATCACAAGAATGAGGTTCATGTACCTTGATGTATCATTAGGTTTAGGTTTTATTTCGTATGTGTTAAACATGTTTTATCTCTCTTGCATGAGGTTCTTCCATAGTGGTTTCGTGACACATGTGTTAGGGTTTTCAGTGACTGATTTTGTGTGGAGTACTTGTAAGGCCCCTAAACTTATTTAATGAGTTGAACAAGCTTAATTACCATAATTTATGCTTAGTGCATCATTAAGTTGGTTAAGCTAAGTTAAGTGTTGAAGATGCGATTAGTGTTTAGATTAGCTGAGACAAGCTAATTAGTATGATTTCTTGCCTTTAGGTTGTAGAGGATCTTGTGCTTGAAAAGTTGCAAAAGAAATCATTTGATTTGGACCTACGGAGAGAAAGTTCTGAGGGTTTCAATTTCTAGGATTGAATATGCAATTTTCCCATTAATTAGCTTTATAACCCTTATTCTCCTTTCTCCCTTATCCCCTCACGTGGTCATTTTCCAGAACAACAAAACGAGCGACGCCCAGAACCGACAGAGCAATGCCCGATAGACCAGCAATAGAGGGGGGGCAACACACAGGTGATTTAGGGCTTGGTAGCTTCGATCCACAAGTGCCCTCTCTTTCTTCTTCCTCTATCTCACCCTAGCGATGCCCAACAGCAGCCTGACCTGCTAGGGCGGCTGACCTATTGCAGGTGTGGCGCCCAGTAGCGCTGCGTCAACCAAGCAGCAACAGCGACGGCTGACTAGGGCCTTGGGAGGGCCATTTTGGTGGCGCCCAACTGCGCATCCACCTCCTTCCTAGCTCCTCTGCGGTGCCCCAACCAGCAAGGCGGCGCCCCCAAGCAGGGCGGCCAGTCTACAGTAGAAGTTGCACAGAGCAGTGCCTAGGGGGCTCACTTGGCGCGGCCAACACCTCAGAAGTGACGCTTTGATCTCGGCCAAGTGCCTTGAGTACGAATCCACAATACATGCCCCTCTTTCTTCTTGCTTGTTCCATGGATGCCCCAAATCAGTAGGTCGGTACCCCACCCTGCTCAAGCAGCAGCTGCTGGTGCAATTGCGACCAATAACCACTGTGGGAACCAAGTAGCACCAAGGAACGACGGCCTAGACTTGAATCCGTAGCTTGAGCAACGATCGACACCCAATCTAGCAGCGCTGTGTGTGCGAGCGCGTGAACCTATATGTGAGGAGTTAATGTTCGATTGCAACAAGTCCCAATCCAGGCAATTCTGAGGTTGAAGACAACCCTCTGGACGCAATTCTAGTCAGATCTGGACGTTTCGAACCTTGGTGACTAGTATCTCACTCCCAATCGCACGATTTAACTCCATGAAACAGACGATTTTGGACAATTTAGGTTTGGTCCATGCTATTCGCAGATGTAAGTGCTTACCCAGGTGATGGGCAGTGTCGGCACCGCTTGACTCCTAATTTTCACATTTAAATTATTAATGCCTGCTCGACAGTAATTAGTTCACTGATATGTGTGATGGGATTTAGTGAAATTATATGATCCATTGAACCTAGTTTACTCAATTAAATGTCGAAATTAGTAGTGCACAACCAGAAAAATGTTCCATAGTAGAATTTGCTCTAAAGCACTAAAACCCTACCTTTCTTACTCCTTATGTTTAGGATTTGCTCATTTGATGAACAAAGGTGCTAGATGCACAAATTCATAGCTTATTCTTGGATTTCTTCTGTGTGCGGTTCCATCTTCTCGTTAGAGGAAAGTTTTATAACTTGCTCCACATTTATTATTTACCATAAGCTTTCTAGATCATATTCTTACTTGAAAATGATGATCCATGCACTAAAAAGCTATGCTTGAATTGGATTTCGATTTTTATAATATTCCCTATTCTGATTTCATTTATATATGAACATTGATCATGTGTATGTTATTCCTAAGGTATAATGTGACTTGGATTAGGTTGTTTTGACAACCTATGGTGCTAAGCACCTATCAAATAATTGTCAATTTTAGGATCTAGAGCTGATTTCTTCTATAAACCATGACCTGATGATGGTACCATTGCAACAACCCTATGGTGTTGTCTTCATGACAATTGATGGTCATGATAAAGGGTATCATGTGATGGTGACAACCTATGGTCACCCCCTCATGTCAGGTTTTGGATCAATTAGAAGTATAATGATCAATCATTAAGTACACTATTGATGATATCAATCAATGATGACATCAACTTAATATTTGATGTTGATTAATGAATATATCGTTGATCTAACAACCTATAGTGATTAATGATCACTAATTATGGTGATTCAAGCATTGTAGTTTTAGCATCAATTAAGCCTTAGGTCAATGGTTTCTTGGGTCACTTGATGCAATGGCCAGACCTATACTGTAATTGATGGTTTTAACATATGAACTTGACCCAACAGTCAAGATCTAATGTTTATTCCTCCATTAAGGTGGAATGATGACTAATGTAATATGTTGGTCCTAATAATGTGATTTAGATGGTTTCCTTTATATGATCAACTTAAGGAGCTTACTTGTTGACAATGGATGGCTTGTTTTAACTGAACAGTCGATTGTGGGTTTTACCCTCCTTTTAATTGAACTTTTTGTGTTGTTAATCAAGAGATGCCTAGGGTTAGATGGTGATTCTTTCTAAACAAAAAATCAAGGAGTTCATAGGTGGTTTATCCAAGGTGTTTACTTATGTAAAAAACCAATAGTCTTAACTTTTAAACACCCAATTGTTCTGGGTGACTTTGTGGTATAGTGATACGGGTTGAATGATGATGAAACAAATGGACAATTACCCTTAATAAGGTAGTCTTACCTATTAACTCATATGTATAGAAGGGTTGATAACCATATTGTGTTGATATGTAACCCTAATTAGGAATAGCTTGTTATACCTAGCTTTAATATAACTATATAATGGTAATTGGGTACGAATAGTCCTTGAATGACTAATACAACCATGGAGTACTCTCTTACTATTGTTCAAACCCTAGTATGCTATAACCTGATGGTTACACCTGGATTTATGTGTGGGTTCATACATGATAATAGTATGAAATGTGATGGTGATTCTTCACCTTATGCATCCTTGATCCAATGGGGATTCCGTGAGTTAGGGTTTAAGTATAAGTGATGATTAGTAACATTGATATAATTTATCATGTTGAACCTAACTCTAATGCAAATAGATAAAGATGAGTATTCATGTTTAACATTCTTATATGATGGAGTGATGGTAGAATAACCCCCTTACTATGATCATAACCTTAATGTGTTAATTGGTGATTATCATAGACACATGGTTGATACTTTCGTATGCTAAGCATGTGCATTATGAATATGATGAGTGTTAATCATATCTAGATTCCTTGCATGTTGATGTAATAAAGGAATGTTCTTAATGTTAATATAACCCTGCTATGATTGTTTATGAATATCTTCTAGCTCATTAATGCAATATTATGTTGATCTGGTGTATTAAATGTAAGTAATGTTGTTGATCCTTGTTATAAGGCATGCAAAGATAATCATGATCTTGTAGGGAATAGTATGATGGTCTTAATGACCCTTTGTGCATGGTTGAGCCCTGAATGAGGAGTGATCCTCTTATGTTGATAAGGGTTGATACTCTGTGATATTGTGAAAAGGATTTATATCTTGTGATAGTATGATGACTAGTGTGGTCTCAAGAATTGAAAGTGAATAGTACCATGTGTTGATGAGATGAGAAATTATGTTTCACACATTTTATATCTATTCAATGTTTTTATATTTATATGCTTGCTAGAAGTGAATTAGGGTTTGTATGTCCACTTGTTTGATGCAACCTTAATTCATCCAATAGGCATAACTAATCAAGTGCAACTCTAATCATGTAGTGCTCTGTGCCGTAGAACCATATTCAGTGTCGGAACTTGCTGGATGGTGAAACAAGTATTCCTAAGGGAAACTCAGAGTGCATATTATTGAATATACGGGGGTGGCAGGTTGAAGATATATCCTTGTCATCTACAATGCAGATTGTGGAGGTTGGCTATGATCATGCCTCATACATCTAATGTGATGGAGAACGGCTGCGGTCGTGTCTCGGTGATTATAAAATGATGTGATTAGAGAACAACTGCGGTTGTACCTCAGTGTTTGGGTTTGAATACCCTGGTTTCTAGTGTCGTGACCTGTACCAAGGTCGGACTAGTGGTTTTTAGCTTGACTATATGTCACTGTGGTGGCAGCTTTGACTGATATGTCACTGCCTTTTTACTTGTACTGACCGAGGGGAAGAGATCTTAGGATACCGGCAACCCTAGATCTTATACGGAACCAAATATCCTTTCGCAGGGGTCGGTTGGACTTTGAATGGTACGATTCAATTTCCCCATGGCATAATCAAAGATGTAATACAACCGTATAGCATATCTGTTTAGGGTTATGCATGACACTTCACATTGGATGATAACCCTTGTTTGTTCTCTTTACGTAAAGATGATGCTTAGTGCAATTAAGAGATAGTAATTATACTTATGTTGTGGATATGCATAAGATTGTAAATGTGTACATACAGTAGTCATGCTTATGTTGATATCTATACTGCTACTGTTGATTATAATCATGATGCTAGCTATCTCATGTTGTTAGTTCTGTTTAGCATGCTAGCCATGCCTCTATAATTAGAAATGCATATACTACTAATAATGGTTATGCAAATACTCATGCTTATGTTGATAGCTTTGCTTATGATATTGATTTGTTCAAACTGTTAGACATGCTACTGTTGTTAGATATGCTTATGATGCTAGACTTATTCATGTTAATAGAGATAACATGCTACTAGACTTGCTTATGCTAGTTATGCATATGCTATTGAATCTCTTATACGGTTAATAAGGAAAATGATGATAGTCAGCTTGATAATGATAATTGTTATCTGCTCCTTTATGTATTTTGTTAATCATCAATATTGTTGATCTTATTTGTTATATATGATTAAACTGCTTAACTGCTTAATTACTTAAAAATGTTGAAATCAATAAACGTTGTTGGAGGTTATAACTCTTGCTGGGACTGGGTCTCACCCTTGTGGTTCGCCACATTTTTTTTAGGTAATCAGCAATGACGACAACAGAATCATGGAAGTAAAGAGGATTTACAATAATGAATATTTGATAAAGTTGACTAGATGTCTAGTTTGTCCTAGAGTCCTCCCTGTAATCTTAGGTCCGGGCAGGAAAAATGTGTATATGGTGTTTCAAATGAATCAAATTTTTGTTAGCATGTTAATACTTGTTTGTGTGATATATACAAATATTATTCTCATGTGTATATATGTTGTGGCTAAGACAATAGAACACTTGTATCAAATTCTTAGCCTAGTATGGATACAAGAAACATGTTGGGGTCTTATGCAAATGTTTTTAAGAAGGTGTTGGTGTTGAAATCGGTTTTAATTTACCCATATTTTTGGGTATGTGATTAATTAGTGATTAATTGCATTTTATGTTTTGAGTAATCTCATTTAGCAAGACGGGTCCTCACAGGTTGGTATCAGAGCTTTAGGTTCACTGAGTCTACAAGAACACTAGGACCTAGGACTAGGATGATGTCTAAGAAAGGAATATGACACAAAAATATGGTGCATACTGCCTAATCTCAGTATTTGGGTGCCCTGGCCGGTATTCAATTATTGAAGAAAGGTAAGTATGGAACTCTTACATTGTTATCTTTTTTATTACTCTGATCAAGTAGTCATTTTGGGACAATCTAAAGAGCATAATGAATAAGAAATCATGGGTGTGAATATCTGAATCCTACCTTAAAGAAGATGAGAATTGCACATAATCTATCAAAACGTGAATGTTTGGTAACTATAAGAGAAAGATACAACACCATGAAATCTAAATCTGAATAAAATAAGACAACATATCCAAGTGTGCTAAATAGTCATCAAGGACTGAGTAATAAGATATGTTAATCATGATGATTCCTATGTTAATAGCAAGGAACAAAAAAAATGAAAAAGGTAAAATGATACATAAGAAGTTGTAATATGCATAATGAAAATAAAATTGGTTACCTTTTCATTAGTGACCCTGAACAATGCTATTATGATGTGGGAAGTATGTTTCCCTTTGTGTCTTTATTTTCTAGGGCACAACTTTCAAGTGGATCATTGCCACTTGGTATGTGTTAGATTCATTCAAAACATGAGAATGAATAACTTATTATAGAATAAGGTTGTTTGGACTATGGTTCCAATTCATAAAGTTTGTGATGATTTTTCTTTTGAGCCTTCCAATAATTAGGAAGACTCCTCTTATATGTCTTGATATTTTTTATGTTGGTAAAAGTAGATGATATAAGGATGTGAGTTCCTTATAGCACATGAGGTGGATACCAAGGTAATGAATCCTAGTATCCAAGATGTATCAACAGTGTGAGACATATGTGAAGGTTGGAGATGTTTATTAAATGAACATTCCAAGTATTCCTCTCTAGTAGAGGGAGAGAGAGTTGATAATGATCCTATAAATGTTGTTTGTAAGGAAAAACGAAAGTGATTCTAAAATGTTGTGTATGGTTTAGTGATAGCTGGGAAAGACCACTATCAAGGATAGATGGTTTGTTGGTCAATAGATATGTGATAACGTGTTCCTTTAAGATAAACTTATGATCAAATATCAATGCATAAGAGTTAGATTGGATGACATAATTCACATGACCATGATGATTTTAGAGTTATGTCCTTTAGACTAACCAATGTATCAATAGAATTTATAAATAGGTGAAACAGAGTGTTCCAGTCATGTCATACAAGTTATATCAAGCTTTAAATGATGACATGTCAAAATATTTCAAATATGGTCAAAATTATGATCAATATTTATTCAAAAACCTTAGGGTTGCCGAAGTAGTAACTGCTATGAGAACAAGTTGAATAAGAGTGAGATGGATTTGATTAAATTTCTTAATGGGATCATGATATCTCTTCTTATGTGGGTGTTTTTGCGCTGACCCAAGATGAGATATGTATGAATGATGTGACATCACCATGATATGAAAGTAAGCATGTGAAGGTAATAGGATGAGGTGCAAAGGAAGTACCCATCTTTGTTTATCTTGGATTTCGGGGGCGAAATTCTTGTTAGGGGTTTATAGTTGTAAGGCCCCTAAACTTATTTAATGAGTTGAACAAGCTTAATTACCATAATTTATGCTTAGTGCATCATTAAGTTGATTAAGATAAATTAAGTGTTGAAGATGCGATTAGTGTTTAGATTAGCTGAGACAAGCTAATTAGTATGATTTCTTGCCTTGAGGTTGTAGAGGATCTCGTGCTTAAAATTTGCAAAAGAAATCATTTGATTTGGACCTACAGAGAGAAAGTTATGAGGGTTTCAATTTCTGGGATTGAATATGCAATTTTCCCATTAATTAGATTTATAACCCTTTATTCTCCTTTCTCCCTTATCCGCTCACCCGATCGTTTTCCAGAATAACAAAATGAGCGACGCCCAGAACTGACAGAGCAACGCCCGATAGACCAGCAACAGACGAGGGGCAACACACAGGCGATTTAGGGCTTGGTAGCTTCGATCCACAAGCGCCCTCTCTTTCTTCTTCCTCTAGCTCGCCCTAGCGGCGCAACAGTAGCCTGACCTGCTAGGGCGGCCGAACTGTTGCAGGTGTGGTGCCCAGCAGCGCTGCGTCAACCAAGCAGCAATGGTGACAGATGACTAGGGCCTTGGGAGGGCCGTTTCGGTGGCACCCAGCTGCGCATCCTCCTCCTTCCTAGCTCCTCTGCGGTGCCCCAACCAGCAAGGCGGCTCCCCCAAGTAGGGCGGCCGGTTTGTAGCAGAAGTTGCATGGAGCAGTGCCCAGGGGGCTCACTTGGCACGGCCAACACCTTAGAAGCGACGCCTTGAGCTCGACCTAGTGCCTTGAGCACGAATCCGCAATACTTGCCCCTCTTTCTTCTTTCTTTCTCCATGGATGCCCCAAATCAGTAGGGCGGCACCTCACCCTACTCAAGTAGCAGCAGCTACTGCAATTGCGGCCAATAACCATTGTGGGCGCGAAGCAGCACCAAGGAACGACGGCCTAGACTTGAATTCGTAGCTTGAGCAGCGATCGACACCCAATCTAGCAATGTTGTGTTTGTGAGCGTGTGAACCTGTACGTGAGGAGTTAATTCTCGATTGCAATAGGTCCAAATCCAGGCTATTCCGAGTTGAAGACAACCCTCTGGACGCAATTCCAGTCAGATTTGGACGTTTCGATCCCTGGTGAGTAGAATCTCACTCCCAATCGCACGATTTAACTCCATGAAACAGACGATTTTGGATGATTTCGATTTGGTCAGCGTTATTCGCAGATGTCAGTTTACCCGGGTGTTGGGTAGTGTCGACACCACTTGACTCCTAATTTGTACGTTTAAATTATTAACGCCTGCTTGACACTAATTAGTTGACTGATATGTGTGATGGGATTTAGTGAAATTATATGATCCATCAAACCTTGTCTACTTGATTAAATGTCAAAATCATTAGTGCACAACCAGAAAAATGTTCCATAGTAGAATTTGCTCTAAATCATTAAAACCCTACCTTTCTTACTCCTTATGTTTAGGATTTGCTCATTTGATAAAGAAAGGTGCTAGATGGACGAACTCATGGCTTATTCTTGGATTTCTTCTGTGTGTGGTTCCATCTTCTCATTAGAGGCAAGTTTTATAACTTGCTCCACGTTTATTGCTTACCATAAGCTTTCTAGATCATGTTCTTACTTGAAAATGATGATTCATGCACTAAAAAGCTATGCTTGAATTGGATTTCAATTTTTATAATATTCCCTGTTCTGATTTCAGTTATATATGAACATGTGATCATGTGTATGTTATTCCTAAGGTATAATGTGACTTGGATCAGGTTGTTTTGACAACCTATGGTGCTAAGCACCTATCAAATAATTGTCCATTTTAGGATCTACATCTGATTTCTTCTATAAACCATGACCCGATGATGGTACCATTGCAACAACCCTATGGTGTTGTCTTCATGACAATTGATGGTCGTCATAAAAGGTATCATGTGATGGTGATAACCTATGGTCACCCCCTTAGGTCAGATTTTGGATCAATTAGAAGTATAATGATTAATCATTAAGTACACTACTGATGATATCAATCAATGATGACATCAACTTAATATTTGATGTTGATTAATGAATATATCGTTGATCTAACAACCTATAGTGATTTAATGAACACTAATGATGGTGAGTCAAAGCATTGTAGTTTTAGCATCAATTAAGCCTTAGGTCAATGGTTTCTTGGGTCACTTGATGCAATGGCCAGACCTATACTGTAATTGATGGGTTTAACATGTGAACTTGACCCAACGGTCGAGATCTACTGTTTATTCCTCCATTAAGGTGGAATGATGAATAATGTAATATGTTGGTCCTAATAATGTGATTTAGATGGTTTCCTTTATATGATCAGCTTAAGGAGCTTACTTGTTGACAATGGATGGCTTGTTTTAACTGAACAGTCGATTGTGGGTTTTACCCTACTTTTGATTGAACTTTTTGTTTTGTTAATCAAGAGATGCCTAGCGTTAGATGGTGATTCTTTCTAAAGAACAAATCAAGGAGTTCATAGGTGGTTTATCCAAGGTGTTTACTTATGTAAACAACCAATAGTCTTAACTTTTAAACACCCAATGGTTCTGGGTGACTTTGTGGTATAGTGATACGGGTTGAATGATGATGAAACAAATGGACAATTACCCTTAATAAGGTAGTCTTGCCTATTAACTCATATGAATAGAAGGGTTGATAACCATATTGTGTTGATATGTAACCCTAATTAGGTATAGCTTGTTATACCTAGCTTTAATATAACAAAATAATCGTAATAGGGTATGAATAGTCCTTGAATGACTAATACAACCATGGAGTACTCTCTTTTTATTGTTCAAACCCTAGTATGCTATAACCTGATGGTTACACCTTGATTTATGTGTGGGTTCATACTTGAGAATAGTATGAAATGTGATGGTGATGCTTCACCTTATGCATCCATGATCCAATGGGGATGATGTGAGTTAGGGTTTAAGTATAAGTGATGATTAGTAACATTGATATAATTTATCATGTTGAACCTAACTCTAATGCAAATAGATAATGATGAGTATTCATGTTTAACATTCTTATATTATGGAATGATGGTAGAATAACCTCCTTACTTTGATCATAACCTTAATGTGTTAATTGGTGATTATCATAGACACATTGTTGATACTTTCGTATGCTAAGCATGTGCATTATGAATATGATGAGTGTTAATCATATCTAGATTCCTTGCATGTTGATGTAATAAAGGAATGTTCTTAATGTTAATATAACCCTTCTATGATTGTTTATGAATATCTCCGAGTTCATTAATGCAATATTATGTTGATCTGGTGAATTAAATGTAAGTAATGTTGTTGAGCCTTGTTATAAGGCATGCAAATATAATGATGATCTTGCAGGGAATAGTATGATGGTCATAATGACCCTTTGGCGATGGTTGAGCCCTGAATGAGGAGTGATCCTATTATGTTGATAAGGGTTGATACCCTGTGATATTGTGAAAAGGATTTATATCTTGTGATAGTATGATGACTAGTGTGGTCTCATGAATGGAAAGTGAATAGTACCATGTGATGATGAGATGAGAAATTATGTGTCACACATTTTATATCTATTCAAAGTTTTGATATTTATATGCTAACTAGAAGTGAATTAGGGTTTGTATGTCCACTTGTTTGATGTAGCCTTAATTCACCCAATTGGCATAACTAATCAAGTGCAACTCTAATCATGTAGTACCCTGTGCCGTAGAACCATCTTCAGTGTCAGAACTTGCTGGATGGTGAAACGAGTATTCCTAAGGGAAACTCGGAGTACATATTGTTGAATATGCGGGGGTGGCAGGTTGAGGATATATCCTTGTCATCCAAAATGTAGATTGTAGAGGTTGGCTATGGTCATGCCTCAGACATCTGATGTGATTGAGAACGGCTGCGGTCGTGTCTCGGTGATTATAACATGATGTGATTAGAGGACAACTGCGGTTGTACCTCAGTGTTTGGGTTTGAATACCCTGGTTTCTAGTGCCGTGACCTATACCAAGGTCGGACTAGTGGTTTTCAGCTTGACTATATGTCGATGTGGTGGAATCTTTGACTGATATGTCACTGCCTTTTTACTCGTACTGACTGAGGGGAAGAGATCTTAGGATACCGGCACTCCTAGATCTTATACGGAACCGAATAGCCCTTCGCAGGGGTCAGTTGGACTTTGAATGTACGATTCAAATTCCCCAGGGCATAATAAAAGATGTAATACAACTGTATAGCATATCTGTTTAGGGTTATATATGACACTTCACATTGTACTTGTTTGTTCTCTTTACATAAATATGATGCTTAGTGCAATTAAGATATAGTAACTATACTTATGTTGTGGATATGCATAAGACTGTAAATGTGTACATATAGTAGTCATGCTTATGTTGATATCTATACTTCTACTGTTGATTATAATCATGATGCTAGCTATCTCATGTTGTTAGTTATGTTTAGCATGCTAGCAATGCCTCTATAATTAGAAATGATATATTGCTAATCATGCTTATGCAAATACTCATGCTTATGTTGATAGCTTTGCTTATGATATTGATCTATTCAAACTGTTAGACATGCTAATGTTGTTAGATATGCTTATGATGCTAGACTTATTCATGTTAATAGAGATAACATGCTACTAGACTTGCTTATGCTAGTTATGCATATGCTATTGAATCTCTTATACGGTTAATAAGGAAAATGATGATAGTCAGCTTGATAATGATAATTGTTATCTGCTCCTTTATATATTTTGTTAATCATCAATACTATTGATCTTATTTGTTATATCTGATTAAACTGCTTAACTGCTTAATTACTTAAAAATGTTGAAATCAATAAACGTTGTTGGAGGTTATAACTCTTGCTGGGACTGGGTCTCACCCTTGTGGTTCACCACATTTTTTAGGTAAATAGTAGTGACGACAACATAATCATGGAAGTAAAGAGGAACTACAATAATGAATATTTGATAAAGTTGACTAGATGTCTAGTTTGTCCTAGAGTCCTCCCTGTACTCCCAGGTCCGGGCAATAAAAGGTTGTATATGGTGTTTCAAATGAATCAAATTTTTGTTAGCATGTTAATACTTATTTGTGTGATATATACAAATATCATTCTCATGTGTATATATGTTGTGGCTAAGACAATAGAACATTTATATCAAATTCTTGGCCTAGTATGGATACAAAAAACATGTTGGGGTCTTATGCAAATGTTTTTGAGAAGGTTATGATGTTGAAATCGGTTATAATTTATCCATATTTTTGGGTATGTGATTAATTAGTGATTAATTGCATTTTATGTTTGAGTAATCTCGTTTAGCGTGATGGGTCCCGACAACACTCTCCTTGAGGATGATGGTTTTCCTTACTGAAATCTTCTATTTTGGCTATGGAATAATTCTATTTTTATCTGTGATCATCCCTATTTTTAATGATGGTCTTTTGCCTTGGTGGTAGATTGCCCATGGTGGTTGCTACACCTTGATTTGTTCTTTGTTGGAGACACTTTGCTATGGTGTTTGGTTGATATGTTGCTCTTGTTTTAAGGTCGATACATGCCCTTATTTTGAGGTTGAGACATGCCTCTATTTTTGAGGTCGAGACAACTTTTGTTTTTGAGGCTGAGACAACTTTTGTTTTTGAGGTCGAGACACAAGTTTGTGTGGTGGTTGTGACACCTAGTTGGTTGCGGTCGAGACACCTAGCTCAGTTGCAGTTGAGACACATAGGTCTATTGCGGTCAATGAACCTAGGTCTACTTTGGTCAAGACACCATACATGAAGGTGGTCGAGACACTTGTTCCATGGGTGGGCAAGACACATACTTAGCCATATAATCAACACATGTATATGAGTAAGCAAGTAATGAGTCATGTCTAGTGTTGTTTGAATGATTGGTTGGTTAATCCTAATCATGTTTCCTAACTCTAATATGTTCTAAGAAAGTGGGAGATGGTGTACCTAGGGTTTGGTGAATTAAACCCTAATCAACTATACATGTAACGCTAACCCTAATGTTAGGAGATGTGATCTTCTTGCTTGTCTCACATGGAGTTGTTACCATAATGTAATGTTTTCTCTCTCTTGTTTATGAATCCCTAACCTTGCAGGTAAAATGAATTGCATCGGCTTGTGTATGCTATGGTGATAATTATATGATAAAAGGGTGATGGCTACAAGCCTTGATGAGATACGATTAAATCATATTGATGTGATGGGTCCTATGACCTAGTGGAGGCTTGATGCCTATTGTGAGTTGATATCCTCTAGTGATATGATTGAGGTATTTCTATCCCACATTGATGTGATTTTGGTGATGGCCTTGTGAATGATAGTGCTACAAGTATCATGTGGTGCTGATTTGACCAGTTCACACCTTATACGTTTTTTATCTTTTGGAGTTGTACTATGCCCTTATTCTTGTAGAGTTTGTTTTGGCATTGTACACTGCAACTTTATTGATGCTAAAAGACACTCAATTGGTATAACTAATAAAATGAAACTCTAATCATGTAGGTGTCATGTGCCATAGATCCATTCCAGTGTCAGTCTTAGTACTGGATGGTGAAATGAGTCATTCCTACGGGAAACTCAAAGCGTGTGTTTGTGAATGTGCGGGGGTTCAAGTGAAGTATCTCCTTGCATCCACAATTATAGGTTGTGTGAGATGGCCATGTGTGAGTTGTTCTCCTTGTTATATGGATGGTCATGCGTGAGCCAATCCTTTCATTTTAGAATGGCCATGCGTGAGCATGTTCTTCTTGTGTCGTACCTGTACCAAGGTGGGCTAGGTTTTATTATATATCGATGGAAATGTGTGAGCCAATCATTCAGCTAGACTGTATGTCATAGTTGCAGTTGACTAGTATGTCTCTGCAGCATTTTGTCTTGTGCTGACTAAGAGGTGTTGGTGAGGTTGGTGGATTTTGGCTATTCCATTAACCTTGTATAGCACCGATCTCGACAGTAATGGTCGGTTGGATTTGTGTGGTATGACTCAAATCCTCAGGGTAGTAAAAAAATATGTAACACAACAATGTAGTATATTTTGTTTAGGGTCAAATGCAAATAACATTAGTTGAACCCTTTGCCTTATCTTTCTACTGCTTAATGGTAACTGCCTAATTTTGCTTAATCTATTTTATTTGTTGGATACATATCATTTAGTTGAATCTTCTCAACTTTATAAGTACTTTTCTCTGCCTACTTAGTTATTTGTACTTTAATAGACATTGACAAAGAGTTATATCTCTCGTTGGGACGTTTTGTCTCACCCTGTGGGTTTTTACATCTTTTAGGTGGTCATACACGAAGAGGTAGAGATCGTGCAGCTGAGTAAAAGCATTAGCAATAGAAGTAGATAATAAGGTTGGATGTGTTGTTAGTCTTTTGGTGATGAAGTCCTAGATGTCGTTCCTATACACTCGAGTCTTTGGGGTTGTTCTCGATGTGTTTTGTGAAAATATTATCTGTCACGTCCAACTATAAAAACTGAATTAACTAATTTAACTAATGCGTAAGCGTTTCGTTAGCAGTGGAATTACTGAAAATCACTAAAATTTAAAACCTTTTATAAAAATATCCATTACCAAAGATTTTTTAAACAAGAACCACAGTAGTATATTTACATATTGGTCCACATTGGACATTCCATGTATCATCATACCAAAATCTATGGTTGATTATACAAACATTATCAACTGGCTCCTAGGACCTGAGAGTATAGAGACGACACATATGCCTTTATGTACAAAGTATGACAACCAATATCCCCACATGGGATGTTACTATTGTCCTTGCTATTGCTGCTATTGCTCTTCCTCTGCTACAAAGGTTCTACATCTTTGTCTCTGTTTACCTAAAAACGTAGAATCCCACGGGGGTGAGACAATTATTTAATTGCCCCAGCGAGAGATATCACTCTCCGCCGTAACATTGTTATTGTAGTTTAATAGAAATAAACTGAGCAATGGGATAATATATTTCAATAGTAGATAATTGTTATCTATGCAGGTTAGAGCAACATTTCTATTCAGGTAATTCAGCTATAACTTGACAATGCAGCATGTCTCTTATTCAACAAGAAATTAAAGAACATAAATAACATTTATGTATCAAGAACATGATAAGCAAGATAATATCAACCAACGGTTCTCGTATTTCAATCTTATACAAATATGCTACACGGATGATTATATTTTACAAACATAATTAAGTTCTGAGGAGATGAGGTATACCGCTCATACTCCAACCGATCACTGTGAAGTCAATATCAGTACCATACAAAGTCAAATGGAAGAGCCGGCTTCCATGACGTCCCACATCTCAGTCAGTGAGAGATTACATACAGAACATCTTGTGTCCCTGCTTTCATATCTTGCCAGGGTATAATGGCATCTAGATATAGAGCTACAGTGGTGGCTATACTCTCTTTGCGATCGAGATATTTTGTGTTTACCTCCATCGATCCAGCATTAACATCATCGGGAGATTAGTGATACATCCATCCTAGAAGCATGAAGGATTGAGAGGTTTAATGTTTACCTTCCATCAATTCGCTCATTAGGACGTAAGGATATTTTCGCCCATCGATCCCCACATATTCAATAATATGTGAACTCCAGGAGATCTCGTAAGAAAACCTGTTTCACCATCACCCGCTTCTGATGATGATGGATCTATGGTCATAGCACTACATGAATAGCTTTCATTTGATTAATTAGGTACATTATCATATCCTTTTAGCATATATCAAGTTTTCAAACATAACTTATTAGGACAAATGCTATAAAGAAACATGTACTGTTTTCATCAATTACTTCTCAGTCTATAAAAGACATTGGGATCTCAGTCCCTCACATAAACATATGATTTTGGGCATTCAAACCCTCATCTCATCACTGAGCACTATTACCACTATTTCAGGTAATCATCACCTTCAGGTCATCTGACCAAGGTAAATGTGACACTTGCTACATAAGCATCTTATCTGGCACTTGAGGCCCATTAACTCTCTCTTGTCACCTCTTACTAGGCAATAAGGCATATTATGGCACACAAGGCCCAATAAATAATTTCAATAAATAAGCATCATAGCTCATACCTGGCTATGTTCATCATCTCAGGATACCTACATGGTTAGCATACATGATAACAAATATATCAATCATATTTCAATTCCATGCTATACAAGGGTAATATCATTATTCCCATACCAGGGTTAGGGTTTCCCATTTTATAGCAATCAGGGGTACTCATCCCCTTTATTCAATTAGGACCAATGATTCATCATTTCATTATCCAAGATTAGGGTTTCATGCAACTTCACCCTATTTAAAAAAATTAGGGTTTACTATTCACATCACATCACCCTAGATTAGTGTTTATATTCAATAACCCACGATTAGGGTTTACTGTTCATCCCAATTAGGGTTTTACATTAAAATACCATGATTTATGGTTACTCATGTCATTACCCTAAAATCATATCACATTATCTTCCTAGATTATGGTTTCACTCAGAATTTCCCTAATTTAGGGTTTGAGTTCATCAATTAACTCAATTAGGGTTTCATGATCTCTATACCAAGGATCATACACTAATTGTATATCAAACTTACTTTGAATGTGTTAGGATTGATTGCTACATGATTATCTTACATGTATAATTCTCTCTCCCTCATCCTCTTCTAGGATGTCTAGAAGATTTGATCAATTGAGCCTTCAATCACATGAGTATTCAAATGAATTGACCAATTGAATCTTCAATTAAATTATATATGCAAATGGATTACCCATTTTGAACCTCAAACGGTCTTTCCTACTTAGGCCCCAAACGGTCTTCAATTCAGAGTTCAAACGGTTTGAATCCGTTTGGGCATATTGCCCTTGAAACCGTTTAAGCAAACATTTCCTTGAAACCGAATGAGCTAGAAAGTATTGAAACCGCCTGAGCTTGGGTCTCCAAAAGGTTTGAGACCGTTTGGACTCAAATGGTCTTAAGACCGTTTGGTCCAAACCATCTCAAAACCGAATGGACCAAAAAGTCCTATCAACACTTAATCATTTCAAGGTTCTAATCCATGAATCGACTATTAATTGCATCTTTGATTCATTCATCAATTGAACCATAGAATCACCCCTCAATTATACCATTAATTAGGGTTTTGAACCCAATTAAACAAGGGTTTATAATCAAAACTCCTTCTATTAGGGTTCTGGAATCGAGGTACCATCAATGCTTAACATTGTGGAACCAATCCAATTGAAACCAAAGAACCACCATCAAATTATAAAGTGACCTGACCTCAAATGGTCTTGAGGTCGTTTCGATGACCTCCAAATGGTCTTGAGACCATTTGCCTCATGATTAATTAAAATTTGTGAAATCCAATTAGGGTTTGCATCATTGGATTGATAATCAAAATAGCTATTGAATGTGCTTCTATTTGATAACTCTAACTCTTCAATTACTCAACCATATTCAATATTAGACATCCAAACGGTCTTGGTTGACCTCAAAACGGTCTTGAGACCGTTTGGGGTGACCTCCAAATAGTTTTGAAACCGTTTGGGCTCATCAACCCAAGACGTCAACTTAATCAATTGCAATTTCAACACTTAACCGATTAGGGTTTCCACTTAGAGGATTGTCTTTATATTGAATCAATCAATTGGAACCCTTGGATCATCATCTAACATTTTCTAGGGTCTGACCTCAAATGGTCAACCCATCCAAATGGTCAACACCTCTAAATGGTTTGGGGTCTAAGCCTCCAAACGGTTTGGAAACTGTTTGGTCTCCAAACGGTTTGGTGAAACTATTTGGACCAAACTCTTGAAACCATTTGCAATACAAATCTGTTGGAAAGTGAGCCTAAGATGATGATATCATCATCAAGCCTTAGATCATCGAAAACTACTACCATTATCATGGTAATTGCATCAACTAATCAAAGGAATTGAAAGAAGAGCAATTGAACACAGTTGGTTGAGAAATTGAAATCAATAACAATGAATAGGGGTTCAAGTTATATAACCCGCCTTAAATTGAGCTTCAAATCTTGGAGCTTCACGTAAAAAATGGTGGAAGAAGCTTTTCCACACCACAAGGATCGTTCCTCAAGCTTTTGAGTGAAAAGGGATGGTTAGAAGTGAAGATGGGATCGAGATATGAAGGAATCATGCATTGATTTATGATTTCCACCATGAAATCAAGATGAATGAAGGTCAAGAAGCTTACCAACAGGTTTAAGGTCGTATTCCTTCTGCCCCTAGCTTCCTTGAACGTTTTTGCAAGCAAAGGAAAGAAGTGGATCCGAAAAAGTCCTTGGTTTGAGTGGTAAAAGGTCTCTTTATAAGAAAATCAATGAGAGAGAAAATGCCTTATAAAAATCCTTTAATTCCAAAATTTGTGCCACCTATTCCTCCTCATTTCCGTGCATGCAAAGCTATCTTCATTATCTCCAAATTCCCTTCCATTATACAAGAATTAAGGGAAAAGAAATTAAGCACCTTAATCATATTATATTAATATCCCATTTTTAGTGGATATTACTTTCCATTAACTTAATGTGAGTGGACTCTCCACTCAAGTTAGATATTTCGTGGCCTAGAAAATGCACAAGGGTGTTCACACTTGAAAAAATCCAACCATCTCGTTTTTGGTTGAAGGCCCTTCAATTATTATATTTATTTTTGCATTAATTTGAAGTAAAGTTCCATTTATGCTTAAATCTTGATTATTTTAATATCAAGATTCTTTCTCCTTCAAAGTAGCTCAAATGAGATGCCGCTCTCATTTTCTTGCCTCTACAAGATGCTAAGATCATTAAGGACCTTATTGAATTGGTAAATTGCATATTGAACCTTGGGTTTTGGGTAAATTGCACATTACACCAAAACTAGGTTTTAATGCACAAACATTGCTTTACCAGCTCTTTCTTGGTGCTCAGGCTATCACAAGCCATACCTCTGCATAATCTTCATTCCCATGATGCTTCAACACATGAGGAACATATTATCATGCACAATTTGCAATTTAACCCCTCAACTTGGGTAATTTGCACTTTAGTCCAAAGCAAGTAAAACATTACTTTCAACATTATTCAAAATGGACTAAAATTGAAATATAAGTTCCTCTTGAGCCTTAATTACTTTTCAAAAGATAATATCAAGTATCTAATTACCTTTCTTAAACAAAACACCTAGGGTTAAAGCATAACCCGGGTCAGGGATGTTACATTATCGATACGAGGTTTTGGGCTTGTGGGCCATGTATGTAAGATATGACATGTGTATATGTATATATGTGAAAAAGATATCTCATGTAATAGGTTGATGACAGGAATGTTGAGCACAGTGATGTAAGCACCATGATATATGTTATGTGATACATGTGGCATTATTGTGAACCCTTATGTAACAAGTTCTATGCTTATGGTGCTTTTGCTAAATCAATTTTAATTTCATGTGTATTCTGGTAATCCACATGCTTAGTTCTAATTCCGCATTTGGTTTTGAGTAATCTTGTTTTTGGCGCGTCGGGGCGTCACATGTCATTCCATTAAACATCATGCTACCAATGTAGCGTTGGTGTATCACTTTCCCAGTAACACACTTATTCAAGTGCATCATTGGTATATCTCTTTCCCAATGACATTGTGCATCTTTATGTTCTTGCCACGATATGAACATATGTTGTTTATCTATTCATTTTTCCAATTTGCACCACTTTCACTCAAGTTGAAGGATCTCAGTTAAACGAAAAATGTCAAGACAAAGCTTTTTTCTCTTATTCCAACTTATTGCTCCATTTAGTGTTAGTATATGGTGATACGATTGCATCTCGTAAGATAAATTGTTTCTTTTCAGAAGCTCATTAATATCAAGCTTACAAATACTATACTTGGAAGGTTGATGATCTTCCTAGATTTTATATTTGATGAGCTTCTTTACATGTGGCTTATTGAAGTTTCATTGTCCAAATGGTTCTTCTACTGATCTAATTGGACTTTCCTTAATGATCTATTTAATTCCCATACCCAAATAAAAAAGAAGAGGTGAGAGAAGAAAATAGTAAAACTTGTCAGTTTTTGCACTCATGACATCTTTGGTCATCAACACCATCGAAGGATGACTACGATCTCCCATTAATAGATGATAGAAAAGTCCCATCGCTCCCCACCATCGGTTTGTATACCAGGATCTTCATAGGTGCACATGCATAGTAGGTTCATCAGTTGATGTTGGCGAGGATCTTCATCAGTCAAGAGTTTTCATCTCTATCATCAATTGAATTTAAGGAGTATATCAATATCAATAATTGGAGGGGGGTGCAACATCTTCCATCCATTCCCTTATGATAAGAAGGCAATGAAACACTATCGTCAAAACTCATCGATGAAAGACATGTAGAGGGTCATCAGTTGATGATAGGTAGAGATCCATTGGTCTCCACATAGAAGATCCTTCAATGATGAGGATGCATACGGAAAATAAGGCCAAGTGCATTCATCTATGCACATCCAATGCAAAGGCAGGGTGGTCAATAAATCAACCAATGTAATAACCCACATTCTTGGAAAGACATAATTCCCATGAACAAAGTATAAATTGATCATAATTACAAATATTGAATTAATTTTTACTATTGGTTTGAAAACCAATTTGCAAGTAATATATTTCATATGAGATATGTATCATAAATAAACAAAACAATTATTTTATAAAATTAAAAAATTTAGACTGGACATAAATATGAATAGAATGGATTTAAAAGAAAGGAGAAATGAAGAATAACTAACTTTGACCCAAAATTTTCTACATGCAAGTGAACTATGTGATGTAAAAGTAGAAAGTAAAATAATAAAGAAAAGGAACAACTATATGATATGATTATTGAAAGATAATTAACTAATAATAAAAATGTTTACCAATATATATATTAGAAGAAAACTGGGTACTTTGATATAACATAAAATCATATAGGAATCTTTTTTTGGGTTAGAAGAAAATTACTAAGATGATTAATGTTAAAATTTAAAAATTTATTATTATTCAATTAGAGAAATAAGATCATATCTGAACAATTACACAAGATTGTGGAAAGAAGTTACTTGAAGGAGCGAGAAAAAGTGTAAAGTCGATGTAAATGAGGAGTCGATATTAATTGGATGAGTTATAAGTAATCATGTAGAATACACAACAATTAACATTGTTTATAGCTTCAAGTTTCTGTTTTCCTTTTAAAACTGAGTACAAGGATCTATACTTAATGATCAAGATTAGACACAAACTATCTACAATGTTTCTGTTGGATAAATTGGATATTATGATAAATCCCCTTGTTTCGATGATGACAAACATTTCATTCTTATTATTCTAACGAGCTACTTGAGTGTGCAGGATTATGGTGGATGACAAAGCAACTAGGGAAATCACGAGCTTACATATTTATTTTCATGCAATGTAATCACTATTGTAAAAACTTGTACAGTTATATAATGTACAAGTACTTAGAAGTGCATGTAAATCAAGCATTAGATTTTCCCTAGCTAAACACCATAGTTAGACAAGTCATCCCTTCCAATAGGATCACATTATGCACACTCATGCACACACTTAGTGCCTTATTTGATAAATTGAAACAGAGTCAATCTCGGTCGACACACTCCTCGACCGAGACACTCTCGGTCGACAAACTTCTCGACCGAGATTGACCCAAGTAGCCGTTAGACACAGCTGACAAGGTTGTTGGCAGTTGCAAATGAACGTTGATCCAGAGAGCCTGTCGGTCGACAAAACTTCGACCGAGTAGGTATCTCGGTCGACAAATTGTCGATCGAGATGGTCTCTGACAGCAACTGCAGAATAAAGCAACTAGCCGTTGCAGAAGCACCTAACTTATACCTAACGGCTAGTTAAGCACTTAGAAACCCCTAGAAGTTGTCTAGAACGTCCTTAAGCATACATAGGCCATTCCTATAAATAGGACATGCCTTAGGACACCAAAGATACCTAAGCTATACTTGTGCTATACTTGAGCAAAGCAATTACACTTGCAATCTGTTTTAGAGCAATAGAGCAATTCCTACACTTGCCATTCATTCCTATTGCTCCATTTCGTGTCCTATAGGCTAGTATCTCCTATCCACTACAATCACATTGCCATACATATTGGTTAGGAGATCTACACGCTTGATATAGGCAAATCAAGCCTTGGGCTTAAAGGATAAGTTGTAATTTCTGTTTTCTTTCTTATTCCTTTGTATCTTTTGTACTCTCCTTGCTACTCCTAGGGTTGGAGGCTGCGGATTGGAGAGGGTTGACTTCTCAGGTGGAGAAGGGGACTTCAAGCTACTTCAAGAAGGCTATCGCACGGGAAGCTACTTCAGAAGGCTGGTGCAACGGGTGTTGGTGCATCTACTTCAAGGGAAGGCTGCTTCAAGGTTGGGCGATTACTTCTAGGTGAAGGCTTCTTGAAGGGTTTGGGAAAAGAAATTGTATTTTATGTAAAGTCCTTGCGAGGTAATAAAATAAATTTCTTTTCAAATCCCGGTTGGGTAAGCAACCGGGTAGTGGACTGACTACCTTAGTATTTGCTAAGGCTAGGAACCACTCTAAACCCTTGTGTCTCCTTGTCCAATCTTTACTTTGGTTGTTTGAGTTAATTAATTATTAAAATCTCTATAAAACACTATTAACCCCCCCTCTAGTAGTTTTCAATTGGTATCAGAGCTAGACTTCAAGGAGCCCTAACAAGGTCTTGAAAAAGATGGGGGATGGAGTGCTCAACAACCTCAACATTGAAGGAACACTTGTTGCTAGGCCTCCACCGTTCGATGGAACAAACTACCAATATTGGAAGAGGAGGATGCAATTCTACTTCCAAGGAATCAACTGGGAGTTATGGAGAATGGTATCTACACCATACACACTTCCACAAGACGATTTCGCAGTATGGGATGCTAATACAGTAAAGATGGCCCAGATGAATGCAAAGGCAGTAAGCATTTTATATTGTTCCATCTCAGTAAGTGAATTTAATAGAGTATCAAATTGTGATACCGCATATGATATTTGGCATAGGTTATCTATAACATATGAGGGTACTGTTCAAGTTAAAAATTCTAAAGTTAGCTTGCTTAAAACCAAGTTTGAACATTTTCGTATGGATCCAAACGAAACTATTAGTGAAATGTATTCAAAATTTTCTACTATTGTTAATGGTTTGAGTGCTTTAGGGAAACCTGTTCTTGAGGAAGATCAGGTATCAAAAATACTTCGATCTCTTCCTCCAAAGTACAAACCAAAGGTGACAGCTATTGCAGAAGCAAACGACCTCACTCGCCTCAAAATGGAGCAGCTCATCGGAAACTTAGAAGCTCATGAGGCGGATCTAGAAGAGGAAGAAAGGAGAGAACATGAACGCCAACATGGGAAAAAGAAGGATATTGCATTCAAAGCATCAACCAAAGACACAAGTGAAGATGATAGTGAAGAGGAAACTCTTATTGTGAATGGTAAGCAATATAAAAGTTTTAAAACTAACAAAACTTCCAGTGCTTCTTCTTCTAGGTGCTTTGAATGTGGCAAGAAAGGACATATGAAAGGAGAATGTCCAAAACTCAAGAAAGGGAAGAAATCATCCTACAAAAAGAAAGAAAGAGCGTATAGAGCTGCATGGCATGATTCAAGTGACGATAGCGATAGTGCAAAAGAAGACGTAGAGTGTTTTATTGCTACTACAAATAAATATGAAGAAGAGGTAAGTCTTTATGATATACCAAAAGAGGATTTAATTGCAAGTCTTCAAGATACTCATGAAAAATACATTGAATGCAAGAAGAAACTTAAGAAATCAAATAAAGATTTAAATGCTAAAATTCTTGCTCTCTTATCTGAAAATGAAAATCTCAAAAAGGAAAATGAAGAGTATGATCTTAAATTAAAATCGGTGGAAGCTGATTGTAATCTTCTTTCCTTAGAAAAGTTAAAATTGCAAAACCAAGTGAATGATCTTCAGAAACAACCTATTGTATGTTCACATTTAGATTATGATAAGGTTGTTAAAGAAAGAAATGCCCTAGTATCCAATTTAGATCAAGCAAAGAAAGATATTGCTAGGTTGCAAAGAAATGTAAATGAGTTAGGAGGAAATAACCTACTTGACAATATTCTGAAAATTTCCTCTAGTTACAATGGAAGGAAAGGATTAGGATACGATCCAAGAAGAAATAAACCCAAAAGAGCATCCAAGACTATATTTGTACCTAGGAACACAATTCCTAGAAATGAAGTTGATCTATTAGTTGCCATCATTGCATGCGTCTTGGACATTATTCATTTTCATGCCCTTTTAAGAAAAAGAAAGATGAGTTAGCTTGGATTCCTAAAACTTAGAAGCTTCAAATTAATTAGTTGAGATTTGACCTAAACTGACTTCTGATATCATAATGTCTTATCTCAACATCATCGAGCTATAATTTGCTTAAACTCTTTTATTTGAAGTTGATTAAGATTTCTGAATATTTTCCAGAAACATGGTCGGTTGAGCAGTTGTCGACCGAGTAAGTGTCGGTCGAGCAATTGTCGACCGAGCATGTCACTGTTTTCAGAATGCTGTAAAAAAAATTGTTGAATTCTTTTGAAATTTTTCAAAATTATTGTCTATTCGTGATTAATGACTGTATAATAAAATGGAAATCATTCTTGCAAGATTATGTGAAATTAATTTGGCTAAAAACCAAAATTATGATTAGTTTAAAGAAAATTTCTGTTTTATCATTACATGCTTTTTAATTGTTCTATCATTACATAAGCAAGCAAAAGGACTTATTGGTGATTTATATCTTAGAAATGCTTTCAAAAAGAACAATTTTTTCAAAAGATATCTTTAAAAGATTTGAAATATTCATTATGCTATCATGTTTAGTATCACTTAAACATGCATCAAAATTGATATGAATGCTTAATTGGAAATCTGCAATTTTTGCCTCTTGGTTAAAACAAAATTTAGCCAAGGGGTGCTACGGTCGTAGTTAAGGGCGACCTAAAATAAGCTTTGACAAAATGCTTATTTGGACATCATTTTATTGCACTTAATCTTAGTATACTTATGATAAAGGTCAAAATCAACATTTAAAATTATTTGTGACCTTAGAAGCATTAAATTGCTTAAATTATAAGATTAAGGGGGAGCTCATAAAAACGAATTTGATTGCCTGATACGACCTTAGTATTTTTACTCTTGGTTATGAAGAAATTTATAAAATTGATATATCTTGTACTTAAAAGAACTCTCTAAACAAATCAGGGCTTAACATCCCTTGCATTTGGTTGGAGACATTTTTATGTACTCTAAGCTTAAAGGAATCTCATTTAATTTAGGGCTTAACATCCCTTGATAGATGAGAGATAAATATACATTTATCATGAGCTTAAGGGAATCTCATATCATTTTCAGGGCTTAACATCCCTTGTAAAATGGGTGAGAAATCTATATACATATGCCTAACATGATCTCATATCATTTCAAGGCTTAACATCCTTTGCAAATGATTGAGAAATAAATTGTGGCTTAATTAGACAAAAATGACATAAACCCCTGTTTCTAATAGGCTATCTAATTAAGGGGGAGCTTAATATAAAATTAAGGGGGAGAAAAAATAAAATGTTCATATTGGATATCTTTTTGAAATGACAAAGGGGGAGAAAGAATATAAAATAAAAAAATATAAATATAAATGAGTTTCATCTTGAGGGCCAGCACTCACTTGTAAAATAAGAATGGCTACAAAAGGTAATCTTCAGGTATGAAACTCACATGCTTTATATTTCCTTATTTCATATTTTAGGAAATGTTTGTCATCTTCAAAAAGGGGGAGATTGTTGGATAAATTGGATATTATGATAAATCCCCTTGTTTCGATGATGACAAACATTTCATTCTTATTATTCTAACGAGCTACTTGAGTGTGCAGGATTATGGTGGATGACAAAGCAACTAGGGAAATCACGAGCTTACATATTTATTTTCATGCAATGTAATCACTATTGTAAAAACTTGTACAGTTATATAATGTACAAGTACTTAGAAGTGCATGTAAATCAAGCGTTAGATTTTCCCTAGCTAAACACCATAGTTAGACAAGTCATCCCTTCCAATAGGATCACATTATGCACACTCATGCACACACTTAGTGCCTTATTTGATAAATTGAAACAGAGTCAATCTCGGTCGACACACTCCTCGACCGAGACACTCTCGGTCGACAAACTTCTCGACCGAGATTGACCCAAGTAGCCGTTAGACACAGCTGACAAGGTTGTTGGCAGTTACAAATGAACGTTGATCCAGAGAGCCTGTCGGTTGACAAAACTTCGACCGAGTAGGTATCTCGGTCGACAAATTGTCGACCGAGATGGTCTCTGACAGCAACTGCAGAATAAAGCAACTAGCCGTTGTAAAAGCACCTAACTTATACCTAACGGCTAGTTAAGCACTTAGAAACCCCTAGAAGTTGTCTAGAACGTCCTTAAGCATACATAGGACATTCCTATAAATAGGACATGCCTTAGGACACCAAAGATACCTAAGCTATACTTGTGCTATACTTGAGCAAAGCAATTACACTTGCAATCTGTTTTAGAGCAATAGAGCAATTCCTACACTTGCCATTCATTCCTATTGCTCCATTTCGTGTCCTATAGGCTAGTATCTCCTATCCACTACAATCACATTGCCATACATATTGGTTAGGAGATCTACACGCTTGATATAGGCAAATCAAGCCTTGGGCTTAAAGGATAAGTTGTAATTTCTGTTTTCTTTCTTATTCCTTTGTATCTTTTGTACTCTCCTTGCTACTCCTAGGGTTGGAGGCTGCGGATTGGAGAGGGTTGACTTCTCAGGTGGAGAAGGGGACTTCAAGCTACTTCAAGAAGGCTATCGCACGGGAAGCTACTTCAGAAGGCTGGTGCAACGGGTGTTGGTGCATCTACTTCAAGGGAAGGCTGCTTCAAGGTTGGGCGATTACTTCTAGGTGAAGGCTGCTTGAAGGGTTTGGGAAAAGAAATTGTATTTTATGTAAAGTCCTTGCGAGGTAATAAAATAAATTTCTTTTCAAATCCCGGTTGGGTAAGCAACCGGGTAGTGGACTGACTACCTTAGTATTTGCTAAGGCTAGGAACCACTCTAAACCCTTGTGTCTCTTTGTCCAATCTTTACTTTGGTTGTTTGAGTTAATTAATTATTAAAATCTCTATAAAACACTATTCACCCCCCCCCCCCTCTAGTAGTTTTCAGTTTCTAGTCGAAAGGTATGTGTGACCCTTCGACACTCAGCAGTTTGTTTCTTTATTTTTGTTCATGGTCCACTCCCCACTTTATCCCGGTCTCATTATCTTCCTCCCTATCTTCCTCATCTAACAATCTCTCTCCGTATTATAGTTCTCTCTCCATGCATTTGGCCTGCAGCCACAACCACTTCCCATCCCTACTTCTCTCTCCATTAATCTAACGCATGCTAAGCTCCCTAATTAACTCTTTCTCTCACAGTCAAAGGAAATATAGGAGGGGGGGCACGTGCACCGGTGTTTTGATTTAGCACATTCTTTTACATTGGTTCCTCTGATGCTTCTTCCCCCAATCACTCACATGTTTTCCTTAGCCATTCCCACAGTCTCTCCATTCCCAGCTGATCGCCAACCTCTGCATCGATTGGGACTCACCACCATCTCTCCCCTTTCCCTCTCTCCTCTTCCCCTTTCCTCCCTCCTTCCCTTCTACATGCGAGCATCCCCGTGGTGGGCACTGTGCGCTGAGGAAAACCAGACATCAGCCGTGGAACACCTCGTAGACCCTGACTGCCCACAGGAAGGCTCTTTTTTGGAACCACCACGACCAGTCGGAGCCAACCAACAGGTCCCCACCTCCAGCAGCTCCAATCAACGTGCACTACTTCTCTGAATAGTTCGGCGCCCACCACATCACCCAGAGCAACAATGATCCACTATGCTCGCATATGACCATCATCACCGCAAAACTTGATGAGCAAGTCCGCAATGATATTCCAAATCTTTTTTTTTTTAATGGGAGAATTTCATTCCGGTCCAATGTAACAGGAGAGAGAGAACAGCAAATATGCAACATCGTTAGCCTCTAGTCCCTTTCTGTAGTGTCCCAACGAAATTTTACTGAGATTCGATCCCGCAGTCTAAGCTTCACAAGAAGCAGACTTGACCGGATGAACTAGCTGGTAAGTGATAACTTTGTAGGTGAGAAAGATATGCCTTGATAGGACTTTCTCCATCTCTATTTGCACTCCTGCCAGTCCTACACAGTATGAACAGGAAGATGCTTTTAGCCGCTAACGACAGCTACCTCAGAGCACCTCTTTCCATGAAATTTAGTATATTGACTCAAAAACTCAAGTGCTACACGAATCACCTCTCATGTAAGCCAATAAATGTTCAACAATCATCTCATCTTTGTCACAAACACCTATAAAATCAAACTGTACAAAATGATAGATTGTGACCCATGCCTCTATATCCATATCTAAGTTCAGTACACAACCGCAAACATTCACAAAATCATCCCCATTCATCTATATAAATAGCTACCAAGCTAGTGATGAGACACCTCACCTATAAACCCGCCCATATATCCTCTACCTCCTCTAGTTCCTCCTCCTTCATCTTCTTCTTTCTTCTCCCATCTTCCATGCCCGTCCTCTCCAAACTTGGGTCACATGGGTGATAACCAGAGGTTCCCCTATCATCCTCTCGAGTCATACCATGTAAATGAATCACCCGCCTTCTCCTCCTTTGTTCTTTGTTCTTCACTTAGGACTTCCCACACATGAACCGCCAACCACATACACAAATGTATACACGCGTCGTAATCAATATCTCATCAATCACAAGTGTGAACCCTTTATGGAAGGAAATGAAGAACAACCAGGCATGAGAACTTTATGGTTTGGATAAATGTTTCAAGATAAAAAGATCGATACCAATATGTAACCAAATGAATAGGAAGGCTTATATGATAAAAGAATAAATAAAAGGTATGGAGTGTCATCTTCTGTGTCATCTTGATACATACACCATTGCATGAGTATCTGAATCTTAATCCTTTAAATGAGTCATTACCTTCAATACTCATTCATGAGCCTTCCTTAGGATTATTTCAATGCACAATACATTAATGTCGCAAAAACAAAAATTTGATATAATCGAATGGTTCATGAGTTCATATATATATATATATATATATATATATATATATATATCATAGATTTAATATTTGTATTAATTTAGTTCCTTATTTTGGATCTTTCATTTTTTTTTGCAACTATTACAAAGAGACCGACAATTTAGTAGATTTTACCTCTAATGTATTATTAAGATATTATATATTAGTATGATAATTAATTACATGTATATAAAGTTAAATATCCAATTCAAATTTACATTCTTATCAACATTAGTATCATAAGGAACTTATTTCTCAAAATAAGTGTTTTTGGATGACAAGTTTCAATTATAAGATCTCATTTGAACCAATGTTTTATCTTGATATCTCTGATTTCTCTAGATAGACGCCTTACAATAGAACCAAGAAATAATACCTGGCTTTTCTCTATCATTCTTCTTCATCTATTTGGCTTTCAAATAGTCTTGACCTATATATATAATGTTTCAACATATTTAAATTGATTATATTTGAGAAAATAATGAAAATGGTCAAAATGATGAGATTCTACTCAAGAATTGTGATGCTCAATAATTTTCTCATGTTTTAGCAAGATAATAATGTTTGTTGTTGAAATTTCACCATTGAAGAGTTGTTTCTACCATCCCAGACAAAGACACCTAAAACTGAAAACGGTAATGTGCGCAATTTGATGGGTCACAGCAGCTAGGTTTAGTGGTAATTGTCATACATATATATACGTATACATACATATACATACATATGCATATATACATATATATACATATGTATATATGTATATACATGTATATGTATATATATGTATGTATACGTATATATACATACATATATATATATATATATATATATATATATATATATATATGTATATATATCTATATATGTATATATATCTATATATGTATATATATCTATATATGTATATATATGTATGTATACGTATACATACATACACAGAGCTAGTGAGGATGGAAGATCAATATTTATGTGTTGTGTTATGATATGTTTGGATCCAATTTGTATCCTTGGAATGGTAAAGGAAGGAGGGATGCCCTCTCCCTTACACGTAATCCACCTCGGGGGCAGCCTAAGGGCTGCAAGTCTGTGAGAAAAATCACCAGAGCTTATGCAACATCTATGAGGTGACAACACCTGCACTAGGCTGCCAAACTATGGAGTGATATGGTCAGCAAAACAACCCCACCTCAGGGGTAGAGTACAGGCTGTAGGACTACCCTTTGAATAGGGATCGAATCAGGGGCCTTTAAACCACACAAGCTATGTGTGGTGGGATAGAGGAAGCTATTATGGTAGAATTAACACATGTAATGTTGATGTCTATGTGATAGGGAAGTGTGAAATGTGAATATATTTGATTAGTTACTCATGGTTTATGTGACCTTAGCTGTGGTTGCAGGCTATAAGATGGATCTAGGGTTGGTTAACAATCCCTTTGGACCAAGTGGTGAATGATAAGATGAAATAATTTACATGTTGTTTCTTGTTTATTATGTGTGTTACTTCATTATCACATGTAATCATATATTTCAAATTTCATACCATTAGATAGTTCTTATATCTTTTCCAAGTATAAATATTGGTCTCATCATCTGGTTAATTTTTATGCCTCTCCATCATAGACGTTTGTCTAACTCCACTTGCTACAGTTCTTGTTCCCCACACAACGTATGTCAAAGAACGCTTCAAGTTGGATCATGTGTCCTATTTTATTAGATCCAGACAGGAGAAGTGCAAAGATAATATGATTGAATGATCTAACATCTTGTAGAAGGATAATCAAGTGAATGTAATACTTTAGAATTTTGTTGTAATTAATGTTATGTAATACAAACATTTGGAGTTGTAACAAATTTGTGGTTGTTATCTATTGCTTGATGCTCTTCCATAACACTTTCAAGTCTTAATCTCCATGGTTAAGAACTAACTGTGGAGGTTAAAATTTGGGGCATTAAACCAAGGATCACCAAACCAAGCCCAAATGATAGAAAGAGAGAGGCATGCTATGTGCAAATTACAAAAAATACTTCCAACCATGGAAAATCGACACATAGGCCCACAAGAGCATATTCAACCAACTAGTTATAGGTTTATATTAAGCATGTAACGAAAGAATCCATGCACATAAATAGAGATAAAAATTGTGTTTTTTAGGATGAATATAGGTTAGGGATCTTATATACAAGGTATCAAGTTTTTGTTTTGTGCTCAAAGGAAACTTAGTCTCTGTTTCAAGATTGCAACTTATATAAACCTTTATTTTTTAGTATGTATATTAGAGATTCTAGAATTTCAACATTGAGAACACATATTTAAATGTTTTTCAATTACTTGATTCTTTTGTTATAATCTATAATATTTTCATTTATCTGACTCCTATCATGTATAACAATAAACAATAGATTCTTGTTGTACGAAAATATCATGGCCTAAATTTTGATGATGACATATCTAATTTGTGACTAATATAGATATTGGGAAAAAGGATAAACATTTGGTTTATATTTTTTTGTATATTTTGAAGTTTTATCCAATATGTATTGTTTTGGTGACAAATATATTACCGTCTTATCTTGGTGTTATATATGGAAGAACCGCACATAAGCTTTCATAGTGGTTATGAAATCAGTAAAATCTGACCCAGTTATGTAAAACAAATGCATTGATCACCTCAAATTAATGTCATTGTAAACTTTATACACAAGGGGAAACAACTAATCAATGTATAATTTTGCACATGAATGCTTGATTTTATGGTTCACTTCATACAATTAGCATCAAACCTCTTATTTGGACATTTCTTATACGATTTATATATATATATATCTTATAACTATCCTCCTTTACTTGTTTATGTGTACTTGATAAATGTATGTAGTTGCAACATGGGTGGATCAATGATTTGTAAAGGCTATCATGAGCAATTCTAGGAATAATTTTGTGGAGGAGAAAACAAACTTTTTGAAGAATTTGAATGTGACCTATGCAATATTTGTAATTATATTTTGTATAAATCAAATGATCTAATTCAATATATTATTGTATATTTATAAAAAGGGAAAGGGAAAATTCATCCCCATATAAAATATATTCACTATGTATACAAACAATTTTTTTTGTCAAATACTTTTTTTATAAAATAGAATGATGTTGGTTTTAAAAGTAAAGTTATGTATACATGATGATGATGCTTATGATGACTTGAAAAACAATCAATCATTTTTTCATTTATAATGTTTAGGTAGGTCCATCAATGGGGAGGTTACATGGAGTGTGAGGGCTTACCCATACCCTTTACCTTACCCTTTACCGACCAAGCATGGCAGGTAAGGGTACAATTAAGTCCTCATTCCACCAATATCATTATCCTCCCCTTATCCTTACCCTATTTCCCAGGGTGTAAATGGGAGGGTAAGGGTGTATTAGGGGATTTATATGTCTTTTGAAATATATGCTAATAGTAGCAATAATGGGGGTACTAATAGATTTATATGTTTAAGTGAAATATTAAGATACTATGTGTCTTACAATTAAAAGATCTACAACAGGGTGAATAGCGCTTATACAAAAACTTTAATGAAATTAAGTAAGTTAGCTTACAAAATCAGAGAAGCATAAGCAAACACGAGAGTCATGATTTAGAGTTATTTCATCGAATTCATCATTCCGCTAACTAGTTTTCTCTAACTAGAATTTGCAACAATTATTTTTATTATTCATCTGTAAGGACAAATTGCAAAATGCAATTTTTTCTTATACCCTCTTCTTTACTAGTCACGGAAGAGAACCTCACTTTACCTCTTCTTTCATGGATTCGGAAGAGCACCAAACTTTACCACTTCTTTCATCGTGATGAGTGCATACTCATCATGGAATTCAATCATCTCTTTGGAACAAATTCAACTCTATTCATATCTTTTTCACTCAATATGAATCGTAATGTGTAAAACTACTTGGCTAATTCAATTATCAAGGTTTTAACTAAATATTATTCATTTAATGCAGGTAACCAAGTAATTCCACGCATGCGGTCCCAAGACCGTTTGAGCCCATGCGGTTCCAAGACCGTTTGAGCCCTTGCGGCCCCAAGACTATTTGGGTCCATACGGTCTCAAGACCGTTTGGTGGAATACATGAAGATCGAATGCCGAAACTGATTGCTAAGGTCGACCACGCGAGCTGCAAATTGCATGACCGATAGCGGACTCAAGACCGTTTGGGTCCATACGGTTTCAAGACCGTTTGGGTCCATGCGGTCTCAGGACCGTTTGGGTCCATGCGGTCTCAAGACCGTTTGGATCCATGCGGTTTCCAAGACCATTTGCCGCGATCATGAAGACTGAGCGAAGATCAGATGACGTGCACTCAAGACCGATTGCTGCATATTCGTGTTGAGATCGAGACCGCCCTCAAGATCAATTGACGCAACCACCAATTCAGACCATTTGGCAGCAAACGGTCTCCAAACCGTTTGGCACCAAATGGTCTCCAGACCGTTTGGAGGGGACAATCCCAGCAACTTACCCAAACCGTTTGGGGACAGATCTGAACTTATAAATACGACCCCAAGGGTACTCATTTGGGGCATCGGACCCGGACGCCACTAGGCTGCCAGAGCACACCTACGATCAAGTTCCACTCCACCTACTGCCCGTGTTGCAACCAAGGAGGCTGAGAAGAGAAGGAAGATGGAGCAAGGGGCGTATCATCTTCACCGAGCTGCGACTACCTTCTACACCGAGCTCATGGCGGATCTCTATTTCTTTCTCATCCTTCTTGTTTCTCGCACCATGAGCGAGTAGTACCTTTTCGCTGGGGTGCGGGGACTAGCCCCGCTACCCATGCAAACCATGTTCTTTTGTTACACTTTCCATGGCAATGTATATAACTCTTCATTTCGTCATTTACCGTTAAGCTAGTAGTTTGGTTAATTGCTTGCTTTCATCTTTGTGCTCCCTATGTTGCGATAACATCTATATATAGGTTTGAACGTCGTTTAACAAGTTAGACTCCTTGACGAGAACTTCTGAAAGGATTCCTTGAGGTCGTAAGTGTAGGATCTATGAGGGGACAAGCCATCTAGCCTTCGGTGACGCTTCTGTGCGCCTGACGCCCGTATGAGGGGTTCACAGCCCTAGTTGGATTTTCTATCTTCTTGTTAATCGTTGATGTTAGCTAGTATATTAATCGCCTGTTTGGTTATCGGTTAATGCGGTTGACTCCCAAACTAGAAATAGGATGGGATTTCATCGAGGTCGTAAGTGTGTGATCTGTGAGGGGACGAGCCATCTAGCCTTCAGTGACGCTTCTGTGTGCCTGACGCCCGTATGGGGGGCCCGCAACCTCCGTGGATTTATGCATCTCCAGAGCCGTAAGTAAAGTGATCCTGATGGTGACGAGACATCTGATGCCTAAGGTGATGCTTACGCAAAACCTGACGCCCGTATGGGGGGTTTTGCAGTAGCTCTACTTGGATTGTTATATCTTGCCTGGATTGTTCACAATTGAATACGTTTGCATGTGTAGCGGTGGTGAAACCCGGTACCATCCCAGCAATCCCATATCATTGATCTCAACCCAACTTTAATTCAGCTTTTACTTCCTTGCAATTAGTTTAAATAACCTCAAATCAACCAATTGTTCTAAATATTAGTTTTACTAGAGCTAGATTCAACCGACAAGGATTCTTAAAAAAAAGTTGTCCTTTGGGTTCGATCCTTAACTATACTGTGATAAGACTCGTCCGCTTGCGGGTGGTATTATTGCACTTTGGTTTTGGTAAAAGCTCGGGGATTTCAACCCCGAGTGAATTTGTTAGTGCATTCAATATCCACGTCAAATTCTGGCACCGTTGCCGGGGACAACAGAATCAGTCAGTCAAATCTAGTTCTTTTAAGACTAATCTAGGATTTTGCTTGTTCTTTTAAAACAATTGATCATCTACTTGAATTTGACTCTACTTTGTGGATCTCATTTTCAGAATCTTTCTAATTTTTAGGTACAACTCAACGAATAGTGTATGCACCGTTCGGACAGTCGCGGACTCACAACGAGCTTTGATCCCGAAATAGACAGAACCTTCCATCGTCAGATCAGAGAGAATCAAGCAAGGATGGCACAAGAAGAAGAGGTAGCCCGAAGGGTTTCTCAAGCCATCAATGCACAAAGAGAGAGGCTCATGCAAGAAGCTAGGGTTGCGGTTCAACAGGAAATCCTAGAAGCACAAGCAGCAGCGCAAGCAGCCGAACTACAAAAGGATCTTAGAGAATTCTCTATCCCGAAGGCTGTGAATGTTTATCATCTAGTACAGCCTCCTCCCATCGATGCTGCCAATTTTGAGATTAGGGCACATTGGATCACATTGCTTCAAAACAACCCTTTCTATGGCAGCGGAGGACAGCCAAGGACATCTTCTGAGATTCATCGACCTATGTGCTATGACAAAGTAAAATGGAGTCTCTGATGTTGCCATCCGGCTCCGTCTCTTCAAGTATTCCCTTGCTGATAGAGCCATCAGTTGGTATAATTCATTGCAAAGTGAAGTACCCATTACCACCTGGGAACAACTCCAAAATGCGTTTCTGGAAAAGTTCTATCCCCCATCTCTTACATATGAAATTAGGGGTCAGATAACAAATTTCACTCAAGTCCCTGGAGAAACTCTTGCTGAAGCGTGGGACAGGTACAAAGAGCTCCTACGCAAATGTCCAAACCACGTAATTCCCAAGAATCAACTCATAGAAATCTTCTATAGGGGTGTGGAGGATGATGTCAAGATGTTTCTAGATTCCTCATCTGGGGGAAACTTCATGCGTCAAAGTTACGACAGCGCATGGAGAGTCGTCACCCTGGGAGCAGAAAATCAAGCCAATTGGGGTAGATCTGTAGGTAAAGGAGTCCTGAAAGTAGCCATGGCTGAAGCTATTCCCGAGTACAAGTCTATTGTTGAAACTTTGAAGGTCTTAGTTGCCAAACAAGATCATATTGAATCATCCCTAGCTGCTATTGGAAGAGGACGTTCACCAACTCGGCAACCAGAACAGGTCAAGTCCACTTCTCTATTATGTGAAGTATGCAAAAGCACTAATCATTCCACTTTATCATGCAATGTTCTCTACGACGTTGTTCTAAGCAATGCATGTGGACAAGGAGATAATGTTCAGATGGAAAATCTTAATGCTATCAACACCATTCCTGGGCAGAACTTTTACAATCCAAATCCAAATAGAAATCACCCAAGTTTTCAGTATGGAAATCCCTCTGGAGCAGTAAACTCGCATCAATTTGGTTCAAACAATCAACCAAGATGCCCACCAGGATTCCAGTATAATGAACTACAAAATTTTGGGAATCAACGAAACTTCAAGGGAAACTTTCAAAATAAGAACTACAATAACTATCAAAACAACTCTCAGTATCAGAATCTGAATCAGCAACAAGGACAAATAGGACCCATCCCTTCTGATGACAAGCTATCAACCAATGAAAAAATGTTGCAAACTCAGCAAACGATGGTAGCCAACCAATAAGCTCAGCAGAAGGCTATTGAATCTCAACTAGCTCAACTCACAACTAGCATAAAGCCACCTGTTGGAGACTTTGCTAGTCAACCCGAGAACAATCCCAAGCATCCTGAACATTTGAAGGTAGTCACCACCAGGTCAGGAAAAGACTATTCAGATCCCCCAGTGGAGACACTTGTGGTTATTACAGACGAAGATGAACCTGTGATTGTCCAAAACTCAACAACACCAGAGTCTAAATCAAAGGAAGATAAGACTGATAAGGGAAGTCCTGAGAAATCCACTGATGAAGAAACTAAAACACCAGAACCTGATATTCCTATATATAAGCCTCGTATACCCTTCCCATCCCACCTGAGGCAAACCAAGCTCGATACTAGATTCAATATGTTTAAAGAGGCAATGAAGAAACTTCATGTTGATATACCCTTCTTAGACGCTCTGGCTGAGATACCTTCCTGGACTAAGTATCTAAAGTCACTCCTCACCAGGATGTATATAACTGAGGAATATGAGATAGTAAAACTGGCTACAACTACATCAGATATCATATTGAGCAAAATGCCAAAGAAACAAAAAGACCCAGGATCCTTTGGAATTTCATGTCACATTGGTGACTCTTCATGCAAGAAAGGATTGGAAGATCTCAGCGCAAGCATCTCTAGTATGCCGCTCAGCCTGTGCAAAAGGTTAGGGTTTGCAGAATTGCTTCCTACAAGTATGACTATACAGCTTGCAGACAATTCGATAAAACGTCAGTTAGGAATCCTCGAAGATATCCCGGTCAAGGTAGGAAAGGACACATATGTTCCATGCGACTTCGTCATTATGGATATAAAAGAAGACACCAGATATCCTCTCATCTTCGGTCGTCCATTCCTCGCCACTGCAAGAGCCCTAATTGATGTTGAAGCCAGTACCTTACTTCTCAGATTAGGCAAAGAGACTCTAGAATTTAATTTTTTTGAAAGTATGAGAAGACTGAGTATACAGGAAGAAGTCTATCTGATTGACTATATTGAGCAAATGTCACATCTGACCCAAGAGTGTCATGAATTGTATGATCCCTTGGAAACTGCCCTATCTGACCTATCAATCGATGATCCAATCAACAAACGAGCAAAGGATTACATCGAATCCCTCGACTCTGCTAAAGAAGATGTTGAAGCCACTTGTGAAGAACTCCAGGCTATAGAGACAACAGAAGAAACAAGAGAAAAACCAGAGGTTCCCAAAATGAAGCCCCTACCCGAAGGACTAAAGTACATGTTTTTAGACGATCTCAAAGTTTGTCCAGTTATTATAAATTCCGATTTAACAACTGAACAAGAAGAGAAACTTCTGAAGGAATTAAGGGGAAGAAGGAAAGCCATCGGCTATAAAATGAGTGACCTCACTGGGGTCAGTCAAGCACGGTGTATGCATAAGATCCCTATGATGGAAGATCACAAGCCGACTATTGAGCATCAATGGAAGTTGAATCCTAATATGAAGGAAGTGGTCCGTCGTGAAGTCATTAAACTTCTCACAGTTGGAATAATCTATCTGATATCACATTCTCCATGGGTGAGCCCAATACATGTGGTTCCGAAGAAAGGTGGAACAACTGTTATAAGGAATGCCAATAACGAGCTCATCCCCACTCGAACAGTCACAGGGTTGCGGATGTGCATCGATTATAGGAAATTAAACAAGGCAACTCGAAAAGATCATTTTCCTATGCCCTTCCTTGATCGAGTCTTAGAAAGGTTGGCTCACCAAGAATATTTCTGTTGTCTTGATGGTTACTCTGGATTCTATCAGATCCCCATACATCCATATGATCAAGAAAAAATGACTTTCACCTGTCCGTTCGGAACATACACATTTAAAAGAATGTTGTTTGGTCTCTGTAATGCACCCACAACTTTTCAACGTTGCATGGCTACAATCTTTGCGGGGCTTACTGAAACTATTATGGAGGTCTTCATGGATGCTTTTTCTATATACGGAGACTCATTCGATTCATGTCTAAAGCACCTTTCCCTGGTCCTCAAATGTTGTGAAGAAGTGCATCTCGTGCGGAATTGGGAAAAATGCCATTTCATGGTAACAGAAGGCATAGTCTTGGGCCATAGGGTTAGTAATAGAGGAATCGAAGTAGATAAAGCAAAAATTGAAGTAATCTCTAAATTGGCTATTCCCACGAATGTAAAAGAAGTTCGTACCTTCCTTGGTCATGCCGGATTCTATAGAAGATTCATAAATGATTTTGCCAAGATAACTAAGCCAATGACGAACCTTCTACTAAAAGATACTGACTTCAATTTCAATGGAGATTGTGTCAAAAATTTCAACACACTAAAACAAGCCCTTACAACCACTCCCATCATTAGAGCTCCAGACTGGGACCATCCTTTTGAAATTATGTGTGATGCCAGTGATTACGTTGTAGGTGTTGTTTTAGGGCAATATATAGAAAAGAAACATTATGTAATATATTATGCATCAAAAACCCTCGACGAAGCTCAGAGGAATTATGCAACTACCGAGAAAGAACTTCTAGCAGTCATATATGCCTTCGACAAGTTCAGGTCATACCTTATCGGTTTGAAGGTCATTGTCTACACAGACCATGATGCTATTCGTTACCTCCTGGCAAAGAAAGATGCAAAAACAAGATTGATTAGATAGATCCTATTACTACAAGAATTTGATTTAGAGATAAGAGATAAAAAAGGAACGTAAAATGTTGTAGCAGACCACCTCAGTCGCATCCACACTCTGGACACTGAGAGTATCCCGATCAATGATTCCCTGCCAGATGATCAGCTAATGAGGGTCTCAGAAGTTATACCATGGTATTCTGATTTAGTAAACTACCTTGCTGCTGGGGTCATCCATCCTCAATGCACCGGGAATGCACTGAGGAAGTTCATGCATGATGTGAAGCAATATCACTGGGATGAACCATATCTTTTTAAACTATGTGCTGATGGATTGTATAGACGTTGTATCGCCGAAGAAGAAGATAAATCTATTTTGGAACAATGTCACTCAGGACATGTGGGAGGACATATGAGCTCTAAAAAGACTGCTTTAAAGGTTTTGCAATGTGAATTCTTCTGGCCAACCATATCCAAAGACTCTTACGATTTTGTCCTATCATGTGACAAATGTCAACGAACAGGTAACATAACGAAGAGAGATGAAATGCCGCTGAATCTATGGAAAGAAGTGGAGATATTCGATGTTTGGGGGGTGGACTATATGGGTCTATTCCCATCTTCTAATGGATTTTCATACATCCTAGTAGCAGTAGACTACGTCTCAAAATGGGTCAAAGCTCTACCAACCGTCGCTAGTGATTCCAAACACGTCATCAAATTATTCAAAGATATTATTTTTCCCCAGTTTGGAGTGCCACGAACCGCGCTATCTGATGGTGGGTCCCACTTCCTTGAAAGAAGCCTTGAAGCATTACTGAGAAAATATGGTGTAACACATAAGGTAGCCTCACCTTACCATCCACAAACAAGTGGACATGTAGAGGTCTCTAACCGTCAACTAAAGGTTATTCTAGAGAAAATTGTTGGACGTAATCGAAAGGACAGGTCAACAAAAATCAACGACGCCTTATGGGCCTACCGTACTGCTTGCAAAACTCCCCTTGGGACTACACCTTTTCGATTAATATATGGAAAGGCCTGCCACCTTCCAGTCGAACTGGAACACAAGGCATGGTGGGCAATTAAACAATTGAACTTTGATATGAATGAAGCAGGCCATGCTAGGATTCTGCAACTCCAAGAGCTGGATGAACTCCGGATGACAGCCTATGAGAATGCACGAATCTACAAAGAACACATAAAACTTTGGCACGATGGACATCTGAAAAGAAAAGACATACAAGTGGGAGACCAAGTCCTTGTTTTTAACTCAAGATTAAAACTATTCCTGGGAAAACTCCGTTCCCACTGGTCTGGTCCTTACATTGTCAAAAGCATCTCTCCACATGGTGCTTTCTCTTTATGGAGTGAAAAGTCAGGCGAGTTTATAGCAAATGGTCACCACTTGAAGAGATATTTCACCTAGATTGACATAGACCTAGACAAAATGCTGGAACTCGCCAATCCAAAAGACCCACCGTGAAGCTGAAGAATTCAGACGAGCCATCGACGTAAAACAAAGGTGCTTGTCGGGAGGCAACCCGATCAATAAATCTGTTTTACTTCTCTTTTCAAAATTTTGATTTTATCTTCTAGTTAACTTTTCTTTAAATAAAATTCTCCATGCGAGACACTATTTTTTCGGATCTAACTGGCCCTCACTCTTGAAATTTTCAGATAAAAGGATGCGCGATGATAAGAACTCATCCACACTCAGTGATCATTTTGGCATAATCTTTCCCCTCCATCTTGGATTTAGGGTTTTCTTGGGACGAGCAAATCTCTAAGTTCGGGGTGGAGGGTGGGTGGTACGTACCTCACTTTCCACCTACACCCTCTTTTCATACTAAAATCCTTCACTATCACATTCTTGATCAAAATTTTCAAAATTTTCAAAATTTTCAAAATTTTTAATATCTTTCAAAGAGATTGAACAAAATTGCTATGCATTATACTCTCCTTCTTCAAAGTAAATCCTCAAAAGGACCATTTTTTTGAAACAAGCCTTTTGCTTGAAATCACCTTGTGAAGCTTATGATTCCTAACCTCATGATACCTTTCTGCTAAAATGATAAGTACCTGTCAAACTGATAGGGATCAAACACGTCGTGCTTCCTAACTGACTAGCGGAACAATGACATGGAATCTCCACCGGATCCTCATCAAGTCATTTTTTGAGCAGAGTACGAAAAAGAGAACAACCCGGTACATTGAATTGTAAATCAAGTTGCATTCTGATCTGAACTCTCTTCTACACTTCTTCCATCATCTTCGTACCCCTCCATTCATCAAAAGAAACAAAAATAGTCGAATCTGTGCCAAACCCTACGTTCGGGGTGGCACACCACTTCCCTCCTTATCTGCTTCTTCCATACCCCTCACAAATAAATAGGGGCGTACCACCAAAAATGCAATCTCGAGTCGAATAAAGGAGATACTTGCAAACAAAAGATGCCAAAGTGCACACAAAAAGAAATGCAATCTTGAGTCAAATAGAGGAGAGATTTGCACAAAAATTTTTGCAATAAATGAAATTGCAAAACAAATAAAAAATATTGAGTTGAATAGAGGAGAGATTTTCTTCTTCTTTCCATACCACCCTTCACTCCTTTTTCTACCTAGGGGCACAATGCATGCCCCCACTATCCTGAAAAATACCAGTGTCAGATCGGATACACACTTGTTGATTCTGTGGGTATCTCTGGACTCCTACAAAACTATTTGACATGCTTGTTGTTGGAAAAAGTGAGGAGGAAGTGATATTGGAAAACGAACTCAGGAACGAAGCTACAGTAAGATGTGTTTAGTGGTCCCAGGAAGTTAAGGTACCGAGTCATATTGAGCAGAAAGAAAACATTTGTGATGTGAGGATGAAGCAATCACACGGACTGAAAGTATTCATTTAGCTACTTAAGGTGTTTTGATGAGTGCATACTCATCATGGAATTCAATCATCTCTTTGGAACAAATTCAACTCTATTCATATATTTTTCACTCAATATGAATCGTAATGTGTAAAACTACTTGGCTAATTCAATTATCAAGGTTTTAACTAAATATTATTCATTTAATGCAGGTAACCAAGTAATTCCACGCATGCGGTCCCAAGACCATTTGAGCCCATGCGGTCCCAAGACCGTTTGAGCCCTTGCGGCCCCAGACTGTTTGGGTCCATACGGTCTCAAGACCATTTGCTGGAATACATTAAGATCGAATGCCGAAACCGATTGCTAAGGTCGACCGTGTGAGCTGCAAACCGCATGACCGATAGCGGACTCAAGACCGTTTGGGTCCATACGGTTTCAAGACCGTTTGGGTCCATGCGGTTTCAAGACTGTTTGGGTCCATGCGGTCACATGATCGTTTGGGTCCATGCGGTCTCAGGACCGTTTGGGTCCATGCGGTCTTAGGATCGTTTGGGTCCATGCGGTCTCAAGACCGTTTGGGTCCATGCGGTCTCAAGACTGTTTGGATCTATGCGGTTTCTAAGACTGTTTTCCGCGATCGTGAAGACCGAGCGAAGATCAGATGTCGCGCACTCAAGATCGGTTGCTGCATATTCGTGCTGAGATTGAGACCGCCCTTAAGATCAATTGACGCAACCACTAATTCAGACCGTTTGGCAGCAAACGGTGTCCAAACCGTTTGGCACCAAACGATCTCCAAACCATTTGGCACCAAACGGTCTCTAGACCGTTTGGTGGGGACAATCCCAACAACTTACCCAAACCGTTTGGGGACATATCTGAACCTATAAATAGGACCCCAAGGGTCCTCATTTGGGCATCGGACCCAGATGCCGCTAGGCTGCCAAAGCACACCTCCGATCAAGTTCCACTCCACCTACTGCCTATGTTGCAACCAAGGAGGCTGAGAAGAGAAGAAAGACGGAGCAAGGGGTGTATCTTCTTCACCGAGCTGTGACTACCTTCTGCACCGAGCTCATGGCAGATCTCTCTTTCTTTCTCATCCTTCTTGTTTCTTGCACCATGAGCGAGTAGTACATTTTCGCTGGGGTGCGGGGACTAGCCCCGCTGCCCATGCAAACCATGTTCTTTTGTTACACTTTCTATGGCAATGTATATAACTCTTCATTTCGTCGTTTACCGTTAAGCTAGTAGTTTGGTTAATTTCTTGCTTTCATCTTTGTGCTCCCTATGTTGCGATAACATCTATATATAGGTTCGAACATCGTTTAACAAGTTAGACTCCTTGACGAGAACTTCTGAATGGATTCCTTGAGGTCGTAAGTGTAGGATCTGTGAGGGGACGAGCCATCTAGCCTTTAGTGATGCTTCTGTGCGCCTAACGCTCGTATTGTGGGTTCATAGCCTTAGTTGGATTTTGTATCTTCTTGTTAATCATCGATGTTAGCTAGTATATTAATTGCCTCCTTAGTTATCGGTTAATGCGGTTGACTCCCAAACTAGAAATAGGATGGGATTTCATCGAGGTCGTAAGTGTATGATCCGTGAGGGGACGAGCCATCTAGCCTTCGGTGACGCTTCTATGTGCCTGACGCCTGTATGGGGGGCCCACAACCTCCGTGGATTTCTATATCTCCAGAGCCGTAAGTAAAGTGATCTGGATGGTGACGAGACATCTGATGCCTAAGGTGATGCTTACGCAAAACCTGACGCCCGTATGGGGGGTTTTGCAGCAGCTCTACTTGGATTGTTATATCTTGTCTGGATTGTTCACAATTGAATACGTTTGCATGTGTAGCGGTGGTGAAATCCAGTACCATCCCAGCAATCCCATATCATTTATCTCAACCCAACTTTAATTCAGCTTTTACTTCCTTGCAATTAGTTTAAATAACCTCAAATCAACCAATCGTTCTAAATATTAGTTTTACTAGAGCTAGATTCAATCGATAAGGATTCTTAAAAAAACGTTGTCCTTTGAGTTCGATCCTTAATTATACTGCGATAAGACTCGTCCTCTTGCGAGTGGTATTATTGCACTTTGGTTTTGGTAAAAGCTCGGGGATTTCAACCCCGAGTGAATTTGTTAGTGCATTCAATATCCACGTCACACAGACAAAAGAGCATCAAACTTTACCTCTTCTTTCATGAATGTAGAAGAGCACTGAATCACACCTCTTATTTAATGGCCATGGAAGAGAACTAGTGAGAAAACTCATTCTTCTCTCACAGGTTCCTGGACAACCTTCACTCCATGAAGTAGTCCAACCATAATGCAACAATATAGAAAGGAGATTGGAGAAAGAAAACAATCAATTCAGCTCCCAAATTTCCTATAATAAGCATATGGACTAAAACCGCAATATATAGGGCAAGGTAGAGTGGTGGAGTTGGGATGCTTTGAGTAGGACACAAAATCACAACTATCAGAAGATTGCAAGTATAATGTTATCTCAATTCTCTCAAAGATAGTACACAAAAGTGTGTTCTAGGTGTCCCAAGTCCACTTCTATTTATAGGAATGACTTACAAGTGGTTAGAGTTACTGTCGAGAGTGTTTAGAGTGTTCTATCTCAAGGAATAGTTGATAGGATTATGCTAATATAGTTGCAATGACTAATTTAATCATTAATAAACTTGGTTTTTAGAAATTTATTGGTCAAGAAATATTTTGAAGGGGAACTTTTTCAATTGAGAAGTTATTCGACCGAGTGGTGTTCTGATCTCACATGTCTCTAATGGTTATGTGTTAGTCTATATTCTTTATCCAACTTAGCACCATATCTCTTTGTTGGTCAAAATTTTCTTCAACTGACTATCTCAGTCGATATTTTCTTTGACCGAGGATATCCTAGAACTTAAGTAATATAATCTCTATTTTTGAATGTCAATGACTTCGACCGAGCTCCATTTCAATCAAAAAACATTTCAATAGAGGAGGACTCTATGAGTGGATAAGCAAATTATGAAAACATTCTATAATGAGATACCTATCCTAGGCACTTGGTTTTTTCATTGAAGTGGGTTTCTGATAGGTGGTGTTTATCTATCACTTGATTTTGCATGAATTCTAAGTACTTGAACATTATATCCTTGTATAAGTGTATTACAAAATAAGTACATATGAAAAACTCAAGCTTTTGATACAATTTTCTTGATCAACCTTTCTTGAGATAGTTCTTGTCACCTAAAACAATTATATAGCACATTAGATCCACAAAAAGGAAATTTTTTTCATCATCAAAAGAGAATATAAGCTAATGTCCCATCTAGCCAAAAATCTCCCCCTTTTATAAGATGGCAAACATTTGTAATTTTAAGAAAAAACTTAAAATGAAATTGTCATACCTTAGTATTCCTTGAGTGTCTTCAGAATGTGTGCAACTTTACATTAGAGAGATATGGAACATATCATCCAACTCTCATAGTAAATGTGAAACAATTAATTTATGACAATGTTGGTGCCTACTCTACCCAGTATCAACACTAGTAACGAACCTGATGTGAAGTGGTTCCACGCATTTTGGGGCAGGTTTCACTATCCTAAATGGAGCAGTGTTCAGAAAAGTGCTATTCGTTGTACGGGCGGACCGGGCACTGAATAGAGTATATGCGGTATGTGGGGGTATATGCGGGAGTATATGCGGTTTTGGATGTTTTTAATAAATTAATATATCTATGTATATTTATATATCAGTCATATAGAATTATATATCACATTGAACAATTACATACAAGGACAACATAGAATGATTGATTAGAAGAAAGGGAGCAGCAATATCATATAAATATTTAATTAGAAACAACAAAAATATCATATAAATTTCATTTCTTCAAGTCCATGTATGTGTGTTTGGAAAAGCGGTGATGAAGCGGCCGCATAAGTGGGTAATCGGCCGCATAATCAGGCCTGGACCGATTATTGGTCCGCTTTGACATATGCAGTGCGGTCCCCTATCTGAACCGCTTAAGCAGCCGCATATGCGGCCGCACGGACTGATTTCCTGAACACTGAAATGGAGCACTCTCTTGTATAGAGCCTTGCTTAACAGACTCCCCTCTAAAGATAGGATGGACGGTTTGGGCATCTAGGTGGGCATGGCTTGCTCTCTGTGCTCTACAGGGACCAAGAATAAGGATCATTTGCTTTTTGAGAGAAAATACTCCATGAACATCTGGCAGATAATGTGCTCACAGAATGAGTGGGGCTATCAGGTTCCTAATAACCTTGATGGTGTCATTAGATGGATAGTGAGCAGACCTGATAATAAAGGGATTGGGTCTAGCGTATGCGGCCTGTTCCTTGCTTGGATCTTCTTTCACATCTGGAGAGAAAGAAATAGAAGAATCCATAGTAGTAGGTCAATGGATGAAAAAGAGTTGCTAAAGATGATTACTTCTGATTTGTGCTGGGTTTTTGCTGCTAAACCCGAGCGGATTGCTGACTTCAGTACCAATACGAAGTTGTATTGGGGATTTTGTAGATAACACCCCCGCATAGCGTTCTAGCCTAGTGCCATTTTGTAGATCTGGGTCTGGTGCCTTTGTAATTGTATAACTTGCTATACGGATTTTGGCAATTCTATTTACCTATTTCCAAAAAAAAATAAGAGAGGATATAAATTATAAAATCGTAAAACTCAAGAAATTAATTTTTAATTATAATTTTTTCTCCCCCTTTGTCATCACAAAAAGGTACAAAGCCATGAAGATAAGATGACTCCCCCTTAGTGGGATACTCACCCTGAATAAGATGATCGTGTTTTGGCTTAGTAGTCAAGCAAAGTAAAAAAAAAGAAAATGTCACTTTTAGTTATAAACATCAAAAGACAAAACGAAAGCTAATTTCTCAATCATTTTTGAGGGATGTTAAGCCCATAAATTATTAGAGAATCTATTTAACACAAAAATGAGGTCAACATGAGAATGTTTAGACCAAATATAAGAGATGTTAAGCCCATATTGGTATAGAGAAGCCATTAAGCACCATAATAATGGCTCAAAAATAATCTCTAAACCAAATGTCAAAGGATGTTAAGCATTTGTTAATATAAAAAATCAATTAAGAGTAAAAAGATATACAAGTTATATTATAAGATTATGAGTTTCCCATCCATCTTATACCAAGTAAAAAGAGCTCAAACACACAAAAATATGGACATATATCTATTTAAGAGCGCAAAATTCATGATAAAGCATACATTTTAGTTGTATAGACCAAGGAATCAACAAAAAATCGAATATTCAAGCCAAATTTTAAAAGATCTAAATGTATTTTATTACTAATAAGGTTTAGAGTATATTTTTGACCAAGGAGAACATCATTCGAACTATTGGTCGACAGACAAACGTATTGAGAACACAAGTCAATAAATTAACTTTTGCTTTGAAGAGTGATTTTCAATATAGTATCATTTGGAAAAGATATCAACATACACATCCTCAAGAGGAACAATGTTTAATTTGTCTTCAACTACTCTAAATTGGTTCCAAAGCAAGAGGTTTTGCAAAAAATCAGCTAATTGAGTTTCAGTGTTAATATGATGAAGAGATATGTTATTTTTAACAATATGATCACGAAGAAAATGATATATAACTTCAACATGTTTAGAATAACTATGTAGATCGAATTATGAGTTAATTTATGGAAATGGTGTCATCGCAGAAAATTGAATTTAATGATGAAGAAATATGTAATCATTTAAATCTTATTGCATCCATGAAATTTGTACACAACAAAACCTATTGTCATATATTTTGTTTCTGTGGTAGATGAAATAATGATATTTTATTTGTTACTAAACTAAGATATGAGTGATTTTCCAAACAAGATACAACTACCAGTAGTACTTTTGTTGTCAAGGAGGCAACCAACGTAGTCGACATCGGTATAAGCCTTATGGTCAAATGGTTGATCTAGTGGACACCAAATACCATAGTCAATTGTACCAACTGGGTATCTCAATATTCTTTTGAAAGAAACTACATGAGTGTCAAAATATTTAATTGAGAATGATCATACAAACTACATCAAACATGATATCTAGTCTAGATATAGTTAAGTACAAATAACTTCCAATCATACCTCTATATATGGAGGTGTCAACAGGTTCATCATCCTCATCTTTGTCAATTTTGGTGGAGGCACCCAGTGGAATGGAGGTACCAAGTGGAGTGGAAGCATACTTGTAATTTTCCATATTAAATCATTACAAGAGTTCTTTTGTATATTTTTCTTGGTTGTAAAAGATACCACAAAGAGTTTGTTTAATTTGAAAACCCAAGAAAAATGTTAACTCACACGTGAGACTCATTTCAAATTCATCTTGCATTTTTTTTTGAAAATAGCATTCAAATTCATCTTGCATAATATAACTAAATTGTGTGCAAATTAATTCATTTGAAGTACTAAAAATAATATCATCAACATATATTTGAATCATGAGAAAATACAATTCATAATTTTTAATAAACAATGTAGGGTCATATTTCCTTATAGAGAAACCATTTTCAAAAAGAAAACTTTTGAGATGGCCATACCAATTTCTAGGGGCATGTTTTGAACCATACATAGATTTCCTTAATTTATAGACATGGTCAATATGTTTTTAATTATAAAACTAGGATGGTGAGCAACATTTACTTCTTCTTCTATTATTAAATTTAAAATGCACTTTTAACATCTATTTGAAAGAGTTTGATGTTTTTATTTGTAGCTAGGGCTAACAACATATGAATTTATTCAAGTCTAGGTACCAATGCATAGGTTTCAAAAGAGCCCATTCCTTCTTGTTGATTATAACCTTGAGAAACCATCCTATCTTTGTTTCTAACAACTTCCCCAACTCTATTTAACTTGTTATGAAATACCCATTTAGTTGCAATGATAGTTTTATCTTTAGATCTTGGAACCAAATTCCATACATCATTTTTTACAAATTGACTTAGTTTTTCTTGCATAAAAACTATACAATAATTTCTTGCATAAAAACTATACAATAACCATATGTCATAGCTTCATCAACCTTTTTTGATTCAAGTATGGATACAAAGGCAATGTTAGCTACATCTCAAAACGAAGATCTAGTTTTTACTTTATAAGAAGGATCACCAATTATCAAATCTTGTAGATGGTCTCTGATTATTCTTGGAATAGGTTGATGTTTGATTTAGATTTAGATTTTGTTCGAATACAACTTTGTTATCATATTTAGGTGATATGGTTAAATCTTCAATGTTTAGCGAAAAATCATATTCTATAGCATTATTTGTTGGAACTTTATGATATGTTACATGGGTTGATTCTTTGACATTCTTAGAGACAATATTAAAGATTCTATAGTATTTATAACACTACTGTAAATCTTGTCAAAGCCGAAGGCCAATTCTTTGACCATTACATGTGAATCCTTGACCAATAGGTCTTGGTCAGGGCCAATCCCTGACCAACGTACCCTCGCCAAAAGCTTGGTGACCAATAGTGGTTGACTAGGACCTATCCCTGACCAATAGGGGCGTAATCCCTAGGCAACCATTACATGAATTAAAAAGAATCTCTTGGGATAATACATTGTATCCAAGGCACATCCTTGACCAATAGGAAGGTATGTTATTTTGTTATATATCCATATATGAACACACATAACATCCAAAATATTACACGTTAGAAGTAGATTATCACACATCAGATGACAACACTTTGAATATAACAAAAAAGTTCATTACATTGAATTTGTAATTGTGATGTTTACATCCAAAAAGTATGATTGAAGCATCATGTTTTTTCCAAAAAGATAACTCATATCCTCTAATAAATCACATTGCTATAGAATTCATATGCATTGCACTACATATCACATTCTTTCAAACAAAAATAAACTTGCATATCGCCATCCAGATCTAATTACTTCAGTCATTCTCCCTAGCATCACTTCCACAACTTCCACCATGAGGGCTTTCTCCAAGATTTGCTTCGGTCCTTCTACTTTGTGGAGTGTTTCCAATATCGTGCATTTTACAAATATGATCTCAACAAGATTTCATATAAGTCAATGATTATAATTGCATGAACATGTGTACAAACATAAAAAAAGTGTAAGCTACTCGTTTCTCAACCAACTTTAGCAATTCTAAACTCGAACTCATGTAGGGTTAAACTACTGATAATGACATGAGAACAACCTGAAGTAAATGGTTTCTAGTAGCAAAGCTGCAACCAGTGTAAAAGGGCAAAGAAGCTCCATTCTGTAGTTGATGGCCCTGTCACAAAGAAGCTCCATTCTTGACACGGCGTGGATTGAGCGTTGATCCTGTTAATAACATGATAACGTGAAAAGGAAGGAGACTCCCACCCCGAGCGGGCAATGGCCTCACTGTCTTCCAGACGATCAAGGAGCTGCACAATCTACCATCCTAAATTGAGGTTGTAGCTGCCCAGATTTTTTTTTATTTTGTAATTATGATACCATGTGCTGATTCTAATTTCGTAATTTACATTTTGCTTCAAGATATGTCTGCAATATAATGTTATAATACCTGATTGAAAGGAGGTATGTATCCCGCTTGTGAGAATGGGTATCCATTGTACAGGTATGGAAATGGAACTTGAGCACTTTGTATATTATTTCCATGCTAGAGAAAGACAATGTATTGAGAAAATTTAGTATGTAACTAATTCATTTAAAAAATTTCAGAATTAACGTTATATACATTTCTTACCTGTTGATGTGTGGATGGTTGCCTTGGTCCTGGAAATTGATATCCAGGAAAAAAAGTAGTACCATATGAATGTTGACCCTGTGTAACTATACAATTATGTTTCAAAAATTATTTGTTTGATGAGAATCTTAAAAATGTTTATAAATAAAATGAAAGATGTAACAAATAGTATAAAAACTTGTATTTAAAAATGTTTATAAATAGAATGAAAGATGTAACAAATAGTATAAAAACTTGTATTAGGGAAGTCAAAGGATTTAATGCACTTAATGTATTTTTCACTTCAATCATATTTTTGTTATATTCTTCCATTTTTCTCTGCAGTACTTCGACAATTTCCTATAAATACACAATGTTAAAATTTATACAGTTTAAGTTATTATTTAACTAATACAATAAAATTTATCATAATAAGTTAATCACCTTGTATTTCTTATTTTCATTCAGTAAAATCACATTGGTTGCTCGTATAGAAGCTCCACGAGCACCTATCCTATCATGGCTACTACCAACTAATCATTTCCGATTAGATTTCACGGGTTTAATGATTTGACAAATGGCTTCATCTTCTTGAAGTTCATTACTTTGATTAGAATTATCACATGACAATACACTTTGTTGGGATTTGTGGTGCTCCACAATTTTTTCCTAATAAATTGTATATGCATTGATGACATAATCAAATTTAATGAGGAACTAAATAAATAATGTAGATTGCTCACCACTATATCCTTGTCTTTAGTATAAGCAACTTTTAACAAATCCATTTTACTTGGAGCATGCCCAAGTTCCTTTTTCTGTATTGAAAAATATTATTATTGCATACACACATAGACTTCAAAGTATTACACTTAGAGCACAAATCAGTATATATAACTATAATATAAAATTTTGATGTTCTTACCAACTCATGACGTTTTCTTGCAAATGTTTTAGCCCTAGTACAATGATTCATCTGCTTCTTTGATCTATTAATCTTATTCTTCTTTGCAATTTCCTAATATGACATAGACATAAGATAGAAAATAAATTTTAATTACATAGTAGCAACCTCAAAGAAATATTTATAAGATTCCTACAATTTTATATTTAACAGCTGCAAATAAGTTGTAACAAAGAATATAAAAATATTTTGTAAACCACATAAATGTTTCTGTCCATCAAAAACAAGATGGACACTTGTTGCTAGAGTGAAGGAGGGCGAATTTCTGGACTGTAGCATTTCAGAAAAATAGTTATGATATTATTGTGATACCATGTACTTATATTAATCAAATAATAGCGATGCACATAAAATGTGAATATTGTTTTACCTGTGTTTTGGGTTGTTTCCATTTTTCAACCAATCTTAAAATCTGTTCACGATCAATTCGATAATCATTTGAAATTACTTCCAGCATTGCATCCATGTCATCTTGATACTTCAACCAATATTTGACTTTCAATTCTGCCCTCCAATCAGTTAGACTAGAACTTATATGCGTCCATACCCTCTCCCAACCATTTGGATGATCATCCAAGTCAAAATAAGCCTGATTCATATGAAATAGTGTATAACTAAAAGTAAATATATATAACATGCCAGAGTGAAGTTATCATGAAAATGTATTATTACCTTTACAATATCTCTTGTGTCGTTGAATGATGATATTGGCATTTGTGGCCAATACTTATCAACGGGCCACAAAGATGGTCTTCTAGCTAAAATCCCACACAATAGGCTGAATTGTTTTCCCACTTCTCCAATTTCAAAGCCATTGTCATAAAAAACTAAATGGTGCCTCTCACCACAAGGTGGTTTAAGCTTTGAGATAATTGTAGGGCCTCTCCCACGCTTTTCAATTGATTAGAGTTCAATGTTTCTTCTTTGATCATTTTCTTCTTCAACATCTATATTTATAGTTGGAGGTGAGGCTGTAGGAGTAATAGTTATATCATTTTCTTCAACTTCAGTCCTTTGTGCCAACCTTGCTGATTTCCTGGACATCTAATTATAATATAGAATATAAAAATCATTCATGTTAATATTAAAAAAGAAATATGATCAAAGTAAAAATAAGTAGAAATGGTTTAGAATAACAGATAAAACAACAACACACATACTATAGAAAATCAATTGACACACCTTGATATGTTTTTCTATTTGCATGCACATTAAGTAGATGACAAGGTATGCACATTTTAGAAAGAGAGCAACCTAATGGCCATCCTTCAATAAATGCAACATAAGATACATTTATATATTTGAATAAGTTAATATTGTAAGATATGTATGTCTTACTTCCACATGTTCAAAGACCTGTAAAAACACATGCATTGCATAACATAAAATGTTCTTGGGCATGCATAAAAACACCATATATTTCTCAAACACAAGATAGATTTAAAAAAGTGAACACCATAGAAAATATTCTCTTCCACATGTTCAAATGCATACAAAATATTCATGTAATGAAAAACAACATCAACTTTCAACTATCATGCATTATAATGTTCATAACTAAGAAGGATTGTGATATTCAATAGTTGAACCCTCCATATCCATTCTTGTCCAGGATATATTTTCACTATCATCATGACTTGATTGATTGAATGGTGCCTCAACACGAAATTCTACAGTTTGAGGAAAATCAAACAATTCCCCTAGTAGGACCTTCAACACTACATGCCAATTTGTGTCCACTGGATCCTGAATGTAGAAGCATTGTTGAGCCTGAGAAGCAAATATAAAAGGCTCATCTTTATGTGCTACTTTCAAGAAATTTAATAAAGTGAATCCATAATCATCAACTCTAAAGCCAGTTGCAGTGCTCTCATCAAACCATGTGCATCTGAAAAATGTAATCTGAATATTGGGGCCATACTCTAGCTTGATGACCTCCTCTAGTTGACCATAATAAGTAACATATGATGAAATTGGGTTTCGGTCCCTAGAGCTGGAGTAGCTTGATGTCTCTGCAGATAGATAAACTCCACTATTTTGTGACTTACGATGAGAATCCAACATTTTTGACTGAAATTTGCAGCCATTAATGAAGTATCCATCGTAACTGTCTCCTTCACAAGAAGGACCTTGTGCAAGGCAACGAATCACTACCGTAACATCTTCTCCATTGTTTCTAGCATAAAAAATCTATGTTTGAATGGAATTAGTTTCTTTTTCAAATTCTATTAGGATTACTAGAAAATTAAACAACATGAAATCTAGTTGCTCACATGATTTTTAAACCAAGAAGGAAAATCACGATGATGCCTTAATTCGATATTACGAAGAGTCATCCTTGGATGATTTAGTTGTATATCATCCAGGTGTTTCCTATAATTTTAAAACAAAAGGAATGTTATGTTATATAAAAAAGAAAACATGCTTCTCAAAAATAAAATATAATGGTTACCTTCTATAAGAGTCGATACTCCATGTGTTGAAAAGAACATAACGATGTGCTTGCTCTAGTGTCACCTGATCAAATTTCTTTCTTACTTCTGCTCCAATAGATGCATCATCATGGTGACGTGACGAAAGATCCCATCTTGTATCTGTCCCTTTCAGATATCTTGAGCAAAATGTCATACATTCATCAACCCAGTAACCCTCAGCAATAGATCCTTCAGGACGTGCCTTGTTGCGAACATATCCTTTTAATGTTTTTAAATATCTCTCAATAGAATACATCCATTGATAATGAACTGGACCTGCAATCTTGGCCTCTGTGACTAAATGGATAGTCAAGTGCACCATGATAGTGAAAAATGAGGGTGGGAAGATGCGCTCCAATTGGAAAAGTGTAATCGCAATATCTTTCTCAATTTTGTCAAATTCCTCCAAATCAATTACCTTAGTGCAAATGTGATTGTAGTAGGTACTTATTCTAGAAATTGGCCCACAAACATCTGGAGAAGATGAATTCCTTAATGCAACAACCAATAACCTTTGCATCAACACATGGTAGTCATGACTTTTTAAGGGCAACACTTTCTGCTCAAGCATGTTAATTCGATTAGAGATATTTGACGAATAACCATATGGAACTTTCATCAAACTCAATACTGATAGAAATATATCTTTCTCTTTTGTGCTCATTGTGTAACAAGCAGGTGGCACATAATATTTTCCACTCTCAAGTTTGACTGATCACAAGTCTTTTCAGATCCCTAATTCAGATAAGTCCAAGCGAGATTGCACATTATCCTTAGACTTACCTTCAACACCAAGAAGTGTTCCTAATATATTCTCATAAACATTTTTCTCGATGTGCATGATATCTAAATTATGTATTATCAATAGGTGCTTCCAGTATGGCAGGCGAAAAAATATACTAATCTTCTTACATGGCTTTGGTAGAGGAATTTTATCTTCCATTTCAGAACTCCTCCGTCTTTTCCCAGTTTCTGAATCTCTCAATTTCTTGCCGAATTTCACATTATCATATCCTTAAAACTCATTCCAAATATCCTCACCAACAAGAGACTTTGGTGCATGTCTGTATTCAGTCTTTCCATTAAAGTTCTTCTTGTCTCGTCGATAAGGATGATTGTCACTAAGGAAACGTCGATGGTCCAGATAGCAATCTTTTTTTCCATGTTTAAGCCTATACCATCCAGTATCTATGTGACAACAAGGGCAAGCAAACTGTCCTCTTGTGCTATGACCAGAAAGATTGGCATACGCAGGAAAGTCACTTATGGTCCACAAAATAACAACTCTCAATGTGAAATTTTTCTTGGAAGATGCATCATAGGTAGTAACTCCTGTTGTCCATAACTCTTGAAGTTCATCAATTAAAGGTTCAAGATAAATGTCAATATCATTTCCAGGTTCCTTTAGACCAGGAATCAACAAAGACATGATGAAGTTTGGTTGCTTCATGCACAACCACGGGGGCAAGTTGTATGGGATCAACACAATAGGCCAAGTACTGTGACAAATATGTAGGGTGTCAAAGGGATTGAAACCATCACTTGCTAGCCCCAGACGAACATTACATGGCTCACTGCCAAATTAAGGAAACTTAGCATCCAATGCTTTCCATGCAGTAGAATCTGCAGGATGTCGCAACTTTCCATCTATCACTCATTTCTTGTGATGCCATTGCATATCCTCTGCCACAGTTGGACACATGAAAAGCCTTTGCAACCTAGGAGTCAAAGGAAAATGAAAGAATTTCTTTGCAGATATCTTTTATGGTTTCTTTTGGGAGAGTGTTTCTGTTTTCCATATGGATGTCCCACACCGAGTGCACACTTCAAGTGTTGCACGATCTTTTTAATAAATCATGCAATCATTTGGGCATGCATCAATCTTCACATATTCAATACCTAAGTCTCTTAATAATTTCTTGGCTTCATAAAAACTATTAGGAAATGATTCTGCCCCTCTAGGAAGAGCCTCTTTTGTTAATCTCAATTGTGGTGTAAAAGACTTATTGGTCCATTGAGATTCAACTTTGAGAATCAACATTTTTACTAGATAAGATAGTTTAGAATGGCTCATAAAACCATGGTATAAAGGTTCCCTAGCTTTATCTAGAAGTTTATAAATTTTTTCAACATCAAGATTGACTGGAATATCTGCATCAATATCATCTACTGTAGATGTCTCAGGATTCTGCACACCGAAGACATCATGCAACAAGCCTCCAATGTTGTCTCCATCAACATTGTCACCAAGAAGAGTAGTTGCAGATGAAGATTGTCTTTCTCTTCCAGGAATTTCTCCATGGTCCGTCCATATGTAATAATTAGGTGTGAACCCTTTGATCATTACATGTTCAAAAACCTCCTCCTTAGACTTGAAATATCTATTGCCACAAACTTTACATGGGCACAATAATTGACCACTCCTCGCATGGATTTGGTTGAGGAGATTGTGATCAATGAAGGCAGACAAACCATCTTGAAATTTCTTACTATGGATACGATTTTCGATATACATCCAACTTCTATCTGCTATGTAATCCATCTACATAAGTGAAATATGGATAAGTCAAACCTCTGTGTATTATATATTTGACTGAAAGTAAACATATTAGTTACTAATAGAACAATGATTGTAATATGTATTCATATGTGTCACCTATCCCATTCTTGAACACTAAATCCCACTAGTAAGTGTATAATATGTGTTTTTTTTTTAAAGAAATTTCGGCAGCATTTCCCCTTAGTTCTCCAAGTACACCGACATAGATGGGAAAATAACCCACCTAAGTATGTACCCAGAGAACAATTGAGGAAATGACTACCAAAATATCTTTAAAACCAGACACAATATTATACACTCATGTCCTAAGTGAGATTAAGTGTTCGAGAACAGTCCCAAATTAGGGACTATCCAATATTTACTCCTAAAGAGTAAATTTTGGATGGGTTTCTAAGTAAAAAAAAATGTGTATAAATATTTAATATTGTGTTTTATAAAAATATGTTTGAAGTGTTAAAAATGTGTATTCATGTGTTCCACCTATCCCATTCTTGAAAACTAAATCTCACTAGCAAGTGTATAATGTGTGTTTGGTTTTAAAAAAAACCCGGCAACATTTCCCCTTAGTTCTCCAAGTACCCCGACATAGATGGGAAAATAACCCACCTAAGTATGTACCCAGAGAACAAATGAGGAAATGACTACCAAAATATCTTTGAAACCAGACACAACATTATACACTCATGTCCTAAGTGATATTAAGAGTTTGAGAATAGTCCCAAATTGGGGACAATCCAATATTTACTCCTAAAGAGTAAATTTTGGATGGATTTCTAAGTCAAAAAAATGTGTATAAATATTTAATGTTGTGTTTTATCAAAATATGTTAGCTCTGTTGAACTAACATTAATGTTTTAAAGTTTCCAACCACTATGTGCAATTTTTCATTCTATTTATACAAAGGTGTAAAGAATCCATCAATATTAGGCATGTCATTAAATGTGGTTAATTATTGGTAGGTGAGAGAAGAAAGACAAGAAAGTAGGAAAAAACATCCTAACATCATTAAAATTGATCCAAATAATTTTCCTACACAGATAATTGATAAATTTAAAAAATTGAAATCTTCGCATAAACAAATAATGTTTGCAATTATAGTACTTATCATGAACATTGTTTATTAAAAAATTCCGATATATTAGATAAAAGAATAAAATCTGATTAAGAAGTACTTTGCCAAATTCACTTTTATAAATAAAGAAAGGAACTCAACACTAGTATTTACACATTTTCTTAACTGTAAGGAGATTCTAACAAATATTGCAAAGGAAATAAATTGTTTATTACAAGGAAAATCATAATTAGTTCTATGCATATATTTCTATTATAATGAATGAAACAAATCTCTATAATTTTTCTTTATGTACCATTACGTCCGAGAATAATTAAATATAGAACTTGAACAAGACTTGTTGAAGGACCGCCATCTTCAGTTTCATCTTTCTCATGTCAAGGATAACCAGTCATGAACAACAAAGATTTAGTCTTGACGTGACATGAGTATAACATATATGTTCATTTTGGCTCCGTTTGGGACACCGACAGTTCAGCGACACGATAAATAAACGCAGTCGGGATATACTAACCTGTGTTTGTTACACTGTTACTAGGTCATGTAAGTTGTCGTATGGACTAATTAACCGCTAAAAATACATTTTATATGCCACAACAATTCCTTGTGGCAGAAAATGAGGTTAACTTTCCGCCAGTTAACTTACGCACGGCAAACAAATTGGACGCCTAATGCAGCCTTAGTAATGTGACTGGTCGAGAATGAACTTGTTTGGGATACAACTATGGTCATCAAAGATTTTATAATTTCTGATATAGTGATCTTATATTAGAAAAAATATGCTACATTTCTAATAAAAATGATGAAAAGGATCCATTGCAAATGTACGTTGTAAGTCCAATATTCTTCCTTTGACACAGCAGGTTGAGAAGGAAACAATTTTATATTTCTACTTGTACTAATGGTTCAGAATCAAACAACCGGACAACAAGTTCAAACGAGAACGATCGGACAGGTATGCCTAGAAACAAAGAACGGACAAGAGGTCTAGAAGGGCACAGTCCAATAAAGTAGATACATCAGGTTGCAAGCTACACCTAATGATATATATCGGGAGCAATTAACAACCTTAGTATGACGGGGTGATTGCAGAAGATGAGAAATCTTTTGAAGAAGAATGATACATTCGAGAATGGAGATGAAAGAAAACCTGATAGAGCATATTAGGAAAGGTGCTTTTAGCGGCTGGCAGAGGACGGTCTGCAGTAGAACCAGTCGTCGGTGTCCTGTGAACGGCGTGAAGAACACACCGCTGGCAGTAGAACCAGCCGTCAGTGCTCTGTAGCGGATGGCCACGGTAGTCACTAGCGTACACACCCGACTGCGGATGGAAGTTCCGGCGCTAGAAGATGCGCCCGTGATGAGAACTGGAGAGGACTAAGGAGAGAGCAGCCGTGAAGAATGGGGAAGCCGAACTTCTGGGGAGTGGGTGCTGAGTGAGCGTGAACGGATAGGAGCCGGACGACCGCAGCAGTCCCAGGCGTATGCAAGCGACTACGGCGGCAGAAGAGGCACCGGCTATGAGACCGAGAGCGGCCGAGGGAAGCGGGAGTTCTCCTCGGTAGCTCCACAACTGTGAACATCCTTCAAGAGGTGGAGTTCCGAAGGCACAAGAAGCGACTCACTCTACCACCACTTCATGGTACCGATAAGCGCGTCCCGACGTCAAGGTGGCGGCTCTCGCTGGTGCCGATGGAAGCGAGACTTCTGGGGAGTGGGTGCTGAGTGAGCGTGAACGGACATGAGCCGAACGACCGCAGCAGTCCCAGGCGTACGCAAGCGACTACGGCGGCAGAAGAGGCGCCGACTATGAGACCGGGAGCGACCGAGGGAAGCGGGAGTTCTGGAGAGCCGGCGTCACGAGTGTGTATCCCAGGAACCCAACTGTCGCGCTCGTTCCCTGGTGTTAAGCGGGCCGCTAGGTCACGGGCTGGAGAAAAAACCAAAAAGAACAAAAATATGTAGTCAAGGATTAAAATCATATTAACCGGGGATAAACCTTGGGAACGAGTCCTAGTTTGGTCAGGACTTTTATTCCTGACCAAGTAACCCTGACCTGTAGCCTATTTTGTTGTAGTTACTTGAATTTGAGTAACCTAGGAAGAATCCTTTTTGTGGTCTGATTAAATTTATATATATCATCTTTGGTGTTTAAAATATAGCATGGGGTTCGAAACGTATGAAACTAATCCAATTTTGGTTTCTAAGAAAAGATTATTTCAGGAGACTTTTTAAGATGTAAATGAATTTAAATGCAATTTTGAACATAACATTCATTGTTAACGGCTTCATACCAAAAAGCTTTAGCTGTGTAACGTTCTAATAGCATGATTCTAGCCATTTCTCGTAAAGAATGATTTTTCCTTTCAACAATACCATTTTTTTGTGGAGTTCAACAAGAATAAAAATCTAGAGTATAACCTTTAGATGAGAAAAAATCTTCAAAACACTTGGTTTTTAAACTCTCCTCCGAGATCACTCCTAATGGTGGATATTAAATTTTGAAGTTTATTATCAATGTTTGAGAAAAATTGAATGAATATATTAATATTATCATCTTTGCCAAAAAAATACATCAACGTATATCTACTGTAATCATCAACTATTATAAAGAAATATCTCTATACAAATAACAAAATGCAGTACCAAATGTTGTAGGTAGATGCAAAGCCACCAGGGGGCTGTAATGGCGACGAGAGGCGGACGAGGGGGTAGAGGGGGAAGAGGCGGCGGCGGACGAGGAGTGAATGGATGGCTTCTAAGTGGGGAAGTACCTCTGGACGGAGGTAGTGGGGATGACAATCGAAACGATAGCCTTACGGGTGATGGACGATCATACGAAGGGAGGAGTTGGGGTTCCAGTCCCGTTCACCGGCTTCGCTTTCCAGTACGCCGGAATGCGCGGCCCACAGAATGACTCTGTCCAGGACGACGAAGGAGCACAGATGGAGATACAGAACAACGAGGAGAGGACTCGTACACAGATGGATAAAGCTGTTGTGGAACCCTAGAGGCCGTTTTAATATGTATGAACTAGGAGAGGACATTATGCCTGCGGAGCTATATGGAGGCACGGGAGGGCACATGCCGTACCCTTCCTCCTTGCTCAATGCTAAATTTTTTTACATAAGTAATTTTTTTTTGGATATAACTGAGCTTAGTGCCTTACCTAATGCAAAATTTTGATACCCAAGGTGTGTAGTGCCCACCCAAGCCATAAAACTTGTCTCGCCGTGTGGGACTGGCGGCCGACGTTCAAGCCTTCGGAGGAGTTACCCAAGCAACTGGCAACGTGGGTTAGAATTTACAACCTTCCACTACATCTCTATGTCCATACGCTATTCGAATACATCGGGAAGGCATTGGGAAGACTCATCAAGGTCGATGGCCACACGGCCTTGAGGACGAGAAGCAAGTTTGCCCAACTGGCGATTGAGGTAGACACGTCCAAGGACTTGCGATCCACCATTCTCATTAATGGAGTAGAATGCATGCTTGAATATGAGGTCCATCCTGAAACGTGCGAGGCGTGCGGAAAAGTGGGTCACCTGGAACAATATTGCAGGTCTAAAGGGACGAAGACTCAGGTGTCGGACAATGGGGGTAAGGGCAAAGCGTCAGCAGGAGATATGGCAGAACCCAGGGGAAGAGGAAGGAGGCAGAGGAAGCAAGGGCAAGTAAGGCATGTAGATGAGAATCGGCACAATACAGACGCAAATCGATTCGCTAATCTTGATGATGAGATAGAAGAAGAAGAGGGAGGGCAGCAGGAGTCATGCACTGCAGGCGAAGGCAGCCATCAAGCCCCACATGACAAAGCAGCCGAAAGGTCCACTAAGGTCTGGAGACGAAAAAACACAAAAGCGTCCACCCTGGAAGCTACCTGCAGAGATACAGCAGGAAAGGAGAAGATCAGCCACTCAACTGATGGCAAGGGCGGAGCAAGGGCAGGTACAAACGATGATCACAGGGCGGTCGCACCGTCGGTAGATGAAGTTATTGTGATCATGGAGGAGGACACTACTACAAAGGAGACGGGAGGGTCTGGAGAGGGTGACAAAGCAACACTGCAACAAGAACAAGAGAGGAATAAAGACGACCAGATCGCCAAGAACGCGAACAGTGAGGAATCGGCGGTGATGTTAACATACGAGGATAATGTGATCGAGCAACCCGAGACCAACACTGCAGCAGACATCAACCGGAGCCCATTACCACCAGGAAGGAAAATGAGATGCAACAAGCCGAGGATGAAGAACAATAGACAGGCCCCTCCATATGAGCGGAAGAGGAGGAGCTCAAGAGGGGGCAACCAGATGACCGAAGAAGGAGGAACCGGCAAAGATGAGGCTGGGATGGAAGAGGAGCAACAGCCTGCATCGACATACTTTGTTGGAACGCAAGGGGCATAGGCTAGAAGGCGTGCGCTGAAGGAGTTGATGTCGACTTATAGACCCGGGTTGGTTGCAATTCTTGAACCTCATATTAGTGTGGACAAGGCCAGGTCTACGATCGTTCGTCCGGGTTTCTCCAAGTCTTACCGGGTTGCAGGCGAGGGGTTTCGCTGGCGGGATTTGGCTATGCTGGAATGATGAGAACTGTTCCATTGACATTGTTTGCTGCCATATCGGCAATTCATCACATGCAGGGTGAATGGTACATGCTACATCCCGGTGGTGTATGCAAGCCTACAAATCGCTACAAGGCAGCTTATATGGAAACACATTGTGGCGATGGGGCAGAGGCAGAAACGACCTTGGCTGTGTCTGGGGGAATTCAACGCAATCATTAGCCCCAGCGAGCGAAGCGGGACGGATTTCTTCAGTAACCATGAAGCTACCACTTTCCAAGCGATGATGATGGAGGCGGACTTATCTGATCTGGGATGCGGTTCACTTATCGTCACGGTTTGTTACAAAAGAGGCTGGACCGAGCTATGGGCAACACGGCGTTCATTGCGGAGTTCCCACACGTCGTTGTTGATCATCTACCCAAGATGGCGTCAGATCACTGTCCGCTACTTGTTCGACATACTGCCACAGAGAGAGGACAATACAGGTTCTGCACTCGCCTGCGTTTCATACTATGCTTAAGGAAGCCTGGAAACCGGACATCTCGTTTGTTGAAGCCCTCAAAGAAGCTCGCGAGCCTATCAGCAACTGGAACCGTAGACAACAAAAAGAGAAGAGACGAAGGAAGGATCGTCTACTGAGGGACATTAATCGCCTTCAAATAGATCTGGCGGAGCAATATAACCCGATCTCAGGGGCGTTGTGCGACGACATGCAGGACGTCCTAGATAGGCTGCTCAAGGAGGAAGAGGAGGATCTAAGACACAAGGCACATATGAACTGGCTAGTGGAAGGGGACAACAACAATCATTTTTATCACGGCTATACTAAACCAAAGGAGGAGAAGGGTTAACATCACGGCCCTTAAGAACGACTCCGGTGAGTGGATCAGAGGAAGGGAGAATCTGTTGCGGCTGGTGGTCGATCATTTCAAAGGAGTTCTTACTGCCCCCGACAGCAGGCGCGCTGGGAGCTGCGGCGAGGTGCATAGCTCGTTCCGGAAGCCCACGGAGGTGGAACTGAGCTATCTGGCTAGCACCCACGGAATAGAGGAGATTCGCACAGCGGTCTACAACCTGGACCCAGTCAAAGCGGCAGGTCCCGACCGGGTTAGTGCCCACTTCCTTCAGGAAAATTGGGACACTGTCGATTCTAGTGTGGCGATTATGCACGAATAGGGGAGGGAGGAAACTTCTCTGGAACCAACTTGTCACCGTGGCCCCCTCCATCGCAGAGCCATGGGTGGTGGTGGGTGATTTCTATGTAGTCATGTACCCATCCTATAGGGACTTTGCTGAGGCTGCCGAGGCCTATTTTGTCTATGACCTGGGAGCCAGCGACGCACGTACCACATTCAGAAAGGGGTCTCCTCCATGAGCGAATTGACATGGCCTTGGGGAATAGACAATGGATTGACCAATCCTCCAAGAATAAGGTTCAAGTGCTAGACAAGAATCATTCGGACCATGCACCAATTCTGGTGCTATCCGAGTTACCATCGCGGGAAAACAAGCGACATAAGACACACACATCTATGAGATCGTATACTACACCACGATATCAGGAATTCATATCGAGAGCATGGCCAAATGACCATGATTTGATGACCGCAAATGCTCACTTCCTCGTGCAGGCCATTAGGTGGGACTCTGCGATCCGCAAAGAGGATAGAAGGGCAAAGGATCAAATCACGAATAAAATCAAGTAGAACCAGATGAATCTCGCTCTCTAGTTCAATCATGCAATTGATCAAAATACCATTGCTCTTCAAGCATGTCTAGATGCCATCCTGCTAAGTGATGAAGCTAAGAGCCAACAGAAAGCTTGATGTGATTGGATAAAGTTGAGTGATAATAACACACTCTATCTCCATTCCTTTACCAAAGCACGGAGATGGATGAACAAAATTACCTGTCTGAAGGATGCCCACGACGTCTGGAAAGACGAGGAGAAAGAGATTAAACTCCTTATTCTAACATTCTTTTCGAATGTCTACCAGGAAACTGAAGGCGAACTGAGGAGGTCGGAGACTACCACCTTTGTAGGTGAATTTCAAACCACTGATGATAGAACAACTGTCGATGATGGCGGCGACCCCTATGGCGGAAGAAATTAGGCTCGCACTCCACTTCATGTCACCGATCAAGGTGTTGGGGATGTTGTACCGATACAGTCCCGGATATGACGAAAAGCTGTCACGGAAGCGCTACCAACAAGCGTATAAAACCCAAAAAGAAAAACACCAGATTTAACGTGGAAAACTCTCCCCTCAATAAGGAGAGAAAAATCACGGGACAATCCCGCTAATAAGCAATATGTAATAAAATTACAACTCACACCTCCCAGATTTAATTACCCCTAAATCCGGGTAGCAACCGCCAACCGCTACTTTGCTTCAAGGCAAAGTCGCTGGCCCTCTCTTATAAACCAAGAGAGCTTCTCTACCAGTTGTTCTTGTTCTCTGGCACCCTCTACCACAGAAGGCACCAACAAGCAACTGGAGAACTCACACCTCAACCGGTGGATAATCCAAAGGCCTCCCCAGGGGCCTCTATTTATAGGCCTCCATGCATGTGATTGCAACCAAGAATTCTAGTTCTAGTTCGAATCCTAGTCCAACTACATGTTGCACATAGGAAGTCATATTCCTACTATTCAAGATTTGACTCCTATTAGGATTGGTAGCACAAACCAACCCTCCCAAGTCTAAATCCCACTAAGACATGGGTTGAATTATATTCCTAATCCCAACAATCTCCCCCTCCAGCCCATGAGGGAGATGTGGTCTTCAGCAATCATCATTGGGAATTTACATCGCAGAGCTTCTTACAAAGCTCTAGCTTATCTCGTGTCATTACCTTGGTCATCATATCAGAAGCATTCTTCTCAGTATGGATCTTTTTCAGAGTCAACAACTTCTTCTCTATAACATCACGAAGCCAGTGATATCTCACATCAATGTGCTTTGTCCGTGCATGATGCATTGTGCTCTTGCTCAAGTCAATGACACTCTGACTATCACAGAAAATAGTCTGGTCAATCTGAATCATCCCCAGCTCCCTTAGAAATCTCACCACCCAGAGAATTTCTTTTCCTGCTTCCGCTACTGCAATGTATTCTGCCTCTGTAGTTGAAAGTGCAACACACTTCTGCAACCTGGACTTCCAAGATATGGCTCCCCCTGCAAAAGTGAAGATATACCCAGAAGTAGATTTCCTGTGATCTATATCACCTGCCATGTCAGCATCAACGAAGCCCTTTAGAACTAGTTCCGAACCACCAAACATCAAACATGTGTTGCTCGTGCCTCGTAAGTATCTGAAGATCCACTTGACCGCCTCCCAGTGATCTTTTCCAGGATTTGAGAGAAACCTGCTCACAACGCCAACTGTATGAGCAATATCAGGACGGGTACACACCATTGTGTACATCAAACTCCCTACAGCAGAAGAATAGGGAATCCTTGCCATCTCCTCCTTTTCCTTATCAGTAGATGGGCATGAATTCTTACTCAGCTTGAAGTGACCTGAAAGTGGAGTCCCCACGACTTTGGCTTTTCCCATGTTAAACCGCTCAAGTACCCGTTCAACATAACTCTGTTGTGACAACCACAACTTGCGTTGTGTCCTGTCACGTGTGATCTGCATCCCCAAAATCTGTCGTGATGGTCCCAAATCCTTCATCTCAAAGGCTTTGGAAAGCTCTGTCTTCAATTTTCTGATCAAACTGAGATCCTGACCCACTATCAACATGTCATCCACATAGAGTAGTAGAATAATGAACCTGTCATTGGGAAACCTCCTCATGTAGACACATGGATCTGCACTTGTCTTCTGGTACTCGTGACTCTGCATGAAAGAATCAAACTTCTTGTACCACTGTCTAGGAGCATGTTTCAACCCGTACAAACTCTTCTTTAATTTGCAGACTAAGGGGTCTTTCCCCTTGACTTTAAAACCTTCTGGCTGCTCCATGTAGATCTCCTCTGTAAGGTCACCGTGAAGGAAAGCTGTCTTCACATCCATCTGCTCAAGCTCTAGATCTAGACTAGCAACCAAGCCTAGAACCAATCTGATAGAACTCATCTTCACAACCGGAGAAAATCTCTCATCAAAATCCACTCCTGGTCTTTGACCAAGGCCCTTGACAACAAGTCTGGCTTTGTATCTAATATCACTACCAGTGCCGTCATTCTTCATCCTATAGACCCACTTGTTCTTTAGTGCTCTCTGACCCTTGGGAAGTGCCACAATCTCATAGGTGTCATTATTCTGCAAAGAATTCATCTCCTCCTGCATCGCCTGATGCCACTGTACTCTGTCTCTATGAGTTTGTGCCTCCTGAAAACTCTCTGGCTCCCCCTGATCAGTAAACAAGATATACTTAGATGCCGGATATCTGGATGAAGGATGACGTACTCTGTCAGACCTCCTCAGCTTCTGCTCTGAGGACTCTGCCTGGTCCTGATCCTGCTCCCCCTGCCCAGAAGTCTCTTCCTGTGAAGTTGAATCACTCGTCTGTGCGTCTGGAACTGGACCACTTGATGTGCTACACTCTGCTGCTCATGGTGATTATGTTGCTCTTCTTCATCATCAGAAGACTGCACCTGTGAAGAAGCTGAATTATCCTAATACTCATCGTCTTAAGAACTGTCACCTGATCCCGCAGCCTCTGCATCATCAACCTCAGGCTCTGTCACTGTCTGACTCTCACAAAAAGTCACATCTATGTGTCTGGTCATGGTCTTTTTCACTGGATCCCATAACCTATACCCAAACTGTTGATCTCCATAGCCAAAAAGATACATGGCACCGCTTTATCATCCAGCTTTTGCCTCTTTTCCTTGGGAACATGAGCATATGCCTTGCATCCAAATACTCGGAGATGTGAGTAGGATGCATCCTTACCTGTCCATACATGCTCAGGTATATCAAACCCCAAAGTAACTGATGGAGATCGATTTATCAGATAGCAGGCAGTTCTCACGGCCTCACCCCAAAATGTCTTTGGCAACTTTGCAGTCTTCAACATGCATCTGACTTTCTCAACAATAGTACGGTTCATCCTTTCAGCTGTACCATTGTGTTGTGGTGTGTCGGGCTCTGTCCTCTCATGCCGTAGGCCATGCTGCGTGCAGTACGCCTGGAACTCCCTAGAGGTGTACTCTCCTCCATTGTCCGTTCGGAGGCACTTTAATTTTTCACCGGTCTCCCGCTCTACCATGGCATGGAACTTTTGGAAACATTGAAAAACTTGATCCTTGGTCTTCAGTAAGTAGACCCACACCTTCCTAGATGCATCATCAATGAATGTGACAAAATACTTATTGCCTCCAAGTGAAGCCATCTCAAACGGACCGCAGACATCCGAATGAACAACTGTAGAAGCTTTGACTTCACCGCAGACCTTGTCTTGAAAGAAACTCGTCGTTTCTTTCCTGTCTGACATGCATCACATGAACTGACACCACTATTCTTGCCACAAGGAATCAACCTCTTCTTGGATAGAAGATTCAAGCCCTTCTCACTCATGTGTCCTAACCGTTTGTGCCATATATTTGTCTGGTTATCCTCAACTGCATGTATACTGCCGTCTCTAAGTACTTTGAGCTTGGTCTTGTATAATGTGTGAGACAGTTTGCCACGTACAATAACCAAAGCCCCCTTGGTGATCTTGCATTTGCCGCCACCAAAATCAAGATGACAACCTTCTCTATCAAAGAAAGAACCAGAGATCAAACTCAGCCGCAAATCTGGAACGTGACGAACATCCTTTAGCGTGAGCGTGCAACCAACACTTGTCTGAACACAAATGTTGCCAATCCCGACAATTCTAGAGAAGTTGGAATTTCCCATGTTCACCCTCCCAAAGTCTCCCCTCCTGTATGAAGTGAAGAACTCCTTACTTGGTGAAGCATGATAAGAAGCTGCAGTATCCACCACCCACTCAGAATCATCCTCATCAGCATGCAAACACTGTTCTTGGACTGTTAAGACCACATCGTCATCATCGCACCTATCATCTGAGATCGTCGCTGTAGTATTCTTGTCGTCATCTTGCTTGTCTTTGGCTTCAGACCCATGTTTCTTTTTCCAAATCTTGCAATCTCTTTTGAAGTGACCTGGCTTGCCGCAATGGAAGCACCCTCTACCATTATTTGACTTGGATCTACCACGAGACTTCTCGCGGTCTTGGGATTCACCGCGGCTCTTAGATCTACCACGGTCTCTCGCTCTATCAACGCCTCTGCCCTCTGTGAAGTGCACCTCTGATCCACTGTCGCCTGAGGCTCGTCGTCGAGTCTCTTCATTTAGTACACTACTCTTCACCTGGTCAAGTGTCAACTTGCCCTCCTGTGCAGAATTGCTGACTGTCACTACGAGTGTCTCCCAACTGTCCGGTAGCGATCCTAGAAGAAGTAGATCCTGAAGTTCATCATCAAGAACCATCTTCATGGACCCCAACTGATTTACAAGGCTTTGGAATTCATTCATATCCTCGGCGATGTTTGTACCATCCCGGTACTTGAGGTTCACCAACTTTCGGATCAAGAAAGCTTTATTTGTGGCAGTCTTCCGCTCATATAACTTCTTGAGCTTTTCCCACAGATCTTTGGCATTGGTCTCTTCTGAGACGTGATGGAATACGGAGATGTCGAGCCACTTCCGCAATGTTCCGACGGTTTTCCTGTTTAGCTTCTTCCAATCTGCATCAGATGTAGTCTCTGGCTTTTGTCCCTCTATCGGATCATATAGATCTTTGCAATAGAGAATATCCTCCATCTTGGGTTTCCAAATCTGCCAATTTGTGCTTGTCAACTTTATCATCGTCGCATCTTCATCTTTCCCCATCTGGACTTGTATCTACAACCTCGCTCTGATATCACTTGTTGGGGATGTTGTACCGATACAGTCCCGGATGTGACGAAAAGTTGTCACGGAAGCGCTACCAACAAGCGTATAAAACCCAAAGAAGAAAAACACTAGATTTAACGTGGAAAACTCTCCCCTCAATAAGGAGAGAAAAACCACGGGGCAATCCTACTAATAAGCACTATGTAATAAAATTACAACTCACACCGCCCAGATTTAATTACCCCTAAATCCGGGTAGCAACCGCCAACCTCTACTTTGCTTCAAGGAAAAGTCGTTGGCCCTCTCTTATAAACCAAGAGAGCTTCTCTACCAGTTGTTCTTGTTCTCTGGCACCCTCTACCACAGAAGGCACCAACAAGCAACTGGAGAACTCACACCTCAACCGGTGGATAATCCAAAGGCCTCCCCAGGGGCCTCTATTTATAGGCCTCCATGCATGTGATTGCAACCATGAATTCTAGTCCTAGTTCGAATCCTAGTCCAACTGCATGTTGCACATAGGAAGTCATATTCCTACTATTCAAGATTTGACTCCTATTAGGATTGGTAGCACAAACCAACCCTCCCAAGTCTAAATCCCACTAAGACATGGGCTGGATTATATTCCTAATCCCAACAATCTCCCCCTCCAGCCCATGAGGGAGATGTGGTCTTCAGCAATCATCATTGGGAATGTACACCGCAGAGCTTCTTACAAAGCTCTAGCTTGTCTCGTGTCACCAACTTGGTCATCATATAAGAAGCATTCTTCTCAGTATGGATCTTTTTCAGAGTCAACAACTTCTTCTCTATAACATCACGAAGCCAGTGATATCTCACATCAATGTGCTTTGTCCGTGCATGATGCATTGTGCTCTTGCTCAAGTCAATGGCACTCTGACTATCACAGAAAATAGTCTGGTCAATCTGAATCATCCCCAGCTCCCTTAGAAATCTCACCACCCAGAGAATTTCTTTTCCTGCTTCCGCTGCTGCAATGTATTCTGCCTCTGTAGTTGAAAGTGCAACACACTTCTGCAACCTGGACTTCCAAGATATGGCTCCCCCTGCAAAAGTGAAGATATACCCAGAAGTAGATTTCCTGTGATCTATATCACCTGCCATGTCAGCATCAACGAAGCCCTTTAGAACTAGTTCCGAACCACCAAACATCAAACACGTGTTGCTCGTGCCTCGTAAGTATTTGAAGATCCACTTGACCACCTCCCAGTGATCTTTTCCAGGATTTGAGACAAACCTGCTCACAACGCCAACTGCATGAGCAATATCAGGACGGGTACACACCATTGTGTACATCAAACTCCCTACAACAGAAGAATAGGGAATCCTTGCCATCTCCTCCTTTTCCTTATCAGTAGATGGGCATGACTTCTTAATCAGCTTGAAGTGACCTGAAAGTGGAGTCCCCACGACTTTGGCTTTGCCCATGTTAAACCGCTCAAGTACCCGTTCAACATAACTCTGTTGTGACAACCACAACTTGCACTGTGTCCTGTCACGTGTGATCTGCATCCCCAAAATCTGTCGTGATGGTCCCAAATCCTTCATCTCAAAGGCTTTGGAAAGCTCTGTCTTCAATTTTCTGATCAAACTGAGATCCTGACCCACTATCAACATGTCATCCACATAGAGTAGTAGAATAATGAACCTGTCATTGGGAAACCTCCTCATGTAGACACATGGATCTGCACTTGTCTTCTGGTACTCGTGACTCTGCATGAAAGAATCAAACTTCTTGTACCACTGTCTAGGAGCATGTTTCAACCCGCACAAACTCTTCTTTAATTTGTAGACTAAGTGGTCTTTCCCCTTGACTTTAAAACCTTCTGGCTGCTCCATGTAGATCTCCTCTGTAAGGTCACCGTGAAGGAAAGCTGTCTTCACATCCATCTGCTCAAGCTCCAGATCTAGACTAGCAACCAAGCCTAGAACCAATCTGATAGAACTCATCTTCACAACCGGAGAAAATATCTCATCAAAATCCACTCCTGGTCTTTGACCAAGGCCCTTGACAACAAGTCTGGCTTTGTATCTAATATCACTACCAGTGCCGTCATTCTTCATCCTATAGACCCACTTGTTCTTTAGTGCTCTGCGACCCTTGTGAAGTGCCACAATCTCATAGGTGTCATTATTATGCAAAGAATTCATCTCCTCCTGCATCGCCTGATGCCACTGTATTCTGTCTCTATGAGTTTGTGCCTCCTGAAAAGTCTCTGGCTCCCCCTGATCAGTAAGCAAGATATACTGAGATGCCGGATATCTGGATGAAGGATGACGTACTCTGTCAGACCTCCTCAGCTGCTTCTCTAAGGACTCTGCCTGGTCCTGATCCTGCTCCCCCTGCCCCGAAGTCTCTTCTTGTGAAGTTGAATCACTCGTCTGTGCGTCTGGAACTGGACCACTTGATGTGCTATCACTCTGCTGCTCATGGTGATTATGTTTCTCTTCTTCATCATCAGAATACTGTACCTGTGAAGAAGCTGAATCATCCTCACACTCATCGTCTGAAGAACTGTCACCTGATCCCGCAACCTCTGCATCATCAACCTCAGGCTCTGTCACTGTCTGACTCTCACAGAAAGTCACATCTCTGTGTCTGGTCATGGTCTTTTTCACTGGATCCCATAACCTATACCCAAACTGTTGATCTCCATAGCCAAGAAAGATACATGGCACCGCTTTATCATCCAACTTTTGCCTCTTTTCCTTGGGAACATGAGCATATGCCTTGCATCCAAATACTCAGAGATGTGAGTAGGATGCATCCTTACCTGTCCATACATGCTCAGGTATATCAAACCCCAAAGGAACTGATGGAGATCGATTTATCAGATAGCAGGCAGTTCTCACTGCCTCACCCCAAAATGTCTTTGGCAACTTTGCAGTCTTCAACATGCATCTGACTTTCTCGACAATAGTACGGTTCATCCTTTCAGCTGTACCATTGTGTTGTGGTGTGTCGGGCTCTGTCCTCTCATGCCGTAGGCCATGCTGCGTGAAGTACGCCTGGAACTCCCTAGAGGTATACTCTCCTCCATTGTCCGTTCGGAGACACTTTAATTTTTCACCGGTCTCCCGCTCTACCATGGCATGGAACTTTTGGAAACATTGAAAAACCTGATCCTTAGTCTTCAGCAAGTAGACCCACACCTTCCTAGATGCATCATCAATGAATGTGACAAAATACTTATTGCCTCCCAGTGAAGCCATCTCAAACGGACCGCAGACATCCAAATGAACCAACTGTAGAAGCTTTGACTTCACCGCAGACCTTGTCTTGAAAGAAACTCGTCGTTTCTTTCCTGTCTGACATGCATCACATGAACTGAGACCACTATCCTTGCCACAAGGAATCAACCTCTTCTTGGATAGAAGATTCAAGCCCATCTCACTCATGTGTCCTAACCGTTTGTGCCATAGATCTGTCTGGTTATCCTCAACTACATGTATACTGCCGTCTCTAAGTACTTTGAGCTTGGTCTTGTATAATGTGTGAGACAGTTTGCCACGTACAATAACCAAAGCCCCCTTGGTGATCTTGCATTTTCCGCCACCAAAATCAAGATGACAACCTTCTCTATCAAAGAAAGAACCAGAGATCAAACTCATCCGCAAATCTGGAACGTGACGAACATCCTTCAGCATGAGCGTGCAACCAACACTTGTCTGAACACAAATGTTACCAATCCCGACAATTCTAGAGAAGCTGGAATTTCCCATGTTCACCCTCCCAAAGTCTCCCCTCCTGTATGAAGTGAAGAACTCCTTACTTGGTGAAGTATGATAAGAAGCTGTAGTATCTACCACCCACTCAGAATCATCCTCATCAGCATGCAAACACTGTTCTTGGACTGTTAAGACCACATCATCATCATCACACCTATCATCTTAGATCGTCGTTGTAGTATTCTTGTCATCATCTTGCTTGTCTTTGGCTTCAGACCCATGTTTCTTTTTCCAAATCTTGCAATCTCTTTTGAAGTGACCTGGCTTGCCGCAATGGAAGCACCCTCTACCATTCTTTGACTTGGATCTACCACAAGACTTCTCGCGGTCTTGGGATTCACCGCGGCTCTTAGATCTACCACGGTCTCTCGCTCTATCAACGCCTCTGCCCTCTGTGAAGTGCACCTCTGATCCACTGTCGCCTGAGGCTCGTCGTCGAGTCTCTTCATTCAGTACACTGCTCTTCACCTGGTCAAGTGTCAACTTGCCCTCCTGTGCAGAATTGCTGACTGTCACTACGAGTGTCTCCCAACTGTCCGGTAGCGATCCTAGAAGAAGTAGAGCCTGAAGTCCATCATCAAGAACCATCTTCATGGACCCCAACTGATTTACAAGGCTTTGGAATTCATTCATATGCTCGACGATGTTTGTACCATCCCGGTACTTGAGGTTCACCAACTTTCGGATCAAGAAAGCTTTATTTGTGGCAGTCTTCTGCTCATATAACTTGTTGAGCTTTTCCCACAGACGTTTGGCATTGGTCTCTTCTGAGACGTGATGGAATACGGAGATGTCGAGCCACTTCCGCACTGTTCCGACGGTTTTCCTATTTAGCTTCTTCCAATCTGCATCAGATGTAGTCTCTGGCATTTGTCCCTCTATCGGATCGTATAGATCTTTGCAATAGAGAATATCCTCCATCTTGGGTTTCCAAATCTGCCAATTTGTGCTTGTCAACTTTATCATCGTCGCATCTTCATCTTTCCCCATATGGACTTGTATCCACAACCTCGCTCTGATACCACTTGTTGGGGATGTTGTACCGATACAGTCCCGGATGTGACGAAAAGTTGTCACGGAAGCGCTACCAACAAGCGTATAAAACCCAAAGAAGAAAAACACCAGATTTAACGTGGAAAACTCTCCCCTCAATAAGGAGAGAAAAATCACGGGGAAATCCCGCTAATAAGCACTATGTAATAAAATTACAACTCACACCTCCCAGATTTAATTACCCCTAAATCCGGGTAGCAACCGCCAACCGCTACTTTGCTTCAAGGCAAAGTCGCTGGCCCTCTCTTATAAACCAAGAGAGCTTCTCTACCAGTTGTTCTTGTTCTCTGGCACCCTCTACCATAGAAGGCACCAACAAGCAACTGGAGAACTCACACCTCAACCGGTGGATAATCCAAAGGCCTCCCCAGGGGCCTCTATTTATAGGCCTCCATGCATGTGATTGCAACCAGGAATTCTAGTCCTAGTTCGAATCCTAGTCCAACTGCATGTTGCACATAGGAAGTCATATTCCTACTATTCAAGATTTGACTCCTATTAGGATTGGTAGCACAAACCAACCCTCCCAAGTCTAAATCCCACTAAGACATGGGCTGGATTATATTCCTAATCCCAACACAAGGTGCCTGGCCCCGATAGATTGGATCCAACCTTCTATCAGAAAAAATTGATGGTTTTGAAATCACAACTTTGTCAATTCATCCAGGAACCATTCACGAGGTCCACCATACCTCCTGCCTCAACGGATTCTCTCATTATTCTCATACCAAACATCAATTCCCCGGAACAATGGTCCAAATTCACGCCTATTTCTCTTAATAACATATTTACGAAATTACTATCCAAGGTAATAGTTGCTTGGATAAAACCGTATATGAACAAATGGGTTTCACCATTCCAGTAAAGTTTCATCCTGGGGAGGAGGATAGGAGATAACACAACTTTGGTTCAAGAAATTATTCACTCGATGGAATCCAAGACATGCTCCAAGAAGTTTCTAGCCTTTAAGCTAGATCTGCTCAAGGATTTTGATAATTTAAGTTGGCATTTACATGACACTCTTCTTCATACCTCGCTACCCAAGAACATCATTATGATCATCATGAAAATCTTTAGCTCAGGCAAATCCTCTATCCTCTGGGACAGAGAGACTGCAAGATCCTTCCACCCCTTCTGTGGAGTCAAGTAGGGGGATCCTCTTTCACCTTACATCTTTGTCCTCTGCCTTGAGAGATTTAGTCAACTTATTGCTTCTGAAGTTGCCATTGGTAATTCAAAATCAATTGTTATTTCTAAAGCGAAGGTGCCTTTCACCGACACAAGCTTTGAAGATGATATAATCCTTTTTGGAGAAGCGTCATTACATCAAGCTAAAATTATGCGTCGCTGCCTCATGAAATTCACTGATGCATCAGGTTTGTTCTTATGATATGAAAAATCAACTCTGCTCTTCTCACACAACACTCCTCAGATGTGCAAGAGCCAAATTTTTAGGAGACTAGGGGCCCAGAAAACTAATAATCTGGGTAGACACCTGGGTGTTCTGATCATGCATAGAAGAAAGGTAAATGACTTTTCCATTCTCTCATGGAGAAATTTCACAAGCACATTAACTCATGGAAAAACAACCTTCTATCATTGGCGGGGAGGATCACTCTAGAAAGATTCGTGCTCCAATCTCAGGCCTGTTATATCATGCAATCTATCCAACTCCCGATCTCTGCATGTGATAAGATTGATTAGATAGTAAAGAAATTCATCTGGAACAACAACTCTAATTCTGGACGTCTAAATCTGGTAGCTTAGAAACGAGTCATGATGCCTAAAAAACAAGTAGGCATGGGCATTAAGAAGTCTAGGAATTTCAACACAACATTGATGATGAAGCTAGCATGGGATTTCATCCAGAGGCGTTGAATCCCATGGGTAGATATCATGTCAAGGAAGTACCTCTCTAGAGGATAGCAAAAATTGAATGGGTCGCATGTATGGCGAAGCATCAGAAGCATCCTTTCACTCATCATGACCAGCTCCAGACACATAGCCATATTAGGACATGACACTCTCATGTGGACAAATGAATGGGTTGGTGATGGACAAACACCTACCTTGAAGTCAGATCTTTCCCTCCCAGCAGACCTACTTGATCTCAAGGTCTCCAATCTTGTGAAAGATGGTGGAGCATGGGATCATGATTTTCTCAATTCTTGGTTCACCCCTGAGTCAGTCAAAATAAATAGTGACATACCTACACCCAAAATCCACTATGGGGATGAAGCCTATATATGGAAAGCAGATCCTTATGGGAGGTTCACTACTAGCTCTGCTTACACACTTATAAACCAAGCCCCAACTAATGTGAACCATGTCCTTTTACAAACCATCTGGTCCTTTACACCCCCACAATGCATAAAAACCCACCTATGGCTACTACAACACAACCACCTACTCATGACATCCTAGGCACCTAGAAGAAAATGACGACGAACACCAAATTCTCGAGATGTGATGCTTTGGAAGAAGACTGCCTCCATTCGTTAAGGGACTGCAAAGAGGCCAAGCTATTTTGGTTCCTCATTGTACCCCCTGAAGAAAACCTTTTCTACTCTAGTGAAAGAGTCAACACCTGGATGGAATACAATCTCAAAGACCTATAAAATGTGGATGGTTGGCAAAATACAGATGATGTCCTCAATCATTCATGTGGATGTGGACACCTCCTCCACTACCAACTCATCATGCACTTGTGCTATTGCCAGGAGTAATGCAAGAGACTGGCTACAAGGCTCATCCCAGACATCGCCAGGTGTGGATGCTATGGAAGGAGAACTAAAAGCTATTTTGGATGTGGCTGAACTGGTCGTTCAGAATTCAATGCCCAAAGGGATCATTATTTTAGACTCCTGGAATGTCGTACAGTGTGTCAAGGATAACATTGAGCCACCAGGGAAGTACCCTACATTAACAAAGAGATCTGAGAGAGATTTCAATATGCAAGAATCGAGGACTTGGTGCACCTAAAGAGGGATCAAAACAAGCTCACTGACATGCTAGCCAAACTCTATCTAAAGCAACCATCTATGGCAACCAGCTGGAGCGAATGTCCTGTGACTACTATTGATATTTATTTATCAAACAAAGCTATGTTTAAAAATTTATTTTTAGTCCTACACATATGATGTAACTGGCATAGCTGGTATAGAACAAAAAAAAAGTTTGTGTATCTCATACATAACTAGGCAACCCTACTAGAATAAGCAATGAGAGTTTTTTTCATCAACCTATCTAGAAGCATAATAAAACTAACTATATCAGGCTTGCTATTTTAACATATATACATGATTTCTAGATTTAAAATTCAAATATTGATATTATAACTCAAGTCATTATATTACACCTTTTATCTATGAATACTCTCATGACATATATAAATGGTTTTACAGATGTCATGTGCTAGTGAATATGAAAATTCTAAATATATGACTTTGTTGTATGACTTCATAATAGGATTTCTATAATGCACTTGGATATCCATAAGCCTAGATTAACCTACAAAATTGTTAAGTAAAGGGTCGGTCTATTTGACTAGTGAACGTATAATGTCCCCACAACTATAAACACGTTAGAAGAAGCAATCCTCATATTCTTCATAAAATTGGTCACATGGCTTGGAGGAATGTCACCCTGACATTTACAAATTTTCTAAATCTTAATCTAGTGTGTGGTCTCTAAATTTAAACACTTACCTCACAAAAGATGCCAATTCAAATACCACACACCAGGAAAAGAAGAAGAAATATTAGAGGAAGTCATAAGAAAACTAAAGTAGTACACACACATAATCAAGAACAAACCATAACAACACATGATTGTTGGATCCTAGATGGGTGACTTAGATGCTCTAGAGGGGGGGTGAATAGAGCTGAAAGCACTTAAATAAAACTCATTAAACTTTCAAGATATATTACAAGATAAGGTTGCTAAATAGGTAATTTGAGTGCAACTAAAACATGCATAGTAAGGATGAGAGAGATTGAACATACACCAAGAGACAAGCTATTTAGAGTGGTTCCACACTTCAAACTAGAAGTGTGTCAGTCCACTTTCCTAGAGAGGTCAACCTCTAGGACTTCCAACAATTGCACTCTTATATTCATTCATAAGACATACAATATTTGACCAAACAAAGGACTTACCTATCCAATACAAAGAGTCTTCAACCTTACCAAGGACTTACCCACTTTGCAAGAGTCTTCCGCCTTCTTCCAAGGACTTACCTACTCTTGCACTAGTCTTCAGCCTTGTAGGAATTACCCACTCTTCTGGGATCTTCCGCCTTTGACTTCACCTTCACTCGGAGAAGCTTCTTCCACCAAGGACTTACCCACTTGAGCAAGGAGTCTTCTGCCTTCACCAAGGGCTTACCCACTCTAGATTCAAGTCATCAGCCTTGATCTTCATCAAGGGATGCCTTCCCTTGTTCTTCTTCACCTCTCTTGAACAAGAGAGAGAACCTTCATCTTCATTCTTGAAATGAGAGAAAGGAGGTGGTGGAAGTGAGAGCCTCACAAGATATACATGTAGGACTAGCTCTCTTACAGATTTCCTACTCACTCTAATGGATGTAGCAAGTGATTAAGCTTAGAGTGAGAGAGGAGGCTGTAGGAAGCACTCAACTATAGAATAGGAACCTCACATAGAGTTTGCATTGAATGCTCAACCTTGGAATGAAGCCCAAGGGGTCCTATTTATAGCTGGGGATGCCTCTTAGACTTTGGGAACACTTGAGAATGAAAACTAGTCGTTTTTTTGGCTTGCAACGGATCTATTTTCACTTGTTGCAACTCCACAATGGCTAGAAGCACTTTTCTGTACTTTGCAATCGGTCGAGTTTCAATATAGGTAACTCGACCGATCAAGTAAATGACAAGGCCGATACTCAAATGATCGGTCGAGTTTGTCCTGACAAAACTCGACCGACCATTAGGAATCGAAATGGTCATTTACTTGATCGGTCGAGTTCTGTGAAAACAAAACTCCACCGATGCAATCTTCAGAAAATCGATCAAGATTGATCGGTCGAGTTTCAGGGCCTTGAAACTCGACCGACACTGTTGTTGTGATCCATTTTCTAAGTTGCATCTAAAGTGCTCTAATATTCGATCTAAGTGCTCCTGATTTTTTCTAAGCTTAATTACAAGTCATACAATCATTACAAGTGATTTACAACATGATTTTAAAGGATTTACATCATATTACAAAAGCGTGCACTTGTATTGACTTTGACTTGTCTTTTCTCCAATTTGATATGCGCAAGTTAGGGCATTTGGAGTGTGTCTATATCTAATATGAAATCACTCAAGTAGAGACATTAGACACCAATATGTGGAATGGTTAGTCATCATCAAAACACGGGTTTAGTCAATTTAGACGTGAGTCAACATTGACCTAATTGACCTTGAGTCAACAATGATCACCATTCAACATATAACTACAAAATGAATTATCAAAAATTGATATTAAACAGTGAAGGATAAACTTTTACATATACACATACTACATTCTAAAATAAGATCTTTAGACTATAGGTCCACATTTACATCAGCTCATTGCACAACTCTCAACTATCTTGGTTTTTCAATATCATATATCCATATTACCTAATGGAGATATTATAAATGGTATACGTCAAAACAATATACTAAAATAGTGTGTTGAGTATGCTACATGATTCATATACCTTTCTGGTACTAAGATTGGGCAATAAGATAAATCTAGAACTTGATAATAATATATACAAATACAACATCATACTTTAACAAAAAAAATATTTAAAAAAGAGAACACATATTGTATCACATTTTGCATTATATCAATTGTGCATTTTTCCTACTGAAAGGATGAATGCATTGAGGCCTTAGGATCTGCTTACCAAAGAGATAAATCATTGTACAAGGTGATCTTATTACCAAAGAGATACATCATTTACAAGAATGATGCTTATAAAAGAGATATAACGCCATGATATAATGGATCATACATATTAGGTTTCATGTGGTCATAACTATATGTATGGTAAAGCAAGCAAGATAACATACTAGAACAATCATTTCATCCAATATCATATGCCAAGTATCTTGTAAACACATAATATAATCATACTATATAGTAGGCTAGATTAGAGGTAAATCACGTCTTAAAAATAAATATCCTAATCATCACATATTCCTCATGTCAAATACAACCTTGGTCAACGCATGAGAGAGACACAACCACATATTTCATGCATCACATTCTTCATTTACTTATATCTCGTCTTAACCCTAATCATGTCCATTTTTGGTTTTAAGTAAGGTCATTAAGGTATTCCCATAATTACTTGCCTTATCATCTTTGTATTAGGTTAATTATCTTATATTCTAGATAAAGATACTTAATGTGATTATTCAGTTGCATATAATTAAGTACACATTTTCACACTAAATTACATACATTAATGAGGTTAGGGTTTTCTCACCATTTTAGGATCTTTAACAAGTAACATTATTGATATGCATATTAATGATCTATGAGTTACATATTAGCTTCCGATTACTTATACGAGCTCATACTTTTGTTTTCAGGATTTATCTCCCATTATTTGCTTTATGCATTTTATTTAGGGTTATACTCCTAAATAGGTACATCAAGAAATTACATCATTTTATGTCTAAATATCATCATATATTAAATAATGTGGATTCTAAACAAGATTTAGGAATTATTTATTATTCATATGATTTATAACCATCATTCATTCTTTATTATAGATGAACACGTGTAATACACCATACATACTATCACCCTTATTTAAGCATTAAAACACTGATACTATGTTCCCTTATCGTTCTACTCATTTTTCGAAGAATATGATAATTTACTCATATATTTTTGACAAATGTACTTATTACCATGATTTAATTATATAAGATCCTGGTATCACTGAATATTTTATCTTCCACGACCAATCAAAAGCTTCCACGTTGCCTCTAAGGAGTGTTGAGTCGAGTGGTCTAGTAATTGGGCTGAGTTTGTGTCTCTCTTTCCTTCTCTATCACTTCACCGTTGCGCTCGCATTGAGCCCAATGCCTACACTAGAGAGGTGTTCATGCCACCGCTATTGGGATTCTTTGTGGTGAGCAACCGGTCATGGTTTCTTCCTCCTAGCCATACGATAACACTTCCGTCAACTTTGCTAAGATCATGTGAACCTCCACGACAAATCTAGTCTCCAAGTTCACTTTCGATTCTCATCCTCTACAACCCGTTTGAATCATCCACTGCAATGGGAAAACCTATTCACTCGTCTCCAACCACAAAAGAAGCGTCGAAGGCTTCTATAAGCCTTTCACATTTTCATCCAACATTTAAACGCCATTAAAAAAAAACTCTCAGTAGTCTCCACACTCCACCTTAGTCTCCGGAGGACCTTGGTCCATAAAGCATGGAAAGATAAATAGAAGGCATAGAAAAACCAACATCATTCTCCTACAACATCTATTGTAACATCCCTGACCTGGGTTATGCTTTAACCCTAGGTGTTTTAATAAAGAAAGATTATTATATGCTTAATTTTATATTGTGAAAAGTAATTAGGGCTCATGAGGAACTTATGTTTCAATTTTGACCCTGTTTGAACAATGTTGAAGCAATGTTTGCTTATTTTGGACTAAAGTGCAAATTACCCAAGTTAAGGGGCTACCTTGCAAATGTTACATAAAAATATGTTCCTATGATGTTGATACATCATAAGAATGAATATGATGTAGTGGTATGGTTTCTACAAGCCTGGACACCAAGATAGAGCTTGTTGGACAATGTTGTGCGATAAAACCTAGTTTTGGTGTAATGTGCAATTTACCCAAAATCTAGGGTTCAATATGCAATATATCACCTATAGAGGGTCTCTCATGTTTCTTGGCATCACGTAGAGCAAATAAAATGAGAGGGGCACCTCATTTGAGTTATCTTGAAGGAGAGAGAATCTTGACATTAAAATAATCAAGATTTAAGCATATATGGAACTTTAGTTTAATTTATACAAAAAGAAATAAATTAATTGAGGAGACCTTCAACCAAAAGTTGAAGGATGTGTTTTAAATAGATTTGGAAAATCTTGTGCCTTCCTATGGCACAAAAAGATCTTGGTTGAGTGGAAGCCACTCACATTATTATAATAAAAAGTAATATCCACTAAAAGGATGGATATTAATATAAAACTCTTTAAGGGGCTTAATTTCTTTTCCATTAATCTTTGGATAATGGAGAGGTTTTTCAAGAACATGAAGATGGCTTTGTGGCCAAGAAATGGAGGGGTGTTTGATGGAAGTTATTTTGGAATTAAAAGAAAATAATCCATTTTCGCTTTCCTTGTAAATCCCTTATACATGTTCTTTTTCCAATACACATAAGGATCGTTTCCTTAGTTTCCTCTTCCCATCTTTGCTCTGGCCGAACAAGGAAGAGCTCAGGATCAGGAGAAAGACGAACACAACCTGTTGGTGAGGTTTTGATCATCTTCTACCTCGGATTCATGGTGAAAACCCTAAAGAAATGCTTGATTATTGGTTTTCTTCACCCGATTTCCATTTCTAGCTAATTTGCACATCCAAAGGCTCAAGGACGGACCTTGGACAGTTGTTGGAACTCTATCCATAATTAGAGCCGTGGAGCTTGGATCTTGGGATCAGTTCTAGAGACATATTTTATAACTTAAACCCTTAATCATTGCTATTGCATCCTTTTCTCCAATAATTGTTGGTTATTTTTCTTCTTTTGATACACTTTTGAATTCTCGTTGAAACTCCCATGAAGAACGGTTTTTGTTCTTGGTTTTACAAAGGAAGATGATGATGACATCATCTTCGATGTTTATCCAAGAAAAATCCCAGGTCAAACGGTCTCCTTAGTTGCTCAAAACGGTTTCCCAAACCATTTGGGAGCAAACGGTTTCAAACCATTTTAGTGCAAACAGTTTCACCCAAACCGCATGGAGGGAAACGGTTTCAAAACCATTTGAGAGAGTTGACCAAGGGTTGACTATTTGAGAATCCTGTTCCTAAATAATTTTTTTGATAACCCACCAAATTTTATGGATTAATTCCAAAAGAATCATGAGTTGAAGGCTAATCAATTAGGCAAACCCTAATTGGATTAAGCGCTGATTTTCAACTTGATTAATTTGACTTTTTTGGAAAACGGTTTTAGAACCATTTGAGAGAGTTGACCAAGGGTTGAACGTTTGAGAATCCTATTCCTAATCATGTTGGTTGATGACCCACCAAATTTTATTAATTAATTCCAAAGGAATCATGAGTTGAAGGCTAATCAATTAGGCAAACCCTAATTGGATTAAGTGTTGATTTTTCAACTTGATCGATTTGGATTTTTGAGTTGATTAGCCCAAATGGTTTCAAAACTGTTTGGGGATCACCCAAGACCGGTTGGAGGTCTTGGATTAAGTATGATTGACCAATTGAAAGTCCAAAGGTACCAATTCACTTTGCAACTAATTGCAGATTTGATGATTAACTCAATGGATCAAACCCTAATGGAATTTGTCTAGAATCCAAAGGTTGGACGAGACAAACGGTCTCAAGACCATTTGGAGCTCATCCAAACGGTCTCAATACCGTTTGGTGATCACCCAAGACCGTTTGGAGGTCTAGGTTTGAGTATGGTTAGGTGTTTGAAGGTCTAAAGGTACCAAGTTGATTTGTAATCAAATGCTGATTCGATGATCAATCAAATGATCCAAACTCTAATTGGTTGACTTGGATTATGATGTTGACATGGGAAAACGGTCTCAAGACCATTTGGAGGTCATTCAAATGACCTCCAGACCATTTGGGGTCAGGTCATGTTCAATTTGGATGATGGTTCAATGGTTTCAAAGTAACTAATCTTACATTGATTAATGCTGAAGGATCATCGATACCATACCCTAATCCATTTGATTCAAACCCTAATTGATGACCAACTGAGGGTCAATTGAGGGTCAAATCAGTTGAAGGTTTACCTAGTTAACTCAATTGAAGTATGGGGATAGGTTCAATTGATGATTGGTTACATATATTCAACTGTTGAAGGAATCAACAATGAAAATCCTAAATTGTTTCGGACTAGTTGAGACCACACTTGGTCCATGCGGTTTTGAGGAGGTTTAGACCAAACGGTCTCAAGACCGTTTGAGTCCAAACGGTCTCAAGACCGTTTGGGACCAAACGGTCTCAACACCATTTGGGACCAAACGATCCCAAACCGGTTGAGACTTAAACGGTTTCAAAAGTCACTTTATCAAACGATTTCAAGTCTCAACCTTGGCAAACGATTTCAAGTACTACCTTTACCAAACAGTTTCAAATCCTTAGACCAAGACCGTTTGAGGTCTAGTTGGTCAAGATCGTTTGAGGTCTGGAGGGTCAAGACCGTTTGAGGTCTGGAGGGCCAAGACCGTTTAAGGTCTAAGTGACCATGACCAATTGAGAAGTAATTAACCAAACCAGTATGGACACTTAAGGCGATTAAAAGTCAATTGTTTAATTGAACAAATACATGATGCAGCTAAGGGTGATTATAATAATGGTACCCTTAATGAGGTAGGGTGATTAATACCCTTTGTCTGATTAATCTCTAATGATCATGGAAGTAATGACACAATGGATTAAGTGTCAATTCATCATTCATGATTAAGTTGACTTAGTCTAATCACGTCTGAGGTAAGTATCATCTTATAAGGGATGAGAGAGAGAGGATCTCCTATATGAATGATGATCATGTAAAGGATAAGCCTCAACACCTTCAACACGAATGATTAAGTAATTTGGGTATGATCCTTAATAAAGAGATCATGAAACCCTAATCAAGGAGGATGTTGAGCCCTAACCTAAAATCTAGGGCAATATCAGATGTAACCCAAATTAAGGGTAATGATGTGACTCTAAACCAAGATGATAATATGAGAAACCCTAATTGAGGTTAATTACACAGTAAACCCTAATTGAGGTTAATTAAATAGTAAACCCGAATTGTGGGTAATTAAATGTGAAATCCTAATCTAGGGTAATGCCACGTGAAACCCTGAGTTAGAATGATATTATGTGGAACCCTGATGCAATTATGTGATGTGAGACTCAAATCCAGGGTGATTCCATGTAATAATATATGAAACCCTAATGAGGGTATAATGGCCAGTACACTAAGGTAGAGTGTGGCTAATATAATAAAGTAAGGTGAGATTATTACACCCATGAAGGGTGAAATTGTTAAAACATATGAATGGTAATGTTGATACTTTGATGAGTAAGGGTATAAGAGATAAGATGATGCTTAGATCATTATGTATCTAACCCAATACATGTATTTAACTTGACTCATATGTATCAACCCTACACATCTTATAATGATGAGGATATGAAACTCTTAGGAATGATGTATGCTACACTAACAATGATATGGATAACATCTTAAGAGTTGAAATATCTAAAGTGATGGATAATGGGTTATCCTATATTCAACAATGCTAACCATTGAATAAGTCCACATCATTAAAAATTGTTGGACAATTCTAATGTGTAACCTATGCACCATATGATGAAAGTGACATGTTAGTGGATAAAGTATTAAGAGGGAAGACAACTTAATACAAGGTTAGTTGATTAACCTAAATAAGATAGAAACAAGAAGAAAGTGATACATCAAGACATGATAGATATCACATTCAGCATTTCAGGGCTAAAATACCTTGATGCATCTCAATCCAACGTACTTGGATGAGAAACACATGAAGTGTGTGTGTCATGTTGTTATTACAATGAAATTGTAATGAGTTGATATACTTTGAAGAGTATAAGCTAATATACATTGTGAAAGGGGACAAGCCACCCTAATGGATATGAGGTAATCATACCATAATAAGAATGAGAAGTGCACTTGTACCTTGTATTGATGATCATTAACGATATATGATGAGAATAGTGATCATAAGAATATACTTATGATATCTTTGGATGCACCTAGAAGTGTGGAGCAATAAATTAGGGTTGATATAACTACATGAGCATGAAACCCTAATTAATGTCAGTTGGGAAACCATAACCCTAATTTTGGGTAAAGGGAGTGAAAAGCCCTATTTGGTGGTAAACGATAAGCCTGATAAAGGAATAGTGGTGTTACTAATGTATCACATGATGTGGTCAATGACTTGTATGATTGTTATCATGTCTATTAATCATGTAGACATCATGAGATGAAAAGCATAGCCAGACCTGAGCTATGACATTCATATAATGAATATGTTGAGTGGCCTTATGTGCCAAATGTTGTTGTTGCATAGCAAAAGTAACAAAAGGTATATGGACCTTATGAGTCCCATGAATAAGTTGTTGTTGCCTAGTGAAAGGGTACAAAACATTTAATAGGATTTGAGAGCCATGTGAGATACTTGTGTAACAAGTATCATGCATTCCTCGGTCTAAGGACCTGGAGGTAATGGTTACCTAACAAGTGGTAATAGTGATAGTGATGAATTGAGGGTATGAATACACAAAGTTGATAAGTATGATAATGATGTAGTTGAGGGATGTGAACTTCCAAAAGAAATGAAATGAAGGACTGAGATCCCAATGTCCTGTAAGGACTGAGAAAGTGATTGATGAAAATAGTACACGTTTCTTTATAGCATTTGTCTGAATAAGTTATGTTTGAGAACTTGACTGATGCTGAAAGAATATGCTAATGTACTTAATTAATCAAGTGAAATCATATCATGTAGAGCCCTGGCCATAGATCCATCATCGTCAGCAAATTGGTGATGGTGAAACGGGTTGCTCCGCGGCAAAACCCGGAGGGCATAATTTTGAGTATGTGGGGGTTATGGGCGTGAATATCCTTACGCCCTAATGAGGGAATTGATAGAAAGTAAAACAAAAAACCTCTCAATTCTGCATTACTTGTACCGGGATGGATGTATCATGAATCCCCCGATGATTTGGATAGATGTAGTACACATCTCCCAATAATGTTAATGCCGGATCGATGAAGATAAACATGAGATCTCACGATCGTAAAGAGAGTACAACACGCCACTGCAACTCTAACAGTGAAGTTGCCAGTATACCGTAAAAAGCTATATATATAGCAGATACACAAGATGTCCTGCATGTGATCTTGCACTGACCGAGATATGGGAGCTCTTGGTAGCCGGCACTGCCTTTGACCTTGTATGGTACCGATTTTGACTTCACAGCGGTCGGTTGGAGCATGAGCGGTATACCTCATATCCTCAGGGCATAAGTGTGATTGTAAAATGTAACTAGCCGTATAGCATGTTTGCTTAATGTTTGAATACGGAAACTCATTGGCTGATGTTACATTCCTTTTATGCAATTTCAGTTGATAAATGTTATTCATATCTCTTTACATTCCTTGCAATTAGATAAATGGATTATCAATCTACCATGAGTAGATACAATGTTCTCCTTAGGAAAGGAGATTATCTTTCTCTGTTCATACAATGAATAATGCTGCTGTTAATATTTAAGAACTCCTGTTTAATTTTAATATAATAATCTACAACAACAATGTTTTGGCGGAGAGTTATATCTCCCACTGGGGCAATTTACAATTGTCTCACCCCAGTGGGATCCAACATTTTTAGGTGGACGCGGACAAAGAATCAGACACTCTTTTGCAGGAAAAGCAAACAAGCAGCAGTATCAGGGACATCAGTGATAACTCAGGTGGAGGCACCGGCTGCCAAGTGTTGTATAGTTAGAAAGTCCTATGTGTCGTCTCTGTACTCTCAGGTCCTCAGAGTTTTTAGTAAGAGTTTTAATGAATCGATCCGAGATTTTGGCTTGATGCGTCAAAGTTATATGCTATCTATATTTTATATCTGGAGACAGATGATGTTGTAAATCTCAAGAAGAGATAGTGCAAGACATGTACTTTGAAACAGAATGTAAATGTTAAACTTTGGCTCTTGAAGAAAAAAAAGATTTCCTATGTGTGGATCTATTTGCAAAAAGTTTTGAATTTTTAGTGATATTCAGTAATCCTCTCCTAATAATTTGCTTCCACATTTGTTAATCTTGTTTTCGGGAGTCGATCATTACAATTGTGGTATCAGAGCTCTAGGTTCGCTAAGTCTATAGAGACATAGGACTTAGGTAGTAGAGTCCGTTCTAGTGTCTTCCAGTGTATCTGATAGTGTCTTCTACTCATATAGGAGAAGAAGAACTTGAAGATGGGTGGGTCACATGTGGAGTTTGCTGCAGAAAGCAGCAATGCTGCACCAAGAAGAGGTGCAGGGCAGCAGGCAAGAGAGGGGAAATTGCCTGAGAATCCCTTAGTTAATCGAAATGTGATAAGAAATTCTTCCGTAGGTATCACTGTTGGGGAACTTAGGGAAACTATGATGTATTTAGTGGATCGAGCACTGGCAATACATCCTAGACTACCAGCCCCTAATGATGATGTTTTGGACATCAACATGATATGTAATCCACAATAGCAGGTTGAAGCAATTGGAAATGATGAAGTTCTGGACTTAGAACAAGTCTATGCTCGACCTCAGCCTGTTGAATCAATATATAGTGATGTAGGGAATATAATACAACCTAAAATCAGGATCTGCCACAAGTGCAAGGAACCTGGACATATTAGAAGGTTTTGCCCAGAAAAGAAAAACAAGATGATGATTGAGAAAAGGCCTATCCAAATCCAGGAACAGAGGCCTAGTAGTTCCAAAAAGGGAAAGACTTTGGTATCATCAATAAAATCAGGACCTAGTGCACCAAGGCAATGGTCATCTAGAAAGGGTAAAGAACCCTCGAGACCATATCTGGCACCCAGAATTTGCTACCAATGTAGACAGGTAGGACATCTGGAAAGAAATTGCTCAGCTAGAAATGTTATAGTGAATCAACCTCTGAGGCAGAATCAGCCTGAGGCAGTGAATAATCCACGAATCATGACAGGTTAGACAAAATAATGTCATTCTTATATGTCTTTTTATGGTTTCCTGAGTTAATTTGAGAAGGTAATTGATTGAACTTTCCTTGATTAGTCCTATGAGGACTTATATTTTACATAATAAACATTATGGATATTTCATGTTACTCTTACCTCTATGAGAAGAAGATGAGGTACTGAAGAGATGTCTGGATAAAATCCAGTAATGATTCTTGTTTTTTTTGTAATGATATGAAAAGGAAGGAAAATGATAGTATACAAGTGCATGCTACCTTATCTCAGTATTTATATACCCTGGCCAGGTATACAACTATTGATGATAAAGCAAGTATGGAAACTCTTAGATTGTAATCTTTTTTATTGCTCTGATCAAGTGGTCATTCTGATACAATCTAATGAGTATCATGAAATAAGAAATATGGAATAAATAAATGTGTCATGTCCTAAGTATAAGAAAGAGAAATTTGAGATAACCTTAGATGAGCATGTTTCTATGAGGAAATAAAAGTATACTCCTCATAAGATAAGAATGGGAATAAGGGAGGTGAACCCTATTCAATAAAGTTGTAAGAATAATAAAGATCTTCCCCATAATGTGGAAATGTGATGAGATCTTAAGATGATCATAAACATGTTAGATAATAATAAAGAAAGAAATAATGTCATGTAATCATCCTCATAATTCCTATGCTAGGTCAAGGAACTTAGGATGAGATAAAGAGTAAATGTTTTATGAATAGTTGAAAATACATGAAATAATAAGAGGAATATGAATCCTTGTTATCTTTCCTTTCAGGGACATGACAATCAAGTGGGTCTTAGGACACTTGATGTGCATAAGATAAAAATTCTATGTGATGGATACTTAGAAAAGTGCCAGTTTATCTTGGGCTTTTGCTCCAAGGGGAAGATATATGTAACAAGTGATGTCCCAAGAGGAAAGGAAGATAAAGATGTGATGTGTTTTTAACACATGTACTAGATACCAAGGTAAGGGATCCTGGTATCTAAAGAAATATCAGATGATTTATGTTGATTACTTGGAATGGTCAACTATGAAATCAGATTGATCATGCAAAATATTATGAACCTCACATGTTAGGGGTTTATGGTTTGCACAAACATAAAAATTAATGATATCTTTGAGATAAGTTCTCAATTGATACGTAACCTTTCCTTATGACAAGAGAATGTACAACTAATGAGGTAGTTAGTGCTAGTATAAGGAAAGTTAGTAGGGTGTTATCAGGTGAGATGAAACGATCCGAGTATGAAAAGACTTATAGTATCAAGTGGATGACAGAATATAATTGTAATCTTGAAAGAGAAATATTGAACTAACTAAGGAACATGGGAATATATGTTCCATGTGAATCGTTCCATGATAAACTTGTATGGAATAACTTTGTATTGATCAAAACTCTATGGTGTCTCCATAATAATGAGGTGTTATGTGATGATATGCTGCATGAATAATATCTATTTTCCTTTATCTGGGATTTCGAGGACGAAATCCTTATAAGGGGTGGATAATTTGTAACATCCCTGACCTGGGTTATGCTTTAACCCTAGGTGTTTTAAAAAAGAAAGATGATTATATGCTTAATTTTATCTTGTGAAAAGTAATTAGGGCTCATGAGGAACTTATGTTTCAATTTTGACCCTGTTTGACCAATGTTGAAGCAATGTTTGCTTATTTTGGACTAAAGTGCAAATTACCCAAGTCAAGGGGCTAACTTGAAAATGTTACATAAAAATATGTTCCTCTGATTTTGAGACATCATAAGAATGAATATGATGTAGTGGTATGGTTTCTACAAGCCTGGACACCAAGATAGAGCTTGTTGGACAATGTTGTGCATTGAAACCTAGTTTTGGTGTAATGTGCAATTTACCCAAAATCTAGGGTTCAATATGCAATATATCACCTCTAGAGGGTTTCTCATGTTTCTTGGAATCAAGTAGAACAAATAAAATGAGAGGGGCGCCTCGTTGGAGTGATCTTGGAGGAGAGAGAATCTTGACATTAAAATAATCAAGATTTAAGCATATATGGGACTTTAGTTTAATTTATACAAAAAGAAATAAATTAATTGAGGAGCCCTTCAACCAAAAGTTGAAGGATGTGTTTGAAATAGAGTTGGACGAGCTTGTGTCTTTCTATGGCACAAAAAGATCTTGGTTGAGTGCAAGCCACTCACATTATTATAATAAAAAGTAATATCCACTAAAAGGATGGATATCAATATAAAACTCTTTAAGGTGCTTAATTTCTTTTCCATTAATCTTTGTATAATGGAGAGGTTTTGCAAGAACATGAAGATGTCTTCGTGTCCAAGAAATGGAGGGGTTTTTGATGGAAATTATTTTGGAATTAAAAAAAAATAATCCATTTTCTCTTTCCTTGAAAATCCCTTATACATGTTCTTTTTCCAATACACATAAGGATCGTTTCCTTAGTTTCCTCTTCCCATATTTGCTTTGACCGACCAAGTAAGAGATCAGGAGCAGGAGAAAGACAAACACAACCTGTTGGTAAGGTTTTGATCATCTTCTACCTCGGATTCATGGTGAAAACCCTAAAGCAATGCTTCATTATTGGTTTTCTTTACCCGATTTCCATTTCTAGCTAATTTGCACATCCAAAGGCTCAAGGAAGGACCATGGATAGTTTTTGAAACTCCATCCACCGTTAGATCCATGGAGATTGGAGCTTGGGATCAGTTTTATAGGTGGGTTTTATAACTTAAACCCTTAATCATTGCTATTGCATCCTTTTCTCCAATAATTGTTGGTTACTTTTCTTCTTTTGATACACTTTTGAATTCTTGTTGAAACTCCCATGAAGAACGGTTTCTGTTCTTGGTTTCACGAAAGAAGATGATGATGACATCATCTTAGATGTTTATCCAAGAAAAATCCCAGGTCAAACGGTCTCCTTAGTTGCTCAAACGGTTTCCCAAACCGTTTGGGAGCAAACGGTTTCAAACCGTTTTAGTGCAAACGGTTTCACCCAAACCGCATGGAGGGAAACGGTTTCAAAACCATTTTAGAGAGTTGACCAAGGGTTTACCGTTTGAGAATCCTGTTCCTAATTATTTTGGTTTATAACCCACCAAAATTTATGGATTAATTCCAAAGGAATCATGAGTTGAAGGCTAATCAATTAGGCAAACCCTAATTGGATTAAGTGCTGATTTTCAACTTGATTAATTTGACTTTTTGGGAAAACGGTCTCAAAACAATTTGAGAGAGTTGACCAAGGGTTGACCGTTTGAGAATCCTGTTCCTAATCATGTTGGTTTATGACCCACCAAATTTTATTAATTAATTCCAAAGGAATCATGAGTTGAAGGCTAATCAATTAGGCAAACCCTAATTGGATTAAGTGCTGATTTTTCAACTTGATCAATTTGGCTTTTTGGGTTGATTAGCCCAAACAATTTCAAAACCATTTGGGGATCACCCAAGACCGTTTGGAGGTCTAGGGTTAAGTATGGTTGACCAATTGAAAGTCCAAAGGTACCAATTCACTTTGCAACTAATTGCTGATTTGATGATCAACTCAATGGATCAAACCCTAATGGAATTTCACTAGAATCCAAAGGTTGGATGAGCCAAACGGTCTCAAGACCATTTCGAGCTCATCTAAATGGTCTCAATACCGTTTGGTGATCACCCAAGACCGTTTGGATGTCTAGGATTGAGTATGGTTAGGTGTTTGAAGGTCTAAAGGTACCAAGTTGATTTGTAATCAAATGCTGATTCGATGATCAATCAAATGATCCAAACTCTAATTGGTTGACTTGGATTATGATGTTGACATGGGAAAACGGTCTCAAGACCATTTGGAGGTCATTCAAATGACCTCCAGACCATTTGGGGTCAGGTCATGTTCAATTTGGATGATGGTTCAATGGTTTCAAAGTAACTAGTCTTACATTGATTAATGTTGAAGGATCATCGATTCCAAACCCTAATCCATTTGATTCAAACCCTAATTGATGACCAATTGAGGGTCAGTTGAAGGTCAAATCAGTTGAAGGTTTACCTAATTAAATCAATTGAAGTATGGGGATAGGTTGAATTGATGATTGGTTACATATATTCAACTGTTGAAGGAATCAACAATGAAAATCCTAAATCATTTTGGACTAGTTGAGACAATACTTGGTCCATGTGGTTTTTAGGAGGTTGGACCAAACGGTCTCAAGACCGTTTGAGTCCAAACGGTCTCAAGACCATTTGAGACCAAACGGTCTCCAGACCATTTGGGACCAAACGATCCCAAACCGGTTGAGACTTAAACGGTTTCAAAGGTCACTTTATCAAACGGTAGACTCAACCTTGGCAAACGGTTTCAAGCACTACCTTTACCAAACAGTTTCAAATCCTTAGATCAAGACCGTTTGAGGTCTAGTTGGTCAAGACCGTTTGAGGTCTGGAGGGTCAAGACCGTTTAAGGTCTAAGTGACCAGGACCAATTGAGAAGTAATTAACCAAACCAGTATGGACACTTAAGGCAATTATAGGTCAATTGTTTAATTGAACAAATACATGATGTAGCCAAGAGTGATTATAATAATGGTACCTTTAATGAGGTAGGGCGATTAGTACCCTTTGTCTGATTAATCTCTAATGATCATGGAAGTAATGACACAATGGATTAAGTGTCAATTTCTCATTCATGATTAAGTTGACTTAGTCTAATCACGTCTGAGGTAAGTATCATCTTATAAGGGATGAGAGAGAGAGAGGATCTCCTATATGAATGATGATCACGTAAAGGATAAGCCTCAACACCTTCAACACGAATGATTAAGTAATTTGGGTATGATCCTTAATAAAGAGATCATGAAACCCTAATCAAGGAGGATGTTGAGCCCTAACCTAAAATCCAGGGCAATATCAGATGTAACCCAAATTAAGGGTAATGATGTGACTCTAAACCAAGATGATAATATGAGAAACCCTAATTGAGGGTAATTAAATAGTAAACCCTAATTGAGGGTAATTAAATAGTAAACCCTAATTGTGTGTAATTAAATGTGAAATCCTAATCTAGGGTAGCGCCATGTGACACCATGAGTTAGAATGATATTATGTGGAACCCTGATGCAATGATGTGATGTGAGATGCAAATCCAGGGTGATGCCATGTAATGATATATGAAACCTTAATGAGGGTATAATGGCCAGTACACTAAGGTAGAGTGTGGCTTATATAATCAAGTAATGTGAGAATGTTACACCCATGAAGGGTGAAATTGTTAAAACATATGAATGGTAATGTTGATAATTTGATGAGTAAGGGTATAAGATATAAGTTGATGCTTAGATCATTATGCATCTAACCCAATACATGTATTTAACTTGACTCATATGTATCAACCCTACACATCTTATAATGATGAGGATATGAAACTCTTAGGAATGATGTATGCTACACTAATAATGATATGGATAACATCTTAAGAGTTGAAATATATAAAATGATGGATAATGGGTTATCCTATATTCAGCAATGTCTAACCATTGAATAAGTCCACATCATTAAAGATAGTTGGACAATTCTAATGTGTAACATATGCACCATATGATGAAAGTGACATGTTAGTGGATAAAGTATTAAGAGGGAAGATACTTTAATACAAGGTTAGTTGATTAACCTAAATAAGATAGAAATGAGAAGAAAGTGATACATCAAGACATGATAGATGTCACATTCAGCATTTCAGGGCTTAAATACCTTGATGCATCTCAATCCAACGTACTTGGATGAGAAACACATGAGTGTGTGTTATGTAGTTATTACAATGAAATTGTAATGAGTTGATATACTTTGATGAGTATAAGCTAATATACATTGTGAAAGGGGACAAGCCACCCTAATGGTTATGAGGTAATCATACCATAATAAGAATGAGAAGTGAACTTCTACCTTGTATTGATGATCATTAACGATATATGATGAGAATAGTGATCATAAGCATATACTTATGATATCTTTGGATGCTCCTAGAAGTGTTAAGCAATAAATTAGGGTTGATCTAACTACATTAGCATGGAACCCTAATTAATGTCAGTTGGGAAACCCTAACCCTAATTTTGGGTAAAGGGAGTGAAAAGCCCTATTTGGTGGTAAACCATAAGCCTGATAAAGGAATAGTGGTGTTACTAATGTATCACATGATGTGGTCAATGACTTGTATGATTGTTATCATGTCTATTAATCATGTAGACATCATGAGATGAAGAGAATAGCCAGGCCTGTGCTATGGCATTCATATAATAAATATGTTGAATGGCCTTATGTGCCTAATGTTGTTGTTGCTTAGCAAAAGTAACAAAAGGTATATGGAACTTATGAGTCCCATGAATAAGTTGTTGTTGCCTAGTGAAATGTGACAAAACATTTAATAGGCTTTGAGAGCCATGTGAGATACTTGTGTAACAAGTATCATGCATACCTCGGTCTAAGGACCTGAAGGTAATGGTTACCTAACAAGTGGTAACAGTGATAGTGATGAATTGAGGGTATGAATACCCAAAGTTGATGGGTATGATAATGATGTAGTTGAGGGATGTGAAATTCCATAAGAAATGAAATGAAGGACTAAGATCCCAATGTCCTATAAGGACTGAGAAATTGATTGATGAAAATAGTGCATGTTTCTTTATAGCATTTGTCTGAATAAGTTATGTTTGAGAACTTGACTGATGCTAAAAGAATATGCTAATGTACTTAATTAATCAAGTGAAATCATATCATGTAGAGCCCTAACCATAGATCCATCATCATCAGCAAATTGGTGATGGTGAAACGGGTTGCTCTGCAGCAAAACCCAGAGGGCATACTTTTGAGTATGTGGGGGTTTGGGTGCGAATATCCTTACACCCTAATGAGGGAATTGATAGAGTGTAAAGCAAAAAACCTCTCAATCCTTCATTACTTGTACTGGGATGTATGTATCATGAATCCCCCGATGATTGGGACAGATGCAGTACACATCTCCCAATAATGTTAATGCCAGATCGATGAAGATAAACATGAGATCTCACGATCACGAAGAGAGTACAGCACGCCACTGTATACCCTGGAAAACTATATATATAGCATAGACACAAGATGTCCTGGATGTGATCTCGTGCTGACTGAGATATGGGATATCTTGGTAGCCGGCTCTACCTTTGAAATTGTATGGTACCGATTTCGACTTCGCAGTGGTCGGTTGGAGCATGAGCGGTATACCTCATCTCCTCAGGGCATAAGTGTGATTGTAAAATGTAACTAGCCGTATAACATGTTTGCTTAAGGTTTGAATACGGAAACTCATTGGCTGATGTTATATTCCTTTTATGCAATTTTAGTTGATAAATGTTATTCATATCTCTATACATTCCTTGCAATTAGATAAATGGATTATGAATCTACCATGAGTAGATACAATGTTCTCCTTAGGAAAGGAGATTATCTTTCTCTGTTCATACAATGAATAATGCTGTTGTTAATATGTAAGAACTCATGTTCAATTTTAATATAATAATCTGCAACAACAATGTTTTGGCGGAGATTTATATCTCCCACTGGGGCAATTTACAATTGTCTCACCCCCATGGGATCCAACATTTTTAGGTGGACGCAGACAAAGAAGCAGACACTCTTTTACAGAAAAGGAAAGCAGCAGCAGTATCAGGGACAACAGTGATAACTCAGGTGGAGGCCCTGGCTGCTAAGTGTTGTATAGTAAGAAAGTCCTATGTGTCGTCTCTATACTCTCAAGTCCTCGGAGTTTTTATTTAGAGTTTTAATGAATCGATTCGAGATTCTGGCTTGATGCCTCAAAGTTATATGCTGTCTATATTTTATGTCTGGAGATAGATGATGTTGTAAATCTCAAGAAGAGATAGTGCAAGACATGTACTTTGAAACATAATGTAAATGTTATACTTTGGCTCTTGAAGAAAAAAAAGATTTCCTATGTGTGGATCTATTTGCGAAAAGTTTTAAATTTTTAGTGATTTTTAGTAATCTGCTGCTAATAATTCGCTTCCGCATTTGTTAATCTTGTTTTCGTGAGTCGGTCGTTACAATTGTGGTATCAGATCTCTAGGTTTGCTGAGTCTACAGAGACATAGGACTTAGGTAGTAGAGTATAATCTAGTGTCTTCCAGTGTATATGATAGTGTCTTCTACTCATATAAGAGAAGAAGAACTTGAAGATGGCTGGGTCACATGAGGAGTTTGATGCAGAAAGCAGCAATGCTGCACCAAGAAGAGGTGCAGGGGAGTAGGCAAGAGAGGGGCAACTGCCTGAGAACCCCTTAGTTAATCCAACTGTGACAAGAAATCCTTCTGTAGGTATCACTGTTGGGGAACTTAGGGCAACTATGATGTATTTAGTGGATCGAGCACTGGAAATAGAACATAGATTACCAGCCCCTAATGATGATGTTTCGGACATCAACAGGATATGTAATCCACAACAGCAGGTTGAAGCAATGGGAAATGATGAAGTCCTGGACTTAGAACAAGTCTGTGCTCGACCTCATCCTATTGAATCAATATATAGTGATGTAAGGAATATAATACAACCTGAAATCAGGATCTGGCACAAGTGCAGGTAACCTGGACATATCATAAGGTTTTGCCCAGAAAATAAAAATAATATGATGATTGAGAAAAGGCCTATCCAAATCTAGGAACAGAGGGCTAGTAGTTCCAAAAAGGGAAAGAATTTGGTATCATCAGTACAACCAGGACCTAGTGCACCAAGGCAATGGTCATCTAGAAAGGGTAAAGAACCCTCTAGACCATATCTGGCACCCAGAATTTGCTACCAATGTAGACAGGTAGGACATCTAACAAGAAATTGCTCATCTAGAAATGTTATAGTGAATCAACCTCTGAGGAAGAATCAGCCTGAGGCAGTGAATAATCCACGAATCATGACAGGTTAGACAAAATAATGTTATTCTTATATGTCTTTTTATGGTTTCCTGAGTTAATTTGAGAAGGTAATTGATTGAACTTTCCTTGATTAGTCCTATGAGGACTTATATTTTGCATAATAAACATTATCGATGTTTCATGTTACTCTTACCTCTATGAGAAGAGGATGAGGTATTGAAGAGATGTATGGATAAAATCCAGTAATGATTCTTATTTTTTTGTAATAATATGAAAAGGAAGGAAAATGATAGTATACAAGTGCATGCTACCTTATATCAGTATTTATATACCCTGTCCAGGTATACAACTATTGATGATAAAGCAAGTATGGAAACTCTTAGATTGTAATCTTTTTGACTGCTCTGATTAAGTAGTCATTCTGATACAATCTAATGAGTATCTTGAAATAAGAAATATGGAATAAATAAATGTGTCATGTCCTAAGTATAAGAAAGACAAATCTGAGATAACCTCAGATGAGCATGTTTGTATGAGGAAATAAAAGTATACTCCTCATAAGATAAGAATGGGAATAAGGGAGGTGAACCCTATTCAATAAAGTTGTAAGAATAATAAAGATCTTCCCCATAATGTGGAAATGTTATGAGATCTTAAGATGATCATAAACATGTTAGATAATAATAAAGAAAGAAATATTGTCATGTAATCATCCTCATAATTCCTATGCTAGGGCAAGGAACTTAGAATGACATAAAGAGTAAATGTTTTATGAATAGTTGAACATACATGAAATAATAAGAGGAATATGAATCCTTGTTATCTTTCCTTTTAGGGACATGATAATCAAGTGGGTCTTAGGACACTTGATGTGCATAAGATAAAAATGTTATGTGATGGATACTTTGAAAAGTACCAGTTTATCTTGGGCTTTAGCTCCAAGGTGAAGATATATGTAACAAGTGATGTCCCAAGAGGAAAGGAAGATAAAGATGTGATGTGTTTTTAACACATGTACTAGATACCAAGGTAAGGGATCCTGGTATCTAAAGAAATATCAGATGATCTATGTTGATTACCTGGAATGGTCAACTATGAAATCAGATTGATCATGCAAAATATTATGAACCTCACATGTTAGGGGTTTATTCTTTGCACAAACATAACAATTAATGATATCTTTGAGATAAGTTTTCAATTGATAAGTAACCTTTCCTTATGACAAGAGAATGTACAACTAATGAGGTAGTTAGTGCTAGTATGAGGAAAGTTAGTACGGTGTTATCAGATGAGATGACACGATCAGAGTATGAAAAGACTTATAGTATCAAGTGGATGACAGAATATAATTGTAATCTTGAAAGAGAAATATTGAACTAACTAAGGAACATGGGAATATATGTTCCATGTGAATCATTCCATGATAAAATTGTATGGAATAACTTTGTATTGATCAAAACTCTATGGTGTCTCCATAATAATGAGGAGTTATGTGATGATATGATGCATGAATAATATCTGTTTTCCTTTATCTGGGATTTCGGGGATGAAATCCTTTTAAGGGGTGGATAATTTGTAACATCCATGACCTGGGTTATGCTTTAACCCTAGGTGTTTTAATAAAGAAAGATGATTATATGCTTAATTTTATCTTGTGAAAAGTAATTAGGGCTCATGAGGAACTTGTGTTTCAATTTTGACCCTATTTGAACAATGTTGAAGCAATGTTTGCTTATTTTGGACTAAAGTACAAATTACCCAAGTTAAGGGGATAACTTGCAGATTTTACATAAAAATATGTTCCTCTTATGTTGAGACATCATAATAATGAATATGATGTAGTGGTATGGTTTCTACAAGCCCGGACACCAAGATAGAGCTTGTTGGACAATGTTGTGCATTAAAACCTAGTTTTGGTGTAATGTGCAATTTACCCAAAATCTAGGGTTAAATATGCAATATATCACCTCTAGAGGGTCTCTCATGTTTCTTGGCATCAATTAGAGGAAAGAAAATGAGAGGGGCGCCTCATTTGAGTTATCTTGGAGGAGAGAGAATCTTGACATTAAAATAATCAAGTTTTAAGCATACATGGAACTTTAGTTTAATTTATACAAAAAGAAATAAATTAATTGAGGAGTCCTGCAACCAAAAGTTGAAGGATGTGTTTGAAATAGATTTGGACAATATTTTGCCTTGCTATGGCACAAAAATATCTTGGTTGAGTGGAAGCCACTCACATTATTATAATAAAAAGTAATATCCACTAAAAGGATGGATATTAATATAAAACTCTTTAAGGTGCTTAATTTCTTTTCCATTAATCTTTGGATAATGGAGAGGTTTTGTAAGAACATGAAGATGGCTTCGTGTCCAAGAAATGGAGGGGGATTTGATGGAATTAAAAGAAAATAATCCATTTTCTCTTTCCTTGAAAATTCCTTATACATGTTCTTTTTCCAATACACATAAAGATCGTTTCCTTAGTTTCCTCTTCCCATCATTCCTTTGGCCGACCAAGGAAGATCTCAGGAGTAGGAGAAAGACAAACACAACCTGTTGGTAACGTTTTGATCATCTTCTACCTCAGATTCATGGTGAAAACCCTAATGCAATGCTTGATTATTGGTTTTCTTCACCCGATTTCCATTTCAAGCTAATTTGCACATCCAAAGGCTCAAGGACGGACCTTGGACAGTTGTTGGAATTCCATCCACCATTAGAGTCGTGGATCTAGGAGCTTGGGATCAGTTCTAGAGGTGGTTTTTATAACTTAAACCCTTAATCATTGCTATTGCATCCTTTTCTCCAATAATTTTTGGTTACTTTTTTTCTTTTGATACACTTTTGAATTCTTGTTGAAACTCCCATGAAGAACGGTTGATGTTCTTGGTTTCATGAAGGAAGATGATGATGGAATCATCTTAGATGTTTATCCAAGAAAAATCCCAGGTCAAACGGTCTCCTTAGTTTCTCAAACGGTTTCCCAAACCATTTGGGAGCAAACGGTTTCAAACCGTTTGGGAGCAAACGGTTTCAAACCGTTTTAGTGCAAACGGTTTCACCCAAACCGCATGGAGGGAAACGGTTTCAAAACCATTTGAGAGAGTTGACCAAGGGTTTACCGTTTGAGAATCCTATTCCTAATTATGTTGGTTGATAACCCACCAAATTTGATGGATTAATTCCAAAGGAATCATGAGTTGAAGGCTAACACTACTACAAAAATAGCATTCAGTGTCGCCTTTCTGGGCGTCGGTTATTAAGGTAAACCGACGCCTATATTAGTCAACATCAGATATTTAGGGAAACCGACGTCTATCATCGAAGACCATCCAGACACGGGTACCACTTTGTATTCAACGTCGGCTGGATATAACAAACCGACACATAAAATCACCCGCGAAATCCAAATTTTGAGCGGAAAAAATTTGCGTCACATACATCGTCGGTTTGCTCTGCTCCTGGTCGCCTGCTCACCTGGTATCCTTCTTATTCCTCTTCCTGCTTAGACAATAGGGTTTCTCCGGCTTGCTCCTTCGTCCTTCTCCTGCCCCCCTACCCCTCTTCCTGCTTCTTCCTCCTCTTCTCATTTTTAATTGAGTTGTACATGCATCAAAATCATTCCTACTTCATATAAGCTTTGTATGTATGTACTGCTGCACCCATTTACATCTTTATGTATGAACTGCTTTATGTATGAACTACTGCACCTACATTACATATTTATCATCTGTACATATATTTATGTATTGTTATGCGTTCAACTAATGTATTATCTATGTAGATGTACTTTGTAGTTTGCAATACATATAACGGTATAATGTACATATCATGTACTGCCTACTACTATATAATGCATATTCTATACTATGTTTTAGGAATTAATTGATCATCTACTGCTGCCCTCCGTCTCCCTACCCGTCGCCTACTCACCTGCGTGCTTGCCTGCCTACTCGCCTACCCTTCTTCTCACTCTCTCTCCCTGCTGACGCCCGAATGGGCTCAAACAGATGTAAAAGCACTCTTTCCTGGTCCTCTCAGTAACTAATGTTTCCTTGAGATGAGTGTTAATTGATCTAGCTTGCTTACATTCCTTGTAATGCCATCTTTTATGTGCTATGACCCACTAGTCACCTTTAGAGTATTAAAATGATGCAACTTGTACACTTGTTAAATTTGAATTTATAAATCCTATGAAATGATATCACCCCACAAAATCAGTAGTCACTATTATGTCTTGTACACTCTAGAATCAAGATCTAATACTCTTATGCCCATTCTAGTGGATTATTATGACCTATGATGACCTAACATGAAACCATGCTCTTAATGATATGATTTTGTTGACCTAGAAACCCATTCAAGATTTACTCATTAGGAGTAAATCTTGGATAGTCCCCGGTTTGGGACTATTCTTGAACACCTAATCTCACTTAGGATGTAAGTGTATAATGTGTATTGGGTTTTCGAGAAAATTTCGGCAGCATTTCCCCATTTGTTCTCTAATTACATATGTACTTAGAGAACAGCGGGGAAATGCTGCCGAAATTTTCTCGAAAACCCAATACACATTATACACTTACTAGTTAGATTAGGTGTTCAAGGATGGGATAGGTGGTACACATTTATTATATATAAGAATGACATAACATGTATTTGTTAACCGTAGACCCTAATCTTGTCCTAATATATACTTATTTTCTCTTTGATCATAGAATGGATAGATCATGGATGCCCATTCGCAATCGCTGCACCCCAAAGTTTATATCTAGTCTTGATCAGTCTATTAGATTTGCTGAGGAACATTGGAAAGAACCTGGAGATAGGTTGTATTGCCCATGTAGGCATTGTGGTAACAACTTGAAAGTCAGAACTGGTGACAAAATCAAAAGTCATGTCATGTGCAACGGGACTGTACAAGGCTATATAGAATGGCACTGGCATGGAGAGATTTCAAACTCGAAATCAGTGGATGTCAATAGCAGTGCTTGGGTGGAAGAAGAAATTGCCTCCGATGACGTAGATGTGAACGAACCAGTTCCAGTAGACATCGTTGATGCGATGCTGGATAGTTGTAGGGTAGAGCACACCGATCCACCTCCTATTTTTACAAACATTGTGCATGATGTTGAGATACCATTATACACAGGCTGTGCTAAGTTTACGAAGCTTAGCGCTGTGTTGAGATTGGATAAGTTGAAAGCTAACAATAGATGGAGCGACAAAAGCTTCACTTCATTGTTGACTTTGTTGAAAGAAATGCTTCCTGAAGGAAACGAGCTGCCAATCTCAACATACCATGCAAAGAAATTGTTGTGCCCAATGGGAATGGAGGCCAAGAAGATACATGCATGCCTGAATGATTGTGTATTATTTCAAAAGGACTATGTGGATTTGAAAGATTGTCCAAAATGTGGTGCGTCACGATATAAATTGACGACTTCGGGGGAGTCCAAAAATGGTTCTCCTGCCAAGGTGATGTGGTATCTACCTATAATATCACAGTTTCAACGTTTGTTTGCAAATCTGAAAGATACGAATAATTTGAGGTGGCATGCAGATGTTATGAAAAATAATGATGAGATCCTACGACATGCATCTGATTCACCACAGTGGAAGAAGATTGATCTATTGTACCCCAAATTTGGTGAAGAAGATAGGAATCTAAGACTTGGGCTTTGTACAGATGGGATGAATCTGTGCAGGACATTGAGCAGCCAACATAGCACTTGGCCAGTCATGCTTGTTATATACAATCTTCCTCCCTGTCTGTGTATGAAAAATAAGTACGTTATGCTCTCGTTGTTGATATCGGGTCCTAAACAACCCAGAAATGATATCGATGTTTATCTTGAACCTCTGATTGATAACTTAAAGAAACTTTGGGCTGAAGGTGTGATGACCTATGATGCTTCAAGAAGAGAGACATTTCATTTGCACGCTATGTTGTTTTGCACTATTAATGACTTTCCAGCATATGGGAATTTTTCTGGATATAGTATCAAAGGAGCTAAAGCGTGTCCTATATGTGAAGAAAACACTGATTCAATAAGACTAAAAAATGGCGGCAAGACTGTATATCTTGGTCATCGAAGGTTTCTTTCAAAATTCCATCCGTATCGTAGGAAGCGCAAAGCATTCAATGGATGGAATGATGAACAGAGTGCATCTAAACGTATACCAGGGGATGTTGTTTATGAAATAGTAAAAGACATTGTCAATGAATTTGGTAAGAAATCACAATGTAGTATGGCTACACGGAGTGACAAATCTTCATTCAAGAAGAAGTCAATATTTTGGGATCTTCCTTATTGGAGTTCTTTGACAGTCAGACATTGTATCGATGTAATGCACGTTGAGAAAAATGTTTGTGATAGCATCATTGGTATTCTATTAAATATACCAGGTAAGACTAAAGATGGGATAAAATCTAGACTGGACCTACGTGAAATGGGAATAAGGTCAGAATTAATAGAATTACGTGAAATGCGTAATAAAAGAACATACTTACCTCCTGCTTGTTACACATTGTCTAGAAAGGAGAAGAAAGCTTTTTGTGAATGCTTGGTAAATGTTAAGGTGCCACAGGGTTACTCATCTAACTTCCATAGATTGGTATCAATGAAAGATCTGAAGTTGATAGGTCTTAAATCTCATGATTGTCACACTCTAATGCAACAAATATTCCCCATGGTAATTCGATCTATATTGCCGAAGCATGTAAGATTTGCAATCACCAGACTTTATTTCTTTTTCAACAGTCTATACAGCAAAGTTATTGACCCTGATACTCTCGATAATTTGCAAAGACAAGAAGTTGTTACCCTATGTCAGCTTGAGATGTATTTCCCTCCTTCGTTCTTTGATATGATGGTACATCTTGTTGTCCACTTGACTAGGGAAGTGAAAATGTTGGGACCAGTTGTTACAAACCCAAATTTTGGGTTCTTTTGGTGAGAAATGAAATTTCTCATATTATAGATATTTAAACAAATGATGATATAATGTGCTTCAAATAAATGGTTTCCGTTTACAATAGCCTTGGTGATTGTGTTGTGGGCTTTATTGGCTATTGGGCCCAAATAATAATGAAATTCAATTAGTAAATGGATAATTGAATTTTTAAGAAAAGAAATATGTAGAAACCCCTAGAAGGCAAATTCAAAGAGGATTTTGTGCCTCTTGGGTTCCTTGGGTACCAAGGAGTCCAAGGTTGCAAAAAGAAAGCAATAAGAAAAGAAAAGATTAAATAAGTATTTCTTATTGAAGAAAGAAATTGAAAACATTGATGAAATGTGGAAATTAAGTGAAAGGATGTATAATTGATTTACCCTTTATGGAATTTCGTATCCCAAGGATTTCTATTAATAAAAGGAATGCCAATGAGGAAAATAAAAGAGAAATATAGAGAAATCCTCAAAAAGAACTATTTTAATGAGAAATAAATAAGATAATGTGAAATAATGCATAATGATGCATCTAGAAGGATAATAAGTATCCAATAAAGAGAATTTCGAAATAATGGAGTATCTTGGGATCCAATGAGTCCCAATGAAGAGGAAAGAAAGAGAAAATACTAAAAAGGCAAAATAAGAGGATAATGTGTTGCTTTATTAATAAATTATGTGGTATTGTTTAAAAGGATGATATTTTCTATAAAGGAAAATAGGAATTCGTGCCAAAGCATTAAAAAGCAACCACAAAGTAAATAAGAGAAGGGGGATTTCGAATTTCCTAATATCCAAGTAATAGGAAATACCAAAGGAGAGAGAGAGAATAATTGCTTCTCTTTGAAGGAAAACGATTAATATTAGAAGAAGGACTTCGTTTCCTTAAGGAAAGCCATCCTAGGGCTTCTTTGATTATCCCTATATATAGGGATAGATCCCAGGGTCGAGTTCCAGAAGGATCCCACGTCTCCCACCCTCTTCCTCACCTTCTTCTTTTTTCCTTACGTTCAAAACCCTAACTAAGGAAAAGTTATGGGATCAAGAAGCCACGAAGCTGCAAGTAGGAGTTTCGAGGGAAGAATGATGTCTTATAGCACCGGTAGACGAACTTAGAATCTTATCCCTGCCTAGACAGAGAGCTATAGTAGCCGCAATGCTGCAACCGAAGCCGCATGCCGCAGAGGTATCCAGCCCAACCTAGCTGAGCTAGCCGCTCTCTGGGAGGAGCTCTAAGCTCGAGAGGAGGTGGCGGACTTAAAGAGAACTGCTCTGATGTCTTTCGGGGACCAGAGGTGTGGAGAACGGGCTACGCAAGCCAAAATTAGGGTTGCTGCCGTGGAAGCAGCCAGCAATCGCGAGGAGGAAGATGCCAGAAGGCTGTTGGACGAGTTTGCCCTCTATGGGCTGAAAGCATAGTCAACTTACACGGGGGTAATGTTGTAATTTCGAAATGTTTCCCAAAGAGAGCCGCGCCTATGTTGCATGAGGAGATGATGTGGTGCTCTCCGATTGGTCCTGAGTAAGTGATTTTTATTAAATTCGTATCTCCTCAACCATAGTCGGATAGATGCGCTTAATACATGAAAGTTGCTCAGAAAAATGAGAGAAATCCAATAAAAATATAAAACAACTCTAATTCCTTTTGAAATTTGAAAAGTAGTGTAACTTATCCACTTTAACATAATGATGATTAAAGAAACCCTACTTTGATATGATTAAAGTGATTAATAGGATTTAATGAATCATTAGAGTTGATATTAACCTGTTAAATGTAAAAAGGTACATAATGTTCAAAAAGGAATAACTTTGCACATGATTAGTCTAATTTATAGTTCATGTGCTTAAATATGCATGAAATGTGAAAAGTACATAAAGTTATCATTTTTTTTATGATTTAATTAAGGAAAAACCCTTAGATGGACTAAATGATATTGTTGGATAATTCAAGCTGAAATTAACATGTTGTTAATAAAAGTGAAAATAGGATCTATAGAGATGATCTTTTTATAAAATTGGCTAAATTTAGGGTTTCATGCACGAATATGCATTAAGGAGCTTGAAAACCCTAATTTAGGAGAATATGTCTTTTAATTGTTTTAATTATTCAAATCCATGAATAAATAGGGATATGATGATCCTAAGTTAAATTGGGTATAAAAGACTATTAAAAAGGATAGTTGAGCAATTAGGGTTCATATAAATAGAAAGGAGTATTTTAGGATTTTTTGACCTAAAATGGATAAAGTTTGAAGAATTGATCTAAGAAACCCTAATGAATATTAATGAAACCTTAATGCAGATTAGAAACCCTAGAAAGAGAATCCAAGTCAATAAAGTAGATTCTTGATAAAGTGTGTAATAAATAGAGTACATATTCTTTTCAGGAATTATGTGATGATTGAATTACTTGCTTGGATCTGTTGAATGGGTTGATTGTATATACATGAAGTATATGTTGAATAATCTGCATGACTCATCAAATCAGGTATGTGGTTATGCTTATGACTATACCGAATAGTTTCCCGAGGATTTTATCGACGTTTCCCTCAATGCATGAATTAACTGCTGGATGTCTATTTATTTCATGCAATTATAAAGTGACTATGATTATCACTATAAATGAGTATATATAACTGGCTAGATCCGGGTCCACCTCTGTTACTTTGAAAAGGCTGAAAAGGGGGTAATCCTAGAGCAAGGTCTAGGTTACCGAGAGTTAGAAATTGGGCTACCTACGTGTAGTGCCATGAGACTCATTAGCCTGCCATGAGTTAAGGAGTGGGCCACTTACGAGTAGTGCCATGTGACTCAACCCTAGAAACCGGTTCACCTATAGGTGGGACCATGAGGGGTTTAATGGGGATCTACCATAAGGAAGGTAGGATCCAGGTCCACTACAAGGATAGTACAGAGGATAGGGTACTCATGGATCGTGGATGTTATATTTAAAACGTAATCTTGATTGTTAAATGAGTAATTGAATGATTACATGGTTATCATAATTGCAAGTTTATTGTTTCCCCCACATACCAGCTTCGGCTGACCGACGTTTTGTTTGTCGGTGTTTTAGGTACAAGCCAAAAGGACAAACAGTTAATCGTCACATTGTGAAATACATGAAGAAAAATACAAGGAGGATTAGTTAGTGTAGAATCATTAAGTGGATAGAAGTTAGAAATCCAAAATTTCAAAAGGTATGCAAAGTTTATTTTCTTACAGCTTTTCAAGTTTAGTATGTTAAAATTTGATAATTATTCTTGGTTAATTGTCGAACCTTTGATCCGGAAGTCATGGGTGCGGCTTCGACCTCTCGGTCTCCCTTATTTGGGGGTTATCAGGAGGTGGGGTCGTAACATTTGGTATCAGAGCCTAGGTTCCTCAGTTAACCATTAATAATTATTAAATTTTACAAACTCCATAGAACCCAAGGGAGTTGTTAGAGGATTATCTGAAAGACGGAGGTGTCTAGAAAAGGATCCCGATCGGGGGCTGGCAATATTTTCCTACGCACCGCTAGTCGGAATATGAGGACTCCCGGATCCGTGTGACTGCCTAGCCAAAGTCTTAGGGTATGAATGGAAATAAGATACCTTTAGGACTTCTCATCTTATTCATCCCTTCTCATCACAAAAATTCTGATAAGGATCTAAAGGATTACAATTTTATCTCTCCTCCTCACCCTCTTAAGGTATGGGTAAGGTTGATAAGGTTTAAGGGATCCTCCACCACATTAAAGGAAATGCATGTAAATAAGATGTCATGGACATAAGCTTAATAGAGTAAGCGATAGATACATGCTTAGGTCGTATGACATAAGTTGTCATGTCCTCAGAACAGACCTGAGGCTAGACCTTCTTTTCAGGAGGATAAGTTAGTCTTGGAGATAGAAATCTCCAATGCAAGTAGATACCTGGCTCATCTTACGAAGATGATGTTAACCCTAACCCCAAGTGAAGGATAGAGAAAGAGTTGGCATGATAAGTTAGACCAGGTGTTTGGATGGACCGGCCTGGGATGCCATTTGAACCATGAGAGGTTGGATGACCGAGTACCTTTGGCCACCCAACCCTGGGAAGGGTTTTGCATGTTAAGGTAAAGGATAGCTCCTTAGATGATGATGTTAGTGAAGGACCTTAGAAACCCTATGGGCCTATGGGTGTAGGGCATTGCATGCACCAAGGGTACGTGAGTAGTGTGAGCAATAGGTTGAAACCCTGGCCATGAAAGTAAGATGTATAGCTTGTAAGGTAAGCATATAGAGCTATGGATAACCTCGAGTACATGAGTTGAACATAGGCTTCATCCAGGTAGGGGCATGCTTTTGAGGTTGGTCCTTCATGAAAAGAGGACCTCTACTGGTGAGGTTGGCTTTAGGGTTAGCTCTAGAGAGAGAGAGCAGGAAACCCAGCAAGGAGGTTGGAATCCTAGACTCCGATTTATGAGGAGAAGTCGAGAGTTGAGGATGATGCGACCTAAGTGGATGATAGTGGTCATCACATCCCTAGAGGTTGATGATGTCCTGGTTTCCATGGGAGGGATCAAAACCTAGAGGAAGGATGAGGTTTCTGGCACCTATGTGCCTATGGTATAAGTGTTTACCTTCTAAGAAAGGAAGAAGATGTTCTGCATACCCTGAAGTGGATTTGTAACAAGTTGTGAGGCCTTGTACCTTATGGTTTGTCCTTGAGGAAGATCCAACTCTAAGTGTTGCTCGAGTTGAAGGATGACAGGAAGTGCACGCTATGCCTTTCGCAAACTTGATTCATGGTTAAGAGATAGAGCATGCAACTGGATACCTAAAAGTGAACCTAGGGTTCCTAAGCCTAAGAGCGGAAGTGGTATACCTAATGCTCATGACGAGAATTAAGTTGCTAAAGTTTCGAGTATGGTATGCCTCATTAATAAAGGAAAAGGGAAGTCCCTTAAGTTTAAGGTATGTTTGATGAACCCCTCACAACTATGTTGTTGATACAAAAAGGTATGATCTTGATACGACATTGAGTAAAGAGGACAAGGATGACCTAGAATGGTTCAATAGGTGATCTTCTTGTGCCTTAATAGCTTTCTAGGGTTAAGTAGGCTCATGTGGATGTAAACCCTAGACCTAAGAGCTTTTGTGACCTTGTTGTCAAGAGATAGTTTTCCTCCCATCCTTGGAGAGGGACCCCTTTGGTAGGGTGTATATTAGTTTTGTTGGTTTAAGGTAACCTAAAGAGGTCTCATAGGATCTGGAGAAGCTAAGTGAAAAGTACATGGTATGAGGATGAACCTATAGACCCATAGATATCCATCTCTAAGTGCATGCATATGTGTTACCATGGAGGTAACCAGTATGGGGCTTGACCAAGGTAGGCAGGTTGCCATGATCCCAATAAAAGGATGAAAGCCAGCCCATGAATGCAGAAAGAGAGATGATGAAGACTTGGGTAAGGTTCTAAGTGAACATGTACTATAATGGAGAATCTTAAGTCTATCCTAGGGTTAGGTAGGGATAAGACTGATGAAAGTAGGAGTTGCCTAATTCCCCAGTTGCACATGACCATAGGGTCGGGAGGTAACAACTATCATTGTCTGAGGGCCATGGGTTAGGAGATTGATCACCTTCATGAACTCATGGGACCCAAAGAGCAGATGAGTAGGGCACTCCCTTGATGCATGAGGGAATAGGGATGACTCCAAAAGAGCCGGTACCCTATAGACCTAGAGTAGATGACCAAGGATATAAACCTCAGTAGGTTCTAGATTAGTTCGTTATCATGATGTCTGTGATGTAGAGACATATGTGGCACGTTGCAACTTAGATGTAAAGGTGTATTGGCAAGGTGGGATGTACCATATCTACTCTTGGAACAGGAAGAACTATGTATTTGGACTGCAGCCAAATGCTTATTTCCTCTTGTTATGGGGGTGAGAGATAGAACATTACGCATGCCATACACCAAGGATAAGAGATAATGTGGGTTGGAACGTCATCACGAGAAATAGGGATAGAGAAGATAACCTACCCAGGTAAAGTGAGTGATACATGTTTTGCAAAGACTAAGAGGAATGATGTAGTCACCTTATGAGGATGTGTTTATCTTGAGCTAAGTGGAACTTACAAGTTATACCAGGTTGAGTTTGATCACCGTGACGATGAAATCAGAGAGTGTTCTTAATGAAGATAGACATAGAATTTGAGGTGATATGATAAGTGAAATACATGGAAGTGTATGTCTTCAATGTTACCTAATACCTAAGGATGTGAAGTGGTAATGGATTCTCTGGTCGAGATACATCTAACTTGTTTGACTAGAAGCTAGAAGAGGTTGTTTGGCTAACCCTAAGTTTGAACAGGAGTGGTGTTTGGATAACACTCAAATGTAACAAGATACATTGAAAAGTTAAGGGTTGGTTGGTTAGCCAGTCTAGTCCTTGATACAATGAAAGGATGGTGATAGAACCTCAAGTGCACTTCTTTGGAAAAGAACGTGATGAAACCACGACTAGGGTGGTTTAATTAGGGTTTCTGAGGAATCTATCTTAAGGGATCATGACAATACAGGAGATCATGACTTAATACCATGGTACTACCAAGATAATAAGTGATAGTGGTATCTTAAATACCTAAGATAAAGTTGCATGTGGTATATGGCCATGCAAGCCAAGGGTAAAGGACGAACACTAGTAACCCTGTGCATTGATATAAAGGATAAAAGTCCTGAGGGAGAAAGGGAGTTCATCACAATGGAGGTTGTAAGTCTCCTCTAGATCAAGGAAGGTCGAGATGCAATAGGGGTTATGGTAGTTCGCCTTACCTAGATGACATGAGAAAGAAAGAGTTCTGTCAAGGGACACATCTGGTTGAACTACCCATGAGAGAGAGATGGTTCAACTATGAAGCGAGTTCAAAGGTTTTTGAGTTTGACCTAAAGTTCCCTTCCAAAAGGCAGAAGTAGGTATATGAAGGACTCAATGATTAGAATAATTTATCACCCCTAACTAATGGTTAGTATGATCCAGACTAAAGGGTCTGATGAGAGCATATGTGCTCGTTCAGGGTGATATCTAGAGACAGTTCTTGTCCTATGAAAGATGTGATGATGACCACCATAGCCAGTATTGGGATTCTAAGAAGCTCTATAAAGGAGGTTGTGTCGGTCACCACTTCAGTAAGGTGATGTTGGTGAAAGGACCACATGATGTTTAGAAAAGGACCACAGTGCATGAAGACAAAAGTCACTTTATTCATGCAATGGCTGAAAGGAGCCTAGAGACGACGAGAGTCATGAGCAAATGCAAAGTAGACTAATATGCAGTGCACTGTGGGAGAATATAATGTGAGAATCCAACCCTCTGAGCTGTAGCTGAGAAAGCTGAGTCCTCGATACATGGGTCCATTAGAGATGGATGGGTGGAGATGGTTAGGTTTGACCCTACCCCTCAGGATAGAGTAATGGGAGATGTTTTCCATGTGTCCAATTTAGAGCACTATGTGAGGTATCCCAACCATGTGTTGAGCAATGAACCTAGTGAGCCCCAAGGGAGGCTGATATGGAATGAGTCACCTATGTAGTTTATAGATGCCAGGATGAAAGAACTCAGAGAAAAGAATATGTGATGATAAAGGTTCTTTGGATGCGCCATGAGTACGGTAAAGCCACATAGGGGCCAATGATGGACATGGAAAAGTCTTATCCAGAATTGTTTGTTTGCTTGATAGAATTTTGGGGACAAAATTCCTATAAGAGGGGAAGGATGTTACAACCCCAAGTTTTGGGTTCTTTTGGTGAGAAATGAAATTTCTCATATTATAGATATTTGAAAAAATGATGATATAATGTGCTTCAAATAAATGGTTTTCGTTTACAATAGCCTTGGTGATTGTGTTATGGGCTTTATTGGCTATTGGGCCCAAATAATAATCAAATTCAATTAGTAAATGGATAATTGAATTTTTAAGAAAAGAAATATGTAGAAACCCCTAGAAGGAAAATTCAAAGAGGATTTTGTGCCTATTGGGTTCCTTGGTTACCAAGGAGTCCAAGGTTGCAAAAAGAAAGCAATAAGAAAAGAAAAGATTAAATAAGTATTTCTTATTGAAGAAAGAAATTGAAAACATTGATGAAATGTGGAAATTAAGTGAAAGGATGTATAATTGAGTTACCCTTTATGGAATTTCGTATCCCAAGGATTTCTATTAATAAAAGGAATGCCAAAAGAGAAATAAAGAGAAATCCTCAAAAAGAACTATTTTAATGAGAAATAAACAAGATAATGTGAAATAATGCATAATGATGCATCTAGAAGGATAATAAGTATCCAATAAAGAGAATTTCGAAATAATGGAGTATCTTGGGATCCAAGGAGTCCCAATGAAGAGGAAAGAAAGAGAAAATACTAAAAAGGCAAAATAAGAGGATAATGTGTTGCTTTATTAATAAATTATGTGGTATTGTTTAAAAGGATGATATTTTCTATAAAGGAAAATAGGAATTCGTGCCAAAGAATTAAAAAGCAACCACAAAGTAAATAAGAGAAGGGGGATTTTGAATTTCCTAATATCCAAGTAATAGGAAATACCAAAGGAGAGAGATAAGAATTGCTTCTCTTTGAAGGAAAATGATTAATATTAGAAGAAGAACTTCGTTTCCTTAAGGAAAACCATCCTAGGGCTTCTTTGCTTATCCCTATATATAGGGCTAGAGCCCAGGGTCGAGTTCTAGAAGGATCCCACGTCTACCACCCTCTTCCTCACCTTCTTCTTGTTTCCTTACGTTCAAAACCCTAACTAAGGAAAAGTTATGGGATCAAGAAGCCACGAAGCTGCATGTAGGAGTTTTGAGGGAAGAATGATGTCTTATAGCATCGGTAGACGAACTTAGAATCGTATCCCTGCCTAGACAGAGAGCTATAGCAGCCGCAATGCTGCAACCGTAGCTGCAGGCTGCAGAGGTATCCAACGCGACCTAGCCGAGCTGGCCGCTCTCTAGGAGGAGCTCTAAGCTCGGGAGGAGGTGGCGGAATTAAAGAGACCTGCTCTGATGTCTTTCGGGGACCAGAGGTGTGGAGAACGGGTTACGCAAGCCGAAATTAGGGTTGCTGCCGCAAAAGCAGCCAACAATCGCGAGGAGGAAGACGCCAGAAGGCTGTTGGACGAGTTTGCCCTCTACAGGCTGAAAGCATAGTCAACTTATGCAGGGGTAATGTTGTAATTTTGAAATATTTCCCAAAGAGAGCCACACCTACGTTGCATGAGGAGATGTTGTGGCGCTCTCCGATTGGTCCCGAGTAAGTGATTTTTATTTAATTCGTATCTCCTCAACCATGGCTCGGATAGATGCGCTTAATACATGAAAGTTGCTCAGAAAAACAAGAGGAATCCAATAAAAATATAATACAACTCTAATTCCTTTTGCAATTTGAAAAGTAGTGTAATTTATCCACTTTAACATAATGATGATTAAAGAAACCCTACTTTTTTTTTTGAAAAAATTGGCCATTCATTCATCCCGTGGCCGGGGGTTTTGAACATGAGACCTCTCGGTCTTACATCAGTACTTTAACCATCTGGGTGCCATCTCTTTGGCAAAGAAACCCTACTTTGATATGATTAAAGTGATTAATAGGGTTTAATGGATCATTAGAGTTGATATTAACCTGTTAAATGTAAAAAAGGTACATAATGTTCAAAAAGGAATAACTTTGCACATGATTAGTCTAATTTAGAGTTTATGTGCTTAAATATGCATGAAATGTGAAAAGTACATAAAGTTATCATTTTTTATGATTTAATTAAGGAAAAAACCCTTAGATGGACTAAATGATATTGTTGGATAATTCAAGCTGAAATTAACATGTTGTTAATAAAAGTGAAAATAGGATCTATAGAGATGATCTTTTTATAAAATTGGCTTAATTTAGGGTTTCTTGCACGAATATGCATTAATGAGCTTGAAAACCCTGATTTAGGAGAATATGTATTTTAATTGTTTTAATTATTCAAATCCATGAATAAATAGGGATATGATGATCCTAAGTTAAATTGGGTATAAAAGACTATTAAAATGGATAGTTGAGCAATTAGGGTTCATATAAATAGAAAGGAATATTTTAGGATTTGTTGACCTAAAATGGATAAAGTTTGAAGAATTGATCTAAAAAACCCTAATGAATATTAATGAAACCTTAATGCAGATTAGAAACCCTAGAAAGAGAATCCAAGTCAATAAAGTAGATTCTTGATAAAGTGTGTAATAAATAGAGTATATATTCTTTTCAGGAATTATGTGATGATTGAATTACTTGCTTGGATCTGTTCAATGGGTTGATTGTATATACATGAAGTATATGTTGAATAATCTACATGACTCATCAAATCAGGTATGTGGTTACGCCTATGACTATACCGAATAGTTTCTCGAGGATTTTATCGACGTTTCCCTCAATGCATGAATTAACTGCTGGATGTCTATTTATTTCATGCAATTATAAAGTGACTATGATTATCACTATAAATGAGTATATATAACTGGCTAAATTCGGGTCCACCTCTGTTACTTTGAAAAGGCTAAAAAGGGGGTAATCCTAGAGCAAGGTTTAGGTTACCGAGAGTTAGAAATTGGGCTACCTACGTGTAGTGCCATGAGACTCATTAGCCTGCCATGAGTTAAGGAGTGGGCCATTTACGAGTAGTGCCATGTGACTCAACCCTAGAAACTGGTTCACCTATAGGTGGGACCATGAGGGGTTTAATGGGGATCTACCATAAGGTAGGATCCAGGTCCACTGCAGGGATAGTACAAAGGATAAGGTACTCATGGATCGCGGATGTTATATTTAAAACATAATCTTGATTGTTAAATGAGTAATTGAATGATTACATGGTTATCATAATTGCAAGTTTATTGTTTCCCCCACATACCAGCTCGGCTGACCAACGTTTTGTTTGTCGGCGTTTTAGGTACAAGCCAAAAGGACAAATAGTAAATCGTCACATTGTGAAATACGTGAAGAAAAATACAAGGAGGATTAGTTAGCGTAGAATCATTAAGTGGATAGAAGTTAGAAATCCAAAATTTCAAAAGGTATGCAAAGTTTATTTTCTTACAGCTTTTCAAGTTTAGTATGTTAAAATTTGATAATTATTCTTGGTTAATTTCCGAACCTTTGATCCGGAAGTCATGGGTGTAGCTTCGACCTCTCGATCTCCCTTATTTGGGGGTTATTGGGAGGTGGGGTCGTAACACCAGTTTTCTTGCATTGGATGTATCCCTTTGAACGATACATGAGCGTTTTTAAAGGTGATGTTCAAAACCATTATCTGCCTGAAGGGAGTATTATTGAAGGTTATGTGGCGAGAGAGGTTATGGATTTTTGCAATGACTTTCTGAGTGGTAATAACACTCCTGTTAATGACAAGAATATTGAGGAGGGCAAAGGAATTTTGGGATCACGGATGAAAGTAATCAGCCATGAGAAGTTGGAACAAGGTCACTTGTATATTTTACACAACACGGACGAAGTGAGTGTTTATATCGAGGAACATACTAATTTCATCAAGAGACAACATCCTCGAGCAAGTTCAATGTGGCTTGCTAGAGAGCATAACAAGACTTTTACTAAGTGGTTTGAAGATAAAGTCTTAAATCAACTATCTCAAACACCAAATGACATTACGGAAACTATCAAATGCCTCGCCTTTAAACCAAAACCAAATGTTATGTCTTATGAAGGGTTTGAAATTAATGGGTTCACATATTACACAAAGTGCCAAGATGATAAGAGTGTCATCCAAAACAGTGGGGTCACTATTCAAGCGTCGACTATGTATTTTGCAAGTGCAAAGGATAAGTGTTACGACCCATATCAGAGTTAGTCAATAAATACCTTGAATTACGTAAAACACCTCAGTTAGTGCTAAGTTTTGTTAAACATCATGAATAATCAAGATAAGACAACATGTGAATCAATAGTCGAGGTTTAATCATCTGAGGCAATTAGTGTTGAATATCAAATTAAATATCATGGTTAATCAAATAAGTTAATATGTGAATCAATAGTTGAGTTTGAATCACCCGAGGCAATTAATAATATCAATGTTGATTAATTAGTTAATTAGGTTGAGTTGAATACTCAATGTTGCAATTAGTGTTTTGACCTGATGTGACAAGATAGTTAACATGATTTTATGCCCTGGGATGATAGAGAATTCCGTGCTTAATCCGTTGCAAGAAAAATCACTCGAAACCGACTTCCGAGTTAAAAGATACGGACTTTTGAATGTTTAGGGACCTAGTTGTAGTTATCGGAAATAATTGGGCAATTTGCATTCCGGCCCCTCCGCGAACCGACCCTTCTCTTCTTCTTCTTTTGCCCGATAGAATAGAGAAACGGCAGTGGCCGACAGAGCAACGGAGAGAAAGGGGGAGCAGGGGCGATTGAGGGGCGATTTTCGCGGTCCTTCACCTCCGACCAGCAGCGCCTTGCTCCACCCTTCTTCTTCCTCTACCTTCCTTCCTCAACCTCGCCCATCCAAGCAGCCCGAGCTGCTAGGGCGCCGGCCAGCAACAGCCGGCCAGCTGCAGGGCACCGGCCAGGAGCCGCCTTAGGCACGGCCAGCAGTACAAAAACGCCACCCCTGAGCTCGGCTTGAAGTTCAGATCACGAATCTGCAACCACCTAGCTTCGATTCAGCCCGTAGCCAAGATTTCCGGTTGTGCGTGAAGCTGCTGTTGCAGCTGGTTCGTAAACTGGAAAAGACCAGAGGTAGAAGACGATCCGAAATCGTCTAGAATCCGGCCCTGGACGCATGAGACACCAAAGAAAGGTAGCTTTGGCTTTTGATTGAGATTCCAAATCTAGAATCTGTAGCTTATAGCCTTAATTAGGTGCTAAATCGAGTTCGTCTACAATGAGATTTCCGTTTCTGTGCAGGTGCACGGCGTGCAACTCAGTTTGCACGGCGTGCAAAGTTACAGATAGCAGAACGAGTTTCTTCCCAGGTGCACGGCGTGCAAATCAGTTTGCACGTCGTGCAATGTTGCAGAAAAGTAGAATAAGGGTGCATTGAAGGTGCACGGTGTACAGCTCAGGTGCACGGCGTGCACTCTGCTGTAAAGGGCAGAATTAGGCATGGTTGTGGACATTTTTCGGTGTATACGAACACACCGAAGTGGGTGAGTAGTAGTTCATTTAGAAATCAATATTTAACTCAAATTAATTGTTTAATTGCTTCTGTATCAATCGATATAACTTCTAAACAGTATAGTTCATACAATAGTGTATGTTAGATTCATTAGAATTGAACTACGTGATATTCTTAATGAAAATGATGAAATTTCCTGTATTATTGTTGCAATGTATTTACTGATTTCAAATATAGATGTTTAGCATTGAAACTGGATAAATGATTCTGAATCATGTTTAATTATGATAAATATATATATGAGCTTTTTGTGATGTTTAGATTGTGCAAAATGCATGAAATGTGATATTCCTGTTTAAATGTTTATTTGTTAATCAAGTATAGACCTAGATGCCCTAACACCGTAGAACCCCTTAGACGGGTCTGCAACTTTGGGGTGAAACTCGTGTTGCAACATCATCCGTGCTTGTGTCGCGGACAAACGAGGAAAGAGAAAAGGGCAGTGTCTAACAACAATTGTGCTTGTGTCACAATGGCACTGCGATATCAATAGAAAACACGGTTATCTAACACCATTCGTGCTTGTGTCGCGAAGGTAACCCTGTGACTCTCCGCCGGTGTACTCAGGTTTTAGGAGGAGTCGAGAGCACACGTGGTTGTGCAGCACACGTGGTTGTGCGAGGAGGCCGAGGAGCCTGTGTCCTGTGCAGACCAGGACGAGTAGTCAGACTTAGCATCCCTCGGGTGTGTCGCTAAGTCTTGTACGGTGGGGCCGTAGCATGAACTTGCTGCGGATCTTTATATGCAGAGTACACTGCATATATTTAGGGCATAATAAAATGAATAAATAATCATGTAGGTTCACAGTAAATTTATATAACTGTTTATCTACCTGAATTACCTGTTGATGATTTAGAATGTGATTATTATCTGTATGTTTGTTATGTTATTAGAACTGCCTTGCTTAGTTCTGCATTTATATTTAATTTCAATATTATAAACCTGATGAGTTGTTTAGTGATTGCTAAGTGAAATACTATTCACTGAGCGAGTAGGCTCATACCTCTACTCAAAACATTTTCAGGTTATCATCAGCAGCAGGAAATCTGAAGGATCGATTTATCCTTACGCCTAGTCGATAGAAGGTTCGTAGTTAGTAGTTAGAGGTCTCTTAGTCCTTTCCCCTCGATCTTTGGGACAAGGTGTGAGTGAGAGAGTGAATGTGTATAAAGATGTAAATTAACTGTTATGCTTTATTTTATGTCGAACAATGTAATATGATGTAGACTCTGTTTATAATGCTAGTCAAGTTAATAAAGAAGCTTCCGCAGTTTGTTTAGTTTCATTTTACAGCATAAATCAGATTATCCTATTAATCTATTTAAAAAGTTTAATAAGTGAAGAGCGATTGGCTTATGTGTAAATCTCATCCTGTCACGTCTTAATCTCGTGGTTTGTGGTTAATGTGAGATTGGGGCGTGACAACTTTTGGTATCAGAGCTTTGGTTTGAGTACTTAGTTACTCAAGATCAGGGGATGATAAGAGACCAATAGGATTAAGGTTTAGGTGTCTTTGTTCTATCTGTAATTTTCTAACAGGAAGTGTTCTGTTATACTATTGCAGATAGAAGGAAGAGGATGTGGTCACGAGAATCAAGTAATGAGCTTAAGATGAGTCGTTAGAATCATTAGGGTCAAAGGATAAGGTTATAAGTAAGGCGAATAATGAATGATGTGATTTAGCTCTGTAAGGTCCGAGTGTTTAGATACCCTGGCCAGGTGTCTGAATACTTAGATTGACCAGTATCAAGCTACTCTGTCTGTTCTTCTCTGGATGCCCTGGCCAGGTATACAGAGGAAGGATAGGCTAGAGAGAAAACCCTACAAATCTTAGGGTTATGAGATAAGAAATTAATATAGGAACAAGAGATTACATATAGGATGCGATATAACTCTTACTTGATTTTGCTTATTTGATTTAAAGATCACTAGAAATGCTTTTATATGCATGAAATGAAATTTCCAGTTTGTAAAGTAAACATAATTCTTTTATATTGTGGTATCATGAAGTGAATTGTTTAATGTTTGTTTCCTTTGTATTAATGTAGACCCGAAACTGTGTTTAAAGGAGGTTGCCCTAAGTGGATATTCTTTCCACATGTTTAAGATTAATAGGGGTTGATTAATCCCGAGTAGCTCTTGGCTTCAGGACTACAGGTTCGGCCTGGTCCGGCTGGCAGGATGCGTTACTGGGATCTAATGACTCCTATTAACAAGTAAAATATGAATAGAAGTGTAAATGTTCTTTTATCTTGAAAATTAGGGTTTGAGAAGCATAGACCCTAATTGGCCCAAATTAGGATTCAAATAACACATGAATACAGAATTTGATAAATAGAATGTCTCACTAGATGATTTTTAGTATTTTATGTGTAACTTTGATTTAGCTCCAATTTGGATATGAGTTGGATATATATAATGTGAGCAACATTGGAAGATATCAGAATTTTTGAAGAATGTTCTGACCTGTTCATCGGCTGAGTTTCAAACTCGACCAATCACATTTTCTGAATGATATAGCAGTGTGGTAATTGAATTTTATCTTTTTATTGGTACGTCCAATTGATCCCAAATTTTAACTATGTTTGAAAATCACAAATTTTAGACACTCTATTAATTTGGTGTAATTTTTGGATGACTTTTGATCTCTTCAGTAAGGTGTCGGTCGAGTTCCAACTCGACCGAATCTGCTGCAGACTGCTATATAGCAGCGCACTGTTTGATTTTTAATTAATTATTGGTAACTTGAAATGACCTGAAATTTTTACTGAAGGTTTAAAACTTTATTAGGCACAACATATACAATTTTCAGAATTTTTGGAGTTTCTGTTTACAGTTTAATAAACGAATTACAGAAACTATTATAAAACTGAATTTTCAGCCTTTTAATTAAAGTTGAGTGTTGGGTTAATATGCTATTGACCCAAGTAACTCAATTTGATTTATATGATCGACTACACACATACCATAATGTTATGTTACTAATATGGACCAAAACCCTAGAATGATTAAAGTTGTAGTAGTTTAAGGAATATCATTAGTGATGTAACCTTGTATATCACTATCTTTGTTAAATAAGACCTTGAGATTTGTTCTATGAAAAGTAAACTGGTTTTGATAGTGATCTAGGGTTTTGAAGTAGATAATCTGATTGGTACATGAACAACATGAAATGATTTAGAGGAATGAATAAGACATAAACCTAAAATGTAACAATAAGTAAGTAGCATAGAAATCGGAGTATTATCCGATATATGATCTGCAGAAAGTTGGTGTAGTTCATGTTTTTAAGACATGGCGTCACTATCTTTATGATGTGATAATAGATCACCACCCTGGTAAAGAGAATGTGGTGAATGATGCTTCCAGCAGAAAGTCAAGTTCAACAACTAATGCATTCTCTATGGCAGGTTTCAAATTGAGACATGTTAGTAGAAATGTGGAAGTTGAACTTAGGATTAGGAATGACAACACAGAGTGATTTGATGGTACAGATGTAAGTTAAGCTTACCTCTTATGATCAGATCAAGGAACTACAATAGGGTGATAGTGAGTTAAACCAGACTATGCATGACATGATATGAGGAAAAGAAAATAGAGTTTAAGTTTTTAGATGATAAGATGTTGTATTAGCATGACATGTTGTGTGTACCTCGTGATAAAGTAAAATTCTTTTAAGAGGAAAAGCCTGAAAGAAAAGATTCTTAGGGAAGTGCATGTATTGATGTATGCTATGCTATCAGGAAACACTAAGATGTATATGAATTCCAAGAAGTTGAAATGGATGGTCAGATATGCAGAAGGATGTAGCTGGGTATGTGGTTAAAAGTAGTGTGTATTAGTAGGTTAGAGCTGAACCCTAGAGATCTATAGCTACCTTGTAATCTTTTTCTATGCCTGAATGGGAATGGGAATTTATCACAATGGATTTTGTGGTAAGATTACCCAGGACGCCTAGAGGTTGTGATTTGATATGAATGATTGTGGATAGACTAATTTAGTCTGCTCACTTTCTTCATATTAAGTCAACCTTTGATGTCTTGATATATGACCAAGATGTACATGGATGAAATAGTTAGATTGCCTGGTAATCCAGTTTCAATCATATCTTATTGAGAACCTAAGTTCACATCTAGGTTGTGGAAACAGTTGCATCGTGCTTCGGGCACAAAGTTAAGATTCGATACAACCTTTTCATCCGCAGACGGATGGTTAGTTTGAGAGAACCATTCAGACTCTTGAGGACATGCTGAGAGCATGTGTTTTGCTTTTCAGTGGAAATGGGAAGAACATTTAAGTCTTATAGAGTTTGCTAGTGTGAATGTTGAGTTTAGAAATACACAACTGATAATGGTACGGTTAGAGAATGAACCCAGGAAACACAGTTTTGGTAAATCATTAGATATATGATTCCAAGATAGTAAGACAATATTAAAATATATAAATAAACCTAAATACCTGCTTCCTGTTATGTTAATGTGTGTGATCTGACATTTTACATGATTTGGCACTTTTCATTGAGATATCATTAGAAATTCTCAAGTACTATTAAATACTTGTGTGATGATACGTAAATAACTCTTAATTGAGTTATGTGATGCATAAACCAGGAATTTGGTTAATATGCACGTTCTTCGAGAAAATTTAAGTAATTGAACAATAGTACAGATGGTTTGTTATATGTGAAGTAAATAGCTTTTATTGATGTAATAAGATGTTCAATTACATGAATCCGGTATGTATGTGCCAAAATTGATTGAGTTTGGAATATTTATGAATTTTTAATCTGTCTGCATGCATGATATAAACATTACTCGGTAATTACAATGATTTGAAATATACTGTTCTGCCAGTTGTAGAATGATACCGTATTGTGATTTGAATTGAAATCTAACAGATGAGATAATGGAAACCCTAAGAGTAGGGTGTTGCCATGTGATTAGTGAATGAGATAACCCTAAGAGTGGGGTGTTGGCATGTGACAAATGAATAAGGCAAATGAAGCCCTAAGGATAGGGTGTACGATGAATCAAGTATTTTGATATCAACTTTCGTTATGAGATGTGATGATGTTTAACAGTTAAATTGCATGATTTAATTTTAGTACCAAATTGACATGCATTTTGTTTATTTAAGAATTTAAAAGTTTGTCTGCATGTATAGTATGATAATTTCTCAGTAGTTATCATAAAGTGAGATTCTGCTATAACAATTTTGGAAAGACAATGTTTTGTGGGTGATCTGGAATCAGATCAGATGTATCATAGGCTAAGGGACCTATACGGATGATTGATCAGTGGATCAAGAAACTCAAGAGTTGAGAAATCTTAACCTAGAGGAAGGCACGTGGAAACACGAGTCAGGAATGAATGACAAGTTTCCTTTTCTCTTTTAGGAATTTCGGGACGAAATTCTTATAAGGGAGGGAGATTGTTACGACCCGTATCAGAGTTAGTCAATAAATACCTTGAATTACGTAAAACACCTCAGTTAGTGCTAAGTTTTGTTAAACATCATGAATAATCAAGATAAGACAACATGTGAATCAATAGTCGAGGTTTAATCATCTAAGGCAATTAGTGTTGAATATCAAATTAAATATCATGGTTAATCAAATAAGTTAATATGTGAATCAATAGTTGAGTTTGAATCACCCGAGGCAATTAATAATATCAATGTTGATTAATTAGTTAATTAGGTTGAGTTGAATACTCAATGTTGCAATTAGTGTTTTGACCTGATGTGACAAGCTAGTTAACATGATTTTATGCCCTGGGATGATAGAGAATTCCGTGCTTAATCCGTTGCAAGAAAAATCACTCGAAACCGACTTCCGAGTTAAAAGATACGGACTTTTGAATGTTTAGGGACCTAGTTGTAGTTATCGGAAATAATTGGGCAATTTGCATTCCGGCCCCTCCGCGAACCGACCCTTCTCTTCTTCTTCTTTCGCCCGATAGAACAGGGAAACGGCAGTGGCTGACAGAGCAATGGAGAGAAAGGGGGAGCAGGGGCGATTGAGGGGCGATTTTCGCGGTCCTTCACCTCCGACCAGCAGCGCCTTGCTCCACCCTTCTTCTTCCTCTACCTTCCTTCCTCAACCTCGCCCATCCAAGTAGCCCGAGCTGCTAGGGCGCCGGCCAGCAGCAGCCGGCCAGCTGCAGGGCACCGGCCAGGATCCGCCTTAGGCACGGCCAGCAGTACAAAAACGCCGCCCCTGAGCTCGGCTTGAAGTTCAGATCACGAATCTGCAACCACCTAGCTTCGATTCAGCCCGTAGCCAAGATTTCTGGTTGTGCGTGAAGCTGCTGTTGCAGCAGGTTCGTAAACTGGAAAAGACCAGAGGTAGAAGACGATCCGAAATCGTCTAGAATCCGGCCCTGGACGCATGAGACACCAAAGAAAGGTAGCTTTGGCTTTTGATTGAGATTCCAAATCTAGAATCTGTAGCTTATAGCCTTAATTAGGTGCTAAATCGAGTTCGTCTACAATGAGATTTCCATTTCTGTGCAGGTGCACGGCGTGCAACTCAGTTTGCACGGCATGCAAAGTTACAGATAGCGGAACGAGTTTCTGCCCAGGTGCACGGCGTGCAAATCAGTTTGCACGGCGTGCAAGGTTGCAGAAAAGTAGAATAAGGGTGCATTGAAGGTGCACAGTGTACAGCTCAGGTGCACGGCGTGCACTCTGCTGTAAAGGGCAGAATTAGGCATGGTTGTGGACGTTTTTCGGTGTATACAAACACACCGAAGTGGGTGAGTAGTAGTTCATTTAGAAATCAATATTTAACTCAAATTAATTGTTTAATTGCTTATGTATCAATCGATATAACTTCTAAACAGTATAGTTCATACAATAGTGTATGTTAGATTCATTAGAATTGAACTACGTGATATGCTTAATGAAAATGATGAAATTTCCTGTATTATTGTTGCAATGTATTTACTGATTTCAAATATAGATGTTTAGCATTGAAACTGGATAAATGATTCTGAATCATGTTTAATTATGATAAATATATATATGAGCTTTTTGTGATGTTTAGATTGTGCAAAATGCATGAAATGTGATATTCCTGTTTAAATGTTTATTTGTTAATCAAGTATAGACCTAGATGCCCTAACACCGTAGAACCCCTTAGACGGGTCTGCAACTTTGGGGTGAAACTCGTGTTGCAACATCATCCGTGCTTGTGTCGCGGACAAACGAGGAAAGAGAAAAGGGCAGTGTCTAACAACAATTGTGCTTGTGTCACAATGGCACTGCGATATCAACAGAAAACACGGTTATCTAACACCATTCGTGCTTGTGTCGCGAAGGTAACCCTGTGACTCTCCGCCGGTGTACTCAGGTTTTAGGAGGAGTCGAGAGCACACGTGGTTGTGCAGCACACGTGGTTGTGCGAGGAGGCCGAGGAGCCTGTGTCCTGTGCAGACCAGGACGAGTAGTCAGACTTAGCATCCCCCGGGTGTGTCGCTAAGTCTTGTACGGTGGGGCCGTAGCATGAACTTACTGCGGATCTTTATATGCAGAGTACACTGCATATATTTAGGGCATAATAAAATGAATAAATAATCATGTAGGTTCACAGTAAATTTATATAACTGTTTATCTACCTGAATTACCTGTTGATGATTTAGAATGTGATTATTATCTGTATGTTTGTTATGTTATTAGAACTGCCTTGCTTAGTTCTGCATTTATATTTAATTTCAATATTATAAACCTGATGAGTTGTTTAGTGATTGATAAGTGAAATACTATTCACTGAGCGAGTAGGCTCATACCTCTACTCAAAACATTTTTAGGTTATCATCAGCAGCAGGAAATCTGAAGGATCGATTTATCCTTACGCCTAGTCGATAGAAGGTTCGTAGTTAGTAGTTAGAGGTCTCTTAGTCCTTTCCCCTCGATCTTTGGGACAAGGTGTGAGTGAGAGAGTGAATGTGTATAAAGATGTAAATTAACTGTTATGCTTTATTTTATGTCGAACAATGTAATATGATGTAGACTCTGTTTATAATGCTAGTCAAGTTAATAAAGAAACTTCCGCAGTTTGTTTAGTTTCATTTTACAGCATAAATCAGATTATCCTATTAATCTATTTAAAAAGTTTAATAAGTGAAGAGTGATTGGCTTATGTGTAAATCTCATCCTGTCACGTCTTAATCTCGTGGTTTGTGGTTAATGTGAGATTGGGGCGTGACAATAAGAGTCCACGTGAAGCTAAAATGTCATATTACGGTGTCATTGAAGACATATGGGAATTTGACTACATAGATTTCAGAATTCCACTCTTTAAATGTAATTGGGTTGATAAAACAAAAGGAGTTATAGTGGATGAATTGGGTTTCACTTTAGTGAACTTTGAAAAGATTGGCGAGAAGGGTGAACCATTCATATTGGAATAACAGGCGAAACAAATATTCTATATCGATGATCCTACAAATGATAAATGGTCGGTTGTTCTTCATGCTAACAGACAGTTCATTGAAGATCCTATAGATGAAGAAGAGTATTATGATAAATATGAGGACTCTAGTCCATTCTCAATTGGGTTTCCAACTCCCCAAAATATTGAAGCTAATGATGACTTATATGTGCGCGGAGATCACAATGAAGGATTGTTAATTGATAAAAGATCACAATTTTAGAGGCATGCATGTTTATATTTTTTTATTGAAGCTAAATGTTTGCTTTTTTAATATCAATATCATTTTCTGATTTGATGTTTCATTATCTTCTACTTAATGCAAATACTAAACATTGTGGAAGGGTGCTAAAGAACTATAGGACCAATCTCACCCGAGATTACATATGCGATGCTGAGAATAGGTTCTTGATTGATTCCAATTCTAGACATTGATAAGTATTTCACTAACTCTACACTAATAATTTTTGTTTGTATTCTCTTTGAAAAATAAATATAGGAAGAAGGAAGCCACACAACAATGGAACTACTTGGACCCCAAAGACTGGGAGGAGTTTGTTACCCAAAGAAAAATAGATGAATTCAAGGTATTAGAGGCCACTCCCAATTTAATTAATATATGTTTCTATGTATTCACCTATTCAAGATTAACCTTTATTGTTACTAACCAAATGAATGTGCTAACTAACTAGGCTATCAGTGATGCTCAATGAAAACTTCATGTTACGACCACACAATGGGTCCAAGAGGATATGCAGACGTTCGCCAAAGACTACAGGCTATGCAGGACGGCCATGACATAGCTATGCAAGATATGCAGGTGTTCGCCAAAGGTTATATAGATATATAGGCAGCAAGCCATGAAACAACAAAAGAAGCCACAATGAAGAGAAGCAAGATACAGATACAATACATAAAGTGCAGCACGCACAAGTGCTTCAGATTCATATAACAACATGACAGACTAACACATATATAGTGCATAACAACAGCAGTGCCAAATTTACATACAACACTATCTTAGTACATATATAGTGGGACTAAGGTGACGATCCTACCTGCTAAAACAGGTTACCGACAACTACATGTTACGACTGGGAGGTCATGATTCAACAACTGTATGCATTAGCAGGAGGACAAACACATTTCACCATTTGTGGTCGGTTATTCATATAAAACCGACGCCGATAGTACTAAACATGGTCGTGTAGGGAAGCACGGTCGTGGCGTCTGGGAATATGGCGTCGGTTCTGATTGGTAAACCGATGCTGAAAGTGTCATAGATGTCGCCCTTTTTGTGGCACAAACCCTTTTGGCATCGGCATACGAAACCTAACCGACGCCTATAGTTGCCCTGCTGGCGCGTTTTCGATGGGGCGAAGTCTTTTGGCGTCGGTTGTAAAACTGACGCCGAAGAGTTTGACCTTTAGCAATGCCCACATAGGCGTCTTTTGAGAACCTTTGCTAAAAGGGATTACACAACCGACGCCAAAGACATGTTCTGTAGTAGTGTAATCAATTAGACAAACCCTAATTGGATTAAATGATGATTTTCAACTTGATTAATTTGACTGTTTGGGCAAACAGTTTCAAAACCATTTGAGAGAGTTGACCAAGGGTTGACCATTTGAGAATCCTGTTCCTAATCATGTTGGTTGATGACCCACCAAATTTTATTAATTAATTCCAAAGGAATCATGAGTTGAAGGATAATCAATTAGGAAAACCCTAATTGGATTAAGTGCTGAATTTTCAACTTGATCGATTTGGCTTTTTGGGTTGATTAGCCCAAACAGTTTCAAAACCATTTGGGGATCACCCAATACTGTTTTGAGGTCTACCGTTAAGTATGGTTGACCAATTGAAAGTCCAAAGGTACCAATTCACTTTGCAACTAATTGTTGATTTGATGATCAACTCAATGGATCAAACCCTAATGGAATTTCACTAGAATCCAAAGGTTGTATGAGAAAAACGGTCTCAAGACCGTTTGGAGCTCATCCAAATGGTCTCAACACCGTTTGGTGATCACCCAAGACAGTTTGGAGGTCTAGGGTTGAGTATGGTTAGGTGTTTGAAGGTATAAAGTTACCAAGTTGATTTGCAATCAAATGCTGATTTGGTGATCAATCCAATGATCCAAACTCTAATTGGTTGACTTGGATTATGATGTTGACATGGGAAAATGGTCTCAAGACCATTTGGAGGTCATTCAAACGACCTCAAGACCGTTTGGGGTCAGGTCATGTTCAATTTGGATGATGGTTCAATGGTTTCAAAGTCACTAATCTTACATTGATTAATGTTGAAGGATCATCGATTCCAAACCCTAACCCATTTGATTCAAACCCTAATTGATGACTAATTGAGGGTCAATTGAGGGTCAAATCAGTTGAAGATTTACCTAATTAACTCAGTTGAAGTATGGGGATAGGTTCAATTGATGATTGGTTACATATATTCAACTGTTGAAGGAATCAACAATGAGAAACCTAAATCGTTTTGGACTAGTTGAGACCATACTTGGTCCATGCGGTTTTGAGGAGGTTTGGACCAAATGGTTTCAAGACCGTTTGGGACCAAATGGTCTCAAGACCGTTTGGGACCAAATGATCCTAAACTGGTTGAGACTTAAATGGTTTCAAAGGTCACTTTATCAAACAGTTTCAAGTCTCAACCTTGGCAAACAGTTTCGAGCACTACCTTTACCAAACAATTTCAAATCCTTAGACCAAGACTGTTTGAGGTCTAGTTGGTCAAGACCGTTTAAGGTCTAAGTGACCAGGACCAATTGAGAAGTAATTAACCAGACCAGTATGGACACTTATGGCAATTAAAGGTCAATTGTTTAATTGAACAAATACATGATGTAGCCAAGGGTGATTATAATAATGGTACCCTTAATGAGGTAGGGTGATTAGTACCCTTTGGATGATTAATCTCTAATGATCATGGAAGTAATGACACAATAGATTAAGTGTCAATTCCTCATTCATGATTAAGTTGACTTAGTCTAATCAGGTCTGAGGTAAGTATCATCTTATAAGGGATGAGAGAGAGAGGATTTCCTATATGAATGATGATCATGTAAAGGATAAACCTCAACACCTTCAACATGAATGATTAATTAATTTGGGTATGATCCTTAATAAAGAGATCATGAAACCCTAATCAAGGAAGATGTTGAGCCCTAACCTAAAATCTAGGGCAATATCAAATGTAACCCAAATTAAGGGTAATGATGTGACTGTAAACCAAGATGATAATATGAGAAACCCTAATTGAGGGTAATTAAATAGTAAACCCTAATTGTGGGTAAGTAAATGTGAAATCCTAATCTAGGGTAATGCCATGTGAAACCCTGAGTTAGTATGATATTATGTGGAACCCTGATGCAATGATGTGATGTGTGACTCAAATCCAGGGTGATGCCATGTAATGATATATGAAACCCTAATGAGGGTATAATGGCCAGTACACTAAGGTAGAGTGTGGCTAATATAATCAAGTAAGGTGAGAATGTTACACACATGAAGGGTGAAATTGTTAAAACATATGAATGGTAATGTTGATACTTTGATGAGTAAGGGTATAAGAGATAAGATGATGCTTAGATCATTATGCATCTAACCCAATACATGTATTTAACTTGACTCATATGTATCAACCCTACACATCTTATAATGATGAGGATATGAAACTCTTAGTAATGATGTATGCTAAACTAATAATGATATGGATAAAATCTTAAGAGTTGAAATATCTAAAGTGATGGATAATGGGTTATCCTATATTCAACAATGTCTAACCATTGAATAAGTCCACATCATTAAAGATAGTTGGACAATTCTAATGTGTAACCTATGCACCATATGATGAAAGTGACATGTTAGTGGATAAAGTATTAAGAGGGAAGATACCTTAATACAAGGTTAGTTGATTAACCTAAATAAGATAGAAATGAGAAGAAAGTGATACATCAAGACATGATAGATATCACATTCAGCATTTCAGGGCTGAAATACCTTGATGCATCTCAATCCAACGTACTTGGATGAGAAACACATGAAGTGTGTGTGTTATGTAGTTATTACAATGAAATTGTAATGAGTTGATATACTTTGACGAGTATAAGATAATATACATTGTGAAAGGGGACAAGCCACCCTAATGGGTATGAGGTAATCATACCATAATAAGAATGAGAAGTGAACTTATACCTTGTATTGATGATCATTAACGATATATGATGAGAATAGTGATCATAAGCATATACTTATGATATCTTTGGATGCTCCTAGAAGTGTGGAGCAATAAATTAGGGTTGGTCTAACTACATGAGCATGAAACTGTAATTAATGTCAGTTGGGAAACCCTAACCCTAATTTTGGGTAAAGGGAGTGAAAACCCCTATTTGGTGGTAAACCATAAGCCTGATAAAGGAATAGTGGTGTTACTAATGTATCACATGATGTGGTCAATGACTTGTATGATTGTTATCATGTCTATTAATCATGTAGACACCATGAGATGAAGAGAATAGCCAGACCTGAGCTATGACATTCATATAATAAATATGTTGAATGGCCTTATGTGCCTAATGTTGTTGTTGCTTAGCAAAAGTAACAAAAGGTATATGGACCTTATGAGTCCCATGAATAAGTTGTTTTTTCCTACTGAAAGGTGACAAAACATTTACTAGGCTTTGAGAGCCAAAACATTTAATAGGCTTTGAGAGCCATGTGAGATACTTGTGTAACAAGTATCATGCATACCTTGGTCTAAGAACCTGGGGGTAATGGTTACCTAACAAGTGGTAACAGTGATAGTGATGAATTGAGGGTATGAATACCCAAAGTTGATAAGTATGATAATGATGTAGTTGAGGGATGTGAACTTCCAAAAGAAATGAAATGAAGGACTGAGATCCCAATGTCCTATAAGGACTGAGAAAGTGATTGATGAAAATAGTACATGTTTATTTATAGCATTTGTCTGAATAAGTTATGTTTGAGAACTTTACTGATGCTAAAAGAATATGCTAATGTACTTAATTAATCAAGTGAAATCATATCATGTAGAGCCTTGACCATAGATCCATCATCGTCAGAAAATTGGTGATGGTGAAACGGGTTGCTCCGTGGCAAAACTCAGAGGGCATACTTTTGAGTATGTGGGGGTTATGGGCGCGAATATCCTTACGCCCTAATGAGGGAATTGATAGAAGGTAAAAGAACAAACCTATCAATCCTTCATTACTTGTATCGGGATGGATGTATCACGAATCCCCTGATGATTAGGACAGATGCAGTACCCATCTCCCAATAATATTAATTTCGGATCGATGAAGATAAACATGAGATCTCACGATCGCGAAGAGAGTACAACACGCCACTGTAACTCTAATACAGAAGTTTCCAGTTTACCCTGGAAATCTATATATATAGCAGAGACACAAGATGTTCTGCATGTGATCTCACGCTGACTGAGATATTGGAGGTCTTGGTAGCCGGCTCTACCTTTGACCTTGTATTATACTGATTTTGACTTTGCAGTGGTCGGTTGGAGCATGAGCGGTATACCTCATCTCCTCAGGGCATAAGTGTGATTGTAAAATGTAACAAGATGTATAACATCTTTGCTTAAGGTTTGAATACGAAAACTCATTGGCTGATGTTACATTCCTTTTATGCAATTTCAGTTGATAAATGTTATTCATATCTCTTTACATTCCTTGTAATTAGATAAATGGATTATGAATCTACCATGAGTAGATACATTGTTCTCCTTAGGAAAGGAGATTATCTTTCTCTGTTCATACAATGAATAATGCTGTTGTTAAAATGTAAGAACTCCTATTCAATTTTAATATAATAATTTGCAACAAAAATGTTTTGGTGGAGAGTTATATCTCCCACTGGGGCAATTTACAATTGTCTCACCCCCATGGGATCCAACATTTTTAGGTGGACGCGGACAAAGAAGCAGACACTCTTTTGTAGGAAAAGGAAAGCAACAACAGTATCAGGGACATCAGTGATAACTCAGGTGGAGGCACTGGCTGCCAAGTTTTGTATAGTTAGAAAGTCCTATGTGTCGTCTCTGTACTCTTAGGTCCTTGGAGTTTTTAGTTAGAGTTTTAATGAATCGATCAGTGATTTTGGCTTGACGCCTCAAAGTTATATGTTGTCTATATTTTATGTCTGGAGACAGATGATGTTGTAAATCTCAAGAAGAGATAGTGCCAGACATGTACTTTGAAACAGAATGTAGATGTTATACTTTGGCTCTTGAAGAAAAAAAGATTTCCTATGTGTGGATCTATTTGCAAAATGTTTTAAATTTTTAGTTATTTTCAGTAATCCGCTGCTAATAATTCACTTCTGCATTAGTTAATCTTATTTTCGTGAGTCGATCTCCTTCATACTCCCTTCTAGCTCCATTTTTACCTTTAGATACTGCTTGGCAGCTAAGATGGAAACCAAGAGGAAGGGGTACATTTTTTCTCTCTACTCTCATGCCTATACTTACCAAATGAAAGCTTGTTAGAAAGATGATGTTGATAAGAAACCAACTACATGGTCTAAAATGCACTTTACCCCCACGATCTCATTGATAAATGATATGGTGGTCACAATCCACCAATGTCTTCTAATGAGAAGGTAGAAGAAGATGTGGTGGCTGTCATATCTCAGCTGAAGGTTGTAGCTTTGGCTCTCATATTACTGATCCTTGTCATCTACTTCTCACATTTCATGACCACTAATCTGAGATCCAAGGCCAGAACTAGGCCACACAACCCATCCAGAAACCAAGGGTGCATGACACATCATTTATCCAAAACTTAGTACTCGTCTGGTTGGGCCAAATCCAATCAACTCAGTTGATTTTTACTATGATTTTGAATTCCAAACTCTTAGTTGTACGTTGTTAGGAAACACAGTGTGAAATTGAACCAAACATCGGTTCTGATTCTGTCTCTGTGTTGTTGTTATACAAAACTTATATACTTATGATCTATTACAAGTAAATTTGCATGAACTAAAAAATATGTTTACGTGAGCCACATCTCCCAACTACATTGTACAAGACAACTACAAATTAAATAATAGAACTAATTTTACACTATACAAAACAAGTTTGTTGCAACTTCAATTCATTTATTTGGATTGCATGTTTTTCAACTCATCACAGGGGTTGATTTTACTTCCAAACAAATTATCCTTTATCCCAAAAGCATCATTGACCTTGGTTAAAAAATCATCAAAATATCAACCATTACACTATATTCAAATCTTGGTATCTCCCTCTAGGTACATACACATATTATGAAACATTAGACATAAATTTATAGTCATATAATCTTCCTCCCATTTAAGTTTACTGCCAAAAGGCCACTATTTGATTGGATAAATAATTATTTCACAAAGATTGAGACTTAATGATATCAATCATAAGTTCAAAATTGAACATCTTCAAAAACCCCAGCAAAACATTTAGAAATTTAAATATATACCAAACACATCAATTCAAATATTACATTAGATATTCATGGTCTCCAAAGTTTACTCCATCACATCGTACACACCTTAAAAGAATTTCATCCTCAAAAATTTTCTATAATCTAGTCCATCACAGTCACAACAATGCTATATAACAATAAAATGACCAGAATACCCATCAATAATTGGAATTATAGATTCATACTTTGTTTTTGAAAGGGAAAAGCTATAACATAAAATACCACATCTTATAACTAAAACCTAGTACATGAATAATAAATAAAATGTAGAGTATATAGATTTTAAGAAATTGGATAATGGTTCTTTTATGTTTTGAATGAAACCTCACTAGGATAAGTCTTTATAATCATCTACTATTAATAATATTGCTCCATTAATCTCTTCTCTTTAAACTAGGGATATGTCATCCCACAACCATGAAAGAAAAACAACATACATCACTAAGAAACATTGTGCAGGTTATATAAATAAATATAACACTTGTAATGAAAAAACTTGACATGGCTTCAATTAATAATTTCTTGAACTTATTACATCATTGACATCATAATTGAATTCAAACTCATGTTATATTAACCCCCTATATGATTTCACACTTAATATGGCATGATATTAGGAAACCCCTTTGTTGTTAGAAAAGAGAATAACATAATTGGGAATAATCTGGTGGATACTTTATTTGTTTTCACTTCTTAATATTAACTTGTTTTAATCATATCTCTTAAATATAATGTGATTTCTCTATCTTGAGTATAATTATTTTGTTCTTCATGAAGAGCAAGATTCTTGATCTTGAATATGAAATTTTTGTGTAACACATGAATTGTATGTCAGTGAATATGATTTACATTATTATTATTTATTAGTCATTTTCTTGATCTTAGTATATATCTTATGTTTGTCATAAGAAACTATTATATATCAACCAACAAGAAATACATGAAGGATTCCAGCACACTAAATGAGATTACTCAAAACTCAAAACATGATCGATCACTAATTAACCACATAGTAGAAAATGGGATAATTGAAACCAATTCAACATTCCAAATTTATCCACAAACATTTACATAAGACCCAAACATCTTGCATATGTTGATATTATACCAAATTATCTTATACAACTTCTTTGTGGCCTTAACCACACCATATACATAAAGAAGACCATGATCCACATATACCACACGTACAAGCATTAAGATGCTAGTGAAAGCTTGAGTCGATGGAAACATTGTATACAAACTTTTTCGCTTAAATCTGAGTGTGCAGGGAATACTATAGGGCACACTAGACATATAAACAACCATAAATGAGGTCCAACACAAGAAATCCTCCTCACTGCCAAGGGTCTTCTTCCACCACTACTGATCACCTAAAAAGATGTACTGAATGACGAGGTAAGACTCATGTCCCAATGAGAGATATAACTCTCAACAACAATTATTGATTATATCAAGTTAAGAAACAAAATAGATAGTGTATATTATCTAACCGAATAGAAATATCATATATAAAGGTATTGAAAATAGTTCAAATTAGAATCTTATTTGTGGCAATGTAGACTTTCATTATTCTCATAAGATCCGGTATAGTTGACATAATCAGTAGGGATAACAGTATATGCATAACTAACATCATCAGTAAGGCTAATAGTATAAGTATGGATAACATCAAAACATATCTAAAAGCATGAGTATAATTGATCAACACAAAATTAACCACCAACGTCAGTATATGTAACAACATAAGTAAGACTACTTTTTCCTATGTGAAAAGACCGAACAAGGGTTATCATCCAATGTGAAGACTGTGTATAACCCTAAGAATATATGCTACATGGTTGTAATACATCTTTTATTAAGTCATGTGGATTTTGAGTCATACCACTCAAAGTCCAAGTAACCACTGCTAGGTCAAAATCAATTCTATACAAGATCTAGGAGAGCTAAAATTTGAAGATCTCATCATCCCTCAGTCAGTACGACTCCGTCATAGCGACACATAGGGTCAAGTTGCTAAACAACCTAGTTTTACTTAGTAAAGATCATGGCACTAATAATTAACGTATACAAAACTATATCATCAATGGTACAATAGCAAATGTCCTCAATCACATCCCATATACAAATATATGAGACACATCCATAGTTATTCTACTATCGATGGACAACCACAACCATCCTCAAAAGCTTGGGATTGAGATTTCAAGGAGATACAATCTTTTGTACCACACACACTCAACAATACGCACTTCGAGCTTCCCTTATGAATATTCATTTCTCTATCTAGCAATTCCTGACACTTGCTAGACAGAGAAATGAATTAGGGTTTTTATGTCCACTAGATATGCCGTAGAACCATTTCTCTATCTACGACATATCTAGTGGACATAAAAACCCTAATTCATTTCTAACAAGCATATCTGCATAACAAATCCAAAGTGTATGAGAAATAATTCCTCTTCACATCACATGGTACTATTTTACAGGCATTTATGAGACTATACTTGACATCACACCATCACATGATATAATTCCTTATCATAAAATCCCAGGGTACCAACCATGTCAACATGAAGAGGATTATACCTCCATAAAGGGTCAAGACTTTTCCAAACACCATTAAGACCATCACATCATTTCTTTATGAACATCATTATCCTCCAATACCTAAAAGTAGGTTCAACATACCATCACCATAATTGTGATACATAGGTTCAACATAACATTGCATTATAGAGATATGGTGTTCACATGGTAGAATAAAAGAGAGCAATCAATAATAAGGCTATTATATACACTAGTTAACATTTTAGGGTTACAAACCACATTACACATATTATTTCTTCATTGTATCATACAAGGAAACTAAGTATGATGAACCATCATTCCTTAATGAAATTTAAGTTAAGTTCAATAAGGTAGGTGGAAGTGATGTTACAAATCAACACCTAAATTTAAATAATAAGTTCATACACTTATTTGTGTAGAGGAAACCCTTCACGCATAGCATCCTCATCCAATCATGAAAGAACAAGTAACATATTACTAAAGAACCCCATATTGTCCTCATATATGGAATCATACACAACTCTAAGTGTGACCATCTGATTGTATAAATTTGAGGGAAAATGTAAGACTACAAACTCATGGGCTTAAAACCATACATTCTAGATTAGCAAATGCAAGCCATTAGATCAAGTGTATAAAGAACAAATCATCCAATCATAAATCACACATAAACTATCAGGTTCAAGGTAGACAATACCATTAAATCATGTGCATTCATCACTACCATAAGGGCTTATGATACTCATATGGCAAAAAAGTAGGATTGCTTCAACAAGATAAGATGAATTAGGGTTTCAAAACAACACTCAAGGATAAACCCCTATTCTTAGCATCACCATCAAATCATGAATACATAAGGTCAAACACAACCATTGACCATAGAGCCATAAATTTCATCAACCACATAGGTTAGAAACATTGGTGACCATTAGGGTTAGAATTCTTATCGACCACTAAGTTCAAGAAACCTTGTAACTAGTAGGGTTACAACTCTTAGCAACCACTAGGATTATGAATCTTAGTGACCACTAGGTTTATCAATATTAGCAACCAGGGTTAACAATCTTAGCAACCACTAAGGTTACCAATCTTAGCGACCACTAGGGTTACCAATCTTAGTGACCACTAGTATTAGGTATCCTTGGGGACCAACAAGGATTCCAAGCATGATTGACCACATAGAGTGAAATCTTTCTGACTTCATGAAGATATACAACTTGGTGACCACATGCATTCAAAGCATGGTGACAAACAATGGAGATCAAATCTCAAAATCACATGGAGATCAGACTTGGAAACTATCATGGATTCAAACTTAGCAACGATTATAGTTGAAAAACTCATTGACCTCATAAGAGAAAAATCTTGGTGACCACCCATGATGTCAAAAGCTTGGTGACCATCACAACCAATATGTTGTCACACATAAAACATGATCTAGGGTTTCTATCTTCAAGGAAGAAGCATGCATCAGGTATAGAGGATCATCAAGATGTATTATCTACTAAAAAAACTACCATTTAAGCTCAACCATAGGTGAAGGTAATATCCTTATACTTGGAACAACATTTTAGATCAAGATCATGTACATGCAAGATGAGAGTAAACAATGATCATGGAGAAAATTATATAATTCATCTCAAAGAAGATGAAGAAAATCCAAACAAAAAGGTAGCTCGAAGAAAGAAGGTTGAAACCCTAGCTTGAGCAGTCCATGTTGGCCAAGCTAGCTCCTTTTCAAAAAAGGAAGAAAACCTAGGTCAAGAAAGTAAGAAAGAGTCGTTATTCAAGCTCTACCATAAGGTCCACTATGGATCTTACCAAGACAAAGAAGCAAAGTAGGGAAGCTCCAAAGGACCTCAACAAGGGTGGATCCAAATCCTAGGCACACATGCAAGGTAGATCGACTAGGCTTATCCTTCCTTGGCTCCTCCTACTCCACTAAGAAAAAGGGGGACGAGCTACAAGTAGAAAATAAGGAGGGATTGAGAGATAGGTTTTAAAAAAGCTTGTCTTTATGCAAGGAGAGAGGTATATAAAGCTTATGGCTGGAGAAAGAAAGGACAGGTTAGGTGTTAAGCCAACTATGCCATGTGTCCAAGGTTAAAGCATATTGTCCATGCAAGAATCTCATCCATCCAACCAGATCAAACATGTTGACCACAAAACCAATGAGAACAACAAGAAAACTCATTGACTAAGAGGATCAGAAAAACATAGCATCTACATGAAATTCTCAATGACCAAGATGGTCAGAAAACATAGAGACCATGTAAGAAAAAGTTGTTGACCATCAACACTAGGGAAGTTGGAGACCAAGGTGAGTCTAAAACATCATTATTTGACAAACCTAGATTGCTCTAGAAAACTCAGTGATTGCCAACAATATGTGGCTCAACTCCTAACACTAGTACAGAAATGGGTTATAACGTCACTACCTGTAGGGTCAGTTTTTCCAAATAATTGACCTTATATGTCTAAAAAAAATGCGGACACCACTTAAGACCTCTTGGGTCAGTTTCCTTAAAAAAACTGACCTTGTAGTGTAACTCTATAGGGTCTGTTTTCCAAATAACTGACCTTATATGTCTATAAAAAATACGGGCACCACTTAAGACCACTTGGGTCGCTTTTCTTAAAATTACCGACCTTGTAGTGTATCTCAATAGGTTCGGTTTTCATAAAATAAATGACCTTACAGACAATCAGATTAGAAAGCCAATTATAGTTTCCCGTGGCAAAGATTTGCTCGATTTTGGCTTCGCACCTCGATCTATAGGGTTAGTTTTTCCAAATAGTTGTCCTTATATGTCTAAAAAAAACGCTGGAGACATCTTGGATCTAGTTTGCCTTCACACATGTATAAGCACCTCTAGGGTCGGTTTTTTTCTTATAACCGACCCTAGAGGTCCCCTTGGTCGACAATATTTTCGATCAAGTTGAATTTTGGATCCAATTTAGTTCACGCATGTATAAGCACCTCTAACGTCAGTTTTTTCCTTTTAACCAACCTACAGATCTCTTCGGTCGACAAATTTGTCGACCTAGTTGATTATAGTATCCAGTTTTCCTTCTCCATGTATAATCACCTCTAGCGTCCGTTTTTTCCTTATAACAGACCCTAGAGGTCCCCTTCGGTCGACAATATTGTCGACCAAGATGAATTTTGGATCCAAATTTCCTTCACGCATGTATAAGCACCTCTAGGGTCAGTTTTTTACTAATAACCGATGCTAGAGGGCCCCTCAGTCGATAATATTGTCGACCGAGATTAATTTTGGATCCAGTTTAGTTCACACATGTATAAGCACCTCTAGTGTCAGTTTTTTACTTTTAACCGACCCTAGAGCTCATTATCGGTCGACGAATTTGTCGACTGAGAACCTCTCGGTCGACAAATTCATCGACTGAGAAGGAGTTCGATGTTTAGGGTTTTAGATCCAAATTTCCTTCGTGCATGTATAAGCACCTCTAGGGTTGGTTTTTTTCCTGATAACTGACCCTAGAGGTCTCTCGGTCGACAATATTCTCGATCGAGATGAATTTTGGATCCAATTTAGTTCACACATGTATAAGCACCTCTAGCGTCAATTTTTTAGTTTTAACCGACCCTAGAGCTCCCCTCAGTCGACGAATGACAAATCAAAGATCCCTTGGTCGAGAAATTTGTCGATCGAGAATGAGTTTGGTGTTTAGGGTTTTAGATACAAATTTCCTTCGTGCATGTATAAGCACCTCTAGGCCTAGAGGTCCCCTCGGTTGACAATATTGTCGACCGAGATGAATTTTGGATCTCATTTAGTTCACGCATGTATAAGCACCTCTAGCATTGGTTTTTTACTTTTAACTGACCTTAGAGCTCCCCTCGGTCGACGAATTTGTCAATCGAGTATCCCTCATTCAAGAAATTCGTCGACTGAGAATGAGTTTGTGTGTTTTTAAATAACACGACATGGGCACCACTTATCTCTAGTGTCAGTTTTTTTGTTTTAACTGACGCTACAGGTCGGGCCAGGGGCTTGAAGTGGCCGAGACCTAGTCTTTCTCTCCTGCAAAACCTAAATTTTGTTCTCTTTTTCTCTACCGCAGTGTCGATACCTTTTCATCTTTCTCGCCTTGTGTCATTCTGCAACCGATACCTTCTCTTCCTTCTCTCCCGCGTCATCACCTTTCATTGTTGCCGTGCCACCAAAGCCTTTGACAAGAAGCTCATTGTCGTGTTCAAAGAGGATCGTTGTGTCTGTGAAGCCCTTGCCACCTCTCCGCGCCACCAAAGCCCTTGCCTCCTCTCTACAAAGAGAGCTCGTCGTCGTTTCCTCTCTACACTTCCATGAAGGTCGCCGCCTCTCCGTGAAGGTCATCACATCCGCCACGAAGGTCACCGCCGTTTTCGAGTAAGGTCACTGCTTCCCTCATTCGCAAATTCGTTCCCGCCGCCACAGTAGCATCCAGGTCCACTCTCAGTCGACAATATTGTCGACCGAGAGTCCACCTATGATCAAAGTAAGTACATACTCTCTATCTAGTTATAGAAGTCATACATATTGATACTCTATAATGGTCTGTTATCTTCTTCCATGAAACCATTAGTAACCAACAATTTCTTTGAAAATATAGACATAATGATTGATTTGATCTTCTTTGGGGACCTCCAATATTTCCAGGTCCGTCTCTAGCTCTATGATCCATATATTAATATTTTCCAAATGTATTATACCAATATACTCTGTCTCACCAATCTAACCATACATTGAAAGGACTTGCCTAGACCATAGGAGGTTTTGACATCTTGAGGTGATAAATGGGTAATGGAATATGAGTCTAATCATTCTAATGCACAAAGGTGTAGACTAGTGATTGGAACATGGCATGTCCCAGTGATAGATAAAGCATTTTCTAATAGACAATACTATGCAAGAAAAATATTTTAAACTATGTAATTCCATGTCAAGTGAATAGTAATTGCAAGCATATCAAAAAATAAACAATAATAATTATGCTTTAAAGAAACTGTAAAGTAACATTTAATAGATAATATAAGTATTTTACTTATTATTCTATAGGTAATTTGGGATGTACCATCCAAAGTAGAATGTAAAGGCTAGTAATTCACATAGCCCATGGAAAAGTATTTTCGTATTTATAAACTTACTAAGTTCTCATCATGCCTTGGTCAATATCAATATAATAATTAGGAGTTCATTGTTGGTATCCATCTCACAAAACCTCATCATCTCATGTGTAAAATCTCATCATTAATATCATTTTCCATCATATTAGTAGGAGTGTAAAGGCTAGTCCACTTATCCCATGGAAAAATATTTTAGTATCTACAATCTTATTAAGTTCTCAACATGCCTTGGTCAGTGCCCATATAATAAGTAGGAGTGCATCGTCAGTACTCATCTCACAAAACATCATCATCTTATGTGAATTTTTTTATCATTCGTATTGTTTTCCATCATATCAGGAGTGTTACACCACAATTGACGACATGATCATTTATCATTTGTTTATAACAATGATCTTAATGCATAAATGTGACTATAGATCAAAAATATTTTTGGTCACCCTCATATAATCAATGATATACAAGTGTGATAAAATTCTCATGTTCCCCATCACACTAGACGGGTACCTATATTCCTTCATTGACTCTTAGACAGTAGGAAATTGTTAAGTTTCACATATAAACTATTTTTTTTTACAGTTTCTCTTATTAGTTTGATTAACCTCTTATCTTTGTTGTAGAATATCAGCTTCATATAATTCTTATAATACTTAAGAGAAACAATGCATAAATAAAGGAAAATTTTAAGTTACAATCCACTCAAAATATACATAATCAAAATTTCGTATTATAGGTCATAAATTGGTCTTTTCATATATTAGCCACAAAAGCCATCACCATATGTTGAATTTCCTTGGGGAGCCAAGTGTAAAAAAAATACTACAAAAAGTATGATGATTCCAGTCCATTCTCAGTTGGTTTTCCAAGTGTAGATGTTGCAGATAACACCGATGAATATTATAAACGTCAATACCATGTTGAAGGAATTTTACTTGACTAACAACTCAACCAATACTAGAGGCATGTATTCTTTGAATTATTTATTTTATTATCATTCAAGCAAGTAATCTTTTAAATATACATCATATATCATGTGTACCTTATCACTTGTGCTTCTATTATCACTTATTTTTTTTATCATGTATACTTGCAGGTTCTAAAATGGTGAGTGAAGATGAACATTCTGAGCATGAGCATGAGCACCATAAGGATGGTAGTGGTGATGCTAAGAAAAGTAGAGGACCCACACAGACGTTAGTGCTTTCAAGCATTACGAAGGGGCGAGCGCGCGCAGTAAGGTGGAAATATATATAGAAAATTGGCATGATGTTCCTAATGCCAAAAAAGACCTCATATGGAAAGATATATCTGTGAGTGGAAGTGATATTATTTTAATATGTTTTTTATCTAATGATTCTAATTTAGTTTGCTTGGAATTAATTCCTTTTCAAAACAACATTATTAATTGCTTCTTTTTTATGTATAGGGTGTTTTTCATCTAAATGAAAAATATCACAAGAAAAGAGTGCTACAATGTTGTGGTGTAAGATGGAGCGGTTTTAAGACATATCTCACAAGGGAATTTATAGATAATCCTAAACAAAAGAAGAAAGACGGGCCAAAAATGTGCATGACCATCGCTTGGGGCCCGATGGTTATGCCTTCTCAACCTATTCATACTGTGCGTCTTCATTTCAGCCTACTCAACCTATTCATATTGTGCGTCTCTCATGTGATGAGGTAAAATCCCATGCTCCAGTTGTAGAAGGTCATGGGAGCACTCCCAATGACCCACCACAACAATATGTAGTAAGTTTTTGTTCTATATGTTATGTTATTAGTATGATATATATATGATAATATATATAGTTGTAACAAGTATCTGTTCTACTGCTTCTTATATAACTTATATTATTTCAATCTAGGTTGGTATGAACTGTAAACTTGCAGTGGAGGTTCCAGAATATAATGTTGTGGCAGCGGGCAAGGTGTACAACCTTGGGGGTACATTGCATTGCCAAAAAATTACTGATGACATTTGCCGTGTGTCCATCCATCTTGTGTATGACGGAATGGGGGACAAACCACAACCCATACCTAATCCTGAATACAATACAGTTGAAGAAGCTGAGGGTGCTATGGTGGGTTGGCCTAGACACTTGGTTATCAATGACAAGGTATACCTTATTTCTACCATATTTTTCATATTTGACTACATATATGAACTCATGTAATATAAGTATGTAATTTAATTAACAGGTTTGTAAACCAAAAAGTAAAAATTCGACTAGTCGTCCTCCTATGCCCAAGCCATCTGTCATTCCCAAAGCTACATTCGACGAATTGGGAAGCAAATGTAAATGTTTGTGTCGATACTTTGCCAACCAAAGCTCGGGATCACATATGTTGGTCAATTTAACAGAAGATGTAGTTGGGAGGGAATTTGAGAATTTTATTTTTCTTGATGATATTATAGAGTTGTTCTGGTATGATTGGCTGAATACTTCGATAATAGAAGTATGTCTAAGGTAAGGATCTATCAATATAGAAAATTCCAATACACATTTTTAGCTTAGTTTTATATATTGAAATAATTACAAATGTTTTACAACCATTTATATACTGAGAACACAAACTTTGATATAAGGAATGTTGGATTCTTAGTTCCTTCAATCACTAGTCAAGTGGAGACACATTTTGAGGATGTGAATGAGTACTTCTCTACTGCATTCAAATATTTTGCTAGTGAGGGGAAGGAAATTATCCTAATTCCTTTTAACGTCCACTAAGTATTATTATTCAATATAATTTTAATAATGAATAAAATTATTTATTTTAATGTTTGTTTTATTCTTACTCAGAGCTAGACATTGGGAATTAGTGGTGATTGCCCCAAAATTGATGACTGTTTATTATCTTAACCCAATGGGTAAAACAACAAGGGGTCACAAACTGAAATTGTCAGCTATGGAGTAAGCATAAATTTAGTCAATGCTTCAACATGATATTTCTATTTAGAATTTCTATTTTACCGACTATCGTTTAATTGATAGGGGTATAAAGGCTTTTCGTGAAGCTGGAGGACAAATACCCAAAAAATTAAAGACATTGACTTTGAAAAATGTTAAGGTAGCTACTTTGACAACTGCTTAGTCTTATATGTATTAATTTTCAACTCTTATATGTCAACTCTTATAGTCTTATCTCAACTGCTATTTATAGTAGTTTACTAACATTAAGTATAATTCGTTATTTGTAGTGTCCTATGCAAAATAATGACTGGGCTTGTGGCTACTATGTAATGAAATATATGTAAGCTATTGTCAAACAAGCATCACATGACATTCAGACTATAAGTCAGGTAATAAAGAATAGCATCATAAATTTACAAGTGATTGTAGTCATTTTATAAAATATTAACATGTGCATTTTCTATTATAGATCTTTACAACTCAGCCTTACACACGTGTGGACTTGAATGAATTCCGAGAAGAGTGGTCAGATGCTTTTCTAAATGAAGTCAATATAGCATTGGATTAAATATGTCAACTCCATTTATGTATGTGGTTTGAGTACTCTTTCATATTTACTTTTGTATCTGACATTTAATATCATCTCAGACTTGCAATCTATCATTTTGTAAATTATGATGTGATTATGAATCATTTTTGTTATCAATGTGTGGTTTTGAATGGTTAGGGTTGAGCATCAATGCTCCCCTCCCAGAATATATGAATCTTCTTGTTCTTCTGTTCTATTTCAGTTTCTGTAGAAATTTAAAAAAAAATCGTAACTTCTAGCGTCGGTTTTTTAAATAACCGACCCTAAAGATTGAATAACCACTTCAGTGTACACTCCTCGGTCGAGAAAAGTTTCGACCAAAATATAACTTCTAGCGTCATTTTTTTAAATAACCGACCCTAAAGATTGGAAAACCACTTCAGTGTACACTCCTCGGTTGAGAAAATTGTCGACCGGAATCTAACATCTAGCGTCGGGTTTTGTAAAAAACTGACCCTAAAGGTCCTATATAAGGTCGATTATTTATAAAAAATGACCCTAAAGATTTAATAAACATTTCAGTGTACCCCTCGATTGACAATTTTCTCAACTGAGAGAGTTTACAGGGTCGGTTTTTTTTTAATAACCGACCCTAAAGATTGAATAAACATTTCAGTGTACCCCTCGGTCGACAATTTTGTCAACTGAAATATTTTTAGTCGACAATTTTCTTGACCGAGAGAGTTTAGAGGGCCGGTTTTTTTGGAATAACCGACCTGACAGGCTCCTTTTTCTCACTTGGGTCATATTTTTTACAACCTTTTGCGTCGGTGTTAACTTTGTAAGGTCGGTTTTGTTTGGTCAAAAAAACCGACGTTATAGAGAAAATTCTATAGCAACAGCCACTTAGGGGTCGGTTATCAAGTGACGCTACAGACCATTTCTGTACTAGTGTAAGGTCAACCATGGAGTTAGGGCATCCGTGAGAGCAAACCTAATCTCAACATGGCTAGATATCACCACTCAAACCAAGGTGTAACAAGGCACCACGAAGCACATCCATATAAAACATAATATGGAAACATGTGACAAATAACAAGCATGTGAAAAATTGCAAGAAAAACTCTAGAAATGGGTAAATTAGATAAAGGCACATGACAAGCACATAAGTGCATAACTAGCTCAACCAGTGTCCAAACTGGACCAAACTTGAAACTTGGCTTTGTCACATGTTTTCAAAGCACATATTATTGTTATATTAATGTTTTTAGCATCCATTATGTTAATAAAAGCCATGGTTCTTACAATACATATAAATATTGGACTTAACATTGGCTATATACCATGAGAGCCATCTTGTGATGATTGTATAAAGGATATTTTAAATGCATGTCCATTATCTTGTAAGTAAATGAAAATTATTGAGCTCACAAATCTCTACTAGTTTTCTCTATTTTAATGAACATAGATTAAATGGTAAGAGGATGAAATTACAAGCCTTAAATATCAAACTAGATATGTGTTTCAAACATATTATGTGGTGATGGTATCATTGGTCACATAGGTTGTAGTTTTTCTCAATCGTATTTCTGTTACTTCAATGGAAATGATGTATTTCTAGAAACCAATCTTTACTTTTGTTGTTTTGGAACATCACTTCCAATGTAGTTAGGGGCTAGTTTGGTTGGGTGTAGTAAGGGGCAGTTGTGTGAGTTTGCAATGTAAAAATGTACATCAAATACACACTTTGTCATTCGGATACACCCTATCAAATAGGCCCTAGGTATATAATGGGTCGAACATATAAGAATACATAAGGAAATTAAAGTTTCAAATCAAACAAATGATTACCGATTCTAAATCATAAACAAGATGATATCCTATATGGTCAGGTGCCAAAATATTTGGTCTATTAGTCAGATTGGATGGGTCCTTGGGTCAATTGATCATCAGTTGACCAAATAAGTTTTCCATTAGACTATCTCAGACAATTGATCAAGCATCTTAGTCATCTTACTAGAATGTAATAGATAAAGTCTCAACTTGGAAACTAATTGAGATCTAGATCTGAACTAACATGATGGGGTGATTAGCCAACATGATCAATTTATCACATTGTATTTTGGACTCAGATTGGCCAATCATGTAATGTGATTGGATGCTTAGAGTTTTTGTCTGAGTTTTTTAGTATTGGACTACTTTTGGGAGTACGATAAGGAAAGGGATTGAAATTCTGATTTACCAAGCCCATGACTCCCCTATATGAAGGGGGCACTTCTCAAAGGGTTTGGCACATAATTTTAACATCTTTGAGACAACTTTTAGACAATTTGTCCTTCAAACCTATCTCTTGGAGGGAGGAAGTTACCGGTAAGGATTATTTCCCAATTTAGGAGAAGAAAGGGCGTTCTAGGATGACTAGAATGTTGACAGATGTTGTTCTACTTTGACTTGGTGGCCAACGTGGTGCACCACTTTCTCCCTCATCTATGTGGGCAAAGTAGAGGTCGATCCACATGTGAAAAGGCTTGGAGATGCAATTCCATAAAATCACAACAACATGTTGCAATGTAGACAACCATGCAACATTCTTTGTGGACAATCTAGATCTCTTCTATATCTATCTAAATTTCTTGGTGTCTGATCTGGACATAGGTCTAGAGGATTGAGTTCTTTACCAATAAAATACATGCCTAGTTGTTTTGCAACTAGTATGTGCAAAGGTATAACTTTCGTCCCTTCTTATGCCTTTTTTTCATTAATGTGTTATAGATATGACAAATCCGATGACTAGGTATGAAGGGAATATTGTTTTTATTATTCTATTTTGGCCCCTTCTAGAAGCCCTATAGTAGTATCAAAGCTTATGTTGTACTCTATTAATGTTGGTTTGAGTTTTGAACTACAAATTATTTGTTAGACGAATTATGTGCAAATTGTATCACCAATAATCACATAATATCATATATGATATGATACATATGTATTGCATATACCTATGTGTGGTCTTGAAAAACATTTTGTCAAATGGACGGAGATATGTCAATGAGATCTTTGTGGTTTGATCTATTAAATTTTTTATCACTATTTTGATTTTGAAATATCATGTAATGTGTGATTGACTTGCATGTCATGGCTCTCTCTATATATTTTCCATGTAAATTATATAACGTAATTAAAATAACATGATATGATGACATAACTAATGGATGAGAGTGGAGTGGATGGGGCAATCATAAGCCCACACCAAAGAGGAATTGTCCTTGTAGGGTTCCAGATCAAGATAAAATGACAAATGAAAAACAACACATGAATTGCCCAAATTAGGGACTTCTCATTGGCTAATCAGCTATCATGATTAAGAAACCAAAAAATCCCATAATGGATGATTTAGGATTACATTTATATGTGAATTTATTGGTTGTTTATCTATCACACTTGTTGTCTCCAATTATTTTACTAGTTGCAATATCTTTAATATAACATGTGGTGATTGTGATAGTATATGATACATATAATAGTGTATAATGGTGATTGAATACATATGGCTATATATGTAAATTCCTCAATATAATATCAACATTGAATATGCTTTCCAAGTGAAATATGCATGCAAACCTTGTTTGACTAAGTGTGGGCATGCTAAGTGCGGTGCACTGTCTACATCATGGAAGTGTGATAATGAGTATGTGGCCATGCTAAGAAGGGTGTCTATCTTATTTTATTGTTCATGATTCAAATTTAACTAGGTGATTTTAATGAGATTAATAACCTAAAGGCATAAAAATTGTTGGTATGTATGCCCTGAGAGCCAATCATGGGATGATTGGTGGGATACATTAAGATTGATTTGATAAACATCAAAGGCAAGCTTCCAATTCTTTCTCGTTTAGTCATATGAGATAGTGATAGAACAGATTGAATGTCTGGAGAATGACAGTACTCAATGACGTATGCTTTTAGGTTGCAGACCTAAATGATGAGATCATACATATGCTAAGAGTGTGTACATTCTTGTTATGTCCCTAATCGGATGTCATTTTGGAAGGTAGACATACAACAATGACACATAAGACTAGATTGTGGTGTTGGTTGATGATAGAATCTCATTAGTCATGATATAGAGATATCAAACCAAACAAATAGGTACTTGTTAGAGAACAAGTGTACCAGACAGACCCACCGTGAGTTTGACACATGGAACCATGACATGGTAGTTACAGTCAGTACTCACAGTGATGGTGGTGAATGTGATTCTTTGACCTGAAATCACTACACTCAACACATGTCCTTGGGTACACTTTGACATCATCAAACGCAGTCCTGAAACATGGGTTGTTATAAAGGTGATGATTGGGTGGCTTTGACACATGTGGCTTTTGAGGGGTGAGTGATAGATATGGGATTTGTCCCTCCTGAGGGAGTTTGATATCCATGGCCACTTGATGAGTAAGATTGAGATAGGCGTGCGCACGCATGTATGAATCAGTATGTGATATTGATGTCATACATATCTCTTCCAATCTACTCTTAGATCAAGGAAGTGAATGAACGTTGACAGGATGATTGTTGCATGCCTCGAGTTCATTCGAGATATCAGTGACAAAGGAATTATACATTCGCTGTAACACCATTCACAGATTGTAGGATTGAAAGTTGTTCTCCAACATTCTATTTCACTTGGGTAGCACTGATGTGTGACTAGGCACCGCTCATTGCTTGTGAAGTCATAAGTGTTATGGACTTTCACTACCAACGTGAAAAGGACTTGTAGGGTCACACACATAGGATTTAACCTGGAAGAGGAGTTTTTTCCACAAACTATGTTTAGATTGATTACTAAAGGAGTTTAGTAGTTCAATTGAACACTCAATTAATTGATAGCTCAAAATCATATTATTCAAGGTGTTGGATCGATTGATTAGAGTATCAGATTGATTGAAACTGCAATTGACTGATTTGCACAAGTTTGCTGCTCCAACTGATCGGCTCATGGGATGAACCGATTGACTCAGGTTGTTGAACCGATCGGCTCATGGGATGAGACGATCGACTCATGGGATGAGACGATCGGCTCATATGTCACCAAACGGTCAGCTCAATTGTTGAACCGATCAGTTCGGACGACCGACCGAGATCGTTTGGAAAATATTAAGACTATTTTGCAAATATATTTGTTTCACTTGTATAAATTCGATTTGGACAAGGACTAATATTGGATTTGTTGGAAACAAACTTGGAAAGTCAATTTGAGTTGGATCAGGACCATGAACCGATCAGTTCAGGCTACCAACCGATCAGTGGGGATCCCCAAACGATCAACTCAGGTCCAGTCAATCGGCTCAGGTGGCCGAAACGATCGGTTTAGTTGGGAAACGATCGGTTCAGCTGCCGCATCATGTTGGATTTGTGGAAAATCTTGAACCCTTCTACTCCTGCTTTAGTCCCGCATTGCTCGGGATAGAGAACCCTGTCCCATGACCCTCCTATATATATAGGGGTATTGGGGGCTTCTCAAACAACAACTTAGTGCAACCAGTTGCTCTGTAAAGTTGTCATTCTCTTTGGTTTTGGTAACTGAGAGAGCCCAAGCAAGTGCTACCCGATAAGGGAGACACAACAAGGGAAAGACAACTATAGAAAGCGACTGGTGGTAGGAGAGTGTGTTGGCGACAAGTACGCCGACAGGAGGGTGCGACTCCTTCCAATTTCTTGTGGGACAAGGAGATTGGAGTTCCAGGTGGTCCGTGTGGACTACTTCAGAGGTGGGAGATTTCTACCGCTCGGAGGACAGCTGTCAATCCCGACAGTCCCGGTGAGACCAGGAGTCGTCAGTCCCGGTATGACCAGGAGCTGAACAGACACCGTCCAAGACCGGAGGTGAAGACCGGGCAAGGCGTGAGGTATTGTCTCCGAGCAAGCCTCGGGATAAGGTATGATTCCGCAAACCATCCCTTTTCTATTGTATAGACGTTGACGCGTTTCCTTGTTCTGGGTATGGGGAGGAGAAATTTTTTGTTTCCGCTGCCTTCTCTGCCTCCCCTAAAACCCAACAGTGGTATTAGAGCAACATGAACTGCTCTATACTTTAGGATTATCGATATGATCGATTTTGGTTTGTCACCTTTATTTATTGCATACGATGCAAATAAAATTAGCTTTTATGCATGTCCAATCCTAAATCCACAAATCCCATAATATACATATATGGTATGTAATATGAATGCACTCGATACACGTCGCCCTTAAATGAGTTTTGTGGTGGATGTATAGCATGGTTATGGCCAATAAACACTATTTGTGTATGGTTGTATGTGGTTGCTTGCATCTCAGTCTACGCACCGATCTTCCCTCTCCTATTCCTGATGTAAATCGAAATAATTTGAGATTTCTTTCCTACCTTTTCTCCCCCCGAATGTAACTTGGGGTTTCTCTTTTTATTATATAAAATAGGATAGATTTTATTTCCTGTTATGTCGAAGAACGGCAGACATCCTGACGACAGCTGAGACGATCGGTTCAAGGAGTGAACCGATCGGTTGACGTTCCAGACGATCGGTTCAAGGAGTGAGTCGATTGGTTGATGACCTGTTCGAGGATCGAGACAAGCGGGTGGCAGCCATGATGAGATACACGACTACCAGGCAAACCGATTGGTTGGAGGAGCCAACCGATCGGCTGGTGGCACCCAGCCGACCAGTCTGATGGCGAGCCGATCATTCATGTGATGAGTTGATCAAACCCAGAAAGGCAAAGCACATAGTTCATCTTGTATAGGTTGCATGTGATGTAGACCTAGATGACCGTGATTCCTCTTGGCTCGAGGAATCACATTAGGATGGCCATAATCATCGCTTTTATCGTTTTTCATGTTTTCTATGGGATATAGCATGTATATGATACATACTATGTATTGTGGTGATTGGATATGTATATGTATATAAAACTAAATCCCTCATTAAAATATAAAGTCTTATATGCCTTTCTTTAGAGGAACACATGAAAAACTCGATCGACCAAGCGTAGGTTACGCCAAAGTGTGGTGCGCTGTCTATCTTGTGGAAGTGTGAAGGGTAGACATGTAGGTTCTGCCAAAGCAGGGTGCATGTTTACCGTGTCAGCTTTTGGGTTAGACTTAACTGGTGATTCTTAGAGTGTCTGAGCCCAGAGGCAAGGAATGTTCATGGCAAGGTGTTGTGCATGTTCATTCATTAAGAGTTGCATATGATGCAATTGGCATGATGGCCTACCTAAATAGTCAAGATTGTGGGCGATCAACCAAAGCTGACTCATGACTTGATGAAATATGGATCTTGCCTACTAGTAGGTTGTACGCTGAAATCTTCTGAATTGATGGTGAGGGCTATCAATTTGAACTAAAATAGTGGGAGCGATAATTAATTAAAGGATTAATTTTTATCGTCAACTTTTCAAATCAATCAAATAAGTCAACAGAGTTTTGGACTAAAATTGCATATATTTCCTTTTGTTAAAATAAATGGTTAATCAACAATAATCACTTTATTTGCAATCGGTCTTTGAGATGAATAATTCCATGACTGGTTAGGACATTGAGAAGTGTTCTCAATCGTAGAGCGAAAGCTCTAAGTCCTAGTTCTACCAGAACCAGATGAACTCGATCCCACCACACCAATGGCTTAAAGGATGCTTATGGAAGCATACTGAGGATGCCTTTAATGTGGAGTGCTTGATGTTGTGTTCTCTGAACTATGAGTTGCAGAGACAACATGAGACATATGATGTCTCAAGGACATTGTCCTAGTATGTCATGAAAGAAGGAGATCCAGTAAGGTATTCACACACTCAATTTGATTGGGTATATGTGGAAAACCTGAATGAGAAGGATTCCCTCTAAGCCAAATAGTTGGCTATTGTTATGATAATGCAAGTGTTGCGAGAATCATACAGTTCATGATAAACTAAGAAATGGACAACTTTGACAAGCGTTGACAAAGTTGTTGGACATGTTGAGGACAGCAGAGGCAACTATGAAGAAAGACAAACCCTAACGTTTGATATGATCAATGAAGGGTAAGTCTTAAAGGTAAGGGCAAGGGCAAAGCTAAGAAGTGTTCTGATGCTAGCCAACACCCCAAGCCATCTTCAGCCTCAAGGCACATGGGAAAGGGTGAAAGAGTGAATTTCCCTCTATATCTGGAAGAATAAAAGAAGATGAAGGAAGGGATGGAGATCTCCACCTAAGGTATCATGAAATGAACCGCTTCTTTATCTGAGGTATATGATACCAAGATATGGATATGTCATATATGATATGCAAGATCCACAAAGAAGTGATGGCTTTTGTAGAAGGACCATGAAAGTAGTACCCATCATTGGTGCAAGTGTTGCTGACATAGATAGGAGTATCCTTTAGTTTATTTCAGCCTAACGGGCATGAAATAGAGTTGAGAACTGCTATTTCAATTTGCAAATAGAAACACTTTATTGTTGCATCTTGTTGAGACAAGGATGGCTATCAATATAGTTGATGTTTCAATTTCAAAGATATGATCTTTGTGTCAATTCCTTGTTTATCTTGTGATACTTTGTATGCATAAGATAAAATGATACCTAAAAGTTATTGATAACTCAAACAATCAAATTAGCATCAATAATGAGAAATTCATTTCTAGTTTCCATATGATGGATAAATCTAGACTCTTTTGGTTAGAGAACCAATAAGAGACATGAATATCTTGGACATGATTAATCAATCTTCACTAATGGTAGTGGCAGAATGATTATCCTATTAGGTATAATTCATGTGATGTATTTACATACCTATTTGAGAGAATGCTAATACTTCAAATGGTATTTAGAGAAATACCAATATGAATATCTTGAAGTGTTCAAGAATATCATAAATGAAGTACAAATTTGGTAAAGTGTTAATTCTTGATGAGATCAATGAATGAAATACTTAGACCAAAATGTTTGAGATCCTTATGAGTGATTATGATAATGTATCATAGTGAACTCATGATTAAAGCATAACGATGTCTAAATCAAGAAGGAATCATACTCTAAGGAGTTAGAGAATGATTATCAAATAACTAAATTCTTCTTAAATAAAGAATGCCCCACACTAATAAAGGACATTAAGAACCACAAGGAGTTGTGAGTTCTTATATCCTTGAAAGATACACCTCAATTATCTATGTGATGAGTTGGTCATGTGATGAGTCAACTATCTAGATGAATATGAGAAACCGAATTTTGAGTTATGGTATATGACCATTACATCCTAAATGACTTCCATATGAACCATAAGGTATGACCTTGATGGTAGCACCCATTGGATGGAAATCCATAAGTGCAAATAAGTCTTAAGGGTTAAGACACGTGGATGACATTTTGAGAAGGATGATGCTTGTTGATTGCAACTTAATGACTAAGACATTTGGCATATGGATACTAAAACTGCATTCCTATGAGGAATAAAACAAGGATGTATACGTGACACAACCTATAAGGTTTATGAATCTACTAATGCAAATGAAGTCTATAAGTTACAATGAACTAATCAATATGATTGATCGAGTACAAGAAACTCAGAATTGGATCTTTACTTTGATGATATAGTCAAAGGGTTTGACTGATATAGTCAAAGGGTTTGACTGATATGTCAAACATAAAGAAGGGATCTGTGATTTAGTGGGAGCGTATTCACATTCCACAAGTTGATGTGAAATGGAAATGTTCTAGAATGGAAATCCAAAGTGGAAATTATCTTTAAGGAAGATAGAGGCGTTTCCTATGTGATAGGAATAGAGACCTATAGAGATAGTTCTCGAAAATCTCTTGACCTAAAAAGAGAAAGCATACATTGGCAATCTGTATTGAAGGATTCAGTATGCACAGATTCAGTGGGAGAAAACATGTCTGTGTTACATGGAGTTAGTATCCCAAGGCCAAGTATCCAATTCTTATGAAGAATGAGAAAACTAAGAATAGATATGGATCTATCATGTATGTGATCATCCCATCATCTTGCATGTATGGACATGGAAGGAATAAAATGCATTCATCATCTTGTATGTAGGAAATGACAATATGATGTGCTCATCTTGATAACTCGTATGTGGGACATGACGAGTGGATGTCTGTCTACTTCCAGTAAGGGTTACTGGAACACCATGAGAACTTGATAAGTACTTGTGAAGTACTAGTTCTATGGAGATAAGGAAGAGTTCAATGTAAAGAGTTACATTGATGCGAATTTCTGAAAAGGGCAGAAAATTAATCGCAAAATATATATAGTATATATAAAAGTTAAAGTTTGTTGATGATTGGAAATGTTCCAATAAAACTGTTTAAAAGGGAAATGCTGAGTATCTGTGTGTTAGAGAACAGCAGTAGATACTATATGGATCTGGAAGTTCATGAGATGAACTTATAGATATTCCGGTCATTGATGACAAGTATGGAATCCTTGATCATACAATGTGGCTAAAGGTTAGCAAAGGAATACTAGATCGCATATTACGGCAGTTCCATCTCATACGTGTGACGTACAGCGAAGAGATGTGAGACATGCAATTGATACTGACTTTGGCAAGGTGTTGCCACAACTCACTATGTTGGCACAAGAGCACAGTAACATGTGGGACATGTTTGAAGATCATTATGAGTATGATTCAAGGGTGATTGGCTCGCAGTGCAAGTGGGAGTCTGTTGGTATGTATGCCCTGAGAGCCAATCATGGGATGATTGGTGGGATACATTAAGATTGATTTGATAAACATCAAAGGCAAGCTTCTAATTCTTTCTGGTTCAATCATATGAGATAGTTATAGAACAGATTGAATGTCTAGAGAATGACAGTACTCAATGACATATGCTTTCAGGTTGAGGACCTGAATGATGAGATTATACGGATACTAAGAGTTTGTACATTCTTGTTATGTCCCTAGTCAGATGTCATTGTAGAGGGTAGATAGACAACAATGACACACACGACTAGATTGTGGTATTGGTTGATGACAGAATCTCATTAGTCATGATATAGATATATCAAACCAAACACATAGGTACTTGTTAGAGAACAAGTGTACCGGACAGACCCACCGTGAGTTTGACACATGGAACCATGACATGGTAGTCACAGTCAGTACTCACAGTGATGCTGGTGAATGTGATTCTTTGACCTGAAATCACTACACTCAACACATGTCATTGGGTACACTTTGACATCATCAAATGCAGTCCTAAAACATGGGTTGTTATAAAGGTGATGATTGGGTGGCTTTGACACATGGGGATTTTGAGGGGTGAGTGATAGATATGGGATTTGTCCCTCCTGAGGGAGTTTGATATCCATGGCCACTTGATGAGTAGGATTGAGTTAGGCGTGCACACACATGTATGAATCAATATGTGATATTGATGTCATACATATCTCTTCCAATCTACTCTGAGATCAAGGAAGTGAATGAACGTTGACAGGATGACTATTCCATGCCTCGAGTTCATTCGGGATATCAGTGACAAAGGAATTATACATTTGATGTAACACCATTCACGGATTGTAGGTTTGAAAGTTGTTCTCCAACTTTCTATTTCACTTGGGTAGCACTGATGTGTGACTAGACACCGCTCATTTCTTGTGAAGTCATAAGTGTTATGGACTTTCACTGCCAATGTGAAAAGGACCTGCTGGGTCACACACATAGGATTTAACCTAGAAGAGGAGTTTTGTCCACAAACAATGTTTAGATTGATTACTAAAGGAGTTTAGTAGTTCAATTAAACACTCAATTAATTGTTAGCTCAAAATCATAGTATTCAAGGTGTTGGATCAAATGATTAGAGTATCAGATTGATGGAAACTGCAATTGACTGATTTTCACAAGTCTGCTTCTCCAACCGATCGGCTCAGGTTGTTGAACCGATCGGCTCATATGTCACCAAACGGTCAGCTCAATTGTTGAACCGATCGGTTTGGATGACCGACCGAGATCGTTTGTAAAATATGAAGACTATTTTGCAAATATATTTGTTTCACTTGTACAAATTCGATTTGGATAAGGACTAATATTGGATTAGTTGGAAACAAACTTGGAAAGTCAATTTGAGTTGGATCATGACTGTGAACCGATCGGTTCAGGGTACCAACCCATCGGTTGGGATCCCCAAACGACCGACTCAGGTCCAGCTGATCGGCTCAGGTGGCCGAAATGATCGGTTCAATTGTGAAACGATCGATTCAGCTGCCGCAACATGTTGGATTTGTGGAAAATCTCGAACCCTTCTACTCCTACTTTAGTCCTGCATTTCCCGGGATAGAGAACCCTATCCCATGACCCTCCTATATATATAGGGGTATTGGGGGCTTCTTAGACAACAACTCAGTGCAGCCAGTTGCTCTGTAAAGTTGTCGTTCTCTCTGGTTTTGGTTACCGAGAGAGCCCGAGCAAGTGCTACCCGATAAGGGAGGCACAACAAGGGAAAGACAACTACAGAAAGCGACTGGTGGCAGGAGAGTGTGTTGGCGACTAGTACGCCGACAGGAGGGTGCGAATCCTTCCAATTCCTTGTGGGACGAGGAGATTGGAGTTCCAGGTGGTCCGTGTGGACTACTTCAGAGGTGGGAGATTTCTGCCGCTCGGAGGACAGCTGTCAATCCCGATAGTCCCGGTGAGACCAGGAGTCGTCAGTCTCGGTACGACCAGGAGCTGCACAGACACCATCCAAGACCGGAGGTGAAGACCATGCAAGGCGCGAGGTATGTCGCCGAGCAAGCCTCGGGACAAGGTATGATTCCGCAAACCATCCCTTTCCTATTATATAGACGTTGACGTGTTTCCTTGTTCTGGGTATTGGGAGGAGAAAATTTTTGTTTCCGCTGCCTTCTCCGCCACCCCTAAAACCCAACAAAAAAAACATATATTTAGCAACCATCTATCTAAGAATTTCATATGATGGTATCATTAATTGTTTGATACCATAATAGTTAAGTTGTGAGCAGTTAACCATAGTTGACTCATGACTAATGCATTTTGGATAATGTCATTTCTAACTATAATCTTTTATAGTTATAGTGAGTGCTATTAATTTGAATAAAATAATTGGAAAAATTAACTAAATTTGATATTATTTTGTCAAATAAATTTCTTGAAATTATATCTCAAATCAATATATTGACCTATGCAAAATATCTTCTATGTAGATCGATGTCAAAAACTAAAAAATAGTCCTTTTCATTGCGATCATTCCTTGAGAAATAACTGAATGAAAATAACTTTTACATTGGTTAAGGACACTGAGAATTATTCTCGTACTAAAAATAAACTCGATTTCCTACACACACCAGTAGCTAATGAGCCAAAATTTTGTGTGCCTAGTGCAAAAAAGTTAATCTCATAAGAAGCATTATGATAATTCCAAGGTCATTAAACTCCTCATGCTATGTTTTATTAGTCATGAGCTTCAAAAGTAACAAGAAAATATAGTTGATATTGTGATGATAGAATCTCTCATGGCCATGTATGAAGAACAAGTACGCCATGAGAGGTATGTTGTCTCTAGGGTAAATTTTAAGTGAAAAATGATGGAAGGTTATTCAGTTGGACCCCATGTGCTCAAGATAATTGGATATGTGCAAACTCTTGCAAGACCAATATTTCTTTTAGATGAAGAGTTGCACATAGATGTGATTATATAATCAATTTTGTATTCATATAGACATTTGTCATGATTACAACATAAAAATTTTTGCTAAGCCGTTGACATTGCTACTAGGTATGATGAAAAGTGTTGAGGCAAAAATTATAGAGTAGTCCAATCCATTTTGATGGTCATAAAAGGAAAGGGAAAGTCTAAAGGTTGGGGAAAATCTTAGAAAAATTATAAATGTGGCCAAAAGTCTTTTTCACTTAAGGAGAAAGGAGGAGTCACTAGGTTGTACATTGGAAAAACACTTTTCCCTACATACATTTAGGAATTGAAGACCAAATTGTAGTCCATAGAGATCTCTGCTTCAGGTATATATGTTATATAAATAAATTTATCAACTTCTTCATCAGGGTTCTGCTATACGGATGTGGATCTCACGTGTGCTCCAATATACATGATCTGAAAAGAAGTATACCTCTGAATGAAGGGAATGCATAACTATGTGTTGCAAATGGAGCAAAGTTTGTGACAATGCAATATGCGCCTATCTTTTATCTCTTCCCAATAGGATTGTAATAGAGTTAGACAACTAATCTTATAAACCTTCCATTAATAGAAATATTATTTTTGTGTCTAGTTTGGACAATAATTGTTTGAAGGCTCTAATAATTAATGCTCATTTTTCTATTTATAAAGTTGATATCTTTTATGGTAATTACCCTATGTCTTATGGTCTTTATTTATTATATAGTAATACACATGTATACAACATAAATAGTATGATGTTAAAACTCAATGAATAAAACAAAAGTTATCTTTGACACCATTGTCTAGGACACATAAATGTGATGTGCATTTCTAGCTCAATAAAGATGGTTGTCAAAAACTCTTTTGATTTTAAATCAATGGAGACATGTGGAAATTATTTATTGGGAAAATGAAAAAAATATTTTGTTAGGAAAATTGAGAGAAATATTGATTTATAAGGAGTCATACATATTGATGTGGTGTACCTTTTAATATAAGTACTAGAGAAGAATATAAATACTTCATCACTTTTATTCATGAGTTCAGCAGATTTGGATGTGTTTATCTTATGAAGTATAAATCAAAATCCTTTCAAAAGTTCAAGAGATTAATAAATGAAGTGAAAAGTCAACATGAATAAATAATAAAAGGAATTTGATATGATCAATGTGGTGAGTACTTAAGTGAAGTGATTGTCGTCCTTTGGATGGATTGTGGTATTGTATCACAATGGACTTTTCCTAGAATGCTACAACATAATGGTGTGTCCAAAAGAAGGAATCAAACTATTTTCTACATGGTATGGTTAATGACTAGTTTACCTGACCTTCCAATTTTCTTTTGGGGATAGTTTCTTGAAATCATCACGTTTATCCATTGAAAAGACACAGTGAGATATGAAATCGGCAATGTCCCAATATGTTTTTTGTATAGGTTTGGGGATGTGAACATTATTTCAAGAATAAATTTTGTATATAGCTTGGACCTAAATTGGATAAATGTATCTTTATTGAGTACCCTAAGGAAAATAAGGGTTACTACTTGTATATTCCATATATGAACAAAGTTTTTGCTACCAAAGATGATGTATTCTAAAAAAGAAATTTATCTCCAAAGGAACCAAGGGGAGGACAATAGAACTTGAAGAAGTTAGACACCATAAGATAACATTGAGTGTATGGATGTAGGGAACAAGAGAAACCACAACAATCTTGGAACCTCAAATCCCTATCATAAAACAAGAATCTCAAAGGTATATTAGGGAATTGTTTTACACAGAGAGATATTTTTTTTTGTGAAACAAGAAAAGGATGTTATGATCAGTGAGGATGATGAACCATCAACCTTAAAAAAGGCTATTGATGACTAGATTTTAAGAAATGGAAAAAAGGCATGAGATCTATGTAAACTCGATGTACACAAACATGGTGTGGACCTTGGTGGTTCCACCTAAAGGAAAAAACTTATAGGTAGATTGGCTACAAAACGTTTCAAATAAGTTCAAGGTGTTGACTACGATGAAACATTTTTACCAGTTGCATGGTTGAATCCTTTAAGATCATGTTTTTTTCTGTAGCTTATCATGACTATGAGATATGGGAAATGGATGTTTATACGATACAACCTGAAGGTTTTGTCACTCCAAATGAAGCCAATAAAGCATGTAAGCAACAAAGGTCAATCTAGGATTCAAGAAAGCATCTTAGAGTTAAAATCATTACAAAATATAGACAAATCTTGTGTTTATAAGAAGGTTAGTAGTAGCATAATTAATTTTATTCTATTGCATGTATGTGACATATTATTGATGACAAATGATATACATATTCAATAATTGGTTAAAACATGGTGAATGTAATAACCTGATTTTCTCTCTCTCCCTTTATGTACTTCCTCACTCCATTTGAGAATCAACCTTCTCAATTTAATATCTATTTCATACCTCAAGTATTATGATACTCATATTTGATCACCTCAATGACCAATTTTACAAAGTGTAGAAATAATTTGAAATATTGAACACCATGACATGATTTTATCATATCACTGCTTTATAACTAAAATTTAACCTCTTAAGACTAATATTTTGATTCTATAATTTATATCTTATTGTAGAGATATCAGTTATCTTTTGTGATAGTATTCAAATCATCTCAATCAGAGTTACTTGTCAAAAGTTATGTCTAGTTGTATAACCACACTTTTTATCACCAATTTATTGGATGTAACTCGATTTTAAGGCTTTTTGGGCGCATTTTCCTTGGGCAATGCCCAGTTTAGGTGGGGTACCCACCATTTAATGAATATCCTATACCTCAGCCTACCAAATCTTCTCACGCCTTGTTGGACTCTTTCTGGTTGTGGGATCTTAACCCACATATCTCCCTCATGTATCCAACGAATGAAGTCCATCCTCTACCTCCGTACATGTGACCGACTCATATGACACTGCTACTACAACCCCAATGGAGCCCATTTTAGTTCCTTTCCACACTATATTCATTAAAATCTATGCACCCTTTTGTTTCCCCTCATTTTCCGCTTTAATTCCCCTTTCTTTTCCCTAGCCCCCACTCACCCTAGCCCTTTATTCTTTTCCTCTTCTCCATCTTCTCGGGTGATGGCGTCACACCTTCTCACTTTGGGGCTTGCGATCTCAGCTACCCACATCAGCAAAAAAGTGCCCAACCAACTTTAATGGTCTCCTATGTGGATAGGGAACTGTCTACTTGGGGAGGATTGAGCCTCGTGTCGCACACATTATATGCGTTAGTGAGCTTGGGACCCCTTGTCACTGTGGTGGAAGTGGGAAGGGTTCATGCTACTATAGTAGGATTTGAAAAAGGAATCAATCATAATTTCAAACCATTTCTTTCCATGACCCCTCTTAACTAAGATTTATTTATGTATTATCTATTTTTTATCTAGCGGGCCTACCCTATCCCACCTAGCTGACCATTCCTTTTTATGAAAACTGGCCAAGACAAATATTGGGTGTGAGAAATGAACAATGGATTACAAGAACCATCAATATCCTTGAGTCCATGATGGACCATTATCTTAGGGAGCAGATTCCTCAGGTAGTCAATGCTTCCCCCCAACCAACCATGGTCAGCACTCGAGCCTAGGAGCGGTGGTTAGCCCATGGTCAATATGGACAAGCGATTGGATTAGTCAATGACCAAATGTACATTGTGGGACCGGTTGGCACAGATGTGGGTGGGTGGGATAGCAAGCCATGCGACACAAAATCTATGGTAACACTCAAAGTATTTTCCCTATAGTTCTTTATGAAAATGTTCTAAACTGCATAAATCTCACATATTAAGGCCAAATACATCAAAATTACATATTATATTTATAAGCTCAATGAGACCTACACTTTGGCTTGGTTCTAGACCCTAATTCCACTTCTTGTTCCCTGTTTTCCTAAAACATGTGAGCTTTAGTATATTGAATACATTTAGTGTACTTTTATAATAAAGAATGGAAAGTTAATAAACATTGACCATCCTCATCTCAAAATCTGTAACTTCTATACATATTTGAATTTGATGCAAGTCACAATCATCCTTATTTCTCATACATGACTCTAGTTGTACATATATACTAGTGTTGAGACTCTAACAATGCACCTTTCCCTAATTGGATAATCTAGATATTTAATGATGGATTAATGCCTAATCAAACTGAAATTAGTAATATATATGTCTGCCCTTGACTTTAATATAAGTCCCTAACATCCTCATTGTTGTGGTTGTTTCATTTCATGCCTAATGGGTGTATGTGCCCCAATTATTTCAATACTTGGTTACACCTTGAACCAATGATGAGTGTGATCAAACTTATGTATTAAATTCTTATCTTTTCTTTAGATAAGTAATATTAGGATTTTGGGGACACTAATGCTTATGATCCACCCTCTTTCTCTCCTATGGTGTTTGAAACCCTAGTTCACCTGATGTGACGTATGTGACTCGAATTTTGAGTCCTATACCTTAATGCTTATGTTGACCCTTTGAACTTTTCGAGTCTCTCAATTCATGGATTACTGTATCCCTCAAGATATCTTTGATGTGGATGTCCCTCCTGAGTATCATGTTGAACCTTGATGCAGTCATGAAGTATGTTGATCGTTGAATGTATGTTGAAAGGTTGATAGCCAATGTTAGGAATATAATGCCGAGACCCTAGGGGACATCTATCTATATTGGAATGTGTTTCCTACAAACTAATGTTGCTAATATAAACCATTTTTTATGCTTGGTTCTCTTGTCTTTATGATCACGACCTTGTTTCCCTATTATAGTATTTGAACCATATAATGAACATAAGTGGCATGAACCTTGTAATAATCATATAAAATAGATGGAAACTTAGAATGATTTGAAAGTTGACTCATACCCCATTGGTAACCTCTAATTCAATAAAAGATCATTAAACATGTAATTAACCAACTTGAAAGCTATCTTGGTGAAACCCCTAAAAATGGATGTAATTAGGTTTAATGATGAGAATCTATTACATGTATGCAATTTTATTTTTAATTAGGTTTGGCTTTCTATCTAGATGGTCAAGGTTAAGTTATGAATCTCTGAATCAAGTATGGGCTTTAATAATTATATGACTAAGACTTTCGTAAAATGTAATACATATGTATCCTTGTTTACTTTCACAAATGTTGCCAAGTATTACCCTAGAAACTCCATTATACAAACCTGGTGCACATTCCTATATTCTCAGGGTAAGGACACAAGGTTGGGCGTCCTACTTGAGTTATCAAGATTGGGTAGACCATGTTGATAAAATGGTTAGCTAATCTTGAGCACACTTACACACTAACGATGGGAAGTAGTCACATGCCTTATGATATATGATGTTTATTTGGAATTATTGGAGTAAAATTATATAAAACATGTTCTCTCACTTTTATAAATACTAATCTTCTTTATTCTCATTAATCTACTTTTGCAACTCTTTTCAAATGATGCAAAGCTTACATATATGTATCTTTTAGCCCTGTAATCAACACTTCATGTGTTTACCCATCTTGTTTCATGTATTTTTAAGGTTTAGAGATGGTAGGTTGTTGATGGGATTGGTGATCTATGTCAATTTTGCTTTGCACAAGATCCCTAGTATACAAGAGAAGACTTGTAAGATTGTACTCTGAGATTGTAATTGAAATCTTGTAAATAAAAAGGATGTTGATTAAGAATACTTGTTGAATGTTGAGATTATGAATTGTGATTTTATCTTGTTATCTGTCATGTATGATAAGCTTTACTCTTTCATATTTGTGCTTTGATAAACCATGCTAGGGATGGATGCATACTCCATATCACCATTGACTTTGTAGTAATTTGGAGTACATTTAAAACTTGATACATGTACGAGACATCACCCTCACATGGTAGACCTAATGTGAAATCATAATATACATGAAAGTTGAATGTTCAAAATCACAAGCATGATATGATGATGCATTGGGATCTTAAGTTGAATATAATGAATTTTACATGCTTAATTTTGGTCCATAAGTAAAAAGCGATGGATATTATTGATTAGGTTTGGTATAATTTTGAGGGAAAACTAAAATGTACATGAAATTTTGGTATAATGTTGGGATACACAATCAATGATGATCTTGTTTGAAAGTCTTGATGATGAACGTGTTTGTTGGAGAATTTTATAATGTATACTTTGACTACATACCTTAGACTAGAATGAGTATATGAGAAAAAACCCAAATGTGATAGAAAGAAGAGTTATAGAACCCTAATCTCAATATGATGTCTTAACATGATTAGACACTGTTTCACATGCATTTAATCGGGATGGATACACTCTTAATGATGACAAACTAAGTGTTCTACCCATATTGGTAGATTACTTGACAACTAGGATTGTTTGACAAAGGTGATCAATATGAACTTTGACCATCAATTATGATATTGGACAAATTTCGAGGATGAAAATTTTCTTTTAAAAAGGGAAGGATGTGATAAACAAACTTTCTCTCTGTACTTTTATGTACTTCTTCACTTCATATAAGAATCAATGTACTCATGTCAGTGTCAATTTCATACCTTTAGTATTTTGATACTACAAGTTGATCACCTCAATGACCAATTTTATGATGTGTAGCAATAATTCAGAATATTGAATATGATGACATGCTTTATCATATCACTACTTTTCAAATGAAATTTAATATATTCTCTATAATATTTTGATTGTGTAATTTATATCTTATCCTAGAGATTTTAGTTACTTTTTGAACAATATAAAAATCATCTCAACTGGAGTTATTTGTAAAACGTTATGACCAATTGTATGAGCACAGTTTTTATCATCAAAATTATTAGATGTAACTAGATTTTAAAGATTTTGGGCCCTATCATTGTCAATATACTATACTCAACCAAGCTAGTCTTCCAATGCCTTGTTGGACCATTTTTGCAGTTAGTTCTTGACCCACATACCCCCCTCACATATCCAACTGATGAAAGTCCATCCCTCACCTCTGTACAGGAGTCCGACACATATGGCACTACAACAATCACCTATTACCACAATGGAACCCTTTTTCTTCCTTTTCACACTGAATTTACAAAAATTGATGTGCCATTTCAATTCCCCTTGTTTCCCTCTTTCATTCCCCTTTCTTTTCCCTCTACGCTGCTCACCCTAGACCCTTCTTGCTTTTATTCTTCTTCATATGCTTGGGTGGTGCCACCACACCCCCTCATGTTGGGACTTCTGTCTCTACTACTGAAAGCCCCATCCATGCCTCCAGCCAACTTTGGTGGGCTCCTCTGAGAAAGGACAAACCTCTAATTGGGGATGATTGATCCCTAAAACACAGACTGTAGATGCACCGACAAGCTTGGTCCCCCTTACCGCCAGAGCGAAAGGACACATTCGGGAGTGAGCGAGGGACAATGATGGGTTACATGTACTAGGATCTCCTTAAGTCCATGATGGACCAGGATCCTATGGACTGAATTCCTCAGCCAATCAGTGCTGCCCACCAGTGAACCTCAGATATCACTCAAGCTTGGAAGCGGTGGAGAGCCTAGGGCCACAACAAACTAGAGGTTGGATTAGCCCATGAGACAAACTACATTGTGGTACTTATTGGCAAGTAAGAGGGTGTGGGGATTGCTAATTGTATGATGTGAAATTTTTAGTCTCAGTCAAGCAAATAATGATGGTAACAATCAAAGTCTTTTCCCTATAGTTCTTGATGCAAATGTTACAAAATGCATAACTATCCATCTTAAATAAAGCCAAATTATATATCAAATCCATCATCTCAATGAGACCTACACTTTGGGCTTGGTTCCAGATCCTCATTCCACTTCTTGTTCTATGTTTTCCTAAAGATGTGAACTTTAGTTTATTGAATGTAGTTTCATGTACTTTTGTGTTCAAGCTTGGAAAATTAGTGATTATTCACCATCATAATCATGAAATCTATGACTTTTATACATATTCGAATTTTATGGAAGTCCTAATCATCCTTATTTCTCATTCATGGTTCCGATTGTACACATATACTAGTGTTGAGACTTTAATGATGTATCGTGACCTAATTTTATAATGTTTCTACTTAATGATGGACTAATGCCTTATCAGCCTCAAATCAGTAATATATATGTCTCCCCTTGACTTCAATATTAGTCCCTAATATATCCTCCTTGCTATGATTGTTTCTTTTGACACCTGATGTATGTATGTCCCCAAATTATGTGAATACTTGGTTACACCTTGAACCAATGATGGATGTGATCAAACTAATGAACCCAATTCTTTTCATTCCTTAATATAAATAATATAAGGATATTTGGGGACACAATTGGCTATTATCCACCCTCTTGATCTTATGGTTTTTGAATACTTCACCTAATGTGACCTGTGTGACTCAAATTGTGAGTCTTGTACATCAATGCTTATGTGGACCCTTTTCCCTTGTTTCCCTCTCTCAAATCAAGGATTCTCCAATCCCTCATGATATATTGGATGTGAATGTCCCAGCTTTATCTCATGTTGAACCTTAATGGCATGTATGGACTATGTTAATGATTAAATGTATGTTGAAATGTTGATACCCAAGGTTGGGAATATGATGCATAGACCCTAGGGGATGTCCACCTATATTGGAATATGTTTCTTATGACCTAACATTTCTGATATAAATCATCTTTGATGTTGGGTTCTCATGTATATATAATAATGACCTTTTTTGTTTAATTATCAGTCTTTGAACATTATAATGTATATAAGTGACATGAACTTTGTAATAATGATATAAAATAGAGGGAAACTGAGAATGACTTGAAACTTGAACCACATCCCCCTGATAACCTCAAATTAGTAAAAGATGATCAAACATGTAATTAACCAACTTGAAGCTAACTTGCTAGAACCCTAAAAATGAATCTAATAAGGGTTAATGACGAACATCTAATACATGTATATAATCTTGTTATTAATTAGGTTTGGCTTGTGATTTAGATGCTTGAGGTTAAATTAAGAATCTCTGAGTAAGGTATAAGCTCTAATTATGATATGATTATGTCTTTCTTTCTTGAAATGCGATACATTTGTATTCTTGTTTACTTGGTCAAATATTTCCATGCAGTAACCTGTTATTGTACTCGATGTTTGTCTTATGTTGCTGTTTTATAACTTGAAAACATAATATATAAACTCCATTATACCAAATTTATGCGCTTACCTATATTCTTAGGGTAAGGGACAAGACTGGGCATACTACTTGAGTTTTAAAGATAGGGAGGACCATGTTGATAAAAGGGTAAGCTAATCTTGAGAACCCTAATGGACTTTTCCAATGGGAAGTAGTCAAAGACCTTATGATACATGTTTTTTTGGTATACTTGGAGTAAAATGATATAAATCATGGGATGTCACTTTGCTAAATGTTTAACTTGTTTACTCTTATTCATCAACTTCTGCAACACTTTTCAAACTACACAATGCTTATTTATGTATCTTTTATCCCCGTGCTCAACACATCATGTGTTAACCCGTCTTGTTTCACATATTTTATAGATTCAAAGATGTATAGAAGTTGATGGGCATGGTTATCTATGTCAGGTGTACTTGTTGTAAGATCCCTAGTGTATTGAGTAGACTTGTAAAATTGTACACTCAAATTTTAACCAAAATCTTGTAATACAAGGATGTTGCTTTATAATACTTTGTGAATGTTGATATTATGATTGGTGCTTTTTATTTGTTATCTATTATAACTATTAATGTATACTAAGCTTTGTTCTTTTGTATTTGTGTTTGCTAATACCATGCTAGGGACGGAGGCTGAGGTCCTATCACCATTGACTTTATAGTCACTTGGAGTTAGGATTTGGGTAACAAAGGATTCCATGACAGTCGGTCTATACATTCTCCAAAAGTGACTTAGTAAAATATCCAATATACTCGGAATGGCAATCCATAGAGATATATCAAGAAGGCTTCTTTTTCTAAACCAAAGTACATACATTGATAGTGTGATAAAGAGGTTTAGCATCCAGAATTGTAAGATAGGACAATTACCTTGTCACATAATATAACTGTTTCTAGAACTCAATGTCCCAACTCTTTAGAAGGCATATATACATAAGTAAGATTCCATATACATTGGCACTTGGATCTATCAAGTATGAAATTCCAGTTACACACATAGATGTCTCATATTCTTTGAGCATGATGAGTAGTTACCAGTCCATTCTAGGTGATGGCAACTAGAAAACAGAAAAGAACATACTTAAGTGCTTGAGAATAGATAAGTATCAATTACTAATTTATGCTGGTGAGGAAGAGATTGTTGTTAAAGTTTTCACTAGCGCAAGATTTCAAATTGACACTGACAGTTATAGATCACAATCCAAATTTTTAATTTACATAAATTGCAAATTCCAGGATGGAAGAGTTCCAAGAAATATACAGTGGTTGATGCTAAAATAGATTTTGGGCATATTGTTGCCTATATCATAGCAAAGAAAGCAATATGAATCAAAAGTTCATTAGTGAACTTGGGATTGTTTCAACCATTTAAAATGCACCAGAGAACTGCAACTTTGTGTTGAATAATTTCTAGAGGATCTTTCAGAAAGAACTCATGAACTTGCTGGTCAGACACGATTGTTTTGGGTAATCCATCTATCACATAGAAAGTGAACAATGATGACAATGTAAATATTGTAGATGGTTAGGAACCATATCTCAAGAGAGTTACAAGCACATACTTGTAATGGCCCACACTTTTGAGTGTCTAAAAGACCTTAAAGCTGCAGATCATTACTCATAAATTCCAGGATCAGATTCAAGAAATAATATAGAATAGTAAAAAATTTCCATTAATGAACAAATAAGTACATGTTTGCATAAAAAGATCCTCTAAAGGGTTACATAAATTTTAGAAAGAGTTAACCTGTACATGAGTGAAGATATACCACTATGACTATACCTTAATTAATAACTTTTGTTTCTTAAACATCTTTATTTTGTAACATCATATCCTCGAATCAAGTATACCTAATACCGAAAATACCGACAAACAAAATACACATTCAATGTATTTCTATGCTAGTACGTGGGTTCATCCAATAATCACAAGTATACATATAAATAAACATCTTTTATTTAAACATAAGAACCTAAACTTGCTTACATATTCTAACCCATATCTGTCTACTACCACAGCTGTAATCACTGTCCCTCATGGGCTCGTGTGCATTACACTTAAGATCAGTCTAACCCAAGGTTCATAATATTGTTATTTACTTTTCATGATACTCATATTAACTTTATAATTTGCAAGTAGTAAATAAACAAGCAAGTAGTTTATCATTCATTCAATCTCATCAAGAAACCTCCACAAACTCAGAATTGGATTCATTTATTCAAAAGTGTAACCACATACCTTATGCCATTGTAGAAACCATGATGAATATATCAGATGTACTTTAAGAGTGTATCCAAATATCCAAGAAACAAAGCATTCAATCTGAAATATTCATACCACATATGTGTCACCATGCATTCACATTAAATTAATCAGATCTAGATACACTCCTAAACTAGGGTTTAAGGTTATCTTATGTTTGGACTAGGGATAAGGGTCTGAAAACCTAATTATAGCATGTCATGGTTTCTAAAATTACAACCTTTATTTGGTGAAACCCTAATCATCATCTTAATCATATTAACCTATCCATGATACCTAGATCATATTATTACCCTTAAGATCATAGCAAGATGTCCATACTATTTCAAAACCCTAAATCAGAATGAATAAGATTATTAATCTATCGGCAATTATTCATCATTATCAAGGATTTCCAATTAGACATGACAAGATTAGGTATTAGCTCAACAAAATCTACATTTTCCTTTATACTAATCACATAACACAAGTATTGCATATACTTTTCAAACATGAAGATTAATTGGGTTCTGATTATATATTCTTTGGATTCATCTCATTTTTTGATCATTTTGATATGTAATTTAACTATTTTCTTAGCATCCTAGTAATTTCTAAAATTTTGCAAATTAATAATCAATCACCCAATTAGTAACTGACACATCAACAATTTACCTTTTTCTTTATCTCTTTTCTTTCCTTAGCTTGCAGTTTGGTTTGGGGGTCTATTTACCCATCAATCCAGATCAGGTTGTCTCTCCTTCCCCATGCACATTCTACAGATCACGTTTACTTACCCAGTCTCTCATTTCCTGTGCCCAGCACAATCAGAGTCATTGTGCTAGCGGCGCCACGAGTAGCATTGTCTTTTTCTCTAAACTTCTCAGTCATTGGGGCATCGACCACTGGGGCTCCTCCCTCATCATGAATTTACAAGGCACATTCATGCACACAAAGCATTGTTGCCTGCTCATTAGCATCTCCATGAAGATGATCCTGCTAGCCTACAATAGCTGGTTGCATGATGCTGCCATTGGTCTGCATGCCCTCGAGAAGGACCTGTTGATGTGGCGGCTATCACCAGCTCCTTGAACCCAGCCCTACAGCGTGGTTCAACCATAGAACCACCACTGCAGTTGTAGTAAGGCAGACCAGGTTAGGCACTACAGAGAAGACCTTTTCTAGTCGTTCAGCTTCCTGAACTTTCCACCATAGTGCTCAAAGCTTCCTCCAAGCCTCCCTCTCCAAACCATAGTCCATCTTTTGGCTGTCCTTGCTTACATATTTGGCCGTCTACAATTCGCGGCCATCCAACAGCCTTGCGACCTCCCCTACAAGTCACGATCCTCTTTGTAGGTCCTTTGACATAGACTAGTGGATGGAGGGGAGGCTGAGAACAAAGGGTTTCAAATGATATCAACCCAAAACTACCAAATTTGATGAGGGATATAAGAGAACAAGCCCATCATCTCCATATATATAAGACTAGGAGGGAAACGTAGTGGTCACAAAGAATGAACAAAAGGTAGATAGGGAGAGAGAGACTGAGAGAAGCCTGTGATTATCCTTCATGTATACGTCATCTATCCTTGCATTTAAAGAAATCAAATTTCCATACGTGGTTTCCAAGGAATTAAAGGTAAAGAATTCAATTATATCCCTTCTTTTCCTTTACCATATTATCAGGGTCTCCACGAGCACAACTATCTTCTTCTCTCTTTATCTTTCATTAATATATTTCCTAAAATAGAAGTCCATGTTACATGGTTGATACACCATAAACCATCAAGTAATTACATAAATGCATGACACTTTATTGCGTTCTAGATTGTTCTTCTATCCCTCACCATGGTATATCCATTAATTATTCCATGGAAATTCATTACAACCTTTCTAAATTCATATTTATTAATTGGGATGTCTTTTATTTACAAAATTTATTTCTTTATAAATTTCATAAAATGATTATCATTACGTTATGGAATGTCCTTTAATCCCAACTTTTAGAGTTCTCTTTCATATCATTATTATTTTCAAATATACAAAAGGACAAACAAAAATATTCGTTTTTTTTCGGTGCCTCAATTATCCTTTACCATAAATCCTATTTCTTTTGGTTGCTTGATAATGGTTTTATTTATCATTACACAAGGCCATTATTATTAAATCATGTACAAATTCTTGTGCCACAATCACCCATTCTATAATGGTGATTGACATCATTATTCTACTAATAAGAACTTTGCACAAAATTATTTGTCAAACCATAGCTTTCTATTTATGTAATTCAAATATATCAAAATTTGTGGTTATTACATTCACCCCTCGAAAGGAATTTTGTCACCAATATTTAAACTTAGTAAGCATTAAGGTGAATGAAAACTCATCTTAGTTTCAAACATAGGGTTAGCAACCCAACTTAGGTAACTTTAACATCCTTTAATTATATGCCAAAATCGATCACAACATTACTAAGATTGGTGCTTGAATTAAATTCAAGGAATATCCACATCCTTATTAGTTACATGATATCATATCTTCATGATTACATTTTTCATTTGTGCTTTCAATTTCACTTGGTGATCACGTTTTCACCTTGGTTTCCAATCTATTATTCATTTATTACAACATAAGGGTGAGGTGGCATCTCAATCCCTAGGTCATGTCATTAAACTCATCTTAAGGTATTCATTCTATATCTCAATTTTTAAGCATAATGTGTGTCTACCGAATCTCTCTCCCTCATAATGAGATGAAATAAGCATTTGACTACAACCCAAACACAAAGTTCATATTATTCCAAAAGCAGAGATTGTCAATCCACACATCATCTTTCAATTTCACATGTTAAGTTGAATCACACTCGATATGACTCTAAACTTACTTGTTCTTAATTTCATAGTATTCTTAAATTTTATGAAGTCAAGTGTCCTTTTTTTACTCTAAATTTAGGGAATAACTGCTCTCAAGTTTTCAAGACTTTGTTACTTGTTTTATATTAACATCTCATGTATCATTATGAGCCTTAGTCAAATTCTGGAGGTCTATAGGCGTATAGGTACCTTTGGAGTGATATCATCCCTATGCATCAAGGGAGTGCCTCTCACATTCACCCATTTGGGTACATGATCATCATGGAGGTAGCTAATATCGTGAGTCATGTGCCTTGGGAAAACCTAGGTGTTACCTCCCCACCACATGGTCATGTGCATTCAAGGTATATCAACTCCCAACCCATCAGTCCTATGTACCTCTAATACATCCTACTTGATCCTAGGATTGCATTAGGACTTCAACCTCCCTAAGGGTTTCTTTTGAGATGTCACATCTTTTAAGCACATTATTCTCTTATTTAATTCTTTAACCAAGATTGCCTTCATCTCTCTCTTTTGAATGGACATTATGTAGTGTAGTCCCATCATTGGGCTCGAGCCACCTTTCCTCCAGGGCTTGGTGCCATGTCAATCTTCCCTCCTGGGCTTGACCTTTTGTGATCTTCCCCTCCAGTGGCATGATCCTAAACATTTGCACTGTGGACTTGGGCCACCTTCCCTCCTGGGCTTGGTGCCTTATTGGTATTCCCTCCTGGGCTTGAGTGTTTCATAACCTTCTCTCTTGGGCTTGGTCATCCATTCAAGCCACCTTCCCTCCTGGGCTTGGTGCCTTACTGGTCTTCCCTCTGAGGCTTGACCATTTCATGACCTTCCCTCCTGGTCTTGGTCACCCACTCAGAGATGGCATCCTTGGGTTCAAAGAATATAAGTGATTTCATCTTTATATTTTTAACTCTTCACCCCTAGGTGAGGATTAAGGTTATCTCAATACTTAAATACATTTATTCACTTATCTTTTAAGGGAAAGTCCTAGCATAGGATGCCTTCTTGGCTCATAAGAGGGGGTTAGGCTCTCTAGCCATAACCTAATCCCAAGATCTAAGGTTTTGCCTCCCTCATAGGTCATCTTCCAACTCTTGGGTTGAGACACCCTAGGTTGGCACACTAACCCTAAAGGTTTCATATATGTTTTTCATCATTATTCATAATTTATTATCATTATACTTCTCAACCCATATTTGCTCAATTTTAGGGATACCTCCTCAAGGTTTCTATCCATATAGTGAACTTGGGTCACCTTCCCCTCCAGGGGCTTGGTGCTACATTAGCCTTCCCCACTAGGTGCTTGGCCACCATCACCAAACTTCTAGAGAAAACATGAGGGTTTTTGCATGTTATATTCAAACTTTCATTTTCATATATATATGCATATATATATATATATATATATATATATATATATATACATATACATATATATATATATATGTGTATATATACATATACATACATACATACATATATATATATATATATATATATGGCAGTATGTGTGTATGTATATGTATATACATATACATACATATATATATGTATATATATATATATGTATATGTATATGTATATACATATACATACACACATACTGCCATATATATATATATACATATATATATATATACATATATATATATAACTATTGATTTCATATATTTCTTAAGACCTCTTACATAAGTTTTATGGTCCTCATGCACACATGCATGCGAGACTAGGTCAGCTAAACCCATCCCTTTATCTTTCTTATTCCTGATTTCAAGTTTCATATGGGTGGTGTCCCACACCACCCCACCATGTTAATTATTTAAGATTAAGGTTTTAGGGTTTGGGTTAGGGACTATACTCTACCTTTTAGAGTTTCCATATCCCTTGACACACCAAAGTTTTCATACCCTAAACCAATTCTTTCCTCTAAGAAAGGGCTTACCCATACATATCTCTTTTTCGTGTGTACTCTCTCTAGAGGGACCTACACAAAAGGTTACATATTTTCACATTTTACTTCTTTAATTAACAATTTCTTTTCAAGACTTTTTAATCAAAGAGATGAGAAGTAGATCAAATTGTTAGATAAGAAACATAAAGGATACATATGCTTTACTGATTTATCTTATATTGCTAAGGATGATATGAAATTATAAACTATGAAGTATTAGTTGATGAATCTGGGATCTGATACCAAATGTAACGACCCACACTATTGAGTGTCCAAAAGACCTTAAAGTCACAGATCATTACTCAAAAATTCCAAGATCAGATTCAAGAAATAATGCATAATAGTAAACAATTTCCATTAATGAACAAATAATTACATGTTTACATAAAAAGCTCTTCTAAGGAGTTATATAAATTTTAGAAAGAATTAACCTATACATGTGTGAAGATATACCACTATAACTAAACCTTCATTCATAACTTTAGTATCTTCAACATCTTTATTTTGTAACCTCATGTCCACGAATCAAGGATACATGATACCTAAAACATTGACAAACAAAATATGTGGTCAATATATTTCTATACTGGGATGTGGGTTCATCCAATAATCACATGTATACATATAAACAAACATCTTTTATTTGAACATAAGAACATAAACTTGCTTTAGTATTCTAACCCATATCTGGTCTACTACCTCTGGTGTAATCACTGTCCCTCCTGGGATTGTGTGCATTACCCTTAAGATCAGTCTAACCCAAGGTTCAGAATATTTTTATTTACTTTTCATGATACTCGTACGAACTTTATAATTTGTAAGAAGTAAATAAACAAGCAAGCAATTTATCATTCATTCAATGTCATCGAGAAACCATGACAAACTTAGGATTAGATTCATGTATTCGTAAGCATAACCACATACCTTATGCCATTGCAAAAACCATGCAGAATATATCACATGTAGTTTAAGAGTGTATCCAACCATCCAAGCAACACAACATTCAATCTAAAATATACATACTACATATGTGTCACCATGTATTCACATTACATTAATGAGATCTACATGAGCTCAAACTAGGGTTTAAGGTTATATTATGTTTGGACTAGGGATAAGGGTCACAAATCCTTATTCCATCATGTCATGGTTTCTAAGATTACAACCTTTAGTTATGTATGCTAGGTTAAACCCAAATGATCATCTTAAGCATATTAACCTATCCATGATATCTAGATCATATTAATAGCCTTAAGATCATAGCAAGATGTCCATATTGTTTCAAAATCCTAAATCAACATGAATAAGATTATTATTCTATAATCGCTAGTTTATCATCATTATCAAGGATTCCCTTATTAGACATGACAAGATCAGGTATTAGCTCAACATAACATAATCTAATTAATTTAGCATCATATTAAACAAAATCTAGGTTTTCCTTCATACTAATCACATAACACATGAATTGCATATACTTTTCAAACATGAAGCCTAATTGGGTTCTTATTATATTTTCCTTGGATTCCTCTCATTTTTATGATCATATTGATATATAATTTGACTATTTCCTGAGAATCCAAGCAATTTATACAAATTTTGCAAATTAATTATGAATCACCAAATTAATAACTGACACTTCAGTAATTTACCTCTTTCTTTATCTCTTTTCTTTCCTTGGCTTGTGTTTTTGTTCAAGGGTCGGTTTTCCCGTCAACTCGGATTGGGTCGTCTCTCCTTCCTAATGTGCATTGCGGACCGTGTTTCCTTGCACAGTCTCCCATTTCCCCTGCCCAATGCAACCGGAGTTGCGATGCTGTCGGCACCATGAGCAACGCTATTTTCAGCTCTTGGCTTCTCAGTCATTAGGGTGTCAACCACTAGGGCTCCTCCCTCATCTTGAATCTATAGGGAACCTTCATGCATGCAAAGCATCATCACTTTCTCGCTAGCATCACCATGAATCTGATCCTACAAGCCTACAACATCTGGTCGCATGCCGCCCCATTGGTCTGCATGCCCTCGAGAAGTGCCTACTAATGCCACAACTATCTCTGGCTCCTTGAACCCAGCCCTACAACATGGTGCAACTGAAGAACCACCGCTAGCACAACCACAAGGCATACTAGATTAGGTGTTATAGGGAAGACCTTTGACAGTCACTCATCCTAGTTACCTTTTCACCATAGTGCTCGAAGATTCCTCCAAGCCTCCCTCTCCAATTACCATAGTCCATCTTTCGGGCCCTCCTTGCTCACAGATCTTGCCATCCACAATTTGTGGTCATCACTCTCCAGCTATGTGACCAGTACATAGTCAAACCACAAAAAACCCCTATGGTCCCTCGTTGGCTTCGTGTAGCACAGAGCATCCCGCAACCTCGGGGCGTCATCCTCAACCACCATTCTGTTGGCTCAACCACGCATCATGCTCTCAACCTGTAGCTTTCTTTACCAAGAGCCTCTCCCTTGTAAGAACTACCCTTTTCCCTTCTAGCATCCTGCTACCTCCCCTACAAGTTACAATCCTCCTTGAAGGTCCTTCGACATAGACTCGTGGATGGAGGGGCGAATGAGAACAATGGGTTTTAGATGATCTCTACCTATAAGTACCAAGTTTGACGAGTGATAGAAGAGAACAAACCTATCATCTCCATATATAGGACTAGGAGGGAACCCTAGCAGTCACCAAGGAGGAAATGAAGGTAGAGAGGGAGAGAGAGACTGAGAGAAGTCCGAGATTCTCCTTCATGTGTGTGACAGCTAGCCTTGCATTAAAAAAACCCCAAATTTTTAATATGTGTTTTCCAACAAATTAAAGTTAAAGAATTAAATTATATCCCTTCTTTTCCTTTACCATATTATCATGGTGTCCACGAGCACAACTATCTTCTTCTCTCTTTATATTTCATTAATATATTTTTAAAATAAAAGTCCATATTACATAATTGATACACCAAAAACCATCAAGTAATGTATAGAAATGCATGTCACTTTATTGCGTTCTGGATTGTTCTTTTATCCCTCTCCATGGTATATCCTTTAATTATTCCATGGAAATTCATTACAGCCTTTCTCAATTCATATCTATTAATTGGGACGTCTTTTGTATACAAAACTTAAATGTTTATACATCTCAAAAAATGATTATCATTATGTTATGGTATGTTCTTTCATACCAACTTTTAGAATTCTCTTTCTTATCATTATTATTTTCAAATATGCAAAAGGATAAAGTAAAATATTGTTTTTTTCTGTGCCTCAATTATCCTTTACCATAAATCCAATTTCTTTTGGTAACTTGACAATGGTTTTATTAATCATAACAAAAGGCCATTATTATTAATTCATGTACAAATTCTTATTCAACAATCACCCATGGTTTTATTGGTGATTTACATCATTATTCTACCAATAAGACCTATGTAAATTTTTTTTTGTCAAACTATAGCTTTCTAGTTATGTAATTCAAATTCATCAAAAATTGAGGTTATTACAACACTCATGTGTTACCATCTTATACATGATATTGTACAGTGAGGAGATATTAATTTTTTAGAGTACCAAGATAAAGAAATATTGATGAACTTTTAAGTAAAGTAACTTCACAACAAAAGCATGATGGTCATGTAAATTTGATTGGACTTAGATTCATGGGTAGTTGGCTCTAGTGCGAGTCAGATACTCTTGGTTTTATGCCTAGAGAGCCACCATTTGATGATAGTAAAAGGTATATTTTTCCATTCATTTAATTATTAATAAAAAGAAATTCCACTTATAGTCTTTCTTACAGTATTGAGATAATGCTTAAACATAATAATGTCCTAAGAATATTTTAATTGAATGACATATGGTTTTGGTTGAGGACCTAAATATGAGATCATATGTATAATAGATTATATTCCAAGTAGGTTATCACTCGGAATATTATAGTACGACTATAATACACAAGACTAGAAAGTATAGTAAGTGATGAATGTGTCTCTTTAGTGATGAATGTGTCTTTTTAGTCATCATATTGAATATCAACTCAGATACATGGGCACTTCTTAGAGAGAAAGTTCTAATGGACAATTTCACCTTGAGATTAACACATGGAATCATTTAATGACATGCTAGAATCATATATGGATGTGATAGTGGTGACTATGATCATTAGACCTAAATTTACTACAGTAACACATGTTGTTCTAGTTACTTTAATACTAGCCTAATTTTCTTTAAAATATGAGTTTCGAAAAAGTTGCGATTGGATTCACTATGACACATGAGGAATACAATGAGAGATGTAGATCTATTTTGTCCCTCCTTTGAAGTGATATGTCTGGCCACTTGATAAGAGAGATAATGAAATGCATGTAATTTCACATGTGAGTAAATATATGCTATTGAGTTACAATATATCAAATTCTCTTCACCAGTTCAAAGATCATAAATGGAATGTTAAGAAGATGGCATTCCATAGATCAGTTCCAATTTGGATATCTATGACAAAGGAATTGTAAAGTTATGGAAACATATATATGAGTCCAAATTACATTGATGTAGGGTTTATTTCAATTATCACTTCATACCTACTATATATGTGATCATGTTGGTTCCACATCACATTGAAAGTTATTCCAATTTGTTCACAAGAAAAGAATGGTATGTAGGAACACATCATTGTCAGACAAGTAACTGAAATAAGTTGAAGAATAACTTAAACCATAGTGTGAAGAATTTTACCATGTATGTTTTATACCTTTGTCAAAAATATCCAAACTAAACCTGAGGCATGGAATCATTATCGTATTAATACATTGTCAGTGTTTCTTGATCGATTGTTTCGTGTTGAGATATAGCAAACTCAATATACATACTGACTCACATGATCATGGCCATACATTACATAGTCTCATTTATCAAATGGCCTAGGTATCATTCCAATGAGAGGCGAAAATTCCATATGCATCACACAAAATAATGAACAAGTGTTATATTTCATCTAGAATACAAATTTTATGGTAATACCTTCAAAAGATATATTTAGTACTGTTGAAACAAAATGACAAACAACTGATTATTGTAGTGACTTTTTCTTTAACGATCATAGTCATCATTGTCACATCAAGACATGATATTAACAACCATGCATAGCTTCCATGCATCATTCACAAGGCGAGTTTGTCCATAAAACTTATTCTCTAACAAGTACCCATGTGTCTAACTTAATATCCAATATCCTAATTGACGAGATATGGTCAACATTCATCACACAAACTAATGATATGTTTTAATTGTGTCTTATATTCCACATTAATATCTGACCTGTGACTCAACAAAAATGGATACTCTAAGTATACATATGACATTATGTTAAGTTCCTTGAACCAAAACTCTATGTCATTGAGTCAAAATTTCTTACGAAACTATTATTTTCTATAATATCTCATACTGGGACATACACAATAAGTGGAATTTCTATTTAATAAAATAAAGTGATCTAATGATAAGTGATTTACTTCCATTCATACAAACAAAAAATATCCCATTTCCACTATATCCAATCAGTCATAAATCTAATTATAAGTGATCTAACATGACCATCATGCTTCTCCTATGAAATAATCATTTTCAATCCATCGACAAAACTGCAATTCCTTTGTACTCCAAAAATATTTACATCTCCTTGTTGAATGTAAATACCAAAACATGTGCTTCAAATGTTGAGACAATAGGGACCTTATCCTATGTAATGGCTCCATTGTTGTCACAATTAAGTGCTATTACATCGTAAGTGGTTGGAACACCCCATTTTTACTAATGAACTTATTGATGCATAAAGCTTCATGTTTTGTGTTGGAAGTAGAAATATCTTATTCTTGGTTATACAATTAGATATTTTCATGTGTATGATCTGGTTACCAAAGAGATAGATCATTGTACATGTGATCTGATTACCAAAGAGATATGTCACTCACTAGCACTATGCTTACCAAAGAGATATAGTCCTTTCATATAATGGAACAAATATATTAGGTTTCATGTGTTCATAACTATATGTATGGAAAATGAACCAAGATAATATACAAGAATAATAATTTCACCCAATATCATATGCCAAGTGTTTGTACACATATAATGCAACCATACAAAGTAGTAGATCAAGCAAGCAGTAAGATTTTACCTTGATCAATATATCTAATCAGCATATATACTTGGATTTAAATATTACTCTTGGTCAAACCCCCGAACTAAACAAGATCATGTATTATCAGTAGATTCTCATCATCTTAACCCTAATATATCCATTTTAGGGATTTAATTAGATCATTGGATATTCTCATTATTACTCCTCTTCTCAAGTTGTTATTATGCTATTAGTACTAGATTCAATATTAGAATACAAAATAGTATTATTTAGTTGCATATAATTATGTGCACAAATTAACCCTAGGTTACATGTATTAATCTTGTTAGGGTTTTCTCAACATTTTAGGGTCATTTAATATGTAACATGATTTATATGCATAGTCATGATCTCAAAATTACATATTAGATTCCACTTACTAATACACGCTTATTTTGTGCTTTCTAGGGTTTCTTGAGCATATTTGTGATTATTGCAAATTAATTTGGGTTATTAGCCATAATTATCCACAATAAAAAGATTCCATCATTTTATGATAAGAGATGATCATTTCCAAGATTATATAGATTCTATACATGCTCATGGAGTTTAGGGTGTTATTTGAGAATATTTGAATGCCCTTTATTGTTTATAATACATGATATAAGCATTTTACAACATACATTATATTCTTGAAATTAGTGCATAAATATCCTAGTTTTACTATTCCATTGTGTTCGACATGTTTTTCTGAGAAAAATGGTACCTTATTTTTATTTTTATGACATTCATACTAATTTCTATGAATTATCAAAGATTTAGATAATTTTAAAGGAAATTACCTTTTTGACCAATCAACAGTCGCCACATAGCCAGGGGCGTTCACCTCCTTTGTTTGGTTTGCTAGATGCAAACGGAATGGTTCTCTAGCTAGAACTAGTTTAGTGACTAGACTAGTTGGGCTTACCCTTCCTCATCTCTCACGCATGCAAAAGCATAAACCCACTCTGTTTGTAAACTGCTACCACCATCGGAAGGTGAATCTCTAGCGTGCCATTTGCCATCAGCCAATGCTCTTTATGAGATGATTAATCTTCATTGAGCTTTGAACCTTCTCACTAGACTACTCCAGCTGCTCTCCCTCCTGCCCAAAACTCCTACTTATGAGTTTGAGAAGGTTTCTACTAGTTGCTCTTGATGCAACAGAGCAAAAGAGGCAAAATGCCTCTGCTCAAGGTATCTCAAAGATGATGCATCCAAGAGTAATTCTCAACCTTCTCAAACTATATCTTGTCTTGAAAATAGACTGAGGTGTATCTTAGAATACCTTCGTATCTTCTCCTACATCTTTGACTGACTTATGTGGGTTGACCAATAAAACTACCTCTAGAGTTTTTGAGAACAACTGCATTGGACTCTCCTAAAATTTCTCTTCCTTTCCTCTCTTCATTTCCCTTTGAACTGCCTTCTTTCTCTGTATTCAAATCCCATCCACCTCCTGCTGTATGGGGTGGAGAGTCTGTGGCAATGGAGGGCTCATTCTATCTGTTCACTTGGTCAATTGAGTCGCCTAGGGTGCCAAACAGTTCATAATGCAGAGGTGAATCCAACTCCTCGATTAATTGTCCCCATCATCCCATGTATAGTATGATCATGGAATCATGGATTGAGGCACCAAAATTGCAATCTAACTAATAGGTTGAAGATGACATCTATGCCACTAGTTCCTCATGTGCAGCTGAGATGGAGCCTACACTTGAGTGAATTTGTGGCTCCTCCTTTTCAAGGGACACATCCACTAGATCTCTGATCTAAGGATAAAACTTGTCCACACAGTCCAATCAAGGGTCCAATGGTGTGACACAACCAACTCAGGCCGACCCTATTAAAATTAGGTCAACCAATTATGAATATTCACAACACCTAAAAAAATTAAACCTAAATTTCTCTTTCTAGGAATATCCAATTGTCGTAAAATTTTAATCATATATTTAACACAACATAGACTATATTATACTCAAAGTTTGTGTTAACAGTCTATTTTTTTATCATCCAATTAAATACTCCAAAAATTAATGAATTTTGGGATCTTATTAATGATTTTAACATCAATCAACACTCAAACTTTACCAAAACACTTGTAACTTTCAATACAACCCAAACCTATGAACTCCAATTTGTCATTGGAGATCAAAAATTTCAAAATACCACTCTATCACATCCTACACACCTTAAGAGAGATTCCATCCTTGAAATTAAAGGAAAAATCCAGTCCATCACCCCATATACATCTTAAAAGAAATTTTGTCCTCAAAATGAATTCATCCTCTTTCTCTAAGAAGAAAACAATAGGTCTGTTTTCACATATAGGGCACCTTTCTATGTGCAACATATACACAATCAAAAGCATCGTTACTATATCTATACCTTCTAGGAGATTGTGAAAGCATCTAGGCTGAACCATCCCTTCATATAAGGTTCAAGGATATTTTTAAACAATTTTGTTAGGTCAATACATATTTCATACTTTTGGATTTACGTTCTCATTTTATCAAAGCATTAAGGGTTACATCATACATTTATCACATTCATAAGGATTGTATTACAATTAACCCAATTTATCCATATATATGATATTATTGTGTCACCATCATCTCATTGTGACTACTTTCAAATTATGTTCAACATCTTTACTAACCACCAACATAAACACATCATTTAAGTTCTCATTAATATTGTCTAATTTGTAAATTTTATTAGATATTCATCTTTATATTCATCTCTATATTATAAATATATGATTCTCCCAAAATGCCTTCAAAACCAGTTAATCCTAGTTAATCTATGATTTTATTTTACTAGTTTTATTTGGTTATACTTTCATGCAAGAAAAAATCACCTTTTAAACAATCTATTTTGCTAAAATACTAGACATCCTATGTAAAGAAATTACAGTTCCTTTTGGATATATATCTACTATTTTTTTATGTACACTCATGGGGCGAGCGAGTCAAATCATCATAAATTTAAGCACATGGACATGTGGTATTCCAATATTTCATGCATTCTTGTAATGATAAAAGGGTTGTCCATGGTGATAGAGCCACCCTTGTGCTTCAAACTGTGATCGTGAGATAGGTTCACATTAGCCATTATGGGATTGCCTAAAATGGGTAATTATTATAAGGTTGTAAAGTTGATCTTGATGAGGACATCAAGAGGCAAAGTGGGGGAGATTATAAAATTCCAAAATTTGAGGCCTTAGATAAAATAATGTAAAATGGTATGATTAGACCACTTATATCACCAAGGTGCACCTCCTTTTGCATGTATCCCATTGATTTTTACTCTATAATAAAGTGTGATCATTTCAGAGTAGTAGTAGGATGGGTGACCTATCGAGAAGTTGATCCCAGGCTTTGTGTGAGGGCATCATCATTCCTAAATCTCTACATAAAACTTGGGAAGTCAGCCTAGGAGTTACATGTACACATCCTCAAGAAAATTCATGTTTAGCAATGCAATTTTAAATTCCATTTTCTATATTTTATCTTCTTGATAAGATACAATAACAAGCAAAAACCTGATGTGTTTACCTACAGGAACAAATGCTATTTTTTTTATAGTTAACATCATGGCCTTGTCTGAAAAATATTTCAACCACACAATCTTTATAGGTTAGTAATTACCATCCATGCCATTCTTCTTCTTGAAGTCCAGTTTTCATACTATGGGTATTAATCATTCAAGTAGAACCACCAAGGTACGTACCTTGTTATCATACATGAATTTCGTCTCATATATCATAGCTTCAAGCTATTTCTTACAATTTTTCCCTCAATAGTCTCTTGTAGGGTTTGTTTCTCATAATCATTAATTAACAACATATCTCTAAGTGAGTCACAAGCAAACCACATCTCCTTATATATATAAGTGTTCCACTCAATCCTTGAGGTTCTTTTGCCACATGAGGAATTTGAAACTCCATAAAACTTTACGGTTCTATTTGATCCCAACATTCCTCCCCACGTCAACATCCTCTTTTTGGCTACATAATTCATTTAGCATTATTTTTCTCCCATTAATTACTTCAAAAATAAATTCCTTTCAAGGAACATTATGTTTCTAGAAAAAAGCATTGTGTCATTATATAGAGTATGTAATTAGTAACCTATAGTTTCATTAAATATATCTAAAAGTTAGAATTTATCTAATTTTTGTTCAAGGTTCTCATAAAATTATTTTCTTGCATGACATTCGCATCCCCAAATATTCCTAAAAAGAAATTGGGAGGTTTGTACTGTAGGAAATATGGCATCATATCGGTAGTCAAAACAATAATTTTATTGAAAAATTACCCATTAGCCAGTGAATCACGTCAATAACTATGCAATGGAAAGGATGGTTTAATGAAATAAATCTGGTCTTGGAGCAATTACAATGACAATACTCATCGATGTAGATGCATACTCTATCTTGGATGGTCTATGTTCAGCTCATGGTTGCATTAGGACTCGTATGACTGCTCCTCCACTAAAAACTAACTCGAACATTGTTATCTACAACAACTCCTCTTGTCACAGACTGCTCACTAACGTCATCCTTCTTAATGATGGGAAAAGGACACCTCACCTCTAGAGAAGTCCACACGGACCAAGTAGAACTCCTATCATCATACTACATGAAGGAGTTGTCCCATCCGTTGGTGTACTAGTCACAAACCTGCTCTTAAATAACTATGATCCTCAATTGTTTCTCTCCTTTCTGTCCCTCCCTAATCAAGTAGGACTTTCTTGGGCTCTCTTGGTTGTCACACCCAGAGAGGAAATAATTATCAGAGCAACTTATTCTCAATTGTGTTTGTTGTGCTCTAGAAAGCCCCCAATACCCCTCTATTAATAGATGGGGTTTGGGTCAGGGTTCCTAGTCTGTGGGGGAGTGGAATGGACTAGAAGATCATAAATTTTCATAATTTGTGAAACAGAAAATGATTGTCTCATAATCGAGACAGTCGTCTCACACATGAGGCATTCAGTTTGCTAAGTGAAATGGCCATTTTGCAATGTTTATCAATGACACATTAATTGCCAATTCTAATCCAATTCATGCTCAATTTAACGTCGGCACTAATCGTTGATGTAATCGAATTTCCCAATGAACTGATCGTCTGTCTTTCATGAGTCGATCGTATCACTTTCACAAGGAATTCATCTCATGACCACAAGATGGTTGTCTTGCTTATATGAGATGATCTTCTTGCTTCCCAATTTAGGTAGAGCTCTACCAACTCAGTTCTAATCAACAAGACACTCCAAATGACAGTCTCAACACTTGAGTTGATTGTCTAGTAGTCTAGTCAGCTAATTCATTGTGTGAATTGAGTACCTAAATGCTTTAGTAGTCAATTCAATAATAATCAAAGATTAAACTCCTCTTCCAGATGAGTTTCTATAGGTCCCATAATATGTTGGCAGTGAATGTCGATAACAAGTTAAGACATTACAAGCAATGAAGGTGCCAAGTCACACATCATTGCTACCTAAGTAAAGAGAATGTTCGAGAACAATTTCAACCTATAATCTATGTATGGTGTTATAGTGTTTGTATAATTCCTTTGTGTTACGACCCCACCTCTCGATAACCCCCAATTAAGGGAGACCGAGAGGTCGAAGCCGCACCCATAACTTCTGGATCAAAGGTTCGGCAATTAACCAAGAATAATTATCAAATTTTAACATACTATACTAAAATGCTGTAAGAAAATAAATTTTTGCATACCTTTTTGAAAACTTGGAGCTCTAAACTTCTATCCACTTATGGATTCTACTCTAACTAGTCCTCCTTGTATTTTACTTCATGTATTTCACAATATGACAATTTATTGTTTGTCCTTTTGGCTTGTTCCTAAAATGCCGACAAACAAAACGTCAGTCAGCCAAAGCTGGTATGTGGGGGAAACAATAAACGTGCAACTATGATAACAATGTAATCATTCAATTAATCATTTAACAACCAAGATTACATTTTAAATATAACCATGAGTATCCTATCCTTCGTGCTATCCCTGCAGTGGAGCTGGATACTACCTTCCTTATGGTAGATCCCCATTAAACCCCTCATGGTCCCACCTATAGGTGAACCAGTTTCTAGGGTTGAGTCATATGGCACTACTCGTAGGTAGCCCACTCCTCAACTCATGGCAGGCTAATGGGTCTCATGGTTCTATACTTGGTAGCCCAATTTCTAACCCACGATAACCTAGACCTTACTCTAGGTTACCCCTTTTTAGCATTTATAAGCCCCAAAGGTGGACCTGGATCTAGCCAACTATACATGTATATTCATAGTGATAGTCATAGTCACTCTATAGTTGCATGAAATAAAAGCATCCAACAATTATTTCAAGCCATGAGGGAAACGTCGATAAAATCCTCGGAAAACTAGTTGGGATAATCATACGCGTAACCACATACCTGATTTGATGATTTTAACAGATATATCCATGCAAATAGGAATCCAAGAAAGCAAGCATTTTCAACAAGATCCTGAAATAATCATGTAATTCCCTTTTCATTAATCATGTCATCAAGATCTATTAATTCAGCTCACTTCCTAGGGTCTCTAATTCACTTTTAGGGTTTCCATTGCAATTAGGGTCTTTCTTCACTTTTCATCATTATAAACCCAAGTTAGGCAAACTATCTTACAAACCCTAATGATTCTACCCTATTTTGTCCAATAGGCTTAGGATCATCTTTTAATGGCCTATTATCACATATTTCAAATTAAATAGGATCTTTTCCCTTTTTACTCTAATTTAGGGTTTCTAAGTGTTTAATCATACACATATCATGAAAGACCCTAAATTATGCAGGAAAACATCTAAATCATGTTCAAGATCATTATTAACTATTCAACAAGTTATATTTACTCAATTTATTCAATTTAGTATCATGAACTTAACCATATTGTTTGATTAGGGTTTCTAATCAAATTCATAAGCACCTTCCATTATATTAGAACACTTTTGCAAATAGGAACGAAAACAGGTTCTCTCACCAATATTATCGTATTCCTCACATTTTTCTGAGTAAGATACATATATTATTTGTCCTCATATGATCATCCTATGAATTACTAGGATTTTTACCATTTAAAGCCATCATGGCCAATCCCATGTTGACACGTTAGCAACTAATGTGCAAAATGGGGCGGCACTCAATTAGTGGTTAAATACCACCTTGCCCTTACTTGTTACACATACTGACCAGGGGCACACTGGTCTTTTCATTCTATCATCCCTAACCTCCCGACGGAGGAAAGCTGGCTCTGTGCGATCTGCCGCGATGCCTCCAGCTCCCCCGCGGCTCCCGGGGTCTCAAGGTGGGTGGAGACAGGGCAGCCCTACTGACCCTCGCCAGCCCTAGCCAGACCAGGCTGCGACTAGTGGCGGTCACAGACTAACTAGCGGCTACAACCCTACATTTTACAGATTGAAACTACATTGTGAGGAGGAGGCTTCATACCTACGGTGGGAAGCTTTGCGTTGTTGCACACAACAGCGACTAGGTCGGGCGGACTATGTTCCTTGTGCTCAAGAGTAGCGAACTAGAAAACTGGGAGGAACTCCCTCATCCTTGCTTCCTCCCATGGAGCATGGTGCTGCTGTCGAGATGGTCGTCGACACCTGCTCGTTACTTCACTTCACAAGATGTCATAGCTACGCCATGGACTGTCTGATCCCTGAGGGAAACGAGACCTCCCACAATCTCCTTCGTGTTGCCAATGAATCCTAGGGTACGTAGGAAGAGAGCGATGGGGGGTGGAGGGACACGAGCATCTCATGAATGAACCTACTCTCAGAATTATATATACTTTTATGGAAACAATCGGTTGCCCTAGCACCTTCTGGAAGACATCTATAACTTTCTTTCGCACCTTAGTTAAAAAAATACATGTGTATATACACATTTGCCAAAAGCCTTTTCTTTTCTTGTACCATAAGTCTCCTTTCCCTCGCGATAAAGAAGGGAACTTATCCTAGAACATTCACGATTGTGGAAGGATAGTATTAATTCGTTTCCATCTATTTTAATATATATATATATATATATATATATATATATATATATATATATATATATATATATATATATATAAATCCACCTCCTCAATCTTCACCAAAAAGTGGGATTTTACAAGGTTTAATCTTATTAAAGAAATTCTCATTGCTTTATGGTTCATCCTTTCTTCTCAAATTTTAAAGGAAGTCTATAAAGACTTAATCTACCATTGAACAAAGTTTGAGCCCAAAAAGAGAAAGGAAAACCCCTTTTTCTTCATATGCAAGTCAAAGACTTACAAGGCATATTTCATGCATTAAAATGTATATTTTCTCTTTCCTCTCTTCCCTTGGGACTCCTTGGATTCCAAGAAATTCTAGTATTTTCGAAATTCTTTTCCAAGGATATTTATTATCCTTCTAGATGCATCTAAATGCATTATTTCACATTATCTTGTTTATTTCTTATTAAAATATTTCCCTTTTTTGAGGATTTCCCTTTATTTCTCTTTTATTTTCCTCTTTGGTATTCATTTTATAATTAGGAATCCTTGGGATACGAAATTCCACAAAAGATAACTCAAGAATACCTCTTTTCACTTGTTTTCCACATTTTATCATTATTTTCAATTTCTTTCTTAATAAAGAAATACTTAATTGATCTTTTCTTATCTTATTGCACTTTTTATGCAACTTTGGACTCCTTTGTACCCAAGGAACCCAAGAGGCACGAAATCCATCCTTGGATTGCATCTCTTTTCCTTCTAGAGGTTTCTACCTCTTTCTTTTCTCAAATATTCGATTATTCATTTACTAATTGGATTTTCTTGTTATTCGGGCCCAATAGTCAATAAAGCCCACAACACAAACATGAAGGCTATTTTAAACGAAATCCATGTATTCAAAACAAATTATATCATTATTTGTTCAAATATCGTTAATACGAGAAATCACATTTCTCGGCAAAAGAACCCAAAATCAGGGTCGTAACATCCTTCCCCTCTTATAGGAATTTTGTCCTCAAAATTCTATCAAGCAAGCAGACAAACAGTTCAGGATAAGACTTTTCCATGTCCATCATTGGCCCCTATGTCACTTTTTTGTACTCATGGCTCTCCCAAAGAACCTTTATCATCACATATTCTTTTCTCAGAGTTCTTTTATCCTGGCGTCTATAAACTGCACAGGTGGACTCAGGCCATTTCATCCTCCCTTGGGGCTCACTAGGTTCATTGCTCAGCACATGGTCGGGTACCTCACATAGTACTCTAAATTGGACACATGGAATTCATCACACATTACTTTATCCTGAGGGGTAAGGTCAAAATTAACCTTCCCCACCAAACCATGTCAAAAGAACCCATGCATCGGGGACTCAGTTCTCTTAGCTATAACTTAGTGGGGTCAGATTTTCATGTCACATATTCTCTCACAGTGAACTACATGTCAGTCTACTTTGCATCTGCTCACGACTCTCGTCGTCTCTAGGCTCCTTTCATCCATTGCACGATCAAAGTGACTTCATCTACACACACTGTGGCCCTTTTCTAACCATCACGTGGTCCATTCACCAACATCACCTTACTGAAGTGGTGACCGACACAACCTCTCTTACAGAGCTTCTTTAAATCCCGATACTGGCTATGGTGGTTATCTTCACATCTTTCATAGGACAAGAACTATCATTAGCTATCACCCTGAACGAGCACATATACTCTCATCAGACCCTTTAATCTGGATCATACTAACCATTAGTTATGGGTGATGAACTATACTAACATCAAGTCCTCCATGTACCTATTTCCACCTTTTTGAAGGGAACCTTTAGGTCAAACTCAAGAACTTTTGAACTCGCTTCATGGTGTAGTTGAACCATCTCTCTCATGGGTAGTTCAACCAGATCTATCCCTTGACAGAACTCTTTCTCTCTCATGTCATCTAGGTAAGGCGAACTACCTTAACCCATATTGCATCTCGACCTTCCTTGATCCAGGGAAGACTTACAACATCCATTGTGATGAACTCCCTTTCTCTTTCGGGGACTCTTTATCCTTTATATCAATGCATAGGGTTACTGATGTTCGTCCTCCACCCTCGGCTTGCATGGCCATATACCACATGCAACCTTATCTTAGGTATCTAAAGTACCACTGTCACTCATTATCTTTGTAGTACGGTGTATGATGATCTTAAAATCATGATCTCCTGTATGTCATTATTCTTCAAAATCAATTCCTCAGAAACCCTAAACCACTTTAGTCGGGGTTTCATCACCTTCCTTTCCAAAGAAGTACATCTGAGGTTCTACCACCATCCTTTCATTGCATCAAGGACTAGACTAACCAAACAACCATTAACTTATTCAACAGATCTCATTACATCGGAGTATTAGCCAAACATATCTCCTTTCCAAACTTAGGGTTAGCCTAACAACCTCTTCTAGCTTCCAGCCAAACTAGTCAGATATATCTCCACCAGAACATCCATTACCACCTCACATCCTTAGGTATTAGGTAACACTGGAGACATACACTTCCCCATATTTCACTTATCGTCTGACCTCAAACTCTATGTCTATCTTTGTTGAGAACACTTTGAGCTCATCTTCTCGGTGATCAAACTCAATCTTGTATGACTCATATGTCATGATAAAAACATCCTCATAAGGTGACTACCTCATTCCTCTTAGTGTTTGCAAACCATCCATGTATTATTCACTTTACCAAGTTATGTTATCTTCTCTGTCCTCATGTCTTGTGGCAACGTTCCAACTTACATCATCTCTTATCCTTGGTGTATGGCATGCGTAATGTCCTATCTCTCACCCCCATAACAAGAGGAAATAAGCATTTGGCTGCAGTCCAAATACAGAGTTCTTCCTATTCCAAGACTAGAGATGGTACATCCCACCTTGCCAGTACACCTTTTAAATCTAAGTTGAAACGTGCCACATATGTTTCTTCGTCACAACATCATGATATCAAAGTTCCTTCCATGGAAAAACTAGTCTAAAATCTACTTGGTTTACACACAATCCTGGGTCATTTCCTCTAAGTCTATAGGGTGCCGGCACTTTTGGGGTCATCCCTCTTCCCTTATGCTTCCAGAGAGTTCCCTACTCATCTGCCCTTTAGGTCCCATGAGTTCATGAAGGTGATCAATCTCCTAAACCATGGCCCTCAGACAATGATAGTTGTTACCTCCCGACCCTATGGTCATGTGCAACTAGGGAATTAGGCAACTCCTACTTCCATCGGACCCTAGGATAGACTTAGGATTCAGTTATAGTACATGTTCGACTCAAAACCTTACCCAAGCCTTCATCATCTCTATCTCTGCATTCATGGGCTAACTTTCATCCTTTCGTAGGGATCATGGCAACCTACCTACCTTGGTCAAGCCCCATATCGGTTACCTTCATGGTAACACATCCATATGCACATAGAGATGGCTATCTATGGGTCTAGAGGTTCTTCCTCATACCATGTACTTTTCACTAAGCTTCTCAAGATCATATGAGACCTCTTTAAGTTTTCACAAAAACCGATGTACCCCCTTCAAAAGGGTCCCTCTCATAGGATGGGAGGAAACTAAAACTCTTGACAACAAGGTCACAAACATCCTTAGGGTTTACATTCATATGAGCATGCTTGACCCTAGCAAGCCATCAAGGCACAAGCAGACCACCTACTAAACCAGGCTAGGTCAACTGGGTTCTCATTCCTCAACATTAGATCCAGGTCATACCTTCCCATGTCATCAACTTAGCTGGGAGCGGTTCGCCTAAACATACCCTAAACGTAAGGGGTTTTCCTTTCCTCTCAACATAGGGAGTACCATCCTCAACTCTCATCCCGAGAATTAGGTACAACACGTCCCCTCTTATACCTAAGAATCCTAGGTTCACTTTTTGATGACCAACTGCATGCTCAATCTCTTAACCACGATTCAGGCATGTATAAGGTATGACACACACTTCCTATAATCCTTCTACTCGAGCAACACTTCAGAGTTGAGTCCTCCTTAAGGACAACCAACAAGGTACAAGGCCTCACAACCTATTACTAAGCCTCTTCAGATCTAAGGAACTCTTCTTCCTATCTCAGGAGGGAAATCACCTCTACCAAAGGCACATAGGTATCAACATATTCATCCTCTCTCTAGGGTTTGGTTCCTCTCATGGTAACCAAGACATCATCAACCTCTAGGGATCAAGCATCTGGCGACCACTATCATCCACTCAGGTCTCATCATCCTCAACTCCCTATTTTCCTCATACCTTGGAGTCTAGGTTTCCAACCTTCTTGCTTGGTTTCTTGTTCTCTCTCTAGAGCAACCAAACTCACCATTAGAGGTTCCCTCTTCAACAAGAATCAACCTCAAAAGCATCCCCTACATGGGTGAAGTCTATGTTCAACTCATGTTCACTCAAGGTTATCCATAGCCCCCATAAGCTATCCGTCAAACTCTCCCGGCCAGGGTTTCAACCTATTGCTCACTACTGATACATACTGGGTGCCTATTATGCCCATATAAGCTCATGGGGTTTCCATAGGTTCTTCTTTAACCTCATCAATGAAGGAGATATTCTTCACTCAAACATGCACGATCTTTCCCAGGGTTGGGTTGCCAGAGGTATTAGGTCATCCATGGCTCATATGTCATCCAAGGCATGTCCATCCAACCACCTGGTCTAGCTCATCATGCCATCTTTATCTCTAACCTTCACTTAGGGTTAGGGTTAACATCATCCTCGGAGGATGTGCCAGGTCTCTACTTGCAATGGGGATCTCTCTTTACTCATCCTCCTAGGAGGTTTATCCTCAAGTCTCTCCTGAGGGCAAGACAACTTATGTCATACGACCTAAGCATATATTCTTTAGTTTATGCTTACTCTATTAAGCTTATGTCCATGACATCTTATTTACATGCTTTTCATTAATTTGATGGAGGATTCCTTAATCCTTATTAATCTTACACATACCGCAAGAGGGTGAGGAAAAGAGAGAAAACCCTAATCCTTAAGGTCCTTAACAGAATTTGTGATGAGAAGGGATGAATAAGATGAGAAAGTCCTAAAGGTATCTTATTTTGATTCATACCCTAAGACTTTGGCCAGGAAGTCACACGGATTCGGGAGTCCTCATATTCTGACTAGCGATGCGGAGGAAAATATTGCCAGCCCCCAATCGTGATCCTTTTCTAGACACCTCCATCTTTCGGATAATCCTCTAATAACTCCATTGGGTTCTATGGAGTTTGCAAAATTTAATAATTATTAATGGTTAAGTGAGGAACCTATGTTCTGATACCAAATGTTATGACCCCACCTCCCGATAACCCCCAATTAAGGGAGACCGAGAGGTCGAAGCCGCACCCATAACTTTCGGATCAAAGGTTCGGCAATTAACCAAGAATAATTACCAAATTTTAACATACTATACTGAAAAGCTGTAAGAAAATAAATGTTTGCATACCTTTTTGAAAACTTGGATCTCTAAACTTCTATCCACTTAAGGATTCTACTCTAACTAGTCCTCCTTGTATTTTACTTCATGTATTTCACAATATGACGATTTGCTATTTGTCCTTTTGGCTTGTTCTTAAAACGTCGACAAACAAAACGTCGGTCAGCCAAAGCTGGTATGTGGGGGAAACAATAAACGTGCAACTATGATAACAATGTAATCATTCAATTAATCATTTAACAACTAAGATTACTTTTTAAATATAACTCCGCGATCCATGAGTATCCTATCCTCTGTGCTATCCCTGCAGTGGCCTGGATACTACCTTCCTTATGGTAGATCCCCATTAAACCCCTCATGGTCCCACCTATAGGTGAACCAGTTTCTAGGGTTGAGTCATATGGCACTACTCGTAGGTAGCCCACTCCTTAACTCATGGCAGGCTAATGGGTTTCATGTTGCTATACTTGGTAGCCCAATTTCTAACCCACGATAACCTAGACCTTACTCTAGGTTACCCCTTTTTAGCCTTTATAATCCCCAGAGGTGGACCTAGATCTAGCCAGCTATACATGTATATTCATAGTGATAGTCATAGTCACTCTATAGTTGCATTAAATAAAAGCATCCAACAATTATTTCAAGCTATGAGGGAAACGTCGATAAAATCCTCAGAAAACTAGTCGGGATAATCATAAGCGTAACAACATACGTGATTTGATGATTTTAACAGATATATCCATGCAAATAAGAATCCAAGCAAGCAAGTATTTTCAACAAGATCCTAAAATAATCATGTAATTCCCTTTTCATTACTCATGTCATCAAGATTTATTAATTCTAGCTCACTTCCTAGGGTGTGTAATTCACTTTTAGGGTTTCCATTTCAATTAGGGTCTTTCTTCACTTTTCATCATTATAAACCCAAGTTAGGAAAACTAGCTTACAAACCCTAACGATTCTACCCTATTTTGTCCAATAGGCTTAGGATCATCTTTTAATGGCCTATTATCACATATTTCAAATTAAATAGGATCTTTTCCCTTTTTACTCTAATTTAGGGTTTCTAAGTGTTTAATCATACACATATCATGAAAGACCCTAAATTATGTAGGAAAACATCTAAATCATGTTCAAGATCATTATTAACTATTCAACAAGTTATATTTACTCAATTTCTTCAATTAAGTATCATGAAATTAACCATATTGTTTGTTTTAGGGTTTCTAATCAAATTCATAAGCACCTTCCATTATATTAGAACACTTTTGCAAATAGGAACGAAAACATGTTCTCTCACCAATATTATCGTATTCCTCACATTTTTCTGAGTAAGATTCATATATTATTTGTCCTCATATGATCATCCTACGAATTACTAGGATTTTTACCATTTAAAGCCATCTTGGCCAATCCCACGCTGACACGTCAGCAACTAATGTGCAAAACGGGGCGACACTCAATTAGTGGTTAAATACCACCTTGCCCTTACTTGTTACACATACTGACCAGGGGCACGCTGGTCTTTTCGTTCTATCATCCCTAACCTCCCGACGGAGGAAAGATGGCTCTGTGCGATCTGCCGTGATGCCTGCGGCTCCCCCGCTCTCCCTCCCCCATGGCTCCCGGGGTCTCAAGGTGGGTGGAGACGGGGCGGCCCCACTGGCCCTCTCTGGCCCTAGCCAGACCAGGCTGCGACTAGTGGCGGTCACAGACTAACTAGCGGCTACAGCCCTACATTTTACAGATTGAAACTACATTGCGAGGAGGAGGCTTCATACCTACGGTGGGAAGCTTTGAGTTGCTGCACACAACAGCGACCAAGTCGGGCAGACTATGTTCCTTGTTCTCAAGACCAGCGAACTAGAAAACAGGGAGGAACTCCCTCGTCCTTGCTTCCTCCCACAGAGCATGGTGCTGCTACCAAGATGGTCGTCGACGCTTGCTCGTTACTTCGCTTCGCAAGATATCGTAGCTACGCCATGGACCGTCTGATCCCTGAGGGAAACGAGACCTCCCACGATCTCCTTCGTGTTGCCCATGAATCCTAGGGTACGTAGGAAGAGAGCGATGGGGGGTGGAGGGACACGAGCATCTCGTGAAAGAACCTTCTCTTTGACTTATATATACTCTTATGGAAACCATCGGTTGCCCTAGCACCTTCTGGAAGACATCTATAACTTCCTCTACTCGTTCTTCACCTTAGTTAAAAAAATACATGTGTATATACACATTTGCCAAAAGCCTTTTCTTTTCTTGTACCATAAGTCTCCTTTCCTTCACGATAAAGAACGGAACTTATCCTAGAACATTCATGGTTGTGGAAGCATAGTATCAATTCCTTTCCATCTATTTTAATATATATATATATATACATATAGGGTATATCTTTGCTACCCGTGCGGGTAACTAAGATTTCGCTACCCGTGCATCAAATTTTTAATGGGATGACACATATATGTAATGAGACAACCAAATTTGTAATGAGACAACTGAAATTGTAATACAAAAACTCGTTTTGTATTACAACGCTGTTACAGTAATAAATATATATTTATTACTGTAACGACGCTGTAATACAAAACGAGTCTTTGTATTACAATTCCGGTCGTCTCATTACAAATTTGGATTGTCTCATTACAAATGCATACCTTCCCATTACAAAACGGATGCACGGGTAGCGAATCTTAGTTACCCGCATGGGTAGCGAAGATATACCCATATATATATATATATATATATATATATATATATATATATATATATATATATCCACCTCCTCATTCTTCACCAAAAAGTGGGATTTTACAAGGTTTAATCTTATTAAATAAATTCTCATTGCTTTATGGTTCATCCTTTCTTCTCAAATTTTAAAGGAAGTCTATAAAGACTTAATCTACCATTGAACAAAGTTTGAGCCCAAAAAGAGAAAGGAAAACCCCTTTTTCTTCATATGCAAGTCAAAGACTTACAAGGCATATTTCATGCATTAAAATGTATATTTTCTCTTTCCTCTCTTCCCTTGGGACTCCTTGGATTCCAAGAAATTCTAGTATTTTCGAAATTCTTTTCCAAGGATATTTATTATCCTTCTAGATGCATCTAAATGCATTATTTCACATTATCTTGTTTATTTCTTATTAAAATATTTCCCTTTTTTGAGGATTTCCCTTTATTTATCTTTTATTTTCCTCTTTGGTTTTCATTTTATAATTAGGAATCCTTGGGATACGAAATTCCACATTAGATAACTCAAGAATACATCTTTTCACTTGTTTTCCACATTTTATCATTATTTTCAATTTCTTTCTTAATAAAGAAATACTTAATTGATCTTTTTTCTTATTGCTCTTTTTATGCAACTTTGGACTCCTTTGTACCCAAGGAACCCAAGAGGCACGAAATCCATCCTTGGATTGCATCTCTTTTCCTTCTAGAGGTTTCTACCTCTTTCTTTTCTCAAATATTCGATTCTTCATTTACTAATTGGATTTTCTTGTTATTCGGGCCCAATAGCCAATAAAGACCACAACACAAACATCAAGGCTATTTAAAACGAAATCCATGTATTCAAAACAAATTATATCATTATTTGTTCAAATATCGTTAATACGAGAAATCACATTTCTCGGCAAAAGAACCCAAAATCAGGGTCGTAACACTTTGTCATTAATATCTAGATTGAACTAGAGGCATGGAGCAGTTATTCTCATTATTATTCAATCTTGTTCCTTGAACCAGTGCAAACTATCAGAGATATACATAAGCTCAATATCACATATTGACTAACAATTGTCTGGCTAAACATTTCTCAATATCACATATTTACTCACAATTGTGTGGCTACAAATTTCTCAATATCACATACTGACTCACAATTGTGTGGCTACAAATTTCTTAATCTCTCTAATCAAGATGCCTTTGATTTCATACTCCCTTACGAGGGACAAATCCCATATCCATCACTCAGACTCAGCCCACATGTGTCATAGTCATCCAATGGACACGCTTATGATAAACTTTGTTTCAGGATTGCGTTTGATGATGTCAAAGTGTACCCAACAACATGTGATGAGTGTAGTGATTTTAGGTCTAAAGAAGAAAAAACACCACTATTACTATAAGACTTGATTCTACGTTACCTAGTTAAGGAGTTTCCATGTATCACTCTTATGATGGGTTTGTCTGATATTCTGTTCTCTAACATGTATCTGTGTGTTTGGTGTGATATCTCTATATCATGACTATCAGGACTCTATCATCAACCAACTCACACTTTGATCTTATGTGTTATTTCTATCTAACTTCCACAATAAGAACCGATCAAGGACATAATGAGAATGTATATACTCTTAACATCCGTATGATCTCATTCTTCCAAGTCACATACTTAAAGACATACGCCATTGAATAATATCATTTTCTAGATATTTACAATGTTATTTCATTATCTCAAACTGAAAAAAAGAATAAATTGGAAGCTTGCCTCTATAACTAATCAAATCATTTACAAGTTATACCATTAAAATCATCACATGATTGTCTCATTGGGTATATAAACCAATAGACTCCCACTTGTGCAATATCTCCTTTGTTTCCACAAGATATATCCATTGTGTCGTTGATGATCGGAACAACTCCAAGTTTAGGAATGAAGTTCTTGATCCATACAACTTCCTTTACTGTACTTGATGCAACAATATACTCAACCTCATGTTGTAGAATCGAAAACTCTCTCTTGCTTGGAAGTCTTCCAAAAATACATCTCCATTGTTAAGGCAAAACGTAAATCCTAATTGTGATTTATTGTCATCTTTGTTAGTTTGGAAGCTTGCATTAGTGTAACCTTTTACCAGCAACTCTTACTCTCCACCATAGACTAAGAAGTGATCCTTAGTCATTCTCAAGTACTTTAGGATGTTCTTGACGACCATCTTGTGAGCATCACATGGATCTAATTGATATCTTTTCATCATTATCAAATCATACGAGACATCGAGACAGGTGTAAAACATCACATACATGATAGATCCAATTGCCGTCACATATGGAATCATAATCATGCGCTCCCTTTCTCTACAAGAATGGGGACACTGAACTTTAGAAATGATAAATCCATGTAGCAGGGGTAGATTTCCTCTCTTTGAGTTTTCCATTTTGAACCTTTTCAACACTTTGTCGATGGAAGTGCTCTAACTTTGTCAAAGATGCCTTCTTGATCTACTTTTATAGATATTTATCCCCAAGATGTAGGCTTCTTCTCGCAAGTCTTTCATAGAGAATGTATTTCCAATGCATGTCTTTTCCTTTTGTAAAGTAGGGATGTCATTCCCCATCAATAGTATGTCATCTACATACAATATGAGGAATACAACCATGCTCACACTAACTTTATTGTACACACAATGTAATGCCCGGGCCCACTGCCCAAGGCTCTAGTAGAGTTTCAGGAATGACGACTGGCCCCACAGACCACCACTAGCCTTAAATGTGCACTTTGTCCTCACTCACATGCAAGCCGTGGTCAACTTCCCGACTGGTCACACATCCTATTACTACTCCAAGTCGAGCATGCTTAATTATGGAGTTCTTTAGTGATGAGCTCCCAGAAAAGGAGGTGCACCTTGGTGATATGGGTAGTCCAATCATTCCTTTTAAGATCATGTTATCTGAGGCCTCAAATCCTGGGACGTTACAATCTCCCCCAGTTAGACTCTTGACGTCCTCGTCAAGGTTCAATTATATGGCCTCATAATCTCACACCATTTCAGTGCATACCCACAATGGCCCATGGACACCCAACTCCCGATCACGGAATATCAGCGCAAGGGTGGCTATGTCAACCATGTACAACCCTTTCCTACATGCATGGACCACACGGCTCAAGACTGGCATGCCATGCCCATGTGGGCCCCACCTACTGGTGGGGTTATGGATCTGATACCTTTTATAACAACCGGGCCCACTACCCAAGGCTCTAGTAGAGTTTCAGAAATGAAGAATGGCCCCACAAACCACCACTAGCCTTAACTACGCACTTTAATCTCACTCACGCGCATGCCAAGATTAACTTCTCGACTGGTCACCCATCCTAGTACTAATCCAAGTTGAGCATGCTTAACTATGAAGTTCTTTAGTGATGGGCTCCCTGAAAAGGAGGTACACCTTGGTGATATGGGTAGTCCAATCATTCCTTTTAAGATCATGTTATCTGAAGCCTCAAATCCTGGGATGTTACACATAAGATTTATCTACATTTTGAATAGAGCCAAACTTGTTTGAAACCCTTTGTAACCAATTTACCTTTATATATTTATACTTTACCATCCATGTATGTCTTCTTCTTGAAGAACCACTTGCAGCCTACGAGTTTTACCCCTTCAACGGGTTCCACCAAGGTCCATACCATGTTAGCATACATGGATTCCATCTCATATCTCATGGCCTCATGCCATTTCATAGACTCTCCCCCAACATCTTCTAGATACGATGTTGTCTTATCATTTATGGCCAATTCACTGCCTTCCTAAGTCACAAGATATCCAAATCTCTTAGGTTCAAAGTTTGTCCTAATTGAACTACGAGGTTCCTATGTCACATGGGAAATTTGAGATTCCACAACATTGTGTGAGTCTCATTGGTCCTCTTGTACATCAACTGCTCCAAAGTTTTCTTGTTGGTCTCACACCTCTTCAAGTTTGACTTTCCACCCACTGATTCCTTTGGATATGAATTGCTTTTCAAGGAATACAGTCTCTTTAGAAACAAACATTTGTTGTCAGTTCAATTATACAAGTAGTATCCCTTGGTTTCCTTGAGATATCCAACAAAGTAACATTCATCAGATACATTTTCTTGCCATAAGCTTCACACCCCCAAATCCTTATAAAACACATTTGGTACGTTACTAGTCCATATCTCATATGGTGTCTTTTGAATCTCTTTTGATGGTACTAGGTTAAGTGTAAATGTGGCGGTTACAAGAGGATACTCCCAGTATGTAGTCAGAAGATCAACAAAACTCATTGTAGATCACACCATATCCAACAGTGTGATTCCTTCTTTCTCATACACCATTATATTGTGGTGTTCTAGGTGGAGTTCATTGTGATACAATGCCACAAACTCTCACAAGGTCATCAAACTCTTGGTTCAAGTATTTGCCACCTCTATTAGAACGAACTACCTTAATACGTTATCCAAGTTGGTTATATACTTCATTTATGAACTCTCTAAACTTTTCAAAGAGTTTTTGACTTGTATTTCATCAGTTAAACATAGCCACACCTACTGAATTCATCAATAAAGGTAATGAAGTATTGATACCTACCTCTAGAAGTTGTTCTAAAAGGGCCACACACCTCATTATGTATGAGTCCTAATAGATCACTAGCCCTCTCGCTGCTTCTAGTGAAGGGAGTCTTGAATATTTTTCCTAAAAAATAAGATTCACATGTCTCTATTGATTCAAAATCAAAATATTCTAGATAACCATCTTTATGGAGTTTGGATATGTGTTTATCATTTATGTACCCTAGACAAAAATGCCAAAGATATGTTTGGTTTGAGTCATTGAGTTATTGTCTTTTGTTATTTATGTTATATATGTTTGTCTCTAGATCTATCATGTATAGACCATAAGACATTGAGGCACTACCATAAAAGATCCCATCTTTACTAATAGAACATCTTCCATTCTTTATCAGAAATTTAAATCCGTTCTTGTCCAAACAAGATACATATATGATGTTCCTATAAATGGCAGGTGCATAGTAGAATTTCTCTAACTCTATTACAAGCCAACTTGTTAGAGATAACTCATAGGTTCAATTTTGTTGGCTGCATCACTTGCTCCATTTGCAACTCAGAATTCTACCACACCTTTCTCTAACAGTCTACTTCTTTTCCTATCCTTAACATTTGAGAAAAAGTGTGATCCACATCCATATCTACTACCCTTGATGAGGAAGTAGTAAAGTGAACCTCAATAATGTATATAACTAAAATAGATATATCAATCCCTTTCTTCAACATCTGAGATTCCCTTATCCTTCTCCATATTTGAATTTAGAAGACTTGGGCTTTGGCTTAGCCACACAATGCTTCTTGGCCTTGCTCTTTCCCTTCGACTCAACTTTGCTAATCATCATGATGGATATGTCCATCTTCACTTGTGGTTTGACACTTACTAAGATGTCAGCAACTTTGACACCGGTGTAGCCATGTTACTCAAGTGATAACACTTAATAAATTGGATATATGATTTTGGCAATGATTGCACAAATCATATCTGTGGTCAACTCTTAGCCTAAAGGAAATCCTAGCTTCTCTAGTCGCTCCACATGCCCAATCATATTGAGATACATGAGGCTCTACTGGATTTCCCTATATAAATTTTCACTCAAATAGAGCCTTAGAGACATTATACCTTTCGTGCTTATCATGATGTTTATGCAACTCATAGTTCATATAGCCTAGCATAAGGTTCTTGATGTCTATAACACCATTTTCATGCTTCAAAGAAACAGAAATGTTAGTCTTAGGTGAATTTAGAGTGGATATTGGAAATGTTGCTTCAAGTACATGAAGAACACTCCTAAAGGTCCTAAATCAGTTATGAAAATAAATCTCATTTATTTCATCTGATCGTGATGATTTACTATTTTCTAATTGATTCTACATGAAAAATTTTGCATTTGACAAAAACCATTTTGATTTGATTTGATTTGTAAACTCAATATTAATTAGGTCTCTAATTAACTATCACTCAAACTATTTTTGTTCAAATTGATAGCCTGTAACATCGTCAATTTCATAGCTAAAGTAAGCCTTTAATGTGGTGTTTTCTAGTAAAGGCATGCCAAGGGATGCAATGAATGCAACCATGTCTAGGTATGTAATTAAGTTCACAAAATGTGTAATACAAGCCATCTGATCAACCAATACACACATAATGACTTAAATGTGTATGATTATAGTCAGTTGTATATGAATATAAATGAATTATTCCTATTAACAATAATGTGACGAATATATAATATGATGAGTCCAGTCCATGGCTTAAGCCTTAGACCTAGCTTAGGTCTTCATGTTATGTAACTAAAGGAATATTGATCACATGTGTCATACATGAGCTTCAATTGAGAAATTATATTGATTGAAGACTTATTTTCATGATTTGGAATACAAGTAAGCTCATGGAACCTTTGAAATACTAAGGGATGGGCCATGTGCCCTAGAACCCATTTCTAGCCCTATTGGACCAATTAGGTTTTACAAATAGGTCCTTGGAGTACAAATTGAGAATTAAATATTTTGTGGTCATAATGAATGCTTAACATATTTGTAGTAGAATAGTAATTAGAATATAAGATGGTGGGAGAAATTTAAGATGATTTTTATGTATATAGTGGCCTAGGTAATTAAATTAGTAATTATAATGTTTTTATTTAAAAGACATGTTTCAAGTGTTTGTACATCTAGTTTTTACTTAAAATATTACTTATGTGAAGTTGATGATAATATAGTATTTACCCCAAAATTTGAAGTCAAACCGAGCTATAGGATGGGTTATATAAATATTTCTTTGGTTTGGACTTTCATCAAAAAGAAGGAGAAAAACAAAATAAAAAAGGGGGCGATCCCCAGCCCAACGCGGACTGGAGACACGACCCATGTCTTTACGAGATCTGAACAGAGGACCCAAGAGATGGGGGCGCTGCCCAATATCCTTTGGGAGTCAGGCTATAAAAGACTCATGGGATACAAGGATAGGGAGTTACGAACCTATTATTAGGGTTTCATGGAATTCAACACCAGAAAGGAGGACCTATATCAGGAGGAAAGGCCGGCAGCGACACTAGGTGTGGCTGATTTGGGGTCAACTTGACGCCCCTCATATCCTATGATGAAGCTTCCAAGCCACGGTTCGAATCAGAGAGGATACATGGTGATGGATGGCAACACGGATCAGCTAGGGCCCTCTCGGCGGCTCGGTAGAGAGGAGGATGGGCGGCTGCACGCTGCTCAAGTGCAGAAATAGGGGATTTTGATCCATGTTTGTGTTGCTGTGAGAGGAGGGGCACAAAGGCAAGCTTCAATTCTTGTTGGGACACCATGGTGAAGGAGGCGAAGACGAAGTTGTTGTTGGCAGTTCTTGGAAGATGTGTGGTAGGGTTGGACGAGACGTTGCTCACCGAAGAAGATGCTCATGGCGGAGCCCTATTTTGGGCATGAAACATGGGAGCTGCATCTCCTATGCGTGCGTCAAAGTAGGTGGAAGGCCTGAGAGGCATATGTGTCGTTTCGAGAAGAAACAATCCGGTCCACTGGATCTTAAAGTAATGACTGAGGTCAATGTAATCTAAGGTAAATTTGAAAATTCATATCTTCAGATAGGGAGCTTAGTTTTTATCAAACAAGATACTATAGAAAGCTCATGATGAGTACTATCACATAAAAATACTTCCATATTATGGTTTTAATATTTGATATTTATTAAATATAGTATGTTCAAAACTATATGATTTTGATGTTTTGTTAATTAAAAACAGCAAACGAAATTAGAAATTCATGTAAGTTCTATTAAATGTGTATTATGATATTCTTAACATGATTTCAAAGCCTGATCTCTCTTATATGAAGTTTTATTATGTTTTTTGATATGAACCCTAATAAGGGTATTTTGGGTATTTCACACATGACCTGATCATAAAACGACCTTGTATTTTTATTCAGGACATTACTACACTATATGATTACTTTTCTAGAGATTTGATGGATTTTATTATGTTATTATGCTAGTATGTACTTTTGGACCTAAGTGGCCATTATCTAGAATAATAGATTATTATCTTAAGACAATAAGTGATATATCTGCCTAATTAAGTCTGATATTATTTATCTAAATGGTTTTTATTTTGATTTCATAATGGAGTCAAGTTAGATTAGTATATATGACTATGTATGAATCAATTTTACTCAGTGCAAAGTGTTTCATTTGCTTTAATTGCAATGACTATCATGTTTGTGACACTCCCAGATGAAAAGAAGAAAAAAATTATTGCTTACACTCATGTGTTATGAAAATCTAGGTGTTAGAATATAGTATCAGAGCAATTTGGTAAATGACCACTAGGCAAAGAAGATTCTCACAGTCACCCAAGGATGAAGATAAGAGATTAGGGTTTAGGGATAGATTCCCATAGAAAGTTACAATGACCTAGAATGACTAAGAGTTTTCACCTTAGAAGAAATAGAGATGTCAAAGATATATGTTTGCCTATTCTAGGTCTCATGTTTCAACCTAACCCTAGATAATGATGTTGCTTCTCCATTCTCAATGGTTATGGCCAGCCAATTGAGAATTGAAGAGGGACGTCATAAGCATTAGGCTTTGATGCATATCTCCTTTCGTACTAGTCCATGTGGTATGGGACACATGTATTAGTAGGTTAGAGGGGATTAGTATGTTAGGGTCCCACATCTTTGGGTATGTGCTTGATCACCACATATCTTAAAATGTAGGAGCTACTTGAAGAACCCAAGGTTAGACAGTCATGTGCAACAAATGTTAGGAATTTATGACAAGGTTGAGGAAGATGCCCTAAGTATTGAGCCAAGTTTAGTTTCATAAACCCTAAGTATGAGTTGATAAGTAGACCAAGGTAATAGATAATACTCATATAATTTGTTTTTATGAAAATACATTACATATCTCTTTTAATGCAAAAGTGTGAACATAAGTGTGTCTTACAATAAATGAAGAGGTAAGCAGAACCATAAGGTGGGTAGTAGCCTAAAGAAATTTCGAGGATGAAATTTATTTTAAGGTGGGTAGAATTGTAACATCCTCAATTTCATAGATAAAGTAAACCTTTAGTGTGGGGTTTACTAGTAAAGTCATGCCAAGGGATGCAATGAATGTAACCATGGCTAGGTATGTAATTTAGTTCACAAAATGTGTAATAGAAGCCATCTGATCAACCAATACACACATAATGACTTAAATGTGTATGATTGTAGTCAGTTGTATATGAATATAAATGAATTATTCCTATGAAAATAATGTGACAAACATATAATATGATGAGTCTAGTCCATGGCTTGAGCCTTAGACCTAGCTTAGGTCTTCATGTTATGTAACTAAAGAAATATTGATCACATGTGTCATACATGGGCTTCAATTGAGAAATTATATTGATTGAAGACTTATTTTCATGATTTGGAATACAAGTAATCTCATGGAACCTTTGAAATACTAAGGGATGGGCCATGTGGCCTAGAGCCCATTTCCAACCCTATTGGACCAATTAGGTTTTACAAATAGGTCCTTGGAGTAAAAATTGAGAATTAAGTATTTTGTGGTCATAATGAATGCTTAACATATTTTTAGTAGAATAGTAATTAGAATATAAGATGGTGGGAGAAATTTAAGATGATTTTGATGTATATAGTGTCCTAGGTAAAAAAATTAGTAATTATAATGTTTTTATTTAAAAGACATGTTTGGAGTGTTTGTACAACTAGTTTTTACTTAAAATTTTGCTTATGTGAAGTTGATGATAATATTGTATTTACTCCAAAGTTTGAAGTCAAATCGAGCTATAGGATGGGCTATATAAATATTTCTTTGGTTTGGACTTTTATAAAAAAGAAGAAGAAAAACAAAATAGAAAAGGGGGTGATCCCCAGCCCAGCGTGGACTGGAGACGTGACCCCAGTCTTGAGGGGATCCGAACAGAGGGCCCAAGAGATGGGGGCGCCGCCCAATATCCTTTGGGCATTAGGCTATAAAAGACTCATGGGATACAAGGATAGGGAGTTACAAACTTATTATTAGGGTTTCATGGAATTTGACACCAGAAAGGAGGACCTATATCAGGAGGATAGGCTGGCGGCAGCACTAGGTGGGGCTGATTTGGGGTCAACTTGATGCCCCTCATATCATGTGATGAAGCTACCAAGCCACAGTTCGAATCAGAGAGGATACATGGTGATGGATGGCCACACGAATCAGCTAGGGCCCTCTCGGCAGAGAGGAGGTTGGGCGGTTGCACGCTTCTCGGGTGTGGAAACAAGGGATTTTTTCCCCTATTCATGTTGCTATGAGAGGAGGGGTGCAAAGGCAAGCTTCAGTTCTTGTTGGGCCACCAAGGTGAAGGAGGCAGAGACGAAGTTGTTGCTGGAAGTTCTTGGAAGATGTGTGGCAGGGTTGGATGAGATGTTGCTCACCGGAGAATATGCTCATGGCGGAGGCCTATTTTGGGCATGAAATAGGGGAGTCGCATCTCCTATGCGTGTGTAAAATTGGGCGGAAGGCCTGAGAGGCATATGTGTCGTTTGGAGTAGAAACAATCCGGCCACTGGATCTTAAAGTAACAGCTGAGGTCAATGTAATCTAAGGTAACTTTAAAAATTCATATCTTCAGATAGGGAGCTTAGTTTTTAGCAAACAAGATACCTACAGAAAGCTCATGATGAGTACTATCACATAAAAATACTTCCATATTATTGTTTTAATAATTGATATTTATTAAATATAGTGTGTTCAAAACTATATGATTTTGATGTTTTGTCAATTAAAAATAGCAAACGAAATTAGAAATTCATGTAAATTCTACTGAATGTGTTTTATGATATTCTTAACATGATTTCAAGGCCTGATCTCTCTCATATGAAGTTTTATTGAGTTTTTTGATATGAACCCTAATAAGGGTATTTTGGGTATTTCACCCAAGACCTGATCATAAAACGACCTTGTATTTTTATTCAGGACATTACTACACTATATGATTACTTTTCTAGATATTGGATGGATTTTCTTATGTTATTATGTTTGTATGTACTTTTGGACCTAAGTGACCATTATCTAGAATAATAGATGATTATCTTGAGACAATAAGTGATATATATGCCTAATTAAGTCTGATATTATTTATCTAGATGGTTTTTATTTTGATTTCATAATGGAGTCAAGTGAGATTAGTGTACATGACTATGTATGAATTAATTTTACTCAGTGCAAAGTGTTTCATTTGCTTTAATTGCAATGACTATCATGTTATTGACACTCCCAGATGAAAAAAAGAAAAAAATTATTTCTTCCACTCATGTGTTATGAAAATCTGGGTGTTACATAGCCCTTACTACCAATTTGGAAGATAGTAGCATACAATTTTCTAGTGGGCTAATATCCATATTTCATCAAATCATGACTCAGCTTTAGTTGAACATCCACAATGTGATTATTTAGGTACGCCAAACTTGCCAATTGCATTTGTATGCAACTCTTGGAAAGATTATATGTGGATCTCTTTTCCATAATCATCTTTATTCCTTTGGTGCCTGGTCTCATCAAGTTATCACTAGTAGAGTCTGACCCAAAAGCCAACATGATAGGATACATACCCTGCTTTGGTAGAACTACATTCCTACCATCATACTTCCACAATATAGAAGGTGCATCACTGTTTGGTGTCAACTATGGTTGGTCGATCAAGCATTTCATATGTGGTTCTTATGGAAGTCATCAAAAGCTTAATATTATATTAATGGATTTTGTATAATGCATATACATTAACCAATCACCACATATATATAGTATGTATCTAATACATGCTATAACCCACAATGAAAACATGAAATAAATAGAAAGTAATGGTTATGGCCATTCTAATGTAATTCGTTGGAGCCATAAGGAATTACCATAACCTAGGGTCTACGTCACATGAAAAAACCTATTATTGAGGAAGATTTGTGCTTTCCCATCTAGATCAATCAGTTCAGCCCTTGAACTGTTTTCTTGCCTCCTGGTCAGACGTTGTACTTCACATAAGTCGTCTGAGCAATGGTAATCTTTTGGATGTTCTATTCGATTGATGGGTCTTCTAGTCAAATGGGTTAGCTCATCCTTCTTGGTCATTCTCGATACTCCAGGCGATCATCATGCCTCCGAGACGAACAATTGGCTTGGTATAGAGCGTCTTCTTCTTTGTAATAATAAGAAAGTAAACTATATAACCTACGATCACATGATTATTTAGAAACCTTGAGTTAAATTTGAAGGGAGTGAATAGTACTTTTACATCTAGAAGATTAGTGGGATCTCAATACACATATCAAGATATAAAAGACACAACCACCATGTACAGATAAAGGGTATTGGCCACAACCAAACTACACATTCCCTTTCAAAACACACTTTTAGGGAAACATGTAATTTATCTCTCTCTCTCTCTCTCTCTCTATATATATATATATATATATATACATATATATATATGTATGTATATATATGTATATATATACATATATATATACATACATACATACATACATACATATATATATATATGTATATATATGTATGTATATATATGTATATATATATATATACATACATACATACATACATATATATATATATATATATATATATATATATATATATATATATATATATATATATATATATATATATATATATATATATGCTTATGTATATACACCGACGCAACCCTAGGGTTCGTGCTTTGGAGAAAAGCGGCGCAACCAGGGTGATCAAAAGGTTGAAGGAGGGGGCCTTTTCCCATGGACCCACCCCCTAAGAAGGCCTGGTCGCAAGTCCTTGGTGATGCAGAATTCTACAAACAACATGACTATGCCGAGGATGAGATCGTTGACGGGAAATGATTTGTTACCATCTATGAAGATACGTATGTGAGGATGGAAAATAGTTGGGTGCATACCGATGTGGTGTACGTCATGGGAAAGAGGTCATACTATTGTCATTTGTTGGCCTAGATCAAGAGGATTTGGAAGCCAAAAGGGGGTTTTGACCTCTACTCTAAACCAAACAAGTTTTTCCTGTTGCGTTTCAACAACGAGGAAGATAAATAAACGGCCATAAACATGGGGCGGAGATGGTTTGACAATAAATTAGTGGTCGTCAAAGACTTCAAGGTTGGAGATGATCTGAAAAAAGACCAGTTCAGCACCTTCCCAGTTTGGATCACCATGCCAAGTTTAGGTAGGAACTGGTCAGAGAAAGCAATCATTATTGTGGCTAGTGGAGTGGGGAAACTACTTCGTATAGATCTCTGATCACTCTCTCAAGAGTCTCTTGGTGAAGCTCGGGCTCTTGTTGAGATTGAGGCTGAGGAGGAACCACCCAAGCAGATTTGGGTTAACATGCCCAAAAGGGAGTCTATGCCTGTGGACATCAATTACGAACACATGTCGGACAGATGTTGGGATTGCAAGAGCTTCAATCATGGAGATAAAGATTTTCCCCTCAAGCCTAGGGTTGAGGAGTTGGTAAAGGAGAAGACACTGGAACGTGTCTGGTAGAAGGTTGAGAACCAAAAAAAGAAGAACAAACAATTAGATTAGGCTACCTCTGAAGAAGCACCCGTCAATGAGAAGGGTGCTAGTTCAAATGCGAAAGAAACTGAGAAGGTTGTTAATGTAGACGATGAAGAAGAGGAGAATGTAAACTCAGTGACTCCTGTTGAACTTCCTGATAATCAGGAGAAAAACCCTGAAATGGAGGTGCAATCTCAAAAAGGGAAAGAGGTCGTCAGTATTGAGGAGGCGGAGGAGAGCGTGAGTACAACAATCTCTAATAAGTACCTGACTAGCCAAGGAAATATTCCTGAGAAGGGGGGGGGGCAATCTCAGAAAGGGAAGGGGAAATCAAAGAACTTAGATGCACAAAGTGCATACACTGGAGGAAACGAGTCAAGAAAGACTCGATCTTCCGAAAAAAGTTAATTAATGAATTTTTACATTGCGAATGTCAGTGGTTCTGGGAAGCCACGGAAGAAGAAGGACGTGTGAGAAGCAATTAAGAAGGTACAAGCATCAATGGCAATTCTGGTTGAGATAAAGTTAAAACAATCGTTCAAGGAATCTATGAAGAAGCTATTCCCAAATAGATGGAAATTCCACTGTAAGCATCAATATGATGATAACAGTAGAATTGTGTTAGGCTGGGACCTGAGATCTTGGGATCTTACTGTTATTAATGAAGACGATCAACAAATCATGACTAAAGCTTGCAATAAGGGAGGTCTTTGCATCGTTGTCACGACAATCTATGTGAGAAATCTCATGCAGCAACGCACTGAACTCCGGAGTAAGCTCATTGACATCTCCAACCAAATCCATGAGCCTTGGCTCATGATTGGAGATTTCAATAATATCCAGAAGCGAGAAGAAAAGGCAGGTGGAAGAGAAGTTCTTACCCAAGTACTGAGCATGTTCAACTGTGCCATTGACAATGCTGGCCTCATTGAACTACCTATGGTTGGTGGTGAGGTTTTCACATGGAGTAACAAATTGGCTAAATCCAAACGTATCTCCTACAACCTTGACAGAGCTTTAGTAAATGAAGAATGGTTGATGAAGTTTCCTGGTTCAATGGCTAAACTCCTAACTTCCAAGTTCTCCGACCACTCTGCTATCAATGTGAGTCTTAGAGAGATCCAAAGAAAGTCTAGACCCTTTCATTTCTTAAATTACTAGAAAAATTGGTATGGCTTCGATGAGCTTATTTAGGAAGTATGGATCAAGAAGGTGGATGGGAACCCACTTTTCTATTTCAACCAAAAACTGAAGAATCTTAAGAGGGAGCTTAAAATATGGGCAAGGAAGCACGTGAATCTGCAGAATCTTATCCAAAAAGAACACTCTGAGATGGATTACATTGCCACTGCTTTGAGGAAGACTTCATTGGATGAACAGATGATTGAAGATGAAAAGTGTACATATGATCGCATTAAAACACTTGAGAAAGTTGAGGAATTGTACTTTTGGCAGCATCGTAGAATGGACTAGATTTCTAATGGAGATCAGAACACCCGTCTTTACCAATCAACAGTCAAGAGGAGGGGTGAACTTCACTCAATTGCAGAGATATACAATAGTGATGGAGTTTTTCTCACAGATGAAGAAGCTATTGCAGAAGAAACTACCAATTTCTTTGAACAACTTTATAACCAGGAGCAATGTTCTACGGATTTCGACAGTATTGGTTGGTCTAAGATGGTCACTGATGAAGATAATGACATGCTATGCAAGATTCCGAATATAGATGAAGTGGAAAAGGTAGTTTGGTGCATTGGCGCTTCCAAAAGCCCTGGACCAGATGGTTTTTATGGATTCTTCTATCATCATAACTGGACAACTATTAAAGAGGATCTTTTGTAGGCTATGCAATGGTTCTATAATGGGGGAAACATGGTTAGGAAAATTAACCATGTGATTCTTTCTCTTATCTCGAAGAAGGATATCATTTCCTCTCCCGTAGATTTTAGGACTATAGCTTGTTGTTCTATGCAATACAAGATTATCACAAAGATTATTACAATCCGACTGTCTTCTATCATGCCTAAGATAATTTCTCCCAACTAGGGGGCTTTTATTAAAGGGAGAAGCATTCATGATTGTGCTTTGCTAGTGGCTGAATTTACTCTTAACTGTAATATAGCGAGGTCTCCTTCTACATTTGTTAAGTTAGATATTACAAAAGCTTATGACTCTGTTTGATGGTCATATATAAGGGAATGGTTGAAGATTCTAGGGTTCAGTACAGAGTGGATAAAACTGGTACAACAGTGTGTCTCTACTCCATCTTTCACTATTCTTATTAATGGATCTTCTTAAGGGTTCTTTAAAAACATAAATGGGTTACGTCATGGTGACCCATTGTCTCCTCTGTTGTTCACCATTTCCATGGAAGGACTCACTAAGAAAATCAACAAAGTTGTCAGCTTGAAGACGATCCACACATACACAATCATGAACACCCCTGTGATGTCCCACCTTGTTTTCGTAGATGATGTTCTGATCTTCTGTGAAGCTAGAAATAGAAGTCTAGTGAATCTGAAGTCTATTCTTGAGGATATTGGGAATGAATCGGGCATGAAGCTTAACACCCTCAAGTCTAACATCTTCTTCTCAAAATCTATTGATGGAAAGGAAGAACTCACTGATCTTTTGGGTGTTCAAATGGGCACGCTCCCCACCTCTTATTTGGGTTTCCCATTAGCAGGTGGAAATCTCAGAAGAAGTAACTTCAATCCTTGTCTTGATAGGCTTAAGGATATGATCACGAAATGGCCATGGACCATACTCTCGTTCTCTGGTAGACTTGTGTTGATTAAAAGTTGTGTTATGGGGCTTATCCAATACTGGATGGCTCAAGGAGAGGTTACCAAATCTACAATGTGTAGAATGGAGATTATGATGGGCGACTTCCTTTGGGGTTCATCCATCCATCCGACTTCATGGGAAAGGATTGTATTTCCTGAAGATGAGGGAGGTCTCGGCTTGAAGAAATTGGAAAACTTAGCTGACTTTCATACGATGAGAAGAACAAAGATTCTTCTACAAGGTGAATCATTGTGGGCTAAATGGATGATTACAAGATATGGGTTGAATGACTTTAGTCAGCCAAACCATAGATGGGGCTTCTCTACCCATTGGTGGAGAATCACTGAACTTTGGCCAAAGCTCCAAAATACATCAAGTGAGAATATGTGGAACATCTACAGACAAAAGCAAGATGAGGACAAGGCAGCTAAATGCCTTTGGAATTGTAAATACAATCCGAGATGGAGTTTTATAGCTTTCAGAGCACATAAGAACCTACTTCCTATGATGGAGAAGTTTCTAAAATGGAGTCCAAATGTGGATGGTAAGTGTTGACTTTGCAATACAGACTTGGAAACTACTATTCATCTTACATCAGATTGTAAATGGTGGCAATACCTCTGGGGCAGAGCTGTGTTTAAATGTGGAATCCAATCCTCGATCATGCAAGAGTGCCTTCTAAACCTGCATAACATTAGAAATGAAGACAAGGTGATCATCCTCTGGGCGGTTACTCTTTGCATCCATGTCATCTGGATCAAAAGTAACTCTAGGAAACATGGAGGAAAACCTAGAGATGAGTTAGATGTTTTTAGTAGGACTGAGAAAGAACTTCAGATGCATTATAAAATGTATAAGTTGAATAATGTCTCTTTGTTCTTGATTCAAAACTGGTCATTTTGTAAGTACTAAAAGTACTAGTCTTCCAAATTCATTGTAAGGTTTCTAGCCTAGAGATTTTAGTTTTTGTAAACTACACGTATGGTTGTAGCTTGTAATTTTGTCCCTCATTGAGGGTCGGGAATATACTTACCAAAATTTTGATATATATATATATATATATATATATATATATATATATATTGTAAGTACTAAAAGTACTAGTCTTTCATATTCTTTGTAAGGTTTCTAGCCTAGAGCTTTTAGTTTTTGTAAACTACACATATGGGTGTAGCTTGTAATTTTGTCCCTCATTAAGGGTCGGGAATATACTTACCAAATTTCTGATATATATATATATATATATATATAAATATATATATGTGTGGGTTCTTATGTGGTGATTAGTTGGGCATGAACATCAAATAGTTTAGATATTTGCATCACACTCAACAAATAAAATCAATAAAACCAAAATCTGAGAATATCAATTATCCCAAAACATAATTTATTTGTTATGGTATTGATATTAGTATAGGAAATACGACATCAGATAGGAAGAGGAAACAAAAATTTTACTAACAAATTTTCCATTAATGAGTGGATCGTGTCAATAGTTATAAAATGTAAAAGATGGCTTCATAAAGATACACCTAATCCTAGAGCAAGTCCAATGAGAATCCTCATCGATGTTGATGCACACACTATCTTGGACAATGTTTGTGCAGCTCCTGGCTGCACTGGGACTTGTCTAACTGCTCCTCCATAGACAACAAACTTGAACATCTTCATTTGTAGAAGCTCTCTCATCATAGATTGTCAGCTGACGTCCTCCTACTTAGAGACGGACAAAGGCCACCTAACCTCTAGCTAAGTCCACACGGACCAACTAGAACTCATGTCCTCCTGCTAGAATGGAGAAGAAGGAGTTGTCCCTCCCGTTCGTGTACTAGTCACCAACCTGGTCTCCTACAACAATGATCCTCAAGTGTTTCTCTCCCTTGATGTCCCTCCCTAGTTGGGTAGGACTTACTTAGGCTCTCTTGGTTACCACAATTAGAGAGGACAACAATTGTCAAAGCAACTAATTCTCAATTGTATGTGTTGTTCTTTGGGAATCCCGCAGTACCCCTCTATGGATAAGAGGCATTTGGATAAGGGTTCCCAATCTGTACAGGAGTGGAAATGACCAAAAGATCTTGAATTTTTGCGACCTAAAAAACATGAAACACTCATCTCATAACTGAGACAGTCGTCTCACATGAGAGATGGTTGTCTCTCTAAGAAAATCGGTTGTTTTGTAATGTTTCCGAATTGTACATGAATTTCCAATTTGAATCCAATTAATGCTCAACGTGATGTTAGCACTAATCCTTGATGTAATCCAATTTCTCCACAGAGTGGCCATCTTGCTTTTGTCAGATGGTCGTCTCTCGACCACAAGACGGTCATCTTACTTATGTGAGCCGGTCATCTCATAACCACGATATGGTCATCTATCTTCCTAGTTCAATAAGAACTAAGCCAGTTCAAATCTAATCAACCTAACACTCCAAACGGAAGGCTCAACACTTGAATTGGTCATTTGGCAGTCTATTCAGTTGATTTGTTGTATGGATTGAGTACCTAAATACTTTAGCAAACAATTCAATTATCGTTCAAGATTTAACTCCTCTTGTAGATGATTTCCTATGTTTGTGACCCTATAGGTCCCATATTATATTGGGAGTGAATGCCCATAACAACTTATGACATCACAAGCGATGACCACTTCCTAGTCACACATCATTTCTACCCAAGTAAATGGAAAGTTGGAGAATAATTTCAACCTATAATTTATGTATGGTGTTGCAATGTAGTTCCTTTGTCAATAATATTTAGATTGAAGTTGAGGCATGGACCAGTCATCCTCATTATTATTAAATCTTGTTCCTTGAACAAGAACATATTGTCTGAGATATGTCTAATCTCAATATCACATATTGACTGACATGTGCGTGGCCACACATTTCTTAGTTTCACTAATCAAGAAGTCTCATATATAATACTTCCTTAGGAAGGACAAATCCCATTTCTATCACTCACAATTAGCCCCCATGTGTCGAGTCATCTAGTCATCACCTTTGTGACAACTCATGTTTTAAGATTGTGTTTGATGATGTCAAAGTGTATCGACTGACATGTGATGAGTGCTATGATTTTAGGTCTAAAGAACCACAAACGCACCATCACTATAAGATGAGATTCGGACTTACCTATTTAAGGTTTCATGTATCACTCTTATGATCAGTTTGTCCAATACACTATTCTGTAACATGTATTTATGTGCTCGGTTTGATATTGCCATATCATGACTAATGAGACCCTTCCATCAACCAATTCACAATCTGATCTTAAATGTTATTGCTATCTATCTACCTTCCAATATAACACCAGATCAGGGACATAATGAGAATGTAATGTATACACTCTTAACATCTTTATGATCTTATTATTCAAAGTCACACACTTGAAGACATACTTTATTGAGTAATATCATTTTCTAGACATTTATTATGTTATTTAATTATCATAAACTGAACAAATAGAATAAGTTGGAAGCTTACCTTTATTATTAATCAATTAATTTACAAGTTATATTATTTCAATAATCACATTATTGGCTCTCTGGGCATATACACCAACAAGTAGTCCATATCAGATATTGTGTCTTTTGAACTGATTCTATAGTTGTGTGGTTAGGTGTAAAATTTGCAGTTTCTAAAGAAAAATTGTAGCAGAAAGTTGGTATATTAGATAAATTCAACATAGATCATGCCATTTCACATAAGGTGTGATCCATTCTTTATGATACACCATTGTGTTATGATGTTATACATGAAGTCAATGGTGATGCAATACCAAGGTCACTCAAAAGGACCTGAAAACATGGCTTAAGTATTGCCAACCTTGATTAGGTTGGAGTATTTGAATAATATTGTGTGTCTGATTATGAATTTATTTCATGAATTTTGTGAACTATTTAATGGATTCATACTTTTGTTTCATAACATACATAAAAAAATATACTAAGATGATAAATATAGGCAATGAAGTATTGATACTCATGTCTATATGAGAGTTCTAACAAGTCACTCCATCTATTTTCTACTATCAAATATGATTTTTTCATCTTACCCAATAAACATGATTAAAATGTCTCTATCAATACAAAATCAAATGACTTTAGATGTCCATCTTAATGGTGTCTATTAGTTTTCTTCTCATATATTTTCTCTAAAAGACATTCTCAGAGATATTGTTTTATCAAGTTTTAGCTTTTCGGTATATGCATTATTTATGTGTCGAAACATTTAATGAGTAAAGATCACAAGACATTGGAGTGAAGTCGTAAAAGATTCCATTTCAAGAAACACAATGTGAAACCTTTGTTATAAGAAATTCAAAGCCAATCTTGTTCAAAGAAGATACAAAGATTATTTATTTATATACAACATGTATATAAGTTGTCACAACACTTAATCCATTAACAAGACCTAGATTTGTCTCTCCCTTCCTCAAGAGATTTAATTTTTTTTTAATCTTGCACACTAGAACTTATGTGAGATCCACATCTGGCATCCCTTATTGAGTTTTGTGGCATAGAACAAGCAGTGGTAATAAAAATTTTATCTAATTACAAACCCATAACCTGCAGATCGCATCAACAACTATGCAATAGGAAAGATGTTTTGGCAAGATGTACTTGGTCCTGAGGCTTGCTTAGTGACAATACATCATATCTAGTGCGGTCTTCAACCACATGGTCTTTGATGGTATCGATTCCGTTCCTGTCATTGACTAAGACTACAGTTGACCATTATCCTCCTGAGTAGCAGAAACCTCCCGCCTCTATAGATAGTCCACACAGACAACTGGGAACTCTAGTCAACCAGAAGGACACTTGAAGGAGGCATCCCCCTCTATCGACGTACTAGTCACCGATACACTCTCCCACCACAAATTATCATCCAACAGTTGTCTTTCCCTCATTGTGCCTCCCTAGTCGAGTTGCACTTGCTTGGGCTCTCTTGGTTACCATAACCAGAGAGGAGAACAATTTTGCAGAGTAACTGATATTCTGAGTTGTGTGTTTTGAGAATCCCCTTATACCTCTCTATTTATAGTAGAGGGCAGGGTCAGAGTTCTATATTTGTGCGAGAGTAGAAGGGTTTGAATTTTCTAAGAACTGATTACACTATGGCGGTGAACCGATCATTTCATAAACGAACCGGTCATTTGGGCAGGTGAGGCGATCGATTCACTTTTGAACCGGTCAGTTGGGAGTGTGAACTGGTCAGTTCACTTAGTGAACTGGTCTAGCTTTTCACTTTCCAGACTTGCCTCCAATTCCCTTTCCTTATTCGTTTCTAATTAATGCAAAGATTAATTCTTGTCCCAATCAAATTGAACAAGTGAAATGAAAATCTTTTCTCACAAATTGAGAAACCCAATACCTGCTCGGTTGGTACATTCGAACTGATCAGTTTACCAGTGTGAACCGTTCATCTCACTGACCATGAGCCGATCGGTTCACCCAGTGAACCGGTCGGTTGGTGGTCCAGGTTGTGCATAACTCAATCAATGCAATTCTCAATCAATTTGACACTCTAAGAAATTGGTTTAACACTTGAACTTGATTATTCTGAGTCAAGTATATTGATTGGATGTTTAATTGAGTACCTAAACACTTCTATAATCAATCTAAACATCATTCATGGATAAAATCCTCTTCCATGTTAATAATCTATTTGTGACCCTATAGGTCCCATTTCACGTTGGTAGTGAAAGTCCATAACTCACTTATGACTTCACAAGAAAAGAGTTGTGCCTAGTCGCACATCAGTGTTATCCAAGTGAAAAGGAAATTGGAGAACGACTTTCAACCTACAATCTATGATTAGTCTTACAATGATCATATAGTTCCTTTATCACTGACCATTCAGATTGAACTCGAGGCATGGAATGTCGTACTCTTCAACATTCAATTCATGTTCCTTAACCTCTTAGCAGTCTGTCTGAGATGCATGTGAGTTCACATATCATATATTGAATCACATGAGTATGGCCATACATTTCTCAGTCTCTCTTATCAAGGGGTCCTGGATGTCATACTCCTTGAAGGAGGGACAAATCCCACATCTATCACTCACAGTCATAACTCATGTGTCAAAGTCACCCAATCATCACTTTTTTAAACACCCATGTTTTAGGAATGCATTTGATGATGTCAAAGTGTACTCAACGACATGTGATGAGTGTAGTGATTTTAGGTCTAAGAACCACTATCACTATAAGACATGATTGTGACTACCATTCCATGGTATCCATGTATCACTCTAACAAAGAGTCTGTTCGATATACTATTCTCTAACATATATCTGTGTGCTCTACATGATATCATATATCATGACTAATGAGACTTTGTCATCAATCAACACACACACTAGTCTTATGTATTATTTTTGTCTATTTTTCTTCCACAGTAACATCTGAGTAGGGACATAACAAGAATTTATGTACTCTTATCATACATTTGGTCTCATTATTTAGGTCCTCAACGTGAAGACATATGTCATCGAGTCACATCATACTTTAGACATCTATCATGTATGTTTCATCATCTCATGATAGAGACAAACATAATAGATGGAATTACCTTTATAATTATCAAATTAAGTATCATATAGCTCATTGCAATCACCACATGATTGGCTCTCTGGGCATACTATACAAACAGACTCCCACTTGCACTTAGAGCCAATCACCCACGAATCATTCCAACTGATCTTAACATGCCTATCATTTTTCTCCTACACAAGTACTTTTATAGAGGGTAAGCAACATTTACTTCAAGTTGGTATCTTGAATGTTTCACATCCCTCATTGTACGACAACTCATATGAGATGGAAGTACCACAATATGCTATCTAAATTTCCATTACCTAACAAGTAGCTCCATTGTTGTCACAATATTTCTATTAAGTCACCAATGGTCAAAACTCCATAAGTTCATCCATATGAACTTCTACATCCATACAATATCCTTTATAGTGTTTGTAACACTAAGGTACTCAACTTCTTATTTTAGATTAATCAATTGTGTCTTCTTGGAACATTTCCAACTAACAATTCTTATTCCAAGGTCAAACACAATTTCTCATTTCAAAAGCTTGCATGAGCTTAGCTCTTTACACCCAACTCTTCCTTATTGCCATCACTGAGGAACTAATCCTTTTAGGACTTCACAAGTACACAAAGATGTCCTTCGTGGTATTCCAATAACTCTTACTGGAGTTCGACAGATATCCATTCATCATGTCCAATACATACGAGATAACTGGATATTTATATCATCTTGTATACAAGATGATGATTTCATATCTTCATGTCATGTCCAATACATACAAGTTGATAAAAGCGTATATTCTTGTCATGTCCAATACATACAATATAATTATTTCATATGTTCTTGTCATTACCAATACATACAAATTAAAAAGATGAGTTCATATGTGATATATCCAATTGTGAATGCATATGGCATATATCCATGTGTTACTTATTCTCCATAAGAATTGGAACATTGGGATCTTGAGAGACTAACTCCATGAAACATGGACAGGTTTTCTCTCATCAGGTTGAACCATTTCAACATCTTGCCAATGTATGTTCTATTTCTTAGGTCAAGAAGCCCTTTTGATCTATCTCTATAGATCTTGATTCCTATCACATAGGATGCTTCTTTTGAAACTTCAAAATGCACTTTGCTGCTAGGTTTTAATATTTGCAGTATAAGGATGCTATTCCCCTTCAATATGTAGAATATACATATGCTCCCACTAAATTCTTGTAATAACACATTTCTTCTTTATTATGACTCAAGTCAAACTCCTTTACTACCTTGTCAAATAGAAGATCCCAGTTCTAAGGTGCCGACATGAATCCAAAGATTGATCTATGTGTCTTTATGGACTTTATTTACATTATTTGATTTATTAAACCTTCAGGGCTGTGTCACATACACATCCTACACAATATTCCATTTAAGGAATGAAATTTTATCATCCATATTCCAAATATAACTGTCACATTAAGTGACAATATAAAGCATTATCCTGATGGACTAATCCTTAGTAACTGTTGAAAAGATTTCATCATGTTCAATGCCTTGAACTAATTAGAAACTCTTTGCAGTCAAATTACCCTCCATGTTAATCTTCTTCTAGAAGATCTAAAAGTACCCTATGGTTTTTACCCCCTCAAGTGGATCAATTAAAGTCATACTTTGTTGATGTACATGGAGTCCATATTGGATTTCATTGATTCAAGCTATGTCCCAATTTCCAACTCTCACTAGTTTCTAGGTAGATTGTAGACTCATCATATGATCAACTCACTGCCTTCTTATTCATAAGATATCATATATCTTTCAAGCTCTAGGCATGTTCTACCAAAACCATACATTCAGTGTATTACTTGGGACACTTTGAGATTCCACAAAATTTTATGATTCCCAGTGTGCCTCTTTTAGTGTTAAGCAAGTGCCCAAAACAAAATTTGAAGTTTTGATAGTAATCACATTCTGATTTGTCAAGGTGTGATTCCTTCTTTTTGATACACTTATCATGATACACTATCATTGTGATTGAGGTGGAGTCCATCATGATACATTATCATGATATTCCAAAAGGTTCTCAAACTCTTAGTTCAAAGTATTTCCATATCAATCATATCAGAATTTAATACTTATGTTAATTTTGTTATGTACTTCATTTATGATCTCCTTGAACACTTCAAGAAATTCATGTTTGTATTTCATTGAATACATACTACCTTATCTACTAAGGTCATTAGTAGATATGATGAAATACCATTTATTACCTTTAGCATTTATTCTAAAAGGTCTATATACATCAATATGTATAATCCTTAATAGAATAATTGTTCTCCCACTACATCTAGTGAAGAACCTTTGTCATATTACACAATGAATGAAATCAACATGTCTCTATTGGTTCAATAATTGAAATGAGTCTGGATAACCATCATATGACTTCTAAAAATGCAATTCTCATTTATGCACTGTAAATGACTATGCTATATGCATTCAAGTTTGAGTTATCATGTCATTCATTACATGTGTCATACATAGTTGTCTCTTTAACTATCAACTATAGTTGATGAGACATAGGCATTGCCTTCAATTCATTACACTCTTATCCAAACATGATGTATGATGATTTCATTTGATGGCAGATGTATAATAGCAATTAACTAATTCTATCATATGCCCATTAATGTCATATTGTAACTGTAAAGGAAGCAACTCTTGCTCCGCACAGTTTCTAGCTTACTTCTTCTCAAGTCCTGAAGTAGAAATCTTTATCTCTTTCATCTTCCCAAAATCCTCTATGAAGAGGTTATTTCCCTTTCCTACTTACCCCTCTCCATATCTTGAGTGATGAAGACTTGGACCCAAGCTTGGCCTCAGAACACTTCTTGATGTTGCTTTAGTATATGGACTTTACTCTATTGATCATTATCATAGGTTTTGTCCTTTCTTCATTCATGCTTTGGCATCAACATGCCAAGCACTTCAGACAGTTGTCTGGCCAAGTTTCTCAACATTTGAGAAATTGGCTATATGATTCACACAACTATTTGTAGAATCATATGTTTGGTCAACTCTTGACCTATAAGAAATCATAGTTAATCTATATGCAAAATCACATTGAGCATAAGACATTATACTTGATCTTTATCTGTTTGTTTATACTCAAACATCACTTTGAAGACATTATACCTATCATGATTTACATGATTCTTAATATGTATAACCATCTTAATAATGTCCATGCTTCAAGCTATTTATGCAACTCATAGTTCATATAGCTCAACATAAGGTTCTTGATGTCTTAGACATCATTGGCATACTTCAAGTAAACATCCAATTTTATCCTTAGGCACATTTGGAGTGGTTACATTGGCTTCAATCTTTCAAGGACTTTAGAGTTTACACTCACTATTGAGAACACTTCTCAAAGGTCCCAAACCATATTTGAAGTTTTATCCCATCAATGAATTGTTTGAAATGATAATGTATTTGGATTCTACAAAATAATTTTGCAACTTTTCAAAACATTTTTTATTTGTTTGATTTAATAAATTTGATGATATTAATTATTCTTTTAATTAACTATCTCTCCCACTATTTTGATCAAATGGATAGTCCTTACCATCAAATCAGAAGATTGGAGCGTACAACCTTATAGTGAGCCAAGATCCAAAACAATTGAGTTAGTACCCAGCCAACGCCATCATCCATAATTAATTATTAAGGTAGGTAACATTTACCAATTGCATCATATGTAATTCTTGCATAGATGATATGCACAACTCTTTTCCATAGTTCATATCCATGCCTCTAAGTGCTTAATCTCATTAAGACCACTTAGTTAAGACTGACCCAAAATCCAACACAATAGGAGTGCACCCCACTTGGCGGGCCCACACTACTACCATCACAGTTCCACGAGATAGGCAACACACCACCGTTGGGATGCCCACATTTGTAGATAAATCTTTTCATGTGTGTTGCTTATGGAAAGTATCAAAGATTTAATATTATATTGAGGGGTTGGTATTTATATACATATACATATCCAATCGCCACATATATAGTATGTATCATATACATGCTATATCCCACAAGAAAATATGTGAAGCGATAAAGCAATGATTATGGCCATCCTATTGTAATTCCTTGAGCCACAAGGAATTATAGACATATATGTCTACATCACATGTAGGAACCTATTGTAATGAAAATCTTCGTGCTTGAACCATTTTGGGTTGATGAGCTCAGTCTATGACGCGACCGACTCTCCTACAAGTTGGTTGGTTGGTCAGTCTAGCCTCTGATGTCTGGACACATACAACAAGAGGTTGGGCCATCAGCCAGTCAATCTGACTCCTTCACAATCCTCCTCGATCCTCCCAGTGGTCAGCTCGTCTGGTGTAGGTTATCTTTTTCTTCGTTGTAATAGAAAATCAACTATTCTACTTTTGCATAATCTTTGGGAAACCTCAAGTTACATTCGATGGGAGAAAAGGTAGAAGAGAAAGGATATTGAGTTATATGTATAATAGAAGGTAGAGGCTCAGTATGCAAAATGAGATCCAAACAACCATAACCGACCAAGAACACATAGAGTTTACAGGCCATAGAAATCCTATACATCAACCATCAAAATTGTTTTAGGACGACGTGTATCAATTGTATATATGCCATATCATATATGTATATTAGTTTTTGGTCACATGTGATATTTAATCGGATATGCACATTAGCCAGTTTTAGTATTCACATCGCAAGCAATAAATAAATGGCGGAAAACCAAAAAATGACCATATAGATTAATAAAAAAACATAGTATGTTGATGTGGATTTGATACTACTATTGAGTTTTGTGGGACAAAACATGAAGTGGAAACAAAAAAATTATCTTACCACAAGCCTATAGCCAACATATCACATCAACAACTATGCAATAGGAAAGATGGTTTCATCGAGATGTACCTGGTTCTAGGGCTTGCTCAGTGATAATACCTTGCAGCTAGTGCAGTCTTCAACCACCTGGTCTTAGATGACATCTGTGAAGCTCCTATGCTTGACCCAGACTGCGGTTGACCATCATCCTCCTGAGTGAAAGAAACCTTCCACCTCTATAGATAGTCTAAACGGACCACTGGCAACTCTAGTCATCTTGAAGGACATTAGAAGGAGTCGTCCCCCTCTGTCAGTGTACTAGTCTCACCGAAACACTTTCCCGCACTAGTTGTAATCATACAATTGTCTTTCCCTCATTGTACCTCCCTAGTCAGGTAGCAGTTTATTGGGCTCTCTCGGTCACCACAACCAGAGAGGACAACAACTTTTCAAAGTAATTGATGTTCTGAGTTGTGTGTTCTAAGAAGTTCCTTGTACCCCTCTATTTATAGTAGAGGTAAGGGTCAGGGTTACAGTCTGTGTGGGAGTAGAAGGGTCTGAATTTTCCACGAATTGATTTCACTATGGAAGGCGAGCAGATCCTTTCACAAATGAATCATTCATTTGTGCAGGTGAGCCAATTGGTTCACTTTTGAACTGATCAGTTGGGAGTGTGAACTGGTAAGTTCACTTAGTGAACCAATCATTTCACTTCCTAGACATGCCTCTAATTGACTTTCCTAATTCATTTCTTACTAATGGAAAGATTAATTCTTGTCCCAAACAAATTGAACAAGTGAAACAAATGTCTTATCTCATAAATCTGGGAAACCCAATACCTACTCGGTTGGTCCACGTAAACCAATCCGTTCACCATTGTGAACCAGTCATCTCACTGACCATGAGCTGATCAGTTCCCCCAATGAACCGGCCGGGTGGTGGTCTAGGTTGTGCATAACTCATTCAATACAGTTCTCAATCAATTTGACACTCTAATCAATTAGTTCAACACTTGAACTTGATTATACTAAATAAAGTCTATTGATTGAATGTTTAATTGACTACCTAAACACTTAGTAATCAATCTAAACATCATTCATGGATAAACTCCTATTCAAGGTTAATGTAATGTGTGTGACCCTATAGGTCCCATTTCACGTTGGCAGTGAAAGTCCATAACTCACATATGACATCACAGGCAAAGAGCAGTGCCTAGTCGCACATCAATGCTACCCAAGTGAAAAGGAAAGTTAGAGAATAACTTTCAACCTACAATCTGTTATTAGTTTTACTACTAATAGTTGAAATTATTCTTAATGTCCTATGTATGTCAAGGTAGGCATGTCAAATTCGTTTTACTTTCTCAAGAACCAATCATAATGATAATTTTTTATTTGTATTTACCATTGAATCTAAAATAAAATATCCATGTCAATCAAAATTTGATTTGAAAATTTTGGATATGAATTTGGATTTTAGTTCAAATTGTTCCTAGTATCCGGATCCAATTAAGATTCCTCGCTGTCTTTTTGTAATTTTACAGAGAAAAGTCTTCTTTTTGGGGCTAAGATCCATATTTCATTCATGACTCAATTTTTTCTAATAACCTACAATCTTACTATTCAGGTAGATAACATCTTATAGGTGAATCCTATTTAATTCTCAAAATATATGCTTTCAAACTCTAACATATATACCCCCACATGTAGTACATGAAATCTTTACACCTCTATGTACTTAATTTCAATAAAATCACCTAGTTAAGTTATACTCAAATGCCAACACAATAAGTTATGCACCTTTCTTTGGAAGACACACATACATATTAGCACACCTCATCAAGATAGATAATACACCTTGCTTTAGAAAGACCACACATAGTCTTTTCAAGGTCTAATTTGTGTTTCACAATAGAAACCATAAGAAACTTAATATTATATTGAGGGTTTTATATATACTATTCCTATGTGTCCTATCACCATTTTTATACACAGTTATAAGTATCATATGCTATAAAAAATTACTACACTTGATAAAAATTTAGATATGACAATAAGAACAAAAGTTTGAGTCAACACGTAATGTGATCAAACTTCAAGAATAAAACATCCATTAAATCTTACATTTTCTATAAGAGCATCCATCAAGAACTGAACATCCATTAAATTCCTTGGTTTGGTATTATCTTTATCATGTCTACCTCTGATTCATAGTCCTCTGGTGACATCAACGTATCTATCATTCTCAAATATATAATACATAGTGAATTTGTAGACAGAAGCATGTCAAACATGTCACATATATGTTACATGAAGAATTAATAGATAGAGTTATGGTGCATAGGTCATGTAAAAAACCAAACACATGCACAAGACAAAATAAAATACAAACAACAAACATTTTAATTGTTATATTCATAAGAGCCAAACAAAACCTTGTTCAAAGAAGTGATATTGGATTTATGCAATATTACATATACAAGTTCTTACCTACCAATGAAAGACAATGATAAAGTAGTTTAAAACTCCAATCAACAAATTTGGCCTATGTCGTGGCTCTGATTCCACTATAGAATATTATTAATAGGTCACACAGTGGAACTATGAAAGGTTTCAACTGATAAATGCATACTGGATATACGTCATTGACATAAAATATCAGCAAAATATAGTGATATAAATTAACATTAGTCATACCTTAATTTATCTTATTTGTATGAAAAATTACATGATATGTCGATTGTCAAATATAGGATGTCTAGGTCCAAATCCAAAGTCAAATCTAGATAAAGGCTTATTTGACCTCCAGTTGAAATATGGAGTGAATATTCTTCCTTTGTTGTTGAATACAATCGTTTGACCTCCACATATATTCCAAGGCTTCTATTTCATCCATTTTTTTGTATGGAACCCTTATCCTGCCACATGGTCCTCCAATGAAAATGGGTTAGTGGTTGATGTGTTGGGATATTCCTATCCTTTTCTTGTTGTGGGGCATCAATGTCAACAATTTATTTCTCTCTCCATTGGAAAACCCCAAATTTATTTTCAACTATGTATCTTGTTACCATGAACATCACCCCCTTTACATAGAAGAGGCACATGTTGGGGTTTACATAAAATACAAGTCCTTTTCTTAATAGAAATAACATAGTTCACTCAAACAACTTTCCTATCTCTTAACTGGAGTATCAATCAACGTTTGGACAACTTTGGATCATGTAGAAGTTCATCTCAATCAAGGTATTAATTCCTCACTTAATCAACCAGACAACTCAACATATGGATTGTCAACTGCAAATGATATTATGAAGCTTTTTGACATTATGAATCCATGATCATTGGGTTGATTGACTTTTAATTGACCGATTGATGCACTATCAGATTGATAAGTACTTCATTTACTTACATTTAGTTGATTTGTTGATTCTTTCAATAATAATTGATCAGAAGACATCTTATTCAATTGATTAAGTAAAAAATCTTGCTTAGGTCAATTTAGAACAATTCTAACTATGATTTAATATTCTTTTCTCTTTATCCTCCTATGTATTTTGAATGGTGTTGAAAGTGATATTACTGACCTAAAGAGAAATGAAGGTATCTATCAACACATCATTTTTATAATCTGGGAAGAAAAGAGAAGTATCTATCAACACATAATTTCTACCCATGTAATAGGAACAAGTTGGAGAAAACTTCAACCTTAGTGTGACCAATGTTACCATCACTGTATAATCCCTCTGTCACATATGTGCAAATTGAAACTAAGGTACAAAATCGACTTCTTCTAAGAATTTAATCTATATGTCATGATCAAGAGTATATTATTGAGATACATTAAGCTCAATATCCAATAATGACTAACATGAGCATGTATATGTATTTCATACTCTCATTTATAAAGTGGTGGGGATATCACTTCAGTAGTAGAGACAAATTTAATCTACATCAATAACATAATCTACGAGTGTTTCAGTGCACCCGATCATGACTTGTATGGTAAACCTTATTCAAAGGTACCTTCATTATTGCTAAAGTACATTGGAAAACAAGTGATTATTGAAGTGGTTGTAGTTTTGAGTATCATATTGACCATTATCACATCAATATATGATTCTAACAATCATTTGACATTCCAACACTATTCATGAAAACTTAAATATGAAAAGGGTCAATTAACCCCTATATTGTGGATCCACATGGACTTTGAAAACTATAAACTAATACTAACTAAAATTAATCATCTAGCTAAGAAAAATTGGATTTTGGATATAATAATTTCATCATAAACCAAGATATTAACTAATGTTGTTCAACTATGAGGGAGTGAGATGTCATAGTTTTCTGGTATCACCATGAAAATACACTACTTCAATTACATTTAAATTGATCAACATCATAATCATCATCATCATAATCATCTAATCCTTAGTCCCAACTATGTTTCAGTCAGCTACATGGATCCATAGTTTCCATTTGTCTCTATCATGATTGATATTCTGGTCGAGATGTTGAGATTCAAAATTTCTCTTTATAGGCACATCTCATGTTAATTTAGGCCTTGCTATTCTTCTATTAATTGTGCTTGACTCAATATCATTTCTTTGTATAGGCAAATTAGTCGGTCTATGTTAAACATGTCCATACCATCTGAGTTGGCCATCACACAACTTATCCTCAATGCTTGCCACCCCCACTGTATTCCTCATATAGTCATTCTGAAGCTATCCTTTCTTGTATTTTGACATATCCATCACAACATAAACATTTCAGCTAGGTTCATGTTGTTGAGACATTATTTCTTCACCACCCAACATTCATTCCCATATTGCCTGGATGGTCGTATTTAGTTGTTCTATAAAACATACTTTTTTAACATGATAGGGATCTTGCAAATCACATAGTACTCTAGTTGCACTCCTCAATTTTAAACATCTTGTTGTGATCATATGACAAATGGCTTTTTGGATCATTTTACTTGACTCAAGTCTCTAAGTTTTCTTTCTCTTATATGAGCCAATATATATATATATATATACATATATATATATATAGTTCCACTTCTCGTGTCTACATTCTTATAAATACCATCAAAATATCTTGACCTTGTCTCCTGAACAAACATTTTTGCTTCTTTCTTTGCTTGCTTATATTTCTAGAACGTTGCATCAACTCGATATTCAGGCAAGCTCCTATAGATCTCCCTTTATAATTTAATATCCTTTTGTACTTCATCATTCCACCATCATGTTTCTTTCTATGGACGTCCACAACTTTTATTAGGGCTCCTCCAAAACCTCTTTAGTAATTTTATTATGCATGAGCTCATATTATGCCACATAGTATGATCAGACTCCAAGTTCTTGGTTCCCTCCTTGATGCATTTATCATGAAAAGTTAATTTCTTTTCACCTTTAAGTTTCCACCACTTGTTCCATCTGTCTTGTTTTCTATTATGCTTGCCTTAATTTATTGATCTTCATATTAATATCCCAAACCACCAAGCTATGTTGGGTCGTGAGTTATTCTCCAAGAATCACTTTAAAATCCAGGTGTATTTTGTGATACCACCCACCTTATAAGAAGTTAATCAACATGGGTACAATGTGCCTACTCCTGAAAGTAATTTCACAATTGTGCCCACTCTTGAAAGTAATCTTATCAGATTCTCTTTTCTTAAAATGGGTGTTTTTAAAAATTATATCATATGTAACTGTAAAATATAATATCCTCTCTCATTCTTTGTTTCTACTACCACATCTAAAACCACTATTAACTCTCTCATGTCTGGAATTGTTGCTCCCTACATATCTATTTTAATCACTCCCCATAATGATCTTCTCATCTGTTGGTATTCCCTACATCAAGTCATCCATGCATCCCAGAAATCTTTCTTAGCTTCCTCTCTAAGGCCAAGTTGAGGGGCATAAGTGCTAATGATGTCCAAACAATATTTCCCCTAAGAACATCCTTGATAGCTATGGTTCTATCACCCATCTGTGTGATCTGGAAAATATAATCCTTCAATAGCTTATTAACAATAATATATACACTATTTCTATGTTTATCCATACTTGTATACTAGATTTTCTATACTATGTCACCAATCTCTCTAAAATGTCCCCTATCCACTTGTTTTCGAACAAGTAAGCTATATGGAAGTCTCTTATCATCAAGGTATCCACTATCTCCAAATATTTCCATATCAAACATCCATTATTCCATGATTAAACTCTAATCCCATTTTGGTGAATGTGTTTTTCTATAGGCCTTCAGAGAAAATGTTGCCTTTCCATAATTTTCACTACATCTAGCCAATGATGCAGCGGTAGTAGCTTCTTTACCCACACCCTTCCAACATGTGGAATCCCTAGCACATTTTTCACTACATCTCAACAATGGTGCATCGTGACTAGTTTTTTACCCACACTAGTCCAAGATGTGGGAACCCTTGACTTTATTTTAAAACAACTTGGCTCCCCTATGGAGAAACTCCTAGCTTATTTATCACTGTACCCGACTTTTGATATAGCTTGTCAAGAGGTAGGGACACTCCAATGAAATTTTTGTAAGGATCCATGTTATAAAAAGAGTGATAAAGTTTTTATGGTTGTTTGTCAACCTACCACCAACACTCCTCCTTTACCCAGGCTTGGGACTGATAACATTTGTAAAAAATGTATCAAAACATTAGTGGAGTTTATTAGATTTAGATTTAAATTGATCATATAATAATAATATCTCATTTTAATAGGAATTTTAGAAGAGAGAGTGTTAAGTATTATTGATAATAGGACCATATCTAAAAGTGAGAACACTATTTTTTTTATATTCACACACATCTAAATATATTGCAATGACACAAATCTAAGACATACATATCCAGTTTTGTTATATTATATAGGTGTATCCATGAAGAAAATATGAAAAAAAATGTGTGTATTATAGTCACAAATTGTGTTTGCACATTGAGTGAGGTAGACAGTCGCAACGTAAAAAAAAACACACCATTACAATAGTTTTATATTTGACTACTCATAGATTTGAGTGATTAGGAACTTAGTTCCTCATCATAATATTTCTCACCATGCAATCCATACAAGAGAGAATGAATTCATTATGCAAAAAATAAAAATAAAAGAAAAGAATTTTTGATGAAGAGCATGTAGTGACATATTTTGTCATGGAACTATTGTTACCCAAATCCTTACAACTAATGGATAATAAGCCAAAGACGAGATGACCCCAACATCCATTCGTAGGATATATCACATAACATATGCATAAATAAAACCACAAGCAACAACATAGAGAACATGGCATATAAGGGAACTAAGCTAGTACTAGTCATTAAGATGGTAGTCCCATATAACAATCCATATGAATTCCATTTGCATGACATTAGAGATCACTAGAGTATGAGCATCATATTGTAACCATAGAGCAGAAGCAATGATCATAGCAAGAGTTTAAAGTGTACATGTCACCTAAAATCATAAAAAGGATACACATCAGCTCAATCGTGTTGAGTGTGCTATGAAAAAATACATAAACTCACAGGTTTGGTAACATATATGTTTGGGAAAACTTAATATGATAGAAAAGTAGAAATAACAACATTAAAGACTTTCTTATTAATATGCAATCATGTTATAGGAGCATTTCCATTATACATAGAAAAAATATAGCCATTGATCAATTTCCTCGACAAACATGTCAATATTAGCTAACCCTTTTATATATGTGAGGAACCTCAAGACCAAAGTCTATGAGCTAACCCTATTTTTGAAATGCCTTGTGCCCTTACCTCGATAATTTAGCAGGTACACAAGGTTCATATAATGGACAAGTTTATTTATATTCAAGGTTTGTTCAACATATTTCAAGCAAAAAGAACACACTAATCATAGGGATCATGTAGCTCAAAAAAGTATATGAAGCCTAGAAGTTTAAGCATACATTCATACAGGCAACTTCAATACCACTAGTCTGGCCAATAAGCAGATAAGGAGTACCTTGATTGGATCACAAGATTAAGATACTTGATTAGAAATCCATAACTAACATCTTGACTATATCTTGGCATTAGAGATCTTGACATTACAAAAAGGTGCAAATGGATTATCCTCAGTAAGATTAGGTCTCATTAATCATAATCACGGTGGTTGGATGTGTCACCTATGTGAATAACATCACCACACTTAGAGAGATTACTCAAAATAAAGTGCATAATTATTACTAATGACAATATTACTAAAAAAGGGTAAATTAAAATAGATCACATGTCGAGATCTCAATCTCAACAAGGTAGGTTTGGAGCCATAGACTGTTGACACTATATTTCATTCATAACAAAAGGTATTACACTTTGTTGCCCACTGGCTATATAGCCACAAATTGTTACATATAATTATTTGCTCACATATACAAACTATGTATGTACCAATATATCTTACAACCAACAAATAAAATCGATGTACAACATTCACAGAACTTTCCCAAGGACCTCAGTGTACAAGGTAGACACATAGGACTCTATGACTAGACACATGTTGCATATCCATGATCCACTAGCTATAGGTCTTTGTATTGTCAGTTTCAACCAAACGATTTATTTCTCAGCCTGTCTGCCCTCCTAAAAAAATGTGGATCCCATGGGGTGAGACCAAAGTCCCAGTCAGAGATATAACTCTCCTCCAAAATCTATTATAAGAATTGATAAGCTAAAAAATAATTTATACTATTAACTGATAAGCAGACTCAGCTAATGATATAAGCAAGGAAATTATCATTGTTAGAATAGTTCAAGGATCTACTATTAAGCAGTTGATCATGTGACAACCTGGATGTCACTCATCTATTGTACTCTTTCTCTCTCTTCATAAGACCCATCTCACTTAATTTAATTTCAATCCCATTACTTGAATGTGTTGATGGCACTATTTAATCATCTCGATGATTAATTTCATGGTATTTGGCTTTAATTTGAGAAATCATACTAACTGTCAAGCTATATCATGCCACCTTATTGCATCTAATATTGAACCTTAAAACAATGATCTTTTGGATTTCTAATCTATGCCATGTTGCAATGAAGTCAAACATAAATCCAACGAGCAAGAGTCACCCCAATCAGACCTCCAAGACTCAAGTTATGAATGATTGAATATTGCTTTAATTAAACTTTATTTTCACCCCTCTCCTTTTATGCCTTGTCTTGTGACCTTGTTGGGCCAACCATCCATGGCCCAGCCAAAGCATGGCTCAACCACTTGACCTTCTTATTATTCCCCTTCTTCTTTGGGGATAAATTGTAAGGTTGGGTAGCTCTTTTCCTACCTCCATCCAAATCGGGAAAAGGATGAACACTCCATTATAGGGAAAGATAATCCAAATGTTGACCCCCATTTCATTATTTATGACCCCCTCCTTTTTGGAATCTCCTTCATTTTCTTCTCTTCTCTCCATTCTTCTATTGCCCATCAACAACTCTTCTCCTCAACCCCCATGTTGATGATATAGGAATATAATGAGGCCTGGTTGGCCACCTCCCTACCCTAGTAATCTGTCGTAGCCCTCCAGCCTCTATCACATGCGTTAGACATTCCTGCTGTAGGTGCCAGACCCAAATTAGAAGTGGACCTAGTGGTGTTGTGGCTCCTTTTGAAGGGACACATTGGGCAATGCCATGGTAGCGGGCGCCCAATGGCCAGTGCATCACCCCACAGCAAGGAGGATGTGCCCAAGGTCACTACTAAGACATGTAGTCTCCATCGCTGCCCTTCCCCCACGTGGTCTATAGCTAGAGTTCCCCTATTCATTCCCTATTTGGGTGTGGAGAAAGTGGAGAGTCTATGCATTTTGGGAGAGAAAACTCCTTGGTCCAGAGGAGATCTTAGCCTGGATCATGGGCCGCACAAGGGAGCCTTATAACATACCTTTGGCCATGGTAATTATCATAATGACTTTGTATAAATGCCCAAACCTTATAAACCTATTCAATAATGTTGTGGTGGTCAGAATCATGTAATATGATATATGAAATTTGGTTGTATCAAAAAGATATATGACATAGTCCTGGTACCATGACTTGAATGTGCTCCTATTTTCCCTATTTTGCCAAAACTGTCATCTTTTCATCATCTTAGCATACCAAATGTGTTGTAGTGTTAAATAATGATCAAATTATTATCCCTCTTAATTAAACTAACTCTAATTAGTAACTTATGCCACCTTCTATCTAAATAATCATTTTATCATACTTTTTCCCTACTTGGAGGCTTCATGATGCAAATATACCCTAACATATATTCTTGAGACAATGGTTGATGAGACATGACCAATGTTATATATATGCCCCTATATGACATCTACCCTAATCCTACTTTGAAAGAACAACTCGATGTTATGCCTAATGACTCTAAATATCATCATGAAATCCTCTTTTTGTATGGAGAATACATATTACAGTAAGTATAGATGAATGTGAAACCTTGTGATGATGTATGGCTATACTTAATCAAATGATTACTATGACCTCATTTGCACATCAAAGCATATTTGATCTTTCAAATCTGTATTTGTATGATTCCTTGTTTTCTTAAGGTCATCCCCTCTTGACCTATGGTGGTGTGTATAATCATAATTACCCTAGTGGTTGCCTTATGTGACTTATGCACTTGCATGTCTTCCTTGGGACCCAAATGTGATGTAGACTTTGATCTCTTGTACATACCTTCTATATCAATAAATGTCCTTCCTTATGACCACCTTGATGTGTATGTCTCACATAATTCATATGTTGGACCCCATTACATAAGTGAACTATTATGATGTATACATGTATGATCAAATGTTGGTACCTCATGTTGGTTGTTCGACGCCTAGACCTTAGGGAACATCCACCCTACTTTGAATGTGATTCATATGCCCTATCTTTCTTGATCTAAATCATGTTTGATGCTTGGATCCATTGTTTGTATTGGATCATGACCTTGTATGCCCAAATTGTGAGTCTTATGACCTAGTTATGCAAGTAAGTAACTTCAATCTTCTAATTGTCATATATAATGCATGGGACTTCGAGAAGACTTGAAACATGAAAAACACCCTTATGATGGATCCTATATCAAGAAAAGATCATCTAATGGACCAATAAGAAGCTTGAACCTAACTTGTCCAAAACTATAAAATCAAGATAATTAGGGTTAATGATGAGAATCTAATGCATGTATGGAATATTTTATTTAATCAAGTGTGCCTTGTGACTAGATGGTCAAGGTTAAGTTAAGAATCTCTAGAATCAAGTACGGGCTTCAGTTAATTATATGACTATCACTTTCTTGCTTGAATGTAATACATATGTATTCTTATTTACTTGATCAAGTATTTCCATGTATTACTCTAGTATTTACTCAATTTTTTTCTCGTATCATTGTTTTATAACTGACAAACATAATATAGAGACTCCATTATACAATGTTGAAATAGGGTTTGCTCAATGACTTACGCCTTTGAGGTCTCTCATGAAGAAATAAGGTTATCTCTTGGCAATTGCCTCAATGTCCCTCACATATAAAAGGGTTAGATAATATTGAGTACCCTTACAAGCCCATCCATGAGATATATGTAAGCTCAATATCATATATTGACAAACATGTACATGGCCATTTATTTCTCAGTCTCACTAACTCAAGTAGCCTTGGATATCATACTACCATAAGAGGGACTAATTCCATCTCTATCACTCACAGTCAGTCCCCATATGTCACAGTCACCCTATCATCACCATTATAACAATCCATATTTCAGGATTGCAATTGATGATGTCAAAGCATACCGAACAACATGTGACGAGTGCAATGATTTCAGGTATAAGAACCACAAATGCCACCATCACTATAATATGTGATTCTGACTTACCTAGTTAAGGATACCATGTATCACTCTTATGGTGGGTCTTGTCTGATACACTATTCTCTAACATGTATCAATGTGCTTAGTTTGATATCACCATATCATGACTAATGAGATTCTATAATCAACCAACTCACACTCTAATAATATGTGTTATTGTTATATATTTACCTTCCACTATAACAAATGATCAGGGACATAACAAGAATGTATATATCTTTAACATCCATATAATCTCATTGTTCATGTCCTCAACTTGAAGACATATGTCATTGAGTAAGACATTTATTATGTTATTTTATTATCTGAATAAATTGGAATCTTACCTTTATTGATAATCAAATCATTTACAAGTTATGCCATTACAACCATCATATGATTGGCTCTTTGGGCATACATACCAACAGACTCGCACTTGCACTTAGATGTGATACAATGGGATAGAATGCAATAGAAACAAAGATAGGGAACAAGTTACTTATTCTTAAATCCTAATGGATAAAGTGAGCCCTTTCATTCAATTCATAATTATAAATTAAGAATTAATCAAATCTCCCCAAGTAGGATTCAAACCTACGACCAATTGGTTAACAGCTGACCTCTCAACCACTGAGATACTGAGGAACAATCACCCATGAATCTTATTCATAGTGACCTAACATGACCATCATTCTTCTTCTATGAAAGTGCCTTAATCAAGGGATCAACAACATTGTTCTCAGTTAGTACTCTACAAATCTTTACATCTCCTTATTGTATAATCTCTCGTATGAGATGATACCGCCTTTGTATATGCTTTGAGTGTTGATGCGGTCTGGGTTCCTTAGCTTGTGCAATAGCTCCATTGTTTTCCCAATATAGCTCAATTGTTTCATTGATTCTTTGAACAACCCCAAGTTTATAAATGAACTTCTTAATCCATATAGCCTCCTTTGCTGCAATCGATGCATCAATATACTCAGCCTCTATTGTAGAATTGACAATTGTTTCTTTCTTGGAAATCTTCCAACTTATAGCTATGTTGTTTAGGTAAAACACAAATCTTGATTGTGATTTATAATTATCTTTCTCAGTCTGGAAGATTGCATCAATGTAACCTTTTACCACCAACTCTTTGTCTCCCTCGTAGACCAAGAACTGATCCTTAGTCCTTCTCAAGTACTTGAGGATGTTCTACGTGGCTATCCAGTGAGCATCACCTAGATCTGACTGATATCTGCTCGTCATGCTCAGGGCATACGAGACTAATGGACGGTTACACAACATTGCAGACATAATTGATCCGATTGTTGAGGCATATGGAATCAAGCTCTTATGTTCCCTTTCTTCACAAGAATGGGGACATTGAACTTTAGAGATGGCAACTCCATGGAGTAGAGGTCGGTTTCCTCTCTTTGAGTTCTCCATGTTGAACCACTTCAACACTTTATCAATGTATATGCTCTGACTTAGTCCAAGAAGCCCTCTTGATCTATCTCTATAGATATTTATCCCCAAGATGTAGGATGTTTCTCCCTATGTTTTCATAGAGAATGTATTTCCAATACATGACTTTATCTTTTGTAAATTAGGTATGTCATTCCCCATCAATAATATGTCATCCACATATAATATGAGGAATACTACCATGCTCCCACTAACCTTATTGTACAAACAAGGTTCATCTTCATTTCGAACAAAGACAAACTCTTTGATTGTCTCATTAAAACAAAAATATTAGATCCGAGATGCTTTCTTGAATCCACAGATTGACCTTTGTACCTTATAGATTTTATTTGCAAATTTTGGATTTATTTAACCCTCAGGCTGTGTCATAAGATATTGGGGCACTACCACGAAAGATCCCATCTTTACTAATATATCATCTTCCATTATCTATAAGAGTGAATCTATTCTTGTCCAAACAAGATACAAATATGATGTTCCTATAATGGAAAATATGTAATAGAAGTTCTCTAACTCTATTACAAGCCCACTTGGTAGAGATAATTCATAGGTTCCAACTAGGCTGGCTACAACTCTAGCGTCATTTGCAACTCATAGTTCTACCTCACCTTTCTGTAAAAGTCTATTTCTTTTCAGATCATGCACATTTGAGCAAATGTGTGATCCACATCTGGTATCTAGTACCCATGATGAGGAAGTAGTAAAGTAAACCTCAACAAAGTTATACCAGAAGTAGAGATCTCAATCCCTTGCTTCGTCTTCTTAGGTTCCCTTATCCTTCTCCTTATCTTAAGTGCAGAAGACTTGGACTTTAGCTTAGCCACAAAATGCTTCTTGTATTTGCCTTTTTCCTTGGACTCAACTCCGGTGACCATCATCATAGATTTTTCCATATTTATTTCTACCTAGAAAATTAAAAAAATTGTCAAGCAACTATGACAATGGACTAGCCATGTTACTCAAGTGATAACACTTGATCAACTGGCTATATGATTTAGGAAACAATTGCAAAATCATATATGTGGCCAACTCTTGGCATAAAGGAAAACTAAGTCTTTCAAGATGCTTCATATGCCCAATAATATTGAGCACATGAGGCTATGTTGGTTCTCCCTATGTCATTTTGCACTCAAATAGCACCTTAGAAACATTATACCTTTCATGCTTATCATGTTGTTTATGCAACTCATAGCTCATACATCCCAACATAATGTTCTTGATGTTCATAATGTCATTGGCATGATTCAAAGAAGCATCCATGTCATTCTTAGGGAAATTTTGAGTGGATACTGGCACTAGTGTTTCAGGATCATGCAGAACACTTCTTAAGGTCATGAACCAGTACTGGAAATAAGTCTTGTTTAATTCATCCAATTGTGATGACGGAGTGCTTTCCATTTGATTCTATAAGAGGAATATTACATTTGTTAAAAGAAAATAGTTTTGATTTGATTTGCTTAAATTTGATATTAATTAGGCCTTTGATTAGCTATCACTTCCACTATTTTATTCAAATTGATAGCCCTCAATATCAATTCAAGAGATTGCAATGGACAAACTACTAGTGAGCTAAGATCCAAAACAGTTCAGTCAATACCCAACCAACATTGGCACTCATGACTAATTATTAAGGTAGGCAACATTTGCCAATTGAATCTTATGGAACTCTTGCATAGATGATATGTGCAACTCCTTGCCATAATCATTTGCATGCTTCTAGGCTTAGAATATCTAAGAATCACCAATTTACCTTGACCCAATATCCAACGTGATAAATTCACCCTGCCTAGAAGACCCACATTATTACCATCACACTTCTATGAGATAAATTTTGCACCACCCTTGAGGTGCCCATGCTTGGTTAATCAAGATTTTCATGTGTGTTTCTAAAGGAGAGCATCTTAAAGTTAATATTTTAATGAGGGAGTTTTTATAATACATATTCATTAATGAATCACCACATATACAATATGTATCTTCTACATGCTATAACCCATAATGAAAACATGCAATCAACAAAAAGCGATGGTTATGGCCTACCTAATGTAATTCCTTGGAGCTACAAGAAATTACCACAACCCAGGTCCACATCACATGTAGAAACCAATTGTTAATGAAAATTCATGCTTGCCAATCTGGGTCGGCTGATTCAATCCTTGAACTTGGTCAGTTCGCCTCCTGGCCAGTCTATTGGTCACTTCCAGCCAGTTGTCTAGCTCCTCCAAACAGTTGGTTGGTCATCTTGTAGCCGAATGTTTGGCTCCTCCAAATAGTCTTATCGGCTGGTCCTCAGGCTCACGGTCATCTTGGCCCTGCCAGATAGTCATCTCGGCTCACAGCCAGTCAGCCCTCCAACCGGTCGGCTTAGCTCCTCCATGCGCTCGGTTGGCATCTTTCTTCTTTGTCAAAATGAGAAATCAAACTATACAAATTTATGTAATTATTGAGAAACCTTGAGTTACATTCAACAGGAGCAAAGGTAGAACAAAATAATACTTTTACATTAAGAAGATAAGGGAGAGGCTCGGTTGGCAGACCAAGATAAAAAAGATTTAACCAACCACACAACCATACACAAATAATAGGGGTTATTGGCCATAATCATGCTACACATCCACCATCAAAACTCATTTTTATAGCGACGCATGGGAATGGCATATATATCATATCATATATGTATATTCGTTTGGGTTCTTATGTGGTGATTAGTTGGACGTGCACATCAATCAGTTTAAATATTCACATCACATGCAATAAATAAACTTGATAAAACTAAAAATTTGATCATATTGATTATCCCAAAATATAATTAATTAATGTGGGGATCTGATACTACTGTATGGAAATACGGTATCAGATAGGTAGTAGAAATAAAAAAAATTACTAACATATTTCCCATTAAATATGAAATCATGTCAATAACTATGCAATGGAAAGGATGGTTTTACAAAGATATACCTAGTCAAGGAGCGAGTCCACCGATAAACCTCATTGATGTAGATGTGTTCTCTATCTAAGATGGTGTCTGTGCAGCTCCTGGTTGCATTGGGACTCGTCTGACTGCTCCTCCATGAATAATAGACTTGAACATCATTGTCTTCAACAACTTCTCTGGTCATTGACTATTGGTTGGCATCGTCCTCCTTAGAGACGGACAAAGGTCACCTCTCCTATAGAGAAGTCCACATGGACCAACTAGAACTCATGTTGTCCTTCTAGAATGGATAGGAAGGAGTTGTCACTCCCGTTGGTGTACTACTCACCAACCTACTCTCCCACAACAATAATACTCAGTTGTTTCTCTCCCTTGCTATCCCTTTCTTATCAGGTAGGACTTTATTCGACTCTCTTGGTTACCACAACCAGAGAGAACAATAATTTTTAGAGAAAATATTCTCAATTGTCTGTGTTGGGATCTGGGAAGCCCTCAGTTCCCCTCTATTTATAGTCAGGATTAGGGCTAGGGTTCCTAGTCTATACGGAAGTGGAAGGGGCCGAAAGCTCTCGAATTTTCACAATATTTCTAGAAACGTTGCAACATGCGGTAGTCGAAATAGTCTTATGGCATGCTTAGACAGTCGTATGGCATGCCCATACAGTCATCTGGCATGCCCATACGGTCGTCTAGCATGGGAGAAGGTCGTCTTGCACTACGAGATGGTTGTTTTGTAGTTTACCAATTTTGTACATATGTCCACAATTCAATATCCAATCAATGCATGACATGACGTCAGCACCAATCCTTGATGCAATCAAATTGCACCTCCAAAAAAGGGCTGAAATTGGCATCTTGCAGCCTGAGTCAGAATGAATTCTAGCCAATGTACATCACAATGATCCTGACACTCCAAACAATTGTCTCAACACTTGAACCGATCGTTTTCCAGTCCAATCATTTGATTTGTTGCATGAATTGAATACCTAAACACTTTAGTCATCAATCCAATAATCATTCAAGATCAAACTCCTCTTCTATATGAGTTCCTATTTGTGTGACTCTATAGGTCCCATATGGCATTGGTAATGAATGTCCGTAACAACTTATGGAATCACAAACAATAAGTGGTACCTAGTCACACATCATTGCTATCCAAGTAGATGGAAAGTTGGAGAACAAATTCATCCTACAATTTTGGTATGGACATAACAAGGATCCATATATACTTAACAATCGTATGATCTCATTGTTCAGGTCCTAAACCCGAAGACATATGTCATTGACTAATATCATTCTATAAGAATTTATTATGTTATTTCATAATCACAAAAACTGCATAAACAGAATAAACTGGAATCTTACCTTTATTGATAATCAAATAATTTATAAGTTATGCCATTACCATCATCATATGATTGGCTCTCTGGGCATACATACCAACATTAAATCCCTAACACTAAGATCAAATACCAGCATGGAGCACTTGCCTTTTATGTTAATCTAATTAACCTAGAAGGTCAGGCTATAAGAGGAATTATCAACCCCCTCTATTAATCCATTATACAACTTCAATGAGATTAGGAAAACCTAGTAGAAGCATATACAAAAAACTCAATCTATTCATTAAGGAACAAAACATATGATTCACATTCTCCTTAAAACAATACAATTATTGATATTTACCTCATATCATTTCAATAAATACTCAATATTTCTCATTGCACATGATATCATATTAAGAATATTCAGACTATTACATCAAGATAACTTAAACATTCCAACAGTAACAAGAGTGTTAAGAAAGAAACATGTGAAAACAAAGTTATGCTAATTATCCCATAGGGGTATAAGTGAATATGGACTATATCTAACCTTCCATAACCTCAACACAACCAAATGCAAGCATCACACATTCACTACAAAACATACTTGAAAATTTTTGGAAATATATTTTAAAGTATTTTTACTTCATGAGTGCATAGGTTAGCAAACATGTAGAACCATGGAATGTAATATTTATCATATTATTTCTAGAGACATTGCATATACGATGATAGGATACAATTGTGAAATAAAAATGAATAATCATCCATAACACATCACAAACATCGTGTCTTGCTTATTTCTTATTATCATCTCATAATCTAGGCATATTTTATGTATAACGTTCAATCATCATGAATCTCACCTATCATACATTTTATTCTCACTATGGTACCATGAAACTCTTCTACTAGGATACAATCATAATCCAACATCCCATGTCTCACACTAGGAATGGTTAAATTTCCAACTACTGAAGGGGGATATGGTAAGGGTCTAATACCCAAAAAGGAGAGGAGTGTGCATTTAGGACTCAGATTATCCTTCCTAGGGTACATAGGCATGCCACAAATTTTCCCTACTGGCAGGCCACAACTTCAATGCTCTCTCCCTCAAAAATCCCTAGATTACGGTCTCTATCCTACTCATGTGGGTCTCACTAATGATTTCTCATCACATAAATACCCACTTACATTACTTCTCTTTCCTACATTGCAACTCATATATTCTCCCTTTAACTATCTTCATTAAGAATTCTTATCTCACTTCACATATGTTATTTTCATATTGACATTTACCATGACAATCATCATATGTTTTATCTATACATTCTCTTTACCATAGATTATTCTAAATCTTTAACCATCATGTTCTCTTATTAGGTTATATGATTTAATTCAAATTAGGTATTTTAAAACCATTAGTATGTTAAGGTTCTTTCATGAGTGGATTGTTCATAACTACACATGTTTGTCACAAAAATCACATTATTAATAAAAAGAAAGACATATGTCATTAATATTACAATGGGAGTTTCATCGTAAATTGCAATTTAGCCACACTTTGTGATAGAAAATGTAATACTTAGGGTTTACTTAAGAAAGACACATTATTTATCCTATTCCAAATACAATCTAGACAAGATCCATAATGAAAACCCTAGATGACATTTATATATCAATGAATCCTATTTATTTATATAATCAAGATATTATTAATTCACAAAAAAATTAATATAAACAAGATTGCATTATATTATATTAACAAAGGTTGAGTTATGAGGATATCACTTGCCACATTACATGATTATATATAAACTTAGTGTAGAAACTCAAATCTTTATGTAACATTAGAATGACTAACCCATAACTAGTCACTAGGATTCAAGGGAGGGGATTCCTTTTCCTTTAAATGTAATGTTTCTTGCTGTAATTTTAGTATTAACATCAAACAAGAATATTTTCTATGGAAAAAGCATAAGAAATCACCATTCAAGAATCAAAGACCAACAATTAGCCATCATAGAGTTGTTTTCACTCCCCACCATGCCATTTCTACAAAAAATCAGTGAGGGATAAGTATGCACTCCTCGAAAAATTGGAGAACAAGCTCCTTTCTCCAAGTCTATCTAGAAGATAACAAAAAACACCCCCATTTTAGGTCCTCCAATGTCCAAAGGGCCACCAATAAGATCCATTCTACCTTCTTTTAACTTGGCCCTAAAAAATGGAATATAAATTGAGTTATAAGGTGGAAGCTCAAACTTCCAGGAGAATACATCTAGAGAATACCATCCATGGCACCAAGGAGAAGTGAAAGAAGAAGAAGAAGAATATAGGAAAGAAGAAGAACCAACATAAAATATGTTCCTCCTCTGAGATCTACCTATGATCTAGATAATTCATGTAAGGAATCAAAGACACCATTGATTACTTTTTAGATTATCTCCTCTCTCTCAAGCAGGTTAATGATGTAGAATTGGAGTTATGGTACTAATTTGAGGCAAACATGGTTATAGATCTTGAGAAAATAAAAAAAATCACCGCTTAATAAAATTGACAAAAACCTCAGAAAGTCAGTTTACTAGTCAAGTAGTGGACCTAATTATCTGGTTCAATGGGGACACACTAGTGGAGTAGGATGATCGAAACAAAAAAAATGGTTGGTTGACGAACAAGTCAGGCTAACTTGTCAGGAAGTTGACCAATCTTCTGGACCAAATTTACTTACAAGTAAGCCAAGTTTGGCTTCCTATCTCGCTCACATTGACATATGCGACAATTTCTAAGGCGAAGTTCATCCCAACCCATCCTAAAATCATCCTACTATAGGTCCAAGTTTAGAAAGACAACTTATAGCGAACTGAAGTCTGGCTATATTATCTTTTTGACCCTTTCCCAATTCTTTTCCTTCCTTTTCTATCGTCTTTGGCCTGTATATTAAATTTGGGGAAATAATAGTGGTTTGGTTAACATTTGCTCACTATTTATGCCAATGTATGGGTTTATGCACAAATACCTCAATGCAAGTTTAACTTAAGGGTCTAATATGTAAATTTACCACTTATGTGAGATAATGATAAAAAATTCCTTCTAGAACATTCCTTATCCTTTTGGATCAAGTAAGAGAAAAAGGAATATTGAATAATAAAGCATTAAACATGTTAATGAGATATTGAGTTACTTCATATGAGAAATATTGGTAATAATGAATAATGGAATAAAATTCATAAAAGGAAGACTGATTGGTTTAAAATAACTTAATATTCATTTTCCTTGATTTTGGTTTGGCTTGGAGGCCAAGTTTCATAATTTTGGGTGATAATAACTATATTAATTTTTTTTCAATAGCAAAGGAGATTTATCTTCCAAATCATCATCATCATCATCTTAGACTTAGTCCCACCTATGTTATCTTCCGTGTGGAAAATAATCTTGGATTTGTAATCTACACCTTAAAAGTAGCCTTTGGGTGAATTTTCATGTAATTTGGATAACAAGGATCCATTTATACTTAACAATCGTATGATCTCATTGTTCTGGTCCTAAACTTGAAGACATACGTCATTGACTAATATCATTCTCTAAGAATTTATTATGTTATATCATAATCACAAAAATTGAATAAACATAATAAATTGGAAGATTGCCTTTATTGATAATCAAATAATTTATAAGTTATGCCATTACCATCATCATATGATTGGCTCTCTGGGCATACATACCACCATTAACTTCCTAACACTAAGATCTAATACTAGCATGGAGCACTTGCCTTTTATGTTAATCTAATTAACCTAGAAGGTCAGACTATAAGAGGAATTATCAACACCCACTATTAATCCATGTTACAACTTAAATGAAATTAGGAAAACCTAGTAGAAGCATATACAAAAAACTCAATCTATTCATTAAGGCACAAAATATATCATTCACATTCTCATTGAAACCATACAATTATTGATATTTACCTCATAAAAGTTCAATAAATATTCAATATTTCTCGTTGTACATGATATCATATTAAGAATATTCAGGCTATTACATCAAGATAACTTAAACATTCCAACAGTAACAAGAGTATTAAGAAAGAAACATGTGAAAATAAATTTATTCTAATTATCCCACTGGGGTATAAGTGAACATGGACTATATCTAACCTTCCATAACATCAACACAACCAAATGCAAGCACCACACATTCTCTGAAAGATTGGATTTCTGGCTTAATTCCAAGGATGGAATTTCTTTTAAGTTGTCTACGATGTGATGGAGTGGATTTTTGGAATCCTAAATGTCCAGTGACATAAGTGAAATCATATGGTTGAGTTATATTAAGAGTTCCAAGATTTTGACGAAGTAGGTGTGTTGATGTGAGGTTGACATCATGATTAAGATATCTCTTTTTAATGCCTTCTTGAGGAATTTAATAGAATGATCAAATAGATGAGTTTTGTCACCAAATTTGAGTAGAAGGTAGCTCGAGAGGTAAGGAAGCTATGGTTAAAATTTGGAGACATTGGGATGTTCCTAAAGGGAGTTTTTAAGGTTTGAATTTTTTTGAAATAATGCACATTATTGAGGATTTATAGACATAAGTTGGGCTTGATATTGGTGTCACTCAACCCTTTTGTTTGGAGCCGACTGCGTGGCCCTTTTCTGGCCCTAGATCTCAGATCTAACAGCCCAGTTCCTTATAACATGAAGCCACATATTGGCTTAAGTGGACTCTGGCCTTCAACCCTTGGATTGTGATCTAATGGATGGCATCTTGTCTCCTACCTTGCGGTTAGAGCAAGATAGTGGGGCAGCTAACCCCGCGACCACCTCAGCTACCTCTCATCACGGTCGTGGGGTGTGGGCTAGAAATGACTAAGCAGTTGGAGCAGTTGGTTTTGCCTCCCTATTATGATTTGTTTGACACCTTGATCGGCTAAAACGACCAAGTGACCAAAGAGTATGAGTCCTCTTTTTCCAACGGCCCTCCACCACACAGAGCAGGTGGCGGGCAGAAGTAGAACGGGGAGGTTGCTGACATTTCAAAGAGAGGAAGAGGAAGAAAATCAATGTCGAGGCCCGAGTAATCTCTTACGCGAGGATGCTCATCCTCAAGTGCCCTTTTCCATGGGCGATCAACCCAGTATGGTCGGAGATGAAGGTTGACCTAGTGAGGGTATGTGGAGCACCTCTTGTTGAGGATGGAGGCACTACTACAGAACACGTCTTTGGCGTCGGTTGTTTAACCCCTTTTAGTGACGGTTTTCAAGCGACGCCTATATGGGCGCCGCTAAAGGTCGAACCCTTCGACGTCAGTTTTATAACTGACGCCTATATAAACTATACACGTAGGTTATAAATAGTAAGTTGACACCAAAATGGTTCACGGCATAAAAAGGGTGCCATCTAAGATGCCACGGCCGTGCTTCCCTACACGGTGGTGTTTAATACTATAGGCGCCGGTTTTGTACTAATCATCGATGCTTGTTCTGCCAACGCCATGCTATCCTGCACGGTCGGGTTGTTTGTAATATTAGGCGGCAGTTTTTATCCAATAACCAATGATGTAAGCCTTTGATGACGGTTTTCTATAAATAACCGACGCCTATGTTTTAATTTTTTTTTCTTATCAGTTTGCAAGCCTGTTGTGGCTGGTCAGTAGGATGAGAACCTGCAGTTCAGTTTTCTGAACTGCAGGTTTAGGACATCCATTGATATCAGCCTACAAACAGGCCACAAACCTGCAAAATCGACATATATTTTTTCACACAAGTAGATACATTCAGACATCAATTCAATTCTCACATTCACACATGTAGAAACATTCAAATACATGTAGAAAAATTCATACATGTATAAACATTCAGAAATATTCATTTACAAAATATCATTCAACATCGCTATCAGCATCCCAATTGTATCTTACAATCGCCACTACTTGTATGGCTTTTGCCCATTCTTCTCTTACTTCATTTAATACTTCCATTGTATATGGAGCATGTACATTTTTTAAGCGTTTACCTATAGTGTTGTCAGTTTTAAACACCTGCAAAAAGAATGATGTATATATATAAGTAATAATATAAAAATAAGATTGATATATTTCATACTAACTAATGAGACTATATATAATACCTCATGTATGGTATTGATGTCCAATGCGACATGTTTGATCACCATCTGCATAAATCACATCACATAGTATGTGCATGCCCAGCCGTTGTCTTGTGTAGCGCACTATAAATTGAAACATACAAAATATTAAAAAATACAACTAAGCATAGTTCACATCAATAATATACACATTGGAGTCCGGAACTTACTTTTACGTTCTCCCAAATTATTGGCTGGTTTTTTGTCCTTGGCACCGTTCCTCCAGCCTTTTTGAATGCATCTAAGCCCCTACATGTTAATGTAACATAGTACATTACGTAATTAAATAGTAATGTAATAATAGATGTTAACGGATATAAAAATGAAATATTTCTCACCAGAATAATGGCATTCTCATTACGTGTCCAATTTTAGTGTTCAATGTACTCCCCGCAGGATCTAGATAATAAACAGTGAACATCCCGGGGACAATAACTAGTAACTCCCAATGCCTACCGCTAGAGGTAAAAAAGTTAAAAATTAATAACTCAAAATGCACAATAAAAATGGAATTTTCTTAAGTCCAAATTATAAATAAAGTAAACTTACTTGACATTGAATTGAGCTATTATTATCGTCTTCTTTTGCTGACCAAAAATTGTAAAAGCATCTATACAGTATTGCTGAACACTATCAGGGTATTTAGCTACCATACTAATCAATGATGGAATAAAAAATCCCACATGATCAAATGCAAATTGTTTGCATTGATCTTCGACTAAGTAGCTGCAAAACATGTATTACGTATGCATTAATATATAAGAAACTAGATCACTGGATTTTACACAAGGTATATGGATGTATAAACAAGATCTCACCTTATATATGTCTCTGTCATTGATGTATTCATCCAATCATACATAAACAACTCAATAATATCTTGTATAAATAAAGAGCTATCGTATGATTGACCTGCATAATCTGCTTCTAAAGAAACAATTATAGGGCAATGTATATTATGTGCCCGTAGACAACATGCCATTCCCCTACAAGCAGGATCTAACGGGTATTTTAGGTCTGTTGGAACCCAACTTGGTAATGCTGGAAGTGGAGGTGGAGGCCTAGGTGCTCCGGGTGTCTTCTTTTTTACCAGTATATAATTTCAGATCAGTTGACCTCATATATACACATTAACAATCTAAAGTAATGTAAATTTATCTTACAATTTCAGTAGTGTAGACGACATCTTCTTTGGGCCATAATATCACCCCACCTTCTGCCTCATCAAGTGTATCAATATCCGGGTGGGGATATGGCAATGTAGCTTTCCTCCAATCAGGTAACACACGTATCGGGCTCATACGAACGTAGCCCTGTGGTATTGGAGTCCCGTGAAACATTGCCCCAGGAAGGGATGGGTAAGCCTACACCTCTGCAACAACATAGTCTTGCATTCTTAAGCGGCATGGCTTCAATGCCTACAAATTTATGTAAAGAATATTATACATATATACATATCATCTTGAAAACATATCATATTGAAAAGACTAGCTACAATGTCATAAACAATACTTACAGTAGACGTGTTAGGCGGTGGTGGGTCTATAGGATTACTCTCAGTCTGTACATCAGGAGAAGAGTAGGTTGCCATAGGCTGATTGGAAGCCTGAGATGCCTGCCACCACACTATTTCTTCCTTGACCTTCTCAGCAACTATATCATTGACCTTTTTAGCAACTATATCCTCGACTCTCTTATTATCCTATAAATGGATAAAAGAAACATTAGCTTCTTATTATTGAATTCCCTTTTGCAGTAACATTCTAAAAAAAGAATTGGTTACCTCTTCTTGTGAAAGTCCCGCTCTGGGTTTGCGCTGGGATGGCCCAAAGAATGATTTGATTCCCACACCAGTGTATGTACCCCTAACACGTCCAGGATGCTCTGGGTTACCCAGAGCAACTGTCAATTCATCCCTTGTGCCCTAAGGGATGAACGTGCCTTGTTTCCTCTGCTCGTATAGCTCCCGCTAATCACCATCAACAAAAATTGGTAAGTTAACACCACAAATAATCAATATTCAAACGATTGATCTATGAGTTGTATTTTACCATTTTTGCAGCCGCCACAGCAGTTGCGTGCTTCCTTATTTCTCCCTTCTTATTTTTCCTCCCAGCTATCCAAACATCATGGCGAGGTAGAGGTGTGCTACCTATAGTAGAGGACTCCTGAGTAGCAGCATACTCTGCCTGTAGTCTTTGGCGAACGCTTGCATAGCCCTTTGGACCCATAGTGTGGTCATGCACATTCAGTGCATGCCTTTCTTTTTGCGCCTCACTGAGGGCCTAATTAGTATGCACATTAATGATTTGGTTAGTAGCACTAAATGTTAATCTTGAATAGGTGAATACAACGTACATTAATTAAATTGGGAGTGACGCCTAATACCTTGAATTCTTCATATTTTCTTGAAGCAACAAAATTGTCCCAATCTTCTTTGTCCAAGAAGTTCCACTGTTCAAGGGCTAACTTCTTCTTCTTATCACCATCTTTTATGTATTCTCTGTTGAGATTTGTCCTATAGTTCCTAAGCATCTTTCCAGTGTGTTGCATCACACTTTTACGATGCAGCTTCTCATCCAATGCAAACAGATTCTATAAAATAGAATTGTTATTAAATAGTATCCAAAAATAGAATTGCAAATAAAAGAATTTGTAATCTACAAAATAGAATTGCAAATAATAATAACTCACGCATAAATCCTTCCATATCATGTCTTTCTTCTCCTGAGGAACTTTATGCCAATTATCATACTTAACACCACAATGGCTTCGAGTGACAACCCCAAGATAGTTTACAAAATTATTGCGGTTCAATCCAATTGCATTTCCTCCATTATCAAACTCCACAACCAATCTGGATCCACTGCCACTTAGCGCTATTAACTTCTTCAACAGAGTGATGCCCCTTTTCTTGTTAAGTTTTTGGTGATGCGCATCAAGTTCCTCCAGTGCTTCAGTGGGTACATGTGCATCATCAACCTAAAATTTGACAAAAATAAACACACGAAATTAGCCCAATATAGAAATATGGGATATATGACATAACTAGAAGATAATGAATTTTATAGAAATACAGGATATGTTTTTAGAACTTACATTGGTATCCTCGCCATGCTCATCATGGACAACATGCTCATCATGGACTTCATGCTCATTATGGACATCATGCTCATCATAGTCAGCCATCTGAAAATGTCATTAAAAAGGCAAACATTTAGCATTTGTATTAACTAGAAGATAATGAAACATCAAATCTGAAAATGATATTGATATTAAAAAACTCTGGGATACAAACTAGCATTTGTATCCATTCTATGATCAAAGAGAAAACAAGTATATATTAGGACAATATTAGGGTATACACTTACATCCTAAGTGAGATTAGGTGTTCAAGAACAATCCCAAATCGGGGAACACCTAATCTCCTATTATCTAGACCCATCCGGTTTTCTATTTGTTTGGCTTATTTGCAATTAGGGGTAGACACTGGATTCTAATGGTAATCGTCCCAGCCATGCTAACTGTATATTATCTAGACCCATCCGATGTTGAAGTAGATAGTGTGGGACATGAAATAACGATTGGGCCTGCGGCTAGAATGTGATGCGCTACATGGAAAATATTGTCAGATTAGGAGGTACAATGAAGCCGGACTCCATACAAACAATATATATTTTAGTGATTGTTCATTCTAATTTATACCAATGTACAAGTAATATAAAGAACAATGATTGTTCACTTTCTAGACCTACAAACACATGTGATGTCATTCTTATATATAATAAATGTGTGCCACCTATCCCATCCTTGAACACCTAATCTCACTAGTAAGTGTATAATGTGTATTGGGTTTTCAAAAAAATTTCGACAACATTTCCCCGCTGTTCTCTAAGTACATATGTACATAGAGAACAAACGGGGAAATGCTACCGAAATTTTCTCAAAAACTTAATACACATTATACACTTACATCCTAAGTGAGATTAGGTGTTCAAGAACAGTCCCAAAACGGGGACTATCCAAGATTTACTCCTAATGAGTAAATCTTGGACGGGTTTCTAGGCCAACAAACACAATAATAGATATGTGCATGTTAGGGTTTCATCACTATTGATGTTAGGGTTTCATCAATGTTAGGGTTTAATCAAATCAAATTAGGATGCTAGAATGGACAAGTTTAAATCTTATTTCAACATTCATCAAAATTTACTGAATTAGGTCAAGCATTAGGATTAGAAGCACAAATATATGCAAGTAAAAGATTTGTTCGTATCCTAGAATTTACATAAAGCATTACATATAGATTTGTTCATATCCTTACCAAAAACAAACACGGCCGTGGCTATGTTGGCCTACCACGGCCGTGCTGCCCAGCACGGCCATGGTAGGCCAACACAGCCACGGCCGTGTTTGCTGTAGGTAAGGAGCTACGGAGAAGGAAGAACAGAGGCTACGGCTACCTGGAGGCTACGGTGGGCAGTAGGCAGGCAGGCGGCACGACAAGGAGGACGGTGGCGAGCACGGAGCAGGCAGTGGCGACGGCAAAGAGGACGGTGGGCGGCGGCAAAAAGGATGACGGCGGAGATGCAGAGTAGCAGCAGCGGCGTCCGGCGTGGACGGTGAGCAAGCAGCAGGCAGCGTCGGCAGCGAGCGAGAAGCAGCAGGTGGCGAGCAGCAGCGGGCGGGCGGGTGGCGATGCAGCAAGAGCAGAGAAAGGGGAATAGTTGCTTCGCGATGAAATAGAAGAAAGGGGAACAATTGTTGTTCGTGGGTATATTAAGTTGGTAAATGACATCAGTTATCTAAAACAAATGACACCTAAACTCTTCGGCGTTGGTTGTTCTTTAAAAACTGACGTTTAATTAGACAAATTTTGCACTAAAAATTTTGGCAGGAACCATTATCGGCGTCGGTTATCAAATGATAACCGACACCTAAGTTGGAACTTTTCATGCAAATTTTCATCTTATATAGGCGTCGGTTAGATGTTAACAAACCGACGTTGTATGTGACACTTTGGGGCCAATTTTTTTTCACTCAAAAATTGGATTTTGCGGACAATATTAGGCGTCAGTTTTTTATTACCAAGCCGATGCTGAATACAAAGCGGTACCTGTGTCTTGACTATAGACGTCGAATTACCTACATCACTGACATGGAATGTTTTAGGCGTCGGATTTCCTATATAACCGACGCCCAGAAAAGTGACATTGAATGTTGTTTCTGTACTAGTGAGGCTACCTTTTACTTCATGTAGGTCTTCCAGTGATAATGGAGTGTTTAGGTGGACGTTTGATGGCATGGAGGTCGTTTGTCTCTTTTGCCCCGTCGCGGTGGGAGCAAGCAGTGGTGTGCTTGCGGGTGGCAATGTCTAGAGATGAGAGCAAATAATGGAGCGGTCGTGGAGGTCCACCCAAGGGGGAAGAAGCTAATGAAGGTCGTTGAAGGTGATGAGGAGCACCTGCTCTCTACGGATTGCTCGACAGAGCAGTTCTGTGCGGCGACGCACACCGAGAACAGGGGAGGCGGGCATCCACGTCAAAATGCGATTTGAGAAAGAAGAGATCAGTGATAGAGGACCAGGTCCAGGGCATGAATCTGCCGGCCCAAGCATAGAGCAACACCCAACCTTGATGCTATGCAATGACTAGGGAATGGCCGAGAAAAGGTAAAAACCTATAAAATATGCATATCTTGAATAAATTGTAGTAAATAGCCCGATTATCAGAATATAATATACTGAAATTCTTAGAAAATATGTAGAAAAATATGGAAGCATAATATCTTCCTTTTAATGCTTTAATATCAGTGATATTATGTAAGTTATAAAATGTGATTATCATGTATTATAAATATCATATGAAGTAACATTAGTTGGCATGCATGGCTAGGTATGAGCTATGGTGATGATGTTATGTTTGAATGGTCCTTATGAGGCATGTGAGATGTTGGTATCATTGAAAGAGGAGGTAAATGGTCTTATGACCCAATGATGGCTTATTGCCTCATATGAGATGATGATTTCCTAAGTGATGAGAGGAGGGGTTGTTACCCCAAGATATGTTGTCCTTGTGATGGAAAATATGGTTAATGGCAAGCATCAAGTGATAATGTGATGAGATCACTCCTCATATGCCCAATTATGTTCTGGTGATGTATTATTCCTTGTTTATGTAGAATTTGTTGAGAGGTTGTATGTTGTAACTTGATTAATTCTAAAAGATGCTAAAATGACCTAACTAATCATGTGGAACTTAATCTAGTAGCTTGTCGTGTCACCAATTACTAAATGGTGAAATGAGTTTAACTCAGAGTGCATATTTCTAAATATACAGGGTACAAGTCAAGTAATTACTTATATCCTTAATTACAAGATGTGCGAGATGACCATGCATGAGTCAATCTCATTATATGACTGGCCATGCATGAGCCACTCCTTCTTGTTAGAATGTCCATGCTTGAGCCTGTTCTTCTAGTGTCTATCTGTACCAAGGTGGGCTAGGTATGCTTTTATATGTGGATGGCCATGCGTGAGCCAATCCTTGGGTTTGAATATATGTCATTGTTGTAGTTGACTAATATGTCTATGTAGTGTTTTCTCTTGTGCTGACCAAGAGGTGTGGGGAGGTCATGGATTCTGACTCTACCATTGACCTTGTGGTCGGTTGGATTTAGATGATATGACTAAAATCCTCGGGGCATAATAAAATACGTAATCAGCCATGTATTATACTTGTATATGAGCAAAATAGGAAAACAATGGTTGAGGCCTTGCTTGATTTTTATGCAATATTTTTTATAGGAATTATACATCTTCTTCATATTCCTTTTAAATTATTAAGATGTTTCATAATTCATCAGTAAGTGTGCATCCTATTAATAATGATTATTGGCTTCTTATAATTGTACCTTTACAACTACTCTGTTTATCTTATCAGTGATAATAATAGAGTTAGTGGAGGGTTATATCTCCCACTGCGATTTGGAATCTCACCCCATGGGGTTCACACATCCTTTTTAGGTGGACATGCATGAGGAGGTTTAGATCGTGCAGTAGAGGTTGATGAGCAGTAAGAGAGGCAATAGCTGACAAGGTTGGAAGTGAAGTTGGATGTCTTTTGTCGACAGAGTCCTAGAGTCATCCCTATACACTCAGGTCCTTGGGAATGGTTTTTTAGATGTTATGTCAATGTGCTTTCAATATGTGGTTGGTATGTGTGCCCTCTGGTTGTGTACAACTGTAGTGGATATATGTATATATGTTCTGGAACAAGTTCTCTAGTAACAGGTTGATGACATACACAGTAAGTGCTTTGAGGCATGAAAGGACTCGTATGTAAAGGTTCTTTCCATTTGATAGTTTTATGAAAACGGTTCTAATTTTCAATATTTTCTCAGTAATCTATTTATTTAATGTTTCTTCTGTGGTTTTGTTTTTAGTAATCTTGCTTTGAGTGGTGTGGGGCATCATAGACTCATTCTTTACTATCTCAACACGCTGGGCTTGCAAAAGCTCGATGACACATTCGCCTCTATTACCAACGATGACAAAAAAACACAGGCAGTGTTTCTCTCTTGGGAAGTGGGCTTATGCAAGTGGCCTACTTCTCACGGGGCTTCCATTGAAATGTTGTACATGTAGATGTGATAAAAAAGACACCTTGTATAAAGATGCAAAGAAAAGCACAATGGTCATGAGTAATGAAGATCTAGTGGCTGAGAGTACCTAGGTTGTGAGTGTGTATATGATTCAACCGATGAAGAAAAACGTACATTGTGTAGATGAGAACAAATCATAGTGTCATGTATTCAGAGCATGTATGAGAGAATGGCAAGTATTGTAACAAAACAAATTGTATTCTCAGCAAAATACTCAATAAACATGAGGTGAATGTTATCATGTTTTGTCAAAACATAGTTACACATCCATATCATGGCAAACACACCACTTGATTCCTGTAGGAAGAAAAAGAAGCAAACTATATCACGTCAAAAACATCACTTGATACATGTAGAAGTCAAAAGCAAGTAGGTATATAGGAAAAATAAAAGACTAGATACTCTGGGGTTTGCAAACGGTTGAATAGAAGTGGAGAACAAAAGCAAGAAAACATACTTGTAGAAGTGGAAAACAAACAAACATAAAGAAAAAACACGCATTGTGGAATGTTGGAAGCAAGTTAAATATCATGAAAATAAAAAAGAAAACAAGCATACATGTCACTTGCTTTTATTTACAGGGTATAATAGAAATAAATTATATGGTCGATCCATCATATTTTAGATATAACGTCATTTGAAAATTTTGGAATCTAATGTATCTTAAAAATATATAATAATTTAAAAACATTTGGTTACATTCATTTACGTATAGCTAATAAATGTTTCTAAAATTTTAGGACAAGGTTTACTTTAAATGTACCTATGAGAACCGTTACACTAAATGAGATTACTCAAAACATAAAACACAATCAATCACCAATTATCCACATACCCAAAAAATGGGTAGATTAAAACCGATTTCAACGTCAACACACGCTCAGAAACATTTGCATAAGAGCCCAACATCTTTCTTAAGTCCATACTATGCCAAGAATTTGATACAAATTGTTGTATCACCTTAGCCACAACATATATACATAGGAGAACAATATTAGTATATGACACACAACAAACATTAACATACTAAAAAAAATTTGATTCATTTGAAACACCATATGCAAACTTTTCCTATCTGAACTTCATAGTACATGGATGACTCTAGGACACACTAGACATCTAATCAACTTTCTCAAATATTCATTACTATATCTCCTCTTTTCTACAACATGTTTGTTTTCATCACTTCTAATTACCTAAAAACATGTGGTGAACCAGAAGGGTGAGAACCATGTCCCAGCAAGAGATATAACCTCCAACAACACTTATTGATTACAAGAATTCCATAGTAGATAAGTGAGTAGTTGGAGTATTTAATAATCAATTTAACATATTGAACACTTTAAGTATGCTAAATAGATTAAGAAAATAATCTTAGCAATAAGTATGATCATCAATGCATATATAGGTAACAAATAAATCCATTTCTCTGGATAGATATCTACTCAAATATCATCAAATTACATCTAATAATAATCATTATCATTAATTTGACTATCATCATAATCCTTACTCACAACACAAGAAATCTAGTAGCATAAGCATCTCTGACATCATGAATACGTCTAGTAACATAACATGGCTATCAATATTGGCATCTCAAATAAAGGGAACAAATCTATATCATAAGTAGAACTAATATCATAACATAATTAACTATATAGGCATGATTAGCAGTTTAAGCATTTCCAATTGCATAGGCATGGCAAGAAATATTAAGCATATCTAACATCATCATCTTAAACATCAGTGTCAGTATATTTGACAATATAAGCATGTTTACAACATGAGCATAACGACATCATAAGCATATCGATATATTATCTCTTATTATACTATACATGATCTCAGTGAAAAGAAAGCAAACAAGGGTTATCATCCAATATGAAGCATTGTGTATAACCCTAAACAGATATGCTACATTATTGTCTTACATATTTTATTATGCCCTGGGGAATTTGAATTGTACCATCCAAAGTCCAACCGACTCCTACGAAGGACTATTCGGTTCCGTACAAGATCTAGGAGTGCAAGTATCCTAAGATCTCTTCCCCTCGGTCAGTATGAGTAAAAAGACATTGACATATCAATCACGTTGCCACTACACTGACATATAGTCAAGCTGCTAACCACTAGTCGATCCTTGGTACAGGTCACGACACTAGAAACCAAGGTATATAAAACCCTCTAATCTGAGGTACAACTGCAGTTGTCCTCAATCACATCAAATGTCTGAGGCATGACCATAGCCATCCTCTATAACCTACACTGTGGATGACAAGGATATATCCTCAACTTGACACCCCACATACTCAACAATATACGCTCTGAGATTCCCTTATGAATAATAATTTCACCATCCAGCAAGTTCTGACATTGAAGATGGCTCTACGACATAGGGCACTACATAATTAGAGTTGCACTTGATTAGTTATGCCAATTGGGTAAATTAAGGCTGCATCAAACAAGTGGACATACAAACCCTAATACACTTCTAGTAGGCATATAAATATCACAACTTCAAAAATATAAAATGTGACAACATATAAAATGTGACAACATATAAAATGTGAGAATTACAATAAGTAGAGCCGCTCTCTCTCTCTAGGGCTTCCGCTCTGCCCTCTCTCTAGAACCACCGGTGGCGTCCGCTGGGGGGAGGAAGTGCTGCTTCAGCGCCTTCCTCCCCCTGGTGCTCATCGTCTTCGGCTAGATCTTTGTCTGTGGGCACCTGCGGCTGTAGTGAAAGGGAGTTTTTGCTCGTCCAAGAAAGATCTTGGCTAGGCAGAGGGGAAGGCGTGATGGCAGTTTAGCTTGGATCTGGGTCGTTTGTAGCAGCGTCGACCTAGTCGACTCTTGTCCATTAATAGGGATGGACGGGGAGGAGTTGCTGTCCTAGATCTAGCCTATGGCTCGACTGTCCCATCTCATCCTAATCATTTTCCCCTAGCCGAGATCTGGCCTGAGGTCAAGTGTAGCGGAGGCCGCCGGGGGTGTCTGTGGAAGCCGGCGCCGTCGTCTCTCCTTTGATAGCACCATCCATAGCAGTGTGATGTGCCGCAAGGTTTTTCTGGGACCTGGTGCTGCTGTGTCGCCGCAATAAAGTTAGGGGGGTCTTTTCCTCCTTCCTCGTGTGCACCTGCTCCCTGCTGTTTGAGGAGCTCTCTGGCTCGGCGGGTCTATACCTCGGCACCTTTGGTGGCGGGAGGCCTTATTCGTCAGTGTTTGGTCTTCTTTGTAGTGCGGCTGATAATCGTTGGGCGATGAGGGTCTGTCTTCCCCAACAAGCGGATCTGCTGGAGTGGTGGCTGGATTTTCACTAGGTGGTTGGGTCACCCGTGCTGCCTTGCGGAAGTGTTATCCTCTGTCAGCAACGCGGTTCTGGGAACTTTCTAATCTTCCCCTAATATGTGTGGCTCTTTGTAGCCGGGAGGGGTGTGGGTTTTCTCCTGCGCCGTCCCTGCTGCAGAGCCTCGTCTTCGACAAATTAGATCCGCCCCGCGTCATCTGGCTTGGTCTCTTGAAGTCTAAGCTTGAGGGAGCCCCTGTCCAGGTAGCTGCTACGGGTCTTCTCCAACCGTTTGACCCCAGGATCTTTGCACATCAGGAGTGGCTGGCCCTCTGCTGCTACAAGGTTCTGCTGAGGCGCTCTTGGCGTTTGCTGACTACAGTGTTTGCTGAGGCTTTCCTGGCGTTTGATGGATACCTCCTATTGCTGTGAATATGTGAAGATGGAACACCTACGAGGTGTTTGTTGGAATGCCTCTGTGCATTCATGTGCATTAGTGCACAGTAGTAGTAGGGATACCCCTGAGGTGTTCGACCTGTGATCGGAATTTTGCTGCTATTAGATCGCTGATTCACCAGACATTAATTGGTGTTGTTCGGTTTTTATCCTAACCTTCGTATCTTTTTCGACCACTACTTTCAGAGGTTGATCATATTTCTATGTGCGAAGGAGAGATATGATGGTTGGGTTGATCACTGCTCCAGTCATCAGTCTGCGTTTGGAGTCTTCTACGAGATGATGGTATGACAGGATAGACAGTGTGTTTTAGAGTTGTTTGAGACAGATAAATTCCAATTCTGAAGTGCGGCCTTGCTTGGTGTGTCGATAGAGGTTGGGTGTCCTTCGTCTTCCTTCTCTTCCTGCACAATTTGTGGGTGGTCTTTATTGTCAGTGTAGCTCCTCAGATGTTTAGACTGATGGATAGTTGGTCTCTTGTTTATGAATTTTCCAGGACGTCTTCTTCTAGTTTGTAGTTTTTCTAGTTTAGAGATCTTATGTTCAAGATCAATTTAATCTGGTCTTTAGTTTTCTTTCTGTAATCCTACAAAGGGTTAGGGGTGCCACTTTTTGTACCTAAAGTTTTGGAATTTTAATAGCAACATAGTTTTTTGCCGACCAAAAAAAAATATAAAATGTGTGAAACATCATTTCTCATCTCATCATCACATGGTACTATTTAGTTTCCATTTATTAGACTACAATAGTCATCATACTATCACAAGATATAAATCTTTTTCACAATATCACAAGGTATCAACCCTTATCAAAAAAGAGGATTTCACCTCATTCAGGGTTCAACCATGCCCAAAGGTCATTAAGACCATCATACTATTCCCTACAAGATTATCAGTATCTTTGCATGCCTTATAATAAGGCTCAACAACGTCACTTACATATAATACACCAAATCAGCACAATATTGCAATGATGAGCTAGGAGATATTCATAAACAATCATAGCAGTGTTATTTTAACATCATGAACATTCCTTTATAACATAAACATGCAAGGAATGTAGATATGATTAACCCTCATCATATTCATAATGCACATGTTTAGCATAAGAAAGTATCAACCATGTGCCTATATATGATAACCTCTAATTAACCTATTAAGGTTATGATCATATTAAGGAGGTTTTCACCATCATGCCATCATATAAGAATGTTAAACATGAATGCTCATCTTTATCTATTTGCAGTAGAGTTATATTCAACAAGATAAATTATATTAATGTTACTAATTAGCACTTATACCCAAACCCTAACTCGTGAAATCCCCTTTGGATCATGGATGGATAAGGTGAAGCATCACCATCACATTCCATACTATTCTCAAGTAAGACACACATAAATCAAGGTGTAACCATCGGTTTATAGCATACTAGGTTTTCAACAACAATAAGAGAGTACTCCATGATTGTATTAATCATTCAAGGACTATTCATACCCAATTACCATCATTTAGTTATATTAAAGCTAGGTATAACAAGCTACCTCTCATTAGGGTTACCCATTAATTCATTATGGTGATTATAAATCATAACCATACAAGGGAAAGGGTAAGACTACAAGTTTAAGGCATTAAACCATCAAATTCTTATAATTAGAATCATAACATTGCACTATATGCTTCACCCAAAACAATGGGAATATTGAGGCATCAACTTCTAACCATTACATGTTGAAAATGTAAAGCCATTAGTCGTTTACATAAGTAAACATCTTGAAAAAACCACCTATGAAGTCATTGAGTTGTTCTCTATAAAAAGTCACCATCTAACCCGAGTCATCCCTTGATTAACAACATAAAAAGTTCTATTGAGAGTAGGGTAAAACCCACAAGTGATTGTTTATTTAAAACAAGCCATCAGTAAGTGAGCTTCTGAAGTTGATCTCATAAAAGAAACCATTTGAATCACTTTATTAGAACCAATATTTTACAGTTAGGCATCATTCCAATTTATTGAATGAAGAAACATTAGATCCTAGCCATTAGGTCAAGTTCGTATATTAAAACCATCAATTGGAGTATAGGTCCGACCATTACATCAAATGACCCAAGAAATCATTGGTTTAAGGCTTAATTGATGCTAAAACTACATGCTTAACTCACCATAGGTTGTGGAGACCTGATCCACCATTAGTAGTGACAATTACGTCACCATTGGTTGTTGGATCAACACTATATTCATTAATCACCATCAAATATCAAACTAATATCACCATTGATTGATAGCATCATTGGGGTACTTAGTTTTTAATCACTAAGCTTCTAATTAGGACAACACCAGACCTAAGTGGTGAACATAAGTTGACACCATTGATAACCACCATCAGTTGTCATAAAGACAACACCATCGGTTTGTGCAATTGTACCACCATTGAGTCATGTGTTTAAAGAAGAAATCAGCTTTAAACCCTAAAATTGACCATTGGTTGATAGGTGCTTAGCACCATAGGTTGTCAAACCAACCTGATACAAGTCATATTATACCTTAGGAAGAATGTACACATCAATACAAATTCATCTAAAACTGAAATTAGAATAGGGAGCATTATAAAAATCCAAATCCAAGTCAAGCATAGCTTTTTAGTGCATGGATCATCATTTTCAAGCAAGAACATGAGCTAGCAAGCTTATGGTAAGCAATAAACATGGAGCAAGTTATAAAACTAGTCTCAAATTAGAAGATAAACTCCCAAACATAATAAAACATGAGCATATAGGGTAGAAAATCCAAGCATAAGTTGTGAACTGGTCCATCTAGCACCTTTCTTCATCAAATGAGCAAACCCTAAGTATAAGGAGCAAGAAAGGTAGGGTTTTAGAGTTTTAGAGTAATTTCTACCATGGAACAACAAGGTTCCGACCTGAAAAAAGGTAGGAGGAAGGATAACAAAGAAATAAATAGAGGAAAGAAGGGGATTCTTACCCTTTTAGGTCAAAATCACTAGAAAGAAGCTTTTTAAACCCTAAAAGGAAGTCAATTACAACCCTAGATTCATTTTCTAAGAAGATCCCTTCTTTCTTATTCCTTGGACAGAAAATTCACAAAAGCACATAGGGAGAATTATGCTCATATAAGGAAGAAAGTAGAGAAAATGGCTCGTTTGGGTGCTTAATGATAATTATAAGAAACTTAAAGATAAAGAAAAAGAAACAGTTAAAGTTCTAGTATCTTTCCAGGTGTACATGGCCTTAAACTATTAATAATATACAAGAACACACACAATTAGCTCCTACATCATCCATATAGACCTGGTTATCTCTCCTTTACCGAATTTCCAAGCCAATCATATATTCATTAGTTGATAGTAACTAAAGGTAGCTCATCTATGAAGGGCTAAACCCTAAAGAACCCTTGAGGATAACACCTTGAAATCAAGGTTTAAATAGTAGCCCCATGGCTCAACAAGATCAATAATGATGAGAGAATATCCAAGGAAAACAATTCAAGTGATAAATTACAAAAAAAAACCATCAATTGGGTAAATTGTGGAAAAGTCCAAAATGTACATAAAATTGTATAACTTGCTCAAACAATGTCCAAATTGGACCAAATTTGAAACTTAAGATTATATTATGATTTAAATGCATATAAAAAGGATAAATTAGGGTTCTAATCATTCAATTATGGTAATTAATCTTATATAACTCATTAAGCAAGTTTAGGGGCCTTACAACTATAAACCTCGAGCAGGGATTTCGCCCATGAAAGCCAACGTAAACAAAGATGGGTACTTAATTTGCACCTCATCATATTAACTTCACATGGTTACTTGCATATCATGGTGATTTAACATAATTCATACATATCTCATCTTGGTTCAGCACAAAACCCCCCACCTAAGAAGACATTCTCAATACGGAATGTAGAAACTTGTTGTGTCACCTATACAACTCTAGAAGTAATGTTCAAATTTGAATTCTAGCAATCATCCTAAAATTATATGTATTGTATCAACACATTACTCAAAAGTCATACTTGCTTTCTTTTTACCAATCATAGCATGTGTCCCATACCATTCCTTGAAGCATAAAAAAAATGATATATCCATACTTTTTTTTCTAGATACACTGACACTGGAACACTTGTGAGTTCTTTTTCGGCATCAAAAGAAATGCTAACGCTGGCACCTGCCATTCCATACAAGGAAACATCATTCCTTATCAACCTTGTTGGGGGTGAAACAACAAGACTATCTTTACCTTACAAGGATTTACACAACCTAGCTACTTAGAAGACATATCATGATCCCATAAAGACATTTAATCAACCCCATCTCACTCTTGTTCCACTTGTCTCATAGCTATTGATTCTTCAGAAACCCTAAAGTTTTTGAAGAAATATTGATCCTATTTTTGACCATATTTGAAATACTTTGACATGTCATCATTCAAAGCTTGATATAACTTGTATGACATGACTGGAACACTCTATTCCTCCTATTCATAAATTCTATGGGTACATTGGTTAGTCTAAAGGTCATAACCCTAAACTCATCACGGTCATGTAACTTATGTCACCCACTATAACTCTTATTCATTGATATTTGATCCTAGGTTTATCTTAAAGGAACACGGTAGCACATGTCTACTGATCAACAAACCATCTATCCTTGATAGTGGTCTAGCCCAACTGTCACTGAACATTACACAACATTATAGAATTACCTTTTTTTCCTTCCAAATAACACTTAGAGGGTTACATCATCTCTCTCTATCTAAGGGGTAGGAACACTTGTAATGTTCATTTAATAAACATCTCCAACCTTCACATACTTCCCATACTGTTGATACATGTTGGATACTAGTATTCATTACCTTGGTATCCACCTCATGTGCTATAAAGAAGTCACATCCATATCTCATCCACTTTTACCAACATAACAAATATCAAAACATATAAGAGGAGTCTTCCTAATTATTGGAAGGCTCAAAAGAAAACTCATCAAAAACTTTATGATCTTGGAACCATAGTCCAAGAAACCTATGCTATAATAAGTTATCCACCCTCATGTTTACAATGAATCCACACATACCAAGTGCTAATGATCCACTTGATGGTTTTTCCCTAGAAAGGAAAGACACAAAGGGAAACACACTTCCCACATCATAACAACATTGTTCAAGGGTCACAAGCAAAAAGGTAACCAATTCTATTTTCATTATGTAAGTTACAACTTCTTATGTATCATTTTACCCTTTTTATTTTGGGTTCCTTGCCATTAGCATAGGAATCATCATGATTAACATATCTCATTACGAATTCCTTGATGACTATTTATCACACTTGGGCATGTTCTCTTATTTTATTATGTTTTTTCGACCACTTATCAATAGGTAAATCATCATATTCCACATTTTGTTCATTAAACATGGATCATCTGCCTTAATTTCTTTCAAATGCCATGCTTATTTTACATTGAGACTTCTTACACAGATAGGTTGTTCTGAGATTAACTTAGGTTCCACCTTATTCCTTTGTCATTATTCCCATTTATCTTCTCATTTTATACTTATCATTGGAGTTCTCTCCATCTTATGTGGATTTCATACCTTGAATCGCTTTATAAGCATAGACTTATCTATCTTTTACTTAATTATCTTCTTGAATCACATCTTCAAGAACTCCACTTTTGGTTATTTGGATTCAGATTTAAATTTCATGGTGTTGTAACTTTCTCTTATAATTACCAAACATTCATGTTTTGATAGTTAATGTTGTAATTCTCATCTTCTCTTGAGGTAATATTGAGTTATCTGCACCATGATTTCTAATTCATTATGCTCTTTAGATTATTTCAAAATGATTACTTGATCAGAGTAATAAAAAAGATAACAATCTAAGAGTTCTAAACTTACCTTTTCTTCAATAATTGAATACCTGGCCAGGGCATCCAAGTACTAAGGTTAGGCAGTATGCACCATGTTTTTATGTCATGTTCCTTACTTAAACATCATCCTAGTCCTAAGTCCTAGTGTCCCTATAGACTTAGTGAACCTAAAGTTTTGATACCAACTTGTGAGAACCCATTACACTAAATGAGTTTAGTCAAAATATAAAACACAATCAATCACCAATTAACCACATACCCAAAAATGTGGGTAAATTAAAATCATTTTCAACGTCAGCATCCGCTCAGAAACATTTACATAAGAGCCCAACATCTTTCTTATATCCTTACTATGCAAAGAATTTTATACAAATTTTTCTATCACCTTAGCCAAAACATATATACATAGGAGAACAATGTTAGTATATGTCACACAACATACATTATCATGCTAACAAAATTCTGATTCATTTGAAACACTATATACAAACTTTTCCTACCCAGACCTGAGAGTACAGGGATGACTCTAGGACACACTAGACATTGAATCACCTTTCTCAATGATTCATTACTATAGCTCCTCTTTGCTGCCATAGGTTTGTTTTCATCACTTCTGATTACATAAGAAGATATGGCAAACCACAAGGGTGAGACCCATGTCCTAGCAAGAGATATAACCTCCAACAATGCTTATTGATTACAACAATTTCAATAGTAGATAAATGAGTAGTTGGAGTATTTAATAATAAATTTAACAGATTGAACAATTTAAGTATGCTAAACAAATTAAGAAAATAATCTTAGCAACAAGTATGATCATCAATGCATATATAGGTAACAAATATATCCATTTCTCTGGATAAATATCTACTCAAATATCATCAAATTGCATCTAATAACAATCATTATATTAATCTGACTATCATCATATTCCTTGCTAACAACACAAGAAATCTAGTGGCATAAGCATCCCTAACTTTATGAATCTATCTAGTAACATAACATGGCTATCAATATTTGCATCTCAAATAAAGGGAACAAATCTATATCATAAGTAGAACTAACATCATTGAACAATTAACTGCATATGCATGATTAGTAGTTTAAGCATTTATAATTACATAGGCATGGATAGCAATATTAAACATATCTATCATCATCATCTTAACCATCAATGTCAGTATATTTGACAACATAAGCATGTTTACAACATGAGCATAACTACAACATAAGCATATCTATTATCTCTTATTGTACTATACATGATCTCAGTGAAAAGAAAGCAAACATGGGTTATCATCCAATATGAAGTGTTGTGTATAACCCTAAATATATATGCTATACGGTTGTCTTACATCTTTTATTATTCCCTAGGGAATTCGAATTGTACCATCCAAAGTCCAATCGACCGCTACGAAGAACTATTCGGTTCCATACACGATCTAGGAGTGTCGGTATCCTAAGATCTCTTCCCCTCGATCTGTATGAGTAAAAAGGCGGTGACATATCAATCAAGATGCCACTATAGTGACATATAGTCAAGCTGCTAACCACTAGTCCACCCTTGGTATAGGTCACAACATAGAAACTAGGGTATACAAAACCCTCTAATCTGAGGTACAACTGAAGTTGTCCTCAATCACATCAAATGTCTGAGGCATGACCATAGCCATCCTCCATAACCTGCATTGTGGATGAGAAGGATATAACCTCAACTTGCCACCCCCACATACTCAATATTATGTGCTCTAAGTTTCCCTTAGGAATACTCATTTAACGATCCAGCAAGTTCTAACACTAAAGATGGATCTATGGTACAGGGCACTACATGATTAGAGTTGCACTTGATTAGTTATGCCAATTGGGTGAATTAAGACCGCATCAAGAAAGTGGACATACAAACCCTAATACACTTCTAGAAAGCATATAAATATCACAACTTCAAAAGATATAAAACATGTGAAACATTATTTCTCATCTCATCGTCACATGGTACTATTCACATGCCATTCATGAGACTACACTAGTCATCATACTATCACAAGATATAAATCATTTTCACAATATCACATGGTATCAACCCTTATCAACACAGGTGGAGTACACCTCATTCAATGTTCAACCATGCCCAAACATCATTAAGACCATCATACTATTCCATGCATGATCATCATTATCTTTACATACCTTATAACAAGGCTCAACAACATCACTTACGTATAATACACTAAATCAGCACAATATTGAAGTGATGTGCTTGGAGATATTCATAAACAATCATAGAAGGGTTATATTAACATTATGAACATTCCTTTATTACATCAACATGCAAGGAATCTAGATATGATTAACCATCATCATATTCATAATTCACATGTTTAGCATAAGAAAGTATCAACCATGTGCCTATGATAACCACCAACTAACATATTAAGGTTATGATCATGTTAAGGAGGTTATTTCACCATCATGTCATGATATAAGAATTTTGAACATGAATACTCATCTTAATCTATTTGCGTTAGAGTTAGGTTCAACAAGATCAATTATATTAATGTTACTAATCAACACTTATACCCAAACCCTAACTCACGACATCCCCATTGAATCATGAATGCATAAGGTGAAGCATCACCATCACATTCCATACTATTCTCAAGCATGAACCCACACATAAATCAAGGAGTAACCATCAGGTTATAGCAAACTAGGTTTTCAACAACAATAAGAGAGTACTCCAGGATTGTATTAATCATTCAAGGACTGTTCATACCCAATTACCATCATTTAGTTATATTAAAGTTGGATATAACAATCTATCCTTCGTTAGGGTTACCCATTAATGAATTATGGTGATTATAAATCATAATCATACGAGGGAAAGGGTAAGACTAGAAGTTTAAGGCATTGAACCATCAAATTCTCATCATTAAAATCATAACATTACACTATACGCTTCACCCAAATAATGGGAATATTGAGGCATCAACTTCTAACCATTAAATGTTGAAAATGTTGGCTAAATGGACATCTATAAAATCCCTTTGTTTTGATTATGACAAACATTTCATTCTTATTAATCTAACAAGCTACTTGAGTGTGCAGGACTAAGCAGGATGACAAAGTAGCAAGGGAAAATCCAAGAGCTTACTTAGTTATATTTTCATGCAATGTAATCAATATTGTAAAACTTGTACAAATATATATAATGTACAAGTACTTAGATTTGCATGTAAATCAAGCGTTAGATTTTCCCTAGCCAAACACCATAGTTAGATATGTCATCCCATTTAATTAGGATCACCTTTGCACACTCACACATATAATTAATGCTTAAATTGAAACCTTGAAACAGGATCATTCTCGGTCGACAAACTCCTCGACCGAGACACTCTCGGTCGACAAACTCCTCGACCGAGAAAGATCCAAAGTAGCCGTTAGACACAACAGACAAAGTAGTTGGCAGTTGCAAATGAATGTTAATCCAGAGAGCCTGTCGGTCGACAAAACTTCGACCGAGTAGGTGTCTCGGTCGACCATTCCTCGACCGAGATGGTCTCTGACAGCAACTGCAGAATAAATTAATTAGTCATTGTTAAAGCAACAACTTTGTACCTAACGGCTAGTTAAGCACTTAGAAACCCCTAGAAGTTGTCTAGAACGTCCTTAAGCATACTTAGGCCATTCCTATAAATAGGACAAGCCATAGGACACTAGAATTCACTTGTTACACTTGAGAATACACTTGAGCATACTTGAGCAATCTTTTGCAAGCAATTTGAGCACAGTGATCATTGGCCTACATTCTCCTTAGCTCAATCACGTGTCCTATAGGCTAGACTCTCCTACCCACAGCAATCACAAGTTCACATACTTGGCTAGGAGATCTTACGCTTGATCTAGGCATATCAAGCCTTGGGCTTAAAGGATAAGTTGTAATTTCCTTTTTCTTTCTTGTTCCTATTTATATTTTGTACTCTCCTTGCTACTCCTAGGGTTGGAGGCTGCGGATTGGAGAGGGTTGACTTCTCAGGTGGAGAAGGGGACTTCAAGCTACTTCAAGAAGGCTATCGCAAGGGAAGCTACTTCAGAAGGCTGGTGCAACGGGAGTTGGTGCACCTACTTCAAGGGAAGGCTGCTTCAAGGTTGGCGATTACTTCTAGGTGAAGGCTGCTTGAAGGGTTTAGGAAAAGAGATTGTATTTTATGTAAATTCCTTGAAGAGGTAATAAAATCAATTTCTTTTCAAATCCTGGTTGGGTAAGCAACCGGGTAGTGGACTGACGGCTATAGTATTTGCTATAGTTGGAACCACTCTAAACCTTGTGTCTCCTTGTCCAATATTTTCATTGTGGTTGTTTGAGTTCAAAATTGTTAAATTTTCTATAAAACTCTATTCACCCCCCCTCTAGAGGTTTTCAATTGGTATCAGAGCAGGGCTTCAAGGAACCTTAACACGGTCTTGAAGAAATGGGTGATGGAGTGCTCAACCATCTCAACATTGAAGGAACGCTCGTTGCTAGACCTCCGGCATTCGACGGGACAAACTATCAATACTGGAAGAGAAGGATGCAATTCTACTTCCAAGGAATCAACTGGGATCTTTGGAGAATGGTATCTACACCATACACACTCCCACAAGACGATTTCGCAGTATGGGATGCTAATACGGTAAAAATGGCCCCAATGAATGCAAAGGCAGTAAGCATTTTATATTGTTCCATTTCAGTAGGTGAATTTAATAGAGTATCAAACTGTGATACCGCATATGACATTTGGCATAGATTATCTATAACATATGAGGGTATTGTTCAAGTTAAAAACTCTAAAGTTAGTTTGCTTAAAACCAAGTTTGAACATTTTCGTATGGATCCAAACGAAACTATTAGTGAAATGTATTCAAAATTTTCTACTATTGTTAATGGTTTGAGTGCTTTAGGGAAACCTGTTCTTGAGGAAGATCAGGTATCAAAAATACTTCGATCTCTTCCTCCAAAGTACAAACCAAAGGTGACAGCTATTGCAGAAGCAAACGACCTCACTCGCCTCAAAATGGAGCAGCTCATCGGAAACTTAGAAGCTCATGAGGCAGACCTAGAAGAGGAAGAGAGAAGAGAACATGAGCATCAACGTGGGCCAAAGAAAGACGTGGCTCTCAAAGCATCAAAAGCTCTCTCACAAGAGAGTGAGGAATCCAGTGAAGAAGAAGGAGAAGAAGCATTGATAGTCAATGGTAAGAAATACAGAAGGTTTAAATCTAATAAAATTTCTAGTTCTTCTTCCACTCCCAGGTGCTTCGAATGTGGAAAGAAAGGACATTTCAAAAATGAATGTCCCAAAGCTAAGAAGGGAAAGAAAAGCTCACATAAGAAGAAAGAAAAAGCTTATAAAGCGGCATGGGATGAAACGAGTGAAAGTGAAAGTGGAGATGAAAATGTGGAATGTCTAATGGCAAGAGAAGACAATGAAGACTCTCAAGAGGTAAGCCTTATTGATCTTCCTAAAGAAGAGTTAATTACTAGTTTACAAGAAACTCATGATAAGTATGTTGATGCCAAGAAGAAACTAAAGAAAGCTATAAAATCAAATAATGAGCTCATTGCTAAATTAGATGAACTTTCTTATGAAAAGAACAACATTGATCTTTAAAATGTATCTTTAAAAACATCTTTAGATGATTGTACTAGAAAGCTACTCAATTTGGAAACCAATGTTGATCTTCTATCAAAAGAAAAGACTGATTTGCTAGCTAAACTACAAGATTATCAAACTCAACCTATCTTGTGCAACCATTCGGACTATGATAATATTGTGAAAGAAAAAGATTCATTGTCTTCTGACTTAGACCAAGCAAGAAAAGATATACATAAGAAGATGAATGACATTGCTACGTTACAAAGAGAACTTTATAAGTTAAGGAGAAAAGATATTCTTGATAACATATTGAAAGTTGGAAATGTTTTCAATGGAAGAAAAGGTTTAGGATATGTTCCAAAGAAAAACCAACCCAAAAAGACTCAAACTATGTTCGTACCCAAGAACACAATAACTAGAAAGAGAAATGAAATTGACTCTATTACCTGTCATTTCTTCTTACGTCTTGGACATTATTGTTTTTCATGCCCCTACAAGACTAAGGAGTCCGATTTAGTTTGGATCCCAAAACCCCAAACTTAGAAGAATGGAATATAGTTGAGATATGACCAAATGCTTAATTTTGCTATTTATATTGTCTTATCTCAACAAAAGGTGCTATGCTTATTGTTACTATTTTTCTGCAATTGCTGAAACAGAAACTCTGTCGGTCGAAGTATTGTCGACCGAGCTCTGGGTCGGTCGAAGTATTGTCGACCGACTGAATGTCTTTAACAAATCAAAAATTTACAGCACCTATTTCGGTCGAAAATTGGTCAACCGAGAAATTTTCTGTGTTTTTACTTGTGATACAGTAACCTGCTCGATCGACAAATTGTCGACCGAGACAAAAATCGGTCGAACAATTGTCGACCGACTGGTTTTCTGTATCAGAACTTTTATACACATAAGCAATTAAAAAGTTTCTAACCTTATCGGACCATCACATGGGTACCAAAATCTACATTCTAATGCAGGGATGGGTAGTTGACAGTGGCTGCTCCAAACATATGACCGGAAACAAGGACGCATTTCAAACTTTTGAAGAAAAGAAAAGTGGAACGGTCACCTTTGGAGACAATGGTAAGGGCAAGATCGTTGGAATAGGTAATGTTGGAACAAATCTTGAAATAAAAAATGTTCTACTTGTTGATGGATTGCATCACAATTTAATTAGCGTAAGTCAACTATGTGATAGTGGTTATGATGTGTTATTTAACAAAACCTACTGCAAGTTGTTGATAGAAAACACTACAAATGTCATTTATGAAGGAAATAGAGTTGGAAATCTTTATATCCTTAAACCAAACTCTATGAAATCAGTAATAGGCAAATGCTTGCTTGCAAATGAAAATACCTTACAGCTATGGCATAAAAAGCTAGGACATGCTAGTTCACACACTATTAAAAAGTTAGTGAAATATAATCTTGTTCGTGGATTACCTGCTCTGTCTTTTGATCAAGCTGAAAACTGTGAACCTTGCACAATGGGAAAGCAAACCAAAACATATTTTAAATCAAAACATGTACTTAGCACCAGTAGATCCTTAGAATTAATTCATATGGACTTATTTGGACCAATGAGGACACAATCTATTGGTGGTAAAAGATATTGTTTTGTTATTGTTGATGATTATAGTAGATTTACATGGGTACATTTTATTGCAACTAAAGATGATACTATTCATGTCTTTATGCAATTTTGTTCTAATATTGAAAATCTTTTACAACATAAAATATGTACCATTAGAAGTGATCATGGTGGCGAATTTGAAAATCATACATTTGAGACCTTTTGTACATCTCACGGGTATACTCATAATTTTTCTGCTCCACGTACCCCACAACAAAATGGTATAGTAGAACGGAAAAATCGATCCCTACAGGAAATGGCTAGGACCATGATGCTTGAACACAACACACCTAAAACCTTTTGGGCTGAAGCCGTAAACACTGCTTGTTATGTGCTTAATAGAGTAACTATTCACTCTCATTTGAAGAAAACTCCATATGAAATACTACACTCTAAGAAACCTCGAGTTGACTACTTTCATACTTTTGGCTCCACATGCTACATTTTAAATACCAAAGATGATAGAGACAAGTTTGATTCTAAATCACACAAAGCATTCTTCTTGGGATATTCCACTTCTAGCAAAGCCTTTAGAGTATATAACACTATATCTAGAAAAGTTGAGGAATCCATTCATATTTCTTTTCATGAAGAATCAAAATCTGAAAATCTAGATATCATTGATCTCACTAATCAATTCGAAAATACAACCATTTCCAATGATAGTGAGAAAATTCCTATATCGGAACCCCAAGTTGAAACACAACCTACACCTAGGCTTATCAAGGATCATCCCCAAGAACAAATTATTGGAGATCCAAATGATAAAGTCAAAACTCGGTCTTCCTTCAAAGATGTTGTAAACATGGCTTTCGTTTCTATCATTGAACCTAAGAAGATATCCGAAGCTCTTAAGGATGATTACTAGATAATAGCCATGCAAGAAGAATTAAATCAATTCACTAAAAATGATGTATGGGATTTAGTTCCTAAACCACAAGACAAAACCATCATAGGAACTAAATGGGTTTTTAGGAATAAGCTCAATGAAGCAGGAGAAGTCATAAGGAATAAAGCTCGATTAGTAGCACAAGGATATAATCAACAAGAAGGAATAGATTTTGATGAAACATATGCACCCGTAGCTAGACTTGAAGCCATTAGGATGTTACTAGCCATTGCTGCCCATAAAAACATTAAGCTATATCAAATGGATGTCAAAAGTACATTTCTAAATGGCATCATACAAGAAGAAGTTTATGTTGCTCAACCACCGGGCTTTGAAATACCAAAAAAGGTGACCATGTTTATAAACTTAAAAAGGCACTTTATGGTCTAAAGCAAGCACCTAGGAATTGGTATGAACGGCTCAAGACATATCTTTTTGATAATGGTTTCTCTATTGGAAATTCAGATTCTACTTTATTCTTCAAAACATATGCATCTGGTTTCCTAGTTGTGCAAATATATGTTGATGATATTATTTTTGGAGCTTCAAATGATTTATTATGCACACAATTCAGTGAAATTATGCAAAAAGAATTTGAAATGAGCCTTATGGGTGAATTAACATTTTTTCTTGGTTTTCAAATTAAGCAAACGCCTGCAGGAATTTTCATAAGCCAAGAAAAATACACTAAAGAACTTTTAAAACGCTTTGGGATGGATCAATGCAAACATGCTACTACTCCTATGGCTACTTCTATCAAAATTGATAAGGATGAAAATGGGGAACCTATTGATGATTCCTTATATAGAGCTATGATTGGTAGTTTGCTATATTTAACCGCTTCTCGACCGAACATTATGTTTTCCGTTGGTCTTTGTGCTCGATTTCAATCCCAACCTATGCAATCTCATTTTCTTGCGGTCAAACGAATTCTTCGATATCTAGCTGGCACTACTTGTTTCGGTTTATGGTATCCAAAAGGACAATCCTTGGATTTTAAAGCATATACTGATGCGGATTATGCTGGTTGTCGACTTGATCGCAAAAGTACTAGTGGTGGATGTTTCTTATTAGGAAGAGCCTTAGTATCTTGGTTTAGTAAGAAACAAAATACGGTTGCCCTATCTACAACTGAAGCTGAATATATGGCAGCCGGGTCTTGTTGTGCTCAAGTACTTTATATGCAACAGGTTTTAAGAGATTATGGTTTTAAAATTTTATCTACACCTATTTTTTGTGATAACACGAGCGCCATAAACTTAGCACATAATCCTATTTTACACAGCCGGGCAAAACACATTGAAATCCGTCATCACTTCTTAAGGGATCACATATCAAAAAATCATGTTTCTCTTCATCATGTTGATACGGAAAATCAATTGGCTGATATTTTTACAAAACCGCTTCCATTAGATCAATTCAACAGCATTAGGAAGAAACTGCTTATTACTCCTTTGGAAGATGTTTTCTTTGATATCTGCGGTTCTTAACACGAATACTTGTTTTGGCTTTTCCATGGACATTTTTTTTAGATTTGATGGGATATCTAATTAAGGGGGAGTTTTTATTAAAAAGGTTATCTTTTTGAAATGACAAAGGGGGAGAGATATATAAAACTATAACTTAGTATTTATGACAAATTCAATCAATAAGTTTCATAAATATACTCTTGGCTTTACATTGAAAGTTGCTATATTCCCAAATGAACTGGATTTCATGTTCCATAATTCATTGGGAATAATAAGCACACATTTTATAAACAAGAGGAAAAGTTACAAATGGCAATCTAAAGGTATGACATTTATATGTTTTATATTTCCTTTATTTATATTTTGGAAATGTTTGTCATCTTCAAAAAGGGGGAGATTGTTGGCTAAATGGACATCTATAAAATCCCTTTGTTTTGATTATGACAAACATTTCATTCTTATTAATCTAACAAGCTACTTGAGTGTGCAGGACTAAGCAGGATGACAAAGTAGCAAGGGAAAATCCAAGAGCTTACTTAGTTATATTTTCATGCAATGTAATCAATATTGTAAAACTTGTACAAATATATATAATGTACAAGTACTTAGATTTGCATGTAAATCAAGCGTTAGATTTTCCCTAGCCAAACACCATAGTTAGATATGTCATCCCATTTAATTAGGATCACCTTTGCACACTCACACATATAATTAATGCTTAAATTGAAACCTTGAAACAGGATCATTCTCGGTCGACAAACTCCTCGACCGAGACACTCTCGGTCGACAAACTCCTCGACCGAGAAAGATCCAAAGTAGCCGTTAGATACAACAGACAAAGTAGTTGGCAGTTGCAAATGAATGTTAATCCAGAGAGCCTGTCGGTCGACAAAACTTCGACCGAGTAGGTGTCTCGGTCGACCATTCCTCGACCGAGATGGTCTCTGACAGCAACTGCAGAATAAATTAATTAGCCGTTGTTAAAGCAACAACTTTGTACCTAACGGCTAGTTAAGCACTTAGAAACCCCTAGAAGTTGTCTAGAACGTCCTTAAGCATACTTAGGCCATTCCTATAAATAGGACAAGCCATAGGACACTAGAATTCACTTGTTACACTTGAGAATACACTTGAGCATACTTGAGCAATCTTTTGCAAGCAATTTGAGCACAGTGATCATTGGCCTACATTCTCCTTAGCTCAATCACGTGTCCTATAGGCTAGACTCTCCTACCCACAGCAATCACAAGTTCACATACTTGGCTAGGAGATCTTACGCTTGATCTAGGCATATCAAGCCTTGGGCTTAAAGGATAAGTTGTAATTTCCTTTTTCTTTCTTGTTCCTATTTATATTTTGTACTCTCCTTGCTACTCCTAGGGTTGGAGGCTGCGGATTGGAGAGGGTTGACTTCTCAGGTGGAGAAGGGGACTTCAAGCTACTTCAAGAAGGCTATCGCAAGGGAAGCTACTTCAGAAGGCTGGTGCAATGGGAGTTGGTGCACCTACTTCAATGGAAGGCTGCTTCAAGGTTGGCGATTACTTCTAGGTGAAGGCTGCTTGAAGGGTTTAGGAAAAGAGATTGTATTTTATGTAAATTCCTTGAAGAGGTAATAAAATAAATTTCTTTTCAAATCCTGGTTGGGTAAGCAACCGGGTAGTGGACTGACGGCTATAGTATTTGCTATAGTTGGAACCACTCTAAACCTTGTGTCTCCTTGTCCAATATTTTCATTGTGGTTGTTTGAGTTCAAAATTGTTAAATTTTCTATAAAACTCTATTCACCCCCCCCTCTAGAGGTTTTCAGAAAAGGTAAAGCCATTGATTGTTTACATAAGTAAACATCTTGAACAAACCAACTATGAAGTCATTGAGTCGTTCTCTAGAAAGAGTCACCATCTAACCTGAGACATCCCTTGATTAACAACATAAAAACTTCCATTGAGAGTAGGATAAAACCCACAAGCAATTGTTTATTTAAAACAAGTCATCAGTAAATGAGCTTCTTAAGTTGATCTCATAAAGGAAACCATTTGAATCACTTTATTAGGACCAACTTTTTACATTCAGGAATCATTCTAATTTATTGGATGAAGAAACATGAGATCTTAGCCATTAGGTCAAGTTCATATATTAAAACCATCAATTGGAGTATAGGTCTGACCATTGCATCAAATGCCCCAAGAAACCATTGGTTTAAGGATTAATTGATTCTACAACTACATACTTAAATCATCATAGGTTATGAAGACCTGATCCACCATCATTAGTGACCATTACATCACCCTAGGTTGTTGGATCAGCTCTATATTCATTAATCACCATCGAATATCAAACTAATATCACTATTGATTGATGGCATTATTAGGGTACTTAGTTGTTAATCACTAAGCCTCTAATAAGGCCAACACCTGACCTAAGGGGTGAATGTAATTTGACACCATTGATCACCACCATCATCTGTCATAAAGACAACACCATCGGTTGTTGCAATAGTACCACCATGGAGTCATGTGTTTATAGAAGAAATCAACTTTAAACCCTAAAATTGACCATTGGTTGATAGGTGCTTAGCACCATAGATTGTCAAACAAACCTAATCCAAGACATATTAGACGTTAGGAAGAATGTACACATCAATACAAATTCATCAAGAATTGAAATCAGAAAAAGGAGCATTATACAAATCAAAATCCAAGTCAAGCATATATGTTTAGTGCATGGATCATCATTTTCAAGCAAGAACATGAGCTAGCAAGCTTATGGTAAGCAATAAACGTGGAGCAAGTTATAAAACTTGCATCTAATTATAAGATAAACTCTCAAACACAAGAAAAAATGAGAAGGTAGGGTCAAAAATCCAAGCATAAGTTGTGAACTCGTCCATCTAGCACCTTTCTTCATCAAATGAGCAAACCCTAAGCATAAGGAGCAAGATAGATAGGGTTTTGGAGCTTTAGAGTAATTTATACCATGGAAAATCAAGGTTCCAACCTAGAGAAAGGTTGAAGGAAGGATAACAAAGAAATAAACGGAGGAAATAAGGGGATTCTTACTCTTGTAGGTCAAGATCACTAGAAGGAATCTTATTAAACCCAAAAAGGAAGTCAATTGCAACCCTAGATTCTTTTTCCTAGAAGATCCCCTATTTCTTCTTCCTTGGATAGGAAATTCACAGAAGCACAGAGGGAGAATGAGGTTTGTAGAAGGATGGAAGTGGTTGAGAAAAAATGGCTCGTTTGGCTGCTTGGGGATAAGTATATGAAACTTTAAGATAAAGAAAAAGTTGAAGTTCGAGTATCTTTCCCAGTGTCCATGTCCTTAAACTATTAAGAATATACAAGAACACACACAAGAAAATCCCCCACCATCCATATAGACATGCTTATCTATCCTTTGTAAAATTTCCAAGCCAATCAAATAATTCATTAGTTGATAGCTACTAAAGGTAGCACATCCATGAAGGGGTAAACCCTAAAATACCCTTAAGGATAACACCTTAAAAATTAGGTTTAAAGAGGCGCCCCATGGAAAAAAAAGCTCAAGAATGATGAGAGAATATCTAAGGAACATAATGCAAGTGATAAATTGCAAAGAAAACCCCTCAATTGGGAAAATTGTAGAAACATCCAAAATGTACATAAAATTGCATAACTTGCTCAAACAATGTCCAAATTGGACCCAATTTGAAACTTAATCCTATCTTATGATTTCAAAGTATATCACAAGGTTAGATTAGGGTTCTAATAATTCAATTATGGTAATTAAACTTATTCAACTCATTAAGCAAGTTTAGGGGTCTTATAGTACCAAGAACAGAGAAAAATTTACGTCAAAATAGGAAGCGTGACCCACCGACATTATTATATTGGCCAGTTTTGGGTCAAACTAGTGACTCAAAACTTGGTTCAAATATGCCCAACCCTATTATATGGTTCTAGCATGAACCTAGAAATGAAAAAACATTTTATTACTAAATAATAAAAATACAGTTTTATACTTAAAACCAACCCCTATTGTCGACCTAGACATAAAATTTGAAAAGCCTTACCAAAATTGTTTGTGGTCCATATTTTTGCTAAATAATAAATAGAGTGCTATATTACACCCATGAAACACAAATATTTACAGTCGAAAATGTACATAAACTCAAAATACACAATGATACAAAAAAGAACAATGTATATATCGGTTATACACAAGGATGATAGCACACAGCATAATCAATTAGACTGTTGTGGACCGTCCTTTTCTTGTGATTGAGCTATTAGTTCATAATGATTGAGTATGTGTATGTTTTTTCAAAAGTAGAATTGAGCAAAGGAAAAAATATGTACATGATTAGTACTGAAGTACGACAATATAGTTTTCACAACATTACAAATTCACAAACCATGGTTCTATTTTTATAGAACTTCCCAAGAGGTCACCCGTTGTAGTATTTCTCTCGCCCAAGAATGCTTAATTGTGATATTTTGATGTGATCTGGTGCATTAGTGTTGGTATGATCGCACATAATTTTATAGTAGACAAATATAAACAATTAGCATACAAAGTATATAAAAGTAGTAAACAAATGTACACAAATATATATGTACACTAATTGATATACAAAACATACAGAATTTGTATGGAAAATATACACAACTATGATTTAGTTATAAATTTAGAAATTTGTGTTTAGAGCATTGCTAAAAGTACATATATGATATAGTTATAAATTTATAATTTTTGTAGAAGTATAGACCAAGGATGGTTTAATTATACATTGTTTAATGTATTTTTTGAGTAAAATATCGTACAATGATAGTTTTGGTAAAACTACAAAAATTCTAAATCTAGGCATGTTCCTTACCAAAAAAGCCTAAATTGGACTAAAATTCTTGTCCTCACCCAAGATAGAGAAAAATTGTTGATTTTTTTTTCAAGAAACCACCTTATTCGTTAGTCAATAATAGGATTATAGGATACGTTGCCTACATTTGTATTCATCTCCCATTAATAATAGGCATTCAAACGGGTTCCATATAAATCTTAATTGTTTCAATATAGCTTAGCTAGCAGGTCACTAGATTATTATAGGACCTACTTTTGTGGTATACTCCCCTCCCCACTTGTCAACCTCACTTAAGGAATACAAAATCTAGTGACATACCAGTCATATTTATCCCAATCTACCTTGCCACCATGAATCAGTTTGCATGTGTCTATAGGAATTGAGTAGATGACTATATTATTGAGATTATTAGATATTGTGAGGTGTGAGCCGAGTAGGACAACGTTTAGCTCCAAATTGAGAGTGCCTTTTACCTTCAACATTCACTGTGAGGCAGTGATCCAGTTCATTTTGTGGTCTTTGATGATGGCACATGCCACCCGTCTACCAAAATCATTATCCTCAACTATATTAACATGTAAGACTATACTTCTTGTTTCAATGACCAGAGGCTTACGTGGATGAAGTGGTTCATAAACTCCATCCATTAAAAAAAACTAGATTAGTGTCATCTAAGCACTGCTTCACGATATGTTGGGTTTGGGTATGTTTCCCTTAAAATATGAGATTGTTCATTCTTTTCAAATTATGCTAGTTGATCACTAGGAATTTATTTGTCCATCCTCTTGTATTCTTGTTCAAGATCATGATTTTATCAAACAATGATTTTAAGTCATGTTGATCAAAGAAATTTTCCATAGGTTGTTCCATACTTCTCGAGCTACACTATAGTCTTCTAGTACATGTGTAACTGGATCCTCGTCATTGCTGCATACATTGCAATGGGATCAGTCGTCAAGCCCATAGGATACCTTCTAGGAATTGTTGTTAAACTCTCATGCATACATAACCGAGCAAAGAACTTGATATTCTCTAGTATGTTCATTTTCCATAGACAGTTCCACTTCTTTGTTGAGTGTTTCCTCTTGGCTTTGATCAGTTCGAGATAAGTAATCTTGATAGTGAGGATATCCGCGATACTAGGTTCCCAGATCCAATAGTCATTTCCATCCTTTGAGAATTGCTTCTGCAATACTTATGTCAAACCATTAATTGGTAAACTCAACATCCCACTTGTCATCTCTCAATCTCAAACATGCAACCTTGAGGTTGAGAAGACCTACAAGTATACTCCTAGGTCTCGTGTTGGCATGTTGTGGTGTAGGAGATTTCCAGCTATCCCAGACTATCGTGCTTTCACCATTGATGATGCATCTACTGCATTGGTGTGGGATTGAGTTAGAATGTCTCCACATGTAGCGCCACAAGGAACAAAAGATGGTTGTAGAACTATCATATTTTTGGTAGAAAAATTGTTGAAGTTAGAAAACATAATAATCCTACCCTGACTTCAATTTTTACCAACATACCCACATTTACCAGATGTGTTAAAATTTTAGTTCCACATACCCTAGATTTGTTACCAATATAATCTAAAGTTGGACACACACCTGGATTCTTTCGAACCGATGACCCTATTTGTAAAACCTAGAATCAACACTGGCCTTAATCAAGATTTTAGTCTATTTCCCCCTAAACATTCTCAAAATTAGATCTCCATTGTAAAAAAAAAATTCCAAGTGTGAAACGACGGGTAGGTGAGATAACATTTATAGTATTAGGTTTTGGGCTTGAAATTCTAAATCTAAATTAATTAAATATAAATGTAATATAAGAAAAGTATATCAACATTTAAAACAATTAAAATGTAAAAATTAATGTTGTTCAGCCTGCAGCATGACGTTGGTGTGGAACAAGCACTACCAGTGGGTTGAGAGTAAAATTTCATTTCAAGTCTATTGTCTCATGCTTATTGTCTTAGGTGTGTCCCTTTTAATTTATGTTTTAGGGTTGGGTTACTGGATAGATGTATGACGAAGATTTTCTAGGAAATACTTCCAATAGGAAGTCTGGGACAACGGATTTGAAAGCTTTTATGTGTTGAACATTTGATTGACTCGGTTTTCGAGCTTAAGACTTTCCGGCTGACATATTTGGTAAAAATTCAGATCCAAGACTCAATCTTCAATCCATAAGACTATACGGTTTTTTTTTGTCAGGTTTGAACATGATCGAGTTCATAGGTTGGTACATATCGAGGATGGTCTTATACTTTGGGTTCGAAAGACGGAGTAACAATTCAGATCTAACTTAATTGAAATGTGAAATTAAAAGAAAAAGAATGAAAACAAACAACAAAAGACATGTAGGAGAAAAAAATTGGTTGGTCCTGCTATCTGACATTTGGAGAACAGGTTTGTCTCGAGTACAAAACAAGCATATTACTCGTCCTTGTGTCCGTAGACCGATTGAAAAAGGAAAGAAAAGAGAAGAAACTTTTCGGATGACAGGAAAGCTAGGCACACACATGGACATGGGTACAGTCTAGGAGACAGTAGTGTGTAGAAGGGAGGAGACAAAACGTTGTTATCCACTGATAGAAGCCCCTGGGGAGTGTTGTGTGTGACGGAAGGTGTTATCAGGGATTTGCTATGCAGATCCGAAACCAGACTCGAAATCAAACACAAAGTGATCTGGACCACATGTCACCATAGCATAATAATTAAAATAATATTTTATTTGTTATGCTATGGCGTAATGTGGTCCAGATCAGTTCGGGTTTAGTTTTGGGCTTGTAAAATGAAGTCTGCCTAGCATTATTCGTGTTATAATAATACCTTGCAAACTAGCGTTCGAGTCTGCCCCTCCAGCCCGAAAAGGTTAGCAGAGTGCGAGGTCCTAGTAACTATATACTACTACGTACCGTAGCTACCTCCCTCAGGCCTCAACCGACCCCATCAGATACGGTTTATTCGGATAAAGTGGAGTGACATCTCCATGTTGGTGGTGCTAGAGACGCACTGCGAGATCCAAGACTGGGCCCCGTGGTGGTGAGCAACACCAATGGGCCAGCGAGCAAGATACCGGCAGCGGTCGACAGGTTCCCCTCGTCGGTCTCGCAGATCCTCCGGATCAGAGACCGTGAAGCCAACTTGTGGACTAACGACGAAGCGACCTTATAAGATCTTGTTAAAGAGCGGTTCCGTAGAGCTCTGCGGTTTTACATACGGTTCAGACCAGACGAGTTGCGGTAAGGATGCCGGCTGGTGGTGGCTATCAGCACATTCCGCTATAGTGCCGAACAACCAGTTCTCTTTCTCAGATGATGGAACCTGTGGCTAGAGCTGCTTGACATGGCCCCTACACGGCGTCACAAGGGCTGGATCATCGGAGGCGATTTTAACGTGGTCATGATCGAACGACGAGGAGAAGATCGGTGATAACCCACCTTTCTGTTCGCAAGCATACCAGATTCACAGAGATTTCCTCCCATGACGGCCCCTTTACTTTGCTGAACAGCCAGCGAGGCATTCTGACTGTCTGGGAGAGGCTCGATCAAGGCTTCACGAATCAGACCTGGTCAGAGGCCAACCAGCTCTGATTCCTGGTGGATCACTTAGCGCGTACCTCTCATTTCGATCATCGTCCCCTTTTTTTCAGGTCGAGGCCCAATACCAAGGGCAGTAGCGGTGGCAGTTTCCGCTTTAGAAAGATGTGGACCACGCACCCCGACCTCAAGACGTTCATTTAGATGAATTGGCGTTGCAAGGAATGGGGAAACCCTAGCTATCTCCTTTTCACCAAGCTAAAAGACCTCAAGTACTAACTGGGTACCTGGAAGAAGAACATCTTCAGCAACGTCTTGGTCTGTATCAAGCAAGGAGAGCACCGGATAGCCACCCTACAATGAACATTTGACACAAAATCGACAAGGCTGGCCACATCTTATCTAACACTCTTATGCAGGAAGAGATCATGTGGAGGGAACAATATGGGGTGAATGGCTATGTGAAAGAGAGCACAACACATATTTTTTCGTGCCAAGGCAAGGAATAGGAGTCGGCGCACTTCCATCCACAAGATCTTGAAGGACGTCGGCTCCTGGGCAGAGGGTCACACGCCGTAATTACTGAGGCGACTCACTTATACCAACAGCTCTTCACCACCACCGACTTCCAGTCGGGGGCCATGGATTTTAGTTGTATTCCGAGGTTGATTCAGCCAGAGGACAACAATACCCTCTCCATGCCACCAACCGAGCAAGACATTCTCGAGGTGTTGGGTGCTCTGAACAAGGACAATGCATCATGCCCAGTGTTATCTTCTTCAAGTTCGCCTAGGACATCATTCGGAAGGATTCCCTACGCTTCATGCATCACGTTTTCAACACGGTGCATTTTCCACGGAACTCGGGCAACTAAGCTCGTACTCATTCCCAAGGTGGATTCCCCCCACTTGTTGTTTAATCTTTGACCCGTCAGCATCGGCAATGTCTGGATGCGCATCATCAACAAAGTTTTGGCTATTGGTATGGCCACTCTACTACCGCGAATCATCTCTGAGGAGAAAAATGCCTTTGTACCAGACCGCAACATCGTTAGCAATCTGAGGCTCACACACGACTTATGCCACACTCTCCAATCCGCCAAGGCTGGCGAGGACAACGTGATCCTTTGATAGAGTTGACCGTCGTTTTCTGAGGAGGGTCCTACGGTCTTTCGGTTTCAATAACCCAGTCAACAGCTTCTCGACCACGTCATGGATGAAGCCTAGATGTCTATAGCCTGAACAGGACGACGGACAACTTTTTTCGGCCTACAAGAGGGGTGCGGTAAGGGGACCCGCTCTCGCCAGTGATTTTCATCATCATGGAGGAATCATTGGGAAGGACCGTCTGGGAGAAGATGAACAAAAGGAGTTCTCCAACATTTCCATATGAGAGGAGGCGGGATGGCACCATCCCACCTTCTATTTACCGACGACCGTCATCTTCGTCGGACCAAGAAAAGATTCAGACACCCAAATACGATCCATTCTGGATGGATATGCATCATGATTTGGGGATAACACTTGCGGGGTTAATCAGTTTTGTTCCTTAGAACCCGGGAGTAGCCCGATTTTGTACTGTATTTGACATTATGAGTTAATATCTATGTTTCTCTTAAGTTTTGAACATAACTCTGTGATTGCTTTATGAATTATCTATGCTTGATATCCATAGTTGATTTCTTATACCATTAATTTCTTCGAGAGAGGGTTAAGGATTGGACAAATCATAGGTTTACATAGCTAGGAGCGTGCATTGGGAGAGGGCTTACGACTGTGAAGGGTACAACCCAAAGATTATGCTAAAGCACCTAACTAATAATTAAATTTCTATGAGAGTGAGATTGATATTAGATTAGGTAGTGAATTATGCTGTTAGGGCGGATAATTCTAGTTATAGGTCCCTTGGTTCAGTGTTAGGAGGAATAAATATTAATAAAATGATTTTAGTTACACTGTAAACTATAGTAAAACTGTAATTGAAGGAGTCCATTCCAATTGTATCACAAACCAATTAGTTTACTTTTAGTTCGTACAATTAGTTAATTAATCAACCAATCACTCCTTTCTATAGATCTAATTAATTCGTTCATAGCTAGTAGTAGTATTTGGATTCAAGATTTCCTAAGTTTGATATTCAGACCTCTTCTGTCATATACTGTTGTGATACATGCACTTGTGTTTAATACATGTAGTAAACATGCATCAAGTTCTTGGCACCGTTGTCAGAGAAACATCAAATCCAACACTATGAGTGTTGTGATCGGCCATTCTAGGCCACAATTTTATTTTTATTTTTCACCTTTATTAATTTGTGATTTCAAATTTTCATTAAATTACTAGTATATAATTTATATTTTCCTTATTATTTTAAAGTACTATTGCATGGTTCATACTCGATCCACTGATTACAGAGAGTCTGCTCCAACTATTGCAGATCAGGAGGAGACTTTCCATAGGGACAGAGAGTTTGAGACTTCAGCTAAGACGCTCATTCATACTCCACCACTACAGGTAGAGAAAGCAATGGAAGGAAGAGAAAATCTCTATGCAAAAGAGTGAGTTGGAGAAGAACATGAGGAGAAGACAGTTAGGGAGAAAATTAAAGCATCCTCAGCCATAGTTCAGTTGGGACCAATCAAAAGGCAGGCAGTCAATACGCACATTTACAAAAAGATCCTAGTATGGTGGCATTAACCAAATCTCAGTCATTCTACGATATCTGGTTGCATTAATCAAATCTCAGTCATTCCACGACAACAATATGGAGGACTTGATGGCGCACATCAATAACTTTTTGGAAATCTATGATATGTTAAAGATTGATGAGGTCTCAGTTATAGTGATATACTTGAAGCTATTCTCTTACTCGTTGTCAGACAAAGCAAAGGCATGGTTTCTTGACCTCCAGCCAGATTATATAGAAACTTGGGATGTAATGATAGAGGTCTTCTTCAAGTGATACTTTCCACCCCAAAAGACTAATAAATTGATTGGAAAGATCCACAACTTCAAATAGAAGGCTAAAAAGTCATATTCTATAACCTGGGAACAGTTTCAGAACATGCTTAAGAAGGTCCCTCATCATGGGACTGACTTATATGGGTAGGCGAAGACATTTTACTATGGCCTACATAAAGGGGAGAGGACCGTTCTGGATAGCACATGAGCATGTTTCTTTCTAAACAATAAAGCTACCAGATGTCATGAGAGCCTAAAGAACGTGGCCAATAATCAGTCATCAGAGAAGGAGCGAGAAGCACCAAAAATAATTAAAAAAAATATAGAATCAAGGGATATCATTGAACTCAAAGCCCATATGGAAAGACTCGTAAGGAATCTTGATAAAAATCTGGCACCTCATCTAGAGGTGAAGAGGAGGACTGCATGTACCTGCTTCAACAATACCAATAGGATAGGGGCCTAAATAAGATAGACAAAATTGAAGACATGCTAGGCAGGCTAGTGAGTCAGAATGAGACCTTACAGGACCATACAAAATGGGTGCAAAAATATCATGACCCACATATTTGCAATATTGAAAATGAAATTTCACGGAAATAGAGGTAGCATCTTTAAAGAAGCATATTCAACAAGGATTTCCTGAGAACATGGAGACAACTCATCAACATCATCAAGTAAATTTCATCTCTATTCTAAAGGAGCCATAACATATTACTGAGGAGTCACCAGAACAACATGCACCAGAGTTGGACTGGGTGTATGTGTCAAAAGTTTGATTTCCCTACAGCCTGTATGGAAGACCAGGGGGATACAGAATGTCAATGCAATATGCTCACACATGCACCTCAGTAGATACAAGGCCAGAAAAAAGTGACAAGGATACCCCATCTTCACCGTCTATGCAAGACAAAGAACATCAAAGTTCCACCATTTTCAATTCCATGCCTCAAGTTCCAGAAAATGTGCTTATGCAAGAAGACTAGGTGAATGTTATGCTCTATAGTGGAGCTATTACAGTCAATAAGGAGGCACCCACAATTCAAGAGGAGTACTCACAAGCCATTCCACCCACATCAGACATTCTAAATTCTATCCTAGAGGGTTGTGTTGAATCAAGGTTAGGGGAGAAGATTTCAAATGCAGCATACATTCCTCCACGGAAGCGTACTAAGAATCCGCATGTTGCATTCCTGGATAGTCTAAAGCCATGGAAAGAGGAAAGTCTATTCAAGAAATTAATAGATATCTTCCAAAAGATCCACATCACCATCCCACTCATTGAGGCTATAGAATAGATTCATGCATACCAAAGATTCTTGAAGGAAATGATCCACAAGACGCGACTTATAAAAGCTACATATGTCATGTGTGTTGATGAAGTGATTAGTGTGATGATCCAGGGAAGACAATCGATGAAAAGAAACGACCCAAGATGTTTCTACATATCCTCTTTCCGTAGGTGGAAAGAATTCCAACAAACACATTGTGACTCTGGGGTGAACATAAATCTCATTCCTCGTACTATCTTTCAAGAGTTGGGATTGAAGAAACCAATGAAGACTTCCATTACAATCCAATTGGTGGACAGATCAATTGTTAGGACATATGGGATACATGAATATGCCTTAGACAAAGCAGATAAGTTTATCTATGTTGTCGACTTTTTGGTCATAGATATGCATGAGATGTGAGGATTTGAGATGTTGTTAGAAAGATTGTTCCATGTTACGACCGATGTGATCATTGCACTTGTGATAGATGATGATAGAGTGGAGTTCAAACTTCTGTATGAGTCTTAAAAACCATCTCGTGACAACCCAGGCTGAAGAAGATCACCTTATCGAGTGTAGGACTTTAAACAAGGGAACTCATGGGAGGAAACACAATTTTATTTCTGTCATTTACCCTTTGTTAGTACTTTTCATTGTTTGAATTGCATATTTGTCTTGTTAGATTTTTGATTGGTTTAGAAAGGTACCTTGATGCTCTTGTTTGGTGTGTAGGAAAAGTCAAAGTCAATACCAGTGACATCCAGTCTATGGTACCGACTCCTTATTAGGTCAAATTCAACAGGAAGTCGATACTAACAACATCCAAGTCGGTACCACCGACGTTTCTCAGCAAAATTCACAAAACTATAGAAAAATGTTTTTGATACCATTGGTGGCACCGACCATATATCTCAAAGAAGGATAAAAAATTTCAAATCTTGGTATCACTAAAAACAAGTTGGTGGAACCAACAAGAGGGATGTATGCTAGCATTGCTTGATCCACAAAGCCACTAATGCCTCCACTTCCACCATCCTTCAGAGCAACTGGTACCCACGTTCCACCTCTAGGTTTGGATATTCACTATGAGGACATAATCAATTTCAAGATTAGAGGGGTGTTGGAATGGATTTATCTTTATTTTGTTCTTAAAATTTTATTAATTATTGTTTTTTTTCTAAATTTGAGGATCCATCTTTATCGAGTGTAACAATGGATCTTAATTCATGATTTTCTGCCATCTTCATGTGTGTGCCTTTGCAATGAAAATTAAAAGAACAAATTTTACATGATCACATATTTTAAGCTTGATTTTCAAGTCAAGGTATCATCACCTAGAGAAAGTGTATGGGTTAGTCAACTTGAGGATACTTAATATGAATGAAAATCTTAATTTACCCAAGAATTGGGGATGATGATGGGGTTTGAGCCAAAACCAACCAAACAAGTAACGAGACCTTCAATGGAATTTTTAGAAATAAACTCTAAAGGTTACCTTGTACATAGGTTGATAGGAGAGGGACATATCATAGCTTTAGAAAGGCATTATCTCTTAATCTTGTGATTCCATCTTTTTTGTACACTGCATCCACCACCTTAAGATGGTCAAGTAACCTAAATTGTTTCATCTTGATTTCATAGCATGGCTTGATAGGTGACATAATAGTTAGTCCTTTTATTGCATTATCTAGAAGAAGAAAAAAAATAGCTTTGCACGTCACTTCGTTGCATAAATAATTTCATGTAGATTGCATATTCCTTTTTCATCATTTTTTCATCATGTATATATGTTTCTTCCTTCGCTAACAATAAAACAAAAAATAAAGTGAAGGGATACACATCCACATCTCTAAGTTAAGAAAAACTTGATATATCAAAGAAAAGATCAAACATAAATTCTCAACAATGTTAAAATAAGAGAGCAAGAAAAAAAAGTTAAAAAAACAAAGAGAGAGGAATGGATGCCATGAACTTATAATTGAATTTTTCTCCAAAAAGAAGTGAAATAGTTGCATGTATGCATTCTTTGATTGCATTCTAATTAATCAGATGAGACCTTTAGTGTGTGCATCATTCCACCCAAAATACTAAGCATTATGATTCATGCATCTCTCACTTCTTCCATTTTGTAGGTTCATCATGCTTTACTTTTGCATAAACAATTTGGATGTTACTTGTGATTTTTCATAAGCTTCCTATTTCATTCCAATCATAATCTTATTGGTAGGTCAGAAATATGATTGATCTCCTCATTTACTCTTATAAGGAGAACTATTTCCAAATAGTTTGGTAGTTAGCAAAAGAGCAATGTAGATAGAGAATCACATGATGCACCAAGTGAATGCATGATTGACTATAATATTTAATACTTTATTAATAGTGTTTCACTGATCTAGGGTGGACATCTTTAATGAACATTTTTGGCCACTTGGGAGTAGGTATTTGTTCATTGGTTGATAAGGGTTGATTTGGGACCGATAGGTGGGGATAGTTGAGAAATGAAGTTCATATTACTTTTCCTTTTGCTAACTTGTTTCAAATAGATCCGAGTGTAGTGTTTCTTGAGGGCAAGAAACATTTAAGCTTATAGGATTTTTATGCATTGAATATTATTCACTTTTCACATGCTATTTTATTATGTATTTTGCGCACATTTGCTCATTTTACATTATTTGTGCATGGTTTACCATTATTGGCGTGTGAATTATATTTGCATCAAATAGTCATTATTTCCACTATTTCATACTAATTCATCATTATCTATGGGACTTATGTTCTTCTTTGTTGACAAGTCCTCAATCAGCTCGGTGCAACCGAAAACATTGTAGGTGGTATAGACAATTGAAGAAAAATCACATGCATGAGTCGAAGATGGTTGGTGGTACTGATGGAAGAATTGGTGCTACCGACATGATCAACAGTAACTCAACCAAAGTGGTTTGGTGCCATCGAGCTCAAGTCAGTGCTACTCACATGTACTGGAGAAAATCGTTAGGAGATGTCAGGAAGCAACTTGGTGCTATCAACACCTTAATCGATAGTACCGACATGCACATTGAGTCATGACTAAGGAAAGGACTCGGTGCCACTGACATCCCATCAATGGTGTCGACTTGTCGCATTTAGATGAGATTAAAGATGATGATTAATCTGATGACCACCACTTAATGTTGCTTTAAGTCAATCCTATGACTAGGGAGGATTTTAGTTTGCCCTAATTATCATGTCCTAATCTATTGCATGATAGTTAAGAACTGAGAGATAAGAAAGAAGAGGAGAAAGCCACATTCCAGATGATTTGAGTAGCTCCGTTGGGTGGATTTGCAGCCAAAAGACAACAAATCCTCATGTTCGCTAGAGGGAGTCATCCCGACCAACTTCTTCAGGGGTTGCTTTAGTTTTCTAATATTTCCCACATTTTCTCTTTCTTATACCATGTGTATGACAAGGGAAATTATCTGAGGCTGATCTCCTTTGTTCCTGAGGACCAAAGAGTAGTGTGGTTTTGCATTGTATTTGAACTTATGAATTAATATCTAAATTTTTGTTAATTTCCAGACATAACTCTGTGATTGCTTCATTAATTATCTATACTTGATCACCGTAGTTGATTGTTTAGAATGTTAATTTCTTCGAGAGAGGGATTAAGGATTGAACAAGTTGTAGATTTACTAAGCTAAGACTTCACCTCGAGAGAGGGCTTACAACTGTGGAGGATATAACCCAGAGGTTGTGCTAAAACACCTAACTAATAATTAACTCACTATGACAATGGAATTTATATTATATTAGGCAGGGAATTACACTATGAAAGTGGATAATTCTTATTACAAGTCCCTTGGTCCAGGGTTAGGAGGAATATATATATATATATATATATATATATATATATATATATTAATGAAATGATGTTAGTTATGGTATAAACTTGGTAAAACCATAATCCTGAGGAAACTATTTTAATTGTGATCACAAACCAATTGATTTAGTATTAATTTTTACAATTACTTAATTAATAAACCAATCCCTCTTTCTCATAGGACCAGCTGATCGAGTCATATTTAGTAGTAGTTTTTGAATTTGTGTTTCCCCAAGTTTGATATCTGGGCCTCTTTGACCTATATAACTGCACTAACCTTTAATACGTGTAGTAAACATGCATCAATGATACTTAAGACTGTTACCATGGCTTGCCATGCGTTCCTGCTCCACCGAGCCAATCGCACACCTGGAGACTACCAAGCTGCACCTGTCCACTAGTCGTCGCCATCTGGATCAGATGTCAAAATGAAAATTAGCTTCTCCGGGTGTTCAAGACCGACCTAAACCCTTTTTTTCTGGGGGAGCACATCCGATATGCTTCCGATCGAGTTAGATGTTCCTTTTCTATATTGTTAGCTGAGGCTACAAGGCTAGTGATAGGGTTGTTTGGCATCGTCTTTGCCTACAACCTCTACCAAGAGAAGGGTCTACACTTTGACACATTCAAGGTGGATGATCACCACATATTCACTATCATCTCCGACCACACACTAGCCCATTGGCATTGGACGCGTGAGGTGGAGCATATTGAGTTATTCTTATACAAGACCAAGACTCTCATCATAACCATACACCAATGAGCTAATTTAGCTGTCGTGACATTGGCAGAACATGCCACCTCATCCGTCCACACTAATGTTTGACCTCATCTACCACGGCGGTGCGAGACTTTGTGAAAAATAGATGTAGGGGGAAATAACCGAGCTTTGGATGGTTGGGGTTTTCTTGTATAAATATACTTTTTGATAACACACAATATAACAACAATTTCTGCAATATAATTTTCTCTTTGGCTCACGGAGAGGTGAGATGAATTGAATCCCATGTTTCAACCTATACTACTATATAAAGAAGATGTTTGTTGTACAAATTACAAATACTGCCACTATACAATTAGATTACTCCATTTTCAAATGTTGCATTCTCCTTAACTTTCTATGTTCTCTCATTTTTTGAGAATTTTATACTTTTTTATTAGTTATTCTTTGTCTCCGTCTACAAGCGACCCCCACTACTTCCACTCTATTTTACACATACTCTCTCCTTATTTAAATTGCCAAACACCCTTCCTAACTACTCTCATCCTAATCTCCTCCTCATTTCTCTCTTCCACTATCGTAAATATCTCACATTGCCCACTCTGTCAAACGTTACTACAAGTTTTCTATTTTTTTTGGTCAATTAATCGACTGCTCAAGAAAGATAACGCTATGTGTACCAATACAAAATTTGTTTCTCTTTTCCAACATTGCAAATATCTCTCTTCCCCCACTACCTTAGTCTTACTACACCAAGTTTTCTACTTTTATTGTTTTAAATCAAGCGGATGCTCAAAAAGTTACTCTATGTACACCAATACAAAATCAATACATTTTATATCCACCAAATGTTATTCTCAATATAATTTGCATTTGTCTCTCGACTTCTTATGATTAATAAATTTTATTACAACCACATTCTGATTAGTCTTCTAACTCTGTCTTACCAATTAAATGTAAAACGACACATCTCTTAAAGTTTTTTCTTCTTTTTTTTACTTTTATTTAATTTCCTCACACGTCATTTTATGCCTCCACGTTCTCATCTCTTTAGATTTTCTTTTGATAATGGTTTTATCTCTCTTCCTTTTCCCACCCCTTGTGGCATACAACTCATAAAAACATAATTAACTAATGCGGAAGCGTTCACTAAGCAGCGGATTATAGAAAATCACTAAAAATTTAAAACCTTTTTCAAAGAGACCCAATCATAGGAAAACTCTTTCAACAAGAACCAATGTATTACATTTACACCATGGTTCATAAGTATATATCTTATACCATCTCTTTTCAAGGGTTACAACATCAATTGCCTTGTTAAAAGCTAAACACAGACAACATAATAACCTCGAGGCATCAAGCCAAAATCTCAAAACGATACATTAAAAGCACTAAGTACTAACTCCGAGGACCTGAGAGTACAGAGACGACACATAGGACTTCTATCTACCAAACACGATAGACAGCACAGTCAACCTGAGTTGTCACTGCTGTCCTTGTAGCTGCTGATGTTCTTCATCCGAAAGATATTATCAGTCTCTTTCACACTCGTCCACCTAAAAATGTTGGTTCCCACGGGGGTGAGACAATTGAAAATTGCCCCAGCGAGAGATATAACTCTCCGCCAGAAACATCATTATTGTAGTTTAATTAATATAAAACTGAGCAGAGGATAAGCAGTTTAGATCATTCTCATCTTTTAAAGTATTACACATATCTATGATTGAACAATAATTCATCTATTCTCTTTATAAGAAATAGAAAGAACATGTATAACATTCATCTACCATACATTTTCAACATCTCAAGCTTTGCTCATGTCATTCATTATTCTGATGTGTCACCCATGATTCATTCTTGTTTCTATTTGTTGGCCTTAGCCAATCTGCTAAAAAAGTATTCACTTATGCTAGACATGTGATTATATAAATCATCATGTATTATTCAAGCATTAAACTATATCAATCAGGTATAAATGTTTCAGGCATTGGACTATACCAATCCTGATTACACATCCAGGCATTGGACTTTAACCAAACCTAATTACAGGCATTAAGCCTCTGTCAGGTATTTCTAATTATAGAGGCATGGATAGCATGTGAAACATAACTATCAACATGAGATATCTAGCATCATGATTATAATCAACAGTAGCAGTAAGATATCAACATAAGCATGACCATTGTATGTACACAATTACAGTCTTATGCATATCCACAACATAAGTATAATTACTATCTCTTAGTTGCACTAAGCATCATCTTTATGTAAAGAGAACAAACATGGGTTTCCATTCAATGTGAAACGTCATGTATAACCCTAAACAGATATGCTATACGGCTGTATTACATCTTTTATTATGCCCTGGGGAATTTGAATCGTACCATTCAAAGTCCAACCGACCCCTGCGAAGGGCTATTCGGTTCCGTACAAGATCTAGGAGTACCGACATCCTAAGATCTCTTCCCCTCAGTCAGTACGAGTAAACTGCAGTGACATACCAGTCAAACTGCCAACAGTGACATATAGTCAACTGATAACAACTAGTCCGTACTTGGTACAAGTTACGACACTAGAAAACAGGGTATACAAAACCCTCTAATCCGAGGTACAACCGCATCTGTCCTCAATCACATCAAATATTTGAGGCATGACCATAGCCATCCTCTGTAACCTGCAATTGTGGATGACAAGTATATATATATCCTCAACCTGCCACCCCCGCATATTCAACAATATGCTCTCCGAGTTTCCCTTAGGAATACTCGTTTCACCATCCAGCAAGTTCTGACACTGAAGATGGTTCTATGGCACAGTGCACTACATGATTAGAGTTGCACTTAATTAGTTATGCCAATTAGGTGAATTAAGGCTGCATCAAACAAGTGGACATACAAACCCTAATTCATTTCTAGCAAGCATATAAATATCAAAACCTGAAAAGATATAAAACATATGAAACATAATTTCTCATCTCTTCATCACATGGTAATATTCACTTGCCATTCATTAGATTACACCAATTATCATATTATCACAGGATATAAATCCTTTTCACAATAGCACAGGGTATCAACCCTTATCAACATAAGAGGAATACACCTCATTCAGGGCTCAATCATGCCCATGAAACATCTTGTTACTTCTTACCAGGTAACATCTAACCATATGGCTCACAAGGCCATTAAACATCTTGTCACCTCTCACTAGGCAACAATAACATATTAACTCATGTAATATAATAGTAACACCACTATTTCCTCCACAGGGTTAGGGTTTACTATTCACATCAATTAGGGTTTCATGTTTATTTTATCAATACAACCCTAATATATTGTTCCATACATCTAGGAGCATCCATCGACATTCCAAGTATTTAATATTCTTATCATTTATCATTAAATGATCATCAACACAAGGTATGAGTTTATCTCTCATCATTATCATGGTATGATTACATCATACTCATTTTAGCTTACTTATCAAGTATGTTAAACTCATTACATTTCATTGTGACAATTTACATAACACTCTCCTTGTGTATCTTATCTAAAAATATTGGATTTGAGATGCATCAAGGTATATCAACCCTGAAATGCTAAATGTGATATCTATCATGTCTCAATGTAACACTTCCCTCATCACTTCTATCTTACATGAGTTTATTAACTTATCTTATAATAAGGAATTTCACATCTTAATACTTTCATCCACCAACCTATCACCTTTACCATGATGTGCATAGATCACACACAAGGATTGTCCAACTATCTTCAATGATATGGACTCATCTCAAATTAAGGCATTGCTTGTTATAAGGTTGCCTATAGTCAACCACTTAAGATATTTCATCATTATAGGGTATTACTCATTATTTCATCATTAAGGTTTACTCATATCATTACCCAGACATTAGGGTTATGATTTATCATCATATTGCCCATGATTAGAATTCCATGCACTATAGCCCAAATTTAGGGTTTTACATAGCTTTACTCTGTGTTAGGTTTAAGGTTTCATATGACATCGCCCTCAATTAGGGTTTCACATGGAATCATCCCCAATTAGAGTTTCTCAGGGAATCACCCTCAATTAGGGTTTCACTAATCATCCCAATTAGGGTTTCATTCAATTACCCATAAATTAGGGATTCATTATTCCTCTAATTAGGGTTTGGTATTTCATTACCTTAAATTAGAGTTACCCAAGTCATTACCCTTAATTAGGGTTACACTATTACCCTTAATTAGGGTTACACTATTACCCTAGATTAGGGTTTTACTCAAAATTTCCCTAAATCAGGGTTAGGGTTCGTTAACCTTCTCAATTAGGGTTTCTTGATCTCTTTACTAAGGATCCTACCCTGAATCACCATATGAATCATACTCATGTATGAATTCATTTCTATCATTCTCTCCACTTGATTTGGTTACATCAACCATATGATCAAATACAAACAACTATGTTTGACATAGTATACTGAGTTATTGCTTCCATAAACGATTAGGGTTTGCTTAATTGAATAGCCTTCAACTCACGATTCCTTGGGAGTTAATTCCTCAAATTTGGTGAGTCATTAGACCACATCATTAGGAACAGTAATCCCAAACATGCAACCCTTGGTCAATGCATTCAAACGGTCTTGAGACCGTTTACTCAAAAAGGTCAATTAAATCAGATTGAAAATCAGCACTTAATTCAATTAGGTTTCCCTAATTGATTAGGCTTCAACTCACGATTCCTTGGGAGTTAATCCCTAAAATTTGGAGGGTCATTAACCAACATCATTATAAACAGGAATCCTAAACGGTCAATGCTTGGTCAACACACTCAAATGGTCTTGAAACCGTTTTCCCAAACAGGTCAAGTTGATCAGGTTGACAATCAGAATTTAATTCAATTCGATGTATCTAATTGATTGGCCTTCAACTCACGATTCCTTTGGAGTTAACCCCTAAAATTTGGAGGGTCATTATCCTACATAATTAGGAACAAGATTCCCAAACGGTCAACGCTTGTTCAACCATATCAAACGGTCTTGAAACCGTTTTCCCTAAAACAGTTTTCTGAAACTGCATAGCCAATCAATTTAAAACGATTTGGAATAGATATCAAGACCATTTGGCTTGGTACTTTTCTTTGGATAAGCATATAGGATGATGTCATCATCCCCTTCCTTCGAAAAACCAAGAACAGCAACTGTTCTTGATGGAAATTGCAGCAAGGAAACAAGTATGTATCAAATTGAAGAAAACAATCAACAAAGCATAATTGATTGATGCAATAGCAATGATTAAGGGTTTGAGTTATAAAACCCGCCTCCAATTGAGCTCCAAAGCTTCAAGCTCACGCCATTAATGGTGGATGAAGCTCTAGCAACTCCCCCTAAGCTCGTCCTCAAGCTTTTGGATGAAAAAGTTGGCTAGGGTTGAAGAGGAGATCCAAATAAGAAGAAATCAATGATTTATTTTTTATTTCCACCATGGAATCAAGGAGAACGAAGGTCAAGGACCTTACCAACAGGTTGGGGTCGTCCTCCTGCTCCTCCACAGCTCCTTAGTCGTTTTCCAAGCAAGGGTAAAGAAAAGAATCCGAAATAGCCTTTGTTTTGGCTTGGTAAAGGTACTTTTATAAGAAACTTGGTGAGAGAGAAAATGCATTATTAAAATGCATTAAATTCCAAAAATATGGCCGCCTCTTCCCCCTCAAATTCCTCAAAATCCTTAAGGACGAGGCTATCTTCATTTCCTCTTATTCCTCTTCATTATCCATCAATTTAAAGAAAAGCAAATTAAGCACCTTAGATCATATTATAATAATATTCCAATTTGAGTGGATATTGCTTTTCTTTATAATAATGGTGAGTGGGTCATCCACTTGCTTGAGATATTTTCGTGGCCTAGCAAAGTCACAAATGTGTTCACACTTGAGAAAATTCAACCATCTCGTTTTTGGTTGAAGGCCCTTTAATTATTATATTTGTTTTTACACTAAATAGAATTAGGGTTTCAATTAGGATTAAATCTTGATTATTTTAATATCAAGATTCTCTCTCCTCCAACTTAATTAAAATGAGGCGCCCCTCTCATTTTATTTTCTCTACTTGATTCCAAGAAACATTAGGGACCTTATTGAAGTGGTAATTTACATATTACACCCTGGGTTTTGGGTAAATTGCACATTACACCAAAACTAGGTTTTCATGCACATACATTGCTTTATCAGCTCTTTCTTGGTATTTAGGCTTCCATAAGCCATACCTCAGCATCATCTTTACTCTCATGATGCTTCAACACATGAGGAACATATTATCATGCACAATTTGCACTTAAACCCCTCAACTTGGGTAATTTGCACTTTAGTCCAAAACAGGCAAAACATTGATTTCAACAATGTTCAAAAAGGATAAGAATTGTAATATAAGTTCCTCTTGAACCATAATTACCTTTCACAAGATGAGATTAAGCATTTAATCATCTTTCTTAATCAAAACACCTAGGGTTTAGGTATAACCCAGGTCAGGGGTGTTACAAATTATAAACCCCTAACAAGGATTTCGTCCTCAAAATCCAGATGAAGGAGGACATATATATTTCATTTATCATACTATCTAGTCTTCACATAACATCTCATTATTATGGAGACACCATAAAACTTTGATCAGCACCAAGTTTTTCCATACAAGATTCTCATAGAATCAACACACAAGGCACATGCCCCACTGTCCCTCATCATTGACTATAGAGTCAACTTTGTGTCAAATAACACTTTTCTTATTCAGAGAAGCATCATACATTCTTTATTAGTATCATGTTTATGCAGAGCATAAACCCCTAACATATGATGTTCATATTATTATAATCAGACTAATTTCACAGTTGACCAATCCAGGTAGCCAACCTGACCCATCTGATATCTCTCAGATACCATAATCTTTCACCTTGATATCTATCACATGTGTTGGAAACACATCATATATATCTCTTCCTTTCATCTTGGAACATTATGTGTTTCATATGTCCTCATCTTGGGACCAAAGTCCAAGATAACTGATACTTTTCTAAGTATCCATCACATGAACACATTTATCTTATGCACATCAAGTGTCCTAAGACCCACTTGATGGTCATGTCCCTGAAAGGAAAGAAAACAAGGATTCATATTCCTCTTATTAATTTATGTATTTTCAACTATTCATGAATCATTTACTCTTTAGCTCTTCCTAGGTTCCTTGCCTTTAGCATAGGAATTATAAGGATGATTACATGACATTATCCATTTAGCATGTTTATGATCATCTCATGATCTCATCATATTTCCCATTTCTTCGTTAGGGAAAATACATTTATTATACTTACATCATTATTGAACAGGTTTCATTTCCCTTATTCTTATCCTTATCTTATGAGGAGTACACTTTTAGTTCCTCATACAACATGCTCATTTGAGATTATCTCAGACTTCTCTTTCTTATACTTAGTATATCACACATTTATTCATTCCATATTTCTGATTTCATGATACTCATTAGATTGTATCAGAATGACTGCTTGATCAGGGCAATCAGAGAGATTACAATCTAAGAGTTTCCATACTCACTTTATCATCAATAGTTGTATACCTGCCCAGGGTATATAAATACTGAGATTAGGTAGTATGCACTTTATTTGCGATCATATTCCTCACTTTTAATATCATTATACACACATGACTTTCCCATGTTCCAACATGACTAAGTCATTTAGGAACTCTTTTAAAGCTCAAACTTCTGTATTAAGGACTGATAACCTAGATCGTAAAGCTAGTATCCAGTCCACTATATGCATTACTGTTGCTCTAATCTACCCAACAGTAATACTTAAAGAAAGATTTTCTTATCATAAATGGATCAACTAGGAGACTCTTATGAAATTGTCTCTGTCTTGCCTAATCCCATGCACCTCTTCTTGGTGCAATATTGCTGCTCTCAGAAGCAATCTCCTCATGTGACCCAGTCATCTTTAAGTTCTTCTTCTCTTATATGAGCAGAAGACATTATCAGATACACTAGATGATACCAGAACAGACTCTACTACCTTAGTCCTATGTCTCTGTAGACTCAGCGAACCTAGAGCTCTGATACCACTTAATTGTGGAATACAACTCATAAAAACATAATTAACTAATGCGGAAGCGTTCACTAAGCAGCGGATTATAGAAAATCACTAAAAATTTAAAACCTTTTTCAAAGAGACCCAATCATAGGAAAACTCTTTCAACAAGAACCAATGTATTACATTTACACCATGGTTCATAAGTATATATCTTATACCATCTCTTTTCAAGGGTTACAACATCAACTGCCTTGTTAAAAGCTAAACACAGACAACATAATAACCTCAAGGCATCAAGCCAAAATCTCAAAACGATACATTAAAAGCACTAAGTACTAACTCCGAGGACCTGAGAGTACAGAGACGACACATAGGACTTCTATCTACCAAACACGATAGACAGCACACTCAACCTGAGTTGTCACTGCTGTCCTTGTAGCTGCTAATGTTCTTCATCCGAAAGATATTATCAGTCTCTTTCACACTCGTCCACCTAAAAATGTTGGTTCCCACGGGGGTGAGACAATTGAAAATTGCCCCAGCGAGAGATATAACTCTCTGCCAGAAACATCATTATTGTAGTTTAATTAATATAAAACTGAGCAGAGGATAAGCAGTTTAGATCATTCTCATCTTTTAAAGTATTACACATATCTATGATTGAACAGTAATTCATCTATTCTCTTTATAAGAAATAGAAAGAACATGTATAACATTCATCTACCATACATTTTCAACATCTCAAGCTTTGCTCATGTCATTCATTATTCTGATGTGTCACCCATGATTCATTCTTGTTTCTATTTGTTGGCCTTAGCCAATCTACTAAACAAGTATTCACTTATGCCAGACATGTGATTATATAAATCATCATGTATTATTCAAGCATTAAACTATATCAATCAGGTATAAATGTTTCAGGCATTGGACTATACCAATCCTGATTACACATCCAGGCATTGGACTTTAACCAAACCTAATTACAGGCATTAAGCCTCTGTCAGGTATTTCTAATTATAGAGGCATGGATAGCATGTGAAACATAACTATCAACATGAGATATCTAGCATCATGATTATAATCAACAGTAGCAGTAAGATATCAACATAAGCATGACCATTGTATGTACACAATTACAGTCTTATGCATATCCACAACATAAGTATAATTACTATCTCTTAGTTGCACTAAGCATCATCTTTATGTAAAGAGAACAAACATGGGTTTCCATTCAATGTGAAGCGTCATGTATAACCCTAAACAGATATGCTATACGGCTGTATTACATCTTTTATTATGCCCTGGGGAATTTGAATCGTACCATTCAAAGTCCAACCGACCCCTGCGAAGGGCTATTCGGTTCCGTACAAGATCTAGGAGTACCGACATCCTAAGATCTCTTCCCCTCGGTCAGTACGAGTAAACTGCAGTGACATACCAGTCAAACTGCCAACAGTGACATATAGTCAACCGATAACAACTAGTCCGTACTTGGTACAAGTTACGACACTAGAAAACAGGGTATACAAAACCCTCTAATCCGAGGTACAACCGCAGCTGTCCTCAATCACATCAAATATTTGAGGCATGACCATAGCCATCCTCTGTAACCTGCAATTGTGGATGACAAGTATATATATATCCTCAACCTGCCACCCCCGCATATTCAACAATATGTGCTCCGAGTTTCCCTTAGGAATACTCGTTTCACCATCCAGCAAGTTCTGACAGTGAAGATGGTTCTACGGCACAGGGCACTACATGATTAGAGTTGCACTTAATTAGTTATGCCAATTAGGTGAATTAAGGCTGCATCAAACAAGTGGACATACAAACCCTAATTCATTTCTAGCAAGCATATAAATATCAAAACCTGAAAAGATATAACACATATGAAACATAATTTCTCATCTCTTCATCACATGGTAATATTCACTTGCCATTCATTAGATTACACCAATTATCATATTATCACAGGATATAAATTCTTTTCACAATAGCACAGGGTATCAACCCTTATCAACATAAGAGGAATACACCTCATTCAGGGCTCAATCATGCCCATGAAACATCTTGTTACTTCTTACCAGGTAACATCTAACCATATGGCTCACAAGTCCATTAAACATCTTGTCACCTCTCACTAGGCAACAATAACATATTAACTCATGTAATATAATAGTAACACCACTGTTTCCTCCACAGGGTTAGGGTTTACTATTCACATCAATTAGGGTTTCATGTTTATTTTATCAATACAACCCTAATATATTGTTCCATACATCTAGGAGCATCCATCGACATTCCAAGTATTTAATATTCTTATCATTTATCATTAAATGATCATCAACACAAGGTATGAGTTTATCTCTCATCATTATCATGGTATGATTACATCATACTCATTTTAGCTTACTTATCAAGTATGTTAAACTCATTACATTTCATTGTGACAATTTACATAACACTCTCCTTGTGTATCTTATCTAAAAATATTGGATTTGAGATGCATCAAGGTATATCAACCCTTAAATGCTAAATGTGATATCTATCATGTCTCAATGTAACACTTCCCTCATCACTTCTATCTTACATGAGTTTATTAACTTATCTTATAATAAGGAATTTCACATCTTAATACTTTCATCCACCAACCTATCACCTTTACCATGATGTGCATAGATCACACACAAGGATTGTCCAACTATCTTCAATGATATGGACTCATCTCAAATTAAGGCATTGCTTGTTATAAGGTTGCCTATAGTCAACCACTTAAGATATTTCATCATTATAGGGTATTACTCATTATTTCATCATTAAGGTTTACTCATATCATTACCCAGACATTAGGGTTATGATTTATCATCATATTGCCCATGATTAGAATTCCATGCACTATAGCCCAAATTTAGGGTTTTACATAGCTTTACTCTGTGTTAGGTTTAAGGTTTCATATGACATCGCCCTCAATTAGGGTTTCACATGGAATCATCCCCAATTAGAGTTTCTTAGGGAATCACCCTCAATTAGGGTTTCACTAATCATCCCAATTAGGGTTTCATTCAATTACCCATAAATTAGGGATTCATTATTCCTCTAATTAGGGTTTGGTATTTCATTACCTTAAATTAGAGTTACCCAATTCATTACCCTTAATTAGGGTTACACTATTACCCTTAATTAGGGTTACACTATTACCCTAGATTAGGGTTTTACTCAAAATTTCCCTAAATCAGGGTTAGGGTTCGTTAACCTTCTCAATTAGGGTTTCTTGATCTCTTTACTAAGGATCCTACCCTAAATCACCATATGAATCATACTCATGTATGAATTCATTTCTATCATTCTCTCCACTTGATTTGGTTACATCAACCATATGATCAAATACAAACAACTATGTTTGACATAGTATACTGAGTTATTGCTTCCATAAACGATTAGGGTTTGCTTAATTGAATAGCCTTCAACTCACGATTCCTTGGGAGTTAATCCCTCAAATTTGGTGAGTCATTAGACCACATCATTAGGAACAGTAATCCCAAACATGCAACCCTTTGTCAATGCATTCAAACGGTCTTGAGACCGTTTACTCAAAAAGGTCAATTAAATCAGATTGAAAATCAGCACTTAATTCAATTAGGTTTCCCTAATTGATTAGGCTTCAACTCACGATTCCTTGGGAGTTAATCCCTCAAATTTGGAGGGTCATTAACCAACATCATTATAAACAGGAATCCTAAACGGTCAATGCTTGGTCAACACACTCAAATGGTCTTGAAACCGTTTTCCCAAACAGGTCAAGTTGATCAGGTTGACAATCAGCATTTAATTCAATTCGATTTATCTAATTGATTGGCCTTCAAATCACGATTCCTTTGGCGTTAACCCCTAAAATTTGGAGGGTCATTATCCTACATAATTAGGAACAAGATTCCCAAACGGTCAACGCTTGTTCAACCATATCAAACGGTCTTGAAACCGTTTTCCCTAAAACAGTTTTCTGAAACTGCATAGCCAATCAATTTAAAACGATTTGGAATAGATATCAAGACCATTTGGCTTGGTACTTTTCTTTGGATAAGCATATAGGATGATGTCATCATCCCCTTCCTTCGAAAAACCAAGAACAGAAACTGTTCTTGATGGAAATTGCAGCAAGGAAACAAGTATGTATCAAATTGAAGAAAACAATCAACAAAGCATAATTGATTGATGCAATAGCAATGATTAAGGGTTTGAGTTATAAAGCCCGCCTCCAATTGAGCTCCAAAGCTTCAAGCTCACGCCATTAATGGTGGATGAAGCTCTAGAAACTCCCCCTAAGCTCGTCCTCAAGCTTTTGGATGAAAAAGTTGGCTAGGGTTGAAGAGGAGATCCAAATAAGAAGAAATCAATGATTTATTTTTTATTTCCACCATGGAATCAAGGAGAACGAAGGTCAAGGACCTTACCAACAGGTTGGGGTCGTCCTCCTGCTCCTCCACAGCTCCTTAGTCGTTTTCCAAGCAAGGGTAAAGAAAAGAATCCGAAATAGCCTTTGTTTTGGCTTGGTAAAGGTACTTTTATAAGAAACTTGGTGAGAGAGAAAATGCATTATTAAAATGCATTAAATTCCAAAAATATGGCCGCCTCTTCCCCCTCAAATTCCCCTCAAAATCCTTAAGGACGAGGCTATCTTCATTGCCTCTTATTCCTCTTCATTATCCATCAATTTAAAGAAAAGCAAATTAAGCACCTTAGATCATATTATAATAATATTCCAATTTGAGTGGATATTGCTTTTCTTTATAATAATGGTGAGTGGGTCATCCACTTGCTTGAGATATTTTCGTGGCCTAGCAAAGTCACAAATGTGTTCACACTTGATAAAATTCAACCATCTCGTTTTTGGTTGAAGGCCCTTTAATTATTATATTTGTTTTTACACTAAATAGAATTAGGGTTTCAATTAGGATTAAATCTTGATTATTTTAATATCAAGATTCTCTCTCCTCCAACTTAATTAAAATGAGGCGCCCCTCTCATTTTATTTTCTCTACTTGATGCCAAGAAACATTAGGGACCTTATTGAAGTGGTAATTTACATATTACACCCTGGGTTTTGGGTAAATTGCACATTACACCAAAACTAGGTTTTCATGCACATACATTGCTTTATCAGCTCTTTCTTGGTATTTAGGCTTCCATAAGCCATACCTCAGCATCATCTTTACTCTCATGATGCTTCAACACATGAGGAACATATTATCATGAACAATTTGCACTTAAACCCCTCAACTTGGGTAATTTGCACTTTAGTCCAAAACAGGCAAAACATTGATTTCAACAATGTTCAAAAAGGATAAGAATTGTAATATAAGTTCCTCTTGAACCATAATTACCTTTCACAAGATGAGATTAAGCATTTAATCATCTTTCTTAATCAAAACACCTAGGGTTAAGGTATAACCCAGGTCAGGGGTGTTACACCCCTCTTGCCATTATGGGTCATAGCTTCTTTTCAATTAATCCGATCAACAATTTTAATGCCACTTACTAAAGAAAAAAAGGGAAAATTTTCCACGTTCATATTTTGCCTCCATTGATTGTGCCTACCTTTTGAAATAACTATATCAAACAAAATCATTGATTCTCTCTCATTCAATAGAACCCACCCGAACAACAGACATCAATAAACATCATATCAATGACTACTTATAATATAAAGTCTCAAAATTCTTGTTTTCAAGTGCATAAAAAGAGACTTGGTCCCTCACCTATTCCCCCCATTCATAAAATATACCCAATGGCCAAAATATAATCTCCAATCATGCACAAATATCTCCTCATGACAAATCACTTACAATTATGTTCTCATTGGTTCTCTAACCATTTCTAAATTGCCTCTATTATTTCCATCTCCTATTAATGGCTCTTTCTATTCTTAATCTCTACTTCATAGACTGATCAATAATTTCATCCCACACTTAATTACTTCCTTTATCTCTCTTCAGATAACTAATTGATCTCTGATTTTCTTCCTTCCTTTTTAATCGGTTCACATGTGAAGTCACTGTTCACACGCCTATGATCTGGTCTAGACTCTCGATGTTTATTCTTTCCCGTCTCTAACCATTTCTAAATTGCCTCCATTCTTTCCCCTTATATATGATTGTTCATCCTTTGACCCTAGAATAATGCGCTAATGTTGCGATCAGGTTGTAGCTTTTTTAATTTATCTTTTACTTAGTAACACAATTACGAAGGTGAGAATTGCTCTATACTTTTTTATAAAATCATGTAATGGTGTATCCCACACCTTTAGATCATCTTTGGTAGGATATGGTACACAATCTTCATTAGATTTATTCCATGACTCATCAATCTTAGAATATATTATAAATAAAATGGCTTGATAAGGAAATGATCTCATATTGTTGAAAATGTTAACTTACATTAAAATTTTATTTATGTTAAAGTTTAAAATACTAAAGAATATATTAATGATTTTTTATTGAATAAGAAAATTCCTTAATTGCTTTTTCTAAATTTATGAATTTTCTAATACAAAGATAACATGTATTATGTTGTACGTGCTTGTGTATGTGTGTTTACTATTTTTAATATATATATATATATATATATATATATATATATATATATATATATATATATATATATATATATAAGTGGAGCAGCCACACTGTCTAGACACAGAGATAAATTCGTGTGCGCTTCCGCCTCCTCCCTCCTTTTCATTATCTCCGGCTTCATTCTCTTGGTGCTTGGTGCTACTGCTCGATCAAGGGCTCCAATTCATGAGAGGGTGAGTACCGAGCCTGACCATGAGAGAATGGTTCGACTCTTTAGCCCTGGGAGACCGAGAATGGAGGCGGCCGCGACTCAGATGAGGTATACTCGAGGACCACTTCGTATGCATGTCTGTGTCCGACCTTCATCTTCTTCGCACTGTGAGCTTGCGGTTGGTCACCTTCTCCCCTGTGTTGTTTCCCGACTTCTAGTTTTCTCTCACCTCCTCAATGGACGCAAACGATTTCATGTTGGAGATAGAAGCAATTTGAGAAGGAAGTGGGACAAAATCATTGCTAGGGCTTGGATAGGGGTTAGATAACTTGGTGGCGGAGGATTAAGCAAGCCGTATTAGGGTAAAAAACCCAAATAGCACACTTCTACAAAAAATATTACTGAAATAGCACTCTCTCCAACTTATTTCCCAAACTAGCATATTTTCAGCTAAAAGCGCCACAATACATGACGTTTTATTAGTGATGGGAATAAAAACGCCATACTAGTTGACGTTTTACGTTAAAAATGCCAAACTAATTGGCGCTTTACGTTAAAAACGCCAAACAACTGGGCGCTTTACAGTAAATGCCACATTAAGGGGCGTCTTCCGCCTTGGCTCATGCATGTTTGTCACCCGGGCTCGACCATCTATGCGCGGCTGCTGTTGCGGTACCCCCTCCTCCCCTTCATTCTCTCCCATCTCCTCCTCGTGCTCACTCCGCAAACCAAGCATCTCAATTTCTTTGTTAACAACAGAGTCGATTGCTTCGTGTCCGACCACCGCGCCTTCCACATGCTTGCTCTCCTCACCTTCTCCACCCTTTCCGCTCGCAGCGATCACAGAGGCGGCGGGTCTACTGGCGCTCCTCTTCTTCCTCGAGTAAGCCAGCACGATCTTGTTCCCCTCGCCGACCTGCTGGTCGAGACACAACAGCGCAATCATGCGCCTGCGGAACTCGTCCCTATTCCACATCAGCCCGCTGACGCAGCTCCGGGATATGCCGCCGCAGTGGTGTTGCTGCACGCCCCAGCTCCTGGCCGTCATCATCTTGGCAAATGGCGGAGGGGGACAAAAGCGAGAGAATGCGAGGCAAAACAGACGATGTAGCTCATTAATTAGCTTCCCTCTCAGCGTTCGGCGGTGGGGCATGGGGCGCGTGGGAAACGGATGACGGCCTAATTCCCCAGCCGTTGCCTGGACAATCAACATGGGAGCCAAGTCGGAAGACGCCCCTTCATGTGGCGTTTACTCTAAAGCGCCCAGTTGTCTGGCATTTTTAACGTAAAGCGTCAATTAGTTTGACGTTTTTAATGTAAAACGCCAACTAGTGTGGCATTTTTGTTCCCAGCACCAGTAAAACGCCATGTATTGTGACACTTTTAGCTAAAAGTGTGCTAGTTTGGGAAATAAGTTTGAGAGAGTGCTATTTCGGTAATATTTTTTGTAAAAGTGTGCTATTTGAGTTTTTTCTCCGCTGTATTAATAAGTCAGCCAGATGACGGGGAAATCGCATGGCAGTATTACGGTAGGCGGAAGCAAAACTGGTAGTATAGGAGGCATCCTATATTTATTGTATAGGACAACCAATGAGAACACTAAAAACCCAACCCATAAAAAAATTAGTGGAGAGAGAAATTATTTTTTCAGCATTAAAACGAATTCTTTAATACTATACAAAATTCTGATTGGTCTCCTACCGTCTTTCTATAGGAGGAAGGGGTAGCCGATGTGGTATAGAGCCACTCCGATAGCACAGTGCAACCGCTATCATTGAGTCCCTAGCGGTCAGAGATGCACCGAGAAGCATTCAGTAGAATTGGCGATTCTAGTCTGAAGGAAAACTAAAGGTCCAAGAAGTACGACGATCTTTCATCGGCCGACCTTGGAAGTCACTGGCGAAGGACTATGCTCTCCATTGGCGTTCAGACCACTATCCACAATGAGCAACTGGCTTACTTCACTTCCACATCTCGAGTGACGGTCGTGGTGACACACTAGCTAGAACTCGTGATCTCATCAAAGAGTAGCTAATCAAAGAGTAGCTAGACTAGATGCACTCATTGAAGAGTGTGTTGATGGCCAGCGGGTACTTAGGGAAGAACTATAGTGGGAGGTGGAGGTAGTGCTGCCATAAGGAAGCAATGCAGTCTGGTCCCTCGAGGATGAAGGAATGAAAGTATGTTGTGGTTATGACGGATCTAACCACCGAATGTGGTACAAAGAACCAGATGTGACTCAAGGTCAGAGTCTAGAGGGGATACAAAGACATGGAGGTTGTTGTCAGGTCCTTGCTGCCCTAAACAACGTCCACATTATCACGGTCGATCTCCTCAATTAAACTGCTCAGTGGCAATCTAGGAGAAGTTTCAGTACACGTATGCCAAGTGCGGCTACCAGGGCCAACGTGTCTTCAACGTCAACATTGACACGAACGTCCTAGGGTCTGAGGAGGCGTGGCTCGAGTGTTACTAGGAGCAACGACTCAACCACCTTAGGTTGTTTGGCCGTAGTCAAATGAAGTATGAAGTGCTCAATGTGGCTGTTGTTGGTATGTATGTCCAGAGAGCCAATCATTGGATGATTGGTGGGATACATTAAGATTGATTTGATAAACATCAAAGGCAAGTTTCCAATTCTTTCTGGTTCAGTCATATGAGATAATGATAGAACAGATTGACTGTCTAGAGAATGACAGTACTCAATGACGTATGCTTTCAGGTTGAGGACCTGAACGATGAGATCATACGGATGCTAAGAGTTTGTACATTCTTATTATGTCCCTAGTCGTATGTCATTGTGGAAGGTAGATAGACAAAAATGACACACAAGACTAGATTGTGGTATTGGTTGATGATAGAATCTCATTAGTCATGATATGGAGATATCAAACCAAACACATAGGTACTTGTTAGAGAACAAGTGTACCAGACAGACCCACCGTGAGTTTGACACATGGAACCATGACATAGTAGTCATAGTCAATTCTCACAGTGATGGTGGTGAGTGTGATTCTTTGACCTGAAATCACTACACTCATCACATGTCGTTGGGTACACTTTGACATCATCAAACGCAGTCCTGAAACATGGGTTGTCATAAAGGTGATGATTGGGTGGCTTTAACGCATGGGACTTTTGAGGGGTGAGTGATAGATATGGGATTTGTCCCTCCTGAGGGAGTGATAACCTCCAATTTTGTGACGTTATCTTAGTAATATTCTTCAGTTTTCCACACTCTTTCTTAGATAAATTAGACAGAAGCCCCAGTTATCCTCTTTTATTGCAAATATACTGTTAGATTAACTTTTCTCCTTTTTACTTAGAGAAAAAGACACAAAAAAATTACAAAAGACTCATACGGTCCCAAGACCGCATGGACTCACACGGTCCCAATACCGCATGGACTCACACGGTCCCAAGACCGCATGGACTCACAGCCAACTGGTCCCAAGACCGCATGTAGTCACACGGTCCCAAGACCGCATGAAGCCAACCGGTCCCAAGACCGCATGGACTCACACGGTCCCAAGACCGCATGAAGCCAATCGGTCCCAAGACCGTATGGACTCACACAGTCCCAAGACTACATGAAGCCAATCGGTCCCAAGACCGCATGGAGTCACACGATCTCAAGACCGCATGGAGTCACACGATCTCAAGACCGCATGGAGTCACACGATCTCAAGACCGCATGAGTCCAAACGATGTCAAGACCGCATGAGTCCAAATGGTCTCAAAGCCCAAACGGTCTCAGAGTCCAAATGGTCTCAGAGCCCAAACAGACTCAGAGCCCAAACCGTCTCAGAGTCCAAACGGTCTCAGAGCCCAAGACCGTTTGGATCCAAAACTGACCAAACCGTTTGGACTTCACTTAAGGCCTATAAATAAGACCCAAGGGGTCCTCCCAAAGCCATCAAGTTTTCAGACGCCCATAGGCTGCCTCCACTACACCAGAGCTATTCCAACCTCCATCCTCCGCCCAAAGGCTGCCGGTCTGAGATCCACGCTCCATCCTAAAGTTGCTTTCTCTCTCTTCGCCAAAGAAGGTGGGAAGAGGAGACCTCATCATCGAGCAACCTGTGAAGTATGAAGATCGTCACTCTCTCTCTTTCCAAGGGGTTGACTTTCCTCTCTCCTTTTTGGGGATGATGTTCTCTCTCTCTTCTCGCCTCCTTCTTTGTCCTAGCTATGAGCGAGTAGTCTCTTTCACTAGGGTGCGGGGAGTAGCCCCGCTACCCATTTTTTCATTTCATGCAATGCAATCCATAGTTTGTAATAGAAATATACTTTCTTTTCAGTTCGACATCAATCGTTTAATGAACGCTTGTTGCTTGATCACCAACTCGTGTTATCTTTTATCTTTTAGTATGAATTGTCTACGTTTGTACTATCAGATTCAAATCTCGATTGAATGTTGGTTCTTGATGCACGTATCCACTATGCATCTGTTTTAGTATCTAGGAGTGTTTTTCAAGAAGTGGAGTAAACTCACTTCCATCGTTGTACTTTCATACTCTAAAATGGAATCAGTTGACGTATGAAAGTACAACCTTGATAAGTCGAGGAACACACTTTGCGAAGGGAATGATGTAAAGTAGGTGGCCATTCGTTCGGGGATGGATGGCATTGCAACATTCCCACGCTTCTCATAGTTAGTTCTCTGAAAGGAAACTAAATCTACAAAGATACTAACTGTTTAGACTCTTATTGAAGGTTATGTTTTATGTCGTATGTTTTGGACCATGTGTAGCGGTGGTGAAAGTCGATCACATCCTAGTGGCTCCTTATCATTGTTAGCATCCTTAAGTTTACCTTCTTGTTTACTTTACTTGCATTTAGTTTAAAAAACTAAATCAACCTTTCGAGTTAGATACCTACTGTCAAGAAGTTAAGTGAAATTCTAGCGTTTTGGATCTTGTCAATCTCGACAAGACCGTTGTTCCATGGATTCGACCCTTAACGATACTACGATAAGACTTCCACGTATCTTAGCATACGTGGGTGGAGTTCTCGATCTAGTATAATCAAGGATAAACCTAAAGATTTACTATCTTTAGGATTTTTAGTGGTGCACGCAATTCCACGTGAGTAGAAGCTCCATCAAAAATTGGAGTCGTTGCCAGGGATAACGGAACGTTTTAATTTCATTTACTATCTTGCTAGTTGGTTAGGGTTTTACACTTTTCTTTAACCATTAGTCCATATCTTCTTGAATTCAGCATATATCCTGCATCATGTAAAAGGTGTGTTTCTTTCTCTACTCAGGAAGAAGACGTGTATGCAACAATCGCATAACCTCGGATTCTCCCCTGATCCAGAGTACGACTCTGAGGTAGAGAGAAGCTTGCACCGCCGCATCAAACTTAACCGCCAAAGAGCCAGGCAAATGGCTGAAGATCAACACCAAGCTGCTTTAGTAATGGAAAGGGTCAATTCTGCCATAGCCGCTCAGAGAGCACAACTCATTGCTGACACCTGTGCTCAGATTCAAGTGGAGATCCGAGCTGAAGAACAGGCCCGCATCTGAGCTGAAAATGAAGCAGCTAACCAATCTGCCCAGCTAGAGCTCTGAAACAAGCAATTGAGGGACTATGCCATACCTAAGAATTATGAAGACAATCATCCAGTTCGGCCACCGATCATTAACATACCCAACTTTGAAATCCGGACACAATGGATTCAAATCATGCAAGGCATATCATTCTCTGGTAGATCTGGAGATGACTGCATGGATCACTTGAAGAGATTCAAGGCACTATGCCGACTTGTCCAACATGCTGAAGTTGCCTTTGACGCAATAATGTTACATCTTTTCCATTTCACTCTATCTGGAAGGGCTCTGAGTTGGTACAATTCACTTGATAGGGAGCCAATCATCACCACCTGGGCGCCCTTGGAAGAAAAATTCCTAGAGAAGTTTTTCCCCCCTTGGTTAACTTACGAAATTAGGGGGAACATCAACCACTTCGCCCAACTTCCTGGAGAATCACTCTCAGAAGCATGGGAAAGATTCAAGGAGCTTCTAAGAAAGTGTCCTCATCACATCATCTCCCAAAATCAATTAATAGAAATGTTCTATAGGGGGGTGAGTGATGACATCAAACAATTTTTGGATTCCTCATCTGGAGGAAATTTTATGAGCAAGAACTACGAGGATGCTTGGAAAATCATTACACTTGGAGATGAGAACCAATCCAATTGGGGGCGATCGTCCGACAAAGGCACCCTCAAGGTTTATAAAGCTGAGGAATCAATGGAAATGAAGGCTATTGCTGAAGCCTTAAAGACCATAGATCATAAATAGCAGGCTCTTGAAACTTCACGTGGAGAATATGATAAAAAGAAAACCCCTCAAGTCCAACAAGTTAAACTGCTACAGGGACTTGTGAAGCCTATCACACATTTGATCATCCTACTCTGTCATGTGGTCTGCTTTACAATGTGATGATGGATATGCACCAACCACAACAGTAGTACGAACCAATCATCGAACACCCTAAAGATCAGATGCCTGAACAAGTTAATTCCATTCATTCCATATCGGGACAAGTTTACTATAATCCAAATCAACCAAGAAACCACCCCGATTTTCAATATGGGAACCCTGCAGGGACAACTAATCCGCAACATCAAACACAAGGTGGATCCTCCAATAGGTTGCCACCTGGATTCCAAAGTAACTTTAACCAAAATTAAGGGAACCTCAGAAACAACTTCCCAAGATCCAAATACCCTAGAAATCCCTACAACTACTATCAATATAACCATCCTCCTCTGCACCCACAATTGCACCCTCAGTTGCAGCAACCGCAGCAACCTCAGTTAGCACCACCTCCGCAACAACCACATCCAAGTCAACAACAACTTACTCAGAAAAATGCCCCCTCCCACCCAACATATGAGATGACTTTGATAAGTCAGATGCTACAGTCCCAACAAACCATGCTCGCCAATCAGCAAGCCCATCATAAGGCGGTGGAAGCTCAGCTAGCACAAATTGCTGCCCAACTAAAGCCACCAGCAGGAACTTTTGTAGGACAACCTGAGTCAAACCCAAACACGACCAAAATAGACCAGAGCAATTGAATGTCGTCACTACAAGATCAGGATGTACCCTTCACGGAACTATAAGAATCACTCTTGATGATGATGATACACCTATCCCTATTCCTAATGCAATCCCGAACCTAGGAACTGAGAAGTCCACAGAGAACACGAAAGTCAAAGAAAAATAACAAGCTTCCAAAGAGCCAGAAATTCCACAATATAAACCTAGGATACCATATTCGAGAAGATTGAGAGAGACTAAAATGGACACTAGGTTCCAAATATTTAAGGAGGCGATGAAGAAACTCTATATCGACATCCCGCTCCTCGATGCCCTCTCCGAAGTACCAGCTTGGGCTAAATACCTTAAAACTTTGCTATCAAGGAAGTACATTACTGAAGAGCAAGAGACCGTCAAACTAGCTCAGACCACCACCGATATCATTCTCAATAGGATGCCAAAGGAAAAGAAGAACCCTGGTTCCTTCGGTATTCAGTGCTGTATCGGAAATGCCTCAAGCAAAAAGGGATTAGCTGACTTAGGGGCTAGCATATCAATTATGCCCTACTCCATGTGTAAAAGATTAGGTTTCACTGACTTGCTACCCACGATGATGACAATTCAGTTAGCTGATTCCACTATCACTGCGCCCCTAGGAATTATTGAATATATTCCAGTCAGGATAGGCAAAGATGCCTATGTCCCATGTGATTTTGTCATCATGGATATCAAGGAGGATCTAAGGTACCCAATAATATTTGGCAGACCTTTCCTTGCCACAGCCAAGGCGCTCATTGATGTTGAAGCTGGCACGATCATCCTAAGACTGGGAAAAGAAGCAATTAAATTCCGAGTTCTCAACAGCATGAAATGTCCCATCATTCAAGAGGAGGTCTTTCTCTTAGATGCAATACATCAAATGTCCCAATTGGAAATATCCGAGCCATATGATGAGTTAGAGAATGTTCTAACAAATCCAGAAGTCGAATTCTCAGCCAATGAATTGGTTCAACAATGCTTGCAACACTTAGAGAAAGCTAAAGAAGCACCAACAACCACCTTTGAGGAGCTCAAATCTGTCACTATTTTAGAAGTAATGGAAGCACCCAAGGCTCCCGAGATGAAAACTCTACCAACGGGACTTAAACACGTCTTCTTGGACAAAGAAAATTTATGTCCAGTTATCATCAGTTCCACTCTGACAGAAAACTAGGAAGAAAGGCTTCTTGTTGAGCTAAGGAAACACAAGAAAGCCATTGGGTACAAAATAACTGACCTGACAGGTATAAACCCAGCCTTATGCATGCATAGATTGCCCATGGTCGAAGAATTCAAGCCGTAAAGAGAGCACCAGAGGAAGATGAACCCCAATCTTAAAGAAGTGGTTCGCCTTGAAGTCCTCAAACTGTTGAAAGCTGACATAATTTACCCAATTTCAGATTTCCAATGGGTTAGCCCTGTCCAAGTGGTCCCCAAAAAGGGAGGAACCACTGTCGTGCTAAATGACAAGAATGAGTTAGTACCGAAAAGGACTGTGACAGGGTGGAGGATGTGTATCGACTATAGGAAACTAAACAAATCAACACAAAAAGATCACTACCCTCTGCCCTTTCTTGACGAAGTCCTAGAACACTTAGCCCATCAAAAGTTCTTCTATTATCTAGATGGTTATTCCGGGTTATACCAAATCCATATACGCCCAGAAGACCAAGAGAAAACTACTTTTACTTGCCCCTTTGGGACCTATGCTTTCAGAAGAATGCCATTTGGGCTGTGCAACGCACCTGCTACTTTCCAAAGGTGCATGTCTGCTATTTTTGCAGGATTAACAGAATCTATAATGGAGGTATTCATGTATGATTTTTCAGCTTATGGAGATTCCTTCGATAACTGTCTACTCAACCTTGGACAAGTCTTACAACAATGTGAGGAAACGAACCTCATCCTGAATTGGGAAAAATGCCATTTTATGGTAAATGAAGTTGTCGTCCTTGGACATAGAGTGAGCGACAAAGGGATTGAGGTAGACATGGCAGAAATCGATGTTATCTCGAAGTTGTCGCCACCAAAAAACGTAAAAGGAGTACGAGCATTCTTGGGTCATGCTGGTTTTTACAAAAGGCTTATTAAAGATTTCTTGAAAATAGCAAAACCCATGACCCAACTTCTGACCAAAGACACCGAGTTCAATTTTAATCAAGAATGCTTACAAAGTTTCTCAACTCTACAAAATGCTTTAATCTCTGCACCCATACTAAGAGCCCCAGATTGGTCACAACCTTTTGAAATCATGTGTGACGCCAACGATTATGTCATAGGAGCTGTATTAGGACAGAGAATCGACAAGAAACCTTATGTAATTTACTATGCATCTAAAACACTCGATGAAGCACAGAAGAACTACGCCACTACAGAAAAGGAGTTCTTAGCTGTCATCTATGCATTTGAGAAATTCCGCTCCTACCTGATTGGAGCCAAGGTCATCGTCTACACTGACCACTCCGCCATACGATATCTAATTCAGAAGCAAGATGCAAAACCCAAACTTATCCGATGGGTGTTGATGCTTCAGGAATTCGATTTGGAAATCAAAGACAAAAGTGGAGTGGAAAACGTCGTCTCCGATCATCTCAGCCGTATTGAAGTCGAGGATGAAGATAAAGTACCTATCCAAGACTCCCTTCCAGATGACTAGCTAATGAAAGTTACCAATGGATTCCCCTGGTATGCCGACATTGTTAATTATCTGGCTACAAGAATCATTCACCCTTCCACCTCTCATCACAACAAAAAGAAATTCCTCCACGATGTAAAGCAATACTATTGGGATGAACCTTACCTTTTTCGCCTATGCACAAACGAACTTTTTCGTCGCTTCTTACCTGAAGAATAGATTACCCTTGTCTTAGAGCATTGCCATTCTGGCCCCACTGGGGGATACATGAGTGCGAAGAAAACCGCTATGAAAGTTCTGCAATCGGGTTTCTTTTGGCCAACAATAGCAAAAGACTCCCATGATTTTGTAAAATCATGCAACAAATGTCAACTTTCTGGCAGCATATCTAAAAGAAATGAAATGCTCCTCACCATGTGGCAAGAGATCGAATTTTTGACGTGTGGGGGATAGACTACATGGGCCCCTTTCCTTCTTCATATGGTTTCTCCTACATTCTGGTCGCAGTAGATTATGTCTCAAAATGGGTAGAAGCTATACCCACAGTGTCTAGTGATTCTAAACCAGTCATTAAGATGTTTAAAGATATCATTTTTCCTAGATTTGGAGTCCCCCAAACTGTCATATCCGACGAAGGGACCCATTCTTTGGAACGAAGCTTTGAAGCCCTGTTAAAGAAATACGAAGTTAACCATAATGTTGCCATGCATTACCATCCACAAACCAGTGGTCAGGTTGAAGTTTCAAATAGACAACTGAAGGCAATCTTAGAATAAACAATCAATAGACACTGCACTGAATGGTCCACCAAACTTCCCGATGCCCTTTGGGCTTACCAAACAGCTTATAAAACACCAATTGGAACAACCCCGTTCCGTTTGGTATACGGGAAATCATGTCATCTTCTAGTGGAACTGGAACATAAGGCTTGGTGGGCCATTAAACAACTAAATTTTTTATTTCAAAAGTGCCAGAGAAAACAGACAACTCCAACTACAAGAACTAGAGGAGCTCCGAATGACCGCTTATCAAAGTGACATGATTTATAAAGAACAAACCAAGATGTGGCACGACGGTTATCTAAAAAGAAAAGACATCGCCATTGGAGATAAAGTACTTCTCTTCAACTCCAGGCTCAAAATGTTCCCCAGAAAACTCCACACAAAGTGGTCCGGGCCTTTCACCATCAAACATATATACCCGACTGGAGCCATCATAATTATTGATGACAATGGAGGAGAAAGGACAGTCAATGGCCACAGATTAAAAAAATACTATACTCCAGCGGACAAAATGCCGAGACAGACTATGGAGATCAGAGACCCCACAACATCAACATAACAAAATCAAAAGCTCGTCGAGCCAGCAATGTAAAACCCAGGCGCTACTTGGGAGGCAACCCAAGATCTGAGTATCATCTTGTATCTTTATTTTCTATTCCTTTAGTTACCTTAGGTTTGTCTTCTGAAAATATAAAAATTCACATAACCAAAACAAATATAAAAATTTAAAAATCAAAATAACCTTAGCTTTCCCAAACGGTCTTGAAACCGTTTGGAGTCAAACGGTCCTGAAACCGTTTGGAGCCAAACCGTCCCGAAACCCTTTGGTGTCCAAATGGTCCCGAAACCGTTTGGAGTCCAAACGGTCACAATCCCGTTTGACCTAGGTTATTTTGTAAAGTCAACCCCCGAATCCTATAAATACAACCCTACCCCCTCTCCTTTTCCTTTTTTTCGACTCCCGAACTTCCATAAACCCTCGCTCGCGCTCCCTGTTGCCATGCAACCTTTGACGTAGGTCCTCTCCGTCACCGTCACTCCATCTTCCGCGCATCTTCACGACGACCTCGCCTCGGCTACTACAACTTTTTCGTCGTCGTCTTCCTTACCTGCAACTGCAAGGTAGACGCGCCACCATCTCCGACGTCTGCAACACCGCCGCGGCTCCCTGTTCTATCACACCATTGTCCTTTTCTCCTCTGCCATCATATTTACCATCGCCGACATCTTCGGTGCCGCCATGACACCCTGTTCATAGCCATCATCGTCCTTATCACCGCCACCTTCTCTATTGTCGACTGCTCCCCGATGTTTTACCTTCCAAACGGTCTGCAAACCATTTGGAACCAAACAGTCTCCAAACCGTTTGGAACCAAACGGTCTCCAAATCGTTTGATCTTTCAAAACCGCTTGTATTTTGTTAGAACATAAAAACACATAGACACAAATAAAACCCAATTTTTTCTCTTATAATAAACTTGTTATTCTAACACATGATTTTCCATTTTCAGAAATGGCCTCTCCAGCAAAGTAACCCACCTGATATGAAGACGCTCCCTTCTGGATAACGGAGAAACTGATAGCAAATCGCGCCAAGCTCCAGAAGATAGTAGATACTTATGAAGCGACCAGACAACTCCCACCAAAGGTCAACATAGTTGTGGTCATGTGTGAAATTGACTGCATCAACAAGTGTCTAGCTGAGGAACCTGAAGAAGAGGTGGAAGTAATCTCTTCCAGCGATGAAGGCTGCGGATACGAGCCCAACTCTGAAGATGCATCCCTAGCTGAAAAATCCAAGGGGAAACGGAAAGTCCAAGAAACTACAACTGAACAACCCCAAAGAAGCAGGCAAGAAAATAGGTCCACCCCGCCACTGCTAGGGAACAAATCCTAGCAGTCCACAACCCACCCACCTCTACCACTCCTGCAACCGCCACTACCCCTGTCTTCTCAACTCTCACCACCACCGCACCACCACCAGAAAACCTCTACATCCACACCCTCCCATCCATCGACAAAGTACTAAAACCAACAAAGTACGTCTGCTCTAGTGTACTGCTCAAGATGGGGATCTATGACAGAATCTTCAACAAGCTAGACAATGCCAATCTATCCAGACTGTGCTTTGTCCCCGAAGCTTCATATGTCAAACCGACTACTGAATATTTCACACATCTCACCAAAGAAATGGTGGACATTATGCACACATCAAGGGACGGAGGTGACCGCAGGCTGGTCACCAAACATTTTGGAAATGATGTCATTATAACAGAAAATCTTGTGAACGACATATTCATTGACAACTCGGAGCAACTCCAACGAGCCAAAGCTGCGAGCACAAAGAACTCACAATTCAATAGACACAACTTCTGGATGACCCTAACAGGGATCCCCGCCTATGAGGCAAAGACATGCAAAGCCTCCAACATTCAGTCCGTGTTCGTGCGCACACTTCATAAAATTCTTACCGGTGCGCTGTTCCCCAGAACAAAGGGAGGAAATGTCATCACTGCCGATCTCTTTCTCCTATGGTCCATTTTGCAAGGAAAGCCAGTCAACATCGGTCGGCATATGTTACAAAAATTCTCAGCCTACGCCATAGGAAAAGAAATCTGCATGGGTGGGCACATAACTTCCATCATCAAATACCTCGAGATGGACAGACAACTCCCTCAATGCACGAAGATCAAGGGCGACATCCTTACTAATGAACAAACCTTGAAGAACTCCTACATTATCAAGGAGAAGGATGTGAAATTACACTACATCTTCTACCCAATAGTCAGATCTTCTAGGACCCTTCTACTTCCGGAGCTAGCGGACTACGACAAGGACAAATTTCTATTTACTAACAAAGAGATTACCAAACTCCTAGATCCTGTCAAAGTACAAGAAAAAACAACCAAAGTGGGACAGACGGAGCTTAACATAACCACCCCGACAGCCAAGTTAACAAAAATACCAGTAAAACGACCATCAAAGGTATGTTTACAACCGCCACAGTTGTTGGGGACACCAATATTAAAGCTACAACCTGAGATAGAATGTCCCCCTCCGGAGGAACCAATCACTACCTCTTCCATAGACTCATTCATCATGAGCCTACATGATGAGCTCACCACCACCACCCCCACCACACTCCCATCCACCACACTCCCACCATCTACCACCACCCCACCTTCCTTAACATCAATCCCTCCACCCACATCTTCTACTTCTCCATCTTTTTCCCCGAGCACCACCTTTTCCGCTCCAACACCCGGCTTCACATTCTCCGCTCCCATCCCCACCTTCTTTTCCTCAACTTTTTCACTCCCTCATATCTCACCCAGCCATTTACCATTCCCTTCATCCATCACCACCCTGACACCTCTGGTGACTCCATCTACGGTCACCACGCAATTCGAGGGACCATCACCAGTATCTCTTTCACAAGACACTACCACCCTTCCACCCCGACCCCAGCCATACCACCCTTCTGCATCTGGGGTCCCTTTTTCAAATGTCGGTGAGGAATTCAGACATCAATTTGACGCCATCTGAAACCTCCTCACCGACCCCTCTAACATAATGCAATCTATTTTTTCATGTGTGTAGGGTATTTCCCAACAGGTCGCCAAGATCAACGAGCAGAACAATGCCTTGCCAAGCATTCTCCAAAGCATCCAACAACAACAAGACGTAGTGGCCAAGTAAGTCGATCATATCGATGACCACTACAAACACTTGCCCAAGCTGGTCCTTGGAATAAAAAGCCAGCATGAAGCACTGGCTAAGCAAGTTGATAGGATCTCTACACAGACTCAACCTCTGCCTGAGACCCTACGCGAGCTTAAGCAGCAACAAATTGCTTTAAGCACGTGCTTGGATGACATCACCAACACCCTCACACAGCTCCATAGCCGCCAAGAGGAGTCAGCAAACACTGAGCTTAACCAACTACACACTCAAGTAACAGATCTTACAACGTGCCTCCTCTCTGCCGAGGGACGATACTCAAATCTAAAGGAAACACACGGCGCACTACTCGAATCCCACGAGCATGTGGAAGTGGCATTTGATGAGCTACAAGCAAGCCATCGGCAGTGCAAGAAGCCTCCACAATCGAAGCTAGAAGACAAAGAGGCAGACAACGTTGATGATGAAGACGACAACAATGATGAGGATTCTGACTCCTCGGATAACTCCAATAATAGCACCTCCTCAGACGACCAATCTGATGACCCAAGCGATGCTGGGGAGGGCACAAGCCGAGGAGCTACATCAAAACAAAAAGATCACCATGACAGTGATAAAGATCCCAAATCCCCGACTCACATTGACAATGTTAATATGTCTTGCGGGGATCAATTCCTTAACTACTCCGCAATGGGATCTCTGGGGGAATCTGCTAAAGAAGCAACCTTTGCTGCATTCCAACAATGTCTACTGGGAACCAGCACAAGTCAACAACAAGTAACATCAGCTCAACATCTTTCCGCACTAGACCAATCAGTGCTCTTTCCCCCAGAACAAGAAGATCTAGAAAGAGTCGGCTTGGATACATACGAAGATCTGGAATCAGCTTCTGACTCAGACAAAGACGAAGATCTGCAACAATATATAGACAATATGGAGCAGACTTCCCCCTCCCTCCACAAGAGCTACCCCCACCGCCACCACTACCGCACAAAATGCATGATCTTGATATGACAACCATCTCTACTCTCGAGGCTCAAGACATCTTCATCCTTAACACTATAGTAGATGATGCCAAAGACGGGGGCGACATTATCTACCAAAATACAAAGACTCAGCGCAAGTTGACGCGTGAAGACTTCCTCTCCATCCTTTGACCACAAACAACGGTGAAGATGGCAGTCTTCCACGTCCTCCTCGCCAATTCTATCAAAACTTACAGAAGCTCTCAACGGAAGCAACCCGTTCTTAACGCATCACCAGCTCTAGAAATGCATCTCATTTACAAAAAATTACAAAGCAAATCAATCGAACGGTTGTAGAGGGGAATTGCAAGGAATGCACGCTACATTACTGTGCCCTTCCAAGTCTCTGGGCTTATGATTGTGGACACCGCGGCCCGAGACGCTAAGGTGTACACCTTTTGTGCCACTGAACTAAGAGCCAGAATAATCAACTTCACTGGAACAGAGGTCGGGGAGGCCAGATGCATCCCATTCCGGTCCTGAAGTTGATTTGGGTTACTTGCCCATCCCTCTGCAATAATTGGAACCAACCTTGCTTACAAATCATCAACCCCCAATGTCAAACTCAAGAAGGTTCTAAGGATTGCACTTTCTACGTAATACGTCATATACAAGCGCTCAATCAGCAAATCCCTTTTACTGATCTGGCCACAGAAGATTTCCATTCTCTGTGAGGTTGTTACACCATGGAGTTAATATGTGATAGATGGTTCTTCAAGGACCCAACTATGGCACCTAATGACGTTCCTCGCTATCTCTTTTCGGCCATCCAACGTCCTCCAAAATAGCCATTCAGGCAAACAATATAGGAGTTGGAGAAACAACAGCCCGCCAAGGCTCCCGAGAAGAAGAAATGGGACCCTCACTCTTTCGATCTGGCGGATGATGAATGGGTTACTGAGTTACTAACTAGGGTGACCATCAGCAAATCATCTTCACAAATGGTCCCCCTGTCTGGCATTTCACCAACATCCCCAATTTTGACCTCAGTGCTTGCAAACGTCTCTCCGACAATGAACTTAGTCTCATCATGTCAAGGCTTTACACCGAGAAAGATGACCTCGTTTTCATGTCCAGTGACATTCTGTTCATGGCAGACGTGCTACGAGAAACTGTACAGCTAAAAGGGTCTCTCTCCATAAGCTTAATGGCCGCCTATCAATTTCTTCTCAGACAGAATCACCCTACAACCTATATGGCATTCCCCTACATGAAGGACGATCTGTTAAAGCTAAAGAACTTCGGAACAACTGAGGCACTCATCTCCTTTTTACAACATACGACCCCGAAGTTCATCATGCTCCCCTTCCTTCATTCAGAACATTGGATGTTGTTGGCAACAAATCTTCATGAAGGAACAACAATCATATACAACAATTCCGACAGCGAGTACAATCCAGATCAACAACATTACACTACAACACCAAGAACGCCTATGGAGGAGGTGGCGAAGGAGTGTGCCGACCAACTTCATGTCCTTCTCAGCAAGCACACACGGGCATACATCAAAGAACACTTTCATCACCCCTCCTTCAGCCACAAGTGCCCACAGTAGCTTTGTGAGTCGAACGATTGTGGTTTCCACGTCCTCTACTGGATATACACCATCATAGCACTTGGAAGACTAGTAGAAGACATGAAAGAAGTGGATTATCACGCGTTACGAGGGAAGTTTGCTGCTAATCTCCTCTGCACACATGGCGCCAATAAAGGACTAACAGAAGCCTGATGCCCTTGTCCTTGTACTACTCAAACTATCACTTTGACACTCTGCGGACAGAGTGAGTGATAAGTTAGGGGGGAAGTACACTGGACAAGGGCGAGGTATCATTTTCCAAATCCTTCTCTCTATACCTTTTCTTTCAATTTTGTTTTATAACTTCCTTTGTGCATTTGATTTTCGTTTTAAAACAATTTCCCATTTTAAAATAAACCCTGCACATAAAGAAGAACATCCCTTTTTGGAACAAAGCCACCCCCATCTAACTTTAGAATCAAGTTAGTCCTCAAAAGTAATAACATGAATAGCACTTAATATAATGGTGACTTAATAATTTCTCTCCACTCTTGATTTTCATGCTTTTGTTTCACTTCTACATCTGACTCTCCACATGTCAATATCAAGGCCGAAATAAGCCAAGCATTCTTAAGGATGAGAGGGGCATCAGATGACATCCAAATCAAGAAGTCTCGCAAGTGGACCATTAAAAAGAAACCAGATAAGTGCATGTCGAGAAACTCTAAGAACAGCTTTCCTCTCTTCAAATAAAAGAGGCTTGGCCGCCCAAAATAATTTCCCTAAAAACCCCAAATCCTAAGCTTGTGAGTTTACGAATAAAAGCCAGAGAGTTGAATAAAACTATGAGAGTTGTTCCATAAATAAGGATCTATATAAAGAACCAATGAAGGTCTCACCCGGCCGGTACATTCAGCTGCCCTCACGAAGGCAGATGTGTCGTGCCCGGTAGTGAGATCCTAAAAGCATAGACAACCCCTCCCCCACTTGAAGGGGGAGTTACATGTCAAGCCTTTAGCCAACCCTCATACCCACTCTAGCTTCCGGTAGGTTTTTCAGAGAGGTATAAAGCTGATTAGAGTCAACGACATGCACAGAATAAAAAGTGGTCCCAATGCAGGCTACAAGATACGGAAGAAACCTGAGACCCAAGCAACTCTCAATACCTGAAATAGTTAAGGCAAGCAATAAGACCCGATACGACCTTTGGAGAGCTCGGGTTATAATTGAAGCAAGAGTATGGAAATCTTAACTAAATAAAATAACCTCACCATTACATGCCTCGGCTATATCTAACTTGAAGAAAAGTTAGACTCTAAGTTAGGGGGGGTGACAACCTCCAATTTTGTGACGTTATCTTAGTAATATTCTTCAGTTTTCCACACTCTTTCTTAGATAAATTAGACATAATCTCTAGCTATCCTCTTTTATTGCAAATATACTGTTAGATTAACTTTTCTCCTTTTTACTTACAGAAAAAGTCACAAAAAATCACAAAAGACTCATATGGTCCCAAGATCGCATGGACTCACACGGTCTCAAGACCGCATGAAGCCAACTGGTCCGAAGACTACATGGAGTCACACGGTCCCAAGACCGCATGAAGCCAACCGGTCCCAAGACTGCATGGACTCACACGGTCCCAAGACCGCATGAAGCCAACCGGTCCCAAGACTGCATGGACTCACACGGTCCCAAGACTGCATGAAGCCAACCGGTCCCAAGACCTCATGGACTCACACGGTCCCAAGACCGCATGAAGCCAACCGGTCCCAAGACCGCATGGACTCACACAGTCCCATGACCGCATGCAACCAACCGGTTCCAAGACCGCATGGAGTCACACGATCTCAAGACTGCATGAGTCCAAACGATCTCAAGACCGCATGAGTCCAAACGGTCTCAGAGCCCAAATGGTCTAAGAGCCCAAACGGTCTCAGAGTACAAACGGTCTCAGAGCCCAAATGGTCTCAGAGTCCAAACGGTCTCAGAGCCGAAACGGTCTCAGAGCCCAAACGGTCTCAGAGCCCAAACGTTCTCAGAGCCCAAATGGTCTCAGAGTCCAAACGGTCTTCAAGTCCGTTTGGACCCAAAAATGATCAAACCATTTGGACTTCACTTAAGGCCTATAAATAAGACCCAAGGGGTCCTCCCAAAGCCATCAAGTTTTCATACGCCCAGAGGCTGCCTCCACTACTCTAGAGCTATTCCAACCTCCATCCTCTACCCAAAGGCTACCGGTTTGAGATCCACACTCCATCCTGAAGCTACTTTCTCTCTCTTCACCAAAGAAGGTGGAAAGAGGAGACCTCATCATCGAGCAACCTGTGAAGTTTGAAGATCATCACTCTCTCTCTTTCCAAGGGGTTGACTTTCCTCTCTCCTTTGTGGGGATGATGTTCTCTCTCTCTCTTCTCGCCTCCTTCTTTGTCCTAGCTATGAGTGAGTAGTCTCTTTCACTAGGGTGCGGGGAGTAGCCCCGCTATCCATGTTTTCATTTCATGCAATGTAATCCATAGTTTGTAATAGAGATATACTTTCTTTTCAGTTCGACATCAATCGTTTAATGAATGCTTGTTGCTTGATCACCAACTCGTGTTATCTTTTATCTTTTAGTATGAATTGTCTACGTTTGTACTATCAGATTTGAATCTTGATTGAATGTTGGTTCTTAATGCATGTATCCACCATGCATCTGTTTCGGTATCTTGGAGTGTTTTTCAAGAAGTGGAGTATACTCACTTCCATCGTTGTACTTTCATACTATGAAATGGAATCAATTGACGTATGAAAGTACAACCTTGATAATTCGAGGAACACACTTTACGAAGGGAATGATGTAAAGTAGGTGACCATTCATTCGGGGATGGCTGGCATTGCAAGATTCCCACGCTTCTCGTAGTTAGTTCTCCGAAAGGAAACTAAATCTACAAAGATACTAACTATTAAACTCTTATTGCAGGTTATGTTTTATGTCGTATGTTTTGGACCATGTGTAGCGGTGGTAAAAGCCGATCACATCCTAGTGGCTCCTTATCATTGTTAACATCCTTAAGTTTACCTTCTTGCTTTACTTTACTTGCATTTAGTTTAAAAACGAAATCAACCTTTCGAGCTAGATACCTACTGTCAAGAAGTTAAGTGAAATTCTAGCGTTTTCCATCTTGTCAATCTCGACAAGACCGTTGTCCCGTGGATTTGACCCTTAACTATACTACGATAATACTTCCACGTATCTTAGCATACGTGGGTGGAGTTCTCGGTCTAGTATAAGCAAGGCTAAACCTAAAGATTTACTATCTTTAGGATTTTTAGTGGTGCACGTAATTCCATGTGAGTGGAAGCTCCATCAGGGAGTTTGATATCTATGGCCACTTGATGAGTAGGATTGAGATAGGCGTGTGCATGCATGTGTGAATGAGTATGTGATATTGATCTCATACATATCTCCTCCAATCTACTCTGAGATCAAGAAAGTGAATGAACGTTGAAAGGATGATTGTTCCATGCCTTGAATTCATTCAGAATATCAGTGACAAAGGAATTATACATTCACTGTAACACCATTCACGGATTGCAGGATTGAAGGTTGTTCTCCAACTTTCCTTTTCACTTGGGTAGCACTGATGTGCGACTAGGCACCTCTCTTTTCTTGTGAAGTCATAAGTGTTATGGACTTTCACTGCCAATGTGAAATGGGAATGCATGGTCACACACATAGGATTTAACTTGGAAGAAGAGTTTATCCACAAATGATGTTTAGATTGATTACTAAAGGAGTTTAGTAGTTCAATTAAACACTCAATCAATTGATACCTCAATATGATTGTGTTCAAGGGGTTGGACCGATTGATTAGAGTATCAAATTGATTGAAACTGCAATTGATAGATTTTGCACAGTCAACACTCCCAACCGATCGACTCATATGATGAACCAATCGACTCAGCTTATTGACACTACTACAGAAATAGCATTCAGTGCCGCTTTTCTGGGCGTCGGTTGTTTACGGAAACCGACGCCTATACTATTAGACGTCGGTTATTTATACAAACCGACGTCTATATTTGAAGACCAGCCAGACACGGGCACCGCTTTATATTCAGCGTCGGCTGTTTATAAAAAACCGACGCCTAAAATCACCCGCGAAATCCAAATTTCGAGCAAAAACATTTTAGGTCATCTTTAGCGTCGGTTTTATAGGTATTCACCGACGCCTATTTAAAATGAAAATTTGCGCGAAAATGTCCCACTTTCAGCGTCGGTTGTGCCATATAACCGATGCTGATTATGGTTCCCGCCAAAAAAATTAGGGTAAAGGTTTTCTAAACGGGCGTCGGTTTTTTACAGACAACCGACGCTAAAGCGTTATAGGCGTCGGTTTTCTAAATAACCGATGCTGATTACCAAATTAATAGACCCGATCACCCAGCTCTTCCCCCTTTCTTCCTGTTTCATCCTGCTGCTCGCCGCTCGCTCTCTGCCCGACGACTCCAGCTGCTGCTCTCTGCCGCTCGCTCTCCGCCGCTGCTCTCCGCCGACGTCTCTGCCACTACTGCCACTGCTCAACGCTGCTGCCGGAGAACTGCCTCTCCGCCGCCGCATCTCTGCCTGACGACCCCCGCGTCTCCGCCGCTGCTGCCACTGCCCTACGCCGCTGCCGCCTCCACTGCCTACACCGCCGCCTCCACTGCTCAACGTCGCCGCCTCCACTGCTCTTCTTCCTTAACGGAGCTCGCTACCGACAGAGCTACTCCTCTTCTTCCTCCACGAGCTCGCTACTTACAGGTTCGATTTTACTCTGTTATAGGATCCTTCAATGTGTGTTCTTTATAAGGTCAGATTGGTTTATGAGTTGTTGGTCAATCATTTGGTTATGAGTTTTTATACCTAGTTACACAGCTCATTTTTTCTTCAATCATATTCAACATGTTGTTGTTTTTTATTGCAATTTGGTTCATTTTGTCATTTATATTTGCTTGTAATTTTTCAAAGGAGAACGGTTTGTACAATAAATCCTAGTAGATTTGGATTTGGTTCTGATTCTAATTCTGATTTTTGCTTTGACCTTGCCCTGAAAGTTGTTCATGTTCTTCTGATAAGTTGTATTGTGGGTGAACCTAGATGACCGACCTCAAAGATGGACCTTCAACTCAAATTTGTTCATGTTCTTCAACTCAAATTTCACAATGTTAATCCTGGGACAAACGACCAACTTCCTTGTTCATTGGCTCATATGGTAGCCAAGGACTGCAAAGATGGACCTTCATCATCCTAAGATGGGGGGTTATGAGGGTTATGAACTTCTAATTTGTGCATATATTTGTCATACATTTGTGCTTGCATATATGAACAAATCTTTTGCTTGCATATATTTGTCATATCTATTATTGTGTTTGTTGGCCTAGAAACCCGTCCAAGATTTACTCATTAGGAGTAAATCTTGGATAGTCCCCGGTTTGGGACTGTTCTTGAACACCTAATCTCACTTAGGATGTAAGTGTATAATGTGTATTGGGTTTTCGAGAAAATTTCGGTAGCATTTCCCCGTTTGTTCTCTAGGTACATATGTACTTAGAGAACATCGGGGAAATGCTGCCGAAATTTTCTTGAAAACTAAATACACATTATACACATACTAGTGAGATTAGGTGTTCAAGGATGGGATAGGTGGTACACATTTATTATATATAAGAATGACATCAAATGTATTTGTTGGCCTAGAAACCCATCCAAGATTGACTCATTAGGAGTAAATCTTGGATAGTCCCCAGTTTGGGACTGTTCTTGAACACCTAATCTCACTTAGGATGTCAGTGTATAATGTGTATTGGGTTTTCGAGAAAATTTCGGTAGCATTTCCCCATTTGTTCTCTAAGTACATATGTACTTAGAGAACAGCGGGGAAATGCTGCCGAAATTTTCTTGAAAACCAAATACACATTATACACTTACTAGTGAGATTAGGTGTTCAAGGATGGGATAGGTGGTACACATTTATTATATATAAGAATGACATCAAATGTATTTGTTGGCCTAGAAACCCATCCAAGATTGACTCATTAGGAGTAAATCTTGGATAGTCCCCGGTTTGGGACTGTTCTTGAACACCTAATCTCACTTAGGATGTCAGTGTATAATGTGTATTGGGTTTTCGAGAAAATTTCGGTAGCATTTCCCCGTTTGTTCTCTAAGTACATATGTACTTAGAGAACAGCGGGGAAATGCTGCCGAAATTTTCTTGAAAACCAAATACACATTATACACTTACTAGTGAGATTAGGTGTTCAAGGATGGGATAGGTGGTACACATTTATTATATATAAGAATGACATCACATTATACGCTTAGGATGTAAGTGTATACCCTAATCTTTTCCTAATATATACTTGTTTCCTAATATATACTTGTTTTCTCTGATCATAGAATGGATAGATCATGGATGTCCATTCGTAATCGTTGCACCCCAGAGTTTATATCTGGTCTTGATCAGTTTATTAGATTTGCTGAGGAACATAGGAAAAAACCTACAGATAGGTTCTACTATCCATGTAGGCATTGCGGTAACAACTTGAAAGTCAACACTGGTGAGGAAATCAAAAGTCATGTCATGTGCAACGGGATTGTACAAGGCTATACAGAATGGCACTGGCATGGAGAGATTTCAAAATCGAAACCAGTAGATGTCGATAGCAGTGCTTGGGTGGAAGAAGAAATTGTCTCTGATGACGTAAATGTGAACGAACCAGTTCCAGCAGACATCATTGATGTGATGCTGGATAGTTGTAGGGTAGAGCACACCGATCCACCTCCTATCTTTACAAACATTGTGCATGATGCTGAGATACCGTTATACACAGGCTGTGCTAAGTTTACGAAGCTTAGAGCTGTGTTGAGATTGTATAAGTTGAAAGCTAACAATAGATGGAGCGACAAAAGCTTCACTTCATTGTTGACTTTGTTGAAAGAAATTCTTCCTGAAGGAAACGAGCTTCCAATCTCAACATACCAGGTAAAGAAAATGTTGTGCCCAATGGGAATGGAGGCCAAGAAGATACACGCATGCCCGAATGATTGTGTATTATTTCAAAAGGACTATGTAGATTTGAAAGATTGTCCAAAATGTGGTGCGTCACGGTATAAATTGACGACTTCGGGGGAGTCCAAAACTGGTTCTCCTGCCAAGGTGTTGTGGTATCTACCTATAATATCACGGTTTCAACGCTTGTTTGCAAATCCGAAAGATGCGAAGAATTTGAGGTGGCATGCAGATGTTAAGAAAAATAATGATGGGATCCTACGACATGCGTCTGATTCCCCATAGTGGAAGAAGATTGATCTATTGTACCCTAAATTTGGTGAAGAAGATAGGAATCTAAGACTTGGGCTTTGTACAGATGGGATGAATCCGTACGGGACATTGAGCAGCCAACATAGCACTTGGCCAGTCATGCTTGTTATATACAATCTTCCTCCCTGAATGTGTATGAAAAATAAGTACGTTATGTTGTCATTGTTGATATCGGGCCCTAAACAACCCGGAAATGATATCGATGTTTATCTTGAACCTTTGATTGATGACTTAAAGAAACTTTGGGCTGAAGGTGTGATGACCTATGATGCTTCAGCAAGAGAGACATTTTGTTTGCACGCTATGTTGTTTTGCACTATTAATGACTTTCCAGCATATGGGAATTTGTCTGGATATAGTGTCAAAGGAGCTAAAGCGTGTCCTATATGTGAAGAAAACACTGATTCAATAAGACTAAAACATGGCGGCAAGACTGTATATCTTGGTCATCGAAGGTTTCTTTCAAAATTCCATCCTTATCGTAGGAAGCGCAAAGCATTCAATGGATGGAATGATGAACGGAGTGCACCTAAACCTATACCAGGGGATGTTGTTTATGAAAGAGTAAAAGACATTGTCAATGAATTTGGTAAGAAATCACAATGTAGTATGGCCACACAGAGTGACAATTCTTCATTCAAGAAGAAGTCAATATTTTGGGATCTTCCTTATTGGAGTTCTTTGAGAGTCAGGCATTGTATCGATGTAATGCACGTTGAGAAAAATGTCTGTGATAGCATCATTGGTACTCTATTAAATATACCAGGTAAGACTAAAGATGGGATAAAATCCAGACTGGACCTACGTGAAATGGGAATAAGGTCAGAATTAACAGAATTACGTGAAATGGGTAATAAAAGAACATACTTACCTCCCGCTTGTTACACGTTGTCTAGAAAGGAGAAGAAAACTTTTTGTGAATGCTTGGTAAATGTTAAGGTGCCACATGGTTACTCATCCAACATCCGTAGATTGGTATCAATGAAAGATCTGAAGTTGATAGGTCTTAAATCTCATGATTGTCACACTCTAATGCAACAAATATTGCCCGTGGCAATTCGATCTATATTGCCGAAGCATGTAAGGTTTGCAATTACCAGACTTTGTTTCTTTTTCAACAGTCTATGCAGCAAAGTTATTGACCGTGATACTCTCGATAATTTGCAAAGAGAAGTGGTTGTTACCCTATGTCAGCTTGAGATGTATTTTCCTCCTTCGTTCTTTGATATCATGGTACATCTTGTTGTCCACTTGACCAGGGAAGTGAAAATGTTGGGACCAGTTTTCTTGCATTGGATGTATCCCTTTGAACGATACATGAGCGTTTTTAAAGGTGATGTTCGAAACCGTTATCGGCCTGAAGGGAGTATTATTGAAGGTTATGTGGCGAGAGAGGTTATGGATTTTTGCAATGACTTTCTCAGTGGTAATGACACTCCTGATAATGACAAGAATATTGAGAAGGGCAAAGGAATTTTGGGATCACGGGTGAAAGTAATCAGCCGTGAGCAGTTGGAACAAGCTCACTTGTATATTTTACACAATATGGACGAAGTGAGTGTTTATATCGAGGAACATACCAATTTCTTAAAGAGACAACATCCTCGAGCAAGTTCAATGTGGCTTGCTAGAGAGCATAATAAGACTTTTACTAAGTGGTTTGAAGATAAAGTCTTACATCAACTATCTCAAACACCAAATGATATTACAGAAACTATCAAATGCCTCGCCTTTAAACCAAAACCGAATGTTATGTCTTATGAAGGGTTTGACATTAATGGATTCACATATTACACAAAGCGCCAAGATGATAAGAGTGTCGTCCAAAATAGTGGGGTCACTCTTCAAGCGTCGACTATGTACTTTGCAAGTGCAAAGGATAAGAGTCCACGTGAAGCTAAAATGTCATATTACGGTGTCATTGAGGACATTTGGGAGTTTGACTACATAGATTTCAAAATTCCGCTCTTTAAATGTAATTGGGTTGATAACACCAAAGGAGTTATAGTGGATGAATTGGGTTTCACTTTGGTGAACTTTGAAAAGATTGGCGAGAAGGGTGAACCATTCATATTGACATCACAGGCAAAACAAATATTCTATATCGATGATCCTGCAAATGATAAATGGTCGGTTGTTCTTCATGGTAAAAGATAGTTCATTGAAGATCCTATAGATGAAGAAGAGTACTATGATAAGTATGATGACTCCAATCCATTCTCAGTTGGGTTGCCAACTCCACAAAAAATTGAAGCTAATGATGACTTATATGTGCGCGGAGATCACAATGAAGGATTGTTAATTGATAAAAGATCACAATTTTAGAGACATGTATGTTTATACAAATGCTAAATGTTTGCCTTTTTCTAGTTAATACAAATGCTAAATGTTTGCCTTTTTCTAGTTAATACAAATGCTAAATGTTTGCCTTTTTAATGACATTTTCAGATGGCTGACCATGATGAGCATGATGTCCATGATGAGCATGAAGTCCATGATGAGCATGCTGTCCATGAAGAGCATGGCGAGGATACTAATGTAAGTTCTAAAAACATATCATGTATTTCTATAAAATTCATTATCTTCTAGTTATGTCATATATCCTATATTTCTATATTGGGCTAAGTTAGTGTGTTTTATTTTTGTCAAATTTTAGGTTGATGCACCTGTACCCACTGAAGCACTGGAGCAACTTGATGCGCAACACCAGACACTTAACAAGAAAAGGGGCATCACTCTGTTGAAGAAGTTATTAGTGCTAAGTGGTAGTGGATCCAAATTGGTGGTGGAGTTTGATAATGGAGGAAATCCAATTGGAGTGAACCGCAATAATTTTGTGAACTATCTTGGGTGTACCACTCGGAGCCATTGTGGTGTTAAGTATGACAATTGGCATAAAGTTCCTCAAGGGAAAAAAGACTTGATATGGAAGGATTTATGCGTGAGTTATTATTATTTGCAATTCTATTTTGTAGATTACAAATTCTATTATTTGCAATTCTATTTTGGATACTAGTTAATAACATTTCTATTTTACAGAATCTGTTTGCATTGGATGAGAAGTTGCATCGTAAAAATGTGATGCAACGCACTGGAAAGATGCTTAGGAATTATAGGACAAATCTGAACAGAGAATACATAAAAGAGGGTGATAAGAAGAAGAAGTCAGCCCTTGAACAATGGAACTTCTTGGACAAAGAAGATTGGGACAATTTTGTTGAAATCTGAAGAATTCAAGGTATTAGGCGTCACTCCTAATTTAATTAATATACATTGTATTCACCTATTCAAGATAGTGCTACTAACCAAATCATTAATGTGCATACTAACTAGGCCCTCAGTGACACACAAAAAGCAAGGCGTGCACTGAATGTGCATGACCACACTATGGGTCCAAAAGGCTATGCAAGCGTTTGCCAAAGACTACAGGCGGAGTCTGCGGCTACTCAGGAGTCTGCTCCTACTCAGGAGTTTGCCACACCCATGCCTCGCCATGATATCTGGATAGCTGGCAGGCAAAACAAGAAGGGTGAAATAAAGAAGCCTATAACTGCTGAGGCGGCTGCAAAAATGATAAAATACAACTCTTAGAGAAATCGTTTGAATATTGATTATTTGTGGTGTTAACTTACCAATTTCTGTTTATGGTGATTAGCGGGAGCTGCACGAGCAGAGGAAACAAGGCACGTTCATCCCTCAGGGCACAAGGGATGAATTGACAGTTGCTCTGGGTAACCCAGAGCATCCTGGACGTGTTAGAGGTGCCGGTGCTGGTGTTGGCATCAAAGCATTCTTTGGGCCATCCCAGCGCAAACCCAGAGCGGGACTTTCTCAAGAAGAGGTAACCTATTCTTTTTTTAGAATGTTACTGCAAAAGGAAATTCATTAATAAGAAGCTAATGTTTCTTTTATCCATGTATAGGAGAATAAGAGAGTTGAGGATTTAGTTGCTAAGAAGATCAACGATGTAGTTGCTGAGAAGGTCTAGGAAGAATTGCTGCGGTGGCAGGCATCTCAGGCTTCCAATACGCCTATGGCGACCCACTCTTCTCCTGATGCACAGACTGCGAGTAATCCTGGAGACCCATCGCCTAGCACGTCTGCTGTAAGTATTGTTTATGGCATTGTAGTTAGTCTTTTCAAGTTGTTATGTTTTCAAGATGATATGTATATATGTATAATATTCATTACGTAAATTTGTAGGCATTGAAGCCATGCCGCTTAAGAATGCAAGACTACGTTGTTGCAGAGGTGCCAGCTTACCCGTCCCTTCCTGGGGAAAGGTTTCACGGGACTCCAATGCCACAAGGCTATGTTCGTGTGGGCCCATTACGTGTGTTACCCGATTGGAGGGAAGTTGCGTTGCCATATGCCCACCCAGATATTGATACACTTGGTGAGGCAGAAGGCGGGGTGATATTGTGGCCCAAAGCAGATGTCGTCTACACGACTGAAATTGTAAGATAAATTTACATTGATTTAGACTGTTAATGTGTATATATGATGTCAACTGATCTGAAATTATATGTACATGTTAAAAAGAAGACACCAGGAGCACCTAGGCCTCCACTTCCACTTCCCGCATTACCCGATTGGGTTCCAACTGACCTAACATACCCGTTAGGTCCTGCTTGTAGGGGAATGGCATGTTGGCTACGGGCACATAATGTACATTGCCCTATAATTATTTCTTTAGATGCAGATTATGCAGGTCAATCATACGATAGCTCTTTATTTATACAAGATATTATTGAGTTGTTTATGTATGATTGGCTGAATACATCAATGATAGAGACATGGATAAGGTGAGATCTTGTTTATACATCCATATACCTTGTGTAAGATCCGGTGATCTGGTTTCTTATATATTAATGCATACGCCTATATGTTTTGCAGCTACCTAGTCGAAGATCATTGCAAACAATTTGCATTTGATCATGTGGGATTTTTGATTCCATCATTGATTAGTTTGGTAGCTAAAGACCCTGATAATGTTCAACAATACTGTATAGATGCTTTTATAATTTTTGGTCAGCAAAAGAAGACGATAATAATAGCTCCATTCAATGTCAAGTAAGTTTACTTTATTTATAATTTGGACTTAAGAAAATTCCATTTTTATTTTGCATTTTGAGTTATTAATTGTTAACTTCTTACTTCTAGCGATAGACATTGGGAGTTACTAGTTATTGTCCCCGGGACATTCACTGTTTATTATCTAGATCCTGCGGGGAGTACATTGAACACTAAAATTGGACACGTAATGAGAATGCCAATATTCTGGTGAGAAATATTTCATTTTTATATCCGTTAACATCTTTTATTACATTACTATTTACTTATGCAATTTATTGTGTTATATTAACATGTAGGGGTTTAGCTGCATTCAAAAAGGCTGGAGGAACAGTCCCAAGGAAAAAGAACCAGCCAATAAATTGGTAGAACGTACAAGTAAGTTCCCGACTCGAATATATATATTATTGATGTGAATTGTGCTTAGTTGTATTATTTTGTATGTTTCAATTTATAGTGTGCTACACAAGACAATGGTTGGGCATGCGCATACTATGTGATGTGATTTGTGCAGATGATTATCAAATATGCCGCATTGGACATCGATACCATACATGAGGTATTATATATACTCTCATTAGTTAGTATGCAATATATCAATCTTATCTTATTTTTATATTATTACTTATATATATACATCATTGTCTTTGCAGGTGTTTAAAACTGACAACACTACAGGTAAACGCTTAAAAAATATACATGCTCCATATACGATGGAAGCATTAAATGAAGTAAGAGAAGAATGGGCAAAAGCTATACAAGCAGTGGCAACTGTAAGATATAATTGGGATGTTGATAGCGATAATGAATGATACTTTGTAAATGAATATTTCTGAATGTTAATACATGTATTTGAATGTTTCTATATGTGTGAATGTGAGAATTGAATTGATGTCTGAATGTATGTACTTGTGTGAAATTTTGCTTATGACTTTTGCAGGTTTGCGGCCTGTTTGTAGGCTGATATCAACGGATGTCGTAAACCTGCAGTTCAGTTACTGAACTGTAGGTTCTCATCCTGCTGACCAGCCACAGCAGGCCTGCAAACTGATATGAAAAAAAAAATAGGCGTCGGTTATTTATAAAAACCGTCAGCAAAGATCTACAGCGTCGGTTATTTATAGATAACCGACGCCTTATGTGGCCAAAGCAGTCCTCGAAATGGCGTCGGATATACGTATCAAACCGACGCCTATTTAAATTAGAGGCGTCGGTCTTTTGGTATATAACCGACGCCAAACGTGTTCGCGCCACAAAAAATGGCGTCATTTAGGACACTTTATGCGTCGGTTATCTACTAAAAGACCGACGCTATAAGTAGTATAGGCGTCGGTCCGTTAGTAAACAACCGACGCAGAAAGTGCCCTAGCTGACGCCGTTTTATGTGGCGCGAACCCCTTTGGCGTCGGTTATCGACTAAACGACCGACGCCGATAGTTTAAATAGGCGTCGGTTAAACAACCAACGCCGAAGTGTTCGACCTTTAGCGGCGCCCACATAGGCGTCGGTCGGAAACCGACGCCAAATGGGGTTAAACGACCGACGCCAAAGGCCACTTCTGTAGTAGTGTGAACTGATCGACTCAGTTGGTGAGTCGACCGACTCAGGTCACTGAACTGATTGGTTCAAGGTGTTGAATTGATCGACTCAATTGACCAACTGAGTAAGTTGGGAAAGTCAGGTTGGTGAGAAATTTCTCTTCGTTTCACTTGTCAAATTTGATTGGAACAAGGATTGGTATTTGGATCAATTCAAAACAAAAGAGGAAAAGTCAATTGAGAACTGACCAGGGCAGTGAACTGATCAGTTTAGAAGTGAACCGACCGGTTCAGGTGCCCCAACTGATCGGTTTAGGTGTGAACCGATCGGCTCAGGTCCCCAACCGACCGGTTCATGCTTGAAACGATCGGTTCAGCTGGCGCAGCTGGTTGTTTTGTAGAAAATCTCAAACCCTTCTACTCCTACTTTGATCCCGCATTTCCTGGGGTAGAGAACCATATCCGATGACCATCCTATATATAGGGATACTGGGGGCTTCTCAAGTACAACTCAGAACACCAGTTGCTCTGCAAAGTTTTCGTTCTATCTAGTTGTGGTAACCAGGAGAGCCCGAGCAAGTGCTACCTGATTAGGGAGGCATATCGAGGGAAATACAACTGTAGAAAAGTGACTGGTTGTAAGAGAGTGTGTCAGTGACTAGTACACGAATAGGAGGGTAAGACTCCTTCCGACACTTTGTGCGACAAGGCGATCGGAGTTCCAGGTGGTCCGTGTGGACTACTACAGAGGCAGGAGGCTTCTGCCGCTCGGAGGACAGTTGTCAATATTGACAGTCCCGGTGAGACCAGGAGCTACACAGACACCGTCCAAGACCAGAGGTGAAGACCACGCAAGCCGCGCAATAACGTCATCGAGCAAGCCTCAGGACAAGGTATGTCTCTACAAACCATCCTTCCTACTGTATAGACGTTGACACGATTCCTTTATACTAGGTTCGGGGAGAATAAATTTTTTTTCCGCTGCCTTCTCTGCCTCCTCTAAAACCCAACAATGGTATCAGAGCCACGTCAACTGCTCTATACTTTAGGATTATCAATGTGATCAATTTTGGTTTGTCACCTTTATTTATTGCATATGATGCAAATAAAATCGGCTTTATGCATGTCCAATCCTAAATCCACAAATCCCAATATACATATATGATATGTAATATGAATGCACTCGATACACGTCGCCCTTAAATGAGTTTTGTGGTGGATGTATATTGTGGTTATGGCCAACAAACCCTATGCCTTTGTATGGTCGAATGTGGTTGCTTGCATCTTGGTCTACGCACCGATTCTCTATCTCTTATTCATGATGTAACTCGAGATTTCTTTCCTACCTTTGCTCCCCCAAATGTAACTCGGGGTTTCTCAATTAAAATGTAAATAGGATAGAACTTGTATTTCCTATTATGTCAAAGAACGGCGGCCAACCTGACAATGACTAAGACGATCAGTTCAAGGCATGAATCGATCGGTTGGCATTCTAGACAACTGGTTTGAGGAGCAAGATGAGCGGGTGGTGACATGAGGAGATGCACGATGACCAGTGAATCGATCGGCTGATGGCACCCAACCGACCGACCTGATGGCGAGCCGATTAATCATGGAAATGAGTTGATCAAACCCAAAAAGGCAAAGCACAGAGTTCATCTTGTACAGGTTGCATGTGATGTAGACCTAGATGAATGTGATTCCTCTTGGCTCGAGGAATCACATTAGGATGGCCATAATCATCACTTTTATCGTTTCACGTGTTTTCTGTGGGATATAGCATGTATATGATACAACTATATATTTTGGTGATTGGATATGTATATGTACCTATAAAAACCAAATCCCTCATCTAAATATTAAGTCTTTTACACCTTCCATTAGTGGCACACATGAAAAACTTAATCGACCAAGCGTAGGTTACGCCACAGCGTGTTGTGCCGTCTATCTCACGGAAGTGTGAAAGGTAAACATGTAGGTTCTAGGAAAGTAGGGTGCATGTTTACCATGTCGGCTTTTAGGTTAGACTTAAATGGTGATTCTTAGAGCGTCTAATCCTAGAGGTATGGGATGAATGGCAAGCAGTTGCGCATGTCATCTATCCAAGAGTTTCATATGATTCAATTGGCATGATGGCATACCTAAATAGTCAAGATTGTGGGTGATCGGCCAAAGCTGACTCATGACTTGATGAAATACGGATCTTTCTCACTAGAAGGTTGTACGCTACAATCTTCCGAATTGATGGTGAGGGCTATCAATTTGAAAAAAATAGTGGGAGTGATAATTAATTAAGTCCCAATTATATCGTAAAACCTTTTCAAATCAATCTAGTCAAAAGGAGTTTTTTTGACTAAATTGCATATATTTCGTTTTGTACAATAAATGGCTAATCAACAATAATCACTTTATTTGCGATCGGTCTTTGAGACCAAAAAATTAAATGGGAATAATTCCACGACTGATTAGGATATTGAGAAATGTTCTCAATCGAAGAGTGAAAGCTCTAAGTCCTAGTTATACTAGAACCAGATAAATTCAATCCTACCACACCAACAGCTTAAAGGATGCTTATGGAAGCATATCGATGATGCCATTGATGTGGAATGCTTGATGTTGTGTTCTCTGAACTATGAGTTGCAGAGACAACATGAGACATATGATGTCTCCAAGACACTGTCCTAGTATGTCATGACAAAAGGAGATCCAGTATGGTATTCAGGCACTCAATGTGATTGGGTATGTGGAAAAACCTGACTAAGAATGATTCTCTCTAAGCCAAGAGTTGGCTACTAACATGATATTGAAAATGTTGCGAGAATCAAATAGTTCATGATGAACTACAACATGAACAACTTTGACAAGCGTTAACAGAGTTGTTGTACATGTTAAGGATAGTAGAGGCAAAGATGAAGAAGGACAAGCCTAAGTATGTGATGTTGATCAACAGAAGGAAAGGCAAGTCCAAGGGCAAGGGCAAGGGCAAAGCTAAGAAGGGTTCTTATGCTAGCCAGTAGCCCAAGTCGTCTTCAGCCTCAAGGCACATGGGAGGGTGAACGAGGGAAATGCCCTCTATACCTGGAAGAACAAAAGAAGACAAAAGTAAGGGATAGAGATCTCCACCGTAGGTATCATGAAATAAACACTTCTTTATCTAAGGTATATGATACCAAGATATGGATATGTTATATATGATATACAAGATCCACAAAGAAGTGATGGCCTTTGTGAAAGGACCAAGAAAGGCGTACTCATTATTGGAGTAAGTGTTGCTCCATAGATAGGAGTATCCTTCAGTTTATTTCAGCCTAAAGGGCACGAAATAGAGTTGAGAACTACTGTTTCAATTTTCCAATAGAAACACTTTATTGTTGTATCTTGTAGTGACAAGATGGCTATCAATATAGTTGATGTTTCAAAGATATGATCTTTGTGGCAATGCCTTGTTTATCTTGTGTTACTTGGTATGCTTAAGATAAAATGATACCTAAAAGTTACTGATAACTCAAATAATAAATTAGCATTATCATGAGAAATTCATCTCTAGTATCCATATGACAGATAAATCTAGACTCTTTTGGTTAGAGAACCAGTAAGAGACATGAATCTCTTAGACATAATTAATCAATCTTCACTAGTGGTAGTGGGAGAATGATTATCCTCTTAGGTATAATACATGTGATGTATTTACATACCTATTAGAGTTAATGCTAGTACTTCAAACAATGTTTAGAGAAATACCAATATGAATATCTTGAAGTGTTCAAGAATATCATAGATGAAATACGAATTTTGTAAAGTGTTAATTCTTGGTGAGATCAATGAATGAAATACTTGAACCAAATGTTTGAGATCCTTATGAGTGATTATGATAGTGTATCATAGTGAGCTCGTAAATAAGGCATGGTGATGTCAAAATCAAAAGGAGTCATACTCTAAGGAGTTAGAAGATGATTATCAAATAACTATGTTCTTCTTAAATAAAGAATACCCCACACTAATAAAGGACATTAAGAATCACAAGGAGTTGTGAGTTCTTATATCCTTGACAGGTACACCTCGATTATCTATGTGATGAGTTGATCATGTGATGAGTCAACTATCTAGATTATATTGAGGAATCATATTTTGAGATATGTTTTATGACCATTACATCCTAAATGACTTCCATGTGAACCATAAGGTATGACCTTGATGGTATCACCCATTGGGATGAAATCCATAAGTGCAAATGAGTCTTAAGCTTTAAGACACATGGATAACATTTTGAGAAGGATGATGCTTGTTGATTACAACTTAATGACTAAAAGATTTGTCATATATATACTTAAACTGCATTCCATTGAGAAATAAGACAAGGATGTGTACATGACACAACCTTTAAGGTTTATGAATCCATTAATGCAAATGAAGTCTATAAGTTATAATGGACTAATCAATGTGATTGATTGAGTACAAGCAACTCAACGCTGGATCTTTACTTTGATAATATAGTCAAAGGGTTTGACTGATATGACAAAGATAAATAAGGGATCTATGATTTAGTGGGAGCATATTTGTATTCCACATGTCAATGAGGAATGAGATGTTCTAGAATGGAATCCAAAGTGGAAATTATCTTTAGGGAAGATAGAGACATTTCTTATGTGATAGGAATAGAGATCTATAGAGAGTAGTTCTCGAAAACCTCTTGACCTGAAAAGAGAGAGCATACATTGGCAATCCACACTGAAGGGTTCAGTGTGCACAAATTTAGTGGGAGAAAACTTTCCCATGTTACATGGAGTTAGTATCCCAAGGCCAAGTTTCCAATTCTTATGAAGAATGGGAACACAAAGAATAGATATGGATCTATCATGTATGTAATCATATAATTATCTTGCATGCATGAACATAGAAAGAATAAAATGCATTCATCATCTTGCATGTAGGACATGACAATATGATTTGCTCATCCTGATAACTCGTATGTGGGACATGACGAGTGGATGTCTGTCTAGTTCCAGTAAGGGTTACTGGAATACCATAAGAACTTGATAAGTACTAGTTCTATGGAAATAAGGAAGAGTTCACTGTAAACAGTTACACTGATGTGAACTTTCGAAAAGGACAGAAAATTAATCAAAAAATATATATGGGATATATAAAAGTGAATGTTTGTTGATAAATGGAAATGTTCCAATAAAGTTATTTAAAAGGAAAAGTCGAGTATCCACGTGTTAGAGAACATTAGTGGATACTATATGATGTTCATGAGATGAAATTATAGATATTCCGGTCATTAATTATAAGTAAGGAATGCTTGGTCATGCAATGTGGCTAAAGGTTAGCAAAGGAATACTAGATCACATATTACGACAACTCTGTCTCATACGTGTGACGTACATCAAAGAGATGAGAGACATGCAGTTAATACCGACTTTGGCAAGGTGTTGCCATAACTCACTGTGTTAGCACTAGAGCACAGTGACATGTGGAACATGTTTGAATATTACTATGAATATGATTCAAGGGTGATTGGCTCGCAGTACAAGTGGAAGTCTGTTGGTATGTATGCCCTGAGAGCCAATCATAGGATGATTGGTGGGATACATTAAGATTGATTTGATAAACATCAAAGGCAAGCTTCCAATTCTTTCTGGTTTAGTCATATGAGATAATGATAGAACAAATTGAATGTCTAGAGAATGACAATACTCAATGACGTATGCTTTCAGGTTGAGGACCTGAACGATGAAGTCATACAGATGCTAAGAGTTTGTAAATTCTTCTTATGTCCCTAGTCGGATGTCATTGTGGAAGGTAGATAGACAACAATGACACACAAGACTAGATTGTGGTGATGGTTGATAATAGAATCTCATTAGTCATGATATGGAGATATCAAACCAAACACATAGGTACTTGTTAGAGAACAAGTGTACCGGACAGACCCACCGTGAGTTTGAGACATGGAACCATGACATGGTAGTCATAGTCAATTCTCACAGTGATGGTGGTGAGTGTGATTCTTTGACCTGAAATCACTACACTCAACACATGTCGTTGGGTACACTTTGACATCACCAAACACAGTCCTGAAACATGGGTTGTTATAAAGGTGATGATTGGGTGGCTTTGACACATGGGTCTTTTGAGGGGTGAGTGATAGATATGGGATTTGTCCCTCTTGAGGAAGTTTGATATCCATGGCCAGTTGATGAGTAGGATTGAAATAGGCGTGGGAACGCATGTGTGAATCAGTATGTGATATTGATGTCATACATATCTCCTATCTACTATGAGATCAAGAAAGTGAATGAACGTTGAAAGGATGATTGTTCCATGCCTTGAGTTCATTCGGGATATCAGTGACAAAGGAATTATACATTCACTGTAACACCATTCACGGATTGTAGGATTGAAGGTTGTTCTCCAACTTTCCTTTTCACTTGGGTGGCACTGATGTGCGACTAGGCACCACTCTTTGCTTGTGAAGTCATAAGTGTTATGGACTTTCACTGCCAACGTGAAATGGGCCTGCAGGGTCACACACATAGGATTTAACCTGGAAGAGTAGTTTATCCACAAATGATGTTTAAATTGATTAGGAAAAGAGTTTAGTAGTTCCATTAAACACTCAATCAATTGATAGCTGAATATCATAGTGTTCAAGGTGTTGGACCGATTGATTAGAGTATCAGATTGATTGAAACTGCAATTGACTGATTTTGTACAGTCTGCACTGCCAACCGATTGGCTCATATGATGAACCGATCAACTCAGCTTAGTGAACTGATCGGCTTAGTTGGTGAGTCGACCGACTCAAGTCAATGAACTGATTAGTTCAAGGTGTCGAATCGATCGACTCGATTTACCAACCGAGCAAGTTGGGAAAGTCAGGTTGGTGAAAAGTTTCTCTTCGTTTCATTTGTCCAATTTGATTGGAACAAGGATTGGTATTTGGATCAATTCAAAACAAAAGATGAAAAGTCAATTGGGAACTGACCAGGGTAGTGAACTGACTGGTTCAGAAGTGAACTGACCGGTTCAGGTACCCCAACCGATTGGTTCAGGTGTGAACTGATCGAATCAGGTCCCCAACCGACCGGTTCATGCTTGAAACGATTGGTTCAGCTGGCGCAGTTGGTTGTTTTGTAGAAAATCTCAAACCCTTCTACTCCTGCTTTGATCCCGCATTGCCCGGGGTAGAGAACAATATATAGGGATACTGGGGGCTTCTCAAGTATAACTCAGAACACCTGTTTCTATACAAAGTTTTCGTTCTCTCTACTTGTGGTAACCAAGAGAGCCCGAGCAAGTGCTACCCGATTAGGGAGGCATAGCGAGGGAAAGACAACTGTAGAAAAGCAACTGGCTGTAGGAGAGTGTGTCGATGACTAATACACCAACATGAGGGTATGACTCCTTCCGGTGCCTTGTGCGACAAGGTGATCAGAGTTTCAAGTGGTCTGTGTAGACTACTACATAGGCGGGAGACTTCTGCCGCTCGAAGGACAATTGTCAATTTCGACAGTCCTGGTGAGACCAGGAGCTGCACAAACACTGTCCAAGACCAGAGGTGAAGACCGCGCAAGCTGCGAGGTAACGTCGCCGAGCAAGCCTCGAGACAAGGTATGTCTCTACAAACCATCCTTCCTACTATATAGATGTTGACGCAATTCCTTTATACTGGGTTCGGGGAGAAGAAATTTTTTTGTTTTCACTGCCTTGTCTGCCTCTCCTAAAACCCAACAGTTGTGGATTGCATGGTAAACTAGGAGGTACTTACCTATCTTGTTGGCCGAACATGGCGCAGTTGTTTGGGAATATATGTTCCCGTTGTAGTCCATCTAGGCTGGTGTCCTTTAATTGAACCTTCTTCATACACACTCTAGCAGTGGCCCGATACAAATACCTTCTTCCCCATTTATCGTATATTTTCCATTTATTCATTGAGAAGCGATTAAAAAATTATGGATTTGTTACCTATCTAAAGACCAATGCCTCTCTGCATTTAGGTTTGCCCCTCCAATTTCAAAAAGATAGTATGGATCAATATATAAGTTATTAAATTAAATGTTGATTTTACACTTCAAAACATTCCCCGATCAATCAACCCATCATTCTATCTTCTACAATCAATAGAGTAAATTTTAAACTCTCTAATAAAATTCTTACTTACTATTTAAACTACTTTGATCCTATCTACTCTTGGGACTCTAAAATGGGAAGAGATTGATTATCTCTATTTGGGCAATATTAACCTCTCTATAACACCAAAATTGTTATGCATGAGACGCATATCTCTAATAAATGTAGGGGTATGACTACACCTCAAGGTCAAACCTTTCCTCTTCTACCTTGACCCCTCGTATTTGCTTAATTTCCTTCATACATAGTATCCATCCTAAAAAAAATTACTTATCTTGAAAATACTTTCTTGATTGTGTACTTCCTATTGAAATGGATAAAGGTCAAGTGTGTAGGTATGTTCTTCAAATATGACCTACTTTGACTCAGACTAAATCACCATTGAGACTCAACAACCTTATCTTGCCCTGATCTATGGATTATTTCTATAAGTCCCTACCAAGGATTAATTTCTTGAGTTACAATACCACACCAATCACTGAGGGACTTCTATTAGTAACACATCCATCAAAAAGTCCCTAATCAACACCAATATTTCCCTTCCTACCTCTAGGCCATCCTCCACTATTTTCCACCTCCCATGTACCCCCCACCTGATCAACCTACTTCACAACTGTCTAACCTTCCACCGTGCCTTCACCTCCACTTTATGACTATAATCGACATGTTCACTCTCACCTCCATGATGATCTCCTACATATCAAGACATCCATGAGCCTACCCTGTCCTCATCCATATCCCACACACCAACCATTATTCCACTCAACAACTATGCTACTTGTGCATATGATCGGGTTTACCCTTCTTTGCAATACCCACCCTTCATTCCCCTTCTAGCCATACCACCCCTAGTGTTTCTGATGCTAGTTCCTCTTATGCCTCCTTTTCTCATGTTGAGGAACCCCACTTTTGTCCATTGGAGCTTCACATACCTCTCCATATGTTGTTCTATATTTATCCCTAGGTGTGATTTCCTCATCTAGCATCCTTACAGAATTGGTCCACTATGAGCGAAGCACTAACCCCCAACATTCTACCATATTTGACTCTTATCTATCATGGTTACATGATTGAGGATCAAACCCCTTCTAGTTGGCCTAGTCACAAGAGTCCCACTTCTAAGGATGTTGGCATTGATATTGATGAGGTTCTTGGTGATAAGGATATGGGTGATGAAGATGTACAGATGTTAGCAAAGACTCTTCACATTAGGGTCCTTATGAGGATGTTCCCGAGTGCCCTCATTGTCATTCTAGAATGCCTCAAAATGAGAAGTATAAAGAAGACTATCATCCCTATGTAGAAAACTAGAATTCGGTCTACAGTGTCCTATTGTATTGGGTTTTGTGAGCTTAGAATGTATTAGATGGGACACTTATCTACTAAGGCTAGGTATATCTTTATTGTTATTGCATTTTTTCATGTAATTTCATCTTTTAGTTGACTCTACATGTTGTACTATATTCCTATATTTGTACCAAAACCTTTATTACAAATGAAAAATATTTTTTTGTTTTTGAGTCAATTTTTGGAGTTTTTCTAGCGTGACTTGTGGAAATATCCCTCTTTTGAGATATTTCATGTCACTATCTTGTTGTAGACTTTTTGTTTTGTGGATAAGACTTTACGCTGTCTCCCCCTCACTCTTTTGATATGAAACATGGGGAGAAGTCTTAGTAAAATTCTAAAGTGGATTTATTGCATATTTTTCATGCATGTTACAAGTGAATGGACATTGCTAGATATTGTTGCCTCTAGCTAGAAATAAAAAATTAGGCATGATTGAAATAAATTGAGGTGGAGGTTTTCAATTCAATCCATAAAAATCCCTCCAAGATTCAAAGGTAAAATGATTAAACTTCTACTATTCAATATGTTTAGGAACAATTTTTCATCCTTTAAAAGGGGAACAATATTAACTTGAGAGTTGTGCTTTGAAAATAATTAGAGAATGATTTCACCATTCCATTTATGTGTATCTAATATGTTCGTAAGAACCCATATCCCACAGTCTCTATTAGAGCACATGATTAGGGTTTAAGGTGATTAAGATAGTTAACACAAACACGTCCAAAACTTTTTATTTGCATACTATTATAAGATATGGAACTGGGGAAAAAATCCTTTTATACAATCATCTTTTCCAAAATACAATTACAAGAAAGTTTTTATTCATCGCTTGATAGTTCAACACATTGAAATACATGTAGTATATGTTAACAACTGTTTGGAAAGAAAAGAAATTACATTTCTCATTCAATTGACTATTATAAATCTTTCTTTTTCTCAATATAGGACCTACCTATTCAAATCAGGTTAAAAACTAGACACCACATAAGAACCTAGGAGTTGTAGCTTCAACATATGGAACCCTAAAAAGGATATGGGTACCCTAATTGATTTCCTTTTAGTGAGAAAAAGGAAAACGATCATGTTTCACTTTCTACAATGTCTAAGGAAGGTAAATTGGGTCTACCTTGGCCGCAACACCTTTTTTTGCTTAAAATCTGTTGGGTAAAATACTTACCCTAGGCATCCTACATTTCCCATAAAAAAACCTCAACCTTAATTAATATAAGTTGTCACTTATTCAAAGGTTGGAAACTACCGCATGTGTTGGTTTGAGTTTTTAATATTGGATTGCTTTTTAGATTGCGGTTAGGAAAGGAATTGTAATTAGCATTTTCCAAGACCATGAATCTCCTATATAAAGGGGGAACATCCCAAAGGGTTTAACATAATACCAGTGACAAATTATGAGACAAGTTGTGTAATGTCCTCAATTTTGGTAAAATTGAATTATATAAATGAAATGTAGAAGAGTGATAAACAATTTATCCAATAACATTATTGTTAGAGTGATAATGTTACTTATGAGAATCTTTGCGTTGAAAATATGTCCTTGGAGAAAAAGACAAAGAAATAAGAGATTTTGAACATAAATAAATATCAATGACCTTATGCACTGTTAAATAATAGATATAGAAGATAGTATTCAAGTTTCCAAAAGCAAATATAAAACATGGTATATTAGATAATTAAAAGAGTAATCATCTTGTAAGGAGTGGGATCCCATATGGATCCACTCCCTACTAAAAATAAAGAGGCAACATCCCTTGAACCAAACACCACATAAAAATTTTCACCAAAGGGATGGAGACCAATTCATTCAACATCTATGTATCATTACACATTGAGTAGTAGCGGAAAAGATCATTATCTAACAATTTACAAGGCTTGATAACATAGTACATCACATCACCACACATTGGTGTCCAAAAGGAAAACTAAACATAACAACCAAAGATCAAGCCGAGCGTCATCTAACCACCTCTTCAAGTCACCCAAAAGCTCAACTACAAGGTTGACATCGAAATTCACCTCTCCTTGATCTAACCTGGGGTTGGAAGCATACCCCACAAAAGGAGAGAAGAAACGAAAACATCAAAAAAAAGCTAGTATGTGTATACTAAAGAAAACTTTGAGCAATTTAAGTTGTAAGGACATCAAATGTACATGCTTCCCTGAAAGAGATAAGGGCTACTGAAAAAGACATAAAAGGAAAAAAAATCACCATCACATGATAAAAGAGATACTTTCCATAAATCAATAATAAAGATTGTACAATACTGGCACATAAGAAAGTAGGGAGCACACCCCACAATCAACATCAATAACCTACATGCATGTGAGATAAGAATAGCCCTAGAACAATATAAACACAAAGGTAGCCAAGTATAACCTTGAAACTGGATAGAGAAAGGAATATTTCCAATCTCCCAATATATAAAGTTGAGTATGGATTACGGCCACACTCGATTACAGAGAATGGAATACTGCCACCCTCCTTAATAAAAGATAGGGGATGACTGCCCCAAAACCAAAGTAATTTACACTACTCTAGTGCTACTGAATCACATAGCATGTACAATGTAGAGGCAAGTAGAAAAGTATAGTCATAATTATACAATGTTGCCATCACACAATGGACAACACAAACATATACACATCCACTTTAAAGTGGGCACATATCATTAAAAAAAGACCAACATGCTCCAAGGCATAAGATAGATATCAAGAGATTATCCAAGTCCATAACAAGCAAGATAGTTCACATGAACCATGATATTAAAAGAAAAGACATATGTGTAGGCTAAAGTCAAAAGAAAGATAAGATAGGTGAATTACTCAACATAGAGGAATAGGGGATACAACATACCTCAATATCAGAGTCCAAAGACCAAGGTACTTCTAGATCCAAGTCTGTCACCAAAGAGCCTAATAAACACATATACATGTTTTATGTCAATTTCATACACATTAACTAAACTCTAAAAACCACCTATTTATCATTATGTGAATTAGGTTATGAAAACCATGCCACATTATAGATTAGACTATTAGGATTCCAAGACATATTTTATTATATTTTTCTGACTTAGATAATTAGTTATGATTTTATAAGTTAAATCATCATTAATTAGATCCATTAAATTCACTTATTAACCAACATTGAATTAAGGCGATAAAACCAACACCAAAGGTTAGATTACATTTTTCTCATTTTATTGACTATTTATATGTTTTTTTTTGATAAAAGGAATATTTCTGTATCAATTTTATAAAACTAACCAATTGGAAATAGCCAAAAATCCAAGCAAGCGTTTAACCATCGAGGGACAGTGAGGGAGAGAGATGCACATGTATCTGGGCCAGCCAATTAGGACTGCCCATGTCAGCGGACAACTAAGGCAACTCTGTAAAACCAGGTGCTAAACAAAAGAAAAAGCAAATATGTGAAATGACCATATTACCCTTCGATCGTAAAACTAAATCAAAGGCCAGAGAGGCGTAGAGAGGATAATCAACAAGGGGGCTTGTTCCCTCGTGAAGACCCCATGAAACCCAAGCACAGTTAGGGGAACTCTGGGCTCCAGAACAAGATCCAGAGAGAACGAGGTGAAGGAGTCTAAAAGAACATTGTTCCCAAGACACTGTCAAACCAAACGAACCCAACATGAAAGAAACGACCATCTACATCTTAAACGAGACCTTCTGTCGTTATGGAAGAAACTGAGATCCACAGACCGAGAGAACAGGCCAAAGGAAGACCAAACCAAAGGCGAAGGATGAACTATAATCCAAAACTGAAGCTAGAAGACGAGAAATATAGTGAGGAGAGGAACCATCTGTCATCTACTTTGGAGAAAGTGAAATCCAAATATAAAGAGGCAAATCTCCAATACCTAAAATCTGAGAAAGGCAGGAGCTCACGAAGCTTTCCCACACCTTCATGACTCAAAGCCAACCAAAACAAAGCGCCGCCAACCACCAAGATCCTCAGACGAGCTCGCCGCTGATGAAATAGACAGATGGAGAAGGGAGAGATATATGTAGAGAAAAGAAGACCAAAGTGTCTTTTGTAGAAGGTTGCTGGGTGTTCAAAGATCGTGGGGGAGGCCCTATTATTGTGTGTGGAGTTAGGGTTCAATGAGGAAACCTTGCGGAAGAGGAAACAGAGGAGAATAAGGAAAGTCCTCATCGACCCAACGATAGAGAGGGAGAAACCTAACCAAACTAGGGATCCCTGAGATCGAAGTGAGGTGAAGATTTTGAAAAGGAAACCAAAAATCCATGGGGAGAAAAGGGGAAAGAGATCCCAGTCGCGGAAATCACCTATTACTATTTGGAGAAACCTGAGTTCTAGTCGGAATAGGAGGGTGAAGGTGGAGGCCTTACAACTTTCGATTTGATCTGCAAAAAAGGCAAGTTAAGCCAGAGCCATTCAATGGTGTGAAAAAGAAAGAAATAGGAACGAAAATAACGTGTGATAAAGTCATTATAATTTAATAACGTCACATCAAAATAATTTCCTTTTTCTCTTTCTTCATTTTATGGTTCAAATATTATCCAAATTATGTAAAATTTTGCACATATGCCAATTAAAGCATGTAGATTTCGATTATGCACTTAGTTTTTCCGTTTGGAAACTTTAATATGTTAAATAAATCAAATCTCATTTTCTCTTTCCTCCGTCATTAATGGCATTAGGATTATCCAAATTTTATGAAACTTGACCCAGAAGTCATATTTAATGTATTGGATACAAATTTGCCATCAATTTTACATATTGAAGTTGTTTGAGCATTTATTTAATATTTTGAAGGTTCTACACACTTCCTCTCTCCTGATTTCACATTTTAAGCAAACTTTCTCCAAATTGTATGAAATTTCACCAAAAGGCTATATTTATTATGTAGATTATGAATAAGATTATTTTTCTCTTTTGGAATCATCTATTATTTTATTTGATATTTTGAGTAAAACTCCTGTTTATTTTCCAAATTGAATTATATTAATTATTATTGTGTAAATAATGTGAAACTTGACTCCCAGGGCAACGGGGACCCAAGGAACATGATTTTTAACTTAAATTTTACTTTTGGAACTTCTTTTTATGAGATAGGTCATGTGTCCCATTAGTGGCCCATTAGTTCATTATCATCAAATTATATTCTTATTATCTCCATATGTGTCATATATGATTATTAATCATGATTTGTTATGTTATACTTCTTATGACACATTTTAGATTTCATTTTTGGCTTAATTACACTTATTAGCGTATCCTTGTTTGGCTAAGTCAAAAAGGGGTCAAACTACTAAGGTAGGGTTCTAGTTCTGGTATGTTACATCACACCACCCTTTAAGGGATTTCGTTCTCGAAATCAAAACATCCACAAGAACTTATCCACCACCCCTTAAAAGGGTTCATCTTATTATATCAAACTAAACTTTAGATACAAAAGGTTCAACTATACTTCTTACATCCAACTACATAAGCAACATGCAAAAAGGAAACATAACTTGTAAAGACTAATCTAAGGAACTATGGGTTAACTTGCTCTTGTTCATCATCATTAACTTCTTCACCATCCAAAGAAAAAACTCTTCCATCTCTCCTTTTCACAAGCTTCTTACCATTATTGTTACCATTATTGTTGCCCTGATTCTGAGGAGGTGCTTGTTGTTGTTGCACTAGAGCTTGTCCATCACGATGCTTAGGGAAATCAGGTCAGATGTGTCCAGGTTCATTGCAATAGTGACATACCACTTGTACGCCTTGATTTCTAAATGAGGGCACTTCCCTAGAGAATGGGGTCTATTGCACTTAGTACAACTGTCTCTTTTCTATTCATCACTAGAGGACTTCCTCTTCTTGTCAAACACCCTAGGTTGAAACCCTAGGTAAGACTCCACAACCAAAGTTTTATCAACCATATGCTGAAAGGTCAAAGGTAGTTGTGGGATAAGAGCACCACCCCTATTGTAGTTGGGTCCCTGAAGGAATAGGTCAGCCCTATGTTCCTCACCCAAACTAACTGCATAACGCTCCAATAGTAGAATCTTTTGCACATAAGAAGAAAAGGATAAGGAGCCTTGCTTCAAGTTGTAGAACTCAGCTTCCATTTTCTTCAAAGCACCAATATAGATGTACTTCCCATGGAAGAGAGCCAAAAACTCCACCCAAGTCATGGTTGAGATATCTCTAGTCCTTGCAATTCCATTCCACCAAACTCTTGTTGGTCCTTCCAAAACATATGAAGAAAACCTAACCTTCTGGTGTGGAGGACATGCCACATCATCAAAAGTCCTCTCAATGGCTAACACTGAATCACCTACTTTTTTGACCATCTCAATCTCAACTTCACCCTTGAAGGAAGGTGGTTGCATCTTCATGAACTCCATGATCGAGAACTCCTTAGGCTTTTCAGGTACAGTTGGGTCTTTCATCTTTCCTTCCATGGAAGTAGCAAAAAGTTGTCAATACATAGCCAACTCTTCCTCTGGAGGGATGATACACCCGAACCCATAGAAGCTGAGGTCCCCTGACCAAACCTAGTGTTTTGGAGTGTCTCGTAAACGTACAGGTTGTCAACTGTTAAGTTATCTCCTGCCATTAGGGTTTTGTCTGCACAAGGCAAGGCACTAGGTGTAAGCAACCTAAGATAAAGGTAAACATCCTAAGGGAGACGGGTTTGAAATAGTTAGATAATCGACTACTAGTAGCTCTGATACCATGATGTAAGGAGTGGGATCCCATAGGGATCCACTCCCTAATAAAAATAAAGATGCAACATCCCTTGAACCAAACACCACATAAAATTTCTCGCCAAAGGGATGGAGACCAATTTATTAAACATGTATGTATCATTACACACTGAGTAGCAGTGGAAAAGATCATTATCTAACAATTTACAAAGCTTGATGACATAGTACAACACATCACCACACATGGGTGTCCAAAAGAAAAACTAAACATAATTTCCAAAGATCAAGCCGAGGGTCATCTAAGCACCTCCTCAAGTCTCCCAACAGCTCAACTACAAGGTTGATGCCAAAGTTCACATCTCCTTGATCTAACTCGGGGTTGCAGGTATACCCCACAAAAGAAGAGAAGAAAAGAAAACATCAACAAATTTAAGTAGTAAGGACATCAAATATACATGATTCCCATGCAAGAGATAAGGACTACCCAAAAAGGCATAAAAGGAAAAGAATCACCATCACGTGATAAAAGAGCTACTTGCCATAAATCAACAATAAAGATTGTGCAATACTGGCACATAAGAAAGTAGGGCACATAACCCACAATCAACATCAATAACCTACATGCATGTGAGATAAGCATAGCCCTAGAACAATATAAACACAAAGGCGTCCAAGTATAAACTTGAAACCTGATACAAAAAGGAATACTGTCAATCTCCCAATATATAAAGTTGAGTAAGGATCACTTCCACACTCGTTTACAAAGAACGATATATGTCCACCCTCCTTAATAAAAATAGGGGATTACTACCCCAAAACCAAAGTAATTTACACTACTATAGTGCTACTGAATCACATAGCATGTAAAATGTAGAGGTAAGTAGAAAAGTATAGTCAGAATTATACAATGTTGCCATCACACAATGGACAACACAAACATATAAACATCCACTTCAAAGTGGGCACATATCATTATATAAGACCAACATGCACCAAGGCACAAGATAGATATCTAGATAATATCCAAGTCCATAAAAAGAAAGATAGTTCACACGAACCATGATATCAAAAGAAAAGACATATGTGTAGGCTAAAGTGTCAATTTCATACACATTAACTAAACCCTAAAAACTACCTTTTTATCATTATGTGAATTAGGTTATGAAAACCATGTCACATTATATATTAGGTTATTAGGATTCCAAAACATATTTTATTATATTTTTCTGACTTATCGATAATTAGTTATGATTTTTAAAAGTTTATTCATCATTAATTAGATCAATTAAATTCACTTATTAACCAACATTAAATTAAGGTGTAAAACCAGTACCAAAGGATAGATTACATTTTTCTCATTTTATTGACTATTTATATGTATTTTTTTTATAAAGAAATATTTCTGTATCAATTTTATAAAATTGACCAAAGGAAATAGATAAAAATTCTAGTAAGTGTTTAACCATCGAGGGACATGGAGGGAGAGAGACGCCACGTAGATCTATGCCAATCGGGGATGCCCATGTCAGCAAACAACTAAGCTAACTCAACAAAACTAGACGCTAAACAAAATAAAAAAAACGCGTGAAATTATCACATTACCCTTCGATCGTAAAACTAAATCAAAGGCCAGAGAGAGGGGTAGAGAGGACAATCAACAAAGGGGCTTGTTCCCTCATAAAGACCCTGTGAAACCCAAGCACATCGAGGGGAACTTTGAGCTCCAGAATAAGATCCAGAGAGAACCAACCATGAGTCTAAATGAACTTATTTACTAAAACACTACCGAACCCGACGAACCCTACCACGGAAGAAATGATCGTCTATAGCTCAAACGAGAGCTTCTCCCATTATTAAAGAAATCAAGATCCACAGACTGAGAGAACGGGCCAAAGGAAGACCAAAGGAAAGGTGGAGGATGAAGTATCATCAAAAACTAAAGCTAGAATCTGAGAAATACAGTGAAGAAATGAACCAGCCGTTGTCTATTTTAGAAAAGGCAAAAACCAAATAGAATGTGGCAAATCTCCAATACCTAAAATCTGAGAAAACAGGAGCTCACAAAGTTTTCCCACACCTTCACGGCTCAAAGCCAACCATAAGCAAGCGCTGCCAACCACCAAGATCCTCGGACGAGCTCGTTGCCGATGAAACAAAGAGATGGAGAAGGGAGAGATAGATGTGGAGAAAACAAGACCAAAGTGGCTTTTAGAGAAGGTTTTTGGGTGTTCAAAGATCGTGGGGGAGGCCCTATTTATAGGTGTGGAGTTAGGGTTCAATGAGGAAGCCTTGCGGAAGAGGAAATAGAGCAGAACAAGGAAAGTCCTCGTCGACCTAGTGATAGAGAGGGAGAAAACTAACCAAGCTAGGGATCCTTGAGAGTGAAGAGAGGCGAAGATTGCAAAAAGGAATTTGGAAATCCATGTGGAGATAGGGGGAAAGAGATCCCATTCGCAGAAATCGCCTATGGCAGTTTGGAGAAATCTGAGTTCTTGTTAGAATAGGTGGGTGAAGGTGGAGGCCTTACAACCATCGATTCGATATGTGAAAAAGGCAAGCTAAGCCAGAGTTGTTCGATGACATGAAAAAGAAAGAAATAGGAAAGAAAATAACGCGTGACAAAATCATTATAAATTAATAAAGTGACATTGAAATAATTTCCTTTTTCTCTTTCTTCATTTTAGGATTCAAACATTATCCAAATTAAGTAAAATTTTGCACAGAGGCCAATAAAGGCATGTAGATTCCAATTATGCACTTAGTTTTCCTTTTAGAAACTTTTAATGTGTTAAATAAATCAAATCTCATTTTCTCTTTCCTCCATCATTAATGGCATTCAGATTATCCAAATTTAAAAAAACTTGACCCACAAGTCATATTTAATGTGTTGGATACGAATTTGCCATCAATTTTACATATTGGAGTTGTTTGAGCATTCATTTAATATTTTGAAGGTTCTACACACTTTCTCTCTCCTGATTTCACTTTTTAAGCAATCTTTTTTCAAATTGAATGAAATTTTACCCAAAGGAAATATTTAGTATGTAGATTACGAATCTAAGATTATTTTTCTCTTTTGGGGTCATCTATTATTTTATTTGATATTTTGAGTAAAACCCATGTCTTATTTTTTAAATTGAATTAAATTAATTATTATTGTGTGAATAATGTGAAACTTGACTCCCAAGGCAATTGGGACCCAAGGATACGATTTTAAACTTAGATTTTACTTTGGAAATCCTTTTCATAAGATAGGTCATATGGCCCATTAGTTCATTATTCATCCAATTATATTCTTATTATCTCCATATGTGTCATATATGATTATTAAGCATGATTTATTATGTTATACTTCTTGTGACCCGTTTTAGATTTCAATTTTGGCTGAATCACACGTATTAGCTTATACTTGTTTGGATAAGTCAAAAGGGTCAAACTACTAAGGTAGGGTTCTAGTTCTGGTATGTTACACATCTAGTTTGTTTGGCAACACATGTTTGTGGAAACCGTTAGTATTAATCTACTCTTATCTTTTGGTAGACTTGAAAATGACATAGAAAGGAAGAGATTTCTAAAAATCGGGAGAAGAAGGGATGTTTCATGGGATAAAGAAAATTTTTTAAATAATGTATAAAAGAGTAAGTTTGTATGTGAAAGACATCCATATAAATCCCAACTTACTAGATATAGATTGGAAAAGACTTTTTGAGTCTCCTTGAAGTGAGGATGCTTGATTTGGAAGAATAAGTCAAGCAGAGATAAAAGGAAGTATATGGATCCCAAACAATAAATATTTTCTAAATAAATCAATAGCAATTGGGGTCATACGTTTACATGGCTTACTTTTGGGTTTTTTTGTGGTGATTAAATTATGGAGATGTAAATTTCAATTCTGAGAATCTATTTAATGTCTTCCTTTTAATCATAATACATTTCCATGAGTTTTGTCATAAATATGAAGGGACAAAGAGATTAGTAAATGTTATGTGCCTCAAAGAAATATCCTGATCTGGTTGTAGATCCGGTCCCAACATTTAATGAATCTTCGTCATCCCAATTAGTGTGGGGGGGGGGGGGTGGTGAAGCCCCCATGGTATGGTACGATCTAATTTTCAGATGCGAATAGGAATGTGATTACAGTTCTACATGTATAGGTATATGGGCCCTGGTTAGGGTTTTAGTGTCATCTTATATTCTATCTAGACAGTAGCCCCATACTTAGGGTGTACTCTACATCTTTCGAGAGTTCTCCTCAATAAAAATATTTTTTTTGAAATAATAGAAATCACACCCCCTTCTATGGAGTAGGTCATCTTGACCAAACCACATAAATCTTGTGTTCTCTATTTGTGTGATATTTTGCTTCTTCTGGTCTTGTTGTTCTATCGAACTGTTCATATTGTCTCATTTGAAATCTTAACAAAGTGGTATCAGAGCATGCGTTCAAGATCCGAACAGTCTATACAAGATCGAGAAGTTTGATTGTAAAATCAATTTTGAACTGTGTCAGATCATTATGTGTGTTGTTCTTGTTCAAAAAAGAGTCTATGAGGCTCTGGAAGGGATTAAGAAGATGCCATCCACTATGGTGGAAGGTACTTAAGTTCTTGATCACATTGACAAGTTTACTTCTATTATTATGGATCTGGAAAACATAGATATTAAGCTCTAAGTTGAAGATAAAGCTCTTATCCTATTGTATTTTTACCCCCCTCATACAAGAAACTTTGTGAAACTATTTTGTATGGGAAATCTTCAATCAAGGTGGAGGATGTTATATCCTCATTGTCGAAGACCATGGTTGATAAAGACCTAATTACTTCTTCTAGCGGGAGTCAGTCAAAGGCTCTTATGGTGAGCGACCGGACAAAAGAAAAGGGAAACAACTAGAAGGAGACACATAAATCTAAGTCTAAATCTAAGAAGACATGTAAATATTTTAAGAAGATCAGACACATCATCAATGAATGTTACAAGTTACAAAACAAGTAGAAGAGGGAGAACAAAAAATAAGAACGACCTGCAGATGCTAATGTAGCACGAGAAGATCCAGATTATGTTCTTATGGCTACATCAACTTCTTCCTCATTTGTTAATTTTCAAACTTCTTGGATTTTGGACTCTAGCTATTCACACCACATATGTATACACATAAATTTGTTTTATTCTTATGAGCACTTTAATGAAGGCATTGTAAACATGGAAAATGACAACACTATCAAAACTATTGTAATTGGGTCAATCTGGGTCAAGATGGTTGATGGAGTCATCCAAACTGTCTTAAATGTCCTTCATGTTCAATGTCTCCAGAAAAATCTCATATCCATCGACTTGCTTGAAGCCAACAGTTTTCCATACCAAGTTGAGAATGGAATCTTGTCCATTACCAAAGGAGATGACATTCTGATAAAGGGAGTACGTATTCCAAGGAACCTTTATAAATTTATTAGTGAAACTATGACCGATGAAGTTGTTGTTGTTTCTTCATCAACCACTTCAAATTTGGATGCCACCAAATTGTAGCATATGAGACTGTGACACATGAGCTAGAAAGGTCTGGAATTATTATGCAAGAGATGACTTCTAAGTGATGTTAGTGTTGGAAAGTTAGAATTATGTGAAAACTATGTTATGGGAAGCAGAAAAGAGTTAGTTTTTCTACTACAAACCATACTACAAAAGATATTGTTGACTATGTTCATTCAGACAATTGGGGTCCTTCTCAAGTCACGTACAAGGGAGGTGCTAGATACATCCTTACGTTCACTGGCGGTTTCTCAAGGAAAGTTTGGGTGTAATCTCTGAACCATAAGTCTGATGCTTTTGATCAGTTTAAAAAGTGGAAGATGCTAGTTGAAAAGAAAACATGAAGGTGCATCAAAACATTGAGGACAAATAACAACATGGAGTTTTGTTATTCTTAATTTAATGAATTCTATCAATCTGAAGGCATTGCAATACATCACACAGTTAGAAATACACCTGAGCATAATGGTGTGGCAGAACAAATGAATAAGACTCTTCTAGAGTGTGCACGTTGTATGCTAATAAGTGTAGGTCTTACCAAAGACTTTTGGGCAGAATCCATCTGTACTACAACCTACCTTGTCAACCGTTCCCCTCCTACTGTACTTGGGTTCAAAACTCCAAAAGAGGTTTGATATGGCCATCCTGCAAAATATTCAAATTTGTATATTTTTGGTTATCTTGCATATGTCTATTCAAATGAAAGAAAGATCGAGCCTAGAGGAAAAAAGTGCATTTTTCTGGGTTATGCTGATGGTGTGAAGGGATACAGATGTTGGTGTACTGATCCAAACTCATCATAGTTCTTGATTGAAAGAAATATCACTTTTGACGAGTCTTCTATGTTTTCTAAAAAATAAGATGGAGTTAGTTCTCCTATTGTAGTTTCTCAAAGTTCCACAGAGAAGGTGGAGCTTGAAGTCAGTTCACACAGCCTAACACCTCATGTTGTTACATAAGAAAACCAAAATGATGATGAAGATGAAACTCCTAAAGAAAAGACATATAGCATTGCCTCTGGGAGACCAAGAAGACAAATCAAACCACCTGCAAGGCATTCTGATTATGTTGTTTTGTATGCCTTGGCTACTGTAGAAGAGAAAAATGACTCTAGTGAACCATCTATGAGATGACCCGACATCAAATCAAGCCATCACCAGTACTAATCACGAAATAACCATAAGCAGGAGATTTAACAAAATCACTAAAAATTTAAAACCGTTTTGCACAGAGATCCTCTTCTAAGAAACTCTTTATGAAAGAACCAAAACTTTATATACATCATGGTTCATATTGTACATACATTATACCATCTCATATCGAGGATAACAAATACCAATTGCTTTACCCAAACATATATATCAACAACATAAACCTCGAGGCAATCCAACCAAAATCTCAAGTCATTCATAAAATCGCTATGTACTATCTCCCAAGAACCTGAGAGTACAAAGATGACACATCTGACTTCTATCTACAAGACATGACAAAAAATATATTTAACCTGAGTTGTCACTACTATCCCTGCTGATATTGTCCTTCTTCTGAAGTTTGGTCTCTACCTCCTCGTCCGCGTCCACCTCAAAATTATGGATTTCAGAGGGTGAGACTATTGTCCTAGTGAGAGATATAACCCTCTGCCAACAATATTATTATCACGGGAAAATAGTATAAAATTGTGTAGAAGATACTTTATGCAAGTAAGTAGGTTTATTTGTAGTGCAAAGGAATAACATTAATAAGATAGTTCAACTATTCATAGTGGAGTTATAAATCATCTATTTACTTTATAAGGAATATGAAGAACATGTATAACGTCTATCAACTAAGATGTACAAAAGTAATGAAGCATCAACTAATGTTTCCTTTATTCAATCCTTAAGCAAATACACTACACGGGTGATTATATGTTCACATTCACACTTATGCCCAGAGGAGATGAGGTATACTGCTCATGCTCCAACCGACCAGTTCTTAGTCGAAATCGGTACCATACAAGGTCAATGGAAGAGCCAGATGCCAAGACCTCACCCGTCTCAGTCACTATGAGACAACTGGCAGGACATCTTGTGTCTACTGCAATTACCTTACCAGGGTATACCAATATCTTCGCTATAGAGTTACAACCACATCATGCACTCTCTTCGGAAAGTCCACTGAGTATTCTTAGATTATTTTTCATCAGGAAGTCCACTAAGCTATCTTGGTTTAGTTGGGGAGTCCACTGAGCAACCCTGTTACAATGAAAATGACATATTCAACAATATGTATACCAAGTCAAACTCGTTTCACCATTCAGCAAATCCTGACACTGAATTGATCTATGGTTTAGGTAACTATATGATAAAATTCTACTTTATTAATTAAGTGTATTATAGTATCTTTTAGCATCAATCAAGCTGCAAGCAAGAATTATATCATATGCTTCAAAGAAAGGTGAAATATGTTTATCAATTACTTTCATGATTCTTTGGAACACATATAACACTTAAGATCTCAATCTCTTATCACATTACTGGAAAATTCTCATCCCTAACATTATCATCATCATGATTTCTATATCTAGGTATTCAAACCCTTAGTTCATCACTTAATATTGTTACCACTTATCAGGTAACCATTACCTCTAGGTCATTAGACCAAGGTATATGATATACTTGTTGCTTAAGTATTCCACATAATACACAAAGGCCATTTAATTTGTATCATATAAAAAATCATTGCTCATACCTAACTATGTGCATCATTTCATGATACATGCATGGTTAGTATTACATGATAACAACATTATCGAATACATATCATCACTATGCAACATAAGAGAAATACAACCTTCCCATTATTAGGGTTAGGGTTCCCCTTTATTAACTGATTAGGGTTTCAAATCATATCATCACCCATTATTAGGGTTGATATTTACCCTTATTAACCGATTAGGGTTTCAAGATCACATCATAAAAGATCAGGCCCTAATTCATACTCCATTCATACTAGGAGTATCAATATATGCTAACTACATGGTTAACATTCACGTATAAGTTTCTCTCTCATCCTCACTAGGATTTTGGTTGGCTCAATTCTCCTCTTAAGGTACATTAGCTCATATCAAATTGCATTAAGCTCTTTACATATTAATGTAGCATTTGATAACACACAACATGTGTCACTCAATCAAGTACATTGGATTGAGGTGTTTCCACCATATCGGGTATCAAGGTGTTTGTATGCTTCCATATCGTGCTTGAGATGCAACCTTATCACCATATCATGCATCCATATCGGGCATATGGTGTAACCTCATCACCATATCATGTATAAAGTTTATCCCCTATTACCATAACGCGCATCCATATCAGGTTGCCTAACATTTAGGGTTTGTCATCTCAAGTTAGAGGTACTTAAATACATATAATGAATGAGGTGAGTTCTTGACCTCATACTGTGTATAAGGTGTATACTTGATATCATATCATGCACAAGGTGTGCACTTCATCATCATATCGTGCATAAGGTATATGCTTCATCATTGTATCGTGTTAGTGGTATATTCACCTCACCATATCAGGTTACCATATTGGGTTTGCGTATCGGGTTAGCATATCAGTTAGACCCTTATGCTCATATATTTTCATACCTTCAAGGGATACATCCTATCATGTGTTGAGTGATAGGCTAGACAACTGGTTGAACCCTACAGAATCAACCCATTATCCAAAATGATAGGGGTGTAGGGTTACAAGGTATGTCGGGTTTCATTTCATCATCTAGAGTTTCAACATTATATCGGGTTAGGGTGTATAATTGACACAATGTCGTGCATAAAGTATGGACTTGACCTAATATCACACACAAGGTGCATGTATGTATCACTCATATCATCCATGAGGTATAAACTCATCACTATATCAAGTTACCCATCATCTAGGGTTTGTCATATCGGGTTAGAGGTACTACAACATTATATCGGGTTGGACCATGATGATGTCACCATAATCAACCTCTAGACTCTTGTTCTTACTGTTATAGTTCATGGACAACAGTCCTAAACAACTTTTAGAATCACATGATCATCAATTGATCAAGAGAATTCAAAATTAAAAGTAGAACAACTAGTTCAACAAAATTGAAGATAAATAATAACATAATTGGGTTCAAGTTATATAACCCGCCTCAAGAACAACTTCAAAGCTCCAAGCTCCAAATATTCACATTCCCAAGGTTGAAGATGAGCTTATCAAAGGTTCAAGACTTGAGCTCCTCAACAGTATGCATGATATCTCACCACTTGTGGCCGATATCCCTCACTTGTGGCTGATATCACCTTTGCTAGGCCGATATCACCTTGCTAGACAGATATCTCTTCTATATGGCCGATACCAAGGCTATATGATTGAAACACCTTCACCTATGCATGATACCAAGATTGTATGCAGGATATCTAAGGGAATGAGGGTGGTAAGATTTGAAAATTTCACTAATAGGTGAAAGGAATGGTATATATAGTTGTGATTTATGAATAAAGGTGTATATGAGGTGTCATCACCTTAAGCTACTAGGTTACATGTGTCCATGAATGTTTGACAGGTGTACATGCATGTACTTATATTTATCTTGACATGTAAAACATTTGGGGATAATCTAGGGATAATATCTCGGCCCTTAGTTATCTTTTTGAGCAAGGTATTTCATCTCAACAACACTTTATTTTACAAACTGATACATATTACTTCCATGAAGTGTTTAGCCCATCATGTACAAAGCCAAGAGTTCACAAACGAATATAAGACTCTCTATATGGATCCTTGGCCGATAGGCATTCTCATATGAACTCTACAACTTGATACAACTCATATAAGGGCTTCAACTATACATCATCTCTTGGTCTTTTCATCACCAAGAGTATCATCATTTAAAGATGATTCAAACATGGTATATACTTCATTATCTCTATTCTAGATGATACTAGGAGAGTGTAGGGACACTTTAGAAGTGGTAATTTGCACATTAACCCTACATTTTGGGTAAATTACAATTTGTACCAAAATTGGTGCACAAAGTACTAACATTATTCAAATGAGTTCTAACTTGGAATTTAAGCTTTCCACAATCCACCACCTAACATCATTCTATCTCTTATGATGTTAAAACACTTAAGGTACATTCAACATTTTGCAATATAACCCTCATATTGGGTAAATTGCACTTTACACCAAAATTATCATATAATACACAAATAGTTTGCAAATAAGCTCAAACTTAAAAATTAAACTCACAGAGAGTCATAATTACTTTTCAAAAGATTAAAACAAGTTTATAAATAACTTAATCAAGAAAACTTTTAAGGTTAGGCCATAACCCAGGTCTGGGATGTTACAATCTACTTATGCTGAAGCTATGTCTAATCCAGAATTTGCCATGTGGATTGCATCTATGAAGGAAGAGATGGAGTTTCATCAAAGGAACAACACTTGGGTTCTCATGAATCCTCCTACTAGAAAGAAGATTGTTGAATGAAAATAAGTTTTCAAAAGGAAGTAAGTTGGTCCTGAAGATACTACTACAAGGTTTGAAGTGTGATTTGTTGCAAAAGGCTACAGTCAGGTGGAAGGTATAGATTACAATGATGTTTTCTCTCATATTGTCAAACACACCTCCATCAGATTTCTATTGACATTAGTTGCTAGATATGATTTAGAGATTGAGAAACTTGATGTGAAGACCACATTCCTCCATGGTGACTTAGAGCAATAGATTTACATGCAGCAACCTAAAGGTTATATTTCTGTTGTAAAGAAGGGTCATGTGTGCTTACTAAAGAAGTCTCTCTACGACTTGAAGCAATCCCCATGTTAGTGGTATCGTAGATTTGATTCTTTCATAGTCAAGCATGGATATTCTAGGAGCAGATATGACGTTTGTGTCTACTTGAAGAAACTTCTTGATGAGTCTCTTATTTACCTCATTCTCTATGTTAATGACATGTTGATTATAGCAAGAGATACTTCTGAAATCCATAGTCTGTAGTAGTTACTTAGTTGTGAATTTGAAATGAAAGACTTGGGAGAAACAAAGAAAATCATGGGGATGAAAATTATTAGAAGCCACAAAGCTGGAAGGTTACTTCTCAATCAAGAGTGGTATGTGAAGAAAGTTCTACAACGGTTCTCTATTCTGATGCATCTCCTATATCTATTCCTTTAGATGATCAGTTCAAGAAGTTCTTATCTGCTGAGTTGCCACAATTTGAAGAGGATGAAAGCTACATGTCTCATGTTTCCTATTCCAGTGCAGTTGGTAGCATCATGTATGCTATGATTTGTATGCGTCCAGACATAGAACAAGCAGTTAGCATGGTGAGCAGATACATGTCCAATCCAAGGAAGCTACATTGGCAAGCCGTCAAGTACATTCTTAGGTACCTTAAGTGTACATCTTCTACATGCCTTGAATTCGACAAGAGCATAGAGACTACATGCTATGGATTTAGGAAGAGCACAAAGACTCTTGTTGGTTATGTTGATTCTGACTTTACAAATGACCGTTAGAAAATGTGTTCTCTTACAGACTATATGTTTACTCTTGGTGGTTTTGTTGTAAGTTGGAAAGATACACTACAACCCACAATTGCATTGTTTACTACCGAAGCTGAGTACATGGCATTGACAGAAGCCATCAAAGAAACTACTTGGCTTAGAGAGGACTGTGTGTTGAATTTTGTATTCTTGAGAAGACAGTGACCATCTACTGTGACAATCAAAGTACAATTCACCTTACAAAAGATCAGATGTTTCATGAACGGACAAAGCACATCGACGTCAAGTATCACTTCAGCAGAGAGGCGATAGCGTAGGGAAAGATTGTGGTGAAGGAGATTGCAAGTAAAGAAAATCATGCTGATATGATGACAAAACCATTGTCATCTTCCAAGTTTAGACATTGTCTGGACTTGGTTAGTCTACACAGCCTGCAGTGACGTCCTAGGGGCTGGAGGAAGAGAGAGATCTGCTATTTTTTTTTCAGAGAGCTACAGACTTCAAGTTTAGGTGGTGATTGTTATGTGTCTCAAAGAAATATGTTGATCCGATTGTAGATCTGGTCCCAAAATTAAATGAATCTTCGCCGACGTGATTAACGGGCATTGTGCGGGCCTTAACCTGCCAATGTCATGTGGGTGCGGGGGGTGAAGCCCCCGCGGTATGGTACGATCTAATTTCCGGATCCGAATATGAATCTGATTACAGTTCTACATGTATACGTATATGCGCCCTAGTTAGAATTTCAGCATCATCATGTATTCTATCTAGATGGCAGTCACCGTACTTAGGATGTACTCTACCTCTTTTTAGAGCGCTCCTTGTAATCTTTTATCTGAAATAGTGAAAATCCCGCCCCTCCTGTGGAGTAGGTCATCCCGACCGAACCACATAAATCCCGTGTACTCTGTTTGTGTGATCCTTTGCTTCTTCTAGTCTTGTTGTTTAGCCAAACTTGTCAAATTCTATCATTCGAAATCTTAGTTAAACTAGGTTATTATATACATGGCAAGAGTATAATAGAATTATAAAGTTTTAGAAACGAGATGGAAGAGGCCAGAACAGGGGAAGGCTCCTATGAGCACGGTATATAAAGAGATGGGTTGCTAACCTCTCCTTCTCCCTTCCTAACTTCAACGTCATCTACTTCTTAACCACAGGGTTCCGTCTTGCGACGTAGTGCCATGATGGCAGCCGGGCCGACCTTCTGGTCTTGAGGAGGCAGGAAGCAGACCGCACCACCCTCATGACTGCGATCATCCGGCCCCCCTTGACCGAACAGGGACATCCCGAGACTCTTCAACGTCTTCCTCCACTTAACTCTAGAACTCCCCTTTTCAAGTTTTGAAGCAGTCTACCATGACGGCTTGTTGCAAGGGGGGTGAGCCAGATCCTGGCTGGTGGAGGAGCCAGCACACCTCCGGCGCTCCTAACTCCCTTTAACACCTCCCATCTTCTCCTTTCTGACAGTGCAGCATCCAAGGCGTCCGTCAACATTGGATGGAGTTCTCCTGAGCCGCGCAGATGACAACGGATGGTGGATGGGCTGTAGGGTTTCCGGCATGGAAGTGGCAAACTTCAGGTGCCTTGCGGCGTCTGTGAATGGGCGACGGATGAGAGAGAGACGTTGGGACTCAGGTTCGTCGGGCGGCAGTAGCAGCCGCGAGGCCAGCAGCGTGACTCGCGCTCGCGAAGAGGAAGATGGAGCATGGTGCGTCCCCATGACAGTGGCCTTGATAGACAGAGTCGAGGTGCAGGTGGCGCCCGAGGCTGGTAGTGCTCTGAGGGCGTCGTTATCCTTAGCTAACGTACCCTCGACGGAAATCGGGGAAGCGGCAGCGCATTACTCAGCCGCCAACCGCATGTGATGCAAGCCCAAGAAGGGCGTAGCCTTCAGAGCCTATGTTGTTTCCTTAGACCTGTAAAGGTTAGGAAGAGGCACCAGGTTAGTGTCCGGTGTGAGGCGATGATCCCCTTGAGGAATCGCGCACGCTTGATCTACCAGGCGACGACGGTAGTGCGCCAGGCGGGAGTAGCCGGTGTTCTGGAACGCGTATTCGCGACCGGAATCGGGTAGTCTGGGTAAACAGACCCCAGCACGGATCCATGAGCCAAGAAAAGAAATATGATAGAGATGAGGCATCCTTAATGACGTGTCAGCTCTCTATTGGCCAATTATCTTTTTTTTTTGCAAAAATTTATAAAATGCTAGGATGCTTGGAAAACAGTAAAATCATATATTATTTTGATACGAAAAATTAGAAGAATAAAAAAAATAACTTCAGACTCTAATTATGTTTCCAATTCTAAAATTTCCTTGAATACTTGTTTAGTAAAGTTGTTAGTGTGTCATAACCATAACTTTGGATATTAAAAGGTTAAAATTGTTAAAAACATCTCGTTTATGCTTTTATCTGATAATGTGGTGGTTTGACATATGTATGATCATAATGACGATACTTAGGGTTCCTAATATGAATAATGATGCATATGAAGTTTTAAGGTTAAAGATCATGTATTGCAATATTGTTAATGGCAATGATTGAATCATAGTGATCATAATAAAGGTATGTGGTCGGTTTGATGATCATGGTTACTCCTAATGTGAATTAGGGTTCTAAAGTTATTACATCAATGAACGCGAGATTTGGAATATCAAACATGACCCTAATGATGACTCAATGTCAAGAAAACTGAAACCCTAGAATAGGACCCAAGTAAGGTTTAATGTGATTTAATGTGAATGGTGACACATTAGGATATATATACATGAGGATATACTATGATTGCTTGGATTCATCTTTGTAGATTGGATTGCTTGAATCTAATTGAAGTATAATCTGTACTATAATCTGCATGGCTCACCATCAAGGTACTTGGTTATGCCTACAATAACCATTTTAGTTTTTTTGGCACTTTTTGAGGTTTTTCTCGATGATTGAACAATCAAAATGTTGGTTATTTATTTAGTTATGTTCAACTATAATGCCACTATGACTATCACATACAGAAAGATTATGTGAAGAAGATGTTAGTTTATATTTGCAAGTATTTGATGAAATATACATTGTTATTTACTTGAACATTTTGGATGCACCCCATGTACCAGTATGGAAACATATTGATTTCATATATCTTTCAAACCACTTTAGTTGTAAGTCGATATACATGATAAAGGATATGAAGATAAAGATGAAAATCACATGAAGACATTTAATGATTTTAAAAGGAGGATTTCGTAGTTATTTCTTCTCGAAAGTGCAGTCCTAATGATACTAAATTAAAGTAAGCATCTTGTTTATAATCTTCTAAAAGGAATGAAGTTATCTGCTATTTTATAATGTTTGATTAAAATATGGATCTTTGGATAGTTTTTGTAGGTAATGGCTCTTATCTTCTTGGCCTTCCTCAATTGGGGGTTGTTGAATAGTGAAGTCATTATAAGTTGTCTATCAAACTTGTCTGTTGGAGAGAGAAAGTCACTCTAAGGATTGATGCTCAAGATAGGATAAGAAAGGGAGTTCTGGGAGGACTAGCATGTCAGCAACTCATGTTCCTCTTCAACTTGGTAGCCAAGGTTATGTACCAAGTTATCCCTTCCATGGCAAGTAGAGGCCAAGGAACACATGTGGAGGCATGGAGAAACTATTCAATAAGAAGACAACCATGCAACAACTTGGTGGCCAATCAAGATATGTTTCTCATCTATCTAGATTTCTTGGTGGTGATTCTAGATGTAGATTTGGAAGATGGTATTCTTCACTAACAAAAGATGAGTCTAGTCATCGGATAACTAGTGTGCACAAAGGTATAACCTTTATCCATTCTTATGTATTTTGTTCACTAATGTTTTATAGCTACGATGGATTGTAGTGCTAACATTCTTCCATGGCAAGACTTTTCTTAAATATATAGCTATCTCCATGATCAATATGATTATCTAAAAATTCATTCAATAGATTGTGAGCTACTGGTTTAATGAATGAAATTCACAACATAGACAAGATAATGCAAATATTCTTTGTTAATATATTGCAACATTAGAAGACATAAGCAAGTCATTAAATATTAACAAAAATCCCAATAACATACAAGTCATCAATATACTAGTATTGAAAATAAACGAACAAAAATTTCTGAATCTCAATAGAGTGAGTAAAAAAATTAGGAATCTAGCTTCTTAATCTTTTAATTATTTTATTAATATCCTGGAGCCACATGAGGTGTAAAATTATATGTGGAAGCATCACATCAAACTACAATCTCACCATATAAAATATAGATTTGACTACAGATTCTAAGTCTTCTAACTATCTACGCAGTCCGCAATGAGCCTTGCCACGTTTGGCCTCAGTGGCTATATCAACTAGGTAGATAAATTGGACATCTCCTCTTAATGTGGGTACTTAGGTAGAGAGTCAAAGGGCTCACACTATGAAAAAGAGATGATTTAGCTACGATTGCTTGAGTTACATTTAATTTATATGTAGCGAGAGCTATTTTTACTTATCAAATATATCTGTGTAACTTAAATAATTGTAGCCACCTTAGTAAATAAGATGTAGCTACAAATTTTCACTCCTTTTAATTGTATCCAAAATAAATGTAAGGAGATAGTGGGAAAAAGTCTCACACTTTGTCGCTATTATCCCCACGTACGGGACGGTTACCCCCTGCCCCGACCCCGGTCTCACAAATAGCGTCTCCCTCACCTGATCACACTGCCTCTCACTCACCCTATCGCACAACGCCATGCTCCGTGCTCCACCTGCTCTGACTGGCCGACGAACTCTCTGTGCGCCCTCCCACCCCAGCCATCGTCTGCCCTTGCCAAGAGGATGCATCTCCCTCACTCGATCAGACATCTCCATCTGCATGCTCTCCTCACAACCTGACCGGCCAATGAACGTCATTCTCACTCGATGACGCCTGCTTTGCACGCCCCCTCCCCTCGGCCACCGTCCGCCCAAGCCAGACGGCCTCCAACTGCATGGCTACTGGAAGGCCTTGAGCTTGAAGCCCATGCTCATATCTGGGCAGGAAACGAGGAGATCCTCTGTCGCTTGTCTCATCTCCAGGAAGCCACTGTCCGCCCCCACTTGACAGAAGCCACTGTCCGCCCTCGCCATCATCGTTCTTTCCTCATCCACGTTGGGCATTTCAGCTGTTTGGTATGTGATTTAAAATCTTTTTAAATTTGTAATATGTAAATCTGTAACTGTAGAATCACATGTTTTCTCATTATACACACTTCATAGACATGAAAACATATAGGAAAAATTCAAAAGTATATTATTTATAGAAGCATCTAGTCAATCTATCAATTTTGTATGTCACGTAGGCTTAGAATATAAATGTATGATCAATTAATTATCAGACCCCATTAGATATGCTTATGGACTAATGACTTTATGGCAAGTCAACACATTGAATGGATTTTGTAGTATAATGGAGTGATTGTAGTCTATTTTTAGTAGAAGATATTATTTTTCCTAATGTCAATATACATCTCCATGATATCATTTCATTTTACAATATAAGCACACTTAACACATAAATATGATATTATAAAAGTCTCTTTAGATACTTTTTAATAGATTTATTTAATTAGAAAAGATTCACATAAGAATTGAGTATTTTTTTGTTATTGTTATGAGCACCAACACTGATGGAAATATACAATTCTAGTATGAACATTTTATTATTGTTGTGTAATTTTTTACAACTTAGACAAGTATATATATATTGGGGAGACACATATGTATTCCAAATACAATATTAGGATGTTGGTCTTATTCGAGTCCGTTTGTATGTATTTATATATATCAGATGAGTACAACATGGCAATTTATACATGGACTCTTTCACATATATACTAAGATTTGCACACCCTTGTTGTATTGTCTAACAATTCTCTAAAACAAGATATATTTCATATCTACCTAGATCGTTACATAAACATTATACCAAACAAACATTTAAATTCATGAACCAATATACTATTAGAACCTTTGACGGAGTAAGTTCAGAGCTGAAAATATTTTTTTATTGAAAAGAACTCAATATTTGTCAAGGTAAAAAATAAAAAATAAAAAAAAACAGTGTGGCACCCACGTGCCGACTTAGGCTGCGGAGGCACCCCAAATCTAGCTAAGTGCCCAACATACAAGCATGTCTCAATTTTTTAACATCAAGACTAAGTTATGGACTGTATTTTAATTCTACTATATGGAAACTATATTATTTACATTTTTCTAATATATATATATATATATACATATATATATACATATATATATATATATCTTTTGTTTTTTCATAGGTCATTATGATAGATAAAAGTTAGAACCATGAGGAACATAGAACAAGCATGACATATTTACTTTGGAGTGGTTAAATTTATAGAGCATGCATTTGCAAAACCCAGCAGGGATGGGACTATCTTATGTCCTTGTAAGCAATGCTTAAATGTGAATAGGCAGATGCTTAAATGTGAATAGGCAGAATCAGCAAGTCGCTATTGAACATTTGTTATGGAATGGATTCTTGACCAACTACACAAATTGGATTTTTTATGGTGAGGGTTCATTTGATAGCTTTGAGAATTCACAAATACAAAATGACATGTTCAAAGATGATATTGTTGGATAAATTGGGCTCTAGGGGGGGGTTGAATAGGTTCATGTTTGACAAAATAGAACACAAATCCTAGTGCAGGTGGTCCTGAACCTGTCGGTTGTATGCTTGTTGATGCATCATATAACCCAAAAGGGTTTCATTCGACACACAAAAAGATGCACGGCAAGGTCTAGGGGGAGGCTGCGGAGATGGAGCTCGGATAGAGGAGGATGGGGCAGCTGAGGTAGAGGCAGAAGCACCAGAGGTGGGGGTAAACATGGGCATAGACTTTTGAAGCGTGGTTTCACTAATACAAACACCTTTTCTAGCAACCGGGTAATGTAAGTCATAAAAGAGGGATTTATGAGTGGCAAACTTGAAAAGACCACAAATCAAAGCCTGGTAGGGTGGGTGGGTGCCTTTGGTGTTCTTAACAGTGTCGAAGCAGGTCATATGATGTAAGATGTATCTGGCCCACTTGACACCAATATTGTTTAACAAGCAATACATAATGACTGCAGTGTTCTCTGCAATGCCCATTTGATTTTTCTTGGGATGGACATTACAGTTGATCACTAAAGCCAGTATGTGCCTCATTAGGTCAAGAGAGGAGGGCAAGGTGGACTTCTTCTTGTAATCCACATCAGGTTTCTTCAAAAACCGATGAATATCCGGTAAAGTCAATTCATAGTGGTTGTAAAAACCTTCTCGGTCAAGAAGATCGAAGTACTCGTCGTAGTCCTTACGCTAAGTGTCATTTTCCTCATCTCCAACAAGAAAGATATTTAAGGTATGCTTGGATATTTGGAAATGGCGACTGGCGATCATAGATGTAAGAACTACTTGAGTATTCAGCGGTGGGATTGGCGAATCGTAGTTCCAACGTAGATTGGCATAGAACTCGTGAATAGCCTTAGTGCTCGTCATTTGGTTGTGAAAGCAGTCATGTTCAATCACTAGAGCAGACAAATGGTGGAAGGCGAGCAACCTAGCTACTTGAGAAATAACTGCTTGATATCGAGGAGAAGGATCGATCAAAGCGCGAAAAGGAAAAGGGCTTCGTGGGAGAAGATCCTTGTACCTATTTACAGCCTCAACTGACACAAAGGAGGTATTAACAAAGGGAATCAAGTGAATTTTCAAAGAAGAAGTAGGTGCATTGCTTGGAGCCGCTCGTTTTCTTCTTTGGGAAGCCATGGAGGCAAAAGAGAGATAGAAAACAAAGTAAACAAGCAAAACAAACCTCAAACACCGTACCAAAACCACCAAAGATGCCCGAGAAGGTCTAGGTTGAGCTTTATAGGTCTAACTAGGGCTAGGAGTGGGAGGTTTAGGGATGGGGGTGAGAGCTGAGGGCTAAGAGATGAGGAATCGGTCGGCTATTTTCTACTTGAGAGGGAAAATTGTCTGTCGATCCTAACTTAATATTGGCTCAGCTCTGAGAGTGTAAAATTCGACCGAACGGTCCTCTGCAGAACCACTCTCAGCTCCTGATCAGTCGAGTTTGTCCTGGGGAAACTTGACCGAAGGTCAACCTGACCTAAAAGTCACATTCTTGGTTTCTAGCCATATACATGCCAATTAAATTCATTTTTCAATTCTATTATGTATCATTAACATACTTAAGCACATTGAGCTCATCATTAGGTACTATTTAGAGATAAAACAAGAAATTTGATACAAACCCATAAACAAGCAAAAACTAAGCATGTTAATAAGCATTTTAGGCAAAATGAAGCATAAAGGCATATAAGAAACTAGCTAGATCATATAGAAACATCATCCAAAGCAACAATAAGCAGTTTAGATCGGATAAAATTAAATTGATCTCTAGCTTGAGGTTTTGTAAAGATATCCGCCAATTGATTTTTTGTGTCTACATGCGTGACAAAGATATCCTTTTTGGCAATGTGATCACAGAGAAAGTGATGGCGAACCTCTATATGCTTGGCCCTACTATGCAATATAGGATTGTAAGAAAGATTAATTGCACTAGTATTATCACAGAAGATAGGAGAAGCATCAAAAAATATGTTATAGTCTTGGAGCATTTGCTTCATCCATAGGACATGGGAACAACAACTCCCGGCTACAAAGTATTCAGCCTCAGTAGTTGATAATGCTACGATGCTCTGTTTCTTGGAAAACCAAGACACCAAGCATGGTCCTAGGAGAAAGCAAGTGCCACTTGTGCACTTTCTATCAACCAAACAGCCTGCGTAATCCGCATCACTATATGTTGTAAGAGTAAAATCCGTTGATTTAGGATACCATAGTCCAAAATTTTAGGTTTTGGATAGGTACCTCAAAATCTTCTTAACAACAATAAGATATGATTTGCAAGGGCTTGATTGAAAGTGAGCACACAAGCAACCACTAAACATAATATCAGGTTTAGAGGTAGTTAAATAAAGTAAACTTCCAATCATACCTCTATAGAGCCTCTCATCTACTTTCTCGTTGTCTTCATCTTTATCAAATTTGGCAGTATTTGACATGGGTGTGTCCATTTGCTTCATATGCTCCATCCCAAAGTGTTTGAGTAGTTCATTTGTGTAATTGCCTTGGTTGATAAAGTTTCCTTCTTTAGTTTTTTTGATTTGAAAGCCAAGGAAGAAGGTCAACTCACCCATCATGCTCATCTCGAACTCACTCTACATAAGAGAACTAAACTCCTTGTAAAGATCAAGATCAGTTCCGCCAAAAATGATATCATCAACATAAATTTAAATAATAAGAAAATTGTTAGAAGTGTGTTTTAGAAACTAGGTAGAATCAACTTTGCCCATGACATACCCATTATCTAACAAAAAGTTCTTTAGTTTCTCATACCAAGTCGAGCTGCTTGTTTGAATCCATAGAGAGCTTTTTGTAATAGATAAACATGATTAGGTAGCTTGTCATTTTCAAAGCCCAGAGGTTGAGAAATAAATACTACCTCCTCGATTGTACCGTTCAAAAACACACTTTTAACATCCATTTGATAAAGCAAGAAATTTTTATGACTAGAAAAAGCAAGTAGAATTCTAATGGATTCAAGTCTAGCAACAGGAGAATAAGTTTCATCAAAGTCAATACCTTCTTGTTGGTTGTAACCTTGTGCTACTAACCTTGCTTTGTTCCTTACCACCTTTCCTTGCTCATTATCTTGTTGTGGTAGACCCACTTGGTTCCAATGATCTTTCTATCACTTGGTCTTGGCAATAGAGTCCACACACGATTCTTCTCGAACTGTTCTAGCTCTTCTTGCATGGCAAGGATCCACTCATCATCACTAAGGGCTTCTTTAGTGTTCTTTGGCTCTAATTGTGAGATGAAGGCACTGTCTGCTTGTTCTTTGTTGTATGTAGCTCTTGTCTTCACTATCTCAAAAGGATTGCCGTTGATTAGTTCCTTGGGATGATTCTTTGCAAAGCGAGGTGTAGGGTCCTTCTTTTCTTCTTCTTCTTCTTCTATCACTTGCTTGCCTTTGTTGTCGATGTTGAGATCTTTTACGATTGGAATTAATTCATCTGCAACATAATTATCCACAACATGCTTTCTAACAACATGGTTAGTTTCAACAAACTTAACATTTATAGATTCTTCAATTTTAGACAATTCAATGTTGAATACTCTATATGCCCTACTAGTAGTACTATAGCCTAGGAAGAAAGCTTTATAAGATTTTGGATCAAACTTGTCAAGAAAATCCTTTGTGTTTAAAACAAAACAAGGACATCCAAAGACATGAAAGAAATCGATAGACGGCTTTCTACCATGCCATAGTTCATATGAGGTTTTCTTTATAGAAGGATGTGTAAAAACTCGGTTTTGCACAAAGAAAGAGGTGCTAACGACTTCAGCCCAAAACTTATTAGGAGTTTCATGCTCAAAAAGCATGGTCCTAGCCATCTCTTGTAGCGATCTGTTCTTCCTCTCTACAACCCCATTTTGTTGAGGTGTACGAGGAGAAGAGAAATTGTGCGAATAACCAGATTTTTCACAAAAATGCTCAAAGAGATCATTATCAAATTCTCCCCATGATCACTACATATAGAAACGATTCATCAAGAAGCTTCATTTTCTTCCCATTTACAAAAGCTCGAGAAAACATCAAGAGTATCTCTTTTAGAAATGAGAAAGAAGGTCCAAGTATATCGAGAGAAATCATCAACAATAACAAGACAATACTTGGAACCACGAAGCATTTGCATTCTCATTGGTCCAAATAGATCAATATGAAGAAGTTCAAGAACTCTCTTGGTACTCATGACTCCTTTGGATTTGAAGGAGGATTTGGTTTGTTTCCCTTGTGTACAAGGTTGGCATTCCTCATCCTTTTCAAAATCCAATTTGGGAAGTCCTCGAACCAAGTCCTTTTTGCTCAATTTCTTCATTTGATGCATATTCACATGACCCAAATGGTGATGCCCAAGAGAAATATCATTTTTATCCACTACCAAGCATCTATCTAGTACAGGCTTAAGAGCATCAAGAACAATAATATAAAGATTACCATTTCTAGTTCCCTTATATATAACATTGTAGGAGAGGGAATCTAGAAGACAACATTCTAAAGAAGTAAACATCATAAGATATCCATTATTACAAATTTGACTAACACTAATCAAATTGTGATGTAGGCCATCAACAAGAAAAACATTTTTAATACATAGCTCATTGCCCACATCACCCTCACCTATGACCTTACCCTTCTTGTTGTCTCCAAAGATTACTGATCCTCCTTTCTTTTTCATGAACTTGTTGAAATGGCTGATTTCTCCAGTCATATGTTTAGAGAAGCCACTATCAACAATCCATCTCTTTTTAACCCGCAAGAAAGAAGGATGTCGGAACCCAACTCAAACTTTGAGATCTGGGCTTAGTTTAGGGACCCATTTCATCTTTGGGTTGGTCCCCTTGGGCTTGTAAGGACAATAAGTAGAATATTGGTCATCACATTTGCAATGGATACATACAATAGGGTTCTTAGAGCTGGAAGACTCTCCATGAAAGATAGGAGGTTCCACACGCTTCTTCTTACCCTTATTCTTGCTCTTACCTTGGGAGCAATCCCATCATATCCTAAACCACTAGTACCGATTTGTTTGGTAGAGTGTTCTAGAACATCATTTAGGGATTTCTTTCTCGAGATGAACTTTTGCAAAGAAGATCTTAGATTAGCATTATCATCACTAAGATTAATAATATTAGTAGAAAGACTAGCAAGATCATCTCTATCATGCAATAGGTTGGCCTCTAACCAAAGGGCTTTAGCATGAAGGGAATCTCTTTCTAAAGCTATGCTAGCAACTTCATTTCTTTGCAAAAGAGGTCTAGAAGATAAGTCATTAACTTGAGCAAGCAACTTAGCATTTTCAAATTTAAGTAGGACAATTTCTCTTTGATAAGCATAAACTTCATTTCTCGTATCATCATCAATGAGTTTGAGTTTCACATTTTCAGTTTTAAGAACATCAAGCTCGTCTAGGCATTTTTGGTTATGTATCTTAAGATTTTCAATATTTTTTAGATATATACCATTTTCAACATCTACTCCATTGTGTTGAAGTTCAAGGTGAAGAAATTTCCCTTGCAAAGAGTCAATTCTATCACGGAGCAGTTTTTCATTTTTATCAAGAATCTCAATTTTAGCATAAAGATCATCAACTATGTTGCCTAATCTTTTCCTTTTAGACTTGCATTTAGTGAAGGATGATTGGAAATCATTCAACATGTCAATAATAGTTTCTTTAGGAAGCTCTAGCCAATTTACTTCACTTACCTTGCTTACCTTACTTACCTCACATACATCTTCACTAGTAGAGGCCATGAGAGCAAGGTGGCATTCTCCATCTTCAGAGCTTGAGGAGCTTGAAGAAGACTCCTCCCAAGCTGCATGGGCTGCATCTCTTGATCTTCTTTCTTGCTTGTCCTTCCTAATGTACTTGCCTTCTCTCTTGTACTCCTTATCTTTCTTGTGGCTGCTCTTGTGATGGCTCTTCTTGGCCTTGGGGCAGTCACTCTTGTAGTTGAATTTTTGACCACACTCATATCACCTTGGATTTGAAGAAGATGGCTTGCTCTTGAAGTGTTTACCCTTGGAATAGTTTGCTTCATGCTCATTAGGGGCTTCATATTCACTTGAGGAAGGGTTGGGTGAATTCAAAGCAAGTTGTTGTTGCCGCACCATTTCTTCAATTTGTGCTTTGAAGGTTGTGTCCTTTATCTTCTTGGACTGTTTTTCTTCTCTCTTCTCTTCCTCTTCTTTCTTGTCAAGCCTAGGCTCATGGGCTTGAAGATTACCAACCAGCTCCTTGGTTGATAGCTTACTTAGCTTGTACAACTCTTGAATTGATGTCACCTTGGGCTCCCATCTCTATGTAAGAGATCTCAAGATCTTGGAGTTGATGGTGCCTTTGTCTAGCACACTCCCAAGGGATGTCAATCCATTTATGATAACATTGAGCCTAGTGTACATATTGGCCACTCTCTCACTCTTACGAATCTTGAAGTTCTCTAGAAGACCACCAAGCATGTAGATCTTGGTTTCCTTCACTTACTCGGTTCCTTCATATGTAACACACAATTTGTGCCATATCTCATGAGTGGTGTCCCAAGAGGAGATCCGGTTGAACTCGGATGGAGTGAGGGCAGCATAGATGATGCTCATAGCTTTGGCGTTGAGTTGAGCATGCTTCATTTCATGTGGTGATGTCCCCCTTTGGATCTTCATATTTGAGGTGGACTATCTTCCACATTTCATAGCTCACACCTTGGAGGTAGAACTGCATCCTTCTCTTCCAATAAAGGAAGTTGGTGCCGTCGAAGACCGGAGGTCTCATGGAGAAGCTTCCTTCTAGGTTAAGCGAACCAAGTACTGAATCACCCATCATATCCTACTTGTTGAAGTAGCTTGGAGAAGACCTGCTCTGATACCACTTGTTGGATCAATCAACTCTAGAGGTGGGGTTGAATAGAGATTCACAAATTCTCACAATATAAATTATACCACCAAATTATATATATTTGAAAAGCTTAAATAAGCAGCAATTTGATGTCCTAATCTAACATACATGGCAAGGATGAGAGATAGTGAAACACAAGAACTTGGACATGTGGTTTAGAGTGGTTCCATGTCCTAAACTTAGGAGCAATGTCAGTCCACTACCTAGAGTGGGTTAGTCTCTAGGATTTGCAATCTTGGTACTCTTATATTCCATAATAAGATTACAACACACAACAACCAAACATCCAAGGGCTTAGTACCTCAAGCAAAGATCTTCAAAGTATAGAAGGAGCTTACCCACTTGAACCATGGAGTCTTCAGCCATCAACATGGACTTACCCACCCCTTTCTTCAAGTCTCCTGCCTTCAAGGGATTACCTATCTTCCTTGAGCTTTGCCTTGCTTCTCTCCTTCACTCAGAGATCTGGAGGACCTATCTCCATCACTTGGAGACTTGGAGCATCTTGCCTTCTTCAACCTTGAAGAACAACACCTCCTTCTCCTTCACTAGGAGAGGGATCTTTAACTTTAACTTCAATAGGAATCAAGGTAGGAAGATGGAGGAGGAGAGCTTTACAACAATACAGGGAGTAGCTCTCTTACACAGGAACCTATCTCAATCATACTCATAAATTTGACTTGAAGGTAAACAGATAAAGGGGTTCAAAGGCTTAGAACACTCTCAGCTAGGCTAGTACTAAGTTTGCAATGAATGAGCAGCCTTGGAATGAACTCCAAGTGTCCTATTTATAGTTGTGGGTGTTGCTTCGGGTTAGGTGAACTCTTGGGCTAAAATATAGCCATTTTCCTTCAAGAAAATGTCTCTATTTGCAATCAAATAACCAACCAATGGTCACATCACTTTTTTCTACAAATTCCGTACAGTGTAATCGGTCGATTTTCAATAAAGTTAACTCAACCGATAGCGTAAATGACAAACTGATTTTCAAAGTATGAGTCGAGTTTGTTTTGAAAAAACTTAAACGATCAATGAATGATCATTTTGGTCAGGCACTCCATCGTTCGAGTTCTGTGAAAACACAACTCGACCGATGCAATCTTGAGAAATTGAATCAAGATGGATCGGTCGAGTTTGTCCTGGGGAAAATTCGATCGATTGACATCCTGATGTCAATCTTTGAATATGCATCTAAAGTGATCTAACATTGGCGTTTCATGTCCCAATCATTTTTCTCATCTTAGTTACAAGTCAATTCATCATTACAAGTGAATACAAAAATGTTCTAAGGTCATTTACATAGATTCCCACAAAAGCACACTTGTAGCTCTTTGACTTTTTTTTTGGAAAATTGGGTAAGTATATTCCAAAAACCCCCTAGAAGGGGGCAAAGTTACAAGACACACCCAAACATGTGACTACATACTCTTAAGAATTGGTTACAGTAGATCCCAACTCCTAACAATTAAAGGGGAAAATTCAAGACAAAATTTAAAAGTAAGATACATTCTCTTGATCTCAAGCGCAAGACAATTGAAGATGATGACAAAGTCTGAAGCGCCACCATTGTGAAACCTTTTATTACGCTCCTCCCAAATGAAGTGGACAGCCCCAGTGATTTCCCAGAGTTCAATGATTCTGGATTGCTTTGATCTTTTACCAAGGTCCGAAAGGCATTCATATAGAGAATATGAGGATCTGATGTTGAGTTTAAGTTGAGCTCGACCCCAAATATATTTCCAATATTTGCAGCCCTCAAATAAATGGACAATCAAATCATTGTGTTGGCCACACAATAAGCATGCTAGAACAGGTGCACCCGACCAGGAACTAATCTTTTCCATAGTAGGAACGATATTTGTGATAGCTCTAAAGGTGGTAAGGCTCCATTTAGGATAGTGCTTTGAGAGCCAAAAATTTCCATAAGTCATATCCGGTGAACGTTTTTGTCTTGCATTTCCCCAAAGATCATTGCCCGCCCATGCTGAGAAGGATGGCCATAGAGCCACCATACATCTATGGCCAGTGGTGCCATTTCTAGAAATAGTAGACAAAGAATCACCATACCTACAAGAAAACCATGAACTCCATATTCATTGAGATTGGGTGAACCTTTTAATGTGACACAACGTATAGTAACCCGTAAGTTTATCAAGTCTCTTTAGCACCAAACCTCCCTCACAAAGCGGATAAGCTAGTCATGCCCAACAAGAGGGATGCACTGAGCTACCCCAAAGAAAATCAGAAAGCAGCAATTCCATCCTACGTAAGACAGCAGGAGGAATGACACCCATGCTCAACCAATAGCTGATTAGACTCATGGAATAATGTTTTATAAGCATAAGGTGACCAGCCATAGAGATTTTAGAACTAGGCCATCACTGTATCATATTTCTTAGCTTATCAAAGCATTCATGAAAGTGGCGCCTCCTGAGGTTGCCACCAGCCATGGGAAAACCAAGGTACTTAGTAGGCCATGTACCTAACTGAATACCCAAGCAATTGATCAAGGCATTCTTGTTGCGGCAAGAAGAGGATAAGAAAATATGTGTCTTGTTCGGATTGCACTTCATACCAGATACAGAACCAAAATCAAGCAGAACTTGTTTAAGATTGGCAAGGCTGCGTTGGTGACCCTCCGAGAAAATAAGAACATCATCTGCAAAAAGAAGATAGCTAAGAGCCTTGGTTCTATTGATGGGATAACTTCTAATGAGTTTGTTGTCATACACCTCCTCAAGACATTTGCTGAAGCCTTCCATAGAAATTGCGAATAGAAGAGGAGATAACAGATCGCCTTGCCTAAGACCGTAGGAGCTTTTGATGAAGCCAACCGAAGAACCATTAAGTAAGAGAGAAAAGGATGGAGTGTCCACACATTGTTTAATAATGGAGATAACCTTCTCATTGAACTTTAGGCCCTAAAGACAATCCCAAAGGCAGGACCAACGAATAGAATCGAAAGCCTTGGTGATATCCAACTTGATGCAAGCAGCGGGGGGACTGAATTTTTCGATTGAATCTAAGAGTGAACTCATCCACAAGAAGAGAACAATCCTGAATACTCATACCTTTAACAAAAGCAGCTTGGTAAGGAGAAATAATATTTGGTAGAAGGTTATCTAGTCTTCTTGTTATGACTTTAGCAATGATTTTATAAAGCATCGAGCAGCAAGAGATAAGCCTGAAGTCAGCTGGAGATGAGACAATGTCTTTCTTGGGAATAAGAGCAAGAAAAATATGGTTGACTTGTCTAACCATGCTTCAACCTTTGAAAATCCACTGAATAACCTTAAGAAGATCATCACAAATAATGTTCTAGTTACCCCTATAGAAGTAACCATTAAAGCCATCCATTCTCGGGCTTTTGTGAGGGCCTATGCTCCACACAACATCACGAACCTCAATCAAACTCAGAATAGAGCATAACATTGCATTATCCATCACAGAAACAAGAGGTGTCCAATCTGGAATACAAGATTTTGAAGCAACTTGAGGCTGATTATATAGTTTTTCAAAGAACTGTACAATGTCAACAACAATAGCATCATTATCCTACAAAAGATCACCATGTGAGTCAAAAAGCTCAGTTATAGAGTTAATAGCATCCCGTCTCTTGACAATGGTATGATAGACTTTAGTGTTCCTGTCACCATTAGAAAGCCACTCCATTCTACTACGCTGCCAGAAATAAGCCTCTTCAGCCTTAAGAAGCAAGTCCAGTCTTTCAAGGGTAAGTTTCTCATCCTGAATGAGATCTAGATCTACATCTATAGACCACAGATGAGATATCATCAAGCTCCATTCTTTCTCTAGCAATGAGGTTCTTGAGGTTGACATATTGTTTGGACCAAGTCTTCAACTTCTCTTTGACATTCTTGAGCTTATGACAGAACTGAAAGAGTGGGTTGACATTGATTTTAGTAGCCCAAGGCTCTTTAATAATGTCACGACACCCTTCCCAATCCAGCCAGAAATTGAGAAAATGGAAAGGTTTCCTCTTGAAAGTGATAGGTTTCATATTAATGTTTAGAGCATAGTGATTCGAGTAATTATAGGTGATGAACTTCATTTTGGAACCGAGGAATTTAGACAGCCAAGCATCATTGATAAAGGCTCTATCAAGTTTGCATGCCACCCTTTTAGCAACACCTTGTTTTTTATGCCAAGTATAAACCTCTTTACAAATGACAGGTAGTTCAGTTAGGCCAGCATTATCGAGAGTAGCATTAAAAGAGCTAAGGATGATAGAAGGCACCTCTCAACCCCCGCCTTCTCCTCCTGCTTCCTGATGTTATTGAAGTCACCAGTAATAAGCCAAGCATCATCTATATAGGTAGTAATCCTCTCCAAGGTATTCCACAGAATGGAACGTTCAGACACAAAGTTCCTAGCATAGATATCAGTAGTGTAGATAGTGAGTCCATCTTTATTAATGCATTCCATAGTGACATGTTGATCATCCATCTCAATCACAGAAGTAGTCCAGCAATTAGGATTCCACCCAACATATATACGACCATTATGGTCATGTAGATGATTAGAGACCCATAACCAGCCTTTAGGGAACATACGGTCAGATGTGCGGATCATGTGAGACTTGATTTTAGATTCAACAAAAATAGCCATAGTCGCTTTATTTTCAAGGATGGTTCTCCTCACTTCTTTCTTCTTACACAGCTTCCCAGATCCTCGCACATTAGTCATGAGAAAGGTCATTAATGACCTCTGGCAGACGAGCGGGTCTTACGAGACCCATCCCCTTTGGACACCCTGGAAGCCTTAGACGATGAAGAAATGGAAGCACCAGTGGATCATCTAACTACTGAATCATCAATCACACACGAACCTACAACACAAGCATCCATTACTGAGCTGAGCGAAGTGCCGGACCCATCATTAACAGCAACATCCGAGCCAACACCAACACCCGACCCATCATCTAATCCACGACGTAGCTCATACCCTCTGTCTGCCCTAGTCGCAATCGGAGACACAACAACCGGAGACACAACGTCCGATACATCATTGCTTCCGCCAAGACCCGTCGACGAGCCGACCCCTCCTTCAACCCTTGCATCGTGTCCACCACTTGAGTCATGCCCATGATCAGCATCAGCAGCGCCATGCCCGCGACCCGTTAAACTTGCACTAGAAGTGCCACCATCAGCACCCGAGGAAGAGGTTCCACCCGAGGAAGAAGCACCACTGTTTCTCAAGCTCACAACCATAATTTGGTTGTCATCTAGTTCGTTCACTGTAGCATTATCCAAAGCCACTGCTTTTCCCTTCTTCCCTACCACCTTCCAGACCTGCGTCAATGGACATGAACCTCCACATCATTGATCAGATGGATAGGACAGTCATACCCATCATGGCCAAACACTTTACACTCGGTGCACCTCTTCGGTATATGCTCATACAGGATCTTCACTGGCGTTGGGTCGCACCGAGGCATGTTGACCCACACCTCCTGAGGCGGCTCATCGTCGACGTCGATTTCCACTAATGTGTGCGCCTCCCCCAACGATTCTTGGCCAAGAGACTTGAAATCAATTCATAGAAGCTTCTCTATGCCACTGACCACGATCCCAACTACCCTAGGGGACCAGTTGTGCCCCACACTGGGTATGTTAATCTAGATCGGCAAGGTGTTGAAGAAATCCTTATGCATGTCATCTCCTGTCTTGTAGTCCTTGACGACCACCAGACGGATGTCGAACCATCGCGGTCCACCATTAATGATACCCTTCTTATCATCTGCCGAGTTGAAACGAAGGAGGAAGAACTTATTTGGTTTGGAGAACAGATCAAAGCAACCCTTAGGCTTCCAAACCCTACATATCCAAGCTAGAAGATGATGCTAGTAAGGACTTTTTCCCATCACGTAAAGGATCGTTGCGTGCTCCCAACACTTCTCCATGGCATCGTATGTCAGTTCATCACTGGTCACGAATCTTTTGTCATCGATCTTCTCGGGCCGACTGAAGGAGTGATTCTCGTTCTCAAGGCCGCCGTTGGTGAGGACTTGATTCCAGGCCCTTCTGAGGACGGGGCGCACTGTCGCAGTAGGTTCCCCGACACCATGAGGCACTGTCGCAACCATGGCGCTGGGAAAAGAGGGCCCCCCTCTAGAGGGAAAGGAGGAGCTTACCTCGGGATCGCCCAATCGTCGCTGAGGTGGCACTTTGTAGCTCTTTGACTTGAACTTGAGTCAATCTAGGGTTTTGGATTTGGGATCCTTTTCATGTACCTAATGCCTGAAATCAATCTTCAATACACATATTAGATACATATGAATGGAATGGTTAAGTCATTATCAAAATATAGGCAATGTATAACCTTTAGGTCAACAGATATGAGAAATGTGTTGCATGATGTGTATGGAGTATCACAGGATGGAGAGAATATGGAAGACGAGGACCATCGATTTGTATTTGTTGATGATGTAGAAGCTGAGCAATTTTACAAACTGTTAGGGATTGCTACACAGGAATTGTTCCCTGGAAGTAAGAAGTACTCTAAATTGTACACTGTTGTGAGGTTGTTTCACATAAAATGTGTCAATAATTGGAGTAATAAGTCATTTTCTGAGCTGCTTGAGCATTTCAAGGAATTGCTTCCAGAGGGTGAGACGTTTCCCGAACTCTTATTATGAATTCAGGAAAATAATTAGGGACCATGGAATTGACAATGATAAAATCGATGCTTGTGAAAATAACTATATTTTATATCAAAAGGATTTTACAAATAACACTTCATGTCTGAAATGTGGTGCTTCAAGATATAAAGAAATCAAAATTGATGAAGCAGTTGTAGAAAATATTCTTATGAACAAGAAAGGAGTTCCTTGTAAAGTCATGTGCTACTTTCCCTTGACTCCTAGGTTGCAGAGATTGTTCATGTCTTCAAAATTGTCACCCCTAATTTGGTGGCATGATGAAAGTCATACCAAGGATTGGATACTTTGACATCCAACAGATTCTCCAACATGGAAGAGGTTTGATAATATGCATGCTGACTTTGCTTCTTATTCTCGCAATGTTCACCTTGGATTAACTTCCGATGGATTTAATCCTTTTGGTCTCATGCATCTATCATATAGGATTTGGCCCATCATATTTATTCCGTGCAACTTTCCACCATGGTTGTGCATGAAGTCTCCCAATTTCATCCTGTCAATGATCATTCCTGGTCCAACTCAACCAGGAATGAACATATATGTCTACCTACAATCGTTGATTGAGGAGTTAAAAGAATTGTGGGAAGCTGGTGTTGATACTTATGATGATGATCGTAAAGAGGTATTCAAGTTACATGCTGCCTTACTGTGGACGATAAGTGACTTTTCTACATATGGTTATCTATTTGGTTGGCACACTAGTGGGTATCTTGCATGTCCTTTCTGCAACAAAGACGCGTTCTCATGGAGACTACCATATAGTAAGAAAGCATGTTTCATGGGTCACAGGAGGTTCCTCCCAATGGATCATAAATTTTGTAAATATGCTTCATCATTTGGTGGAAATGAAGAATTTAGAAGTGCTCCTAAGATGTTGTCTGGAAGTCAAGTTCTAGATCAAACTAGAGATGTAGATAATTTACCGTATAAGTGGAGAAAGCGAAGTATATTTTTTGAGTTGCCATACTAGAAGCATAACCTTATACATCATAATCTTGACGTGATGCACATAGAAAAGAATGTATGTGAGAGTTTGATTCACACACTGCTAGGAATGAAGAAGTCAAAGGACACTGGAAATTCTTGATATGACCTCAAAGAGATAGGCATAAGGCATAGACTTCACATTATCAAGGACGGAAATAAAAATATCATTATGCCTTCATGTTTTACTTTGGAGGAGGAAAAAGAATTATTCTGTAAGATGTTGAAGTATGCTCTAATTCCTGATGGGTATTCTTGTAATATAGCTAGAAATGCATGCGTTAAAGAAGGAAAGTTGATGACATTGAAGATTCATGATTATCATGTATTGATGCAACAATTTATCCCATTAGTTTTACAAGTAGTGTGCCCAAAAAAATGTTAGATCTATTGTAATTGAGTTGTCCAAGTTTTTTAAAGACTTATGCTCTAAATTCATAAATCCAAATACTTTTGAGAAGTTAGAATACAAAATAGTAGTGACTCTTTGTAACCTAGAGAAGATTCTCCCACTATAATTCTTTGATGTGATGGAGCATGTGGTCATTCATCTTCCACGAGAAGCGAAGATAGTCGGACTGATATTCTATCGTTAGATGTACCCCGTGGAGAGGTAATCTTTCTAATAATTAAATTTGTTCAGACTTTGCATCCGATCGGATGTGATATTCTTACAAAATCTTTTCTTCTTCTTATTGTAGACACTTACAAACATTAAAAAGATATGTTTGAAATAAAACTGCTCCAGAAGCTTCTATAGCAGAAGGTTACTTGGCAGACGAATGCTTAACATTCTGTTCAAGATATCTCTCAGGAGTTGAGACAAGGTTCACTAAATTGTGTAGAAATGATGTGGAAGATGAAGATATGGATAATGATGAAGAGTGGTCTATATTCTTTCATAAAGGGTGTCGTTTAGGAAAGAAAACTCATATTACGCTTGATTGCACAAAGCTCAAAGCAACGCGTCAATATATTTTATCCAACTGTGATGAAGTTGATCCATACGTGAAGTAAGATCGTTGTTTACTTTTTATTATGTAATTTCATATATACGTCTAGGTGTGTTAAACATGTTTATTAGTAGGGAGCACATCTGATACTTGAAGAAAATCAATCCACGTGCACGACAATGGAAAATCAGTAATCTTCATATGATCAGTTTCAATTAATGGTTTAAGAAACATGTAAGTTTAAATAAGTTATTTCCATTAGCATAATAACAAATACATATAAATAATTAAATTAATAATATTTTTAGATTGAGAAGAAGGTAAAGTCATCAAACCTAGTGTTGAATTGAGGGCTGCAACAAATGACAATGTAATATGTGAGATATGTAACAAATGGATATAGATTTCACACCAAGGATCGAGAATGCGGCAAAAAACAAAAAAAATAGTGGAATCATGGTGAACGCTCAGACATAAAGTTTTGCCATCTCTAAGGACAAAAAATCTTGTAACGGGTCAAGTTACCTATTACGGAATGTTAAGAGACATTTTCGAGATCAGTTATTACGAGAAACTTAAAGTTGAATTGTTCAAATGTGACTGGGTTAATGCAAATAGAAGAATCAAAAAATCTGAAAATGACTTCACAATGGTCAATTGAAAACATATTATTGTAATTGATCATCCATTTGCATTGGCATCCGAAGCACAACAAGTATTTTATATGAAAGACATAAGTCAAAAAAATTAGAGCTTTGTTGTGCACACTACACCTCATGATACTTATGACATGGAGGAGTAGCTTTATGATAATTTCATGGATGGAACCTGCTTATCTAAAGATAAATGTTCAAGTGATTTGGAAGATATCTTATGTGACGTTTGTGATGACCTTAATTTAGTCAGAGAAGGCATGGATGGTTTGACCTTTTATGATGGGGGTCATGATCCCCAACATTGATCTTACGTAACTCCTTGTATTTTATTAGTTGGATCAAACTGTGGAAACACTCAGGTCATCCTTTTATTTATAAAATGGTCATTTATTCTTCTACATGATTATACATTTGTTGCATAAATGTTTTCTTTTGGGTTAATCTATTTTATTTGTTTGCTTGTTGGATGTTGGCTTCATCAGCAACATATAAATATTATTGAAATGAAAAGACACAGTTAACTACTTTCTCCACTTACTAATGATGTCTATAATGAAGGAGTAACTCATGGGAGTATGATAGGTAAAATCACAAATTACATCATTTAATATCTTTCTTAGAACCGCTCATCTCATCATTTTAGTTGTAGGTATTTCCAAAAGACCAAAAGGAGGATATCTTGGTTTGATAAATGTTGATTGGCGGTGTTCATTTACAAAAGAAGGACTTAGAAACATTAAAACTATGGCGGGATCAACTGCAAACAACAACAAAAATTCTTCTGTGAACCTTGCAAAAGAAAATAATCCCTCTGTGTCAAATGATGGAGTTGGTACTGTTGGTAAAAGCCATGTGGTGGCAATCTTAAATAATTCTAGAGAAGGAATTCATTCTAAAAAGACATTCAGAAAAAACAAGTCATCAAGGAGTGCATGTAGGGGCAAGTATGCAATGTTTGGAAAATTATGTCAGTAACAATCAAGAGGTTGAAATTAATAATTTAGATAAAGATCACCATTCTATTGTTGATTCTCCTGCTGCTAATCCTGGGCAGAGTGAAGGTAAGAAACTTTAGATACAAATATGCATTGCATTTTTCACAAACTATTAGTTATTTATATGCGTACAATATGTATATCCTTGTAAATGCTTGCATCATGTTCATGAATTTGTAGGGGGAGTTGCAAATAAAAACAAGGGGCTATTCTAAGTGTATCTGATTATGGGGTAAGACAGGGGATAAAAAGTTGCCTATTACTTTAGATGAGAATGGTGATCTAATAGGACCACATCAGAATGACATGTCTTCTATTTTGGGAACTATTGCTACAAATTATGATCTTGCACCATTAAACTATCTTGATTGGCAACAAGTACCTATAGAAAATAAAACTTCTATATAGAATTATGTGGAGGTAATTATAGTCTTTGAGATCTAATATAATGCTGTGAATTTTTAAAAAAAAATTGATTCTTTTGTTACAGACCAAGTTTGTTATCGACATAAAGGAGAAGAATTCAATTTTGCGAACAGTGAGGGATTGTTAGAGAAACTTCAAAGCGGATATAAAAAAACCACTATATGCGGCACAAAGAAAAATCTGACCGACTTAATCATTGCCCCTCCCGTGTTGAACCTGATCAATGGAAATTTCTTGTGAATTTTTAGGATTCTGACGATGGAAAGCTAAAACAATTTCTTCTTTAACTTTATAGATTTCAAAAGTGTATATTGTATATAATTATATTATAATTCATTATATGTAGTTAAGAAGTGCTAAAAATGTTATGAGAAGAAAGTTTGTGATGACGAGATATACATCAGGATTAATAATGTATGCTTATGTGAAGGCTAAAGTGAGTTATTTTGTAGTTGAAATATGCATGAAAATTTCATACTACTATGCTCATATATGCTGCTACTGTTAAAAATAGTTACAAGAAAAGGAAAACGATGGCAATGTTATCAGATTAGACTTGTTTAAGGCCACTCATTTGAAGAAGGATGGTACTGTTGTGGATGCAAAATCTGCAGAATTGATTGTAAGCAATCAATAAACAAAATTATTTTTCATAGAATGAAAATATTCTCATTAATATTGTAATGTAGGACAAGTTGAATGTGGCACTTTCAAGTAATGATGAAAATCTCAATGAAGACAAGATATTTGATTATATTTTGGGCCCAAAGAAGATTCATGTGAGACATGCGATACATGTGTCTCATAATTCTTATGTGTGGGGGTGTTGATAATAAAATCAAATACTTAGAACAGGTTGTTGATGATCAAACCCAGATATACGAGGCTCAACAAATGGAGTTGTTAGAAGTGAAGAAAAAACTTGAAAACCTTGAAGCTATGATGTTGCAAAATTCTAACCTGAGTGGTTTGTTTCAGCCCAACGAGGTAAATCTTCAAATTCTTATATTGTGATATTTTCAAAAAATTGATTTTCTTATAGTAACCAATTTATTTTGTAGAATATCACGAGGACCACCAATTAAAAGACTACCCAGACCAAATCAACCAAGTAGTGGAACACGCATTACCGAATGACAGGTTATTATATCCAAACATTTATTGATTAATTTTTTCAATCTGATTTTTAGGCATAGATAATTTTTGACACATTCTTTATAAATTTTAAAGTCGTTTCCTTGTTAAGTTTTGATGATGGGAAATCAATTTAGCACAAGGACATGTTACTTTTGCAAGTCCAACTTATGTCGTAGGAGGAGCACTATTGGGTTCCTCATTTGTTGTCGTGTCCATTATTGTACCAATCCAACCTCAAGAGAAGTTGATTAGGCCTTTTGGTCAACACCAAGTCATTGAAGATGTAATTTGGACTTTGATAGATTGGCCAAAGAAATTACTCATTGTCAGGTAACATTTTATAAATTAATTTCAATACTAGAATTGTACTTCTTAACTTTTTCTTCATCATTGTAGGTGAACCATTTGGAGACGTGGAAACCAAGAGTAGCACTCGTTTGATCAATATAGAGATTCACATATCATATGAATTGATAGGATTTAGTAAAAATAGTCATTCTTTATTTTATTTAGTTGGTTTTAAATAAATGTAGATGTCACACATATTGTAGTACCATTCATTACTTCATTGTCTTGGTTGTAAGTTTTAGACCTTTGAATCTTATTTTCTTGTGTTATTCCCATTATGTTTGTATTGGCTACATTCAGTCTTGGAGATTACCTATGAATCCTATTTTCTTATGTTATTCTCATTATGTGTTCTTGACTTTATCTATTCAACAATGACTATGATAGCTTTCTTGATCCTGGTGTTGGAGCTACTATATCTTTTATCTGCTCTGTGATAGGTCACGATAAGAAATGGAGTGACTTAGTTTCAGTTCTACTGTCACAATGTGACTTGTGTGTCATACTATCTTCTTATAGGATTAACGGTCCATTGATGTCATAAACTACTATCAGGCCAACTGTGTCCACTGAAAGCTCCACCTTAGTATATCATAAACTGCTAATTACATGGATTGTGAACACTTAAACATTCTTTGAGAATACCCACCTTCTGTTATAGTTGTCTTCATTCAGTTGAGGAGGCGATCCATAGCAGGATCCTTTTGAAGCTACAATTTGTGATTTTCTTGCTTAAAGATCTATGTCACTATATATCTTTTGAAGTTTTGAGCTCAAATGCTCTGCTAAATTAGTTCCTTGGACTTGGCCTCATCCATAATTGTGTGAGACCATACCTCACTAAGAAATGCTTTTCTACATAAGGTTTTTTTAGCTATTTATGTCTCCTTAGGCCTATCCCTTTCATAGTAATGGTTATCTGCAGCAGGATCCTTTTAAAGTTGTGGTTTTCTATTTTCTTTCTTAAAAATCTATGTGAGTATAGATAGGGTGTATGCCTTTGTGATTTCTTTCCCGGTGAAGTGTCTGATCACCATATTTGATAAGATGCATGGAAGGGGTTGGCTAGATTGTAGATGGTGGAGGAACCTAATTCATATTGCGACCACCCTTAAAACAATTCAAATTTAATTTGTAAATGTGTAGTTCATTAAATGGAAGTTTATAAAATATATTTTTGGTCTTACAATGTTTGTTCCAATTTTATTGTTTATTCCAGGAAGGGTAGTTGATTATCAGCTCTTATCACTCAATTTCTAAGTAGCTAAGGTTTGATTCTTAAACATGTTAAACATTTCAATGTGGCAAGGTTGTTACAATCTCTCCCTCAAATACAGAGTTGACGACTGCAATGAAGATGCTTGAGTAGAGGTGAATTCATTCTTGGTCTTTATTTTCCTTCTTATTTGAAGTTCATGTAGTAGAGGTGACTTCATTTCTGACCTCGTTGTTGATTTAATACACATCACCCACGATGATGTTAGCACATACATTTTTTTCTTCTTTTTTACACTAGCATACTGTGACATGAAGATGGATGCTTGGTTTATTCAAGGCCTACCTTTAATGATTTTTTTTAATATGCATTTAACTCAGTGCTTACTATACAAGAGATGATAGATACCATTTATAATATGCCCATACCCTCTTGAGGAAACTCATTAGAATAATCACCACTATCATAAGTTGGATTTAATTGGAGCCCGTGGGATGACCTACCTCAAAGTACAAGGAAATATGATGTGTTTTCCCTGAGTAGTTCATAGTATAAATGTGTTGCTTCTTTTTTACAACAAACTAGGTACCTCTTTTTCTAAACCAACCAAATCGAGTGAAAGATACATTGGGAACATTACTACAAATCCAAGTGAGGCGTAAGTGGTTGTATTAGCAAGTTAGTGAGTGCATTACAAACCTAAATTGTTGTGAAAACCAAAACAATACTTTGTTTTAATTACATTTTAATATCGTTGTATTGTATATGTATACATTTATAATGTGTAAGTATAACTATTCTTGTTTCATCCTTCAGAAATTCAAGTTCAATTCCAACCAGAAAATACATGTGTAGCAGATTTTTGTTTACATTGATCTATAAAAATATTGCATATGTGATTGACTAATTAGTAGGTGCATGCCTGAGATACCATATATAGTAATTTTTATTATTATGCATTCATTAGTAGGCATAGCAGTACTAGTTTTGAGGTTAATTATAGATTTGGGTACATGCATACCGAAAAAGTCTGTTTTATCTTATGTGCATAAGGGTTACTAGACTTCTTAATTAAGAAAATAAGATATTCCAGGAACCCTAACAGCCAATTTGATTTATCCAATTTTATTTAGAAACTTTACAAAGCAACAACTGAATAGGGTACACTATAGATTTATAGTGCACTAATTTGTGAAGTAATATATTACTTAATCTTTTAAATGTAGAAACAATAACTCTAGCTTTCCCTTGTCTTGATCCTGGGTTACTAACCCAAGATACCACTCCCAAGTCATTCCCACAGTAACTACTATCATTGGCCTACTAATCCTTACTGTTATTTCTCTAGTCACAGTCATTTGCACATGTATTAAGTGTGCCAATTATAACAATTGTGCAAAGATTGTAATGGTAGTTTCCAATATGTTGTTGTCTCACTATAAAATACTAGATTTGTGTTCCATATTGTGTTCAACGTTCTCAAGTCTATGCTCATCTACCTAACTAAGAGCTTCATGTGAATCCACTGCAAAATGAATTACTGATCATAAGAAAAAAGTATGATACTTTGGCACACTTTTACAATTATTTGAATCAACATCTTGTATCGGAATATGAAGCTAAGTTAGAGAGGTTGAGATGAGATATGAGACCTCTCTTCATATGGTTCAGTCAGTATTTCAAGAAAAAGTAAACATTCTCAATATCCTATACAAGAAGGTTAATGCCAACCCGATTCTAGCTGAGAAATGTTGATCGATGTTCACTGAAAAAAGAAATTCTATGGCAAGACCAACTAACCTGTAAGTGCCTTCTCAATTATGCTTTAGACCACAATATGTTCCTTAAGACCAGTTACCACAAACATAGAAGCATGAATGCAAAGTAGACTTTGAATTGAATGAGTAACAAAATGAGTTCGCATTGTAATAATAGTTGCTTGTTGACTGCCTACATTCACATATGCCCTTATCAGATTCAGAACGTAACATAAAACTAAACATGAATGCACTATTTTAAATCTTATGATTTACTTTTGAAGGTCATCAAACATGGTTTGCCATTTATTGATAACAACGTTTCAATAATACTAGGTTATTAACATCCCCTTCAATATTAAATGAAACTTTGGGAACAACCAACTTCTTAACATTGGAGTATGGAGCATACTACACCCTTGACGTCAGATGTAACATTTCCAGTGCCAAGTGGGAGATCATAATAAACTAAGGAGATCAACAAGGCATCATCCATGTGAGTCTCTGACATGCTACTAGATTTCAGCGAGGCACAAGTATTCAACATCCAAAATATAGCCAAGTCAATGAGGTTATGCTTATTTATACTGTTTGGTTGGGGACTAATACGAGATTTAATCTAATCTTTTGTCAAAGATAGAATCTTATCTGAAACTCTATTGTCGCCTCTTTGGTTCAACATGGACTATGTTTAGGAACACTAAACATGGTAGAACCAAAGTTAACAATATGGATGTACTTCTCCTTGAATTTCTTGAACTTGAAATTGTGATTCTCCTCATAGTGATGTCCAGTATGCAACACGGCTTAAGGCCTGAGAGTTGGAATAATAATCTTCTGTCTAAATCAGGTGTTCATTTTAAAGAAGTCAAATTTGAAACTAATACACACTTAAAATTTATACCAATGCAAACTTACAAAACTTATACTAATTACACATATATATCTTTTTCTATTCTTACAAGTTGATAGTTATGATCTTTTCAGTATTTTGATTGCAGATTTATTGGTGATAAAAGTCAATGCCATTCTATCATTTGTTCCTTAAAAAGTGAAAGACAAAATAAGGTATGTATGTAGCTTTGATTTATATAATTTCTCTATAAACTAGTTATTGATCAAGAGATTGTAAGTGTCTTTTATTCAACATTGTATTCATGTTGTGAGATGTGTATTGTTAGATATTCCTCCACTTGTTTCTATCATTCAAAATCTTAATCATAACCTTATATCATTATGGTACCAAAAAATGTGCCACTGTTCCTTATGAAAATATGATCTTCCACAACCACACATTGATAATTACCACAACACAGTTAATAACAGGGTCACACCGAACAAGAACCTTTGCTTCTTTTCTTAAGAATAGAAGATTTTTCCCATTTAGTTGATGAAAATCTTGTTTGGCACATAAAAACTTAATCTTGTCTGCCATAGAAAACCTTAGTCTGCAACATATGCAACATGGAAGTGCTACACTATACCATTTAAATCACATTGTTAGTAAAAATCTGAATTGTGTATTTAACAAGCTCTCTAGGGTGAAAGAACATTTTGGACATCTAAATTTGGTATTTGTGATGCATCTTTCAAAGTACAAATGCCAAGATTACATGTATTTTCTTATATCCTTTCTATTTGTATTCAACTCCAATCTATTATATGCATACCATATTGTCCTCCCATACAGTACTTTAAAGATAACCCAAACACGGGGCACAACTAGAAAAAAGATAACCTTGTTACATACCACTTCATATCTTTGTTCAAGCTATAAACAATCAACAAAGATCATAAGCTATAAACAATCAACAAAGCTATATTAGCATATGCATGCTTGTATAAATGTATAACTGCTAGTTTCCGAGCCAACAGATAAAAAAGATCAAAAGTGCAAATGATATGTTGATAATGAGTCTCTTAGATTGCCTCTTGTATCTTATAGTTAAAAGTTCTGATTTTTTACTTCCACAAAACTCTTCTTTATTTTAGGAAGCATATGGACTTCTAGAGGCAACAATGTCCAATTATTTCGATGACTATAAAAAGGCACTGGTTAATAATGTTGAGGAGCATTTTGGTTCTGGTGATTTGGCCTGGTAAATTCTTCTCAAATTGTGTAAGTGTTTTTCCTACTTCTTGAATGTGTTACTGATTTAATCATAGACATACTTGATGTAGTTAATGTCTTGGTGTATTTTATTGAAACGGCTAACAGAGTTATCTATCTTCTCCACACATACAAAGTTAGTTCAGTAGTGTTGAGGAAGTGAAGAAAAGAATTAATATCTTAATCAAGGAATACGTGGAGACAGGTGACACAAGAGGGGCATGCATGTGTATAAAGGGAATCCGGAGATCCTTTTTTTAACCATGAAGTTTTTAAGAGTTATCTTGGTCTTGCACTGGAGATGCAATTGTCTGAATAACTTACTATGAAACTACATACAGTTGGCAATCTTATAGTCTAAAGGATCTTTCACTTGATATTCTGTATGTAAAGGAGTCATTCCAGTTGTTGGTCTCAAAAGAAACTAGTGAGGGTTGGCTTGATCCTATATGATAAAGTCCTCAGTTAAGAATGGAGCTTCTGGTGAAGAAATTGACAACAAACTACTGTGTTATGATGTTGTGCTTAATTGTGATTGGCGCAATAATACATTTAGTGCTTGCCTACTAGGTATGTATAGGATTTGACCATTTTCATCATGTCATCTTAACTAATAAATAATGACAAAGCTATTTGGATATAAGCCCTATTCATACAACCTATTAACTTACTGTTGTTGATATATCAAATTCATTTTCTACTCATGCTTTTTCAGATTTGGCCTAAAAACCTCTCAGTTCTCTAGTTGAATGGAATTTTTGTTGATTTACAGAGTCTTCAGTATTAGTTTATAGCGAGGAGGATCAATGCATATTGCATTAGGTTCAAGGCAATTTGCAGTGTTTTACTTCCCTAACCGTAAGTTGGTTGTTCTCCACCAATTCTCTAGATTACTTCGATGTATTTTTCTTATAATCCACACTATTCCAGCAGCATCACTCTTTTCATTAGAGGAATCAAGCTTTATCCACTTGTAATATGTCTTCTTGAATCTTACCAGGGTGATGCTCCAAGCCTCTAATGAGACCTCTATTTTCTAATTCATTTACACCATGCATATGCATTTCCTCCCAGAAGTAACACAATCTTTCGATTTGTTAAATGTAGGCTCATATCATATAACTATATGTTATGAAGATGATATTGTGCTTTAAACATATGAATGCTTTTCTAATGGATTATGTAGACATGACTTTCTCCAGTATATACACTCTTTCATAAACATTTTCATGGTTCTTTTTTAACACATCTCTCACTTTGAGCAACTATATAGATTCAAATGATCATTGATAAACTAAATCTAAAATGTTACATGAAACTGTAATGCTTTTAAGTTGGCCATTGGAAAGTGACCACAACATGTAAAACATGTCTTCTTTAAATGAAAGAGAAGCTTGTGTAATAAGTGCTCCTCCTTACAAAATCTACTAGTTCTCATTAATAGATCGGTTTGTTTGCTGAGTTGGTAGCTTCTCTTGAATGCTATCAACTTTTCTCTACAAGTGGGCCTCCTTACTGAATACTCTAGTTCTCATTAGTGTGCGGGATTTCTCATTGTTTTTGTGAGGGTTGAGTAGCCTTGATGTTAGTTACTTGTCTTGGAAACAATTCTATCTATTTTTATATCTGATGCGTCTTTAAAGTAGATTGGTTTGTTATGCACTTTCATTTTATGAAGACTTGAGTTGCTTCCTACAAACATAACAAGATTTTCATTATTGACATTATTCTATCAATAGCTCTTACCCCTTTGCTTAGTGAAGCGGGATGAAGGGCAACTGAAATGACTAATGAAAAACTTCACATTAAGGAAGTAACTTCAAAGAGTCTGAACACTATTTTAGTGGCATTGCTAATGAATTCCAATCAATATTTTGTTACCTCTAGAATACATTTGGGGTAATTTTATATTGATGATAATGAGCCTATGGTCGGTAAAAAACTTCACCTTTAGGAGGAATGCTCGAGGGATGGTTGAATGTTGCATTTGTTTTGAATTATGGTGTTGGGGAGGTAAAACATATGATGACCACATTCTGATCACATCTTATAAGATGATGGATGATTATAAAGTGGAAACCATTAATGTTGGACTTGTTAAATTTAATGTGGAACTCCATGGTGCAAAAGGAAGTAATATTTTTCTAACTTCCTTACAAATGTCTTGCAATTTTATGTGGACTTGGTGATTATGTTGTTGAGGGGGAATATACATATCTTTAAATATAATCTATAGAGGTCTATATTAGGAAGTAGTGATTGGTTTCTTTATATATGCTTACACCTTTTCTCTTTATCATTGTTTTATAGCTCAGTATCTTCTCAATAAATTATAGACACATTTGTATAATGCACTCGTACTTCAACACTAGTACACCAGAATATATTGCACTAGTACTTTGGTGGATGTATGCATGTGTTACTTCTATTCTTATTCTTATATAGATTGTAAAGGTGTTTCATTTCTTACACAGAAGCTCATGTTTGTATATATCGCACTAGTACACTTCGTTACTCTATTTGTTTCATTTCTCAAACAAGATCTCATCTTTTGAAGCTTGTGACTTTTGAAGAAATCACAACCCAAATACTGATCTCGTGAGTTGTTAGATGTAGAAGAGAAGGATTCCTCTTTGAAGACTCTCTAATCTTAAATTAGTAAATGAATTCACCTTCTAGTAAGAACCCAACATCGATCCATATTGCAACAACATAAGATCAGTTGAACAAAGCATGTAAGTGTTATTCCAGCTCAATTTATAAGATGATGTAAGTTATTTAATGGTGAGCTAAATCTGTTAAATATACTTCACTTCTCCCATGTTGCTGATGTGTTCTTATCTCGTTGTCTTTGAAGCTTTGTATTTGGGTTTCTACTATAAAATTCGGAGTCTTGGTGAGTTATTTGTTGAAGTAAGTTTGGACTGCCCCTCCTACCGTTCCCTTTTAAAATTTAGCCTATCATTTGTCTCCTATGAATGGAACTAGTCACGAACTTATGAAGTACAAGCCTCTATCTCATTGGATGAGTTGAAGGAAAATAAAAAGAACCCAACACAAACTTGTATGCCAATGAAGTTCTCGTTGCAACTAAACTTAGCAATTTACTTGTGATAAACCCCATGCATATTAAGATATACAACTTTGATCTTTCTTAATCATTAGAAAGAATAAGGTGGGATTACAGCAGTATCAAGATACCATACACAAACCATGCTCATAAACTGTAAATGTTTATTTCTTTCTAAATCTATTTACTATATCATATGCCGTCCACAACCCACTCAATAGGATATATTAGAAACTTATTACTTTTTTCCAATATATTTGCACTTTTCAAATCTTTAAAATGCCCTCTTCAATGCAGCAACCCATTACCATTTGCACTCCTTTCCATACCCATTACTTGCATAGTGTTTGAGTCAATCTAGACTTATCAAACTAGTCGTCTATTATTTGGAACTTACCAAATCACAATCAAGATCCTACATAATGTGGATCCAGCTTAATACTGCCATAATACTGAAGGTCATTGACAGGTGGCATTGACATGCTTGGAAAGCCTGGACAAGAATGAAGTGGATCTCTGTGCAACACAATATTTTTGACTTGTGTTGCAGCATAGTTCATAAAGACATAGTTCATAAAGACAACAATTTCCTTTTCCTAAACAGAGTAGTATATCAGATGAATTGTTTATTAGCTGACTCATGCAGATCCTGTATACTCTAGCAGTTTCCTAGAATCAGAAGAGGCAAAGGGCAAGGAGGATGAATCAACCATGATGCACAAAACACATCATGTATCTACACTAAGCATCCTTTCTCTGGATCATGTTCCTAGGGGATCATGATCTTGTTTTTACTATATATTACAGGAGTCTGAAATTCTTACAATGGATGAGGGTTGGTTTCTTTTGGATTTTTAGAGCTCCTTAATTGGCCAAATGATCTATTTTAAGCCCTACTAGTGGTCACATGTATGAATCTTCCTTCTGGTTGGCACATGTTGTGCACTTCTTAAGGATATTCAAAGTATTATGTTGGCATTTCTTGGTCAGGAGAATCCTTTGTGCTGATGTTTGCAGTTCTGTATATATGGATCTAGTTTTCTTTTTGACTCACTAAATTCCGGTCATGTTTATGAAGGTTTCAATCATTCTTTTCGTCTATCTCTTGATCAATTCTCTATCTATCCCTGAGTCCTCTATTAGTTGGTCCTACAACTCAGTGTCGAAAAGTAAAGGTGATGTCAGTTGAACCTTTATCTAGCTTGTTAGGTTGCAAATTTATCAATATCTCTATATCATTGAACTTTCTGCCCAATTATATTGTTTCGCATTGACTTTTGTAGGTTTATTGCTATCTCATAAATGGGGCACTAGTAAATAAATTCTTCAATGTTTTTAATCCTTAAATTAGAACGGATCTCCTTTTAACTTGTCTAGATTTTCTCGAAACAAGTCCTCATATTTTCCTTCTTTTGAATGACTCACAGGATAATATCCATTTTTATTGTATCTATAATTATCTTGGCTAGAAATTTAGTTCTTAGATGCTGTCATATGATAATGGTTATATCTGAAGCTAAAGCTCGAGCCTGATCTATGACGTCTCTCTATTGTATATATACCTTAATTAGTTCGAGCCTGATCTACTAACATTTGTTTCTTAAGCTTGAGGATAGTTTTTAAAACTAAAAAATATAAGGTGTATTATGTGTATACCTTAATTAGTTCATTCAGTTATCTGTCATGTAAATTCTTTGGTGTTATATTAGGGAATTCCGGGACACTCATAAGTGCTTCCTAAAATTAAATTGATATTATACAAGTGGCGATGACACATCCATCTACCCACCCTATATCGCTTCATTCATGACCTGATGAATGATTGATTGAAGGTACCATCTGATGAGCCCTTTCATATTTATTCAGTACCAAAGGAGGTGAAATCTCAGCCTCTTGCTGAGAAAAAGGCCCCTGGTAAAAAGCAAAATGGTTTGCGGACCACACATGCTCCGACATCAGTTATTGTTTCAGATGCTATAAAGTATTGTTCTGATCTGACTACCACATCGCCACAGCTTGTTTTGGTAAACAATGATGCCATTATAACTCATATATATCAATGTTTTGTAAAAATTTTGATTTGTATAACTTTTAGCAAGGAAACTTGATCATTTACTATGACCTTTTTTGCAGGTCAGGTTATATGATTCCAAGGATGATTGTAGAGATGGCCTTCATATCACATCTTCATCTTAAACAAAATAACCCATTGCATAACCTTGATTGGAGTATCATAAGTTGGTTTTCATGTACCTCTGAAAGGTAAACTATGCAATAATTTCATTGGTTTGTTCCAGTACTCGTCATTTTCTCAAAATTAGTGTCATACTCTCTTACTTTCACTCGCATAACATGAATTATGTTATTGCAGGTTAAGTTATAGCTAGCTGCCACATATCTTAACATGAACAACTTCCAGAGCAAAAGGAAGAGATGACTAAGGAATTATCCAATACATAGTCTCAAATTCACAAAATATGTGCTGAGATATATGGAAACCTCAAACTTGGGGATCGGGCAGAACTTCCAATTGTTGATGAGAATGATTTTTCTTTCAAGAATCTCCATGAATTTTATCAACAACAGGAGCTTCCTATGGCCAATTAGAAGTAGAGCATGGAGAAGTTCTCTATTTTCATTCAAGAAGAGCAATACCTTAGCTATCTTTCTCTTCTTATGAGTTTATCAATGTTATCATATTCGTTGATGATACAAGTGTCAGAATTAATAAAAAAGAAAAATCAAGATAGACGAAGATGCAAATGATCATGTGGCATACAGAGTCTAAAGTGGATGGAGGCAGTCAGAAGAAGATATTGTATACATGTATTTTTTTCCATGGATATTGTAAAATAGGGGCCTGTTTAATGTCCTACCCATGTGTACTCATTGTTCAAATAAAAATAAAGAATCATTGTTGGCATTGTAAGCACAACTCGGTCTTGATTAACATTATTCATTTTTCTTTTTGAAAACCCCTCTATATTGGCAAGCGACTGACTGAATACATAATGTCTCTTACTACATATGTATGTGTAGTACATGGTGTCTTTCACTACACACTAGCTATAATTACATGTGTAGTAAGAGCTAATTTTTTCTATACACGAACTACATATACAAATTGTAACCAATGTCATCTCTTCCTACATATCATAGCTACAAATTTAATTGTAGTCATATATGTAGCTACAATGGAAACTACAATTTTTATGTGTAAGTACATTTTTTACCTATAATTAGGGTTACATATGAATTTGTAGCCAGAGGAATAACTAACTACAACTTTGAAAAATGTAGCCTAAACAATTAGCTACATGGGTATTAGCTTCATATTCTAAATGTAAGGATAAATGTAGCCAAAGCTTTTAGCTACAAATTTTGGGGTTTTCACTATGATTTTTTTGTAGTTGAAGACCATATTTTCCGTAGTGTGACTCACTAAGTAGTAATTGAACTGAGTACCATCGAGATCTCCAATTATTGTAGGGTACTTATATATAACTATAATGAAAGTTAGTACCGTTGGGATTTTTTTGTATTGTTGGGTACCACTGAGTATCACCAAAATCATCAGTTAATGTTGGATACCCATGCTATTATTCAAGAGGTGATCAACATTGGGATTAACCCCTCGTGACCCACCGACACACTCCATCTTCCTCCCTTGGATGCTACCACTAGGTAAGCTATTTCCTTCATTGTGGCACATAACTCCACAAGTAATTTATGGTGTTTAGGACATCTAATTTTCTAATACTATGTTTGTATTGAACCAAGTCCAGCCAAATAAAATTAGATAATCCAATGATCTAAGCTCGACATAGTCCTTTTTAAGATATTTCACCTTGAATTAATTTAATTCAAAGTAATGACATGCGTGCCACCTATTCCATATCTTTTAATGACCATTGTATTCAACCTTCATGGGTGAACTTCCCCTCATTATGCCTACCCAATTCATACTGAGCATGTAATGAAAATTTCATTAACATATCCCTTTCTATTATTTACATAATGCATGAATCATTTATCACATGCACACTGTAATGTCGCACCAATTTTTGTACAATTAGGTTGAACGCTTAGTTTAAAATTAAAGTGAAATTAATATTGTCGTTCATTTTCCATTTTATTTTATATGAAATAAAGAATCATTTGGATTCTATATTAAAAGAATGGTATTAATAAAATTTATATTCTGGACTATGTTGTGTCCTGGCATCATCTAATGCTACATAAAAATGTCATCATATATTTTCCATTCCGAGTAATTTTTTCTCAATTGTTTACACTACCATCAAAAAATCTTATGATGATTACTCTAATAACCACACCGATCAGTATACCACATTTATTGACATCAGATCATATTATTCCTCATGTTCCTCATTATAATCAACATAAATTAATAGTTTTGAATATATGTATGAACAACTTATGTGAAATAGGTGGGCATGCTACAATAAAATTGAGATGCTCGCGTATTCAAAAAATATACATGACAATGAGTTCTTCAAGAGAGAGTGACATAAAAAGGATGTCTAATCGGCTAGTACATGAAACACTACTAGAATATGATCAACATTAGAATTGGGAACATATTATACACACTATTGGAAAGTAAGTTGCATAAATAGGAAAAACTAAACCTTACTAAAACAATATAAACAGTTTATGAAGATAATAGTGTTAAAGATATTATGTCATCTAACAAGACCTATACACTGGTTAAAACATTTGGCAATAATGAAGATAATCATCATCCGTCTGAGTGAATGTTATGCACCCACAATGGCCAACACAAGGGATCAATGTTTAGAATATGAAAAAAGTATAGAAATAAGCTGAAAATGTTAACCTACATGGACAAGCTAGGTGTTAATATTGGTATAAACCAGTCAAATGGTTTTATGTGCAGGAAAGAAATGATCAACGGACTATAAATTGTATCAATTAGTTGGCAATCAATAAATACTAATAGAAATTGGTTTAAAATTTTACAAGATTAACTAACAATGTAATCATATACATGTGTAAGTCAATTATATCTAATGTACCCAGAAATATGAAAAACAATTTCTCTAAGTAGGAAAGTATGATATAAAAAGCACAAACCATGACAGATGATACAAATCATGAACAAAATTATGTTAGAAAATATTATAAAATTAACATAATAAAGCACAAGTATTGTAGTCTGAAATGACCTATAACAAAAAAGTAAATTAGTCTAGCATGTACGAAAATAGATGGTTAAGGGAATTTATTTTTGCATTGACCCAGATAAAAACAACACTTATATCAAAATGTAGAAATAGACTTACTAATTAAGGTGGTTATATTTGTTCCAAACTTGACAATATGTAATGCTCATATCAATATGACAAAGGTATTGGTCTGGATAGAATAAACTTCACCTTAACAACACTAACCATGAGATAAATGACTTGTGAAAATAGAGTAAACATAACATAGTTTGACATTTTAATGTAATCTAGATGAGACCCTACTATGGTAATCTCCCGAGAGAAACCCTAGTCATCTATGGAGATCGTCAAGACATTGGGGAAAGGTACACTAGCAGGGATGATTCCATTCCAAACTCTCTATATCGGTGTATTCAATCTTGAGTCTTGGGTATCCAGTGGGTAGTACCCATAATTGGCTTAGGGTTTTCATGTAGGTTCTTTTCATGTAAGACTAAATCATCAAGGAGTGCGCCCGATTGAAGATGGCAGGGGAAGATGATGAAATCATCAATTTTTTCTACAGAAGGAGTCATACCAACATTGGATCACCTAGAGGTGGCACTGGTGGGTCGTTCGGCCATGGAGAGGAATTACAACTTTACTACCTTTATGAGAATGCCAACAACCATCTGGAGCCTGAAATCAATGGTAGTGTTTCGGTAGTTCAAGAACATGTTCATGATCTAGTTCATATTTTTGAAGTACCAAGAAAGAGTTATCAAGGGAGATCCATGGTTATTCGAGGTCCATCTATTGTTATTCTGTGAGGTCCTCCCTAATGATCAACTATCTACAATTCTAATTGACACAAGTCCGATGAGGATACAAATCTATGACCTACCTGTGGGATACATGAGCATGAAGGCTGTTAGGGTTACGGCAAGGCGAGTGGGTGAAGTCATTTAAGTAGAAGAAGGAAACTATGGGTGGGATAGTTTTTGCCGAGCAATGATCATGATAGAGAGTACAAAATAGCTAAAGAAGAAGTAGAGAACCTAGGATAAAATAGGAAAGATAGTTGAAGTCAAACTAAAATATGACCTTTGTTATATTTGTGGGTTTTTAGGGAACATTGATCAGGACTTTGCTAAAGAGGATGAGGAAGATGAAAATTGTGAGAGAAGGTGGACCACGTGGATACAAGCTTCACCAACAAAAAGGAACCAAACCTTAGTCAAGGTGGAGTTGCATGACAAATGGTCATGGAAAAGAAGATAGTATTTGAAATAAGGACATGGAACATGAGAGTAGAGAAGAGATATAGTGTGTGACGACCACTATCAAACCGAAAGTGACATTGCACAAAGCTATGTGGAAATAACCATTAGTAGTGGATTATCGAAAATCACTAAAAATTAAAACCTTTTTACCAAGAGATCCACTACCAGGAAACTCTTTACAGAAAGAATCAAAGCCATATATACAACATGGTTCACTTCATACATACATCATTCCATCACATCGCAAGGATATGAGATATCAGTTGCTTTACTAAAACATATACAAAAGCAACATTATACATCGAGGCGTTCTAGACAAAATCTTAGGTTGATTATAAAACTATTTACGCACTATCTCCCAAGGACCTAAGAGTACATGGATGACACATAGGACTCTATTTCTACAAGACACGTAACAACACACTCAACCTGAGTTATTGCTACTGTCCTTGCTACTGTTGCCCGCTCTTTGTTGCACGATCTCTACCTCCTCATGCACATCCAACTAAAAAGTGTGGTAACCCATGGGGTGAGATCCATATCTCAGCGGGAGATATAACTATCCACCAACAATATTATTATCATAGATAAATCTTATGAAAGAGAGAATAAGAAACCTTTATTGAATTAAACAAGTATAACTACTTTTGTATGCAGAGTAGAACAATCTCATCATTTAAGTAGTTTAGATATCTATGATTGGTCAATAGATCATCCAATCACTTTTAGAAGAACATGTATAACATTTATCAACTATGACATATAGAAGAAACTACAGCCTCATTCAATATTTTTGTATTTGATCCATAAGTCAATATGCTACACGGCTGATTACATCTTTCAACAATCAATCTTATGCCCAAAGGAGATGAGGAATACCGCTCGTGCTCCAATCAATCTAAATTAGGTAGTATCAATGCCATAAAAGGTCCATGGAAGAGTCAGAATCCACGACCTCACCCTCTCAGTCGATATGAGTGAACCTACATTGACATTATGAGTCAAATTGTAATTTAACTAGCTTGAGTATATAGGCTCAACACTAGAGAGATACATCCCATAGATGTTCTCTTATCAGGGTATGACCCATTATCAATCTTGATGCTCTTATCAGGGTATGGTACATAACTAATCTTGATTGTATATCAAGTCATGACCTACAATTTCACTCTCTTCTAGGTATGGACCACAACCAATCTTGTGAGTTAAGGATACAAGTAGATACCTCAACTTGCACCCCCCGCGTATTCAACAATGTGCTCCGAGTTTCCCACATGAATTGCTCGTTTCACCATTCAACAAGTTCTGACACTGAATGGATTTATGGCCAGCGCAAGCTACATTTTTAGTTTCACTTGATAGGTTAAGTGCATTACAACACCTTTTAGCATCAATCAAGTTACGAGCATGAATTATAGATAAATGCTACAAAGAAAGGTATAATATATTTTTCAAGGAATATTGTATAAACTAGAACACATCTTGTTACACCCATCATGGGATCTCAATCCCTTGAACACATTACTGGGAATCTCATCCCTTCGACATTTTTATTATCATGATCACATGTTTTGGGTATGAAACCCTCGGTTTGTCATTGAATAGTGTCACCTCTTACCAGGAAACAATCATCTCTAGGTCATCAGACTCACATATGTATCATACTTGGTGTACAAGTATTTCACATGGCTCACAAGGCCTTTTTAATATCATGCTAAATCATCATAGCTCATATCTGGCTATGCTCATCATCTGATAATATTTGCATGGTTAGGATTTCATGGTAAAAGAAATATCAAGTAAATATCATCACCATGCCATAAGGAGAATCATTCAAATTGCAACCCTTTCATTATTAGGGTTAGGGTTTCACCATGTAGCTGATTAGGGTTTTCCAGTTCATATTTAACAACAAAACTCCAATTCACCATGTTATTACTATAAGTATTCAAGCATACATAATTACTCGCATCAATTTTCATCATTTGATTATCAACATGAAGCATTACCTTTCTCACATGAGTAGTATAAGTTTCACTCTCATCCTTACTAGGATATTGATTTCAACATACTTATTACATTGGCTTGAACCCCTTTAGGGTTTATCAGCCTACGCTTATCAAAGTGTATCCATCTGATTACTTCATAGTGTATTAATTTATTATATTCATCATGTGTCAGCCTACACTCATCAAGGTGTATCGTCCTACACACTAACCCTTGTGTTGCCCTTGACACTCTTACTTTTGTCAGCCTAGACACTATTACTTTTGTCAGTCTAGACACTTGTATCGACAATGATACTTTCTCTTGTGTCGGCCTAAGAATCTTCCTTTGTGTTTCCCTAATGCATATCACTTGTATCACCATATGTATATACACTTATGTCACCCATGAAACTATCACTTGTGTCTCCCATGGCACATCAAAGTGATATCAGTTTAGAGGTGCTTGGGGTGATATCGATTTTGAGGTGCTTAAGGTGATATCAATTTTGAGGTGCTTAAGGTGATATAGGTTTTGAGGTGCTTCAAGTGATATCAGCCATGAATCATATCTTGGTGTATCACCTTCACCATACCTTGGTGCATCACCTTCTTCATACTTTAGAATAATATTTTCACCTCACTTAAGCATAACATCTTGACCTCAATTTAGGGTATCGATCACCCTATCACTTTGTGTCTTGACCATAGTATACTTTAGGGTGTTGGCCACACTATCATCTATAGTATCCTCCATAGAACCATCTATTGTTATTCCCTAGCTATCACCAAATAATATCAGCCTCTAGGGTTTTGATACATATCAGGTTCTAGGGTTTTGATAGAACCGGGTTAGCCATCACCAACACCCTTATATACTTTCACCTATCAAGGTACCAACCTCATGCCTACTTGGTGTGTTGTTCATGACTTCAAGGATTGTGTCGCCCACACCTTGACATGGTGTGTTGGCCTTAGACTCAAAGAAGTGTGTCGCCCTTCACATTAGTGTCAGGTTAGAGGGGTATAAGGTTGCTAGGGTTAATGCATATCATTTTAGCCCTATTGACTTCATATCTTCACTCAACTTTCAAGATATCAGCCTGCCCCCATCCTTAGTCTTAGTTAATAGGCTATGCAACTGTAAGAACAACAGTCCTTCACATGTTGCAAACCAGTAACATGTTATGACTTCATGTGTATGAGGTTCCCCTCTCATAACCCCATATAGGGTTAGGGTTTCTTAAACCAATATCAGTTTGTGCATGGAAGACTCCATCATCTTCAAGCTTCAACCATTCGTCTACTAACACTCTAGTTTATGGAAAACAGCTCGATATATCCATTAGATCTCATTGAATTATTGTTCAACCAAGGAAAGACAAAATTGAAAAGGAACCATCAAGTATTGCATGTTTCAAAGTGAATAGCAATATAGTTGAGTTCAAGTTATATAACCCACCTCAAGATCAACACAAGAGCTTCAAGATCCAAAGCTTCACGTTTCCAAGGTTGAATATGACTTATCAGAAGTCCAAGACTCGATCACAACACTTCTATATGAAAGAAGATACCATAGTTAGGAATTAGATGAAAAAGAAAAGAAAGAAAGGAACCATGATCCGGGAAGCATAGTCCATTCAAGGTTGAAGATGGCCATGGCTTCACCATAGGCTTGATGATTGAACTTCATCCTATTCCTCAAGATTTTATGGTCGTCCATGAAGAAAGAAATGATATGAGGGCCTTAAGGTTTCACTACTAGGTGAAAACAAAGGCTTACACAGTTGAGGTTCAAGAGATAGAGTAAATGTAAAGTGTCACCACCTTATGCACTTAAGTGACACGTGTCCATACATGGTGACTCCATGCATCCATACTTATCTCATCATGAATAAGTCATGAGGATAATACAAAGATAAGATATCAGCCATTGGGTATCTTTCTTGACAAGATATCACAACCCAATATCGCTTTATATGTAAACTGATACAACTTTTACAAGGAACATCTAAAATGATATGATTTACTTACTTGAGGTTCTTAGCTTGATATGAATACTTCCTAAAAGTTTCTAAACTAATATGGGACCTCCTCTATGACTTCCAAGCCGATAGGCACTCCCATATATACTTTATAACTCGACAAAACCCTATCTAGTGTTCTGGACACTCATCACTCTTTGGTTCTTTCACCGCCGAGAGTGCTATCACTCAACCAAGACTCAAACAAGGTGCCCCCTCCTTTCTCTCTCATCTACATGATGCTAAAAGAGGGAAGGGACACTCTAGAGGTGATAATTTTCACATCAACCCCATATTTTGGATAAATTGCAATTTGCACCAAAGCTATCATATAAGGCACAAACAATTTGCAAACAAGCTCAAACTTGAGAATTAAACTCACTTTAAGTCTTAATTACTTTATAAAAGATTAAGACAAAGTTCTAAGCAACTTACTTAGGCAGAACTTCTAGGGTTATCCCAAAACCCAAGTCAGGGGTGTTACATAATGAGCCAATGAATGATAGATTCCCAACTTTCTGGAAGTGAGAGGGCCAATATAAAATGTGATGGAGAAAGGAGTAAGAACATGAAGGAAATGGAAAAGAAAAGATGGGGAGGAAACTGGGCTAAAACCAGAAGATTTTAGATGACGATGTAGATAGTAGAGGGAGTGTTTTGAAGGGGGAGAGGGGAAGGTCCAAGAGAGAGGAAGAAGAATAGAGATGTGAGGACGCATCTACTAAGAGGGTGGCCATAGAGAGAGCTCTGCATAAGATATCATGGTAGACAAAGAAAGGAACAAAAAATAAGATAGTGGGATGCATCAGGATAGGGTAACCATAAGCTAAGTAATGGGGTGTAGGAAATATGGACCAGAAGGAACAATAAAGAATGAAAGTGAGTTCGAAGGTGGGAAGGAAACATGGTGAACAGATCCATGGTTTTAGGTCTGAGATGGACTACGCAGGGGAGGAGTATTAAAGCAAAGGGCGTAGGGGGAGGAAAAAAGAATAGCCTCTAGTTCTTAGCATCTACGGGGATATGGAAGAATCTTAGAAGTTTAGGGAGTTTTACCAAAGGAGGGAAAGGGGTAGAAGACAATGCTAGTTGAGGGAAAAAAGAAGGGAGTGGGTGTACGAGCTTCTACAAGGGACCGAGATCACAAAGATGGAAATGGTTACATGAAAAAAAGTAATGGCTGAAAAAATGGGTGACACAGTCGAGCAAGTAGTTGAGATGGGGGAGAACTTACTCCATGAACAACAATGAAAATACCAGCATGGAACTATCAAGGGATGGGATGCTCTAATACAATAAGAACTTTCTTATAACCATATTAGAGAGAGTATCCCATAGTGGTTTTTCTATTGGAAATGATGGTTGATGTGAAGGTAGTAGAGGATGTTAAATGGAGGTGTGCATTTATTAACATAATTGTCTTAAGTAGTGTTGGGCATGTAGGGGGATTTCTCTATGGTGGAAGGATGTACACTTAAAAATGAATTCCTATTCTCAATATCATGTGGAGATGGCAATTGTCAAGACAGCCATATGACAATAGGGGAGTATATGTGGTTACATCAGCAAGGAAAAGTGAAAATTTGGTAGTTGATGACAGATTTGTTTCAGATATCAGATCTACTAGTAGTATGGTTTGGTGATTTTAATAAAATAGAATCTAAAGGTGAGAAAGAAGGTGGAGCACTAAGATTCGAATGTGTCATGATAGATTATGGAGAAGTGATAGATGCTTGCCACATGAGAGACCTGAGCTATAGGGGAATGATAATGACCTGATATAGGGGAAAAACAATGAGCACAAGAATCCAAGAAAGGCTTGATAAATTTTTGGCAAATGAAGCATTGCTCCAAATATGTGGTAAACCTAATGTATTTCACTCTCCCTTTACTGAATCCAAATATGCAATAAACTGGCTGGATATAGGGAAGGTAGACATATGGACAACTGAGAATAAAAGAAATAGTTTGAAACATGGTGGTTGAATATGTGGAATGACAAAAGGTGGTATAGGGACATGGGATGATATGGAAGGGGAAGTGACTATGAAAAAAGTCAGCTATTTTAGGGAGAAACTAGGTGAGTGGGTGAAGATGAAATTTGGTAGCATTAAAAAAAAAGTCAAAGAGACATATAAGTAGTGTCCAGATGCACAACAGAGTCCATTATCAGATGATATCGTAAAGAAATGTTAGGAATTGCATGTGATACTTTTATATCTCTAGAAAAAAGAGAGATGGTTGTTCATTCAGTCTCGGGCAAACAAGATGAGGGATGGGGACAAAAATATAAAATAGTTTTGTTACAAGGTAGAATAGAGAAGAAGAAAAAACTATATCAAGGGGTTGGAAGATGTTGGGGACATCGGGAAGACTAAAGAAAAGGACATCAGAAAGATGATTGTTGACTACTTCAAAAACCTCTCAAGATAGATGGAGTGGAACCAGAGCTAGGCGAGGACTGGGGACTAAATAGTTCTCATTGAGAGAGAGAGAGGCACTAGAGATGAAGATGACACCTATAGAGGAGGAAGTATGGGGGTTTTTAAGATAGATGCAACCTATAAAGGTGGATGTCCTAGACGGCATGAAGGCAATTTACTATCAAAACTTCTAGATTATAGTTAAAAAAGATGTTGCATCTTTTATCTAAGATAGATGGAGAGGTAAGTAAAATTTGAAGGTGGAAAATATCACCACTGTTATTCTTATACCAAAATGCCAATAGCCTAGAAGAACTATAGAACTAAAACCCAATATCCTGTGTAATGTCCTCTATAAAAGTTTGTCCAAGGTGTTAGCCAATAGAATCAAACCAAAGTTGGACAAGAGGATTTCTATAAACCAGAGCACCTTTATACTGGGGACATTAATCACAGACAATGTTGTAGTTGCATACGACATGTTCCATGAGATGAAGAACAAGAGGAAGGAAAAGACAAGAACAATGGCCATGAAGTTGGATATGAGTAAAGCATATCACTGAAAAATGGAATTTCTTGCATAGAATCATGTGATTATTGGGTCTACGTGAAAAGTTGTGTCATAAGATCATGGATCGTGTATCTATTGTATCCCATGCAATTTTTCTAAATGGAAAGGACAATGGAAACCTAAAGACAACCATAGGACTATGCCAAGATGACCCATTTCCCCCTATCTTACTATTGTTTGCACTGAAATTTTTTCTATGTGGTTAAATGAGATGGTAGGTCAAGGAAGATACATGATGTGAGAGCAATCTATAATGGACAATGTGTTTCTCATCTCTTATTTGCATATGAAAGTATTACTTTTTTCTAGAGCAACCGTGGAAGAATGATCATGTTTATATAACATTATGAGCAAGTACAAGCGAGCATTAGAACAAAAAATAAATGTATTCAAGTCATAGGTATCTTTTAGTAGAAATATATAGGAGAATAGGAGATAAAAATGCAATGTTTTGCAAATGAGGGAAGTGGATAGACATGAGAAATATTTGGGACTACCTATAGGCATGAGCATATTAAATAAAGTGGTGTTTTCACAGGTTAAGGAATGGATATGGAAGAAATACAAGTATGGAAGAAGAAATTCCTATCAAGACATGGGAAGGAATTGTTGATAAAGATGGTGGATCAAGCTATACCTACATATATCATAAATATATTTAAAATACCAGAGGGTCTTATTGACAAAATACATGGTTGTTGGTGAGATTTTAGTGGGATCAAAGGGTGCGGAAAGAAAAATTCACTGGAAATCGATGGATAAATTTTGCATGGCTAAACATTTAGCAGGTTTTGGATTCATAGATTTCAAGGATTTTAACCAAGAACTTTTGGCCTTAGTCACCAAACCCGATCCTTTGGCAAAGTGCTAAAAGCTAAATACTTTAGACGGTCATCTTTTTCTGAGGCAAGTAGGGGATATGCATCAAGATATACATGGAGAAGTGTATGGGGATCAAAAGCCTTACCATTGGATGGGTTAGAATGGAAGATTGGCAATGGAAAAGAGGTACATATCGAGGAGGATAAATAGATTCCAAATGTAAAGGGGGGAACCATGAGGGAAGACAGGATAGGCAATGAGGAGTTATTGAAAGTTTATGACTTCACTAAACCACATATGAAGTGCTAGGGATAAGAGATTCTTAGACGCACAGTTAGCACAAGCGTGGATAAATCTATCCTCTTTGTTGTGTTGTCGTCTACACTATAGAATGATATAATTGCATGGAGCTTCATGAGTAATGAAGTGTACTCTATCAAATAGGATACTAGTATGGACTCCTCAGAAATACTCCCCTATGGAATCCTCAAATGAATGGAGACACAATGAAAGGATGGAGGAAGATCTGGGAAATGCACTGGACATCGAATCTCAAGCACTTCATATGGCATGTTGCAACAAGATGTTTAGCCACAAAAGCATTCTAACAAAATGCCATAAAACCCAAACTAACCAATACCCTATATGCAAGGAAGGAGAAGAGTCTATAATACATGATCTTATCACCTACAAACAGGCTAATCACATATAGGATACTGCCAAGATACGATAAGCGATAGAGATGCTCTGTAAGGGAACTACCAGGACTCTAGTAGATAGATTATGTAGAAGCTTACATACCAGCAAGAAGAGACCATCTCTTTTAGGTACTAGGAAAATTGGTTACACCAAAACAAACATGTCTTCAACTAAGGACATGTAGCAATACTGGGGCTACTACTAGGGTATCTATGCTTGGTTGAAGACTACATGAGGTATAATTCTACAACCATAGTACAATGGGATGCCCAACAACAAGAGATAAGATGGAAATGGGTCTGACCACTGGTGGGCCAGCTGAAGTTCAATATGGATGTGATATGCACATGATCTCCGACTGCGATCCCCATTTTTGGCTTGGGACTATAACGACAAGATATTGGAGATCGGTCAGAAGAGGATCTTACACTCTACAAGCCCCAGGGTGGCAGAAGCTCAAGAAATAAGGTGTTACTACAATGAGTGGTCTCAAAGGGCATCCCACACATAATGTTTGAGGCAGGCACATCACATGTGATAAATAGTATCCTCAACAAGAAGGATGAAAGTGGGGTTTTTGAGTATTTCTTCTCATTATGTATGTGAGATTAGAGGTAATTTTTTGGGTATTTCATTTAAGCATGTATTGAGGGAGGGAAATAGGTTAGCACGTGATCTTGCGAAAGAGTTGTACTCTATGTACCAAACCTACATATTTAAAGGTTTGTTCCCTATTCAAATTATTGAATAGGTAAACAAGATTTTTCCTACTCAATGAAACTTCCCCTATTAGAAAATGTTGTATGGATTGAATTATAGAAAAAGGTAATGTAGTATTGCATGTCTACATATTATATAGTAAATAGAGTTATGCTTGGCATTAAGATTATATTGAAATAGATCTAATATCAAATTATACTAACTTCTTGATGCATCAATGAAATCATATATGTGCCAAAGTTGATAATATGTTATGTACAAAACATAAGGACAAGTTGGTCAAAATAGGAAAAACATAACCTATGATAGTAAATTGGATAAAACCATAATCTAGATTATTCAAACCACGATCCACATGAATAGATTAAATTGGATAAAAATAACATATTAAAATGATAGTAATATAGTATGAAGTGATCTATAAACAAAAATGATGTGGTATGACATGTAGACATAATAGTTAGTAAAATGAATCTTCTTAGAAATGAAACTAGATGCAATAGCACTTAGACAGCTGGATGACGAAAAGGCTTGATTATCCAGTGCAATGATATATGTGACAAACTTGATAATGTGGAATGTATTCAACAATAGGAAAAAAGTTTCTCTAAATATGATTAATATAAAATGAGCAACACAAATCATGATCCATATGACAAAAACCATGGGCTAAATTACTTGAGAAAATATGATGAACTTAAAATTGTAAAAAAGTAATGTTTTATTACATGTCCTATAAACTGAACAAATATAGTCTAACATGTAGATATTGTGACTGGTAAAAGGAATCCTCCTTGATATTGAAATACATTAGATATAAACTTCTATAAATTGATTATCAAAATGATTTAATCATATATGCGTTAAACACTATAATATATAAAGTGCCCAACAATAGGAGAAGTTATCATATGAAAATGGATAATCATAACTTGAGAAGCACAAAACAAAATCTAGACTAGACAAACCATGAAAGACCTAAGAATGTAGGATACACTAAAGTAACATGTTAAAGTAGAAATCGTGTAGTTGTACATGACCTATAGTCACATATGTAGATACAAAAGCTCAAACAAGGAGTGAAGCCTCACACCAATAAATACCACTCAGATCAAATTATATAAAGAGATAGAATGACCAATAAATATTTATTGCAACCAAAAATAGGGGTAAAAAGGGTCTATATAGGGTAAAGTTTAACTAAGAAACGCATGCCATGAGTCGTATATCACCCAAATAACCAACATTTGACATAATTGATGGCCAATTGTTGAACACAAATTCTATATGTTATCTAAAGAAGGCATATGAAAACTTCTTATTGTTGGGGCTTGTAAAAAGTGTACTCCCATGGAATAATGTTTATCACATAAAATGTTATATAGAGAAGGAAAGACCCATATATGTATAAAACTCAATAAATTTTATATCCCAATAGTAGGTATAGCATTGATTCATATTGGATAAACAGAATAAAGATCAACATTGATATAATGAATGACCTATAAATTGATTTCACCAGTTCATAGTTTGTTCAAACTTGATAATATACAATGTACCAATCAACGATAAAAATGTTGGATGAATAGGATTAACATTACCAACAAGACACATACCCTAACTAGATGACACACAAATGAACTACACTTGACATAATTAATAGGTTTATTGCTTACCTAAGAAATCCATCTACTAACTTACAAAAGTGAGAAAAGCATAAAGCATATGCCCACAAATGATGATTACCACATAAAACATTATTAATCCTAGGATACCTAATGAATGGACAACACAAATGTATTTTCCATGGACAAAATTAATTAATGCATAAATTCGTTGTAGTATGTCCCAAATGTGGAGAATCTAAAGAGCATAAAAATAAATAAACCTTAAATATTATTTTTTCCAATGCATGAAATGTTTCAAACAATCCATGTCTTACCTAACTTGATCTCATGGGGCCTAATTCATATGAATGATAGGGAAATTTAACAAAAAACATGGGCACATCAGAATCCTTGATATAAAGAATATGTAATTTCAACATTATGTCAAAATTAAAACCAGAAATAAATGGGTTAAACACAAATCATGGTTTTTATATCCATGCATGTGACACATGACAATAGAGAAATGTTCCTACATGTTAAAAGTCATAAAATAATGGAAATGGTTACTTAAATAAGACGACTACACTCATAGGCTTTAGGATTTCGTGATGGTTATTTTGGGAAAAACTACACAAAAATAAGTCAAATGGTTACTTAATAAGCCATCCTCAAATTTACTAAAATTGAGCACCAAATAATGTCTATGTGTGCATCATGGTAATTTCCATATAAAAAATGATTAAGGGCATGACAGAATTAAAAAATGACCCACAACAAATATATACATTGGGCATGGAACATCACTACAATTTAGATATCTACCAATTGAATCTATTGTGTCAAAGAACTCCAACCTTTATCCTACACAACACTTAATAACATATCATATATTTGTTTTTTAATTGGAAATCTTTTTAAAACATCATCATCTGACCTAACTAAATTCAAGTTGGGACCAACTGTAACATCCCAGAATTTCATATATAGTCAATAATATGAGATGACAACCATAGTGGAATAGTGAAGGAAATATGATGAAACTTGTTAATTGATTTGAGCTCTAGACCTATTAGGTCATGTTGTTAAGTAAGTAAAGTCATATTGATCAAATATATCATAAGGAAACTTCAAATGATAAATCATATTGGTTCAGGATTTACTTTTGTAATTAAGAATGTAATTAAGCTTATATACACATTGGAAGACTAAGGAATGGACCATGTGCCCTAGAATCCAATTCAATCCTAACTGGGATAATCCAGCTTAGACATGGGTCTCTAGATTATAAATTTGGAATTTATTTTTGTTCATAATAAATTATCACAATATTTTTAGTAGGTAAGATTGAAATATAAGATTATGAGAGAAATTTTATTTAATTCTGAATTGTATTGTGGACTAGGTAATTATACTAGTGGTTTTATAGTTTCTACTTAAATAAAAAGTTTGGAGTGATTATCCAATACATTTTGATCCAATAAATTTTCTAAGAAAGGCTAATGACAATATAATAAATTTACCAAGAAAGGATAATTTGACGATATATAATAAATCTAAATGCAGAATAGGGGTTGAAACCCCTTCAAGTGAAATCAATGGAGGAGGATATAAAAGGCATTGGTTTTGTAAACGTAGGAGTGGAGAAGGTAGATCTTAGAGTTTTAGGCCTAATACGCACAAAGATTTGTCATATAGAAGAAATAGAAAGGAGAGAGTTGTTGGGGGGGGCTATGATGACCAATGGTTGGGGTTTTTGAACCTAACTTGAAATCCATGATGAGAGTGTGTTTCCTAGTCAACACATTCTAGAATAAGTTGTGAGAGGCCTTTTGTTCGGCAACGACAATGTCAACACTGAGTTTGGAGTCATCAGAGGTGACCCATACAACGGCAAAGACATTGTAGAAATAGACCAGTTGTGAGGAAGCAGATCCTTGGTAGGTCGTGAAGAAGCCGAATCATGTGTGTAATCTATGAGGGAATCCCAACCCTCCATCCTAGAGGATACAATACCATCTACCGACCGTCAGATCATTTTTGGATGGTGGAAAACATGTTAATAAGGTAATTGTTAGAAAGATGATAACTTGTTGTTTTGTTATTCTTTTTGGGTGAGTAATGTACCGATGTAAAGGTTTTTAATTCGCAATTTTATATTAATGTGTTTAATAGATGAATTTGATGTTTGATCATATATATATATATATATATATATATATATATATATATATATATATATATATATCGTACCAAGAACTATATGATTTCAATGTGTTAAGTTTTAATAATAGCAAATGAGTTTAGAAATTTATGTATTTTTGCAGTATGTGTATTTTGATATGTTCAACATGATTCCAAGACCAGATCTTGTTGATTCTATTCTTTTCCTATGTTCAAATGTAAATTCTAATAAGGGTATTTTGGGTATTCCACTAGGTATTTGACCATTATACAACATGATATTTTTACCCAAACCGTATTGTTCAATGCTCCTACTATTTCCAAAGTTTTTATGTAGTTTCATGTATATTTATATCATTGTATGATTTCGGGGCCTAAGTGGCCATTATGTAAGATAATAGATGAATATTTGAGACAATATGTGATATGTATGCCTATTTAGTCTGGAGTATGATTTCAATCATATTTTCCTCTATTAGAATAACTAAGTTAGTAACATTAGTATATATATGATTATGTTTGAGGCTTGCCCTCAACCTACATTGTATACATATGTTAGTTCATAATACAATATTGCTTCAAATGAGTATACCCGTGTATGGATATTATATAATATATGATTTTGGATATACACTCAATGCTAAGATTTCTATCATGTTTTTTTAATCAAACTTATGTTCAATCTAAAGAAAAGATCTAGTTTCAGTTATGGTGTTAGGGTGATGAGATTATGGTATAGGATGCTAATCAATGTGATCATTGATATAAATCATTCGACCTGTCAAACTGGGTCAAAATCCGCGGGCACCCACGGGTCGACCCGTTTAAGTTGGGTTTGGGTGGCAAAATTCGCCACCCGTTGAAAATCACTCAAACCCATACCCACTCATTTATTTAGCGAGTTTCACAGGTGATCCGCGGGCACCCGCGGGTGACCCAGTTAACTGAAGTAAGTATATTTATATACATAATATACACATAGGGCTATCAAAAGATGATATTGTTTTATACAAGTTAACTCTTTACCTTTACTATAAACAATTGTATTCTCTTTATTTTGTGTTTGGAATACACAAAAAAAAAGTACTTGTAATATCTGAAATGTCTAATGTTACATGACAAAATTATGTGTTATTTTTTGTGATATATAGCTATGAAAACTACATAAGTTTTTCTATTTTACATCAATATACAACAATTACTTGTTATTATTTCTTTAAGTTTGCATAAACATATATCAACAACTAATAGAATGGTTTGACATCAAACATAGTAGTTTTAGTTCCTTTGCACTATATTTGACATAAAAATAATAGTTACAAGCTGATTTAAATGTTGTTTTTAGTTTTAAGGAAATAAACTAACAACTTATTATTGATTTGACACATTTTATATGGGCACCCGCGGGCAACCCGCAACTCGCTAGGTCGGGTTTGGGTGTGCTTTTCTTCCACCCGTTTAGAAGTGTATCTTTTTGACCCGCACCCACCAGACCCGCACCCGCAACGACCCAACCCAAACCCAACCCACCCACCCGTTTGACAGGTCTATAAATCATGTTGATTTCAAGGAACTTAGTACTGACTCAAGATCAAAGAAACCAAGTTAGTATCTAATTTTCTCTAGGTAAATGGTTCGTAGTGTTATGTACAATTATATATGGTTGGTTTGGTAGTTATGTGTAAAGTAGAAACTATGATTTTATGGTCGATGTTCTAAATTTGTTCATGAAATCAACTGCTTGATGATTGCAATATATTATGTAATATGGTTACCATGCTCACTTAGATTAGAGATCATGATTAATGATTAATGGAAGTTCAAGTTTTAAGAGGAAGACTTCCCATCACGTTAAGAATTCAAGTTTAAAATTATTTTTATGTTTAGGATAATGTCAATGTTAATATAATGGATTTGAATAAGTTTTTATATGATTCTTCAATCCTGGACCTCATGGTTATTTGTGCCAATCATGGGCTTTCCAATCATCAAGGAATTTTCTAGAAATCATGTGCTTTGAAGTGGGTGTCATACAGAGATGCATATATTTACTGCTCAATTATTCATGTTATTAAATAACTCAAGAAAATATAAAGTTAATCCATGCCATGTTTTCACTCATGTCAAGTATTCTTATTTTTTATGCTATTAAGTGACAATATTGTTTATGATGTGTCATTTTTACCTTTTGCATGGTTGGTCATGTGTTGTCCCCATGTATTGTAGAAAATAAGGACTAAATAAGAGGAAGTCAAGGATTAGAAGACTTTTGAGTGCAACCCGGTGGGTTTCCATCCCCCTTAGATTAACCTAATGTTAGAATGCTTCCTTTTAAGTTTAAGTTACTCTATGTTTAGATGATCATATCTTACACTTGATGAAGAAGTCAATTGTACTTTTCTTATTCAAAGAACACTGTATGAATCTTTTCCAGACAATGTGTGGTCATTTACTTATTTATTTTCAATGAGATTGTAATGTGGCATAACTCTTCAAAAGTGAAATGCTTCTTCTAAGTAATTTTATGTCTGAAAAGTGGGGTGTCACATTGATGGTATCAAGAAATTTAGTAGATGGTCACCAGGAAAAAATCAGATGATATTTTCTAACCCTAGGCATAGCAGAAGTAAGTGAAAGATTTTGTAAATCAAATTAGAGATCTAGACAATAAACAAAAGTTTAGATAATCATTAGCATTATGTGCCTAGATGTTTGGAAGTTTATGTTAATTCTATGATCGTATATAGCATACTCTCTCTCCTACCCACATGTTTGTGATTTGGTACACACACTTATGGGTTTTTTAAGAAAGGATGTTATGTATATAATCATGCTTGTCTCATCCTTTCAAGTGCACCTGGAATTAGACATGCGCACAAGGGAGGTGATAAGATAAATTTGATAAGACACATCACCTCTGAATATATGACCGACCAACATGTATCCATAGGAGACAAAGAAAAGAAGAGTGGACATTAAAATTTTGAGACATATTGTCACCAAACCTAACTCGTGCATACAAAGATTAAGAATAGACAATTTGACATAGATAGGGGAGTGGATCATGCACATGATGTAAATTGATGTATATACTCATTTTATGATAATGCTTTCAATTGAAACACTATGAATTACTACAATTCTAATTAATCATATTATCATGATAACCTTGTTCAAGTATAAGAAGTCATGTTATGCAGATATAATCCTCTCAATCATGTTATGTGATCCTTAACTGGATTTATGTGACCCTTAATCAACCTTGTGAGCACTGTGGGTAAATTCAAGAGAGTAACTATATCAACTCAAGTGAAAATATTGATTAATATGAAATCATTTCAAGTTAATCAAGTTCCCATGTAGATGTGTTAACCATGAGTAGGTCATACCCTAAGTATGCTAATGAGGCCTTTAGATAATATTAGACATCTACATACATAAAAAATGTCAACCCCTAAGGTGGGTAGTATCCTAAGGAAATCTTGAGGACAAAATTTATATAAGGTGGGTATAATTATAACATCCCAGAATCTCATATTTAGTCTGTGATATGAGGTGACAACCAAAGTCAAACAATAAAGGGAATATGATGACACTAGTTAATGGATTTGAGCATTAAACATAGTTTAGGTTTTTAAGTAACTAAAGTAATTTTGATCAAATGTATTGTAAGGAAGCTTCAATTGAGATATTTTATTAGTTAAAGATTTAGTTTCATAATCCAAAATATAATTAATCTTATAGACCCTTTGGAAGATCAAAGAATGGGACATGTGACCTAAACCCAAATCAAGCCTAATTGTGCCAATTAGGGTTACACATGGATCGTTGGAGTACAAACTGGGAAATATAGTATTTTGTTTCCATAAGAAATGTTGAAAACATTTTTAATAGATGGGTAATTGCAATATAAGATTATGAGAGAAATTTAAGATAATTCTGAAATATGTAGAGACATTAGTAATTAAAATAGTAAGTTATTAGTTTCTACTTAAACAACAAGTTATTATCAATTAATTTTAATCTATTCACTTGCCCAAGAAAGGATAGTCACAATATTCTTTTGATACCAAAATGTGAACTTAATAGGATCACGATGTGGCCTACATAAATATGTTTTATTTTAATCTTTTATCTAATAGGAAGTACAAAAAAGTGGGATAGGGACAAGAATTCTAATCCGTCGCGACTAGGGAGTCTATGTCCACACAGAATTGGGGTGGATTCCCTTTTAATTGAATCAATGAAGGAGGCTATAAAAGGCCTTGATTTTAGAATCAATAGAGTGGGGGAATGTCTATCCTATAGTTTTAGGCCAAATATGCACAAAGATTGGTTGTATAGAAGAAGAGGACAGGAGAATGCCACTAGCATCAGCTATAAGGGCTGACGATTGGGGTTTAAGATCCTAATCCAAAATCCACGATGAGAGTGTATTGTCCCAGTCACCATTATCTAGAAGAACCTACACGAGGCCTTTTATTGGGCAACGATGACCTTAGTGCCAAGTTTGGAGTCCCCAAAGGCAACCTAGGCGACAGTAGCGATGCTTTATAGCAACAATGTAGTCATAAGGAAGTAGGTCTTGGTGGATCACAGAGAATATGAATCGTATGTGGTATCTACATGGGTATACCAACCCTCCATAATGGAAGCTATGCAACCATCTAACAATATGAGATCACTTCTGGATGGTTGAAAACATGCTAATAAGGTAATTGTTATAAAATAATTACTAAAAATTTTATTATTTTTTTGGGTGCACGAGGTAACAATGAAAGTTTTTTGAATGCACTATTTAGTAAAAATGTCTCCAATAGATGAATTGGAAATTTTAGCATATATATATATATATATATATATATATATATATATATATATATATATATATTATGTACCAAGAACTATATAATTCAGTGTTTTGTGCATTAGAAATAGAAAATGAGTTTAAGGATTTATGAATAAATATGTGTATTTTGATATGTTTAATATGATTCCAAGGCCTGATCTTGTTGACTCCATTCTTTGCATATGTTTTTATGTAGACCGTAATAATGGTATTTTACCCATTATTTGACCATAAAATGATACAAGATTTTTAGCCAAATCCTAATTTACAATGTTCTAACTATTTCCAAACTTTTGATGTAGTTTCATGTATATCTATATCATTATATGATTTCTAGGGCCTAAGTGGTCGTTATTTAAGCTAATAGATGATTATTTGAGACAATATGTGATATGTGCCTATTTGGTACGGTGTATCACTTTACTCATATTGTCCTCAAATAACATAAATAAGTCAGTAAGATAAGTATGTATACAATTATAATGTGTACATATACTAGTGCATACGATAATTTTGCATTATATGGGTATATATGTATATGGATTCTATATTATATATGATTTTGGGTATACAATGAATGCTAAGATTTCTGTCATTATTTAGAATCAAAGTTTTGTTCAATCCAAATAAGAAATCTAGTGTGATTTATGGTATTAGGGTGATGAGACTGGGGTATAAGATTTTAATCAAGGTGATCATTAATATAAATCATGTTGAGTTTGGAACATAGGACTGACTCAAGATTAGAGACACTAAGCTAGGATCTACTTTACTACAACTAAATGGGTCATGTTGTTATGTAGAGTTATTAATTTTTGATTTGAAAGTTATGCATAAAGTAGAAATTATGATTTTAAGTTCAATGTTATAAATCATGTTCATTATATCAATTGCTTGTTGATTTATATATCTTATATCATATGGTTACCATGCTCGTTAATATTAGATACTAATATTAATGATTAATTGATTTAAAGTTCAAGTGTTAGAAGAAAGACATCCAATTCTATTAAGGATTCATGTTCAAGATTATATTGATGTTCATGGTAATGTTAATGTTAAGATAATTGGAACCAAATATATTTTTATATGTTTCTCGAATCATGGATCTGAAGGTCTGTTATCGGATTTTATCGAAAAATAATGGTCATTTGTGTCAATCATGGGCTTTCTAAGAATCAAATGAATTCCTAGCAATCATCCACTCTTAAGTGGGCATAATAGAGAGATGCATATATTTACTACTCAATTCTTCATGTTATTAAATGATTCACAAATGTATATAATTAATTTATATCATGTTTCATTCATTTCACATACAATATTTTTATGCTATAAAGTCCAATACCATTAACTGATGTGTTGTTTTTCCCCTTTACATGGCTTGTGATGTGATCTCTCTAAGTATTGGAGCAAATAAGTACTAAAGAAGAGCTAGTCAAGGATTAGAAGAATTTAAGTGCATCTTGGTGGGGTGCCATCTACCTTAGATGATCCTAATGTTTAGAACGTTTCCTTTTATGTTTTACTTATTCTATGTTTAGATATTAGATCTTATACCTGACAAAGAAGTCAGTTGTAGTTTTCTCATTCAAAAAATAATGTATAATCTTTTCAAGACAATGTACAATGATATTTTCATTTATTTGCAATGAATATCACGATGTGACATTCTCCTACAAAAGTAAAATGCTTCTACTCAGTGATTGTATGTATGAAAAGTGGGATGCTAAACCAACACTTATACCATATCCCAAATTATATGATACTATGAACACATCATGCACAACAACATGGTAAAAATTGGTCCAAATAGGATAAACTTTGCATGAGCACCATAATATGAATTATTAGTAAATACACTAGTATCCCAAAAGTAAATTAGTTTTAAATGGAATATAAAATTATTATCTTGGTAATGTCTGAATAATAACATACTTATCTATTATAATATCATGTATACGTAATAGCATGTACATGTAATTCATCTTGGAACTAAGATGAGGACATTAATAGCATGGAATATGCCCATACATAGACAAGGTTGACTATTCAATGTAAAAATTTATGTTCCAAAATTGATAATATGTAGTGTACCTACAATATGGTGAAAAGTTATTTGGTTAGAATAAACTTTACCCAAGAAACACATACCATGAGAAAAATGTCATACAAGTGACCTTCAATTACAAATCAATGGCCTATTTTTTAACCATGGTTTAATACTCATCTAAATATGTCATCTGTAAAATTTTCAAAAGTGAAAAATGTGTGAGGCCTATGCATACAACATGGTTATTACCAAAGAAAACATGACTAAAAATTGGATATACTCGATGAATGGCTCATAAGAATATCCCCATAGGTGAAACATCACCAAAATTCAATAGACCACCAATTTTAAAAATTGTGGTGTCTATGAAATTTAGTAGTTGACCAACACAACATTGAATTACAGGTTAAATATTATTTGTGTTGAAATATTTTATGAGCACGATTGTCATACCAAACTAAATCCTATTTGGCACAAAACAATTACATTTGTGCTTAATTAATTGATATCTTGAACACATTATACCCACCAATAGGGTAAAAGTTGGTCAATCTAGGATAAACTTAACATATCACAACAATATGACTAGAAAAATAGAGGTAATGTAGTCTAAAATGACACCAAATGTAGCTACTAGGACCAAAATTTTATTCATGATATGAGCTACGTACACAAAACATACCCAAATTGGACATGATAGGACCATTTCATAAACAATGTGGGCATATCAAGATCGTCAACATGAAGATTATATCATATTGAAAATAACATCAAAACTAAAGACAAAAATAGATTCATCATTCAGACAAAAAGGGTTGTACGAGACTCATGGTTTTGATGTCCACATGTGTTACCCAAAACAATAGAGAATTTTACATAATTATGATTGCAAAAAATTTGTAAATAAATTGGTGGAGGTCATGTTGAAGATGTGTGATGAACAGATATCATATATGCCAATAGTAAAGTTAATAAAACACTTTTGAAGTTCAATGTATACATATTATAGTATTTTGTAAGACAAGCCCTTGTAAAACCTAATAGAAACAAATGTTGTAATGGAAATTCATCCTAATAATCCTTATACATTAACTTCAATAGTGCAGAAATAAGGAAAGGCATTGTATGAACTGAGATATTCATCATTCAATATGAATTGAGATAGGAAGGGGAGAATGCATAATTGGATTCCATCATTGGAAAGAAAATAGGCAAACAAGAAATGATAACAGTCAAGATGAACTCTCAACATAAAATTAGCATCACACGTAAGCTATGTTTGGTATACTGTTGTGATAGGTTTACTTGCCATGGATAAATTAACCAGTGATAAGTTCACCTTACGTAAGATGATTGTTGTTTGGAGTAACAAAAGATAAACTTGAAGGTAAGATGTCTGACGTTTAGTACACGTGTAAATAATCTTTCATTAGTTGAACAAAGTAAAATATACCCTACACATAGATAACATTAAAGGTATAGAGCAGTCCGTTAGGGGGTTTTGTGGTAAATAGATATCCATGACAAATAAACATATTTCTTGCCACAAGGATTTCAAGCGACACGTATCAGGAAATTTTTGGTCAACTAATATGTGTGACATCTTTTTTTTTTCTTTTAAACTACATCACAAACATCAGTTCAGAAGTCCAATAACATTTATTTGTCATGTTATTACTAGGACGACACAACAAACACAACCATGGTACTACCAAGATTCACCACCATACTGGTTGGATTAAGAATAGACACAACAATAGTTTAATGATATTACAACCCAAAACCTAATACATCTCTAGATATACACCAATGAAATGAGTAAGAGTGGTGTTGTTTACATCAACTCCAACACATAACAGTTTATAATGTTTCAATTCAAATAATGTCTGATGTGCTTCATCATATTCATTTAGATTTTTAGTACTAAATCTCATCCTAATTCTTTTCAAGCTAGCATCCACCATTCTGATGAATAAAAAAATACGTAAGAGAGTAATCACATAAAATATTAACTTATAATTCATTATCACATGTATAAAAAGTTTGCATAAAAATAATATAAAGAACAAGATATAGAACAATGAAAAACCAAACAAACATATGAATAGCAATAAGTAAACTAGTGTGAAAAAATAGGGTATTAAAGGATTACAAAAGTGCTTGGAAAAGGAAGCACTCAACTCACATTTGATGTACCCAAAACTAGAAATAGAGCAAGTTTTTTTTTGAAAACATTGGTGATTCTATTCATGTCTTTGTCTAGGATTGAACCTATGACCTCTTGGTAAGAAACAAAGGATCTGACCATCTAGCTGTCATCTTTTGGACATAAGCAGAGCAAGCCTTAACCAACAAATTAATTACCAAAATGTAGTGGTGCACAAGAGCTTGCAGCATCATAGACCTACTTATATAAGCTAGTCGCCTCTTCGCCACAATGAAGTTAAGTGTGAATACTAACAAATGTGACTATGCTAGGGAGGTAGACCATACACTTCAGGGAGATATGGGTGATATGACAGTACAACAGAGGTGGAAAGTATGTCTATGATAGAGTCACTAGAGGAATAGACCGATTTGGCAATAGGTCATGCTCAAGGGACGACCAAGTGAGGCACACAAAAAAGATTCACAAGAAGATAAATGCAAGGTGGTAAAAGTGAAAGGTGGTACGGAAAGGTGATAGCAAAAGGAATAGGAAAAAAAAGTACTGGGAAGTAGGGAAATATGAAATTGGTGCTATACCTCAACGTGCGAAGTTGAGAAGCGGTAAGCGGTGGAAAAAGAACTCAGTGCGAGAGAAAATGCAATAGAAGCAGTAGGCGAGCGAGAATACAATGTAGGTAAGTCTCAGTGATTAAACCGACGAGTCCTTGCTGCAATGCAGAGAATGTTGATGTTAATAAACGCTATGTAATCTTGGTAGGTTCTCGAATTGAGTTAGAGTTTACCTAGCGATGCCGTAGACATGCGAACCTAACGACACATTGAGCAGGTGCACATCCATGACAAGTGGGAAAAAGCAAAAGCATAGAGAAAATTAAATTGCCAAAGGCCCGGAGCCATCCTTGCCACCGTCCAATGGAGGGAGTAGTCAGTGCCGACGATATGAGAGGGAGGAGTGTTGAGTTAGCCGATGAATTGAGGTGTACCGGGTGAAATATGAGCAGGGGAATGTTCGTGATAGAAAAATGCGCTAATTTGGGGTAGAATCCTAGTCCAACGGCAGTGGTAGGAATGTCATAATTGTGAAATTTATTTCGAGGTAACGAAGCTGATTTTACTAGCCCAACCAAACTAGCCCTTATTAATCCAGTTTGAACCTGATTTTACTCAAAAAGCTCACATCTGTTACCGTAGTTGACCGGCTGAGGTGGTGCAAAAAGACAAGGTGAATCCTGGATGAACCGTGTACTATATTTAATCAGATTCGTAAGAGTTTATGCCCATTGGGAATAAGATAATATTGATGCAGGTCAGCCACTAACTTCCACGCTCAACCCGTTCTTCCAAATGGGAATTAAAAGGAAACGTACATCTTATTAAATATACCATCACCAAAGCCGTCTGTATTCAACTACGCCAAATTGGAATCACGTATGCTTCTATTTAAAGCGTTCATCACTGCTGCTATTTTATGTGTTCAATGCACGAGCATGCAATAAAATTATATTGCTGAATATTATATACAACATGAGATGGAAATCATCTCATTAAACTATAAGTCAACAATGTTTGGTAAACGAACTGCGGGGGTCACATTGACTAATTCGGATTGTAAAACGGTAGATTTGGAGGCACTCTGAGTTATTAAATTTAGAACGATGGCTAGCAACAGTTTGAAGAATATATTGTAATAGATAAAAAGTTGATATGACACAGCGACGAGGCAGCCACGATTAGAGTTGACGCCAATCTGAACATGTCATAAATAGAAATATGATCATGTCATCGTCCACTCTTCAGATTTTATCTTATGGTTGGGATTTGCCATCTAGAAAAGATTATCAACCAAATTTGTAACTAGTGTCCTGCGGTGATGTCTCTTTAACTGTCTCTTGAATTATATGAGAATAATAAATTATGTCTATGTATTCAGCTAAAACTGAAAAGTGACTAAATCAAACAGATAATCGTGACTAAAATCTTTTTGTGATGATTTTTCATTGGAATTGCGAATGAGGCTTTTTAGTTACCTTCGCTCCTAATGTTCAACGCATCCTACGGTTTTGTTAAGCCAATTAACAAGTACATTGTTACAACCAAAATCGTAATCTTTCTTCTAAACACCACTTGCGGACACAATGTGAAGAAGTGTCGGTGAACAATCCGTAGGAAAGGAACAATGAAGCATCAATAATTGTTCTTTGGTACCTAATGTTAAGGAAAGCATACCAGAATTTGAGGAAGTCAAACTATAGCGCCGAAGATGTCGAAATCTTTGATAAAGACATAAATAGTTGTAATTCTACCTATTATTACCGGATAAACACTCTTTGACTTTCTTTTCCTTGGAGCGGAGTCGATGGGATACGTAACAGGGTAGGAAGACGTACGGAACCGGGAGCCGGAAAAGGAAACGGTTACTAAGCCCTTGTTTGACAACCGAACGGGATTATGAAATCCGGATTGGATTAGACTGGCTCTGTCCAATCATCCGTATCATTCGAATTGGGTTCTCTGTTTGGTCCTGTTTGGCAAATCAATCCGATTGACCTCGTAATTTGTATTTTTCAGTCTGGTATATAAAACAAAATATACAAAAGACAGAGTGAAATCCGAACAGGGATTCATAATCCTACAACTAACAGTATTGAAATAATCCAATTTTTGAGATTACGGAATCCCGAAACGGAGGTTTCAGCCAAACATGCATGTGCGCAATGCTACAGAATCTCGACTGGATCTGCTCATATGGCGCAGACGTGACATAATAAGACAAGCCGAAATCCGATGATGATCGCGAACCAAACAGGGGTTAAGGTAAACTGGTCGTTAGTTTCCTTTTTCTTAGTCTATTCTCTGATGAAGAAAAATTTGTTGTGGATGATTCAAACAGAGGACCAAGTCCTTAAGTAATCTATTTTATTTTCTCTTTATCGATCCATCGTGAAGGGAGGCATTCATGTCGTAAATATCTAAATGAATTTAATATATTATAGTGCAGCCAGTAGCCACACCGTATGAAGGGTGCTTACAAGAACGACATCTTGCAGAATCCTGCAACCCCGTGAGCGTAGAGCGCAAAAGCCAGACGTGTAGCTAGCCTGCTTGAGAGTCGTCAACATGTTGGATCTGATACTGAGCTGCGTATGGCAGCTTGCCACTGAATTTGCTGCTGAGGCAATCAACGAATCTGCCTGTGAGCTTGCGGGTGATCTTGCCGATATTGCCGTCGATGTTGCTGCTGATCATGTCATCGACCATGCCGTCCAGCATGTCCTTGAAGATGGTGATGGCTCTAACCTAACTGAAGCTGCTGCAACAACCATACTTGTTGTCGCATCCAGTGACTGGTCGAGTGGCCTTTGTGATATAACCGCCGACATGACGATCTGTAAGTACTTGCTGAGATCTAGCTCTAGATTTTTTTCGTATGAATCATCTTATTTAGCTTGTTTCAGAAATATTCTTACTTAAGAACCAGGTTTGCTATCGACATGAATAATGTATGGCATTGGATATATACCATAGATAAGTCCATACTAATATCATGAAGAGAGTTTGCTGACAGGGAGCCGCAGAGTCAAGCGGTGCTTCTTTGAGCGAACATTTCACGGAAAATTTACAACACCCGTTCCCTACGTCAATCGTTTTTTTCTCAAGAATGACAGGAACGAGGAAAAATTCTGAACAACATCACTGTAGTACAATGCAAACTATGAAAATGGCATTAAGAAGCAGGGTAACACTACTATCTCATCAGGAATTAACTTTCTTTTTAAGGAAAAAGAGAGTTTTCACATTCCATCCCCCCACCGGGAATATAGTTGAACTGAAGACCATACTTCCAACCAACTTCGGGACGACCATACTTGCTACCTACATATTGAAGAAGCTTCTTATTTTTTGTACCCATTGAAGGCGAATCCACTTTGGTTGCAGAGAAGAGCTCGTCTTTGTTATTTATGGGCTCCTTCTTCAACTTATTTAAGATATCTATACATGTAAGTCTTTGTTAGCCCAGCTTACCTCCATCAACAGCTACCCTTCCCTAGGATGAACTTCACTAATTTTGTTTTACAACTCCATTAGTTCTGAGTAACGAAGTGTATATGTTTCTTTTTAATTCTTTTGTAGAATTTAAAATCAATCGGGTAATATATTTTGGGCCAAAAAATCAAAACGACATGTTTGGACATTTTAATTACCAAAATGTCACGATTCATAATTTAATTTCCAAATGGCACGTTACTGAGGCAATACGTCTCCAAAAAAGATGCATTGCTTCTGATGGGGTCAATACGTCCCCTCGGAAGACATATCGCTGTTTTAAAAAGCAATACCTCCTCAATGGAGAAGTATTGTCTCCAGCAGAGCAATGCGTCCCCAGTAAGGACGTATTATTTTTTTTATTTTCGTTTTTATTTTTTTATAATTATGGTGCCATGTATATTATTGATACATATATATGTAAAATTGCTAAATGAATATAATCTAGATTAACTTATATACAATTAGCCATATATTTGAAATAATACCTGAAGATAATAAAATAATATCATAATATTATATTTATTAATACATAATATTTATAAAGGTAGATAAAAGTATTTAAATTAATAGATATAATATTAAATTATATAATAAAGTTTAAAATTGTAGAAATAAAACAAATATATACATGTATTTATTTGTAAACTTAGAAAAAAAAAAAGAAAACTAATATAGCAATAAAAATAAGAAAATACAAAAATAAAAACTAATATGGTAGTTTATAAGACACGCTGGTGCACATAAAATACACACACACACACACACACACACACACACATATATATATATATATATATATATATATATATATATATTTATATATATATATATATATTTATATATATATATTTATATAATATATGTATATATAAATATATATATAGGCATGATACATAATATAAAAAAAATAAAAATATAATGTCAACTATATAAAGTAAATATACATGAACAATAACAATAGATAATCAAAATAAAATATATGATACACATGATCATAAATGCAACACATAAAAAATCTTAATATATTATGAAGCAAACTTTTTTATTATGTTTAAAAAATAATATATTAACATAAATCACAATAACATAATAATAATTTATAATTTTTGTCCAATTTAGAGACAAATATAATATGATAAAAATCAAATATATTATGATTTTTTATTTAATCTAAAATTATATGTATCATATATTTTAATTTGATTGTTCATTGTTATTGTTTTAGTATATTTTACTTAGCATAATTGACATGTTTATATTATATTTTTGATATTACATTTCGTGGCATATATCCATTTGATATATATATATATATATATATATATATATATATATATATATATATATATAGATATATATATATGTGTGTGTGTGTGTGTGTATATCAACGTGTGGTATATGTTGTTATATTAGTTTTCTTTTTCGTTTTTCTAAGTTTACAAATAAATATATATGTATATATGTATGTATGTATATTTTTTTTATTTCTATAGTTTTAAACGTTACTCTATAATTTTAGTATTGTATCCATTAATTTTAAATACTTCTATCTATATTTATAAATATTATGTATTAATGAAATATATATTTTGTTATTATTTTATTCTATTCAGGTATTATTTTAAATATATGGTTGATTGTATATAAATTAATGTAGATTATGTTCATTTAGCAATTTAACATATATATATATATATATATATATATATATATATATATATATATATATATATAAAGTACATGGTATCATAATTAAAAAAAGTAAAAAATAAAATTAAAAAAACAATATGTCCTCATTGAGTACGCATTGCTCTGCTGGAGGCAATGCGTCTCCACTGGGGACGTATTGCTTTTTCAAAGTAGTCATATATATTCTGAGGAGACGTATTGGTCCCATCAGGAACAATACGTTCTCTTTGGGGACGTATTGACTCAGAAACGTGCTATTTTGAAAATTAAGTTTTCAATCGTGCCATTTTGGTAATTAAAATATCAAACGTGCCATTTTGATTTGTTGGCCTATATTTTGATTATCTAAATTTGCATAAGTATCGTGGTTTTTTTACGTTCCAACGCCAAACAGATCCACCTATAGTCATGAATATGTCATGTATAATTTCATTTGCTAACAACGGCCTAATAGTTCTAGCAACTATAATTTTTATTGTTTTAACGTGTTTGCACTTTGTACTGCTCGAACTAACCCTGCAGAGAAGTCGGTATCAGCACCGAGAAATAACGCGTAGATAATCACCTGTTATGTTATGGGCTCCCAATCTTCTCCTTATTACTCTGCAGTCCAACAAATTTTAGTTAAATAATTGCAATTACCGGCAAAAGAAGACATGGTTTTTTTGTTACTTGCTGGTGTTCAGTTATTGTATATTTAGAACATAACATGTTTTGGCCTGCATGATTACATGTTTTGGCATGCATGCTTCATCTGTGGCAGGTCTCCAGACTTGTTGCTGCCCATGCATTACTATTGGTGGAATTGTGCACCGATTGGACCATAAAAGATCAGGTCAGTAATGAACGTGCATTCCTTGACTAGAATGTCAAAATGATCCAGTATAGTACATTTTTTAGACGAAAAAGAGAAAAATATTGTTTATTTTTTATTAGAAAAGGACTGAAGTCGATTTCTTACTGAATAAGCCGTATGCAATTTATACCTTTTGATATTAATGTCAGATTTATATATATGCCAAAAAACCATCATCAAACTAATCATTCAGAGAACCTGAGGTCGATATATATATATGGATTATACACTATACAATGGTCTTTCAATTGGTGGCAACTTCATAGGAATAACATATGTGTGGGATGCGGGAGTGAGGCAAATGTGGTTTTCGTCAACGTCCATTTTGGGTTGGGAATCGTGGAGCAAGAAAGGGATTGGCCATTGGTGGTTGTTGCAGTGGAGATGTCCGGTAATTATTGACTGCATAGGGAAAAATACCACCTTATGCTACAGTTTAATGATCTCTTAATGTACACATAAAAAGAAATATATAGTTTTCTCACCCTTATATCTCTTTTGAAATGAACATGACTTTGCATTTGACAATTTTGAATGGGCCCAGTCTATTTCACATCTAATTACATATACGTATGGCACCTTCTTGATTAATGAATTGCCAATCACCATTTTAGGAACGAAAAAATTTAACATTAATCATTTTTAAGAGATTCTTCATTACTAAAATTAGAGAAAAAGATGAATGCATTGATTTAAGAAGTTCATCAGAAGATGTCTATCCTAAAAATACCATTATCAAAAGATTTACATTCAAATACAGTGTTGGGGTCAGTTTTCCATCTCAGTTCATCGGTTTGCTTGTTGGTTGTATGTGGGAGTACATATGATTTATATTATTATATGGTAAGGGAGTGACGCGCACAGTGGTCCTTGGTCATGCATTTACTCAATCTTCATCTTTTGCATCCCAATTTAGGCTTGTTTGAGTAAGTTAATGCCCAATGCAACATTTTTATGAAGTAGTTAGAGTTTAATTTCCAGCAATTTTCTGTGTACATGGAATTATGGTTTAATGATACTTGTGCAAAAATCATCGCTTTACTACTTTTTGCAATCACAAATAATGTACAGCGTTCCACTAATAGATCCTGACGTCCACATACAACCATGGTGTTTTCTAGTACCGTTCTCATTTTTGACATTTTAGAAGTTTTGTTATTACCACAAATCGGATTGTGCATCAATTATGGAATATAGAAAAATCACTTGGGAAAGTTGGTTTTATCTTATCTTGTATGCTTCGTATTCTATCTTCTTTTCTTGACCATTATCAAAGGAGGTTATGAATTATGTTGGAACTGCTATCATTCCTCTGGTACGTAAGCCTTATTACTCCAATTATCTCCATTCGAAGGCTGTGCCAATGCTAGTATACCTGCGAGTCTATTGTTAATGGGGTTGTGTTGTATAAGAAAATTATAGATTGAAGAGTTTTTGTACGTTGAATGATGTCATGCACATCTAACAGGCACCCGTATGGTAGGTGAGAGATATCTATCTTAAGAGAGTCAACACATCTTGGGTCATTTGGGGAAGCTTTATGTAACCAAAATAAGGTAAGTTGCAAATAGTTATTAAATAATGTTCATCTTGTTTCACGTAACAATGGCACACATGCTAACATAGATAATTAACCACTATTACTTATCCGACCCATAATATGATATCCGGAATGAGTTAGTCCGAATTTTGAGATTAGGGGAAACAAGAATTAGCATACTAGGTATTTACAAATTCGGTTGAGTTCTGAGTTTATAAATATTGGGACGAAAAATTGTACAATTAAGATCTAAAGTGGAATTTCTTAGGAAAAATAGCCCATGTATGAATAAATATTTGTTGATGTTTATTTGAACAAAACAAGCTCCAATGAAAACTGGATACGCAGACAATTCTATTGAAAGCCGGACTGAGTTGGTCACATTAAAAGATTCTGTTGGGTGTAACGGACACCATTAAATGGATATAGTTCAATTCAACTAAATGGATGAAGGTTCATGTATGGATTTAGTTGCAGCACAAAAGCACAAAGTATAGTCCGGATTCCGTTCTAATTTGAACAAAGGTAAATGTCGGAATATCTCACAAATGGAGGTTGTCCCTACTTTAATGCTGTCGCGATTGGATAGTGGTTGTGGGCAAATCAATACAACTTGATATTTCTCTTATAGTCTTATATAGTAGCAGCCAAAGTTTTCCTTTGTCGGGAAATGTGATTCTGCTTCATGTTATATTAAAGTAATTGGAGTCTTATACTTAATTGATAATGATGAGTAGTATCTTCTTGAAACTAATAAGCTCACATCACTAGAAACCTAACATGTCACCATATTTAATAAGATCTCCCATCCTAGATGCAAAGTATGATATAATCATTATAATCGTTTTAGTTTAACATAGAAAAGAAAATCTAATTCTATCACATCTCAAAATTCTTCAACACATGACTACCTTACAATATGATTGCGTTTGTTTAGTAGTCGTTTTAGGCATGTGTCTCACTTTTTTTGTCCAAACCAGTGTATGATCATCATCTAGAAAGAAACCATCAACGGATTTTGATAATATTTAATCATGAGTTAGGATATGATAAGGCCAACGACCTAGATTTTACCCAACGCAACCATACAATTTGTGTCAAAAGTTAAATCCAAGGTCGCTTTCATCAATTTTAGGAAGTCAAACTACCCTTATTGGTGTCAATCCTTGCGTTTTTAATATTTATGATTTTAAAAAACAAATTTACTATTTATCTTATCATTAAAGGAGGATAGTTATTATGACGATGTTATTGTAGAATTATATCAGATTTTTATTACATAATTGTAGAAACTACTTTTTCTATTTGAAGGATTTAAATTTTATAAACTAATCAACTCATAGTGGTTTAGTTTTGCATTGAATCTAGAAGCAATTTGTGCGTGTTACGCATATTGCATCCTCTGTTCGGCATGTTGTTGTTGTTGCTTGTCAAGCCACTACCGATGGAAGCTAAGGAAGAAACACCAGATCAAAGCCGGGTGTTGTGCGGATTGTTGTGTCCACTTATGTTGTGAGCCTTGTGCCTTGTGCCAACTGCGTAGGGAGATTGGTAATTTATCTCACTAATCTAAACTAGCAGTTTTCTTTTTCAAGTAGTATATTAAGCTCTCTATCTCTCATTGAAAGATAGAACTCCAAATGTTTTAAAAATTCTGATCATTACATTGGCTTGCGATCAAATGTTTTGCAGATTACCATCGATCCAAGGAAAAAGCAAACAAAGTAGTGGTGACCAAGCCTCCAACCCCTCCGACTGGCATGACCAAATAACCAAACGAAATCAATTATTAGAAAAAATATGTAGTAGAGAATGTAAATGATCAATGAATTCTTACATACAAATTTAGGGTCCATGTAAACTACTACATTAATTCTTCTTTTTTATATAGTACAACCATTTCATTATTATCAATGTAAATTGCATGATTGCATTAAAGGTTTTTCTAATCTTCTTCTATTGTAGAAACACTGGGATATTATTGAATAGTATCTTTTTTGTTTTTTAAATACTTAAAAAAATTGCATCAGATATATCAATCTAGAAATATATCATTAAATCTCTTCAATAATGTGTGAATATAGTCTAACAAGCATTTAATTTCATAGGAAATCAATATATATATATATACATATATATGTATATATATATATATATGTATGTATATACATATATATTTATATATATACATATATATATACATATATATTTATATATATGTAAATATATATACATACATACATACATGCATACATACATGCCACGGGTTATGGGAGAGGGGGGGGGGGATAAATCTTTCTCTTTTAATCCCCACCCCACACGCACACACACACACACACACACATATATATATATATATACATCACAAGATAATAATGAGATTTGTGGTTAAGGTGAATGTCTTGTCGTATCTTGGTGAAATTATTAAGAATGCTACTATATGGACTACTTTCTACTTAAGCCTATTATTTATATAATTGTTAGCACTTTTGATGTTCTTAGGTCACAAAAGTTAATAGTGGGGGATAGAATTATCATATTCTTTGATGTTAAGATGGTCCATCATTATAAATTGTGTTGTCTCTTTCAACCTTATTAGCCAAGTCCTCCAACTATATCATTTTATGACAACAACCTAACACATTTAATACCCTTCATCATCATCATCATCATCGTCATCATCATCATTGTCATCATCACCATCTAAGCCTTAGTCCCAACTATGTTGAGGTTGGCTACATAGATCCTCCATTTCAATTCATCTCTGTCATGGGCCATATTCTTGTTAAGATGTGGAGATTCAAAATCTCTCTTTAGAAGCTCATCATGTAAGGACCTTGACCCATATTTTGGGATAACCATGTTTTTTTTTGCTTAAGTATGTTGCTTAGCCCTTTGCTCTAATCATCTGAGATGTAATTAGGGCATGTGGGAAGCTTGAGTTCCTTGTTTGAGCTTGTTTGGTTGATGCTTGTGTTTTGTGGAGAGGTTCGGTGCAAAGTACAATTTACCTAGGATAGGGGTTGATGTGTAAGTTTGCCATCTCTTGAGTGTTCTTTCTCTCCCTTGGCATCTTGTAGAGGAGAGACTGGGAGATGGTCACCTTGGTTGAGCCTCGGTTGAGTGGTGACATCCTTGGTGATGTTTTTCACTCATGTTTGAGGTGTATCTTACACCTAGGAGTGTTATCTCGGGATTGAGAGCATTCGAGAGACCCTGTATAGGTTGTAGGTGTCTTGAGGGACATCCTATCGATTTAGGGATGCCTTGAGGAGGCCTTATATCATTTTTTAGTGACTAGAGATGCACCATATCAGTTTGTGGCTCTAGGGTTTTATCCCTATCAGTTTGTGAAGGGAGGAGGAGATGTGTATTGGTCATGGCTTATGAAGGTGACCTAGTGGGTGGGGCATAGTTCTTATCACCTTGTTGCATGGTGTTGCATGTGGCTCTTTCTTTGTGGACATGTGTCATCTAAGGTTCATAGGTGATGACACCTTCCCCTTGTTCTCTCTTTCATCTCTCTTGCATATATACTTCTTTCTCTCCATGCAAGAGAATCCTTTAACCATCTTTGCTTCTGTAACGATTCCGCTTCCTGGTAACCCCCAATTAAGGGAGACTAAGAAGTCAGAGATGTTATCCCAAAAACAGGATCAATGGTTTTGCAAATAATCAACAATAATTAATAAATTCTACAACAACTAAGATTTAAATGGAATAAAAACTTTTCTTTTAACATACCTTCAAAATTAGGTAACAGGGACTTCTACTCGAAGTAGCATTCTATCTACCTAAATCCTCCTTTATTATTTTAACTTTAATCTTCACAGGTTCCACTTTATAGTTTGTCCAATTCCAGGTATTACCTAAAACGTCGGAAAAAAAAATGGCGGCCAGTATAAAAAATTATACTGGTATGTGGGGGAACCAATAATCTTGAATTTAATTGTAACAACATATTACAAGAAATTATGATTTAACAAAACAAACTTTACATTTTAAACATGATTACTCAATCCTTACACACCCTAGCCTCTGTGTTGTCCCTACAGTGGACATGGATACTACCCCTCATATGGTAGATCTCAACTAACCCCCATGATCCTGCCTTACAGGTAGATTAATACATAGGGTCATGGAGTCGTATGGTCCTACCCAAGGGTAGACCAATATATCGACTCATGATAACCTGATGATCCTACCTCGCGAGTAGACCATGTACTAGGTCATATATCTCATCATCATTAGAGCTATAGAGGAGGACCAAGATCTAAGCTCTAGTCATGCATGTATAATTATGGTGATAATCATAGTCACTTTAAAAGTCAATCAAGCAATTATTTCCAAGCAATCGTTAAAACCTTGGGAATCACCATGAAACTAAAGTGATTTAACCATAAGCATAACCACATGCCTGTCTTGAAGATCTCACGGAAGAAATATGTTCAAATCCAACTAGATGTCCAATCAAACAAGCCAATCAATAAAGCAAGCAAGCATTGATCCTGAAAACAAGTATATCACCTAGTCATTACCATCACATCCAAACAACTCTTAATTGACTTGGGATACCTTTCTGGGGTTTCTAAGTCCCGTTACGATGCATTAGGGTTCCATAGATCAATTTCTCAAACTTTATCCTTTTTAGGACAACAAACCCTACAATAGCCTTACTACTCATAAAAACCCTAATTGCTCAAACTATCCACATTAATACATATTCATGTACATGAAACCTTAAATTAAACCAATTAGGCACAAAGATTACACTTTTAGATCTAACTACTCCTTTTATGTCCAATAAACAAATCTTTGATTAATAACATCAACTTAGTTCCTTAAACACATCCTTAATAGAAACTAGGGTTTTGATTCATATAAAGCACTAAAGTTACTAACTTTATGTAATTTTAGAATTAGAAGTATAAAAATAATCTAATTATATTTTTATTAGATTCCTTGTATTTTTTTGAGCAAAAATAATATATTACTTGTACCCATTGGACAATCCTAGGATTTCTTACGATTTTCACAAAAGAAATCATTTTGGGCCTATCAGAACATGCCATGTAGGAAAAAGGGCCTTTTTACCTTTACCTCTTATTAGCAACTGTCAGGGACAGGGGAGTCTTTTCACTGGCCCACTTGTTCAACCTCGTGAGACCAGCCTCGCTCGTGATGTAGTGCCAGGCCACTATCAACTCTGGGGTTGACTTCAAGATCCAACTCCCTACAGGAATTGACTAAGCTTCCATGACCTTCGTCTAACCTATACAAACTCGTCGATGCTTCTAATAGCTCCAGATGTGGCCAGAGTTGCTGAGACAGCAAGAAGGGGTCTCTGGCAGCAATCTAGGGTGGGCTGTGGTGTAAGAGAGGTTCGAGAGGGAAAATTGGTGGCTGGTACTCGGTCTATAGGTTCTGTAGGATCTCGTGGAGTAGTGTGTAGTCTCACAGAGAGGTTACATCCCCTTTTATAGCCCGTGGCTATGGTGCACAGCCAGAGAGGACACTGGGTTTTAGGGTATTCTACTAGACACCCCCAAGATAGGTAAAATCTAGGGTAGGTATGGCCGCAAAGATCTCACGAATCTAACTGGCTTGTTTCCAAGTTTGCTTATGCACTCAATTGCGAGAGATCCATTTTGGAAAACATTTCTCCCTGTTCTGGACTTTCCCTATTTGTTCCGAGGTAGGTGATGATCTCTTGATCATCGAATCTCGATCCCACAGTCATAAGATCATATGACAATAATAAAGAGTATGAGTCTAGTTCTAGTCAGAATAAATTTTGTGACATTTAATGATTATCCATTCACTTTAGGGATTTTTCAAAAATCTGTATCTCTTAAACTGTGCATCCAAATAATCCCAAATTTTAAAGAAAAGTCTATAAGTTTGGAGTCGAAACAAAAAAGGAATAATACCTTTTCTTCGTTTGGAAGTCAATGACATAAAAAGTATGTATTATGTATCAAACCACATATATGCTCTCTGTTTCTTCCGTATTTTCCTTATTTCAACTTTTATAAACATTATAAGGCAAGTGGAGTCAAAACCACTCTATTGTGGCCACCTATTTCTCATTCTAGAGAATTATATATATATATATATATATATATATATATATCTCATAAATACATTGCTTAACATCCATTATCTTTTATATTTCTCTATTATTTGAACTTTTCTTCTTTTCTTCTCTCTTATGTTCATTATTGGATTGACAAAATAGTAGAAATCACGAAATTCATACCAAAGGGGAAAATTACAAAGAAATCCATTATTTCAAGCAAAGCACACTACCTTCTCAATTCAAGTCTATGTTCATATAATAATGACATTTCAATTATGAAAACATATCTAAAAATTGAGGTTGTAACATCCTTCCCCTCTTATAAGAATTTTTCCCTCAAAATTCCACCAAACATACAAACAATTCAAGATAAGACTCTCCTATGTACATCATTGGCTCCCATGTGGCTTCATCCTCTCCATGGTGCTTCCAAAGAACCTTTATCATCTTCTATTCTTTACTCCTGAGTTCTCTCTCACCTTAGTATCTTGTACCCTCATAGGTGACTCAGGGTAAGTTAGCCTCCCGTGGAGTCCAATAGGTTCAAAGCTCATCACATGGCTCGGGTACTCACATAGTGCTCTAGATTGGACCCATGGAACACATCATATTATCCTAAGGGGTAAGGTTATACATAAGAAACTCCACCAATCCATCTCAAATGGACCCAGGTATTGGGGACTCAACTATAGCTCAAAGGGGTCAATTTTAATTTTTCATAACACATGTTTACGCACAGTGAACTGCATGTCAGTCTGCTTCGCATTGACTCACGACTCATGTCGATCCTGGGCTTTCTCATCCATTCCTAGATCACAGCATCTTCTTCTACATGCATTGTGGTCTCTTTAACCTTCACAAGGTCCTTTCACCGACATCATCCAAGTGAAGTGGTGACTGACACATCCTCCTTTACAGAGCTTCATGCATCCTGATACTGGCTATGGTAGCTATCATAACAAGCAAACTTCGCTAGGGACATGTACAACTCCCACGAATCACCCTGAATGAGCACACATGCTCTAATCAGACCTTCTAGAGTCTGGCTCATACTCTCTTGACTGTCCACTAGTCAGGGGTGATATGATGTACTCATCTTCAATCTAGTATCGAGTTCTTCTTACACCTACTTCTACCACATGGAAGTGAACTTGAGGTCATGCTCAAAATATTAAACTCAGATCATGGTGTAGTTGAACTATCTCTCTATCATCTATATAGTTCAACCAAAAATGGCATACTAATAATGCTCTCTCTTAGGCAAGGGATTAGGTCAACACGGTAAGGCGATCTACCATAACCCTTATTGCATCATGACCACTCTTGGTCCAGGGAAGACCCACCACACTATCCATGGTGATCCACTCCCATTCCCTCTCAGGGACTTCTCATAATATATAGCAACTCCTTGGGTTATTGGTGTTTGGCCTTCACCTCCTAGCATGCATGGATACAAGCCACATGGAAATCTATATAATTCTTCCTCACAAGTATTCAAAGTACTACTATAAACTTTTTATCATCTGAGCAGTACTGCAGTGTATGGTGAACTTAAAATCATGATCTCCTACATGTCATGATTTCTCAAGGGTGACTCCTCCGAATCCCTAACACACTTTATGAACAGATTTCACCACCTTCTTTTCCTGAGAAGTGTATCTGAGGTTCTCACAACTACCCTTTTATCTCATCAAGCTCTGGGCTGGTTAATTGAGTAACCACTAATTTCACCAATGGGTCAGGTTATATCTGAGTGTTAGCCACATAGATCTCATATTCTAATGATCATAAGGTTCACCTAACAACCCCTTCAACTCTCTCTATCAGATAGACAAGGCAATTGTACACCTGAGCTGTTTCTTAGCAAAGAATATCAGTTATCACATCAATTTCCTTATGTGCTAGGTGATGGTGTAAACATAAACCTTCATATACTCCACTCATCACCCTCATATCGGGGTTAAGTCTAACTAAATCAAGAACACATCGAGCTCATCATATCGATTATCAAACCTGAACTTATGACTCATAGATTCCAACTACTTCCAAGAAGGAACATTCTTCATATCACTTTTGTTCTCTATATGTTTTCAAACCATCTTTCCAACATACTCCCATAAGGTGTGGTACTTCCTCTATCCTCAAATCATCATAGAAGGGTTTCATCTCATATCAATTTCATCCTTAGTATATGGCATGCATTTTTCCCTATCTCTCACACCCATAATAACATGAAATAAGCATTTGGTTGCAGTTCAAATACAGAGTTCATCATGTTCTAAGAGTAGAAATGGTGCATTACACAACACCAATACACTTTCCAAACTAAATTGAAACATACCTCTCATGTCTCCACATCATAAACATCTCCAATCTATGTTTACATCCATGGAAAGGTTGTTCTCAAACACTCTTGGGTCTTCACATCACTCTTATGTACAATCCTTAGTCATTACCTCAAGATCTCTAGGGTTCCAGTACTTTTGGGGTGATCTAACCCTTATGCATCTAAGGAGTGCCTCTCACTTTTACCACTTAGGCTTCATGAACTCATGAAGGTGGCCAACCTCATAACCCATGGGCCTAGGGAAAATGTAGTTGTTACCTCTCGACCTTGTGGTCTTGTGTTTTCAGGGAACAAACAACTCCTACTCCCATCGGTCTTATCCCTACTTGACCTTAGTGTTGACTTAGGATTCTACTATAGCTCGTGATTTCTATGTTGATACTGATGCACATCTCATCCTTGAATCCTTACCCAAATCTCCATCCTCTCTTTAGGCGTACAGGGCTAACTTGGCATCCCTCAAAGGGATCATGGAAACCTACCTACCTCGGTCAGGCCCCATACATGTTACCTCCATGGCAACATATCTTCCTTCCCCTTAGAGATGGCCATACATGGGTCTATAGATTCATGCCCACACTATGTGCTCGTTCACTTAGCTCATCAAGCTCTTATAAGTGACCTATTTAGGTTATCTCAAACCTTAAAAAAAGTTGGTGCTCACCTTACTAAAGATTTCCTTCCCAGGATGGGAGAAAACCATCTCTTTATAGCAACAAAGGTCACAAACATCCTTACTTCCAGGGTTTACATAATCATGTGCATGCTTAGCTCTAACATGATACTTATGCATGTATTTCGTAAGAAGACAACCTATTAAACCATGCTATGTTCCATGGTGTGTCATATGTATTCATCATTCCTTATGGTTGGACCATTATCATATGTCACCAATCTTGTGTGAGTGGTTCATAAACATATATCTCATCTCGAGTGGGTTTCCTTTTACTCTAACACATGAGGGGTGTCATACTCAAATGTTATGAACTCAATTAGCCTCTTGAGCATCAGATGCACTGGGACTGTTGATTCCCCTCTTTGGTCTAGGAACCCCAGGCTCACCTCTTATGCATCAGTTGCATGCTCAGCTGTTCAACAATGAACTGAACCTATACCAGGTGGATCATACACATCTTAACACTCTTCCATGTGAACAACCCTTTGAGTCCTACCCAAATACAACCAACTGGGTGTGAGACATCACAACTTTCTATCATACCATACCTCTTTAGGATCCTTGGAACTCTCTTTCTATACCTAAGAGGTAGGCACCTATATCATTTGTACATCAGTTCAAGAAGCCACTTTCTCTTTCTAGGGTTTGGTTCCTCTAAAGGCAACCAGGGTACGACAAGTCTCTAAGGATCATGCATGAGGCAACCACATACATCTACTCAGGGTCATCCATTCCAGGTCATATAATAACAAACTTCTCATGATTCCTCATGTCTTGGAGTCAAGGTCACCAGCCTTCTTCATTGGGTCTGGTTCTTCTCCTTAGAACTAAGCCTACATATGGTCCAACCACTGGAGGTTCTTTCACCAAAGATGGGTCAAACTCATAAGGGCACACGTCTATCCCCACCTGGGTGCAACATACTATCAAAACTTATGTTTGGCCAAAGATTATATAAAGCTTTGCATGCTCATCTCATGAACATTAGGTATAACCCTTTGGGTCTAGGTCAAAAACCCATTGTCAACCTTGCTTCTGTTCTCTTCTATGTAGGTGCATGCCTCTTCTCTACTCTTATATAGCTATCAGGGTTCCTATACGGTTACGACTAACCTCCTCTATGAGGGAGCTATCCCTCACCCTAATAGGCACGACCCTCCCAAGGTCGGGTCACCACAAGGTACTAGGGTCGAACTACACATGGTTCATGTTCCTCATGGATACTCAAAACCTCTACACAACATTCATGTCTAACCCACGTACGTGCATGCATGGTCAACTATGATATCCAATTCATCGTGCCTTCTCTTTTTTTTATCCACCGCTTAGGGTTTGGGTTAGCATCATCCTTAGAGGATGCATCTGGTCTCTTCCTCTTCCTGGAGGCTTCTTCCTCCAAGGATTACTATCTCCTCTTCCTACAAGATGATTTAACCTCAGTGTTCTCCTGAGGGGTAACCAAGAGCACAACACAGGCCATGCAACCTAAGCATGTAACTAAACTCAGTCTGATTTTCTAATTATCAAAACTTATGTACATGACATATTTCTTACATGCTTTCTATTATTTGGTGGAGAATTCCTTAATCCTTATCATTCTTAATCCCAAAACTCGGGAGGGTAGTGGAGAGAGAGAAAAATCCTAATCTCATAAAGTTATACAATGAATGGGGTTGAGAAGGGACAAAGACAGTTGAGAGAAGACCTAGAGGTATCTTATTTTGATTCAAATCTTCTGATTTTGGCCAGACAGTCACATAGAATTTGGCAGTCCTTGTAGACCGACAAGTGGAGAAGAGGAAAATCTTACCAGCCCCAGAATTGTGATCCTTTTCAAGACACCTCCATCATCAGAAAATCCTCTAATAACTCCCTTAGGATCTAAAGAGTTTGTAAAATTTAATAATTATTAGATATTAAATGGAAAACCATCAAGTTTTGTTTCCCCAATTAAGGGAGACAAAGAAGTCAGAGATGTTATCCCAAAAATAGGATCAATGTGGTTTTGCAAATAATCAACAATAATTAATAAATTCTACAACAACTAAGATTTAAATGGAATAAAAACTTTTATTTTAGGATACCTTCAAAATTAGGTAGCAGGGACTTCTACACGAAGTAGGATTCTATCTACCTAAATCCTCCTTTATTATTTTAACTTTAATCTTCACAAGTGTCACTTTAGTGTTTGTCTAATTCCAGATATTACCTAAAATTCCATCAAACAAAATTGCGATCAGTATAACGAATTATACTGGTATGTAGGGGAACCCATAATCTTGTATTTAATTGTAACAACGTATTACAAGCAATTACGATTTAACAAAACAAAATTTACATTTTAAACATGACTAGTCAATCCTTACATAACCTAGCCTCTGTGTTGTCCCTACCATGGACATAGATACTACCTCTCATATGATAGATCTCAACTAACCTCCATGATCCTACCTTATAGGTAGATCAATACATAGGGCCGTGGAGCCGTATGGTCTTACCCAAGGGTAGAATAACACATCGACTCATGATAACTTGATGATCCTACCTCGAGGGTAAACCATGTTCTAGGTCATCTATATGATCATCATTAGAGCTATAGAGGAGGACCAGGATCTAAGATAGTCATGCACATATAATTATGGTGATAGTCATAGTCACTTTATAGTTGCATGAAAATAAAAGTCAATCAAGTAATTATTTCCAAGCAACCATTAAAACCTCGGGATTTGTCATCAAACTAAAGTGATTTAGCCATAAGCATAACCACATACCTATCTTGAAGATTTCATAGAAGCAATATGCTCAAATACAACTAGATGTCCAATCAAGAAAGCCAATCAATCAAGCAAGCAAACATTGATCCTGAAAACAAGTATATCACCTAGTCATTACCATCACATCCAAACAACTCTTTATTGACTTGGGATACCTTTCTAGGGTTTCTATGTCTCATTAGGATGCATTAGGGTTCCTTAGATCAATTTCTCAAACTTTATCCTTTTTAGGACAACAAACCCTACAATAGCCTTACTACTCATGAAAACCCTAATTGCTCAAACTATCCACATTAAGGATATTTTATACTCAAATTGACTTAGGATCATTACATCTCTATTTATTCATGGATTTGAACATTTAAAAAATTTAAAAGTGTTTTCATATAAATTAAGGTATTTAAGCCCATTAATGCATATTCATGTCCAAGCATGCACAGCCAAGAAAGCTCGCCGAGACTATGTTGGAGCTATTGTGGATGATGTTAGAGAGTTATTCCATTTTTTTTCTTTTTGTAGTTTGAGTCATGTTAATCGTAGATGTAATAGAGTTGCTCATGAGGTGGCCAACTTGGCTCTTCGGGGCATTGCAGTTAGGTTTTCCTTGTCGAGGCATTTCCCTATGATTTTGCAATCGGCTGTAAACCTCTATTTGATTAATTAGTGATAGATTCGGGAAGCCCCTATCATAAGGCTTCCCGTCCCTCTCTCAAAAAAAAAAGTACATGAAACCCTAATTTAATCCAGTTAGGCACAAAGATTACACTTTTAGATCTAACTACACCTTTTTGTGTCGAAAAAGCAAATCTTTGATTAATAACATCAACTTAGTTCCTTAAACTCATCCTTAATCAAAACTAGGGTTTTGATTCATATAAAGCACTAGAGTTACTAATTTTTTGTACTTTTTGAATTAGAAGTAGAAAAAGACTCTAATTATATTTTTACTGGATTCTTTGTATTTTTCTGAGTAAAAACCATATATTACTTGTACCCATTGGACAATCCTATGATTTCTTACAATTTTCACAAGATGAACCATTTTGGGCCTATCAGAACATGTCATGTAGGAAAGAGGGCCTTTTTACCTTTACCTCTTATTAGCAACTGTCAGGGACAAGGGAGTCTTTTCATTGGCCCACTTGTTCAACCTCCTGAGACCACCCTCACTCGTGATGTAATGCCAGGCCACTATCAACTCTGGGGTTGACTTCAAGATCCAACTCCCTGCAGCAATTGACTAAGCTTCCATGACCTCTGTCGCACCTATACAAACTCGTCGACGCTTCTAATAGATCCAAATGTGGCCAGAGTTGTTGATATGGCAAGAAGTGGTCTCTGAAGGCAATGTAGGGAGATCTGTGGTGCAAGAGAGGTTCGAGAGGGAAAATTGGTGGTCGGTACTCGGTCTGTAGGTTCTATAGGATCTCGCGGAGTAGTGTGTAGTCTCACAAAGTGGTTACACCCCCTTTTATAGCACGTGTCTATGGCACACAGTCGATGAGGACAATGGGTTGTAGGGGATTCTTATAGACACCCCCAATATAGAAAAACCTAGGGTAGGTATGGCTGCAAAGATCTCACGAATCCAACTGGCTTGTTTCCAAGTTTGCTCATGCACTCAATTGTGAGAGATATGTTTTGGAAAATTCTGCTCCTTGTTCCTGACTTTCCCTATTCGTCCTGAGGTAGGTGATGATCTCTTGATCATCAGATCTTGATCCCATGATCATAAGCTCGTGTGACAACAATAAAGAGTCAGAGTATAGTTCTAGTCAGAATACATTTTGTGACATTTAATGACTATCCATTCACTTTAGGGATTTTCCAAAAATCCATATCTCTTAAACTATGCATTCAAATAATCCCAAATTTTAAAGGAAAGTCTATAAAAACTTAATCTACAAGTTTGGAGCCGAAACACAAAAGGAATAAATCCTTTTCTTTGTTTGCAAGTCAATGACTTAAAAAGCATGTATTATGAATCAAACCACATATTTTCTCTCTCTTTCTTCCCTATTTTCCTTATTTCAACTTTTATAAACATTATAAGGCAAGTGGAGTTAGAGCCACTCTATTTGTGCCACCTATATCTCATTCTATAGTATTATCTATGTATATTTTTCGTAAATACATTGATTAACATCCATTATCTTTTATCTTTCTCTATTATTTGAACTTTTCTTCTTTTTTCTCTCTTATATTCATTATTGGATTAAAAAAATAGTAGAAATCACGAAATTCATACCAAAGGGGAAAATTTCAAAGAAATCCGTTCTTTCAAGCAAAGCACACAACCTTCTCAATTCATGTCTATTTTCATATAATAATGACATTTCAATTATGAAAACATATGTAAAAAGTAAGGTTGTAATAGCTTCCCTCTTCCTTATGTGATGATCTTGAGATTGTGGATTACTCTCCCTTAGAGCTTGGTGGGCGAGCCTAAGCTTGTGGTGTGCTCTTTTCATCTTCTTCCTTGGTAAGCCATGATCCTTAGCTTCTTTCTCTCTTTCTTTCTTCTTCTCGGCCATGGACCTTGTTTGCTTCTCTTTCCCTTTCACGATCCCTTGACCATGGTTCTATGTTCCCTCCTGGAGGTGTTGTGGTAATCGAGCTTGGAGGATCTTCTTCTACCTTGTGTTTGTGGAGCTTGGACCTTGGTTGTGATCCTTGAGGTGGGTTATATATCTCTAAACCCTCTTCGTTATTATCACCTTTTACTTTCTATGTTGTTCTTTCTTCGTGTCTCATTATTGCTTGCATGCTAGTAGTTCCTTTGGGTAGTTTGCAACTTGTTCTAGTAGAAGAGCATGGATTAGTTGTTGCCCATGCGCCACACATTTCTTTTACCTTGTTAGTAATGTCATCTTAAGGTTGAAGATGTAGTGGCGGATATGCCTAGTGGCCGACATGATTAAGAGGATGATATGTTAGGTAGGTTGATATGTTGTGTGGTCATCATGACATGTAACGCCCCTGGAGTTTACCCTTGTGGCAGGTCGTTACGATCCTTGAGATGTTAGGTCAACACGATTAGAGGCTATTTAGAATATCATGCCATTAGGAGGAGTGGGCCGATGTTAGATGAGGGTTATAGTTTGTTAGTGGTTGTTGAACAAATATGGAGTTGATCAGGATGCATTAGTGTGTTGGTAGTTATGGCTAGGCCATCATGACTTCTGACGTCTCGCATAATAGGAGGTCGATGCATGTTGGTGACAACATTTTTTCCCATCATGGTTTGATGCATGGTTAGCTTGTAGCTTTGGGAGAGTTGTTTCCTGACACCCTATTAGCCATCATGACTTAACGTGTTTCTCAAACCCTAATCATCACCCCATTACGATGAGTGTTGCTCGATACACCATGATGTCATTATCCCTTTGATGTTGTTGCATCTCTAGATAGTGCAACCCGATACCCCGTGATACCTAAACCGATACACCATCCCAAGTGACATGTCAATATCTTGGTGGTTCTCTTAAGTATGGGCTTAACTGATCCTTATCTTAGTGTGGTTTCCTGTCACACCCATGGTAATACCTAAACCGATACACACTTTGGTATGGTGGCCTGATATCCTATCTTAGCATGGTTTCCCAATACACTTAGGGTTAACCGATACATAGGTGTAAACCCTAATCGGTACCTTGTGGTGGTGGTTGAGATACACCATGTTGATGTTAAGGCCTCATGGTAAAATGTGATACTCTATGGAGTAGTTGTAAGTATGATGTGAGGGTTACACTCATATAACCTTTATCTTATAACATGTGTCATGATGATAAGGAAAGTGATAACCTAAAGTTGGTTGTTGATCCAACCTTATAAATACTAATCAGGTAAAATGAAACCCTACTTGTCATGAAGCTAGTTTGCCTAACTTGGGTTTATAATGATGAAAAGTGAAGAAAGACCCTAATTGAAATGGAAACCCTAAAAGTGAATTACACACCCTAGGAAGTGAGCTAGAATTAATAAATCTTGATGACATGAGTAATGAAAAGGGAATTACATGATTATTTTAGGATCTTGTTGAAAATACTTGCTTGCTTGGATTCTTATTTGCATGGATATATCTGTTAAAATCATCAAATCACATATATGGTTACGCTTATGATTATCCCAACTAGTTTTCTGAGGATTTTATCGACGTTTCCCTCATAGTTTGAAATAATTGTTGGATGCTTTTATTTAATGCAACTATAGAGTGACTATGACTATCACTATGAATATACATGTATAGCTGGCTAGATCCAGGTCCACCTCTGGGGATTATAAAGGCTAAAAAGGGGTAACCTAGAGTAAGGTCTAGGTTATCGTGGGTTAGAAATTGGGCTACCAAGTATAGCACCATGAAACCCATTATCCTGCCATGAGTTAAGGAGTGGGCTACCTACGAGTAGTGCCATATGACTCAACCCTAGAAACTGGTTCACCTATAGGTGGGACCATGAGGGGTTTAATGGGGATCTACCATAAGGAAGGTAGTATCCAGGCCACTGCAGGGATAGCACAGAGGATAGGATACTCATGGATCGCAGAGTTATATTTAAAAAGTAATCTTTGTTGTTAAATGATTAATTGAATGATTACATTGTTATCGTATAACATGAGTCCTATGAGATGATGATGTTTTTCCTTCTTGCTATTTGTTTCTAACCATGAAGGTGACACCGATTGATGTACATAGCCAGGTATGAGCTATGATGGTTATGATCTATTGGACATTGGTCCTTGTGATGGACATTGGTCCTTATGATGGACATTGGTCCTTGTAATGGACATTGGTCATTATGATAGACATTAGCCCTTGTTATGGACATTGGTCCTTATAATGGACATTAGTCCATGTGATGGACATTAGTCCTTGTGATGGATATTGGTCCTTGAGATGGATATTGGTGAATAACAAGCATAAAGAGACATAATGTGATGAGATCACACTTAATGTGATTCAATTTGTAATGATGATGTGTTATGCCCTATATGTAGATCTTCTTTAGAGTTATACATTGTAACTTGATTGATGCTTAAACATGTTTAAATTGATATAATTAATCAAGTGAAATCTAATAATTTAGTTCGCCATGTACCATAGATCCATTCAGTGTCAGCACTTGCTGAATGGTGAAATGAGTTTAACACTGAGCGCATATTGTTGAATATGCAGGGTGCAAATTGAGGTATCTCCTTGTGTCCTGAATGTATATGTATGGGATTGGTTGCGGTCATACTCCAATAAAGAGTCATGGTTGTAGCTCAATTTGACATACAAGAATGCATGTGATCATATCCTAATAAAGAGTACTGATGCAGTTGTAAGTCACTATAGTCATGACATGTGCCAAGACGGGCTAGATGTGTACAGCTGGACTATAAGTCACTGATAGTAGTCTGACTTATTACGTCACTGCCAATGTTCTCGTATTGACTGAGAGGATGAGGTTATAGATTTTGTCTCTTCCACTAGACCTGGTATGGCATTGATTTTGACTTATCAAGTGGTTAGTTGAATTTGGGTGATACGACTCAAATCCTCAGGGCATAATGAAACACGTAATCAGTCATGTTTTACAATTTTATAGGATAAAATATGATAACATTGGTTGAGGCCTTGCTTGATCTTTATACAATTTTGTTGATAGAAAATATACATGTCCTTCATATTTTTTAAAATTATTAAGATGTTTCATAATTCAATAGTAATTGCCCTTCCTATTAATAACCACTACCTGCTTCATCTTAGTTGTATTTATATTGTTGCTCAATTTACCTTATCTATGGTAACAATAGAGTTGGTGGTGAGTTATATCTTTCGTTGAGATTTGGAATCTCACCCCATGGTTTCCTACACCCTTTTTAGGTGGACAAGCACGAAGAGATAGAGATCATGCAGTGGAGGTTGAGGAGCAATAGGAGGAACAATAGCTGACAAGGTTGGCAGTGCTGCTAAAAGTCTTCTATTGATAGAGTCCTAGAGTTGTCTCTGTACACTCAGGTCTTTGTGGAATGTTTTGTAGATGTTTCAGGAGCGTGCTCTATTTATGTGCTCTTTTGTATAGCATCTATGGTGGAATTATGTATATATGTTCTGGAATAATTCTTTTGTTATAGGTTGACAATATGCCTTGTATATGCTTTGAGGCATGAAAGGACTTATATGTGAAGGTTCTTGATATATGTCTATTTTATGAAAAAGGCTTTAATTTTTAGTTCTCTCCAATAATCTATTCATTAATGATTCTTTCATAGTTATGTTTTGAGTGATCTCACTTTGTGTGGTGTGGGGCGTCTCCTTCGCGACAGGTTGGTATTAGAGCTTTGGGTTCGCTGAGTCTACATGGACCTAGGACTTGGGTTTGTGTCTATTCTAGTATCCTCCAATCTATCTTATAGTCACTTTTGCCTATGCAGAAGAAGAGGAGAAATCTTAGTGATGTCTGGAAAACATGAAGAACATGTTGTCGAGAGCAGTGTTGCTGCACTAGGTGGTGGTGCAAGAAACCAGGCATGAGAAGATCGAATACCTCATGTCCCCCAGTTTGACCTAGCCATGGTAGAAAACCCTACCTTTAAATCACCTTTTGGGAAGTTTATGACAACAATGACTCATATGGAAGACATGATGCCTGCACCTCAGCATAGGGCACCCATTTCTCATATTGAATCTTCAGGTACTGGGAAGACTTTCCAATGACTTCTCTGTGTTGGAGCGGTTGAGTATGTGGGAATAGCTGACCTGACAGATGCATATTTGTGGCTGACTGATCTTGAGAAGGCCTTTAAGATCCTAAGTATCCCTGAGGAGGATAAGGTGAAGCATGTTGTGTACCTCCTGAGAGGGATTACTGGCCATTGGTGGGCCATAGAGGAGGAGAAGATACCCGGTGTTGTGGTTGGTTGGGAGGAATTTTGACATGAGTTTGTTAGTCGCACTTCCCTCAAACATATCTTGATGAGAAGATCAGTCATTTTGAGAAAAATCAACAGGGGTCCCTGACGATCAACAAGAATGAGGCAAGGTTCATGGAGCTATTGAGGTTCTATCCTCACATGGAGGAAATGAAGGACGAGAGGATTTGTCATTTTGAGAAGGGGTTGAACGTTGAGTTGCCCACCCCAGTTGTTGTTTGGGAGAATCAAGAGCGGCTTGCTGTGTTTGTAGAATCTATTTGAAGGATAGAAAGATATGTGTAGGAGAAGCGAGAGGCGAGTTCCAAGAAGCAGTCTGCACAGTTTCAAGAGAAATGGTCGGGTGGCTTCAAGAAGTCAAGGTTTTCTGCACCTCCAGCGTCAAAAAGGTTTAGAGCTTCGACTCAGTGGTCACCAAGTAAGGACAGAGGACGTAGTTTTCTTCCCTTAGGATCCCAAAGTGTTGCATCAACATCAGTGATAGGGCCATCTAAGCTGCGGGTTAAGACACGGGCCTGTCAAAGTGTGGATAGGTAGAACATCTGAAGTGGGAGTGCTCAATGAGGGATGATGAAGTGACCCAACAACTGAGGCAAGCTCTACAAGGTTCACAGAGATAGAAGAATAGTGGCACAGGAGGACAACGACGTATCCAAGCATCACATGCCAGATCATCTTCTCAGGGAAGCAGAGGGTGGGGGTGACAACATGCAATAACTAGATTCTATGCTATGAGTCAGCCGAAGGCGGTAGTCAGCCCGTGAGTGGTGACAAGTCAGATGGAGTTATTTCATTCTGATTTGTCTTCTCCTTGCTTTATATCTATTTTAGTTGACCTGAGTGCTACACACTCTTTTATTGCACGTGAAGTGCTTAGTAGTTGTTCTTTTCCTATTAGTCGTAAGAAGAATAGTTTGTTTCTAGAAACCCCATTGGTTGGTTTTACAGTGTTGCAGGAAGTGTGTCCTTCCTATGTTCTTTCCTTTTCGGGACACAACATTTAAGTGAACCTCATACCACTTGACATGCATGGATTTGATGTGATCCTTGGAATGGGTACCTTGGAGAAGTATAGAGTGGTCTTGGATTGTAGTTTCAAGCAAGCAATGTTTATGGATGGTAGTGAGACGTGAATCTTCCAAGAAGATAGGAAGATTCTCCTGACGTGTCTTGTATCATCTATGGTATCAAGGAAGCTTCTGAGACAAGGTTGCAAGGCATTTTTGGCACAGGTAATAGATATTGAGGTAAGAGTCCTAGTATTCAGGAGGTGTCGATGGTTAGGAAGTTGGAGGATGTGTTTCCTGAAGAGTTTCCAGGTGTTCCCCCATCCCATGAGATTGATTTTGAGATCAATCTGGTTCCTGTTACGCAACCTATAGCTCAAACACCGTATAGGATGGCACTGACAAAGATGGCAGAATTGAAGAGAGAGTTGCAAGAACTACTTGATAAAGGTTTCATCAGGCCGAGTACGTCTCTGTGGGGTGATGCAGTGTTGTTTGTGAAGAAGAAGGATGGATATATGAAGTTGTGCATATATTACAGGCAGTTAAACAAGGTCACGATAAAGAATACGTACCCTTTTCCGAGAATAGATGGTTTGTTTGATCAATTGTGTGGCGTGACAATGTTCTCAAAGATAGATATGAGATTAGGTTATCACTAGTTGAGGATCAATTAGGATGACATACCTAAGTTAGCTTTTAGGATGAAGTATGGTCACTACGAGTTTGAGGTTATGTCGTTTGGGCTGACCAATGCACCAACAATGTTCATGGATTTTATGAATAAGGTGTTCCGACCCTTCCTTGATCAGTTTGTGGTGGTCTTTATAGATGACATCTTGATATATAGTCATGATAGTCAACAACATGAACAACATCTTCATTAGGCATTGATAGTGTTGAGACAACACAAAATCTATGTCAAGTTTATCAAGTGTGAGTTCTAGTTTAGGGAGGTAGCTTTCTTGGGGCATGTTATATGTGTAGAAGGAGTACGCGTAGATCCTAAGAAGGTATAGTCTGTGATAGAGTGGGAACAATCGAAGACGCCGACAAAAGTGCACAATTTTCTAGGTTTGGCACCATACTACATGAGGTTCATCAAGGACGTCACCGCTATCGCCCTACCCCTAATAGTGTTGATGAGGAAGAATGTGTTGTTTGTTTGGGACGAAAAATGTTAATGTGCTTTTCAGACATTAAAGGAGAAGTTGACCAGTGCACCAGTTCTGGTCCTGCCTATGTAAGGAAAAGGATACATCATCTTTTGTGATGCATCCAAGAATGGTATGGGTTGTATGTTGATGCAAGATAAGCAAGTGGTTTCTTTTGCTTCATGACAACTTAAGAAAACACTAGGAGAATTACTCAACCCATGATTTGTAGTTAGTTGTAGTGGTTCATGCATTGAAGATTTGGAGGCACGTCATGTATGGAAGAAGTGTCAGATCTTCTCAGATCACAAGAATCTAAAGTAAATCTTTTCACAACAAGAGTTGAATATGAGGGCAACATCATTGGATGGAGTTGATCAAATATTATGACTTTATAATTGATTATCATCCAAGGAAGGAAAATGTCATAGTTGATGCATTGAGCAGGAAGTCTTCATCTTCATCCATGGATAAAGGCCAGTTGGGTTCTTTGATGTGCCACAAGAGAGACATGTTGGTCTCCTTGTGTTAGATGAATGTCAAGTTATTAGTATCCTTGTTAGCTAGTCTGTTGGAACAATTATAGGTGAAGCCTATGCTGAAACAACAAATCAGAGAAGCTCAATAGACAAATATTGTGACACAGTAGATCAGATCAGAGTTCAGTAGCGAGAAGCATGATAGTTTTCACGAGATAGAAGATGGGATACTTTGTTATCATAATGAAATAATGGTTCCTGATGCGGATAACCTGAGAAAGATGGTGTTGGAAGAGGCTCATTCATATATGAATGCTATGAACCCAGGTAGTACCAAGATGTACCACAATTTGAAGGATATGAACTGGTAGCCATGCTTGAAGAAAGATGTAGCTGAGTTCATTGCAAGATGTGTGGTGTGTTAGTAGGTTAAAGATAAGCATCAGAAACCTACAGGAACATTCCAACCATTGCCTATACCTCAGTGGAAGTGGGATCATGCAACTATAGACTTCGTGGTTGTTCTGCCTAGGACAGCTAAAGGTTAGGATTCCATTTGGGTAATCTTTGACAGGTTGAACAAGTCATCACATTTCCTCCCTGTGAAGACAATGTTCACAGCAGAGAAGCTTGCCCAAGTCTATGTGGATGAGATAGTGTGTTTGCACGATGTTCTAGAAATTATCATGTCTGATATAGGTCCTCAGTTTATGAGTCACTTTTGGAAGAAACTACACACAACCTTGCACGCAGTTGAAGTTTAGTACTGCCTTCCTAGATGGTCAATCTAAAAGGACCATCCAGATCTTAGAGGATTTGTTGAGGGCATGTGTCCTTCAGTTTTCATGATATTTATGTACACCTCAATTTTATAGAGTTTGCCTAAAACAATATCTATCAGAGTAGTATTCACATGGCACCATACGAGGCATTGTATGGGATACATTGCAGATCTCCTTTGTGTTGTTGCAAAACATGTAACAACTTCTTGGCCCTGAGCTTGTGCAATAGACAACAAAGGAGATCAAAGTGATACAACAATAGTTGAAGGAAGCAAAAGAGAGATAGAAGTTTTACATGGATAATTATCGTAGACCATTGGAGTTCCAGGTGGGAGACAAGGTATACATGAAGGTTTCTCCTTGGAAGGGTGTTCTGAGGTTTGAGAAGAAGGGTAAGTTGGCTCCTAGGTATATGGGACCTTACCCAGTTGTGGCACGTGTTGGTAAGGTGGCTTACCGATTGGACTTGCCATCTGAGTTGCATAGGTTACATCTGGTTCCATGTCAGTATGTTGAGGAAGTGTCATCCAAATATAGACTCAGTGTTACAACCAGTGGAGATAGAGCTTGATGAGGATGCAACCTATGTAAAAGGTCTGGTGTTGATCCTTGATCAGAGAGTGAAGAAATTGAAGAAAAAGGACCTTGTGCTTGTGAAGTTTCTTTGGCATCATTGTGGTGTTGAGGAATCCACGTGGGATCTCGAGGAAGAAATGAGGAGGAAGCACCCTTCCCTCTTCTCTTAGGATTTCAGCGGTGAAATCCCTATTAGGGGTTTATGGCTTGCAAGGACCCTGACCCATGTTTTAGGATAACCCTATTTGTTTTGCTTAAGTATGTTGCTTAGCCCTTTTCTCTAATCTTCTTAGATGTAATTAGGACATGTGGGAAGCTTGAGTTCCTTGTTTGAGCTTGTTTGGTTGATTCTTGTGTTTTGTGGAGAGGTTTGGTGCAAATTGCAATTTACCCAAGATAGGGGTTGATGTGCAAGTTTGCCACCTCTGAGTGTTCCTTCTCTCTCTTGGCATCTTCTATACGAGTGAGAGAGAGATGGCACCTTGGTTGAGCCTTGGTTGAGTGGTTACATCCTTGGTGATGTTTTGCACTCATGTTTGAGGTGTATCTTACCCCTAGGAGTGTTGTCTCAGGATTAAGAGCCTTAGAGAAACCTTGTATCGGTTGTGGGTGTCTTGAGGGACATCCTACCAATTTGGGGATGCCTTGAGGATGCCTTGTATTGTTTTGTGGTGACTAGAGATGCACCATATAGGTTTGTGGCTCTAGGGTTTTATCCCTATCAGTTTGTGAAGGGAGGAGGAGATGTGTATCGGCCATGGCTTAGGGAGGTGACGTAGTGGGTGGGGCACAGTTCATATCACCTTCTTGCATGGTGTTGCATGTGTCTCTTTCTTTGTGGGCATGTGTCATCTAAGGTTATTAGGTTATTACACATTCCCCTTGTTCTTTCTCTCCATGCAAGAGAATCCTTTGGCCATCTTTGCTTTCCTCTTCCCTGGTGGATGATCTTTAGCTTGTGGAGTGCTATCCCTTAGATCTTGGTGGACGAGACTATGCTTGTGGTGTGCTTTTTTCATCTTCTTCCTTGGTAAGCCATGATCCTTCTTCTTTCTCTCTTTCTTTCTTCTTCTCAGCCATGGACCTTATTTGCTTCTCTTTCCCTCTCATGCTCTCTTAACAATGTTTCTATATTCTCTCTTAGAGGTGTTGTGGTGATCGAGCTTGGAGGATCTTCTTCTACCTTGAGTTCATAGAGCTTGGATCTTGGTGGTGATCCTTGAGTTAGGTTATATAACTCTAAACCCTCTTTGTTATTATCACCTTTTACTTTCTATGTTGTTCTTTCTTTTTGGTTCATTATTGCTTGCATGCTAGTAGTTCCTTTGGGTAGTTTGCAACCTGTTCTAGTAGTAGAGCATGGCTTAGTTGTTTCCCATGTGTTGCACATTTCTTTTCCCTTGTTAGTAACTTTGTCTTGAGGTTGAAGATGGAGTGTCCAATATGCTTAGTGGCCAACATGCTTGAGAGGTTGATATGTTGGGTAGGTTGATATGTTGGGTGGTCATCACGACCTATGACGCCCATTGACGTTACCATTGTGGCAGGTCGTCATGATCCTTTAGAGGTTAGGTTGACACAATTAAAGGATATTTAGATTGTCATGGAATTAGGACGAGTGGGTTGATGTTAGATGAGGGTGATAGTTTGTTGGTGGCTGTTGAACCGATATGGAGTTGATCGGGAGGCCAAGTGTATTGGCCGTTATGTCTTAGCCATCATGACTTGTGTCGTCCTACTTGGGTGGAGGCCGATGCATCTTGGTGACGGCATCGTTGTCCGTCATGGTTTGAGGCATGGTTATCTTAGTGCATTGGGGGCATTGTTGCCCGACACCCTGTTAGCCATCACGGCTTAACGTATTGCTTAAACCCTAATCATCACCCTGTCACGATGAACATTTCCTGATACACCACAATGCCATTTTCCCTTTGACATTGTTGCATCTCTAGATTGTGCAGCTTGATACCCCGTGATACCTAAATCGATACACCATCCCAAGTAACAGGTTGATACCTTGGTGGTTCTCTTAAGTATAGGCTTAACCAATACCCTATCTTAGTGTGGTTTCCCGAAAGACCCATGGTGATACCTAAACTGATACACACCTTGGTATGGTGGCCCGATACCCTATCTTAGCATGGTTTCCCGATACACTTAGGGTTAACTGATATCATTGGTGTAAACCCTAATCGGTACCTTGTGGTGGTGGTTGAGACACACCATGTTGATGTTAAGGCCTCATGGTAAAGTGTGATACTCTATGGAGTAGTTGTAAGTGTGATGTGAGGGTTATATTCCTATAACATTTATCTTATAACATGTTTCATGATGGTAAGGAAAGTGGTAACCTAAGGGTGGTTGTTGACCCAACCTTGTAAATCCTAATCAGGTAAAGTGAAACCCTAATTATCATTATGTAAATGAATGATGTAAATTTATAACATGAGTCCTATGAGATGATGATGCTTTGCCTTCACGCTATTAGTTTCAAACCATGTAGGTGACACCAATTGATGTACATAGGTAGGTATGAGCTATGATGGCTATGATATGTTGGGCATTGGTCCTTGTGACGGACATTAGTCCTTGTGATAGATATTGGTCCTTGAGATGGATATTGGTGAATAACAAGCATAAAGATACATGATGTGATGAGATCATACTTAATGTGATTCAATTTGTTCTGATGATGTGTGATGCCCTATTTATGTAGATCTTGTTTAGAGGTTATACATTGTAACTTGATTGATGCTTAAAGATGTTTAAATTGATCTAATTAATAAAGTGAAATCTAATAGTGTAGTTTGTCATGTGCCTTAGATCCATTCAGTTTCAGCACTTCCTGAATGGTGAAACAAGTTTAACTCATAGCGCATATTGTTGAATATGTGAGGTGCAAGTTAAGGTATATCCTTATGTCCTTGAATCTATATGTATGGGATTTGGATGAGGTCATACCCCAATAAAGAGTACAGTTGTAGTTGTAGCTCAATTTGGGATACAAGAATAGTTGTGGTCATATCCTAATGAAGAGTACGACTACAACTATAACTCACTAGCGTCGTGACATGTACCAAGTGGGCAAGATGTATAGGACTGGACTATAAGTCGCTGATAGTAGTCTAACTAATGATTCCACTGCCAATGTTCTCATATTGACTGAGGGGATGAGGTCATAGATTCTGTGTCTTCCACTAGACCTAGTATGGCACCAATTTGACTTATCAAGTGGTCAGTTAAATTTGGGTGGTATGACTCAAATCCTCAGGGCATAGTGAAATATGCAATTTGTCGTGTTTTACAGTTGTATAGGATAAAATATGATAACATTGGTTGAGGCCTTGCTTGATCTTTATACAATGTTGTTGATAGAAAATATACACATCCTTCATATTCATTTTAAATTATTATGATGTTTCATAATTCAACAGTAATTATCCTTCTTGTTAATAACCATTAGCTGCTTCATCTTAGTTGTATTTATATTTTTACTCAGTTTACATTATCTGTAGTAATAATAGAATTGGTTGTGAGTTATATCTCCTGCTGAGATTTGGAATCTCACCCCATGGGTTTCCCACACCCTATTTATGTGGATGAGCACAAAGAGGTAGAGATCGTGTAGTGGAGGTTGAGGAGAAGCATGAGGACCAGTAGCTAATGAGACTGACATTGCTCCTAGATGTCTTTTGTTGATAGAGTCCTAGAGTCGTCCATGTATACTCGGGTCTTTGGTGAATGTTTTGTAGATGTTTCACGAATGTGCTTTCCTTATGTGCTATTTTGTATATCAGTTATGGTGGAATTATGTATATATGTTCTCAAAAAGTTTATTTGTTTCAGGTTGACAATATGCCTTGAATATGCTTTGAGGCATGAAAGGACTTATATGTGAAGGTTCTTGGTATATGGCTATTTTATCAAAAAGGTTTTAATTTTTAGTGTTTTCCAGTAATTTGCTCGTTAATCTTTCTTCCATGGTTATGTTTTGAGTGATCTCGCTTTGTGTGGTGCGGGGCGTCACCTTCATGACACATCCCATGTAATTTATTCCTTCCTCTTCTTCTATTTATTTTTCTTGACTACATAGCATTGTTTCGTATAGGTGCATTAGTCGGGCTTTGTTGCACATGTCTGTACCATCTGAGTCGGCCCTCACACAACTCGTCCTCAATTCTCGCCACCCCACTTTATTCCTGATATAGTCATTTCTCGGGCGATCTTTTCTTATCTTCCCACACATCCATCTCAGCATACGCATTTCATCCATGTTCATCTTGTTGAGACCTTGTTTCTTTACCACCCAACATTCACTCTCATAGAGCATGGCTGGCCATATAGCTATTCTATAAAACTTACTCATTAACCTAAGAGGGATCTTTCGATCACATAAAACTCACATTTATTATCGTTATTAGTATTATTTCTGTGAATTCTATACATCTCTTAATGCAAAACCCTAGAACTAAGCCTAGAACAATATAGTAAACTAAATATTATAAATTTAATGATTTGGATTGCAAAGTGCAGTCTACTAAGCTTGTGAAGACAAAGTCAACTAATAAATCGAGTAAAATGGGAAATGACCACTAACATAACAGTATATGAATTCATATTACATACATTTAATAAAACTTTAACCAGGTAAGGAAATGTTTATTAAATAACATATTTGATTAAAATTATTACGTTTGGGGCTTACTGGTCTTACTTTCCTTCATACATTCATGTCAGTGATAATCATAATAGTTGCAAAGCTTGTAAAGAGTGGTTGGGCAATTTCTATAGGGGGTCACCAATTCAATGGTCAATGTGAGAACCCCATAAGAAAATTTGCAATTTACCTTCTTAGTGCACATCATTGGACTTTTTGCAGTTACCGAGACAGAAAGGGATCCCCAAATACCATTGATCCAAAAGTTAATAATCATAGTATATCTATAGTGGTGGGATTATAGATCATAGGATCATATATTTAATTGTATGATGAATAACAATGATATTTAGTTTTCCCAAATTATTTTGAAATTTGCGGACACCCACTTTTAATCACTCAATTGAAGAAATAAAGATAATTATCTATTTAGTTAATGATATAATTTATTCCATTTACTCCAATTTTTTCCATTTATTCACATATTATATTCAAAGATTTAACCAATTTTTCAACCATATAGGGTTCATGGATAGCAATATCCTTTCTATGGACCTAACTTAATTTAGCATGTAATAGATATTTCCAGAATCTTCTTTAAAAAAACCAATGAACGTTTCAATGAATAAAATGTTTAATTCCAATCCTAATAAGAAATTCAATTGTTTTCCATATTCAACTTAATTTAGTAGCCCTCTTATTAATAAATATGAGAAAAGATCACACTTTCACGTCAGTTTTATGTGTCTCATTATATCTTATATTGAAAATTATAAATTATTTCTCAAGATACAACCTCATGAACAAACATTAATTTATAATTCAAGATACAACGAGAAACATCTACAAAGTTAGGAAATATATACCATATAGCATGGGGACACTAGTGACACTTTGCCTAATTTTTCTAGTAGAGCCACATGGTCAAACACTACTTTGTGTCGCATGTCTTTACCATGGATTGCATTTTGTCTTGTTCAATGATTTTTAATTTTATTTCTATTCCATTTGAAGATGATCAAGTTGGTAAAAATAATTTTCTCAAAAAAAGCTTCCCTCTCGCACCAAAAAAATTATAAATACAACTCCTCACATAGATCAACAAATTTCGTTCTTTTTATCTCTCTTAAAGTTACATGTCAAACTATCCTTACCATTTCTAGACTCATGTTCTATTTTTTTCCGAAAGATCTTCCTATGGAACGTCATGTCTAGGGGCCACTAAAAAGTAAGGAAGAACCAATGGACTATACATCCAATGATGTTTCTCCAAGTTATCATCATTAACCAAATCTATATCTATACAATAAGGTTTAATGCATTCAAATTCTTATCTACTTGTTCATGTTTAAATAATTTCTCATGTTAAGAAAACATTCTTAATTGTCGTTTCTTTACGTCTTTATAATATAACATACTAGCTTGTTAGAACAACTAGGAATTTCTTGTAATATGTCATCTTTATATACTAAAATCTTTGCTCTGACAAATTAATAATATATTTAAAAATAGATTTTTCCTTGTTCATTTAGTCACATCTTTTATATTTATTAGAAATTCTCAAATCAAACTAGATATTGCCTTTCTTATCTAATCACATATTCCATCTCGGTGTTAAATTGGACTATATATTTTCATGCTTAATTTCTTAATGTTTTGCACATGTAACTTGATTTGATAAAATATCACATCTTACTCATAATGGAATCTCCTTAAAGCATGGCTATTATTTAAATCATGTAATTTACAATTAAGAACATTAATTGCACATATCATTTCAATTCATTTTCCCAAACATCACTATATCCTTTTTCTATATATTTCCCACATCTCATATCTTTAGCCCATGAGGATATCTACAAAGGGAGATCTTGAGGCAATTTTACCCCTAAATAAAAAATAGTATTTAGGTCTAATTACGATAGTTGCACAATTAATCCAGTGGCAAAATCAATAGGATTTGGGTTGCTTTATGTTTTCATACTTTGTGAGTTTGCAGTTCTTTTTTAACTTTTGTTTAGGGTTTATTTTTTTCCTTCATTTTTTCATATTTCTTCAAAAATAAGGGTCTTCCATCATGAGAAAGATTCTTTCTTCCTAAAACGTTTGTAATTGCTTTCTTACATGGTTGATTAGTTACACAAAGGTTGATAATGTTGCATGTTTTCTTAGGGTTTCCCACTTTTTCTCTCCTATCTTGTCATTGTCTTGCATCTATAAGCAGAAAATTTGCTTTCTCAAACCAAACAAACATGCAAAACAATGCATGTATAAAATAGGTGCCAAACTTGTGATGAATCTCAGGATGAGGCATAAGGGCGTTAGTAAGGTATCAACACATCACAATGTTGAATGACCATAATCCTTGAGGACACCCCCTCTTATAGAAGTAATGGTTGATTATGATTGTTATAGTCATGATGGGTATCCGGGGTATTTTGGAAATAGGGTTACCTTTCGACTATCACCCCACTATATATAAGTTAATGACCCCCTTCCAACGACCTTGCAGGAATAATTTCAACAAAATGAAAATAATTGATATTGGGTGGTTATTATAAGTTCCTAGATCCATATAATATGACCCACAATAATTATTAAGTTCTTGTCAAAAATACATTTGACATATGACGTAAAAATACTATCTCCATGAAGGAGTTACATCATACTTTTGTATAAAAGGGAAATCTTAAGTATTCAAGAACTAGAAACAAATATTGGAACAAAAGCTAGCTAATTCCTCATTGATATTTAATTGTGATTCATTAGAATTTACCTTTAGTATCTTGTCTTGGTGTTCTAATTATCATCTAGCATTCACAAATTCTAGCATCAATACATTTTATTGTTGGTATGTGAGACTCATTATAGAATCATAATATATAAAACAAAGTTAACTATTGAACAAAGGAATATTTATGAAAAGAAAATGATAAGAAATATTATCATTTCATTTAACCAATCTTCACAAATCTACTTGGTGAAATGGTATCTTATGATATGGTACAAAAAATAAATGATTGATCTACACCATATAGAAAATTCTTGTTCCTATTTTCTAGTGAATTTGTACATCTATACCAACTTCTATTTCCTTTTTGTTCCAAACTCCTTCAGGGTTTTGAGTTGATTTCCCAATATTATTAGTAGTGATTTTTTTTGGTAAACACCTTGATTTTAGTTGCTAGGGTTCTTAGCATATTATGCTTCTATTATAGACATAGTTCTTTTAAGGTAACATGTAGTTGAGATCAAGGATTTATAAACCTTCATAAATCCAAAAACATATGAGGGAATGTAAAAATCTCAGTTTATGTAGTTAATCATAAATTACTGACATATCTAATTTAATGCAAAGGCCATCCTACCAAGTCTGAAGTCAAATAATTTCGTCTTCATCATAAATGACCAATAAGGTGTTATTGTCAAAATCATAGATAACCTGATTTTGATGTATATAGTATTGCATAAATCAAAATTCTTAGCAATTATTAATGTTTTTTAAGGTTGATCTAATTTTAGAGATAGATATTGAAAAACACATTGGTTAGTAGGATAGGTGGGGCTAGCTCCCAGTGGGGCCCACCACCAGGGATCCGAAAACAAATCTCAAGGAACGATAAAAACCCTCTAATTGCTAGTCTGTTAAGTCTGGGTGGACCAAATGGTCTTGACAGGATCAATTTAATTCGGAATAGAGCACCATATTATATCTTCAAGCTGTAGTTAGGTCTTGCACATACACTGGAATAGAGTGTCAACTCCTAGGAGTTCTTTAGTGACATCATGTAGTCCTTTTTAGCTTTGAAGGTCTTACTATGGCCTACATACATACCAAAATATCCATGGATTTTCTTATGGTCAACTTCCATGCCATGGCATTCATTTGAAACTGATGACAATGTGGGATGCAAGAGCATGCCAATAGAGAAAGGGGTTTTACTCCACTAATGCTCACTTGAGATAAAATTGGAAAAGGAGAGGTGTACGTCCTCTAGGAACCTATTCATATCTTTGGTTTGGATGATGGGGTTATAGGATCCTCCCCCAGCGAACCTACTCCATTGATTAATAGTGGTTTGATGGATAATATGGTAAACTTGAGAGGGAAAATAGTTCTCTTCCTTGATTATGTTTGTTTTGGTTTCATTCACACTTGAGAGTCTCCATTTTTGATAGGCAGAGCTAGCTTTCCATCATCATATTTTTGTGTAAAGTGATGGGGAGATTGGATATTTTAGGAAAAAATCTCCCTTGTCCTAATATTGTTTCCTTAAAATTAGGTATCAAGTAGTTTATCTGATTCCAAATTGATTTCTCACCTGTAATTAAAATACCATCATGATATATAGGGGTACAAGGGGAAACAACTTTTGGTAAATCCTCTTCCTCTTTAGATATACGGGAGGCACAAGATAGCGTACATGTTGTCACATGTCCATCCAAGTGTCAAACTATGATGTCATGTATTGAAAGATGCACCAAAGTTGGAACTAGGGTCAGATGTTACTTTTTCAGAGTTTATCTATACACTAATGAATTGGTATTCAAAACCACAACTTAAACTCAAAATTCAAAATCTAAATAAAGAATTGTGAATCCAAATGCTTCAGAATTTCAGACAATATTTCCACTAAAGTAATCTCCATTTTGAGGACATTTAAACACTAAATGGAAACATTTGATTTCTAAAATGAAATGACTTGAATGAGCTTGCTAAACACAAGTGTACCCATTAGATCACTAAAATAATTCGACGAGGCCCAAATGTCAAAGTCAGGGAATTGGGACTACGAGAGACTACTACTAACCAAATCTAGCACTACGAATAGAGATGATTGAGTGATTAAACTAAGAATAATAAATATAAGTGGAAAAATTAAAGTGGATGAATGATCATGTAGTGAATTCTTCTGGATACCAGTTTCACCATGATGCCAACTTATCCCAACATTCTATCATATAATATAACTTATATATCTTCTTTGGAATAAGTGTAGCTTATACTACCCTATTTTCTAGTGTAGATCATTATTTAGTATAATTGGTAATCTTCTTCTGCAAAATTAGTATGAAAGTCTAGAAAATAGGATTCATATCCAAACACATACTTCACAGTGGTTATGTTGCTTTCACAACACACTATTTACTATGATATCATCTTCTTTTCTAACAATTAACCCTAAGTTCTCAACATTTAGCAATCTAACACACATTCAAGGGGACCAAACATACAAAAGGCAGTAAACCCATTTATGTTATCAAAGTTTAAAGCAAAAGAAAAATATATCGAATCAAACATAGATATGATAGAGTCAACACTGGGATACTCATTGGTACTAAAGATTGTTGTCTATTCCCTCATGCTGAATATGGATTAATAAAGGGGAGGAAGAAGAGAAATCCACAGAAAACTCATGTAATAGGTGCAACTTTATCAGAAGAATGTTGTAGTCTCACGGACGTCTAAGTACTTGGGATAATCTTCGATCCATGTATGTTTGTCTCCTTGGGCTATGGTACCTCCAAGAACGTCTAGATTGGATACCCTAAGGTGAGATGTGAGATGTCTCCCTCTAAGATGAGATCTGGATGGAATCTCATTAGTTGATATGATATCCTCGTGGCTGCCCCCCCTCAGGCATATCAAAGAAGAGGTAATGCTCCACTTGTCAAATTGACCATGGGATGTGCCTTGTTAAACCTTGGTAATCAAGCATACATTAGTTCCACCAAATTGGGAGTTAGTTCCCTTGAATTCTCCAATTCAATGGAATCAGGGCTTCTGATCTCGGTACCACTGACTTGGGTCGGTGGTACCAATAATCTTTTTAATGGTTGTTCTTCTTTATTCTCGATTGTTCTTATTTTATTATTGACTCCTCTTGTTCACTACCACCGACTTAAGTTGTTGGTGCCATATTACTTTGGTTTGTTCTTGGATGTCTCTATAATAAAGCAACACCGTATTAGGAAAAAATGATTTCTATCCAAATACATGTAAAGTAGATAAATTTGATGCACAAGATCAATTTTATAAATTTTAGGGAAAGTGTACATGAAATACATAATTATTTGAGATTTTCCTCTTAAAACCTGCCTAAGTAAGCCCTAATTTTAGTAGAGAAATATGTGCATCAAAATCTCCCAAGCTTGGATGCGCTTGCCCTGAGAAACACTACTTTTCATTTAGTTGAAAAAATTGAAAGAGAGAGACAAATTTGAACATGATCATTGTAGGCATTCTTGATGTAAGGGGATAACACCAATCCTTTCCAACTACAAAGCAAAGAACTACTATAGAAGATACTAGTTATGAAAATAAAATGTGAAAATTATACAACTTCACACGTAAGTAAGTTGAAGTAGAAAAATTTGATGGAAAATTTGAGCTATGCTGAGTGCGTCACAAGATCTCCTAATGTCACTCTATTAAAAAATTCTACTATGGATACAGTTCACTGCATATGATTGAAATATGGGAATAAATATTTTTGGTGTCATATCATGTAGAGTAGTGAGTGGAATAAATGGGTGGCAATAAATAAAAATCATACATAATTCAAGTCATTTTGAAAGAAGGAAAAAATGATATAGTGGGTTGATGGATTAAGATGAATGTGTCCTAATGCCTAGTGTTATTTGTGAATTGATGGGTGTTGCAAATGTCTCATACTAATGATGTGTGGTAGTGAAAGGTGATTTCTCATAGAATTTCACTATATTATTCCTTCTACATGAGGGGTCCTTATTTTCTTTTCATTTTCCACCTTCTCTTTTCTTTTTCTTTTCTTTTTCCTTTCATTTTTTTTTGCATTTTTTCGTCTCTCTTTTTCTTCTCTTCTTCCCTTTACTATGCATACAAAATTGAAGTGCAAGCAAGGTTTTTTTTACAACTTTGAGAATAAGTAAGGATATATATGATATTCTTGCTCTATGTATTTAGGAATGATGTAAAAAAATATTACACCCTTACAAATCATACAAATTCAAAATGCAACTATATGAAATTTGGTAGGAAAACTAACCTATCTGAATGAGCGGCTCATGTGACTTTATTTTTGCTTTATAATGGAAAGATAAACTACAATCTTCCTTCCATGATAAGATGTAATTAAAGGGAAAAAGGACTTGAATAATGTATGAAGTTTGTGGCGGTGATGGACCTAAATGAAGGTGAATGAGATCAAGTGACTAAGAGACACACTCATCCTAACCATGATACATCTCTCTTCCATACACTCAATATGTTAGGGTCATCCAAACACTATTCTTAGATTAACATATAATATCACTCTGATTCTCGATTAGATACGACTCAACACCATCTTCATTCAAAGGCCCAAGGGTAGAATCATTTGTTAATTTTTTCTACACATGTCTCTGAATTGACTAATCACTAGTACAGAAGCTTCCTCTAGCACCAGTTAAAACATACCTATAACATCGGTTAAAACATCACACCTAAGTGGGAGACACTAATGTTAGAGGTCTAAGACGTTGGTTCTATGGGGATGTAAGAACCGACGACCAAAATATCCAACCTCGGTTGCTATGATGAAAAAATGACACATGTAAGTGTCTTGGTCCTCATTGTGGACGAAGACACTGATGACATGTGTCCATACCAAGTCAAATTTGTAAATGGAAAAGGTCTCCTTTTTGTCAGGATTCAAAAGGAAAAGGCACTATTCTACATCATAGTCATTGGTTGCTCCACATAAACCGATGACCAAGATATAGAATGACAGTTTGTTAACAGAAATCGACCACTATGGGTGTGTTGCCAAGAATGGCAGTGTTGTTTGCCATTTCCATTCTAGTTTAGTCCTACAATATCAATTTTTCGACCTAAACCGTTGTTGATGATCTTATATGTCAGGTTTTTTGGAACAATTGATGACAAACTTTTTTTTATAGAAGATATGCAGACCTGCTATCCGGATGGTCAGCAAGATAAGGAACCTGCAGTTCAAAACTATAGTTTTGAAGTTTAGAATTATAGTTCTAAACTACATATGAACAACATCTATGAGTTCAATTCAACAACATGCCAACAAACAACCTACAAAACCTACAATAACAAACACAATCCACCCACATTCAATATCCATTCTCCATTCCATTCTCATCACATGTTTAAATATAATTATATTCATTCATTTCAACATTCATACACACATGATACTTCATTCACACACATGATACTTCATTCACATATCACCAACTCCATTCTCATGACATGAAGAAACATAGTTCTCATTGTATTCATTTATCTTCATATTCCCACACATTATATATTCATACATATGCACCAGTAATTTACTCTCATCATATTCAAAGTTGTAAGAAGTCATAAGAACCACATGTATGTAGAAGTAATGACATCAAAGTTTAAGAAATTTATTTTTTAATCCCTATCAAATTGAAAGTTCACATCCCTAATGAAGGTTTGTATCAATTGTTCTCACATCTCATCTAGTTGTTTTTTCGTATAGGGATTTTGTATCTCCTCTAGATATTATGTCATATCTAAGTTTTAAGTTTTAAACACCTTTAAAGATCAAGACGTATATAATTCAAAAGTTTGGTATTTTCATATTATCTAATGAAACTATATACTAATGATGATCAAAACTATATATAGATAGATTAAATTGTATATGAAGTCGGTGTCTAGTGTTACATATATGAAAATCCTAGCCATATACTGTCTCATGTAGTATGTGCATGCCCAACCATTATCTTGTACAAGACACTATAAATTTCAACATACAAAATATTAATAAATAAAAGTAAGCTAGTGCATAAATATGGACTGGAGTAAGAAAACTACCTCAACATCCTTCTAAACTACATTTTTTTGTTGTCCAACTTTCCTACAATCATTTTGAAATCTTTTATAGCCCTATACATTAATATAATACATTAGAGCTAAAAAATCGATGCAAGAACCATTATTAAAACAACAAAAAAATGACCTCAGTAAGTCTTGAGTCGTCGGTTTCTTTTGGATGAAATAACACTAGAGTGCAATTCTGGAGGAACACTTTTTTTGCGGGGACGTGGTGCAAACCCTACAACCTAAGTTCTTGTCAAAATTCCAACACCGATTTTGCAATTTTTCATGGTTTTTATTTATAAACATGCTGAATTTTTGTAGAAAAAAAACTGCGCCATAAGTATTTTGGAGGCAACATTTTTTCACGGGAAGGTGTCTGTAATCGGTTAACTCACAACAATGCATATCTTAATTTTTTTGCAAGCAAATATTTTCCCTGAAATTTTTTATTTCACAAGCTATTTTAGACGTTAGTTTCTTTAAAAAATAACTGGCATTAAAGAAAACATGGTACCTGTTTCTTTTTTTAATTGGCAGGATTTGATCAATGCTGATGTTTGCGCTGGGCAAATGACATTAATTTTTATACAGTGTCATCTTTTCCATGTAACTGACATCAAGAAAAGTGACACTAGAGGTCATAAATGTACTAGTGAATACAATCAATTTCTCCTACAATGTACTTTTCAACAAGAAAGATCAAATTTAAAAGATAAGGGTACGTAGAGATCACTAATTCAATTGAATCATGTGATTTTTTTTAAGTACACTTCTTCACTAGATAGATGTGTATATTATAAGAGAATAAAAGAAAACATTAAGTAGCTAAGATGAAAAAGCAAATTAAGATGTTAATATAGATAAACATAGAAAAGTAAGACAGATAGAGGCAGGATAAGATGAATAAAATATGTATCCCTTTCCATAACCTTTTAAGCTAGAATTTAACAATTTTCATTATGAAAATCAACAAAGATGGAATAGACACATTGGAAGATTAGGCCATAGAAAATTAGAATGTGTAGGAGGCTCTTTGTTGTTGTTCATTAATTCAATTTCTTTTATCCAATTCATCCCATTTTTACTGATACCAACATGTATTTTAGTTCCACTAACAAATTCATGTAGATACAGTACCACACCCTCTTATGAATGGGTCGGTGCAACCATCTTGGGCGTAGGTCGTACTAACATTTTACTAATTGATTCCAATAACTTACTATCCCCACATTTGTGCCCACAACATTTTGGTCAGTGGTACTAACTTTTTCCTATTTCTACCCACTTAATACACACATCAAACATCATCAAATTCCTTAAAAATTCTTACAAACTACAAAGATGAAAATTCACAACTAAATCTTTTGAGAAAAGGAAAAACATGTGGACTTCCTCCCACCAAGTTCCTTTGTTCAGAATCATAGGATTGACTAAGTCACAAGAATTCACATGATGTCTAAAAGCTTAAGATCCTCATGAATTCCAACAAACTATATGCCATAATAATGATTCAATCTATAGTTGTTGATTTTGCAAATACTTGAACCATCACACAATTTGAATACTCCATGAGGGTAAACCTTGACTATGGCATAAGGGCCCATCATCTAGACCTCAATTTCCTAGGGTGTAATTTAAACCTCAAACTAAATTAAACCTTTTTTCCTTACTCGAATGTTATATTAATTTGTCGCTATCATGAATCTTCTTTGTATAGTTTGATATTTTCATAAACATCCAATATAGTCTCAAAAATAGTATGCAACTCAAGATTTCACTTTTCACCTACAGGGGAAAGATCTAGGCTTAACTTCATAAGGAAAATGACATACCCTCCCATAAACCAATCTATCTGGTGTGGTTCATATGGGGTTATTGAAAGTAGTTTGATACGCCCAGGGGACGTCATTGAGTTGCATACTACAATTAGTTTTGGTGTTAGAGACAATTTTCTCTAGGATCATCATTTTCACCGTATTAGATTCTCAACTTCTCCTTGGGTCCACGGGTGATAAGGTGTGCAAACTGGGTGTGAAACTCTATATTTTTTCAAAAGTGCACCAAAGTGGAAATTCGTGACGTGTGAACCCCCATCACTTTTGATCATTCTAGGCACCCCAAATCTGTAAGAAAATGTTATTTTTCATAAATCTATAGATGACATGTGCATCATTAGTCTAGGTAGGCATGGACTCTACCCATATGTCCACATAGTCAACAACAAAAAAATATAATGATTTGAATTTGAATGCTCAGGTCCCATTAAATTGATTCACTATAAATAAAAAACTTCAACATCTTGAAATAAATTTAGGGGCATTTTTTGTCTCTTGGATATGTTGTTGGTCCATTAGTACGAACCAAATCCATTCACAAATGTAAATGTATCTTTAAACATGGTCATCCAATAGAAAATTAACTGTAAGACCTTAGCAGTTGTCCTAAAGCTTGCATGATGTCTACTTGTGGGCAATGAATGAAAATGAGCAAGAATGCTCTCCACCTCCCGTTCAGGAACACTTTGTCTAAATTTTTGTCTCTACACTATTTCAACAAAATAGGGTCATCCAAATAACATGGCATAGAGAATAGAAGAATTTCTTTCGATTCTATGATTTCCAATTATCAAGCATTACTCCACTCAATAAACAGTTCACAAAATAAATATACTAGGGTTCTCTATGTTTGACAATGAAAAGTTTCTCATCAGGAAATTTTTTCTAAATGGGCACCTTTTATCTGGTCTAAACTATTCTCTCCACACGAGAAATATGGTCTTCTAAAACATTATATGTGACAGATGTATCCCTTATATCTATGTAGAATTGTTGTAAAATCAAGATCCAACATATCAAATGGGTTTTGGCCCCCTTTTCTGGTACTAGAAACTTCATTGAGTTATGGTCAACCCACACTGTCACTTTCACCCCAATGAAGTATTGTCTAAATATAAAAAAAGTGAAAACTACTCATAAAAGCTCTTTCTTTATGGTGGTGTAATTTAATTGAGCATCATTTAGTGTTATTGAATCATATTAAATCACAAAAGAGGAATGTTCCTTTATTCAACACAAACCCATTTGACTACATAGTTGGAAGCATCTAATATCAACTCAAAAGTTTGATTTCAATCTGAGGCTACCACCATAGGTGTAGAAATGAATTTTTCCTATAAAACTTTGAAGGAGTGTACAAATCATTAATCAAGATCAAAATCCACATCCTTCTCCAAAAGTTCCAAAAGAAGTTTTCCAACTTTATATACCTTTGATAAAACTCTTACAGACCCCACATGTCCTAAGAAACTCCCCTATGACTTTACAACATGAATGTGGAGGAATTTTAGAGTATTACTAAATTTTGAGAATGGCAATCTCCATTCCCTTGTTGGACACTTGTGTCCAATGACTATCTCTTCATTAACCATCATGTGATATTTTTTCCAATTTAAAATAAGTTTGAATTCCTCATAGATTTGTGAATGTTATCTAAATTTTCTATGAAATCCTTTAAATTCTTCTCCTCATACATATAAAAATTACCCATGAACACCTCAAGGAACTTCTCCACCATATTAGAAAAATTGCAATAAAGCACCTTTCAAAATTAGTAGGCATGTTATAAAGTCCAAAGGGTATGTAATGATAAGAAAATGTGCAATAAGGAAAAGTGAAGGTGGGCTTCTCTTGGTCCTCAAGCTCTATCAAAATTGGTTTTATCTCAATTAGTCATATAAGTAACAAAAATGTGAGAGTTTGAAATGTTGCTCCAAGATTTGGTCAATGCAAGCTAAAAGAATGTGATCTTAATGCATAATGAAATTGAGAATGAGATATTGGATACAGATACACCATCCTATCACTAACTTATTAGACACTAACTCCTTATAATATTTTTGGTAATTGTAACATCACCTTTCTTTAGAACGAACTTTGTCAAACTAACCCATTTATAATAAAAGATTACGTAAATTGTACATGCCTATAGAAATTTGGTTACCTCCTTCTTCAAAACCTCTATCATGATTGAATTTAATCTTTTCTGAGGTGGTAATACTGACTTGGCACCCTCATATAGGTGGATTTTCAATTTGGATATGCTTGGAGAAAATCATTTAATATCTTATATTGACACCCAAATGTGACTTTGTGGTTCATAAGAACAGAGATAAACTTGTTCACTTATGAGCTGCTCAAGGTTGAAGAAATGATCACATAAAGACTTCCTTCTTCTTCTATGAAAGTGTACTTCAGATGCAGTTCCAATGGCTTCAACTCTTGATTTGTAGGGCACTCGAGTGATGTCAGTAATGCGCGTCAATAGAGAATTTTTCTTTAGAGTTTAACTATTTTATGGCTATAAAATCACTTACATAAAAGTAATTAATTTTAGTACAGAAAGTTAATATTAGTATATTTTATCATATATGAGGCTTACTCTTAGTATATGATGTATCTGCTCATAGTAGTGCATCAGACAATTTTTTTGCTTATCTGAGTAAATATTATAGTAGTTATATAATTAGATTATGAATGTATGTTCAACGTCAATTTTATCATGGTTTTAGATTGGACTTTTGCTTATTCTATAGGAACTCTAATCTAAGTTAGGAGGTTAGAGTGATGTCAGTTTGAGATTTATAAATAAAAAAGGGAACATACAAATGGACTAATAGAACTATGATGATGTTTAGGTTATTATGTTACAAAACTTGGGACCAAGACTGCATTAAAGATATCATTAGATAAGGTAAGTGGGTCATGCCCATTGAATTTTGATATTTTAATGATCCAGACTACACCTTTCTAACTTAGAGATTAAGTTACTTTCAAGCTTTAGTCTTTCATTTTTTGTCACACTTTGAGAAATCAGATTTCATATAATTTGAGTTATGTTTCCAGGTTAACAAATTTCCAGTAGTTGAGAATTAAATAAGTTTTAGATACTAAGTTTTTGCTATGCTCAGATTAGTTTATTTTCTTAAATCTTTAAACAAATACATCATATACATGATAACATAACTTAATTAGGACATTCTATTCGATAACAGGTTTTGAATATGATTTATCCAGATAAAAATAATTTAGATTTAGATCATTCATTTGTGAGTAGTCAGAAATTAGATCCATGTACTTAATAAGAGTTTTAGATCCAATTATTTAGTATTTGAGATGCATATTTAGATTTAACTTTACTTTAGCATTAACGAACAAAGATACAGAGTGAGAAATAAGAGATTAAGATTTGGAGGTAAGAAACTAAGAACATATTAAGAGATAAGAGATTAAGATTCAGAGATAAGAAATTAAGCAAATATATATAGATAAAAGATATTGATTCATGTATAAAAGATTAATATTCCGAGGTAAGCAATTAAGAACAAAGACAAAAAAAGGCATCAAAACATTAATTATATACATTATAGGATAAGCCTTCACCAGAGAGTCCCTGGATGATTCAAAGGGCGCACTATGCTAAACATCGCTAGTGTCACAGAGGGAACTTTGTGCCAACAGAGGGTGTGTGGCACCATAGAGGAGACTTTGATCTCAACAGAGGGTACTTTGTGCCAATAGAGGGTGCATTACACCACAGTGGACACTTTGGTGCCAATAGAGGATGACTTATCATATAATGGTGGATATAAGAAAACAAAAGACATAAATAATAGACACAACAATTCAATATAAGTTTACAATTTTTCAACTCTTAATTTTGCATTAAGTTATAGTATATTCATGTTTATCTTATCAGAAATTCAATTTCACTTACTATAACCTAGGTTTCATTTTGTACATGGTTGGGGATGAGATGTCCACATGTAAGGAACTTCAGGAGATATCCATGACAAGAGGATGCAACTACAACTTTAGGATGTTTGCTTGGTGGGGTGCCATCTACACTATTTGAGATATTAAGACATAGTATAAGTTTTAGCTTCATTTATATAGGCTTTTTATACAATTTAATGTAACCATGTTTCTTTTGCTGAGAACATATGATAGACTATGTCATACACAACCTATAATGGTTCTTATCTATCATTATTGTAATTTATATCATGTTAGTAACACTCCCCAGTTGAAAACAAATATTTTTCTTCCACTCATGTGATAAGAAAATCAGGGTGTTACAATATGGTATCTGAGCAATAATGTAAATGGCCATCAGAAAAATTCTCATATTCTTAGTTAGATTTCCCATTAGAAACTAAGTGAGACTAGATAGATTTAGAAAGAAAATTAGTAATCATCATTATCAAATAAGTGAATAAAAGATTAGAGAATTTGGGTTAGAGGTATAGTCAGATAACAAGTTGAGATATGTATTAAGGTTAGTGTCTAGATGCTTTAGAATTTTTGTGTTAACTTTAGATTTGTGCATATTATGCCCACTCTTTTTCACACATCTTTGTGGTATGGGACACAAGCTAATGGGATTTTGTAGAGGGGATAATATATACATAAATCTGAAATTGTTATACTATCTAGTTCTTTCTAGTGCATATGGAATGGGACATGTGTATTGTATACATGAGATAAATATAATAAGACATGTCACTTTTATACATATGACTGGAGGGTATGCATCGGAAGGTGAAAACAAAAGTTTATGCAAAAAGTTTAAGGTAGTCAGTCACCTAAACTTAATTGCAACCAATAAGAACCCTAGCATGCATATCAAAAACATATATTTTAAATAGTTATGTGACTCGTCTTTAGAGTGGAATAATGACTAATGGGAGACAAGGACTATTCCTACTATACTTGACATGAATTAGAGAACTCTTGATGCCCTTAGAACTTTCATCCCAAGAAGGGATTATAGTCGCAAGTCAAATCATTATGGTTGTTAAGGAAAATGCCTGAGGATAACAAAATTGATGAACCAAGATTAAAATTAAAATATGATGATCTCTATAGTTGACTACTAGTCTTTGAGGTTATACATGAGGATGTTTAAAATATGATGGTACCAGATATGTGATAGTATGGATCAATGATCTTGGATCACTATAATATTAAGTTTTAAATAGAGTCTATAGAAGTTGTTTGAACAAGGTGTGATTCAATATTCTTGAGGATAGGAATGGTTCCCAAGAGCGGTGAAGTTTAGTTATCCTGACTTAGAGCACCATGATAAATGAAGAAATTCATTAGGAATAATATTAAGGTAAGACGTACAATAAATAATTACATGAATGTATTTATATTGTGTCTAAGATCTCAAGTAGATAAATGTTAGTAAGATTCATTAGAATGATTAAGATCTAATAATTAAATATATGATAAAATTATAATATTTGAATGCATTAAGTCATGATTATGCTTCAAAAATAAGATCCATGTATTAAGATTTAAGATCGCGGTATGACCATGAGGTATAGAAGCATGAAGAATCATACAAGATTAGATTTAATAAGTTGGTATCAGATTACCGAGTTGGACCCATGAGATAGTGTAGGTCAACTCAAGAGACATGAACTAGGCCCTTTGTGCATGTCATGTGGCCCAAACACCCTAGTTTAGGCCAATATAAGATAGACATAAGACAAGAACCTTAGTGGATGCCATGAGACCCAGGTACTAGAGTACAAGTCTCTAGATAAAGGTACACAAAAAAGAGGATTGTGAGTAAAGAAAGAATAGCCATTTAATCTTAAGATTTTCCAACATATTTTTAGGTTGGTTGTACATGATTGTTTTATAAGGATACTAGACCTGGTTAGTTATCCATGAGAAGGTCATACTTTGAAGGTGATTACGATACTTTCTGTCATTCATTAAAAGTTATTGTACATAAGGTATGAGAAACCTCTAAGGTGGGTAGCCTCCTATAGTTTAATTGAATTTTGAGGACAATATTCCTAAAAAGGTGGGTAGTATTATCACATCTGAATATTTGGAACCTATAAGGAACATGATTAAGTAGGATTGATTTAAAAGGTTCCATCCAATTTTCATGATATCTGGATTTAAAGGGAAAAATGTAGAAAGGTCTTTTGTGCAATTCAGACTGCTTTGTAACATCCTTGAAGTACGAGAATTTGATATTTAACTTGAATATATGAGTTAATAATCAGAGTATACTAGCGGAGAAAATATGATGACTTAAGTTAATGATTTGATCCCTAGACCTAGTTTAGGTCTTCATATCAAGTAAAGTTTTATTGATAATTATGCCACAAGTAACCTTTAATTGAGAAACTTGTCTATTCAAATTTTTAATTTTGTAATTGGGGATATGATTAATCATATGAATCCTTTTGGAGATCATTAAAAGGGTCATTGGCCCTAGGATCCAAATTCAAGCCCAATTAAGGACAATAAAGGTTTTCACATGGGTCCCTGGAGTACAAAATGGAGAATGAATTATTTAGGGCTCATAATAAATATTTGAAATATTTTTAGTAGATAGATAATTGGAATGTGAGGTTATGGGAGAAATTTAGATAATTATGATTTAACTAGTGGTCAAGGTAATTACATAAGTAATTATCCAATATTTATTTGGTAGACATGTTTGGAGTATCAATTTAGTTAGTTTTGACTTGATATCTTGCTCATGTAAAAAAGATGAAAATATATTGTTTATCCCAAAATTTGTGATCAAATAGAGCTATGAAGTGGGTTATATAAGTACTTCTTGAATTTTTACTTTTATCAAAAAAATAGGGGGGGACTCCAGTCCATGCAGACTGGAGAGCCGCACCCATATTTTGTAGAATTGAACAAAGTTTGGTGAAGAAGGAGCCTTGCCTGAGATACTTTGGGTAAAAGGATATACATGCCTCATGGATCCCGATCATAGGGCCTCACGCATCTAGATCTAAGCTTTTGACAAAGATATTGTGAGGGAAAGAGGAGAGAATCAGGAAGAGAGGCTGGGTGGGAGTTTGGATTATTCCTAATAGGGACCTCTAATCACATCCCTTCTCGAGTGTCTACAGTGTCTCCCTTGATGGGAAGGGAAGACCGAAGTGAAAGGTGATGTCTTGTTGCAAGATCTAGGGCCAAGGTAGCAAGCTCCACCTCTTCAGACTGAAGCAACGACTGACGATTGCAGCTGAGTCATGCAGATCTAGGAGCCCCACTCGTGGGTTGATGTTCTAGCAAGGAGGTAGATCCCACTCTATATTCATGACCCAGAGAAAAACTAATGAATGGAGGCATCGCTAGCCAGCCCCTAGGATCTCAGATCGATGTCCCAGTTCCATTCACATAAGGTAAATTTCTAAAAATGGTATCTTTATACATAGAGCTTTGTTTGGGACAAATAAGGGATCAATGGAAAGGTATTCAAAAGTACTTAGTCCTAAAAATACTTTTAGAATATTATTTTGAAGTATGCTATTTATATATATTATGTTTTCAGATCCATATGATTTTAATGTTTCATGTCTTAAAAATAGCAAACAACTTTCAAAATTAATGAATATTTTAGAAAGGGTGTACTTAATTTTTTAATATTATTAAAAAGTCTGATGTATCTAATTTGAAGTTTTAATAAGATTTTTAATGTAAATCTTAATAAGGGTATTTTGGATATTTCACCCATTCATTGACCATAAAATGATTTGAGATTTTTATGTACACCTTAATATATAGTGTTCTTACTACTTCTAGAGTTTTGATGGAGCTTCATATAATCTTTTACTAGTATATGACATTTGAGTCTAAGTGACCATTATATAAGATAATCACTTATGATTTATGAGGCAACGTGTGATTCATGCATGTTTTGGTAAGAAAAATGAATTTTGTTGCATTTTCCTCCAGTGTAAGAAGTAATGCACTAAGATTAGCTGAGGCATACACTCAATATATGATGTATGTGCTCATAGTAGAGAAAAAGATGTTCTTTTGGCTTATCCAAGTATAAATATTATAGTAGTTATATAATGTGATTTTGAATATACGTTCGATGCCAATATTTATTGTGTTTTTAGATTGGAGTTGTGCTTATTCTAAATACAAACCCTATTCTAGTTTAGGAGGTTATAGTGATGTTGGTTTGAGATTTAGAAATAAAAGAGGGAACATTCACATGGACTAATAGAATTATGATAATCTTGGTTATTAAGTTATGGATCTTGGGACCAAGACTACATTAAAAAAGTCCTCAGATAAGGAAAGTTGGGCATGTCCATTAAATTTTATTATTTTCATGATCTAGACTACACCTTTGTACATGCAACTTAGAGATTAAGTCACTTTCAAGCTTTTGTTTTATATCTAGTCACACTTTGAGAAATCAGATTTCTTTCAGTTTGAGTTATGTTCCCAGATTATCAAATTTCTAATAGTTGAAAATTATATAACTTTTAAATACTTAGTATTATTATGCTCAGTTCAATTTATTTTCGAAATTATTTAAACTCACATGTCATATACATGATATCAAAATCTAATTAGTTCATTCTATTAGAGAAGAAATTTTGAATAAGGTTTACCCAGGCAATAAGAATTTAGATTTCATAATATAGATTTAGATCACTCATTTGTGAGTAGTCAAAAATTAGATCCATATACTTAATAATAGTTTCATATCAAGTCTACGTTATTTCATAGTTTAAATGCATATTTACTTTGCTTTAGCATTAAATAATACAAATACAAAGTCAACAGAAGAGAATAAGATTCATAGGTAAGTACTGAGAACAAATTCAGATATAAGAGCTTAAGATTCAGAGATAAGAAATCAAACAAAAATTCATATTTTAGAGATAAAAGATTAAGATTCAGAGATAAGAACTTAAGAACAAAGATTGAAAGTGACATCAGAACATTAATTTAATACATTATAGGATAAATCCTCACTAGAGAATGTCAGGACGATACAAATGGAGCATTATGCCAGATACTAATGGTGTCATAGAGAGCACTTTTTGCCAACAGAGTGTGCGTTGCACCGTATAGGACAATTTGGAGTCAATAGAGGGAACATTGAGCCAACACAGGGTGAATTGAACCATAGAGGACACTTTGATTTCAACTGAGGAGGACTTATTGTATGATGATGGCCATAAGAAAATAAAATACATACAGTTCAATATAAGTTTACGGTTTTCAGATCTTAATTCATATTTTAGTTTTAGTATGTTCAAGTTTATCTTATCAAAAATTCAATGCCACTTACTCTAACCTAGGCTTCCCTTTTTGCATGGATGGGGACGAGATGTCAGCAGGTACTATACTTCGGAGATAGTCATGACAATAGGACGAAGATACAATTTTAGGAGGTTTGCTTGGTGGGGAACCATCTATATGATCTGAGATATTTAGATAGAGTACAAGTTTTAGCATCATGTATATGGACTTTTTATACAATTTGTGTAACCACATTTCTCTTGTTGACAACTTATGTGTATATGGACTTTTTATGCATATTATGTTAGTACCACTCCCCAGTTGAGAAAAAATATTTTTGCTTCCTCTCATGTGATAAGAAAATCAGAGAGTTACAAGGAACTGAGAAGGGATGCTGCCTTCACTGAATTGAGATAAGTAAAACCATCTTATCCCAAAAATGATGGGAAGGAAGAATTTCATCATTTTACAAATGTTATGTATTATAGAGGAAGATATTGAATAAGCAATGAAAATAAAAATATTACAAAGTTATATGTAATTCACTTACGATTGTTCTTCACCATAAAAGTTGGTATAGAAAGGGAAAAAGACTTACATCTAATAATCTAATAACATGCAAGTCCTATTATAGAGGGACGTTCAAGTTATCCTTAGGTTTAATACCTTATAAGTGATCTTTGTACATACTTGTCTTCTAATGTACCTACACCTAGGTGGAAGGGAATATCAACCAAGAGATAGGAAACAAAATAATATCAACAAAGGTTGATTATGTACATATAATAAACACTTTGGATAATTAATTGGGTTAAAAGTGAAAAGATAGATGTTGCCACAGAAGGAGGCTAATTGCAATTAGATAGGTTTAATGAATTATGTCAAAAAAAAATGAGGCATAATAAAATTCAAAATACAAGCATGATAGTAAAAGTGTCTAGTCATAATAATCATCTATAATTTCAATATAAAACAATAAATATTTACATGCATAACAATGTAGACTAAATATGTTTAAACTAAGGTCATAACACCATAGGATCATGGCCAAAAAAAGAAAGGGTGGAAAACACACTCTGGACGGAATACACATGCCCTAACTATGTATGGTTTTATATAAATATCATTATTCTAGATATTCTAGTCGAACATATAGCATGCACAAAATAAAAAGGTTGTACTAACATTTCAGCTAATTTTTCATAAAAGGAAATCATAGAAGGTGGGGTCCAAGAACCCATATAAACAAAATAGTTCAATAATCACAAGTATATAATGGGTCAAATTTAGAAAATATAAATGTCCAAAAATTATATTTTCTTTAAGAATAATAGTTCAAGAGATGCCCCATTAAAAGAATGTGGGTTTCAGCTAACACTACTATAGAATGGAGATATAGCATTGATTTTAGTCAATATAGTACTAGAGTTTTTGTCCCATGATATTGTTTTCTTTCTAGTGTCATACATACATAAATATTATATATTATATATTATATTTTATATATTATATATGGGTTCATTTTTAGTACCGCGCAGGTAGTCTGGAATTCGCTACCCGTGCCTCCCAAAAAGTAACTATTCGGTCAGAAAAGTAACTCACTGGACAAAAAATATTTATATTGACTAAAAAATAACTATACAACTAAGAAAGTAAAATCAACAGAATACACAACAAAAATATATATGTAATTGTATATTTGTTATAGTTGTTAAAAATGTAATTGTTTGCATAAGAAGTAACAATTTGAAAACTAAAGTATCCCTCTACATGTGTAAAGTAAGAAATTCCAAAAAAATTAACCAAATTAGGAGCAAAAGGCTACCCACACATGCAATGAATGAACACCCATTATATATATATATATATATATATATATATATATATATATATATATATATATATATATATATATATATATATATATATATATATATATATATATGTGTGTGTGTGTGTGTGTGTGTGTGTGTGTGTGTGTGTGTGTGTGTGTGTGTGTGTGTGTGTTTGTGTGTGTGTATGCACTGATGTCATTGTACAACTTCAACTATATTTATTGTCTACTAGATACATATATGTGGCAGCTGATTTTTGTGTGTTTATGATGTTTCTATATTATTTTTTACCAACATGTACAATCATTAGTAAAACGGTGCCAAAATTTGTGCCTAAATTATTACATGAACATGGTTCCTTTTCTTTCTAATGCCATATATATGTTGTTGTCATTGTTTATTTCAATTATAACTGATTATCTTATAAATATATATACAATGTATGTTTTGTGTGTCTAACATGTTGATGCATGATTTGAAACAACAAAATTTTTTGTACATGTATATTTTTACTTATATGCAAGCTGCAACATATTCTTAAATGTGTATCTTAATGTGTGTACAACTTCAAATGTTATAGGAATTGATTGACTTTTGTTGAATGAACAAATACATATTTAGTTGTATAAACATGTTTAGATTTAGATCGAGAATGACACAATAATAGAATGAACAGATCAATGCATGCATTGGCAATGTGTCATGTTTAATTGTAAGTTATATATATACTTGCTGTATTTTTTAGTTTGCATTCATTTCCATGCTGTTCATTATTTGTTTATTCATGCTGCTAACAAGGGGTTTTTTTTTCATAAATCGATCTCGCTAACGTTGTGCAGAGACCTCCGTAGTCTGACATTAAGTTGGGGGGCTAGTTGGAATGAGAAGAAAAGAAATGGAGGTGGGATGATTAGGATTTTCTAAAAGAACATAGAGTACAACGGAATCATGTCAATAGAAAATGTGGGTTTTAGAGAAAACTCTTCCGCCAAACACAAAATTGGTCCTAAAGGACCTGCACCCGCTCCACTTTTTTCGCGAATAGCACCAAACAAAGAGTCTGAAGCCGGCTTGAATTCCATGGCAATAGCAGGCTTAGAAAGCTACAACAAGACACTCCTGTGGGGGCAGCGGAGGCTTGCCCCTCATCCGCATTATATGTTTACTTGGAAGAGCAATGACACGACTAATGCACGTGCCACAGAAGGTGCAATAGCGTCACCCCAGAAAGGAATTACAGCATGTGAATACATGGAGTCTTATCTATGGATAGTTGAGGACTCAAGGAACATGGGTTTCACACACGCATCTTGGACACTCCAACTGAATTTGTGTCAATTCAGTTCAAAAATCCTTATTTCAGATGCATCGGCATGTGTCACGTCTCGCTCGTAGAGAACCAAGGGTGCAAGCTCGTCCTACTGAAGTTCCTTGTGTAGCCACGCTCCCACTCAATGATTTAAGCACACGTATATCATCTCTTTGAACCTGCAGTTGTCGTTTGTTGGGACGATTCGGACCATCACAGCAGTTACGGATAAGAATAATCAAAGCCCAATCACTGGTCGTTGTGAGTCGTGTGTTGACGTTTCACACTGATAAATGTTGTTCAAGTGAGTAGTCGTAGTCGTGATCTGCTACACCGACGTTCTTCCTGAAGAGCTGTGAAAAATCTCTCAAGAACAGTGTATCTTGCACACCTTAACATCAACAACCATTGGTAAAACTTTCTAATATTACCAATTTATTACGATGTAAAGGATTTAGATCACCAATCTTAAGAGTACTATTATATTCTAACAGGTACCGACATTAATAGATCTTCTCATGCGTCTATGACAATGCCTATTCCTAACCATTAGAGAATTACTACTTTTAACAATGTCACAAAATTCTGTCTGACATAATAGAAAATTCCTTTTATGGAACTCATTTTATCACTGGTAGGAAAAAGTATAGCATGTCATTTGCTTCATATGAATTGAAATTCAAAATTAGTTATGTTAAATAGGAAAAGACTAATCATATGTGTCTCTATGTTATACTAAGTACTATGGCTAATCAGTTATTTGATGCATATTTTCTTATTTTAACTTGCATACGAAATTTAGGATAATCAAAACGAAAAATATGTTCTTAGAGAAACATCTACGTAAAGTTTTTGTTGTAAATTTCTTGAACTTTTACATGAATGGAGATATAAAAAAACAAAACTAAATTTTTGATTTTGAAAAAGTTCTTGATGAATTAATAAAGAATAAAAAAACTACTTTTATGAGTCTTCCATTGTCAGATCTCTAGTCGAAAAACTACCACGTTCTTAAGTATTAAAAATACAATTTAAAGGCATAAAAGAATGATAGTGTCATTTAGTAGAAGATGAATATTGATCTAGGGAGTGATCTTCTTTAAATAAAGGGTTGTGTTCTATTGTAACTCTCATTGATAATGAAATTAAACAAAAAAATAACAAAATTGATCAAAATAAAAATCATCAAAAGAATGAGAAGGAAAACATGAAATAAAAATAAATATAAACGTAACTAGGATTGTATGTGGTAAACCTGGTCCCACTTTTCCAATACCTAACTAGGAAGAAGCAAGAAGTTTTAAATTCTAAGAAACCAATAACAAACATTGTGACGGAAGACATGGTGTTGGCCTTCACCACCTTGATCAATATGGCATATCTCTAGTATAATAATTGGTTCGTCAACATCGGGGCATCATGTCATTTAGTTGCGACAAGGATGCCTTTGTGACCTACTCAAAAGTAGGAGTAGATCATCATTAGTTGTCATGGAAAACTCTAATATTTGTGTTCTGACCAACAAGACCAATTATGTTATCAAGATGATGTCTGGAAAATTCATGTTGACCAAAGATGTGGTTTCTGTGCTAGACATTAGGTTTAACTTTATATCCCTGTCCCAACTTGTTAAGTGTGGGATCTAGTTCTTTTCAATTTGACTCGACATTCTTTCTAAGATCGAAAAGTCTTTGGGGATGTGATATTATACAAATAGTCTATCTATCCTAAATGTACAAACCATTTTTGTTAATAATAATTCTTATTTTTCTTATATTTCGATTCTTTTTGTATGTAGCGCTATTGACTTGGACATGTTAATGTTAAATATGTACAAAATATGAAATCTTTAGGATAACTAAAGGATATACAATTGTTGTAGATTCCAAAAATAGCTGACAAGTATGTCCCAAAAGTATATCTACAAAGAAACTATGTTCTCTAATCTATATCGAGATTCTGAATTGTTAGATTTAGTTCACATGGGTCTTGAAGATTTTAAAAAAATTACCTAGAGGTAATTAAAGATATTATATAATATTTTCATATGATTTCTCATGCTATATAGAAGTATAGTTATTAAATTCAAAAGATGAAACCTTTGAGATGTTTGTTATATACAAAAGAAGTAGAAAATTGAATGTATTAGAAAATAAAATATTTCCTTTGGGATAGGAGTAGTGAATGTCATTGTTCTCCACTTAATGATTTTTTGGTATCTCATGGAAGTATACATGAGTATACCCTTCCATATTTTCCTCAAAAAATTAGGATTGTTGAATGTCAAAACATAACTTTAAAAAATTGATGAATTCTCTTTTCATTAATTCAAAAGCACCCAATAACTTGTGAGGGGGTAATTTGTGGTATCACTTTAATAAAAGTTGCACTCCTAGTAGGAAGACCAATAAGACTCCACGAAATTATGTAAAGGATATCCTTAACTATCTCAAATGTAGGGGTGTTTAGAAAAAAATTGAGGAAACAAAAACTAGGACCTAAAACTCTACTTGGTGTTTTATAGGTTATGCTCAAAATAATTTCACATATAAATTTCTTACTCTTAAAAGTAACAACAATGTTGTTCAATCTAATGCTATTGCTAAATCTAAATTATGGAATTCTTTGAACATGCACTTCTTATGAAAACTCAAGTGGAAACTTTTTCTGATCGTTCAACACAAACATTAGAGAACTCAAAGTACATCTAATACTAAGATATTTTAGTACCGAATGATCTTGAACCTAGAAGATCCGCTAGGATAAGGAAACAAAAAAATCTTGGTTATCAATTCTATTCCTTTATCATAGATTATGACCCTCAATATTATAGCAATGTTATTTGTTTATATGATTCCTTCCTATGGAAGAAAGCAATTGATAGTGAGATTAATTCATATCGTTCATAACTCGTGGGAGTTTATGGGTCTTCCATTAAGCATTAAATCCATGGGAGATAAATGGATACTCAAAATAAAATGAAATACTAATGAGTTTATAGATAAATACAAATCTTGGTTAGATCCCAAGTGAAACAAAATGGTACTTATCATTTTGATAGATTTTCTCCTATAACTAGAATATCTCATGATGTCAGTTTCTTTAAATGATACTACAAAATTAGTAATATATTAAATGGACGTTAAAACTACATTCTTGAATAGATAATTAGAAGAAAAAAATTATATGGATCAATCAGAAGATCATGTTATACTGGGAAAAGAACATATGGTATGCAAACAGATCAAATTTTTTGATGACTTGAAACTGCTAAACAATGGCATGAAAAATTTGATAAAGTCAATATATCATATGGATTACAAACAAATGCAAGAGACAAATGGATATATTATGAAGTTCATAAGCAAGGTTGAGTTATAATGTCTTTGTTTGTATGGCATGCTTATAGTCAACACTAATATTGATATTATTCAATAGTCAACACTAATTATGAAGGAGGTTGCCTGTCGGAGCGCAGCGCTTCAACATCTCCCTCTGGGTTTCTCTCCTTCCTCGATTTCATCTTCATCTGCGTGGTTCTTTGACCGGGGTCTCTGCTTTCCCCCCTCCTTCGCCTGCCCTTCTAAGCGACGCTGTGTTGCGGCTAGCGGCAACGGCGTTTTGGGGGCTGGGCGGGGGTCTGGCTCGCTCCGGCGGCGTGTGGGCGTGGGCGACGGCTCGTGAGGTCCTGTTCTCCGGCTGGCGGTCCCTTGGGAGCCCGTGCTCTCTCCGGTGACGTGAGGGCATGGGCGTCTCGTGCGTGCTGGTCGTGGAACCTAGCGGAGCTTATGCACCATCTCCTTCCTCCCTTCCTTTGTCTGTGCGATCCAGTTCTTGGGCGGCGGGTCCTTCTTGGCCGCCAGAGATCCCGATCAAGCACCCTCTTTGACTGTGGCGGTGCTGGGGGCGACGCAGGCTGGGGACGACGAGGAGGTGACGGCGGTTCTTGGCTGGTGTGGGGCTGGGCGGCGGATGGTTGCTTTAGTTTTGTTATTTTCTTCTTAGGTTTTTTTGTGTAGATTTGTCTGTCTGTCACAGGTTTCTTCTGTCCTGTTTGCCACAGTCTATAGGTGTTTCCTAGTTGTGTAGTTTGGTTTTGTTCCTCCAGTGTGGGTACTTGTGTCATTTTGTTGGTCGTGTCGTGCCGCGGGTTCCTTGTTTGGCAAACGATGAGGTCGGGCATCCCTTGGTGCTTTAGGCAGAGGAGGAGGAAGCTGGGTTTTGGGCTTCATGCGGATCTTCCACCCCCTATTCGTAGTGGTGGTCAGGAGTGGTGGTGGAGTTCCCGGCACCCTCTACTCCCCACCTTTGTATCTGCATGAGCCATCCTTCCTTTGTATCTGCACCTTTGGGGTTTGGCCTCCTTCCTGGGTCTGCTGGTTGGCAACCTTAGTGCGTCACTAGTAGTTGTTTTCTCGTCCTGTTTGGTGGGGCATGGTGTCTGTGTTGTTAGTTTTGTGTCGTTGCTTTGGGGTCAAGCTCTTTGTCGGGTAATCTTTCATTGTCTTCAGGATGGTGATCTCTGTCAGTGGCTTTGCATACTCCTCTCAAGATGTACTCATAGGTTGTGGTAGATTGACGAATTCCATCCCAGATAGCTGTTTGAGACATCCACTATTAGAGGTGGACGACACAGAAGCGTACCTATCGCATCCCAATCTGAGCCTTGTGCTATGTCTTTCCGCAAAAGGATTTGCTGCTTGGTTACTTGTTGTGAGATGTCTATCTTGTAGATGCCGTATGGTTTACTTTTAATGATATTGAGCTCTTTTCAAAAAAATATTATTCAATAGTAAAATGTGTATGGCTTCTAATTTTGACATGGAAGATGTGGAAGAAGTAGATGTAATATTAGGAAATAAACTTGATAATTCCATCATTGTTTCTTAATCACATCTTGCTAATAGATTCGTTCAATGATCTTCACTATCTGATTGTAAACCACTTAGCACATCTTTAAACTATAAATTGCAAAATTTAAGAAAAAGTAAAATACTAGTTTTCAACAAATAATTTACACATTATTAACTGGAAGACAAATGTTCTTGATGAACTGTACTCATTATGATTGTTGGTATGTATGCCCTGAGAACCGATTATGGGATGATTTGTGGGATACATTAAGATTGATTTGATAAACATTAAAGGCAAGCTTCCAATTCTTTCTGGTTCAGTCATATGAGATAGTGATAGAACAGATCGAATGTCTAGAGAATGACAGTACTCAATGATGTATGCCTTCAGGTTGAGGACCTGAATGATGAGATCATACAGATGCTAAGAGTTTGTACATTCTTGTTATGTCCCTAGTCGGATGTCATTGTGGAAGGTAGATAGACAACAATGACACACAAGAGTAGATTGTGGTGTTGGTTGATGACAGAATCTCATTAGTCATGATATAGAGATATCAAACCAAACACATAGGTACTTGTTAGAGATCAAGTGTACCGAACAGACCCACCGTGAGTTTGACACATGGAACCATGAGATGGTAGTCACAGTCAATACTCACAGTGATGGTGGTGAGTGTGATTCTTTGACCTGAAATCACTACATTCAACACATGTCATTGGGCACACTTTGACATCATCAAACGCAATCCTGAAACATGGGTTGTTATAAAGGTGATGATTGGGTGGCTTTGACACATGGGGCTTTTGAGGGGTGAGTGATAGATATGGGATTTGTCCCTCCTGAGGGAGTTTGATATCCAAGGCCACTTGATGAGTAGGATGGAGATAGGCGTGTGCACGCATGTGTGAATCAGTATGTGATATTGATGTCATACATATCTCCTTCAATCTACTCTGAGATCAAGAAAGTGAATGAACGTTGACAGGATGACTGTTCCATGCCTTGAGTTCATTCGGGATATCAGTGACAAAGGAATTATACATTCACTGTAACACCATTCACGGATTGTAGGATGAAAGTTGTTCTCCAACTTTCTACTTTCACTTGGGTAGCAATGATGTGTGACTAGGCACCGCTCTTTGCTTGTGAAGTCATAAGTGTTATGGACTTTCACTGCCAACGTGAAATGGACCTCTAGGGTCACACACATAGGATTTAACCTGGAAGAGGAGTTTTGTCCACAAGCAACATTTAGATTGATTAATAAAGGAGTTTAGTAGTTCAATTAAACACTCAATTAATCGATAGCTCAATATCATATTGTTCAAGGTGTTGGACGCATTGATTGGAGTATCGGATTGATTGAAATCGCAATTGACTGATTCTGCACAACCTACACTCCCAACCTATCAGCTCAAGTGTTGAACCGATCGGCTGAGGTTGCTGAACCGGTCGGCTCAAGTGTTGAGTCGATCGGCTCATGGTTAGAGTGAAACGATCGGTTCAAGTGTTGAAATGATCGGTTCAACTGGTGCAACGGAGCAAGTTGGGAAAGTCAGGTCAGTGAGAATTTTCCTTGCATTTCACTTGCCCAATTTGATTGGAACAAGGATTAATATTCGATACCAATTAGAAACGAAAGAAGAAAAGTCAATCGGGAACCGACCAGGACCACGAACCGACCGGTTCAGAAGTGAACCGATCGGCTCATGGGTTCCAACCGATCGGTTGGTACTCCAACCGACCAGTTCAAGTCCCCAACCGACTGGTTCACTTGTGAACCGATCGGTTCAGGTTGCGAGTTGGTTTCTTTTTGTGGAAAATCTCGAACCCTTCTACTCCTGCTTTAGTCCCATATTGCCGGGGACAGAGAACCCTATCCCATGACCCGCTTATATATATAGGGGTATTGGGGGCTTCTCAAAGTACAGCTCAGTGCAACCGGTTGCTCTGCAAGTTGTCGTTCTCTCTGGTTTTGGTAACCGAGAGAGAGCCCGAGCAAGTGCTTCCCGCAAAAGGGAGGTGCAGCAAGGGAAGGACAACTGCAGTTGCAACTGGAGGCAGGAGAGCGTGTTGGCGACTAGTACGTCAACAGGAGGGTGTGACTCCTTCCACTTCCTTATGGGACAAGGAGTGTGGAGTTCCAGGTGGTCCGTGTGGACTACAGAGGTGGGAGGACACTGCCGCTCAGGAGGACAACTGTCATCCGACAGTCCGGTAGGAGGAGGAGTCGTCAGTCCCGGTGCGACCAGGAGCTGCACAGACGCCGTCCAAGACCAGAGTTGAAGACCGCGCATTGCGCGAGGTATTATCGCCGAGCAAGCCTCGGGACAAGGTATGATTCCACAAACCATCCTTTCCTATTATATAGACGTTGACACGTTTCCTTGTTCTGGGTTTGGGGGAGAAAATTTATATTTCTGTTGCCTTCTCTTTCTCCCCTAAAACCCAATAGTGGTATCAGAGCCACGTCAACTGCTCTATATTATAGGAATATCGATATGATCGATTTTGGTTTGTCGCCTTTATTTATTGCATGCGATGCGAATAATATTGGCTTTATTCATGTCCAATCCTAAATCCACAAATCCCAATTACATATATGATATGTATTATTAATGCACTCGATACGCAGCGCCCTTAAACGAGTTTCGTGGTGGATGTGTATAGCATGATTATGGCCTATAAACCCATATCTGTGTGTGGTTGTTTGTGGTTGCTTGCATCTCGGTCTGCGCACCGATCTTCCCTCTCTTATTCCTGATGTAACTCGAAATAATTCGAGATTCTTTCCTACCTTTGCTCCCCCCGAATGTAACTCGGGGTTTCCCTTTTAAGCAATGTAATAATTAGGATAGATTTTATTTCCTGTTATGTCAAAGACCGGCGGACATCAAGACGACAGCCCAGACGATCGGTTCAAGTCCAAGGAGTGAACCGATCAGTTGATGACCGGTCAGATGAGCGGGACGAGCGGGTGGAGGCCATGACGAGATGCACGACGACCAGGAGAACCGATCAGTTAGAGGAGCCAACCGATCGGTTGCTGGCACCCAGACGACCGAATGGACAGTACAGATCATTCATGTGATGAGTTGATCAACTCGGATGGCAAGGAAAAGATGTTCATCTTGTACAGGTTGCATGTGATGTTGACCTAGATGACCGTGATTCCTCTTGGCTCGAGGAATCACATTAGGATGGCCATAATCATCGCTTTTTATCATTTGTACATGTTTTCTGTGGGATATAGCATGTATATGATACGTACTATGTATTGTGGTGATTGGATATGTATATGTATATAAAAACCAAATCCCTCATTAAAATATTAAGTCTTATATGCCTTCCAAATGCGACACACGTGAAAAGCTTGATCGACCAAGTGTGGGCACACCCTAGCGTGGTGCACCGTCTATCTCGTGGAAGGGTGAAGGATGAATGTGCGGGTCTGCCCTAGCAGGGTGCATATTCATCGTGTTTGCTTTGGGTTAGACTTAACTGGTGATTCTTAGAGCGTCTAGGCCCAGAGGCAAGGAATGTTCATGGCAAGGTGTTGTGCATGTTCATTCAACAAGAGTTGCATATGATGCAATTGGCAAGAGTTGCCTACCTGAGAGATCTAAGTTGTGGGCGATCCGCCAAAGCTGACTCATGACTTAGAGGATTTCAGGATCTTGCCCACTAGAAGGTTGTACGCTGCAATCTTCCGAATTGATGGTGAGGGCTATCAATTTGAAGTAAAATAGTGGGAGCGATAATTAATTAAAGGCCTAATTTTATCGTCAACTTTTCAAATCAATCAAATAAGTCAAAAGAGTTTTGGACTGAAATTGCATATATTTCCTTTTGTTAAAATAAATGATTAATCAACAATAATCACTTTATTTGCGATTGGTCTTTGAAATCAACAAATTAAATGGGAATAATTCCACGACTGGTTAGGATGATGAGAAGTGTTCTCAATCAAAGAGCGAAAGCTCTAAGTCCTAGTTATACTAGAATCAGATGAAATCGATCCCACCACATCAATGGCTGAAAGTATGCTTATGGAAACATACCAAGGATGACATTGATGAGGAGTGCTTGATGTTGTGTTCTCTGAACTGTGAGTTGCAGAGACAACATGAGACATATGATGTCTCCAAGACACTGTCCTAGTATGTCATGACAGAAGGAGATCCAGTAAGGTATTCACACACTCAATGTGATTGGGTATGTGGAAAGACCTGACTAAGAAGGATTCCATCTGAGCCAAGAGTTGGCTATTGGTATGATACTGCAAATGTTGCGAGAATCATACGATTCATGATAAGCTACATCATGAACAACTTTGACAAGCGTTGACAGAGTTGTTGGACATGCTGAGGATAGTAGAGGCAAAGATGAAGAAAGACAAACCATAATCTTTGATATGATCAAAGAGAAAGGTAATTCTTAAGGGCAAGGATAAGGGCAAAGCAAAGAAGTGTTCTAATTCTAGCCAGCAATCCAAGCCGTCTTCAGCCTCAAGGCACATGGGGAAAGGGTGTATGAGGGAATTGCCCTCTATATCTGGAAGAACAAAAGAAGATGAAGGAGGGGATGGAGATCTCCACCTAAGGTATCATGAAATGAACTGCTTCTTTATCTAAGGTATATGATACCAAGATATGGATATGTCATATATGATATGCAAGATCCGCAAAGAAGTGATGGCCTTTGTGAAAGGACCAAGAAAGAAGTACCCATCATTGGAGCAAGTGTTGCTGCCATAGATAGGAGTATCTTTCAGTTTATTTCAGCGTAAAGGGCACAAATTAGAGTTGAGAACTGCTATTTCATATATTGCCAATAGATAGAAACACTTTATTTTTGCATATTGTATGACAATGATGGCAATTAATAAAGAGATGTTTCAATTTATAAAGATATGATCTTTGTGGAAATGCCTTGTTTATCTTATGATACATGGTATGCATAAGATAAAATGATACCTAAAGTTATTGATAACTCAAACAATCAAATTAGCATCAATCATGAGAAATTCATTTCTAGTGTCCATATGATGGATAAATCTAGACTCTTTTGGTTAGAGAACCAGTAAGAGACATGAATATCTTGGACATGATTAATCAATCTTCACTAATGGTAGTGGGAGAATGATTATGCTATTAGGTATAATACATGTGATGTATTTACATACCTATTGGAACAAATGCTAATACTTCAAATGGTGTTTAGATAAATACCAATATGAATATCTTGAAGTGTTCAAGATTATCATAGATGAAGTGCAAATTTGGTAGTGTTAATTCTTGATGAGATCAATGAATGAAATACTTGGACCAAATGTTTGAGATCCTTATGAGTGATTATGATAGTGTATCATAGTGAACTCATGATTAAGGCATGGTGATGTCTAAATCAAGAAGGATTCATACTCTAAGGAGTTAGAGAATGATTATCAAATAACTGAATTCTTCTTAATAAATGAATACCCCACACTAATAAAGGACATTGAGAATCACAAGGAGTTGTGAGTTCTTATATTCTTGACAGATACACCTCAATTATCTATGTGATGAGTTGTTCATGTGATGAGTCAACTATCTAGATAAATATGAGGAATCAAATTTTGAGCTATGGTTTGTGACCATTACATCCTAAATGACATCCATGTCAACCATAAGGTGTGACCTTGATGGTAGCACTCATTGGATGAAATCCATAAGTGCAAATGAGTCTTAAATGTTAAGACACATGGATAACATTTTGAGAAGGATGATGCTTGATTGCAACTTAATGACTAAGACATTTGGCATATGGATACTAAAACCACATTCCTATGAGGAATAAAACAAAGATGTGTACGTGACACAACCTATAAGGTTTATGAATCCATAAATGCAAATGAAGTCTATAAGTTACAATGGACTAATCAATGTGATTGATTGAGTACAAGCAACTCAGAATTGGATCTTTACTTTGCTGATATAGTCAAAGGGTTTGACTGATATGTCAAAGATAAAGAAGGGATCTGTGATTTAGTGGGAGCGTGTTCACATTCCACATGTTGATGTGAAATGGAAATGTTCTAGAATGGAAATCCAAAAGTGGAAATTATCTTTAAGGAAGATAGAGATGTTTCCTATGTGATAGGAATAGAGATCTATAGAGATAGTTCTCGAAAAATCTCTTGACCTGGAAACAGAAAGTATACATTGGCAATCTGTACTGAAGGGTTCAGTATGCACATATTCAGTGGGAGAAAACATGTCCATGTTATATGGATATTAGTATCCCAAGGCCAAGTGTCCAATTCTTATGAAGAATGGGAACACTAAGAACAGATATGGATCTATCATGTATGTAATCATCCCATTGTCTTGCATGTATGACATGGCAAGAATAAAATGCATTCATCATCTTGTATGTAGGACATGGCAATATGATGTGCTCATCCTGATAACTCGTATGTAGGACATGACGAGTGGATGTCTGTCTACTTCCAGTAAGGGATACTGGAATACCATAAGAACTTGATAAGTACTTGGGAAGTACTAGTTCTATGGAGATAAGGAAGAGTTCGATGTAAAGTGTTACATTGATGCGAACTTCCGAAAGGACATAAAATTAATCGCAAAATATACATAGGATGTATAAAAGTGAAATTTTGTTGATAATTGGAAGTGTTCCAATAAAACCATTTAAAAGGGAAATGTCGAGCATCTGTGTGTTAGTGAACAACAGTGGATACTATATGGATCTGAAAGTTCATGAGATGAACTTATATTTCACTCATTGATGACAAGTATGGAATCCTTGATCATGCAATGTGGCTAAAGGTTAGCAATGGAATACTAGATCGCATATTATGGCAACTCCATCTCATACGTGCGACGTACAACGAAGAGATGAGAGACATGCAATTTATACCGACTTTGGCAAGGTGTTGCCATTACTCACTATGTTGGCACTAGAGCACAGTAACATGTGGGACATGTTTGAATATCACTATGAATATGATTCAAGAGTGATTGGCTCGCAGTGCAAGTGGGAGTCTATTGGTATGTATGCCCTGAGAGCCGATTATGGGATGATTGGTGGGATACATTAAGATTGATTTGATAAACATTAAAGGCAAGCTTCCAATTCTTTCTAGTTCAGTCATATGAGATAGTGATAGAACAGATCGAATGTCTAGAGAATGAAAGTACTCAATGACGTATGCCTTCAGGTTGAGGACCTGAACGATGAGATCATATAGATGCTAAGAGTTTGTACATTCTTGTTATGTCCCTAGTCGGATGTCATTGTGGAAGGTAGATAGACAACAATGACACACAAGACTAGATTGTGGTGTTGGTTGATGATAGAATCTCATTAGTCATGATATAGAGATATCAAACCAAACACATAGGTACTTGTTAGAGAACTACAAGTGTACCGAACAGACCCACCGTGAGTTTGACACATGGAACCATGAGATGGTAGTCACAGTCAATACTCACAGTGATGGTGGTGAGTGTGATTCTTTGACCTGAAATCACTACATTCAACACATGTCGTTGGGCACACTTTGACATCATCAAACGCAGTCCTGAAACATGGGTTGTTATAAAGGTGATGATTGGGTGGCTTTGACACATGGGGATTTTGAGGGGTGAGTGATAGATATGGGATTTGTCCCTCCTGAGGGAGTTTGATATCCAAGGCCACTTGATGAGTAGGATTGAGATAGGCGTGCGCACGCATGTGTGAATCAGTATGTGATATTGATGTCATACATATCTCCTTCAATCTACTCTGAGATCAAGAAAGTGAATGAATGTTGACAGGATGATTGTTCCATGCCTTGAGTTCATTCAGGATATCAGTGACAAAGGAATTATACATTCGCTGTAACACCATTCATGGATTGTAGGATGAAAGTTGTTCTCCAACTTTCTACTTTCACTTGGGTAGCAATGATGTGTGACTAGGCACCGCTCTTTACTTGTGAAGTCATAAGTGTTATGGACTTTCACTGCCAACGTGAAATGGACCTACAGGGTCACACACATAGGATTTAACCTGGAAGAGGAGTTTTGTCCACAAGAAACATTTAGATTGATTACTAAAGGAGTTTAGTAGTTCAATTAAACACTCAATTAATCGATAGCTCAATATCATATTGTTCAAGGTGTTGGACGTGTTGATTGGAGTATCGGATTGATTGAAATCGTAATTGACTGATTCTGCACAACCTGCACTCCCAACCTATCGGCTCAAGTGTTGAACCGATCGACTGAGGTTGTTGAACCGGTCGGCTCAAGTGTTGAGTTGATTGGCTCATGGTCAGAGTGAAATGATCGGTTCAAGTGTTGAAACGATCGGTTCAACTGGTGCAACCGAGAAAGTTGGGAAAGTCAGGTCGGTGAGAATTTTCCTTGCGTTTCACTTGCCGAATTTGATTGGAACAAGGATTGGTATTTGATACCAATTAGAAATGAAAGAAGGAAAGTCAATCAGGAACCGACCAGGACCACGAACCGACTGGTTCAGAAGTGAACCGATCGGCTCATGGGTCCCAACCGATCGGTTGGTGCTCCAACCGACCGGTTCAGGTCCCCAACCAACCGGTTCACTTGTGAACCGATCGGTTCAGGTTGCGAGTTGGTTGCTTTTTGTGGAAAATCTCGAACCCTTCTACTCCTGCTTTAGTCCCATATTGCCGGGGACAGAGAACCCTATCCCATGACCCGCCTATATATATAGGGGTATTGGGGGCTTCTCAAAGTACAGCTCAGTGCAACCAGTTGCTCTGCAAGTTGTCGTTCTCTCTAGTTTTGGTAACCGAGAGAGAGCCCGAGCAAGTTCTTCCCGCAAAAGGGAGGTGCAGCAAGGGAAGGACAACTGCAGTTGCAACTGGAGGTAGGAGAGCGTGTTGGCGACTAGTACGTCAATAGGAGGGTGAGACTCCTTCCACTTCCTTGTGGGACAAGGAGTGTGGAGTTCCAGGTGGTCCGTGTGGACTACTACAGAGGCAGGAGGACACTACCGCTCAGGAGGACAATTGTCATCTGACAGTCCGGTAGGAGGAGGAGTCGTCAGTCCCGGTGCGACCAGGAGCTGCACAGACGCCGTCCAAGACCGGAGTTGAAGACCGTGGATTGCGTGAGGTATTGTCTCTGAGCAAGCCTCAGGAAAAGGTATGATTCCACAAACCATGCTTTCCTATTATATAGACGTTGACGCGTTTCCTTGTTCCGGGTTTGGGGGAGAAAATTTTTATTTCCGCTGCCTTCTCTGTCTCCCCTAAAACCCAACAATGATCTGGCATAAGCAATTTGGATATTAAGTAAACATACTCAAAATTCTAACAAGGATCATTAATATGCGCCAAATAGGGTTTTAAGATACCTAAAAGGAGTAGTTGATCATTGATTTTTTTTGGATCTCCAACAATGCTAGAAGGATATTTTCATCTTAATTGGATTGTTGATTTAGACGAATTGAAATTTACAAGTGGCAACATCTTCACCATGTTCATTCTTGGAAATCCACAAATCAAACACGCATACCTCATTCCATTATGAATTGAGCATTTATTGCATTGGAAAAGGATGAGACTGAAGTTGGATGGATAAGACATGTTCTAATGAATCTTTTCATTTGAGATAAACATTCTATAGTAGTGTTTATACACAATGATAATCAAGATTCTATAGAGATAATAAAAATAAAGATTATAATGGTAAGAATAGACATATTCGTCTATTTCATAACATTATGAGGAAACTTACATGTGATAGCATAATCTCAAAAGATTGTGTTAAGTTAGAGTTTAACATGGTAGATCCTCTAAAAAATCCATTGAGTAAAACACCAGTGGGAAACACCTCAAGTATAATGGGATTATGCATTTTGCTAGAAGTCAATGTGATGGATGCACAACTTTCATGAGACAAGGTCCCGAGAAGGAGGTTTAATGGGAAAAACTAAATCATTAGGCGACTTAATGTACATTAATTTTTTATGTCATTCTTATGATGTAAATAATATTTTACAGTGAATAGTTGAATAAATCTTATTCTAAATGAGTAAGTAGTCATTCATAACCGTGCATGATTGCAATATATATTGATGAAAGTCTAGCTATATTAGTGTGAAGTGGGGTCTGCCCTATTAAGATTTGGATAGATCTCCTATTGGGATGGTAAATTGATTTACTGAATGTCATGTGGGTCATGAGCTTCTAATAGGAAAAAGGAGGAATTTGTTGGACAACACAGTTCCACCAATCCTCTATAAGTTTATACATCAGCTCCTTATTTTTGTTCAGAAACTTAGCTTCACCAAAGTTTACACATGAAATTTTTTAAAGTTTTTATAGTGAGTTTCTATTGGATGTATTTTTTTTGAAAGGGTAGGGGAATTGTTGTTTATAAGTTGTATTTTGAAGTCCAAAGGGAAAGATTCGTCCCACACAAGGGAACTCTAAAACTTACTTTGTCCTTATATATGGAACATTATCAATTGGATCTTTCAGAAGTGCAAGGGAACATGGACTTCATATGTGCATGGCGGAGAAGCCCGACTGGGTTTATATCAGTGTACCTAGAAAACTCTTTAACCAAGTTCATCAATGCATGTTGCATCTAGTGTAAGGGTGGGATGGTGAAAATATAGCCTCCTAGTGTTCCTTTATGGTGTGTGGTTTGACTTGGTTTTGCCACTTGTCCCACTCAATGATTTAAGCATGTGACACATATGTTCAAACTTTATGATAGCTATTTGTTTGGATGATTCCAGCCATCTCAGCAGTTGGGGATTTTATTCATTTGTACATCTTTGCAATTGTTTGTCATGTTTATTGTGACTCTATTTGATAAAATGTTTTTCTTTTAGCTTTCTCTATAAAAGAATATTTTCTTTTAGTTTGATTTTCTTCTACGTTTATGTTGTTCCCTCTACTTCTCTCTCATGCTTGTACCATTCACTATCACTGGAAGAATGATCACAATCCATTATCCCTACCAACATGAGATATGTATGCATGCCTTATGCCAATAAACGATGTTTCATACTGGGAGAGTAGCCACAATAATGATCTAATGTACATGTGTTTCTTGTTAAAAGTCAAAAAATACTCTTAAGGAGAGTGCATCTCACACACCTCAGTATCAACAACAATTGTGAAAACCTCATATTTATAGTTTATTATTTTTCTACATAGATTTAAAATAACATAGTATATAAACTATGCAAACCACTAGGTGTTGTCTGGTGCATGGTTGTAGGCCTACACTAAGGTAGAATGGACCATGCCCACCTCTAGTTTAGACATAGTAGGGCATCATGCTCTGTTCCAATCCACCCCTACCAGATAGACATTATGTTTAGCAAAATATGTGCACACAATTTCACCAAAGTACCAAATGAAACACTTTCCAGTTGTTTAGTCACGCCCAACTTCACCAGACACCCTTGATCCTCCCAAAGCTCGACCCCCAAAGAATAGTGTCACATATGACCATAATTCTATGCTCACATCCAGTTTTTTAAATATGTATTAAATATAATCTCAATTTCCTAGAATGAATGGTTAAGTTTAATACCCCTCACTTTGGTGATGATTAGACAGGAAGTGTTTGAAAACTACCAAACTCACACCCATGCTACCTAGAACTATTTGACTTGTAATGAAGCCTCACTATCATAGTTTTCAAAATATTTGGCTAGAAGTTGATGATATTTTATTAATGCATTCTTTTGTATATTGCAAATATTTTCTTATTAATATTCATTATCTTCCCAACTCAGAAGAACTGTGTATAGTCTCTGATAAAGCATTGAAAACCACTAAAGAATTTGTCCACAAGACTTCATTGGCCACCAAGCAGATGCAAATGAGAAACTAACAACCAACAATGTAGAAGCAAACCCTATCATTGAAGAAATTTTTCACATTCTTCCCTAAAACCATAACTTTCCATGATTGTTGAAAACAATGTCTAAAAAGGAATCAGAAATCCCTCATACATAGAATTGAACCATGAGGACAAGCTGGCTTAGTCTTAGAGGCAATAGAGATTGAGGGATCATTATTTGATGTTTCAACCTGACGAGTAGTCTTTAGAAGCTCAATTTTACTTCTTTTTGTAAGGATTAGAGTGGCCCATTTTTCATTCAATTGTCTTTGTTTTAGTTTTCCCAATGCCATTTTTATTATAATTGTATTGGCCTTTTCTTGCAAGTTTCCCACTATATTTATTCTCAATTGATGCATATCTATAATTGCATGTGTCGATTTTCTTGTCATGTGTACCAATTTCTTAAATCCATGTATGATCATGTTCACATTCATGTGTATTAGTTTTTGTATTAATGTGTGTTGGTCTTTTGAGTCATGTGTACATGTTTTCATATGATTTTGTTTAGTTTCTATACACCTCTATGCCTTTTATTTGATCCCTATGTGGTATTAGCAATATACTATAATCTAGTATCTTGAATTCGTATACCTCAATCCCTTAGCTTGGATACTAGTTATGAAACATCCTTGAATTTGTGGCCTCCAATAAAAAATAATCTCATAAGAAATGGTTGCACTACCAATATCACCAAATGGAACCTCCTTTTTAGGTAGTTATTCATTTGGTACTCTATAGCTAAGCATACTTAGTTCAAAGTAGTATTAAGATGGGTAACTTATTTGAATGTTGAATCTAGATTATGTGGTGAATAGAAAGATCACAACTAAGGCCAATTGTAATATACTCAAATTTTATGAATTTGAATTATATAAATATGAGGCCTGAAATGGTAATTAAATCCCCTAGATGGGGGTAAACCTAGATGGGTTTGGTTTTTTTTAAGAAAACTCTTTGTGGGTCAAGGGAATCATACAATTCTAAGGTGCACGGGTAGTTCCTAACCCAAACACTAAACCATAATCCTAAGAAATGGGAGTAGTGTTAGTGAAATAGTAACCCTACCCATATGAACCTTAATTAGGGAAAAGGAAGAAGAAAACCTAGATGAGTTTAGGTGATCTAGTCTTCCATGCATGCATGTGCATAGGGAAATTCATACATGGTGCATGTGAAGGGTATGAAACATAAGAAACCAATGGTTACATAAAACTAAAAATATGAAACCCTCAATTCAATGTTTAGGGTTCGTGTCCCAACCTAGGGTGGGTCAACTCAAGAGCGGGAAAGGGACTATCGGGGAGGCAAAACCTTAAATGGGGTCAGGTTGTGGACAGAGAGCCTAACCTCTGTCTATGAGTCAAGAAGACACCCTAGGTTAGGACCTTCCCTATAAGGGTGAGTTGACCAATAAGTTTAAGAATTGAAGTAACATGGAATGTCATCTAAAATGTGAAGGATTGAGTATATAAAACATCAAAGAACATACATATTTGAACCCAAGTGACACAAGGAATAGTCACTAAGGAAGTGGATGATAGTATAAGACCAAGCTAGGAGGAGACGGTCACTATGGGGTCAAGCCCGGAAGGGAAGACTATCATGAGGACCAAATCCAGAATGGAAAGTCACTATAGGTCAAGCCCATAAGGGAAGACCACTATAAGGACCAATCCTAGAGGGGAAGGTCACTAATAATACAAGCCCAAAATGAAAGGCCACCTTGAATACAAAGCTCATAAGGGAAGGTCGTCATGATCCAATACAGGGACATAAATGATATAATGTGTACCCTAAGAGATGAAGGAAATCTAGGTTAAAGAATTATATAAGAAATGATATGCTCAAAAGTTGTTAACATTTTGATATTTCAACAAACCCCAGACTAGGTAATCCCTAAGTCAATACTAAGGTCAAGCATGAAGGATTAAAGGTATACAAGGTCTATGAGATAAGGAGGTGATCATTCCCTAAGTGAATAAGACCATGGTGTTAGGAGATGGACATCCATGTTTTCCTAAGGCCCATGGGTCAGGAGATTGGCCATCTTCATGAGTTCATGAGTCCCAAGGGTAAATGTGAGAGGCACTCTATAAGTTCATTCGGCCCATGGGGTCAAGAGGGGACTACTCCAATGCTACTTGCACCCCTAGAGGCCGTAAGGAAGTCAAATCTAATAATACATGAGATGTACATGTAAAGAATAATAATGTTGATAAAATATTGAAGGAAGTAATAAACCATAGGGTTATGAGAAAATCACTTTCCATTTAAGGGCATGAAAGTGAAGAAAATATGGAATTAAAAAGTAATTATGGTTTGGAGCCTTTGTTCAAAGTGATTCATCCTAAAAAATGAATTGAGAAGATAATGTGTGAGTCCACCATTTTTACTCTTAGATATGATGAACTTTATTTTTAGGATGGAACCAAATGCTCGTTTCATCTAAATATTAGTGAGAGTGATTGGGTAGATGCATGTTATACTTAAAATTGACATGTGGGAGTGAATACCCTAAGTTGATTTTAATGACATATTCTAGGTGTTAACTCAACCTTATGTGAAAATAAAGAATAATAGATTTGAAACTTGGGTGAAAAGCCAATCACCAAGTGAAATCGAAATCATAAGAGAAAAGGTAATCATCAAGTGATAATGGCATGCAATGGATGATGTTGTGGATATACCATAGAATTGAATTATGGTAACAAGCTATGTAATTTGAGGAATGTACATATTGAAAAAAATTTGTTGAAGATGATATATATAGGGCTCATCTTTAATACTCGTGTGGGTAGCTACCCGCACATCCTTCCTGTCACTTTTTTTTAAAAAAATCACAATTGTAGAGGAGAATTTTATCTAGCTCCCCAAAAAATTTCATCCAAAAATAATATCATTTGTCCCACCAAAATAAAAAAAATACGTCCATATATTTACTGATTGTATATTTTCTCCGCAGTTACTTTTTTAGTCATATTGTTACTTTTTTATCAATATAGTTACTCTTTTGATCTTAGAGTTACTTTTTTGTACCATATAGTTACACTTTTGGATGTGCGGGTAGCGACAAATCAGGCTACCCGCTGGGGTAGCGAATAAATCCCCATATATATATATATTATATATATATATATATATATATATCTAAGATGGGTTTCTAACTGTTACTTTTGAAGATAAGTTGAGTTATAATTCGCCATAACCTTACTAGGTTTGAATTTTGGGGATAGAATTCCTTTTAAGGAGGGGTGAATGTAATATCCTCAAATTTTGTGAATTTGAATTATATAAATATAAGGCTTAAATTGATAAGAAAATTCCCTAAATGTAATTGATAGAATAATAAATCTATCCCCTATGTGGCATCGGTGCAACCCATGGACCAGGTGAGGTCCATGAGATTATTTTCTTTGTAAATAATCCTTGTGGCATAACATAAGGGAATAAAATTAATCCATGCATAAAGGAAGGATAATTTCTTTAGAGTTTGTGATAAAATTGAATAATGGAATAATAGACAAGTTTCCAAAATATGCTATGATAATTTGTAAGTTAGATAATTAATGGAGTAATTATCTAACCATGAATGGAAAAACAAGTTTGAGGCATCAAATAAACATATTTCGCTCTGATTGTTTGACGACTTAAAGATAATATGGAACTATGATAGTTATAGAACTTGAGATAAAAAGGAATTACATATGATTTTGGTAATTTTGTTAGGGAAATACATAAAGGCCAAGTTTTTCCTTATAAAGTTATCGCAATAAAGACCAAAATATAGATATATGTTTTGAAAACTATTAATGAGTTTACCTCCAAGTTTTATATTGAAAGGAAGCTACTAGTAGCCTTTAGAATTTTGAGGAAGGGGCTACCGTCCAGATGGAGTCAACCATGTTATAGTAGTCATGGATGGGAGTTGTGTGTGCATGGGCCATTAGGAGTATGTTCTAAAATGGGTCAGAGATTATGGTGCCATATAGTTGAGACTTGAAGAGACATTAATATTCTAGATGGAGGAGATTGTAACGTATTACAGATTGAGACCTCAGATAAAATGATCTTAAATTGTATATCCTTGTACTACTAGTTAAAACAAGGTGGATTTATGAGATAGTCCTTAATATTCTAGAGCACTTTCTGACACTGATCTTTCCATCCCGCGTTAGAGTTTTTCTTGCAAAATTTGAAGGTGGGCTCACGTATGGGTGTAAAGTTGGTAATGATGCAACTCATTTGTTGAAAACGACCGAGAAACCCTTGTATCTCCTTCTCACTTTTAAGAGGGCATTTCAAAGGTATCTAGAGCCTACACGGTATTGACCTCTAATCATATTTGACTGACAATGTATTCAAGTAGATTACCATATGTAATCCCAATGGTACACTAGGATGGATTTGTATATGTTGAAATACCCTCTCAAGATTAGCAATGCGATCTTTTGGACTTTTAGATTTATCTTTCATATCAACTACATAGACCTCCACATATCTTTAGATCATGTCATGAAATTGAGTAACAATATCCATTTGTGTGTAGGTCCATCATTCTAGAACTTAAATGGCATGAGTTGGTAGAAGAAAACTCCATATTCTATGATCAATGCCAATTTCTCTTCATATCCATTAGTAGTTTTTATCTGACTGTAACCAGTGGCATCATCTACAAAGTTGATGAGCGCATGGCCAATAGTGTTTTTGACAAGAACATCAATGTGTGGTAGGGTAAAATCATAGTTAGAAGATGTCTTGTTAAGACCATGATAATACACATACATTCAAACTTTTTGATCCTTCTTAGGTATAGGTACAATGTTGAAACTTCATGTAAGGAAATTGATTGGCTCTAAGAAACCATCATTGTACTATTTTTTAACTTCCTTTCTCATCCTGAGGCTCTATTCTAATAGAATAAACTTGGATTTCTTCCTGAATGGGTGCATACCTAGAATGATATGAGGGCGATGAACGATGATCTTCTCATCGAATCTAGTCATATATGTGTAGATCCATGCAAACACATCAATGTAGTTGGGTAAAAGATGTATCAATTGGGTTTGATAGATTGAGTTGCACATCCTAATCTTGACTTTAAATAGCTCAAGGTTTGAGTTGAGACTGGCTGTCTCTGTCTCATCTTCCATGTGAAAGTGTTTATGCTTCTTCATCATATACTCTAAGATGGAAACTTCTCTTAAATCGTCCTTGTCATTGTAAATATGCACTACTTCTTTGAAGTAATCTACAAACTCTTGGAGAGATGGATTCTCCTCTACTCTTTTTGGATTTAAAAATTCTGTATTTTTTATTTTGTGGGTTTTGTAGTATTTTGGGATTTGTTGAAAGAGGGTGTGGATTTTTTGAGTGTATATGTACAATTACTCTGGGTCTCCACCACATCAGGATGTCATTCTCATACTAGGACTTTTTTGTGCATGGGAGGTGGCATTTCCTTCAAGACATTGCAAACCTCTATAGACCAGTTTTTAACCACATCTACATTTAACATGAGAAGAATGAATGTCTATGGCTCCTATTTAGCTTCTACTTTGCAGATGGTGTTGATTCCCCATGCTTCAAACATTTCATTGGCATCGTCAGATTCTCTTTCTTGACATAATTGTATTCTTCCATGTCTTTGTAACCCCATTCTTAGGAGTTCATTGTGCTTGGAGGGTTAGGAAGAATTCTCCATGCATTAAAGTTGGCTAAGATCAGTTATGCATCTATTTCTTCAGGAGTTCAATTTGTGATTTTTGTGTAGTCACTCATAACTTTGTCCACATAATCATCATAAGGATTCCTATGATATTCCCTGATGCTCTTAGTGTGTGATTGTTTGAAGTGTGGCTGGTCAACCATGGGGTTGACTGTGAAATTGGTGGAATCCTCTTTTGTAAGGACGATCATGTCTTCATATTGTTGGTTGTTTTGTGTGGTCTAAACACCCTAAATGTCTTTTGTGATGAAGGATATCTCACCAATGATAGTAAAAGTCCCTAGGTGTTCATCCTAGTTGTCTTCATTGAACTATTGAATTAGGTATGTTATCATCACAAGCAAGATGGCTTTGCCATTGTCATATTCTTTCTTCAGTCATGGAAACTATACAAGTTGAGGTAAAGTAAGGATGGGGACCCCAACACTTGGGTCCCAGGTCTCATCAACGTGATACATGACGCTCTTCATCCAAACAAATTCATTGGGTGTTCTCATTTAGATTGTGAGAAGGCGGCAAGAAATTAATGTCACCTGTAACATCCCTGACCTGGGTTATAAGTTAACCCTAGGAGTTTTGCTTAAATATGTAATTAAATGCTTGTGATTATCCCCTGGCATGTAATTAAGTTTCTGAGGAACATACTTTCCCTGTTCTGCCCTTTTTAAACAAGTTTTCGTGTTGTTTTGTAATGCAGGGACCTATGTGCAAATTACCCAATCAGAGGGGTTAACTTGCAATTTTAACATTTTGAGATGTTACTCAGGTGATGAGACATCATATGGATGAATATTATGAGGCATGATGGATTCTCCAAGCTTGGTCATCGAGATGCAGCTTGTGGAGCAATCCTTGAGCTTGAAACCCTAATTTTGGTGTAAAGTGCAATTTACCCAAAATGCGGGGTGCAACTTGTAAAATACATCTTCTAGAGTATCTTGTGTGATTCTTGACATCATTTAGAGTATAAATGATGAGGATTGGCACTTCATTAATTAATCAGATAAGACGAATAACCCTTGTAATAGAATCACCAAGTTTTAAGTAAGGAACCCTAAGTATGTATACCTTAATGATAAGATGAACTTTTCCTTGACTTTGGGCCCTTTTTTTAATAAGTTCTCATCTAGAGAATAAGGAGGGACGTGCAAGAAAGAAAGGAGGGACCTAGTTGAGAAATGGAGAAAACTAGAGGTTCTTATGATGAAAATTGTCCTAGCTATATAAACCACCCCCCTTTGCAAACAGGTGAACGTTCCCTTCATTCTTTCCTTTCCCACCTTGTTTGGTCCACCCAAGGCAGAGCTTGGGAGCTAGAGGAGACGACCAACTTGTTCCAAGGTAAGAAGAGACCATCTTCTAGCTCGATTTCATGGAGGAAAGTGGTTCTTAAGGTTGATTTTTTGGTCATCTTACTTAGGTTTCTTGTTCTAGCCGATCTTCCCCAACCTTTCCTTGGAGAAAAGTCTTTGGCCGACCAGTGGAGCTCAAGGTGCCATTAAAGACTTGAGAGCTTGGAAGCTTGGATCTCTAGGAATGACCATAAGGCGGGTTTTATATCTCTAAACCTCTTGCTTTCTTAATGCATATACTTGTTCTTGCTAGAAGTAATTAGTTCTTCTTCTTCCCCAAACTTCCTTGCCTTCTTGCAAACAAATCCATGGAGAAACCGACATGTCTTGAGGTTGAAGACAATGGGTGTGAATACCTAGCACTTTACCAAATTACCTTGGACCACTTGGTCCAAACGGTTTGCAAACCGTTTGATCTCATGCGGTCTTGCAAGACCGTTTGGAATCAAACGGTCTCAAGACCGTTTGGTAGGGTTGACCATGGGAAGACCGTTTGGAGGTCTGTTGTACACATATTGAATTAAATAACTCCAAAGAGTTGAATCCTAATTGCAAACCAATCTCATGTTGAAGGCACTTCAACCCTCTAAACTCTAATCGATTGAAATTGCTGAATTCAAGGATAGATTTTGCTGAACTTTGGGTTGAAGGGCCCAAACGGTCTCAAGACCGTTTGGGGGTTCATCCAAACGGTCTCAAGACCGTTTGGTGACAACCCAAGACCGTTTGGAGGTCTAGGGTTAAGGCAATTTGATGAATTGATGGTCCAATCACTGTAGATTGAGTCATTGAATAAAAGTGCTGATTTTAGACCTAATTAGGGTTCAACTCGCATCAACTTGACCTAGATTTTGGTGAAACTTTGGGCAAACGGTCTCAAGACAGTTTGGGCCAAGTTGGGGCCCAATTGAGTGCCAGTTGATAGGTTCAACTTCAATTAGAATCCTAATTATCAATGTTGATGGTTAATTGTTGATAAACCCTAATTCAATCGGTTTCAACCCCAATTGGTTAGCAATTGAGGGTCAATTGGATGTCCAATTAGTTAATGGTAACCCTAATTAACTCAATTGACAAGTTATTAGCAAGGATGTGGCCAATTGGAGGCTTCAACATGGAAAACCCTAATCAATTACAACCTTGGAGACACTTTGGAGGTCCATGCGGTTTTGAGCCCATTTGGACCAAACGGTCTCAAGACCGTTTGGGCTCAAACGATCTCAAGGTCGTTTGGATCCAATCGATCTCAAGGTCGTTTCATTTCAAATGGTTTCATTGTCAACACATCCAAATGGTCAATGCATCCATGCGGTCTTGGTGACCATGTGGTCTTGGTGTCCAAACGGTTTGGAGGTCAACCATGTTCAAACGGTCAACGCCCCCAAACGGTCTCAAGACCGTTTGGAGGTTGAAGTGTGTAATTGTTTGGAGACCTTTAGGGCTGTAATTTCTTAATGATTTGAAGGTTTAATTGGTTCAATGGTGGTCTAATCCAAACCCTAATGGTACCCTAAGACATTAAGGGGCTAAGTAATTAATAGATTGAACCATGATAAGAGATAGTGGTGCATTTACCAATGTGCCCTTGAAGGGTTCAAGTAGATGACACCTTGTTTAATCAAAATCCTAATGACATGATGATGATGACTTAGCTCAAGACAATCAATGGAGACTTGTCCTAACTTAATCTAGAATGATTTAATCACCATCTTTTAGTAAAGAGGAGAGAGAAGGTCCCTTATATAGCTCAAATTCAAGTAAAGTGCCTTCAATGTACATGTATGTGCATGATTAGGGTATGATCCATCTGTGTGAGATCATGAAAACCCTAACTATGATAATTTGTGAATCTAACCTAATTTAAGGGCATTAAGGATGATAATTTCATACAAGGTGATGCTATGAGCTCAATTCTCTATGAAGCAAACAACAAACCCTAATTTGAAGGAAATGTCATGCAAGTGAATAGTAAACCCTAGTTTAGGTGTTGACATGAAAAGGCTAATTCTAGGTTATACCTCGGAGTATGAAATCTTATGAATGATATATATAATGAAGAAACCCCATTCCTTGTGAATATAAAGGGTTGACAACCTTGTTTGAGTGCTTGAATGCTAAACCCTAGAAATTAATTGAAGTTTGCTGATAAGAAGCACGACCGTGCTAAGGAGCACGATCGTGGTAGCTGTCTCTTGCACGGCCATGGTGTTGTATAAATAAATGAATGAGTTTTGGGTATTGTGTTTATACTGCTATTTATGCATGTACTTATTTATTTTAGCCATGCAGGTCCATGACAAAAGGTGATCATATCCAGGTAAGGGTTATGATGTGCTATTTATTGAGCACACTTATAATATGTGATGGATACATTGCTTCATTCAAGGTCATGATGACTAGATGACTTGATGACTATGTGCTATTTGATAGCAAGTGCTATGATAACCTGAAGGTTGATTTTCTGTATTCTTAAATCATAGTGAGAAGATGATTGAGAACTGATACCCATCTGATAATTGATGAGAAATGAGTTGGTTACATTTAGTATTCTCCTATTATAGCCATGTTTTGTATTTGAATGCTTGGAAACATGCTTGTTGATAAAAGAATACTGAAATGTACCTAACTAATCAAGTATAACCATACTATGTAGAGCCCTGATCATAGATCCATCATTGTCAGGTGTTAAATGATGGTGAAATAGGTTTTCCTAAGGGAACTCCTTGAGCGCATACTTTTGAGTATGTGGGGGAGATGGACGTGTATATCCTTACGTCCTAGTGTAGGGATTGATGTAGATGTATCATAATCCATCATCACTACACTATGTGTTTATGTTGGGTTGATGTATCACTAATCACCTGAGGAATCTGCTATGCCACATCAATGAAGATAAACATGAAATCTTTCGATGGTGAAGATAGTGCAGAATGCCACTGTGACTCTAATAGTGAAGGACCAGAATACCCTGGTGAGCTATGGAAGCAGAGACACTAGATTTCCTGCATGTTGAACATCAACCTGACTGAGGAAGTTGAAGGACATGAGAATCCGGCTCTTTCGATGACCTAGTATGATACCGAGGCGACTTAACAGTGGTCGGTTGGAGTATGAGCGGTATACCTCATCTCCACAGGGCGTAATGTTGTATGTAAAATGTAATCAGCCGAGTAGTATATTTTGCTTAGATTGAACAACGAGAAGCAATGCTTGATACTACTTTGAATATAATGTTTCATATGCATACTTAGCATAAATGTCTTTCATATTTCTACATAGAAATAATTATTGCTTTATCTACTCTTAAGTCTTCTTTTGCAGGATAAACTACCTTGCTTATGTTGTTTCCCTTTTTCTAGCAAGCTTCTGGCGAAGAGTTATAACTCTCGCTGGGACAATTATTTGTAATTGTCTCACCCCATAGACTTCAACCTTTTAGGTGGTCGTCATGGATGAAGGAATCAGTCTGCAGGAGAGCAGCAGCAACACCAGGTGTAGCAGTGAGCCTCAGGTGGATACCTTGGCTGTCTAGTTGATAGTTAGAAGTCTTATGTCGTCTCTGTACAGTCAGGCCCCAGGAGTTAGGTGATCTGAGATTTTGAACTTTGGAGTCTTGAGATTTTGTACATGGTTGTATATGCTCACTCAAGAAGTGACTTAACAGAGATGTAAACTGTTTATCGTACTTTTATGAATGGAGTTTCATGTTTCAAGATCTTTTCTCGAAAAGTTTTAATTTTTCGTGATTTTTTACATTCCACTGTTAATCGAATCGTTTCCGCTAAGTTTATCTCGTGTTTTGGAGATCAGAGCCCACAATTAAGTGGTATCGGAGCTCTAGGTTCGCTGAGTCTACAGAGACATAGGACTTAGGATGTCGAGTCTATCCTTAGTGTTCCTTCTTATCTAATAGAGTCTTCTGCTCCTCAGGAGAAGAAGATATTTAAGGATGTCTGAGCCACGTGAAGAGTCTGAGGGCGAGAGTAGCGTGACTGCACCTCGAGATGGAGCAAGAAACCCCGAAATAGAGCAACCCTTGCCTGAGCCACCTGTGCAGCCACCCCCGTTTGACCCAGCCGATATGGCGAACCCAGCTGTTCAAGCTATGTTCGGGCAGTTCCTGGCTACCATGACACGTATCACTGACAGGATGCCCATGCCTACACCTAGGGCACCTGCTCAGCATGAAGGACAAAGTATCGGCAAGACGTTCGAGCGGCTTTGTAGAGTCGGAGCGACCAAATACTTTGGCACAGCTGACCCCGCAAATGCAGATCTGTGGTTGACCGAGCTGGAGAAGGCTTTCAGAATCCTAACCATCCCCGAGGCTGAGAAGGTGAGACATGTTGTCTATCTTCTCAAAGGAAGTGTTGGTCACTGGTGGAACATGGAAGAGCAGAAGAGGCCTGGAGTAGAGGTTTCATGGGAAGACTTCCGCCGGGAGTTTGTTAACCGATACTTCTCGAAGACCTTTCTGGACGAGAAGATCTCTCAGTTTGAGATGCTGAGATAGGGTATGATGAACGTTAGTGAGTACGAGGCCAAGTTCATGGAGCTATTGCGGTTCTGTCCGCACATGGCTGCCATAGAAGAGGAAAGGATCAGGAGGTTTGAGAAGGGTTTGAGTGCCGACTTATCTACTCCCGTGTCTGCTCTAGAAAGCCGGGAGAGATTTGCTACCTTCGTTGAGTCAGTCCAAAGGATAGAAAGGTCGGTAGTTGAGAAGAGGCAAACCCACAAGAGGTATCCGCAGTTCCAGGCGTCTTCATCTAGAGACTTTAAGAAGCCTAGATCCTCTGCACCTAACCCTCCACCACCCATATCTAGTTTTCAGACGCAATGGTCCCCGAGTAGAGGTAGAGGACGGAGTCTACCCCCTCAAGAGACTCACAGTTCAGCATCAATATCGGTCACGGGACCACCTAGACCACAACAAGATAGAAGCTGCTACAACTGTGGGAAGGTGGGACACCTGATGAAGTACTGCAGGTCTAAGCCTGTCAGTGTGACACAGCCTCACAGGCAGAGTCAGCAAGGATCCCAAAGGAGGCAGTTCCAGGGAGTAGCTAGGGGACGTGGACAAGCGTCCCAAGATGGATCGTCAACACCAACTCAGCCTCAGGCGACAATGAGGTTCTATGCTATGAACCCTCCAGATGCAGTGGTTGATCCGCGGGTTGTGACAGGTCAGATGGAACTTTTATATTCTGATATGTCTAAATCCTGCATAGTATCTGTTTTGATTGACCCAGGTGCTACGCACTCCTTTATCACTCGGAGAGTGATTCGTGACTGCAATATGATAGTTAATCATAGGGCAGATAGTTTGTTGCTTGAGACTCCATTGAGGGGGTCTGCTGTCTTGAGGGAGGTATGCTCTCCTTGTATCCTCTTCTTTTCTGATCATCGCATTCAAGTGGATCTTATACCCCTTGAGATGCAAGGATTTGATATAATCCTTGGTATGGATACCTTGGAGAGGTATAGGGTTGTCTTGGATTGTGAATCCAAGCAGGCTGTGTTTGCTAATGATAGCGATACATGGATCTTTCAAGGAGAGAGAAAGATTCTACCCACCTGTTTAGTATCAACTTTGGTTACTGAGAAGCTGATGAGGCAAGGATGTTATGCATTCTTGGCCCATGTGGTAGACACTACCATGGAGAGTCCCACCCTTGCTGAAGTTCCTGTTGTCAGGGAATTCGAAGACGTATTCCCTGAAGAACTTCCTGGTGTACCACCGCCTCGGGAAATTGATTTTGAAATCAATTTGATCACAGGTACACAACCCATAGCCCAAACACCGTATAGGATGGTGCCTGCCGAGATGGCGGAACACAAGAAACAGCTTCAAGAGTTGCTTGAGAAGGGTTTCATCCGACCGAGCACTTCACCTTGGGGTGCTCCGGTCTTGTTTGTTAAAAAGAAAGATGGATCAATGCGGTTATGCATTTATTACAGACAGCTTAATAAAGTAACAATAAAGAATAAGTACCCTCTGCCGAGGATTGATGATCTCTTTGACCAGTTGTGTGTTGCGTCCTTCTTCTCAAAGATAGACTTGAGGTCCGGTTATCATCAACTTCGTATTAAGGACAGTGACATACCCAAGTCTGCCTTTAGGACAAGGTATGGTCACTATGAGTTCACAGTTATGTCATTTGGACTAACTAATGGACCAGCTGCATTCATGGAACTCATGAATAGAATCTTTCGACCCTTTCTCGATCAGTGTGTTGTTGTCTTTATAGATGACATCCTGATCTATAGTAGGGATGCCCAGAAGCATGAACAACACCTTTGCCAAGCTTTGACCTTGCTAAGAGAACATAAGCTATATGCTAAGTTCAACAAGTGTGAGTTTTGGTTGTCAGAGGTATCCTTTCTCAGGCATGTGATATCTGCCTCGGGAATTCATGTTGACCCCAAAAAGGTAGAATCTGTTCTACAGTGGGAACAACCGAAGACACCGACGGAAGTTCGTAGTTTCCTAGGGTTAGCCGGCTATTACCGGAGGTTCATTAAGAACTTCAGTTCCATAGCCCTACCCTTGACGAAGTTGACCCGGAAGGATGTTCCCTTTGTCTGGAGTGATAAGTGTCAGCAGTCTTTTCAGTTGTTGAAAGAGAGGTTGAAAAGTGCACCTGTACTAGTGCTACCTGAGCAAGGCAAGGGATATGTAGTTTTCTGTGATGCCTCCAAGAATGGACTCAGATGTGTGCTGATGCAGGGCAAGCAGGTGATTTCTTTTGCTTCCCGACAGCTTAAGAAACACGAGGAGAACTATCCAACACACGATGTGGAGTTAGAAGTTGTAGTTCATGCTTTGAAGATCTGGAGACACTACCTTTACGGGGAGACGTTCCAAATTTTTACGGACCACAAGAATCTTAAGTACATCTTCTCTCAGCATGAACTGAACATGAGGCAACGTCAGTGGATGGAGTTGATCAAGGACTACGATTGTATAATAGATTACCATCCGGGGAAGGACAATGTAGTTGCAGATGCTCTGAGTAGGAAGTCAGCATCACCATCCTCTGATAGGGCACTTCTGAACTCTTTGGTATGCCCTAGAAGATATATGCTCATCTCCATAAGACAAGATAATGTACAGTTGAAGGTATTATGGTTAGCCAGGTTGTTGGCTGAGATGCATATCAAACCCACCCTAAGAGAGTAGATTAGAGAGGCACAGCTAGTTGATGGTGCGGTTCAGCAGATTAGGTCAGAGTATGGTGATGGGAAAAGAGATGGTTTCCATCATGCTATCATGGGAGGATGATAGTACCGGATGTGGATAACTTGAGGAAGTTAGTCCTGGAAGAAGCTCATTCTTGGATGTATGCTATGCATCCAGGGAGCACCAAGATGTATCGAAATTTGAAAGATATGTATTGGTGGCCAGGGATGAAGAAGGATGTTGCAGAGTTTGTTCTGAGGTATCCTGTGTGTCAGCAAGTTAAAGCTAAACACCAGAAGCCTGCAGGAACAATGCAACCTTTACCCATACCACAGTGGAAGTGGGACCATGTGACCATGGACTTTGTAGTTGGCCTACCCAGGACAAGCAAAGGAGATGATTCCATCTGGGTAATTGTTGATAGGTTGACAAAGACAACACACTTCTTACCTGTCAAAACAACCTATTCTGCTGAGAAGTTGGCACAGTTGTATGTTGAGGAGATAGTACGTCTGCACGGAGTTCCAGTTACCATAGTATCGGATTGAGGTCCCCAGTTTATGAGTCGTTTTTGGGAACGACTGCATAGGGCCTCAGGCACCCAGTTAAGGTTTAGTACAGCCTTTCACCCCCAGACTGATGGACAGTCGGAAAGGACTATACAAACCTTGGAGGACCTGTTGAGAGCATGTGTTCTCCAGTTTACCGGAAGTTGGGACCTACACCTGAGCTTGATAGAGTTTGCCTATAACAATAGCTATCAACATAGCATTGATATGGCACCTTATGAAGCCTTGTATGGTAGACGTTGTAGATCACCAGTATGTTGGTATGAAACTGGTGAATATCAGTTTTTGGGCCCTGAACTTGTGCAGCAGACTACAGAGAAGATCAAAGTAATCCAACAACAACTTAAGACTACATACGATAGGCAGAAGTCGTATGCCGATAAATGTCGTAGACCTTTAGAGTTCCAGGTTGGAGACAGGCTGTATCTCAAAGTCTCGCCTTGGAAAGGAGTTCTGAGGTTCGGGAGGAAGGGGAAGTTTGCCCCTAGGTTTATGGGGCCTTATCCAATCATTGAACGGGTTTGAAAGGTAGCCTATAGACTAGAGTTACCCCCAGGGTTGTAGAAGTTACACCCTGTGTTTCACATTTCTATATTGAGGAAATGTCACCTGGAAATCGAGTCAGTTCTACAACCTACAGAGGTAGAATTGAATGATGATATAACTTATGAGGAAGGACCAGTATCGATCCTTGATAACAGAATTAAAAAGTTAAAGAAGAAAGATATAAGTCTTGTGAAAGTCCTCTGAAATCATCATGGTGTTGAAGAAGCCACTTGGGAACTTGAGGAAGAAATGAGGAGGAAATACCCTGCTCTTTTCTCATAATATATCTTATCGATTTCGGGGACGAAATCCTTGTAAGGGGTGGATGATTTGTAAAATCCCTGACCTGGGTTATAAGTTAACCCTAGGAGTTTTTCTTAAATATGTAATTAAATGCTTGTGATTATCCCCTGGCATGTAATTAAGTTCCTGAGGAACATACTTTCCCTGTTCTGCCCTTTTTAAATAAGTTTTAGTGTTGTTTTGTAATGCAGGGACCTATGTGCAAATTACCCAATCAGAGGGGTTAACTTGCAATTTTCACATGTTGAGATGTTCCTCATGTGATGAGACATCATATGGATGAATATGATGAGGCATGATGGATTCTCCAAGCTTGGGCATCGAGATGCGGCTTGTGGAGCAATCCTTGAGCTTGAAACCCTAATTTTTGTGTAAAGTGCAATATACCCAAAATGTGGGGTGCAACTTGTAAAATACATCTTCTAGAGTATCTTGTGTGATTCTTGACATCATTTAGAGTAGAAATGATGAGGATTGGCACGTCATTAATTAATCAGATAAGATGAATAACCCTTGTAATAGAATCACCAAGTTTTAAGTAAGGGACCCTAAGTATGTATACCTTAATGATAATATGACCTTTTCCTTGCCTTTGGGCCCTTGTTTTAATAAGTTCTCACCTAGAGAAGAAGGAGGGACGTGCAAGAAAGAAAGGAGGGACCTAGTTGAGAAATGGAGAAAACTAGAGGTTCTTATGATGAAACTTGTCCTAGCTATATAAACCACCCCCCTTTGCAAATAAGTGAACATTCCCTTCCCACCTTGTTTGGTCCGCCCAAGGCAGAGCTTGGGAGCTAGAGGAGATGGCCAACTTGTTCCAAGGTAAGAAGAGACCATCTTCTAGCTCGATTTCATGGAGGAAAGTGGTTCTTAAGGTTGGTTTTGTGGTCACCTTACTTAGGTTTCTTGTTCTAGCCGATCTTCCCCAACCTTTCCTTGGAGAAAAGTCTTAGGCCGACCAGTGGAGCTCAAGGTGCCATTAAAGACTTGAGAGCTTGGAAGCTTGGAGCTCTAGGAACGACCATAAGGTGGGTTTTATATCTCTAAACATCTTGCGTTCTTAATGTATATACTTGATCTTGCTAGAAGTAATTAGTTCTTCTTCTTCCCCAAACTTCCTTGCCTTCTTGCAAACAAATCCATGGAGAAACCGACCTGTCTTGAGGTTGAAGACAATGGGCGTGAATACCTAGGTCACTTTACCAAACGACCTTGGACCACTTGGTCCAAACAGTTTGCAAACCGTTTGAAATCAAACGGTCTCACAACTGTTTGATCTCATGCGGTCTTGCAAGACCGTTTGGAATCAAATGGTCTCAAGACCGTTTGGTAGGGTTGACCATGGGAAGACCGTTTGGAGGTCTGTTGTACACATATTGAATTAAATAACTCCAAAGAATTGAAGCCTAATTGCAAACCAATCTCAAGTTGAAGGCACTTCAACCCACTAAACTCTAATCGATTGAAATTGTTGAATTCAAGGATAGATTTTGGTGAACTTTGGGTTGAAGGGCCCAAACGGTCTCAAGACCATTTGGGAGTTCATCCAAACGGTCTCAAGACCGTTTGGTGACAACCCAAGACCGTTTGGAGGTCTAGGGTTAAGGCAATTTGATGAATTGATGGTCCAATCACAGTAGATTGAGTAATTGAATAAAAGTGTTGATTTTAGACCTAATTAGGGTTCAACTCGCATCAACTTGACCTAGATTTTGGTGAAACTTTGGGAAAACGGTCTCAAGACCATTTGGAGGGTGTCCAAACAGTCTCACGACTGTTTGGGCCAAGTTGGGGCCCAATTGAGTGCCAATTGATAGGTTCAACTTCAATTAGACTCCTAATTATAAATGTTGATGGTTAATTGTTGACAAACCCTAATTCAATCAGTTTCAACCCCAATTGGTTAGCAATTGAGGGTCAATTGGATGTCCAATTAGTTAAGGGTAACCCTAATTAACTCAATTGACAAGTGATTAGCAAGGATGTGGCCAATTGGAAGCTTCAACATGGAAAACCCTAATCAATTACAACCTTGGAGACACTTTGGAGGTCCATGCGGTTTTGAGCCCATTTGGACCAAACGGTCTCAAGACCGTTTGGGATCAAACGATCTCAAGGTCGTTTAGATCCAATCGATATCAAGGTCATTTCATTTCAAACGGTTTCAAAGTCAACACATCCAAACGGTCAACGCATCCATGCGGTCTTGGTGACCATGCGGTCTTGGTGTCCAAACGGTTTGGAGGTCAACCATGTCCAAACGGTCAACGCCCCCAAACGGTCTCAGGACCATTTGGAGGTTGAAGTGTGTAATTGTTTGGAGACCTTTAGGGCTGTAATTGCTTAATTATTTGAAGGTTTAATTGGTTCAATGGTAGTCTAATCCAAACCCTAATGGTACCCTAAGACATTAAGGGGCTAAGTAATTAATAGATTGAACCATGATAAGAGATAGTGGTGCATTTACCAATGTGCCCTTGAAGAGTTCAAGTAGATGACACCTTGCTTAATCAAAACCTTAATGACATGATGATGATGACTTAGCTCAAGACAATCAATGGAGACTTGTCCTAACTTAATCTAGAATGATGTAATCACCATCTTTTAGTAAAGAGGAGAGAGAAGGTCCCTTATATAGCTGAAATTCAAGTAAAGTGCCTTCAATGTACATGTATGTGCATGATTAGGGTATGATCCATCTGTGTGAGATCATGAAAACCCTAACTATGATAATTTGTGAATCTAACCTAATTTAAGGGCATCAAGGATGATAATTTCATACAAGGTGATGCTATGAGCTCAATTATCTATGAAGCAAACAAAAAACCCTAATTTGAAGGAAATGTCATGCAAGTGAATAGTAAACCCTAGTTTAGGGGTTGACATGAAAAGGCTAATTCTAGGTTATACCTCAGAGTATGAAATCTTATGAACGATATATATAATGAAGAAACCCCATTCCTTGTGAATATAAAGGGTTGACAACCTTGTTTGAGTGGGTGAATGCTAAACCCTAGAAATTAATTGAAGTATGCTGATAAGCAGCACGACCGTGCTAAGGAGCACGACCGTGGTAGCTGTCTCTTGCACGGTCGTACAAGGGAGCACGGCCGTGGTGTTGTATAAATAAATGAATGAGTTTTGGGTATTGTGTTTATACTGCTATTTATGCATGTCCTTATTTATTTTAGCCATGCAGGTCCATGACAAAAGGTGATCATAGCCAGGTAAGGGTTATGATGTGCTATTTATTGAGCACACTTATAATATGTGATGTATAAATTTCTTCATTCAAGGTCATGATGACTAGATGACTTGATGACTATGTGCTATTTGATAGCAAGTGCTATGATAACCTGAAGGTTGATTTTCTGTGTTCTTAAATCATAGTGAGAAGATGATTGAGAACTGATACCCATCTGATAATTGATGAGAAATGAGTTGGTTACATTTAGTATTCTCCAATTATAGCCATGTTTTGTATTTGAATGCTTGGAAACATGCTTGTTGATAAAAGAATACTGAAATGTACCTAACTAATCAAGTATAACCATACCATGTAGATCCCTGATCATAGATCCATCATTGTCAGGTGTTAAATGATGGTGAAACAGGTTTTCCTAAGGGAACTCCTGGAGCGCATACTTTTGAGTATGTGGGGGAGATGGACGTGTATATCCTTACGTCCTAGTGTAGGGGTTGATGTAGATGTATGATAATCCATCAGCACTACACTATGTGTTTATGCCGGGTTGATGTATCACTAATCACCCGAGGAATCTGTTATGCCACATCGATGAAGATAAACATGAAATCTTTTGATGGTGAAGAGAGTGCAGAATGCCACTGTGACTCTAATAGCGAAGGACTAGAATACCCTGGTGAGCTATGGAAGCAGAGACACTAGATGTCCTGCATGTTGAACCTCAACCTGACTGAGGAAGTTGAAGGTCATGAGAATCCGACTCTTTCGATGACCTAGTATGATACTGAGGCGACTTAACAATGGTCGGTTGGAGTATGAGCGGTATACCCCATCTCCACAGGGCATAATGTTGTATGTAAAATGTAACCAACCGAGTAGTATATTTTGCTTAGATTGAACAACGAGAAGCAATGTTTGATACTACTTTGAATATAATGTTTCAGTTGCATACTTAGCATAAATGTCTTTCATATTTCTACATAGAAGTAATTACTGCTTTATCTACTCTTAAGTCTGCTTTTGCAGGATAAACTACCTTGCTTATGTTGTTTCCCTTTTTCTAGCAAGCTTCTGGCGAAGAGTTATAACTCTTGCTGGGACAATTATTTGTAATTGTCTCACCCTGTAGACTTCAACCTTTTAGGTGGTCGTCATGGACGAAGGAATCAGTCCACAGGAGAGCAGCAGCAGCACCAGGGGTAGCAGTGAGCCTCAGGTGGATACCTTGGCTGTCCAATTGATAGTTAGAAGTCGTATGTCGTCTCTGTACACTCAGGTCCCGGGAGTTAGATGATCTGAGATTTTGAACTTTGGAGTCTTGAGATTTTGCACATAGTTGTATATGCTCACTCAAGAAGTAACTTAACAGAGATGTAAATTGTTTATTGTACTTTTATGAATGGAGTTTCATTTTTCAAGATCTTTTCTCGAAAAGTTTTAATTTTTCGTGATTTTTCGCATTCCGCTATTAATCGAACCATTTCCGCTAAGTTTATCTCGTGTTTTGGAGATCAGAGCCCACATCACCCTTTTGGGTTAAGTCATTTGTAGTGGGCCACAATGTTGCAATCCTCTAATATGGTGTCCACATGGTGATTCAAGAGGTGACCATATGATGGCCTATATAATCATAATACCAACCCCTTTCTTCTTGGTGATGTGTGAATAATTTCCTGTACACCCTTTTTTTTGCCTCTAGGCCTCAATCCGGGTGGATGTGTGTTTCTCATAATCAATGGTCCAACAATCAGGATTATACTTGAGGTACCATGGTGGTCTCCTCTATAGAAATATGTAGTTGATAGAGGCCTTCCGAAAAGGAGGTTGAATCCAGGACTCAAATTCATAACCATGAGTAGAACAAACATGTTTGTTGTCCAATTTGTAGGAGAATATCCCCCAATCCATCTTTTAATTTTCCATCAAAGGATGATTCTCTCTTAATCATACATTGTTGGTTGGATGGATATCTTCCCATACTGATAAGCATCTTGAGGGAACATACATTGAGGCATACCATGTTGTTGATAAATCAATAAGGAATGTTGAGACCTCTATAGATACCAATAACTAGTAGGTTCATGTTGTGGTTTCCTCCTTTTGGTATCTCATCTTTGCAAAAAGATAACATGTGCAGAGTTGTAATTAATCTGATTGTAGTTGCAAGTCATTCTGGTCTCACTTATTTGTAAACATAATCTCCTTAAAGTATCTTCATTGCATCTTTTCAATCAATGTTAGAACTTTTCATGACCTCAGCTAGGGATACTTGACCTTTTAGCTCATGTATGAATTAGATTGTATGTACCCTCCATGATTGGTCTTTTAATAGAGTGGTGGAGTATGAAACACTTGCTTGGGGTTGACAGTAGGAATACAAACTTTGTCATTATTTTATTCATGGGTGTCACAGGGACTCCTTCGTAGATGGTTATCTCTGTTTTCCCCTTATCAAGAGGTGAAGTGACAACCATTGAGTTGTATGAGCCATCATATGTGTTTCCACAAATTTGCATTCTTCAAATTGAATCATCACTATAGAGTGACGAGAGTAATCATGATATGTCAAGGAACCATGAGATGTTGAGTGTTTTTAGGCAGTGGTTCTCTTAGGACCTTCACTTGATAGGTGCTTTGTCCTAGATGTGCCTCTGGAATGTTAAATGGCCTCTGAGTGCTTATGGGGTTCACTAATTTTTCTTCTGGTTAGTGGCAATAAGATGAGAATTTTGGGATACAGTCTTGAGATTTTGTTTCAAGGGGTCGATCCATATGGGATTTGAATCTTCATCTTATAATATGACAAACACAATTCTTGATATTGATGACATCTGTTCAGGCGTAACTGTATTTGCCTCACTAGATTAGTATGCTTGAGGAAAATCATGCGTCAATCTTGTTCCCCTTATCTTAGTGAAAGGAATAAAAAGCATTTTTTTATAAACCCTTGGCAACGGAACTAGTGGATCATTTGTGGCAAGGTATTTCAACAATTTTTTTATGGTAGGTTGGATGGAACTCAATCAAGCTCCTAGGGACGTACACTTTCTTCATGGCTTGACATGCTATTCTATCATGGCAAGCTTTATGATAGTTCAGCTTGTGGTGGAGGGCTGCTTGCAGTAGGTAAATTACTTGCCATTGATTATTTCTTGGGTGGTTGAAAAGACAGTGGCACAAACCCATAAAATAGATTTTATTCAAATGTATATTGTGGAGGTACATATTGAAGTGGGAGGTATTGAGTGTTGTGCAACATCATTTAAGCATGTTGCTTCTGTGATGCCAAAGTATGATTCACTTGGGGTGGTTGTGCTTGGACTGGAGCTATTTGTACAAGTAGTTGTTGTTGTTGCTTGCTATTGTCTATTGGAATTAATACTACTCCTACTATTGAATCAACCACCTTAGTATGTTTCAATTTTGACTTTTGAAATAGTTTTTGTAGATGTGGATCGGTGCTAAAGGAAGAGGCCAATATTCTAGTAGAGCCCTCTCTTGATAGAATTCTTAATATGGCCTCCTTCTTGGATCAACTCTAAGAATGTATTGTACTTGTGTAAAGATAGAAATTTGGTGAGGGAAGGTTAAGCTTCCCAGATCACCATATCAATGGTCTCTTTGTCCATAGGTTTGAACTCTATATAGGCACACAAATCTCACCATTGTCTAACAATATCAAAGAAGCTCTCCTTCACCTTTTATTGTAGAGATTCTTGGTTCTCTATGACCAGGACTTGGTCTTGGTTCCAACTGCATTCATTGATGAAATTTGTAGCCAATTGGCATCAAGTGGTGATTGTTGCCATGTCTTTCTTATTGTACAATACCATGGTTGGACCTGCCAGAGTTCATGGAATGAAGTTAATCAAGACATAATCATCATCTTGTAATTCCACCATGTTTGAGCAATAAGAGATGATGTTAGATAGTGTATCTTACTTACTAGTGTATTTGTATAATTTGGGCATACTAAATTTGTCAGGTAACCTTGCCTCTAGGAAATAAAAAAGTCACTAATTTTTTTTTGTAGTACATTTATCCCTTCCTGACAACATCCTTTGGATAGGCTACTACCATATGTATTTCATGTTATTTTATTATCATTGTTGGTTCCATATATACCAGTAGTGGGTACTTTTATGATCCTCCCATGTATAGGTTGTACCAAGAGGGAGGGGCATGATAAAAGGAAAGATGATTGGGGGATGATCCCCTATATTCATTTGTATGCACTTTGTGGTTGTTCTATCCTTCTTAATAGATTTAGGATTTTCTCCAATTATATCAACCTCTTCTTCCTTTTTCTTATCTTCAACTTCTCCAAAAGGATTCACAATTGATGTTTTGACCTCTGAAACCATTGGTATGCCTCAATGTTCATGTGCAATGGGTAGTAATAAGACTCGAATTGGAAAGGTCCTAGTTAATGTAGATAAGATTTCCATACACTATATGGGAATGAATGTGTTGATGAACTGGTATACAAAATTCCTTGTCTAACAAATTTTGAATGGTGCATCCCCTCCACATAATCAATGCCATATGGATGCATGAATGTGACACTCATTAGTTGTTTTGGTGGACAACATGACAGTCCTTCTTGGGAATGGGAAGATTCATGAGTTGTTGTAACCTTTGTGTACTTTTCACATCTGGTTGGCTTGTCTTGCTTTATGTTTTCAACATCTCCTTTGGTGCCACCCTCATACTATCAACATATGTTACCCATCCCAACCATATCGGTTGTTTTTATGGTATCCAGTGAAGTATGGACTCCTATGGGCTCTTGTGATGCCCTGAAATTATGATTATCAAAAGTTAGTAAGATAGTATGAGATGTGATATATTTTGTGGAAAACAATATAAATGTTTTGTGACTTCCACTGACTTGGATGAGGTAAATGAGTTATGAATTTTGACATGATATGTAATTGTTGATGCCATGGTTAGGTAAATTAGAAAGATGAATGTAGGATAATAAACTATCTTGTATGGTTAGTGCAATGTGACACCCCTTTAGTGGGTCCCTTCAGGAGGAATATTCAAGCATAGAGGAAGGGGTAGGTTTTGGGTGGCTAATCAAGAGTTTTAGGTGGCTTACGTAAGACCTATGGCCGTATTCAATTAACCACTTTTTTTCCTTGGGGCATCATTTAGACAACAGTCTCTTTTCTTATTCAATGAAGTTATTCTTGGGTTAATCCCCTCCTTGGAAAATGGTAAGAGTGTGGAAAGGGAGGGAGCCTTGACTAGGTATCTTTAAATTGACAAATAAATTAGAAGTGGGTCAAAGTCTAGTTTATGTTCATAGTCTAGGGACATATGGGTATGAGTGTGAAAGGGATGTGATGGTCTAGTTTTAAGTCATAGTCAAAGATAATATGGCATGGGTGGACCATGTATCAACAATTCACATCTCAACCACATTGAAAAAAACCTTATAATCTTGATTACACTTTAAAGAAGGAAGTCGACTTGAAAGGATTATCAAGATTTGAAAGATGTTGATTTCATGTAAGTAATTACCAACCTTTTAGAAGGTATTGATTTGATTTGTGGGAAATATTATTAAACTTGTAAAGAGTTTCATTTACTTTTAGAAAAAATTATTAACCTTTGAAAGATTTTAATTTGATTTGACATATATTATTAAGATGTCAAAGAGTTTGCTTTTTTTTAAAATGATTATTAATCTATGAAAGATTTTTGAATTGAATTGAAAACATTGATAAACTTAGAAAGAAATTGATTGATTTGAGAAACGATGGTTATCCTTTTGAAGGATTTTGATTTTATTTGAGAAATATTATTAATAGTTTGAACATTTTTATTTAAGTTGAAAAAATTATTAACCTAGGAAAAGAGTTTGATTTATGTGAAAAAATATTGTTATCCTTTTGAAAAAGTTTCATTTGGTTTGAAAGAAGATTTTTTTTAACAACCGGGAGATCATTTATTCATGTTGTACTCCCACAGGTAAAGAAGATGTAGGTAAATTATTGTCGAACAATGAGGCTTCCTCACCAACAAGGATGCAAATGAAAAGGAAACAATGCTCCCACCTACAACAAGTGTCCTCTGGGCCCATGGCCCATTTGCAATAGCGTCTGCCACCTTGTTGTAGTGACTTCTATTGAGTTGGAAGATTTTCTCCTCAAAATTGTTGTTGGCTCTCTCGATAAGCTTGCACCATGGTTTGTAACAGAGTGGTATCTTAGATTTATTGGCTATCACGTTGAACACCTTCTGAGAATCTGTCGACACAATATCCTTCTTGAATTTTTTAATGCCCTCTTACATGCCCAAGGAAATAGCTTTGAGTTCTGTGAAAGTAATGTCTTATCCTTGCTCCTTCTGGAAGCCTCCCCATAGCCTGTTTCTAGCATGATCCCTAGCCACAAAGCTGGGAGCCATTATTCCTTATTTTTCTTTTTACTAAGGCATCCACGTTAATCTTAGTCCATACCGACTCTAGGGGATTCTAGTAATAGTTCTTGGGCTCACTCGGCTGGTGCCTGATGTTGTCCTTGAGGAAGGATGCACTACATGCATTAGCATCTCTTGTGATCACCTTCTCTAGACCATCCAGACTAGTTCTTGTATTTTGGAATACCAGATGGCACAATCATTCCATGACTTCTAGACCGTATAAGAAAACCATACTGACCAATATTTTTGCTGCATTTTGTTTCTCATATTGTATGTGATCCTTTGGTGGCCAGATTGCGTTGTAGACAAGGTTGCATTAGCTTTGTCGTATACTAGTTCCCAGACCTTCTTGGCGTGTTTATAGTGTGGAAGTACATGGTCAATGGATTTGACACCAGTCTATGCTAGTAAAACCTCTTCTCATCCTATTTTAGTTTGTCATGAGACCATCATGCATGGATATCCATAAGGTAGTTTTGATTCATTAGGGCACCTTGATACTCCACATGGATTGCCAGCATCTTCGTGACTTGGTTGAGTTGTTAGATTGGAGTATGTGGTAGATGTTCCTTAAAACAAACTTCCCCATGGGTTCCTTTAGATGGATGACTTTGTCCTGGTCCACCTGATAACATGGAGAAGGCATCACCTGGATTAAGGTAGTTGTTTCTGGCTCGAACCATTCTTTATGAAATCTTTGTCCCAATTCCCCTGGATATCTATCATTAAACCAACTCTGAGGTCATTTAGTTTAGATGGAATTTCTTTGCTCTTTTTCAGTTCAGGGATTTGGCGGCCATCCACCTATCTCTCATTCCATATGTTTGTTGTATCTCCTGATAGAATAGTTATCCCTGACTGAAGAATGAGTTGGTCTTGAATCTTCGATATGAAATTCCATAATCTAGATCCTGTGGAAGTACCCAAATTGGTTCGATGGATGTATTTGTCTTTCATGATGTCCTTCCAAGCTATGTTCCTGTGAGAGATGAGGTCCCGTCCACTTTGTGAAGGAGTGCAAAATTTTATAAGCGATCTCTCTTTATGCTCAGACATCCATCCTTCAAAGATGTCGATACTTTCTCCCATGCCACCAGGATGATGCCTCTATTGCCTTTAGTGCCTTTCCATAGGAAGGATCTGATCACTTGACCAATACTATCACATATTGAAATCGGAAGGCGAGTGGTCTGCATTGTATAAATTGGTGTGGAATTGAGCAATGACTTGATTAGCGTCACTCTCCATGCTAGAGACAATGATTTGTTCCCAAGAGGAGATTCTCCTTTCAATTTTGTTGATGGTGCCTAGATACATTTCTTTATTATCTCTCTCATGGATAATTGGGACTCCCATGTGTTTCCCCAAATTATTAGTCTGGTTTATTCATGTGATTCTCGAGATTATTCACTTGGTACGCGTGTAGGTGTTCTTGGAAAAGAAAATAGAGGACTTCTCTTTCGCCATAATTTGCCCTGACACCTCCTCAAACCATTTAAGGACTGTGAGCATACACCTGGATTGCCTAACTGTTGCTTCTCCAAATAGGATTAAGTCATCTATGAAACATATATGGAATATCAATGAACTTCTTCTAGTAGCTTGGAACAAAATCCATCTCCCATCTACCTCCTCTTCTACAATGTTTTGGCTCAATCTGTCTAGACATAGGACAAAGATGTAAGGAGATAGCATGTCACCTTGGCGCATCCCTCTGGATGCTTTGAACTGATGCAGGGCCTCTCCTTGCCAGGTGATGGTGATTTCCCCAGATGTGATGATGTTCATAATTAGTGTGATTATGTTGGGTGTGATTGGAGTCTTCTAAAGAGTATTCTGTATGAACACTCAACTCAGCCTTTCATACGCTTTGGATGGATCAATCTTCACTACCATTTCTTTTTTCTTTCATCGTCACATTCGTATGGAGTGTATTATCTCCTAAACATAGATAATATTGTTTGTGATACTTCTACCAAGGAAAAAGCTTATCTAGAATGGAGATATCCAATCAAGATGAAACAACTTGATGCGTTTGAGGACTATATTTGACATCAGTTTCAAGTTAACATTGTTGAGTGCTATAGGTCTTAGATTATTTCAAGATTCTAGTGTTTTTGTTTTTGGTATAAGCACCATTATGGCATTTTCTAGTGCATCATCCAATGTTAGACCTATAAAACAATTAACGATCATTAGCTTTAAAGAGTCCTTCAGGCAATCCCAGTTCTTTTGGATAAAACCAACATCAACACCATCATGCCTAGGTCCCTTAATGGAGTTCATCTTGAGAAGTGTATTAATATTTTTTCTCTCATAAGGGATATCACTCATGTGATCCTTGGATGGAACTAGCAAATCAGGGAAGCTACCCACATATGCTCATACATCTTCTCTCCTAGATCTAGTGTCATCTTCAGTTAAAAGTTATTGAAAGAAGTCATGCACCATAAGTTTGAATCCACGTTTGTCATCAACCCATTATCCTGAGGGCAACTTTAGCTTCGTGATAATGCATATCTGCCTTTTGGCCTTGATAATGGATTGAAACTAGCAGGTGTTGGTATCTCCCGATCTGTAATGCCCAGGCCCACTGCCCAAGGCTTTAGAAAGGGTTCTGGAAAGACGACTAACCCCACAGACCACCACTAGCCTTAACTGTGTGCTTTGTTCTCACTCACACACATGCCAGGATCAACTTCCCGACAGGTCACCCATCCCAATACTACTCCAAGCTGAGCACGCTTAACTATGGAGTTCTTTAGTGATGGGTTCCCAGAAAAAGAGGTGCACCTTGGTGATATGGGTAGTCCAATCATTCCTTTTAAGATCATGTTATCTAATGTCTCAAATCTTGGGATGTTATAATCTCCCCCACTTAGACTCTTTACGTCCTCGTCAAGGCTCAACTATATAGCCTCATAATCTGACCCCATTTCATTGCAGACCCACAATGGCCCATGGACACCCAGCTCCCAATCACGGAATACCAGCGCAAGGGTGGCTACGTCATCCATGGACAACCCTTTCCTACATGCCTGGACCGCACAACTCAAGACTGGCATGCCATGCCCATGTGGGCCCCACCTACTGGAGGGGTTATGGCTCTGATACCATTTGTAACGCCCGGGCCCACTACACAAGGCTTTAGTAAGGGTTCAAGACTGACGAATGGCCCCACATACCACCACTAGACTTAACTGTGTGCTTTGTCCTCACTCACACACATGCCAGGATCAACTTCCCGATAGGTCACCCATCGCAGTACTACTCCAAGATGAGCATGCTTAACTATGGAGTTCGTTAGTGATCGATTCCCGGAAAAGGAGGTGCACCTTAGTGATATGGGTAGTCCAATCATTCCTTTTTATATCATGTTATCAAAGGTCTCAAATCTTGGGATGTTACACGATTGCCCCCATAAACATCTTGCCTTTTTCCTCCACTCCTCCATTTCTTGAGAAAGAATCCCATTGTATTCCAATTGTTGTTTAGCAACTCAGTCGTTTTACTCACCTGTTTGGTTGTTCGCACCTTGGAGATGATTAATGATTGAAAGAATACAGTCTTTAGTGGAATGATTCTTGCACCTTACTTCTCTGTCCCACTTGGTAAATTTCTCCGTATGCTTTGTCATGGCCTGATGATAGCCAAACTCAACATCCCAGTTTTCACAAAAAAGGATGGAAAGGACAGCTGGGTATTCCATACCATGCTTGTTTTAGGGTTGTATTTGCGCTTATCAGTGCTTGTATCCACCTTCACCATGACTGGTGAGTGGTCTGAGTTGAGTATAGGTAGCACATGTGCTGATTTCATTGAAAAAATCATCCTAGAGCTAGCCTCATTTAAAGGTCATCTTCGGGTCACTGGGACCTAGGTCTTCCAACCCAGCATTCGCTAGCCCCATGGTGAATTACCACAACTTCTTAAGATTACTAGTTCACCTCCCATGCTCTCATCGACATGCAGGACAACATTAAAATCTCCCAATACCATTCAAGGCTGAGGTTAGAGCTCAAGGCCTGGGCTGGGAGATGCTCCCAGAGTAAGTGAGGCATTTCCCATTTAGTACTTACATACACAAAGGTAATCAACTATTGGTAGTTGATTTTGCAATGAACGAGATGCTTGTGGCTCACAAGGATCTCAACTAAGCCTAATCTTTCATTCCACACAATCTAGATTCTACCCCCAAAGCCTTCATCCTCCACTCTGTAGGAGGAGTCATATCCCAGGGACTTAATGATGCTATCTGCACACTCTCTGCTCATCCAAGTCTCTATGATAGCACAAATGTCGATGCTATTAACTACATTAGATCTTTGATTGTATTTTGGGTGTCTATGACATAGACCCCTTGAACATTCCATCTGACAATAATCATTAAGAAACCATTTCTTGCATACTGGTGTCTTCACCGCCTAGTGTGGTGTCGTCACTACTAGAAAGGGTGCCAATTAGGGCGGGGGGGGGGGGGTCCAAGAGTAAATTCAATGGCATACTGCATTCAATGGTTAATCAGGTCAAATCATTGTCACAAATGCCACAAGCCTATAAGCAGAAGATATACCCACTGCCTAGTCTATTATTTTTTTAATCACATCCAATACTCACCCATTCGCCCCTCTTCCTTTCCCAGTGTGATCCCTAATTTCCGCAGACATTCACATTCACCACCAGTGACTCTCCCACTCATTGGTGTTGATTCCAAAACCATGCTCATCATAATATCCTTTCTTCCTTACTACTAAAAATGTTGATACATTTTTCCCCACTTCGACATCTTCTCTTCATCACTGTGGACTAACACGGTTCACCGAAGACTCTCTCCTTCATTGACACTGACGTTGTCGACTCTGGTACCCTCAGATGCGAACCTCACTATGGTTTGTCTATGCTTCCTCCTCCTCCCTATTGATACTATTGGAATTAGTAGGTAGAACTAGGGCATGCTCAAATCTGATAGCCTAATTTTTGATGTCCCTTTTTTAGTTTCAAGTATGTAGTTTTAACGATGTTGCAAATTTCTTTTGGACTTTGATCTTGTGGTGGAAGACCTCTCTCCATGAAAATGCCCAATGCCTACCTGGATCTCAGCTACTTTGAAGAAGAAGATGGGATGTGGCCACTAAGAGAGGTACCTTCAAACAAGATAACAACAGTGATCTCTGCCTTTTTCATCTTATCCGAGTACCAACCAGAATCACTCTACCTTCCTGAATATTGATTGTGATTGATCAACTATGCCATCCCCACAAATGGTAGGTCATCAATGTTTTCAAGTTGTATAATTAAATTTTTGATACATGACTATTGCATTTATAAGTATTATAAATATAACTTTGTCAATCTGCTCTATTCCCCATAATAACCTTTTCCTTGTCAAGAAGCAAGTTGTGTATAAAATATGTTTTTTACATTTAGTTATGGGTCTTATTTTCTTCATGCACATGGATTTTATTATATTATTTAAGTTGACTGGTTTTTGTGGTCCAATTGTAGAAATCTGATGAGCTAGCACTATTATATTGTCAAAGACTTGGAATTAGAGCTCGTCTTCAAATGGACAAAGGTTGCAACTTGTTGCAAGAACTTTAGTGGACTGTTCAAGCATTGTGTGGTATTGCAATATGTAGCTTTGCTCAGGGCTTGCAAGAACCACCTGAAGATGCATATTTGTTGCTTCTATTAGGTTAGATACTCATATCTTTAGATAGAACTTACTCATAATTAATGATGTGGTTCTTACTCAAGTAGTGAACTAATAAAGAATATTCTGCTAACTTAAGCTAGATCTTGAAACTAAATTAGTATAAAGGAAAATTCATCCTTTTAAAGTCATTTGGACATCGAATTTGTGGATAGAAGCAACAACGCTTCAACTGTTGATATATTAATTACATCTAAAATCACGATTTAGTTTAGTCAATGACTTGAAATCATTCTACTGTAATTGTTTATAGTTGGTAATAAAGTTACCATCTCCATAGAGGAGAATTGTAAGTTTCTCATAGAGTTAAACCCTCAATTTATTAACAAGTGAAACACTGACTATTTCCTGTATATAAACTATTTTTATGAGTCACCAATATTGTTATGTTATCTATAATGAAAAATCCCCATCCTTGTTAGTGGACATATAATTTCTTAGAAACACGAAGTTATCAAACTCTACCCATGTGAGCACAATGCTTATTTTATAAATTATTTAGTACAAGAGTAGATTTAGAATCTTGAATTTTGGTTACCTCGTGTTTTCTTATTATTGTTGGAAATCACTCTATTTTATTTTATCTAGGATTGACGACGATGCTTTATAGAGGTTGGATAGAATTCCTCATTGAGACATCTAAATGTCAGTGGATTCTAGCAAATAATTCTATTGGAAATACCTCTATTGCTAGAGGTTGTCCCGATCTTGTTTACCTTGGTGCAAATATTCTTCTGGTAAGGTTCTACATGCATGTTCTCTTTTATTTTATATCATTTCAAAAGCTATGTAGGAATCATTTTTTGAAATTAAGTGTAGCATGAAAATCTAGTCGATACTTAATCATGATTGTATAGACGCGCCATTTCACACTCACCCAGGTATGCTCACAAAATATACATAATGAGTATATATAAAATATTTTATGTACATATTCATTTTTCTACCCCCTAAAGCATTATGTATGTCATTTATATCAAATATTTTATGTACTATTTCTCTACAGCCTAAAATAACATGTAAAAGGAATATACAAGCATAAAATTTATAAAATAATATTTATACATGTAGGACATTTGACCATATAATTTCTATTTTTACCAAGACTGGGAGGTCTCAGTGTTGAGTGTTGCGAATCAAGGTCTACTTTTATCCTGAAAATACCCAAACACGCAACGATTACTTTTTCTTTAGACATGGCGAAGACACAATTTGAACATGTAGAAACTTAGTAGTATGTATGCAAGAAGATCTCAAGACTTGGTACACTTTCCAAACATATATTCATCTCTAGCACATAAAATCTTTAATATATATATATATATATATATATATATATATATATATATATATATATATATATATGACGTAGAAAAAAGGAATCTACTTAAAGGAAAATTTTATTAACATATACATGATATAAACTTGAGTGAGTGGAAGAATAGAATGGGAACTGTGGGAGATTCATGGCTACAATTTTGGAAGGCGTGAAGGATAATGGCGATGTATTGTATGACACTATGAATCATAATCATAATCATCACCAACAAGATCTAGGAATAAAATTTCTGATTTAAATGCCTCTATTGTTAGAGGTTGTCGTAATCTTTTTTACCTTGCTTCCATACTTGTTGAGGCACCCGACTAGTCATGGTCATTTTTGTGGCTCACGATTGGCCTGACGCCCAAGTTTTTCATCATATTCAACGTCCACCCAGACCGACTGGTCGGCTAGTCAACCGACTAGTCCGACTGGTCGGCTGGTCACCCTGTAAGTCGGCCACTTATTTTGTGGGCTCGACACTTTTTTTAAGGTTTTTTAACTAATTATATGTTACTAATTTATATAAATAATTATATAAGTATATAGCTATATAGTTATATAGTATATATAATTATAACTATATAAGTATATAACTATATATATTACTAATATATAACTAATTTTATATTACTAAAATATATAACTAATTATATGAGTATATAACTATATACTTATAGTTATATAGTATATATAACTATAACTATATAAATATATATATTACTAATATATATTATCAATATATAACTAATTATATATTACTAATATATATACCTAATTATATAAGTATATAAATATATATAATAGTTATATAGTATATTTAACTATAATAATATAAGTATATAACTATATATTACTAATATATTAGTATATAACTAGCATATTTTTTATATAAGTATATAACTATAAATTACTAATGTATATAACTAATTATATGGAAATAAAACCTTACGCCTGGGTGGCCGACTAGTTGGCATGGTCGGCCTAGTTGGCTTGGTCGCCAAGAAATCAGGGTGACCGACTAGTCGCCTTCACAAATATGCTTGGTGCTAGTGTTCCCCCGGTAAGGTTTTACATGCATATTCTCTTTTATATTCTATCATTTTGAAAACTCGTAGATAATTGAATTAAAGAGAGAGACTGAGGACTCTATCTCTCTCCGAGAGCTTCCTTCCATCTCTAGGGCTTGGCGGTCATGGCAGGGACTCCCCAGGGAGGGATCGGCTCCTACGTCCCGTCCTCCACTCTTGTGACTACTGAGACCTTTCACGGGTAGGCTGGTTCCTCCAGTGGTCAGATGAAGGTGGCCTGGTCGGACCCTCTGGTTGATATCATGGAGGGGAGGTCATGGGCATGCACACTCGTACAACCTTTGGAGGTTCAACGGAGCTTCAAACATGTCTCGCTCCCTGAGGATACACACTGCCCGGAGTTCAAAAGTGGAGATAAGAGACTGTGGATGAGGCTCACGGAGCCTGTGGTGGTAGCCATGGATGCTTCCACAAACACTCAATTATTGTGCAGATCCTTGGCAAATCGGTGGTGCTGGAGTAGCTATATGGATGGATGTTCAGGTCTTTGAACCCAAAGGTGAGTTGTAGCTTTTACTACTAGTCTGAGGACTATTCCTAGCTAGATTCACCAACGCGGGGGATATGAATGTGGCCATGGAATAGGGCCCGTGGTTCTTTGTCAATAGACTTATTTTGACAAGGAAATGATCACCGAAGGTAGACATACGTAGGGAGGCCCTCACGACAGTACTTATCTGGGTTACCCTTCCAGACGTGTGGCAACATTGGACCAAGAGAGATATTATGGTAGCAACATTCTTAAGGTGATCGATTTTGTCACAAAGGGAGATATGTTGGGGCAACACATCTTTGCATTGAGGTCGCAAATTACAAGAAATCTCCACCGATGGTGATGATCGAGATGCCTAATGGATCCCTGCTGGAGATCAAGAAAGTTTATGATGCTATTCTCAGTATATGCAATAAATACTCAATCTTTAGTCATTCTCTGGGTGTTTGCCTTGGCGAATGAATCGCTCTATCCGATCTTCCCTCTGTCCAGAATGGTAGGGAGGTAGCGAGAGAGCATAACACAAGGAGGAACAAATCGAGGAACATGACTAGCAAAACTACAGGGGGCCACAGCTGCAACAAGTCCTTGTTTACTAGTGAATCCAGGTTGGAACATTGTGGGACCTCAATGTAGACGGTAGACACTATTACGCCCAGTGTTGGGACTGACAATGTTAGACTAAATGGTCAGATGTGGAAGCATATCAGGTGTTTGTTGATATGCCTGATACGAGTCTGGGTCCAACTACTACTATATCTATAAGAACCAGTGAACCCCCCTTCATGACAGTGAGTGGGGGTGGGAAACCCCGTTCACACACCAAAGAGGGTGATAAAGTGATAAGCGTTCACACTGAATCTATGAACTAGTTCTTCATCCCTACGACCTTATTTGGTTCGTTGCATTGAAAATAAACTAGAAGAATGAACAGATGCCATCAGATGGGAATTGAGGAGGATAGGCTACTCTCTATGCCATCTCGTGTTTGGATCGAACAAGGAAAAAATCTAGGATGTCAAAGATATGCATATCATCTTTACTTGTGTCGTGCAACGAATACACTCAGAAGACGATTTTAAACTAACAACCCAGTGGTAACCAACTTCTTATTATATATGACTGTGATAATCTAAATGTTTCACAATGACAAGGTACTCCCAGACTAACGAACCTCTGCTCCTTCCTCTCTTTTCTTTTAGCCTACCCAGTCTGACTTTTCCTTCTCTGGGACAAAGGAGAGGACCCTGGAGGCCTTCAGTCGTGTGTTTTTTTCTTCCTGATCTTGTGCATCAGTTGCCTTCAAATCTCACATCAATTTTCTTACCCTCCCCTCCCCCTCTGAACCCCTCCTATGTACATAGGACCACCTTGACCTTACCCTTTGGCTGGTGGAATCAGGAAGAATGAACGAAGGCCCTGACGGCCCCTGCCTGGGGGACAACCACATCCCATTTCAAATGGGATTTGTCCCATAGGTAGGAGAGCAAGAGAACCCGTAGGATTTCCTTTTCCTCTGCCATTCTAACTTCTAAGGGTTTCCCCTTTCAACGGTAAAATCCCTTTCCAAAAAAAAACAACAAAGAATTGGCCAAAAATATAGTGGGTTAAAGTCATCTCCGTTTACCACTTTTATCATCAGATAAGTCCTCACTGTCATATTTGATCTCTCCTCCTCCCCATCGATTGAAATTTTAGTACATGGGCACAAATGAAAGGACATGAGAAGGAACACAACATGACACGCCACAAATCCTCTTCCCAAGATAAGTCAATGACTCAGGTGCAATGGTTGATCTAGGTCGATGGTCCTTGGGGCATACCCACGGGAGTGGAAGTGTGGCAAAGATAGGTGAGATGAGTAGTTGTTTTTAGTGGATAGGGAATGCCTTCTACAAACCTTAGTGTTGCTCACCGCTTAGTGGAGTTGCCCAAACTATCAGACACTAGTTCCATGTTGTTGTCCAGTTTACAGTACACCGACTCTATGCTGACAGCCGCAACACAATGATCGATGGAAAATAGGGAGGGTGCCCAATAGAAGGTTTCGGTAGCAACACCTTTCTAGTCGGGTTTTTGTAAACTAGAGTTAGGGAACTGGTGAGAAATGGTGTAGAGAAACCACAATGGGAGGACAGATTCACAAATTTTGCCTGTTATGCATGTTTTATTTATCCTATGTGACAATGACTCTTTTCCAAATAGATTCCTTTCCTATCTCAATATTTTTCTACACAAACATAGGATCAAATTAAAACACGTATTAGAATTTGATCCAACCCTTAGCATCGTGAACAAAATGAGCCCCAAAAAGCAGGTAGGCGATTAGTCTGCAAGAAAACATCAATGATTAACAAAGAAGATATAGATATCTAATTGAAGTTGCGGCCCCCCCTTACAGGTATTAGGCACACAGAAGCATCATCATTGCCTAGATGGCTCGTCCCCTCATAGAATATACACTTCCAACTCCAAGGAATCCCATTCTATTTCTAGTTTTGAAGTCAACCTCATTAATCAACCTCCTACCCTACATATAGAAGTTCTCGCAACATAGGGAAGAGCAAGATAAAAACAAGTAGGTAATCAATCTACAAACATTATCAATTAACAACAAAATGAAAAGTTATATACATTTCCTTGGAATGTTAAGTGTAAAGACATGAAAGCATGGGCAACGGGGCTAGTCCCCGTACCTCAGCCCAAAGGAACTACTCGCTCATGATGCGAGAAACAAGAAGAACAAGAGAGAAGGAAGATTCTGCCATGAGCATGATGCTGAAGGTAGTCGCAGCTCGGTGAAGATGGTGCAGTCTTCTACGTCGTGTCAGGGGAGATCTGGACAAGGAGGAGGAACCACTAAGACGGACCAGACAAACCTTCTTCTCCACCATCTTTCTCTTCTCAACCTCCTTGCTCACAGCAAGAGGAGTTGTGGGCGGCGTGACAATGGCGTGAAGTTGGTGAAGCGGCGGCGGTGTGGAAGGGAGACCAACCATTTGCTCAGGTAGCATGTCGACGTCCTAGGATCGATGCCAAAATGAGGACCATGCTGGTCATATTTATAGGTTTGGATGGCATCTTCACATTTTTGATGTGAGTTTGTTTCAAACGGTTTGGTGTCCAAACGGTTTGGAGTAAAGTGCCTCCAACCGGTCTTCATCCAAATGGTCTTAGAGATAGTTTGATGGCCAAACGGTCCTGGAGACCGTTTGATGGCCAAATGGTCATGTATTTCATACGGTTCTGACTTTAAAGGTCTCTGCCTCTGATCGGTCTTGAGTCTTTGTCCAAATAGTCATCGTTCAAACGGTCTTGAGGATCGATGGCCTCCACATGGTCTTGGATCCAAACGATTTTGGATCCGAATAGTCTTGGATCCAAATGGTCTTGGATCCAAATGGTCTTGGAGACTGATGGGTTTCAAATGGTCTTCGGTATCCAAACGGTCTTGAATCCAAACAGTCTTGGAGACCAATGGGTTTCAAACGGTCTTCAGCATCCAAACGGTCTTGAACCCAAATGGTCTTGGAGACCGATGGGATTCAAACGGTCTTCAGTATCCAAACGGTCTTGAGTTCCAAACGTTTTTGAGTTCCAAACGGTCTTGAATTCCAAATAGTCTTGAATCACATGATCTTGAAACTGTTTGGCCTCAAGCGGTTTTGAGACCATTAAGGTAGAGCGATGAGAGAAGGATTGTGTGGGTGAATGTCTAAGACTGAGAGGTCAAAACCATATGGGTAGACCGTTAGGACAATCCGTTTGGTAAATAACGATCGATCAAGACGGAATAGGAAAAACAGTTTGGTCAAGACCGATTGGTCAAGACCAAAGTCGAGAGGATCTTGAGTGAATTCCATATGATGGTCGAACCTCATCAAGACCTACAAAAAATCAATATAAATCTAGTTAATAATATTGATAATTGAGTTAGTTAAGAAATCTTGCATTGTGTGAGATTTAGGAGATGAAATCAAAAGTATTGAATTGAATTGGTCACAAAAAGGCGACTAAAAATCACAATGAATATGGATTCATCAGAATACCCCAAACTTAAATGTTGCTCATCCTTGAGTAACACAAAATATGAAATAATCGCCAAAAGAATACTTTCAAGTTGTGTGATTGCCTCCTCTTCACATCACAATTGTTTCTCTATGCTCAGTATCACTAAGCATATCAACTTCCAGAGGACACTAAACACATCTTACCATATCTTCGTTCCTGAGTTCATTTTCCAACATCACTTCTTCCTCACTTTTTCCCACAACAAGCTTGTCAAAGAGTTTTGTAAGAATCCAGAGATACCCACAGAACAACAAGTATGCACCTGATCTGACACTGGTGTTTTTCCAAATAGTGGAGGCATTCATTGTGCCAATAGGTTGAAAAGGGAGTGAAGGGTGGTATGGAAGGAAGAAATAAATATCTCCTCTATTTGACTCGAGATTTTTATTATATGATTTTCAATTTCATTGATTGTATTTTTTTGTACGAATCTCTCCTCTGTTCGACTCGAGATTGCATTTATTTGTGTGTGCTTTGGCATCTTTTCTTGGTGGTATGCCCCTATTAATTTGTGAGGGGTATGGAAGAAGCAGATATAGAGGGAAGTGGTGTGCCACCCCAAACATAGGGTTTGGAACTATTTTGGCTACTTTTGTTTATTTTTGATGGATGGAGGGGTACAAAGATGATGGAAGAAGTATAGAAGGGAGTTCAGATCAGAATGCAACTTGATTTACAATTCAGTTCATCGGGTCATTCTCTTTGTCGTACTCTACTCAAATAATGACTTGGTGAGGATCCGGTGGGGATTCCATGTTATTGTTCCACTAGTCAGTTAGGAAGCACGACATATTTGATCCCTATCAGTTCGATAGACACTTGCCATTTTTGCATAAACATCAGGATGTTAGGATTCATAAGCTTCACAAGATGATTTCAATCAATAGGCTAGTTTGAAAAGTGGTCCTTTTGAGGATCTGCTTCGAATAAGGAGGGTATAATGATTCAAAAAGCATAAATGGCTTTGTAATGGTTTTTAATGAAATACAAAGCATCAAAACTTCATCAAGTATCTGTTCAAGTTCTTGGAAAAAAATTTAAAATTTTTGAAAATTTTGAAATTTTGGTCAAAAATGCCGCAGTGAAATCTTTATATCTGAGATAAATTGGTGTAGGTGGAAGGTAAAGTATGTACCACCCATCCTCCACCCCGAACTTAGAAATTTTCTCGTCCTGACCAAACTCTAAATCTGAGATGGAGGGGACAATTCATGCCGGTTGGACCACAAGATGTGGTTGCGTTCCAATCATCGTGTGTCCTCCATCTAAAAATCTCAAAAATGAAGACAAACATGACTCAAGATAGCATCTCACGATGCGGTTTTTATTTTAGTGCAAAATTATTTAAAAGTAAAAACAAAAGAAAAGGAACATCCTAATTTGAAATTAAAAGTTAAAACAGATTTATTGTTCGGGTTGCCTCCCGGCAAGCACCTTTGTTTTACGTCAATGGCTCGACGTGGATACTGTCACCATGGTGGGGCTCTAGGTGGAGCTGGACTGACATATTCTTTTAGTAGTTTATTTCTCAACCATTCATTAATCTTCACTTTGATTTTAGCTTCTTATATCCTTCCCCATACAGAACGAGCAATGCCAGAGTATATAGCGAAACAACCTGAGTTATGTTGACTTGTTCTTTGTTTCTCAATTCGAGGTGCAAAATAGTTGTAGGGAATCTGAACGGCATCATTGATAATGTAGTGCTGTTGAGGCTCAGAAGAAAAGTTCATTTATTGATGCACTATCCCTTCATTGTAGCAATGTTGGTTATTAACATCTATCAGATATGGATCCGAGGGATGTTCCTCGTAGAAACCACAATCCAAATCTTGTTGCAGAGGGAAGATGAAATTAGTAATCTCTGTCTGTTGGGCTATCGGTGCATTCTAGAGGATAGTTGTTTCTAGATGGGAAGGCTCATGGACACCTGAAAATGGTTTGGTATGTGTCATGATAGGGTTGAGAGGTTTCTCATCCTTTTCACAAATGTCTTCAATTGTTTCTATAGGCTTGAATTTTTCAAAAGTAGCTTCAACATCTTCTTCTGTAGAGTCAAGAAATTTGATGCAATCCTTTACTTGTTCGTCAAAAGGTTCATCAGTTGATGAGTCACTTAGAGAAACTTCTAAAGGATCATCTGATTCATGATTTTCATGAGTGAGAAGTGACATCTGCTCTATGCAATCAATAAGATATACTTCTTCTTGCATTCTTGGTCTTCACATACTTTCAAAAGCTTTTAATTTGAGAGTTTCTTTACCAAGTCTGAGCAGCAAGGTTCCTGCTTCAACATCAATTAAAGCTATTGCAGTGGTGAGGAATGGACGTCCAAAGATGAGAGGATATCTGGCGTCTTCTTTTATGTCCGTAATGACAAAGTCACACAAAACATATGCGTCTTTGCCTACCTTTACAGGAACATCCTCGATGATTCCCAAGGGAAGAGTTACAAGTATTATCTGCAAGCTGTATGGTCATGCCAGTCGGGAGCAACTCAGCAAACCATAGCCTTTGCAAAGGCTAAGTGGCATGATGGAGATACTAGCACCAAGATCGGCCAATCCTTTCTTACAAGATGAATCACCGATATGACATGAGATCCCAAAAGATCTTGGATCTTTTTGCTTCTTCGGCATCTTACTTTGGATTATGTCTGAAGTAGTTGTCGCTAAATTGACTGTCTCATATTCTTTAGTTATATATTTCCTGGTGAGAAGTGACTTTAAGTACTTTGTCCAGGTTGGTATCTCAGCCAACACATCCAAAAAGGGTATCTCAATATGAAGCTTTTTTATGGCTTCCTTGAACTTATTGAAATGAGTATCCAACTTGGTTTTACTTAAACGAGTAGGGAAAGGGGGACGAGGCTTGTATACTAGTACCTCTGGCTCTGGTGTTTCTGTTTCTTTGACAATTGGTTTTTCAGAACATTCCTTGTCTGTCTTATCCATAGTTGCGGGCTCTTTTGGTCGAGACTGAGGTGTGTTAGAGTCTTGAACAATCATCGGTTCATCCTCGTCTGTAACAACCACAGGTGTCTTGATAGGAGCATTAGGATAATCTTTTCCAGATATGGTTGTGACAGCCTTTAGTTTCTTAGGGTGCTTAGGATTGTTCTCTGGTTGACCAGCAAAGGCTTCAACAGGTGGCTTGAGGCTAGATGCAAGTTGAGCTAGTTGAGATTCAATGGCCTTATGGTGTGCTTACTGGTTATCTATCAATGTTTGTTGCAATTGTAACATCTTCTCAATGGCCGACAACTTATCATTAGGAGAGATGGGTCTGGCTTGTTGCCCTTGTTGTTGATTCTGGTAAGGAACTTGGTTGGGATCCTAGAACTGAGGGTTGTTTTGGTGATTGTTGTAGTTCCTGTTCTAGAAATTACCCCTATAGTTCCCTTGATTCCCGAAATTCTGTTGCTGGTTATATGAACTAAATTGATGTGAGTTTACCACTCCCGAAGGATTTCCATATTGAAAACTAGGATGGTTCCTGTTCTGATTTGAATTGTAATAACCTTGACTAGGGATAGTGTTGATAGCATTCATAACTTCCATTTGGCCATTATCTCTATGTCTATTGACTTTGCTCAAAACAACATCATAGAGAACATTGCATGATAAGGTAGAATGATTAGTTCCTTTACATGCTTCACAGAACATCGAAGCTGACTTAATCTGTTCTTGTTGTTGAGGGGGTAAACGTCCTCTTCCAAACACAGTAAGGGATGATTCAATCTGGTCTTTCTTGGCAACTAGGAGTTTGAGGGTTTCATCGATTGAATTGTATTCAGGAATAACTCCAGCCATTGCTACTTTCAACACTCCTTTACCTACAGATCTACCCCAATTAGCTTGATTTTCAGCTCCAAGGGTGACAACCTTCCGTGCGCTGTCATAACTCTGACGCATGAAGTTTCCTCTAGATGAGGAGTCTAAGAACCTTTTGATATCATCGTCTACAACCCTATAAAATATTTTGATAAGCTCATTCTTAGGGATTCCATGGTGTGGACACTTACGTAAAAGGTCTTTATATCTTTCCCATGCTTCAGCAAGGGTTTCTCCAGGGGTTTGAATGAACATTGTTATTCGACCCCTAATTTCATAGGTGAGAGAAGGAGGGTAAAACTTTTCTAGAAAAATGTTATGAAGTTGTTCCCAAGTAGTAATGGGTTCGCATTGCAAGTTGTACCATCTTATAGCTCTATCAGCAAGAGAATACCTGAAGAGACAGAGTCGAATGGCATCGTCAGACACTCCATTTTGCTTTGTCATGGCACATAGATTGATAGACCTTAGAAGATGTTCTTGGCTATCCTCTCCTTGTTTACCATAGAATGGGTTGTTTTGAAGCAAGGTAATCCAATGTGCCCTGATCTCAAAGTTAGGAGTGTTGATGGGAGGAGGTTGTACTGGGTGATGGACGTCATCCACTTTAGGGATGGAGAACTCCCTAAGGTCTTTTTGCGGTTCTGCTGCTTGTGCTGCTGCTTGAGCTGCTCAGATCTCTGTTTCAACTGCAGCTCTAGCTTCTTGCATAAGACTATCTCTTTGTGAAGCAAGGGCTTAGCTACCCTTCATTCTATTTCCTCCTCTTGAGCCATTCTTGCTTGGTTCTCTCTGTTCTGACGATGAAAGGTTCTATCTATCTTAGGATCAAAGCTAGTAGAGAGTCCGGGACTATTCAAGCGGTGCATACACTAGCTTTTAGGGGTACCTGAGATGAAAAGATTTTTCCAAAGTGAGATAGATGAAGTAGAGTCAAATTCAAGTAGATGATCAATTGTTTTCAAAAGAAAAAGCAAAATCCTAGATTAGCCTCAAAAGAACTATATTTGACTAACTGATTCTGTTGTCCCCGACAACGGTGCCAGAATTTGACGTTGAATATTATCGCACTAACAAACTCACTCTGGGTTGAAATCCCTGAGCTTTTACCAAAACCTCATGCAATAATACCACCCGCCCGCAAGCGGATGAGTCTTCTTGCGATATAGTTAAGGATCAAATCCCAAGAGACAACATTTTTAAGAATCTTTGTTAGTAAAATCTGATTCAAGTAAGACTAATGTTTAGAATGATTGGTTGATTTGAGTTTAATTAAACTAAGTACAAGAAAGTAAAGAGTAGAATTAAAGTTTGATCTAGATTAATGATATCGAATTGTTGGGATGGTACCGGGATTCACCACCACTGCACATGCAAACACATCCAAACACATAACATCCAGGAAAGATACAACTATCCAAATAAAGTTGTTGTGAACCCTTTGCTAGGATAGGCTCACGTAAGCATCACCTTAGGCATCAGATTTCTCATCACCCTCCAGATCACTCACTTATAGCTCCAAAGATACAACATCCAACTGAGGCTGAGGGCCCCCCTTATGGGAGTTAGGCTCATAGAAGTGTCACCATGGGCTAGATGGCTTGTCCCCTAATGGATCATACACTTACGACCTCAAGAAATCCTATTAGAAGTTCTCATCAAGGAGTCAACTGTGCTAACCAACAAGCAGGTAGGCGATTAGTCTGCAAGCAAACATCAATGACTAACAAAGAAGATACAGATGTCCAACTGAAGTTGTGGGCCCCCCTTGTGGGCGTTAGGCACAAAGAAATGTCACTGTAGGCTAGATGGCTCATCCCCTCACGGATCATACACTTACGACTCCAAGGAATCCCATTCTATTTCTAGTTTGGGAGTCAACCTTGTTAATCGACCTCCTACCCTACATATAGAAGTTCTCACAACATAGGGGAGAACACGATAAAAGCAAGCAGGTAATCAATCTACAAATATTATCGATTAACAATGAAATGAAAAGTTATATACATTGCCTTGGAATGTTAAATGTAAAGACATGAAAGCATGTGCAGCAAGGCTAATCCCTACCCCCCAGTGAAAATGAACTACTCACTCATGATGCGAGAAATAAGAAGAACAAGAGAGACAGAAGATTCCACCATGAGCATGATGCAGAAGGTAGTCACAACTCAGTGAAGATGGTGCAGTCTTCTATGTCGTGTCGGGGAAGATCTGGACAAGGAGGAAGAACCACCAAGGCAGACTGGACAAACCTTCTTCTCCACCTTCTTTCTTTTCGTGACCTCCTTGCTCACAACAAGAGGAGATATGGGTGGCGTGCCAATGGCATTAAGTTGGTGAAGTGGCGACAACGTAGAAGGGAGATCGAACATTTGCTGAGGCAGCCTGTCAGCGTCCTAGGATCGATGCCAAAATGAGGACCCTGCTGGTCCTATTTATAGGCTTGGATGGCATCTTTACGTTTTTGACGTGAGTCTACTTCAAACGGTTTGGTGTCCAAATGGTTTGGAGTAAAGTGCCTCCAACCGGTCTTCATCCAAATGGTCTTGGAGACACGTTCATTGCCAAACGGTCTTGTATTTCATACGGTTCTGTCTTTAACGGTCTCTGCCTCTGATCAGTCTTGAGTCTTTGTCCAAACGGTCTTGGAGATCTATGACCATAAGGTCTTCAGCAAACGATCATCGTTCAAATGGTCTTGAGGATCGATGGCCTCCAAACAGTCTTAGGTCCAAATGATCCTGGATCCAAATGGTCTTGGAGACCGATGTGTTTCAAATGGTCTTCAGTATCCAAACGGTCTTGAATACAAACGGTCTTGGAGACTGATGGGTTTCAAACGATCTTCAACATCCAAACGGTCTTGAGTTCCAAATGGTCTTGAGTTCCAAACGGTCTTGAATCACACAGTCTTGAAACTATTTGGCCTCAAGCGGTTTTGAGACCATTAAGGTAGAGAGATGAGAGGAGGACCGTGTGGGTGAATGTCTAAGACTGAGAGGTCAAGACCATATGGGTAGACCATTAGGACAATCCTTTTGGTAAAGAACGATTGATCAAGACCGAATAGGCAAAATAGTTTGGTCAAGACTGATTGGTCAAGACTAAAGTCGAGAGGATCTTGAGTGAATTCCATATGATGGTTTAACCTCATCAAGACCTGCACAAAATCAATATAAATCTAGTTAAAAATCTTAACAATTGAGTTTGTTAAGAAATCTTGCATTTTGTGAGATTTAGGAGATGAAATCAAAAGTATTGAATCGAATTGGTCCCAAAAAGGAGACTAAAAATCATGATGAATATAGATTCATCATTCCAATTCCTGAATCTTGTTTGTCAAGGTTCAATGATGTTGTGGTTGCGGCTGCAGATAATCTGATGGAGCTGAATCTGATTGGTGGCTGTATCACTTGGCAAAATAAGGGAGATATCAACAATAGAATAGCTTGCCATCTTGACTGTGCCATTGTTAATGGTGAGTGGTTGGACATCTTCCCTACATCCAAAGATTGGGTCATCCTAATAGTGACCATGCTATTATTGTTGTCCATCTCAATAACATGGAAACATAAAAGTGAAGCCCTTCAGGTTCTTTAATTTGTGGTGATACACAAGTCCATTTGGAAATCCTAGCTTTAGAGCATACCACCCAGCACATTCCTACTACACAAGGTCACTTCCATTCTCCTCATTGCTTGCCACACTTCCATATTCTAAGGTGTGGGCATTGAATATGAGCATTCCTTGGCTAATATATTGACTAATGTATTACACCCAATATAGTGTATGATTACTATTTCCCTATGATTGGCTTAACACTCTAGCCTTCAGTTTGTCCATCACCCATCCTACTCAGTGAAAATGGTATTGCCTCTCACCAATCAGTAATCAGTGGAGGCTATATCGATCACTCAAGCCTACAAACTATCTCAATAAGAAAATCATATATCAATTTAAATATAAAATAAGCCCTTAGGATTGGCAAACTCAATGGAACTTGATGTCACCTCTCCAAGGATAAGAGTGGGACTATCCTCAGAGTATATGTCAGATAATAATGCATCTTCATGTGATGCAAATGAACACATCATGAGTGGGTTAGCCTCAATTCTTTTCAAAGTGAGTCCATCTAAGGTGACTGCACAACGTTTAGCAACAAACCTCCTTTTGACTACGTCCCAAAATGAAAAAAGATCTCATCCACTATATGATCTTCCTCTCTTCCCTCTAGGTCATGTGATCCTCCTCGCTTCCCTCCAGTTCATGTGATCCTCCTCACTTCCCTCTAGGTTGTTTGACCATAACCATGGTTGGAGGAGTTATCATACTTGGATTTCGGGTTTTTTCTTGCTTCTGAGAAGACATGGAAAAAGGGGCATCAATCATATTTCACTTCTATGGCAGATCATCAACCATCACCATATCAGATAGCTCATCCTCCATGTAGTGATGCCATGGTAGATCTCCTACTACTATTACACTTCTTTCATTGCTTACTTTCTAGAAACTCCCAATAGGTTTAGGGTTTGTAGGACACTCTTCCATAGCCTTGTCGAAGTATGTCAGCAATGAAAGGGTAGAAGGAAAAGTGTTTTCGCAAAGGCGACAAGTTTGTTGCATTGATCGGGGATGTAATTGTAGGTGATTGGAACCTTTGTTCTAGCATCACTCGGGAACCTTACCTAGATCTTTGAGGGGGGCTCACATGTATTAGGGAGGTCTACTAGGGTATAACCAATGACCATATTGTATAGTACTGTACCAGGATTACCCAAGAAGGATGGGGTGCCAACGTAGAAATTTGACCAAAATGGTCACTGAACATAGGTGCCCAACTATTGGGGAAGTGACCTAGAACATGTATTGGTGAGGGGATCATGATCCGTCTAAGTAATGGCATCCATACATTAAGCAAAGTTGGTGATTGGAATACTAGTTCAAGCATCACTAGGTAATTGTACCCAGACCTCTACGTGGGGATCTCATGTAGTGGGGAGGTCTACTAGGGTACTACTAAAGGCCCACATTGTCCACCACTATAGTAAGACTGCCCGAGGAGGTTGGGTGCCATCACAGCTAGAAATCATCCAAGAAAGGTAGTCGAGCACAAGTGCCCATGTACTAGGGAAGCACCTAGCATGGGGTATTATTGAGGAGATCATGCTCTAGGCTAAGTTATGCCTTCTACCATTCCACAACTTGAACATGGCTAGTTATCCATCAAAAACCACGATCCACATGTTGTTTAATTTTGTGAATAATTTCACACTTGCCGTCAACCACAACCTATTTATGTTCAACTAGCATGGATCCTCCCATGGTAGAAGACAAAGACATCTTTACGCCCCTTGATCATGCCTTCTTCTCTAATGGGACTAGCCCAATTGTAGAAATTTGATGAGCTAGCACTATTATATTGCTAGAGACTTGGTAGTAAAGCTCTTCTTCAAATGAACAAAGGTTGTAGCTTGTTGCAAGAACTCTAGTGGACTGTTCAAGCACCGTGTGATGATGCAATATGTAGCTTTGCTCAAGGTTTGCAAGAACTACCAGAAGATGCATATTTGTTGCTTCTATTAGGTTAGATACTCATATCTTTAGATAGACCTTACTCACAATTAATGATGTGGTTCTTAAGTAGTGAACTATAAAGCATATTCTGCTAACTTAAGCTAGATCTTGAAACTATATTAGTATAAGGGAAAATTCATCCTTTTAAAGTCATTTGAATGCCAAATTTGTGGATAGAAGAAACAACACGTCAACTGTTGATATATTAATTACATCTGAAATCACGATTTCATTTAGTCAATGACTTGAAATTGCTTCTACTGTAATTGTTTACAATTGGTAATAAAGTTACCATCTCCATGGAGGAGAATCATAAGTTTCTCATAGAGTTAATCCCTCAATTTACAGATAGGTGAAACATTGACTACTTCCTATATAGAAACCATTTTTATGAGTCACCAAAATTGTTAAGTTATCTATAATGAAAAACCTCATTCTCAAAATTGTTAAGTTATCTATAATGAAAAACCTCATTCTCGTAAGTGGACATATAATTTCTTAGAAACACGAAGTTATCAAACTATGTGCTTGTGAGCATAATGCTTATTTAATAAATTATTTAGTACAAAAGTAGATTTAGATTCTTAAATTCTGGCTACCTCGTGTTTTCTTATTATTGTTGGAAATCACTCTATTGTATTTTGTATAGGATTGAAGATGATGCTTTATAGATGTTGGATAGAATTCCTCATTGAGACATATAAATGTCAGTGGATTCTAGCAAATAATTTTGTTGGAAATACCTCTATTGCTAGAGGTTGTCCCGATCTTGTTTACCTTGGTGCAAATATTCTTTTGGTAAGGTTCTACATGCATGTGATGGAAATTTTGTGACCCACACGTCCTTATTATTATGGAATTGTGTTTAGAAGATATTCTCTATTATCTGACAACCTTGATGGATGGTTGAGATTTAATCTTATAGAGAAATCCATCCCTCTTTCTGCCTATAAATATAACCCAAAATCCATCTTAGGGTTATCTCACGAAAACCGCAATTACAACTTACGGCTTACGGCTAGAGACTAAAGGCAAAGGGAGAGAAGACGCATTTCAGATTTAGAAGTTTGCTTCAACATGATCTCATATTGTGTATTCAATAATGTCTACGGGTATGTTTCTACATCATTAGTAACTAGTTTATGATCAAGATTCTAAATAATAATCATGCTAATAGTGTACATGTTTACAAATCTAAGAATCAGTTAACATGTGGTATCAGTCGCTTTGTTATGATCATATTATTAGTTATAAATTAAGATAGAATCATATCTTATCATGTTTCTGCAATAATTTGTAAAAAGTGTCAGAAGTCGACGAAAATTTGACTCATTAGAAATGATATTTTCTTCAAGATTTATGGCTATGCCATAAAGTTTCCTTTTTTTTGCCTTTTTCGCCCGTTTAGACCCTCAAAATCACGTTTTAAGTGTTTTTTGGGCATGTTTGGGCATATTTGTTATGTAAACATGATGATAGAAATTTTATTTGATGATTCTGTATTTTGATCTGTGATCCTGATGAAAAACTCTATAATGTGAGATCAAAAAATATTTTTTTATTATACTTTGTCCAAGAAACTGCCATATATGCATAAAATGGATGGGAAAAATATATCTTTAAGTGCAATATTCATATTATATTGTTTTGATAATCACCACAGTGATTTCATCTCAATACATGAATGTTGTTCTTCCCTTTGGTATGGCATTCATATTATTGATTGTAGTTCACCACAATCGACTCAACAAATGTCATGAATGTCAGACTAAGTAAAAGCATTGTTGGTTGTTTACTAGCATCATGTATTACCCACAGGTAGACTATGCATTATTAGTGAAATATCCATTATGGAGTTAATTAATTATGTGATTAAGCTTGTATAGGATATCCACAGATACCATACTCATTTAATTGTTGGTTTAAATCACTCTCTTATGTATAAATCTTAGTCATATTTGTTTATATGTGTTTACAACTCAAAGATTAATTGTAGTGAACATGTTTCTATAATGCAGTTCATCAACCTGCCCAACTTAATTCCTTTGTCAACTCAGTTCCTGAACTAGATGGGACTAATTATACCGAGTGGAAAGAACATGTTGAGTTTTACTTGGGTGTGCTTGAGATTGACTCAGGATTAACTATAGACAAGCCTGTCGATATTACTGCTACCTCCACAGAAAGTGAGATCAAAAACTTTAACGCATGGACTAGAGCTTACAAACTATGCCTGAAATTCATGTGTTTAACCACTGCTAGCAACATCAAATCCTCCATTCCTGAGAGTGAGGGTCAGACAGCTAAGGAATATTTAAGAATAGTCACTGAACGCTTTAAGATTGCTGATAAAGCAGTTGGTGGAAAACTTATGGCTGAACTAACGACTACCCGTTATGATGGTACCAAGACCATGAAGAAAAATGTACTTGACATGACCAATCTGGCTGTAAAATTAGATAAATTGGGCATGACTGTAGCGGATTCGTTCCTAGTCCAATTTATCCTAAACTCATTGCCTCAACAATATGGTCCTTTTCAAATTCACTATAACACGATTAAGGGTATTTGGAATGTGAATCAACTGACCAATAAGATGGTTCAGGAAGAGGCTCGAATTAAGCAGCAAAATGGTCATGTTGCTCAGGCAAATTACATGCATGGAAATGGGAATGGGAAGAACAAAGTCGGTAAGAAAAATTGAAAGGGCATCAAGAATAGTCCATCCAATCTGTCTAGCCAATCTGCACCTAAGAAAGCAAGGAAGAATGATAATTTCCACTTCTGTAAGAAGCCTGGACACATTCAGAAAGATTACATGAAGCACAGAGAATGGTTCGAAAAGAAAGGTAAGCCTTTGGCTTTTGAATGTTTTGAATCAAACTTTGTAGAAGTACCTTGTAATACTTGGTGGATTGATTCTAGCTCTAATGTTCATGTTTCAAACTCGATGCAGGGATTTCTTACAACCCGGAACACAAGTCCAAATGAAGCCTATCTTTATATGGGAAATAGAGTGAAAGCTCTAGTAGAAGCCATTGGCACTTTTCGTTTAGTATTAGACTCTGGTATTCATTTAGATTTGGAGCAAACTCTTTATGTACCTTCCATTTTTTAGAATTTAATTTCAATGTCTAAACTTGATAATAATGGCTTTTCATTAGAAATAGGCTATGGACGTTTCAGTTTATTTAAGGAAAATTGTTTATTTGGTTCAAGAATTTTGATCAATGGTTTATCTCAAATTTTTCTTGATAATACATTTTTTGAATCTCTTCTTGTTACCTTGCATCCTAATGTGGGTTTGAAATGAAGTAGGATGAGTGAAAGTTATGCATTCTTATGGCATAAGCGATTGGGTCACATATCCAGAGAAAGAGTTAACCGATTGGTAAAAGATGAGATTCTTACGAGTCTTGATTTTACTGATTTTGGTGTTTGTGTGGATTGCATTTAGGGTAAGCAAAGCAAACAGACTAAGAAAGGAGCCACAAGAAGTATTGAACTTCTCAAAATTATACATATAGACATATGCAGACCTTTCAATGTTCCATCTTTTGGTGAAGAAAAATATTTCATTACCTTTATTGACGATTATTCACGTTACTGTTATCTTTACCTTTTGCATGATGAATCTCAATCTGTGAATGTTGTTCAAATTTACATTACTGAAGTTGAGAGGCAACCAGGTAAAAAGGTGAAAATCATTAGGTCTGATAGAGGTGGTGAGTATTACGGAAAATATAATGAATCAAGACAACATCCTGGTCCTTTTGCTAAACTCTTAAAAAAATTAGGGATTGTCCCTCAGTACACAATGCCTGGTTCCCCATGGATGAATGGTGTAGCTGAGAGACATAATCGTACACCTTTAGAAATGGTTAGGAGCATGATGTGTCATTCTAATCTGCCCATATCATTGTGGATGCATGCCCTTATGACCGTTGTGTATATCTTGAATCAGGTTCCTAGCTGTTCCTAAAACACCTTTTGAGTTGTGGAAGGGATGGAAACCCAATTTAAGACATTTACATGTATGGGGATGTCCAACAGAGGCATGCATTTATAATCCACATGAGAAGAAACTCGATCCAAAAACCATTAGTAGCTTTTTCATTGGGTATCCAGAAAGATCAAAGGGGTTCAGATTTTACTGTCCTAATCATACTACTAGAATTGTAGAAACCACTAATGCTAAATTCCTTGAGAATGGCAAAATCAGTGGGAGTGATAAAGTTAGAAAAGTGACCATTCAAGAGATAAGGGCACCAATACTAATTCCCTTGCTCTCAATTCTGATTGACATTGTTCCAGCTAATGCTATTGATCCAATCAATAATCTAGAACAAAATGTCAATGATCATGCACTCCATAATCAGCATGTTGTCACCATTGAACCGAATGTAAATGCAACACCTGCAGTAGAATTAAGAAGGTCTACAAGAAACTGGAAATCATCTATTTCAGATGATTATATGTTGTATTTACAAGAATGTGAATTTAACATAGGGATGGATAAAGATCCGGTTATGTATTCACAAGCCATGAAATCTGAAAACTCTGAGAAATGGATCGATGCCATGTGTGATGAGATAAACTCTATCGCTGCAAACAAAGTTTGGGAGTTGGCGGATTCACCAGAAGGACATAAGAAAGTCGTTTGTAAGTGGGTCTATAAGACCAAACACGACTCTCTTGGTAAAATTGAACGACATAAAGCCAGACTTGTAGCTAAAGGTTTTAATCAAGAAGATGGCATTGATTATAATGAAACATTTTCTCCAGTTTCAAAAAAGGATTCTTTACGAATCATTATGGCTTTAGTAGCTCAATTTGACTTAGGGTTACATCAGATGGATGTGAAAATGGCTTTTTTGAATGGGAGTTTAGAAGAAGAAGTCTACATGGCTCAACCAGAAGGCTTCAATTGATGGAAAGGAAAACATGGTCTGTTTGTTAAGGAAGTCAATATATGGATTAACGAAAGCTTCACGACAATGGTATATTAAGTTTCACAATACCATCACTGCCTTTGGGTTTATAGAAAACATTGTTGATCAATGTATATACCCGAAGATCAGTGGGAGTAAGTTTGCATTCTTGGTTCTATATGTTGATGGCATTCTAATTGCCAGCAGCGATCTTGGTTTATTACGGGAAACCAAGGATTTTCTTTCTCAGAATTTCGATATGAAAGATATGGGAGAGGCTTCTTATGTGATTGGGATAGAAATATTCCGTGACAAGTCACGTAGGTTTTTTGGGATTGTCTCAGAATGCTTATATCAAAAAAGTTTTGAAAACATTTAATATGGCGTCTTGTGATTCTAATGTTGTTCCAATTCAGAAAGGGGATAAGTTCATCTTAAGTCAATGTCCTCAAACTGAATTAGAGCGTAATCAAATGAAAGAAATTCCTTATGCTTCTCTTGTAGGAAGTTTGATGTATGCACAGACCAAATATCAGTTTTGCAGTCGGTATGTTGGGTTGTTATCAAAGCAATTTAGGAATTGATCATTGGAAAGCTACAAAGAAAGTGTTGAGGTACTTATAGGGAATGAAGAAACATATACTCACATTCAGGCATACCGATCACCTTGAAGTGATTGGTTACACAAATTCAGATTTTGGTGGATGTGTGAATACTAGGAAAAACACTTTTGGTTATGTGTTTGTATTAGCTGGAGGTGCTATTTCGTGGAAGAGTGCCAAACAAACCATCATTGCATCGTCCACCATGGAGGCTGAATTTGTAGCATGCTTTGAGGCTACATTTCAAGCATTATGGTTGCGGAATTTTATTTCAGGTCTTTGAGTCATGGATTCTATTGGTAGGCCACTAAAAATTTATTGTGATAATGCCACAGTGTATTCTTTTCAAAGAATGATAGGTATTCTAAGGGTATAAAGCACATGGAGATGAAATATCTATCAGTCAAAGAAGAAATTCGGGAGAAGAGAGTGTCAATTGAGCACATTAATACGAGTGCTAATATAGCAGATCCATTTACTAAAGGGTTGCCACCCAAGACATTTAAGAAGCATACAGAAAAAATGGGTCTTGAGGGAAACCAATAGCTTTTCTTATTTAGTGGATTGCTATGTGCTTTTGTAATGACATTATTTGAGTATTCAATATTGGAACTTCTAAATTTTTCTATTTCATATCATGACTCGTTATGTACATAATATTGTAATGTATGATAACAGAAATAGTCTTTCTTAAGATATTAAGTGGACAATTATGATTGCTTCGCTATACATAATTGGTTAATTTGATTGTTGGTCAGTGGTACATGGAAGGAACTATGTTCTGTAATTAATATAGAACCGTTATGACTCTCATCAATGATTCAGGTTAACCAAGGTAATTAAGGTAAACCCGGTATGTAAATTATTTCAGCATTTATGTAGGCCTTATGTTTTTCCTATATAACATCATAATGGAATTGTAATATGGACCAAGTGGGAGACTGTTGAAAATTTCGTGACCCACAAGTCCTTATTATTATGGACTTGTGGATATTTCAAAATTCAATAAAAGAATTTATTATGTGGCCCATATAACAATCATGGTCAAAATAGGAAGTTGCTGAATTAATAGGATTGAGATTTAATTAGAAGATATTCTCTATTATCAAACAACCTTGATGGACAGTTGAGATTTAATCTTGTAGAGAAATCCGTCCATCTTTATGCCTATAAATATAACCCAAAATCCATCTTAGGGATATCTCACGAAAACCACAATTACGGCTTATGGCTTACGACTGGAAGTAAAAGGCTTAGGCAAAGAAGACGCATTTCATATCTAGAAGTTTGCTTCCACATGATCTCACATTGTGTATTCAACAATGTCTACGGGTATGTTTCTACATCATTAGTAACTAGTTTATGATCAAGATCCTAAATCGTAATCATGCTAATGTTGTACCTGTTTACGAATCTACGAATCAATTAACAACATGTTCTCTTTTATGTTCTATCATTTCAAATATCTCTGTAGGAATCATTTTTTGAAATTATGTATAGCATGAAAATCTAGTCGATACTTAGTCATGGTTGTATAGATGCGCCATTTCACACTCACCGAAGCATGCCCACATAATATACATAATGTGTATATATAAAATATTTATGTGCATATTCATTTTTCTACACCCTAAAGCATTATGTATGTCATATATATCAAATATTTCTTGTACTATTTCTCTACACCCTAAAACAACTTGTAAAGGGAATATACAAGCATAAAATTTATGAAACAATATTTGTACATGTAGGACATTTGACCATATACTTTCTATTTTTACCAAGATTGGGAGGTCTTAGTGTTGAGTGTTGCGGATCAAGGTCTACTTTTATCTTGAAAATACACAAACACGCAACAACTACTTTTTCATGCGATGTGGTGAAGACACAATTTGAACATGTAGAAACTTCATAGTATGTATGCAAGAACATCTCAAGACTCGCTACACTTTCCAAACATATATTCATCTCTGGCACATAAAATCTTTAACATACATATGATGTAGAAAAAGGAAATCTACTTAAAGGAAAAATTATTTACATATACATGATAAAAACTTGAGTGAGTGGAAGAATGGAATGGGCAACTGCGGGAGATTCATGTCTACAATTTTGGAAGGAATGAAAGATAATGGTGGTGCATTGTATGACACTATGGATCATAATCATAAACAAGATCTATGAATAAAATTTCTATTTGAAATGACTCTATTACTAGAGTTGTCATAATCTTTTTTACCTTGCTTCCATACTTGTTGAGGTGCCTGACTAGTCGAAAACTAGTCGATTGGTCATTTTGGTGGCCAACGACTGGCCTGACGCCCAAGTTTTTCATCATATTCAATGTCTGCCCAGACCGACTGGTCGGCTAGTCGGCCGACTAGTTCGACTGGTCGGCTGGTCACCCTATAAGTCTTCTACTTATTTAGTGAGCTCGACACTTATTTTTAATTTTTTTAACTAATTATATGTTACTAATATATATATATATAACTATATAGGTATATAGTGTATATACCTATAAATATATAACTATATAAGTATATATAATACTAATATATAACTAATTGTATATTACTAAGATATATAACTAATTACATAAGCATATAACTATATACTTATAGTTATATAGTATATATAACTATACTATATACTTATAGTTATATAGTATATATAACTATTAATATATAAGTATATTACTATATATATTTCCAATATATAACTAATTGTATATTACTAATATATATAACTAATTATGTAAGTACTAATTATATATTACTAATATATATTGCCAATATATAACTAATTGTATTTTACTAATATATATAACTAATTATATAAGTATTAATTGTATAAGTATATATCTATACACTTATAGTTATATGGTATATATAAAAATAATTATATAAGTATATAACTATATATATTACTAATATATGAGTATATAACTAGCATATTTTTTTATATAAGTATATAACCATATATTACTAATATATATAACTAATTGTATGGAAAAAAAACCCTACACCTGGTCAGAAGACAAGTCGGCCTAGTTGGCCTGGTCTCCCCAAGGAATCAGGGTGATCGACTGGTCACCAGACAAGTATGCTTGTTGCAAGTGTTCTCTTGGTAAGGTTTGACATGCATATTCTCTTTTATTTTCTATCATTTTGAAAACTCTTTGATTATTGAATAAAGAGAGATTGAGGACTCTCTCTCTCACTCTCTTTAGGAGCTCCCTTACATCTCTAGGGCTTGACTGTCATGGCATGGACTCCCCACGGCGGGATGGGCTCCTACATCATGTCCTACACTCTTTTGACATCTGATATCTCTGACGGGGAGGCTGGTTCCACCAGACGTCAGACAAAGGTGGCCTGGTCGAACTCTCTAGTTGATGTCACATAGGGAGGTCATGGGATGGCACACTCGCGAAGCCTTTGGAGGTTCAACAGAGCTTCAAACCTATCTCGCTCCATAAGGATCTGCACTGCCCAGAGTTCAAAAGTGGAGATAAGAGACAGTGGATGAGGCTCATGGAACCTATGGTTGTGGCCATGGATGCTTCCAAAAACACTCAGTTATTGTGCAGATCCTTGGCAACTCGATGGTGTTGGAGTAGCTATATGGATGGATGTTCAGGTCTTGGAACCCAAAGGTGAGTTGTATCTTTTACTACTAGTCGGAGGACTATTCCTAGCTAGATTCACCAATGAGGGGGATATGAATGCAGCCATGGTACAAGGTCTATGGTTCTATCAAAATAGACCTATTTTGAAAAGGAAACGATCACCGGAGGCAGACATACACATGGTGACCCTCGCGACATTACTCATATGGGTTACCCTTCCAAATGTGGGCAACATTGGACCAAGAAATCTATTATGGTATCGACATTCTTAAGGGATCGATTTTGTCACAAAGGGAGATATGTTTGGGCAACACATCTTTGTATTGAGATTGCAGATCACAAGAAATCTCCGCCAGTGGTGATGATCGAGATTCTTGATGGATCCCAGCTGGAGATCAAGGAAATTTATGATGCTCGTCTTGGTAGATGTGATAAATTCTCAATCCTTAGTCATTCTCTAGGCATTTTCTGTGGTGAATGAATCACTCTATCTGATCTTACCTATGTCTAGAAGGGTAGGGAGGTAGCTAGAGAGCATAACACAAGGAGGTACAAATCAAGGAACATGACAAGCAAAACTGTAGGGGGCCACGTCTGCAGTAAGTCCCTGCTTGCTAGTGAAGCCAGGGTGGAACATTGTGGGACCTCAATGTAGATGGTTTACACTGTTACACCTAGTGTTGGGACTAATAATGTTAGACTAAATATTTAGAATGTGGAAGAATGTCAGGTGTTTGTTGATATGCCTAACATGAGTCTAGGTCCAAATATATTAGACAAAGAAATGTTATCTATGCTATTTTCCTGGTGATTGTATCTTAATATACAATGCATTTATTTGGATCACCTTATCTTCAATTTTTAACTAAGTTAATGTTCTAACATGGTCAACATATTCTATAATTTGTATGGATATCAAAAAAGTTTGTGTATATATGGATAAAAACATATATTACATAACAATCAATTAATTTCACATATTGAAATTTTATTTTCAATATAATTCTCCAAACCATAATTTTTCATTCCACCTCAGGTGTACTCATTCATTTGTCTATCATAGAGCTTGCATATATTATACTAGGTAGGTTTAATACTAAGATTAGAGTATCATAGTATTTTTATGTTATATAGACATTATAGATGAGTTGAACTAAAATATGCATCCAAACAATTTCGGCATATGATCACACATTCTAAAAAATGTGGAAACCATCAATAGCTGATATGAATGATTATCCATAAAATTAATTATGTATGTTTTCAATTATGAAACCAAACAATAAAAATGCAAGCAATCACAATGTAGATCCAAGTAATCAATCAATTTGAGATTATGCACGTCACTAAGGTTTCAACATTGTATTCATATGGTCTGAATTAGGGCCTAGTCTTGGTCTTTTGGGTTGTATTTTAGGGCTATTTTAGAGTTAGGTTTTGAAAACCCTATGTTTCCCATGTTAATGGTCTAATGATTTAGAAACTCTTTATGTACATCAACAAAACCCTAGTCTTTCAAGGACCTCATGCTTTTCTAACCATTCAATAAAATCATAATATATAACAGAAGAAAATTCTTTGAAAGATTGAACATACTTATTTTCAAATTAGAGTTTGTATATAATCAACAACCTTATAAGGATATTTTTTGTGTTATAAGCATATCTAGACTTTGACACTATTATATCTGGATTCTACATAATTTATTTGTTAAATTGTTATATAGATTGACTATATTTGAAGCTATTATTTGTTTTCTACAATTAATACAAATTAAACATGTGGTGTCTAATGGAGAAACATCATGTCAATAACTTAGCCTATATCCAATAAAACCAAGTGAGGCGAAAATACTATAAAACCCTTACACATTGCAAATACACAAAGGGGACTTTAAATCTAATGACCCATATCTTCTTCTTCCTCATAGATAAGCTTGAACCCACCTTGGGAGAGTCAACTACATGGTTTTTTTGGTGAAAATATAATGGGAGAGTCAACTACATGGTTGACTCTTTGGGCTTTACCTCTCCATCATAAGACATAGGAGTAAGGTGTCCTCTTCCAGTTGAAGTACATATAATGTGAATAAAGGATATAAAATGAAAGATATTTCAAATAAAGTATATAACATACTGAAACTTGTATACTAAATGTATTCTGGACTATAAATATCACTTTGCTTGAACCTGAGCCCATTTATCTAATGCTCCTGCAAGCTTACTCCAAATCATTATTTTGATCAATTTTTCAAGTTCCTTGGATAGAAAATAGTTCCTCATTTTGTCTTCCATGTAAATCTCAATTGTTAATTCCTAGACATCTTGATTTAGCCTCACATTTTTGGAATAGTCCTTATTTTCATACCAATGACTTAGAATCATGGAAAATATTAACTATACAAAAAGGTATACTATTCATTATGTTGGGATGATAATACTAATAACCAATTCTAAAAAAACAAATATAGGTGTTTATGTTCTTCGAAATTATTTTACTAGAAGTTGAACAAATAGCCAAATCCTCAACACAATTGTATTTCTAGATTGGAAGTTATGAGGTTTGGAAATAAATTAAAAAACAAGAATTATATAAATTTAATGTACTTAAATGTATTAGTAAAGGAGAGCATGCCCGTCTCCTTATTTCATGAGGTTACTTGAAAATGTTGGTGATGCATTTCTCCCTCCATACAAAATGCATGGCCCCATTGTTGTTGTATTGAATGCCCTTCATATTCTCTACCCCACAACTATTGCAGTGGCCACCACTAGAGCCGCAACTTGGCCCAGCCAACTAAAAAATGGGTCTTCCATTACTCATGTCCAAGTCCACACCCTATTTCCAATGACGCCTTCTTTCTATAAAAACCATACACTCTTGGTCCTATATAACTCATAGCTTGCCACAACCTCACGGCCTACAATAGGTCCTACACATGCAGCCACCTACATCACCATCGTCCCACATCATCTCCCTACCAACAACTCTAATCGCCTCATTAAAACCTGACCCCCTCCTTTTACCTTGTGATTATCCACATCTCCAAAACCAAATCTGACCAAACCTCCGCCTCTGCTATTTCTTATCAAATACCTTGCAACCTGCCAAACATCCAACCTTGATCACTACGCTTCATGCTACATTATGCAAGGAGGGCAGCGGTCAACATTGCTAGTCTGCAACCCCTCATTGTCAAAGATGCCATCAATCCCAATAAAGCCAATGTCAACATAAAAACCCACATGACATCATCTTTTCTTGTCTCATCCTTTACACTAATCCCACTGTCATATGTCTTATGCGACTATCACAAACATGAAAAATACTGGTAAATATGGAGATGCAAGACCTATATAGCGATGGTGGATTCATTGTCATCAATACAGGCTAGTCACCACCTGCATTTCAACTTTAATGACACTTCTAGCTCGTATGATGCATTGCAACTATCCAACATCGTCTTCCAAGCCACTCCAACCCTACAAGGACCTCACACACCACCACACCTGACTCGTTCACCTTTTGCTATTATGCATCCAATGAAATTGGTGGCTCTGGAAAAGTCTACTACACCCAGGTGGTGTCTCCCATGGACCCTAGACTACAAGAGATAAATCAGAATCTAAGAAAGACTCTTGGAAGACCTTATCCTACATGAGTTGTGAGGTACAACCCATATAAACATCTCTTTTTCTTCCCTTAAATTGACCAACTAAGACACTATCATAACCTATAAGATACATATAACAAGAATGAGATGATTTGAAAGCTAAATTAGTGACACACTCCTTGCAATAACAAAGTCTACATTGACCTAATTTCATGACATAAAATTATGTATGCATGACTTCAGGTAAAGTAATAGGAAACAAATGGTTAGAAATGAAAATTCAAGAAAAATGCTCGATTTTTGTACTTTACCATTTTGAACTAAATTTTAGTATAATTAGCCTAGTTTGACCATTTCTCCATTCTTATTTATATCTTGATGGTAGCAATGTAATAAAGAGAACATGTTTGATCTTAAATGACCTCATATTTCTAAATAATTGCTAAGATTACAATTCTTGGTTAATTATAAGAATATCTTCAATCACGTGTTAGTATAAAATTATGCAACTTGAGACCTAAGTATGAGTGTGTAACTAATATTCATTGAGCTATCTATAAATTAAATCTTAGATATCCCTAGTAAGGGTACAATGGAATTATATTACATATAAGACAAAATGAAATTTTAGGTTCTAAGCCATGGAAAGTGTGATAAAATATTAGAGCATGATATATTGATATTATATATATAAATGTATATATATATATATACACACACACAAACATATATATAATCTAGCTATGAATGAGAACAATGAAAGAACCATAGAATATTAAAAACCCTAAATGTAGAAGAAAACATTAAATGGAAAGACTAAACAGATAATCTATTCCAAGTAATACAATGAAAAATATATATATAAATTTCTAGATCTCTCTCTTAATTGTACCCTAGTGTCAATACTTGGATTTTTGCATTTTTCATACTTTGATACAGAGGTATGAAATTTCTATTTCTATTTGGAAAGTTATTTCCCTCATTGATTGCATGCATGACTAGTTAGGTTGGTTGTACCCCAAAAAATGATTTAACCTTAGCCCACCCCTTCAAAAGGCCACCAACACTTATTCATGAAAATAGTAGCACAATGTTTAAACATCAAAAAAAGGATTGGCCAGTGCCCCAAGTTTAGTGGAATTATGCCTCCACACCTCTGTAGACAGAGGACATGATGTTCCTCACTATAATGGGAAGTGTCTTTTTGTTCTCCATATAGGGAACATATGGCTTCCCCAACAACGTAGACATTGACATGTGCAATGTGTTTGAAAATTTTATAACTAGTCTCAAAAATTGGATATTAAGTTTTATTGAATTTGAGTACACATTGTTATCTTTTGATACTTACCTATATTGTTTGATCCTAATCATTAAAAAAAAAATCATTTGCAGATCAGTTCATACTATTTAACTTTCTAAATATCGAGTTTGTATCAGCTTTGGTGACCCATTTTCCCTTATTGAGACCCATGTGTAGTTTTTGTTCCCTTTGAGAACTCATGGGCATGTGGTCCATACAAGACCTAGAAGAGATGTGCACGAGTTATCCCCTATTGACGAGTAGATAGGAATCAATGACAAATTTGAAAATTTTATGTAAAACTTCTGTGACTCTGTTGTAAATCATGATTGAAAACGATATTTGTTTATATTTTTTAACACAATTTTGTTTATGTTTGATCGTAAGGATTGCGTCTTTACAAGATACATTCATATTTTAAGGATAAACCCAAGAACAACATGAAAATGGGTTGATATAACTCAGTTCTATACAAATAACATAAATTTGTTAAAGGAATAATAAGACCCTATGATGTAGAGTTAAATTCTTAACCTCTATCAAAACTGAATTTTATGTATACATTAAGATTTAAAGTAACTAATACTCCTACACGATAAAACCTTGGGTGGTGATAAAAGGAATGGGGAATCTAAATAAGTTAGAGTGACTTAGTTATCATAACTAGGTAAGAGTAGTTTCACATGCATGCGAGTATGTAAGATACCAACGGTAATGTAGATACATAAGGTATACAAAAATAGTTATATATATACAAAATTATACAAAATTAGTTGTTAGAAAAGGTAATACGTGAGACGCTCAACTAAGATTTAGGGTAAGGTGTTGAAACTTTTTGTGGATCTTTTGAGTAAGGTAAGAGACCTATGAAGGAGGAATCATCTAGAAAATCTTGGGATCATGTTGTTGCTAGAGAGCTTAAACTCCTATTGAAAACCAAGAGAGTACCCCAAGTTAGAATCTCCAATTTTAAAATAATTTGACCAACCTCTTTTAAGGCTAAAATTTTAGATATCTATATGCATATTAAATGGACACAAAGATGAGGAATTAGGTGGGTAACAGGTACAAGGTATGAAAGCATTTACCACTACCTAGTCAGAATAAATTGGCTTTAATGATTGATAACTAATTTTAACATATACAAATTTGAAAACCTTGCATGGTGGAAGTCAAGATAAATGTGTCACGAAAGTTAAACATGTTTAAAGGAATTCTATGAAAGTGCATCAAAGTCATAGACCATCCTAGTTGGGGATGAGTCATGGAACATAGAAACATGATGGTATTGGAGACCCTTGTCCTATAACAATGTTTTGATTATGCTAGGACAAAATAGAATTTCTAACATCTCAGTTAAACCTACCAATGATAGAACCTTAATTCAACCATAAGGTCAAGTAGGGAATTGTAATGGTACACGAGTCCAAATGGTTTGAGGAAATCACTCCATATGTAAATAAGTCAATTGGGTTAGGAGAAAACCACCCATGAGTACAAGAGGCTCGAGGGGTCTGGGAATTGAAACTCCATAAGTATAATAGGCCTGAGGGGTAAAAAAAAAGGAACTCCATAAGTACATGAGGTCTTTGAAATATGGAGACGATCACTCAAAGGTACATATACCCCTATGTTGAAGGAATGAATAAGGACAATGATACAAGAAATGTAGATATATAGAATAGTATAATTTATGTAATAATGATTGAAACGAAATCCTAGGGGAAGTTGTGAAAAAACTCATGAACTTTGAGAAAAACCTTTTTACCTTAGGCTAATGATACTCTAGAAAACTCAATGGAGTTAAAATGTATTCTTTTTTTGAATCACTTTTGAGGATGAATCAATTTAATTTTAGAACTATAAGATAATGTGTGGATGCACCATCTCTACGTGTGAAGTAATATGATCTTTCTATTTTTACAACAAAACAAATATTTCTTTCATTGTATTATAAGTGTGAGAGATTGGGTAGCCACCTCAAAAAAATATAGATGTCATGGATACCTTGACTTATAATTAAAGTTATGATTTACTGTATAAAGGTTTTACCTCACCATCTCATTGATATAGTTGAACGATGATTAGGTTACTTGTGACCTAGGTGAAATTTAATCACTAGAGGTCAAAATGGTCTATATAATTGAGGTCGGAACCCACATTATTCAAAGGTTAGTTTCACATACTTATTCATTACGTTATATCTTTACGACGAAAGTAATTAATATTGATCTAAATAAAACCCTTGCAAATTGAGTATCTAGTGCAATATTACACGAGGTTACTTGGAGTTTTCATACACCTTAACCTAATATGTTCTGAATTTTGGGGACCAAATTAACGTAGGGGTGAAATGATGAATCAAACAATGTATGTTTTAATTGTAATTCAAGAGTATTACAAGAAGATCAAAGTTGAGTAATGAGAGAAATAGTATCTCTTTGGTTGATGATTTCAAGCTTTGGACTTAGATTTAGTCTTCATTAATGTAAATATGAGTAATAATGAAAAATATATTATTATACAATTGTAATTTATATAATATGGTGTTTCAATATTGAAATGTGGAACTAAGACTATTGTAAATCTCATGAGTTCACTAGAGGGCCTAGGTCTGAATCATGGTACCTAGAATTCAACATATGTGGAATTGGACTATGAGTTTACAAATTGGACCTTGATATAAATTAAAATTCAGTGTTTTGCATGTATATTAAATACCAATGATGATATTACTATGTTGATAAAGAAATAATGATATCATAAACTTAAATTTAGAAGATACCAATTTATCTTGTGTCCTATATAATTAATTAAGTAATTATCTAGAGTTTGGTTGAAAACCAAGTTTTGCATATCAAAAAATATTTTCTTACCTAATCATTACCATAATATTAGATAATTGCTAAACTGAGACAATCCCAATATTTGGGATCATTTTGTGGGTCAATTCTATATGATGGGGAAGTTCCCTTGTGTGGTTTTTTCTTTTGGATAGAAGGACAAATCCCTTTCCTATAAATAAAATAAGGGTGAAGCATACAAAATCAAGAAAAACCATAGGGCCAAGTGACAATTGGTATCATATTACAAATATACCCAACATCTTAATTAGTTAATAAAATAGACTCTCTGATACTCCTAGTCAATTTAGATCCTAAGAGAATCCCAGGTCAACTTGCAAATACACAAACAAACTACAGAAAAATAACAAAACATAAACCAAGCCATTCAAGAATGTTCTCCATCTATTGTCAGTTTTGTAGATTTAATGGTGAATTATCCATCACATGTTCTTGAATGCAAGGTCACTACTCATATTTGACTAAATCCTGAGATGTTGAGCTTATCATTGAGATCCTAAAGTCTTTGAAGGAGATATTGAATATCAGGAAGAAAAGGGCGCATGTTTGCAGTTCTACTATCCTTATTCACATATGGAAGTTTATAAACTCGATCTTTTTTGAAGATATTGAGCTTGATATTTCTAAGATTTACATATACATTCATTTTTACTTTACTATTCTATGTAAATTCATTCATACTAATAGTTTTTTATGCTTCTTTCGGGTATATCTCCCTTCTTTTGCCGCCCTCGTTCCTCATGATTCTTTCATGGATCGTGGCTAGGAGTGGTGTTTGTACCTCCTTGAACTTTATTGGAAGTTCTAATAAAGATGACAACATGCTTGAGTGATAAAAAATGAATGTTTCTTCCCTAGAATGTTATAATAGATCACTAAAATACTCAGATACTCCCCCTTAAGCAGATAATATAGAAGCAAGTATGTAGGTAGGTAGAAGGAGCTTCTTGAGAGTATAAGTAAACAACAAATGGTAAGAATCATGGTCTTCATCTCAGTCATTGTCATCATGAAATAGACCACAGAGTGTTGGAACATAGGAAGCAGTAATCAACATGCCTACAAAGAATGGGAAAGAAAAGAGTCAACATGTGCAAGGCACATACAAGTTGAGAGTGCTAGCACATAGTAGAGGAAAGTAGATGATGTATATGGATAGAAGGTCATTTCATAAAGTAACAACCATATAATGGGTTCCATGATCCACTTTAGATGAAACTCCATAATGTATACATAAAATCACCAATAGAAATCTTCATCATCTTCTCTCATCATAAAGTTTCCATAACAATAGCAAACATAACATTACATAGAGTGTTGGGTCATAGTATTCACAGTGGTGACGTGCGAGGTAAGGGACAAATCATGAATGGCAGACAGTGCAAAATCACAAATTAGCCAATACAATGTGCTAATAATAGAACAACTAGAAAGAGTGGTGTATCCGGATAAAAAATCAATCAACATATATCATAAGTGAAGAAGATAAATCCATAGTAGCAATCGAGATGATGATGGTTCAAGATTTTTGCAAGGAAAAATATCCAATAATAGCAACCAAAAGACACATAGCTACAAATACACAACATATCATAAACAAAAGTAGTATGAAGGGTCCATATAGTAGTAAAAGCAACATCACATTGTAGCAGTCAAAGTAGCACAGATAAATATACATACATAATAGAAGAAATATGATCTTCTTGTTCTCCTCTTCATCTCATCTCATCCCTCTACTCATAATCCTCTATTCTACCCCTCACGCCAACTATAAAAAGAGTCAAGAGAGTGGTTGGGGTGGAGAATAAAAAACAATGGTAGAGGCAATTTTTTTGTAGGAAAATATGAAGAGGAGATAGATGACTACTCAAGTCAAGAGTGTATTTGGGGAGAAGAGTAAAAAATAATGGTAAAGGTAATATTTATGTAGAAAAATATGTGGAGGAGGTAGAAAAAAACTCAAATCAGTGTGCAACATGACCCAATTATACATATCCAGATAGGAAAATAAATGGTTCTTTTTATTACCTGGAAAGGAGACTTGTCCGACCCTTAGGACAAAAGACTGTAGGATCTGACTATCATTAGGTAAAATATGTTTATGAGGGGTAGTGTAATTATTGAGGTGGTGGGTAATATGTATGTAGGAATGGAAGGGAGGGGGTCAAAGAACAAATTAAATCTGAAATTGAAGGAAACGGAAGATAAGTTTTGCTAGTAAAGATAAGGTAGTGACTCATCACGCATAGAAGTTTCTTCCATGTAAAAGATTTTTCATAGATGATGTAGCATTCCAAGATGTTGTAGTAGTAGCAGGTGACATGTTGTGTCATTGGGGAAGCATGTTGTGTCATGTATCATGTCATTTTCCAGTAAGAAGTAGGTGACATGCTATGTCATAGGATAACATATCATGTTAGTTGACGTATCTCGGGACAAAACACAAGTGGCACACCATGCCATTTAGGCAATATGGCATATCAAAGTACAAGTGACACACTGTGTTATTTAGGCAATATGGCGGGTAAAGTGTAGCATTTGCAATCCAAGTTGTGATCAAATAAGAAATCCATGGACATACGAGTACCATTTAGGCGACATGGCATGTCGTCAAGCATATGTTGCAGACCATGTCACAAAAAAAGCATATCTACACCTCTAAAAATCTACATTTTCATTATCTACATCTATGTAGATTTACACCATAGAGATGTAGATGATGGTGATTTAAATCTACAAAGGTGTATATGACGGTCTTGTAGATTCCCAGAGGTTAGATGAGAGTAGTGTAGATTGTTAGAGGATTATATGATGGTAGCATAGAGGATAGCAGTTGTAGATTCTTAAGAAAACAAAAGGGATACAGGCATGGTGGTCCTTGTGGATCTAGTAGCAGCAACTTCAAGATGAATTGTTTTTTATTTCATGGAGACGTTCTATGGAGACAGCCCCTTAAATAAGTCGGGGTGGGAAATCTCTCTGGGAAGCCAAGAAACACCTAGGGTATGTGACCTCCCAAAAGGGGATGCTTCTCTCCTTTATGCTCTCTCTCTCTCAACATAATACCACTTTGATACCATGTGTATAAAAGATATGATGGGGAAGTTCCCTTTTTTGGTTTTTCTTATTGATAGAAAGAAGCCCCCTCTCCTATAAATAGGATAAGGGGTAAGAATACAAACTCAAAACAAACCATAATGGTCCAAGAAACAATTGGGATCATATCACAAATACTCGCAACAACTTAATTAACTAATTAAATTTACTCTCTAATATACTTGAAGATTTAACATGGCTAGGAGAATTAGTTTTATGTAAGGTTTTGATTAAACAAAGGAATTATCTTTTGAGGAAGTGTTCTCCTTTCCCCAGATATAAACTTGAATCTTGGGTCAGGGGAAGATCCAAGGGAAAGGAGATCACCCTCACCACCTAGTATCTCTCTAGAAACCTTGGAATCGATAGAATCTCCACCCTAAGTCAAATTCTCCCAATATTATCTTTCCAATGCACAAAGACATACCACATTTTTTTTTCCAATAAAATCACCAAGTTCTAGAAAACTCAATGTGATTAAATACATGAAGTTATAACTAAGATTTTTTAGATAATATCACCTATCCGCCTTGGCCTAAAAGTAGGTTGCAGATACCAAGTTTCCTACCCTACTGACTTTGTAGGCTAAAGTCACCTCTGATCCATGAGGGAGGAATGAATCAATGGCCCCAAATCACCCTAGCTAAAGAAGAGGCATTGTCACATAGGCTCACACTCCATGCTAGTGTGGTGGTTGCCATCTTAGAGCAAATGGTTAATCCAGGGAAAGACAAAAATCTCACAAGCTTCCTCAAGGATTTGCGATGGTCATATACCCTATAAGGTGTCTATGTAATGTCCCTAGACCCTTTGCTTGGTTTAATGTCCCTATCATTAGAAAGTAGAGGACTGACCTTCTTCCTCCCACTCTGATCCATATTTGGAAAAGCCAAGAGCCCTACTAAGTCTGGAAAATGCATGTGGAATTGTGTGGACCTATGTTTGGCTCTCCAAAGAAAAGGAGTAGGGAGTCAACCATGTAGTTGATTGTTCGATGGTGGGTTCAGGCTTCCCCATAGGGAAGAATAATACTAGGGGTCATTGGACTAAAAATCCACTTCACATGTGCTTAGATAGCATGTAGATGTTCAGAATGTTTCATTATATTCATAAATTTATTAGATGCATCATGAAATTCTAGTTTATCTATAATGGCCTATGGATATCACATAACAAATATTATGATATTCTAAACCCAATATTATACATACTAAGGGTAATTCACATAATTTCAATGATAAACAAAGGAAAGAATACACCGATGGTGGGATGAAAAAAGTAGGTTGGAAAAGCAAATTGAAAATACAAGCTTCATATGTGTAATTAACTATTTTTTATGCAATATATCTTGTTATTAATATATGCACACGTTTTGTTGACACCCACATGTACATTATCAAAAGATATGAACCGTGTATTTTTGTAGGTGTTTTTAGTTAGCTGACTTGATTAAGGATAAATATGTGGATATCTCAATGAATGTATTAAAGATTGTAAAGATATTGTCTTCGAGAATATTATATAGATAGTAGGTAAAAATGTTTCATTCATGCAGCTCCTTTGAGGATCATTTAGTTGTTGACCTAACAGTTATACATTATCCATATTTTGATGATGAATTAACCATTCCATTCATATGTATCTACTATTTCTATTTGAGATTGATTTTAGGTATAATGTACATGAAAAAGATCAATTCAACCAAGCCCTAGCTTGATCAAATACAAGTCAAAGTCAATATAAATGCACTTTTGTGGAATGCACTGTAAATGACATAGGACAATTTTTGTAATGATTAATATTGATGTTATGACTTGTAATTAAGATGAAAAAAAACTAGGAGGACTTAAAATGAATGTTTAAGAACTAAAATGAAAATTTCCAAATTACATCATAGACACCCTATTCATCCAAGTTTTCCTCTCAAAAAGTCGAACGATGCCTAGGATGGGTCTGGAAGATTGCTAGGTTTGCCAAGTTTGTCTTAGGTCAAACTCGACTGACACCCTACACTGACAAAGCAATTTTAAGACATCAATAGAGTTTCATCCTGGATAAACTCAATCAACAACTCAAAATTAGTTTGTCGCATAGTGTTATCGGCCAAGTTACCATAATGGAAACTTGACCAAGTGCATTGTATGGACTGTGCAAACAAATTGTTTCTAACCGTTGGAGTGTTGCAAACATCAAAAACAAATCATTTGCAACACATCAAACAATTATAAATCGTTCCCAAGTGCTTCTAGTGCCATAGGACACCCCCAACTATAACTAGTGACCCTTAGGCTTAATCCCAAGTTTTCCCACCTTGCTCCTATCTATAGTTGAGTGTATTTGTCCACATACAACACATTTCTCTCTCTTGCTTACTAATCAAAATGTCATTATGAGTGAGCTAGGCTATGTGTGAGAGAGATAATCCATTGTACTCTTGTAAATCTCTCAAGTTGTCCATTTCCCAACCCATTTCACAAGATCAAAGTTGGTGAAGCTTCTACAAGGTAAAGGAGAAGGTGAAGGTAAGAAGATCCTTGAGAATAGTGGGTAATTCCTTTAAGGCAGAAGACTTGTTGGAAGATGGGAGCTCCTTGGTGAAGGTGTCCAGCTTGTTCCAAAAGTGGGAAGGACTTGTAGGGGTTGAAGACTCTTTCTTAGAGGATAGTTAAGACCTTTTAAGGTTTACTTTCTCCTTTTAGTCCTTAAAATGAATGGTAGGTATCCTTTCCCTACAAAAGAAAGGTCGTAATGTTTGTCTTATAATTGAATATAAGTATGCATATTGCAAAATCCTAGGGATTGACCTCTCTAGTCAGTGTATGTACATTCTCATAGTTTGGAATTTGGAACCACTCTAAATAGATTATTCTTGATCTCATTCAAACTCTCTCATCCTTGCTATGTATGTTTAGTTGCACATTAAATTGCTTATTTGCAATCCAATTTCTTGAACTGATTTGAAAGTTTATTGAATTTGGTTTAAGTGCTTTTTCACTCTATTTACCCCCCTATAGATCCCTTTGATCCAACAAGTGGTATTAGAGCCATGGTCTTATCCAACAAGATATACCATGAGACAAGAAGATGGGTGACAATCTTCTAGGTTCTCTCAACTTGGAGGGTAGATTCTCCATGACACCTCCAATCTTTGACAACATAAACATTCTTTATTGGAAGCTACAGAGGGATTTATACTTGCATGGAATGAGCTACACCATGTCAAAAGTAGTAATCATTCCCTACAAGGAGCATAGAGGATATGTTGCTACTTGGGATGAAGCCACACTCAAGAAGGCACATCTAAATGCAAAAGGCATAAACATCATTTATGCAATCCTTACTACTTTAGAGTTCAACCATATCTCTTATTGGGACACAATCCATGAGTTATGGAACAAACTTTGCATCACCTATGAAGGGACCAAGCAAACCAAGGAGTGTAAGGTCTACATTCTCAAAGGTCTCCTTGAGAACTTCAAGATTGGCAAGAAGGAGAGAGTGGTCGAGATGCACTCAAGGCTCAACACCATCATCAATGGACTTGCTTCATTTGGCCAACCCAAGGATCAAGGTACCATCAACTCCAAGATCCTTATGTCTCTTCCTAAGAGGTGGAAATGAAAGGTGACCTCCATTGAAGAAACAAGAAGTCTTGATGGGATAGCTACTGAAGAGTTCACTAGGAACCTTCAAGCTTATGAGACAAGACTTGAAAAGCAAGAAGAAGAAGAAAATCTTAAAGAGAGAGTCAAAGATGATGAAGGAAAATGCCTTTAAAGACAAGTGGAGGCCATTGTTCAACAACAACAACTTTCTTGTTGAGATACTCCCTCCTCAAGTGAAGATGAATACCCTAGTGACCATAAAGTTAACTACTTCAAGGGGAAGCACATCAAAGGAAATCCCTCCTCCTCTACTCTAAGCAGCTACGAGTGTGGCCAAAAGGGACACTACAAGAATGATTTCCCCAAGGCAAAGAAGTGCTACCCCAAGAGCAGCTCCAAGAAGAAGGAGGACTACAAGAAGGAGAGTAAGTACAAGAAAGAAAGAAGAAGCACAGATGCATGTCATGTCACATGGGAGGTGTCTTCTTATAATGATTCTAGTTCTAATGAGGGAGAATGTCATCTTGCTCTCATGGACCCAACTAGTGAAGACATATGTGAGGTAAGTTAGGTAAGTCAGGTAAGTTTCAATGATTTATCTAAAGAAGACCTCAAGGTATGCTTAATGCTTCCATTTCTTCTTATTCTAAATGCAAATCCAAGAAGAAGAGGTTAGGGAAAACCATTGATTACTTGTATGCTAAAATTGATTTTCTTAAGCAAAATGAGAAACTTCATCTTCATAGTATCAATTCCTTGCAAGAAGAATTTCTTGAACTTGAACTACAATATACTGGTGTTGAGGTAGAAAATGGGAACATCAATGGTCTTAAGGATGAAAACCAAACTTGCCTTAATGAGCTTGTTATGATTAAAACTAAAAATGATAAATTGCTTCCAACCTCAATGATCTTAATCATGCTTGTGATAACATTAAGGATGAAAGCATAATCTATCTTGATGACCTTACTTTGCTTAGAACTGAAATGCTAGATTTCTTGCTAAAATTCATGATATTTCTTCTAGATCTTTGTTGTCAAGTAATGAAGTAGATAGTATAACTCATAATAGAGATTCTTATCATATTAAATCCCTCTATCAAGAGGGTGACCTTATTCATGCTCAAGATGATTTAGCTAGTCTTTCTTCTATCATCACTACTCTTAGTGATGATATCACCAAACTAGTGCCTCCTTGAAAAAGTTCCTCAAAGGGAAAAAAGTTCCTCAATGAAATTTCTAGATCACTCTACCAAACAAAATGGTAAAAGTGGTTTACGATATGAGGGAGATCCCCAAAGTAAGGGCAAGGGTAAGAAAAAGAGCAATGAACCCCCTATCTTCCATGGAGAGTCATCTGGCTCTAAGAACCCTATGGTTTGTGCACATTGCTATATAGTGATGATCATTATTCTACTTATTGTACATACAAAGAGAAGGGGACCAACCCAAAGACGAAATGGGTCCCCAAGCTAATTATAGATCTCAAGGTTTGAATTAGGAAATGACAACTTTCTTTCTTGTAGTTGAAAGGAAAATGGATTGTTGATAGTGGTTGCTCTAAGAATATGACATGTGAAATAAGACACATTAACAATTTCACAAAAAAGAAAGGAGGATCAATAACTTTTGGTGATAACAACAAAGGTAAAGTGATAGGTGAGGATGATGTTGGTGATTCACTATGCATCAAGAATGTAGTTCTTGTATATGGCATGCATCACAATTTAATTAGTGTTAGCCAATTATGTGATAATGGTTATGTTGTTTTATTTACCTCACCTAAATGTTTGCTTCTAGATTCCCTCTCCTAAAATGCCATATATAAGGGCAATGGAAATGGAAATATTTATGTTATTGTAGTTGATTCTTTTAACCCTATTCTTGGTAAATGTCTTGTAGTTGATAAAAGTGATATATCTTTATGGAACTGTAGGCTTGGTCATGCAAATGTGCATCAGTTGAGGAAGTTGAGCAAAAAGGAATCGGTCAAAGGACTTCCTGAATTGGACTTAGAGAAGGATGAAGAATGCCAACCTGGTATACAAGAAAAGAAAATCAAATCCTCCTTTAAATACAAAGGAATCCTTAGTACCAATAGATCTTTTGAAATTCTTCACATTGTTCTATTTGGACCAACGAGAACACAATGGCTTTGTGGTAGCAAGTATTGCCTAATGATTGTCCATGACTTTTCTCTCTTTACTTGAACTTTATTCTTAGTTTCAAATATTTTTTTCTCTACTTTTTGCAAATGGGTTGAAAATGAAGATTCTTGGGGAATTATCTCTATCCTTAGTGACCATAGGGGATGATTTGAACATTATATGTTTGAAATTTGTTTTGAGAAATCCCATTATGCGCATGACTTTTCTTCCCCTCGTACACCTCAACTAAATGGGGTTGTATAGAGAAAGAATATGTCTTTACAGGAAATGTCTAGGACCATACTTTTATAGTATGACACTCCAATGAAGTTTTAGGCCAATGCCATTAGTACTTCATGATTTGTGCAAAATTGAGTTTTCACACATCCCTCTTTAAACAAAACTCCCTTTAAGTTATGGCATGATAGAAATCACTCTATCAATTTCTTTTATATTGTCAGATGCCCTTGTTTTGTTTTAACACCAAGCATTCTCTCGACAAGTTTGATGGAAAATCTTACAAGGCTTTATTTCTTGGCTATAGAACTACTAGTAGAGAATATAGATCAGTTAACATTGAACTGTCTAATGTAGAAGAATCTATCGATGTTAAATTTATTGAAACTAACCCCTCTATTTCAAATTACTTTATGAATGATAATGTTGTAGATGAGGTGATTCCAAGATTAAAAGAGTTGAACATCATTGACAAAGGAAAATAGGTGGTAGTATATGAAGAAGAGAAATAGGAAGAAAAGAAGGATCCAACTCCCCCATTTTCTAAAGATCATCCAAAATAGCTCATAATAGGCAATCTTTTTGAATGGGTGAAAACGCGGGTTGCTTTCAACAAAGAAAAAGACAAGATAGCCTTCATCTCACAACTTGAGCCAAAGAACGTCAAAGAATCTCTCAAGGATGATGAATGGATCCAAGATATGAAAGAGGAGAAAGAGTAGTTTGACAAGAACAAAGTTTGGACCTTAGTTTCATGACCAAGTGAAAGTGATAGGAAGATCATTGGCACCAAGTGGGTCTACTGCAACAAGCTTGATGAAAGTGACAAAGTGGTAAGGAACACAGAAAGGTTAGTTGATCAAGGCTACAATCAATAGGAAGATATTAATTGTGATGAATCATATTCACATGATGTAGACTTGAATCCATTAGAATGTTACATGATTTTTCTAGCTATAAAAATTTCTTTCTATACCAAATGGATGTCAAGAGCTTGTTTTTGAATGGTAAAATAGAGGAGGAAGTATATGTGGCTCAACCTCCCAACTTTGAACATGACAAGCTTCCTAACCATGTTTGTTTACTACAAAAAGCTTACTATAGACTCAAACAAGATCCTAGAGCTTGGTGTGAGAAATTAATGAACTCTTTGATAGACAATAGCTATGTCATGGGCAAAGTTGATTCTACCCTTTTTCTTAAACACACTTCTAGAAACTTTTTGATCATTCAAATATATGTTGATGATTTCATTTTTAGAAGAACTAGTCTTGATATTTGAAAGGTGTTTAGTTTTCTTATGGAGAGTCAGTTAAAGATGAGCATGATGGGGGAGCTTACTTTCTTCCTTGGAATCCAAATCAAGCAAACAAAGGAACGAAACTATATCAACCAAGGCAAGTACACAAGTGAACTTTTGAAGCACTTTGGGATGGAGAACACCAAACCAATGGACACCCCCATGTAATACTCCACCAAGTATGATAAAGATGAGGAACTTGAAAAAGTAGATGAGAAGCTCTTTAGAGGTATGATTGGTAGCTTGTTATATTTAACTTCCTGTAGACCTGATATTATGTTTAGTGTTGTCTTGTCTGCTAGATTTTAATTAAGCCCTAGAAAATCCCATCTTGTAGCGGTTAAGAGGATTCTAAGGTATGTAGCCAAAGCCCAAAACTTTGGTTTATAGTATGCCTAGTCAATGGACTTTACTCTTACTTCTTATAGTGACTCAGATTATGCAGGGTGATTAATTGATAGAAAGTGGACCAGTGGCACTTGCTTCCTCATAGGACCATGCTTAATTTCTTGATTCTCTAAGAAATAAAATATAGTGGTCTTTCAACTACCAAGGTTGAATACATTCCAGTTGGGAGTTGTTGTACCCAAGTCCTATGGATGAAGTAAATGATGTAAGACTATAATGGATCATTATGATGTTTCCACTATCTACTGTTATAGTACTAGTGCAATAAATATTTCTTACAATTGTTTGTTGCATAGTAGAGACAAACATATAGAGGTCATCACTTCCTTCATGACCACAGTGCCAAAAAGGATATCTATATCATACATGTGGACACGAAAAATCATATTGCGAACATTTTCACTAAACCTATAGTTAAAGAGCAATTTACTTTTATTAGATCAAAATTTCTTATTACTATTATCGATGATATTGATATTCATTCTAGGTACATGTAGTCGTACCTATATGTTCTTGCTCATAGTTTGGTCACTTTATGCTAGTTAGTGCTACTTTTTGCCTAGTCATAATGGCTTATTTTACTTATTTTCACTATTTTGTAGATCTTGTTTTATTGCAAAATATTTGCCAATAATGAGTGGAAAGTGCCTCAATATTTTCAAAATGCATGATGGGCTATAAAAATAAATGTATATAGAACTTTACTGACCTACAATTAAATTTCTTATCTTTTGGAAAGACTGACCTGTCGACCGAGTTTGAACTGGGAGAAACTCGACCCGCAACAGGACAAGGATTGAACAAAACCACAATGTCGGCTGAGTTTCCAAAACCTCAAATGTGATTGACTACTCATTGGGTAGAAAATATATAGTAGTCAGCCAACTTTGTCCCTCTCAACTAGAGCAAAGTTGATTAATAACCCTTCTTTCTTGTTCATTTTTCAACCCTAGGGCTACCAAACATCTCCTTTACCCTATCTAACCCCAGATCACCATCACTAACTCTCTCTTCCTTGACCCAATAGCTTGGATGGCCTGTAAAACCTATCATCTTCCTCATTTTGGTGTCATACCCTCTCCTTTTCTATCATGGCTTCAAACAGACGTAAAAGGACTAGCCCATCCAGAGTACCTTCATCTGCACTGCTTCTAGGGTCATTTTCTTTAATGGAACCTCGTTCATATCCTCTCAAGTAGTAAATAGGTATAATGCTCTTCTTCCTAGAAGCCATTTTTCTTTTCTTACTTTGCTTGAATCTAGGAGTGAGTTGATGAATAAGTTTGTTGTTGTGTTCAATGCACAAAACCTATATTGTGATACACTAACTCTCTTTCTAGAACAAAAGTTGTCCCCAAATTATATGTAAATATCACATGGAAGTACACTTTTATCGTTCCATTTCCTAACCAACAAGTGATCCTTACCTCCACGATTGTGGGTACTAAGTTTTCCATCTCTAAGGATTCCTTTAATTCTTAATTCAATGGTACCACCACTGCATATACATGGTTGACCACCTATCACCAATATCTTGATCTTCTTGACCTGAGAAGTTGTACCAAGGTATTAAACTCAAGCTTACCCTACTTGACATCCATAAGTTTTTGAAGAAACCTGAGGTTCCTGATAGGAAGAAAGAAATTCTTCCTTCTTCCTCTCTTGATATCTAGACCCACCTCATGTATTCAATTGTACTATCCATCCAAAGAAAAACTAAATAGATATTATAGAAAATACTTTTGTACTAATGGGTTGTCTCCTTCGTGAAGTCAAAGTCAAATAGGCATGTTACATTCTCCATCACATGACCTATTTTGAATCTACAAAGAATAACCCTGGAACCCACCCACCTTATCCCTACTTGATTTGTGGTTTGTTCTCTCATCATTATGAGAAATCCTTTTTCCATGATATTTATTACAAAGCAAGTAGGAAAGGTGTTTGAGTCAATGACACCACATCAAAAAGTCTTTTCATCCCACCTCCTCTACCACACCTGGTTCTTCAACCTCCACCCAGGCCCCTCATTTCCTCCTAGACCTAATTATTCCTTGTTCTTGGTGTCTAATGAAACCATGATGGGCTACACCATGCACCAATAGACATACAACCTATAGGTCCAAGTCTTCATCATGATATAGTTCAAATTATGTCAAGTACATACACCCACCATTACACCGCCTACCAAACCTACCCAAGTTGTTGACTATGTTTCCTATGCATACAATCAATTCTACCTGAACCACTACCATACCGCTTCTGTTGGACCGCCTACCTCTGATGGTGGACCTACCCCACTTGCTTGTCAGCCTCCTACTCTTCCAGTTGGCCCTACGGCCCCATTTTTTGCTAGTTTTGATTGGGTTTCTACACCAAACTTTGAGTAATCAAAATGCCCTAGGTGCATGTGGTATGTTTTTGGCAGAGAAACATGACGAGTGGCATGCCACTCCCTCTTTTTAACCTCCTGAGGATGAGGGGATGGAAGATGAGGATGTTAAGAATGATGTTGAATGTGATGGTGATGATGTTGAGGATGAAGGTGAGAATGGTGATGATGGCTTAGATGATGGACATGATGATACACATGCTACCCCTGATGCACCTTCTGATGGAGATGAAGACTACCAACTTGATGATGATGAGGTCGTTGACATAGATGCCTTAAATGTTTAGTTCTTATTCTATAAAGTGCTCATATTTATATCTTTTTGTAGACATTCATGTACTGAACATTTTGGTATTATATCTGAGGTGTACAATTTTCATATCTCAGTTTTTTTCGATGTTGTATAGTCTAGAGAGGACACGTCATTTGTTGATATCTGACTTTATGTACCTTAACCCTATGCATAGTTATATCTTATGAGTTCTAGGTATGTTCTTCATTTTTTAATTATGACTCTAGTATTTGTCGTTCTCTCTTGTTTTTATTGGTTCTTTCTTATAGTGGTTGGTTGTATCATTTGTGTCTATGGATAACACCTATGCTTTTTTATCTCTTCTACACCCATGCCTATTTGAAATGACAAAGGGGGAGAAACTAGCTCAAGTAATACATGAGAGAAATGAGATTTGTAAATATTGAATTGTGATCCTGTTCTAGTTAGCTCTCTAAAATATCATGTGACTATGTAAGAGGACTCAGTATATATGTGCTACTGTTATGCTTTTTGGAGAAACTAACCATATAGGAAAAGTTGAGCGTGAATTGAGGGGGAGAAATTGTCATTGTTCATTCATGTACCTATCTTCAATTCACAAGGTATAAGTTTTAATTCTAAGTTCTTTTCAATATGCTGAGGAATGGTTTGTCATCTTCAAAAAGGGGGGATAATGTTGCAGTAATAGTTTTACATTTTCCATATTTTAATGATGATTTAACCATTCCATTCATATGTATATAATATGTCTATTTGAGATTCATTTCAAGTATTAGGTACATGAAAAGGATCAATTCAATCAAGCTGTGGCTTGATCAAATACATGCCAAAGTCAATGCAATTGCACTTTTGTGGATTACACCCTAAACAAATTAGGAATTTTTTTTGTAAACATTTGTGTTGATGTTATGAGTGGTAATTAATATGAGAAAAAATTGAGAACACTTCAAATGAACGTTTAAGAACTAAAATGATAATTTCTAAAATGCATCACAAACACCCTGTTCGGTTGAGTTTCCCTTTTAGTAACTCGACCAACACTGTTACAACCTCAATTTTCCATGTGTTATAATTGAAATATAATATTTTTAGGAATACAGACTTGAATTGAGAAGGTTGTATGCTTTTCTTCAAAGAATGAGTATCTTTGCAAATATCCCCTTGATATGGATTTCATGATTTCTATTGTTTTGTTAATCCAAAAATGGATATAAAAGAGAAGAAAAGAAGGAAAGACCAAATAATAGAGAAAGATACAAGATAATGGATAATAAGCAATGTATTTATGAGAAACGTATAGAAATCTTTAGAAAGTGGCATTAATGGTCACAATTGATTAGATTTCGTTTACTTGTGATTACAAATGGAAAGAGTATTCAAAATAAAGGAAATAGGAAAAGAAATATCATAATAAATTATAAGGATATTATAAGGTGCCTTTTTGGGGTGTCAATTAAGTGGTCTGTAAAAAATCATGGATAACTGTTTTACCTTTTTGGGGAAATAATGAGTAAAACAATGCATGTGTCCCCTATGCCTTTTTGTAATAAGAGAGAAAAGAAATAAATCAATTAAAGGAAGAAAAGGATGTATTGACTACTTTCCAAATAAGAGTCCTAACTACATACAACTTGGGAATCATGTTACGGATCTCAAGACCTAAAACTGTATACGCAGTAGTAAAGAGATCGAGGGTAAGCCATTGTTTGTGCCTCCCCATGGAACCATCCCCTACCCTGTAGGGCAACAACTGAGGATGTCAGCGGCAGATTCCTTCTCCATGGACAGGCTTGATGAGAGACCTTGTTGGCGCCATCTACTATGAGTGGACACCAAAGTATGACAGAGGGGATGGGAGTACCTGTCTCCTAGTACTACTGGTCTGTGAAGGTCGGGGGAAAGGTCCCCGCTCGCCTGCTCAGCGAACAACCCTAAACAAGGACCGCCTCCAGGTTTCAGCACTGGGAAGGTAAACCTTTGACCGGGACTTTCTCCATGGCAGATCGTAAATAGGACTAGGCTTGCAAGAAGGGAGGGTAGAACCTCTAGTGGGCGTCTCTTCCGCCACGTCAGAAGTGTAGGAGTTTGAGAATGTTTATGCATGTGGGAGCAGCAAGCCAGAAAGGATGGGAACCTCCACAAGGGGCAGTTGGGAAAGGAAGGGAGGTCAGACCTCGCACCACCAGTCTCTGGTTGCTTGATGGAGAGCTAGGTGGAGGAGACGTGGGCGCCTCAAGCCCAGGCGTCGTGTGGATCGGTGACGTCGCTTGGAGCAGCGACCTCGCGAAAAGAAAGAAGAACCACACCAAAAGACAATATCCACTCTCAGGTGTCTGAAATCAAGATCAGCAAGGAAGGGCAGAGATGTTGATAACGTCATATTTTACGTACTTTCTGTATGTATTTTACACCACTTTTAGTATAAATTTAGTTAACTTTTCACATAATTTCTCTATCTTTTTGACTAAAGCCTTGTTTAATGATGTTAGTAATCAACACAACTTAGGTCGCGATCTTGGAGACTGTGACCACAGTTATTCAAAAGACCGCAACCGCAATCATCCAGAGACCGTGACCGCGGTTCTTCTCCTCACTCACTCCTCTCACAGCACCCGCAGTTTGCGTCACCTCAACACTGCGACTGCGGTGATTCAAAGACCGCGATCGTAGTTATTCCAAACACCACGACTGCGGTGATTCAAAGACCGCGACCGCAGTTATTCCAAACATTATGATCACGGTGATTCAAAGACCGTGACCACAGTTATTCCAAAGACCACGACTGCGGTTATTCCAAAGACCGCGAATGTGGTGACTCAACGCCATGACTGCGGTTATTCTAAAAGACTGCAACCGCGGTCATTCAAAGACCACAACTGAGGTTTTGGGGCGGATTTGTGACCAAGAAGGATCGCGACCAAGAAGGACCACGACCAAGGAGGAATAAAGCAGAGACCGTGCCCGTGGTCTTGCCTTCACTTAAAGGAAAGATCGTGACCGCGGTCCTAAGTTGGTGGAATGCACCTACAAATACCGCACCCACCTTTCATGTCAAATCATCAGATCATACAGATCAGATCTCGAGGTCATGAAGTATTGCTACATTCCAGACTTGTGTCTGACCACCCATCCATCAGTCTTGGATCTCCAAGGGTAGAAGTTGAGGAGAGAGAAGATTTTCGTACGCCTCTTCTTCAAGAGGAGAATGCCATCCATGCGGTAGATCCAGATATGAAGAAGTAGTGTGTAGTATCACGTTCTTCTCTTCCAGATCTATTGTTTCATCCTGTTGTACCCCTTCCCGTCTTTGTGAACCTTATGGATCTGTTTGTATGTAATGCTATCATGTTATCCACAAGCATGAGCGGCTAAACACCTTAACTTGGGTTGGGAGTAGCCACTAAGGCTCTCGCAACATGTATATTGTCTCTTTCTTTTAAATATACATATTCTTATCAAGATTATCGCCATGCACCTTCTTTAATGCTTCACTTGTATGCTTAGATACCATCTTGTGATGTTTGATTGTTGATATCTCGAGAGAATAATATCACTTTATCACGTGTCATGGAGTGGTATTAATACATGAGAGTGTTAGAATGCTAAATCTTTAACCATATGTTTTGTTGTGGGGTTTTTGAGTTGCCATCTCAAGAGAGAGGCTTCTTTTAGACTTAGATCTATCCACATCTCAAGAGAGAGTGGAATAGATGCTTTAATGGTTTCTTATAATCTTGATATTAGTATGCGAGAGAGAGAGAGATAGTATTACATGTTGGTGAGATGCTTTGGTAGGAGAACCCTGACCTAGGTTTTTCCCATATACTTGTTTACAGTTCATTTCCTTTTCTTGTTTATTTTACTATTCTCGTTCTTGTGATATCGTTCCTTAGGGAACATCTCTTTACACCCTTTTCGGCTGGAGTATAAGAGTGTTTGATTCCACATTCTTAACATGACTAACCTTATCCTTGTGTTCGACCCCGATCGCTACATCGGACCCCGTTTATTGTTGTGGGGGCCTGAGAATCGGGTTATCTCTTTAAAAGTCTGACTATTGTAATCCACTCCTTTAGGACGTACAATTTAGGCCGGTCAACTTTTTGGCATTGTTGTTGGGGACAAGGTAAAATAGTACTATTAAGAACCCGAGTCCACTTACTATAATTCCATGTCTCAAGCTTAGCAATAAGCTTGACAACACAGTTACTTTAAGCTTTCTAACCTGAATGTGTGCATAATAGTTCATTTTACCAGTCTGGTTTCCTAACTTGACTGTACGATCTATTCAGGTACCCAGAAAGAAGTGATTTATTTGACTTAATTCCTATTCATCTTGCCACCTCGTGTGGAAGGTCCCCTTTCAGTAGATGAGCAGAAGACGAGGATTTGAAAACACCTACCTCCTCCAGGAACCGATGAAGATAGGAATTACCGTTATAATAACAATCATCTCTATGAAGAACAAGAAGAACTTGACCAAGAACAACCCGAAGATGATCATCACCACAAGGAGCGTCGTCATCGTTGTAGGCAAAGAATAAACCATCACAACCAAGAGCAAAATCACAGGGACAACACCAGTGAAGATGACGAAGAGGAAGAAAACACTCTTCGGGAGTTGGCAGCTACAAAAGCCAATAACTCAAGATGTCCTGTGATCATCTCAATGTTCGATGTAGTGAACTTCAAACTGAAGCCAGCAGTAATCTCTATGATCCAAAACAAAGGCTTTCGAGGGAGTTTAAAGAACAAAAATCCTTATCATCACCTCAACGCTTTTAAAAATATTTGTGATACAATTAAGATGCGGGGAATTCTATAAGAAGTCATTTACTGCAAGGGTTTCATTTTCTCCTTAGAGGACAAGGCACTATCCTGGTACCTTGGACTACCAAATCAATCTTTGAATGGATGGAACGCATTGGCAAATGCTTTTGTGAACAAGTTCTACCCCACAGAGAAGACTATTCTAACAGGCAGAAGATTGAAAAACCACTAGAGGGGGTGAATAGGGTTTTATGATAATTTTAAAGTAATTTTAACTCAAACAACCATCCACAAAGATATTGGATAAGGGGACAAGGATTTAGAGTGGTTCCAACCTTAGCAAATACTAAGGCCGTCAATCCACTACCCGGTTGCTTACCCAACCGGGATTTTGAAAGAATCAAATTTTATTACCTCGTAAGGACTTTACATAAAATTACAATTCTTTCACCAAACCCTTCAGACAGCCTTCACCTAGAAGTAGTTGCACCAACCTTGAAGCAGCCTTCTTGAAGTAACTTCAAGCTCCCCCTTGAAGTAGCCTTCCTCTTGAAGTAGCTTCCCGTTGCAACAACCTTCTTGAAGTAGTCTGAAGTCCACCTTCTCCACCGAGAAGAACCTTCTCCAATCTGCAGCCTCCAAACCTAGGAGTAGCAAGGAGAATACAAGAGATAAAAGGAACAAGAAGGAAAAATAGAAATTACAATACCACTTTGCAGCTCAAGGCTTGATTTCCTATATCAAGTGGTTTGATCTCCTAACCAATGTATATAGAAGTGTAAGTGATGTGGATAGGAGATGCTAGCCTATAGGACACGAAATTGGAGCAAAGAAAAGAATAGCCAATGCAAGTGTTGCTCAATTTCTCAAAACAAATTGACAATGCAAGTGTAGACTCAAGTATATCACAAGTGTAGATTGGTGAGTTTAGGTGTCCTAAGGCATGTCCTATTTATAGGAATGGCCTACAAGTGCTTAAGGACGTTCTAGACACTTTCTAGGGGGTTCTAAGTGCTTAACTAGCCGTTAGGTACACTTTAGTTGCTTTAGCAATGACTAGTTAATTAATTCTAAAAGTTGCAGACAGAACACATCTCGGTCGAAGAATTGTCGACTGAGAGTCCTACTCGGTCCAGGGTTTGTCGACCGAAAGACTGTCTGGAGCAAGTGTATGTAACGTTCATTTCCAACTACCAACTACCTTGTCTGCTGTGTGTAATGGATACTTGGGTCTTTCTCAGTCGAGGAGTTTGTCGACCGAGAGTGTCTCAGTCGAGGATTTTGTCATCCGAGATAGACATGTTTCAATGTTTCAAATAAAGTGCTAAGTGTATGTATGAGTGTGCATATGTGACACTATTGAAGGGGATGACCTATCTAAGTGTAGTGATTGGCAAGGGAAGATCTAACGCTTGATTTACATGATGTCGAAGTACTTGTACATTATATATTTGTACAAGTTTTACAATTGATTGCATTCATGAAATTAAAACAATTTAGCATATAGATCTTCCATAATATTTGTCATCCACCTTATTCCTACAACACTCAAGTAGCACGTTAGATCGACAAGAATGAAATGTTTGTCATCATCAAAACAAAGGGATTATACGAATGTCCAATTTAGCCAACAATCTCCCCCTTTTTGAAGATGACAAACATTTCCTAAATATAAAATAAGGAGATATAAATAATGTGAGTTTTATACCTGAAATTTACCTTCTATAGCCATTCTTATTTTGCAAGTGAATGCTAGTCAAGATATTATGAAGCTCATTTTAATTTGATGTTTTTGATTTTATATTATTTCTCCCCCTTTGTCATTTCAAAAAGATATCTGCTTATATTATGACTTTGTATTTTTCTTTCTTAATTTTATGCTTTGCTCCCCCTTAAAGAGATATTCAAATAAAATCAAGGGATTAATGCACACCAATTAATGCTAAATTTAGCCACAATTTATTTCTCAATCATTTGCAAAGGATGTTAAGCCTTGAAAAGATATGAGTTCCTTCTAAGTTCATGGCATATGTGTATTGATTTCTCACCCATTTTACAAGGGATGTTAAGCCCTGCAAATGATATGAGATTCCCTTAAGCGTGTGATGGATACATATTGATTTCTCATCCATTTTGCAAGGGATGTTAAGCCCTAAAAATGAAATGAGAATCCTTTAATCTTAGAGTACATGAAAAAGTCTCTAACCAAATGCACGGGATGTTCAACCCTGATTTGTTTAGAGAATTCCTTTAAGCACAAGATATATCATATTTATGAAATTTTTATATTTCTTCATAACCAAGAGTAAAAAAAACTAAGGTCATAACAAGCTTCAAAAGATGTTTACAATATTTTGTAACTTTTCTTAATCAAATAATCAAATTTGTTTTTGTGAGCTCCCCCTTAATCTTATAATAAAAACAATTTAAAGCTTCTATGGTCACAAATGATTTTTAAAATTTTGATTTTGACCTTTATCAAAAGTATATTTTGAGTCAAGATACTAAGATTAATTACAATAAAATGATGTACAAATTAGCATTTTGTCAAGCTTATTTTAGGTCGACCTTGACTACGACCATATCGCCCCTTGGTCAAACTTGATTTCAACCAAGAGGCAATTTCTGTAGATTTTCAAATTAAAATGCATTTGTGCGATGGAATTTTACTCTTTATGCAAAATAGAATAAGCTAAATAACGATGATCAAGAATATTATCCATCCATGGTTTTTACATAGGGATTAAAGTTTATTTTAAACAAACCAATGTAACATAATGAGCATGGCACAATGATTTTGATAGAACAATAGAAGCATTCAATATAATGATAATTTCATGAAATACAATGATTATGATCATTTAAACTAAATATCAATACACATGGTTCCTATATGGATACACCAAGAAATACTTCAGGAAAAAAACCATGTGAATAATGATAAAACTGTAATTTCTTTTGATTAAACTAATCATGATTTTCAGTTTTAAACCATTTAGAGGATAAACCAAAATAATCTCATTTAGGTTTTTAAGTTTTCAAAGATGGTCTCCAAAATTTATTCTTGTTTTGCATGTAAAATCAATCATTAATAACAAATTGATAGCAATTAGATTAATTAAAAACATATTCAACAGATTTATTGCAGACTGGAAATCAGTAACCTTCTCGGTTGATGATTTCTCGACCGACAGTTCTCTCGGTCGACAGTTTCTCGACCGAGAAAGGTTCTGTACTATTTCAGAACTCTTTTCAGTAATTGCTTTCAAGTAAAAACAAAATTATGAAAGTTAGAGCTCGATTGTGATGAGATATGACATTTTTATATCAAGAATCAGTTTAGGTCAAATCCCAACTAGTCAAATTTAACCTTCTAAGTTTTAGGAACCCAAGCTAGGTCATCATTCCTTTTCTTGTATGGGCATGAAAAAGAGTAGTGTCCAAGGTGCAAGCAATAATGACAACTAATAGAGTGAACTTCATTTCTCTTTCTAGGAATTGTGTTCTTAGGTACAAACATAGTCTTAGTCTTGGATGCTTTAGCTCTTTTGGGTTGATTTCTCTTTGGATCATATCCTAATACTCTTTTTCCATTGTAACTAGAGGAAATTTTCAGAATATTATCAAGTATGTCATTTCCTCTTAACTCATTTATTTTTCTTTGTAGCTTAGCAATATCATCTATCTTCTTGTTTATATCTTTCCTTGCTTGATCTAAATCAGATAATAGAGAGTTTCTTTCTTTTACAACATTTCATAATCTAAATGTGAACACAAAATAGACTGTCTTTGAAGATCATTTACTTGAGTTTGCAAGTTTAACTTTTCTAAGGAAAGAAGATTGCAATTTGCTTCTACAGATTTTAACTTAATATCATAATCTTCAATAGTCTTTTTGAGATCTTCATTTTCAAATGTGAGAGCAAGAAGTTTAATGTTTAACTCATCATTCACTTTATTTGATTTCTTAAATTTCTTCTTGCACTCAATATATTTCTCATGAGTATCTTGAAGACTAGCAATTAGATCTTCTTTTGGCACATCAAAAAGACTTACCTCTTCTTCTTCTTCTTCTTCAGTTGTTGTAGCAATAAGGCGTTCTACTTCTTCTTTTTCATCATCACTCTCATCACTTGAATCATCCCATGCAGCTTTATATGCTCTTTCTTTCTTTTTTTCAGATAATTTCTTCCCTTTCTTGAGTTTTGGACAATCACCTTTCATGTGTCCCTTCTTGCTACATTCAAAGAACCTGGAAGAAGAAACACTAGAAGTTTTATTAGTTTTAAAACTTTTATACAGCTTACCATTTATAATGAGAGTTTTTTCTTCACTATCATCTTCACTTGTATCATGATTGTTCTTGGTTGATGCTTTGAATGCAATGTCATTCTTTCTCCCTTATTGAAGTTCACGTTCTCTTCTTTCTTCCTCTTCCAAAGTTGCCTCGTGAGCTTCTAGGTTGCCAATGAGTTGTTCCATCCTTAGTCGGGTGAGGTCATTTGCTTCTTCAATGGCCGTCACTTTGGGCTTGTACTTGGGAGGAAGAGATCTAAGGATCTTTGACACTTGGTCTTATTCACTAATTACTTTTCCTAAGGCATTCAAACCATTTACAATTGAAGAAAATTTTGCATACATTTCACTGTTAGATTCATTTTGATCCATATGAAATTGTTCAAATTTTTGTTTAAGCATTCCAATTTTAGAATTTTTAACTTGAACGGTTCCTTCATATGTTATAGAAAGTCTATGCCATATTTCATAAGCTGTTTCACAATTTAATATTCTATTAAATTCTCCAACTGAAATTGAACAATAAAATATACTTACAACCTTTGCATTCATTTGGGCACACTTTACCGTATTAGTGTCCCAAGCTGCATATTCCACTTGAGGAAGTTCTAAGGGAGTTGACACCATCCTCCATAAATCCCAACTAATCCCTTGGAAGTAAAATTGCATCCTCCTCTTCCAGTAGGTGTAGTTAGTACCATCAAATGCAGGAGGCCTAGCCACAAGCGTTCCTTCAAGGTTGAGGTTGTTGAGCAACCCGTCACCCATTCTTCAAGACTTGGTTAGAGCTCCTTGAAGCCTGCTCTGATACCAATTGAAAAACCACTAGAGGGGGGTGAATAGGGTTTTATGATAATTTTAAAGTAATTTTAACTCAAACAACCATCCAGAAAGATATTGGACAAGGGGATAAGGATTTAGAGTGGTTCCAACCTTAGCAAATACTAAGGCCATCAATCCACTACCCGGTTGTTTACCCAATCAGGATTTTGAAAGAATAAAATTTTATTACCTCACAAGGACTTTACATAAAATTACAATTATTTCACCAAACCCTTCAGACAGCCTTCACTTAGAAAAAGTTGCACCAACCTTGAAGCAGCCTTCTTGAAGTAACTTCAAGCTCCCCCTTGAAGTAGCCTTCCTCTTGAAGTAGCTTCCTGTTGCAACAGCCTTCTTGAAGTAGTCTGAAGTCCACCTTCTCCACCGACAAGAACCTTCTCCAATTTGCAGCCTCCAACCCTAGGAGTAGCAAGGAGAATACAAGAGATAAAATGAACAAGAAGGAAAAATAGAAATTACAATACCACTTTGCAGCTCAAGGCTTGATTTCCTATATCAAGCGTTTTGATATCCTAACCAATGTATATAGAAGTGTAAGTGTTGTGGATAGGAGATGCTAGCCTATAGGACACGAAATTGGAGCAAGGAAAAGAATAGCCAATGCAAGTGTTTCTCAATTTCTCAAAACAGATTGACAATGCAAGTGTAGACTCAAGTATATCACAAGTGTAGATTGGTGAGTTTAGGTGTCCTAAGGAATGTCCTATTTATAGGAATGAACAACAAGTGCTTAAGGACGTTCTAGACACTTTCTAGGGGGTTCTATGTGCTTAACTAGCCGTTAGGTACACTTTAGTTGCTTTAGCAACGACTAGTTAATTAATTCTGAAAGTTGCAGACAGAACACATCTCGGTCGAAGAATTGTCGACCGAGAGTCCTACTCGGTCGAGGGTTTGTCGACCAAAAGACTGTCTGGAGCAAGTGTATGCAACATTCATTTCCAACTGCCAACTACTTTGTCTGCTGTGTCTAACGACTACTTGGGTCTTTATCAGTCGAGGAGTTTGTCGACCGAGAGTGTCTCGGTCGAGGATTTGTCGACCGAGATAGACCCTGTTTCAATGTTTCAAATAAAGTGCTAAGTGTATGTATGAGTGTGCATATGTGACACTATTGAAGGGGATGACCTATCTAAGTGTAGTGACTGGCTAGGAAAGATCTAACGCTTGATTTACATGATGTCTAAGTACTTGTACATTATATGTTTGTACAAGTTTTACAATTGATTACATTCATGAAATTAAAACAATTTAGCATATAGATCTTCCATAATATTTGTCATCCACCTTATTCCTGCAACACTCAAGTAGCACGTTAGATCGACAAGAATGAAATGTTTGTCATCATCAAAACAAAGGGATTATACGAATGTCCAATTTAGCCAACAAAGATCACATCTTTCACGCAAAAACCAAGAGAAAATCTGCATGAGGTCTGGGAGAGATATCAAGAGTATCAGAGGGACAACCCTCACCATAATTACAAGAAGGGCTTCCTGATAACAACATTCTACAATGGTCTAACTTCTAACGAGATAGTTTTGCTAAATGCGGCAACAGGAAGTGACTTTCTTGGTAAAAAGCCTATTAGGTCGAAGAAGATCATCGAAAACATGGCTGAGTTACAAGCTAGGACTGATTATGACAGGTACAATAGAGGGTATGCTAAGAAGGCCACCAATGAAGGGTTGTAGATTGAATCAAAGGCTCTCGAAGCGATCATATCATAAATACATATGATAGCCACTGATGTTAGATAGCTGAAAGAATCAGGAGGGAAAGGAAAGAAACAAATTGAGAAGGTGATGAAATGTGTCACATGTGGTGAAGGAGGGCACGGAATAGATAATTACATATATACCCGACTTGAAGAGTCAAGTGAAAGTGAGTCTGAAGAGAAGGAAGCTGAAAATGTCTCTTACACCAATTTTAAGAGGCCGGATCACCCAGGTTTCAATTATGGCAACAAGGACGATGCGGAGTATTCACATCAACTGAATAATCCACCTAAGCAACCACCATGTTTTGAGAAGAGGAGTGGATGAGGACAGTACACTAAGACAAACACTTTCCAAACAAACAAAACCAACTATCAAGGTCAAGGGAAGTATCAAAATTGCAAAGCTGCCAACACAAGTCAAAGACAATGACAAGCTCAAGGATAGAGTTAGAGGAGTAATAGTCAGCCTGACTTAGTGGGCCAACTATTCGATTTTGTCAAGAGACGGGACATGATAAACAATCAACTTGCACAGAGTGCACTGTCCAAATCTGGCATTCTGAACACTATGTAGGTACAAATGGCAGATATGCATACACATCAATGCCAGATAGACCAGCAACTCACTCAGTTGGCCGAGCTCGTGAAGAACCCTTCAGGGAAGATTTCTTCTAAAATAGTCTGCCAAGATGGCGATCCTTAGATCGGGAAAGATAATAGAGTGCCTTGAGGTGGAAAGACCTGAAGAACTAAAGCCATAGAATGTTACAGAGAACCCAGCAAAGGAGAGAACCAGCACGCTCAAGTTAGAGAACTAGAACCTGAGGAGGAAATATTCGCCAAAAGAAGTCAATACTCGTCGAGATTACCTTTTCCATACAAACTTATAAAGGCGCACTTCAAAAAGAGGTATGAGAAGTTTATGGAGTCGGTGAAAAAGCTCCACCTGGAGGTGCCATTTCTGGATGCTTTAGAAGAAATGCCAGCATATGCCAAGTTCTTCAAAGATGTAGTCACAAAGAAAAGAAGAGGAGGAAGGATCGAAACTATGCACCTTGCTAGTATGTCAATACCCTTCATAAAAGCAGAACTACCTACCAAGAAGAAGGACCCTGGAGCCTTTACTATACCTTTTGTTCTAGGGGATAACATCGAAAAGAAAGGTCTCGCCGACTTGGGGCTAGCATCAATCTAATGTCTTTAAGCCTCACATAATAATTAGGACTGACTGATATGGTCAGTACTAATATGAGAATTGAGTTGGCGGACCACACCTTCAAAAGGCCCATGGGAGTGGTCCAAGATGTTCTGATTCACGTGGGGATATTCTTCATCCCATGTGATATTGTTAACATTGACACTATTGAAGACCCTAAATGCCCTATCATCTTCGGACGTCCTTTCTTGGCGACCAGGAGGGCATTGATTGATGTCACTAAAGGAATCATAACACTGAGGGTCAGAAATGATCACATATATTTCAAGGTGAAAGACGTAATGAAAGGACCATCCCTGCTCGAATATGCTTACTTCATGGATAGCTACAACTGTTATTGCGAAGAAGTAGAAGAAGACACGGTAGTGGTAGACCCTCTTACGAGGGCGTTAAACAAAGAAGATTCAGAAATCGATGACCCCGAGGTTGCTGAGATCCTTGAATACTTGAATCACGACGAAGGAGATTTGAGCGAAAAAGAGGAAGTTTTCAAGATAGTCAAGCGTGCTTCTCTAGAACTGACAAATGAAGAAGAGAAAGTACCAAAACCCAAACCAGAACTTAAACAATTACCAGAAGGTCAGAAGTACGAGTTTCTTGATCCTAAATAAAGGAATCCTATCATAGTCAATGCTAGTCTGACTAAAGAGAAAATGGAAAGACTTATTAAGGAGCTAAGGCTCCATAGGAAAGCTATATGCTATTTAGTAGATGATATCAAGGGACTTAACCCTGCTCTATGTATACACAACATAAATCTGGAAGAGTCGGAAAAACCCCTAGTTCAACCCCAGAGGAAGCTGAATCAAATGTTAAAAGAAGTTGTAAAGCAGGAAGTCATCAAGCTAAGAGATGTAGGCATTATATACCCAATCATCGCCAACAATTAGGTGAGTATGATTCATGTTGTACCAAAGCAAGGGGGGATGACAGTTGTGAAAGGTGATAAAGGAGATGAAGTAGCCGTCCAAACTATTACCGGGTGGAGAATGTGCATCAATTATCAAAAGTTGAATCAAGCAACGAAGAAAGATCATTACCCTCTTCCTTTTATCGACCAAGTGCTAGAACGACTTGCACATCATGAATATTTCTACTTCTTGGACGGTTATTCTTGATTTTACCAAGCCCATCCTAGCTGACGATCAAGAGAAGACTACCTTCACCTATCTGCATGGTACCTATGCCTTCTGAAGAATGTCATTCAGATTATTTAATGCTCCAGCAACATTCCAACGTTGCATGATCTTGATGTTCTCAGACTTTCTGTAGGACATTGTGGAGGTCTTTATGGATGATTTTTTTTGTCTATGGAAGAGATTTCAATGGTTGTTTGAAAAACCTATCATTAGTCCTGCAACATTGTGAAGAGAAGAACTTAGTCCTCAATGGCGAGAAATGCCATTTTATGGTGCAAGAAGGCATAGTCCTGGGCCACAAGGTCTCAAAGAGAGGAATTGAAGTAGATGTCGACAAGGTCGAGGCTATCTCTAGACTACATCCACCTAAGTCTGTGATAGGAGTGTGAAGTTGTCTTGGTCACGCCAGTTATTGTAGAAGATTCATCAAGGACTTTTCAAAGATATCAAAACCCCTCTCAAATCTGCTGATTAAGGACGCATAATTTGATTTTACAGATGATTGTTTGGAAGCTTTTCAGAACTTTAAGGAAGCCCTCATAACTCCACCAATTCTCCAAGCTCCAGATTGGCAGCTACCCTTTAAGCTAATGTGTGATGCTAGCGACTATGCCATGGGGGGGAAGTCCTAGGGAAGAAGACAGACAAGAAACATCATGTCATCTACTATGCCGACCACACTCTAGACGAGGCACAAGTAAATTACACTACCACAGAGAAAGAAATGCTAGCTATTGTTTTTGCTTTCGACATATTCAGGTCTTATCTGATTGGAGAAAAAGTAAAGGTTTATACTAACCACGGGGCTATTAGATACCTAATGTAGAAAAAGGATACTAAGCCTTGGTTGCTAAGGTGGGCCCTATTACTCCAAGAGTTCGATCATGAGATTATTGATAACAAAGGGGCAGAAAACGTAGTTGCCGACCATTTGTCAAGGATTATCGTCAAAGACAAGAATGAGCCACATGTAAATGATAACTACACCGATGAGTCTTTGCTCATGATAGAAGCTGGAGAATAGATCTTGCCATGGTTCACAGATATTTGCAATTATCTTTCTTGTGGGGAATTACCCCTGGAGATAACCTACCATCAGAAAAAGAAACTCTTCTCTGATATAAAGAATTACTATTGGGATGATCCTATGCTCTTCAAAACATGCTCAGATAATCTATTCAGAAGATGTGTTGCTGAAGAAGAAGTGTCTGACATTCTGAAGGAATGCCATTCCTCACCCTATGGAGGACATCTCGGAAGTGAAAAGACCGCCGTTAAGGTCCTACGATTAGGTTTCTACTGGCCTTCACTGTTCAAGGATACCACAACATATGTAAAAACCTGCAAGGAATGTCAAATGACAGAAAATATCGGGAAAAGAAACGAAATGCCAATGGCAGAGTGGGTTGAAGTTGAAATTTTTGATGTATGGGGGATCGACTACATGGGACCTTTCCCTCCATCCCAAGGGTATAAATACATCCTCATTGCTATCGACTACGTTTCAAAATGGGTGGAAGCTATTGCCACCCAAACTTGTGACTCCAAACCTATCATAAGGCTATTTGAGAAAACTATTTTCCCAAGGTTTGGTGTACCACAAACTGTTATAAGTGATGGAGGGTGCCACTTTGGGGAAAGGCAGTTTAAAAAGTTTCTGAAAAAGTACGGAGTCAGACACAAGGTTGCTACCCCCTACCACCTGCAGACTTCAAGGCAGGTGGAGGTGTCAAACAGAAAACTGAAGCAAATCCTTGAAAAGAGTGTTAGTAGAACAAGAAAGGATTGGGCAATGAAACTAGATGATGCTCTTTGGGCATATAGAACCACCTTAAAAACCCCCCATTGGAACTACACCCTATCAACTCTTTTATGGGAAATATTGTCATCTACCTTTGGAAGTCGAGCACAAAGCCCTCTGGGTAATAAAGTTTCTGAATATGGATATGGAAAAGGCTGGCCAAGGATGCTACTTGGAGCTACAAGAATTAGAAGAATTAAGGTTGCACACCAATGAAAACGCAATATAAAAAATGGACCAATGTGTGGAACGTCACCCACCTAAAAACAAGGATATCTATGAAGGAGACAAGGTACTCATATTCAACTCCAGCATTTGTCTTTTCCCTGGAAAGCTAAGAACCAGGTGGTCAGGTCCCTTCATTGTGGTAAAAATCTACCCATCTAGAGTAGTGGAGATCCAGGGAGAGAAAACTGAAGTTTTCAAGGTTAATGGACACATGGTAAAAAGGTTTTATGAAGATCAAGCTTTTGTGAGAAGATCTGAGATTGATTTGGAGGAACCAAGGTAGACAGAGGATGGAAACAATGAAGAATTGCCACACCCTGCTACAGTGCCCATAGAATGAAGTTTTATGAAGTCTAGCTAAGAGACTTTAAAGCAAGCGCTTCTTGGGAGGCAACCCAAGTTTTCATCTCTTTCTTCTCTTTATCTTTGTTTTCTCTTGCTTTCTCTCATTTAGTTTAAGTTTTTCTCCATTTTTTGAGTATTTTTGTTTTCATTTTGAATATTATTAGTTTCAGTTTAATCCCTAAGAAATTGACTCTTGTTTGATCTGGTCATGGTTATTATCGTGACCACAGTTTTGCTTTTACTTAAGCAAAACCGCGACCACCGTTTTCCGTGTGATCCTGAAGAATCACGACCGTGATCGTTCCCTTACAACTGAGAAAACCGCGACCGTGGTTCCTTCCAGGTTAACCATGATCTTGATCATAATCGTGACCGCGGACATTATCACGACTGTGGTCTTTTTCCTCAGTTGGTTCGGTCGCGGTCTAGATCCTATAAATATCCTTAAACCCTGAATAATTCAGTTCTTTACATTCTCGTCACTCTCGTCTTAAGCCCTAAAACCTCCACGCTATTTCAAAACCACGAGTATGTCGTTTGACGCCACCTCAGATTACTTGGTTTGCCCAAGATCGTTTCCACTATCGCATCTGCAACCATCAGTAAGGTAACCCTTCGTTTTTCTTTGTGCTTCTCGTCACCAGAACTTTTTTTATATCCCGAATATCCTACCTTTCACTCCTGACGATTGACCGACTATCGGCCATTGTCGATTAGCAGGTGAATTGCGACTACACCTAGCTTCTTTTCTGCCACCATCGACAAGGTTGTTGGCTGCTTCTTCTTTGCTTGAAAACCCTTTCGCTGTTTAGCGGTGGCCGATTATGGTCTATCGGTCGTTCCAGTTTTCCGACCCATTTTGTTGTTTGTTTGTTTGTTGCACTCTAAAAAAAGGAAGATTATTAAAACCCTAAAAATAGAATAAAGGTGTCACAATGAAGAATAAACGATTAGTCAAAAACTGAAGTGTCAGAAGAAGACGAACTGGTTGCGGTCAACAAAAATTACGACCGCGGTTCCCTTAAGAACAATCACCGTGACCCACGATCAAAACCGCGACCGTGGTGTCCCCCAAGAAACACAATTCTTTACGAGTTTAGCCTCTCCTGAAGAAAAATCATGACCGTGGTAATAATTATGACCGTGATCCGTCTTCAAGAGACTGTGATCAGGGGTAAAATAAATAATGTCAAAAGAATCGCGACTGTAGTTTTACCTTTGCTTAAACGAAACTGTGACCGCAGTTTTTCATGTCATTCTGAAAGACTGTGACCGCGATCTTTCCCTTCGACCAGAAAAACCACTACCACAGTTCCTTCAAGGAAAACCGCGACCGCAGTTCCTACAAGGAAAACTGCGACCGCAATTCTCTCTTATTACCCACAATTATGACTCCTGTACCAATAACCGCGACTGTGATTATAACTATGACCGCGGTTCCTATTACTCAACCCTAACTATCCTTTTGATGAAGATAAACTTAAAAACCTAATTACCTTCTGTTTTTAACTTGCAGAATGTCTTTCCCAACCTCAAGCGACCCAATCTACAAAAGGGCCACATCCTTGAAGGAGGTGGAGAAGATAGTCAAAAGCTTAAAAGAAGCATTGGAGAACAACACCTCTCTACCAATGCCCAAATGTCTGGAGATACATCTAAGATTGGAACTGTATCAGAGGATATTGGTGGGGGTACCACAAGAGGAGTCCCCAGAAGAAACAGGATAGACAGAGGAGACAGAGACCTCTGAATACTGACCAGAAGAGTCAGGGAGTCTAGTGCATGGGAAGAAGCAAAAACCTACACTGAAGGAACCCATGCCCAGCAAGAAGGCAAGGGAAGAAAAGGCCATAGAAGAAGCCTTTGTACAGAAGGGGAAGCCACCGTTTGTGCCCCGGGAGATAGTGCACCAGTTTGCCTATGACTGGATGTCCTTAAAAAAAGAATGCATCCTGACACGTTACTTCAATGTGGAGGACTTTTAAGAAGTTGGGGATTTATGATAGGATGGTGAAGTTCCTGGAGGGCACTAATTTATGCACCATCTACACGCCCGAAGTAAAGTCCAATAGGAGTTTTACCCTAGAATTCTTATCTTCCCTGACAAAGATCGCCTTCGGTAGAGAGACACAAGTAGCGGGAGGTGGAGACTTCATGCTCCAGGTATGGCTAGGGGGAAAAGCCCACAAGATGATAGAGGAAGACCTGAATAGGATATTCATTGCAACAGAAGAAGACGCCAAAGCCTATTCAGCTGCTCCAGTAGAAAGAGAAATTGTTGAATACAACATCAACACCATGTGGAACAAATTGACTGGGGAGGAGAGGCACAATGCAAAGAACTCCAAGTCCTCCCAAATCACCTCCTACTTAATCAAAATAATTCAGAAGATCATCGCCTTCACTATAGATGCCAGATTAGAGACCGGGACAGTCAGCAAAGGCGACCTTTTCCTCATATCACTACTACAGAAATAGCATTCAGTGTCGCTTTTCTGGGCGTCGGTTATTAAGGAAAACCGACGCCTATAATATAAGGCGTCGGTTATTTAGACAAACCGACGTCTATATTTGAAGACTAGCCAGACACGGGTACCGCTTTGTATTCAACGTCGGTTGTTTATAACAAACCGACGCCTAAAGTCACCCGCGAAATCCAATTTTTGAGCGAAAACATAGTGTCACTTTCGGCGTCGGTTATGTAGATAAAAAATCGACGCCTATGTGCGATGGAAATTTGCGCGAAAAGTGTCCTTTTCAGCGTCGGTGATCCTTTTATAACCGACGCTGAAAGTGGTTCCCGCCAAATAATTTCATGAAAATATCGTCCAATTGGACGTCGGTTGTTTCAAACAACCGACGCTAAAGAAGGTTAGGCGTCGGTTGTTGTAAACAACCGACGCTATTTGGGAACTTCATAACCCTTGATCGCCCGACTCTTCCCCTTTCTTCTGTTTCATTGTGAGCGATTTCTTCTCTGCTGTCGCCCGACTCTCTGCTCCTTCTTCTCAACGACAGCGCCGCCGTGTCGCCACTGCTATTCCAGCGCCCCCTTCTCCGGCGCCCCCTTGTCCTTCTCCTCCGCCGCCGCACCCCCTTCTCCTTCTCCTCCGCCTGGCCGCTGCCTGCCTGCCGCCGCCTGGCCGCCTGCCTGCCTGCCGCCGCTGACGCTCCCTGATCGTCGGAGTTGCTGCCGCTGGTTCTGGAGCTCACCGGCCGCCGCCCACGTACTCAACCAGCTCGACCTCGCCCTACTCTGCTTGCCCAGGTACCTGCCGACCTACCCAGGCGCGAAATTGGTTCTTTATGTGCCGACCTAATCTGCTTGCCTAATCTGCTTGCGCGAAATTGGCTCCCTACTCTTCTTGCTTAATGTGCCTAATCTGCTTTAAGTGGTCCTAATATCATGGATAAAAATAATATGAACTATATCTTTTTATGTCATTAAATCAATGAACTTAGGAATTGGGGGTTCAAGAATAACCCTAATGATAACAGGATAATAAGGAAACCTAAGTTAATGTTATTATATGATTTGTGGCACTTTAGGATGTATATACATGCAACAAAAGTTAATTGCTTGGTTTTCTTATTTGCTTGGATAATATACTCAGTGAATTAATGTATGATTTGCATGGATCACCATCAAGGTACGTGGTTGTACTTATGATTACATGTATTTACTTCCTATGTTTGTCAAGGTTTCTTGAAGATTGAATAAGTGATAGATGCTGGATGTTTATTTATTTCATGCAAATTATAATGTCCTTATGATTATCACATTAAGTAAATCATGATATTCTGAACCCTAGTTTACACAGATTGAAAGGTAACACACTTTGTCCTAAGTTGCTAATTTTTATTCTAATATGAACTCTAGTCTCATCTATCCATGTTGCCTATAGTTTATAACATTGCATTGTGAATTATTGCATGTTTGAAACAATTAAATTCTTGATTTATTATTTAATAATGCTCTATAGTTTAGGTACTTATCATGTCTATTAAAATCCTACCAGTATAATTATGTGATCCCAACATATTAGGATTAACCATGTTGTTGGCCTAGAAACTCGTCCAAGATTTACTCATTAGGAGTAAATCTTGGATAGTCCCCGGTTTGGGACTGTTCTTGAACACCTAATCTCACTTAGGATGTAAGTGTATAATGTGTATTTGGTTTTCGAGAAAATTTTGGTAGCATTTCCCCGTTTGTTCTCTAAGTACATATGTACATAGAGAACAGTGGGGAAATGCTGCCGAAATTTTCTTGAAAACCCAATACACATTATACACTTACTAGTGAGATTAGGTGTTCAAGGATGGGATAGGTGGTACACATTTATTATATATAAGAATGACATCACATGTGTTTGTTGGCCTAGAATGTGAACAATCATTGTTCTTTATATTACTTGTACATTGGTATAAATTAGAATGAACAATCACTAAATTATATACTGTTTGTATGGAGTCCGGCTTCATTGTAGATATCTATTATTGTGTTTGTTGGCCTAGAAACCCGTCCAAGATTTACTCATTAGGAGTAAATCTTGGATAGTCCCCGGTTTGGGACTATTCTTGAACATCTAATCTCACTTAGGATGTAAGTGTATAATGTGTATTTGGTTTTCGAGAAAATTTTGGTAGCATTTCCCCGTTTGTTCTCTAAGTACATATGTACTTAGAGAACAACGGGGAAATGCTGCCGAAATTTTCTTGAAAACCCAATACACATTATACACTTACTAGTGAGATTAGGTGTTCAAGGATGGGATAGGTGGTACACATTTATTATATATAAGAATGACATCACATGTGTTTGTTGGCCTAGAATGTGAACAATCATTGTTCTTTATATTACTTGTACATTGGTATAAATTAGAATGAACAGTCACTAAATTATATACTGTTTGTATGGAGTCCGGCTTCATTGTAGATATCTATTATTGTGTTTGTTGGCCTAGAAACCCGTCCAAGATTTACTCATTAGGAGTAAATCTTGGATAGTCCCCGGTTTGGGACTGTTCTTGAACACCTAATCTCACTTAGGATGTAAGTGTATAATGTGTATTTGGTTTTCGAGAAAATTTCGGTAGCATTTCCCCGTTTGTTCTCTAAGTACATATGTACTTAGAGAATAGCAGGGAAATGCTGCCGAAATTTTCTTGAAAACCAAATACACATTATACACTTACTAGTGAGATTAGGTGTTCAAGGATGGGATAGGTGGTACACATTTATTATATATAAGAATGACATCAAATGTGTTTGTTGGCATTTCCCCGTTTGTTCTCTAAGTACATATGTACTTAGAGAACAGCGGGAAAATGCTGCCTAATCTTTTCCTAATATATACTTGTTTCCTAATATATACTTGTTTTCTATGATCATAGAATGGATAGATCATGGATGTCCATTCGTAATCGTTGCACCCCAGAGTTTATATCTGGTCTTGATCAGTTTATTAGATTTGCCGAGGAACATAGGAAAAAACCTACAGATAGGTTCTACTGTCCATGTAGGCATTGCGGTAACAACTTGAAAGTCAACACTGGTGAGGAAATCAAAAGTCATGTCATGTGCAACGGGATTGTACAAGGCTATACAGAATGGCAATGGCATGGAGAGATTTCAAAATTGAAACCAGTAGATGTCGATAGCAGTGCTTGGGTGGAAGAAGAAATTGCCTCCGATGACGTAAATGTGAACGAACCAGTTCCAGCAGAGATCGTTGATGCGATGCTGGATAGTTGTAGGGTAGAGCACACTGATCCACCTCCTATCTTTACAAACATTGTGCATGATGATGAGATACCGTTATACACAGGCTGTGCTAAGTTTATGAAGCTTAGCGTTGTGTTGAGATTGTATAAGTTGAAAGCTAACAATAGATGGAGTGACAAAAGCTTCACTTCATTGTTGACTTTGTTGAAAGAAATGCTTCCTAAAGGAAACAAGCTTCCAATCTCAACATACCAGGTAAAGAAAATGTTGTGCCCAATGGGAATGGAGGCCAAGAAGATACACGCATGCCCGAATGATTGTGTATTATTTCAAAAGGACTATGTAGATTTGAAAGATTGTCCAAAATGTGGTGCGTCACGGTATAAATTGACGACTTCGGGGGAGTCCAAAACTGGTTCTCCTGCCAAGTTGTTGTGGTATCTACCTATAATATCACGGTTTCAACGCTTGTTTTTAAATCCGAAAGATGCGAAGAATTTGAGGTGGCATGCAGATGTTAAGAAAAATAATGATGGGATCCTACGACATGCGTCTGATTCCCCACAGTGGAAGAAGATTGATCTATTGTACCCTAAATTTGGTGAAGAAGATAGGAATCCAAGACTTGGGCTTTGTACAGATGGGATGAATCTGTACGGGACATTGAGCAGCCAACATAGCACTTGGCCAGTCATGCTTGTTATATACAATCTTCCTCCCTGGATGTGTATGAAAAATAAGTACGTTATGTTGTCATTGTTGATATCGGGCCCTAAACAACCCGGAAATGATATCGATGTTTATCTTGAGCCTTTGATTGATGACTTAAAGAAACTTTGGGCTGAAGGTGTGATGACCTATGATGCTTCAGCAAGAGAGACATTTCGTTTGCACGCTATGTTGTTTTGCACTATTAATGACTTTCCAGCATTTGGGAATTTGTCTGGATATAGTGTCAAAGGAGCTAAAGTGTGTCCTATATGTGAAGAAAACACTGATTCAATAAGACTAAAACATGGCGGCAAGACTGTATATCTTGGTCATCGAAGGTTTCTTTCAAAATTCCATCCGTATCGTAGGAAGCGCAAAGCATTCAATGGATGGAATGATGAACGGAGTGCACCTAAACCTATACCAGGGGATGTTGTTTATGAAAGAGTAAAAGACATTGTCAATGAATTTGGTAAGAAATCACAATGTAGTATGGCCACACGGAGTGACAATTCTTCATTCAAGAAGAAGTCAATATTTTGGGATCTTCCTTATTGGAGTTCTTTGACAGTCAGGCATTGTATCGATGTAATGCACGTTGAGAAAAATGACTATGATAGCATCATTGGTACTCTATTAAATATACCAGGTAAGACTAAAGATGGGATAAAATCCAGACTGGACCTATGTGAAATGGGAATAAGGTCAGAATTAACAGAATTACATGAAATGGGTAATAAAAGAACATACTTACCTCCCGCTTGTTACACATTGTCTAGAAAGGAGAAGAAAACTTTTTGTGAATGTTTGGTAAATGTTAAGGTGCCACATGGTTACTCATCCAACATCCGTAGATTGGTATCAATGAAAGATCTGAAGTTGATAGGTCTTAAATCTCATGATTGTCACACTCTAATGCAACAAATATTGCCCGTGGCAATTCGATCTATATTGCCGAAGCATGTAAGGTTTGCAATTACCAAACTTTGTTTCTTTTTCAACAGTCTATGCAGCAAAGTTATTGACCCTGATACTCTCGATAATTTGCAAAGAGAAGTGGTTGTTACCCTATGTCAGCTTGAGATGTATTTCCCTCCTTCGTTCTTTGATATCATGGTACATCTTGTTGTCCACTTGACTAGGGAAGTGAAAATGTTGGGACCAGTTTTCTTGCATTGGATGTATCCCTTTGAACGATACATGAGCGTTTTTAAAGGTGATGTTCGAAACCGTTATCGGCCTGAAGGGAGTATTATTGAAGGTTATGTGGCGAGAGAGGTTATGGATTTTTGCAATGACTTTCTCAGTGGTAATGACACTCCTGATAATGACAAGAATATTGAGGAGGGCAAAGTAATTTTGGGATCACGGGTGAAAGTAATCAGCCGTGAGCAGTTGGAACAAGCTCACTTGTATATTTTACACAATATGGACGAAGTGAGTGTTTATATCGAGGAGCATACCAATTTCATAAAGAGACAACATCCTCGAGCAAGTTCAATGTGGCTTGCTAGAGAGCATAATAAGACTTTTACTAAGTGGTTTGAAGATAAAGTCTTACATCAACTATCTCAAACACCAAATGATATTACAGAAACTATCAAATGCCTCGCCTTTAAACCAAAACCGAATGTTATGTCTTATGAAGGGTTTGACATTAATGGATTCACATATTACACAAAGCGCCAAGATGATAAGAGTGTCGTCCAAAATAGTGGGGTCACTCTTCAAGCGTCGACTAAGTACTTTGCAAGTGCAAAGGATAAGAGTCCACGTGAAGCTAAAATGTCATATTACGGTGTCATTGAGGACATTTGGGAGTTTGACTACATAGATTTCAAAATTCCGCTCTTTAAATGTAATTGGGTTGATAACACCAAAGGAGTTATAGTGGATGAATTGGGTTTCACTTTGGTGAACTTTGAAGAGATTGGCGAGAAGGGTGAACCATTCATATTGGCATCACATGCGAAACAAATATTCTATATCGATGATCCTGCGAATGATAAATGGTCGGTTGTTCTTTATGGTAAAAGACAGTTCATTGAAGATCCTCTAGATGAAGAAGAGTACTATGATAAGTATGATGACTCCAGTCCATTCTCAGTTGGGTTGCCCACTCCACAAAATATTGAAGCTAATGATGACTTATATGTGCGCGGAGATCACAATGAAGGATTGTTAATTGATAAAAGATCACAATTTTAGAGACATGTATGTTAATACAAATGTTAAATGTTTGCCTTTTTCTAGTTAATACAAATGCTAAATGTTTGCCTTTTTCTAGTTAATACAAATGCTAAATGTTTGCATTTTAAATGACATTTTCAGATGGCTGACCATGATGAGCATGATGTCCATGATGAGCATGAAGTCCATGATGAGCATGCTGTCCATGACGAGCATGGCGAGGATACTAATGTAAGTTCTAAAAACATATCCTGTATTTCTATAAAATTCATTATCTTCTAGTTATGTCAAGTCCATGATGAGCATGCTGTCCATGACGAGCATGGCTAATTTAGTGTGTTTTATTTTAGTCAAATTTTAGGTTGATGCACCTGTACCCACTGAAGCACTGGAGCAACTTGATGCGCAGCACCAAAAACTTAACAAGAAAAGGGGCATCACTCTGTTGAAGAAGTTATTAGCGCTAAGTGGTAGTGGATCCAAATTGGTGGTGGAGTTTGATAATGGAGGAAATCCAATTGGAGTGAACTGCAATAATTTTGTAAACTATCTTGGGTGTACCACTCGGAGCCATTGTGGTGTTAAGTATGACAATTGGCATAAAGTTCCTCAAGGGAAAAAAGACTTGATATGGAAGGATTTATGCGTGAGTTATTATTATTTGCAATTTTATTTTGTAGATTACAAATTCTATTATTTGCAATTCTATTTTGGATACTAGTTAATAACATTTCTATTTTACAGAATCTATTTGCATTGGATGAGAAGTTGCATCGTAAAAATGTGATGCAACGCGCTGGAAAGATGCTTAGGAATTATAGGACAAATCTGAACAGAGAATACATAAAAGAGGGTGATAAGAAGAAGAAGTCAGCCCTTGAACAATGGAACTTCTTGGACAAAGAAGATTGGGACAATTTTGTTGCTTCAAGAAAATCTGAAGAATTCAAGGTATCAGGCGTCACTCCCAATTTAATTAATATACATTGTATTCACCTATTCAAGATTAACATTTAGTGCTACTAACCAAATCTTTAATGTGCATACTAACTAGGCCCTCAGTGACGCACAAAAAGCAAGGCGTGCACTGAATGTGCATGACCACACTATGGGTCCAAAAGGCTATGCAAGCGTTCGCCAAAGACTACAGGCGGAGTCTGCGGCTACTCAGGAGTCTGCTCCTACTCAGGAGTCTGCCACACCCATGCCTCGCCATGATATCTGGATAGCTGGAAGGCAAAACAAGAAGGGTGAAATAAAGAAGCCTGTAACTGCTGAAGCGGCTGCAAAAATGGTAAAATACAACTCTTAGAGAAATCGTTTGAATATTGATTATTTGTGGTGTTAACTTACCAATTTCTGTTTATGGTGATTAGCGGGAGCTGCACGAGCAGAGGAAACAAGGCACGTTCATCCCTCAGGGCACAAGGGATGAATTGACAGTTGCTCTGGGTAACCCAGAGCATCCTGGACGTGTTAGAGGTGCCGGCGCTGGTGTTGGCATCAAAGCATTCTTTGGGCCATCCCAGCGCAAACCCAGAGCGGGACTTTCTCAAGAAGAGGTAACCTATTCTTTTTTTAGAATGTTACTGCAAAAGGAAATTCATTAATAAGAAGCTAATGTTTCTTTTATCCATGTATAGGAGAATAAGAGAGTTGAGGATTTAGTTGCTAAGAAGGTCAACGATGTAGTTGCTGAGAAGGTCAAGGAAGAATTGCTGCGGTGGCAGGCATCTCAGGCTTCCAATACGCCTATGGCGACCCACTCTTCTCCTGATGCACAGACTGCGAGTAATCCTGGAGACCCATCGCCTAGCACGTCTGCTGTAAGTATTGTTTATGACATTGTAGCTAGTCTTTTCAAGATGATATGTTTTCAAGATTATATGTATATATGTATAACATTCTTTACATAAATTTGTAGGCATTGAAGCCATGCCGCTTAAGAATAGAAGACTATGTTGTTGTAGAGGCGCAAGCTTACCCGTCACTTCCTGGGGAAAGGTTTTACGGGACTCCAATGCCACAGGGCTATGTTCGTGTGGGCCCATTACGTGTGTTACCCGATTGGAGGGAAGTTGCGTTGCCATATGCCCACCCAGATATTGATACACTTGGTGAGGCAGAAGGCGGGGTCATATTGTGGCCCAAAGCAGATGTCGTCTACACGACTGAAATTGTAAGATAAATTTACATTGATTTAGACTGTTAATGTGTATATATTATGTCAACTGATCTGAAATTATATATACAGGTTAAAAAGAAGACACCAGGAGCACCTAGGCCTCCACCTCCACTTCCCGCATTACCAACTTGGGTTCCAACTGACCTAACATACCCGTTAGGTCCTGCTTGTAGGGGAATGGCATGTTGGCTACGTGCACATAATATACATTGCCCTATAATAGTTTCTTTAGATGCAGATTATGCAGGTCGATCATACGATAGCTCTTTATTTATACAAGATATTATTGAGTTGTTTATGTATGATTGGCTGAATACATGTTTGATAGAGACATGGATAAGGTGAGATCTTGTTTATACATCCATATACCTTGTGTAAGATCCGGTGATCTGGTTTCTTATATATTAATGCATACGTAATACATGTTTTGCAGCTACTTAGTCGAAGATCATTGCAAACAATTTGCATTTGATCATGTGGGATTTTTGATTCCATCATTGATTAGTATGGTAGCTAAAGACCCTGATAATGTTCAACAATACTGTATAAATGCTTTTACAATTTTTGGTCAGCAAAAGAAGACGATAATAATAGCTCCATTCAATGTCAAGTAAGTTTACTTTATTTATAATTTGGACTTAAGAAAATTCCAGTTTTATTGTGCATTTTGAGTTATTAATTGTTAACTTTTTACCTCTAGCGGTAAACATTGGGAGTTACTAGTTATTGTCCCCGGGACGTTCACTGTTTATTATCTAGATCCTGCGGGAAGTACATTAAACACTAAAATTGGACACGTAATGAGAATGCCATTATTCTGGTGAGAAATATTTCATTTTTGTATCTGTTACCATCTGTTATTACATTACTATTTACTTATGTAATTTACTGTGTTATATTAACATGTAGGGGTTTAGATGCATTCAAAAAGGCTGGAGGAATGGTCCCAAGGAAAAAGAACCAGCCAATAAATTGGGAGAACGTACAAGTAAGTTCCCGACTCCAATGTATATATTATTGATGTGAATTGTGCTTAGTTGTATGATTTTGTATGTTTCAATTTATAGTGTGCTACACAAGACAATGGCTGGGCATGCGCATACTATGTGATGCGATTTATGCAGATGATTATCAAATATGCCGCATTGGACATCGATACCATACATGAGGTATTATATATAGTCTCATTAGTTAGTATGAAATATATCAATCTTATCTTATTTTTATATTATTACTTATATATATACATCATTCTCTTTGCAGGTGTTTAAAACTGACAACACTACAGGTAAATGCTTAAAAAATATACATGCTCCATATACGATGGAAGCATTAAATGAAGTAAGAGAAGAATGGGCAAAAGCCATACAAGCAGTGGCAACTGTAAGATATAATTGGGATGTTGATAGCGATAATGAATGATACTTTGTAAATGTATATTTTTGAATGTTAATACATGTATTTGAATGTTTCTATATGTGTGAATGTGAGAATTGAATTGATGTCTGAATGTATGTACTTGTGTGAAATTTTCTTTGTGACTTTTGTAGGTTTGCGGCCTGTTTGTAGGCTGATATCAATGGATGTCGTAAACCTGCAGTTCAGAAAACTGAACTGCAGGTTCTCATCCTGCTGACCAGCCACAGCAGGCCTGCAAACTAATATGAAAAAAAAAAATATATAAATAGGCGTCGGTTATTTATAGATAACCGTCAGCAAAGACCTACAGCGTCGGTTATTTATAGATAACCGACGCCTGATGTGGCCAAAGCAGTCCTGGAAATGGTGTCGGATATTCGTATCGAACTGACGCCTATTTAAACAACCAGGCGTCGGTCGTTTGGTATATAACCGACGCCAAAAGGGTTCGTGCCACAGAAAACAACATCATATAGGACACTTTATGCGTCGGTTATCAACTAAAAGACCGACGCTACATGGAATATAGGCGTTGGTCTTTTAGTAAATCACCGACGCAGAAAGTGCCCTAGATGACGCCGTTTTCTGTGGTGTGAACCATTTTGGCGTCGGTTTTCTACTAAAAGACCGACGCCTATAGGTTAAATAGGCGTCGGTTAAAAAACCGACGCCGAAGTGTTCGACCTTTAGCGGCGCCGACGCCAAATGGGGTTAAAAGACCGACGCCAAATGGGGTTTCTGTAGTAGTGTATGGTCAATGATCAAATGACGACAAGTAAATATAGGTAGAATTCTGATCGGGAGACTATCCGTGGTAATAGGCGGTGACTCGAAAAGAAAATCTACTTTCTGTATGGGCAGTCAAATTACAATGATCACCGATTACCTACTGGAAGAAGGAGTAGTTCAAAAATACGAAGAAATGGAGGGACAACAAAGCATAGACATCAAGTCCCTTTCCAGCATGGGAATCTGGGAACTGAAGGGGGAGAAGGAATATTTCAAGCATAAAGGATCAAAGAAGCCACTCCCCCTCCCTGAGATAGCATTTTATGACGCCTATAAACTACGACCGACTCTCGACGTTGTCGAGAAAATGAGATCCAAGACACTACACACCATCATACTGGTAGAACCAGCACCCGCAATAGGGGAAAACAGTGCCCCAGCCCTAGAAACAAAGAAGAAGAATAAGGAGCCAAGAAATAAACTAGCAGTGGAGAAGAAGAAGAATGGAGCCACTATCAAGCCAATTGAGAAAGAGACGGCTGCAAAACAACCAGATGAAGTGGATGTAGACCCCGCCTCTCCCAACCCATAAGAGGAACCCACAGCTATGGAGGAAGGGGCGGGGAAGGGAAAACCTACAGAAGAAGCCCCACAGCCCACAGACATATTGGAGGAAGAGCCAGAGAGGGGACAACCTGAAAAGAAGCCCCACAACCCACCAACATACTAGAGGTGGAGGCAGAAAGACAAGCCTTCCAGGCTGTACCGGAGGCGGAGCCAAAGAAGGACCAACCTGGAGAAATGTTGCCACCACCGCCACCCAAGCAATCGGTCGTGCTGAGCTCATCGACAGTGTGCACAGAGCAGCATCTGCACCAGCAACAATGGCAAGCACCCTCTTTCGGGGGTGCTCTAGGTACAAGGTTTTATGTGATGTGGGAACACATGCATCAAACCAATTTCATAAATGAAAAAAAATTCAACATCTTTATCTTCACTAACAACGCAGGTACAAGCATTGGAGGATAGGACATCAACACTCCCAGATTTAATCTAAGAAGTTCTAAGCAATCAATGGAGGATGATGGGAATGTTGATGAAGATGTAGGAGGAGATGGTGATCCTGTGGAAGGAGGGGCAAGCCATCTACAGCGACAATGAACAGAAGCGGCAATGACTGCCCTAGAAGAAGAACAATAGGGCTTACAAGAAGACCGCTGGAATCTCAAGGAGGAGCATGAAGAGCTCAAAGCCCGACGGGAGAAAAAGAGGACAAAGCGCCCTGCCAGCCCAGCATGCTCCTTGGCCAGCCCCTCTAGACACGATGACAACGTGGGGAGACCGGGAACAGGAGTCGACACAACAAGAGCCAGTGCATCAAAGGCCATAAGCATAAGTAGAAAGGCTTCCTCAGCTACTGAACTAAGGGGAACCCAACCAACGGAAAGGTCAAGCCCCCAGAATGAGAAGCACACAGCACAATCAAGGGGGTTCGACCTCAAATGCGACCCTGAGGAGGTGATGGATGAAACTGCTGATGAAGATAAGCACTAGGCGGCACAACACCTCTCCCCTCTAGCACACACTCCGACTATAGAATAGCATAGCAGCTACTCATCAGGAGGAAGTGGTCATAAAACTCAGATCGACCAGAGCAATAGAGATAGATAGGCTGATAGCTGAGCTGGGAGTTGGGCTCGATGAATCTAATGACTTCCTCCTCTTCCCACCTCATGAAGAGAACCACGACTACATCTACGATGGGAAGATGGAAGCCACTCTAAAGATGATGGTAGAAGCCAAGTTGGGACATGCCTCTGAGGAGAGTCACTCCAAAGACAACATCGCTTCAGAAGCCTCCTCAGAGGAAGCTGGACCGACAACCACATTGCAATCTACGCATAAAGTTATTGAGTACATGGTAAAGGCTATGCTGAAAATACAAGAAGCCTCGGCACCGATTGCACCGAAGGCAACGTCCAAGGATGAGGATGGCAGGCTAGCAACCTTCTTCACAGATGAGCCCGCCAACGAGAGACAAACTGAAGACAGGATAGAGATACCTATAGCAGCTCCTCCTCTGCCATGCAAGATGAAGGACATGGACATGACAGCCATGTCGCCGATGTCCTGTAGAGATGTCCATGTCCTGGCAGATGTCCTCAATGACGATCTACCCAAGTCAGACATATTGTACAACAACAAGGGTAGACGTCTGTCTAGAGACAACTTCCGGAGGGTTTTCCTGAAAAAGGTGCAAGTACACAAAAGAATGTTCAAGGTATTTTGTGCCGCCCTCCTGGAAGAGTTCCTACATCCAGAAAAGTCACAACCAATTTTCAACGACACCACATGTCTGGCCGGCCTATTATACAAAGAAGAATACATGGCGGTAGAAGTGCTGGAACTACATGCGGCGGTCTGGAGAAAAGATACAAAAACCGTGGTGATGCCCATCAGGTATGCAAAGCATTGGGCACTAATAGTCATTGATCTACACGCGCGTAAGACGACAGTGCTCAACTGATGCGCAACTGAGATGGAAAGCACATTTTTGATATACAAAAGGAACGATGCCAGGGACGCCTTAAAGATTTCAATATGCCTACAAAGAGCTATCAAAGAGGCGGGCACAAAATTTCAGGGGTCCTGGAAGCTGTTCTCCATCAAGAAGAAGGTTCCCCAGGAAGAAACTGGTTCAGGGGATTGCGCCTTCATTGTTCTGCATATAATGGAAGCCATCAACAAGGGCATCCCTCTAGAAGATCTGAGCATGAAAGACCTACGTGGACTACAGGGTGTTTACACCATGGAAGTCATCTACGATCACCAATTCTTTAGTGATCTGGCGATGCCCGCAGACACCATACCCCATAGGCTTCACATGGACATTCCTCTTCTCGAAAAGGCAACTTGGACGGAACATATCAAAACCATGTGGGTCGATCCGACAGAACCAGCTAGGGCTACAACATGGAAAGTAGGTTGGAATGAAGGCTCTGAAGGAGCTACAGAGCATAAGCCTGAGGAAGAGCTATGCTAGCCTTCAATAGAAGAAGCTACTACAATTCAACCTCTAAAAGAACAGCCTGCAGAAGGAGAGGTTGAAGAGGAATATATGGGGGATGATAGACCAGAAGGTCTGACAGGAGAAATTCTATCTTCTTTCGGGAATTTTGATAGATAGAGTTGCTTCAACCTATCACTGGAATAACTGACTCTTATTATGAGTTCTCTGAAAGAAGTTGATTTGCTGGGAGATATTATCTTCGAGCGAGATGGCATCTGTGTGCTAAAGGATGACCTCTGAGAAACGTTGAAAATAGGGGGATACCTTTATGTAAGCACGATGTCAGTCTACCAGGCGATACCATGCCAAGTATTCACATGGCATGCATCTTACTGGTAGATGACATTCTCAAGGACAAAAAGTCAGGGGAGAAAGAGTGGCTGCAACAACACTTGGAGACGGTCCCTCTTGAGCACCTCTTCCTGCCTATTCTTCATGACAACCATTGGACCTTGCTGCATGTCAACATTCTGAAAAGGACTGCATTCTATATAACAACTCCGACACAGCCTTCACACCCAACAAGAAGACCAATATGACAACATCAAACACACCCACAGAAGAAAAGGCAAACACATGCGTTGAAGCTATAATCAAAATGATAAGACAACATTGTAGAGGGTATGATGGCACAAAAGGCAAGGAATTCAAGAAGACTCAATACTGCCATAGAAGCCCTCAGTAGGTACCCCTATCCAATGACTGTAGGTTCTTCTTCCTATCAAGGATGGCAGCTGACGCAGCTACCGGCCTCAAGGTGGAGAATATGCAGTATGGGCAATACCATGCACTTAGGGATATCTACGCCAACATGCTCCTGGAGTCCAAGTGGGCCTTCCCCGCCAAATAAATAAACAAAAAAGGCCCGTTTATACAACTTACTCAAATTTTGACACCCCAGGATGGGGTGCAGGATAAGTTGGGGGGGGAGTCATAAACAGGCCACAGAGGTACATATACCTTCCTTTTTTACTGTCTTTAATACATTTACTTTCCCCTTTTACCGATAAATTTTTGAAATTTTGTCGCAACTAACCTTTTAGAAGCACGCTTTCTCTCACAAAATTTTTTAGAATGTAGTGTCCCAGTCCTCTAAGAAAGAAAGATATGAGCAACATACACAAGAATGCATGAGCAAACAACAGTCATAGCAACACTAATATATCTCATTCTTGCAATAAGACATTGTAAATGTAACAACCTTAACTCATGAACCCCCTGCAAACTAAGAGAACCTAAGTCGTACTCCTAAACAACCATCCCCACCTGACGCTCTCATCCAGAAAATCCTAGTCTCTGTAGATCAGAAAAAGCTGCCCTATTCAAAGAAAATATCCAAAAAAGAGGCTTAGTCACCCAGAAAACCAACCAAAATCCTCAAACACCAAGCCTGAAAGGAGAGATGAAAAGCCAAAAATCAAATAAAGAAAAGAATATGAGAGATGTGCCCTAAAAGATGCCAAAAGTTTCTTCCCGGCCCCAGTATATTGCTACACTCATGAATGCAGATATGTCATGCCCATAAGTGGAAACTTGAAGCCAAGCTTACACACCTCCAATCCTGAATGGAACTTTACATGCCACCTGACTTAAAGTCAGAATCCCAAAAAGGGCAACAATGTTCTTACAACAGTTGTGGGTGAGGAGTTCAGGGGGAAGAGGAAACACCTAAAAGCTTCAAACCTACCTATACACATTAGCATAGGGCCCGCTGAAAATTAAGAATAGGTGTGAAAGCTACCTTTCAAAAAAATGTGGCATTAGTATGGATATTAGCTAAGGGAGAGGTGATGAGTTGAGAAGGAGAAGCCTTTTACAATAGAAGGTTATGACAGATGATATGAGGTTATGCAACTCCAAGTGTAAAGGGGGAGATTGAGACCTAAGGGATTGAATACACACTACAACAGTCTTTATACAAGGATGAGATATTTCAGTCATGCTTTTATGTTGTCTCTTAAGTTTGTTCATTCTTTCTCACTATGAGTTCTCGGACCTGCACTTAGCCTAAGGATCTGCTTGATTCTAAGTTTGGGTGAGTTGAGAACAACATATTTTATGTACTTTCTGTATATATCTTACACCACTTTTAGTATAACTTTAGTTAACTTTTCACATAATTTCTCTATCTTTCTTACTAAAGCCTTGTTTAATGATTTCAAGAATCAACACAACTTAGGTAGCAATCTTGGAGACCACGGCCGCAGTTATTCAAAAGACCGCGACCACGATCATCCAGAGACCACGACCGCGGTTCTTCTCCTCACTCACTCCTCTCACAACACCCACGGTTTGCGTCGCCTCAACACCGCGATCATGGTGATTCAAAGACCACAACCGTAGTTATTCCAAATAATGCAACTGCGGTGATTCAAAGACCCCGACTATGGTTATTCCAAACACCACGATCGGGGTGATTCAAAGACCACGACCGTAGTTTTTCCAAAGACTGTGACTGCAGTTAATCCAAAGACTGCTACTGCGGTGACTCAATGCCATGACGGTGGTTATTCTAAATGATCGTGACTGCGGTCATTCAAAGATCACGACAAAGGTTTTAGGGGGATCGCGACCAAAAAGGACCGTGACTAAGGAGGAATAAAGTGGAGACCACGACCATGGTCCTAAGTCGGTGGAATGCGCCTATAAATAGCGCACCCACATGTTGTTGGATCCTAGATGGGTGATTAGATGCTCTAGAGGGGGGTGAATAGAGCTGAAAGCACTTAAACAAAACTCATTAAACCTTCAAGATATATGACAAGATAAGGTTAATAGGTAATTTGAGTGCAACGAAAATATACATAGCAAGGGAGAGAGAGATTGAACATGCACCAAATAGACAAGCTATTTAGAGTGGTTCCACACTTCAAACTAGAAGTATGTCAGTCCACTTGCCTAGAGAGGTCAACCTCTAGGACTTTCAAACTATTGCACTCTTATATTCATTCATAAGACATACAATGCATGACCAAAAAAAAGACTTACCTATACAATACAAAGAGTCTTCAACCTTACCAAGGACTTACCCACTTTGCAAGAGTCTTCGGCCTTCTCCAAGGACTTACCCACTCTTACACAAGTCTTCAGCCTTGCAGGGATCACCCACTCTTCTTGGATCTTCATCTTTTGACTTCACCTTCACTCGGAGAAGCTTCCACCAAGGTCTTACCCACTTGAGCTTGAGTCTTCTTCCTTCTCCAAGGACTTACCCACTCTAGTTCCAAGTCATCACCAAGGGACTCCTTCCCTTGTTCTTCTTCACCTCTCTTGAACAAGAGAGAGAACCTTCATCTTCATGATTGAAATGAGAGATAGGGAGGTGGTGGAAGTGAGTGCCTCACAAGATATACATGTAGGACTAGCTCTCTTACAGATTTCCTACTCACTCTAATGGATGTAGCAAGTGATTAAGTTTAGAGAGAGAGAGAGAGAGGAGGTTGTAGGAAGTACTCAGCTATAGAATAGGAACCTCACATAGAGTTTGCAATGAATGCTCAACCTTGGAATGAAGCCCAAGAGGTCCTATTTATAGTTGGGGATGCCTCTTAGCCTTTGGGAACACTTGTGAATGAAAAGTAGCCGTTTTGTGTCTTGCAACAGATCTATTTTCACTTGTTGCAACTCCACAACGGCTAGAAACACTTTTCTACACTTTTTGTACAGTGCAATCGGTCGAGTTTCTATAAGGGTAACTCGACTGATAGAGTAAAAGACGAAGAAGATATTCAGACCATCGGTCGAGTTTGTCCTGAAGAAACTCGACTGACCAATGAAAATCGATTAACGTCGTACTTCTAAATTTTCATAGGGTCCTCCAGGAATTCCTTCCAGAGCTTGTTGAATAATTTTTATGGATTTTGTCATTTCATTAATTCGTACAAAATAACGAGCTAGTGAATCCCCTTCTTTTTGCCATTGAACTTCCAAATCGAATTCATTCAGTTACTCCATCGGTCGAGTTCTGTGTAAACACAACTCGACCGATGCAATCTTCAGAAAATTGATCAAGGATGATCAGTCGAGTTTTCAGGCTGGGAAACTCGACTGACAAAGTGCTTGTAATAAATTTCCAAAGTTGCATCTAAAGTGCTCTAATATTCGATCTAAGTGCTCCTTATATTTTTCTAAGCTTAATTACAAGTCATACCATCATTACAAGTGATTTACAACATGATTCTAATGGATATACATTATATTACAAAAACATGCACTTGTATGACTTTGACTTGTCTTTTCTCCCTTTGAGATGCGTGAGTTAGGGAATTTAGAGTGCGTCTATACCTAATCTGAAATCACTCAAGTAGAGACATTAGACACCAATATGTGGAATGGTTAGTCATCATCAAAACACAGGTTTAGTCAATTTAGACATGAGTCAACATTGACCTATTTGACCTTGAGTCAACAATCTCCCCCTTTTTGAAGATGACAAACCATTCCATAAATGTATTGAAAGCATTTAAGTAAAGTCATACCTTTGGAGAAACCTAGGGGTTTCAATAGAATGGAGTTCATATGCTTCCCCTCAATTGATGCTAGTGGAGTTCTCATACTCCCCCTCAATTGATGCTATTTTTCCTGCATGGTTAGCTTTCATAACATTTATAGAATACCATGTCTTCTACTCATATATGTTCTACACATATATGTCTTCTCCCCTTTACCTTCTCCCTTTACATGAACATGCTTCTCTTCTTCATGTAAGACATGCCTTCTTCCTCTTTTAAAAGAAGACATACCTTTCTTCACCTTTGTCATTTCAAGAAGTGGGGTTATGAAGAAATAAAAAACATCACTTGTTAAAGAGAAAGGAGATAACACAAATATATATATAAGGAGAGCAGAAGAGAACAGATAGGGGCTTGTCCAAGCATAGAAAGAAAAGCAAGTTAAAGCATATACTTGAACAACCCAAAAAGAAAGATAAAGTGCTGCAGAAAAATAATAAATCACAATTTTGACCCTCAAGATGACGGAATTTTACCAAAAACCATCATACCTCATCGCAAAGCAATGAGTCTTGCTTAGAAGGTTTTTTCTTCATGAAAAACACTAGCCTTGCACAAAAGCTGAAACTGGAGCAAAATATGCATAAAATCCAAAAATACTCCAATTTCATATAATGTAGATCTATGTACCCTGCATCACAATGTTATGCAAGCAACTCAAGATAGTAGATATGTAATTCAAGGAACAATCTTGAGCATGTATGAGACAAGATACAAGCATAGCATATAGATGAGCAAAGATGCCAATTTTAAACAAGGCTTGAACTACATGTATATGAACTACTAGTAGATGTTATCACAATTTAGGACTACTAGTAGGATCTAGATCATAGCAAGAGATACCAAAAGATATACAAGATAAAGCAAGCTATGAGTAGATGTAGAGATATATCCAAACAAAGAGATATGTAATTTTAGAAGCATGAAAGAATGTAACTCACTAGATATGCATCCTTACCATAAGATGATTACCCCTAAGAACCTCAAGGTTGTATCAAAACAAGATATACTCCTAGATAGATGTATCAAGTTAGAGCGCAACGAAAGCACTTTTTAGACACAACCAAGAGATCCAAAAAGATCATCATCAAAACCTGCAAAACAACTTAAAGCAAGTAATTGCAAGATATAGATATACCAATTTAGAGCAATTAGAGAGATAGAGATGTAAGCAAGATAGGCAATTTTGAACATGGAAAATGCATATATAAAGGTACCAAATGAGAGTGCCAAAGAATAAGGCTATTGGTTGAGAAAATCTAGTTGAGAGGGAAATTCTCATTCAATAAGCCAACTGTGTATTTTGTGCACAATGTTATCGATCGAGTTATGTGCATTGACAACTCGACCGATGACAGTTGTTGGCAACACCCATTGGTGCCTATCGATCGAGTTTTAAACAGGCCAAACTCGACCGACAGAGCAGCTGTCAAAACGCACATATATTTCATAAAAACATAATTAAAGGCATGCTAAATATACAAACCATATCCAAACATGTCTAAGCAAGTTAGTAATGCACTATAGAAGCATTAGAAACAATTTTTGAGCAAGAGTGTGAAGAGAAACACAAAATACCACTTTTGACTCAAAAACCATATGTATAGTGCACACTTACTTGACAAAAACAAGTTAGAAATGGTTACAAGCAATAAAACCATTACCTTTGTGCTTACCATTGCTTTTTTTTTTCACTTGTTGTCACCCTCTGCACATCTCACCTTTCTTCTTTCATGTGGATTGAGAAGTCAATTTGCAATTCAATAGCTCAAGTCAATCCATTTGCAAGTACCTACAAGAAGAAAGATGAAATGGTCCCCAATCATGTTTTTGGGTCTGGAGGGGTTAGTTTAGCAACCCAAGTCCTATTTCTCTTGGTTGCTTTCCTAAAAGGAGAATAAGTAGAATAATGACCAATTTCATTGCAATAGTTGCATGTGCCCATAGTCTTGGAACTAGAGGATTCTCCATGGAATATTGGAGGTCCTTCATCTTTGTTGTTCCCTTGACTACTATCATATCCTAAACCATGTCTACCAATTTGTTTAGTAGAATGGTGTAGGATGTCATTAAGACTCTTTTTACCAACTAAAACTCTTTGCAAAGATGATCTCAAACTGTCATTATCATGCTGAAGAGAAGCAATAGTAGAAGAAAAATTATTTATATTATCTCTAGCATGTAAAAGATCATTTTCTAAGCAAGGAGCTTTAGTTAAATAAGAATCTCTATCAATATGAAGAGCAGCAACATCATTCTCTCTACTAGTAGAACTAGAACAAAATTCATGCATATTGATTTTAGCAAGCAAGGAGGCATTTTCTATTTCTAATTCTTGCTAAACAAAATCTTTGTCCTTGTTTTTAGATTTAAGAACATCAATATCATGCATGAGAGAATCAAAAACTAAAGTATGCTCTTCATTAGAACTAGGCATGAGAGGTTGAGCTACTAGAAATCTAATCTTATCAAGCAAACTAGCATTTTCATGTTTAAGAGAATCTACTTGACTAAGACAATCATTTTTATCATCAAGAAAGCAAGAATTAGCATGTTTAAGATCATTTAATTCTACATGCAAATTATCAACAATTCTAGCAAGCTTTTTCTTTTTTCCTTTTAGAAGACTTAAGAGAGGCACAAATATCATGAATAATAGCAATCAAAGATTCTTTATATAAAGAGTTTAGATTTACCTCACTTGATTGTTCACTTGTTGATGCTATAAGAGCAAAATGGCATTCTCCTTCATCACTAGAGCTTGAGCTTGATCCTTCACTTGAATCTTCACTTGAGCTTGAGTTGGAGGAGCCACTTGAGCTTGATTGCTATTTCTTCTTGTGAAGATAGGTATTTTTGCCTTGTGGGCAATCTTCCTTGTAGTGACCCTTCTTTCCACATGTGAATCACCAAATGGAGGAGGACTTGCCTTTGTAGAGTTTACCCTTGGAGTACATGGCATCTTCTTTAGCTTGAGAGGATGGAGAGACTTGTTCCATGATAGCTTCAATTTGAGCCTTCATTTCAGCCTTCTTCATTCTCTTTAGCTCTTTCTTCTCTTGTCTTTCTACTTCCTCCCTCTTGTCAAGTGTAGCTTCATGTGCTTGTAGATTTCCAATGAGATCTTCAATAGGAATATCCCTAAGAGACCTTGCTTCTTCAATGGAAGTCACCTTGGGTTCCCATCTCTTGGGGAGAGTTCTAAGGATCTTTGAGTTGATCTCTCCACTAGACATAGGATGTCCTAGAATAGTAAGACCATTCAAAATGGTGTTGAGCCTTGAGTACATGTTGGCTATGCTCTCCTCCTTTCCCATCTTGAAGTTCTCAAGTAGCCCTTTGAGCATATAAGTGATGCAAAGCTTTCTCCATACCTCATAGGCCGTCTCACAAGAAGAAATCTGTTTGAACTTGGTGGGGGTCATGGAGGCATATATGATGTGCATGGCTCTAGCATTCAAGGTGGCTTTCTTCAAGGTAGCTTCATCCCTTTCTTCAATCTTTGTCTTTGGTAGCATGAATGGGCTATTCACCATTTGCCACATCTCAATACTTGATCCTTGGATGTAGAATTGAAGCCTTCTTCTCCAATAGAGGAAATTGCTCCCATCAAAGATTGGAAGGCTGGTCGAGTATCTCCCTCCTAGGTAGTCACCCATCTTCTCCTACTTGTTGAAGTATGCTTGGAGAAGACCCGCTCTGATATGAATTGTTGGATCCTAGATGGGTGATTAGATGCTCTAGAGGGGGTGAATAGAGCTGAAAGCACAAACAAAACTCATTAAACCTTCAAGTATATGACAAGATAAGGTTTCTAAATAGGTAATTTGAGTGCAACTAAAATATACATAGCAAGGGAGAGAGAGATTCAACATGCACCAAATAGACAAGCTATTTAGAGTGGTTCTGCACTTCAAACTAGAAGTGTGTCAGTCCACTTGCCTAGAGAGGTCAACCTCTAGGACTTCCAAACTATTGCACTCTTATATTCATTCATAAGACATACAATGCATGACCAAACAAAAGACTTACCTATCCAATACAAAGAGTCTTCAACCTTACCAAGGACTTACCCACTTTGCAAGAGTCTTCGGCCTTCTCCAAGGACTTACCCACTCTTGCACAAGTCTTCAGCCTTGCAGGGATCACCCACTCTTCTTGGATCTTCATCTTTTGACTTCACCTTCACTCAGATAAGCTTCCACCAAGGTCTTACCCACTTGAGCTTGAGTCTTCTGCCTTCTCCAAGGGCTTACCCACTCTAGCTCCAAGTCTTCAGCCTTGATCTTCACCAAGGGACTCCTTCCCGTGTTCTTCTTCACCTCTCTTGAACGAAAGAGAGAACCTTCATCTTCATGATTGAAATGAGAGATAGGGAGGTGGTGGAAGTGAGTGCCTCACAAGATATACATGTAGGACTAGCTCTCTTATAGATTTCCTACTCACTCTAATGGATGTAGCAAGTGATTAAGCTTAGAGAGAGAGTGGAGGCTATAGGAAGCACTCAACTATAGAATAGGAACCTCACATAGAGTTTACAATGAATGCTCAACCTTGAAATGAAGACCAAGGGGTCCTATTTATAGTTGGGGATGCCTCTTAGCCTTTGGGAACACTTGTGAACGAATACTAGCCATTTTGTGGCTGGCAACAGATCTATTTTTCACTTGTTGCAACTTCGCAATGGCTAGAATCAATTTTCTGCACTTTTCTGTACAGTGCAATCAGTCGAGTTTCTATAAGGGTAACATGACTGATAGAGTAAAAGACAAAGCCGATATTCAGACCACTAGTCGAGTTTGTCCTGAGGAAACTCGATCGACCAATGAAAATCCATTTGGTCAGTTACTCCATCGGTCGACACTGTGTAAACACAACTCGACAGATGCAATCTTCAGAAAATTGATCAAGGATGATTGGTCGAGTTTTCAGGCTGGGAAACTCGACCGACAAAGTGGCTGTAATCAATTTTCAAAGTTGCATCTAAAGTGCTCTAATATTCGATCTAAGTTCTCCTAATATTTTTCTAAGCTTAATTACAAGTCATACCATCATTACAAGTGATTTACAACATGATTCTAATGGACATACATTATATTACAAAAACGTGCACTTGTATGACTTTGACTTGTCTTTTCTCCACTTTGAGATGCGCAAGTTAGGGCATTTGGAGTGTGTCTATACCTAATATGAAATCACTCAAGTAGAGACATTAGACACCAATATGTGGAATGGTTAGTCATCATAAAAACATGGGTTTAGTCAATTTAGACGTGAGTCAACATTGACCTAATTGACCTTGAGTCAACACCTGTCTTGTCAAATCAGCAGATCATACAGATCAGATCCCGAGTCCACGAAGTGCTGCTGCGTTCCAGACTCGTCTCCGACCACCTATCCATTAGTCTTGGATCTCTAAGGGCAGAAGTCGACGAGAGAGAAGATTGTTGTCTGCCCCTTCTTTGAGAGAAGAAGGCCATCCATGCGGTAGATCCAGATCTGAAGACGTAGTGTGTAGTATCACATTCTTCTCTTCCTGATCTATCGTTTCATCTTGTTGTACCCCTTCCCCACTTCGTGAACCTTATGGATGTGTTTGTATGTAACATTGTCATCTTATCCGCAAGCATGAGCAGCTAAACACCTTAACTTGTGTTGGGAGTATCCACTAAGGCTCTCCCAACATGTATATTATTTCTTTCTTTTAAATATACATATTCTTATCAAGATTATCTCCATGCACCTGTTTTAATGTTTCACTTGTATGCTTAGTTACCATCTTGTGATATTTGATTTTTGATATCTTGAGAGAGTAATATTGCTTTCATCCTGTGTCATGGAGTGGTATGAATGCATGAGAGTTTTGGGATGCTAAAGCTTTAGCCATATGTTTTACTGTGAGGTTTTTGAGTTTCCATCTCGAGAGAGAGGCTTCTTTTAGACTTAGATCTATCCCCATCTCAAGAGAGAGTGGAATACATGCTTTAATGGTTGCTTGTAATCTTGATATGCGTATGTGAGAGAGAGATAGCATTACATGTTGGTGAGATGCTTTGGTAGGCGAACCCCGACCTGGGTTTTCCCCATATAGTTGTTTACAGTTCATTTCCTTTTCTAGTTTATTTTACTATTCTCGTTCTTGTGATACCGTTCCCTAGGGAACATCTCTTTACACCCTATTCAGCTAGAGTATAAGAGTGTTTAATTCTGTGTTCTTAACACGGCTAACCATGTCCCTATGTTCGACCCCGATTGCTACATCGGAACCCGTTTATCATTGCGGGGGCCTGAGAGTCGGGTTATCTCTTTAAAAGTCTGACTACTGTAATCCACTCCTTTAGGACGTGCAATTTTGATCGGTCAAATGTCCTTACTACTTTAATCCCAGCCGGCCGCCTAGTTGAGAAAAATCTGGGTATGTTGCTGACGTGTCATCTAATGATTGGTCTACATATAGTTATTCTTGCAAAATTCCTGTCTAATTATTGGTAGCTCAGATTGGTACACATAATATATTAAATTTCTCATAAAAACGTGAGGAATCCATTAAAAATAGTTTTAGAGATTAATTCCTCTTGCAATTCAAAAAGTAGTTGAAGTTATGAACTTTAATGCATTAATGATTAGAAAACCCTAATCTATGATGACTAATGAATTGGGAAGGGTTATATGGATGTTTAAAGTTGACATTAACATGTTGATTATAAAAAGGACACATTAGATCTAAATATATGGTCTTTATGTGTAATTTGATTAATTTAGGATTCCATGTACATGAATATGCTTTAATGGGCCTTGAAACCCTAATTTTGGTAATTATGACTCTTAATGGCTTTAATTGTTCCAATCCATGAATAAAGCTGAGATATGATGATTCTTAGGTATTTTGAGTATAAAAGTTTCAAATTGTGGATAAATACCCTTAATATGGTTATTAGGTTTTTCTAATGGATAAATGTGGAATTAGTGATGAATAGAGTTCATATATGAATTGAACTATAATTATTAATGAAATATGAGTTGTTAATTCAAAAAGAACTCAAACATGATAATTTGTCTTAATGATCGTGTCATAACTTAAAAGGATAAAGATGGTAGATTTAGTGTAAAAGAGGCATATTAGACTTAATTGACATTCAATTGTGCTTATGATGTTGAAATTAGGGTTTGTGAACTAAAAGAGCATTAAAAGTGATAAATGCATTATGGAGGCTAAAACCCTAAATTTGGCCTAGAAATCCTAAGGTGGAATCCAAGTTCATCTTGAGAATGTTTTGAATAAAACAATGACACTTGGATGTTATGCATTAATTTTAGGATATTGTTGATTGCTTGATTGTTGATCTTGATTATTATTGCTTGGACATCAAGTTACTCTGGATCAGGTATGTGATTACACTTATGAATATCTTGAACTAGTTTTTGGAAGATTCCCAAAGTTTTCATTGGTGGCTTGAATTAAACTGTTGGATGAATTTAATTCATGCATGCTATAATGTGGATATGACTATCACCTAAGCTATATGCTTACTAGCTTTGATCCTAGTCCCCTCTGTATCTTGTTAGGTTGACCTAGTACATGGCTACCTATAGGGTAGGTCCATCAGGTCATTAGATGACTTAGTACACGGCTACCTATGGGGTAGGTCCATCAAGTCACCATGAGTCTGAGATTGGGCTACCTTTGGGTAGGGCCATGTGACTCCACAACCCTAAGTAATGATTACCTGTGAGGTAGGACCATGGGGGTAAGGATCTACCATATGAGAGAGGTAGTTTCCAAGTCCACTACATGGACAACACAATGATAAGGAGATAGGTATGGATTGAGTAGTATTGCTTAAAATGTAACCTTGATTGTTAAATGATATTGGTTGCTTACATTGTTACTATAGTTTCACAATTTTTGTATTTCCACACATACCATTATAATTCATTATACTGGCCGACATTTTGTTTGTCGGCATTTTAGGTACAAGTTGAAAAGGACAAACAGTAAAGTGATACATTGTGAATACATGAATTAAAGTACAAGGAGGATTAGTTAGATTAGTTGTGGATAGAAATTTAGAAATCCAAGTTTTAAAAAGGTATGCAAAGTTTTATTTTATTACATCTTTTCAGTATAGTCTGATAGAATTTAGTAATTATTATTGATTATTTGTCGAACCTTTGATCTGGAAATTGGGATAATGGCTCTGACCTCTTGGTCTCCCTTTATTGGGGGTTACCGGGAGGCGCGGTTGTTATAAACACCTAGGATATGTCTTGGAAATTTCCAGATTCATTCGTGATTATCTCTGGTCAAACTTGACAAACACCCAATACAGACAAAGTGACTTTGATCCATCAGTTGAGTTTCATCCAGGATAAACTCCATTGACAACTCAAAATTATTTTGCCGCATAGTGCTATCAGCCAAGTTACATGTATCGAAACTTGATAGTCAACACTCTACAAAGTGTGTAGAAAAAGTCTTTCTATCCATTGGAGTGTTGCAAACATCAAAAATATAGATCTATTTCAACACCCCAAAATGATTGGAATTTGTTCGCAAGTGCTTCTACTGTCTAGAGGACACCCTCAATAAATAGGGAACCCTAGGCTTCATCCCAAGTTTTCCCACCTTTTTCCTTGCTATAGTTGAGTGTATTTGTCCACATACAACCCATTTCTCTCTCTTTATTACTAATCAAAATGTCATTATAAGTGAGATAGTCTATGTGTGAGAGAGCTACTCCATTGTACTCTTGTAAATTGGTTAAATCTTCCCTTTCCCAAACACTTTCTCAAGAGCAAAGGTGATGAAATCTTATCTAAGATAAAGGAGAAGGTGAAGGCTGAAGTTCCTTGAGAAGAGTGGGTAATTCCTTCAAGGCGGAAGTCTTGTTCCAAGAGGGTAGCTCCTTTGTGAAGGTGTCTAGCTCGTTGCAAAAGGGTGTAAGCCCTTCTATAGGTTGAAGTCTCTTTCTCTAAGGATAGGTAAGACCTTGTAAGGTATATTGGCTCCATTTGGTCCTTAAAAAGGTAGGCTAGATATCCTCTCCCTACAAAAGGAAGGTATTATTGTATGTCTTATAATGGAATATAAGAATGCAATGGTTGAAAAATCCTAGGGTATAACCTCTCTATGTAATGGATGTGCATTCTCCTAGTTTGGAGTTTGGAACCACTATACATAGCTTGTTCTAGATCTCATTCAATGTCTCTCATCCTTTCTATGTACGTTTAGTTGCAAATAAAGTTCCATATTTGCAATCCTATTTCTTAATTCGAAGGGCTAGTAAATTTTATTTAAGTGCCTTTTACCTCTATTGACCCCCCTCTAGAGCCCTTTGGTCCAACATTAGTACCCTTTTGTCATCAAACATTTTATTGGTTATTGTTTTTCATTATTTAATATGGATCGTAGAAATTTGAAGGATGATCCTTGCCCTCTCAATCTTCCTTCAATGGGGTAACATATGGAGGGGTTTGTCACACTGAGGACATGTTTGGGGGAGGGGTTACTGAGGTGTATGCACATATATAATATTTCTTTCCTAAATTTCTAGAGAGTAGTAGAGGGATGGAGATGGATATTGTTTTTGGTTCATATTTATGACCCATATTGTGTCTTACATGGAAGTTAGTATAATTACAAAGTTAGAATACAAAATAGTGCATGATTTGATGGATAATATAGGATGTTACATTTTTCATCAATAATTGCATCAATAGATAGATTGCAGTATAAGAAAATGGCTCTGCTCCCTCTTATCCATCTGTCATATCAATGATGGACATTTCATGACAAACAATAGGCATTATTTCTATATCACGCGTTAAAGCCTCATGAGTTCAAAACTTTGATAACATTTGTAAACATCATATGTGAGAACTCATTACACTAAATGATATTACTCAAAGCACAAAACATGATTACACATCAATTAAACACAAACCCATAAAACATGGTAAATTAAAACTGATTTCAACATGTCTCGATTGGTCAGATACATTTACTGAAAATCCTTGCAACTTGTTGTATTTCATATAATGCTCAATATCATTTACAACTGCTCTGTAGCCTCAGCTACATCATAAACTTTACAAAGGAACACTATCCACATATACAAACATCAACCTGCTATCAAAAGTTCAATTTAATCAAAACACCATATTAAAACTTTTCACTGGGACCTGAGAGTAGGGAAGACTCTAGGACACATTAGACAACTAAATAACCTTCTCTAAGGTCCATCACCATATTTCTTCCTCACTGCCACAATTCTACTATTGTTTTTTATGATAACCTAAAAAGATTTGGTGACCCACAGGTGAGACCCAGTCCCAGCAAGAGAATAACTCTATGTAACAGATAGTAATTACAATAGACTATACAGTAAATAAATGAGCAATTGAAGTATTCAGTAATCAATTGAGCAGATTGAACAATTCGAGTATGCTTGAAAGATTAAACAAATAAGCTTAGAAACAAGTATGAATATCAATATATATACATGTAACATATAAGTTCATTTCTTCAATCAGCTATCTACTCAAGTTTCATAAGATTGCATCTAATAACAATTATTATCATTAATCTGACTATCATCATATGTCTTAGAAACAACGAAAGCAATCTAGTAGCATAAGCATATCTGACATCATGACTATGTCTAGTAGCATAATGTGGCTATCGATATTGGCATGTCTAATAAAGTGAACAAGTCTACATCATTAGTATAGTTAACATCATAGCACAACTAACTACACAAGCATGATTAGCAGTTTAAGCATTTCTAGTTACATAGGCATGGCTAGCAGTATTAAACATAGCTAGTAGGATAATCTTAACTATCAATGTCAGTATATTTGACAACATAAGCATGTTTACAACATGAGTATATCTACAACATAAGCATATCTATCATCTCTTATTGCACTATGCATTATCTTTATGTAAGGAAATCAAACAAGGGTTATCATCAAATGTGAGGCATTATGCATAACCCTAAACAGATATGCTACATGGTTGTATTCCATCTTTGGTTACAGCCCGGGCAGTTTGATTCATACCACCCAAAGTTCAACTGCCCCCTATGAAGGGCTACTAACGGTTCTGTATAAGATCTAAAAGAGATGATATCGTAAGATCTCTTCCTCTGAGTCAGTATGAGTAGAAAGGTAGTGTCATATCAGTCAATGTTTCCACTATAGAGAAATATAGTCAAGCTGCTAAGAACTAATCTTCCCTTAGTATAGGTCACGACACTAGAGAATAGGCTCACACATGGTCATTCTATAAGAGGCACTTATATTTATACTACTTCCTTTCACACATCACAATAAGGCATGATCGCAGCTATCCTCAATTGCTTGATATTAAGGTACCAAGATGTCCCCGCATACTCAACATGTTATGTATGTGATCTGAGCTTCCCACAAGAACTGCACATTTCACCACCAGCAAGTTTAGATGTTGAAATGGTTATACAGTGTAAAGCACTTCATGATTAGAGTTTCATTTGATTAGTTATTGCCAATTGGGTGAATCAAGACTGCATAAATGATAACATCTCATTATGTGTACTTTTCACGTATTATGTATGCCTCCCCTAGCATACCTTTTATGGATTTCTCCACTTATTTTAGTGCCTTAGTGTCAAAATCTTAAATTCATAAATCTTTTACTTTTGCAGGGTCATGCTATGCAACGACCGCAGTCAACACTGCGACTGTAGTTGTTCAGTGCACTAGTGACCCTATCGTGGTCGATACCTTGATTACCACTTCTTCGCACCGCAACCATGACCCTCCTACCAAAGAAACTCCCCGCGGTCAAGGCCATACCATGATCGAGGCTCCCCCTTGATCGTGGAAGACAACCAACACACCGCGACTGTGGCCATATTGCGGTCGAGGCCATGTCGTGAGCGTGGCCCAGAGGCTAATTCGGTGGGCAGAGTCTATAAATAGACCCCCACCTCAGCATGTCAAATCATCATATCATCAACGACCACAATATGTTGCCAAACTCTAGTGTCCCCACCTCAATACCCATCAGTCTTTGATCTCTATAGATGAAAGATGGAGGAGAGAGAAAATTGATCACCCTCTTCTTCAAAGGAAGAAGCTACCACAACCGCTCCCTCCAGATCTAGATTTGAAGAAGTAGAATTGGTGTATCTTCATCTTCTTTCTGTATCTAGATCTATCATCTTCATCACGTTATACTCTCACTCTTCATGGTTATTGATGTATCTATCATTTTGTGATGCCTTTATGCCGCCCATAAACTTTTGTGGATAAATATCTAACTTGGTTTGGGAGTAGCCCCTAAGGTTCTCCCAACATGTATATTCTTTCTCCCCCTTGAATATATATATATATATATATATATATATATATATATATATATATATATATATATATATATGCTCTTATCAAAATGATCTCCATACTCTTATTTTTAATGCATCACTTATATGCTTAGCTACCATCTTGTGATGTTTGATTTTTGGTACCTCAAAAAAATAGTATCAACCTTATCCAGTGTTATGGAGTAGTATGAATGCATGAAAGTGTTGAAATGCCAAAGCTAACAGTCATATGGTTTGCTTTGTGGTTTTTGGGTTGTCATCTTGAGAGATAGGTTGCCTTAAAACCTATATCTATCCTAATCTAGAGAGAGGAGGCAATAGATGTTTTTTATGATTACTTGTAATCTTGATAGAAGTATACGAAGGGATGTGAGTTTTGCATGTTGATGAGAGAACTTAGTAGGTGAAACTGGATCCAAGTTTCCTTCCATACTTTTGTTTCTTACCACCTATTTAACATTTTTCTCTTGCTTTATTTTATTTCTTTTATCTTTCTTTGTTTTGTCTAGTGCATTGTCGTTCCTTAGGGAACACCCCATTTTAACCCACATGTTTGTTTGGAGTGTAAGGGTGTGAGACTCTACGTACTTAACACTTACCGAACTTGTCCATGTGGTTCAACCCTGAATACTACATCGCACCCCACATAATAGTTTTGGGGGCTTGAGTATCATGTTATAATCTTAAAAGTTTGACTATTCTAGATCCGCTCCATTTTGGACATGTGATTTAGGCCGGTCAATAAAACAAGTGGATATACAAACCCTAATTCATCTCTAGCAAGTATTAACATATAACAATGTCAAAAGATATAAAATATAAGACACTTATTGTTCCTCATCTCATCATCACATGGTATGATTCACTTACCATTCATGAGGCTGCACTTGTCACCATACTATCACATGATATGAATCCTTATCACAATATCACATGGTATGAACCATTGTCAACATAAGAGTATTACACCTCATTCAGGGCTCAACCATGCCCAATGGTCACTAAGACCATCATATCATTTCCTTCAAGTTCATCATTATTTTTATATGCCTTATAACAAGGCTCAACAACATCATCACACGTGTAATACACAGACTCAACATAATTTACATTAAGGAACTAAAAGATGTTCATAGGATAACATTGCAGGATTGTCTTAGCAATTAAGAGCATTCCTATATTATATCAACATATAACGAAGCTAGGTATGATTGGCCATCATCACACTTATATTTTACAAGTTTAGCATAAGGAATCATAGATCATGAAGCTATAATGACCACCAGTTAACACATTAGAGTTTCAATCAATCATTATGAAGGATATTCCATCATTATATTAATTCATTCAATAAAGAATAACATGATTAACCAACATTCTCTACTTGCATTAGGGTGAGGTTTAGCAAGGTAGGTTACATTAGAGTTATAGTTCAACATTCATTGACAAACCTTAACCCATAGTATCTCTGTATAATCTTGGATGCATAAGACAAAGTAGCTTCATGACATTCCATATCATTCTCAAGTCTGGATCCATGTATAATTCATGATGTTACTCTTAGATTATAGTATATTAGTGTTCCACAACAATAATAGAGTACTCCATTGTTCTATTATTCCACAAAGGAAGGTTGATCATTGTTAATCACCATCACTTGGTTACATTAGGATTAAATTTAATAAGCTATATCCCATTAGGGTTACATATCAACACAATATGGTCATTATTCATTCTATTCATATGAGCGCAAAGGTAAGACTACCTTATTAAGGTAAAATCTTCATTGATTCCAACACCATTCAACCCATATCACCATACCACAATGTCACTTAGAACCATTGAATGTTGAAAAGGTAAGACCATTGGTTATTTACATAAGTAAAAACCTTAAACCAACCATATGTAAATCCATTGAGTTGTGATCTAGAAATAGTCACCAATTAACCCTAGAAATCCTTTATTTAATAACATAAAAGGGAACTATTGGTTTTAAGGTTAGACCCATCATCAGTTGTATATTTTAGGTAAGCCATTGTATCAATCATCAAGCTCCTTAAATGGATCACATGAGGGAAACCATCAAATTTTGATTATTAGAACTCACATGTAATACTATAAGTTCTAATCTGAACCATTGGATGTTGAAGCATTCAATATGAACCATTGGATTAATTCCATTATTCAAAACTATTAGATGAAGAAGTGTTAGATCCTAACCATTACATTAGGTTTAAATTTCAGAACTGTCAATTGGAGTATAGGTCTAACCCCCAAATCATTTGACCCAAAAAACTATTGGGTTAGGTTTAATTGATGAAATAGATACATTCTTAACTCACCATTGGTTGTGGAGACCAGATTTGACATCAGTTTTGGAGACCTGATCCACCATTTGTTGTTGCACGGTATCACCATCGAATCATGTGGTAGTGACAGAAATAGTTGGAAAACCCTAATTTGAACCATTGATTGTTTGTGGCTAGCACCATCGATTGTGCTTGCAACCTGTCCTAATCATCTTCTATATTAGGAAGGACATACACCTATTTACAAGTTCATATAGCACGAGAACGGAAGAGGGAACACCATAAAAATTCAAAACCCTAAACATGCATGGTTTATTCATGCTTAAATCATCACTTTAAAACATAAACATGAACTAACAAGCTTTTAGCAAATAATATAAGTGTAGAAGGTTATAAAACTCACCTCTACAGAGATGAATAGACTCCTTACAGAAAGAAGCTTGACCAAATAAGGCAATAAAACCCAAGTTTTAGATCTGGACTCAGCCAACCACTACGAAAAATATGGTGTTTAACTATAAAAAAAATTTGTAGCAAAAACTACAAAATTTGTAGCTAAAAGCTTTGCATTTATCCTTACATTTAGAATATGAAGCTAATACCCATGTAGCTAATTGTTTAGGCTACATTTTTCAAAGTTGTAGTTAGTTATTCCTCTGGCTACAAATTCATATGTAACCCAAATTGTAGGTAAAAAATGTCCTTACACATAAAAATGTAGTTTCCATTGTAGCTAAATATATGACTACAATTCAACTTGTAGCTATGATATGTAGGGAGAGATGACATTGGTTACAATTTGTATATGTAGTTCATGTATAACAAAAATTAGCACTTGCTACACATGTGATTACAGATAGTGTGTAGTGAAAGACACCATGTACTACACATAAATATGCAGTGAGAGACATTATGTATCCAGTCAGTCGCTTGCCAATATAGAGGGGTTTTCAAAAAGAAAGAAGATGAATGTTAATCAAGATCTAGTTGTGCTTATAATGTCAACAATGATACTTTTATTTTTATTTAAACAATGAGTGTGCATGGGGAGGACATTAACCGGACCCTTATTCCACAATATGCATGGAAAAAAGATACATGTATACAATATCTTCTTTTGACTACATCTATCCAATACATACTCTATATGCCACATGATCATGTGGATCTTCTTGTATCTTGATTTTTCTTTTGTATTAATTCTGCCACTTGTATCGTCAATGAATATGTTAATATTGATAAACTCATAAGAAGAGAAAAGATGCTAAGGTATTTCTTCTTGATTGAAAATAGAGAACTTCTCTGTGCTCTGCTTCTGATTGGCCATAGGAAGCTCCTGTAGTTTATATTAATATTCACAGAGATTCTTGAAAGACAAATCATTCTCATCAACAACTGGCACCCAGTTGCATTACTAAACTCTTTCCTCCATTTAAGCCACATTTGTTTGGTATGATCACTTTAAATAGACATAGTGGTAGGCAAGTACAAAAAATATAAAGAATATACCCGAGCTTGCATTACTAACAAATTTCAAATGGAAAGAGGGAGAAATGAAGCTCTCATCCCAAGTTTACTTTCATCCAAGTTCACTAGGTTCAATCTTCTTGCAAACGCCTAGGCTAAATATGATATCATGTTCTACCACCAGGTTTGATGCATTGAAAGCATATGAAAGTGTGAGGAAGAAAGAAAACAATTATTAAAAAGATAAGAACCCCAAGAGCTGCTTGCTCACCTATGGCTGGATGGAGAGGAATCCACCAATACAATTGGGAAACACACCACATGCAATAGAAGAATATAAATTACAAATCGATAATAATGGTTGTATTGATTTTTCCTAAAATAAACTTGAATGGTTGGACCTTGTAAATTGAAAGGAAAATTTCAGTTAAGCTCAATTTAACTATTATTGGATCATAACAAAAATAAAGGCAATCCTAAGAAACCCAATTGGCTATTAAGGATAATAACTCAAGTAAGAATTACCTTTGGGTGGAAAACTTAACACCTAACTCAAAAGTAAGAATGGTAGGAAGTTCATGGAGCTTAATGCGCCGAGTAGCATCCACACGTTGATTGAATGATTCATAAAAGTACTAATTATCCCCATTTTTCTTTTCTGAGCTAAGATATTGTGCTTTACTTTCAGATATGTTATTCAAACCATCGATATTTAACTCAATTCCATATAATTCGTGCAACATGGAAGATGCACCCAACTCCGGTTAGCATATTGAGCACCTTTAAATAACCAAAAAGTGTTTTTGTTAAAACTGCCTTAAGACATCACCAACGTCTGAAAGCTTAAACAAACTAACTGGTGATTAATTGTGTTGGCATTCTGACCGAGACAACTCACTAGATATATAAAAATTAGGCAACAACAAGCATTATACATAGTGATGATGTGCTAACCTCAGTGAGTTCATGGGATCATATGGGTTCAAGACCCCACCAAGCATTGGAGTTTTTATGCCATCATGAATTGGGGTTACTGAAAAGAATGATTAAGAGTAGATCCATAAAAACATCCAATCTTTCATTACATATACCCGTGATAATGTATCAAAAGAACACAATATATTTAGTATACCTCCAGGACCCCTCATCAGAGTCGTGGGGATATGTAGAATATCAAAATAGAGAAGGATATGCATACAGAAATGAAAAATATGCACACACATAAAAACATAATGCATCAGAAGATGAAAATAAAATATAGACACAAAGAGAAGCAAGAATAGTCCATAAAAAGGATAATTCCTATCCCAACTATCTCCTTCCCTAAAATAGGGTCTTTATTCCTGGAGCATTGGCACAAGTGAAGAAAACTACATGTACTTTGAAAATTCCAGACTATATAAATGCTAGCAGCTCAAGAGCAGGGAGTTGTAGTCAAATGTATTTATGGAGAATTCCCTTTGCAAGGTAAATGTAGTTCAACTTTAAAAAAAATAAATAACCAGCTTAACCAAATAAAACTCCATGAAAATAGGTAGTTGTCCATATGAATTCTATTAGGATATTAACAATAGCAAGCAATGTTGGGTCGGACTTCTCATTAGAGCCCTGCTCATGTCACACCAACTCAATAGTTACATGAATTATGTGTCTGAGTGGAAGACCAATGCATTGGAAAAAATGCTAGGATATTAAACACTCATTGGGGGAGTTGTGGAAGGACTGAAGATTAGCTACAATTACAAAAATCATCAACAAGACTAGTAACTTATCTACTGATGTGCATCACAATTGGAAATATACAAAAGATCCTAAAGGTGCAAGCAGAAGTACGTATAGAAATATCAACATAACTCCCTAGCTGAGAAACATACATATAAGACACTTTTACAAAGCTACCAATCTTAGGACCTACATAAGCATCTTCGTTTATAACATGGAGCTTATTAAACCTTGTAGTCAACAAAGAAAGAAGAAACCTCCAATGTGGCGGCCGTCTTGCGAAAACATGATTAACTAATGCAGATGCGAATTATTTGCAGCGGATTACTGAAAATCACTGAAAATTAAAACTTTTTCAAGAGATCCATTCACAAGAAAACTCTTTAACCAAGAACCAAAGTATTTCAAATTCATCCTAGTTTACAAGTACACAACCTGTACCATTCCTTCTCAAACATTACAACATCAATTGTCTTATAAACATTGTATACAGACAATATACAAATCTTGAAGCATCAAGCCAAAACCTCAGATTGATTCATTAGATACTGACTAAAAACTATAAGGACCTGAGAGTATAGAGACGACACATAGGACTACTATCTGTATGACTAGACAGACAATATCTCCACCTGAGATCTTATTGTTGTCCCTGTTGTTGTTGTTGTTGCTCTTTCCTTGTTCTAGGATTTATGCTCTGCCTCCCATGCATACCTAAAAATGTTTCCCACGGGGGTGAGACAATTGAAAATTGCCCCAGTGAGAGATATAACTCTCCGCCAAAAACATTGTTATAGCAGTTTATTAAATTACAACTGAGCAAGGGTTACTTTTACATTATCAGGCATATTTATTCATCATAGAACTAGAAAAAGATAATCTCCATTCTCAAGGAGGTCATTGCATCTACCCATGGTAGATAAGTAATTCATATGTCTACCTTGCAGAGAATATAAAGAAACATAATTAACATTCATCCACTAAGGAATGTACAAAGAAAATGCAACATCAACCAATGAATCTCCGTATTCAATCCTTAAGCAAACATGTTATACGGCTGATTACATTTTACAATCACACTTATGCCCTGAGGAGGTGATTCGTACCACTCAAATCCAACCTTCGGTTGCAAAACCCAAAGTCGGTGCATACAAGGTCCATGGAAGAGCCGGACTCCATGACCTCCCACGTCTCAATTAGTGCGAGACCACAAGCAGGACCGTAGTCTCTTGCTTAAGTGACCTGAGTCACAGGGTTAGCTCCCATAGGCTACCCTTTCTCTAGCCCGCCTTGGTATAGGTCTCGGCGCTAGTATATCTGAGCCACGGGCCAGTTCACCATGCTCCATGAGCCATGAACGCATTCATGCTCTTTCACACTGAGCCATGGGCCTACTCACCATGCTCGTATACACATCTTCAGTCTACAACCCAAGTTGCACTCTAATCCTCCTATTTTCGGCTAGGAGAAACCCTGCATATTCAACAATATACGCTCCGGATTAACCCATAGGAAAACCCGTTTCACCATCACCAGTTACTGACGATAATGGATCTATGGGTAGGGCACTACATGATGAAATTCCACTTGATTAATTAAGTGCATTACCATATCTTTTAGCATCATCCATGTTTCAAACAAGAATTATTATAACAGATGCTACAAAGAAAGGTACAATACATCTATCACATACTTTTCAAATCTTTAAAACACATGATACTTGGGATCTTAGTCCTTTATCACATTACTGGGAATTCTCATCCTTTCACATTATCATCATCATGATTACTGGATCTGGGTAGTTAAACCCTTATATCATAACATTGTTATCAGTGTAATAGATAACCATTACCTGTAGGTCCTCAGACCGAGGTATTCATTTTACTTGTGTGCAAGTATTCACATGGCTCACCAGGCCATTATACATCTTGTCACCTCTCACTAGGCAACAACTTATTCACATGGCTCACAAGGCCATTACACATCTTGTCACCTCTCACTAGGCAAAAACTTATTCATGTGACTCATAAAAGTCCATGCATATTGCTTCTTTTACTAAGCAACAACAACATTAAGGCACATAATGCCAATCAACATTTATTATATAAATGTCACATCTCAAACTAGTTGTATACATCACCTCATAATATCTGTATGGTTATTAGGCATGATAACAGTCCTACAAGATATTCATCACATCATGTGATGCAATAATAACACCATTTTTCCTTTACCAGGAATTAGGGTTTACTATCAAATAAGGCTTTTCATTCCCTTTACCCAAATTAGGGTTAGGGTTCCCCATTTCTCATTAATAAAGATTTCATGATCTCATTATTTGTCCAACCCTTAATACATTATTCCATACCTCCGCGGCATTCAAGGATATCATATTTGATTATTCTAGAACATTACTTTCATCATATAGCATTAATGATCATCAATTCAAGGTATGAGTTCATTTCTCATCCTCATCATGGTATGATTATATCATGCACATCATTTGGGCTTAACCCCATTCTCAAGGTACATTAATTAACACTCATCAAGGTGAAACAACTCATTACATTTCATTGTATTAGTTGCATAACACACTTCATATGTTTCTTATCCAATTATATTGGATTTGGAGTACATCAAGGCATATAAACCTTGAAGTGTTGAATGTGATAACTATCATATTTTGATGTATCACTTTCTCATCAATTCAGACTCTCCTGAATTAGCCATCTTATCTTGTATTAAGGTATTTCCCTTCTTAATACATTCCATTACTAATCAGTTACCTATAGCATATAATGCATAGGCCACACATTAGAGTTGTCCAACTATCTTTAATGATATGGACTTGTCTAATGATAAAGACACTGCTTACAATTAGGTTGCATATATTCAACCACATGAAATGTTTCACCTTTATAAGGTCATTCCTTTTGTCTCATCATTAGGGTTTCTTTATACACTTACTTAAGATTAGAATTATGATTCATTGTCATATTATCCAAGATTAGGGCTTTATATATCATGACTCCTCATCAGAGTATCACATGCCTTCACCCTTCTTAGGGCCTCTTATCACAACATAACATTAGTACGTCATGTGGTGTTAATACTTAGTAAAGGTTTCTCATGGAATCACCCTCAACTAGGGTTTCTCATAGAATCACCCTCAACTAGGGTTTCTCATGGAATCACCCTCAACTAGGGTTTCCACCATAGTTTCCCACAATTTGTGTCTACTATTCATCTCCATTAGGATTTCATTCAATTATCCATAATTGGAGATTCACTATTCATCCCAATTAGGGATTTACATCTCTTTTCCCTAATTTAGAGTTTCACTTATGATTACCCTAGATTAGGGCTACATCCTTACCCTGGATTAGGGTTTCATTTAGAATTGCCCTCAATCAGGGTTGGAGTTCAATAACCCTGTCAATTAGGGTTTATGTTCATGATTAGGGTTGCTTGATTTCTTTACTTAAGGATCATACCCTTAATCACCACATGAATCATATTCATGTTATGAATTCATGCTAATATCATATCCACTTGATAAGGTCATATCATCCCTTCAATCAAGTACATACAACTATGAATGACATAGTGTACCAATTCATTGATCCTATAAGCAATTAGGGTTCATCCCTTAATTGGTACTAATCACTTAGTTACTAATAGGGTTTCGATCTTTGTACCTTCATTGATTATCATTACTAATCATCATTGGATCAATGAGTCATTCATCATCTCTATTCTCGAGAGATTCAATCATCTTTGACCTCCATTACATAAGGTATACAATTGAATTGATCAATTGAATCTACAATCAACTTTGACTACTTGACCCCCAAACGGTCTTGGTCTTTCAAAGTTCAAACGGTTTGAAACCGTTTGGTAAAGGTGGTGCTTGAGACCGTTTTCCCAAGTAGGTGAAGACCGTTTGGCCAAGTAGGTGAAGACCGTTTGGCCAAGTAGGTGAAGACCTTTTGGCCAAGTAGGTGAAGACCGATTGGCCAAGTAGGTGAAGACCATTTTCCCATCACATCATCAAATCCAAGTCAACCAATTAGGGTTTGGATCATTGGATTGATCACCAAATCAACAATTGATTACACTTTAACTTAGTATCATTGGATCATCAATTGCTTAACCATACTCAACCCTAGACCTCCAAACGGTCTTGGGTGACCTCCAAACAGTCTTGAGACCATTTGGATGAGCTCCAAATGGTCTTGAGACTGTTTGGCTCATCCAACCCTTGGATTCTAGTGAACAATCATTAGGGTTTGAGCTATTGAGTTGATCATCAAATCAGCACTTAATTGCAAAGTGATTTGGTACCTTTAGACCTTCAATTGGTCAACCATGCTTAACCCTAGACCTCCAAACGGTCTTGGGTGATCCCCAAACGGTCTTGAGACCGTTTGGGTGATTCCCAAATGGTTTTGAAACCGTTTGGGTCAATCAACCCAAAACATCAACTCATTCCAATGCAAAATCAGCACTTAGCCGATTAGGGTTAACACCATATCTTTTGTCCTTCAAACACTTAACCATATCCAACCCTAGACCACCAAATGGTCTTGTGTGACCCCCAAAATGGTTTTGAAACCGTTTGGGCTAATTAACCCAAAAAGTCAAATCAGCGAAGTTGAAAATCAGCACTTAATCCAATTAGGGTTTACCTAATTGATTAGCCTGCAACTCATGATTCATTTGGAATTAATCCATCAAATTTGGTGGGTCATCAACCAAAATAATTAGGAACAGGATTCGCAAACGGTAAACCCTTGGTCAACTCTTTCAAATGGTTTTGAAACTGTTTTCCCTAAAAGGCAAATAAATCAAGTTGAAAAATCAGCACTTAATCCAATTAGGTTTGCCTAATTGATTAACCTTCAACTCACGATTCCTTTGGATTTAACCCATAAAATGTTGTGAGTCATTAACCAACATAATTAGGAACAGTAATCTCAAACGGTCAACCCTTGGTCAACTCACTCAAATGGTTTTCAAACTGTTTGCCCCCAAACGGTTTCAAACCGTTTGCTCTCAAACGGTTTGGTGAAACCGCATGAGCAATTAACTCAAAACCGTATGAACCATGATTTACTTGGAAAAAGTATCCAAGATGATGTCATCATCATCTACCTTCGTCCCTGAAGTTCGAACATCTTCTGATTTCATGAAATAACCATTTTCAACCAGCAATTAAACAAGATAATGAAGGAATCATTGAAATTGCAAGATTAATAGTTGAATAATCAATGAAAAAGGGTTCAAGTTATAAAACCCGCCTCCAATTGAGCTCCAAAGCTCCATGTACACGGAAACAATGGTGTATGAAACTCCTTTCACCATTCCAAGGCCCGTCCTCAAGGTTTGAGTGAAAAGGAATGGTTAGAATTGAAGAGGAGATCGAAATAGGAAGAAATCCATGATTTATTTTCGATTTCCACCATGGAATCAAGGTGAAATGGATCAAGAACCTTACCAACAGGTTGGGGGTCGTCCTCCTGATCCTCCCAAGCTCCCTTGGTCGTTTCCCAAGCAAGGAGAAGAAGTGGGGTCGAAAAAGCCTTCCATTTGGCTTGTAAAGGGTCTTTTTATAAGAAATTCAAGGAGAGAGAAAGTTCTTATAAAAACTCATTTAATCCCAAAAATGTGGCCACATCTTCCCCCTTATCTTCCTTAGGGACAAGGCTATCTTGTTTTACTTTTATCCCTCTAAATTATCCATGATTTAAAGAAAAGCAAATCAAGCACCTTAAATCATATTATATTAATATCCATATGTGAGTGGATATTTCTTTTTCTTATAAAATTGTGTGTGAGTTATCCACTCCCTTGGATATTTTCGTGGTCCTTGCAAAGCTAAAGGACGTCACACATACATCTAAATCCAACCATTTTAATTTTGGTTGAAGGCCCTTTAATTAATAAATTTATTTTTTTCCCTAAATCAAATTAGGGTTTCAATTAGGATTAAATCTTGATTATTTTAATATCAAGATGCTCTCTCCTCCAACTTAATTCAAATGAGGCGCCCCTCTCATTTTATTTTCTCTACATGATGCCAAGAAGAATTAAGGACCTTATTGAAGTGGTAATTTGCATATTGAACCCTAGGTTTTGGGTAAATTGCACTTTACACCAAAACTAGGTTTTAATGCACAAACATTGCTTTATCATCTCTTTCTTGGTATTCAGGCTTCCATAAGCCACACCTCAGCATCATCTTCACTCTCATGATGCTTCAACACATGAGGAACATTTTATCATGCACAATTTGCACTTAAACCTCTCAACTTGGGTTTTTTGCACATTAGTCCAAAACAAACAAAACATTGATTTCAACAATGTTCAAAAAGGACTAGAATTGCAATATAAGTTCCTCTTGAGCCCTAATTACCCTTCACAAGATGAGATTAATCATTTAATCATCTTTCTTAATCAAAACACCTAGGGTTAAAGTATAACCCAGGTCAGGAGTGTTACAAATTATAAACCCCTAACAAGGATTTTGTCCCCAAAATCCCAGATAAAGGAAGACAAATGTATTTCATTCACTACTACAGAAATAGCATTCAATGTCACTTTTCTGGGCGTCGGTTATTAAGGAAAACCGACGCCTTATATGTTAGGCATCGATTGTTTAAGCAAACCGACGTCTATATTCAAAGACCAGCCAGACACGGGTACCGCTTTGTATTCAGCGTCAGTTGTTTATAACAAACTGACGCTGAAAGTCGGCCGCGAAATCCAAATTTTGATCAAAAAAATAGTGTCATTTTCAGCGTCGGTCATGTAGGTATAAACCGACGCCTATGTGCGATGAAAATTTGCACAAAAAGTGTCACTTTCAGCGTCGGTTATCCTTTTATAACCGACGCTGAAGGTGGTTCCCGCCAAACAATTTCATGAAAATATCGTCCAATTGGACGTCGGTTGTTGCAAACAACCGACGCTAAAGATGTGTAGGCGTCGGTTGTTTAAAACAACCGACGCTATTTGGGAACTTATACTCCGCGATCGCCCGACTCTTCCCCTTTCTTCTGTTTCATTGCGAGCAATTACCCTATTTCTCTGCTGCCGGCGATTTCTCTCCGGCGATTTCTTCTCCAGTGCCATTTCTCCGGCTATTTCTTCTCCGGCGCCCCCTTCTCCGGCGCCCCCTTCTCCACCACCACTCCTCCTTCTCCGCGCCCCCTTCTCCGCCGCCCCTACTGCCCGCCCCTGCTGCCTGCCCCTGCTGCTCCAAGCGCCTGAGGCTGCCGCCACGCCTGACTCTTCGGCGCCGCCTGGTGCTTTTCCACCGTCGTCGCGCCGCCGCAACCACCGCCAGAGCCACCGGAGCTGCTAGCTGCTCCTCCACCACCGTCGCTACTAGCTACTTCTCCAGCCAGAGCCACCGGAGCCTCTGCCTTCTTCCCTCTGACAAGGTTGGTCTTCCCGCTGCTAGCTGCTCTGCTTTTTTATGCATCGATCAAATTGTTGTGATAAAAATGCATGTAATGTATTTGATTAGAGTTAATCTAATCTGGATGTTCATAATAATGGTATGTTAAATATGATGATTAGGGATAAATATAATGTCTAGTACACAAATATTAGATGATATTCAAGAAAACCCTAGTTTGATGAGCATGTTGTTAATCATGTTAATTATGATTCTTCTATATATTCTGATGTCATTATATAATTATGTGATCCCAACATATTAAATTGAATTAGAATGATTTCATGAATTATAGGGTTTTAAAGTTGATAAACATGTACATGCAGAAATAGGGTTATTAAACCAATGGTTATAACATAGTATGATCTTAATCTGATCTGGATGTTCATAATAATGTAGTATGTTAAATATGATGATTAGGGATACATATAATGTCTAGTAAAGATTCCTAGACCTTTTGTTTGAAACTATTGATTTCTTGATTTATTATTTAATAATGCTCTATTGATTAGGATTAACCATGTTGCCTGTACTTTATAGACATTTATTATATATAAGAATGACAACACATGTATTTGTTGGCCTAGAAACCCGTCCAAGATTGGCTCATTAGGAGTAAATCTTGGATAGTCCCCGGTTTGGGACTGTTCTTGAACACCTAATCTCACTTAGGATGTAAGTGTATAATGTGTATTGGGTTTTCGAGAAAATTTCGGTAGCATTTCCCCGTTTGTTCTCTAAGTACATATGTACTTAGAGAACAGCGGGGAAATGCTGCCGAAATTTTCTTGAAAACCCAATACACATTATACACTTACTAGTGAGATTAGGTGTTCAAGGATGGGATAGGTGGTACACATTTATTATATATAAGAATGACATCACATTATTTGTTGGCCTAGAAACCCGTCCAAGATTTACTCATTAGGAGTAAATCTTGGATAGTCCCCGGTTTGGGACTGTTCTTGAACACCTAATCTCACTTAGGATGTAAGTGTATAATGTGTATTGAGTTTTCGAGAAAATTTTGGTAGCATTTCCCCGTTTGTTCTCTAAGTACATATGTACTTAGAGAACAGCGGGGAAATGCTGCCGAAATTTTCTTGAAAACCCAATACACATTATACACTTACTAGTGAGATTAGGTGTTCAAGGATGGGATAGGTGGTACACATTTATTATATATAAGAATGACATCACATGTGTTTGTTGGCCTAGAATGTGAACAATCATTGTTTTTTATATTACTTGTACATTGATATAAATTAGAATGAACAATCACTAAATTAAATACTGTTTGTATGGAGTCCGGCTTCATTGTAGATATCTATTATTGTGTTTGTTGGCCTAGAAACCCGTCCAAGATTTACTCATTAGGAGTAAATCTTGGATAGTCCCCGGTTTGGGACTGTTCTTGAACACCTAATCTCACTTAGGATGTAAGTGTATAATGTGTATTGAGTTTTCGAGAAAATTTTGGTAGCATTTCCCCGTTTGTTCTCTAAGTACATATGTACTTAGAGAACAGCGGGGAAATGCTGCCGAAATTTTCTTGAAAACCCAATACACATTATACACTTACTAGTGAGATTAGGTGTTCAAGGATGGGATAGGTGGTACACATTTATTATATATAAGAATGACATCACATGTGTTTGTTGGCCTAGAATGTGAACAATCATTGTTTTTTATATTACTTGTACATTGAAGGATTGCTAATTGATAAAAGATCACAATTTTAGAGACATGTATGTTTATACAAATGCTAAATGTTTTCCTTATTCTAGTTGATACAAATGCTAAATGTTTTCCTTTTTAATGAAATTTTCAGATGGCTCACCATGATGAGAATGATGTCCATGATGAGCATGAAGTCCATGATGAGCATGCTGTCCATGACGAGCATGACGAGGATACCAACATAAGTTCTAAAAACATATCCCGTATTTCTATAAAATTCATTATCTTCTAGTTATGTCATATATCCTGTATTTCTATATTGGCTTAATTCGGTGTGTTTATTTTTGTCAAATTTTAGGTTGATGATGCACAGCTACCCACTGAAGCAATTGAGCAACTTGATGCGCAGCAACAAAAACTTAACAAGAAAAGGGGTATCACTCTGTTGAAAAAGTTACTTGCGCTGAGTGGCAGTGGATCCAAATTGGTTGTGGAGTTTGATAATGGAGGGAATGCAATTGGAGTGAACCGCAATAATTTTATAAACTATCTTGGGGTTGTCACTCGAAGCCATTGTGGTGTTAAATATGATAATTGGCATAAAGTTCCTCAGGCGAAGAAAGACTTGATATGGAAATATTTATGCGTGAGTTATTATTATTTGCAATTCTATTTTGTAGATTACAAATTCTATTATTTGCAATTATATTTTTGGTACTAGTTAATAACATTTCTATTTTACAGAATCTGTTTGCATTGGATGAGATGTTGCATCGTAAAAGTGTGATGCAACGCGCTGGAAAGATGCTTAGGAATTACAGGACAAATCTGAACAGAGAATACATAAGACAGGGTGATAAGAAGAAGAAGTCAGCCCTTGAACAATGGAACTTCTTGGACAAAGAAGATTGGGACAATTTTGTTGCTTCAAGAAAATCTGAAGAATTCAAGGTATTAGGTGTCACTCCCATTTTAATTAATATACATTGTATTCACCTATTCAAGATTAACATTTAGTGCTACTAACCTAATTATAAATGTGCATACTAACTAGGCCCTCAGTGACGCACAAAAAGCAAGGCGTGCACTGAATGTACATGACCATACTATGGGTCCAAAAGGCTATGCAAGCGTTCGCCAAAGACTACAGGCGGAGTCTGCGGCTACTCAGGAGTCTGCGACTACTCAGGAGTCTGCGGCCACACCCTTCCCTCGCCATGATATCTGGATAGCTGGCAGGAAAAACAAGAAGGGTGAAATAAAGAAGCCCGAAACTACTGAGGCGGCTGCAAAAATGGTAAAATACAACTCTTAGAGCAATCATTTGAATATTGATTATTTGTGGTGTTAACTTACCAATTTTTGTTTATGGTGATTAGCGGGAGCTGCACGAGCAGAGAAAACAAGGCACGTTCATCCCTCAGGGCACAAGGGATGAATTGACAGTTGCTCTGGGTAACCCAGAGCATCCTGGACGTGTTAGAGGTGCCGGCGCTGGTGTGGGCATCAAAGCATTCTTTGGGCCATCCCAGCGCAAACCTAGAGCGGGACTTTCTCAAGAAGAGGTAACATATATATTCTATTTTTATAATGTTACTGCAAAAGGAAATTCATTAATAAAAAGCTAATATTTGTTTTATCCATGTATAGGAGAATAAGAGAGTCGAGGATATAGTTGCTAAGAAGCTCAACGATGTGGTTGCTGAGAAGGTCAAGGAAGAATTGCTGCGGTGGCAGACATCTCAGGCTTCCAATCAGCCTATGCCGACCCACTCTTCTCCTGGTGCACAGACTGCAAGTAATCCTGGAGACCCATCGCCTAACACATCTGCTGTAAGTATTGTTTATGACATTGTAGCTAGTCTTTTCAAGATGATATGTTTTCAAGATGATATGTATATATGTATAACATTCTTTATGTAAATTTGTAGGCATTGAAGCCATGCCGCTTAAGAATGGAAAACTATGTTGTTGCAGAGGCGCAAGCTTACCAGTCCCTTCCTGGGGCAACGTTTCATGGGACTCCAATGCCGCAGGGCTACATTCGTGTGAGCCCGATACATGTATTACCTGATTGGAGGGAAGTTGCGTTGCCATATGCCCACCCAGATATTGATACACTTGGTGAGGCAGAAAGCGGGGTCATATTGTGGCCCAAAGCAGATGTCCTCTACACGATTGAAATTGTAAGATAAATTTACATTGATTTAGACTGTTAATGTGTATATATGATGTCAACTGATCTGAAATTATATATACAGGTTAAAAAGAAGACACCAGGAGCACCTAGGCCTCCACCTCCAATTCCCGCATTACCAACTTGGGTTCCAACTGACCTACAATACCCGTTAGGTCCTACTTGTAGGGGAATGGCATGTTGGCAACGGGCACATAATATACTTTGCCCTATAATTGTTTCTTTAGATGCAGATTATGCAGGTCAATCATACGACAGCTCTTTATTTATACAAGATATTATTGAGCTGTTTATGTATGATTGGTTGAATACATCAATGATAGAGACATGGATAAGGTGAGATCTTGTTTATACATCCATATACCTTGTGTAAGATCCGGTGATCTAGTTTCTTATATATTAATGCATACGTCTATATGTTTTGCAGCTACTTAATCGAAGATCATTGCAAACAATTTTCATATGATCATGTGGGATTTTTGATTCCATCATTGATTAGTATGGTAGCTAAAGACCCTGATAGTGTTCAACAATACTGTATAGATGCTTTTACAATTTTTGGTCATCAAATGAAGACGATAATAATAGCTCCATTCAATGTCAAGTAAGTTTGCTTTATTTATAATTTGGACTTAAGAAAATTCCATTATTATTTTGCATTTTGAGTTATTAATTGTTAACTTTTTACCTCTAGTGGTAGACATTGGGAGTTACTAGTTATTGTCCCCGGGACGTTCACTGTTTATTATCTAGATCCCGCAGGAAGTACATTAAACACTAAAATTGGACACGTAATGAGAATGGCATTATTCTGGTGAGAAATATTTCATTTTTTATATCCGTTAACATCTTTTATTACATTACTATTTACTTATGCAACTTAGTGTGTTATATTAACATGTAGGGGTTTAGATGCATTCAAAAATGCTGGAGGAAAGGTCCCAAGGAAAAAGAACCAGCCATTGTCTTGGGAGAACGTAAAAGTAAGTTCCCGACTCCCCGACTCCAATGTATATATTATTGATGTGAATTGTGCTTAGTTGTATTAATTTGTATGTTTCAATTTATAGTGCGCTACACAAGACAATGGCTGGGCATGCGCATACTATGTGATGCGATTTATGCAGATGATTATCAAACATGCCGCATTGGACATCGATACCATACATGAGGTATTATATATAGTCTCATTAGTTAGTATGAAATATATCAATCTTATTTTTATATTATTACTTATATATATACATCATTCTCTTTGCAGGTGTTTAAAACTGACCACACTATAGGCAAACGCTTAAAAAATGTACATGCTCCATATACGAGGGAATCATTAAATGAAGTAAGAGAAGAATGGGCAATAGATGTACAAACAGTGGCAACTGTAAGATATAATTGGGATGTTGATAGTGATGATGAATGATACTTTGTAAATGAATGTTTCTGAATGTTAAAACATGTATTTGAATGATTCTATATGTGTGAACGTGACAATTGAATTGATGTCTGAATGTATCTACTTGTGTGAATCTTTTTATGTTAATTTTGCAGGTTTGTGGCCTGTTTGTAGGCTGATATCAATGGATGTCGTAAACCTGCAGTTCAGAAAACTGAACTGCAGGTTCTCATCCTGCTGACCAACCACAGCAGGCCTGCAAACAGATTTATAAAAAAAAAATAGATATAGGCGTCGGTTATTTACCGATAACCGTCAGCACAGACTTACAGCGTCGGTTTTTTGTTGAACACCGACGCCAAAAGTGTTCGCGCTACAGGAAATGGGAGTCATCTAGGGCACTTTTATGCGTCGGTTGTTTAGTATATAACCGACGCAGAAAGCGTCCTAGATGACGCCGTTTTCTGTGGCACGAACCCTTGTGGCGTTGGTGTTTTATAAAAAACCGACGCCTTTATATTAAATAGGCGTCGGTTTTTTAACCGACGCTGAAGTGTCCAACCTTTTAGCGGCGCCCACATAGGCGTCGTTCCGAAACCGACGCCAAAGGGGGTTAAACAACCGACACTAAAAGGCACTTCTGTAGTAGTGATTCATCATACTATCTAGTCTTCACATAACATCTCCTTATTATGGAGGCACCATAAAACTTTGATCAGCACAAAGTGTTTCCGTACAAGATTCTCATAGAATCAACACACAAGGCACATGCTCCATTGTTCCTCATCATTGACTATAAAGTCAACTTTGTGTCAAACAACACTTCTCTTGTTCAGAGAAACATCGTATATTCTTTATTAATATTATGTTTATGCAGAGCATAAACCCCTAACATATGATGTTCATATTGTTTTATACATCCAGACTAATTTCACAGTTGACCACCCCAGGTAGCCAACCTAACCCATCTGATAACTCTCAGATACCAGAATCTTTCACCTTGGTATCTATCACATGTGTTGGAAATACATCATATATATCTCTTCCTTTCTTCTTGGAGCATTAATTGTTTCATATGTCCTCATATTGGGACCAAAGTCCAAGATAACTGATACTTTTCTAAGTATTCAATACATGAACTCCTTTATCTTATGCACATCAAGTGTCCTAAGACCCACTTGATTGCCATGTCTCTGAAAGGAAAGAAAACAAGGATTCATATTCCTCTTATTAATTCATGTATTTTCAACTATTCTTGAACCATTTATTCTTTATCTCATCCTCGGTTCCTTGCCTTTAGTATTGGAATTTGTAAGGATGATTGCATGTCATTATCCCTTTCTTTATTATTATCTAGCATGTTTATGATCATCTCATGATCTCATCACATCTCCCATTTCCTCATTATGGGAAAGATATGTATTATGCGGGCAACATTATTGAATAGGGTTCATCTCCCTATTCTTATTCTTATCTTATGAGGAGTATATTTTTAGTTCCTCATACAATCATGCTTATCTGAGACTATTTCAGACTTATCTTTCTTATGCATGGGATATGACACATTTATTCATTCCAGATTTCTGGTTTCATGATACTCATTAGATTGTCTCAGAATGACTACTTGATTAGAGCAATCAAAAAGACAACAATCTAAGAGTTTCCATACCCACTTTATCATCAATAGTTGTATACCTGGCCAGGATATATAAATACTGAGATTAAGTGGTATGCACTTGTATATTATCATATTCCTCCTTTTCATATTATCACAAGCATAAGACTTATCATCCCTGAATTTCATTCTGGCATCTCTTCTATACCTCATCATTACTCAAGGAGGTAAGAACAACATAAAACATTTGTAATGTTTTACTATGCAAAACATAAGTCCTCATAGGACTAATCAAGGAAAGTTCAATCATTTCCTTTCTCAGTTAATCCATGATCATATTTGCATGACATTATCTTGTCTAACTTGTCATAATACATGAATCATTCACTGCCTCAGGCTAACTCTACCTCAAAGGTTGATTGAACAGGTTATGGTTGAGCACAGACTCAATTTAAGTCCAGAAATTCATCATTTCCTTTTACTTCAACCTGCTGATGCTAATTACAAATCATGTTGATATCTATAACATTATCATTGGGACTGGTAATCTAGGTTACATTGCCAAAACTTGATCCACTATATACATTATTGTTGCCCTAAGTTCTCCGACAGTAATACGTAAAGAATGATTTTCTTATTATAGTTGGATCAGCTAGGGGATTGTCAGGCAACTGTCTCTCTCTTGCCTGTTCCCATGCACCTCTTCTTGGTGCAACATTGTTGCTCTCAACAGCAATCTCCTCATGTGATCCAGTAATCTTTAAGTTCTTCTTCTCTTATACGAGCAGAATACACTATCAGATACACTGGATGACACCAGAATAGATTCTACTACCTTAGTCCTATGTCTCTATAGACTCAGCGAACCTAGAGCTCTGATATCACTAATTGTGGTGACCGTCTTGCGAAAACATGATTAACTAATGCAGAAGCGAATTATTTGTAGTGAATTACTGAAAATCACTGAAAATTAAAATGTTTTCAAGAGATCCATTCACAAGAAAACTCTTTAACCAAGAACCAAAGTATTTCAAATTCATCTTGGTTTACAAGTATACAACTTGTACCATTCCTTCTCAAAGATTACAACATCCATTGTCTTATAAACATTGTATACGGACAGTATACAAATCTCAAGGCATCAAGCCAAAACCTCAGATTGATTCATTAGACACTGACTAAAAACTCTGAGGACCTGAGTGTACAGAGACTGCTGGCTAAATGGACATCTATAAATCCCTTTGTTTTGATTATGACAAACATTTCATTCTTATTAATCTGACGAGCTACTTGAGTGTGCAGGATGACAAAGCAACAAGGGAAAATCTACAAGCTTACATATTTATATTTTTCATGCAATGTAATAACTGTTGTAAAAACTTGTATAAAAATATAATGTACAAGTACTTAGAATTGCATGTAAATCAAGCATTAGATTCTCCCTAGATAAACACCACAGTTAGACACGTCATCCCATTCAAATAGGATTACTTTTGCACACTCACACACATAATTAGTGCCTAAATTGAAACCTTGAAACAGGATCAATCTCGGTCGACAAACTCCTCGACCGAGACACTCTCGGTCGACAATCTTCTCGACCGAGAAAGATCCAAAGTAGCCATTAGACACAACAGACAAGTTAGTTGGTAGTTGGAGAAAGACGTTGCAAATCACTTGTTCCAGAGAGCCTGTCGGTCGACAAAAGTTCGACCGAGTAGGTGTCTCGGTCGACCATTTGTCGACCAAGATGGTCTCTGACAGCAACTGCAGAATTAATTAATTAGCTGTTGTTAAAGCAACAACTTTGTACCTAACGGCTAGTTAAGCACTTAGAAACCCCTAGAAGTTGTCTAGAACGTCCTTAAGCATCCTTAGGCCATTCCTATAAATAGGACAAGCCATAGGACACCTAACCTTACTTGTTTACACTTGCTACACTTGAGAAACCTTTGAGCATACTTTGTGCAATCTGTTTGTGAGCAATTTGAGCATTGTGACAATTGGCAATTTCATTCTTTAGCTCATAATTCGTGTCCTATAGGCTAGTATCTCCTATCCTTTGCAATCACAAGTCCACACACTTGGTTAGGAGATCTATACGCTTGATCTAGGCAAATCAAGCCTTGGGCTATAAAGGATAAGTTGTAATTTCCTTTTTCTTTCTTGTTCCCTATTATTGTTTGTACTCTCCTTGCTACTCCTAGGTTGGAGGCTGCGGATTGGAGAGGGTGAAGATCTTCTTGGCAAAGAAGGAGACTTTGAGCTACTTCAGAAGGCTGGTGCAACGGGAGATTACTTCTAGAGAGGAAGGCTACTTCAAGGGGGAGCTTGGAGTTACTTCATAGAAGGCTATCTCAAAGTTGGTGCACCTACTTCAGGGTGAAGGCTGTTCAAAGGGTGTAAAGGAAAGTATTGTATTTTGTATAAATCCTCGAGAAGTAATAAAATAAATACTTTCAAATCCCGATTGGGTAAGAAACCGGGTAGTGGACTGACAACTATAGTATTTGCTATAGTTGGAACCACTCTAAACACCTGTCTCTTTCTTCCAATTTCAATTGTGGTTGTTTGAATTCAATAAATTGTTAAAATAATTCAAAAACTCTATTCACCCCCCCTCTAGTAGTTTTTCAATTGGTATCAGAGCAGGCTTCAAGGAACCCTAACAAGGTCTTGAAGAATGGAGGGTAGTGGTGATTACAATCACAACAAAAGGTGTTGCTTGGACAAAACTACAACATATTGCAATTGGTGCTTAGGTACAAGCCACCCAACAACTGGATGCCCATGGAGATCTAAGAAGAAAGATGAGAACAAAGATTGTCTCATTGCTACAACTAGCGAGGAAGAAGAAGAAGAGGTAAGTCTTTTTTATTTATCTAAAGAAGAATTAGTTGCTAGCCTTGAAGAAACACATATTAAATATGTTGAATGCAAGAAGAAATTAAAGAAGTCAAATAAAGCAAATGATGAATTACATGCTAAACTTCTTGCTATTACATCCGAAAATGAAGATCTTAAAAAGATCATTGAAGATCATGATATTAATATAAAATCTATAGAGGCAAATTGTAATCTACTTTCTTTAGATAAGAATAATTTGCAAAGACAAGTGAATGATCTTCAAAAACAACCCATTTTGTGCAACCATCTAGATTATGATTCTATTGTCAAAGAAAGAAATTTATTGTCATCTAATCTAGATCAAGCAAAACTAGATATTAAGAAGAGAATGGAAGAGATTGCCAAGTTACAACAAAAAGTCAGTAATTTAAATAATAATAGCATTCTTGATTAAATCTTAGATAATTCCTATCATCAAATTGGGAGAAGAGGACTAGGTTATAAGCCTAAAGGGAAATCCTATCAACCTAGTTGGAAAAGGTCACAAACCCATCAATCTATATATGTACCTAAAGGAACAAATACATTTGTACCAAAGAACAACCTAGAACAAAACCATAGAAAACAACTTGAGGTTGATTCTATATGTTGCCATTATTGCTCACGTCTTGGACATTACTCTTTTTTATGTCCTTATAAGAGAAAAGATGTCGAGTTAGTTTGGGTTCCAAAACCTCCAAACTAAATAAACAGAATCAAGTTGAGATATGACCAGAGACATTAGTTGCATATTTCTATGTCTATCGCAACTCATCATAATGAGATTACAAATAAATATCTAAATAGTTAACTCACACAATTATGTTTTATTAACAGTTCCAGGAATCTTGTCGGTCGAAAAACTGTCGACCGAAAGACCATCGGTCGAACAATTGTCGACCGAGCACATCACTGTTCTCCAGTCTACTACAAAATTGCTGCATTTATTTTTCCGATGAAATTGCTATGTACTTATGATTAATGACTGGATATATTTTGGAAATCATCTCTACAAATGTAAATGAAATTATTATTAGTTTATTCCCTAGATGATTTAAAGTTTAAACTGAAATCATGCTTAGTCAAATGAAAAGAAAATTCCTATTTTCACATGATTGTTCGTAAAAGTATCTTCTGGTCTATTCATATACTAATCATGTGATGGAATTATCATTGTATGCTGTTATTATCATTATACCATGCTTTCATCATTGGGTGCGCATAGATAATGATAATTGTATGCATGGATTCATGAAAATATATATGCAAGAAAAATGATTTATTGGTTATATGTTATTGCTTGCAACACATAAAGATAAAAATCCATAAATTAGTATCTTTGAAGATTTGAGATAATTAATTGTGCCTTCAATTAAGAATCATATTAAGTATTATGCTTCAGCTTGACATTTAATTAAATGCAGATATTATACTCAACATATTCAATCTGAAAATCTGCAAAATTAGCCTCTTGGTCAAAATAAAATTTGACCAAGGGGCGCTACGGTCGTAGTCAAATTCGACCTAAAATAAGTTTGACATAATAACTATTTGGATATCCTTTTATGATTAAAAGAATAATTTATGATCACAACTTGTCCCAATATTGTCAAAAATAAACACAATATTACTCCCTTAGAAAATCTATATATGTGCTCTACAAATATAGTCTATCACTTACATTAAAAATCAGCTTCAAATTCGTACTCAGTAAGTCTGCCGGTCGACGAACTCTTCGACCGAAAACCTTTCGTTCAGCCCCTCTCTCTCGACCGACAGAATCTAGACAGATTTAGTATCGGACACACTTTCGGTCGACAAATGTTCGACCGAGACAATGTCGGTCGACAATTGTTCGACCGAGAAATAGCCGTTGGATATGACCGTTGTAAACTGACCGGTATGACCGTTTATGACCGTTATATGACCGTTGGGGAGCCGAGTGGCGCGTCTGCAACATGACCGTTGCGGACGCTCGGTCGACGAATCGTCGACCAACCAGGTCGCTGGATTGTTATAAAAGGAACCCAAAACGAGTCACCTCCTCACACTTGCATACTCTTGCTTCCATAGGCTCTCTCTAGTGCATTTTTGTGCAACTCTTTAGCATCCTCATCCACAAGCCATCCTTGCTTCTTCTCCACCTTCAAGCAACACAATGGCCTCATCGTCTGCTCGTGGAAAGAAGAAGGTCGCCGACAGGAAAGGAAGGGAAGCTCGGGAAGCTACTCCACCACTGACGATCATCAACGACATTGCCTTCGTCGATGGAGATGCTGGTGATCGATATCTACGGCTTTCCTCCAAAGCTCCTCTCCCACGACGACCAGTTGAAGTTAAGGACTTCATCAACATCGTCGACTTGGAGGACCTTTTCGAAGTGCAAAAGTTAAAAGAATTCATCAACCCTTCTTTTCCTTCCTATTCCATCAAGGTAGTGAATGAATTCTATGCAAACCTCATTTCCCACTCTGAAAATGAAACCATCTTCTTCTATACTATGGTCAATGGGCATAGCTTCCGATTTACTGAAGGGGATATTCTTGACATGCTAAATATTGACATAGATGAATATCAAGACACCCTTGACCTTACTTCTGGAAACCCCCTTAACCAATTTCTCCAAGATGACCATACCATTAGTCTTAGTGACATCAAAAGGACCATTTTTCAATCTAATACAACCTGTCACGAAGATAGAGGCACATATTATTCTATAAATCTCAAACCAGCTGCTAGGATTATAAACCTTATTGTTTCAACAAACATACATCCTAGAGCCAATAAGTCTGAAGTTCCTATTTTTCGTATGTGTCTAATATATGCCATTATCCAACGTATTCCCACAAATTTTATCCGCATCATTCTTAAAAACATGCTTGAGTTTTCTGGCAATCCTCCATATGCCGATTTTGTATGCCAAATTACTCAACATTTCCTTAAGACCCAACTTGAGGATATGGGATATACATGGGAGCATAGACCACAAAAAATAAGTAAGAATACAGTAGAAAAAATGGTAATTGATTTTGGTCATAAAAGGGCTAGAGTAGAAGGAGAAACATCTCATCAAGACATACCACCACCCCCTCCTCCTACTAACCTATCACATGATCCCATTCAAAACACTCTTACTTATATTGCTGGCTCCCAATATCACCTTAGCAAACAACTAGACTATAACCATCATGCCATGACTTATATAAACCAAAGAATGCAAACCCTTTCACCAAACCAACCTGATGAATATCCGTATTCTTTAAATCCTAGCATGCTCAATCCATACAATCCTTCGTACAACTATTATCAAACTCCACCTCCACCATATGTGGATCTTACGCACACTCAGTTTTCATCCATGCAACTGCAAGATATTGCCGCTCATTTCCGATTTGACTGAGTTCCTACATTCTTGGAAGCATATGCTTTAACTAAGACAGGTGCTCTATATTGGCAAACCTTGGTCCAGTATTATGGAACTGAGCCTTTTCTTGGGAAAGACCCTGACATTGATGTAATTCTTAAGTCTTTCCAGTAAGTGTTGGAGTTATTGTAATGATATCTTTTGAATAATTGTAATGGGTCATCTCTATATGATGTGTCTATCTTTCTATGCTTGTAATACATGCTTTTAATGAAATTGGTCATCTTTACTTGATTCCAATGGATATTTTTATAAAGAGCATGTGAGACATCTTCAAAATATGGATTATAAGATCATCATTGTAGAGCATACAAAATAAGGGGAGTAATAAATAAAAAATGCAACCTTTAAAATTGTGGCAAAATTGACAAGGATCTATGACACAATTACTTAAAACAGTTATGAAACAAATCCAAACACATTCTCAGTCGAGAAACTGTTCGACCGAGAACACTATCGGTCGAAAGATCGTCGACCGAGCAGGTTTCTGTTGTCTAGTCTGCAATAAAACTGAATATATTTGCAAATCAATAAACCAAGAATCATGTTTCCCTTCATCATGTTGAAGATAAAATTGGCTAATATTTTTACAAAACCGCTTCCACTAGATCAATTTAACAAAATTAGGAAGAAATTGCTTATCACTCCTTTGGAAGATGTTTTCTTTGATATTTGTGCTACTTAAACAAAAACTCTTATTTACATTTTTGGCTTTTAAATGGACATCTAATTAAGGGGGAGTTTTTATTCTTAAACGGTTATCTTTTTGAAATGACAAAGGGGGAGAGATAAATATAAAACTAAAACTTAGTAATTATGTAAAACTCAATTAATGAGTTTCATAAATAAACTCTTGGCTCAAAGTTGCTATATTCCCAAATGATCTGGATTTCATGTTCCATAATTCATGGGGTATAATAAGCACACATTTTATACACAAGATAAAAAGCTACAAAAGGTAATCTAAAGGTATGAAACTCATATGTTTTATATTTCCTTTATTTATATTTTGGAAATGTTTGTCATCTTCAAAAAGGGGGAGATTGTTGGCTAAATGGACATCCATAAATCCCTTTGTTTTGATTATGACAAACATTTCATTCTTATTAATCTAACGAGCTACTTGAGTGTGCAGGATGACAAAGCAACAAGGGAAAATCTACAAGCTTACATATTTATATTTTCATGCAATGTAATAACTGTTGTAAAAACTTGTATAAAAATATAATGTACAAGTACTTAGAATTTCATGTAAATCAAGCGTTAGATTCTCCCTAGCTAAACACCACAGTTAGACACGTCATCCCATTCAAATAGGATTACTTTTGCACACTCACACACATAATTAGTGCCTAAATTGAAACCTTGAAACAGGATCAATCTCGGTCGACAAACTCCTCGACCGAGACACTCTCGGTCGACAATCTTCTCGACCGAGAAAGATCCAAAGTAGCTGTTAGACACAACAGACAAGTTAGTTGGCAGTTGGAGAAAGACGTTGCAAATCACTTGTTCCAGAGAGCCTGTCGGTCGACAAAAGTTCGACCGAGTAGGTGTCTCGGTCGACCATTTGTCGACCGAGATGGTCTCTGACAGCAACTGCAGAATTAATTAATTAGCCGTTGTTAAAGCAACAACTTTGTACCTAACGGCTAGTTAAGCACTTAGAAACCCCTAGAAGTTGTCTCGAACATCCTTAAGCATCCTTAGGCCATTCCTATAAATAGGACAAGCCATAGGACACCTAAACTTACTTGTTTACACTTGCTACACTTGAGAAACCTTTGAGCATACTTTGTGCAATCTGTTTGTGAGTAATTTGAGCATTGTGACAATTGGCCATTTCATTCTTTAGCTCATAATTCGTGTCCTATAGGCTAGTATCTCCTATCCATTGCAATCACAAGTCCACACACTTGGTTAGTAGATCTATACGCTTGATCTAGGCAAATCAAGCCTTGGGCTATAAAGGATAAGTTGTAATTTCCTTTTTCTTTCTTGTTCCCTATTATTGTTTGTACTCTCCTTGCTACTCCTAGGTTGGAGGCTGCGGATTGGAGAGGGTGAAGATCTTCTTGGCAAAGAAGGAGACTTTGATCTACTTCAGAAGGCTGGTGCAACGGGAGATTACTTCTAGAGAGGAAGGCTACTTCAAGGGGGAGCTTGGAGTTACTTCATAGAAGGCTATCTCAAAGTTGGTGCACCTACTTCAGGGTGAAGGCTGTTCAAAGGGTGTAAAGGAAAGTATTGTATTTTGTATAAATCCTCGAGAGGTAATAAAATAAATACTTTCAAATCCCGGTTGGGTAAGCAACCGGGTAGTAGACTGACAACTATAGTATTTGCTATAGTTGGAACCACTCTAAACACCTGTCTCTTTCTTCCAATTTCAATTGTGGTTGTTTGAATTCAATAAATTATTAAATAATTCAAAAACTCTATTCACCCCCCCTCTAGTAGTTTTTCAGAGACGACACATAGGACTACTATCTGTATGACTAGACAAACAATATCTCCACCTGAGATCTTATTGTTGTCCCTGTTGTTGCTGTTGTTGTTGCTCTTTCCTTGTTCTAGGATTTATGCTTTGCCTCCCATGCATACCTAAAAATGTTTCCCACGGGGGTGAGACAATTGAAAATTGCCCCAACGAGAGATATAACTCTCCGCCAAAAACATTGTTATAGAAGTTTATTAAATTAAAACTGAGCAGGGGTTATTTTACATTATCAGGCTTAATTATTCATCATAGAATAGAATAAGATAATCTCCATTCTCAAGGAGGTCATTGCATCTACCCATGGTAGATAAATAATTCATCTGTCTACCTTGTAGAGAATATAAAGAGACATAATTAACATTCATCCACTAAGGAATGCACAAAGAAAATGCAACATCAACCAATGAATCTCCGTATTCAATCCTTAAGCAAACATGCTATATGGCTGATTACATTTTACCATCACACTTATGCCCTGAGGAGGTGAGCCGTACCGCTCAAATCCAACCTTCAGTTGCAAAACCCAAAGCCGGTGCCATACAAGGTCCATGGAAGAACCAGACTCCATGACCTCCCACGTCTTGGTCAGTGCGAGACCACAAGCAGAACCACAGTCTCTTGCTTAAGTGACCTCAGTCACAGGGTTAGCTCCCGTAGGCTACCCTTTCTCTAGCCCGCCTTCGTACAGGTCTTGGCGCTAGTATATCTGAGCCACGGGCCAGTTCACCGTGCTCCCTGAGCCATGAACGCATTCATGCTCTTTCACACTGAGCCATGGTCCTGCTCACCATGCTCTTATACACATCTTCAGTCTACAACCGAAGTTGCACTCTAATCCTCCTATTTTCAGCTAGGAGAAACCCTACATATTCAACAATATACCTTCCGGATTTACCCGCAGGAAAACCCGTTTCACCATCACCAGCTACTGACGATGATGGATCTATGACCAGGGCACTACATGCTGAAATTACACTTGATTAATTAAGTGCATTACCATATCTTTTAGCATCATCCATGTTTCAAACAAGAATTATTATAACAGATGCTACAAAGAAAGGTACAATACATCTATCACATACTTTTCAAATATTTAAAACACATGATACTTGGGATCTCAGTCCTTTATCACATTAATGGGAATTCTCATCCCTTCACATTATCATCATCATGATTACTAGATCTGGGAAGTTAATCCCTTAGATCATAACATTGTTATCTCTGTAATAGATAACCATTACCTCTAGGTCCTCAGACCAAGGTATTCATTTTACTTGTGTACAAGTATTCACATGGCTCACTAGGCCATTACACATCTTGTCACCTCTTACTAGGCAACAACTTATTCACATGGCTCACAAGGTCATTACACATCTTGTCACCTCTCACTAGGCAACAACTTATTCATGTGACTCATAAAAGTCCATGCATATTTCTTCTTTTACTAAGCAACAAAAACATTAAGGAACATAATGGCAATCAACATTTATTATATAAATTTCACAGCTCAAACTAGCTATATACATCACCTCATAATATATGTATGGTTATTAGGCATGGTAACAGTCCTACAAGATATTCATCACATCATGTGATGCAATAGTAACACCATGATTCCTTTACCAGGAATTAGGGTTTACTATCAAATATGGCTTTTCATTCCCTTTACCCAAATTAGGGTTAGGGTTCCCCGTTTCTCATTAATAAAGATTTCATGATCTCATTATCTTTCCAACCCTTAATACATTATTCCATACTTCCGGGGCATTCAAGGATATCATATTTGATTATTATAGAACATTACTTTCATTATATAACATTAATGATCATCAATTCAATGTATGAGTTCATTTCTCATCCCCATCATGGTATGAATATATCATACACATCATTTGGGCTTAACCCTATTCTCAAGGTACATTAATTAACACTCATCAAGGTGCAACAACTCATTACATTTCATTGTAATAGTTGCATAACACACTTCATATGTTTCTTACCCAATTATATTGGATTTGGAGTACATCAAGGCATATAAACCCTGAAGTGTTGAATGTGATAACTATCATATTTTGATGTATCACTTTCTCATCACTTCAGACTCTCCTGAATTAGCCATCTTATCTTGTATTAAGGTATTTCCCTTCTTAATACATTCCATCACTAATCACTTAAGTATATCATATAATGCATAGGCCACACATTAGAGTTGTCCAACTATCTTTAATGATATGGACTTGTCTAATGATAAAGACATTGCTTACAATTAGGTTGCATATATTCAACCACATGAAATGTTTCACCTCTATAAGGCCATTCCTTCTATCTCATCATTAGAGTTTCTTTATACACTTACTTAAGATTAGAATTATGATTCATTGTCATATTATCCAAGATTAGGGCTTTATATATCATGACTCCTCATTAGAGTCTCACATGCCTTCACCCTTCTTAGGTCCTCTTATCAGAACATAACATTAGTATGTCATGTGGTGTCAATACTTAGTTAAGGTTTCTCATAAAATCACCCTCAACTAGGGTTTCTCGTAGAATCACCCTCAACTAGGGTTTCTCATGGAATCACCCTCAACTAGGGTTTCCACCATAGTTTCCCACAATTTGGGTCTACTATTCATCTCCATTAGGATTTCATTCAATTATCCATAATTGGAGATTCACTATTCATCCCAATTAGGGATTTACATCTCTTTTCCCTAATTTAGAGTTTCACTTATGATTACCCTAGATTAGGGCTACGTCCTTACCATGGATTAGGGTTTCGTTTAGAATTTCCATCAATTAGGGTTGGAATTCAATAACCCTGTCAATTAGGGTTTATGTTCATGATTAGGGTTGCATGATCTCTTTACTTAAGGATCATACCCTTAATCACCACATGAATCATATTCATGTTATGAATTCATGCTAACATCATCTCCACTTGATAAGGTCATATCATCCCTTCAATCAAGTGCATACAACTATGACTAACATAGTGTACCAAGTCATTGATCCTATATGCAATTAGGGTTCATCCCTTAATTGGTACTAATCACATAGGTACTAATATGGTTTCAATCTTTGTACCTTCATTGATTGCCATTACTAATCATCATTGGATCAATGAGTCATTCATCATCTCTATTCTCGAGAGATTCAATCATCTTGGACCTCCATTACATAAGGTATCCAATTGAATTGATCAATTGAATCTATAATCAACTTTGACTACTTGACCCCCAAACGGTCTTGGTCTTTCAAAGTTCAAACGGTTTGAAACCGTTTGGTAAAGGTGGTGCTTTAGACCGTTTTCCCAAGTAGGTGAAGACTGTTTTGCCAAGTAGGTGAAGACCGTTTGGCCAAGTAGGTGAAGACCGTTTGGTCAAGTAGGTGAAGACCGTTTGGACAAGTAGGTGAAGACCGTTTGGCCAAGTAGGTGAAGACCGTTTTCCCATCACATAATCAAATCCAAGTCAACCAATTAGGGTTTGGATCATTGGATTGATCACCAAATCAGCAATTGATTACACTTTAACTTAGTATCATTGGATCATCAATTGCTTAACCATACTCACCCCTAGACCTCCAAACGGTCATGGGTGACCTCCAAACGGTCTTGAGACCGTTTGTCTCATCCAACCCTTGTATTCTAGTGAAAAATCATTAGGGTTTGAGCTATTGGGTTGATCATCAAATAAGCACTTAACTGCAAAGTGATTTGGTACCTTTAGACCTTCAATTGGTCAACCATGCTTAACCCTAGACCTCCAAACGGTCTTGGGTGATCCCCAAACGGTCTTGAGACCGTTTGGGTGATTCCCAAACGGTTTTGAAACCGCTTGGGTCAATCAACCCAAAACATCAACTCATTCCAATGCAAAATCAGCACTTAGCCGATTAGGGTTAACACCATATATTTTGTCCTTCAAACACTTAACCATATCCAAACCTAGACCTCCAAACGATCTTGGGTGACCCCCAAACGGTCTTGAGACCTTTTGGGTAATCCCCAAACGGTTTTGAAACCGTTTGGGCTAATTAACCCAAAAAGTCAAATCAGCCAAGTTGAAAATCAGCACTTAATCCAATTAGGGTTTACCTAATTGATTAGCCTTCAACTCATGATTCCTTTGGAAATAATCCATAAATTTTGGTGGGTCATCAGACAACATAATTAGGAACATGATTGTCAAACGTTTAACCCTTGGTCAACTCTTTCAAACGGTTTTGAAACCGTTTTCCCAAAAAGGCAAATAAATCAAGTTGAAAAATCAGCACTTAATCCAATTAGGTTTGCCTAATTGATTAACCTTCAACTCACGATTCCTTGGGAGTTAACCCATCAAATTTGGTGAGTCATTAACCAAAATAATTAGGAACAGTAATATCAAACGGTCAACCCTTGGTCAACTCACTCAAACGGTTTTCAAACTGTTTTCTCCCAAACGGTTTCAAACCGTTTGCTCTCAAACGGTTTGGTGAAACCGCATGAGCAATTAACTCAAAACCGTATGAACCATGATTTATTTGGAAAAAGTATCCAAAATGATGTCATCATCATCTACCTTCGTCCTTGAAGTTCTAACAACTTCTAATTTCATGAAATAACCATTTTCAACCAGCAATTAAACAAGATAATGAAGGAATCATTGAAATTGCAAGATTAATGGTTGAATAATCAATGAAAAAGGGTTCAAGTTATAAAACCCGCCTCCAATTGAGCTCCAAATCTCCATGTCCACGGAAAAAATGGTGGATGCAACTCCTTTCACCATTCCAAGGCTCGTCCTCAAGGTTTGAGTGAAAAGGAATGGTTAGAATTGAAGAGGAGATCGAAATAGGAAGAAATCCATGATTTATTTTCGATTTCCACCATGGAATCAAGGTGAAATGGATCAAGAACCGTACCAACAGGTTGGGGGTCGTCCTCCTGATCCTCCCAAGCTCCCTTGGTCGTTTCCCAAGCAAGGAGAAGAAGTGGGGTCACAAAAGCCTTCCATTTGGCTTGTAAAGGGTCTTTTTATAAGAAATTCAAGGAGAGAGAAAGTTCTTATGAAAACTCATTTAATCCCAAAAATGTGGCTGCCTCTTCCCCCTTATCTTCCTTAGGTACGAGGCTATCTTTTTTGCCTTTTAACCTTCTCAATTATCCATGATTTAAAGAAAAGCAAATCAATCACCTTAAATCATATTATATTAATATCCATATGTGAGTGGATATTTCTTTTTCTTATAAAATTGTGTGTTAGTTATCCACTCCCTTGGATATTTTCGTGGTCCTTTCAAAGCTCAAGGACGTCACATATACATATAAATCCAAAAATTTTAATTTTGGTTGAAGGCCCTTTAATTAATATATTTATTTTTGTCCTAAATCGAAGTAGGGTTTCAATTAGGATTAAATCTTGATTATTTTAATATCAAGATTCTCTCTCGTCCAACTTAATTCAAATGAGGCGCCCCTCTCATTTTATTTTCTCTAAATGATTACAAGAAGAATTAAGGACCTTATTGAAGTGGTAATTTGCATATTGAACCCTAGGTTTTGGGTAAATTGCACTTTACACCAAAACTAGGTTTTAATGCACAAACATTGTTTTATCAGCTCTTTCTTGGTATTCAGGCTTCCATAAGCCACACCTCAGCATCATCTTCACTCTCATGATGCTTTAACACATGCGGAACATATTATCATGCACAATTTGCACTTAAACCCTTCAACTTGGGTATTTTGCACATTAGTCCAAAACAAACAAAACATTGATTTCAACAATGTTCAAAAAGGACTAGAATTTTGCAATATAAGTTCCTCTTGAGCCCTAATTACCTTTCACAAGGTGAGATTAAGCATTTAATCATCTTTCTTAATCAAAACAGCTAGAGTTAAAGTATAACCCAGGTCAGGGGTGTTACATCCAAGGCAAATTGAAGATTGGTACTTCACAAATGATATGATGTACCCATGACATTTATAGCTGCTAGCACGGATGTGTGCCCCAACAACACCCCAGGGAAACCCAGAGTTGAATTATGAATCCATTAATTTCCAAAATTATCTAGCTGCCTTCATGTTCATTTTACCATTAATCTATAAGTTATTGTAATGGTCTTCATGTTTACACATATGTTATGGTGAATAGTTAATAGGATAGTTAGCAGTGCAGAAACCAATTTGTTTATTATGACAACTGGAGTCAAACAGTGCAATTTTGTAGTTTAGTGTAATTTTCAGAATATATAGTATAAACTAGTACCAAAATAGAATACTTGGCGTTTAACAACAGATTTCACAAACCCAAAATGTTTGAAAGAGAGTGCAACATATGTATTGATTGCATGAGACTACTTGCAGCATACTGATAGTTGACACTACAGAATATCTATTTTCAAATTGTTTGAAAGAGAGTTCAATACATACACATGTATTTCTAAAGCCTAAATGATTAGTACTCGTGAAAATATAGTAAAATCCCATAGATTTGAATTGTTGGTAATATTACCTTGACCCTAAATAGGGTATTTTCTAACAAGAACTCCTTGAAACAAGTTTTTGATCCCAGTAGATGAGCTTAAACTCTTTGGGAGTTACAATTCTATCATGGGGAGGATGGAGGCATACAATAAAAGATTGTCAATGTGTTCCAGCAAAATCTGACATGCATCAAAGATAATCCTGGAGGAACGGAAACAATAAGCAATACATTCAGAACTTGGTCATTTTTACATCATATATAACTAGGACATATAGCAATGTGTAGATACTTAAACTAGAAGTAAAAATTAGAACACTAAGCAACCCACAATATTATGTTTTTAGCCTTCACAACTGATCATGCAACAGATAGAAAATTCAAAACCTAATAACATTTGGAAGTTATAATAATATGGGACCATGATGTTGTGTCAAATCTGCAGGGTAACCATAAAAAACCAAACAAATTGGAAAGAAATAAAATTACATTATAAATGCCTTACTTCAGTGATTCAGCCCATTATAGTATAGAAAAAAATGGTGGGTCTTGGACTGCTCATTATTATAATAGGTGTTGGTTTATATTGATTATTATAATACATGTTGCTTTAGATCGACTCCCTAGTTACTTTAGGTCATGTTCAGTTAATGAATTCCAAAATGACGATGGCTTGATGAGAAAAAACTCATATTAGTCTAGAATTTCTGCTAAGTGATTATACTTCAGGTCAATTCCAGTTTGAACATAGATATTTGGGCTGGAATGATTCAGCTATCCTTATGCGGACATCATGGGTGCACTTCACAATAATAACATGCATTATCCATTGCCCTCACTTGGAATGGGGAGATAACTATTCCAGATGGTCATTTAATCGTGTTAAAAACAAACTGGTGGTCATCAAATTTACTGGGTAAGCTTCGCTGAACATAGTTTTGAAGAATAATTATAAATTTGTAATACTCACCTTCCTAGTTAGTTCCGTACTTTCCATGCATAATGTAAATCACATCTAATGAAATAGATAGAATTATTAAGTATAGTCTTCGGCTAAAAGCAAATGAAGACATGGGAAGGATAGCAGGCTATTTATGTCTTTACTAGGACACATACTTGCAATCTACTTGCAGATTGTTAAAGTTGGCAATTCAGTTAACATACACCTTCTTTCATTCTTCGCTTTGCATGCATCCTCATAGCTCACTCTTCATAAATAATCTACAGTTACCACCTTCCAGTTCAATCTGCATCGTAATCATGTTGGTCATGTGCCTCTTCACCTGTACCGCTGTTCCCAAGCCTCCTTTCTAGATTTTCTGCAAGCATAATCCATATAATTCACTTTCCCTGTTTTGAAATATATATATTATTTAGCCTAACCTATTCTCTAATAATCAAATTTATGACAAATTATCTACATCAATATGATGATACTCAGTTTATAGTGAAGTTGGTCTTTATATGCCAACTTGAGGAACTTTTTCATGCTAGAATGACCATCGATTTGGCACCTCATATGATAAACAAAAAGCAAAGAAACAATAGTTTCTTACTTAATCTTCCTCAGCCAGAGCTGCCACCCTCATAATCGCCACTACAAAAATCCTTCCACCTCCCCACCCCCATCACTGGTGCCCACCCACCACACACCGACTCCACCCTATCCGTTCCCATTTCCCATTCACCTTGGAGGGACCAGAAGATTGTAAACATAAAGGAAGATCGAGCGGTGGGTAGTGAGGGAACATAGGGAGCACGAAAGGAGTAAAGTTGAAAGCAAATGAGAGTGGAGGAGGGAAATGAAGAGGGTAATTTCATTTTCAAAAAGTTTTTAGATGGTGGTGGCCACCTTAGTGGTACAGCAGAAACCAAGTGCCCCCTACACGCAGCTAACAGTTATGTTTTCGATAAATAAGACCTGACATAATGATAGGTAGGGGCTTGATATGTAAAGCTAGATAGACTGGGAGACATCTGAAGTTGGGGTATTTGTCCCTTGCCTAATTTATGACAATTAAAGGGAATGTGGGGCATGTTCAAGTTGACAGACATCATGAAATTAGCTGCTATGCCCTACGGGTGATGAAAGTTGCTTCATAAGAATTGATGTGCTCCTATTTTATTCAGGAACAATGACCAGAGAATAATCAAAGAAAGAGACACGTGCCGAGTATAAAGCTCCAAATAGAGGATCAAAGAGGCACAAGTCTGTTGTGTGTCATAATTCTTTGAAGCACATATTGCATAGGTGGAAAAGTTGAAGATGGACTCCTCCTAAGATCTAGATATTAGAAATAGAAAATAGACACATAAACAAGGCCACCGCCCTTACCCATTTAATAACATACATAGAATAGTCAATAGGAAGAGGACATATGTATCAAGTTTTGAGTTAATAGATGAGATTTGTCGAAATACGACCAACAATAGCACATATTTTGCTTACATCTATTCAAACAAAAGTAAAATAAGACATAATAATTTAATTGTAAGATATATAAAATAATAGGGGTGAATCAAAATGAATCTATAGCTATTGAAATAAGAGTTTGTATTTTGCATCCTTTAGTGACCTGAGTAATGAAGTTTGAATATGGCTTATACGTTTTACCAACTAGAAACTAGCTATAACTCAACTCAGTAAATGGCAATGAAAACAACAACTTACCATGACTAGTTCTTAAAGAAGATTGATGTATCTTTTTGGGCACTCCTCAGTGATTACCTTTTCTATGGGAAAGATGATCACCAGGATATTTGGTACATGGCACTAGGAAAAAAATTGGCACATGCACATGATCACACCATCTGGTGTGGTTGATGTCATAAAGACTCTTCAGATTAGTGGTCTGCATCTTAGTTGAACTTTCATAATTCCTAGAAATATGACACTGTACAGAGTAAGGAAGTGCAAGTTAAACCAACAATGGAAGTAGTTAATGATTACAACTAGATCAGTATTATAGGTATGTGAATAATGATGCAAGTGTACATGTCTACTGTCATAAAGCATGAATCACTCTATCAGAGATACTTAAAACTAGAAATGTAAGAAACTTTAAAATAGATATGAAAAATATATACATCTAACATTGAGCGTACCTGTGAAACCAAGTGGAGGATTTCTGATTTTCACATGATATCATATCGGCCAACGTTAAGTGGAGGATTTCTGATTTTCATAAGATATCATATCAGACAACGTTAAGGATCGTAAACATTTTCTTTCAGCGTATGTTCAAGCTCTAGTTCCAGCTTCTTCTTCCCCTCCTCTTCAGACTTCAGCCAGTGAACCTCCTTTCCCTTGTAGCTATTGTTTCTGCTGGCATTGCTTCTTGTTTACAACTTCCACGTCCATTGCTTAGGCTGTAATTAACCATGCTAGCATCTTTCCCAGCCAGAGTTTCATCCTGTGACACTACTGCCATTGGGTTCCCTCCTAGTTGACTTTGTATCCAAGTTCCTACTTACCTACGGAGCCACCTCCTACCAAGACAATTTTCTCAACACCCAAACGGGGTTGTAGTTGCTCGTCATCTTATACTTAATTAAAGACAAAATTGGCTCTCCATCTCTGAGCTACAAACACTGCAATGTATCTTGAGCACCCTGGTTATTAAATGGTGTATGTGCATGCCTATCTACTCTGTGTGTATCATCTTGTTGATTGCATGTGTGATTTGAAAAGCTACTGAAACGTCTTATTATTATTGACTAGGGGTGAGTAGAATTTAATTAATAAAAGTTTTACCGAATGGTCAATTTCAAATTGTTAATTTTGTTTCAACAATCCATTTGGTCAGAATTTATCCCGACTAATTCAATTAATTTGTGGGTTAAAAAATTTCTGTTTGGTTAACCAGATTAAGCAAAAAACCACAATTTATTCATAGAAAATTATCTTATACATACATATATACATATATAGTTGTACTTTTATTTTAACAAACCTCCCCATTTATGTATTAATCAAGTTTTCATTAAGTATATAGAATTATATGTATATGCAATGCTACTATTGTACAACACTTTTTAAAAAATTTATGGGTACTTTCAAAAAATATTATTATAGAAGTGTTATTTAGCCAACCAAATTAACCAACTGAATTAATCATCAACTAAGTAACCATAATTGAATTAACCGAGTCTGATTCGATTAGGTTAACGACTGCCCCCTATTATTGATTACAGACTCCTCTTTTATCAAATAAAAACAATTACAAACTATGTCAAGATCTTGTTCGCATCATCTTTTTTCTTTTTTATAACGAGAAACCCTCCCCAGGTAGGACCAATATTGGACTCACCCCAATAGGGTAAACCCCAAAACCAGCCGTGTAATTAGAGACACCACGGTGAATTCTATAATGTGGTGTCTTGTATCCCAAGGGTTGGCAGGCAGAGTCAAACCCGGGTCCATTCCATTCGACACAGGCAATTTCTTTTCCATCGATTAAGGATGTTGAGCCGCACTGTTGGGCTATCTCCTCACTCCCATCACGTCATCTTTCACCATACATAATAAGTAACAATATTTTTATTTGGGTGATGAATCCTAAAAAAGTAACAAAAAGACAAAATACATAAATCCAGAAAGGAACATATTGTTTGAATTACTACTAAAGCCCCTTCTATTTTGTAGATCCTCTATGAAGATGAGCAGCATATGTAAAATAACTTGGTTTATATGGAGAACATCCAGGACACTTGAGATTTTTAGCTACTCAAATATAATGAATCCCTCCAAGCCTTATAAGATCTTGAAGCATTACTTGCTTTTACCTTCCACGTGGCGATGAGATTGAAAACCACTTATTTAGATTTGTGGGACTGACGCACAAGGTAAAGGCATCACATCCAACCCACTGACAATGTAATATTCTAGAAGCAACCCTTAGAGCTTCGACTAATCCACTTCTTTTCTAGCATGCTTAGTTCTTACATGGGAATCTAAAGATGGATATTAAATATGAATCCTCAATCTGAGTCACTAGATGATTACCGATGTTGGAAGTGTCATCCGACGTTGCAACCTATGTTATAATTGTTAGATTATATAAGTGTTTAGTTTATTTTGTATATAGGACTCAAGTTTATTTGGCTCATTAGTGTTTGGCTCCTAATTAGTTAGGATTTTCTTGTGTCTTTTACTTGCCTCCTCTTCCATATATGGAAGAGAGCTTTGCCCACCTATTGATACATCACATAAGGAAATATCTCATTATCTCATCTATCTACATGGTATCAATTATCAAAGCAGCTGGTCCTACTCCGTCACAACCTTATTTGAGAGAGAGAGAGAGAATAGTGCCTCCATTTGCAGGTGGGTGGCCGCCACCCCTTGGATGCCTGCAATGATGCCAAGCCCCTACATATTTTTGGATTAGTTATCAAGGAGCCCGCCTAGGCGCTAGTGAAGGCACCTCAAAGTAGGCACCCAGCCCATTAAGTGCATTAAGTGGGTGTCTAAAGCCTTCTAGGCCCAAATTATGTCATTTAAAGGCTAATTTAGCATGAATCGAGTTTAGATCTGGTCAAATTAGATCACCTTAAGTCATTTAATGGTTGAAATATGGTCTGATTTAGGCCAACTTCAAGTAAAATTTTGGCAAATTATGTCTGATCTGGAGGAAAACAAGTCTGATTTGGGAAAATTAGGTTTGATATGTGCTTTGACCGTACGTGGATCCAACTCCATGATGAGTTGGTTGGGGGTCGCAGGGGGCCAATGGCCCCATGCTTGGGGCTTTGGGGGGTTTCTTACTAGCGGCCCGGGGGCTAGTTCTCAACAAAGTAGTATAGGGATGACAAAAGGGTGACGACATCAGCGGCAGTGATAGAAACATGCAGCAGTGGTGGCCTGGGCCAGTTGTCGATGAAGTAGTGGATGACCAACCAAAGGGCAGAAGTGGAACTGGTGGAGGTAGCAATAGGAAGAAGCTATGGTGCCAGTAGGCTACGACAACAGCAGACAGAGGCTACGATGACAGTGGACGAGGGTGGAAGCCATAGACAGAAGCAGTGGCTGCATTGGTAGGAGTGGTAGGCAGTAGATAAGAGGGTGGTGGCAGCATCATGTATGGTTGGAACGGGTTGGGACAGATAATGGCTGTTGGGAAGGACCTAACCCTAATGTTTTTAGGGTTGGGCTCTGATACCACTTAATGTATAACTACATGCTAACTTAAGATAAATGAAGTAATTGCTAAAAGATAATTTGTAATCATCAACTGTGTCCCTACATGGATGCAAATAGAGCCTTTATATAGGATTTTAAAAGAAAGACTAAGAGGGCATAGCCAATGTGGGACTAAACCACTTGACATTAAAAAAGCCCAAACATGAGAAAATAAAGGAAAAATAAATTAAAGCCTTCCAATGAAACCTAACTAATGACACAACGCCGTCTACGATCATAAGTGCGTAACGGTGGGGCATGTCCTACATCACTAAGGTTTTAGAAGTAGTATGTGGTGTACAGGTAGAAAGGGTACAAAATAGAGTATATGTAGTATGCGGGAGTATATGACGGTATATGTGCGGTATTACATTTTTTAATAAATTATTTAATATAGCATAAAACTATATATTAAGCATACAAATTATATACATGGTTTGTAGAACAAAAAATTATGCTATATTTTAAGTGCCAATACAAATTTAGATGAATTATATATTGAAATACTTATATATATGTCACATGTAGCATATTTAATGTGTATCGGTTTTATCTACAAATATATACATATTGACATGTAAATATGAGTGTTTAGTTTATTTTGTAGTTCAACTCAAATATATTTGGCACATTAGTGTTTGGACTCCTAGTCTATTAGGGATTTCTTGTGTCCTCTACTATATACAAGAGGGGTTTGCCCATCTAATAATACAACACATACAAGGGAATTTCTCATTATCTCGTTTCTTTATAATAGTTTTCATTGGTCTCCCGTCCCCTTACACTTCATGCCCAATCTGATTGGGACCTTGATAGGAGTGCGACCATTGAGCACAATCGGCAAAGGAAACCAATGGTCTTTTGTGATTTCATTCAACTTTGATTAATATAATAAATGTGGGAAAATATATCATGAGATAAGTATTGGAAGAAATATAGAAAAACCACATAAGAAAATGAAGTAGTAGCAGCCCAGTAACATGTCTTCTAACATCGATAATCCTTATTCTACATCAAGACTAGGACATTAGACGATATGTTGGTTATCAAGGTATATTATAGTCCTATTAGTCCCTTATTGTGTTTACATCTTATCTTGTTACTTACCTTGTCCTCTCTCTTTTTTAGTTCAAATCATGTACCCTGGGTTTGCACTCTTTCCCCTACCCATGGAAATAAGCTTACACTCATCCAATACAAAGCATACAAGTTTTTCTCTCTAAATGTATCAAAGCAAATACAGTTGGCCCCCTTCGCCTATCCTAGACATCAGCCCTCTTTTTTCTCCTCCAAATTTGAGATCCGTGCAACTTTGTGACGGCATAACAAGATAGCAAGGTCATGAGTAGGTCCAGTATTGAGATGGAATATAGGGTCGCAATGCATGACATCTGAGCAATGTGGGTGGAAGCTCTTCTATGAGTGTTACCAATTTGGGAACTACTATTCCTATGCTCGGGCTATCGGATAATGAATTGATTTTTCTCAATGCCAGCTACCTAGTCATTCACAAAAGAACATCTTAAGAGAGAAGGTTTTGATGAGAAATGTAGTTAGTGCTCTCCTTCCATCTTTTTTATTTTGTTTGTTCAAATGGCATGAAACATCACTCCCTGTTTGATAAAATGAAGAGGACACTTTCCTATTTTCATGACTAGAAAAGTGTACCTATACAAACATGATCTGTATATCAATCTGTAATAGTGTTTCATCTCGCACTTTTCCATTCATACCCTGCAACACAAATAAAAAATAGCACTATCATGGAGAACTGAGAATAATTGCATGGTAATACAAGAACTATAGGGATGACTTCTACAAACTATGTAGGTTACAATATGTGCAATTTTATGGTATATCACTACCATTCTTCAAAACAAGGATAGCTCTGTATTGAGGCCCATTGACTAGATGACCAGAGAGGAATTTTGTGTTCAACACACAATAGTTTTAATGACCCATTTAAAAGCCCAGATGATGGATATTTTACCATTTTTTGTTACACAAGCACTTTATGATATCCAGTAATCATTACATGCTACATATTTGCATGGATATTTCACCATTTTCTTTAGATGATTATAGTCACACCAAAAAAATGATATGCATGGAACCGTAAAACTTTATAAAAGTCAATCTGGCATATATATTATAAATGCCAATCAGTTTGTGCCCTAGTGATAAAGCAGAGAGACACATTTCAATTAAATGCCAACTGCTAAAATACATGACCCTCGATTAACAACTTGTTATAGTGTCCAACTTTCATCACAGAAGTCAAGCGCAATATTGTACACAATAGCTACATGTACACCTCTGTGGAAGTTACAATGAATGCCACAAAATAATTTTAAACAAATGGAGTTTCTCTCTGTAGCGTGTTCTTTGGGATCTTACAACGAAGTACCACTAATTACATGTCACAAGTTAACCAGTGGGACTTGTCCAAAAGATAAATATCTATAAACAGAGCCAACATTCTCGTAAGATGAAATATTTATAATTTAGACGAGATATCGTGACCAACTTTACACATTGCGCCACCATAAAATAAGTAACAAAAAAGGAGAAATACCTTCAATGGATAAACCAAACAAACAATCGCAGTGATGTTAACTTCTTCTTAAAGGGCTACCATACAGCTTACCCTACACACAAAAATATCATACAAAAAGAGTAACATTAATCAAATTTAAGACAACTTAGTGATATCCGAAAGTAAAAAGTATGTGTATTACCTGGAACCCATTGACTTTCCTGCAAGTATCAAAGGATGCCCTGAAATGTTATGCCTAATTTTAGGAAATCAAGGAGGGTGTAAAAGGTGCAAGGAATAAGTTGTCGTATGAAACAGAACCTCCAAGGCCTGTGAGACTGGATGAAGATCAAACAAAAAAAAAGCACAGGTGAGTTGGAAAGCAATAATAGGTTGAACAAGTCAAGAAGGTTTCCTAATGAGTATGACCCTTTTGCTACTAAATTCACTAATGGATGTATTCTGCTGGAACATTATAGGCATTGGAAATGACAACGCGGTCAATGCCCTAAAGAGATGATATGTAAGTATGCTCCCAAAGTTGTTGCAGTTTTAGAATCAAGAATCAGTAAGGAGATCTCCCTAATCACTATCCCCTACCCACATGTGGAATTCATGCACCAAAACACTTCAAGACTAAATATTTCGTCCGATAACCAAATAAAGAGTTATCTATTATCATTATTTACTTATGTCTAACTTATTATGTAATGAAGTCACGTGACTTTGCTTGCTTGTGGGTACATTTCACTATCTTGTAGTGAATATGGATGAACATGGAAAGCCACTGTCGATTTAAATGGTATCTTATATCTAGATGAAGAATTGGGAATTCCTTTCAACTACTCATCGATAATGGTTGTGGAGAAGATACAAGTCAAGCATGCATAAATGAGGTTGAGATTACTGAACCTGCTTTACCTACAAGCATGAACGACTGTCGGAAAAACTAGATAAGATTCTTAATATTTTCTAGACAAAATTTCAAATGAATAAGACATCACTATTGTACTACATTACAGATTAACAATGCAAAATAAAAAATGGATCGAGTCTGCATACCAAAGATTCATCCTCAAGGATTTGGTCTCTTTCTTGATTAAACCCAGGTTTCCATACCTTCAGATGTCAGGCTCCTTTTAAAAAGACGTCTCAGCGGAATGTCATGCCTCTCATCTTCTACATTTACTTGCATGCCGTCCTTTAACGCCTCCCTTTGGTGGTCTGAGGGTCAGGTGCTACTAGAGGGAAGATGGGGATGGGTGCGAAGAAGACGATGGGATTGTGACCGAATTTGGGGCTCAGGCTATGAGGAGTGGGGAATAGGGGTGTGCAGAAGAGAGTGTGGTGGTGGGTGGGGTACGGAGGGTGCTAGCGGAGTAGACGAGGGAGGTTGAGGAGTCAAACATCAATGGAGAGTCATGCATCAATGGGGGAGAAGAAGGACCACACCGATAGGGAGGAGAGGGGGTGGGCGCGGCAAACTTGAAATATTGATATGTATTGGTTATTTTATATGGGGAGGGAGAGTCTGGAAAGAGTATTCTCAATTTATGGTCAATTAATATGTGTAGTCAAATTGTAGCTATTATAAGTAACTATATTTTTTTCTTACATTTTTTATATTTGTAAAGACAAACAAGTTTTAACTATAAATATGATATATGTAGTTTGAATAATTGTAGCCAAATCATAATTTTTTTGTAGTGCAAATAGGCACCCTTCTCCATAAGGAAGAAAAACCTTAGAAGAAGCAAGAAAGGTAGATTCTTGAGTTCTAGAGCAACTTCTACCATGGAACAGCAAGGTTCTGGCCTGAAGAATGGTAGGACGAAAAAGAAAAGAGAAAGAAAGGGAGGAAATAATGAGATACTTACTAGTTTAGGTCAAGGTCACCAAAATAAAGCTTTACAAACCCTAAAGGAAGCAAAATGAAACCCTAGGTGCTTCCACCAAGTAGATGAGCACCTTCTTTGTGATAACCTTGATTTTGGGTTGTTGTTATTTAGACTAGTACTTGAGTACATAATTGGAGTAAAATGATATAATTGTGGAAGATGAGGTCTTATATGGGCAATCTGAGTAAGTTGATCTTGTGTTGATAATGCTAGAAGTTATATTGATGTATACTTTGGGTTGGGTGCCCTTAAATATCAAGTTGGATAGTTATGACTTCATTTATCATTAGGGATACACATGGACCCAAAGCGTGGGATGATGAACATTTATATGCTTCATAATCAAACAAAGTGGATTGAACCTGTCGATAACGTTTGAGGATTAATTATCTTGTATTCAAGGTTTATGTACCTATTTATAAGTTATTTCTTTCTCAAGAGCTTGTTATATGATCATGTTGAGGATTTTTGGTCTAAACATTGGTAGATGAGAGAATATACAATAATATAAGCGAGTTTACGAGGATCCAATTGAGAGTTATTAGAGTTCAAGTTTCTACTCAATTTTTATGTGAATATGTGGACTTTGGTCTTTTCGTTATTATCAAACTAAGGATGTGACATTGATATGTCACGCAGCCTTTTGGACTTTTGGCGCAGTTGCAATCTTTTCCCTTACGTTTATGTCATGCTCACACTGGCCAACCCTTTGCTCGATCACAGCCCAAAGCCTGGAAGCGTGGCCTCATCGTGCTCAGTCTGGGAGGCTGCTAGGATCTGATGGCCCTGACTCCGTCTCCTACCTCCGAACATTGCGGATCAAGGGATCGACCAGGACGTTGTACATTCTTGAGCACATAATAGGCAGTTTGAGTATCAAGGTGCGATCCCAATGGCATTACTAGCCCTGCCTCACCGAGACTTACCCTCGACCTCCTCTTCCTCCGCCTTAATCCCTTGCCTCCAGCAGTGCTGCAACTTGACCATGGAGGCACCAAAGCAATGGTTGTCTTCTTCCTCAGCCTTGCTGCAGGTCCAGATGAAGTTGGAGAGGATCTCAGTACGTTCTGCCTGCAAATCCACAACAAAGAAAACCTCTTCTTTCCCACTTATTCCGCCGCCCCCTCCCTTGGCTGAGCTGTCTTGGAGATGTGGAGCTTGACTGAACATGGAGGTCACCCGCAGCAGCGCTCCTGCCTGCCATGACAATATGGAGAGTCCAGGCTTTGTGATGACAATGAGGTTGTTTCTAGAGGAATATGGATTTATTAGCGGTGCTGAGATCTAAAGATGAAGGTAGTGATTCTAGAGACCTTGGGTAAGTTTGGGGAGATACCAACCTTCAACTGAACGTGTTTGTAGGCTCCTAGTCCTGGGTTATCAGAAACCCCTTTTTTTCCCCTTCTCGTCTTCTCCAATAGAAGATTTGTAGGTTTCTCACCCATCCAGAGATCCAGGGAACTTGTGGCTCATAGGTTGCCGGCCAGATTGCCCCTACCAAGAAGCAGGAGTGAGGTGGGTCCAGGGCAACGTCGGAGTCCTTCCGGATGCGACGACTCTCACGCACACGGAGATCGAAGGACTCGAATCTTCAGAGCCTAAATCTACCTTGATCCCTTGCTGATTTCACATTGGATCGCATCCCTTACGCTGGCGCTAGATCTGCTGAGCTAGATGATCTTGAGACCCTCCACCTTGTGATAGGCTCTGCATAATCGAGAAGCTGAAGAGGGACGACGACCTTCCCTATTTGTGAGAATCCCAGAGCCCTGAACATATCTTTCACGGCAGAAGAGACCTAGGATCGTCTCTGCAAAGAAGACCATCGTTAGACCTGAAAACACGAGAGAGGGCGATAGAGAATAAGATCGGGCGGCTTAATGTTAATTCATCTGGTCCAACAAGTGCCAAGCCAGGGACTGGACGGCCCAGGCTAGACCAATCTGCTGAACCGCACCCCACTCTAATGTCCAAGTGGCGAGCACCCAGGAGTTCCCTGATATGAGATCAACGGCCCAGACAAATCCCAAGTAGGTAAATCCCATCTTAATTTACAAAAAATGTTTTAATCTTGTGAAATTCCTAGAAAATAGCTCCCTTAGCCATTAAATGCCCGAAAAATACCCCCTGACTCAGAAAAATATCCTCTACATTGCTAGATCCCTAGATCAGTCCTTTGATTCACATTTATTGATCTTATATAGTTTAGATGATAATACCCCATTTAGGTTTCATTAAATGAAATAATTTATATACATCTGACATAAATTCTTAGAAAATTCTTATAGATCCCTAATTGTGATTTTAATCCATTTGTGGGCCCTGAATTCAATCGTATTTCCTAATATTAGGTCTTTTCCCATTAATGCATAATTAAATGCTCGCAATCTCATTTTAATGCTAGAAAATAGATTAAGCATCAGAAAATTATGAAAATTGAACCAAACCTAATTTATGACATCCTGACTAGTAGAAAAATATCAAACACAAGTTTAGATCAGTTTGAACCAAGGTTTCGCCTAAACCCTAATTTGGACCTAAAATTACTAAGAATATGATGTACATATATTAATGATGATTAATTTCTGTAAATCAGGTGTTGACCAGATTATCTGGATGATTATGGATGTGATAAGAACCTCTGAACTCAGGTACGTGGATATAATTATATGACTAGATTTGCTGGATGTTAAATATATGTACTTGCTTGTTTGTACTTGAAATACATTGTTGGATGTAAATCTATATGTATTGTCATTTCCGCCTTGAACAATAAGAATACTAAGGAAAGAAAATGGAATGTAGTTACTGATGGTTCATTAATCTCCCTATTAGAGAGGGAAAGTATTAATGTTGACTAGCACCTCCCTAATGGTACAAGGTATGAGGGGAGATCCCTAATGGTACAAGCTACGCAGGGATAGGGCCCAATATTTATGTTTGTGCTAAGTCCACCACAGTAATACATGTCCATTGAAATATGATTAATAACTTGGGTTTACCTGATTTTCTGCCATTAAATAATGTTTCTTTCTCTCTTTCTTTTTTTTCTAGTATTTTCAATATGCCAGCATAGTATAGCTCTTTAATTCCACGTACCAACTTTTTTTGATGTTTTTGTTTCTCGTATTTTCTAGGTCCAGAGTGAGAATGGGATAATGTGTGCAAGTTGTACAGGTTGTACCTATTGTCTAAGATCCTAGATAGCATACATGTTCATAGACTTATAAAATTTTCTTCAAATTATGTAATGTAAGTTGCAAAATTTAATTCATGTTGTAATATAAATATGTTGAATGTTGAGAATGTTATGGTTGTATGTTCATGTATGCGTATTATGCTTCCGCATCGCTTTCTGATATGATTGGATGATGTTTTCGGATTCTAACATGTCATTCCCAATAGGGTTTGGAGAAATCAAAATATGGGACGTCACAATTGGTATCAGAGCATGAACAATAGCTACACCTAACAATCGTTCACCATGAAACATAAAAACTAAACTTCAACTTCCACTTAAAATCCTAGAAAATTAGTAAGTTGTTCTATAGGAATAAGTTTTGGCTTAGCCTCTAGGTTAGAACCTAGATGTTCGAGAACTAGGTTTAGACAAGTGTCTGAAACCCTTTCCATATAGATCTCATATGTATTGGGTAGCCACACTAGTCTACATCTCATTCTCACCATTTCAGTAGGTGGCATAACACTAGACTATCTACTGTGTGTGGGACACTCATTTTACTGGTTTGGTTTTGTTTTCCAATCGGCTCGAGCCTCGATAGTTTTCTCTGCCGTCTGCCTTCTCGGAGAAAAACTATATAATATTTTATTACCTATATGTAAATATAAAAATGTGTCCCTCACACTGGAGAGTAGTTAGTGTTCATGCAATCTAAGTGAAAGGGAGTGACATCAGTCTAGAAGAGAGAATAGATCTAGATTAGATGTCTAGAGCCTCATAAGGTTATGTGATACATAGATTAGATGATAGAATGATAGTTGAAATAAGCATGTGAAATCTTATCTAAGTTTGATCTCTGATGCTATAAGTTTCCTTAAAAAGGTTTAAGTTTTATACTTCTTGAATCCAATTTTGTAGAATTTATGCAAAATCTTGATGAGGAAAGTACATTCCCTTTTCCTACTTAAGATAAGCTAAGTTAACATAGAGATGAGTGTGCATGAGCCTCAAGCTCTTATACAAGGAGGATATCTAGTGGTAGGATGAGATATGTGGGAACTCTAGAGAGAGTAAGACCCACAGGGAGAAGGTCATAGGACCTAGCCTCCAATATATGAGATATGTGTTAAATAAAATGTCCTACACTAGATTACTCTTGAGTGTTGAGTTGAGTCCTTATGCATGATTCAAATCTATATGAGAGAATTGGGTAAAATAAAAAGATGGGTAGAGGACCCATATGATAAAGTCAATCCTTGGCTGAGTTAGGTCCTCGATGGAGTGACATATTTTTGTGAATCTCATCATTAGTTGCAAGTGAGGTAATATATGAACTCTAGTTATGAAAGTATGATGCTTTGTGCAAAAGATACTCAAAATACATGTTCTCCCTTCTTCTTCTCTTTCTTAATATATGATGATAGAAACCTCACTTGAGCTATATAGATGATTTAAATATGAGGAGTCACTCGTATAATCTCGACCTATTCTATATCCCCCCATATCATACATGTAGTACCAAAGATTGAAATCATTATAAGTTTGACAATAAAATATTCTCTTCCCCTTCATATGAAATACGAAAGATATGATGTTGAGATCATGGGATAAACCTAGTATATTCTCTTTTTTTCCTTCACGTAATACATGCAAGACATAAAAAGTTGAACTCATGAACTTGATATAAAGATATTTTTGGATCATAGGATATATGATCAGAAATATAGTTGTAACTTTGACCTTCTCAATATCTGCTTCTAAGTTGAGTATGAATATCACACCATAGGGTGAAACCCTAATTGTCAAACATGTTGCGTAATCCCTTCTTATGTAGAAAAATCTCAATATCAAGGATGAAGATAAATCTCCTCTAATTCTAAAATCATTGTAAGATGTTGATAATAAAACATATTAATGATGTTAGATTTGAACGATCTGAATTCATGGCATATAAACGAATTCCTCCTGAACATTAAAAGTATGAACAAAACATGTACCCTTAGAGGTGATGTAACCCTAATATATCATAATGGCATGTTATGGCTAAGACATTTAGTGATGATTCCATATATATATATAAGGTTGGGTTGATACACCCAAGAATATCTAGACCCTAAGTTGACAACTTAGAGTGCATGCGACTATGGTGGTCTTAGAACCTAAGAAATAATGATGTATATGAAGTTCGACCCCAAAATAGCCTCTTAAGGATGAGATTAGTTGAATTTCGAGGACGAAGTTCCAATTAAGGTGGGGTGAATGTGATAACCTTGATTTTAGGTTGTTGATATTTAGACTAGTACTTGAGTACATAATTGGAGTAAAATGATATAATTGTGGAAGATGAGGTCTTATATGGGCAATCTGAGTAAGTTGATCTTGTGTTGATGATGCTAGAAGTTATATTGATGTATACTTTGGGTTGGGTGCCCTTAAATATCAAGTTGGATAGTTATGACTTCATTTATCATTAGGGATACACATGGACCCAAAGCATGGGATGATGAACGTTTGTATGCTTCATAATCAAACAAAGTGTATTGAATCTGTCGATAACGTTTGAGGATTAATTATCTTGTATTCAAGGTTTATGTACCTATTTATAAGTTATTTCTTTCTCAAGAGCTTGTTATATGATCATGTTGAGGATTTTTGGTCTAAACATTGGTAGATGAGAGAATATACAATAATAGAAACGAGTTTACAAGGCTCCAATTGAGAGTTATTAGAGTTCAAGTTTCTACTCAATTTTTATGTGAATATGTGGACTTTGGTCTTTTCGTTATTATCAAACTAAGGATGTGACATTGATATGTCACGCAGCCTTTTGGACTTTGGGCGCAGTTGCAATCTTTTCCCTTACGTTTATGTCATGCTCACACTGGCCAACCCTTTGCTCGATCACAACCCAAAGCCTGGAAGTGTGGCCTCATCGTGCTCAGTCTGGGAGGCTGCTAGGATCTGACAGCCCTGACTTCGTCTCCTACCTCCGAACATTGCGGATCAGGGGATCGACCAGGCTGTTGTACATTCTTGAGCACATAATAGGCAGTTTGAGTATCAAGGTGTGATCCCAATGGCATTACTAGCCCTGCCTCACCGAGACTTACCCTCGACCTCTTCTTCCTCCTCCTTTATCCCTTGCCGCCAGCAGTGCTGCAACCTGACCATGGAGGCACCAAAGCAATGATTGTCTTCTTCCTCAGCCTTGCTGCATGTCCAGATGAAGTTGGAGAGGATCTCAGTACGTTCTTCCTGCAAATCCACAACAAAGAAAACCTCTTCTTTCCCACTTATTTCGCCGCCCCCTCCCTTGGATGAGTTGTCTTAGATGTGGAGCTTGACCGAACATGGAGGCCACCCGCAGCAGCGCTCCTTCCTGTCATGACGATATGGAGAGTCCAGGCTTTGTGATAACAATGAGGTTGTTTCTAGAGGAATATGGATTTATTAGCAACACTGAGATCTAAAGATGAAGGCAGTGATTCTAGAGACCTTGGGGAAGTTTGGGGAGATACCAACCTTCACCTGAATGTGTTTGTAGGTTCCTCGTCCTAGGTTATCAGAAACCCCTTTTTTCCCCTTCTCGTCTTCTCCAATAGAAGATTTGTGGGTTTCTCACCCATCTAGAGATCCAGGGAACTTGCAGCTCATAGGTTGCCGGCCAGATTGCCCCTACCAAGAAGCAGGAGTGAGGTGGGTCCAGGGCAACGTCGGAGTCCTTCCGGACGCGATGACTCTCACGCACACGGAGATCGGAGGACTCGAATCTTCAGAGCCTAAATCTACCTTGATCCCTCGCCGATTTCACACTGGATCGTATCCCTTACGCTGGCGCTAGATCTGCGGAGCTAGATGATCTTGAGACCCTCCACCTTGTGATAGGCTATGCATAATCAAGAAGATGAAGAGGGACGGCGTTGTGGGCTCTGATCTCCAAACCACGATATAAACACGATTTAAACGTAGCGGAAGTGGTTCGATTAACAGTGGAAGACAAAAATCACGGAAAATTAAAACTTTTCGAGATAAGAGCTTGAATCTATAAAAACTTCTTTCATAAAAGGAGATAAACTGTTTACATCTTTGATAATTACTTCTTGCGTAATTATATACAACATGATACAAAATCTCAAGAACTCATAACCAAAATCTCAGACCAAAAGACTCCTAGACCTGAGAGTACAGAGGACACATAGGACTGACTCTAACTACACCACATGGCAGGCTAAATCTCCACCTGAGATTTCACTACTGCCCCTGGTGCTGCTGTTGCTGGGACTGGTCACCTGTAGACCTGTTCCTCCGTCCTCGATGTCCACCTAAAAAGTTGAAGACTACGGGGTGAGACAATTTTACATAATTGTCCCAGCGAGAGTTATAACTCTACGCCAGAAGCTTTATTATAGAACCTCAAAGAATAACTTAAGCAGTAAAAGCTTCAAAGTATTCAACATCAGATATAATAGTAAGCATGATTTCAACAGTTATGAAACATGAAGACATTTGCACTATATAGTGTAACATCAATCAATCAACTCGTAGTTATCTCTAACAGGTATGCTACGCTGTGGATTATGTTTTTCAAACATTACTTTTATGCCCTGTGGAGATGAGGTTTACCACTCATACTCCAACCAATCACTACTAAGTGCTTCGATATCATACTAGGTCATCAAAAGAGCCGGATTCTCATGACCTTCACCTTCCTCAGTCAGTAAGAGGATTACTTGTAGGACATCTCGTGCCTCTACTATAATAGCTTACCAGGGTAATCTGGTCCTTCGCTATTTTAGAGTTACAATGGCATTCTGTACTCTCTTCGTCATCAGGAGATTTCATGTTTATCTTCCACTGATACGGATATCTATGCTGTCTTCGTCATCAGGAGGTTTCATGTTTACCATCCACTGATACGGTATGGGATTGTAGTGAAGGATTGACGGATTACACATCTACATCAAACACCTACACTAGGATGTAAGGTTCTACACATCCATATACCCCACATACTCAAAAGTATGTGATCCAGGAGTTCCCTTAGGAAAACCTGTTTCACCATCATTTGATCTCTGACAATGATGGATCTATGATCAGGGCTCTACATTACACTTGATTAGTTAGGTACATTCAGTATTCTTTTAACATCATACATTGTTCTTCAAACAATAACATTAGCATAACAGCTATGGAATGAGAATACTAAATGTAACAAGCCTAACTCTCATCAATCATCATTTCTCAATACATTCATCAAAAGTCATCTCTAAAGCATGACCTTGATGGTATTTATAGCTCTCACAGCCCATTTAATTCATAGGTTGCCATTGACAAGGCATCAAGATATTTTACTATTCATAAAGCTAACAACATGCTTTCAATGAATATAGCATCATCATCCATACCTGGATATGATCATCTTCATATAAGAACCTGTAAGGTTAATTCAACTGATAAAAGCAATTCAAATCAAGAATTATACTTTCCACTCTTGCCATAAGAGCTAAGTTCCCTAATTCTCATCAATTAGGGTTTGCTATTCACATTACATGCCATCACCCTAGAATTAGGGTTTATTATTCACATTATGGTGAATTGAGATCATAGCATCATCATGTATAAAATCATCATCATTAATGCCCTCAAGTTAGGTTAAGATTCACTAATTATCATAATTAGGGTTTCCATGATCTCTCATAGGTGGATCATACCCTAATCATGCACATTCATATATATATTGAAGGTACATTACTTGGATTTCAACCATAATTGGGATCTTCTCTCTCCTCTTACTCATAGGTAATGATTACATCACTCTAGATTAGGTTGGGTTAAGTCCTTATTGACTATCATAAGCCAAATCACCACTATCATGTGATTAGGGTTTGATTAGAACAAGGTATTACTCAATTGAACCCTTCAAGGGTATTTTGGTAAATTACCCATTGATCGTCATCATGGGTCAATTCATTAGTCATTTAGTCCCTTAATGTCCTAAGTTACCATTAGGGTTTATATTAGATCACCATTGAACCATTTACACCTTCAAGTGATTAAGTATAAACAACCTTGAAAACCTTCAAACGGTTTCAACCTTCAACCACCAAATGGTCTTGAGACCGTTTGGGTGTGTTGACCATTTGGGGAGAGTTGACTTTCAAACCGTTTGAAGCTTAAGCGGTTTGAAACCGTTTGATCTTAAACGATCTTGAGATCGATTGGTCCAAACGACCTTGAGATCGTTTGAGCCCAAACGGTCTTGAGACCGTTTGGCCCCAAACGGTCTTGAGACTGTTTGGCCCCAAACGGTCTTGAGACCGTTTGGACCTCAAAAGTGGATTAAAGGTTATAAACGATTGGGGTTTTCTATGTTGAAGCCTTCAATTGGCCAAATCCTTGTTAGCCACTTATCAATTGAGACAATTAGGGTTATCCTTAACCAATTGGTCACTCAATTGACCCTCAATTAATATCCAATTAGGGTTGGAGTTGGTTCAATTAAGGTCTATAATCGTTCAACCATCAACACTCAACAATGTGAATCAAATCGAAGTTGACCCCATCAATTGACCTTCAATCGGGCTCAAACTTGGCCCAAACGGTCTTGGGATCGTTTGGATAACCTCCAAACGGTCTTGAGACAGTTTGCCCAAGAATTCATCAAAATCTAAGTTGATTTGATTGGGGTTGAACCTTAATTAAGTCACAAATCAGCAATTTGATTATTTCAATAACCCACTGTAATTGGGCCCTCAATTGATCAAATTACCTTAACCCTAGACCTCCAAACGGTCTTGGATTGACACCAAACGGTCTTGAGACCGTTTGGATGAGTTCCAAATGGTATTGAGACCGTTTACCCATCCATCCTTTGGACTCTAGTGAAAATTCATCAAGGTTTGATCTATTGAGTTGATCATCACATCAATACTTAATTGCAATATGATCTGGTACCTTTGGACATTCAATTGGTCAACTATACTTGACCCCAGACCTCTAAACGGTCTTGGGTGATCCCCAAACGGTCTTGAGACCGTTTGGATGATTCCCCAAACGGTCTTGAGACCGTTTGGGCTAATCAACCCAAAATCACTAATTAACTCATTGGAATTTCAGCATTGATTTCAATTAGGATTTTCCCTATTAATCAACCTTCAACTCATAACTCGTTTGGAATTAATCCATAAAATTTGGTGAGTCATTAATCAACATCATTATGAACAGTAATCCCAAACGGTCAACGCTTGCTCAACCATCTTAAATGGTCTTGAGACCGTTTGCCCAAAAAGGGCAAATTAAACAGATTGAAAATCAGAACTTAATTCAATTGGATTTGCTAATTGATTTGCTTATATCTCACGATTCCTTTGGAGTTAACCCCTCAAATGTTGTGGGTGATCAGCCTACATATTTAGGAACGGGATTCCCATACAGTCGTCGCTTGGTCAACTGGACCAAACGGTCTTGAAGACCGTTTTTCTCCATGCGACCCTGAAACCGTTTGCCCACCAAACGGTTGTGCAAACCGCATGAGCAATTGGTTAGGACCGTTTAGTAAAGTGGAAATCCGTAGATAAGCATAGGAATTAACGCCCTTATCTTCTATCTCAAGAATAGTAGCAGTTCTTCACGATTTTACTTGCAAGGATGCAAGGGAAGATAGGGAAGAAGAAGAACTAGCAACTATATGCATAGAAAAAGATGTATAATCAAAGCTTAAGGTTTAGAGTTATAAAACCCGCCTAAAGGTTGTTCCTTGAGCTTCAAGCTTCCAAGATTCAGGTCTTTAATGGCGTCTTTGAGCTCCATAGGTCGGCCAAGGTGAATTCTCCAAGTAAAAGTTGGAAAGGAATGGCTAGAAAGATAAAGCTAGGTGAGCTAGCCATGAATTCAACCTTGAAATCGAGTTTCCTCCATGAATTCAAGCAAAAGGGATGATCCAAACTTACCTTGAACTCCCTGGTCGTTCTCCTATGCTCCAGAGCTCTGCCTTAGTTGGTTTGAGCAAGGGGGATAAGTGAGGGAATGAAAGAAACGTTCCCTTGCTTGCAAAGGAAGTGGTATATATATTTTGGGTGAAATTTCAACATAAGAACATATGCTTTCCTCATTTCTCATCTAAGTCCTTCCTTTCTTCTTTGCACGTCCCCACATCTTATTTCTAAGGACAAACTCCTTCTAAGGTCAAAAATTGAGGGCAAAGAGGATCAACCCATTACTAAAGCATACACATAAAAGGGCTATTATACATACACCTTGATTATTCAATCACAAAGGTGTTCTTTATTATATGATTATTCAAATGAAGTGACCTTTTCATCATTTCTCTTCTAAATGATGCCAAGAGTCATAAAAGATATTTTAGATGATGTATTTTACAAGTTGCACCCCTCAAATTGGGTAAATTGCACTTTACACCAATTTAGGGTTTTCAAGTACATGGGTTGCTTCCACAGCTGCACCTTGGTGCTCAAGCTTGGGAAATCCCTCAAACTTCATCATAAACATCCTCATGGTGTCTCAACATCAGAGGAACATCTCAACATGTGCAATTTGCAAGTTAATCCCTTAACTGGGTAATTTGCACATAGATCCCTTTATTACAAAACAATGCTACAACTTTATATATAAAGGAGCAAAATTGAAATATATGTTTCTGAGGAACTTAATTACATGCCCAAAGTTCATCACAAGGATTTAATTACATATTTAGGAAAAACACCTAGGGTTAGTTCATAACCCAGGTCAGGGATGTTACAAATTATCCACCCCTTACAAGGATTTCGTCCCCAAAATCGATAAAACGTATTAAGAGAAAAGGGCAGGGTATTTCCTTCTCATCTCATCCTCTAGTTCCCAAGTGGCTTCTTCAACACCACGGTGGTTCCAGAGGACTTTCACAAGGCTTAAATCTTTCTTCTTTAACTTTTTAATTCTGCTATCAAGGATTGACACTGGTCCTTCCTCATAAGATATATCATCATTCAATTCTACCTCCATAGGTTGTAGAACTGACTCAGTGTCTGGGTGACATTTCTTTAGCATAGAAATGTGAAACACAGGATGTAACCTCTGTAACTCTGGTGGCAGCTCTAGTTTATAGGCTACTTTTCCAATCCGTTCAATGATTGGATAAGGCCCCATAAATCTATAAGCTAACTTCCCTTTCTTTCCAAAACGAAGGACTCCTTTCCAAGGCGAGACTTTGAGATACACTCTGTCTCCGACCTGGAACTCTAAGGGTCTACGACGCTTGTCAGCATAAGATTTCTGCCTATCTTGTGCAGTCTTAATCTGTTGTTGTATTACCTTAATCTTTTCTGTAGTTTGCTACACAAGATCAGGTCCTAACAACTGATGCTCACCAGTCTCATACCAACACAAGGGTGATCTACAACGTCTACCATACAAGGCTTCATAAGGTGCCATATCAATACTATGCTGATAGCTATTGTTATAGGAAAACTCTATCAAACTTAGGTGTAGATCCCAACTTCCGGTAAACTGGAGAACACATGTTCTCAACAGGTCTTCCAAGGTCTGTATGGTCCTTTCCGACTATCCATCAGTCTGTGGATGAAAGGACGTACTAAACCTTAACTGGGTGCCTAAAGCATTATGAAGTCGTTTCCAAAAATGACTTGTAAACTGGGGACCTCTGTCAGAAACTATAGTGACAGGAACTTCGTGCAAACACACTAACTCTTGAACATACAACTATGATAACCTTTCAGCAGAATAGGTTGTTTTGACAGGTAAGAAATGTGCTATCTTAGTCAACCTATCTACAACTACCCAAATGGAATCATGTCCTTTGCTTGTCCTGGGTAGGCCAACAACAAAGTCCATGGTCACATGGTCCCACTTCCATTGTGGTATGGGTAAAGGTTGCATTATTCCTGTAGGCTTCTGGTGTTCAGCTTTAACTTGCTGACACACAGGACACCTCAGAACAAATTCTGCAACATCCTTCTTCATTCCAGGCCACCAATATAGATCTTTTAGATTACGATACATCTTGGTGCTCCCTGGATGCATAGCGTACATTGAAGAATGAGCTTCTTCCAGGACTAACTTCCTCAAGTTATCCACATCTGGCACTATCATCCTCCCATGATAACATGCTACATGATCATCTGAATCATGGAAACTATCTCACTTCTCATTTCCATACTCTAATCTAATCTGCTAAACTACAGCATCAACATGTTGTGCCTCCTTAATCTGCTCTCTTAGGGTAGGTTTAATATGCATCTCAGCCATCATCCTGGCTAACAATGACACCTTCAACTGTACATTGTCTTGCCTTAAAGAGATAAGCATATCTCTCTTAGAGCATACTAAAGAGTTTAGTTGTGCTCTATCCATGGTTGATGTTGCCGATTTCCTACTCAAGGCATCTGCAACAACATTGGCCTTCCCTGGATGGTAATCAATTGTACAATCGTAGTCCTTGATTAACTCCATCCAGCGACGTTGCCTCATGTTAAGCTCATGCTGAGAGAAGATATACTTAAGGTTCTTGTGATCTGTGAAAATCTGGAATGTCTCTCCGTAGAGATAATGCCTCCAGATTTTCAATGCATGAACCACGACATCTAACTCTAGATCGTGTGTTGGATAATTCTCCTCATGCTTCTTAAGCTGTCGGGAAGCAAAAGAAATTACTTGTTTATCCTGCATCAACACACACCCTAGTCCATTCTTAGAAGCATCACAGAAAACTATATATCCTTTGCCTTGCTCAGGTAGCAAAAGTATGGGTGTACTTGTCAACTTCTCCTTCAACAGCTGGAAAGATTGCTGACACTTATCACTCCAAACAAAAGGAACATCTTTCCGGGTCAACTTAGTCAAGGGTAAGGCTATATAGCTAAAGTTTTTAATAAACCTTCGATAGTAACCAGCTAACCCCAAGAAGCTTCGAATCTCCGTCGGTGTCTTCAGTTGTTCCCATTGTAGAATAGATTCTACCTTTGCAGGGTCAACACGAATTCCCGAGGCAGATATCACATGTCCAAGAAAACATACCTCCGGCAGCCAGAACTCACACTTGCTAAACTTAGCATACAGCTTATGTTCTCTTAGCAAGGTCAAAGCTTTGCGAAGATGCTACTCATGCCGTTGAGCATCCTTACTATAGATCAGAATGTCATCTATGAAGACGACAACACACTGATCAAGGGAGGGTCGAAAAACTCTATTCATGAGTTCCATAAATGCAGCTGGTGCATTGGTTAGTCCAAACGACATAAACGTGAACTCATAGTGACCATATCTTGTCCTAAAAGCAGACTTGGATATGTCACTATCCTTAATGCGGAGTTGATGATATCCAGATCTCAAATCTATCTTTGAGAAGACTGTTGCACCACGCAACTGGTCAAAAAGATCATCAATCCTCGGCAAAGGGTACTTGTTCTTTATTGTTACTTTATTAAGTTGTCTGTAGTCAATGCACAACCGCATTGACCCATCTTTCTTTTTAACAAACAAGATCGGAGCACCCCAAGGTGAAGTGTTCGGTCGGATAAAACCCTTCTCAAGTAACTCTTGAAGCTGTTTCTTGAGTTCTGCCATCTCGGCAGGTGCCATCCTATACGGTGTCTGGGCTATGGGTTTCGTATCTGGGACCAAATTGATCTCAAAATCAATCTCCCGAGGTGGTGGTATACCAGGAAGTTCTTCAAGAAACACATCCTCGAATTCCCTGACTATGGGAACTTCAGCAGGATTGGAACTTTCCTTGGTAACATCTACCACATGGGCCAAGAATGCATACCATCCTTGCCTCAACAGCTTATCAGCAACCATAGCTGATACAAGACAGGTGGGCAGAATCTTTCTTTCACCTTGAAAGATCCATGTGTTGCCTTCATCAGCAAACACAGCCAACTTGGATTCACAATCCAAGACAACTCTATACCTTTCTAAGGTATCCATCCCGAGGATTATATCAAATCCTTGCATATCAAGTGGTATAAGGTCCACTTGAATGCGATGATCAGAAAAGAAGAGGATGCAGGGAGAACATACCTCCTGCAAAATGGCAGACCCACTCAACGGAGTCTCCAACAACAAACTATCTGCCCTATGACTAACCATCATATTGCAGTTACGAATCACTCTCCGAGTGATAAAAGAGTGCGTAGCACCCGGGTCAATCAGAACACATACAACACAGGATGTAGACATATCAGAATATAAAATTTCCATCTGACCTGCCACTACCCGTGGATTGACCACTGCATCAGGTGGGTTCATAGCATAGAACCTTGATGTCGCCTGGTGTTGAGGTGGTGCTGATGATCCAGCTTGAGACGCTTGTCCACATCCTCGAGTTGCTCCTTGAGATTGCCTTCTCTGAGATCCCTGTTGACTCTGCCTCTGAGGTTGTGTCACACTGACAGGCCTAGATCGGCAGTCCTTCATCAAGTGTCCCACCTTCCCACATTTGTAGCAACTTCTTTCCAGTTGTTGTGGTCTTGGTGGTCCAGTAACTGACATTGATGCAGAACTGTGAGTCTCTTGTTGAGGTAGGCTCCGTCCCCTGCCTCTACTTGGTGACCATTGAGTTTGGGAACTTGATCTGGGTGGTGGAGGGTTAGGTATAGAGAATCTCGGTTTCTTGAAATCCCTAGATGAAGAACCCTGGAACTGTGGATATCTTTTCTGGGTTTGCCTCTTCTCAACCACAGATCTCTCTATCCTTCGGACTGACTCAACGAAGGTAGAGAATCTCTCTCGGTTTTCTAAGGCAGACACAGGGATTGATATATCAGCATTCAAACCCTTCTCGAATCTCCTGATTCTTTCCTCTTCTGTGGCAGCCATGTGCGGACAGAACCGCAGCAACTCCATGAACTTAGCTTCATACTCGTTAATGTTCATCATGCCCTGCCTCAATCTCTCAAACTGAGAGATCTTCTCATCTAGGAAGGTCTTTGGAAAATATCTATTGATAAATTCCCGACGAAACTCTTCCCACGAGAACTCTATCCCAGGTCTCTTCTGCTCTTCCATGTTCCACCAGTGACCAACACTGCCTTTGAGAAGATAGACAGCATGTCTAACCTTCTCAGCCTCCGGGATATTAAGAATCCTGAAAGCCTTCTCCAACTCTGTTAACCACAGATCAACATATGCGGGGTCGGTAGTCCCAAAGTACTCATTAGCTCCAACACGACGAAGTCGCTCGAACGTCTTACCGATACCTTGTCCTTCAGGCTGGGCAGGTGCCCTAGGTGCAGGCATGGGCATCTTGTTAGTTATGTGTGTCATGGCAGTCATAAACTGCCCAAACATCCTCTAAACTGCTGGGTTACCCATATCAGCTGGGTCAAACTGGGGTGGTTCAGGTGCAGGCTGTTCTATTTTTGGAACCCTTGCACCGCCTCGAGGTGCACTAGCACTACTCTCTTCCACGTACTCATCATGTGGCTCTGCCATCCTTATGTATCTTCTTCTCCTGAGGAGCAGAAGATTCTATTAGATAAGGAAGAGATACTAAGGATAGACTCGACATCCTAAGTCCTATGCCTCTGTAGACTCAGCGAACCTAGAGCTCCGATACCACTTAATTGTGGGCTCTGATCTCCAAACCACGATATAAACACAATTTAAACGTAGCGGAAGCGGTTCGATTAACAGCGGAAGACAAAAATCACGGAAAATTAAAACTTTTCGAGATAAGAGCTTGAATCTATAAAAACTTCTTTCATAAAAGGAGATAAACTGTTTACATCTTTGATAATTACTTCTTGAGTAATTATATACAACATGATACAAAATCTCAAGAACTCATAACCAAAATCTCAGACCAAAAGACTCCAAGACCTGAGAGTACAGAGGACACATAGGACTGACTCTAACTACACCACATGGCAGGCTAAATCTCCACCTGAGATTTCACTGCTGCCCCTGGTGCTGCTGCTGCTGGGACTGGTCACCTGTAGACTTGTTCCTCCATCCTCGACGTCCACCTAAAAAGTTGAAGACTACGGGGTGAGACAATTTTACATAATTGTCCCAGCGAGAGTTATAACTCTACGCCAGAAGCTTTATTATAGCACCTCAAAGAATAACTTAAGCAGTAAAAGCTTCAAAGTATTCAACATCAGATATAATAGTAAGCATGATTTCAACAGTTATGAAACATGAAGACATTTGCACTATATAGTGTAACATCAATCAATCAACTCGTAGTTATCTCTAACAGGTATGCTACGCTGTGGATTATGTTTTTCAAACATTACTTTTATGCCCTGTGGAGATGAGGTTTACCACTCATACTCCAACCAATCACTGCTAAGTGCTTCGGTTTCATACTAGGTCATCGAAAGAACCAGATTCGCATGACCTTCACCTTCCTCAGTCAGTAAGAGGATTACTTGTAGGACATCTCGTGCCTCTACTATAATAGCTTACCAGGGTAATCTGGTCCTTCGCTATTTTAGAGTTACAGTGGCATTCTGTACTCTCTTCGTCATCAGGGGATTTCATCTTTATCTTCCACTGATACGGATATCTGTGCTTTCTTCATCATCAGGAGGTTTCATGTTTTCCATCCACTGATACGGTATGGGATTGTAGTGAAGGATTGACGGATTACACATCTACATCAAACACCTACACTAGGATGTAAGGTTCTACACATCCATATACCCCACATACTCAAAAGTATGTGATCCAGGAGTTCCCTTAGGAAAACCTGTTTCACCATCATTTGATCTCTGACAATGATGGATCTATGATCAGGGCTCTACATTACACTTGATTAGTTAGGTACATTCAGTATTCTTTTAATATCATACATTGTTCTTCAAACAATAACATTAGCATAACAGCTATGAAATGATAATACTAAATGTAACAAGCCTAACTCTCATCAATCATCATTTCTCAATACATTCATCACAAGTCATCTCTAAAGCATGACCTTGATGGTATTTATAGCTCTCACAGCCCATTTAATTCATAGGTTGCCATTGACAAGGCATCAAGATATTTTACTATTCATAAAGCTAACAACATGCTTTCAATGAATATAGCATCATCATCCATACCTGGATATGATCATCTTCATATCAGAACCTGCAAGGTTAATTCAACTGATAAAAGCAATTCAAATCAAGAATTATACTTTCCACTCTTTCCATAAGAGCTAAGTTCCCTAATTCTCATCAATTAGGGTTTGCTATTTACATTACATGCCATCACCCTAGAATTAGGGTTTATTATTCACATTATGGTCAATTGAGCTCATAGCATCATCATGTATAAAATCATCATCATTAATGCCCTCAAGTTAGGTTAAGATTCACTAATTATCATAATTAGGGTTTCCATGATCTCTCATAGGTGGATCATACCCTAATCATGCACATTCATATATATATTGAAGGTACATTTCTTGGATTTCAACCATAATTGGGATCTTCTCTCTCCTCTTACTCATAGGTAATGATTACATCACTCTAGATTAGGTTGGGTTAAGTCCTTATTGACTATCATAAGCCAAATCACCACTATCATGTGATTAGGGTTTGATTAGAACAAGGTATTACTCAATTGAACCCTTCAAGGGTATTTTGGTAAATTACCCATTGATCGTCATCATGGGTCAATTCATTAGTCATTTAGTCCCTTAATGTCCTAAGTTACCATTAGGGTTTAGATTAGATCACCATTGAACCATTTACACCTTCAAGTGATTAAGTATAAACAACCTTGAAAACCTTCAAACGGTTTCAACCTTCAACCACCAAATGGTCTTGAGACCGTTTGGTCTCAAACGGTCTTGAGACCGTTTGGGTGTGTTGACCGTTTGGGGAGAGTTGACTTTCAAACCGTTTGAAGCTTATGCGGTTTGAAACCGTTTGATCTTAAACGATCTTGAGATCGATTGGTCCAAACGACCTTGAGATCGTTTGAGCCCAAACGGTCTTGAGACCGTTTGGATCCAAACGGTCTTGAGACCGTTTGGTCCAAATGGGCTCAAACCGTTTGGACCTCAAAAGTGGATTAAAGGTTATAAACGATTGGGGTTTTCTATGTTGAAGCCTTCAATTGGACAAATCCTTGTTAGCCACTTATCAATTGAGACAATTAGGGTTATCCTTAACCAATTGGTCACTCAATTGACCCTCAATTAATATCCAATTAGGGTTGGAGTTGGTTCAATTAAGGTCTATAATCGTTCAACCATCAACACTCAACAATGTGAATCAAATCGAAGTTGATCCCATCAATTGACCTTCAATCAGACTCAAACTTGGCCCAAACGGTCTTGGGATCGTTTGGATAACCTCCAAACGGTCTTGAGACCGTTTGCCCAAGAATTCATCAAAATCTAAGTTGATTTGATAGGGGTTGAACCTTAATTAAGTCACAAATCAGCAATTTGATTATTTCAATAACCCACTGTAATTGGGCCCTCAATTGATCAAATTACCTTAACCCTAGACCTCCAAATGGTCTTGGATTGACACCAAACGGTCTTGAGACCATTTGGATGAGTTCCAAATGGTCTTGAGACCGTTTACCCATCCATCCTTTGGACTCTAGTGAAAATTCATCAAGGTTTGATCTATTGAGTTGATCATCACATCAATACTCAATTGCAATATGATTTGGTACCTTTGGACCTTCAATTGGTCAACTATACTTGATCCCAGACCTCTAAACGGTCTTGGGTGATCCCCAAACGGTCTTGGGTGATCCCCAAACGGTGTTGAGACCGTTTGGATGATTCCCCAAACGGTCTTGAGACCGTTTGGGCTAATCAACCCAAAATCACTAATTAACTCATTGGAATTTCAGCACTGATTTCAATTAGGATTTGCCCTATTAATCAACCTTCAACTCATAACTCGTTTGGAATTAATCCATAAAATTTGGTGAGTCATTAATCAACATCATTATGAACAGTAATCCTAAACGGTCAATGCTTGGTCAACCATCTTAAACGGTCTTGAGACCGTTTGCCCAAAAAGGGCAAATTAAACAGATTGAAAATCAGAACTTAATTCAATTGGATTTGCTAATTGATTTGCTTATATCTCACGATTCCTTTGGCTTTAACCCCTCCAATTTTTTGGGTGATCAGCCTACATAATTAGGAACAGGATTCCCATACGGTCGTCGCTTGGTCAACTGGACCAAACGGTCTTGAAGACCGTTTTCCTCCATGCGACCCTAAAACCGCATGGGAAATTGGTTAGGACCATTTAGTAAAGTGGAAATCCATAGATAATTATAGGAATTAACGCCCTTATCTTCTATCTCAAGAACAGTAGCAGTTCTTCACGATTTTACTTGCAAGGATGCAAGGGAAGATAGGGAAGAAGAAGAACTAGCAACTATATGCATAGAAAAAGATGTATAATCAAAGCATAAGGTTTAGAGTTATAAAACCCGCCTAAAGGTTGTTCCTTGAGCTTCAAGCTTCCAAGATTCAGGTCTTTAATGGTGTCTTTGAGCTCCACAGGTCGGCCAAGGTGAATTCTCCAAGGAAAAGTTGGAAAGGAATGGCTAGAAAGATAAAGCTAGGTGAGCTAGCCATGAATTCAACCTTGAAATCGAGTTTCCTCCATGAATTCAAGCGAAAGGGATGATCCAAACTTACCTTGAACTCCCTGGTCGTTCTCCTATGCTCCATAGCTCTGCCTTAGTCGGTTTGAGCAAGGGGGATAAGTGAGGGAATGAAAGAAACGTTCCCTTGCTTGCAAAGGAAGTGGTATATATATTTTGGGTGAAATTTCAACATAAGAACATATGCTTTCCTCATTTCTCATCTAAGTCCTTACTTTCTTCTTTGCACGTCCCCACATCTTATTTCTAAGGACAAACTCCTTCTAAGGTCAAAAATTGAGGGCAAAGAGGATCAACCCATCACTAAAGCATACACATAAAAGGGCTATTATACATACACCTTGATTATTCAATCACAAAGGTGTTCTTTATTATATGATTATTCAAATGAAGTGACCTTTTCATCATTTCTCTTATAAACGATGCCAAGAGTCATAAAAGATATTTTAGATGATGTATTTTACAAGTTGCACCCCTCAAATTGGGTAAATTGCACTTTACACCAATTTAGGGTTTTCAAGTACAGGGGTTGCTTCCACAGCTGCACCTTGGTGCTCAAGCTTGGGAAATCCCTCAAACTTCATCATAAACATCCTCATGGTGTCTCAACATCAGAGGAACATCTCAACATGTGCAATTTGCAAGTTAATCCCTTAACTGGGTAATTTGCACATAGATCCATGTATTACAAAACAATGCTACAACTTTATATATAAAGGAGAAAAATTGAAATATATGTTTATGAGGAACTTAATTACATTCCCAAAGTTAATCACAAGGATTTAATTACATATTTAGGCAAAACACCTAGGGTTGGTTCATAACCCAGGTCAGGGATGTTACAGGCGGCCTTCCCTATTTGCGAGAATCCTGGAGCCCTAAACTTCTCTTTCACGGCAGCAGAGACCTGTGATCGTCTCTGCGAAGAAGACCATCGTCAGACCTGATAACATGAGAAAGGGCGATAGAGAATAACACCGGGCGGCTTAATGTTAATTCATCTGGTCCAACAAGTGCCAAGCTAGGGACTGGACAGCCCAGGCTAGACCAATTTGCTGAACCGCACCCCACTCTAATGTCCAGGTGGCAAGCACCCAGGATTTCCATGATATGAGATCAACGGCCCAGACAAATCCCAAGTAGGTAAATCCCATCTTAATTTACAAAAAATGTTGTAATCTTGTGAAATTTCTAGAAAATAGCTCCCTTAGCCAGTAAATGCCCGAAAAATACCTCCAGACTTAGAAAAATATCCTCTACATTGCTAGATCCCTAGATCAGTCCTTTGATGCACATTTATTGATCTTATATAGTTTAGATGATAATACCCCATTTAGGTTTCATTAAATGAAATAATTTGTATACATCTGACATAAATTCTTAGAAAATTCTTATAGATCCCTAATTGTGATTTTTGTTCATTTGTGGGCCCTGAATTCAATCGTATTTCCTAATATTAGGTCTTTTCCCATTAATGCATAATTAAATGCTCTCAATCTCATTTTAATGCTAGAAAATAGATTAAGCATCAGAAAATTATGAAAATTGAACCAGACCTAATTTTTGACATCCTGACCAGTAGAAAAATATCAAACACAAGTTTATATCAGTTTGAACCAAGGTTTGGCCTAAACCCTAGTTTGGACCTAAAATTACTAAGAATATGATGTACATATATTAATGATGATTAATTTCTTTAAATCAGGTGTTGACCAGATTATCTAGATGATCATGGATGTGATAATAACCTCTGAACTCAAGTACGTGGATATAATTATATGACTAGATTTGCTGGATGTTAAATATATGTACTTGCTTGTTTGTACTTGAAATACATTGTTGGATGTAAATCTATATGTATTGTCATTTCAGCCTTGAACAATAAGAATACTAAGGAAAGAAAATGGAATGTAGTTACTTATGGTTCATTAATCTCCCTAATAGAGAGGGAAAGTATTAATGTTGACTAGCACCTCCCTAATGGTACAAGGTATGCGGGGAGATCCCTAATGGTACAAGGTATGCAGGGATAGGGCCCAATATTTATGTTTGTGCTAAGTCCACCATAATAATACATGTCCATTGAAATATGATTAATAACTTGGGTTTACCTGATTTTCTGCCATTAAATAATGTTTCTTTCTCTCTTTCTTCTTTTTCTAGTATTTTCAATATGTCAGCATAGTATAGCTCTTTAATTCCACGTACCAACTTTTGTTGATGTTTTTGTTTCTCGTATTTTCTAGGTCCAGAGTGAGAATGGGATAAAGTGAGCAAGTTGTACAGGTTGTACCTATTGTCTAAGATCCTAGATAGCATACATGTTCATAGACTTATAAAATTTTCTTCAAATTATGTAATGTAAGTTGCAAAATTTAATTCATGTTGTAATATAAATATGTTGAATGTTGAGAATGTTATGGTTGTATGTTCATGTATGTGTATTATGCTTCCGCATCACTTTCTGATATGATTGGATGATGTTTTCAGATTCTGACATCTCATTCCCAATAGGGTTTGGAGAAATCAAAATCTGGGGACGTCACATTCTTCTTCCTTGGGCAGCTCCTCTGCCTACCAACATGTTAAAGATGAGTTTTAGAGAGATAATAACAGATAGGGGATCAAAGCTTTCATTTGGGTGCTTAAGAATAGATAGGTATATAAAACTTTAGGATTAAGAAAAAGAAATACATGAGGTGTCCTAGTAGCGCTCCATGTGTCCATGGCCTTAAACTATTAAGGATATACAAGTAGAAACACAAGAACCTTCCTCACCGTTCATGGAGACCTAATTATCCACCATTTGTTGAATCTATAAGCCAATCAAATAAACCATTTGTTGATAACTCCTATAAGTAACTCACCCATAAAGTGGTATATCGTAAAATACCCTTGAAGAAAACACCTCCAAACCAAAGTTTAATAGGTGTTCATGGCTCAAAAAGCTCACAAATGATAAGTGAAGATTAAAGGACCATAATGCAAGTGAAAATTTTCAAAGAAAACGTCTCAATTGGGTAAATTGTAGAAAAGCTCAAAATGTACATAAAATTACATAACTTGCACAAACAGTGTCAAAATTGGACCAAATTTGAAACTTAAGCTTGTCTTATGATTTCAAATCATATAAAAAGGTTAGATGATGGTTCTAAGAATTTGATTATTGTAATTAATCATGTTCAACCATTTAAGCAAGGTTTGGGGTGTCACATCATACATCATACAGATAATAATTTGAACAACAGTTTACCATGGCACATGACATCAGAGTATTAAGACCATCAACCCTAGTTGTGTAACAAACCTACATGGAGAGATGACAATCTAAACCATAATGAAAAACCAAAACTAATGGTGCCAACCACGGCTACCCAAGAATCAGAAAATAAAACCAAACCAAACTACACAAAACTACTCAACCCGACCCAAAGCTCGCCTAGACACAAAAAAACACTGGCAGTCCAAACATATTAATGTTAACATGTAGGAAAAAAACAACAACCAAATTCTTATCAAAATCAAGGGCACAAACCAAAACAAAACATTACATATACAATTTGATGCAACACATGTTTATGATACTTCAACTATTTAATTACATGGAAAGTATATAATTCAATGGGAACATATATCAAATTTAACATTTGATATTTCAAATTACACCATTCATATTTAGATATTTTCAACTACACAGATGTGACATAATGCTATGAAACAACAATAAGTGGCAAAACTTGGTGACCTCAAAACACGACCCTTGACTTGAGTGTGCAACATGAATACAAACTCTTTTGTTTTATCCTCATAATACAAACTCTATACGAGTCCACAGAAACCTTAAAGCTACTAACTATAGAAACCCCAAAAAGTGTCAAATTTTTTTATGAATCTTTGCCTTACTGAGTTGTACTTCCTACTTGATAGTTAAACAACATAATTAGGACTAAAGATGTATAATTCATATTCATTAATCATGAAAAATCTATTTTTTAGAACAAACCAAAAATCAATAGTTCTAAATAAAGTTAAGGCATAAAGTAAAATTAGCAATAAGTAGTGCAACTAAATATGCATCTACAATTTATTAATGTAAAGCACATAACAACATAAGTAAAACATGCCATGAAATCATCATATTCGTTTAAATGAATTATTAATCTTTTATATGTATTCATATACAATGTTATATTTCTTGTAACCACATGACAACTACGGAAAGAGTTATGTCCAAGGCTTGACTCCTATTCCCTACTCAACTAACTCAACTAGAATTGAGGCCAACACCCAACACATCAAGTGGTTGGGGTTGTGGATAACACCCAACACCCCTTCCCTACAGTTTTAGGGTGTGCGGCTAAGACATTTTTACCTCTCTTAAATAAATGCATTACGAATAAGGGCCATCCTTTAGTAATGGTGGATAAGAGACATTTCAGAAGGCATGTCTCTCTGATATTACATAGGATGTGGCACAACTCAACCTCTGTCAATGTGTAAAGAAAACATCAAGTGAGAGTTGTGTTAAAGGCCCAACTCCTCACAACCAACCACCAATTATACCAAATATTCTTGTATAAAAACATCATTCACCACGTTCTACGGTTTAATTAGGATTTAACTCATATATATGACATATTTCATTAAGGTGTGTTCATTACTCAATCTTTTTATCTGCTATCATATTTCATCTCTATTTCAAACTTAAACCCATATAACAATTATCCAACTCATATCACCATCATTTCATTTAATCATCTCAAGAATCATCACATTAGCACTCAGAAAAAACCCACATAAAAACCCTTAACAAATTGATGTAACTTTCAACCAGCAATTCATGTAGTGTCATAGACCAAAACTTATGATTCCTTATGTGGAAACATTCTTGTACATGTTCGGATGTCAGAAGAAAACACAATATGTAAAAGAGGGTACATGGAAAATAGAGCAACAGAAATATAAGTTTTAAAGAATGCCATATCAGATATCTGAAGTAAAAAATCTGTAAGAGAATAATGTTAACTCAAAAAAATTAATGCTAATGATGATGATAAATATATAGACAATAAGCAAAAACCCAACACTAGTATATTTCAATGCATTTGTATATTATTCATAGAGACATAAGCCTGTTAGGACTTCGGTAACCAAATGATATATAAACTATAGTATTGTTTTCCTTGTCCACTTTTTTTGACATGAAAGGATGTTTCGGATGGGTAAGAAAAACATGGATCGACACTTATCTACGAGATATAGAACAAGCTGGTTGTTGGTGAGATAAATCTTACTTCCACAAACAAAATTGGACACAGGTGGTTACTGAAAGCTGATCCCAATTAACAGAGAACTAAAATGACAATCATGTACAGTTGAATCCATGGCCATATGTACTCAACTAGTTAATAGCTTATATATGTCCAATCTCCTGGCTAAGCTGGGATCTCAAGTGGATTTTGCCTGTTCGATGGACATGCAACTGAGCTATTTTGATATATGGCATATTCGAAACGGACAGTATGCAGCTCATTGTATATGTAAGAACTGTCGTCTACATCATCATCGTCGTCGTCGTCGTCGTCGTCGTCATCTTCGTCTTCGTCAATAGGGATAGTGCCATAACCATATTTGAAGTGATCTTCACAGCGGCAAACTTCTTGGATCGTTCCATCACCAAGGTTTAGCAGATACACATATCTCCTTGATGAAACCATGACCTGATTATGCCCAAGTTGGAGTGCCAGCCTTGGCCGAATCTCAAGGTCGGCACAGATGGTGGGATCGTTGAGGTTGAATATCCTGTGCTCGCACCAGTTGCCTTTAATGCGGTCTTGTAAGGTCCACAGTTCAAGATGATCTGATCTGATCTTTCTATAGAGAAGACCCAACTTGCCATGGATCCCCACAGGAAACACCCAGCTGGAATTGAAGTCATGAATGTCTGAGACGGGCAGTGGCAGATGGAGGATCTGAAACTCTTCACTTTCGAGTTCAAAGCACAGGATTCTAAAATCACAGGGTTCTTCTGTCTCAAATAGCCAGTAAATAACATCGTTTGACGACACAGGGAAGCCATTCCGAAGGTGGAATCTGTATTCGTTTAGATCAGGCATGTTGATGAGTCTCCAGGATAATTCTCCCTGTCCGTGCTGGCTAAAAGCTAGTATCTCAACACCAAAGTCATTGGAGATATGATCAGACGTATGTACCGAGACCACCTTGTACTCATTGGTCCTAGAGAGGTAACCAAGACACGGTGGCACCATATGGTTTTTATTAACTCGTTTTGTGCGGGGCAGCCTGTACCAGTCTTGGGTTGAAAGGTTGACGACAACAATGTCATGGGAGTTGTATGATGTGTTTATAACGTCATCCAATCGTCTGTTGTAGGCGTACATGAGCCAGAGACCGTGACAAGGTTGTGGATGCAGCATGGCGCGCCAATACTGGAAGCCAACGGGGAGGATGATGTCCCTTGAAACTACCGGAGGTTCATCCTGTCCAAACGGCCATGGAGGGCTCATTAGGTACAGCCACACATCTTTCTCGGGGTACTTTTTGGAGGGCAGGACCGGATGGACCACGATGGTTGAGTTTCGGTAGAAACGGTGGAGAACGTGTTCGCTCTTGATGAGGGCACGCCACTCCTTACATACGATTTGGCACTGGATGATTTCCTTCGGGGTGAGGCGACGTAGTATCTCTGTCAGAATGTCCGTATCTAGTTTGGCGATGTGGTTGATTTCACGCTGGTTTTCCTCGAATCTGGCCTGGGAAGCCATCGGCTTTGCCGCTGAACAACTAACTGGTTGTGCGTTGAAGGCAAATGGCCGAAGATTGATGGTGATTGCAAACAGATCGCCCGAGCCCAATTCCTGGGCGGCCTGCAAAAGGGAAAAGAGGGGAAACCCTTATGTGAGTATATGAGAACCGGAGGGCCCTCAGGTTTCAATACTCGTTACAGCGGGTAGAACTACAGAAGCGCGAACGGATGGAAAAATTATTTTTGAACGGATGGAAAAATTATTTTTGCCTGTCTACACTAATTGCGTACTACATTTCTCCTTCGCTGTCAATGACTCAATGCGCCCCTTCAGTCCCGCGCAAAGTAGATTCCATAGAGCTACAGTAGAGTGGGTTGAGAAAGTTACCACCGTCAATCCAGTTGTCCAATTGTACAAAGAGTTGGCACAAGATAAATGTGTTGTAGAAAAAAAATCTGCGTAAAAAAATTGTTTGCCAAAACGACAGGATGGCATACGTCTGACCCGTATGTCTTATTTAATAAAATAATCTACACACTCTCATCCCTACACCATAAAATGTATTTAATACGATAAAAAAATTCTATAAAAATTCTATGTAGAGTCAAAATAGAACGTAAAATGGGACCACATTTGTCTCCATTTATGCATAAAATAATATAAAAAGGAAAGTTACAACTTACTTCCCGCCTCTTTTTATTTTATACAAAGATGAAGATAAACAGGGTCCTATTTTTGGTTCCAATTTGACTCCATATAGTAATACCGTTGACAAATCATCTTCAACAAAGGTTACATAACCTTCTACGTACAATGAAGTTGAAATATTTCCTTAACATAACCTTCTACGTACAATGAAGTTGAAATATTTCCTTTGTTAAGGAAGGTTGTTGATTAGAAAAACTAATTGTTACACCATTAAATGATAAATACAGGAAGGAAACAATTACACAAAGAAGAGAAGAAGTGTGAGTCAAGAAGGGTGTCCAGCAATGATAGCTTTCAAAAGAAATAAAGAAGAAAAATGTGAAGTTGCAAAATTTATTGAAATCCATGATATCATGTTTGCATCGCCAAGGAAGAAACATTTTTTGTAATCTATAAGGATTGTGAAACTTGCTCACAAAGATTTGTCCTGTGCATTTTCTCAAGAAAATGTCCGCACATCTAAGATTATGCAGGTTCTTTAGGCTCAAGTTGGGGTCATGAACATATTAGTTCCAAGTCAGAGATCTCAAAAACTAGGAGAAAAATTTAAGAGTTTCAATTAATGATTTTGATGCACACTTTTTTTATTCGAAATCATTGAAAAGGGGAATCAAAATCTTCATTCTATTAGGCTTATGATTTTGCTGATGATAAAAAAAACAACACATATATTTTGGGATGAAGAAACTTATAGAAAAAAAATATTCACTGTTTGGTGACAGTTTCATGTTATGAAACAACATATGAGACCAACAAATACTAAATGATCTTTTCTCCTTTCACTGGTGTAAAGCATGATTGAAAATTAATCACTTTAGGTGTAGGATTACAACAAAATGAGAAATTTGAGTCATTTATTTGATTGTTGACAAAATTTTTAAAAGCTATTGGTGGAAAAAAGATGAATGTGATTATCATTGACCAAGATCCTTGATGATTATTGCAATTATTTCTATCTTTTAAGCCACTCATCGTAGGTTTTACATATGATATATATTTTTATAAATGTCTGAAGAACTTGGACCTAATTTGAACAAGAATTGGTGAGGTATTTATGTTATTTTCAAATGATGTGTTTGAGGTTCAGAAACACCCATCAAACAGAACTAAAAAAATTATTATAAAGCTCTCCATTCAATGTCAGAATGAAATAACGTCATGATGACTGTGTTATTTTGTCATTTTATCACATATAACATGTCAGAATGCATATTACTTTTTGCAACTAATACTTTTGTAACATCCTCAAAATTTAAACTAATGAATGAATCCCTAATTTGAAACCCTGATGTTGAAATTTCAAATTTCATGTATCAGTTAGAACATAATGTGACTTTAGACTCAAATATAATTTTTAAAGAAAAGACCAATAGATTAAACAATATTTACACTTGTTATGATGATAGTTAATTTGATATCCTTTAACATCAAAGTATAATGCACTTTCTCTCTCTCCTATGTAACCTCATTATCAAATGAGCACTAATTGGGATAATTTCGTCCCATAGACTCAACTCAACTAAGATAAACCTAATTTGACCCTAAAAATGAAAGTCACATTTGTTAAGGGGTTAATCATGCTGAATATAACATACATAAGTTATGAAAATTACATTATGGTAATATTTTAGCTTTTACTCATCAAATTCAAAAAGTACCTATATAGGAATGTTCTAGATCCTAAAATGTACCTTTGATCAAAATTTGGGGCCATTCTGGCCACATTTGACCCCTCAAATCTTTTGGAAGAGGAATACATAAGATTTAGACCTAAGTTTTCCTGTTATTTGATTCAAATGACATGATTAGCTATAGTATGTGACTTATTATGTGTCACACAGACTAAGACCCGTTATGGGTCATATTCTCAGGTTCTCAAGTAGTGATGGTTGTCTCTCCCACCCAAAGTCCCAGACTTACCAGGACTACTATAGTACATGATAATTTCATCCGTCTGATCTCTTCCGTTGTGCAATCTCAATCTCAATAGAAATTAGCCTTACCTTCCTCACAGATCTACAAACCCGCAGACCCTAACTTTCATAGGGTTTCATGCCCTGGTTTTCCAAAACCACAAGGGACTTCATTCCCTCCCCTATTTTTGAGTCCTTTGACTCTACAGAACACTTCAAGCAAAAACATACATATCGAACCCATTGAAATCAATCAGGGGAATACCAGGAAGGTCCCCATGCAGCCACTCGCAATTTATCTAAAATCCCATCACCAAAATCTAGATCTACCATTACTAGTCTGGCGGTCTACGACAGCGATGGTAACCACCAAAGTCATTGCCAACATGTCGCTTCTCCTCCGCAGTCCTCAAGAAGGTTTAGACTCAACGAATTCATCTGAAATGATGGTGATCTTACATTTCCCTTCTTTTTCCTTTTTTCTGCTGATTATGGCTTGTATTAGAAGTTTGTCTTGCTCGACCTCTCATAGCCTTGATTAGTTGCCTCTTGCCCTCGACGACATGTGTTGGATGTGCTCAAGTTGCCAGTATTCTCTAAGCTTGTCTTCCCTTCCCCCTCCAGCTTGTCTCCTCCTGGTCATCCATGGAGGAGGTAGCTCTTGGGTTGTCTGCCCACCCAACAGACCGTTCTTGGGTTCTTCATGATCGACCGATGATGGAGATTCTCATGAGATCCCTAGTTTTCCATCAACAAACTATTGATTCATGACCTGGATTCACAAATTGATCTGTAAAGGCTTCCTTCATTGTGCTTCATCATCTCCATAAAGAACAATGACCAGGGATGTGGTTTTCTTTGTTTTGCCCCCGCATCAGTATTATGTTGCCACACTGCCTCTTGGGTAGGATCATAACTTCTACTGATGAAGCATTGACCAACGCCTCTGATCCAGTCTTGGTCCCAAGCCAGCTTGGCTGTGCGCAATTGAACCAGTTGGGCAGGAGTCTAGCTATCTCCTTTTTGTTTCTTCTTCGATTTCTCAAAATTCTGATTGGTCAAAGTTCAGGAAATCATAGTAAATCCATAAAATGTTAGAAAATTATGGAAAATAGTCTTTGGAAATGGTTTTACAAGTACAAACTGGTTTTATGGTTTTCAAACCCTAATTCTGTAACTCCAGACCATTTTTCCCTAAAATACCTAGATTAGGGTTTAGATTGTAATTAAGATGATATTTGATATAAAGTCTAATAATTTTAGGAGATTCAGGGTTTCATCAAGATCAAGAAAACCAATAGGTGTTTCTTAAAGATTAGGTAAGTGGATTCATTTACTCTGAGTTAACAAGTTTGGGTCAAGGGTTTTATTAGATTACATTAAAAGAATTGGTTATAATGCTATAAAAATATAGTTATAATGAATGATTAAAAGAAAATTGATTACAAATCATATTATAGTTTTCAATTTTGTTCTCATACATGATTATGATAATGACATATACTTCAAGTTGTTATGCTCAAGAATAATATCAAGAATAAGATGGTTGATTAATGTTATTCATCAAACTCCTGAGACCAATGTTACAGATTCAAGCTCATGAGAGATATGTTACATATCAAGCTCCTGATAGCAATAATCACTTTGGTGCATGTATATTCAAGCTCCTAAGAGAAATGTCACAGATCAAGCTCTTGAGAGAAATACTAAGCAATGTATTTTATCAAGCTCCTAAGAGCAATGATTATAGATTCACACTTTTGATAACAATGTTGTATATTAAGCTCATGAGATAAAGGTTATGGAAGAAAGACAATATAGTCAACTCAAGATAGTAATGTCAATGTTAAAGATAAGTATACATAAAGGATATAAAATGTATTCAATGTTTAAAATGTTAATTCAATTTTTCTCAAAAGTATATTTTAGTTTTAGTCAGGTAATGTTACTCAGTTCCACTTACTCTAACGTGTTTTCCATTTTTCCTTGAATGCAAGGGGCATGATGCCATCAGATAAAGAGAAATGTCAAAGATAGAGCCATTAATATTTTTTAGAATCAAAGTATAATGCACTTTCTCTCTGCTCTATGTAACCTCATTATTAAATGAGCACTAATTGGGAAAATTTCATCCCATAGACTCATCTCAACTAAGATAAACCTTATATGACCCTAAAAAGGAAATTCACATTTGTTATGGGGTTAATTATGATGAATATAACGTACATAAGTGACAAAATTACATTATGGTAATACTTTAGATTTTAGTCATCAAATTCAAAAAGTACCTACATAGGAATGTTATACATCCTACAATGTACCTTTGGTCAATATTTGGGTCAATTTTGACCTCATTTAACCCTTCAAATCATTTGGGAAAGGAATACATAAGATTTAGACCTAAGTTTCCCTATTATTTGATTTAAATGACATGATTAGCTATAGTCTGTGACCTATTATGTGTCACACAGATGAAGACTCATTCTGGGTCAGATTCTCAAGTCCTCATGTAGTGATGGTTGTCTCTCCCACCCAAAGTCCCAGACTTACCAGGACTGCTACAGTACATTATAATTTCTTCATCCTGGTCTCTTTCGTTGTGAAATCTCAGTCTCAATACAAATTAGCATTACCTTACTCATGGATCTCTAAACTTACAAACCCTAATTTTCATAGGGTTTCATGCCTAGTTTTTTGAATCAGGGGAATGCCTATTAATAGAACCCATGGAAATCAATCAGGGGAATGCCACGAAGGGTCCCCGGAAGCCAACAACCCCCAATTTATCCACAACCCCACCATCAAACTCTAGATCTACCATTACTAGTCTGATGGTCTACCACAACGGTCATAACTCACAAAGTCTTTGCTAAGATTTCACTTCTCCTCCGTGGTCCTCAGAGAAGGGTTAGACTCAATGAATTCATTTGAAATAAAGGTGGTCCTTTGTTTTCCCTTTTTCTGCAGATTATGGCTTGTATTAGCAATTCATTTCAATGAACCTCTCATAGCCTAGGTTACTTGCCTCATGCCTTTGAAGGCATGTGTTGGATGCGCTCAAGTCGCCAATTTTCTCTGAACCTTCCTTCCCTTACTCCACTGGCTTGTCTCCTCCTGGTCAGCCACAGTGGAGGTTTTTCTTAGGGTGCATGTCCACTCTAAAGCCTATTCTTGGGCTCGCAAGGTTTGACTGACGATGGGGATGCTCGTGAGATCACTAGTTTTCCATCAACAACTGTTGATTCATGATCTGGATTCACAAAATTGATTTGTAAAGAATTTCCTCATTGTTCTTCATCATCTCCCTAGAGAATAATGACCAAGGATGTGATTTTCTCTTTTTTGCCCCCGCGTCGATATTCTGTTGTCATACTGTCTCTTGGACAAAATCATAATTTCTACTTATGAAGGGTTGACCAACGTGTGTGATCCAGTCTTTGGTCTCTGGCCAGCTTGGCCGTGTGCAATTGGACCAACTAGTCAAGGGTCCCACTATCTCCTTTTTGTTTCTTTTTTTATTTCTCTAAATTCTGATTGGTCAAAGTTCACAAAATCAAAGTAAATTTGTGTGATGTTTGAAAATTGTGGAAAAATAGTCTTGGTAAGGGTTTTTCAAGTGCAAATTGATTTATGATTTTTAAACCCTGATTCTATAACGCAAACCATATTTTCCCTAAAAGACCTAGATTAGGGTTTAGATTGCAGTTAAGATGATATTCGATGTAAAGTATAATAATTTCAGGAGTTTCATGGATTCATCAAGATCAAGAGAATTAGTAGGAATTCTATCAATGATTTGGTAAATAGATTCATGCACTCTGAGTTTGCAAGTATGGGTAAAGTGTTTTATTAGATTATGATTACAAGAATTTGTTATAATGCTATAAAAATACAGTTCTAATGAATGCTTATAAGAAAATCAATTATGAATCAGATTATAGTTTTCAATATTATTCTTGTATATGATTGTGATAATGACATGTACATACTTATTAAGTAAGATTTTATGTTTCAAATTGTTATGCTCAAGAATAATTTTAAGAATAAGATAGTTGATTAAATGCTATTCATCAAGCTCATTAGAGTAATATTACAGATTCAAGCTCATCAGAGCAATGTTACATGTCAAGCTCCTGAGAGCAATAATCACTTTGGTGCATGTATATTCAAGCTCTTGAGAGCAATATCACATATAGATCTTGATAGCAATCCTAAGCAATGTATTTCACAAAGCTCCTGAGAGAAATGATTATGGATTCAAGATCTTGAGAGAAATTTTGTATATTAAGCTCATGAGAGGAAGGTTATGGAAGAAGGACAATATAGTCAACTTAAGATAGTAATGTAAATGATAAAGATAAGTGTAGATAAAGGATATGAAAAGTATTCCATATATAAAATGTTTTATTCAAGTTTTTTCAAAAGTATATTTTAGTTTTAGTCAAATAATGGTACTCAGTGCCACTTACTCTAACATGTTTTCCATTTTTCCTTGCATGAATGGGGGCATGATGCCCACATGTATGGAGCAATGTCGAAGAAAGAGACATCTGAAGATCAACCCAAAAAACAGCTCAAGGTTTCTCAAGGTTGAGTCTGGTGGGATGCCATCTACCTAGAAGAGCCAATAGTTTTTATTAGAGTTTCCTTCATGTGTTATGTCATGTCTAGATGTAAGATGATGTACTCAAGAACTCAACCATACTATATTTTCCTTTGAACAATGTATGGATCAATTTCAATAGTAGTGTATGATATTTGATTATTTTGTTTGCAATGTTATTATTCTTGTGACATCCCTTAGAGCAGAAGTACCTAATGTTATGGGAAATATGGGAGCTGCTTCTGCTAATATAGGTATGCTTAAAGGGGCTGTTACAATATTGGTATCAAAGAAAATAAGTAGATGGCCACCAAGAAAAACTGGATTCATATGCTCTAACAAAGGTATAGATGAATTAGTGAATGATATTAGAAAGCAAAGTAGAGGTTTAGATAGAAGACAAAATTTTAGTTAAGGATTTGATTTATATGTCGAGGTGTTTTGGAATTTTATGTTAACTCTAGCATGCTCTCATTTTTTCCCATGTGTTTATGGCATGGGACACAGGCTCCTGGGTTTTGTAGAGAGAATGTTATATGCATAATCAGGCTTGTCTGGTCCTTTAAGTACATGTGGTATGGGACATGTGCACGAGGGAGGTTCTAAGATAAGTGTGATCAATCATGTCACCCCTGAATATATGAGTTTTAGGCATGTATCAAAGGGTGGAAAATAAAATAAGAGTCGCATTAGAATTTTAAGGCATTTAGTCACCCAAACCTAATCATATTCGTAGTAATACCAAGCATGCATACAAAGCGGGGATAATTTGACATAGATAACTTAGATACAGGGTAGAGCCAAAACCCTACAGAAAGGTCATTTTTTCATGTCAATGATGGTGAGATAGATTCATTAGTAGTATACCCACATGTTGATTTTAATAGTGAGGTTTAGATAGTGTTTAACCATGAAAACGTCATATCTTAAGTATGAGTTTTATTCTTTATGATAATATTAAAAATAAATGTATATAGAATACGTAAATTCGTAAGGTGGGTAGTATGAGAAAATTTTGAGGACAAAATTTATTTAAGGTGGGTAGAATTGTGACATCCTCAAAATTTAAACTTATGAATGAATCCTAATTGGAAGCCCTAAAGTTTAAATTTCAAATTTCGTGCATCAATTAGAACCTAATGTGATTTTAGACTCATATATAATCTTAAACTAAAGACCAATAGATTAAAAAATATTTACTCTTGTTATAATGATAGTTAATTTGATATCCTTTGACATCAAAGTATAATGCACTTTCTCTCTCCTCTATGTAACCTCACTATCGAAGGAGCACAAATTAGGAAATTTTCATCCCATAGACTCAACTCAATTAAGATAAACCTTATATGACCCTAAAAAGGAAAGTCACATTTGTTAAGGGGTTAATCATGATGAATATAACGTACATAAGTGATGAATATTACATTATGGTAATACTTTATATTTTATTTATAAAATTAGAAAAGTACAAACATAGGAATGTTTTAGATCCTACAATGTACCTTTGATTGAAATTTGGGTCCATTTTGACCTCATTTGACCCCTCAAATCATTTGGGAAAAGAATGCATAAGATTTAGACCTCAGTTTCCCTATTATTTGATTTAAATGACTTGATTAGCTAAAGTTTGTGACTTATTATGTGTCACATAGACGAATACCCATTCTAGGTCAGATTCAGGTGTCCTCGGGTAGAGATGGTTGTCTCTCCCACCTGAAGTCCCAGACTTACCAGGACTGCTACAATATGTTATAATTTCTTCTACCTGATCTCTTTGGTTGTGCAATCTGAGTCTCATTCGAAACTAGCATTACCTTCCTCATAGATCTCTAAACCTACATACCTTGACTTTCATATGGTTTCATACCCTAGTTTTTCCAAACTGTAAGGTGTTGGGTTTTAGAGGAGGCAGAGAAGCAGCGGAAACAAAAAATTTTCTCCCCAAAACCTAGAACAAAAGGAATCGCGTCAACTTCTATACAATAGGAAAGATGGTTTGCGATGCATACCTTGTCCCGAGGCTTGCTCGGCGACAGTACCTCGCACCTTGCACAGTCTTCACCTCTGGTCTTGGACGGTGTCTGTGCAGCCACTGGTTGCACCAGGACTGAAGACTCCTGGTCTCACCGGGACTGTCGGGATTGACAGTTGTCCTCCGAGCGATAGAGGTCTCCCGCCTCTGCAGTCGACCACACAGACTGCCTGGAACTCTGATCTCCTTGTCCCACAAGGAATCGGAAGGATTCGCACCCTCATGTCGACGTACTAGTCACCAACACACTCTCCTGCCACCACTTTCTGCAGTTGTCTTTCCCCTGCTATGCCTCCCTTATCAGGTAGCACTTGCTCGGGCTCTCTCTCGGTTACCAAAACTAGAGAGAACGACAACTTCACAGAGCAACTAGTTGCACTGAGTTGTACTTTGAGAAGCCCCCAATACCCCTATATATATAGGAGGGTCATGGGACAAGGTTCTCTATCCCGGGCAATGCGGGACTAAATTAGGAGTAGAAGGGTTTGAGATTTTCCACAAAAAACAACCAACTCGCAACCTGAACCGATCGTTTCACAACTGAAACGATTGGTTGGGGATCTGAGCCAGTTGGTTGATACCTCAACCGATCGGTTGGGACCCATGAACCGGTCGGTTCACTTCTGAACCGGTCGGTTCATGGTCCTGTTCAGTTCCCGATTGACTTTCCTTCTTTTGTTTCCAATTGGTATCGAATACCAATCCTTGTTCCAATCAAATTGGGCAAGTGAAATGAAGAGAAATTTCTCACCAATCTTACTTTCCCAACTTGATCGGTTGCAACAGTTGAACCGATCATTTCAACACCTGAAGCAATCGATCACCATGTCCATGAGTCGATCGACTCACCACCTGAGCCGATCGGTTCACCAAGCTGAGCCGATCGATTCATCACATGAGCCGATCGATTGGGAGTACAGATTGTGCAAAATATGTCAATTCCCATTTCAATCAATCTGATACTCTAATCAATTAGTCCAACACCTTGAACACTATGATATTAAGCTATCAATTAATTGAGTTCTTAATTAAACTACTAAACTCCTTTAGTAATCAATCTAAACATGTTTGTGGACAAACTCCTATTGTAGGTTAAATCCTATGTGTGTGACCCTGTAGGTCCATTTCACGTTGGCAGTGAAAGTCCATAACATTTATGACTTCACAAGCAAAGAGCAGTGCCTAGTCACACATCAATGCTCCCAAGTGAAATAGAAAGTTGGAGAACAACTTTCAATCCTACAATTCGTGAATGGTGTTACAGTGAATGTATAATTCCTTTGTCACTGATATCCTGAATGAACTCGAGGCATGGAACAGTCATCCTGCCAACATTCATTCATTTCCTTGATCTCAGAGTAGACTGGGTGAGATGTGTGTGACATCAATATCACATATTGATTCACACATGCATGTGTATGCCTTTCTCAATCCTACTCATCAAGTGGCCAAGGACATCAAACTCCCTCAGGAGGGACAAATCCCATATCTATCACTCACCCCTCAAAAGCCCCATGTGTCAAAGCCACCCAATCATCACCTTTATAACAACCCATGTTTTAGGACTGCGTTTGATGATGTCAAAGTGTACCCAACGACATGTGTTGAGTGTAGTGATTTCAGGTCTAAGAATCACACTCATCACCATCACTGTGAGAGCTGATTGTGACTACCAAGTCATGGTTCCATGTGTCACTCTCACGGTGGGTCTGTCCAGTAACTTGTTCTCTAACAAGTACCTATGCGCTTGGTTTGATATCACTATATCATGACTAATGAGATTTTGTCATCAACCAACACACAATCTAGTCTTTAGTGTTATTGATCTCTATGGTTATTTCCACAATAACAACCGACTAGGGATTAAACAAGAATGAATACTCTTAACATCCGTATGATCTCATCGTTTAGGTCCTCAACCCAAAAGCATACGTCATTGAGTAAAGCAATTCTTTAGACATCTATCATGTTACACCATCATCTCAGAAACAGTTTAAACATATAGATCGGAAATTGCCTTTATTATTATTCAAATCATTTACAAAGTATCCCATTACAATCATCATATGACTTGCTCTATGGGCATACATACCAACAGACTCCCACTTTCACTTAGAGCCAGTCACCAAGGAACCTCTATCCTTGTGACCTAGCATGACCATCATGCTTCTGTTTAGAAAGGGCCTTAGTCAGTGGATCAACTATGTTGTCTTCAGTTGGTACTTTGCATATCTTCACATCTCCTCGCTGTACGATCTATCGTATGAGATGGAAGTTCCGCAGTATGTGCTTGGACCGCTGATGTGATCTGGGTTCCTTAGCTTGTGCAATAGCTCCATTATTGTCACAATAAAGCTCAATTGCATCACAGCTACTGGGAACTACACCAAGTTCAGAAATGAACTTCCTGATCCACACAGCCTCCTTTGCTGCATGTGAAGCAGCAATATACTCGGCCTCTGTAGTAGAATCGGCAACTGTTTCTTGCTTGGAACTCTTCTAGCTCACAACTCCATTATTAAGGCAAAACACAAATCCTGACTGCAATTTGTAATCATCTTTATCGGTTTGGAAGCTTGCATCGGTGTAACCCTTTACAACCAGCTCTTCCTCGTCGCCGTAAACAAGAAATTGATCCTTAGTCCTTCGCAAGTACTTGAGGATGTTCTTCACGGCTGTCCAGTGAGCATCCCCAGGATCTGACTGGTACCTTCTCGTCATGCTGAGAGCATACGAGACATCTGGGTGTGCGCACAACATAGCGTACATGATGGATCCTATGGCTGTTGCATATGGGATCACATTCATGCGCTCCCTCTCTTCACAAGATTGGGGACATTAAGCTCTAGAGATGGTGACTTCATGTAGCAAGGGGATGTTGCCTCTCTTTGAGTTCTCCATGCTGAATCGCTTTAGCACTTTGTCAATGTACGTGCTCTGACTTAATCTGAGAAGCCTTCTAGATCTATCTCTATAGATCTTAATTCCTAGAATGTAGGATGCTTCTCCTAAGTCCTTCATTGAGAAAGTATTCCCAAGCCATTTATTTACCTTCTCTAAGGCTAAGACATCATTCCCCATTAAAAGTATGTCATCCACATACAATATGAGGAATGTGGTCGAGCTCCCACTAACCTTCTTGTACACACAAGGTTCATCTTAATTTTGAATAAAGCCAAACACTTTGACATGCTCATCAAATCAAAGATTCCAACTCCGAGATGCTTGCTTCAATCCATAGATTGACCTTTGTAGCTTACAAACTTTATTGGCATTCTTTGGATCTACAAAACCTTCAGGCTATGTCATGTACACATCCTCATTTATATTCTCGTTAAGGAATGCGGTTTTAACATCCATTTGCCAAATCTCATAGTCATAATAAGCTGCAGTAGCAAGCATGATCCTGATGGACTTAATCATGGCAACTGGAGAAAAGGTTTCGTCATAGTTAACACCTTGAACTTGTCGAAATCCCTTTGCAACCAAACTGCCTTTATAAGTTTGCACATTGCCATCCATGTCGGTCTTCTTCTTGAAGACCCACTTGCACCCTATGGGTTTTACCCCTTCGGGTGGTTCCACCAAAGTCCATACTTTATTGGAGTACATGGATTCCATCTCAGATCTCATGGCTTCAAGCCATTTCTCAGAATCTGGTCCCTCCGTAGCCTCTACGTAGGTAGTTGGATCATCATCTATGATCAACTCTCCACCTTCCTGAGTCACAAGGTATCCAAACCTCTCAGGTTCAAGGCGGGTCCTACTAGATCTACGAGGTCCTTGTGTTACCTAAGGAGACTGAGATTCCACAACACCTTATAAATCTCCATCTTCCTCTTGTACATCTACCGGTTCTATGTTTTCTCATTGGGCTTGAACCTCTTCAAGCTCTATTTTCCTCCCACTACTTCCTTTGGAAATAAATTCCTTCTCTGGGAACACAACTATCCTGGCAACAAACACTTTGTTGTCAGTAGGGTGGTATAGATAACATCCTCTCGTTTCCTTGGGGTATCCAACAAAATAACATTTATCGGATTTGGGTCCAAGCTTATCAGGAAACATTTTCCTAACATAAGCCTCACAACCCCAAATCTTCATAAAAGACAAATCGGGACGCTTCCCGTACCATATCTCATATGGTGTCTTTTGAACCGATTTAGATGGTACACAGTTAAGTGTAAACGCGGCGGTTTCAAGAGCATAACCCCAAAAAGAAATTGGAAGATCAGCAAAACTCATCGTTGATCACACCATATCCAACAATGTGTGATTCCTTCTTTCAGACACACCATTATGTTGTGGTGTTCCAGGATGAGTTCATTGTGATACAATACCACGGGCTCGCAGAAGGTCCTCAAACTCCTGGATTAAGTATTCTCCACCTCGATCGGATCGAAGTGCCTTAATACTTTTACCAATTTGGTTATGTACTTCATTCATGAAATCCTTGAACCTTTCAAGGGTTTCTGACTTATGTTTCATCAGGTACACATAGCCATACCTACTAAAGTCATCAGTAAAGTTAATGAAGTACTGATACCCACCTCTGGCATTAGTTCTAAAAGGCCCACATACATCAGTATGTATGAGTCCTAATAGATCACTAGCTCTCTCACCTTTACCTGAAAAGGGAGTCTTGGTCATCTTGCCCAACAAACAAGATTCACATGTCTCTTTTGATTCATAATCAAAACAGTCTAGATAACCATATTTATGGAGTCTAGAAATGCACTTCTCATTTATGTGCCCTAGACGACAATGCCAAAGATATGTTTTGTTTGAGTCATTGAGTTTTTTCTTTTTGGTGTTTACATTGTATATATTTGTCTCCAAATCTATCAAGTATAGACCATAAGACATTGGGGCACTGCCATAAAATATCCCATCTTTAGAAATGGAACATTTTCCATTCTTAATAAGAAATTCAAATCTATCTATGTCCAAACAAGAGACGGAAATGATATTCCTATTTATGGCAGGTACATAATAACAGTTCCTCAACTCTATTATTAGCCCACTTGGTAGAGTTAACTCATAGGTTCCTACAGCACTGGCGGCAACCCTTGCCCCATTAGCAACACGTAGTTCAACCTCGCCTTTCCCTAAAGGCCTACTTCTCTTAAGATCCTTCACATTTGAACAAATGTGAGATCCGCATCCGGTATCAAGTACCCATGACGAAGAAGTGTGAAGTTAATCTCTATCACGTATACACCAGAAGTAGAGATCTCTATATCTGACTTCTTCTTCTATCGTTCCTTCCATCCTCTCCATGTAGAAGAAATTGGTTTTGTGAGAGAACCATTCTCTCCCTTACCATTCGTTCCATTGATCTCTATCAATGAACTTTCTTTCTTCTTCACCAACACATTAAGCGTACATAGAGTGGATTCAAAGGCTCCTGGTATATCTGGATTGTGTAGAACACTTCTCACAGTCCTCAACCAGTTATGGAATTTATTCTCAATTATTTTGCCCATTTTTAAAGATGCTTCCGTTGCCATTCACCAAGAGAAAATTGCATTTGTCAAAACTCCTTTTGATTTGATTTGAATAAAATTTAACGATAGTTAATTAGGCCTTTAATTAATTACCGCTCTGATTATTTTGACTCAAATTGACAGCCCTCACCATCAATTCAGAAGATTGCAGTGTACAATCTTCTAGTGGGTCAAGATCCTGAAATCCTCTGAGCCATGGACCAGCTAGGGCTGTCACCCACGACTCAGATCTCCCAGGTAGGCAACTCTTGACAATTGCAACATATGCAACTCTTGAATGATGTCATATGCAACTCCTTGCCATGATCATCTCCATGCCTCAAAGTTCTAGATCCTATCTAGGTCACCTTGTTAAGTCCGACCCAAATCCAACACGATGAATATGCACCCTGCTAGGGCAGACCCACACATTCATCCTTCACGCTTCCACAAGATAGACGGTGCACCACGCTAGGGCGTGCCCACACTTGGTCGATCAAGTTTTTCACGTGTGTCACATTTGGAAGGCATCTAAAACTTTAATATTTAATGAGGGATTTGGTTTTTATATACATATACATATCCAATCACCACAATATATAGTATGTATCATATACATACTATATCCCACAAAAAACATGCAAAATGACAAAAGCAATGATTATGGCCAGCCTATTGTGATTCCTCGAGCCAAGAGGAATCACGGTCATCTAGGTCTACATCACATGCAACCTGTACAAGATAAAATCTGTGTCTGCCTTTATGGGTTTGATCTGCTCATCTCCATGACTGATCGGCTCGCCATCAAGTTGGTTGTTCGAGTGCCACCATCTGATTGACTGGAACCTCCAGTCGATCGGTTCACCGGTCATCGTGCATCTCCTCAGGTCACCACCCACTCGTCTCGCTCCTCGAACCACTCATCTGGAACACCAACCGATCGGTTCACGCCTTGAACCGATCGTCTCAGGTCGTCTACCAGGTCGTTCGCCATTCTTTGACATAATAGGAAATAAAATCTATGCTATTTACAATTGAATTGTGAAACCCTGAGTTACATTCGGGGGGAGCAAAGGTAGGATAAGAAATCTCGAATTATTTTGAGTTACATTAGGAATTGGAGAAAAGGGAACCGATGCGCAGACTGAGATGCAAGCAACCACATACAACCACACACAGATATAGGGTTTATTGGCCATAACCATGCTACACATCCACCACAAAACTCATTTAAGGGCGACGCGTATCGAGTGCATTAATATTACATATCATATATGTATATTTGGGATTTGTGGATTGGACATGCATAAAGCCAATTGTATTCGCATCGTATGCAATAAATAAAGGAACAAACCAAAATCGATCATATCGATAATCCTAAAATATAGAGCAGTTGACGTGGCTCTGATACCACTGTTGGGTTTTAGAGGAGGCAGAGAAGCAGCGGAAACAAAAAAATTTCTCCCCAAAACCCAGAACAAAAGGAATCGCGTCAACGTCTATACAATAGGAAAGATGGTTTGCGATGCATACCTTGTCCCGAGGCTTGCTCGGCGACAGTACCTCGCACCTTGCGCAGTCTTCACCTCTGGTCTTGGACAGTGTCTGTGCAGCTCCTGGTTGCACTGAGACTAAAGACTCCTGGTCTCACTGGGACTGTCGGGATTGACAGTTGTCCACCGAGCGACAGAGGTCTCCCGTCTCTACAGTCGTCCACATGGACTTCCTGGAACTCCGATCTCCTTGTCCCACAAGGAATCAGAAGGATTCACACCCTCCTGTCGGCGTACTAGTCGCCAACACACTCTCCTTCCACCAGTTGCTTTCTGTAGTTGTCTTTCCCTTACTGTGCCTCCCTTATCGAGTAGCACTTGCTCGGGCTCTCTCTCGGTTACCAAAACCAGAGAGAACGACAACTTCACAAAGCAACTAGTTGCACTGAGTTGTACTTTGAGAAGCCCCCAATACCCCTATATATAGGAGGGTCATGGGACAGGGTTCTCTATCCCGGGCAATGCGGAACTAAAGCAAGAGTAGAAGGGTTCGAGATTTTCCACAAAAAACAACCAACTCGCAACCTGAACCGATCGTTTCACAACTGAAACGGTTGGTTGGGGATCTGAGCCAGTCGGTTGACACCTCAACCGATCGGTTGGGACCCATGAACTGGTCGGTTCACTTCTGAACCGGTCGGTTCGTGGTCCTGATCAGTTCCCGATTGACTTTCCTTCTTTTGTTTCCAATTGGTATAGAATACCAATCCTTGTTCCAATCAAATTGGGCAAGTGAAACGAAAAGAAATTTCTCACCAATCTTACTTTCCCAACTTGCTCGGTTGCAACAGTTGAACCGATCATTTCAACACTTGAAGCAATCGTTCACCCTGTCCATGAGCCGATCGACTCACCACCTGAGCCGATCGGTTCACCAAGTTGAGTCGATCGGTTCATCACATGAGCCGATCGGTTGGGAGTACAGATTGCACAAAATCAGTCAATTACAGTTTCAATCAATCGGATACTCTAATCAATTAGTCCAACACCTTGAACACTATGATATTGAGCTATCAATTAATTGAGTGTTTAATTAAACTACTAAACTCCTTTAGTAATCAATCTAAACATGTTTGTGGACAAACTCCTATTCCAGGTTAAATCCTATGTGTGTGACCCTACAGGTCCATTTTACGTTGGCAGTGAAAGTCCATAACATTTATGTCAAAGTGTACCCAACGACATGTGTTGAGTGTAGTGATTTCAGGTTTAAGAATCACACTCACCACCATCACTGTGAGAGCTGACTGTGACTACCAAGTCATGGTTCCATGTGTCACTCTCACGGTGGGTTTGTCTGGTACCTTGTTCTCTAACAAGTACCTATGTGCTTGGTTTGATATCACGATATCATGACTAATGAGATTTTGTCATCAACCAACACACAATCTAGTCTTTAGTGTTATTGATGTCTATGGTTATTTCCACAATAAAAACCGACTAGGGACTAAACAAGAATGAATACTCTTAACATCCGTATGATCTCATCGTTCAGGTCCTCAACCCAAAAGCATACATCATTGAGTAAAATAATTCTTTAGACATCTATCATTTTACACCATCATCTTAGAAACTATTTAAACATATTGATCGGAAATTGCCTTTATTATTATTCAAATCATTTACAAAGTATCCCATTACAATCATCATATGACTTTCTCTATGGGCATACATACCAACATAAGGGACTCCATTCCCTCCATTATTTCTGAGTCCTTTGACTTGATGATATACCTCAAGAAAAAACCTATTTATAGAACCCATTTCAATTAGGGGAATACCATGAAGGGTCCCCAGGAAGCCAACAACCCGCAAATTATCGAAAACCCCATCACTAAACTCTAGATCTACCATTACCAATGATGTGCATATTTTATATCATATTTTGGACCACTTTTGGCTGCATTTCCCAATCATTTTAACTCAATAATCACTCTTAATCATGCTAGATTTTCTATCTTTATTGTTTTTTTTACGTGCTCTATTGTTTGGTTTGTAGGAACAACAATTTGGCATCAAAATGGGGAGAAAATGCTGTTATAATATTCATAAAGACATTCCCCAATCATCTAGACATTCAGGAAATAATGTTGCTAAAACTGAGAAAGACACCCTGTGTCTTAAAAAGACACGACGTGTCTTATTAAAGACACCCCATGTCTCAGCCCAGAAATTGAATGCAGATTTCCAGATTTGCAGCAACATGTCGTGTTTTATTAAAGACACATCATGTAACCTCCCAGAACTCGATCTAAACTTTAGTTATTGCATAAGACACGTCATGTCTTATAAAAGACACATCATGTGACCTGCAGATTTCACTCAAACATGAATGTAACTATCTCACACTTATATATATGACCCCAAGCCATCTTGGGACAGTTACCACGACATATTTTGGACTTTTTGGAGGGCAACTCGACTGGAGGGAGTCTAGGAGAAGTTGGAGGAGACCAAGGGAGATAGGAGGTGATTACTCAAGAGAGAACCCTCTTCTTCTTCCTTCTTCTTCACTATTTGCAACAAGGATATTCTTCTTCCTCTTCTATCCACTTAGGAGTGAAGAAATTTGGAGAAAGTACAGTAAGAAAGGACAGAGCTTGACTTCTAGCTGGAGTTCTTCTTCATTCTACTACTTCTCATGGACATACTAGTTCTTTCTACTCTTTTACTATGTCCTTTGATGTTTTCTGCTGCTTGTACCTTCTTTCTCTAGCCATGTATGAGTAGAATCTGAATCTTGGATATTGGTGAGTAACTCCCATGTCATATCTTGTATGAACATATGAATTTCATACTAAACGTTATTGGCTTGCTTGTTCTAAGAGTTCTTTTAGATCTGAAATGCTTGTTTTTGTGATTGGCCATCATACTTGCATGTTTTATGCTTTCTTTCACAATCTGAGAAGATGTGTTTGAGAGTATGGACTTATTCTTTTGGCAACTTGTCCTTGACCGCAAGAGTGGTTGGGATTAAGTTGAGGAGCAAGGTTTGTGATTTAAAATGAAATACATACATGAGAGTGATGTATGGAGTTAGAATCATCATCACCTCACTGGGAGGTGAGTGATGACTACAAACCTCCTTTGCAAGTTAATTAACATCTTTAAATTCATATTTTAATATAAGCTATGATGTGATAGTGAAATCCCAAGTCTAGGATCCTCCTAGATCTGAATCTTAACCTTTCTTAAATGATAATTTACTGTTTTGTTTTAAAAATTGTAATTTACTTGTTATAATCCAATCATCTTGTGTACAACGATCTAGATTATTAAAAATTATAACTCTTACGCCTAGCTAACCAACGCTCCTTGTGTTTGACCTCGATCACAACTACTCTGGTATACTTGTGGGAAATATCTAGTTGTGTAAAAGATCATTCTTATGATTGAAACTCGTTAGTATAATAAAACCAACAAGTTTTTGGCATCGTTGCCAGGGAGCATCGGTATTCCTGTTAGAGTAAGAGTTGTTGATAAGTAAATGAGACTAGATCACAACCTTCATATCCACCATCATATCCATAAATCATAATTCATCATGATCGTCATAATTTGTTGTCTCTTCCATGTTTGTTATTTTATCTCACTCACCTTGTTTATTTGCAGGAGCATATGGGGTGTTCATAAAAAGATCCTTGAACCATGCATATCTCTACATTCAAAAAATGAACACATCATTTGCAGCCCTCATGGAGCAAGAAGGAGTGAAACCTAAACATGTGTGGAGGAATCACAACCCACACAACCATCATCCATGTCACCATCATCCAAATGACATTCACCCATGCCATCCTCATATCCACCAACTTCATCTATACCACATACACCACCACCATCTACACCACATCCACCTAATCCTTCGGATCCACATGAAGAACTAGTCAAGGAGGATGACCTTCCTCTTAAAGACTACTTTGGTACAGTTGCAATGCACATGAGTGGGCCTATTAATATTTCAGAATTTGAGGCAGAGGAGTTTTCTATCAGCCCAACCATCATACAATTGCTACAGCTGAATGCATTTGGAGGGATACCAATGGAGGATCCAAACCTCCACATTGCTGAAAATCTGTAATTGCTAAGCACCATAAAGATAAATGGCATTCCTACTGAAGGGATCCGCCTACTCCTTTTTCTGTTCTCCCTTAGAGATAGAGCCAAGGCGTGGCTCTATTCCTTGACAAAGAAATCCATCAACACTTGGGAGGAGCTTCTAAAAGTCTTTTTGACAAAATACTTTCCAGCAAGAAGGACCGCACAACTAAGGAGTCAGCTTATCAATTATTCTCAAAGGGATGGAGAGAACTTGTATGATGCATGGGAGGGGTTCAAAGATCTCTAACATCTTTGTCTACATCATGGTCTCAGCAATTGGCTTCTATTGCAATCTTTCTATAATGGTTTGTGCTACAATACAAGATTATCTATTGATGCAGCTGCAAAAGGAGCTCTAATGAACAAATCTTATGGAGAAGCTTATTTTATTATTGAAGATATGGCAGAAAACCATTGCTAATGGAGCTCGGATATAAGATATCGGCCATCTTATTCAGCTACTATATCCGAGATACAAGTGGGGAGTCACATGGTTTATCTATAGACATAATTGCAGCAAAGCTAGACACTTTATCACAAAGGTTTGAGAAGCTAAGCACACAACCATTTCAAGAAGCCAGTATTATTTGTGATGCATGTGGGTTGCTTAGACACTCATCTTCTACATGTTATGCTTTTTCTATTTATTCTCTAATGGGCTACATTTCACCGAGCTTCTACAACAATGTGAACCTGAATTTCATTCAGCCACAACAACAACAAGTAACTTCTAGATTAGAGTCCATGCTTGCAACATTTATTTCAAATCAAATGTTGCAAAATGAGGAGTTCCATCAACAAAGACAATCACTGAAGGGTTCCATTTGCCAACTCTCCTCTAAGGTGGAAGATATTGCCACTCATACACACATCTTGGAGAAACAAATTGACCAGCAAGCTCTTTCTAGCAAAGAAGCATTTCCACCTTTCTTACCTAGTCCACCAGAGATGAATCCTACATATTTCAGGATGGTGACATTGAAGAATGGTGTTATCATAGAAGTATATCCTTCAAGGTATGATGATGTTGATACCTTCGAGGATTATGAAGCTGCAAATAAAGGGGAGAAAGCTACAACACATGATTTAATTTTAGATTTTTTAAGCAAGACACATGTCCTTCCTCCTCACACTCTAGATGACACATTGCTTTATAATGAGAACATTCTTCCGAAATCATATTTTAATGATGCTTCAAAGGAGAATAAAAAGACAAATATTATTGGCGTACAAAAAACTATTCTTACTGCAGGTCATAGGTGTTTTTGCTTGCCCCAAATCAAGGACATATTTGCAAGGAGGCATAAATCTTTAGCACAACAATTTCTAGTCTCAAATTAAAGTAATGGACCTCCATCTCTATCATTCACCATGATAGGTAACCAGTTGCAATCCTCTTTAGTTTATTATATGCAGTGAGGATACTGCAAATTTTAAGCTTAGATGGAGAGCAACTGACTGATAGTGTAGTGTAGTTTTATTTCTTTTTTATTATCTTTTTTTTGTTTTTGTTTTCATTTATGCTCTTTTTGTAGAAAATCTAGTATGATATGATGCTTATCTTTTGTAAGTGGATTGAATCCTTTCTATGCCAAATTGATTGTCCTCTTTTGTTGTGAAACATCATTTGGAGAAATTGTAAATAGGCATGCATTAATCAATTGAAACCTTTTGGCCATCAACATGTGCTTAACTCTGATTTATGCTTCTAGCCTGAACATTAATCTTTCACATCCTTGATTGCTTAAAACATGTAATGGTTTCAATTGTTGTGAGTAAATCAACTTTACAACATCATTTAGAATACGGGATGCCCTTGCCAAGCTCTTAGTGCATTTTGAACCACTCTTTCAGTGGAAAAATATCAAAACAAATGAATAAAATCTAGCTAATGTTGCAATTTAATTGACTCTCCTATGTTGTGGAAAATTTTTAAAAATGTCTTTTGGCTTATTTCACCCTCATACCCCATAGAAGATGGCTAAACTGTCTAAATATCATGCTAGCCTAGTGTACGTCTGATTTGGCCATGATGGTTAGGCGGTATGTCTTAAAAGAGGGTAAAATACCCCAACCGACATTTTACGTGTGCATATGCCTACATTAGCAGTCGAGTGCCAAAACCCATAATCCATTGTCATATCATTTTGGGGAAAGGAGAGTACAATTGAAATTGTTAGTTTTAACTAAGATATCATCATTTGTATCCTTCATAGTTAAGAGTTTGAGTTGCACATCCACTAATTGTTTGTCTTGGTCATCCAAATTCTACTTAATGTTGTTTAATTGATTGATTCATTTAATTGTGACCACCCCTGCTGAACTAAAAATCTCTTTCTTGCGTGTTTAAGTTGAATTGATGGCTATGAGTTTAAACATGTTGATCATGGTTGGTTTGGTCTTATACACATCTTTCTTTTCATTTGATCTATGCATGAACTTGACAATTCCTTCATTTGTGTTTCCATGCTCTTTTTGCTTGAAGACAAGCAATGGTTTAAGATTAGGGGGATTTGATGCACGTATTTTATATCATATTTTGGACCACTTTTGGTTGCATTTCCCAATCAATTTGACTCAATAATCACTCTTAATCATGCTAGATTTTCCATCTTTATTGTTGTTTTTACTTTCTCTATGGTTTGATTTGTAGGTACAACAATTTGGCATCAAAATGGGGAGAAAATTCCATTATAATATCCATAAAGACATTCCCCAATCATCTAGACATTCAAAAAATCAATTTTGCTAAAACTGAGAAAGACTCCCCTTGTCTTAATTAAGACACCCCGTGTCTTCAAAAGACACGACATGTCTTATTAAAGATACCCTGTGTCTCAGCTTAGAAATTGAATGCAGAACTCTAGATTTGCAGCAACACGCTGTGTTTTATTAAAGACATGTCGTTTCTTATTAAAGACACATCCTACAACCTCCCAGAACTTGATCCAAACTTTAATTATTGCATAAAACACGTCGTGTCTTATAAAAGACACATCGTGTGACATGAAAATTTCACTCAAATGCAAATGTAACTGTCTCACACTTATATATATGACCCCAAGCCTTCTTTGGACAGTTACCATGACATATTTTGGACTTTCTGGAGTGCAACTCAACTGGAGGGAGTCCAGGAGAAGTTGGAGGAGACCAAGGAAGATAGGAGGTGGTTACTCAAGAGAGAACCCTCTTCTTCTTCCATCTTCTTCACTATTTGAAGCAAGGATCTTCTTATTCCTCTTCTATCTTCTTGGGTGTGAAGCAATCTGGAGAAAGTGCAGCAAGCAAGGACGGAGCTTGACTTTTAGTCGGAGTTCTTCTTCGTTCTACTACTTCTCATGGACATACTAGTTCTTTCTACTCTTTTACTATGTCCTTTGATGTTTTCTGCTGCTTGTACATTCTTTATCTAGCCATGGATGAGTAGAATTTGAATCCTGGACATGGGAGAGTAACTCCCATGTCATAGCCTGTATGAACATATGAATTTCATACTAAATGTTAGTTCCTTGCATGTTCCAAGAGTTATTTCAGATCCGAAATGCTCATTTGTGTGATTGGCCATCATACTTGCATGTTTTATGCTTTCTTTCACAATCTGAGAAGATGTGTTTGAGAGTATGGAGTTACTCTTTTGGCAACTTGTCCTTGACTGCGAGAGTGGTTGGGATTAAATTGAGGTGCAAGGTTTGTAATTCGAAATGAAATACATACACGAGAGTGATGAATGGAGTTAGAATAGTCATCACTTCATTGGGAGGTGAGTGTTGACTACAAACCTCCTTTGCAAGTTAATTAACATGTTTAAATTTTTATTTTAATATAATCTATGATGTGATAGTGAAATCCCAAGTCTAGGATCCTCCTAAATCTGATTCTTAACCTTTCTTAAGTGATAATTTACAGTTTTGATTTAAATCTATAATTTAGTTGTTCTAATCTAGTCATCTTGTGTACATCAATCTAGATTATTGAAAATCATAACTCTTACGCCTAGCAAACCAATGCTCCTTGTGTTTGACCTTGACTACAACTACTCTCGTATACTTGCAGGAAATAGCTAGTTGAGAAAAAGATCATTCTTATGATTGAAAATCGTTAGTGTAATAAAACCAACAACCAGTCTGACGGTATGCCATAGGGGTTCTACCTACCAAAGTCATCGCCAAGAGTCACTTCTCCTTTGCGGTCCTCAGATAAGGGTTAGGCGCAATGAATTCATCTCAAACGAAGGTGATCTTGTGTTTCCTATTTTCACTTTTTTCTATTGACTATGTCTTGTATTAGTAATTCGTCTTACTGGACCTCTCATAGCCTCAATTACTTGCCTCTTTCCTTCTACGACATGTGTTGGATGCGCTCAAGTCACCAGATTTCACTGAGCTTTCCTTCCCTTCTGTAAAAGAGTGAAATCACCCCTTTACTAAAATTTGAAGAATTGACATCCATTCCAAACACACTCAAAGGTATGATGGAATGGGCATAAATTTTCCAAATTTATTAACATTGGTATTCAAAAGACCATTGGAAAGCAGCATAATAAAGAATAACTGACTATAATCAATTTCATAAAAGATTATACAAGAATACATCATTCACCCTTTAGGGTTTACATCAAGATACACAAACATTATCTATATAAAGGGAAGTATAAACTACCACAATCTTGTCTCCAAGCGAAATCTCCATCAGCTCGATCCAAGCAAAATCTATGTTCTCCTTGTCTTATCCATCTCCTTGAACAACACCTAGTTGGTTGGGAAGGCACCCAGCAAAAGGGAAAGGAAAAACAAGTATGTGTCTCAAAACAAGTCTAGGATAAAAACATAAATAAAGTAAATAAAAACAGGCAAGGGTTCATCATAAGATGAAGATAACAAGAGTATGAGGTTATATCAAAAGAAACTTGCCATTAACAATTAAATTAAAAGGGATTTTCATGTAAGATAATTATTTCTACCTAACTAAGTAGGGTTGAGGCACCTACCAAACCTCTAACCTTAGGTGAGGGGAGAATAAGACATTCCCAGTCACATATAATAATATGGGGAGAATAAAAACATTCCCCAGGGAGAATAAATATATGCCCTCTGTGGGTGGTTGTACGTAAGTACTGCTACTTTAAATTAAATAGAACATAAATCTACATGTTAGAAAAGTAGTCATGGCAAGAATAATCATATGAATCAATAAGCATTGCAGTGGGGTTTAAAACCCAAACAATAAGAAACTATAATCTAATTTGCGGCACAAGAAATTAGGGTTTCAAGAAAAGAGAATTAGGTTCAATTAAGCCTCATTAGGGAAAAGTAGGTTAAGGCATAAAATTCCCAACTAAGGCATTAAATGCACATACCTCTTCCTTAGAGTCCTAGAAACAACTTTTTAGAACCTTTAAATGAGATCAGGGTCCAGTTGTCCTAATATCATAACCATGTCCATGTATTAGAACCATATTCATTCCTTAAAGACTTAAAACCCCAAAGTTACCAACCTTTTCTACAAACCATCGATTTAGGTTCTAAAACCATTACTACTGTATTGATTATGGTTAATTTTATATATTTTAGAGATATGAACTTTTAGGGGTATTTTTAGTGTTTTTAATTAATTAAAGCATTCCCAAATATACTTTTACAAAAAAACTCAGAATCAAGCATCGAAATTATTTTTAATGGATAGAGGGGATTTTCTGTGTTCAGAACATATCTTACATTTCGTTTTGGACCATGGAATAAAAAGATATGAATTTTTTATAACGATTCAATGAGAAAATGCCACGTAGGCATGGTCGTTCGAATAAGAGAGAGAGAGCGAGAGAGGGGGCCCAGATCTACGACTTGGCCCAATGAACGCGGGCAATGTCAGCAGTCCATGCCAAAACAGCTGGGTTAAAGTCGATGCCAAAGACCAAAGCACCCTCGTGCGAAATAGAGGAGAAAGAGAAGGAAAGAGGGGGGTAAAATCGTAAAAACACAAGTGGGTTTATTAAATTACTTAATGAATTTCTCTTTCTTCTTTTGAGGGCTTAAATAGTTTCCAAATTTAATAAAAATTGACACCCTGGCTTATTTTGAGGTGTAGAATCCGAGTATGGAATTAGTTTTTCCTTTTGAGAACTTTTAATGGGTTAATAATTAAATATTCATTTTCTCTTTCCTCCTTCATTTATGACTCTATGATTATCCAAACACGATCAAATTTCACCTATGTGTCCCAATTAATGTCCTAGATACTATTTTTCTATTATTTGGTCATGTTCGTGCCATTTATTTAATTAATTCCCAAAATGAAGGTTCTACGCACTTTCTCTCTCCTACTTTTCACATTATCTAAAGATCATCCAAATTAGTTAAAAACTTGTCCAAAGGTTTATTTTTATTCCTAGATTATGAATTTGGAGTTATTTTACCAATTTGGGAACATTAGATACTTTATCTCTCTTTCTTGGCTTATTTCCTACTCTCCTTTAATAAAGAATTTTATATATCTTTATATTTTCCACATTGGGTGATACTTGACTCTAAAGTAACTTTTAGTCCAAGAAAACGAATTTTTGTATCAAATAATCTCATGGGTTTACTTAATTGAGATTTTTGGAAATATATTCCACATTATCTCCTTTTATTCAATATATTCCATATTATTTCCAATTATTAAATTTATCATCTCCTTTATGTATATTTCAAAATTTCTTTCCTTTTTCATATTCTAAAAGATACTAGAAAATTCTAGCACGAATTCTTTTATTCTTTTTATCACCTAAGTGGACATTTTACATATTAGAACCATTACTAAGCTTTCGCTGAGGTATTTGTGCATAAACCCAAATATTGGTGTAAAAGGTTAACAATTGTTCACTAAACTATCATATTCTCCACAAATTAAACAGAAAGGCCAAAGAGGATAGAAATGAAAGGAAAAGATGGGAAAGAGAGTCAAAAGACAAAATGTCTAGAATTCGGTATGTTACAACACTCCACCCCTTAAAGAGGATTTCGTCCCTGAAATCACAAGCAAGAAGGAAAGGTTGAGTGTGCAACCTCTAATCACAAAACATCAGGTTGTTCCTTCAACTAGAAGCTTCCACCAAAACTTTCACCAACATATACTTCACAAGCATCTCAACATAGGTCAGGTTCTCGAGAATCACCTAGGGTTCCACTATTTTATGAGATTCAACATTATTAACATTTTTGACTCATTGGCATTATATTTATTAGGATATCACATTATCATCATTACCAAAGAATTATATTTCATTTTTTAAGCAAGAATCAATATATGTATTTATTATTTATTTCATTAAGAATTTTAAGCACAATTAGGGTTTACCGAATTATCCCAATATATTTGATCAATTATTAATTTGGATTTTCACTTCATTATCATTATTATAATAATTTTAACAAATTATTTTGCATGGAATATTCAATTTGTTATAAAGTCTTCATTTACTCCAAATTATGTCACATCAATTACGTACATTTAAAAAACATTATCTACATTATCTTTATTGCTCACATTAATGTCATCATTAATCATTTTCTCATATTTATTCCTTTATATTATTGATTATTCACAATTAAGTGAATCCAATCACTTCATATTCGTATTGAAGCCATTACATGTATTTTAATGATCAAGGTGAGACATATTTCATATTAATGAATTGGTTTATAGTAGGTGATTAATTTTGGTGTGTACAAGGTAATATGCATTTCACATTAATTAATCTTTGATTTGGTGAATATACATCATTTATGTGCATCAAGGTATGTTATCTGATTATGACACCAAATGTCACTAATTTAACATGAATAGCCTTAAGGATGTATATGTTAAGGTTAAATGCTTATAACTTAGGATTTAGAATCAACTTGATCATTATATTTCATTATACCATGCATTAATGCCAAGATTAGGTTACACTTTTCTTTCTCATCATATCATTATGGTTTATCAGTTCATGACATTATTAGCATCATATGTACCCATAATTAGTATTAATATGTGAGTGACCCATATTATGTGCAATGGATATTCATTAGGGTTTGAACATATACATTATTCCTCAGATGATCATTATATGTTCATTAATATATGAAGAAGAATGTTAGGGTTACCATTATTACATGTTTGGTCCATACCAAGGATCCAAGAATACTAACCTCGTATTCATGGAGTTAGGGTTTCTAAAGATAGATAGATAGATTTCAAGATGTCATAGGGTTCCATCCCCCTAAAGAGGATTTCATCCTTGAAATCAAACCACCCAACACCATCCAACTAACTATACTCGACACCTTAAAGGATTCGACCTATCAAGACAAACTACACTTGAGTTAAAAGATGAGTCTACTATACCTTGTATAAGATCCATCACTCTTCCATTGCTCACTCTGATAGCTCACTTAACCCCAAACTTCAAAGTCTAGGTTGTAGGGATAAACTTATCCAAACATGTGATCCTCAGGGACATAAAGAAACTATCTTGGTATCCATCCTCAAACAAGTCATCATATACTTGAAACTTAGGGTTCCCAAATATATAAAACATAGAATTCTAAGGTTACTATTGCCTAAAAACAAACTATTTCGGGTAATTCGTATTAGCTCAGGCCAGACCGATATCATATGGGCATGGGAGTCCTCGTAAACCAAGCCAGTGGCGTGGAGGAAAATATTGCCAACCCCCAAAACACTGATCCTTTCTAGACACCCTTGCTTCAACTTCATGCCCTAATCGTCACCTAAAGGAAAACCTAAACAACATCAAGTTATGCATCTTTTAGTTATGAATATTTTAGGGTTTTATCGATCAAGATTCTAATGTAGAACTATTGGTTCCTAAGTGAACCTTTCATCAACATAGATCAAATCTAGGGCACACATGTCACCTAAAGGAACTATGTAAGAAAGGGATTCTAATTAGGGAGACAAAATTAAAATAGTCAGATTCTAACTACCATCGGCTCTGATACCATGCTATAAAGGACTGAAATCACCCCTTTACTAAAATTGGTATAATTGACATCCATTCCAAACACACTCAAAGGTATGATGGAATGGGCATAAATTTTCCAAATTTATTAACATTGGTATACTAAAGACCATTGGAAAGCAGCAGAATAAAGAATAGTATAACTATAATCAATTTCATAAAAGATTACACAAGAATACATCATTCTCCCTTTAGGTTTTACATCAAGATACACAAACATGATCTAGATAGAGAGAAGTCTAACTACCACAATCTTGTCTCCAAGCGACATCTCCATCAGCTAGGTCCAAGCCAAAGCTATGTTCTCCTTGTCTTGTCCATCTCCTTGAACAACATATGGGTGGTTAGGAAGGCACCCAACAAATGGGAAAGGAAAAATAAGTATGTGTCACAAAACAAGTCTAGGATAACAAGATAAATAAGTAAATAAAAATAGGCTAGGGTTCATCATAAGATGAAGATAACAAGAGTATGAGGTTATATCAAAAGAAACTTGCCATTATTTTTTTTTTTTTAGAAAGGACGGGAAACCCTATGATGGGGATTTCCCGACAACTATAAATTATGTAAAACAAGATTTACAAGGTTCGAGCTACAAGAAAGGAAAGGTTGCAATAAACTGACTCTATCTACTTGACCTCTATAGACATAGTTAGCAACAACATGTGTTGCCCTATTATCATAATGATTAAGGTAGCTAATCCTGCAAGACGAAAACAAAACCTTTAACGAAAGAATGTCTTCTACTATAGAGCCAAGATAGTCCCTTCTCGCTACTATGTTGTTGCAAGCTTGGACAACTCCTCGGCCTTGTCAATGCTTCCTTCATGGTTGCAGCTATATCCCCATCATTGACAGCGTCAACCCAGTTCTGTATCTCTGTTGGTAGGAGTTCCCACACCTCTGTGGCATTTGGGCACCGGAATAGCATATGGGGTATCGTCTCCTTCTCTGCCATGCACAACATGAAAGTGCCATCCGGTATATAATGTCTATCAAACAACCGTCCTCTGGTAGCTAGGCCCCCCGTGCAAATCCTCCATAGAAAATGGGCTGTCTTCGGACTCCAACCACCATGCCAAATCTTTTTCCACAAGTCGTCCCCTTGTGCATTTTTATACCATCTCGCTTCCGCTTTCCCCATCAATCCCAACCAATAGGCTGACCGGGCTGTGAATTCTCCCGTGTTTGATGGCCACCACATAAATGAATCGTTTGGTCTTCGGGTGCTCAGTTGGATAGCGCCAATCCTCCTAGCATAACTCTTCGGGAAGCAATATCTCACTCTTGTCATCTCCCAACTAGTGTCGTCCTCTATCATAAGTTCTTTGACTCGGTTATAGCTAGCGTTCCTGTCATTTTTTAAACGTGCAAGCTTGTCCTCCTCCTCAGGTAGCCAATAGTCCTCCCAAATGTTTATATCTTCCTCGTTCCCCACTCTCCACTATGTTCCTTCTGTCAGCAACACTTTGGCTCCCCATAGACTCCTCCACGTATAGCTCGGATCATGTCCACGTCTTGCTTCCCATATGGATGTCTTGGGAAAATATCTGGCTTTGAGTACTTTCGTTACCATTGCCTCCGGGTGGCTTACTAACCTCCATAATTGTCTTGCTAGGAGAGCTTGGTTGAAAACATGGAAATCTCTAAATCCCATCCCTCCTTGTCTCTTTGGCCTGCACAAATTATTCCAACTCACCCACGACATTTTCCGCTCCTTATCCTTTGCGCCCCACCAGAATCTGCAAATAATTCTCTAGATCTCGTCAATGGTTCCCGCCGGTAGTTGGAAGATGATCATTATGTAAGTACGAATCGCCTGTGCCACCGCTTTGATGAGTACCTCCCTTCCAGCTTTGGATAATAATTTTTCCGACCACCCTTGGAATTTTCTCCAAATCCTCTCCTTTATGAAGCTGAAAACTTGTTTTTTTGACCTCCCTATTGCTGTTGGTAGACCCAGATATTTAGCATGACGGTCCACTTCCCTCACCCCAAGTGTGTTCTTCAAATAATCTCACTTCTCTCTTTTGACTCCCTTTCTAAAAACCACCTCTGTCTTGGATAAATTGATCTTTTATCCGAATGCCTGTTCATATTGGCTGATTATTTTAGCTACCTTCAGGCATTCTGCAGTGGTGGCTTTAGCAAAAAGAATGTTGTCATCTGCGAAAAAGAGATGTGAGATACGTGGTGCTCTCCTACACGGTTGGATGTCGTGCAAGAGATTGTCCTGTGCTGCAATAATAAGAGAGGTAGAAAAAGCTTCCGCACACAAAAGAAAAAGATAAGGGGAAAGAGGGTCTCCCTAGCGAAGTCCTCGTGCGGGTGATGTGCTTTGGGTTCGGTCTCCATTTATGGCAAACAGATGCTGAATAGTAGAAATGCAGTTTCTAATTTTGCTTATCCACTTTGCACCAAATCCCATCCTTTCCATCACAAAGCTCAGAAAATCCCACTCTACTCTGTCATAGGCCTTTGACATGTCTAACTTCAGAGCAAGGCTGCCATTCTTCCTTCCTTTATCCCTCTTCATGGAATGGAAAAGCTCATAAGAAATCAGCGCATTGTCTGTAATCATCCTTCCCGGGACAAACGCACTTTGGTTTTCAGATATCACACTATTCATGAGAGGCTTCAGTATGTTCGTCATCACTTTAGAGGCAATTTTGTATATCACGTTACAAAGGATAATGGGTCGATACTCCCCAACCATCCTTGGCTTTTCTACTTTTGGAATAAGAACCACTAAGGTGAAATTTGTATCTTTTATGTTGTGGTCACCTTTCCACCATCCCTTTATATAATTTGCCACATCCTGTCCCACCGTGTCCCAATATTTTTGATAGAACAAAGCTTTCAAATCGTCTGGCCCCAGTTCTTTATTTGGATGCATCTGCTTTAGCACTGTCCGGATTTCCTCTTCCGTGATATCACTCTCTAGATCCCTCCTTTGTTCCCCTGACACCACCTCCCTAACGCCTTTTGTTGCTTGCTCAAACCCCGAGGGGTTGCTCGACTGGAAAAGGGATGAGAAATGTCGTAGGATAACCTGCATGATCTCATTCTCTTGCTTTCTAAGGATGCCATTCTCATCTTCTATACCATCAATCCAGTTCCTTCTTCTTCTGCTAGAGGCCTTTTGGTGGAAGTATGCCGTGTTCCGATCTCCCTCTCTCAATTCTTTTACACGTGCTCGGACAGCCCAATATTCCTCATTTTTTTGCAGCCAATATTGTAATTCTTTGGATATGTCCTCCGCCCTATTCAGATTCGCATGGTCCGGGGGGAGTCCTTGAATTCTATTAAGCTCACTTTCAAGCTCCTTGACCTTCTGACTCCTCTCTCCAAATTTTTCTTTTGCCCATTCTCTTAATGTGTTTTTACATTTAAAAAGTTTATTGCTGAGATCACCCTCTTCTTCACTCTCCCACACCTCTTTAACAATTTTTCCACACTCCTCTTTGCCAACCCACATAGGTTCAAAAGCAAAGTAATTTTTCCTCCTCTTATTGCCACTGCTCCTATTGTCCGCTTTAAGCATGATGGGGGCATGATCAGACTCATAGATAGGAAAATGGAATACCTTGTAGTTTTTAAAAAGATTTCTCCAATCCAGTTCTGGTAGGAACCTATCCAGCCTCTCCATTACTAGTGTTCTTTCAGTCACACCCCTTTTCCACGTGAACATATTTCCTTCAAAGCCCACATCAATCAGCCCATAATCATCTATGACGTCCCAAAAGTTCTACATGAATTTTTCCTCCTTTGGCGGTCCTCCATTCTTTTCCGTGTTGGACACTATTTCATTGAAGTCCCCAAAGAAAATGACAGGTTCCTCAGCCTCATTTTTTAGATTTCTCATCAGCTCCCAGGTCTTCACTTTGCTTGCCTGGTCCGCCCATCCATAGATACCGATCGCTCTCCATTTCTCTCCGTTGTCATCTTTGATCATTCTTGCCACATGTCTTCTCGAATAATTGAGAATTTCCACACTAGTATCTTTCCACCAGAAGCCTAGACCACCAGACCTGCCTCGGCTCGATATGCACAACCCATCAGTAAAGCCACAACTTTTTTTGACCTCTTGCAGCTTTGTATCAGCAATCATAGTCTCCGCCACGAAGACTATATTTGGACGCTCTCTCCAAACCCAAGCCTTGAGAGCCTTGCACGTGTCAGGGTCGCCCAACCCCTGACAGTTCCAGCTGAATATTTTCATTACCCTTCGCGGGATTGGACTCCGCCAATCACCGCTACTTGAGTCATTGCGACCCCATTTCTGCCTGAAGTTTCTGCACCCTCTCTTTTGGAACGTTTTTCTCCTGCTTCTTATACAGGTTGGTCATCAACCTCCATGTCACAGAGTTCCATCCCTTTGTTTCTTTTTCTTGTTGTTTGAACCCATACCACTTCTTCCTCCGAAATACCCAGTCGTTCCCCCCTGCTCATTTTGTAAACCCATGGATAATGTTTCTTCTTCCCTCAGCTTTGCTTGTGACCTTGCTTTGTCTTTGCCCCTGCTTCCTTGCACCGCTGTGCCCGGGTAATAGCTCACCTCTCACTACTTTCCTCCCATCTTCCCTTCAATTGTTGGAGACAGGTTCCCTATTCTTCCCATGCGCGGTCATTCTGCCTTTCATTGGTGTTTCCTTTCTTCTTGATATGTGATTGCACGTAACACTGCTCATGTCCGCCGCACTCAGCTTGTTCATAGTTTTTTGTTGCCTTCTGCGTTTGGATTGGCTCTGCCCCTACTAGATTCACCGGCCCCTGATTGCTGATGTTTGCTATCTCCTCGTCCTCCATCTCCGGCGGTTGTTCATCCACATGCTGGTTTTCACATACCGACTTTAGTTCATCTGCGGTATACTTTATCTTCTTCCTTCCCCCCATCTCCGTCTTGCCCTGGGAAACCCTCTCCCTCTGCCCCTCATGTCTTGTCCCCGTCCCAACCTGCTCTTCTCCCTCTCCACCTCCCCCCCCCGACGCTCCCCGCAACACCTTCCCCGTGAATCCTCTCCCCCCAGCTAGCCCTTCCCTCTCGCGCTACTGGTCTGCTTTCCGCACCTGATCTTCCCTCCGCCCCACTGGCCAGCTTCCCCCTCACTTCCTCTTCCCGATTCGCCCCTATCGAAAAGCCACTTCCCATCAAACTTTCGCACTCCTCCCTTTCGCCCTTCATCTGCGACGCCCCCCTCCGCCCTACGGTTTGAACACGAGTTTCCGCCTCGCTAACCCTAGACCTCCCTCCTTCTGATCTGTCGCGCGCCGCTGTTTCCAAGGCGACGCCCGCAACCAGGTCCCCCACCGCCTGTGTTGCTCATCCCCTTCTTCACCGATCACACAGTCGCAATCGACGTGTCTAAGTCTGCCGCAGATGAAGCAAAAATTTGACAGTCGTTCATATTTAACCTCGATGTCCACCGTAGCGCCTCCCTCATCCGAATTTTCTGGATGCGCTTTAGTGGTTTGGAGACGTCCAAGATTATCCGGACTCGGATGGAGGAGTCCCACCCTAGCCCGTCGGTGTCCATCTCGACCGCCTCTCTGATTCTTCCCGCGATCTCCGGGATGTTCGCTTCAGCTCTGTACCCTAAATGGACACCATATAGCCAGACCCAAAACGGGCATCTGCTGATGACGATGCTGCCCGACTGTTCTTCTTTGCATACTTCCTTCAGAAGGAGCAGTCTCCCGTCGAAGTGCCAGGGGGCTCCGTTGAGAACCCGCTGCTTATCCCTCCAATGGGAGAACTGAATGATAAAGACCTCGCCCTCGATTTGCTTGAAGACGGCCATCTCCTTCAGACTCCAGGCTTGTGATAATGTTCTTTCCAGTGCCCTGAAGTTGTAAGTTCGATCTGTAAGCAACCGCCCTACCAACGCGAGCTCTGTGTGATCTTCTGTGTCATCGCCGCTTTCAACCGGTTGGATGTCGACGGGATCTTCTTCATCATCCGACAGCCTGAGACCTACATATCACGCTGCTAGATCCGCTGCCATCTAGAGACCAGAACCCAAAACACGACCTCATACTTGAACCGGCAAGAGAAAGACCCTAGATTAGGGTGGAGAAGCGTCCACTTCTGCGTGCCCTAATCGTCGGAGCGTAAGGAGACGGCAGGACGGGCTCGACGTGTCATAACTATAGAAACTTGCCATTAATAATTAAATTAAAAGGGATTTGCATGTAAGATAATTATGTCTACCTAACTAAGTAGGGTTGAGGCACCTACTGGACCTCTAACCTTAGGTGAGGGGAGAATAAGACATTCCCAGTCACCTATAATAATATGGGGAGAAAAACATTCCCTAGGGAGAATAAATACATGCCCTTTGTGGGCTCTGATCTCCAAACCATGATATAAACACGATTTAAACTTAAGCGGAAGCAATCGATTAACAGCGGAAGACAAAAATCACGGGAAATTAAAACTTTTTGAGATAAGAGCTTGAAACCACAAACCTTTTCTATAGAAAAAGGATTTAAACTATTTACATCTCTGATAATTACTTCTTGAGTAATTATACACATCATGATACAAAATCTCAAGAATTAAACCAAAATCTCAGACCAATAACTCCTAGGACCTGAGAGTACAGAGACGGCATAGGACTATCTAACAACATGACTCAGCAGTCAGTATCTCCACCTGAGATTCACTGCTGCTCCTGGTGCTGCTGCTGCTAGTTTTGGTCACCTGTAATCTGGTTCCTCCATCTTCGACGACCACCTAAAAAGTTGAAGTCTACGGGGTGAGACAATTTTAAATAATTGTCCCAGCGAGAGTTATAACTTTCCACTAGAAGCTTTATAAAGCAATTCAAAGAATAACTTAAGCAGTAAAAGCTTTTGAAGTACTCAACAATAGTTTGGTAATAAGCAGAAGTTCAACATTTAAGAAATATGAAGAACAAATGCACTATACAGTGTAACATCAATCAAGTAACTCGTAGTTAATCCTAACAGATATACTACGCTGTTGATTATGTTTTTCAAACATTATTATTATGCCCTGCGGAGATGAGGTATACCACTCATACTCTAATCGATCACTTTTTTAAGTTGCATCGATATCATACCTAGGTCATCAAAAGAGTCGGATTCTTAAGACCTCATCTTCCTCACTCAGAGTGAGGATGACTTGCAGGACATCTTGTGTCTCTACTGCTATAGCTCACCAGGGTAATCTGGTCCTTCACTATTTTAGAGTTACAGTGGCGTTCTGTACTCTCTTCATCATCGAGAGATTTCTTGTTTACCTCTGATCGATGCGTTATTTGTGTTCCCTCGAGTGTTACAACATGTAGTGAAGGGTTGATGGATTAATAAACATCTACATCAATTCCTACACTAGGATGTAAGGATTTACACATCCATATTCCCCCACATACTCAAAAGTATGTGATCCAGGAGTTCCCTTGGGAAAACCTGTTTCACCATCATATTACTTTCTGACAATGATGGATCTATGATCAGGGCTTTGCATGGTATGATTATACTTGATTAGTTAGGTACATTTCAATATTCTTTTAACATCATACATGTTCTCAAACATTAATCATTAGCATGGTAGCTATGAAAGTAGAATACTAAATGTAACAGGTCTAATTTCACATCACTTATCAATTCTCAATCATCTCATCACAAGTCATCTGTTAAGCATGACCTCGATGATACTCATGGCTCTTACAGCCCATCAATCTCATAAGATGCCACTAACAAGGCATCAGGATATTTCACTATTCATAAAGCTAAAGCATGCTTTCAATGAATATAATATCATAATCCATACCTGGATATGATCATCATCTCATGACAACCTGTATGGTTAATTCAACTGATAACAATAAACAATTCATTCTAGAAGTTATACTTTCAAACTCTTAGAAGAGTCAAGTTCCCCAATTTTCATCAATTAGGGTTTACTATTCACATTTCATGTCATCACCCTAGAATTAGGGTTTACTATTCACCTTATGGTGAATTGAACTCATAACATCATCATGTATGAGGAACGTCATCATTGAAGCTCTTAGATAAGATTAAGATTCACTAATCATCATAATTAGGGTTTCCATGATCTCACATAGGTGGATCATACCCTAATCATGCACATTCATGTGTATTGAAGGTGCGTTACTTGAGTTTACACCAAAATAGGGTAATTTCTCTCTCCTATGATACTTCTCTCTCCTCTTACTAGTAGATGGTGATTACACCACTCTATATTAGGTTGGGTTAAGTCCTCATTGACTAACATAAGCTTAAACATCACTATCATTTGATTAGGGTTTGATTAGAACAAGGTATACTTCATTTCAACCCTTCAAGGGTATTTTGGTAAATTACCCATTGATCACCATCATGGGTCAATTCATTAGTCACTTAGCCCCTTAATGTCCTAGGTTACCATTTAGGGTTTAGATCAAACCATAATTGAACCAATTACACCTTCAAGTGATTAAGTATAAACAACATTGAAAACCTCCAAACGGTTTCAACCTTCAACCACCAAATGGTTTGAAACCGTTTGGGTGCGTTGACCGTTTGGAAAGTTTGACTCCAAGACCGCATGACCTCAAGGTCATTTTACCAAACCGTTTGGGTTCGTTGACCATTTGGTAAGTTTGACTTCCAAACCGTTTGGTCTTATGCGGTTTGAAACTGTTTGATCAAATTGTCTTGAGATCGATTGGTCCAAACGACCTTGAGATCGTTTGAGCCCAGACAGTCTTGAGACCGTTTGGCCCCAAACAGTCTTGAGACCGTTTGGCCTCAAACGGTCTTGAGACCGTTTGGATCCAAACGGTCTTGAGACCGTTTGGTCCAAATGGGCTCAAACCGTTTGGACCTCCAACATGGTTCAAATGTTACAATCGATTATGGTGATGTATGTTGAAGCCCTCAATTGGCCAAAGCCATGTTAACCACATACAAATTGAGTTAATTAGGATGAGCCTCGATCAATTGGACACCAAATTAACCCTCAATTGAAAGCAAATTAGGGTTAAGTCCTTCTCAATTAGGGTTTCAATCGGATAATCATCAATGTTCAACAAGGTGAATCAAATCAAGGTTGAACCTATCAATTGACCTCCAATTTGGCTCAAACTTGGCCCAAACGGTCTTGAGGTCGTTTGGATGACCTGCAAATGGTCTTGAGACCGTTTTCCCAAAGTTTGACCAAAAACCAAGTCGGTTGGATAAGGGTTGAACCCTAATTAGGTCAAAAATCAGCAATTTTATCAATTCATCAACTTATTGCAATTGGACCCTCAAACCATCAAATTAGCTCAACCCTAGACCTTCAAATGGTCTTGGGTTGTCACCAAACGGTCTTAAGACCGTTTGGATGAACCCCCAAACGGTCTTGAGACCGTTTGGGTCCTTCAAACCAAAACTCAACAAGATCTATACATGGAAATAGCAATTTCAACCCGATTAGGGTTAGGATGTTGAAGTACCTTCAACTCTCAATTGGTTAAGAATTAAACTTTGATTCTTTGCAGGAATGAAATTCAATATATTACCAACAGACCCTCAAACGGCCATCCCTTTGTAAACCCTATCAAATGGTCTTGAGACCGTTTCAATCCAAACGGTCTTGCAAGGTTGTTTGAGATCAAATGGTTTGAAACCGTTTGACCTTAAACGGTTTGCAACCGTTTGGACCAAAAGTGTCCAAGGTCATTTGATAAAGTAACCTAGGAATCCACTCCCATCATCTTCAACCTCTGTCAATGTCGGTTATTCCACCGTTTTGCTTGAAAAAATGCAAGGAAGAAGGGAGGTAGAAGAAGAACTAAATCCAAAAATTGCAAGAACAAAATATGCATATAAAGCAAAGAGTTTAGTGTTATAAAGCCCGCCTTAGAACGTTGTTCCTAGAGCTCCAAGCTTCCAAGCTTCAAGCCTCTAATGGTGTCTTGAGCTCCACAACTCGTCCAGAGGTGATTCTCCAAGGAAAAGTTGGGGATGATCGGCTAGAACAAGGAATCTAAGTGAGTTAACCATAGAACCAACCTTTTAAGAAGAATTCCACCATGAATTCGAGCTAGAAGATGGTTCCTACTCACCTTAGAACTACTTGGTCGTCTCCCTGAGCTCCATAGCTTTGCCTTAGCCATTTTGAGAAAGATGATAAATGAAGAGGAGAAGTGATACGTTTGGTTGGTTTGTAAGGACAAAGGCTTATATACTTTAGGCTATTTTCCACCTTAAGGACCTCTAGAATCTTGAAATTCTCATCCAAGTCCCTCCTTATTCAAGGGCACGTCCAAGCCCATCTAAACTTGTGTAAATCTCATCTAAACTTAAGATCTAAGGGTAATGAAAGCCAACTTTCAACTAGGGTACATACATGAAAGGTCTCCTTACTCATACTAAGTGATTTTTACCACAAAGATCACTTTTCTTATCTGATTATTCATTGATGTGTCCCTTTCATCATTTCTACTATAAATGATATCAAGAGTTATAAAAGATGTTCTAGAAGGTGTATTTTACAAGTTGGACCCCTCAATTTGGGTAAATTGCACTTTACTCCAAATTAGGGTTTTTAAGCACAAGGATCATTCCACAAGCTGCATCTTGATGCCCAAGCTTGGGAAATCCATCATACCTTATCATATTCACTCAAATGATGTCTCGTCATCAAAAGAACATCTTAACCTATGATCTGTGCAAGTTAAACCCCTTAACTGGGTAATTTTCATATAGGTCCATGCGTACAACACAATGCTACAACTTTGTTTAAAAGGAGAAAAGATTGAAAATATATGTTCCTGAGGAACTTAATTACATGCCAGGGAGTTTTCACAAGTATATAATTACATATTTAGGCAAAACTTATAGGGTTAGGTTATAACCCAGGTCAGGGATGTTACAAATTATCCACCCCTTCACAAGGATTTCATCCCCGAAATCGATAAAGCGTATTAGGAGAAAAGAGTAGGGTATCTCCTTCTCATCTCATCCTATAGTTCCCAAGTGGCTTCTTCAACACCACGGTGGTTCCAGAGGACTTTCACAAGGCTTATATCTTTCTTCTTTAACTTTTCAGTTCTGTTATCAAGAATTGACACTGGTCCCTCCTCATATGTTATATCTTCATTCAATTCTACTTCCATAGGTTTTAGAACTGACTCGGTGTATGGGTGACATTTCCTCAGCATAGAAATGTGAAACACAGGGTGTAACTTCTGCAACTCTTGAGGTAACTCTAGTCTATAGGCCACTTTTCCAACTCTTTCAACAATTGTATAAGGTCCCATAAATCTAGGAGCTAACTTCCCTTTCCTTCCAAAACGAAGGACTCCTTTCCAAGGTGAGACCTCGAGATACACTCTGTCTACAACCTGGAACTCTAAAGGTTTACGACATCTGTTGGCATAAGACTTCTGTCTATCTTGTGCAGTCTTAAGTTGCTGCTGAATAACTTTGATCTTCTCTGTAGTCTGCTGCACAAGATTAGGACCTAACAACTGATGCTCACCAGTCTCATACCAACACAAGGGTGATCTACAACGTCTACCATACAAGGCTTCATATGGTTCCATATCAATGCTATGCTGATAGCTATTGTTATAGGCAAACTCTATCAAGCTCAAGTGTAGATCCCAACTTCCGATAAACTAGAGAACACATGCTCTCAACAGATCTTCCAAGGTCTGTATAGTCCTTTCTGACTGTCCATCAGTCTGTGGATGAAAGGTTGTACTAAACCTTAACTTGGTGGCTAAAGATCTGTCTAACTGCTCCCAAAAACGACTTGTAAACTGGGGACCTCTATCAGAAACTATAGTGACAGGAACTCTGTGCAAATGTACTATCTCTTGAACATACAATTGTGATAACCTTTCAGCAGAATAGGTTGTTTTGACAGGTAAGAAATGCGCTGTCTTTGTCAACCTATCAACAACTACCCAAATGGAATCATGTCCTTTGCTTGTCATGGGTAGGCCAACAACAAAGTCCATGGTCACATGGTCCCACTTCCATTGTGGTATGGGTAAGGGTTGCATTGTTCCTGTAGGCTTCTGGTGTTCAGCCTTAACCTGCTGACACACAGGAATTTCAGAACAAACTCAGCTACATCCTTCTTCATCCCAGGCCACCAATACATATCTTTCAAGTTTCGATACATCTTGGTGCTCCCTGGATGCATAGCATACATTGAAGAATGAGCTTCCTCCAGAACTAACTTCCTCAGGTTATCCACATCTGGCTCTATCATCCTCCCATGATAGCATGCCACTTGATCATCTGAATCATGAAAACCTTCTCGCTTCTCATTACTATACTCAGATCTGATCTTCTGAACTACAGTATCAACTTGTTGTGTCTCCTTTATCTGCTCTCTTAGAGTAGGTTTAATATGCATCTCAGCTAACAAACCGGCTAACAATGACACCTTCAACTGCACATTGTCTTGCCTTAAAGAGATAAACATATCTCTCCTAGAGCATACTAAGGAACTTAGTTGTGCTCTATCCATAGCTGATGTTGTTGATTTCCTACTCAAGGCATCTGCAACCACATTAGCCTTGCCAGGATGGTAATCAATTGTACAGTCATAGTCCTTGATTAACTCCATCCAGTGACGTTGCCTCATGTTAAGCTCATGCTGAGAGAAGATATACTTAAGATTTCTGTGGTCTGTGAAAATCTGGAAGGTTTATCTGTAGAGATAATGTCTCCAGATCTTCAAGGCATGAACCACAACAGCTAACTCCAGATCGTGTGTCGGATAATTCTCCTCGTGTTTCTTAAGCTGTCAGGAAGCGAAAGAAATCACTTGTTTATCCTGCATCAACACACATCCAAGTCCATTCTTGGAGGCATCACAGAAGACTACATATCCTTTCCCTTGTTCAGGTAGTACAAGCATAGGTGCACTTGTCAACCTCTCCTTCAACAGTTGGAAAGACTGTTGACACTTATCACTCCAAGAAAAAGGAACATCTTTTCGGGTTAACTTGGTCAAAGGTAAGGCTATAGAACTGAAATTCTTAATAAACCTTCGATAGTAACCAAATAACCCCAAGAAACTTCTAATCTCCGTCGGTGTTTTCGGTTGTTCCCATTGTAGAACATATTCTACCTTTTTAGGGTCAACTCGAATTCCCGAGGCAGATACCACATGTCCAAGAAAAGACACTTCAGGTAACCAAAACTCACATTTGCTAAACTTAGTGTATAGCTTATGTTCTCTTAGCAAGGTCAAAGCTTGGCGAAGATGCTGCTCATGCTGCTGAGCATCCTTACTATAAATCAGTATGTCATCTATGAAGACGACAACACACTGATCAAGGAAGGGTCGAAAGACTCTATTCATGAGTTCCATGAATGCAGCTGGTGCATTGGTTAGTCCAAACGACATAACCGTGAACTCATAGTGACCATATCTTGTCCTAAAGGCAGACTTTGATATGTCACTGTCCTTAATGCAGAGTTGATGATATCCAGACCTTAATTCTATCTTTGAGAAAACTGTTGCACCACGCAACTGGTCAAAAAGATCATCAATCCTCGGCAAAGGGTACTTGTTCTTTATTGTTACTTTATTGAGTTGTCTGTAGTCAATGCACAACCGCATTGACCCATCTTTCTTTTTAACAAACAAAACCGGAGCACCCCAAGGTGAGGTACTCGGTCGGATGAAACCTTTTTCAAGTAACTCCTGAAGCTGTTTCTTGAGTTCTTCCATCTCGGCAGGCGCCATCCTATACGGAGTCTGAGCTATGGGTTGTGTATCTGGGACTAAATTGATTTCAAAATCAATCTCCCGAGGTGGTGGTATACCGGGAAGTTCATCGGGAAACACATCCTCGAATTCGCTGACTAAAGGAACTTCAGCAGGGTTGGGACTCTCCTTGGAAACACCTACCACATGGGCCAAGAATGCATAACATCCTTGCCTCATCAGCTTATTAGCAACCATAGCTGATACAAGACAGGTGGGCAGAATCTTTCTTTCTCCTTGAAAGATCCAAGTGTTGCTTTCATCAGCAAACACTTCCAACTTGGACTCACAATCCAAGACAACTCGATACCTTTCCAAAGTATCCATCCTGAGGATTACATCAAATCCTTGCATATCAAGTGGTATAAGATCCACTTGAATGCGATGATTAGAAAAGAAGAGGATGCAGGGAGAGCATACCTTATGCAGAACGGCAGACTCACTCAACGGAGTCTCCAACAACAAACTATCTGCCCTATGACTGACAGTCATATTGCAGTTGTGAATCACTCTTCGAGTGATGAAAGAGTGCGTAGCACCTGGGTCAATCAGAACAGATACTACACAGGATTTAGACATATCAGAATATAAAAGTTCCATCTGACCTGCCACTACCCGTGGATCGACCACTGCTTCTGGTGGGTTCATAGCATAGAACCTCGCTGTCGCCTGGTGTTGAGGTGGTGCTGATGATCCAGCTTGAGACGCTTGCCCACGTCCTCAAGGTTCTCCTTGAGATTGCCTTCTCTGTGATCCCTGTTGACCTTGTCTCGGAGGCTGTGTCACACTGACAGGCTTAGATCGACAGTCCTTCATCAAATGCCCCACCTTACCACAGTTGTAGCAGCTTCTCTCCGGTTGTTGTGGTCTTGGTGGTCCAGTAACTGACATTGATGCAGAGCTATGAGTCTCCTGAGGCGGTTGTCCTCGCCCTCTACCTCTACTTGGAGACCACTGAGTCTGAGAACTAGATCTAGGTGGTGGAGGGTTAGGTGCAGAGGATCTAGGCTTCTTAAAGTCCCTAGATGAAGAACCCTGGAACTGTGGATATCTTTTCTGAGTTTTCCTCTTCTCAACCACAGATCTCTCTATCCTTCGGACTGACTCAACGAAGGTAGAGAATCTCTCTCGGTTTTCTAAGGCAGACACAGGGGTAGTCATGTCAGCATTCAAACCCCTCTCGAACCTTCTGATCCTTTCTTCTTCTGTGGCAGCCATGTGCGGACAGAACCGCAACAACTCCATGAACTTAGCTTCATACTCGCTAATGTTCATCATGCCCTGCCTCAGTCTCTCAAACTGAGAGATCTTCTCGACTAGGAAGGTCTTTGGGAAATATCTGTGAACAAATTCCCGCAGAAAATCTTCCCACGAGATCTCCATTCCAGGTCTCTTCTGCTCTTCCATTGTCCACCAGTGACCAGCGCTTCCTTTGAGAAGATAGACTGCATGTCTGACCTTCTCAACTTCAGGGATATTGAGAATCCTAAAAGCCTTCTCCAACTCTGTCAGCCACAGATCAGCATCTGCGGGGTCGGCTGTCCCAAAGTACTCAGTAGCTCCGACACGACGAAGTCGCTCGAACGTATTCCCGATACCTTGACCTTCAGGCTGGACAGGTGCCCTGGGTGCAGGCATAGGCATCCTGTCAGTAATGTGCGTCATGGCAGTCATAAACTGCCCGGACATCGTTTGCACAGCTGGGTTACCCATGTCGGCTGGGTCGAACTGAGGTGGCTCCCTGGGTTGCTCAGGTTCAGGTTGCTCTATCCAGGGAACCCTTGCACCGCCTTGTGGTGCAGCTATGCTACTCTCTGCCACGTGCTCTTCATGTGGATCAGACATCCTTATATATCTTCTTCTCCTGAGGAGTAGAAGATTCTATTAGATAAGGAAAGAACACTAAAGATAGTCTCGACATCCTAAGTCCTATGTCTCAGTAGACTCGACGAACCTAGAGCTCTGATACCACTTAATTGTGGGCTCCGATCTCCAAACCACGATATAAAAACGATTTAAACTTAAGAGGAAGCAATCGATTAACAGCGGAAGACAAAAATCATGGGAAATTAAAACGTTTTGAGATAAGAGCTTGAAACCACAAACCTTTTGTATAGAAAAAGGATTTAAACTGTTTACATCTCTGATAATTACTTCTTGAGTAATTATACACATCATGATACAAACTCTCAAGAATTAAACCAAAATCTCAGACCAATAACTCCTAGGACCTGAGAGTACAGAGATGGCATAGGACTATCTAACAACATGACTTAGCAGTCAATATCTCCACCTGAGATTCACTGCTTCTCCTGGTGTTGCTGCTGCTGGTTTTGGTCACCTGTATTCCGGTTCCTCCGTCTTCGACGACCACCTAAAAAGTTGAAGTCTACCGGGTGAGACAATTTTAAATAATTGTCCCAGCGAGAGTTATAACTCTCCACTAGAAGCTTTATAAAGCAATTCAAAGAATAACTTAAGCAGTAAAAGCTTTTGAAGTACTCAACAGTAGTTTGGTAATAAGCAGAAGTTCAACATTTAAGAAATATGAAGAACATATGCACTATACAGTGTAACATCAATCAAGTAACTTGTAGTTAATCCTAATAGATATACTACGTTGTTGATTATGTTTTTCAAACATTATTATTATGCCCTACGGAGATGAGGTATACCACTCATACTCCAATCGATCACTTTGTTAAGTTGCATAGATATCATACCTAGGTCATCAAAAGAGCCAGATTCTTATGACCTCATCTTCCTCAGTCAGAGTGAGGATGACTTGCAGGACATCTTGTGTCTCTGCTGCTATAGCTCACCAGGGTAATCTGGTCCTTCGCTATTTCAGAGTTACAGTGGCGTTCTGTACTCTCTTCGTCATCGAGAGATTTCTTGTTTACCTCTGATCGATGTGGTATTTGTGTTCCCTCAAGTGTTACATCATGTAGTGAAGGGTTTATGGATTAAGAAACATCTACATCAATTCCTACACTAGGATGTAAGGATTTACACATCCATATTCCCCCACATACTCAAAAGTATGTGATCTAGGAGTTCCCTTGGGAAAACCTATTTCACCATCATATTGCTTTCTGACAATGATGGATATATGATCAGGGCTTTGCATGGTATGATTATACTTGATTAGTTGGGTACATTTCAATATTCTTTTAACATCATACATGTTCTCAAACATTAATCATTAGCATGGCAACTATGAAAGTAGAATACTAAATGTAACAGGTCTAATTTCACATCACTTATCAATTCTCAATCATCTCATCACAAGTCATCTGTTAAGCATGACCTCGATGATACTCATGGCTCTTACAGCCCATCAATCTCATAAGATGCCACTAAAAAGGCATCAGGATATTTCACTATTCATAAAGCTAAAGCATGCTTTCAATGAATATAATATCATAATCCATACCTGGATATGATCATCATCTCATGACAACCTGCATGGTTAATTCAACTGATAACAGTAAATGATTCATTCTAGAAGTTATACTTTCAAACTCTTAGAAGAGTCAAGTTCCCCAATTTTCATCAATTAGGGTTTACTATTCACATTTCATGTCATCACCCTAGAATTAGGGTTTACTATTCACCTTATGGTGAATTGAACTCATAACATCATCATGTATGAGGAACATCATCATTGAAGCTCTTAGATAAGATTAAGATTCACTAATCATCATAATTAGGGTTTCCATGATGTCACATAGGTGGATCATACCCTAATCATGCACATTCATGTGTATTGAAGGTACTTTACTTGAGTTTCCACCAAAAAAGGGTACTTTCTCTCTCCTATGATACTTTCTCTCTCCTCTTACTAGTAGATGGTGATTACACCACTCTAGATTAGGTTGGGTTAAGTCCTCATTGACTAACATAAGCCAAAACATCACTATCATGTGATTAGGGTTTGATTAGAACAAGGTATACTTCATTTGAACCCTTTAAGGGTATTTTGGTAAATTACCCATTGATCACCATCATGGGTCAATTCATTAGTCACTTAGCCCCTTAATGTCCTAGGTTACCATTTAGGGTTTAGATCAAACCATCATTGAACCAATTACACCTTCAAGTGATTAAGTATAAACAACATTGAAAACCTTCAAACGATTTCAACCTTCAACCACCAAATGGTTTGAAACCGTTTGGGTGCGTTGACCGTTTGGAAAGTTTGACTCCAAGACCGCATGACCTCAAGGTCGTTTTACCAAACCGTTTGGGTGCGTTGACCGTTTGGCAAGTTTGACTTCCAAACCGTTTGGGCTTATGCGGTTTGAAACCGTTTGATCAAATTGTCTTGAGATCGATTGGTCCAAACTACCTTGAGATCGTTTGAGCCCAGACGGTCTTGAGACTGTTTGGCCCCAAACGGTCTTGAGACCGTTTGGCCTCAAACGGTCTTGAGACCGTTTGGCCTCAAACGGTCTTGATACCGTTTGGATCCAAACGGTCTTGAGACCATTTGGTCCAAATGGGCTCAAACCGTTTGGACCTCCAACATGGTTCAAATGTTACAATCGATTATGGTGATGTATGTTGAAGCCCTCAATTGGCCAAAGCCATGTTAACCACCTACAAATTGAGTTAATTAGGATGAGCCTCAATCAATTGGACATGAAATTAACCCTCAGTTGAAAGCCAATTAGGGTTAAGTCCATCTCAATTAGGGTTTCAATCGGATAATCATCAATGTTCAACAAGGTGAATCAAATCAAGGTTGAACCTATTAATTGACCTCCAATTGGGATCAAACTTGGCCAAAACGGTCTTGAGGTCGTTTGGATAACCTCCAAACGGTCTTGAGACTGTTTTCCCAAAGTTTGACCAAAAACCAAGTCGGTTGGATAAGGGTTGAACCCTAATTAGGTCAAAAATCAGCAATTTTATCAATTCATCAACTTATTGCAATTGGACCCTCAAACCATCAAATTAGCTCAACCCTAAACCTTCAAACGGTCTTGGGTTGTCACCAAACGGTCTTAAGACCGTTTGTATGAACCCCCAAATGGTCTTGAGACCGTTTGGGTCCTTCAACCCAAAACTCAACAAGATCTAGCCATGAAAATAGAAATTTCAACCCGATTAGGGTTAGGATGTTGAAGTACCTTCAACTCTCAATTGGTTAAGAATTAACTTTGATTCTTTGCAGGAATGAAATTAAATATATTACCAACAGACCCTCAAACGGTCGTCCCTTGGTCAACCCTATCAAACGGTCTTGAGACCGTTTCAATCCAAATGGTCTTGCAAGGTTGTTTGAGATCAAACGGTTTGAAACCGTTTGACCTTAAACGGTTTGCAACCGTTTGGACCAAAAGGGTCCAAGGTTGTTTGATAAAGTAACCTCGGAATCCACGCCCATCATCTTCAACCTCTGTCAAGGTCGGTTATTCCACCATTTTGCTTGCAAAAATGCAAGGAAGAAGGGAGGTAGAAGAAGAACTAAATGCTAAAATTGCAAGAACAAAATATGCATATAAAGCAAAGAGTTTAGTGTTATAAAACCCGCCATAGAACGTTGTTCCTAGAGCTCCAAGCTTCCAAGCTTCAAGACTCTAATGGTGTCTTGAGCTCCACAACTCGGCCAGAGGTGATTCTTCAAGGAAAAGGTGGGGATGATCGGCTAGAACAAGGAATCTAAGTGAGTTAACCATAGAACCAACCTTTTAAGAAGAATTCCACCATGAATTCGAGCTAGAAGATGGTTCCTACTCACCTTAGAACTACTTGGTTGTCTCCCTGAGCTCTAGAGCTTTGCCTTAGCCATTTTGAGAAAGAAGAGAAATGAAGAGGAGAAGTGATACGTTTGGTTGGTTTGTAAGGACAAAGGCTTATATACTTTAGGCTATTTCCACCTTAAGGACCTCTAGAATCTTGAAATTCTCATCCAAGTCCCTCCTTATTCAAGGGCACGTCCAAGCCCATCTAAACTTGTGCAAAGCTCATCTAAACTTAAGATCTAAGGGTAAAGAAAGCCAACTTTCAACTAGGGTACATACATGAAAGGTCTCCTTACTCATACTAAGTGATTTTTACCACAAAGATCACTTTTCTTATCTGATTATTCATTGATGTGTCCCTTTCATAATTTCTACTCTAAATGATATCAAGAGTTATAAAAGATGTTCTAGAAGGTGTATTTTACAAGTTGCACCCCTCAATTTGGGTAAATTGCACTTTACTCCAAATTATGGTTTTTAAGCACAAGGATCATTCCACAAGCTGCATCTTGATGCCCAAGCTTGGGAAATCCATCATACCTTATCATATTCACTCATATGATGTCTCATCATCAAAAGAACATCTTAAGCTGTGATCTGTGCAAGTTAAACCCCTTAACTGGGTAATTTGCATATAGGTCCCTGCGTACAACACAATGCTACAACTTTGTTTAAAAGGAGCAAAGATTGAAAATATATGTTCCTGAGGAACTTAATTACATGCCAGGGAGTTTTCACAAGTATATAATTACATATTTAGGCAAAACTTCTAGGGTTAGGTTATAACCCAGGTTAGGGATGTTACACCCTCCATGGGTGGTTTACATAAGTACCACTACTTTAAATTAAATAAAACATAAATGTGGCATACAACTCATAAAACCAGATTAACTAATGTGGAAGTGTATTATTAACAAGCGGAATTACTAAAATTCACTAAAAATTAAAACCATTTATCAAGAGATCCATTCATAGGAAAACTCTTTCACTTAGATCCAAAGTGAAATATTACATCCTAGTTCATATATACATTACATGCATCAGTGCACCTCGAGGCATACATGCACGAAATCTCAGATCGAAGTATCAAAACACAATCTCCTAGGACCCGAGTGTATAGAGACGACTTTAGGACTAACTACACAAAACCCAGACAACCAATGTCTCCACCTGTTGGATCACTGTTGTCCCTGTGATTGTTGCTGCTGCTCTTCTCCTATAGATTAGTTTCTTCCTTGATGGTTGCGTCTACCTAAAAACATTGAATCCCACGGGGGTGAGACAATTATAAAAATTGCCCCAGCGGGAGATATAACTCTCCGCCAAAACATTTTCATTGCAGTTTAATAAAAATAAACTAAACAGTGGGTTAATATAAATCAATAACAGGTGAATCAACATCTATGCAGACTAGAGCAACATTCTTATGCAATATTACAGCTATAATCTGATTAAGTAGCATGTCTCATATTCAATATGAGTTAAAGAAACATAATCCCATTTATGTATCAAGGGCATGCTAAGCAGTATATCATCAATAAGTGTTTCTCATATTTTAACCTTATGCAAATACTCTACACGGCTGATTATATTTTACAAATAGATTTAAGCTCTGAGGAGATGAGGTATACCGCTCATACTCCAACCGACCATTCTAGAATCAAAATCGGTATCATAAATAGGTCAATGGAAGAGCCGGATTCCCATGACCTCCCACATCTCGGTCAGCACAGGACTACAAGCAGGACTATGTCGACTACTCAAATAGCTTTCTAGGGTATACTAGAACTTCACTATAGAGTTACAACATCAACTGCACTCTCATCGGCAATCGAGGGCATCAATGTTTATCTCCGTCGACCTGACATAAAATAACATTGGGAGATTAATGATACATTCGTCCCAACCATCAGGAGATTTAAGATACATCTATCCCGACACATGAAGGATTGAGAGGTCTAATGATTACCTTCCCTCAATCTCTTCACCCGGACGTAAGGATATTTTCTCCCATTTACCCCCACATATTCAAAATATGTGAATTCCAAGAATTCCATAGAAAACCTGTTTCACCATCACCAAATGCTGACGATGATGGATCTATGGTCAGAGCACTACATGAATAGATTTCACTTGATTAATTAAGTACATTTTCATTTTCTTTTGGCATCAGGCAGGTTCTCAAACAAAACATAGTATGACAATGCTATAAAGAAACATGTACTATTTTCATCAATTGCTTAACAATCTTAAAAGGCATTGGGGACTCAGTCCCTTATCTAAAAGTTGGGAATTCTCATCCCTTCACAATTTCATCACCATAATCATATGGCCCTGGGTAATTAAACCCTTGATTCATCATTAAGCATTGTTACCACTTTTCTAGGTAACCATCACCTTCAAGTCAATTGACCAAGGAAAACATGATACTTGCTATTTCAAGCATCACACATGGAACTTGATGCCCATTAACTCTCTTGGTACCTCTTACCAGGTAGCAAGGTATATTATGGCACTCAAGGTAAAATCACAATAGTGAATTAAACATCATAGCTCATACCTGGCCATGATCATCATTTCAAGATACCTGCATTGTTAGTCCAGATGATACAGTGATATCAATTGTATATCAGAACCATGTTCAACAAATATGAATTCACTATTCATGGGTAACACCACTATTCCCTTACCAGGGTTAGGGTTTTCCATTTCATGTCATTTAAGGATAATCATCCCATGATCACATCAAAGATATGGTTTATCACCATATTGCCCAAGATTAGGGTTCCTTAGGCATTACATAGTATTACCCTGGGTTTGGGCTTCACAACACATCAATCATCAGAGTTTTCTCATGAAGCCATCCTTAGTTAGGGTTTCACATCAAAATCACCATACAAAGTATTTACATTCATTGTTCCACAATTAGGGTTTACTATTCATCCCAATTAGGGTTCCATAGTCCATCACCCATGATTAGGGTTTACTATTCATCCCAATTAGGGTTTCATAGTCCATCAACCATAATTAGGGTTTACTATTCATCCCAATTAGGGTTTCATTGTCCATCACCCATAATTAGGGTTTACTATTCATCCCAATTAGAGTTTCATAGTCCATCACCCATATTTAGGGTTTACTATTCATCCCAATTAGGGTTTTGGATTATATTACTCTTAATTAGGTCTATACACATCATCACCCTAAATTAGGACTTCATTCATACATTGGATTAGGGTTTTTATTATAAAATGCCCTGGATTAGGGTTAAGGTTCATCAACCTTGTCAATTAGGGTTTTGGGTTCATGATTAGGGTTTTATGATCTCGTTACTTAAGGATCATACCCTAAATCACCACATGAATTAAACTCATGTACCAAACCCATGCTATTATGCTCTCAACTTGATTAGGTCATATCAACCCTTCCATCAAGTTCATACAACTATGAGTGACATAGTGTACCAAGTCATTGCTCTTATAAGCAATTAGGGTTTCTTCCTTAATTGACACAAATCCCTAGGTACTATTAGGGTTTCAACCTTTGTAAATTTATTAACTAAACATCATTGGATAATTGGAACCATCATTGCCTTCAATATCCAAATGATTGAACCACTAACAACCTCCATGTGGTTTTGAAGTTTCAACACCAAACGGTTTTGAAACTGTTTGCCGCCAAAAAGTTTTGAAAATGTTTGACCCCAATCGGTTTTGAAACCATTTGGCCCCAAATAGTTTCAATACCGTTTGGTCTCAAATGGTCTCAAGACCATTTGGGCCAAATCAGTCCCAAAACCGCAAGGGCTCATTAGATCAACCATCAATTCCATTGATCTCCAATTGCATCATTGAATCGACTATTAGTTATTCAATTGGAGGGTTCATCAATCTAAACTATTAGATCATCATCCATGGTTCAAGGATCAACCTCCAATCAACAAAATGGTTTTGAAACCATTTGGTCCCAAACTGTCACAAGTATCGTTTGGGCTCAAACGGTCTCAAGACCGTTTGCCCCAAAAAGTCTTGAAATCATTAGGACCAATCAAGGATTTCTTCAATCAATTCAATTAGGGTTTCCACATGGATCAATCAATTGGGTCCATTGGATCATCATCCAACCTATGATTAAGTTCAGACCTCAAACGGTCAACTAAACCAAATGGTCAACTCAACCATGCGGTTTGGAGTCCAACATCCCCAAACGGTTTGTAAACCGTTTGGTCTCAAACGGTTTGGTGAAACCGTTTGGACCAAAGGTCCAAGACTGTTTGCTATTGTTCTTTGATTAAGGTGTGTTCTTATGAACATGTTATCATCTTCAACCTTTAAACTCACGAAACTACTGCCATTTTCCATGGCAACTCCATCAATTAAGAAAGGCTATTGCAATAATGACAATTAAATCATTTGCAAGTAGAAATTGAATTCAATGACAAGATTAAGGGTTAAAGTTATATAACCCGCCTTCAAATCTGATCCCAAGCTCCAAGCTTCACGGCTCCAATGGTGGTTGAAGCTCTAGCAACCTCCCAAGGTCATTTCTCAAGCTTTTGGAGTGAAAGGATCGGCTAAGGTTGAAGATGGAGTGAAGAAATGAAGAAATCATGTATTGTTTTATGATTTTCACCATGAAATAAAAAAGAACGAAGTTCAAAGGCATACAACAGGTTGGGGACGTGCTCCCTGCTGTTCCTAGCTCTCTTGGTCGATTTTGCAAGCAAGGGGAAGAAAGGAATCGAAAAAGACCCTTAGGTGGGATGGAAAAGGCTCTTTTATAAGAAAATTGATGAAAGAGAAAATGTTTTATTAAAAAACAATTAATTCCAAAAATGGTACGACCTCTTCCTCCTTGGTTTTCTTGCATGCAAAGGCAACTCAAACCCACCGAACTCCCCTCCATTATCCATGGATTAAAGGAAAAGAAATTAAGCACCTTAATCCATTATAATATGAATATATATATTTGAGTGGAAATTCTTTTCCTTATAATAAGGTGAGTGGAATTTCACCTCCTTAAGATATTTTCGGTCCTTGAAAAGCTCAAGGAGGTCCACTCATGCATATGAATTCCACCATTTTAATTTTGGTTGAAGGCCCTTCAATTATTTTATTTATTTTTGCATTAATATATTCATTATGCTTAAATCTTGATTATTTTAATATTAAGATTCTCTCTCCTTCAACTTAATTCAAATAAGGCGCACCTCTCATTTTATTTGCTCCAAATGATGCCAAGAAACATTAGGGACCTTATTGAAGTGGTAATTTACATATTGTTGTTGGGTTTTAGAGGAGGCAGAGAAGGCAGCGGAAACAAAAAGTTTTCTCTCCCCCAAACCCAGAACAAGGAAACGCGTCAACGTCTATATAATAGGAAAGGATGGTTTGTGGAATCATACCTTGTCCCGAGGCTTGCTCGGCGACAATACCTCGCGCCTTGCACGGTCTTCAAATCCGATCTTCGACAGTGTCTGTGCAGCTCCTGGTCGCACCGGGACTGACGACTCCTGATCTCACCGGACTGTCGGATGACAATTGTCCTCCTGAGCGGCAGTAACCTCCCACCTCTGAAGTAGTCCACACGGACCACCTAGAACTCCACACTCCTTGTCCCATAAGGAAGTGGAAGGAGTCACACCCTCCTGTTGACGTACTAGTTGCTAACACGCTCTCCTGCCTTCAGTTGCAACTGTAGTTGTCTTTCCCTTGCTACGCCTCCCTTTGCGGGTAGCACTTGCTCAGGCTCTCTCGGTTACCAAAACCAGAGAATGACAACTTTGCAGAGCAACTGATTGCACTGAGTTGTACTTTGACAAGCCCCAAATACCCCTATATATAAGAGGGCCATGTGACAGGGTTCTCCATCCCGGGCAATGTGGGACTAAAAGCAGGAGTAGAAGGGTTCAAGATTTTCCACAAAAGCAACCAACTCGCAACCTGAACCGGTCAGTTGGGGACCTGAACCAATCGGTTCACAAGTGAACCGGTCGGTTGGGACACGTCAATCGGTCGGTTCACAAGTGAACCGGTCGGTTGGTGGTCCTGGTCAGTTCCCGATTGACTTTCCTTCTTTTGTTTCTAATTGGTATCGAATACCAATCCTATTTCCCAATCAAATTGGGCAATTGAAATGAAAGGAAAATTCTCACTAATCCTACTTTGCCAAGTTGCTCGGTTGCACCAGTTGAATCGATCGTTTCAACACTTGAAGCAATCGGTTCACCCTGGACTTGAGCCAATCGGTTCAACACTTGAGCCTACCGGTTCAGCAACCTCAGCCGATCGGTTCATCACATGAACCGATCGGTTGGGAGTGCATGTTGTGCAGAATCAGTCAATTGCGATTTCAATCAATTCGATACTCCAATCAAAGTGTCCAACACCTTGAACAATATGATATTGAGCTATCAATTGATTGAGTGTTTAATTGAACTACTAAACTCCTTTAGTAATCAATCTAAACATTGCTTGTGGACAAAACTCCTCTTCCAGGTTAAATCCTATGTGTGTGACCCTGCAGGTCCATTTCACGTTGGCAGTGAAAGTCCATAACACTTATGACTTCACAAGCAAAGAGCGGTGCCTAGTCACACATCAGTGCTACCCAAGTGAAAGTAGAAATTTGGAGAAAAACTTTCAATCCTACAATCCGTGAATGGTGTTATAGTGAATGTATAATTCCTTTGTCACTGATATCCCGAATGAACTCGAGGCATGCAACAGTCATCCTGTCAATGTTCATTCACTTTCTTGATCTCAGAGTAGATTGAACGAGATATGTATGACATCAATATCACATACTGATTCACACATGCGTGCGCACGCCTATCTCAATCCTACTCATCAAGTGGCCTTGGATATCAAACACCCTCAAGAGGGACAAATCCCATATCTATCACTCACCCCTTAAAAGCCCCATGTGTCAAAGCCACCCAATCATCAGCTTTATAACAACCCATGTTTCAAGATTGCGTTTGATGATGTCAGAGTGTGCCCAACGACATGTGTTGAGTGTAATGATTTCAGGTCAAAGAATCACACTCACCACCATCACTGTGAGTATTGACTGTGACTACCATCTCATGGTTCCATGTGTCAAACTCATGGTGGGCCTGTCCGGTACACTTGTTCTCTAACAAGTACCTATGTGTTTGGTTTGATATCTCTATATCATGACTAATGAGATTCTGTCATCAACCAACACTACAATCTAGTCTTGTGTGTCATTGATGTCTATCTACCTTCCACAATGACATCCGACTAGGGACATAACAAGAATGTACAAACTCTTAGCATCTGTATGATCTCATCTTTCAGGTCCTTAACCTGAAGGCATACGTCATCGAGTATTATCATTCTCTAGACATTCAATCTGTTCTATCACTATCTCATGTGACTGAACCAGAAAGAATTGGAAGCTTGCCTTTGATGTTTATCAAATCAATCTTAGTGTATCCCACCAATCATCCCATGATTGGCTCTCAGGGCATACATACCAACAGAATCCCACTTGCACTGCGAGCCAATCATCTTGAATCATATTCATAGTGATCTTCAAACATGTCCCACATGTTACTATGCTCTAGTGCCAACATAGTGAGTAATGGCAACACCTTGCCAAAGTCAGTATAAATTGCATGTCTCGCATCTCTTCATTGTACGTCACATGTATGAGATGGAGTTGCCGTAATATGTGATCTAGCATTCCATTGCTAACCTTTAGCCACATTGCATGATCAAGGATTCTAGACTTGTCATCAATGAGCGGAATATCTATAAGTTCATCTCATGAACATCCAGATCCATATAGTATCCACTGCTGTTCTCTAACACACGGATACTCAGCGTTTCCTTTTAAATGGTTTTATTGGAACATTTCCAATTATCAACAAGCTTTCACTTTTATATATCCTATATATATTTTGCGATTAATTTTCTGTCCTTTCGGAAGTTCGCATCAATGTAACTCTTTACATCGAACTCTTCCTTATCATCACAGAACTAGTACTTCATAGGTACTTATCAAGTTCTCATGGTACTCCAGTAACCCTTACTGGAATCAGACAGACATCCACTCGTCATTTCTCACATACGAGTTATCAGGATGAGCACATCATATTGTCATGTCATACATACAACATGATGAATGCATTTTGTTCTTGCCATGTCAATACATGCAAGATAATGGGATTATTGCATACATGATAGATCCATATCTATTCTTAGTGTTCCCATTCTTCATAAGAATTGGACACTTGGCCTTGGGATACTAACTCCATGTAACATGGACAAGTTTTCTCCCACTGAATTTGTGCATACTGAACCCTTCAGTACATATTGACAATGTATGCTTTCTCTTTTCAGGTCAAGAGTTTTTCAAGAACTATCTCTATAGATTTCTATTCCTACCACATAGGAAACATCTCTATCTTACTTAAAGATAAGTTCCACTTTTGGATTTCCATTCTAGAACATTTCCATTTCACATCAATATGTGGAATGTGAACACGCTCCCACTAAATCATAGATCCCTTCTTTATCTTTAACATATTAGTCAAACCATTTGACTATATCATCAAAGTAAAGATCCAATTCTGAGTTGCTTGCACTCAATCAATCACATTGATTAGTCCATTGTAACTTATAGACTTAATTTGCATTAGTGGATTCATAAACCTTGTATGTTGTGTCATGTACACATCCTTGTTTTATTCCTCATAGGAATGCGGTTTTAGTATCCATATGCCAAATGCCTTAGTCATTAAGTTGCAATCAACAAGCATCATCCTTCTCAAAATGTTATCCATGTGTCTTAACACTTAAGACTCATTTGCACTTATGGATTTCATCCAATGAGTGCTACCATCAAGGTCATACCTTATGGTTTACATGGATGTCATTTAGGATGTAATGGTCATAAACCATAACTCAAAATTTGGTTCCTCATATTCATCTAGATAGTTGACTCATCACATGACCAACTCATCTCATAGATATTTGAGGTGTATCTGTTAAGGATATAAGAACTCACAACTCCTTGTGATTCTTAGTGTCCTTTATTAGTGTGGGGTATTCTTTTATTAAGAAGAATTCAGTTATTCAATAATCATTCTCTAACTCTTTAGAGTATGATTACTTCTTGATTTAGACATCACCATGCCTTAATCATGAGTTCACTATGATACACTATCATAATCACTCATAAGGATCTCAAACATTTGGTCCAAGTATTTCATTCATTGATCTTATCAAGAATTAACACTTTACCAAATTTCTACTTCATCTATGATAATCTTGAACACTTCAAGATATTCATATTGATATTTCTCTAAACACCATTTGAAGTATTAGCATTTGTTCCAATAGGTATGTAAATACATCACATGTATCATACCTAATAGGATAATCATTCTCCCACTACCATTAGTGAAGATTGATTAATCATGTCCAAGATATCCATGTCTCTTACTGGTTCTCTAACCAAAAGAGTCTAGATTTATCCATCATATGGAAACTAGAAATGAATTTCTCATGATTGATGCTAATTTGATTGTTTGAGTTATCTATAACTTTTAGGTATCATTTTATCATATGCATATCAAATACCACGAGATAAACAAGGCATTGCCACAAAGATCATATCTTTATAAATTGAAACATCTCTTTATTAGTTGCCATCATTGTCATACAATATGCAAAAAATAAAGTGTTTCTATCTATTGGCAAATATGAAATAGCAGTTCATAACTGTATTACATGCCTTGTAGGCTGAAAATAAACTAAAGTACTCCTATCTATGGCGGCAACACTTGCCCCAATTATGAGTGCTTTACACTTTACATCTTGGTTTCATATACCTCAAAAGTGTTACAAGTTTACTTTCATGACACCTTCAAGTGGAGATTTCAGTTGTCTCCTTCTTCTTTTGTTCTTCCAGATAGAGAGGACAATTCCTTTTCCAGTGTCCTAGTTTTTGACAATGGTGGCAATTTCCTTTCTTGGTCACGCCTCCCTTGGCCTTGAGAGCTGAAGACAGCTTGGACTCTTAGCTAGCATCAGAACCTTTCTTAGCTTTGCCCTTGCCCTTGCGCTTGGACTTGCCTTTCTTGCTCGTGATCACCATCATAGCCTTAGGCTTGTCTTTCTTCATCTGTATCTCGCCTATCCTCAGCATGTCCAACAACTCTGACAGTGGCCTATCAAAGTTGTTCATGTTGTAGTTCATCACAAACTGATTGTAGGATTCTGGCAACGATTGCAGTATCACGTCAGTAGCCAACTCTTGGCTCAGTGGAAAGCCCAGTCTCTGCAGGTTCTCCACATACCCAATCATCTTGAGTGTGTGAGGACCAACTGGATCTCCTTCTGTCATGACGCACTTGAACAACACCCTAGAAACATTGTATCTCTCTTGTCGTGCCTGATCATCATACATGTTCCTGAGATGTTGAATCATCTCAATGACACCCATGTTCTCATGCTGTCTCTGCAACTCATGGTTCATTGAACATAACATCAAGCACTTTGCATCAATGGCATCATCAGAATGCTTCTTGTAAGCATCCCTTTCTGTCCTTAGTGCATTAGGAGCGGGTTCCTCTGGAATTGGAGTATCCAGGACATAGAGCTTACGCTCTTAAGTGAGAACAATTCTCAATTTCTGATACCAGTCATGGAAGTTTGCCCCATTTAGCTTGTCCTTGTCAAGGACCGATCACAAAGAAAAGTTATTGTTGTTGGTGGCCATTTGTACAACAAAAGGAAAATATGCAATTTTAGTCCAAAAACTCATTTTTGACTTATTTGAAAAGTTGACGATAAAATTAGGCCTTAAATTAATTATCGCTCCCACTATTTTAGTTCAAATTGATAGCCCTCACCATCAATTCAGAAGATTGCAGCGTACAACCTTCTAGTGGGCAAGATCCTGAAATCCTCTAAGCCATGGACCAGCTAGGGTTGTCACCCACAACATAGATCTCTCAGGTAGGCAACTCTTGCCAATTGCATCATATGCAACTCTTGATAAGATGTCATATGCAACTCCTTGCAATGATCATCTCCATGCCTCAAGGTGCTAGATCCTATCTAGGTCGTCTTGTTAAGTCTGACCCAAAGCTAACACGATGAATATGCACCCTGCTTGGGTAGACCCACACATTCATCCTTCACGCTTCCACGAGATAGACCGTGCACCACGCTTGGGCGTGCCCACACTTGGTCGATCAAGCTTTTCACGTGTGTCGCATTTGGAAGGCATCTAAAACTTAATATTTAATGAGGGATTTGGTTTTTATGTACATATACATATCCAATCATCACAATACATAGTATGTATCATATACATGCTATATCCCACAGAAAACATGCAAAGCGATAAAAGCGATGATTATGGCCATCCTAATGTGATTCCTCGAGCCAAGAGGAATCACGGTCATCTAGGTCTACATCACATGCAACCTGTACAAGATGAACTCTGTGATTTGCCTTGGAGTAGATCAATTCATCACATGAACGACTTGCTCGGTCCAGCCCGGTCGTCTGGGTGCCACCAGCCGATCGGTTGGCTCCTCCAACCGATCGGTTTGCCTGGTCGTCGTGCATCTCGTCATGGCCACCACCCGCTCGTCTCGCTCCTCGAACCGGTCATCAACTAATCGGTTCATTCCTTGAACCGATCGTCTGCAACGTCAACTGATCGGTTCACGTCTTGAACTGATCGTCTCAGCTGTCGTCAGATGTTCTCCGGTCTTCGACATAACAGAAAATAAAATCTATCCTAATTTTACATTACTTAAAAGGGAAACCTCGAGTTACATTTGGGGGGACCAAAGGTAGGAAAGAATCTCGAATTATTTCGAGTTACATCAGGAATAGGAGAAAGGGAAGATCGGTGCACAGACCGAGATGCAAGCAACCACAAACAACCACACACATATATAGGGGTTTATAGGTGAGAATCATGCTACACATCCACCATAAAAACTCGTTTAAGGGCGACGCGTATCGAGTGAATTAATAATACATATCATATATGTAATTGGGATTTGTGGATTTAGGATTGGACATGCATAAAGCCAATTTTATTCACATCGTATGCAATAAATAAAGGCGACAAACCAAAAATCGATCATATCGATATTCCTAAAATATAGAGCATTTGACGTGGCTCTGATACGACTGTTGGGTTTTAGAGGAGGCATAGAAGGTAGTGGAAACAAAAAATTTTCTCTCCCCCAATCGGAACAAGGAAACACGTCAACGTCTATATAATAGGAAAGGATGGTTTGCGGAATCATACCTTGTCCTGAGGCTTTCTCGGAGACATTACCTCGCGCCTTGCGCGGTGTTCAAATCCGATCTTCGACGGTGTCTGTGCAGCTCCTGGTCGCACCGGGACTGACGACTCCTGATCTCACCGGAGTGTCGGATGACAATTGTCCTCATGAGCGGTAGCAACCTCCCACCTCTGAAGTAGTCTACACGGACCACTTGGAACTCCACACTCCTTGTCCCACAAGAAAGTGGAAGAGTCACACCCTCCTGTTGATGTACCAGTCGCCAACACGCTCTCCTGCCTCCAGTTGCAAATGCAGTTGTCTTTCCCTTGCTGCGCCTCCCTTTGCGGGTAGCACTTGCTCGGGCTCTCTCGGTTACCAAAACCAAAGAATGACAACTTTGCAGAGCAACTGATTGCACTGAGTTGTACTTTGAGAAGCCCCCAATACCCCTATATATATAGGAGGGTCATGGGACAGGGTTCTCCATCCCGGGCAATGCGGGACTAAAAGTAGGAGTAGAAGGGTTCAAGATTTTCTACAAAAGCAACCAACTCGCAACCTGAACCGGTCGGTTGGGACACCTCAACTGGTCGGTTCCCAAGTGAACCGGTCGGTTGGAGGTCCTGGTCGGTTCCCGATTGACTTTCCTTCTTTTGTTTCTAATTGGTATCGAATACCAATCCTATTTCCCAATAAAATTGGGAAATTGAAACGAAAGGAAAATTCTCACCAATCCAACTTTCCCAAGTTGCTCGGTTGCACCAGTTGAATCGATCATTTCAAGACTTGAAGCAGTCGGTTCACCCTGGACTTGAGCCGATCGGTTCAACACTTGAGCCGACCGGTTCAGCAACCTCAGCCGACCGGTTCATCACATGAATCGATCGGTTGGGAGTGCAGGTTGTGCAGAATCAGTCAATTGTGATTTCAATCAATTCAATACTCCAATCAAAGTATCCAACACCTTGAACAATATGATATTGAGCTATCAATTGATTGAGTGTTTAATTGAACTACTAAACTCCTTTAGTAATCAATCTAAACATTTCTTGTAGACAAAACACCTCTTCCAGGTTAAATCCTATGTGTGTGACCCTGCAGGTCCATTTCATGTTAGCAGTGAAAGTCCATAACACTTATGACTTCACAAGCAAAGAGCGGTGCCTAGTCACACATCAGTGCTACCCAAGTGAAAGTAGAAAGTTGGAGAACAACTTTCAATCCTACAATCCGTGAATGGTGTTACAGTGAATGTATAATTCCCTTGTGACTGATATCCCGAATGAACTTGAGGCATGGAACAGTCATCCTGTCAATGTTCATTCACTTTCTTGATCTCAGAGAAGATTGAGCGAGATATGTATGACATCAATATCACATACTGATTCACACATGTGTGCGCACGCCTGTCTCAATCCTACTCATCAAGTGGCCTTGGATATCAAACTTCCTCAGGAGGGAAAAATCCCATATCTATCACTCACCCCTCAAAAGCCCCATATGTCAAAGCCACCCAATCATCACCTTTATAACAACCCATGTTTCAGGACTGTGTTTGATGATGTCAAAGTGTGCCCAACGACATGTGTTGAGTGTAGTGATTTCAGGTCATAGAATCACACTCACCACCATCACTGTGAATACTGACTATGACTACCATATCATGGTTCCATGTGTCAAACTCACGGTGGGTCTGTTTGGTACACTTGTTTTCTAACAAGTACCTATGTGTTTGGTTTGATATCTCTATATCATGACTAATGAGATTATGTCATCAACCAACACCACAATCTAGTATTGTGTGTAATTGTTGTCTATCTACCTTCCATAATGACATCCGACTAGGGACATAACAAGAATGTACAAACTCTTAGCATCCGTATGATCTCACCGTTCAGGTCCTTAACCTGAAGGCATATGTCATAGAGTACTGTCATTCTCTAGACATTGAATCTATTCTATCACTATCTCATATGACTGAACCAGAAAGAATTGGAAGCTTGCCTTTGATGTTTATCAAATCAATCTTAGTGTATCCCACCAATCATCCCATGATTGGCTCTCAGGGCATACATACCAACAATTGTTCCCTAGGTTTTGGGTAAATTGTACATTACACCAAAACTAGGTTTTCATGCACAAACATTGCTTTATCAGCTCTTTCTTAGAATTCAGGCTACCACAAGCCATACCTTTACATCATCTTCATTCCCATGATGCTTTAACACATGAGGAACATATTATCATGCACAATTTGCAAATAGACCCGTCAACTTGGGTAATTTTCACTTTAGTCCGAAAAAAGGCAAAATATTGATTTCAACAATATTCAACAAGGACTAAAATGTAATATAAGTTCCTCTTGAGCCTTAATTATTTTTCAATAGATAAGAGCATGCATATAATCACTTTTATTAAGAAAAACACCTAGGGTTAATTCATAATCCAGGTCAGGGATGTTACAAGTTTATCCACCCCTTACAATGATTTCGTCCCTGAAATCATCAACAAAACATTAAGAGAAAAGAGTAGGATATTTCCTCCTCATCTCATCCTCTAGTTCCCACGTAGCATCTTCAACGCCACGGTGATTCCAGAGAACTTTTACAAGACTAATGTCTTTCTTTTTCATCTTCTTGATTCTTCTGTCAAGAATCAACATTGGCCCTTCCACATAAGATATGTCATCATTTAGTTCTACCTCCACAGGTTGTAGAACTAACTCAGTGTCAGGATGACACTTTCTCAACATAGAGATATGAAATACTGGGTGCAATCTATGCAACTCAGGTGGTATCTCTAGCTTAGAGGCTACCTTTTCCATCCTTTAAATGATCGAATAAGGCCCCATAAATCTCGGAGCTAACTTCCCTTTCTTTCCAAATCTCAGGATACCTTTCCAAGGTGAAACCTTGAGGTACGCCCTGTCTCCGACTTGGAATTCTAAGGGTCTATGACACTTATCAACATAGGATTTCTGTCTATCCTGGGTTGTTTTCAACTATTGTTGTATGATCTTTATCTTCTTAGTTGTTTGTTGAACCAGCTCAGGACCCAAAAGTTGATATTCACCAGTTTCATACCAACATAGGGGAGATCTACAACGTCTACCATACAAAGCCCCATATGGTGCCATCTCTAAACTGCATTGATAGCTGTTATTATAAGCAAACTCTATCAAGCTCAGATGTAGATCCCAACTCCCCACAAACTGAAGGACACATGCCCTGAGAAAGTCCTCTAAGGTTTGTATCGTCCTCTCAGACTGTTCAACTGTCTGAGGATGGAAGGATGTACTAAACCTCAGTTGAGTGCCCAAAGCTGTATGAAGTTGTTCCCAAAAACGACTCGTAAACTGAGGACCTCTATCAGAAACCATTGTAACAGGTACACCATGCATCCACACTATCTCATCTATGTAGATTTGTGCAAGCTTCTCAGCTGTATAGGTTGTTTTGACAGGTAAGAAATGTGATGTCTTTGTCAACCTATCAACTATCACCCAAATGGAATCATGACTTTTGGTTGTTCTAGGAAAACCAACCACAAACTCCATAGTTACATGATCCCACTTCCACTGTGGAATGGGCATAGGTTGCATTGTTCCTATGGGCTTTTGATGTTCAGCTTTAACTTGTTGACACACCGGGCACCGCATAACAAACTCCACAACATCCTTCTTCAAACCAAGCCACCAATACATATCTTTTATGTTATGATACATCTTGGTACTCCCGGGATGCATAACATACATTGAAGAATGAGCCTCTTCCAAAACTAACTTTCTTAAGTCATCAACATCAGGTACTACAATCCTACCATGGTAATAGACTACCTGATCATCAGAATCATGGAAACCATCCCATTTCTCACTACCATATTCTAACCTGATTTGTTGAACCATAGAATCAGTCTGTTGTGCCTCCTTAATCTGCTGTCTCAGAGTTCGTTTTATGTGCATCTCATCTAGCAACCGGACTAACAATGATACTTTAAGTTGTACATTGTCTTTCCTTAAGGAGATAAACATATCTCTCTTAGAGCACACTAAGGAGTTTAGTTGTGCTTTATCTAGAGTTGGTGTTGCTGATTTCCTACTTAGTGCATCAACAACCACATTGGCTTTCCCTGGATGATAATCAATTGTACAATCATAGTCGTTGATTAACTCCATCCAGTGGCGTTGCCTCATATTTAGCTCATGCTGAGAAAAGATGTACTTTAGATTCTTATGGTCTGCGAAAATCTGAAATGTTTCTCCATAGAGATAATGTCTCCAGATCTTCAAGGCATGGACCATAGAAGCTAACTCTAGATCGTGTGTCGGATAATTTTCCTCGTGTTTCTTAGGCTGTCGATAAGTAAAAGAAATCACTTGCTTATCCTGCATCAACACACATGCTAAGCCATTCTTAGATCCATCACCAAAGAATATATACCCCTTTCCTTGCTCAGGTCGCACCAACACAGGTGCACATGTTAACCTTTCCTTTAGCAACTAGAAGGATTGTTGACACTTGTCATTCCAAACAAAAGGAATCTCCTTCCTTGTCAACTTAGTCAATGGTAAGGTTATCGAACTGAAGTTCTTAATGAACCTTCTGTAATAGCCGGCCAGTCCTAGGAAACTTCTTATCTCTGTCGGTGTCTTCGGTTGTTCCCATTGCAGGACATATTCTACCTTCTTAGGATCAACACGAATACCTAAGACAGATATTACGTGTCCAAGAAAGGAAACTTCTGGCAACCAGAACTCACATTTTCTAAACTTAGCATATAACTTATGCTCCCTTAGCAAAGTCAAAAGCTTGGCAAAGATGTTGCTCATGTTGTTGAGCATCTCTAGTATATATCAGAATGTCATCTATAAAGACGACAACATACTGATCCAGAAAAGGTCAAAAGATTCTATTCATGAGTTCCATAAATACAGCTGGTGCATTAGTTAGTCCAAATGACATAACTGTGAGCTCATAGTGACCATACCTTGTCCTAAAGGAAGACTTCAGTATGTCACCCTCTTTGATACGTAACTGATGGTATCCTGACCTCATATCTATCTTAGAAAAGACAGTCACACCACGCAAATGGTCAAACAAGTCATCAATCCTTGGTAGAGGATATTTGTTCTTTATAGTTACCTTTTTTAACTGTCTATAGTCAATGCATAACCGCATCGACCCATCCTTTTTCTTAACAAAAAGGACTGGAGCACCCCAGGGTGAAGTGCTCGATCGGATAAAACCTTTCTCAAGCAACTCTTGCAGTTGTTTCTTGAGCTCTACCATCTCAGCAGGCGCCATCCTATACGGTGTTTGTGCTATTGGTTGTGTGTCTGAGATTAGATTCATTTCAAAATCAATCTCTCGAGGCGGCGGAACACCTGGAAGTTCTTTAGGAAATACATCTTCAAATTCTCTGACTACATGAACTTCAGCAGGATGAGGGTTTTCCATTGTGGTATCAACAACATGGGATAAGAATGCAAGGCATCCTTGTGTCATCGACCTCTCAGCTACCATGGCTGACACAAGACATGTTGGAAGAATCTTTCTATCTCCCTGAAAGATCCATGTGTCACCAACATCTGTGAACACAACTTGCTTGGAACTACTATCCAAGACAACCTTATACTTCTCTAAGGTGTCGATCCCAAGGATTATATCAAAACCCTGCATCTCAAGTGGTATAAGATCCACTTGGATGCGGTGATCGGAAAAGAAAAGATTGCAGGGAGAACACAATTCCCACAATATTGCAGATCCCATCAAAGGTGTCTCTAACAGCAAGCTATCTATTCTATGATTAACAATCATATTGCAGTCATCAATCACTTCTCAAGTGATAAAAGAGTGTGTAGCACCCGGATCACTTAACAAAGATACGAAGCAGGATAAAGACATATCAGATTAAAGAAGTTCCATCTGACATGTCACAACCTGAGGGTTGACTACTACTTCAGGCTGGTTCATAGCATAGAACCTAGTTGTCGCTTGTTGTTGACCCTGTGCTTGATTCTTAGATGTTGAAGAACCGGCTTGGGACGCTGGTCCACATCCTCTAGCACCACTGCCAGGTTGTTGCCTCTGAGAGCCCTGCTGACTCTGCCTCAATTGTTGGGTCACACTCTTGACTTTCTCAGGACATTCTCTCACCACATGGCCTTGTTTTCCACATCTATAACATGTTATATTCCCCCTTGGTGGTCTGGGTGGTCCTGTTACTGACATTGAGGCTGAGCTGTGAGCTCCCTTTGGTGGTAAACTACGGTTTCTACCCTTACTTGACGTCCACTGCGTCTGGGTATTAAACCTTGGTGGTGGTGTAGGCACAGAATACCTTGGTTTCTTGAAACTCCCAACACTATGTCCTTGAAACTATGGGTATTCCTTCTTACCATTGGTCTGTCTCTTCTCAATTACAGACCTCTCTATACGTCTTACAGACTCCACAAAAATTGCAGACCTCTCCCGGTTCTCCAGAGCAGACACCAGAGTGGTTAATTTAGTGTTCAACCCCTTCTCGAACCGCCGAATTCTCTCCTCATCATTAGATGCCATGTGCGGACAGTACCACAACAACTCCATGAACCTAGCTTCGTACTCGCTAATGTTCATAGGTCCCTGTTTAATTCTCTCAAACTGGGATATCTTCTCATCTAGATACGTATTAGGAAAGTATCTAGCGACAAATTCATGCCTGAATTCATCCCATCCAATCACAACTCCATGTCTTTTGCCCTCCTCAATGGTCCACCAGTGGCCAACACTCCCTTTGAGGAGATATACAACATGTCTGACCCTCTCATCATCAAGAATCATAAGGATTCTGAAGGCTTTCTCCAACTCAGTCAACCATAGATCAACATCTGCTGGATCGGCTGTACCAGCATACTCTAAGTCCCCTACCCTCTTTAGCCTTTCAAAAGTCTTGCTGGCACATTGTCTTTCATCATGGGGTGCTACCCTGAGTGCAGGTACTGGCATTCTATCCGTCATGTGGGTCATAGCTTCCATAAACTGCCCGAACATAGCCTGGAAGGCTGGGTTCCCCATTTCAGCTGGGTTGAACTAGGGTTGTTTAGGTACAGGTTCCTCCCTGTCCTGGTCTCTTGCACTATTTCCCAGTGCAGCAACACTGCTCTCAGCAGCGTGTTCTTCGTGTGATCCAGACATCCTTAGTTCTTCTTCTCCAATAAGAGCAGAAGACACTATCAGATAAACTGGAAGTCACTAGAACATACTCAACTACCTTAATCTTATATCTCTGTACACTCAGCAAACCTAGAGCTTTGATACCGCTAATTTGTGGCATACAACTCATAAAACTAGATTAACTAATGCGGAAGCATATTATTAATCAGTAGAATTACTGAAAATCACTAAAAATTAAAACTAATTATCAAGAGATCCATTCACAGGAAAACTCTTTCACTTAGATCCAAAGTGAAATATTCCATCCTGGTTCATATATACATTACATGCATCAGTGCACCTCGAGGCATTCATGCACAAAATCTCAGATTGAAGTATCAAAACACAATCTCCTAGGACCCGAGAGTACAGATATGACTTTAGGACTAACTACATAAAACCCAGACAGCCAATGTCTCCACCTGTTGGGTCACTGCTGTCCCTGTGACTGCTTCTGCTGCTCTTCTCCTACAGAAGAGTTTCTGCCTTGATGTCTGCATCTACCTAAAAACATTGAATCCCACGGGGGTGAGACAATTATAAAAATTGCCCCAGCGGGAGATATAACTCTCCGCCAAAACATTGTCATTGCAGTTTAATAAAAATAAACTGAACAATGGGATAATATAATCAATAATAGGTGAATCAACATCTATGCAGACTAGAGCAACATTCTTATGCAATATTACAGCTATAATCCGATTAAGTAGCATGTCTCATATTGAATATGAGTTAAAGAAACATAAACACATTTATGTATCAAGGGCATGCTAAGCAGTATATCATCAATCAGTGTTTCTCGTATTTCAATCTTATGCAAATATGCTACACGCTGATTATATTTTACAAACAGATTTAAGCTCTGAGGAGATGAGGTATACCACTCATACTCCAACCGACCAATTCTAGAATCAAAATTGGTACCATAAATAGGTCAATGGAAGAGTCAGATTCCCATGACCTCCCACATCCTGGTCAGCACAGGACTACAAGCAGGATTGTGTCGATTGCTCAAATAGCTTTCCAGGGTATACTGGAACTTTGCTATAGAGTTACATCATCAACTACACTCTTAATGGCAATCGATGGAATCAATGTTTATCTCCGTCGACCCGACATAAAATAACATTGGGAGATTAATGATACATTCATCCCAACCATATAAAGATTTAAGATACATCTATCCCGACACATGAAGGATTGAGAGGTCTAATGTTTACCTTCCCTCAATCTCTTCACCCGGACGTAAGGATATTTTTGCCCATTTACCCCCACATATTCAAAATATGCGAATTCCAGGAATTCCATAGAAAACCTGTTTCACCATCACCAACTACTGACGATGATGGATCTATGGTCAGAGCACCACATGAATAGATTTCACTTGATTAATTAAGTACATTTTCATTTTCTTTTAGCATCAGGCAGGTTCTCAAACAAAACTTAGTATGACAATGCTATAAAGAAACATGTACTATTTTCATCAATTGCTTTACAACCTTAAAAGGCGTTGGGGACTCAGTCCCTTATCTAAAAGCTGGGAATTCTCATCCCTTCACAATTTCATCACCATAATCATATGGCCCTGGGTAATTAAACACTTGATTCATCATTAAGCATTGTTACCACTTTTCCAGGTAACCATCACCTTCAAGTCAATTGACCAAGGCAAACATGATACTTGCTATTACAAGCATCACACATGGAACTTTATGCCCATTAACTCTCTTGATACCTCTTAGGAGGCAGCAAGGTATATTATGGCACTCAAGTTACAATCACAATAGTGAATTAAACATCATAGCTCATACCTGGCCATGATCATCATTTCAAGATACCTGCATTGTTAGTACAGATGATACAGTGATATCAATTGCATATCAGAACCATGTTCAACGAATATGAATTCACTATTCATGGGTAACACCACTAATCCCTTACCAGGGTTAGGGTTTCCCATTTCATGTCATTTAAGGATAATCATCCCATTATCACATCAAAGATATGGTTTATCACCATATTGCCCAAGATTAGGGTTCATTAGTAATTACATAGCATTACCCTGGGTTTGGGCTTCACAACACATCAATCATCTGAGTTTTCTCATGAAGCCATCCTTAGTTAGGGTTTCACATCAAAATCACCCTATAAAAGGATTTACATTCATTGTTCCACAATTAGGGTTTACTATTCATCCCAATTAGGGTTTCATAGTCCATCACCCATGATTAGGGTTTACTATTTATCCCAATTAGGGTTTCATAGTCCATCACCCATAATTAGGGTTTACTATTCATCCCAATTAGGGTTTCATAGTCCATCACCCATAATTAGGGTTTATTGTTCATCCCAATTAGGGTTTACTATTCATGCCAATTAGGATTTTGGATTATATTACTCTTAATTAGGTCTATACACATCATCGCCCAAAATTAGGACTTCCTTCATACCTTGGATTAGGGTTTCAATTATAAAATGCCCTGGATTAGGGTTAAGGTTCATCGACCTTATCAATTAGGGTTTTGGGTTCATGATTAGGGTTTTATGATCTCTTTACTTAAGGATCATACCCTAAATCACCACATGAATTAAACTAATGTACCAAACCCAAGCTATTATCCTCTCAACTTGATTAGGTCATATCAACCCTCCCATCAAGTTCATACAACTATAAGTGACATAGTGTACCAAGTCATTGCTCTTATAAGCAATTAGGGTTTCTTCCCTAATTGACACAAATCCCAAGGTACTATTAGGGTTTCAACCTTTGTACCTTTATTAATAACCATCATTGGATAATTGGAACCACCATTGCCTTCAATATCCAAATGATTGAACCACTAAAACCTCCATGCGGTTTTGAAGTTTCAACACCAAACGGTTTTGAAACCGTTTGACCCCAAACAGTTTTGAAACCGTTTGGCCCCAAATCGTTTCAAGATCGTTTGGTCTCAAACGGTCTCAAGGCCGTTTGGGCAAAATCATTCCCCAAACCACAAGGGATCATTAGGTCAACCATCAATTCCATTGATCTCCAATTGCATCATTGAATCGACTATTAGTTATTCAATTGGAGGGTTCATCAATCTAAACCATTAGATCATCATCCATGGTTCAAGGATCAACCTCCAATCAATTAAATGGTTTTGAAACCGTTTGGTCCCAAGAGGTCTCAAGACAGTTTGGGCTCAAACGGTCTCAAGACCGTTTGCCCCAAAAAGTCTTGAAATCATTAGGACCAATCAAGGATTTCTTCAATCAATTCAATTAGGGTTTCCACTTGAAGGATTGTGCACACATTGGATCAATCAATTGAGTCCATTGGATCATCATCCGAACTATGATTAAGTTCAGACCTCAAACGGTCAACTAAACCAAACGTTCAACTCAACCATGCGGTTTGGAGTCCAACATCACCAAACGGTTTGCAAATCGTTTGGTCTCAAACAATTTGGTGAAACCGTTTGGACCAAAGGTCAAGGACCGTTTGCTATTGTTCTTTGATTAAGGTGTGTGCTTATGAATAGGTTATCATCTTCAACCTTTGAACTCACGAAACTACTGCCATTTTCCATGGCAACTCCATCAATTAAGCAAGGCTATTGCAATAATGACAATTAAATCAATTGCAAGTAGAAATCGAATTCAATGACAAGATTAAGGGTTAAAGTTAAATAACCAGCCTTCCAATCTGATCCCAATCCCCAAGCTTCACGGCTCCAATGGTGGTTGAAGCTCTAGCAACCTCCCAAGGTCGTTTCTCAAGATTTTGGAGTGAAAGGATCGGCTAGGGTTGAAGATGGAGTGAAGAAATGAAGAAATCATGTATTGTTTTATGATTTTCACCATGAAATAAAGAAGAACGAAGGTCAAAGGGTTACCAATAGGTTGGCGATGTGCTCCCTGATGTTCCTAGATCTCTTGGTCAATTTTTCATGCAAGGGGAAGAAAGGAATCAAAAAAGATCCTTAGGTGGGTTGGAAAATGCTCTTTTATAAGAAAATTGATGAAAGAGAAAATGGTTTATTAAAAATCAATTAATTCCAAAAATGGTACCACCTCTTCCTCCTTGGTTCGCTTGCATGCAAAGGCAACTCAAACCCACCGAACTACCCTACATTAACCATGGACTAAGGGGAAAGTAATTAAGCACCTTAATCCATTATAATATTAATATATATATTTGAGTGGAAATTCTTTTCCTTATAATAAGGTGAGTGGAATTTCACCTGCTTAAGATATTTTTGGTCTTTGCAAAGCTCAAGGACGTCCAATCATGCATCTGAATTCCACCATTTTAATTTTGGTTGAAGGCCCTTCAAATATTTTATTTATTTTTGCATTAATATATCCATTATGCTTAAATCTTGATTATTTTAATATCAAGATTCTCTCTCCTTCAACTTAATTCAAATAAGGTGCCCCTCTCATTTTCTTTGCTCCACATGATGCCAAGAAACATTAGGGACCTTATTGAAGCGGTAATTTACATATTGCACCCTAGGTTTTGGGTAAATTGTACATTACACCAAAACTAGGTTTTCATGCACAAACATTGCTTTATCAGCTCTTTCTTAGAATTCAGGCTACCACAAGCCATACCTTTGCATCATCTTCATTCCCATGATTCTTTAACACATGAGGAACATATTATCATGCACAATTTGCAAATAGACCCCTCAACTTGGGAAATTTGCACTTTAGTCCAAAACAAGCAAAATATTGATTTCAACAATATTCAACAAGGACTAAAATGTAATATAAGTTGCTCTTGAGCCTTAATTATTTTTCAAAATATAAGAGGATGCATATAATCACTTTTATTAAGCAAAACACCTAGGGTTAATTCATAACACAGGTCAGGGATGTTACAATAAATCTACATGCTAGAAAAGTAGTCATGGAAAGAATAATCATATGAATCAATAAGCAAGGAAGTTGGGTTTAAAACCCAAAAAATAATAAAATATAATCTAATTTGAGGCACAAGAAATTAGGGTTTCAAGAAAAGAAAATTAGGTACAATTAAACCTCATTAGGAAAAAGTAGGTTAAGGCATAAAATTCCCAACTAAGGTGTTAAATGCATATACCTCTTCCTTAGAGTCCTAGAAACCACTTTTCAGAACCTTTAAAATGAGATCATGGTCCACTTGTCCTAATATCATAACCATGTTCATGTATTAGAACTATATTCATTCATTAAAGACATAAAACCCTAAAGTACCCAACATTTTCTACAAACCATAAATTTAGGTCCTAATATCATCACTACTATCTTAGTTACAGTTTTCTGATCAAAATAACATATAATTTTATATATTTTAGAGATATGGACTTTTAGGGGTATTTTTAGTGATTTTTAATTAATTAAATCATTCCCAAAATACTTTTATGAAAAAATCAGAATCAAGCATCGAAATTATTTTTAATGGATAGAGGGGATTTTTTTCATGTTCATAACATAACTTATTTTTATTTTTGGACCATGGAATAAAAAGATATGAATTTTCTAAAATGAGCCAAAAGAAAATGCCACGTAGGCATGGTCGTTCGAATGAGAGAGAGAGCAAGAGAGGGGCACCAGACCTGCGACTTGGCCCAGTTGATGCGGGCCATGTCAGCGGTCCATGCCAAATTAGTGGGGTCAAAGCTGAAGCTAAAGACCAAAGCACGGTCGCGCGAAACAGATGAGAAAGAGAAGGAAAGAATGGGGTAAAATCGTAAAAACGCAAGTGGGTTTATTGAATTATTTAATGAATTTCTCTTTCTTCTTTTGAGGCCTTAAACAATTTCTAAATTTAATAAAAATTGACACCCTGACTGATTTTTGGTGTAGAACCCAAGTATGGAATCAGTTGTTCCTTTTGAGAATTTTTAGTGGGATAAATAATTCAAAACTTATTTTCTCTTTCCTCCTTCATTTATGACTCTATGATTATCCAAATATGATTATATTTCACCCATGTGTCCCAATTAATCTCTTGGATATGATTTTGCTATTATTTGTTCATGTTTGTTCCATTTATTTAATTAATTCCCAAAATGAAGGTTCTATACACTTTCTCTCTCCTACTTTTCACATTATCCAAAGATCATCCAAATTAGTTGAAAACTTGTCCAAAGGTTTTATATTTATTCCTAGATTATGAATTTGGAGTTATTTTACCAATTTGGGAACATTAGATATCTTATTTCTCTTTCTTGTCTTATTTCCTACTCTCCTTTAATAAAGACTTTTATATATCTTTATATTTTTCACATTGGGTGGTACTTGACCCTTAAGTAACTTTTAGTCCAAGAAAATGAATCTGTGTATCAAATTATCTCATGGGTTTACTTAATTGAGATTTTTAGAAAATACACATTATCTCCTTTTATCCAGTATATTCCATATTATCTCTAATTATTACATTTATCATCTCCTTTATGTATATTTCGAGATTTCTTTCCTTTTTCATATTCTAAAAGATACTAGAAAATTCTAGCACGAATGTTTTTATTCTTTTTATCACCTAAGTGGACATTTTACATATTAGAGCCATTACTAAGATTCCACTAAGGTATTTGTGCATAAACCCAAATATTGGTGTAAAAGGTGAACAAATGTTCACTAAACCATCATATTCACTACAAATTAAACAGAAAGGTCAAAGAGGATAGAAATGAAAGGAAAAGATGGGAAAGACGGTCAAAGACAAAATGTATAGAATTCAGTATGTTATACCTTCCTCCCCCGGCTCGTCTCCTCCTAGTCAGCCATGGTGGAGGCCTTTCTTGGGGTGTCTCCCCACCCCACAGCCTGTTCTTGGGCTCACCAAGTTTGACTGGGGATAGTGGATCCTCACGAGATCCCTAGTTTTTCATCAACAATTGTGGATTCATGACTTGGATTCACAAAATTGATCTACAAAGGCTTCCCTCGTTGTTCTTTATCATCTGCTTGGATCACGATGATAAGGGATGTGGTTTTCTCTATTTTGCCCCCGCATCAGTATTTTGTTGTCATGCTGTCTCTTGGGAAAAATTGTAATTTCTACTTATGAAGGTTGACCAACGTGTGTGATCCAATCTTTGGTCTCTGGCCATCTTTGTCGTCTGCGATTGGACCATCTGGGCAAGGGTCCCACTATTTCCTTTTTGTTTCTTTTTTTATTTCTCTAAATTTTGATTGGTCAAAGTTCACAAAATCATAGTAAATCCATACAATGTTAGAAAATTATGGGAAAGTAGTCTTTGGAAAGGGTTTTGTAAGTACAACCCGATTTTATGGTTTTCAAACTATGATTTGTAATGCCAGACCATGTTTTCCCTAAAATACATAGATTAGGGTTTAGATTGTAATTAATATGATATTTGATGTAAAGTATAATAATTTTCGGAGATCCAGGGTTTCATCAAAATCAACAGAATTAGTAGGAGTTTCTCAAAAATTAAGTAAGTTGATTCATGCACTCTGAGCTAACAAGTATTATTTAAGGGTTTTATTAGATTATGATTATGAGAATCGATTATATTGCTATAACACTATGTAGTTCTAATGAATGCTTACAAGAAAATTGATTATGAATTGGATTATAGTTTTCAATAATGTTTTCATAAATGATTATGATAATGGCATGTACATCCTTCTTAAGTAATATTTTATGTTTGAAGTTGTTATGATCAAGAAAAATGTTAAGAATAAGATAGTTGAATAATGTTATTCATCAAGCTCTTGAGAGCAATGTTACAGATTCAAGCTCATGAGAGCAATGTTACATATCAAGCTCCTGAGATTAATAAGAACTTCGGTTCATGTATATTCAAACTCTAGTGAGAAATGTCATATATCAAGCTCTTGAGAGCAATGTTAAGCAATATATATCAAGCTCCTAAGAGCAATGATTATAGATTCAACATCTTGAGAGCAATGTTGTATATTAAGATCATGAGAGCAATGTTATGGAAGAAAGACAATATATTCAACTAAAGATAGTAATTTAAATGATAAGGGTATTTACAAATAAAGGATATGAAAATCATTCAATGTTTAAAATGTTTAATTCAAGTTTTCTTAGAAGTATATTTTAGTTTTAGTCATATAATGTTACTCAGAGCCACTTACTCTTACGTGTTTTACGTTTTGCCTTGTATGGATAGGGTGTGATGCTCGTAGGTACATATCAATGTTAAAGATAGATCCATAAGAAGATTAACCTAAAAAATAGCTCAAGGTTTAGTCTGGTGGGGTACCATCTAGCTAGAAGATCCAATAATTTCTATTAGAGTTTCCTTCATGTGGTATGTCATGTCTAGATGTAAGATGATTTATTCAAGAACTATATTGTACTAGATTTTCCTTTGAACAATGTATGGATCAATTTCGATTGGAGTGCATGGTAATTGTTTATTTTATTTACAATGCTATTATTCTTGTGACATCCCTTTGAGAAAAAGATCCTCATGTAATGGAAAACATGGGAGTTGCTTCTGCTGATATATGCATGCCTAAAGGGGTAGTTGTAATAATATTTCAGAACAAATAAGTTGATAGCCACCAGACAAAAACCAGATTCATATGCTCTAACACTAGGTATAGAAGAAGTGGTGAATGATTTAGGAACCAAGGTAGAGGTTTAGAGAGAAGACAAAAGTTTAGATAAGTATTAGATTTATGTTGTTAGGTGTTTTGGAATTTTATATTGACTCTAGAATTGTATATAGCATGCTCTCTCTCTTTACCATGTGTTTGTGGTAAGGGACATAGGATCATGGGGTTTTGTAGAGAGAATGTTGTATGCATAATCATAATTATTTTGTCCTTTCAAGTGCATGTGGTATGGGACATGTGCATAGGGGAGGTTCTTAGATAAGTGTGATCAATCATGTCACCCATGAATATATGAGCGGTCCTCATGTATTTAAGGGTGACAAAGAAAATATGAGTTACATTAGAAGTTTAAGGCATATAGTCACCTAACCTAATCACATATGTAGTAAGACCAAGCATTCATACAAAGTGGGGATAATTTGATGTAGATAACTTGATACAGGGTAGAACCAGAACCCTAGAGAAAGCTCTTTTTTTCATGTGAATGATGGCGTGATAGATTCCTTAGTCGTATACCCACATTTTGATTTAAATAATGAGGTTTAGATAGTGTTTGACCATGACACATCCATATCCTATGTTTGAGAATGAGACTTTATGATGATAGTAAAATTAGTGAATATAGAATGTGTAAATTCATAAGATGGGTAGTATGAGAAAATTTTGAGGAAAAGAATAATTTAAGATGGGTAGAATCATAACATCCTCAAAATTCAAACTTTTGAATGAATCCTTAATTGGCTTTCAGCTACCTATAGGCTAGATGGTAGGGATGTGAGGTTCATAGTAGTTTAGGGAAATTTTCTAGCATATAACATGTCGTTTGCTTTAATGATATAAATTAATGAATAGTGCTTTCATGTTATGACACCACAACCTAAGTGATAGTCACATTACCCCCCAAACGACCCATACCTCCATTAGTATATCTAAACCCTCATGTCATCTTTATTAGCTATTGCTTTCTTAGTTAGCCTCTTTAATTCATTAATTAGTAATTTTCTTTATTCATGGTAGCTAGGCCTTCCTAGTGTAGATTGTGTGACTTTGTGATTCCAGTTGCTTGCTTTATGAAGTTAGTTTGTACTGTAGTCATTTTCTTTCTTTGGTTGGCTAATTTCTAGTGTACTGTCTCTTTTTGCTAGTTTAGCTAGTTTCCATTTCTAGATTGATAATTAGTATTGCTTTGTTGGTGTAGTTCTAGTGTGATTACTTCTTTCTTGCCCTATATAAATTGATCTTTTCTTTCTTAGTAATCTTTCTTTTTTAATTAGAATTCACTTGTCTAGGGTTAAAGTAGCGCTTGATTCTTCTCTTCTTTTAATTTGTTGTTCATTGTTAGTTTAGCAGCCAAAATAAAAGTCAAACCTTTCAACCCAAGACTCCGCTATAGGAACCTATCCCAAAATGAATAATCTCTAGTTCCTCCTCTGTTCCTTGAGTTCTACCCTAACTCATCATTCTCTATGCTATTCCCAAGCACATGTGCTTACAAATTGGTTTAAGATGTGTCCAAATTGGCTTTATAAATATTTGAAAGACCTTGTTGTGTGCCTAAGGCACATCCAGTCTAGTCAATTGATTTGGTATCCTTGGGGCATACCAATCTTACTTATGTATTTGTCGCGAAAAAGATGCTTGTCCTAGCTAGTTCATTTGTCTTTGAATTTTCCTACTTCCCTCACCATCTCTATTCATTATTCTTTGAGTTACTCTTTGCATATTGGTTTCCTAACCTATCTTATTTTGTTAGTTATGCCTTGTGCAAGTAACTCTCAACCTTTGTAAGAAAAGATAGGAGACTGAGATGCACATGAGAAGCATCCACCTCCTTCACTCATGCATAAGCTACAACATGAAAACTTTATGCTCGAGAACTACAATTTTGCGATTGCAATTAGAATTAATCAAATTACAAGGAAGCAATTCATCATTCCACATGACCTTCTTGAGCTTCTCCTCACCTTCTCCAGACTTAAGAATGAGAACCCTTACAATCATGTGGACTTCTTCCTTGAGACATGCTCCACCTATAGATTGTATGTAGCTACAAATGACCATCCAGCTTACCTTGTTCCCATTCTCTTTGAAAGACAAGGATAAACATTTAGTATCATTCTACAATGGTAATCATGACTTGGAGGGATATTAAGAATGTATTCTTGAAGAAATTCTATTCTATTACAAGGTTGACACTAGTGCAGCATGCTATAGTAAATTTTAACCAAATGGATAATGAGAGATTCCATTATGCTTGGGAAAGATTTCATAATATGTTGAGATAGTGTCCCCACCATGAAATTCCCTTGGGGAATCTTGTTCAATCTATGTATTTTGGTCTCTCTCAGATGAGTCAGGCTTCAACATATTCTTCTTGTAGATAAGTGTTCATGGATAAACCCCCTGAGGAGAAATGGCCTTTATTGAGTACTTGGCGGAAAATTCAAGGCACCAAGCTTCTAGCATTCTTAATGATTGTGACCACAGCATTGGTAGGATGACTTCAGCTCCTAATGATTCAAGATCACAAATGATGAAGATACTCATTCAAATGATGCATCTTATGAAGAATCAAATGTTGAGTTCTCCTAGTCATTTAGTTAATTCTTTTGAGTCATTTGGTGAATAAGTGAAAGCCTTTTAGCCCCATAGCAATCAAGAAAAACAAAGTCAAAGGTATAGTTCAATATTTTAACATAAAATCCTCTCTATGTTTATGACTTTGATGAGGTTCAGAAGAATGTGACAATACTTCAGCAAAAAGTGGAGAATCTTTCCTTTATACTTGCTCTCTATGAGGAAGGTAATATTATCATTTTTAATCTACGGTGAACTCTAATGTGAAAGTGTACCAATGGGTGTTTATCAAAACCCCTATATTCCACCCCCAATGTAAGTGCAACCCATATATCAATTTCAAGGATCTTACCCTCAAAAACCTCATATACCTCCATAAGTGTAACCACACTACCAATACACTTACCACCATCAATACTCTTCTCCACCTCATTTCCAACACCAAGGGCCACCTCCACCTCATCTATAATAACAACAAGCTCCACTTCTTCACTATGAGAAAGTTAATGATGTGACAATTCTAAGGAGTGAAAGAGTTATTCAACAACACCTGAGCCAAATGGCAAATTATCATGTGAGCCAAGTGTTCTTTGATAGAACAAGGATGAGAAATGCAATTGTTGATATTGTGATTAAGACAGCTGAAGATGATCTTGTGATACCTCATGTTGATTTTCTGATACCGTGTGTTCCACCGTATATTGCGCTTGTAGGTTTTACAATCCCTAGTGTTTCACCCATGATTCAAAAAATTATGTATGTCGTGTCTGAAGTAATCATGTTGATCCATGTAAATAAAGTGCAAGTGAAACCACATATGTAGATGCATTGGATGAGCCCATGTTGAGGCAGAAACATAATCTTGACATCTTAGGGATCTTCATGAGGCAAAAACATAATCTTGACATCTTAGGGTTCTTCATATAGGTGAAAGTGAATATCCCTTCATCAGATTCTATCAAGAATATTCCATCTTATGCCAATTTTCTAAGGATATGGGAACTTTTAAGAGAAATTCAATCAGAAGGATGTCTAAGTAAATCAAGTTGACAAAACAAGTGAGCTCTATATTACAACATACACTTAACATGAAGAGGAAAGATCCAGGAGCCCCACTCATAGAAAGATACATAGGTGGACATCATATAGACCAATACCTCCTTGACTTAGATCTAGTATGAATTTGATGCCATATGGTGTTTGTGTGGAACTAACTTGGACAAGGTGAAACCGGCCAATTATACTCTCCAATTGGTTGAGTGATCAATCACAGTGTCTATTGGAAGGGAGGATGATATCTTAGTGATGATAGACAAAGAAAGGGAAGTGGTCTTCCGAGTAGATTTTATTGTACTTGACGTGGATGTGGAGGACATGAAGATTCATGTCATCTTGGGAAGACCATTCTTGACTTCAACTAATGCCAAAATACATGTGCATAGTGGCATGATGACTGCCTCTTTCATGAACATGAAGATAAAGACCAATATGCTCAAGACCCCCTTCCAAAATGAATGAGATGAGGATGTTGAGGATTGTCACCTAAAAAAATAAAATGAATATTTTAAAGATGGGGACCTGATGGAACACCTACTAGTAACTTATATGATAAATGGGAAGTGGAACAATTATTGCATGTGAATGAGAACCATCTACTTTAAGAATGGACTCATAAGGTTTCCTAATGGTTGAATGATTGATGGAACTACAATGTTCAGATGAAGGCATAAAATTTAGCTCTAGTAGGAGGCAACCTACCCTATTTTGGGGACTTCTTTGCCCAACATTCAGTTATTGATACTCTTTGGTTATTTTACACATTTCAAAGAGAAAAACACACACATATTTTTTGTAGTTTTTTTAGCTTTTAGATGTGTATGTGAATGGAGAGCGATGAATAAGGCACAATAGTTTCAATCTAGAAAAGAATTGTTGAGATATAATATTTTTTCAAAAATTTGAATAGATGTAGAAGTTCAAGTTGAATTAGGATGCCAAAACAGCCACCATAGTTGTTGTAATTTGGAATAGATGTGGTGGAATTGTCATTTATTCAGTGGAGATCAAAGAAGTGGCAAGGTCATCTGAGTGGGTGTGGCGATCAGTAGGGTTGTGTGGCAAGATAGTGACCATGGCCATGTCACTCAGAATATTCGTGGAACCAAAAAGCTAGTATAGTCATGCTATCCAGCACAAGTGTGATAGAACTAGACGGACCCACCACTTACGCCTAAGGAGAGAGTGATATCAGCACAACCCATACACACTCTCATACAAATAGAATGGCTAGGGAGCACACATATGACCAAGAAAACGATGGCACTCTAGCCTTCCCTAATATTCAATTATTAATCTTGAAGCCCAAATAAAGCCCCAATCAACTCCAAAAACCAGTCACTTACCTCTATCTCTCATTTTCATCCATTTCCACCCTACAATCTCCATTTACAGCACCATTGCACTTAAACTCTCTAGTAGGAAAAAACCTAACTCCACCTCAAATTCTCTAATAAAAATGAAGGCAATTGGCATGGAACTGAAGGAGAGAGACAAGAACATCATTTTCTACATCTTTCACTCCAAAAAGACTCATCTACAACCCAACCTACACATCCTACCCCCTCACTATCAAAACCAATTTCCATTCTATCGGTGAAGCAACCCACTTGGTGCCCAGAAGTCAATGCCAGCTCCATTCATTTAAGAATTGGTGGAATCCATAGTGGGAAAGGCGACCACTTGGGCACAAAATGGCAAACCTACAATAATTCACTCTTCTTCATGTGAATGGGAACCATGCATGCCATATGTAACGTCCCAGGATTCAAGGCCTTGGGTAAAATGGTCTTAAAAGGAATAATTAGACTACCCATATCACCAAGGTGCACCTCCTTTACAAGGAGCTCATCAATAAAGAACTTTGTGGTCAAGCATGCTTGGCCTAGAGTAGTATTAGGATGGGTGACCAATCAAGATGTTTATCCTAACTTGTGCATGAGTGAGGACAAAGCACATAGTTAAGGCTAGTGGTGGTCTATGGGGTCAGTCGTCATTCATGAAACTCTACTAGAGCCTTGGGCAGTGGGCTTGAGTGTTACAAATGGTATCAGATCCATAACTCTTCCAATAGGTGGGACTGATATGGGCATATGGCATGCCAACCTTGAGTCATGTGGTCTAGGCAAGTTGGAAAGGGTTTTCCTTGGTGATGTAGCCACCCTTGTGTTGGTATTCAAGGAACGGGAGTTGGGTGTCCATGGTCCATTCTGGGTCTGCACTGAAATGGGGCAATGTTATGAGGAAATATAGTTGAGACTTGACAAGGACGTCAAGATTCTAAGTGAGGGAGATTGTAATGTCCCAGTATTGGCCTATGATAATATGATCTTAAAAGGAATAATTGGACTACCCATATCACCGAGGTGCACCTCCTTTTCAGGGAGCCCATCACTAAAGAACTTTTTGGTTAAGTGTGCTCAGTCCGGAGTAGTCCTAGGATGGGTGACCAATCATGAACTTTATCCTAGCTTGTGTGTGAGTGAGGACAAAGCACACAATTAAGGAAAGTGGTGGGTTTTGGGTCCAATTGTCATTCCTAAATCTCTATTAGAGCCTTGAGTAGTGTGATAGGGTGTTACAAATGGTATTAGAGTCATAACCCCTCTAGTAGGTGGGACTCACATGGGCATGTGGCATGTTTGATCTGGAGTTGGGTGTCCATCAGCCATTTTGGGTCTGTACTAAAATGGGGCAATGTTATGAGGCCATATATTTGAGCCTTGATTAGGACATCAAAAGTCTAAGTGGGGGAGATAGTAATTACCCATGATTTAAGGTCTTAGATGAAATGGTTGATAACACCCAAATTTATGTATTTATGCTAAGCAATTATCTATGGTTTTGTGTCACTATAGCCTTAATATGACCCAAAATATCCCATTTTTCTTATCTTTTAGTAATTTATATCTTTTTCATAGATAAAATTTCTCAAACTAGACAATTTTGAGACTTGCAGGCACTGAACCTGGAAAGACATCTATTCTCTAAGATTTCTCCCCAACACACGATTTTTGCAGCAGCTAGGCTTCCATCAAACACAACCGCAACCGCGGTGGGGGTGACCATGGTCGAGGTGAGCAGGACCGCGATTGAGGTATCCACCTCGACCGCAATCCAAACTGACGTTGCAATTTCAAGATAGACCGCGACCGAGGCTTACACTGTGACTGTGGGTTGGCTGCGATCACAAAGTCGACCTTGACCGCAGTGCAACTGCAACCATGGCCAGCCAGACCGTGACCGCGGGGGAACACCCCTTGACCAAGTCACTCGACACCGCAATTGTAGGGGTTGACCATGACCAAGGCTTACACTATGACCACAGATCTAACCTCGACTGCGGTGCATCCATGACCAAAGATCTGCCTTCACCTATAAATACCCACCCCTGGCGACCAGGAAAGGGGTTCCAAAAAAATGAAGAGTCCCAAGTTCTGATCTGGGGAGTTTCAACCTTGTGGTTCCAACCCCTCTTAGTTCCCAAAGTCCCGTGGGAGAGTTCCAAAGACCTGGAAAGGCCTAACAACTTGTCCTACACCCACCGCTCTAGTGAGCTTCCATCCACCATCACACTTCCATCACCATTCACCCATTTCCCACCATTTCCAACCATTTTCCACCTCCACACATCCACTGAGTTGTTGTTTGGGGTGGAATCTAGAGAGAAAGGATGTCGAGGAGTCTAGAAGATCAAGGAGGACAACCTAAAGATGAGATTCGGTCCATGTGAAGGCTAAGGAGCTAGAGCCACCTCTCCTCTATGGGCTAAATCTATTCTTCTTCTCCTTTCTTCTACTGTTCTCCCTTGTTTTTGTACAAATGATGTTCTTCCATCTTTGTTCGGTGCCAACTATGCTTGTTCATGGCTAGTTGAGCTCCTTCTTGGATATGTAGCCCGTTATGGGCATGTTTATGTACTTTTACCCTAAGCAAGTAGTTTTAATTTAGATCTAGTACATTTTATGTTCTATCTCCTCTTTCTGGTTATGATTGCTAGTTTGGTTGATCTCTCTCTTGCTTGAACTGCTATTTCTGCCTATATTGAGAGATTCGTTGTAGAAATAGACAAGAGAAGATAATTTGGATCTGAATCTAAAAGGAGGACGGTTCAATGTCATCTATTCCTAACATCCCAAAATACTCTAGAACTAAGAGGGTATCTAGAATATTCTAGGATGTTGGTTTGTCATCCTAGAGATAGGTTTCATACCATTGATGGGTTTTAGTCATTCTACGCCAGAGTGAGTGAGATGACCCAATAGGAACTGATACCACAGTACGTACCATGTTTGGATACATGTTGCTTGCTGAGGTGTTCGAGGGTTGTAGGCACCCAAGAACGGGTGCATAGACTGCCAAACTTGTGGTTACCTAGCTGGGAACTCCTTCTCTTTGATTAGTGGAATCCTACGGACTCTGTTTTCTTTTCTTTTCTTTGTTCTATTTTAATTCGTGGCAATCTGCTAGACTAGTTCTAGCTCCATACTTTTATCGACTATTGTTTTGACTTATCTGACTCAAGAACAAAATCTCAAGCATCCTAAACATCACCACATCCCTATGTTCGACCCCTTATATCTACCTCAACCCCATAATAAAGTTGTGGGGGTCTTTGAAGGTTTCGGGTTATAAATCTAATGTTTGATTCTTTCTGAGTCTGCCTCCCTTTTGGACGTGCGATTTAGATACCATCAACGATCTAAAAAAGATTAATTGGACTAGCCATATCATCAAGGTGCACCTCCTTTTCAGGGAGACCATCATTGAACAACTCTATGGTTAAGTATGCTCGGCCCATAGTAGTATTAGGATGGGTGACTAGTCGGGAAGTTTATCCTCGCTTGTGCATGAGTGAGGACAAAGTGTGTAGTTAAGGATAGTAGTGATTTGTGGGGGTCATTCGTCATCCTTGAAACTCTACTAGAGCCATAGGAAGTGGGCCCTGGTATTATGCCATCCCATCACTCCACTTCCTCCTTCATTCCATAATTAGAACAACAATCACAATCACAAAGGTGGCTATTTCTTGATGACGAGGATAATCATCTTGAGCAGGATCAGATAAATAATGAAGGAAAGCTATAGAAGGAGGTCACACATAGGTGGGGAAGCCAAATTTGGAAGACCCTTCTTCTAGAGTTCTTGATACAGAGGGTGATTTCCACCTATTATACATTCAAAACTACAATGGATATGTTGTAAATCTATTCGTATTTTTAAGACATCATGAAGTCCATGGGGTTTTTTGAAGTGATCACTGCGGTCCATGAGACATTGATTGAGCTTACATTCCAATTCATAGAAGGTCGTACACAAAGTGGAAGAGACTCTTCATTTCAGATTTGAGGATGGTACCTACATTCTCACCACTGATAAAAGTTTATTTTACGTACTCTTTTTATATATTTTATACCTCTTTTAGTATATCTTTTATTAGCTTTCCCTAAAATTTTACCATGTTTTTGACTAAAACCTCAGTTACATGATTTCAGGTACATTTACAACTAAAACCACGATCGAGGTCTCTGAGCTGCTTTAAGATCGAGGTCATCATGCATTGAAGTCATATCACAGTCATACTGAAGTCACGATCACTGCTAAACTGTGACCACAACAAATATCATGATCCGTACAAAGGCACCAATCAAACTAGGGACCGCGGTGTATTTGGAGACCGCGGATGCCAAGTATGACTGAAACTCAAAGAAGGCCACAATCCATATGGGGTCATGATCCCTGCAGACTGTGATCAAGCAGGACCGCAACCAGCTTGGAGGCCACGATCATTGCTAAGCCCACGATCCTTGCAGGCCACGACCGAGTAAGAAGGCCTTGACCTTGACCTCTACAACGCAATGGACAAATTGACCTCGACCACGATCATTGCCAGACCAGCAAGTGGCAGACCGAGACTCAGTTCGATCGTGATGAAAGAAGGAATAAAGAGCATACTGTGACTGTGGTCTCACACTTCCCCTAACCCAGACTGCGACCGCGGTGCAGCTTAAGTCAGTGGAATGTGCCTATAAATAGGCCTTCCACCTGTCTTGTCCAATCATAGATCATAGATTGGATCCTGAGGACCATGAAGTGTTGTTGCATCCCAGACTCATTCCACTCCATCCCATCCACCAGTCATGGATCTCCAAAGGCAAAAGTTGAGGAGAGAGAAGAATGAAGACTCCTTCTTTGAGGGAAGAAGATTGTTCACTCCATCGACGTGCTAGATCCATATCTAAAGAAGTATTGTGTCATATCACGTCTCTTCTCTCTAGATCTATCATTCCTTTCCACTGTACTTCCCTCCTCACTTCATTTACTTCATGTATCTATCTTTCTGTAATGTCGTTATGTTGTCTGCAAGCATGAGTGGCTAAACACCTTAACTTGGGTTGGGAGTAGCCACTAAGGCCCTCCCAACATGTATATTGTCTCTTTTTGTTGAATATATATATATATACTCTTATCAAGATTATCTCCATACACCTATTTTAATGCTTCACTTGTATGCTTAGCTACCATCTTGTGATGTTTAATAGTTGATATCTCGATAGAGTAATATCGCTTTTATCATGTGTTATGGAGCAGTACGAATGCACGAGAGTGTTGGAATGCTAAAGCTTTAAATCATATGTTATGCTACGTAGTTTACGTGTGGTCATATCAAGAGAGAGGCTACCCTTAGACTTAGATCTATCCTCATCTCAAGAGAGAGTGGAAAAGATACTTTTGATTGTTGCTTGTAGTCTTGATAAGAGTATGGGAGAGAGAGATGATGTTGCATGTTGGTGAGAGGTCTTAGTAGGTGTACCGCAACCCGAGTTTCCTCCCATATACTTGTTTCGTCTTATTTTTGTTTTCATTCATTCTTCTTACCTTTGTTTTACTTGTCTTAGCTTTGGTTTGTGTGTCTTCATTCCTTAGGGAACACCTTTTAATACACCTGTGTTTTCTGGAGTATAAGAGTGTCAGACTCTGTGAGCTTAACACTGCCAACCTTGTCCCTGTGTTCAACCCTAATCGCTACATCGGACCCCTTTTATTGTTGTTGGGGCCTAAGAGTCGGGTTATATCTTTAAAAGTTTGACTACTTTGAATCTGCTCCTTTTGTATGTGTGATTTAGGCCGGTCAACTTTTTGGCACCATTGTTGGGGATAAGGCAAAACGACACTATTAAAGACTCGAGTCCACTCACAATACTCCCCTGCCTCAAGCTTAGCAATAACCTTGAAAGCACGGTTACTTTAAGTCTGCTACCTTGAGTTTGTGTAGATTAGTTCATTTTAACACGTCCAGTTTACTAACTCAATTGTGTGGTCTATTCAGGCACCCAGGAAGAAGTAGACTCATGGCTTTTCTCCTTTTACCATGGCGCCTCACGTGGACATTACTCTCTCAGGAGATGAGTGGGATGAGAGAAATCAACACAACCCACCACCACCAAGATCGAACGAAGACAGAGACGTACGTTACAATGTACGATCATCAATATGAAGAGGACAACAGAAATGAAGATCATCGTCAAGATAATCGTCGCGAAGAAGATCGACGCGATGAGGAACGACACCATAGGCGTCGAAGAAGGCATCACCGTAACCATCATGACAATGAATGGGAGTGTGATGGTCGGGATACCGACAGTGAGGATGACAAAGAAGGGAAGACTCTTCGTGAGTTGGCAGCAACAAGGGCCAATGAGTCTAGATGTCCAATCATCATACCAAACTTCAATGCAAAAAATTTTAAGCTAAAACCAGCTGTCATATCTATGATACAGAACAAACCTTTTTGTGGAAACTCAAGAGAAAACATGTACCATCATCTCGATGCTTTTAAAAATATATGCAATATTATCAAGATGATGGGGTCCCATAAGAGGTGATATATTGCAAGGGTTTCAACTTCTCTTTGGAAGACATGGATCTCTCTTTGTATCTAAATCTCCTTCACCAATCTATAAATGCTTGGAGACCCCTTGCAGATGCTTTTTGTTACTAAGTTTTATCCTACAGAGAGGACAATCCGCAACATTTAGAAGATTACCTCTTTTGCAAAGAAGTCGGGAGAGAACTTGCACGAAGCATGGGAATGTTTCTGGGAGTACATTAGAGATTGATCACACCACTATTATTGTAAGGGGTTCCTAGTGACCACTTTCTATAATGGGCTAACTCATACGGAAAGGACTTCTTTGAATGCAGCCTCTGACGGTGATTTCCTCAGGAAGAAGCCTTGAAGAACCATGAAGATAACAGAAAACATGGTTATGATGCAAGCAGGAGTAGATTATGACAGGAATGATAGAGGCACGATGAAGAAAGTAGGATCTGAAGGACCATCTATGGAAGCCAAGGCTTTAGAAACCATAACAACACAAATTCATAAAATAGCAACTGATGTGAAACAACTGAAAGATACTGGAGTTAAGGGCAAGAAGCATACTAAGAAGGTCATGAAGTGTATAACCAGTGGAGAAGGAGGATATGGGGTTGATAAGTGTGTCTCCACTAAGCCAGAGGAAAGTGATGAAAGTGAAAGTGAAGAAGAGACGCAAAATGTTTCCTATGCTAACTTCAAGAGGCCAGACCACCCTGGTTTCAGCTACGGAAACAAGGATGCAGCTGAGAATTCAAACCAACTGAGCAACCCACAAACACTGCCACCATGTTTCAAAAAGAGAAGCAGACAAACTCAGTATACTCAGACAACCAATTATCAAACCAACAAGAACAACTACTCAGGGCAAGGTAAGAATCAGAATCGTCAAGGAGAAGGACCGATCCAAGGATTGAACCAAAGCCAAGGCCAAGGATCAGGACAAGGAAAGGATAACAACCAACAAGAATTACTCACCCAAATATTTGATTTTGCTAAGAGGCAAGCAACAATGAATGATCAACTAGCTCAAAGTGCTCTAGCTACCATGCAAGTTCAGATGGTGGATATGTAGACGCACCAACGCCAAATTGACCAACAACTCGCATAGTTGGCAGACTTAGTAAAGAATCCCTCGGGAAAAATTCCATCGAATACAAAGACTACAAAAATGGCTACCCTCTGATCTGGGAGGACACTGAACAACTCTGGAACTAGGGACGACAACGCATAAGAAAAATATGAGGAACCACAACCTGAGAAGGAAGTTACTTCTGAAAAGACTACCGATAACGTAAAGTCTACTGAAGAAGGAAAAAAGAAAAATGGAGAAGTTAGGGATCCATATCCTATTGAGGAAATATTCACAAAGAAGAATCCATATGCACGAAGGATCCCGTTCCCGTACAAGCTCATCAAGGCACACCTAAATAAAAGATATGTAAAATTTATGGAAGCAGTGAAGAAGTTGCACATAGATGTTCCTTTTCTTGATGCCTTAGAGGAAACACCCACGTATGCAAAGTTTTTCAAGGATTTCATCACAAAGAGAAGGAGGGGAAACCATGTTGAAAAAGTACATCTAGAAAACATGTCTAGTGCCTTTGTACAAGCTGAATTGCCGAATAAGAAGAAAGATCTTGGAGCTTTTAACATCCCATTTTGTGTCGGGGACAACCTTGAAAGGAAGGGTCTAGCAGACTTGGGAGTGAGCATTAGCCTCATGCCCCTAAGTTTAGCTCAAAGACTGGGATTGACCGACATGGTCAAGACAAACATGAGGATTAAACTGGCGGATCACACATTCAAGAGGCCCGTTGGTATAGTAGAAGATGTCCCTATCCATGTGCGACGATTCTTCATCCCTTGTGACATCATTGTGACAGACACTGTCGAGGACCCAAAGTGTACTATGATATTCGGACAACCATTTTTGGCAACTGGAAGAGATTTGATAGATGTCATCAAAGGCATCATAACTCTCCGGGCTGGAAACAATCACGTAGACTTCAAGGTGAAGGAAGCCATGAAGGGACCATCTCTTTTCGAATCGGTCTACTTCATGGGCAACTATAACCAATACAGCGAGGAGATTCAAGAGGAAAAGGCCATAGTAGACCCCCTGATGAGGGCCCTGAACAACCCGAATCCTCTAGTGGAAGACCCAAAAGTGGTTGAAAGGATAACAACCAACAAGACTTAGTCGCCCAAATATTTGATTTCACTAAGAGGCAAGCAATAGTGAACGATCAACTAGCTCAAAGTGCTCTAGCTAATTCTGGCATCCTGACAACCATGCAAGTTCAGATGGTGGATATGCAAACACCCCAATGCCAAATTGACCAAAAACTCGCGCAGTTGGCAGAGTTAGTAAAGAATCCCTTAAGAAAAATTCCATTGAATACAAAGACTACAAAAATGGCTACCCTCCGATCTGGGAGGACACTAATCAATTCTGGAACTAGGGACGACATCAAAGAAGGAAAAGATGAGGAACCACAACTTGAGAAGGAAGTTACTTTTGAAAAGACTACCGATAAAGGAAAGTCTGCTGAAGAAGGCAAAAAGAAAAATGGAGAATTTAGAGATCCATAATCTGTTGAGGAAATCTTCACGAAGAAGAATCCATTTGCACCAAGGGTCCTGTTCCCGTACAAGCTCATCAAGGCACACCTAAAGAAAAGATATGTAAAATTTATGGAAGCAGTGAAGAAGTTGCAGATAGATGTTCCATTTTTTGATGCCTTAGAGGAAATGCCCACGTATGCAAAGTTTTTCAAGGATCTCATCACAAAGAGAAGGAGGGGAAACCATGTTGAAACAATACATCTATAAAACATGTCTAGTGACTTTGTACAAGCTGAATTTCTAACTAAGAAGAAAGATCTCAGAGCATTTAACATCCCATTTTGTGTTGGGGATAACCTTGAAAGGAAGGGTCTAGTAGACTTGGGAGCGAGCATTAGCCTCATGCCCCTAAGTTTAGCTCAAAGACTGGGATTGACCGACATGGTCAAGACAAACATGAGGATTGAATTGGAAGATCACACATTCAAAAGACCCGTTGGTATAGTAGACGATGTCCCTATTTATGTGGGACAATTCTTCATCCCTTACGACATCATTGTGATAGACACTGTCGAGGACCCAAAGTGTCGTATGATATTCAGACGACCATTTTTGGCAACTAGATGAGCTTTGATAGATGTTGTTGAAGGCATCATAACTCTCTGGCCTGGAAACAATCACATAGACTTCAAGGTGAAGGAAGTCATGAAGGGACCAACTCTTTTCAAATCGGTCTACTTCATGGACAGCTATAACCAATATTGTGAGGATTTTCAAGAGGAAAAGTCCATAGTAGACCCCCTGATGAGGGCCCTAAACAACCTGAATCCTATGGTGGAAGACCCAAAAGTGGTTGAAATTTTGGATTATCTTAACCAAGGCAAAGAAGATCTCAGTGATGATGAATAATTAATCAAGAGTGTAAAATATGCTTCTTTGGAACAGTCGAGCAAAGAGAAAGAGGCTCCCAAGATAAAGTCAGAATTGAAACCACTCCCCGAAGGACTCAAATATGAATTCCTAGACAATGAAGGAAGGAATCCCGTCATTGTAAATGCAAACCTAATGGAAGTACAGTGGGAAAGTCTCTTGAAAAAGTTGAGGAAGAACAAAAAGGCTATCAGATACTTTTTTGAAGACATCAAGGGACTTAACCCATCCCTTTGCACACACATGATATATTTAGAAGAATCTGCAAAGCCACTGGGTAAGCCTCAGTGAAAATTGAACCAGATGCTAAAAAAGTACTCAAGAAAGAAATATTGAAACTACGGGATGTAGGGATTATATGCCCGATAAGCGACAACAACTGGGTTAGCCCCATTCATGTAGTGCCTAAGAAATGGGGGATGACTGTAGTGAAGGGAGATAATTGTGAAAAAGTATCCACAATAACTATTACGGGCTGGAGGATGTGTATAGATTACAGAAAACTGAATTCATCCATGAGAAAGACCATTTTCCCCTACCTTTCATTGATCAAGTCTTGGAAAGACTTGCCCACCATGACTATTTCTATTTCTTGGATGGATATTCTGGATTTTATCAGGTTCCAATCCACCCTGATGATCAAGAGAAAATGACATTTACGTGCATCTATGGAATGTATGCTTTTAGAAGAATGCCTTTCGAGTTATGCAATGCTCCAACTACTTTCCAACATTGCATGATTTCTATGTTCTCTGACTTCTTAGAAGATATAGTTGAGGTGTTTATGGATGACTTCTCAGTTTACAGGACGGACTTTGATGCTTTCCTGAGAAATTTATCCTTAGTACTAAAGAGATGTGAGGAGAAACACTTGGTCCTAAACTGGGAAAAGTGCCACTTTATGGTTCAGAGCGGTAGTGTTGTATTACACAAAATTTCCAAGAAGGGAATCAAAGTGGATCTAAGAAAGATTGAAGCTATCTCTAAACTCCCGCCACCAAATTCCATGACTGGGGTAAGAAGTTTTCTATTCCATGTTGGATACTATGGGAGGTTCATCAAGGATTTCTCACAAATCTCGAAGCCCCTCTCAAATTTGCTAATCAAAGAAGCAATTTTCAAATTAGATGACAAATGCTTAAAAGCTTTCGAGACCCTGAAGAAGGCTTTGACTTCTACACCTATCCTACAAGCCCCAGATTGGGAGCTTCCATTTGAGATAATGTGTGATGCTAGTGACTCTGCCATAGGTGCAGTCCTAGGATAAAAGAAAGACAAAAAGCACAATGTCATATGTTACGCCAGTTGCACATTGGACGAAGCCCAAGTAAACTATACGCCCACTAAGAAGGAGATGTTGGCAATCATTCTTGCATTTGATAAGTTCCAATCATACCTTATAGGGGCCAAGGTAAAAGTGTATACTGACCATGACGTTATATGTTACCTCATGCAGAAGAAAGATACCAAGCTAAGACTGCTAAGATGGGCTCTGCTATTGCAGGAATTTGATCATGAATTAACAAACAAGAATGGAAAAGGAGAATGTGGTGGCTGACCAACTATCCAGAATAATTGTCAATGAGGAAAATAAACTATCAGTCAATTATAACTATGTTGATGAAGCACTGCTGATGGCTCAATCGGAGGAATAGAGACTACCATGGTTTGCTAATATTTGTAACTATTTGGCTTGTGGCCAACTGCCACTTGACATAACGTACAACCAGAAGAAAAAGCTTTTCTGTGATGTCAATAACTATTACTAGGATGATATGTTGCTGTTTAAAAGGTGTTCCAACAATTTTTATCAAAGATGTATACCCGAGGAAGAAGTTCTGTCAATCCTGAAAGAATGTCACTCTTCACCTTATGGGGGCATGACAGTGGCGAAATAACTACTGTGAAAGTACTCCAATCTGGGTTTTATTGGCCCACCCTATTCAAGGACAAAACATATTTTGTAAAGGCATGTAAGGAATACCAACTCACTGGAAATATTAGAAAAAGAAGTGAAATACCTATGGCTGAATGGGTGGAAGTAGAGATCTTCGATGTTTGGGGAATAAACGATATGGGCCCTTTCCCATCATCAAAAGGAAACAAGTACATCCTAGTAGTAGTTGACTATGTGTCCAAGTGGGTAGAGGCAGTAGCAACTCAAACTTGTGATTCTAAATCGGTGATCAAGCTATTTGAGAAGACCATTTTCCCATGCTTTACAGTACCTCACATTGTCATAAGTGATGGAGGATCACACTTTGGAGAAAAATAATTCGAGGTGATATTAAAGAAATATGGGGTGAGGCACAAGGTCACTACACCCTATCATCCTCAAACCTTGGGACAAGTGGAGGTGTCCAATAGGCAGATAAAACAAATTTTGGAAAAGACGGTGAGCCGTACTAGGAAAGACTGGTCTATGAAACTTGATGACACTCTCTGTACTTACAGGACGTCTTACCAGACACAAATAGGAATAATGCCATACAGACTGATCTATGGTAAATCCTGCCATCTACCGCTTGAGCTCGAGTATAAAGCCCTTTGGGCGATCAAGTTCCTGAACATGGACTAGGAGAAAGTAGGGCAGAAGAGATTCCTATAGCTAAAAGAGGTCAAAGAGCTGAGAATTCATGATTATGAGAATGCAAAAATTTACAAAAAAAGGACTAAGGTGTGGCATGATGCCCACCTAAAGAACAAAGATGTCTGTGATGGTGATAAAGTGCTTCTCTTCGATTCAAGCATCTGGCTTTTTCCTGGAAAACTCAGAACAAGATGGTCGGGCCCCTTTTCTGTGGTGAAGTTCTACCCATTAGGAATGATGGAGATTCAAGGGGAGAAAACAAGAACTTTCAAGGTTAATGGCCACAGAGTGAAAATATTTTACGTAGACTAAGCTTTTGTCTGAAGATCTAAAATCAATTTGGAGGAACCAAATCAGTCACAAGAGGAAAGGAATGAAGAGTTGCCACATCCAGCTGCGAAACCCAAAGAATGAATGACTATGAAGTCTATCTAGACCTTAAAACAAGCACTTCTTGGGAGGCAACCAAAGTTTTTACTGTTTCTCTGAGATTTTGTTTTCCTTACATTTTAGTTTAATTTGTTTCCTTCCCTTTTTAAGTTTTGTACATATCTATTCCCCTTTAAAAAGATGAATGGATTGAAGAAACAAGCTTTGTTTTGGTCAAGTAATGTGACCATAGTTTAGACTGCAGTCGCGGTGTTCACCTTGCTTCAAGAAGACCGCGACCCGTAGTGCCGACGTTTAGTGACCTCGACCACAACCTCATGTTTCCCTTGGCAGAAGTGACCGCGATCGCGGTCATGTTTCGAGTACACCGCAGTTGGGGTCTCTCTGTTATCTGTGAACAATGGGTCGCGGTCACTCTACTATATATATTCTAAAACCCCAATTTCGCAGATTTCCTTTCGCTTCCTGCTTTCTCGAGCCAGAGTTAAACCTTACATCTCTAAAGAATCGCTCAACCACGACCGACGATCCGCCGCCACAGTAGACTCAATGCTACATTGACCTTCTCTATTTTGCCATGTTGTCCGACAAACAAGGTAATAGACAAACCCCATTTTCTCCCTTCTTATCGTCGTTTCCTTGACTCTCCACCACCGCCGTATCAATACCGGTTTCGCCTTGTGCCCTATCCATTTTCAGATTCATTTGGATTTCCCATCAATTGCACCGCCGATAGTTGTTCTCGCCAGTAGAAAATCCAACCCACCCTAAGGTGGCATTTGTAAATATTAATTAAAAACCTAAAAATACAATAATTAGCACAACCGCCTGCCGACGAGTGTATCCACAATCAAGAAAGATCAACTTCTTCCACCAATCGACAATTGAAGAAAGGATGTGGAATCATTGGACCAGGTAGACCACGAGTCATAGTCTAGTTCAACTGCACCACGACCGCAGTGTGTTCATCGATCTTAACCCATTCATGGTGCTCTCTCAACACATTAAGTTTCAGGTTCACACCGCGGGTCGCGGTGTTGGAGATTGTTTCTTGAAGTTGCGGTCCTCTCGACTGTGACCTGCCCAATACACAGAATAAGACCACGACCGTGATCATGATCGTGACTGCAATCCCCTTCTCGATCCTATGTGACTGTGACCTCCTTCAGAGACTGCGACCACGGTGTATCTTGAATCACTAACAAGACCGCAGGTCGCAGTCCCTATATACATACTTAAACTTAATAAATTGCCCTAGATAATATCAAGAAGATGAATCACTATTAAATCAATTATAAACTAATTCATTGTGAAAACTTTGTAGAATGTCTTCTCCAACAACCAGCGACCCCATCTATAGGCAGGAAACATCATTGAAGGAGGCAGAGAAGATAGTGGAGAGCCTGACAATAACACTAAAGAAGAACACCTCTCTTCCAGTGACCAAATGGGTTGAGTTACAGCGAAAACTTGAACAATATCAAAGAATCATGGGTCACCTAACACCAGAGGGCTTGCCACAAAAAACAGAACCAATCGAGCAAACAGAGACCTCCGAGTACCAGCTAAGAGAATCAGACACCCAAATGTAGGGGAAGAAAATGAAAGATGCACCCAAGGAAACCAAGGACAGCAAGAAGGCAAAACAAGTACTAATAGAGAAACTAAGAAGGGAGGACATAGAGAAAGCCAACCAAGAAAAAGAATCCACTGGAGAGACATCACCAGAGTCCGACAAACCCCCGTTCATGCTGTAAAACCCCGTACACCAGTCTACCAATGACTGGATGTACCAAAACAAGGATTTCATCCTGACTCGGTACCTAGATGTAGATGATTTCAAGAAGATGGGAATCTATGACATGGGAGTCAAATTCTTAGAAGGTGCAAATTTATGCACCTTATGCACATCCAAGGCCAAGTCCTACAAGTGGTTAACTGTGGAGTTCCTATCTTCGCTAAATAAAGTCCCCACAAGTAGTGAGATAAGGAAGGCAGACAGTGGAGATTATAAACTATAGGTAAGGCTAGGAGGTGAGTCTTACATGATCACAGAGGCAATGCTGAATAAGATATTTATGAAGATAGAGGAAGAAGAAAAAGCCTACTCTGTCGCCCCAAGTGAGAAGGAATCAGTCACCTACGATAGCCACCAGCTGCGGGAAGAGTTGATCAGAGAAGAAGAACACAACTCAATGAACTTGAAGGCCTCCCTGATCACCTCGTGCTTCATTTGCATGATCCAGAAAATTATAGCTTACATCATTTACATGAGGCACGAGACGGGAACAGTAAGCAAGGGGATCCGTTCCTAATTTAGTCGATGATAACTAGAAAGCTAGTAAATATCGGAAAGATATTAATCGAACATTTATCTATGACAATAGGAGGGGAAGTAAAAAGGAACTTTGCATACTGTATGGGCGGTCAAGTAACAAAGATCGCCAAAAATGAATACAAGAGAGCTCCTGAAGTATAATAAGATGGAGGGACAATTGAAAATATATATCAAGTCCCTCGTCAACACGGAAATTCTGGCATAGAAGGGGGAGAAATTGTACTTCAAGCAAAGCATCTTAAAGAGGCTCCTTCCCCTTCTAGAGATGGCTTTTTAAGACGTCCACAAACTATGGATGACCCAAGACGACATTGAGAAGATGTGCTCATGGGCATTGCGAGCCAAAGTTGAACCAATAACTACAGTCGGGTAGAACAGTGCCCAAGTGGAATTAAAGGAGAAAAAGAGCACAGAGCAGCGGAAGAAATGGGCAGTGCATAAGAAGAGGAAGACATCAGATACAACAGCCTCACCAACCACAAAGACAAAAGTTGCATAACCACCAACCCCCATGGCTCCCCCTCTATAAGAAATAATGGCGAATGAAGAACCCACACCAGTAGAGACACACGAGGAAGCGACTACAGTGGAGCCAGAGGTGGAGAAAGAGGAAAGCACAACAACCAAGTTGCAGCTTGACGTAGAACTGAAGGCTGAGCCGGAAGGACAAGGCTCCAAAGTTGTAACAGATCCAGAAGTCTGTGGAGCCGACATGGACTCATAGGACAAGCAGAAGGAGAAAGAACAAGGTCCACCACCACCACCACCACAACCAACCATGCCAAGCACGTCAATGACGTGCATGAAGCACCAGCTGCACCAACAGCAACAACATACACCCTCCTTCGGGGGTGTATTAGGGACAAGGTTTGATGTCATGTGGGAACACATGCATCTACAATAAATACAAGTATTTCTTCTTCTTTATCTACGCTAACAACGTAGGTACAAGTCCTCGATGAAAGAACTCGAGCACTCCCTGACCTCATCCAAGAAGCCTTAAGTAACCAATGGATAATGATGGGAGTGCTGAAGGAAATGAAGGAAGAAATGGAGGAACCGAAGAAGGAGAGGCACGCCATCTGAGCCGACAATGAGCATATGAATCATGGCTACGATGCAGCGATGGCCAGCCTTGAGGAAGAACGTCAGTGCCTCAAAGAGGACCACCGAAAGCTTGAAAAGGAACACAAATAAATCAAGAGTCGGCATAAGAAAAAGAAGGCAAAGCCCTCAGCAAGCCCGTTGCACTCCCAACCATGATGACAATGACGACAACAACACAGGAGGGACTGACATGGGGGCAGAAGCACCAAAATAAGAGAGTGCCAATGTGAAGACAACACTGGTAGCTAAGCAAAAGAAAGAGGAGCCCCAACAACAATCAAGCTCCCCCAATGACAAACACACAATGAAAACCACAATGTTGTCAAGGGAGCTCGATCTCAATAGCAACCCTGAATAAGGGCAAGATGAAACTAATGAAGGCAGTGGTATACAAGTAGAACAACAATCAACCCTGCCTACAAATAAGCTGACGCAAGAAGAATAGCTTGCTATAGTTCATCGAGAAGAGGTCACCGTAGATTTCAACACGATAGGGGTCGTGGAGCTTGATAAGATGCTAGCAGAGCTGGGTGTCAGTCTCGAAGAAAGCAATGAGTTCTCCTATTCCAAAGGCATAATGAGCATAACAACTACCTCTACAATGGAAAGATGGAGGCAACTCTAGCAATGCTAGCGGCTACCAAACTGGGCAAAACTTCTAAGGAGAGCAATATCAGAGACAACATAGCTACAAAAGCTTCCTCAGAAGTAGCAGAACAAGTGGCCACAACACAACCGTCAATCAAAGAAGTTGAACAGATGGACGTAGCTATGCTGACTATCGACGAAACCTTGACACCTTCTACACACGAAGGAACATCTGACGACGAGGATGACGACCTATCAAACTTCTTTGTGAATGAGCCCGCCAGGGAGCGGAGTGCCTCAGCTAGAATAGAAACGCTTGGAGTAGCTCCTCCCCTACCATGCAAAATGAAGGAGATGGACATGTCTAAAGTATCGTGGATTATGTGTAGAGACATCCACATCTTGGCAGAAATTCTGAGCGACGATCTACCTGGGTCAGACATACTATATAATAACAAAGGTAGAAGTCTAACTACAGATCACTTTTGGGGGATCTTCCTGAAAAAGGAACGAGTACATAAATGGTTGTTCAAGGTACTCTGTGCTACCCTCCTGGAAGAATTTCTACACCTAGAAAAGCCGCACCCAGTCTTTAATGGAATGACACATCTAGCTATCCTCCTCTACAAAGAAGACTACAAGGCAATAGATGTCATCGAACTGAAGGAAGCAGTTCGAAGAAAGGAAACAAGATATGTAGTGATGCCCATAAGGAATGTAAATCATTAGGCACTGATAGTCATGGGCTTGTACGAGTGGTAGACGATGGTGCTCAACGGATGTGCTGGACACCAATTCACTAATCTACAAAAGGAAGGATGGCAGAAATGCCCTAAAGATACCAATGTGTCTGCAATGAGCAATCAAAGATGCAGATGAAAAAATACAAGGATTCTAAAAGTTCTTCTCCATCAATAAGAAAGTCCCTCAAGAAGAGGTTGGTTCGAAGGATTGCACATTCATAGTGCTGAGAATGATGGAAAACATCCACAAGGGCATCCCCCTGGAAGATCTAGATAATGAGAACATGCATGGACTATGGGGTGTGTATGCTATGGAGGTCATCTACGATCGTCGATTCTTCATTGACCTGACGTTGCTTTCAGAAGTTGTACCTCGGAGGCTTCACAAAGATATCTCTCTACCTGAAAAGGTGACCTGGAGGGAACAACTGAAGACCATATGGGTGGATCCAACAGAGCCAGCCAGGGCTGCAGCTTGGAAAGAAGGCTGGAATCAAAGCACTAGAGAAGTTGTAAAGCATGCATCAGTAAATGAGCCAGAACAACCTCCAGTAGTAGAAATTCTAGAAGAACAACCTTCAAATGAAAAATTTGAGGAGGGAGAGGTTGAAGAAGAAGATCTGGTCGATGTAAAGCTGGACGGACCGACAGGAGAAGTCACATCTTCTTTCAAGGATTTCGACAGATGGAGTTGCCTTAGCCTGTCTTTAGAAGAACTGAATATCATTATGAGGTCCTTAAAAGAAGATGATTCGCAAGGAAATGTCATCTTTGAGAGAGATGACATTTGCGTGCTAAATGATGACCTCCGAGAAATGCTAAAAATAGGAGGATATCTTTCAGTATGCACGATGTCATCTTAACAGGCGCTACTATGTGACAACATGCCGAATGCTCACATGGCATACTTCCCTACTGGTAGATGACATCTTGAAAGACAAATGATCAAGCGAAAAGGAGCGCCTGCAACAATGCCTGGCAACATCCCTACTAGACTATATTTTTCTACCAATTCTTCATGACAATCACTGGACCCTACTGGTCGTCAATATCATCAAAAGGACTGCAGTCCTCTACAATAGCTCAGACACAGCCTTCACACTTAATAAAAAGACTAACATGTCGACAACTAAGACTCCCATAGAAGAAAAGGCCAACACATGCGTCGAGGCAATTGTTGACATGATAAAAAGCCATGACAAAGGGTACAAGCATATGGCAGGCAAAGACTTCAAAAAGGCACAGTTCTTCCATAGGAGCCCCCAGCAGGTGCCCCTATCAAATGACTGTGGCTTCTTTTGTCTAGCCTGGATGGTGGCCCTAGCCACTATTGACATCAAAGTGGAGGGCATGCAGTACGAGCAATACCACGCATTACAAGGAGTATACGCAAGCATGCTTCTCGAGTCTGAGTGGGCCTCCACCAACAACAAAAATAAATAAAGAAAGCTTGCTTATACGTCTCACTCAAAATTTGACACCCTGAGACATGGTGCAGGATAAGTTTGGGGGAGGGGTCATAAACGGGCTACAGAGGTACATTTACCATCTTTTTACCTCTCTAAAATTCTCAAAACAATTCAAAAATTTTGCAAAAGCTACCTTTTGAATTCAGAATCTAGCCTCCTCTTCTGCTAAATTTTCGAATTGTAGTACTTTTTCCCTCCTAGAGAGAAATAAATGAGCAACCTATATATATATATATATATATATATATATATATATATATATATATATATATATATATATAGAGAGAGAGAGAGAGAGAGTCAGGCTAGAATACACTCGAGTGTACGGATCACATGAATACACTCAAGTGTGTTTGCATATCAAGGCTATTTTTTGCAAAATGTAAACTATTGATCTTCACCGTCATACTATAACTAGGCTACATACAAATTTTGAACCCATTTGGATGAGTGTAAGTCACTCATCCAAGGGCAACAAAATCAACGCGCGAAACTAATTTGAAATGCATAATTTTTGTGGTCTTCATAACATGAGCTATACATATCCAAATGTGCTCAAATTTTGCGTATGTGTTGTTCACGAGATGTTTAAGAAGATCAACGGATTATATTTTCAAAAACAATATTGCATCATGGAAAACTACTTGAGTGTATTCCTGATGGAGATGGGACTTACACCAAAAGATTTTACTCTTCTAATGGGAGTCCCAAATTTGCACCAAAAACCCTAGAGATTTGATGTCTTCTCTAGGTTTACCTAGAACTGGTGCTTAGATAAATGCTCCAACCCCATAAGAGTATGGAAGCCTTATCATAGTAGAGATTTAGGATCGAACCCAAAAGACAACGGTCTTGTTGCGAGTAACAAGATGGAAAACGTATAGAATTTCACTTAGTTACTTACTAGTTGGCACTTATATCGAAAGTTAGATTTTTATGGTTTTAAACTAAGAACATAAAAAGTAAAGAAAGCAAGTAAATCTAAGAGTTAAACTATGGTAAGGATCACTAGGGTGTGATCAGTTTTTCACCGCCACTACACATCGATCAACACATGCAAAGCAAAACTTAACCTGCAAAAAGAGTTCGGTCAGTTAGTATCCGTGTAGACCTAGCCTCCTTTCGGATAATCTAGCTATGAGAAGTGTGGGAATGTTGCAACGCCAGCCATTCCTGATCAAATAGTCACATTACTTTACAGCATTCCCTTCGCAAAGTGTGTTCCTCGACTTACCAAGGTTGCACTCCCATACGTCAACTGATTCCATTTCATAGTATGAAAGTGCAACGGATGATAGTGAGTTTACTCCACTTCTTGAGATACACTTCTGGATACCGAAACAGATGCATGGTGGATACATGCACCAAGAACCAACATGCAAATGAGTTTCGAATCTAATAGTACAAACGAAGACAATTCATACTAAAAGATAAAAGATAACACAAGTTGGAGATCAAGCAACAAGTATTCATTAATCGTTTGATGTTGAACCGACAAAGATAAGAACTCTATATTACAACCTAAGGATTACATTTTACATGATATGAAAGCATGGGTAGCGGGGCTACTCCCCGCACCCTAGTGAAGAAGACTACTCCCTCATGAATAAGACCAAGAATGAGGCGAGAAGAGAGAGAGAGAGAGCATCATCCCCACAAAGGAGGGAGGAAAGTCAACCCCTTGGAGAGAGAGAGCAACGATCCACCAGTCTTCATAGGTTGCACGATGAGGAGGTCTCCCCTTCCCACCTTCTTGGAGAAGAAGGAGAAAGTAGCTTCAGGATGGAGTATGGATCTCAGACCGATAGCCCCAGGGCAGAGGATGGAAGTGGCAGGAGCTCTGCAACGATTGGGGCAGCCTTTGGACGTCTGAAACTTGATCCCTGATGGAGGAACCTTGGGGTCTTATTTATAGGCCTTGAGTGAAGTCCAAACGGTTTGGAGACCGTTTGGACCTCAAGACCGTTTGGGCCATGAGACCGTTTGGCTTCATGCGGTCTTGAGACCGTTTGAACTCCATGCGGTCTCGAGACCGGTTGGCTTCATGCGGTCTTGAGACTGTTTGAACTCCATGCGGTCTCGGGACCGGTTGGCTTCATGCGGTCTTGAGACCGTTTGACTCCATGCGGTCTTCGGACCGGTTGGCTTCGTGCGGTCTTGGGACCGTTTGACTCCATGCGGTCTCGGGACCGGTTGGCTTCATGCGGTCTTGGGACCGTTTGACTCCATGCGGTCTCAGGACCGGTTGGCTTCATGGGGTCTTGAGACCATTTGACTCCATGTGGTCTCGGGACCGGTTGGCTTCATGCGGTCTTGGGACCGTTTGACTCCATGCGGTCTCGGGACCGGTTGGCTTCATGCGGTCTTGGGATCGTTTGACTCCATGTGGTCTCGAGACCGGTTGGCTTCATGCGGTCTTGGGACCGTTTGAGTCCACTCGGTCTTGAGGCTGAGTTATTCTTTTATGGTTTTTGTGCTTTTTCTGCATATATAGAAAGGAAAAGTTAGTCTGATAGTATATTTACAAAAAGGGGTAAAATTAGGATTATGTATAGTTTAAACTTAAAAAGAGTATGGAAAACTAAAGAAAAAGACTAAGATAATCGACTAAAATAGGAGGTTATTACTTGATGGCCCACTAGGCTTTATGTTCTAGCTCGACTGGAAGATGACATGACTTCCCGTACACCAAACGGAACGGAGTTGTTCTGATTGGTGTTTTGTAAGCAGTTCGGTATGCCCAGAGGGCATCAGGAAGTTTGGTGGACCAATCAGTGTGGTTTTTATTCACCGTTTTTTCAAGAATTGCCTTGAACTGTCTATTGGATACTTCTACCTAGACACTAGTTTGTGGGTGGTAAGGCATGGCGACTTTGTGATGGACTCCGTATTTTCTCAGTAACGCTTCAAAACTTCATTCCAGGAAATGGGTTCCGCCATCTGATAAGACCGTTCTCGGAACTCCAAATCTCGGAAAAGTAGTATCTTTGAACAATTTGATAACAGGTTTGGAGTCGCTGGATACGGTGGGTACAGCTTCGACCCACTTTGAGACGTAATCCACTGCGACCAAAATGTAAGAGAAGCCATATGATGTAGGGTAATGGCCCATGTAGTCTACCCCCCATACATTAAAAAGCTCAATTTCCTGCCACATAGTGAGGGGCATTTCGTCCCTTTTTGATATGTTGCCCAAAAATTGGCATTTGTCGCAGGCTTTCACGAAATTATAAGAGTCTTTTGATATGGTGGGCCAGAAGAAACCCGATTGCAAAATTTTTATGGCGGTTTTCTTGGCGCTCATATGCCCCCCCGTGGGTCAGGAATGACAAGGTTCTAAGACCGGGGTTATTTCTTCTTTTGGAAGGCACCGACGAAAAAAGTCTGTCGGCACAGAGGTGGAACAAGTAGGGTTCGTTCCAGTGATAACGTTTTATGTCGTGAAGGAACTTCCTTTTATCCTGATATGAAGCAGATGGGTGGATGATCCATGTGGCCAGATAATTAATGATATCAGCATACCAAGGGAAACTATGAGTGGCCTTCATAAGTTGATCATCGGGAAGAGAATCCTTGATAGGGGTTTTATCTTTTTCTTCAACCTCGATCCTACTGAGGTGATCGGCCACAACATTCTCCACGCCACTTTTATCTTTGATCTCCAAGTCGAATTCTTGAAGCATTAGCACCCAGTGGATAAGCCTGGGTTTGGCGTCCTGTTTCTGGATCAAGTATCGGATAGCAGAATGGTCAGTGTAAACGATGACTTTAGAGCCAATCAGGTAGGAGCGGAATTTTTCGAACGCGTAGATAATAGCCATAAACTCCTTTTCCGTGGTGGTGTTGTTTTTTTGTGCTTCGTCTAGCGTTTTGGATGCGTAATATATGACATAGGGTTTCTTATCGATTCGTTGTCCTAAAACAGCCCCTATGGCATAATCACTTGCGTCGCACATGATTTCGAAGGGTTGCGACCAGTCTGGAGCCCTTAGAATAGGTGCGGAGATTAACGCGTATTTAAGGGTGGAGAAGCTTCGCATACACTCCTGGTCGAAAATGAACTCGGCGTCTTTGGTCAGGAGTTGGGTCATTGGTTTAGCTATTTTTGAGAAATCTTTGATGAATCTTCTATAGAATCCTGCATGACCCAGGAAAGCTCGAACTCCTCTTATGTCCTTTGGAGGTGACAGCTTTGAGATAACATAGATCTTTGCTTTGTCAACCTCGATTCCCCTATCACTTACCCTATGTCCGAGGATGACACCTTCTGTTACCATGAAATGGCATTTTTCCCAGTTCAAGATAAGGTTCGTTTCCTCGCAGCGTTGTAGAACTCGTTCAAGATTGATTCAACAGTTGTCAAAGGAGTTTCCGTAAACTGAGAAATCGTCCAGAAAAACTTCCATAACGGACTCAGTTAACCGGGCGAAGATAGCAGACATACAGCGTTGGAAAGTGGCAGGAACGTTACATAGCCCGAACGACATTCTTCTGAACGCATATGTCCCAAAGGGACAGGTGAAGGTGGTTTTTTCCTGGTCCTCCGGGTGTATGGGTATTTGGTAGAACCCGGAGTAACCATCGAGATAACAAAAATACTTTTGGTGAGCCAGGCGTTCCATGACCTCATCAAGGAAAGGCAGGGGGTAGTGGTCTTTCCTTGTGGCTTTATTCAACTTCCTATAATCAATGCACATTCGCCACCCTGTTACAGTCCTGGTAGGCACTAGCTCATTTTTATCGTTGGTTACTACATTAGTGCCCCTTTGTTTGGATCAACCTGAACCGGACTGACCCACTGAGAGTCAGAGATAGGATAGATCATGCCAGCTTTGAGTAGTTTAAGGACTTCCAGACGAACTACCTCTTTCAGGTTTGGGTTCAGTTTTCTTTGATGTTCACGAGAAGGTTTAAATTCTTCAACCATAGGAAGCATGTGCATACACAGAGCCGGGTTTATGCCTGTGAGGTCAGTTATTTTATATCCAATGACTTTTCTATGCTTCCTCAGCTTATCCAGAAGCCCGACTTCTTGGTCTTCGGTAAGGGTGGAGCTGATGATGACCGGGCATAGCTCTTCCTCATCTAGGAAAACATATTTAAGCCTTGTAGGTAAAGTCTTCAATTCGGGGGCTTTTGGTGGTTCTGCTGCTTCTATGATAGTGACGGCTTTAAGCTCTTCAAAAGTATCCTTTGGCGCTTATTCTATCTTTTCTAAGTATTGGAGGCATTGCTCGACTAGTTCATTTGTAGAAAATTCAACTTCTGGATTGATAATAGCATTCTCAAGTTCGTCAATTGGCTCGGAGATTTCTAATTGCGATATTTGTTGAATCGCGTCCAAAAGAAAGACTTCTTCTTGGATGTTGGGACCTTTCATACTATCAAGGACGCGGAATTGAATTGCTTCTTTCTCGAGCCTAAGAATGATGGTTCCAGCTTCGATGTCGATTAGCGCTCTGGCAGTAGCTAGGAAAGGCCTGCCGAAAATGATTGGATACCTCAAGTCTTCTTTAATATCCATGATAACAAAATCACACGGAACGTAGGCATCTTTGCCTATCCTTACTGGGATATCTTCAATGATTCCCAACGATGCGGCTATCGTGGAGTCAGCTAGTTGAATAGTCATTGCTGTAGGCAGCAAGTCGGTGAAACCCAAACGTTGGCACATTGAGTAAGGCATGATGGATATGCTAGCCCCAAGGTCAGCTAATCCTTTATTTGTAGACGTGTTTCCAATGCAACATTGGATTCCGAAGGAACCTGGGTCCTTCTTCTTTTTGGGCAGTTTGTTCAGGATGATGTCAGAAGTGGTTTGAGCAAGCTTGATAGTTTCCTGCTCCTTGGTGATATACTTTCGTGATAGAAAGGTTTTGAGATATTTTGCCCATGCTGGTACTTCGGACAGAGCATCAAGGAGTGGGATGTCAATGTACAGTTTCTTCATTGTCTCCTTGAACTTCTGAAACCTGGCGTCCATTTTCGTTTCTTACAGTCTGCCCGGATATGGAATCCTTGGTTTGAATTGCGGGACCTCAGGTTCTGCGGACACCTGTTCTTTGTTTTTGTCCTTTGTGCCTTCGGAGGATTTCTCAATTCCTTGTTGCGAGATCTCTTTTGTCATAAAAGTGGGCATATCATCATCATCCAGGGTGATCTTGGTAGGTTCAGGAAGAATGCGTCCCGACCTTGTGGTGACAGCATTCAGTTGTTCATGTTTGTTTTGCCCATGCTTAGAATTTGGTCCAGACTGCCCGGCAAGCATACCTACTGGGGGCTTTAACTGTGCAGCAATCTGGGCAAGGTGGGCTTCAACTGTCTTCTGTTGGGCTTGTTGGTTAGCCAGCAAGGTTTGTTGAGATTGTAGCATCTGCCTTATCAAAGATATCTCATCTTCCGACTGTGCAATAGCATTTCTCTGAGGACTTTGTTGTTGAGGCTACTGAGTATGCAACTACGGATGAAGCGGGGGATGAGTGTACTGATAGTAGGCTGATTGGTTTCTAGGGTAGTTAGCCCTAGGGAAATTGTTCCTTGATTTCCCTTGATTTTGGTTAAAATTGTTTGAGAACCCAGGTGGTAGCCTACTATCAGATCCCCCTTGTGTCTGATGTTGAGGATTCACAATTCCAGAAGGATTCCCGTATTGGAACCCAGGATGATTCCTTGGTTGACTGGGATTGTAGTAAACTTGTCCGGGAATAGTGTGGATGGAGTTAACTTGTTCCAGAATCTGATCTCCAGATTGATCAGTAATAGGTTCATATGGTTGCGATGGTGGATGTAGATCCATCATCACATTATATAACATACCGCAGGACAAGGTTGGGTGGTCGGAAGAATGACAAGCCTCACATGATCCTGTGACGGCCTTAACTTGTTGTACTAAAGGGGCTTTCTTTTTGTCAATCTCTCCGAGAGAAGCCTCGAGAGCTTGTTGTTTATGAACAATAGTTTGCAAGGCCTCAGCTATTGCCTTCATTTCTACGGATTCTTCAGCTTTGAAAACTTTAAGGACACCTTTTCCAGCTGACCGTCCCCAGTTGGACTGGTTTTCAGCTCCTAAAGTAACAATCTTCCATGCATCCTCATAGTTCTTCCTCATGAAATTTCCTCCAGATGAGGAATCTAGGAACTGTTTAATATCATCGCTTACTCCCCGGTAGAAAGTTTCTATCAGTTGATTCTGTGAAATTCTGTGATGGGGGCATTTGTGCAGAAGTTCAATAAATCTTTCCCATGCCTCAGCGAGGGTTTCTCCAGGTAGATGGGAGAAGTGATTGATTTGCCCTCTGATTTCATAGGTCAATGAGGGTGGGAACAACTTCTCTAAAAAAAATTCCTCTAGAGGGGCCCAAGTGGTTATTATGGGTTCTCTGTCCAATGAGTTGTACCAACTCAAGGCCCTTCCAGATAAGGTGAAATGGAACAGGTGGAGCATTATAGCATCGAAAGTGATACCAGCTTGCGGGACCAGGCAGCATAATGCCTTAAACCTTGTCAAATGGTCCATGCAATCATCTCCTGAACCTCCAGAGAAGGAGATGCCTTGCATAATCTGGATCCACTGGGTCCAGATCTCAAAGTTTGGGATATTGATGATCGAAGGCCAGACCGGGTGGTTATCCTCATAGTTCTTTGGGACAACATAGTCCCTCAGCTGCTTGTTCCGTAGCTCAAGCTGAGCAGCTTGGGTTGCTGCCTCAGTCTCAGCTCTTATGCGAGCTTGCTCTTCTGCACGTATCTTCGCTTGTATCTGGGCACGGGTGTCTGCGACGAGTTGTGCCCGTTGTGCGGCGATGGCAGCGTTCACCCTCTCCATCACCAAAGCAGCTTGATGTTGTTCGTCAGCCATTTGTCTAGCGCGTTGGCGATTGAGACGGATTCGGCGGTGGAAACTTCTCTCTACCTCGGAGTCAAACTCTGGATCAGGGGAGAATCCGCAACTATGCGATGATTGCATGCACGTCTTCTACCTGAGTAGAGAAAGGAAAACACCTTTAGATAATAACAAAAAAGTTTCAAGTAGATATAGAGTTATGATTCAAAAAGAAAGTGTAAAAACCTAACCAACTAGAAAGGTACTAAGTGAAATAACAATGTTCCGTTGTCCCCGGCAACGGCGCCATTTTTTTATGGAGCTGGGACTTACACCAAAAGATTTTACTCTTATAATGGGAGTCCCAAATTTGCACCAAAAACCCTAGAGAGTTGATGTCTTCTCTAGGTTTACCTAGAACTGGTGCTTAGATAAATGCTCCAACCCCATAAGAGTATGGAAGCCTAATCATAGTAGAGATTTAGGATCGAACCCAAAAGACAACGGTCTTGTTGCGAGCAACAAGATGGAAAACGTATAGAATTTCACTTAGTTACTTACTAGTTGGCACTTATATCGAAAGTTGGATTTTGATGGTTTTAAACTAAGAACATAAAAAGTAAAGAAAGCAAGTAAATCTAAGAGTTAAACTATGGTAAAGATCACTAGGGTGTGATCGGTTTTTCACCGCCACTACACATCGATCAACACATGCAAAGCAAAACTTAACCTGCAAAAAGAGTTCAGTCTGTTAGTATCCTTGTAGACCTAGCCTCCTTTCGGATAATCTAGCTACGAGAAGTGCGGGAATGTTGCAACGCCAGCCATTCCCGATCAAATGGTCACATTACTTTACAACATTCCCCTCGCAAAGTGTGTTCCTCGACTTACCAAGGTTGCACTTCCATACGTCAACCGATTCCATTTCATAGTATGAAAGTGCAACGGATGATAGTGAGTTTACTCCACTTCTTGAGATACACTTCTGGATACCGAAACAGATGCATGGTGGATACATGCACCAAGAAACAACATGCAAATGAGTTTCGAATCTAATAGTACAAACGTAGACAATTCATACTAAAAGATAAAAGATAACACAAGTTGGAGATCAAGCAACAAGTATTCATTAATCATTTGATGTTGAACCGACAAAGATAAGAACTCTATATTACAACCTAAGGATTACATTTTACATGATATGAAAGCATGGGTAGCGGGGCTACTCCCCGCACCCTAGTGAAGAAGACTACTCCCTCATGACTAAGACCAAGAAGGAGGTGAGAAGAGAGAGAGAGAGCATCATCCCCACAAAGGAGGGAGGAAAGTCAAACCCTTGGAGAGAGAGAGCAACGATCCACCAGTCTTCGTAGGTTGCACGATGAGGAGGTATCCCCTTCCCACCTTCTTGGCGAAGAAGGAGAAAGCAGCTTTAGGATGGAGTATGGATCTCAGACCGACAGCCCCAGGGCGGAGGATGGAAGTGGCAGAAGCTCTGGAACGATTGGGGCAGCCTTTGGACGTCTGAAACTTGATCCCTGATGGAGGACCCTTGGGGTCTTATTTATAGGCCTTGAGTGAAGTCCAAACGGTTTGGAGACCGTTTGGACCTCAAGACCGTTTGGGACCTCAAGACCGTTTGGGCCATGAGACCGTTTGGCTTCATGCGGTCTTGAGACCGTTTGAACTCCATGCGGTCTCGAGACCGGTTGGCTTCATGCGGTCTTGAGACCGTTTGAACTCCATGCGGTCTCGGGACCGGTTGGCTTCATGCGGTCTTGAGACCGTTTGACTCCATGCGGTCTCGGGACCGGTTGGCTTCATGCGGTCTTGGGACCGTTTGACTCCATGCGCTCTTGGGACCGGTTGTCTTCATGCAGTCTTGGGATCGTTTGACTCCATGCGGTCTCGGGACCGGTTGGCTTCATGCGGTCTTGGGACCGTTTGACTCCATGCGGTCTCGGGACCGGTTGGCTTCATGCAGTCTTGGGACCGTTTGACTCCATGCGGTCTCGGGACCGGTTGGCTTCATGCGGTCTTGGGATCGTTTGACTCCATGCGGTCTCGAGACTAGTTGGCTTCATGCGGTCTTGGGACCGTTTGAGTCCACTCGGTCTTGAGGCTGAGTTATTCTTTTATGGTTTTTGTGCTTTTTCTGCATATATAGAAAGGAAAAGTTAGTCTGATAGTATATTTACAAAGAGGGGTAAAATTAGGATAATGTATAGTTTAAACTTAAAAAGAGTATGGAAAACTAAAGAAAAAGACTAAGATAATCGACTAAAATAGGAGGTTATCAATTCCGCTCCAGATACACTCGAGTGTATTCTAGCCTGACTCTCTCTCTCTCTCTCTCTCTATATATATATATATATATTGATGGAGTTTGTTTTATGCAACACCACTAAAAATCCTAGAGATGATGAGTCTCTAAGTTTAGCCTTGCTAGTACTGTGGTAAGAACTCCACCCACATGTGCTAAGACATGTGGAAGTCTTATCGTAGTATAGTTAAGGGTCGAATCCTCGGGACAACGGTCTTGACGAAGTCAAGATGGAAAACGTTTAGCCTTTACTTAACAACTTAAAGATTGATATTTAGATCGAAAGTTTGATTTGGTTGTTTTAAACTAAGTACAAAGAAAGTAAAGCAAGAAAGTAAATAAAGCAAGTAAATCTTAAGAGTTGACAAATGATGATGAATCACTGGGGTTAAGCAGGTATTTACCACCGCTACACATGCATTGTATATGTACTAAGCAAGACTTATAAGCTAGATGCATGGATGTTTCCACAAGACCGATGCCTTATAAGACAAGAGCGATGCGTTGCATCCAAGGGTGTTCCACAAGACCGATGCCCACATAAGACAAGAGCGATGCATTGCACCCTTCGATGTTCCACAAGACCAATGCCCATATAAGAAAAGGGCAATGCATCTCATCCTCCAAGGGTTAAGTAACTCTCATGCGGTACATCACTACGCGTCACTGAAGGATGTAGTCTCCGAAGAGAGAATCTTACTCAACCTCAAGAAACGTGCATCTAAAACTAACAAGCGAGCGATAATTACCAAATCGAATAGCGTCCTTGTAGGCCTAGTCTCCTATTCGGATAACCTAGCTACGAGAAGTGCGGGAATGATGCAACGCCAGCCATTCCCGAACAAATGGTCACATGCTTTACATCATTCCCCTCGCAAAGTGTGTTCCTCGACTTACCAAAGGTCTCTTCCATACAGATGGGAGTGTGCCAAATGATAGTGAGTTTACTCCACTCTTTGAGATACACTTCTAGACACCGAAACGGATGCGTGGTGGATACACACACCAGAAACCAACACTAAATTGGTATTCAAGCCTCGATAGCGGTCGTAGACAAACCACAACGAAAGACAATAAATGCATACAAGAACGTGGCCATCATTCAAGCATGTGTGAAATGATTTAGTATTAAAACGAAATGATAACATCTTTTTTACAGTACAAAAAACAAAACATGGGCAGCGGGGCTAGTCCCCGCGCCCCAGTGGATGGAACTACTCGCTCCTCATAGAGGGAGCAACAAAGAAGGAGGCAAGAAGAGATAGAAAGAACATCATCTCCACTGAGGAGAGAAGGTTGAACCCTTGGTGGAGAGAGCAACGATCTCCACCCCTTGTAGCTTGCTTGATGACGGATCTTCTCCTCTCACCTTCCTTGTTGATGAGAGAGAAAGTAGCTTGCAATGGACGTGAGTCTCAGACCGGCAGCCTCGAGTGATGGATGGAGTTGTTCTGGTAGTGGAGAGACAGCCTCTCGACGTCTGGACTCCTCCCCATGAACGGCCCTGAGGTCTTATTTATAGGCTTTGAGTGAGATCCAAACGGTTTGGAGACCGTTTGGGCTCAAACGGTCTTGGGACCGTTTGGCGTCAAACGGTCTTGAGATCGTTTGGCGTCAAACGGTCTTGGGACCGTTTGGCGTCAAACGGTCTTGAGATCGTTTGGCGTCAAACGGTCTTGAGACCGTTTGAGCTTCATGCGGTCTTGGGACCGTTTGGCTTCATGCGGTCTCGGGACCGTTTGAACTCCATGCGGTCTTGGGACCGTTTGGCTTCATGCGGTCTCGGGACCGTTTGAACTCCATGCGGTCTTGGGACCGTTTGGCTTCATGCGGTCTCGGGACCGTTTGAACTCCATGCGGTCTTGGGACCGTTTGGCTTCATGCGGTCTCGGGACCGTTTGAACTCCATGCGGTCTTGGGACCGTTTGGCTTCATGCGGTCTTGGGACCGTTTGGATCTACTCGACCCTTGGGCTGGTTTGTTCTTTTGTTATTTTTTTGTGCTTTTTCTGCAATTATAAAAGGAAAAGTTAGTTTGATGATGTATTTACAAAAAGGGGTAAAATTAGGTTTAAGTACAATATAAATGTAGAAAGAGTATGGAAAACTAAAGAAAAAGACTAAGATAAACTACTAAAATAGGAGGTTATCACCCCCCCTAACTTAGAGTCTAGCTTGTCCTCAAGTTAGATAGAGCTGAGGCATGAAATGGCGCAGCGATCTTAATTAAAATTTCCGTACTCTTGCTTCAATTCTTGACATGAGTTCCCCAGGGGTCGTATCTAGGCTTATTGCATGCCTTGATCCTTTTGGATTTCGAGAGTTGCTTGGATTTCAGGTTTTTCCGTATCTCAAAGTTTGCCTTGGGACCACATTTATTTTGTGCATGCTGTTGACTCTAATCAACTTTATACCTCTCTGGAAACCTATTGGAAGCTAGAGAGGGTATGAGGGTTGGCTAAAGGCTTTGAAGTGTAACTCCCCTTCGAGTGGGGGAGGGGCTGTCTATGCTTTTTAGGATCTCACTACCGGACACGACACATCTTCCTTTATGAGGGCAGCTGAATGTACCGGCCGGGCAAGTCCTTTATTAGCCTTTTCATATACTTGGAACTTTTAGGGTTTCACTACCGGACGCGACGCATCTGCCTTTGTGAGGGCAGCGGAATGTGCCGGCCGGGTGAGCCCTTTATCAGTTCTTTATATAGGTCCTTATTCGTGGCACAACTCTCATGATTTTATTCGTCTCTCTGGCTTTTATTCAAAAACTCACAGGCTTGGGTTTTGGGATGAGGATTTATTTTGGGCGGCCAAGCCTCTTTTATTTTGAAGAGAGGAAAGTTGTTCTTAAAGTTTTTCAGCATGCACTTATTTGGTTTGTGGTCCACTTGCAGAGCTTTTTGACTTGGAAGTTGCCTGATTTCCCTCTCATCCTTGAGATCTCGGCTTATTTCTGCCCTGATTTTGACCTATGGAGAGTCAGATAAAGAATTGGAGCAAAAATATAGGATCCATAGTGGATGGGGGTCGATAAATCGCCATTTGATGTCTAAGTGCTAAATACTTGTAGAGACTAACATGATTCTAGAGTTAGTTGAGGTGACTTATTTTAAGGAAAAGGGTGTATAGAGATTGATACCTAGCCCTTGTCTGAAAGGGTGTATAGAGATTGATACCTAGCCCTTGTCTGATGACTCCCCCCCCTAACTCATCACACACTCTGTCCTCAGAGTGGGAAAGTGATAGGTTGAGAAAGCATTTGAACAAGGGCTGCGAGTTAAGCCAAAATTGCGGTAACGCCTGGAGATTGGAGTAGAGTGGATGCGAATTGGGGTGCCTTGTAGCGCTGACTCAGGAGCTTTATGGATGTCGCAGTGCATTCCTTTGCAATTGTGTCTTGATATTGTAGACGAAATCTGCAATTCTAGCAACGAATCTGCTAGACAATATCAAGACAAAATTGCAAAGGAGTGCACTGCGATATGTGCTGCTTGATTACACAAAAGTTCCTAAACGGTGTCTAAACCGTTTGGTTCCAAACGGTTTGAGGACCGTTTGGTTCCAAACGGTTTGAAGACCGTTTGGTTCCAAACGGTTTGAAGACCGTTTGGTTCCAAGCGGTTTGAGGACCGTTTGGTCTCAAACGGTTGGAGGACCGCTTGGAAAGCAAGGAGCCGCAGGTCGCCGGCGCGGGGGGGGGGGGTGGAACGGGGCGAAGGTGGAACGGGGCGAGGGTTTGAAGGTGGGTGGAGGAAACGGCGACTGGCGCGATAGTGGCGACAGAACGGCACGGCAACGAAGAACATCATTTGACGACGACTGCGAAGGTGGCGCGGAGTGAGCAGCGTGCTTGGGGTCGCCGGACAATCTTGTGGGAGGTGGATTGAGAAGGTTGCGCGGAGGCACAGAAGCAAAAAGGTGAAGTTCTGCGCACGAAAAGACTGTAGAGTGCGAAGATTCGAAGAGAGGAAGATGGAGATGCGGGGTCGGTATTTATAGCGGTGACTTATCGTATTCCAAACGGTTTCAAGACCGTTTGGTTCCAAACGGTTTCAAGACCGTTTGGTTCCAAACGGTTTCAAGACCGTTTGGTTCCAAACGGTTTGAGGACCGTTTGGTCCCAAACGGTTTGAGGACCGTTTGGTCCCAAACGGTTTCAAGACCGTTTAGTCCCAAACGGTTTGAGGACCGTTTGGTCTCAAACGGTTTTAAGACCGTTTGGAGCATAAAAATATTTGTATATTTTTTTGTATTTTTAGATTTAGTAATGAAAGAACTTAAAACTAGAAAATTGGAGGAATTGATACTCAGGTCTTGGGTTGCCTCCCAAGAAGCGCCTTGGTTTTACGTCACTGGCTCGATGAAATTGTGGGCGTAGCGTTTCTGACATCGAGGGTTTGTTGATGTGTTTTGTCTTCCTGAGTGTAGTATCTTTTTAAACGGTGTCCGTTGACCGTTCGTTCTCCTCCGTTGTTGTTGATGATAATGGCAGCTCCAGTTGGGTAGATATGTTTTATAGTGAAGGGTCCGGACCATCTTGTTCGAAGCTTTCCGGGGAATAATTTGAGCTTGGAATTGAATAAGAGCACTTTGTCACCAACGGTGATATCTTTTCTCCTAAGATGTCCATCGTGCCACATTTTCATTTGCTCTTTATAGATTCTGGCACTGTGATATGCTGTCATGCGGAGTTCTTCTAGCTCCTGTAGTTGAAGTTGTCTGTTTTCTCCTGCACTTTTAAGGTCGAAGTTTAGTTGCTTGATGGCCCACCAGGCTTTATGTTCCAGTTCTACTGGAAGATGACATGATTTACCGTACACCAAGCGGAACGGAGTTGTTCCAATTGGTGTTTTGTAAGCCGTACGATATGCCCAGAGGGCGTCAGAAAGTTTGGTGGACCAATCAGTGCGATTTTTGTTCACTGTTTTTTCAAGAATCGCTTTTATCTGTCTATTGGATACTTCCACTTGGCCACTAGTTTGCGGGTGGTAAGGTGTGGCAACTTTGTGATGGACTCCATATCTTCTTAGTAATGCTTCGAAACTTCGTTCCAGAAAATGGGTTCCGCCATCAGATATGACCGTTCTTGGGACTCCAAATCTTGGAAAGATGGTATCTTTGAACAATTTGACAACAGGTTTGGAGTCATTAGATGCAGTGGGTACAGCTTCGACCCACTTCGAGACGTAATCCACAGTGACCAAAATGTACGAGAAACCATATGATGAGGGGAAAGGTCCCATGTAGTCTACCCCCCATACATCAAACAGCTCAATTTCCTGCCACATGGTAAGAGGCATTTCATCTCTTTTTGATATGTTGCCCGAAAATTGGCATTTATCACAGGATTTGACAAAATTATGTGAGTCTTTTGATATGGTGGGCCAAAAGAAACCAGATTGTAGAACTTTTATGGCAGTTTTCTTGGCGCCCATGTGCCCCCCCGTGGGTCCGGAGTGGCAGTGTTCCAAAACCGATGTTATTTCTTCTTCTAGAAGGCATCGACGAAAAAGTCCGTCGGCACAGAGGTAGAACAAGTAGGGTTCATCCCAATGATAACGTTTTACGTCATGAAGGAATTTCCTTTTATCTTGATAAGAAGCAGACGGGTGAATGATCCTTGTGGCCAGATAATTGACGATATCTGCAAACTAAGGGAAATTATGAGTGGCTTTCATAAGTTGATCATCAGGAAGAGAGTCCCTGATAGGGATTTTATCTTTGTCTTCAACCTCGATTCTACTGAGGTGATCGGCGACAACGTTCTCTACGCCACTTTTATCTTTGATTTCTAGATCGAATTCTTGAAGCATCAATACCCAGCGGATGAGCCTGGGTTTGGCATCCTGTTTCTGAATCAAATGTCTGATAGCAGAATGGTCAATGTAGACAATTACCTTAGAGCCGATCAGGTAAGAGCGGAATTTTTCGAAGGCGTAGATGATAGCTAGGAACTCTTTTTCCGTGGTCGTGTAGTTTCTTTGTGCTTCATCAAGCGTTTTGGACGCATAGTAGATGACATAGGGTTTCTTGTTGATTCGTTGTCCTAAAACGACCCCTATGGCATAGTCACTTGCGTCACACATAATTTCAAAGGGTTGCGACCAGTCTGGAGCCCTTAGAATAGGTGCGGAGATTAGTGCTTCTTTAAGGGTGGAGAAACTTTGCATACATTCTTGGTCAAAAATAAACTCGGCATCTTTTGTCAGGAGTTGGGTCATGGGTTTAGCTATTTTTGAGAAATCTTTGATGAACCTTCTGTAAAACCCGGCATGACCTAGGAAAGCTCGAACTCCTCTTATGTCCTTCGGAGGTGACAACTTCGAGATGACATCAATCTTTGCTTTGTCGACCTCGATCCCTCTATCACTTACTCTATGTCCGAGGACGATACCCTCTGTTACCATGAAATGGCATTTTTCCCAGTTCAGGATAAGGTTTGTTTCCTTGCAACGTTGCAGGACTTGTTCGAGATTATTTAGACAGTTATCGAAAGACTCTCCATAAACAGAGAAATCATCCATAAAGACTTCCATAATAGATTCAGTTAATCCGGCGAAAATGGCGGACATGCAGCGTTGGAAAGTAGCAGGAGCGTTACATAGCCCGAATGGCATTCTTCTAAAAGCATATGTCCCGAAGGGACAAGTGAAGGTGGTTTTTTCTTGGTCCTCTGGATGTATGGGTATTTGGTAGAACCCAGAATAACCATCGAGATAACAAAAATATTTTTGGTGGGCCAAGCGCTCCAGGACTTCGTCTAGAAAGGGTAGAGGGTAGTGGTCTTTCCTTGTAGCTTTATTCAATTTCCTATAATCGATGCACATTCTCCACCCCGTTACAGTCCTAGTAGGTACGAGCTCATTTTTATCGTTGATCACTACAGTAGTGCCCCCTTTCTTTGGGACAACTTGAACTGGACTAACCCACTAAGAGTCAGAGATAGGGTAGATCATACCAGCTTTAAGCAGTTTGAGGACTTCCAAACGGACTACCTCTTTTAAATTTGGGTTCAGTTTTCTTTGATGTTCGCGAGTGGGTTTAAATTCTTCAACCATAGGAAGCTTGTGCATACACAGAGCCGGATTTATGCCTGTGAGGTCGGTTATTTTATAACCGATGACCTTTTTGTGTTTCCTTAGTTTGTCTAGAAGTATGACTTCTTGGTCTTCGGTGAGGGTGGAGCTGATAATAACTGGGCATAGCTCTTCCTTATCCAGGAAAACATATTTGAGCCCTGTGGGTAAGGTCTTCAATTCAGGGGTTTTTGGTGGTTCTGCTGCTTCAATAGTCATTATGGCTTTAAGCTCTTCAAAGGTAGCCTTTGGTGCTTCTTCTACCTTTTCTAGATATTGGATGCATTGCTGGACTAGTTCATTTGCAGAGAACTCGACTTCGGGATTGATAAGAGCATTTTCAAGTTCGTCGATTGGCTCGGAGATTTCTAGTTGCGACATTTGTTGGATTGCGTCTAAAAGAAAGACTTCTTCTTGAATGTTAGGGCCTTTCATGCTGTCAAGGACACGGAATTGAATGGCTTCCTTTCCGAGCCTAAGGATGATGGTTCTGGCTTCGACATCGATTAGTGCTCTGGTTGTAGCTAGGAAAGGCCTGCCGAAAATGATCAGATATCTCAAGTCCTCTTTAATATCCATGATGACAAAATCACATGGAACGTAAGCATCCTTGCCTATTCTTACTGGAACGTCTTCAATGATTCCCAAAGGTGCGGTTATGGTGGAGTCAGCAAGTTGAATAGTCATTGCTGTAGGTAGCAGATCTGTGAAACCGAGGCGTTGGCACATTGAGAAAGGCATAATGGATATACTAGCCCCGAGGTCAGCTAATCCTTTCTTTATGGATGTGTTTCCAATGCAACATTGGATTCCGAAAGAACCTGGGTCCTTCTTCTTTTTGGGCAGTTTGTTCAAGATGATGTCAGAGGTGGTTTGGGCAAGCTTGACGGTTTCCTGCTCTTTGGTGATATACTTACGTGATAGCAAAGTTTTAAGATACCTTGCCCATGCTGGTACTTCGGATAGAGCGTCGAGGAGTGGGATATCGATATAAAGTTTCTTCATTGCTTCCTTGAATTTCTGAAACCTGGCATCCATTTTTGTTTCTTGCAGTCTGCCTGGATATGGAATCCTTGGTTTGAATTGCGGGACTTTGGGTTCTGTGGGTACATACTCTTTGTTTTTGTCCTCGGTGTCTTCGGGAGATTTCCCAATCTCTTGTTGTGAGATCTCTTTCGTCAAAAGAATGGGCACATCATCATCATCTAGAGTGATCTTGATGGGTTCAGGCAGAATGCGTCCCGACCTTGTGGTGATGGCGTTCAGCTGTTCGTGTTCATTTTGCCCATTTGGTTCAGGCTGCCTATCAGAAACGCCAGCCGAAGACTTCAACTGTGCAGCGATCTGAGCTAGCTGGGTTTCAACTGCCCTTTGTTGGGCTTGCTGGCTAGCTAGCATAGTTTGCTGAGACTGAAGCATTTGCTTTATCAAAGATAGTTCGTCTTCTGGTTGTTGCAGAGGTGCGGTTAACTGTGGCTGCAGGGGCTGCTGCAACTGGGGTTGCTGTGGCTGCTTCAACTGGGGTTGGTGCAACTGAGGGTGCAGTCCTGAATGAGTGTATTGGTAAAAAGGATTCCTGGGATAGTTAGGTCTTTGAAAACCTTGTCTGTAATTCCCTTGACTGAAGTTATTCTGGAGTCCCGGTGGTTGTCTGTTGAAAGATCCACCTTGTGCCTGCTGCTGTGGGTTGGCAGTCCCTGCAGGATTCCCGTATTGGAAACCAGGATGGTTCCTTGGTTTATCTGGGTTGTAATACATTTGGCCAGGTATTGAATGTATGGAGTTGACTTGCTCTGGCATTTGGTCTTCGGGATGCTCGATGATGGGTTCATCTTGCGGCATAGGTGGTTGTAAATCCATCATGACATTGTACAACAATCCACATGATAATGTGGGATGATCGGATGCATGACAGGCTTCACAAGTTCCAGTAGCTGCCTTAACTTGTTGAACCTGGGAGCTTTTCTTCTTATCATATTCCCCGAAAGAAGTTTCGAGGGCTTGTTGCTTGCTAGCAATAGTCTTCAAAGCCTCAGCAATGGCTTTGAGTTCCATGGATTCTTCCGCTTTGTAAACCTTGAGAACGCCTTTGGGTTGGTTAGATGACCTTCCCCAATTGGATTGGTTCTCGGCCCCCAACGTAACTATATTCCAGGCGTCTTCGTAGTTCTTTCTCATAAAGTTTCCTCCAGATGAGGAATCTAGGAATTGCTTGATATCATCACTTACTCCTCTGTAGAATGTTTCTATTAGTTGATTTTGAGAAATGCCATGGTGAGGACACTTTCTCAGGAGTTCTTTGAATCTTTCCCAAGCTTCAGAAAGTGTTTCTCCAGGTAATTGGGAAAAGTGATTAATCTGTCCCCTGATCTCATAGGTTAGGGAAGGTGGGAAGAATTTCTCAAGAAACTTCTCTTCTAAGGGAGTCCAGGTAGTGATGATAGGGTGTCTATCCAAAGCGTTGTACCAGCTTAGTGCTCTTCCAGATAGGGTGAAGTGGAAAAGGTGTAACATGATTGCTTCCATTGCAATGCCTGCTTGGGGTACAAGTCGGCAGAGTGACTTGAACCTCTTAAGGTGATCCATGCAATCATCTCCGTGTGCTCCGGAGAAAGAGATGCCTTGCATGATCTGGATCCATTGCGACCGAATTTCAAAGTGTGGTATGTTGATAATCGGTGGTCGGACAGGATGATCATCTTCATAATTCTTTGGGACTGCATAGTCCCGAAGTTGCTTGTTTCTTAACGCAAGTTGAGCAGCAGCCTGCTCTGCTTGGATGCGGGCTTGTTCCTCAGCTCGGATCTCAGCTTGCACCTGAGCACGAGTGTCAGCAATGAGTTGTGCTCGTTGTGCTTCTATGGCGGCGTTGACTCTTTCTGCAATAAGGCGTTGCTCTTTGGCCATCTGTCTGGCTCTTTGGCGGTTAAGTCTATTCCTTCGGTGAAAACTTCTTTCTACCTCAGAATCGTATTCTGGTTCAGGGGAGAATCCGATGCTATGCGGGGGTTGCATACACGTTTTCTACCTGAGTAGAAGGAAAATCTCAAGTTAGGAAAAATGGAAGGAAATGAAAAAGATCAAGAAATATTGGATTGGTTATTAAGAAAAAGTGTAAAATCCTAATCAACCAAGAAATTGGTAAGTAAAAACTAAAAAGTTCCGTTGTCCCCGGCAACGGCGCCAATTTTTGATGGAGTTTGTTTTATGCAACACCACTAAAAATCCTAGAGATGATGAGTCTCTAAGTTTAGCCTTGCTAGTACTATGGTAAGAACTCCACCCACATGTGCTAAGACATGTGGAAGTCTTATCGTAGTATAGTTAAGGGTCGAATCCTCGGGACAACGGTCTTGACGAAGTCAAGATGGAAAACGTTTAGCCTTTACTTAACAACTTAAAGATTGATATTTAGATCGAAAGTTTGATTTGGTTGTTTTAAACTAAGTACAAAGAAAGTAAAGCAAGAAAGTAAATAAAGCAAGTAAATCTTAAGAGTTGACAAATGATGATGAATCACTGGGGTTAAGCAGGTATTTACCACCGCTACACATGCATTGTATATGTACTAAGCAAGACTTATAAGCTAGATGCATGGATGTTTCCACAAGACCGATGCCTTATAAGACAAGAGCGATGCGTTGCATCCAAGGGTGTTCCACAAGACCGATGCCCACATAAGACAAGAGCGATGCATTGCACCCTTCGATGTTCCACAAGACCAATGCCCATATAAGAAAAGGGCAATGCATCTCATCCTCCAAGGGTTAAGTAACTCTCATGCGGTACATCACTACGCGTCACTGAAGGATGTAGTCTCCGAAGAGAGAATCTTACTCAACCTCAAGAAACGTGCATCTAAAACTAACAAGCGAGCGATAATTACCAAATCGAATAGCGTCCTTGTAGGCCTAGTCTCCTATTCGGATAACCTAGCTACGAGAAGTGCGGGAATGATGCAACGCCAGCCATTCCCGAACAAATGGTCACATGCTTTACATCATTCCCCTCGCAAAGTGTGTTCCTCGACTTACCAAAGGTCTCTTCCATACAGATGGGAGTGTGCCAAATGATAGTGAGTTTACTCCACTCTTTGAGATACACTTCTAGACACCGAAACGGATGCGTGGTGGATACACACACCAGAAACCAACACTAAATCGGTATTCAAGCCTCGATAGCGGTCGTAGACAAACCACAACGAAAGACAATAAATGCATACAAGAACGTGGCCATCATTCAAGCATGTGTGAAACGATTTAGTATTAAAACGAAATGATAACATCTTTTTTACAGTACAAAAAACAAAACATGGGCAGCGGGGCTAGTCCCCGCGCCCCAGTGGATGGAACTACTCGCTCCTCATAGAGGGAGCAACAAAGAAGGAGGCAAGAAGAGATAGAAAGAACATCATCTCCACTGAGGAGAGAAGGTTGAACCCTTGGTGGAGAGAGCAACGATCTCCACCCCTTGTAGCTTGCTTGATGACGGATCTTCTCCTCTCACCTTCCTTGTTGATGAGAGAGAAAGTAGCTTGCAATGGACGTGAGTCTCAGACCGGCAGCCTCGAGTGATGGATGGAGTTGTTCTGGTAGTGGAGAGACAGCCTCTCGACGTCTGGACTCCTCCCCATGAATGGCCCTGAGGTCTTATTTATAGGCTTTGAGTGAGATCCAAACGGTTTGGAGACCGTTTGGGCTCAAACGGTCTTGGGACCGTTTGGCGTCAAACGGTCTTGAGATCGTTTGGCGTCAAATGGTCTTGGGACCGTTTGGCGTCAAACGGTCTTGAGATCGTTTGGCGTCAAACGGTCTTGAGACCGTTTGAGCTTCATGCGGTCTTGGGACCGTTTGGCTTCATGCGGTCTCGGGACCGTTTGAACTCCATGCGGTCTTGGGACCGTTTGGCTTCATGCGGTCTCGGGACCGTTTGAACTCCATGCGGTCTTGGGACCGTTTGGCTTCATGCGGTCTCGGGACCGTTTGAACTCCATGCGGTCTTGGGACCGTTTGGCTTCATGCGGTCTTGGGACCGTTTGAACTCCATGCGGTCTTGGGACCATTTGGCTTCATGCGGTCTCGGGACCGTTTGAACTCCATGCGGTCTTGGGACCGTTTGGCTTCATGCGGTCTTGGGACCGTTTGGATCTACTCGACCCTTGGGCTGGTTTGTTCTTTTGTTATTTTTTTGTGCTTTTTCTGCAATTATAAAAGGAAAAGTTAGTTTGATGATGTATTTACAAAAAGGGGTAAAATTAGGTTTAAGTACAATATAAATGTAGAAAGAGTATGGAAAACTAAAGAAAAAGACTAAGATAAACTACTAAAATAGGAGGTTATCATATATATATATATATATATATATATATATATATATATATATATATATATATATATATATATATATATATATATATATATATATATATATATATATATATATATATATATATATATATATATTCGAGTAACACAAGAATCATAGCAATACTTCTCTATCTCAATCTTGTAATAAGACGTTGTACATGTGAAAACCATACCTCATGAAACCCTTAGAGACTAGAGAACTTCACCTAGACATACTCCTGACCAATCACCCTCACTTGACACTTTTGACCAGAAAATCCTTATCTTCATAGAGAGGGAAATAGCTGCCCTTTTCAAAGCATATCTAAAAAGAGGCTTGACCACCTAGAAGACCACTTAAAAATCCCTCACACCCAAGCCTAAAAGGAGATGTAAAAAGCCAAAAAGAAAGAAAAAAATAATGAGAGTTGTGCCCAAAAGGTGCCAAAAGTTTCCACACGGTCAGTATATTGTTGCACTCATGAATGCAGATATGTCGTGGCCGTAAGTGGAATCTTGAAGCCAAACTTAAACACCTCCAATCCTAAATGAAAACTCACAAAACCACCTGACTTGAAGTCAGATACCCAATAAGGGCAACACTTTTCTTACGACAGTTGTGGGTGAGGAGTTCAGAGGGAATAGGAAAACACTTGGAAGCCTTAAGAATACTCGAACACATTAGCATTGGGCCTAAAAAATAAAGAAATGGTGTCAAAGCTAACCATCAAAAAAGATCTTGTATTAGTATGGTTATTACCTAAGGGGAAGGGGTGATAATTTGAGAAGGAGGAACCTTTTACAATTGAAGGCAATGGTGAGAAAACAAAGTTATGCAACTCTAGTTTAGAGGGAGGAATGAGACATAAAGGTTAGAAAACATACCACAACATTCTTGATGCAAGAATGAGATATTTCAGTCATGTTATATTCTATAATTTTTGTGACATAAGTTTGCTCTTTCTCTCTCTGAGTTCTTGAAGCTACACTTAGCTTGAGGACAGGCTTGATTCTATGTTTGGGGGAGTTGATAACACTTTATTTTGCATACTTTTTGTATATATTTTATACCTCTTTTGGTATATCTTTTATTAGTTTTCCCCAAAATTTTACCATCTTTTTGACTAAAACCTCACTTACATGATTTCAGGTACATTTACAACTTAAACCGCTGTCAAGATTTCTGAGCTGCTTTTAGATCGAGGTCATCATGCATTGAATTCAGACCGCGGTCATATTAAAGCCACGATCACTACTAAACCATGACCACAACGGAGGTCGCGATCAGTACAAAGGCACCAATCAAACCAGGGACTGTGGTGTATTTGGAGACTGTAGAAGCCAAGTACGACTGCGACTCAAAGAATGCACTAATCCATATGGGGTCACGATCCCTACAGATCACGATCAAGAAGGACCACGACCAGCTTGGAGGTCACGGTCATTGCTAAGCCCACGATCCTTACAGGCCGCAACCGAGTAAGAAGGCCTCAACCTCAACCTATCTAACGCAACACACAAATTGACCTCGACCGCGATCATTGCCAGACCGCGAGCAAGTGGTAGACCGCAACTCAGTTTGACTGTGATGAAAGAAGGAATAAAGAGCAGGTCGCGACCGCGGTCTCACACTTCTCCTAACCCATACTGCGACTGCGGTCTAGGCTTAAGTCAGTGGAATGTGCCTATAAATAAGCCTTCCACCCGTCTTATCAAATCATTAGATCATATGTCGGATCCCAAGGACCACGAAGTGGGTTGAGAGTAGCCATTAAGGAACTCCCAACATGTATATTGTCTCTCTTTGTTGAATATATATATACTCTTGTCAATATTATCTCCATACACCAGTTTTAATGCTTCACTTGTATGCTTAGCTGCCATTTTGTGATGTTTGATAGTTGATATCTCAAGAGAGTAATATCGCTTTTATCATGTGTTATGGAGTAGTATGAATGCATAAGAGTGTTGGAATGCTAAAGCTTTCAATCATATGTTATGCTATGTAGTTTATGTGTAGTCATCTCGAGAGTGAGGCTACCCTTAGACTTAGATCTATCCTCATCACTATGAAAAATATGGTCTTTAACTACCAAAAAAAAATTGTAGCAAAACCCCCAAAATTTGTAGCTAAAAGCTTTGGCTACATTTATCCTTACATTTATAATATATAGCTAATACCCGTGTAGCTAATTGTTTAGGCTACATTTTTCAAATTTGTAGTTAATTATTCCTCTGGCTACAAATTCATATGTAACCCTAATTGTAGGTAAAAAATTTCCTTACACATAAACATGTAGTTTCCATTGTAGCCAAATGTATGACTACAATTCAATTTGTACCTATGATATGTAGGGAGAGATGACATTGGTTACAATTTGTATTTGTAGTTCATGTATAGAAAAAACTAACACTTGATACACATGTAATTATAGCTAGTGTGTAGTGAAAGACACCATGTACTATCCATACATACGTAGTGAGAGACATTATGTATCCAGTCAGTCGCTTGCCAATATAGAGGGGTTTTCAATAAAAAAATAGATCAATATTAATCAAAATTGAGTTGTGCTTACAATGTCAGCAATGATGGATTTTATTTATATTTGAACAATGAGTACACATGGGGAGGCCATTAACCTGGCCCCTGTTTTACAATATGTATGGAAAAAAGACACATGGATACAATATTTTCTTCTGACTACGTCTATCCACTGTAGACTATAGATAAGATCATACAACGCTCCAATGTCACTTGAGAACAAAACTTACATACCACATTATCTATGGAGTGAGAATCATGACTAAAGGTCCATAGAAAAAGTAGGTCAATAGATCAATAGATCAATAGATCATACAACACTCCAATGACTCCTTTTCTTTTCACAGCTTGTTGCAGACTGTAGAGCAGAATGGACTTCACACAAGGGTAAATCTCTTAAGTAATTTTCCACTTGACCGATCAAGAAGGACTGAAATGAAGAGAAAGTGCATGATGTTAGAGCCAATGAACAGGGGAAAGAATTAAATCATGCCACAGAACATATCAAGAGATATTAAATCAATTTGTAGAAATATGACGATAAGTTTCTGCTAGATTGCTCCAACTCCATAACATATTCAAGAGGAACCTTTCTTATAGATATTTAAGGAAATCCACACCCCACCAAATAGATAAGAGGCAAAAAATACCTGTAAAGCAGTAGCAAACCCAAGCACATGAGAATTAGCTACACATGATCAACAAAAAACCGAACCACCTCCAAGCTTTTTAGAAAATTCGAAAAATAGACCCTGAGATATGAAGCAGGAGGAGACTATGACTGCTGGCATTACTGTAAGAATATCTGAAAAGAGACACTCATCATAAGCATATCAGCAACGGCATGGACTAGAGCATACATAATTTCCCCATAAGATGCAGACTCTACCTGAAAAGTCCAAACTCTTCGTGGTAAACATATGCAAGCAAGAAATTGAACTTAGCAATAGGAACATGTCAGGAAAGCATCACCATAGAGACTTGATCTCTTACTATCAGAATGAACATAGTGCGGCCAAGTCATATGAGAACATGCATCAGAGTGTATGCTAACTCAAAGGTTCCAACTCCATAATAAATTCAAGTTACACCTTTCTTATATAGAAACACCAATAAAATAGCAACAAACCCAAACACACGAAAAGTAGTTGTAGAGGATTAGCAGAAAACCAAATTTTAGCATAGTACAACAAAACTAAGAGAAGAGATACCTATAAGAGATCATTATTTATCGTAGAACATTGTCATCACCGATTTTTGACTCAAGCCCTGGTGTATCAGGTGCTAAGTCTCAAGTTTGCAATCTGAATCACGAATTAGAAAGTGATTTAGTTGATGAGTACTAATCTAAAATTGCTAATATGATTAGGAAACCACTCAATATCATCACTTCCTTTTATATTTTAAGAGTAGATTTGCATTCAAGTACATTTATGCAGACTCTTCGAACTCTACAACACATGTATCTACTCTTTTATGTTCAGCAACAATGTGAGATGGGGGCATGATCTTGACAATACCACAGGCTTACATGCCCAAAACAGGAGCAGCTGGGCTTTTAGGACTGAGGATACATGGATGAATGGATGAACCATCTGTTACTTTCTATCCCCCTATAATGTAATACTTTCTGAGTTGTGTGGATGAACCATCTGCTACTTTCTATCCCCCTGTAATGTTATACTTTCTGAGTTGTAGATGGTTTTTTGTGAAGGTCTGAATAACACCAGAGAAGTGAGACTGTACCTTGAACTGCCTTTTGTACTTCCCTTCGTATGATTAAGATCATTCTTAATTAATTGTGATTCAGTGTCAACACCATCAGTAAAGTAAACATCGTATTCTAAATAGAGTAAAAGAATACCTAAAATCTCTCAATGCATGAACTTAACAAAGAACTCCAGAACACGTTGTTGGTGTCACTTCCATCTAGATACCCTGTAGGACCTGACTTGGCATGATATAAATACAACCTGCCACAACAGTACTGGATATTAGAAATCATGGCGGTCACATAGTTTCATAACAAGAGAAGCATCACCTTTGCAACAATGTGTAGATCTTAAAGATACTCTTAAAAAAAACCTCAGTGGTTGCAAATCCACACTAGGATCTAACTCCGAAAAGGCAACCTGATCTGCTGGTGATTGGGGTATCTATCCACCTTGACTGGAAGTTTTGCAGAAATGTTTGACATCTTCATTTCTGATATGATTTGCATAAAATGTTGTTTAATGCATATGGAATTTAAATTATGTGCGCATCAGGAACTCAGATAGCACATATGTTGTTATATACTTATAGATATGTGTTATCTTATATTTCAAAGTAAGTGAAAAATCTAGATATTTCAATCAAGAACTGGTAAACTATGTTGTTTATAACTACTATTGTAGTGTTCTTTTATGTCCTATGCTAAAAACTAAGTTATAAACATACATATTCAAATGCACCCAAACTAAGGAGAGCATAGTACACAAATGATTGCATCTATAAGTACTTATCTTCACTTTATGAATCTGTAATAACAGTGTAAGATTCTCATGATTTAAGTGAACGTAGTGGATTAAGATCACATAAATGTGATGTCAGGGTACAATCATCTGCTAGATATGCAATTAATCTACTAAGAAAAGCCTTCTCGGTTTCTAGGAACTACCAAATTTAACAAAGAGATCTTGAGCTAAAGTACACTATGTCAGGGATAACTCAACCTATGTGTCTTCAAAGTACCCTCATGGCTAAGCTTCCAAAGAATTCAATCAAGGATTTCAATGGATATTTTTGTAACTGGAACTGTAAGAGGAAGAGCCATGAAAGTGCTAAGTAGATACTTTCTTTAATATATCGTACGTGCTTGTAGAGAACACAAAGTATAATCTTACAGCAACATGGTGTGGGCCATTATCTTTCTCTTTTCTTTCCAACCCCTCAAATTCCATGTCACCTTAGCCAACATTAGCAGTGAAGCACACATCGATAGTTTTCTCTTAGCCAGGGGACAATAACAGAGTAGCAGAAAATGTGGCAAAGGTTATGCTAGGCTGGACATATGTGTTTGCATGAATAGAAACAATAGCCCATTGCAAACCTTAGTGGACTGATTGAAGTATGATGGGCCTTAAACATTTTGGGAAAGAAAAATAGATTCAAAAAACTGAAGACATATAGGAAGTATGTTAGAGTATCTATTATCATGCAACCTACATGAACAATAAATGAGGTATGGTCGTTTGGTCCTGCATGAACTCTATGGATGAGTTTGGGGGTAGTACTCGTATTTGGACCTCAGCCACACTAGAGATCAAAACATATTGAGTGTGAAACTTGAATCTAAAATAATAAAAGTATTTGATTGGTAATAGGCAAAAAATGTACAACTCATGACAAAAGGTGTTGAACCTATCAAATTTCTGATGCTAGGAGAAACTGGGTTTGTGTCCCTTACTTATTAGCTAGCTATGGAAGCTTCATGGCAAGCCATATGACACCTACACGATAGATGGCATCCCATTCTCATACGATCAATATGGAGTATGCTCACCTTAAAGGATCTTATTCTTGTTTTCATTTGTCGCCATCGAAATAGAACTCTCCAACAGTGAGCTTCATTAAGGAATACCATATGAGGTGAATATGCAAATGATTGTGGGTGCTAGCACTGTCTTAAGGACTGCAACAAGAGTTTTCTATTACTTAAAATGTTACTACTCGACTACAAAAAGGCATGAAGGAGCTTGCCACCACAATTGCTACTACAAACAAGGATCAAGACATGCAGTTATAGCAATAAGAAATGATGTATAAACAACAGTTGTAAGACTTCCTGAAAGAGAGGGGGGTAAAAAGACAACTGACAATTTCCAATAGATGTGTGTTGGACGGAACATCACCTGATCATCAGATTGGGTACAACTAAACTCATCTTATCCAACCCCTATCAAAACACAACAGTCTATAGATTACTTTCTCTGGGTAGATTTGCTTTCACCTGAATCAAAGAGTCTCTAAAGAATGTGAAAAGGGTTCATCAGAAAGAAAAGGCAGACTTATTTTACATACATTTTTTCACCACTATCAACTAATTTTTGCTCAAAAAGCAACAGTGCAATGCACTATACGGGTGTGCACGAAATTTCAAGGATGTGCTAAAGTGGGTTACTGATCAACCTTTAGAAAAGGTTTTAAGGTGGGGATCATATTCCTCCTGTTAACCACCCATGGTTTTTGAAGTCAGTCCATAGGTTCATGAAAAAAGCAATACGGATTGTCCCTGATGTGGATTCTATTGTGAACTGGTATAAACCAGGGCAAGTATGCCTTGAGAAAGATATTATTCTTCCATATGTACCAAACTTATATGTTTGTGATTCAAAATGCTTACTCGAGAGCAGACCTCAAAGAAAAGCACTGTGATTCGTCCATGGAAGACTGGAAAGAAATGTCAGACGTAAAATTTGCAGCAAACTTGTAGCTAAACTACAAGGTACTGAGGGAGTTATTATGGAAGAGGGAACTTTAGGTGAACTTGGAAAGTTGCAGCTCAAAAATTGTTTTCCTACGGAGGGGTGTGGACAGGACAACATTCATGGATAACTACTCAGTCTCCTTTAAGAGACAAGGTTGAACCATTCCAGTGCATGTTATGTCTTGTATGAATGCAGCCTATAGTATTAGTCTTCATAGGAATTGCAGTAAAAGACAATGATCAATTAGATGATGACATAGTAGATGTAATAACTAAGGTATTGATTCAACAAAATATATTGTGGTGCTCTTTTCGATCCACAAACAAGGCTACTAGTGTATGTATCTATATTCAACAAGAGTATCTCCAACAAAGAAATAAATATAAATAGAAGTAACTCCAAGAAGTAAGAATTACTTTTTCAAAATATGATGTTACCAAGAAGAACACTAGCTCATCATGGAAAGTTCTAGTCTACAGCTTTAAACAGAACTCTATATCATAAAACTAACAGGAAAACTCCTTCAAAATCCTACAAAGCATTAGTATATATGTGAAATGCTCATCTTCAGGCATGACATCTTGCCTCCATTCAGACCCATCATTTTGACTTAAAGCGTAACAACATACCTGTATTAGCATTATATTTGCGATCTTCACATGCAGATCTATCTAGACTAACATATTTCTTGAAGGTAAATTTCAAATATGTAAACCAACTTCACCTCCTATTTTTCTTTATTATGCATCCCCAATACTGATCTCATGAGGTGAGGTAAAGGATGATTCCCTAAATCACTACTAATATACCTGCAAACAATAGATTCCAGTAAAATTAAATTAGTGAATTATATACAATCATGCATATCAGTTAAAAGGTGAGTACATGCCCAACCCTAAGTCACCCACTCCTTCCTTCATTCTTTACCGGAATAGGTCCATGATGATTAAATGATTGAAGTGCAAACCGTTAGGCAATCAACAATAAATGTGCAACATATTTTTTACTACAAAGGCATATCCAAAGTCAGTAGTCAAGCTCAGGAAATGTTTGTTTCAGTAGTATAATTAGAAGATTGTGCATCTGATTTCCATTTAATAAATTTCCAAAGCAAGTAATGAATGAATCAGTTAAGGAACTACATGAAATGGTTGTACACTTGGAAGAACTGCACATAATAACCAACTGAAATAAGTAAGAAATTGATTAGGACACAACATACCATTAGAGTATTCATTATATATAATAGTTATACAAATCACATTGTTTTTAGAAGATACTAATTGTTAGAGAAACACATGAATCCATTGGTACAGTTAGCATGACAAATTGATGATCTTTTTAAGGATGGCTATTCTGCAAAATCTGTAGAGACTACTGGAGCAATGAGTCTATGACAGATTGACAAGTCAAAGAGCTCATTGACAAAGATCTAAGGATTCAGTTGTTTCAAACAAAGATATGCTTATCACCTTATTGAAGCTTGGCTTTCTAAGTCCACAAAATCTGTTAATGAAGTTTCAATTCAGAAGATTATTACAATTATAGACAAAAAAACATAATACAGTTAGAGTGTCATGATTGATCATGATAAGGTGTTGATGTAGATAAAGAAGTATAGTCATAAGTGATGACTTAATGATGCTTCTCATGTTCATTCTGCTGATGAAAGCCATGTTCCTCTCTCAATTCCCCTTGAAGCATGAAGCCTAATGTACAAACACTTCCTCAAGTGTCAAGCTTCCGAGATCAATAAAACTAACGAGAATACAAAAGGTTGGACCCATTATTCAAATAGCCATGTCACGGTGTTGAATCCAATAAATATCCTGCAGAAAGGTATCAATGAGGTCAGAAAAATATAGCTAAATAAGGGCTGAGAATTTTACTCGCTCTGCTGTTAGTGGGAGAAGATGAGGCACAAATTAGTGAGCTTTGCTCCCTATCCTTGAGCCACAGAGCTTTAACCTACGCCTCTCCTCATTTCTGTTCCCAGTAGGTTGGCCTTCCAGCTCCTCTCCGGTGGCCTGGAGGTGATATATTAACAAAGGGAGGAGGTGGAGAAGACAACGAAATCAATTTGGGGGATGGGGTATGAGTATCAGAGATGGAGGATATGACGAGAGGTATGGAAGAGGGTGTGTCTGTGGGTGGGCCTTTTTTGTAACCCCCGCCCATCCCCCGGAAGAGGGGGAGTGCTGGCAGAGTGAATGACCCCAGAAGTGGGGGAGCGTTGGCAGAGTGAATGATGGAGAGTTGTGCGTGAATGGGGGAAGGAGACGACCGCATCGATAGGGACATGAGTAGGTGTGCACAGCAAAGTTAAAATTTTCATACGATTTGATTATTCAGATGGGGGAGTCCGGAAAAGCAACTACAACTACATTTATTTTGTTTACAATTTTTATTATATAAGTAAAACTGATTTTAACTATAAGCATGATATTTGTAGCTAGACTAATTGTAGTCGAATCTGATATTTTTTGTAGTGCATCTCAAGAGAGAGTGGAAAAGATGATTTTGATGGTTGCTTGTAGTCTTGATAAGAGTATGAGAGAGAGATGATGTTACATGTTGGAGAGAGGTCTTAGTAGGTGTACCCCAGCCCGAGTTTCCTCCCATATACTTCTTTTGTCTTATTTTTGTTTTTGTTCATTCTTCTTACCTTTGTTTTACTTGTCTTAGCTTTGGTTTGTGTGCCTTCATTCCTTAGGGAACACCTTTTAATATACCCGCATTTTTTAGAGTATAAGAGTGTCAGATTCTGTGAGCTTAACCCTGCCAACCTTGTCCATGTGTTCAACATGATCGCTATATCAGACCCCATTTATCGTTGCGGGGGCTTGAGAGTCGGGTTATCTCTTTAAAAGTCCAACTACTCTAAATATGCTCCTTTTGGACGTGTGATTTAGGTTGGTCAACCACATCCACGATCAACAATTTTTTTTTCTCCCAACCTTGAAGTGGTAGCTCCCCTTGTTGAATGGAGGACCGAGAAGGACTCTAGTATTAATTATGTAGCCAAGTGAAAGAGTTTTACCTAGCAAATAAACTTTTTGGCAGGTAAGTCAAAAATGAGTCTTATCCATAACCCCTATATGAGGTATGTTCATAAGGTTTTAGAGGATACAATAATTTATTGGTATGAAAACCATGGGGCCTTTACAAAGAAGGACTTACTTATGTCGGTTTGCATTATAAAAGGTAGGCATGCAAACCTAGAGGCCTTCATGATTGATCACATGAAAATCATTCCCTCTAAGAGTAAGAATCCATTTGTAATGGGAGGAATTGTGACTTCTAATGTACTTTCTTTGGATGTTGACTTGACAGACTTCACCAAAGCAGAGGGAGTCAAGCATGTAGACTTGCAGTACCTTATCCATTTCACCATGATTTCTATTGTATGCAAAAAATGATAGACCAGGAAACCCCCCCCACACAAAAGCATTACACCAAAGCCATTGTACCACCCTTCACCTCTCCTAGAGGGTTTGTCCCATCTCTATATTTTCTAGACACTTTAAAGAGATGGGAACAGGAACATCCTAGAGATACCTTGAGAGAGTACAATGTATCTTTACTTGAGGGAGTGGGGGAGACGAATGCATATGACTGATTGAGGGTGGCAGAAGAGATAGAAGCACACCGAGAGAGGAGAAGAGAATTACATGCAACAACATAGCATTAACCCACAGTAAACACGTACGAAATGCAAACCATATAGGTGTATCAAGAAGGCATTTAAAGGGCACATCAGTCCAGGTGGTTGGATCAATGGTAGATGCATCATCAGATCAACCACATGTACTACTATCAACACGAACATGTGTCGAGGTACCCCAAGTGGGGGAGGATTTTTGGAGATCACTATCCAAATATCAGGAGACATACTATCCTCCATAGGAGGTCTATTGGGGAAGTTATTACTAGAATGATCCACTGTATAGGGGACCACCACTAGATCCACCACATCAACAATGAATTCTAGCTTATCACTCCTAGACTTTATTGTAATGTTGAGGAAAGTGTTATTCTAAAGTTAAGATGGTAGGGTGGTACACCCTCATTTCATTCATGATACCATTACCTTTTGATTAACTTCTTGTTTTGATGCACTTTCTATCTAAATTATATTTTTTCTTTCTTTGAATACATGCATGCACATTGTTTATTTTCTTATATTTTTGTGTAATTTTTCAAGTTTTTTTTTAAATTTTCCATTTCGTACCAATCATTGCATCTTATGTAGGTTTTTGTAATTTCTTGTATGTTTAGTTAGAGTTTTTTTACTTTATATTTAAATCTTTCTAGTGTAGGTTTAGATGTGATTTGTGGAAATTTGATATCATTTTGGCCAATTTTGTCCAATCTTGAAATTTCTTGACTAAAAGAACATTTTCATCCAGTTCTACATTTTTTATTTGAAAATTTTAACCTTGGACAAATCTATGTCATATTCTCATGCTCTATTGCTAAATGGTATCAATTTCTTACTTTCTACAAGTGAATTACCTTTTTCATGCTTGTGAATTGTTGTTTGAATTCTGATCAAAGCAAGCCACAAATATTTTCGACTTGTCGAATCTCATGATAGAGATGTGGTTATTTTATTTTATCATTCATGTAGTCTACTATTAATTGATGAAGTATGTTAGAGTAATCTTCAAGAAAGATATCTCTTGCTGAAACCCACACTAGTGAGTCCTCTTTTGATTTATTTTTCTTTCACCACTTCTTACCTCTCCACCTCATGAAAGGATGCCAAAGTGCACACATTAGCTTTAGCCACCCTCCAAAAGTTTGTGGCAGCCATATATATATATCCCATTCATTTCACACTTACTACCACATGTCCTAACTACACCAAGGGTAAAGAAAAAGGAGAAGAAAAAAGAAAAAACTAAATTAAAAGATGCTCTTATTTAATAATATCTAAATAAAGAAAAGAAAAGTGATCCAATGTATCACACTCCAATATCTTACTACAACCCCATACTTCCATTTTCATTCCCATCGAGCTATGAAACATCAAACTGAGATAATTTCACTCATTACGTAGTTTTGTGGATCACCTATAGTTGTTTGATAAGTGAGGTTGAATGCATGAATGTGAATAAACACTACTAGTCATCTTTGTTCACCACCATCATGAACCGATTTACCCGGAGCTATATGAGAACCATATGGATTGTTTTTATATTTTATGCCCTATATTTGAAGTTTGAAGGCTTAGTGCTTTGATTACAATTGTCTTGTGAAAAAAGATAGAAATAGGTGAAATACATGTATTTATTGAACATTGAACCCATCTAGTAAGTATACATCTACTGCAATGTATTTATCATTTATTCTTGATGAAAAATTTGAAGAGAGATTGAGGTTAGACGTTACATCAGGACAAGTACATTTTGAGCTTGGGATGGTGATGATGTTGGTATGTATGCCCTGAGAGCCAATCATGGGATGATTGGTGGGATACATTAAGATTGATTTGATAAACATCAAAGGCAAGCTTCCAATTCTTTCTGGTTCAGTCATATGAAATAGTGATAGAATAGATTGAATGTCTAGAGAATGACAGTACTCAATGACGTATGCCTTCAGGTTCATGACCTGAACGATGAGATCATATGGATGCTAAAAGTTTGTACATTCTTGTTATGTCCCTAGTCGGATGTCATTGTGGAAGGTAGATAGACATCAATGACACACAAGACTAGATTGTGGTGTTGGTTGATGATAGAATCTCATTAGTCATGATATAGAGATATCAAACCAAACACATAGGTACTTGTTAGAGAACAAGTGTACCGGACAGACCCACCGTGAGTTTGACACATGGAACCATGACATGGTAGTCACAATCAATACTCACAGTACTGGTGGTGAGTGTGATTCTTTGACCTGAAATCACTACACTCAACACATGTCGTTGGGCACACTTTGACATCATCAAACGTAGTCCTGAAACATGGGTTGTTATAAAGGTGATGATTGGGTGGCTTTGACACATGGGGCTTTTGAGGGGTGAGTGATAGATATGGGATTTGTCCCTCCTGAGGGAGTTTGATATCCAAGGCCACTTGATCAGTAGGATTGAAATAGGTGTGCGCACGCATGTGTGAATTAGTATGTGATATTGATGTCATACATATCTCTTCCAATCTGCTCTGAGATCAAGAAAGTGAATGAACGTTGACAGGATGATTGTTCCATGCCTCAAGTTCATTCGGGATATCAGTGAGAAAGGAATTATACATTCACTATAACACCATTCATGGATTGTAGGATTGAAAGTTGTTGTCCAACTTTCTATTTCACTTGGGTAGCACTGATGTGTGACTAGACACCGTTCTTTGCTTGTGAAGTCATAAGTGTTATGGACTTTCACTACCAACGTGAAAAAGGACCTGCAGGGTCACACACATAGGATTTAACCTGGAAGAGGAGTTTTTTCCACAAACAATGTTTAGATTGATTACTAAAGGAGTTTAGTAGTTCAACTAAACACTCAATTAATTGATAGCTCAAAATCCTAGTGTTCAAGGTGTTGGACAGACTGATTAGAGTATCGGATTGATTGAAACTACAATTGACTATTTCTGCACGATCTGCACTCTCAACCGATCGGTTCATGTGATGAACCGATCGGCTCATCTTGGTGAACCGATCGGCTCAGATGGTGAGTCGATCAGCTCATGTATAGGGTGAAATGATTGCTTTAAGTGTTGAAACAATCGGTTCAACTGATGCAACCGAGCAAGTTGGGAAAGTAAGATTGGTGAGAAATTTCCTTTCGTTTCACTTGCCCAATTTGATTGGAACAAGGATTGGTATTTGATACCAATTAGAAACAAAAGATGGAAAGTCAATCGGGAACTGATCAGGACCACGAACCGATCGGTTCACATGTGAACCGACCGTTTCATGGGTTCCAACCGATCGGTTGAGGTATCAACCGACCGGTTCAGGTCCCCAATCGACCGTTTTAGTTGTGAAATGATCGGTTCAGGTTGTGAGTTGGTTGTTTTTGTGGAAAATCTCGAACCCTTCTACTCCTACTTTTAGTCCCGCATTGCCCGAGATGGAGAACCCTGTCCCATGACCCTCCTATATATAGGGGTATTGGGGGCTTCTCAAAGTACAACTCAGTGCAACCAGTTGCTCTGTGAAGTTTTCGTTCTCTCTGTTTTTGGTAACTGAGAGAGAGCCCGAGCAAGTGCTACCCGATAAGGGAGGCACAGCAAGGGAAAGACAACTGCAGAAAACAATTGGTGGCAGGAGAGTGTGTTGGCAACTAGTACGCTGACAGGAGGGTGCGCCTCCTTCCAATTCCTTGTGGGACAAGGAGATTGGAGTTCCAGGTGGTCCGTGTGGACTACTTCAGAGGAGAGAGGTGTCTGCCGCTCGGAGGACAGCTGTCAATCCTGACAGTCCCGGCGAGACTAGGATTCGTCAGTCCCAGTGCGACCAGGAGCTGCACAGACGTCGTCCAAGACCGGAGGTGAAGACCGCGCAAGGCGCGAGGTATTGTCACCAAGCAAGCACTACTACAGAAGTGCCTTTTAGTGTCGGTTGTTTAACCCCCTTTGGCGTCGGTTTCTGAACGACGCCTATGTGGGCGCCGCTAAAAGGTTGGACACTTCAGCGTCGGTTAAAAAACCGATGCCTATTTAACATCAAGGCGTCGGTTTATTATAAAACACCGACGCCAAAAGGGTTCGCGCCACAGAAAACAGCGTCATCTAGGACGCTTTCTGCGTCGGTTATATACTAAACAACCGACGCAGAAAAGTGTCCTAGATGACTCCCATTTCCTATAGCGCGAACACTTTTGGCGTCGGTGTTCAACAAAAAACCGACGCTGTAAGTCTGTGCTGACGGTTATCGGTAAATAACCGACGCCTATATCTATTTTTTTTTTATAAATCTATTTGCAGGCCTGCTGTGGCTGGTCAGCAGGATGAGAACCTGCAGTTCAGTTTTCTGAACTGCAGGTTTACGACATCCATTGATATCAGCCTACAAACAGGCCACAAACCTGCAAAATTAACATAAAAAGATTCACACAAGTAGATACAATCAGACATCAATTCAATTGTCACGTTCACACATATAGAATCATTCAAATACATGTTTTAACATTCAGAAACATTCATTTACACAGTATCATTCATCATCACTATCAACATCCCAATTATATCTTACAGTTGCCACTGTTTGTACAGCTATTGCCCATTCTTCTCTTACTTCATTTAATGCTTCCCTCGTATATGGAGCATGTACATTTTTTAAGCGTTTGCCTATAGTGTGGTCAGTTTTAAACACCTGCAAAGAGAATGATGTATATATATAAGTAATAATATAAAAATAAGATTGATATATTTCATACTAACTAATGAGACTATATATAATACCTCATGTATGGTATCGATGTCCAATGCGGCATGTTTGATAATCATCTGCATAAATCGCATCACATAGTATGGGCATGCCCAGCCATTGTCTTGTGTAACGCACTATAAATTGAAACATACAAATTAATACAACTAAGCACAATTCACATCAATAATATATACATTGGAGTCGGGGAGTCGGGAACTTACTTTTACGTTCTCCCAAGACAATGGCTGGTTCTTTTTCCTTGGGACCTTTCCTCCAGCATTTTTGAATGCATCTAAACCCCTACATGTTAATATAACACACTAAGTTGCATAAGTAAATAGTAATGTAATAAAAGATGTTAACGGATATAAAAAATGAAATATTTCTCACCAGAATAATGCCATTCTCATTACGTGTCCAATTTTAGTGTTTAATGTACTTCCTGCGGGATCTAGATAATAAACAGTGAACGTCCCGGGGACAATAACTAGTAACTCCCAATGTCTACCACTAGAGGTAAAAAGTTAACAATTAATAACTCAAAATGCAAAATAATAATGGAATTTTCTTAAGTCCAAATTATAAATAAAGCAAACTTACTTGACATTGAATGGAGCTATTATTATCGTCTTCATTTGATGACCAAAAATTGTAAAAGCATCTATACAGTATTGTTGAACACTATCAGGGTCTTTAGCTACCATACTAATCAATGATGGAATCAAAAATCCCACATGATCATATGCAAATTGTTTGCAATGATCTTCGATTAAGTAGCTGCAAAACATATAGACGTATGCATTAATATATAAGAAACTAGATCACCGGATCTTACACAAGGTATATGGATGTATAAACAAGATCTCACCTTATCCATGTCTCTATCATTGATGTATTCAACCAATCATACATAAACAACTCAATAATATCTTGTATAAATAAAGCGCTGTCGTATGATTGACCTGCATAATCTGCATCTAAAGAAACAATTATAGGGCAAAGTATATTATGTGCCCGTAGCCAACATGCCATTCCCCTACAAGCAGGACCTAACGGGTATTGTAGGTCAGTTGGAACCCAAGTTGGTAATGCGGGAATTGGAGGTGGAGGCCTAGGTGCTCCTGGTGTCTTCTTTTTAACCTGTATATATAATTTCAGATCAGTTGACATCATATATACACATTAACAGTCTAAATCAATGTAAATTTATCTTACAATTTCAGTCGTGTAGAGGACATCTGCTTTGGGCCACAATATGACCCCGCTTTCTGCCTCACCAAGTGTATCAATATCTGGGTGGGCATATGGCAACTCAACTTCCCTCCAATCGGGTAATACATGTATCAGGCTCACACGAATGTAGCCCTGCGGCATTGGAGTCCCATGAAACGTTGCCCCAGGAAGGGACTGGTAAGCTTGCGCCTCTGCAACAACATAGTTTTCCATTCTTAAGCGGCATGGCTTCAATGCCTACAAATTTACGTAAAGAATGTTATACATATATACATATCATCTTGAAAACATATCATCTTGAAAAGACTAGCTACAATGTCATAAACAATACTTACAGCAGACGTGTTAGGCGATGGGTCTCCAGGATTACTTACAGTCTGTGCACCAGGAGAAGAGTGGGTCGGCATAGGCTGATTGGAAGCCTGAGATGCCTTCCACCGCAGCAATTCTTCCTTGACCTTCTCAGCAACCACATCGTTGAGCTTCTTAGCAACTATATCCTCGACTCTCTTATTCTCCTATACATGGATAAAACAAATATTAGCTTTTTATTAATGAATTTCCTTTTGCAGTAACATTATAAAAATAGAATATGTTACCTCTTCTTGAGAAAGTCCCGCTCTGGGTTTGCGCTGGGATGGCCCAAAGAATGCTTTGATGCCCACACCAGCGCCAGCACCTCTAACACATCCAGGATGCTCTGGGTTACCCAGAGCAACTGTCAATTCATCCCTTGTGCCCTGAGGGATGAACGTGCCTTGTTTCCTCTGCTCGTGCAGCTCCCGCTAATCACCATAAACAAAAATTGGTAAGTTAACACCACAAATAATCAATATTCAAATGATTGCTCTAAGAGTTGTATTTTACCATTTTTGCAGCCGCCTCAGCAGTTTCGGGCTTCTTTATTTCACCCTTCTTGTTTTTCCTGCCAGCTATCCAGATATCATGGCGAGGGAAGGGTGTGGCCGCAGACTCCTGAGTAGTCGCAGACTCCTGAGTAGCCGCAGACTCCGCCTGTAGTCTTTGGCGAACGCTTGCATAGCCTTTTGGACCCATAGTATGGTCATGTACATTCAGTGCACGCCTTGCTTTTTGTGCGTCACTGAGGGCCTAGTTAGTATGCACATTTATAATTAGGTTAGTAGCACTAAATGTTAATCTTGAATAGGTGAATACAATGTATATTAATTAAAATGGGAGTGACGCCTAATACCTTGAATTCTTCAGATTTTCTTGAAGCAACAAAATTGTCCCAATCTTCTTTGTCCAAGAAGTTCCATTGTTCAAGGGCTGACTTCTTCTTCTTATCACCCTGTCTTATGTATTCTCTGTTCAGATTTGTCCTGTAATTCCTAAGCATCTTTCCAGCGCGTTGCATCACACTTTTACGATGCAACATCTCATCCAATGCAAATAGATTCTGTAAAATAGAAATGTTAATAACTAGTACCAAAAATATAATTGCAAATAATAGAATTTGTAATCTACAAAATAGAATTGCAAATAATAATAACTCATGCATAAATATTTCCATATCAAGTCTTTCTTCGCCTGAGGAACTTTATGCCAATTATCATACTTAACACCACAATGGCTTCGAGTGACAACCCCAAGATAGTTTATAAAATTATTGCGGTTCACTCCAATTGCATTCCCTCCATTATCAAACTCCACAACCAATTTGGATCCACTGCCACTCAGCGCAAGTAACTTTTTCAACAGAGTGATACCCCTTTTCTTGTTAAGTTTTTGTTGCTACGCATCAAGTTGCTCAATTACTTCAGTGGGTAGCTGTGCATCATCAACCTAAAATTTGACAAAAATAAACACACCGAATTAAGCCAATATAGAAATACAGGATATATGACATAACTAGAAGATAATGAATTTTATAGAAATACGGGATATGTTTTTAGAACTTACGTTGGTATCCTCGCCATGCTCGTCATGGACAGCATGCTCATCATGGACTTCATGCTCATCATGGACATCATTCTCATCATGGTGAGCCATCTGAAAATTTCATTAAAAAGGAAAACATTTAGCATTTGTATCAACTAGAATAAGGAAAACATTTAGCATTTGTATAAACATACATGTCTCTAAAATTGTGATCTTTTATCAATTAGCAATCCTTCAATGTACAAGTAATATAAAAAACAATGATTGTTCACATTCTAGGCCAACAAACACATGTGATGTCATTCTTATATATAATAAATGTGTACCACCTATCCCATCCTTGAACACCTAATCTCACTAGTAAGTGTATAATGTGTATTGGGTTTTCAAGAAAATTTCGGCAGCATTTCCCCGCTGTTCTCTAAGTACATATGTACTTAGAGAACAAACGGGGAAATGCTACCAAAATTTTCTCGAAAACTCAATACACATTATACACTTACATCCTAAGTGAGATTAGGTGTTCAAGAACAGTCCCAAACTGGGGACTATCCAAGATTTACTCCTAATGAGTAAATCTTGGACGGGTTTCTAGGCCAACAAACACAATAATAGATATCTACAATGAAGCCGGACTCCATACAAACAGTATATAATTTAGTGATTGTTCATTCTAATTTATATCAATGTACAAGTAATATAAAAAACAATGATTGTTCACATTCTAGGCCAACAAACACATGTGATGTCATTCTTATATATAATAAATGTGTACCACCTATCCCATCCTTGAACACCTAATCTCACTAGTAAGTGTATAATGTGTATTGGGTTTTCAAGAAAATTTCGGCAGCATTTCCCCGTTGTTCTCTAAGTACATATGTACTTAGAGAACAAACGGGGAAATGCTACCAAAATTTTCTCGAAAACTCAATACACATTATACACTTACATCCTAAGTGAGATTAGGTGTTCAAGAACAGTCCCAAACTGGGGACTATCCAAGATTTACTCCTAATGAGTAAATCTTGGACGGGTTTCTAGGCCAACAAATAATGTGTTGTCATTCTTATACCTAAAATCCTAGTTCTTCAAATTAGGGTGATTATTGATGTCTTTAAAAGCATGATTGGCAATTTAGGGAAAAGTTCACCATTTAAATTCCAAGCATTCACATGTGTGCATTACAGTTCATCATTAAGCAAGAAGGGTGATTAGGATTCTCAATATACTCAACAATAAAATAAGTTAAACATGTGTGCATTACAGTTCATCATTTACATTCCAAACATGTCACATGTGTGCATTACAGTTCATCATCAAGATATCTATAACTTACTTAAACATTCAATTATGAAGTAAATATACACTTAATTAAGAATAGCATGACACACAAAGTTGCAGTCAACATCATTATGTTTTGCTCTATCATGGACTATCAGATTGGTATATCACATATGTATCAGTACATTATTAAATAAACACAATCAGTAAATAACTTTTAGCAAAAAATCCACTAGACGTGCAGCCTAGACGTGCCCTGGCGCCGCCCAAGCATCTGCCCAGAGGCCTATCTAGGCAGGGCACCTGGGCTTGGGACCCTAGGCGTGCCCTGGCACCTACTTAGGCGCTGCCTGCGTGAGTTCTAGGTTGGCGGCGGTAGAGAAAAGCAAGGCAGAGGACAAAAAAGGTGGTGAAGGTTTGTGGGTTACCTTGCACGAGGACAGCACGAGTAAAGCTGCTTCTACCGGCGGGGGCGGAGGTGACGACGACAGCACCGTAGCTGCTTCTACTGGCGGCGACGACTAGAGGAGAGCAGGGGCGGTGGGCAACGACCGGCGGCGACGAGCGGACAGCAGCAGTAGCAGGGGCGGCGGAGAAGAAGGGCGCCGGAGAAGAAGGACGCCGGAGATGGGGCGCCGGAGAGAAGTGCCGGAGAGCAGCAGCAGCAGAGAAGCGCCGGAAAGTTGCCGCAACAAGGAAAATCGCCGCAATAGGGTAGCAATGAAACAGAAGAAAGGGGAAGAGTCGGGCGATCGCGGGGGGTTATAAGTTCCCAAATAGCGTCAGTTGTTTACAACAACCGACGCCTAAACATCTTTAGCGTCCATTGGTTGAAACAACCGATGTCCAATTGGACGATATTTTCATGGAAATTTTTGGCAGGAACCACCTTCAGCGTCGGTTAGAGAGGGATAACTGACGCTGAAAATGACACTATTTTTTTTATCGAAAAATGGATTTCGCGGGCGTCTTTAAGCGTCGGTTGTTTATAAAATACCGATGCTTAATACAAAGCGGTACCCGTGTCTGGCTGATCTTCGAATATAGACGTCGGTTTTATTAAACAACCGACGCCTTATATGTTAGGCGTCGGTTTTCCTTCATAACCGACGCCCAGAAAAGCAACACTGAATGCTATTTCTGTAGTAGTGAAGACTCGGGACAGGGTATGATTCCACAAACCATCCTTTCCTATTGTATAGACGTTGACGTGTTTCCTTGTTCCGGGTTTGGGGGAGAAAATTTTTGTTTCCGCTGCCTTCTCGGCCTCCCTAAAAACCCAACAGTGGTATCAGAGCCACGTCAACTGCTCTATACTTTAGGGATTATTGATATGATCGATTTTGGTTTGTCGCCTTTATTTATTGCATAAGATGTGAATAAAGTTGGCTTTATGCATGTCCAATCCTAAATCCACAAATCCCAATTTACATATATGATATGTATTATGAATGCACTCGATACACGTCGCCCTTAAATGATTTTTGTGGTGGATGTATAGTGTGGTTATGGCCAATAAACCCTATATGTGTATGGTTGTATGTGGTTGCTTGCATCTCGGTCTGTGCACCGATCTTCCTTCTCCTACTCCTGATGTAACTCGAAATAATTCGAGATTTCTTTCCTACCTTTACTCCCCTCGAATGTAACTTGAGGTTTCTCCTTTTACAATGTAAAATAGGATAGAATTTTATTTCTTGTTATGTCGAAGAACGGCGGACATCCTGACGATAGCTGAGACGATCGATTCAAGGAGTGAACCAATCAGTTGACATTCTAGATGATCGGTTCAAGGAGTGAGCCGATCGGTTGATGACCGGTTTGAGGAGCGAGACGAGCGGGTGGCGGCCATGAAGAGATGCATGACGACTAGGTGAACCGGTCGGTTGGAGGAGCCAACCGATCGGCTGGTGGCACCCAGCTGACCGGCTTGATGGCGAGCCGATCAGTCATGTGATGAGTTGATCAAATCCAGAAAGGAAAAACACAGAGTTCATCTTGTACAGGTTGCATGTGACGTAGACCTAGATGATCGTGATTCCTCTTGGCTCAAGGAATCACATTAGGATGGCCATAATCATCACTTTTATCGTTTCACATGTTTTCTGTGGGATATAGCATGTATATGATACGTACTATGTATTGTGGTGATTGGATATGTATATGTATATAAAAACCAAATCCCTCATTAAAATATTAAGTCTTATATGCCTTCCATTAGCGGCACACATGAAAAACTCGATCAACCAAGCGTAGGTTACGCCAAAGTGTGGTGTGTTGTCTATCTTGTGGAAGTGTGAAGGGTAGACATGTAGGTTCTTCCAAAGAAGGGTGCATGTTTACCGTGTCGGCTTTTGGGCTAGACTTAACTGGTGATTCTTAGAGCGTCTAAGCCCATAGGCAAGGAATGTTCATGGCAAGGTGTTGCGCATGTTCATTCATCAAGAGTTGCATATGATGAAATTGGCAAGAGTTGCCTACCTGAGAGATCTAAGTTGTGGGTGACAGCCCAAGCTGGTCCATGACTTAGAGGATTTTAGGATCTTGCCCACTAGAAGGTTGCACGCTGCAATCTTCCAAATTGATGGTGAGGTCTGTCAATTTGAACTAAAATAGTGGGAGCGTTAATTAATTAAAGGCCTAATTATATCGTCAACTTTTCAAATCAATCAAATAAGTCAAAAATGAGTTTTTGGACTAAAATTGCATATATTTCCTTATGTTAAAATAAATGATTAATCAACAATAATCACTTTAATTGTGATCGGTCTTTGAGACCAACAAATTAAATGGGAATAATTCCACGACTGGTTAGGATGATGAGAAGTGTTCTCAATCAAAGAGCGAAAGCTCTAAGTCCTAGTTATACCAAGACCAGATGAACTCAATCCCACCACATCAATGGCTGAAAGTATGCTTATGGAAGCATACCGAGGATGACATTGATGAGGAGTGCTTGATGTTGTGTTCTCTGAACTATGAGTTGCAGAGACAACATGAGACATATGATGTCTCAAGGACACTGTCCAAGTATGTCATGACAGAAGGAGATCCTGTTGGTCCTCACACACTCAAGATGATTGGGTATGTGGAGAACCTAACAAGACTGGGATTTCCACTGAGCCAAGAGTTGGTTATTGGTATGATACTGCAAATGTTGCCAGAATCATACAGTTCATGATGAACTATGACATGGACAACTTTAATAAGTGTTGACAAAGTTGTTGGACATGTTGAGGACAGTAGAGGCTATTATGAAGAAAGACAATCCCTAATCTTTGATGTGATCAATAAAGGGTAAGTCTTAAGGGTAAGGGCAAGGGAAAAGCTGAGAAGTGTTCTGCTGCTAGCCAGCAGCCCAAGCCGTCTTCAGCCTCAAAGGCACATGGGGAAATGGTGTATGAGGGAAGTGCCCTCCATATCTGGAAGAACAAAAGAAGATGAAGGAGGGGATGGAAATCTCCACCTAAGGTATCATGAAATGAACCGCTTCTTTATATGAGGTATATGATACCAAGATGTGGATATGTCATATATGATATGAGAGATCCACAAAGAAGTGATGTCCTTTGTGAAAGGACCGAGAAAAAAGTACTCATTATTGGGGCAAGTGTTGCTGCCATAGATAGGAGTATCTTTCAGTTTATTTCAGCCTAAAGGGCACGAAATAGAGTTGAGAACTGCTATTTCATATATTGCCAATAGATAGAAACACTTTATTTTTGCATATTGTATGACAATGATGGTAATCAATATAGAGATGTTTCAATTTCTAAAGATATGATCTTTGTGGAAATGCCTTGTTTATTTTGTGGTATTTGATATGCATAAGATAAAATGATACCTAAAAGTTATAGATAACTCAAACAATCAAATTAGCATCAACCATGAGAAATTCATTTCTAGTTTCCATGTGATGGATAAATCTAGACTCTTTTGGTTAGAGAACCAGTAAGAGACATGAATATCTTGGACATGATTAATCAATCTTCACTAATGGTAGTGGGAGAATGATTATCCTATTAGGTATGATACATGTGATGTATTTACATACCTATTGGAACAAATGCTAATACTTCAAATGGTGTTTAGAGAAATACCAATATGAATATCTTGAAGTGTTCAAGATTATCATAGATGAAGTGCAAATTTGGTAAAGTGTTAATTCTTGATGAGATCAATGAATGAAATACTTGGACCAAATGTTTGAGATCCTTTTGAGTGATTATGATAGTATATCATAGTGAACTCATGATTAAGGCATGGTGATGTCTAAATCAAGAAGGAATCATACTCTAAGGAGTTAGAGAATGATTATCAAATACTGAATTCTTCTTAATAAAAGAATACCCCACACTAATAAAGGACATTGAGAATCACAAGGAGTTGTGAGTTCTTATATCCTTGATAGATACACCTCAATTATCTATGTGATGAGTTGTTCATGTGATGAGTCAAATATCTAGATGAATATGAGGAACCAAATTTTGAGTTATGGTTTATGACCATTACATCCTAAGTGACATCCATGTGAACCATAAGGTATGACCTTGATGGTAGCACTCATTGGGATGAAATCCATAAGTGTGAATAAGTCTTAAATGTTAAGACACATGGATAACATTTTGAGAAGGATGATGCTTGTTGATTGCAACTTAATGACTAAGACATTTGGCATATGGATACTAAAACCACATTCCTTTGAGGAATAAAACAAGGATGCGTACGTGACACAACCTATAATGTTTATGAATCCACTAATGCAAATGAATTCTATAAGTTACAATGGACTAATCAATGTGATTGATTGAGTACAAGAAACTCAGAATTGGATCTTTACTTTGATGATATAGTCAAAGGGTTTGACTAATATGTCAAAGATAAAGAAGGATCTGTGATTTAGTGGGAGCGTGTTCACATTCCACATATTGATGTGAAATGGAAATGTTCTAGAATGGAAATCCAAAGTGGAAATTATCTTTAAGGAAGATAGAGATGTTTCCTATGTGATAGGAATAAAGATCTATAGAGATAGTTCTCGAAAACTTCTTGACCTGGAAAAGAGAAAGCATACATTGGCAATCTGTACTGAAGGGTTCAGTATGCATAGATTCAGTGGGAGAAAACGTGTCCATGTTACATGGAGTTAGTATCCCAAGGCCAAGTGTCCAATTCTTATGAAGAATGGGAACACTAAGAATATATATGGATCTATCATGTATGTAATCATCCCATTATCTGCTTGTCTCTTGATTGGTGAAGAGGAATAGGAAATCTATCTTTCCTGCATACTTTTTGAGATGTTCACAACGTCAGTGCTGGGGAGGATGGTCGTTTTCTTTTCAAGGACATTAACCGATGGAAAGCTCATGGAGAGGCACCTCCTGTTGTGCCTTCTGCAGTTTGGATGCTTTTTTTTGGTGTAGGAACCTTTTTTCATCTCGTCTAGATAACATTGCCCTTCCTTTATGATGGGTCAGTCTCCAGTCTTCCAGGATGACACAATTTGACGGTGGGGTTAATGCTAGTGTTTGTACTGATTGTTTCTCTGGTTAATGCCTTCATCTATTAGGCAGTGTCTGTATTATCTAGAAGTTTTTGGGGTCTGGTTCCTGTTCTACTTTTGGGGGTCTATAAACCTTTTTGTTATTTCGGATGTTATCATCCCTGGTTGTAATGGGGCGTAGTGTTTGTACCCAAAGTTTTTGGAATTATATAGTAACACACTTTTTGACCGACCAAAAAAAAATCATCCCATTATCTTGCATGGCAAGAACAAAATGCATTCATCGTCTTGTATGTATGACATGGCAATATGATGTGCTCATCCTGATAACTCGTATGTGGGACAGGACGAGTGGATGTCTGTCTACTTCTAGTAAGGGTTACTGGAACCTTAAGAACTTGATAAGTACTTGAGAAGTACTAGTTCTATGGAGATAAGGAAGAGTTCAATGTAAGGAGTTACAATGATGTGAACTTCCGAAAGGATAGAAAATTAATCGCAAAATATATATAGGATATATAAAAGTGAAAGTTTGTTGATAATTGGAAGTGTTCCAATAAAACCATTTAAAAGGAAATGTCGAGTATCTATGTGTTAGAAAACAGCAGTGGATACTATATGGATCTGGAAGTTCATGAGATGAACTTATAGATATTCCATCATTGATGACAAGTATGGAATCCTGGATCATGTAATGTGGCTAAAGGTTAGCAAAGGAATACTAGATCGCATATTACGGCAACTCCATCTCATACGTATGACGTACAACGAAGAGATGAGAGACATGCAATTTATACTGACTTTGGTAAGGTGTTGCCATTACTCACTATGTTCACACAAGAGCACAGTAACATGTGGGACATGTTTGAAGATCAGTATGAATATGATTCAAGGGTGATTGGCTCGCATTGCAAGTGGGAGTCTGTTGGTATGTATGCCCTGATAGCCAATCATGGGATGATTGGTGGAATACATTAAGATTGATTTGATAAACATCAAAGGCAAGCTTCCAATTCTTTCTGGTTCAGTCATATGAGATAGTGATAGAATAGATTGAATGTCTAGAGAATGACAGTACTCAATGACATATGCATTCAGGTTCAGGACCTGAATGATGAGATCATACAGATGCTAAAAGTTTGCACATTCTTATTATGTTCCTAGTCGGATGTCATTGTGGAAGGTAGACAAACAGTAATGACACACAAGACTAGATTGTGGTGTTGGTTGATGACAGAATCTCATTAGTCATGATATAGAGATATCAAACCAAACACATAGGTGCTTGTTAGAGAACAAGTGTACCGGACAGACCCACCATGAGTTTGACACATGGAACCATGACATGGTAGTCACATTCAGTACTCACAGTGATGGTGGTGAGTGTGATTCTTTGACCTGAAATCACTACACTCAACACATGTCGTTGGGCACACTTTGACATCATCAAACGCAGTCCTGAAACATGGGTTGTTATAAAGGTGATGATTGGGTGGCTTTGACACATGGGGCTTTTGAGGGGTGAGTAATAGATATGGGATTTGTCCCTCCTGAGGGAGTTTGATATCCAAGGCCACTTGATGAGTAGGATTGAAATAGGCATGCGCACGCATGTGTGAATGAGTATGTGATATTGATGTCATACATATCTCTTCCAATCTGCTCTGAGATCAAGAAAGTGAATGAACGTTGACTGGATGACTGTTCCATGCCTCGAGTTCATTTAGGATATCAGTGACAAAGGAATTATACATTCACTGTAACACCATTCACAGATTGTAGGATTGAAAGTTGTTCTCCAACTTTCTATTTCACTTGGGTAGCACTGATGTGTGACTAGGCACCGCTCTTTGCTTGTGAAGTCATAAGTGTTATGGACTTTCACTACCAATGTGAAAAAGGACATTAACGGTCACACACATAGGATTTAACTTGGAAGAGTAGTTTTGTCCACAAACAATGTTTAGATTGATTACTAAAGGAGTTTAGTAGTTCAATTAAACACTCAATTAATTGATAGCTCAAAATCATAGTGTTCAAGGTGTTGGACAGACTGATTAGAGTATCAGATTGATTGAAACTGCAATTGACTGTTTCTGCACGATCTGCACTCCCAACCGATCGGCTCATGTGATGAACTGATCGGCTCAGCTTGGTGAACTGATCGGCTCAGATGGTGAGTCGATCGGCTCATGTACAGGGTGAAACGATTGCTTCAAGTGTTGAAACAATCGGTTCAAGTGATGCAACCAAGCAAGTTGGGAAAGTAGGATTGGTTAGAAATTTCCTTTCGTTTCACTTGCCCAATTTGATTGGAACAAGGATTGGTATTCGATACCAATTAGAAATAAAAGATGGAAAGTCAATCGGGAACTGATCAGGACCACAAACCGATTGGTTCACATGTGAACCGACCGTTTCATGGGTCCCAACTGATCGATTGAGGTGTCAACCGACCGGTTCAGGTCCCCAACTGACCGTTTCAATTGTGAAACGATCGATTCAGGTTGCGAGTTGGTTGTTTTTGTGGAAAATCTCGAACCCTTCTACTCCTACTTTTAGTCCTGCATTGCCCAGGATGGAGAACCTTATCCCATGACCCTCCTATATATATAGGGGTATTGGGAGCTTCTCAAAGTACAACTCAGTGCAACCGGTTGCTCTGTGAAGTTGTCATTCTCTCTGGTTTTGGTAACCGAGAGAGAGCCCGAGCAAGTGCTGCCCAATAAGGGAGGCACAACAAGGGAAAGACAACTGCAGAAAGCAATTGGTGGCAGGAGAGTGTGTTGGCGACTAGTACGCTGATAGGAGGGTGTGACTCCTTTCAATTCCTTGTGGGACAAGGAGATTGGAGTTCCAGGTGGTTTGTGTGGACTACTTCAGAGGCGGGAGGTTTCTGCCACTCGGAAGACAGCTATCAATCCCGACAGTCCCGGTGAGACCAGGAGTCATCAGTCCCAGTGCGACCAGGAGCTGCACAGACGCCGTCCAAGACCGGAGGTGAAGACCACACAAGGTGCGAGGTATTGTCGTCAAGAAAGCCTTGGGATAAGGTATGATTCCACAAACCATCCTTTCCTATTGTATAGATGTTGATACGTTTCCTTGTTCTGGGTTTGGGGGAGAAAATTTTTGTTTCCGCTGCCTTCTCTGTCTCTCTAAAAACCCAACAGATGAAACCCTCATTTGAAGCTTCATCTTGTGTCATTTTGTCCATTAATCACATCTTAACATGTTAGAATGCATATTACTTCTCCCAACAAATGATATTGCACTTATGGAGGTTCTTTACATGTTTTTCAGGTAACTTGACCATGCTTTGGATGGATGAGAGAGAAGGATGATATAAGGGTTTCTCCACCCTTGGAGGATGCCAAGGAGAGTTCAAGATCTTCCCCAACCTACCCCTAGTGACCAAGAGTTGAGATAAAGAAAAGAACTCTATGGATGGGGAATATGAAGATCAAAGTGCAAGGAAGACACCTAGCACATACATGGTACCATGGAATGACCATGCTATCCATGCTCTAAGTGACAGTTAAAATCCAATAATGGAAGAGCTACAACAAGTCATCCTCCACAATCACGATAAGTGAAATAGGTGATGCGGTGCAAGATCCACCATCGTCATGCCAACTGAAACGTCCATGGTGGGAGGATCCCAGAACACTTAAAATGAAGAAAATGGAAAAGTGTTTACTACCTTCAGAATGGCCGTAGTAACTACCATTATTGTTCTACCACCTACCAACAGTGGTGGTGGTGCTCACCACAATAGTGACACCCAATCAGGCTGACTATGAAATTCCATGATGTCTTCACCACCTTCCACCTCACCTATTCCACTCCCACATGGGCATTATACACTCCAATCACCAATAAAATGATGTCCTAAAAATACATGGTGGCCAACATCCCTGACTAATGTTCTACATTGGATTCCCTATTCTACCCCCAATAACCCTACCACCTAGACCTCTATATAAGCCTTAAAGGAAGCAGGAGGTTAAAGCTTGGCTTTATAGAACATCCATTTCACCTCCTTATCACCTACATGCCTCACTACACTCCCATTTCATCACCTACCACGTCAAATCCCTAGCATTTATGGTTTTGGCCACTATCCATTCCATTTCCATGCACTACACCTTAGAGGACAGAAGTAATCAACCTTGCAGCTTCTTGAGAAGAAGATTTTAACCTCTACATTGTATCCCATCGCTTTTCTACCTCTTTCTTCTCAATTTGTGTATTGTCCATTGTCATGAGTAGGTAAGCACCCCTAGATGGGCTTTTGGGGGTTAAAATGTGCCTTTGATTCCATGTTGGGGGAAAGTGATACGTAAACTTTATAATTTCATTTTCTAATGGTTATGTTCTACTGTCATAACATTTTCCATGGGTTACATTGTGGTTTATTCTTTAAATCACCTAGGTTCTGGGAGAAATGCCCTATTTGTAGCTATTTTGAGATTTGCTCCTAGGTCCAACTAGTGGATTGATGGAGCCCCCACTTACGTGGAGTTACGTGCACCACTAAAAATCCTAGAGATAGTAAGTCTCTAAGTTTAGCCTTGCGTATGCTATAATAAGATCTCCACCCACGTATGCTAAGATATGTGGAAGTCTTATCATAGTATAGTTAAGGGTCGAATCCATGAGACAAAAGTCTTGTTAAGAGTTTAACAAGATGGAAAACGTAATAATCCTACGCATCCACTTAAAAGTTGATATTTAGATCAAAGGGGTGAATTTATGATTAAACTAGAGTGCAAAGTAAAGTAAATAGCAAGAAAGTAAACTTAAGGTTGTAAACGATAATTGGAAACCACTAGGATGTCAGCAAAGAGGACCTTCTTGCTCGACTGTACTGCAATCATGCGAAAACCATTCTCTATTGCAAGTATCCAGGCTTCTGCTTTATCAACCACCTCAGTCTTATCTTCTCCCCAGAACTTTTCTATGTTCAGCTTGACAAAGTCTAGGATGGTGGCTCCCACACGTGGACGAACAGGGTATGGTTCACCATTCTCAGCTCTAGCTATGTCTTGAAGGGCCAAAGCATTAATGGCCTCAGTCAACTTCCTCTGTTGCTCTAACCACAAGGTATGAGGGGTACAGATCATCATGGTGGGTTCTGAATCATCGGCTAGGTCCTCATCCATCTTGGCTTCTTCCTCATACACATGTTGTTCTTCATATCCTTGATCTTCTTCTTGGTTCAGGTTACTAAATGGCACCGGGTTAGGGTTAGGAACTTCTTGAGTGACTTCTTCAGGCCTCTTTCTCTTCTTAGAGGATCCACCCTCATGGTTCCTATTCCTCTTTTCAGAAAACTCCTTTCCTTTACGGGGAGGCCAAACACACCTAGCTGGATTCCCAGAGCCCTCAGGAATAGCCACGATCTTTGTTCGTGCCATCTACATAAGCATAACAAACAAACCTTTAGTTTATCATTCAAACTAGTTATACTTATGTTCAGTGATATCTCATTACATATCATTTTTTAATTTGATGGAGGATTCTTAAACCCTTAACTTACTTGCTCATACCTCATGAGTGTGGAGGAGAGAGAGAGAATCCTACTCTTAAAGACTTAATAGAATATGTGATGAGAAGGGATGAATAAGATGAGAGAGTCCTAAAGGTATCTTATTTCGAATCATACCCTAATACTTTGGCCAGGCGGTCACACGGGTCCGGGAGTCCTCGTATTCCGACTAGCGGTGCGGAGGAAAATCTTTCCAGCCCTCGGTCGGGATCCCTTTCTAGACACCTCCATCTTTCAGATACTCCTCTAATAACTCCCTTGGTTTCTATGGAGTTTGTAAAATTTAATAATTACTAATGGTTACATGAAGAACCTAGGCTCGGATACCAAATGTTACGACCTCACCTTTCAGTAACCCCCAATTAAGGGAGACCAAGAGGTTGAAGCCGCACCCATTAATTCTGGATCAAAGGTTCGACATATAACCATAAACTATTATTAAATTCTAACAGACTATACTGAAAAATGGTAATAAAATTTTTCTTTGCATACCTTTGAAAAGTTGGGAATAAGCTAAACTTCTAACCTCAGCTGAACTATTCTAACTAATTCCTCCTTGTTATTTAATTCTTGAATTCACAATATGTCACTTTACTGTTTGTTCTTTTGAGATTTGTACCTAAATCACCGACAAACAAAATGACGGTCAGCCGAAGCTGGTATGTGGAGGAAACAGATAATGGTCATCTAGGTTAACCATATAATCACTCAATTAATCATTTAACAATCAAGATTACGTTTTAAGACAAACTACTCAATCCATATCTCTCCACAACTCTGTGTTGTCCCTGTAAGGACTTATATGGTACCTCTACAAAGGTGACTTGATGGACCTACCCTCTAGGCAGCCAAAGTCATTCATGACCTGATGGACCTACCCTCTAGGTAGCCTTATACCAAGTCATCCATTACGACACAGAGGGGATCAAGGATTGAGCTAGAAGGCATATACATTATGTGATAGTCATAGTCAATTTATAATTGCAATATGAACATCCAAACAGTTTAGTTGCATTCAATGCGATTAAACATCCGGGAATCATCGAGAAACCTAAGCGGTTATTCATAAGTAACAACATACCTTTGGTTGTAGATTTCAAGATAGAATCTAATATGTAGAGGAACCCAATCAACAAGCAATGAGGAAGACAAATCCTGAAATAAAAGTACAATTTTCCTTTTACTAATATTTATCCAATTTTCATCACATTACTTAGGATTTCAATTCCTATTTTAGGGTTCCTTTGGAAATTAGGGTTTTTACTTCTTCTTTCCTTATTATCATCTTTAATTTATCAAAACTACATAAAACCCCTAATTTCTCATTAAATTTCCTTTATTAAGCATCTCATTATCTTCCACAAAGATATGTTTTTTATCTCCTTTTATCCCAAATTAGGGTTTCCATGTAAAATAACCTTCTTTTAGGTATTTTAACTCTAAATTAAGAACTTTTGCATTCAAACAGATAATCATACCACCTTTATCATTAACAGAGTTAAACTTATCAATTTGACCTATTGATTTACTAAATTACACTTTTAACATTCAATTAGGGTTTCTCATAAATTTTTAATACACTTTATTAGCAAATTAGGGTACTTTTGCAAAAAAGATCAGAACTAGGTTCTCAAACCATTTTTATCGGATTCCTCATTTTTTTCTATACAACTTTCATATATAAAGTTTTCTCATTAGACAATCCTAGTATTTCTATCAATTTCACAAGAAAAACCCTTTTTCTTGAATTTCTAGCAGAGAGGCGAATTACCAATTTTGTTGATTGTTGGATACGCCGCGGTCTACGGTGATATTCTGATCAGACGATTGGCATCAATCGTCTTCCACTCAGCTGCCTGCTCGCGTGCTCTTATGCCAGAGCCGTTGGATCCTCGACCGAGCAAGATCGCGCGGTCCACGCTGCTCGTGCCCACTAGCAGCCTCTGTGAAGACGCGGATGACCCGTGCCGTCGATCTGCGCCTTGGGTCCACGATGGAAATAGATCGAAGGGGAGCTGCACTTCGTCTCCTTCTTAACCTAACCGTAGGCTTTGTGGTGGTGCCGCAGCCTGAGCTCGCCGGAGCAAATCCAATCGAGAGATGAAGAGGGTTACGAACTCCCAAAAGTAGTCATTCGAGTTCGTAACGAGTCGAGGAACCGAGGGGTGCCCTTATATAGGCAGTGGGAGGTCCCTATTAGGGTTCCAAAGCCCCGTCGTTACCTTCTCTTTTTAGGTATTTGGGCACTTTCTTTAGAAGCATCGACAGCATGGAGAATCGGGGTCAAACATGTGCGGATTTCCCTCCCCGACTCAACTAACATGATTATTCGTCTCTACATAAACTATATTGCGAGAAATTCCATGGGGAAAATCCCCCTATGGGCGGCTGCAGTCCGTGTCCCTTTGGGACTCTGGATGATGAGCCCAATCGGTTGGATTAAGATCCAACGGTCACCATCCTCCGCGTTCAAACAGAAAAAGGAAAAGGATTCCCAATTATACAAGGAAAATTCTATTTTGATGATAACTTGAAAATTTAATAACTCTCAATCCTTAACTCCGTTTTATCTCAAATTTTGAGGAAAACTTGTTTGTACCTTTATCTTTCCTTGTGCAAAAATTGGAGTCATTATCCAAAGGAAACGAGCCCTTTACTTCAGTTTCAAGTTATCCCTTATTTAATTGTATTTTCCACATATTCTTTATTTCCTTTGCCATTATCTAATTATCCTGAGTTCCTTGAACCCCAAGGAACCCTTTTAACTCGAAATCTTATTTTGGGAAAATATCTTTTAGCCTAAAAATCATTTCTATTTATTTTCCTCATATATTCCTTTATTAAATGGAATTCCTTTTTCATTTCTTTTTGTTTTTCTTTTAATCCTGCAATTAGGCTCAATGGCCACAAAGGCCCAATAAGAAAACATACAAGCTATCAAACACAAAATCCATTCAAACTAATTCATCACTTCAACCATGGATTTCATTTATCTTTAATAAGAACATTTACAATTTCATTTCATAATTTGGAAAAATTGAGGTTATAACAGAATATCTTCTAAATTAAATCTCAATCCTATTAATTCAGCAACTTCCTATTTTGACCATGATTGTTATATGGGCCACATAATAAATTCTTTTATTGAATTTTGAAATATCCACAAGTCCATAATAATAAGGACTTGTGGGTCACGAAATTTCAACCGGTCTCCCACTTGGTCCATATTACAATTCCATTATGATGTTATATAGGAAACACATAAGGCGTACATAAATGTTGAAATAATTTACATTACGGGTTTACCTTAATTACCTTGGTTAACCTAAATCATTGATGAGAGTCATAACGGTTCTATATTAATTACAGAACATAGTTCCTTCCATGTACCACTGACCAACAATCAAATTAACCAATTATGTATAGCAAAGCAATCATAATTGTCCACTTAATATCTTAAGAAAGACTATTTCTATTATCATACATTACAATATTATGTAAATAACGAGTCATGACATGAAATAGAAAAATTCAGAAGTTCCAATACTGAATACTCAAATAATGTCATTACAAAAGCACATAGCAATCCACTAAATAAGAAAAGCTACTGGTTTCCCTCAAGACCCATTGTTTCTGTATGCTTCTTAAATGTCTTGGGTGGCAACCCTTTAGTAAATGGATCTGCTATATTAGCACTCGTATTAATGTGCTCAATTGACACTCTCTTCTCCCAAATTTCTTCTTTGACTGATAGATATTTCATCTCCATGTGCTTTATACCCTTAGAATACCTATCATTCTTTGAAAAGAATACACTGTGGCATTATCACAATAATTTTTAGTGGCCTACCAATAGAATCCATGACTCAAAGACCTGAAATAAAATTCCGCAACCATAATGCTTGAAATGTAGCCTCAAAGCATGCTACAAATTCAGCCTCCATGGTGGACGATGCAATGATGGTTTGTTTGGCACTCTTCCACGAAATAGCACCTCCAGCTAATACAAACACCTAACCAAAAGTGTTTTTCCTAGTATTCACACATCCACCAAAATCTGAATCTGTGTAACCAATCACTTCAAGGTGATCGGTAAGCTTGAATGTGAGTATATGTTTCTTCGTTCCCTGTAAGTACCTCAACACTTTCTTTGTAGCTTTCCAATGATCAATTCCTAAATTGCTTTGATAACAACCCAACATACCGACTGCAAAACTGATATTTGGTATGTGCATACATCAAACTTCCTACAAGAGAAGCATAAGGAACTTCTTTCATTCGATTACGCTCTAATTCAGTTTGAGGACATTGACTTAAGATGAACTTATCCCCTTTCTGAATTGGAACAACATTAAAATCACAAGACGCCATATTAAATCTTTTCAAAACTTTTTTGATATAAGCATTCTGAGACAATCCCAAAAAACCTACGTGACTTGTCACAGAATATTTCTATCCCAATCACATAAGAAGCCTCTCCCATATCTTTCATATCAAAATTCTGAGAAAGAAAATCCTTGATTTCCCGTAATAAACCAAGATCGCTGCTGGCAATTAGAATGTCATCAACATATAAAACCAAGAATGCAAACTTACTCCCACTGATCTTCGGGTATATACATTGATCAAAAATATTTTCTATAAACCCAAAGGCAGTGATGGTATTGTGAAACTTAATATACCATTGTCGTGAAGCTTTCATTAATCCATATATTGACTTCCTTAACAAACAGATCATGTTTTCCTTTCCATCAATTGAAGCCTTCTGGTTGAGCCATGTAGACTTCTTCTTCTAAACTCCCATTCAAAAAAGCCATTTTCACATCCATCTGATGTAACTCTAAGTCAAATTGAGCTACTAAAGCCATAATGATTTGTAAAGAATCCTTTTTTGAAATTGGATAATCAATGCCCTCTTCTTGATTAAAACCTTTAGCTACAAGTCTGGCTTTATGTCGTTCAATTTTAGCAAGAGAGTCGTGTTTGGTCTTATAGACCCACTTACAACTGACTTTCTTATGTCCTTCTGGTGAATCAGCCAACTCCCAAACTTTGTTTGCAGCGATAGAGTTTATATCATCACACATGGCATCGATCCATTTCTCAGAATTTTCAGATTTCATGGCTTGTGAATATGTAACCGGATCTTTATCCATCCCTATGTTAAATTCACATTCTTTTAAATACAACATATAATCATCTGAAATAGATGATTTCCAATTTCTTGTAGACCTTCTTAATTCTACTGCAGGTGTTGCATTTACATTCGGTTCAATGGTGACAACATGCTCATTATGGAGTGCATGATCATTGACATTTTGTTCTAGATTATTGATTGGATCAATAGCATTAGCTGGAACAATGTCAATCAGAATTGAGAGCAAGGGAATTAGTATTGGTGCCCTTATCTCTCGAATGGTCACTTCTCTAACTTTATCATTCCCACTGATTTTGCCATTCTCAAGGAATTTAGCATTAGTGGTTTCTACAATTCTAGCAGTATGATTAGGACAGTAAAATCTGAACCCCTTTGATCTTTCTGGATACCCAATGAAAAAGCTACTAATGGTTTTTGGATCGAGTTTCTTCTCATGTGGATTATAAATGTGTGCCTCTGCTGGACATCCCCATACATGTAAATGTCTTAAATTGGGTTTCCATCCCTTCCACAACTCAAAAGGTGTTTTAGGAACAGCTTTGCTAGGAACCCGATTCAAGATATACACAGCGGTCATAAGGGCATGCATCCACAATGATATGGGAAGATTAGAATGACACATCATGCTCCTAACCATTTCTAGAGGTGTACGATTATGTCTCTCAGCTACACCATTCATCCATGGGGAACCAGGCATTGTGTACTGAGGGACAATCCCTAATTTTTTTAAGATTTTAGCAAAAGGACCAGGATGTTGTCCTGATTAATCATATTTTCCTTAATACTCACCACCTCTATCAGACCTAATGATTTTCACATTTTTACCTGGTTGCCTCTCAACTTCAGTAATGTAAATTTGAACAACATTCACAGATTGAGATTTATCATGCAAAATGTAAAGATAACAGTAATGTGAATAATCGTCAATAAAGGTAATGAAATATTTTTCTTCACTAAAAGATGGAACATTAAAAGGTCTGCATATGTCTATATGTATAATTTCGAGAAGTTCAGTACTTCTTGTGGCTCCTTTCTTAGTCTGTTTTCTTTGCTTACCCTAAATGCAATCCACACAAACACCAAAATCAATAAAATCAAGACTCGAAAGAATATCATCTTTTACCAATCGGTTAACTCTTTCTCTGGATATGTGACCCAATCTCTTATGCCATAAGAATGCAGAACTTTCACTCATCCTACTTCATTTCAAACCCACATTAGAATGCAAGGTAACAAGAAGAGATTAAAAAAATGTATTATTAAGAAAAATTTGATATAAACCATTGATCAAAATTCTTGAACCAAATAAACAATTTTCCTTAAACAAACTGAAACGTCCATAGACTATTTCTAATGAAAAGCCATCATTATCAAGTTTAGACATGGAAATTAAATTCGAAGAAATGGAAGGTACATAAAGAGTTTGCTCCAAATCTAAATGAAAACTAGAGTCTAATATTAAACGAAAAGTGCCAATGTCTTCTATTGGATCTTTCACTCTATTTCCCATATAAAGATAGGCTTCATTTGGGCTTGTGTTCCGGGTTGTAAGAAATCCCTGCATCAAGTTTGAAACATGAACATTAGAGCCATAATCAATCCACGAAGTATTACAAGGTGCTTCTACAAAGTTTGATTCGAAACGTTCAAAAGAAAAAGGCTTACCTTTCTTTTCGAACCATTCTCTGTGCTTCATGTAATCTTTCTGAATGTGTCCAGGCTTCTTACAGAAGTGGCAATTATCATTCTTCCTTGCTTTCTTAGGTGCAGATTGGCTAGACAGATTGGATGGACTATTCTTGATGTCGTTCCAATTTTTCTTACCGACTTTGTTCTTCCCATTCCCATTTCCATGCATGTAATTTGCCTGAGCAACATGACCATTTTGCTGCTTAATTCGAGCCTCTTCCTAAACAATCTTATTGGTCAGTTGATTCACATTCCAAATATCCTTAATTGTGTTATAGTGAATCTGAAAAGGACCATATTGCTGAGGCAATGAGTTTAGGATAAATTATACTAGGAACGAATCCGCTACAGTCATGCCCAATTTATCTAATTTTGCAGCCAGATTGGTCATGTCAAGTACATTTTTCTGCATGGTTTTGGTACCATCATAACGGGCAGTCGTTAGTTCAGCCATAAGTTTTCCACCAACTGCTTTATCAGCAATCTTAAAGCGTTCAGTGACTATTCCTAAATATTCCTTAGCTGTCTGACCCTCACTCTCAGGAATGGAGGATTTGATGTTGCTAGCAGTGGTTAAACACATGAATTTCAAGCATAGTTTGTAAGCTCTAGTCCATGCGTTAAAGTTTTTTATCTCACTTTCTATGGAGGTAGCAGTAATATCGGCATGCTTGTCTATAGTTAATCCTGAGTCAATCTCAAGCACACCCAAGTAAAACTCAACATGTTCTTTGAAAACCTCTAGAGGGGGGGTGAATAGAGTTTTATGATAATTTAAAACAATTTAAACTCAAACAACCAAAGTAAAGATTGAGAAGAGGAACACAGGTGTTTAGAGTGGTTCCACCTTAGCAAATACTAAGGAGTCAGTCCACTACCCGGTTGCTTACCCAACCGGGATTTTGAAAGTACTAAATTTTATTACCTCTCAAGGATGTTACATAAAATTTACAATACTTTCTAAACACCCTTTGGACAGCCTTCACCCTGAAGTAGTCTTGCCAACCTCGAAGCAGCCTTCCTTGAAGTAACTTCAAGCTCCCCCTTGAAGTAGCCTTCCTCCTGAAGTAGCTTCCCGTCAAGACAGCCTTCCGAAGTAGTCCAAAGTCCTCCTCTTCACACGAAGAGCTTCAACCTCTCCAATCCGCAGCCTCCTACCTGGAGTAGCAAGGAGAGTACAAGTAATACAAAGGAACAAGAAGGGAATAAAAGAAAATACAACTTATCCTTGTAGCTCAAGGCTTGATTTCCCTAGATCAAGCGTTTGGATTTTCCTAGTCAATATGATGGACTTGTGATTGCTAGGGTTAGGAAAATCTAGCCTATAGGATGAGCTTGAGCTAAGGAGAAAAATGGCCAATTGATCACAAGGCTCAGTTCACACAGATTGCACAAGAGGGCTCAAGTATTTTCTCAAGTATATCAAGTGTAAGAAGTAAAGCATAGTGTCCTATGGCTTGTCCTATTTATAGGAATGGCCTAAGTATGCTTAAGGACATTCTAGACAACTTCTAGGGGGTTCCTAGTGCTTAACTAGCCGTTAGGAATAAGTTAGGCGCATTAGCAACGGCTAGTTAATTAATTCTGCAGTTGCTGTCAGAGACCATCTCGGTCGAGGACTGGTCGACCGAGATGTCCAGTCGGTCGAAGATTTGTCGACCGACAGGCTCTCTGGATTAACGTTTATTTGCAACTGTTAACTGCTGTGTCTAACGGCTACTTTCGGTCAATCTCGGTCGAGAAGTTTGTCGACCGAGAGTGTCTCGGTTGAGGAGTGTGGTCGACCGAGATTGACTCTGTTTCAATCTTTTGATTAAACCTCTAAGTGTGTTTATGAGTGTGCATAATGTAATCCTATTGAATGGATGACTACGGTGTTTAGCTAGGGAAAATCCAATGCTTGATTTACATGCAATTCTAAGTACTTGTACATTATAATTCTGTACAAGTTTTTACAATGATTACATTTGCATGAAAGTAAATATGTAAGCTCGGGATTTCCCTAGTTGCTTTGTCATCCACCATAATCCTGCACGCTCAAGTAACTCGTTAGAATAATAAGAATGAAATGTTTGTCATCATCGAAACAAAGGGATTTATCATAATGTCCAATTTATCCAACAATCTCCCCCTTTTTGAAGATGACAAACATTTCCTAAAATATGAAATAAGGAAATATAAAGCATGTGAGTTTCATACCTGAAGATTACCTTTTGTAGCCATTCTTGTTTTACAAGTGTGAGTGCTGGCAATCAGGATGAAACTTATATATATTTTTGATTTTATATTCTTTCTCCCCCTTTGTCATTTCAAAAAGATATCCAATTTGAATATTTTATTTTCTTTTCCCCTTGAATTTTATATTTTGCTCCCCCTTAAATAGATATCCTTTTAGAAACATGGATTTATGTCTAATTTATCCACTATTTGTTTCTCAATCATTTGCAAAGGTGATTAAGCCTGGAAATGATATGAGATTCCCTTAAGCTTATGATGAATGTATATTGATCTCTTATCTATCAAAGAATGTGAAGCCCTAAATTAAATGAGAAACCTTTAATATTAGAGTACATTAAAATGTCTTCCAACCAAATGCAAGGGATGTTAAGCCCTGATTTGTCTGGAAATTTCCTTTAAGAGCAAAATATCAATTTTGAGAAATTCATAACTTTCTTGAAAATATTCAGTTATACATATTGATTGCAAAGTTTTTTTGAAGCTTCTTTTAAACAATTATCAAAGTTTTAATGATCTCCCCCTTTTTCTTATGCTTTGCTCCCCCTTCGATAGATATCTCAAATGAAAGTTTGAATACTCAGTGAATACATAAAATGTCCAAGATTTTAAAGATGTATGCAATTTTGTCAATCTAAAAAAAAAAACAGAAACCCAGTCGGTCGACAGTTGCTCGACCGACAATGTTCTCGGTCGACCAGTTGCTCGACCGAGAATGTTTCTGGAGAACTATTTTGTTATTTGAAAATTTAATTTTAATTTGTAATAGTTGCCTGTTTTAATTATTAGTATTCCCTTATTTGTTATGCTCTACAATAATGAACTGATAACCCATATTTTGAAGATAACATCATAAGCCAAACAAATAACCATGTGAATAAAAATGGCAAATTTCATTCAGTAGCATGAAGAAGATTACAATCATATAGAATACAACTATTACAACACCAACACTTCACAGGAAAGATTTAAGAATTACATCAATGTCCGGATCTTTCCCAAGAAATGGCTCAGCTCCATAGTATTGGACCAGAGTTTTCCAATCCAAAGCACCAGTTGTAGTCAACGCATATGCTTCCAGGAAAGTGGGGACTCGGTCAAAACGGAAGTGAGCAGCTATGTCTTGCAATTGTATGGAAGAAAATTGAGTGTGGGCAAGATCCATTGATGGTGAAGGTGGAGGTTGATAGTAGTTGTAAGAGGGGTTAAATGGGTCGAGCATGCCAGGGTTTAAAGAATGCGGATATTCATCGGTTTGGCCAGGAGAAAGGGTTTGCATTCTTTGATTCAAATATGTCATGGCATGGTGATTGTAGTTTAATTGTTTACTAAGATGGTATTGGGAGCCAGCAATATAAGTAAGGGTATTTTGGATGGGATCAATGGAAAGGTTAGTAGAAGGAGGGGGTGGTATATCCTGATGTGATGACTCTCCTTCTACTCTTGCCTTTTTATGGCCAAAGTCAATCCCCATTTTCTCTACGGTGTTCTTACTTATCTTTGGTGGTCTACGCTCCCATATATATCCCATATCTTCAATGTTTACCTTAAGAAAATGTTGAGTAATCTGGCATACAAAATCGGCATATGGTGGATTGCCAGAAAACTCAAGCATATTTTTAAGTACTATGCGAATAAAGTTGATGGGAATTTCTTTTATGATAGCATAAATGAGACACATGCAGAAAATGGGAACCTCGGATTTATTGGCTCGTGGATGTATGTTGGTGGAAACAATGAGGTTTACTATTCTACATGCAGGTTTTAGGTTTATAGCATAATAGGTTCCCCTATCTTCATGACAAGTGGTATTGGCTTGAAATATGGCTCTTTTGATATCACTTAAGCTAATGGTATGGTCATCATCGGAAAATAAATTTATTGGATTGCTGGTGGTAAGGTCAAGGAAATCTTGATATTCATCTATATCAATTTCAAGCATGTCAAGAATATCCCCTTCGGAAAATTTAAAACTATGTCCATTGACCATGGAGTAGAAGAAAGTGGTGTCATTTTCGCTGTGAGATAGAAGATTGGCATAGAACTCGTTGACTACCTTAATGGAGTAGGAAGGAAAGGATGGATTGATGAAGTCCTTCATCTTTTGTACTCCAAAGAGATGCTCCAGATCTACGATGTTGATGAAGTCCATTACTTCGACCGGACGTCGGGGAAGAGGATCTTTAGAGGAAAGCCGAAAGTATCTATCTCCAGCATCTCCGTCGACGAAAGCTATGTCATTGATGATCGTCAGTGGCGGAGTTGCTTCCCTCTCTTCTCTTCTTTTTCTTCCAGCAACTTTCTTCTTCCCACGAACAGTTGATGATGAGGCCATTGTGTTTCTTGAGAGTGGAGAAGAAGCAAGGAAGATTTGAGGGTAAGAGTGCTGAAGGATTGCACGAAATTGCACTAGAGATGGACTATGGAAGCAAGGAAATGCAAGTGTGAGTAAGTGGCTCATTTTTGCACTTATTTATAGAATTCCAGCGACTCGGTCGGTCGACGGCTCATCGACCGAGCGTCCGCAACGGTCGAGTTGCAGACGCGTCACTTGGTCCTCCAACGGTAAAGAAAACGGTCATAACGGTCGGGTCGCAACGGTCATATCCAACGGCTATTTCTCGGTCGAGCGCTTGTCGACCGACATTGTCTCGGTCGAGCACTCGTCGACCGACAGTTTGTCTGATACTTAGTCTGTTTAGAATTTGTCGGTCGAGTGAGACGGGCTGACCGAGTGGTTCTCGGTCGAGCATTTGTCGACTGACTAACTTTCTGAGTTCAATTTTTGGCTGAATCTTAATGCAAATCATAGAACATTTTTGTAGAGCATATGTATATTCCAAGGGAGTAATAATATTTAAGGTTTCTAATTACTACAAATGATTTGACGTTTTAATTTAAAAATATGCTAAGATAAAGTTCAATAAAATAATGTTTAAATAAACAATTTTTTTTTTTTTATCAAAGTTTATTTTAGGTCGCCCTTGATTACGACCATAGTGCCCCTTGGTCAAATTTTATTTTAACCAAGAGGCATATTTTGCAGGTTTCCAGTATGAATCATTCATATGCGAAGTATGAGTTCTGCAGATAGCTTGAGACTCATTAAAGTGTACTAATTATGAGAGCTTAATAAGGACATCAAATATGGTGAAGCATACTCAAGAATAATATCCATTCATGAATTTAAGATTACTTTGGATAGACTAAGATATAGAAGTATACAAAAATTTATTTGAAACATTTTATTCATTGCAAGTATTTCTGAAAAGAATGATTAAATAGAATCTTTCAAGAATAAGTTTCACATACAATGCAAAGATTTTGTTATCCCTAAATGTTAAGTTGAGATAGACATAAGAATATACAAATTAAGGTCTATGGTCATATCTCAACTTAGTCGAACCTATTTAATTTGGGGTTTTTGGAACCCATACCATCTCGACATTTTTTTTCTTGTATGGGCACGAAAAAGAATAATGTCCAAGGCGTGAGCAATAATGACAACAAATTGTATCAACCTCAAGCCTTTTTCTATGGTTTTGATTTAGGTTATTCTTGGGTATATACATTTTTGTGCCTCTAGGTATATAAGCAGATTGACTCGCTTGTGTCCTTCTAGGTTGTTGATGGGATTTCTCATTAGGCTTATAACCTAGTCCTCTTCTCCCTATTTGATGATAGGAATTTTCTAGTATATTATCAAGGATTCCATTGTTGCTTAACTTGCTAACTTTTTGTTGCAACTTAACGATCTCATCCATTCTTTTCTTGATATCTAATTTTGCTTGATCTAGATTGGATGATAACATATTTCTTTCTTTCACTATATTGTCATAATCTACATGGGTGCACAATATAGGTTGTTTTTGAATATCATTTAACTTTGCAAGCAATTCAGTCTTTTCTTGACATAGAAGATCATAGTTAGTCTCTAGAGTGAAAATTTTCACTTCACTATTACTCAGAGATGATTTCAAAGTACGATTGTCAGACATAATGCTATCTTTTTCAAAACCAAGAGTATTCAATTTAGCATATAAATCATCATTTTCGGATGTAAGCTCAAGAAGTCTAGCATTTAGATCATCATTTTCTTTATTTGATTTCTTTAATTTCTTTTTGTATTCAACATATTTGTTATGTGTTTCTTCAATAATAGCAACTAACTCCTCCTTGGGTAAATCAAGCAAACTTACCTCTTCTTCTTCTTCCTCACTTATTGTAGCAACGAAACACTCTTTATGTGCATCTCTTTTCTTTGACCTCCATGGACATTTAGACGTAGAGTGCTTTGTTCCCAAGCACCAATTGCAACTTGTCGAACTTTGGTCCATGCTCCTTTTCTTGTGGTTGTAGTCACCTCCTCCCTTTATTTCTTCAAGACCTTGTTAGGGCTCCTTGAAGCCTGCTCTGATACCAATTGAAAACCTCTAGAGGGGGGGTGAATAGAGTTTTATGATAATTTAAAACAATTTAAACTCAAACAACCAAAGTAAAGATTGAGAAGAGGAACACAGGTGTTTAGAGTGGTTCCACCTTAGCAAATACTAAGGAGTCAGTCCACTACCCGGTTGCTTACCCAACCGGGATTTTGAAAGTACTAAATTTTATTACCTCTCAAGGATGTTACATAAAATTTACAATACTTTCTAAACACCCTTTGGACAGCCTTCACCCTGAAGTAGTCTTGCCAACCTCGAAGCAGCCTTCCTTGAAGTAACTTCAAGCTCCCCCTTGAAGTAGCCTTCCTCCTGAAGTAGCTTCCCGTCAAGACAGCCTTCCGAAGTAGTCCAAAGTCCTCCTCTTCACACGAAGAGCTTCAACCTCTCCAATCCGCAGCCTCCTACCTGGAGTAGCAAGGAGAGTACAAGTAATACAAAGGAACAAGAAGGGAATAAAAGAAAATACAACTTATCCTTGTAGCTCAAGGCTTGATTTCCCTAGATCAAGCGTTTGGATTTTCCTAGTCAATATGATGGACTTGTGATTGCTAGGGTTAGGAAAATCTAGCCTATAGGATGAGCTTGAGCTAAGGAGAAAAATGGCCAATTGATCACAAGGCTCAGTTCACACAGATTGCACAAGAGGGCTCAAGTATTTTCTCAAGTATATCAAGTGTAAGAAGTAAAGCATAGTGTCCTATGGCTTGTCTTTGTCATCCACCATAATCCTGCACGCTCAAGTAACTCGTTAGAATAATAAGAATGAAATGTTTGTCATCATCGAAACAAAGGGATTTATCATAATGTCCAATTTATCCAACATTCTTTCCATTCGGTATAAGTAGTCCCATCTAGTTCAGGAACTGAGTTGATAAAGGAATTAAGTTGGGCAGGTTGATGAGCTGCATTATAGAAACATGTTCACTACAATTAATCTTTGAGTTGTAAACACATATAAACAAATATGACTAAGATTTATACATAAGAGAGTGATTTAAACCAACAATTAAATGAGTATGGTATCTGTGGATATCCTATACAAGCTTAATCACATAATTAATTAACTCCATAATGGATATTTCACTAATAATGCATAGTCTACCTGTGGGTAATACATGATGCTAGTAAACAACCAACAATGCTTTTACTTAGTCTGACATTCATGACATTTGTTGAGTCCATTGTGGTGAACTACAATCAATAATATGAATGCCATACCAAAGGGAAGAACAACATTCATGTATTGAGATGAAATCACTGTGGTGATTATCAAAACAATATAATATGAATATTGCACTTAAAGATATATTTTTCCCATCTATTTTATGCATATATGGTAGTTCCTTGGACAAAGTATAATAAAAAAAATTGATCTCACATTATAGAGTTTTCATCAGGATCACAGATCAAAATACGGAATCATCAAATAAAATTTCTATCATCATGTTGACATAACAAATATGCCCAAACATGCCCAAAAAACACTTAAAACGTGATTTTGAGGTTCTAAACGGCCGAAAAAGGAAAAAAAAAGAAAACTTTATGGCATAGCCATAAATCTTGAAGAAAACGTCATTTCTGATGAGTAAAATTTTCGTCGACTTCTGACAGTTTTTACAAATTATTGCGGAAACATGATAAGATATGATTCTATCTTAATTTTGAACTAATAATATGATCATAACAAAGCGACTGATACCACATGTTAACTGATTCTTAGATTCGTAAACATGTACAATATTAGCATGATTATGATTTAGAATCTTGAACATAAACTAGTTACTAATGATGTAGAAACATACCCGTAGACATTATTGAATACACAATTTGAGATCATGTTGAAGCAAACTTCTAAATCTGAAACGCGTCTTCTCTCCCTTTGCCTTTAGTCTCCAACCGTAAGCCGTAAGCTATAATTGCGGTTTTCGTGAGATAACCCTAAGATGGATTTTGGGTTATATTTATAGGCAAAAAGAGGGACGGATTTCTCTATAAGATTAAATCTCAATCGTCCATCAAGGTTGTCAGATAATAGAGAATATCTTCTAAACACAAGTCCATAATAATAAGGACTTGTGGGTCACAAAATTTCCAACACATTCATGTAGAACCTTACCAGAAGAATATTTGCACCAAGGTAAACAAGATTGGGACAACCTCTAGCAATAGAGGTATTTCCAACAAAATTATTTGCTATAATCCACTGACATTTATATGTCTCAATGAGGAATTCTATCCAACAGCTATAAAGCATCATATTCAATCCTACAAAATACAATAGAGTGATTTCCAACAATAATAAGAAAACACGAGGTAGCCAGAATTTAAGAATCTAAATCTACTTTTGTACTAAATAATTTATAAAATAAGCATTATGCTCACAAGGACATAGTTTGATAACTTCGTGTTTCTAAGAAATTATATGTCTACTTACGAGAATGAGGTTTTTCATTATAGATAACTTAACAATTTTGGTGACTCATAAAAATGGTTTCTATACAGGAAGTAGTCAGTGTTTCACCTATCTGTAAATTGAGGGATTAACTCTATGAGAAACTTATGATTCTCCTCCATGGAGATGGTAACTTTATTACCAACTGTAAACAATTACAGTAGAAGCAATTTCAAGTCATTGACTAAATGAAATCATGATTTCAGATGTAATTAATATATCAACAGTTGACATGTTGTTTCTTCTATCCACAAATTCGGCATCCAAATGCCTTTAAAAGGATGAATTTTCCCTTATACTAATATAGTTTCACGATCTAGCTTAAGTTAGCAGAATATGCTTTATAGTTCACTACTTAAGAACCACATCATTAATTGTGAGTAAGTTCTATCTAAAGATATGAGTATATAACCTAATAGAAGCAACAAATATGCATCTTCTGGTGGTTCTTGCAAACCTTGAGCAAAGCTACATATTGCATCATCACACGGTGCTTGAACAGTCCACTAGAGTTCTTGCAACAAGTTGCAACCTTTGTTCATTTGAAGAAGATCTTTACTACCAAGTCTCTAGCAATATAATAGTGCTAGCTCATCAAATTTCTACAATTGGACCCCAAAAACCTGTCAACTTAAATGATGTAATCAAATCCTTGTGCATGAAGAAAATAAGACCCATAACTAAATGTAGAAAACATATTTTATACATTGCTTGCTTCTTGACAAGGAAAAGGTTATTATGGGGAACCGAGAAGATTGACAAAGTTGTATTTATAATCCTTATAAATGCAATAGTCAAGTCAACAATTTAATTATACAACTTGAATACATTGACGACCTACAATTTGTGGGGATGGCATAGTTGATCAATTGCATTCAATATTTAGGAAGGTAGAGTGCTTCTAGTTGGTACTCGGATAATATGAAAAAGACAAAGATCAATGTAGTTATCTTTTTGAAGGTACCTCTCTTAGTGGCCACATCCCATCTTCTTCTTCAAAGGAGCCGAGATCTAGGTAGGCGTTGGGAATTTTCATGGAGAGAGGTCTTCCACCATAAGATCAAAGTCCAAAATAAATTTGTAACATCGTTAAAACTACATACTTGAAACTAAAAAAGGGACATAGGAAATCAGGCTATAGGATTTGAGCATGCCCTAGCTCTAACGACTAATTCCAACATGATCAATAGGGAGGAGGAGGAAGCATAGGAAAACTACGGTGAGGTCGCATCTGAGGGCACCAAAGTCAGTAGAGTCAGCGTCAATGAAGGAGAGAGATGTCGATGAACCTCGCCGGTCCACGATGATGAAGGGAAGAAGGCATCTTGTACTACATCACAATTTTGATTGGTCATGTGTATCCCATTAGAGAAGAAGGCATGATCAAGGGGCGTAAAGATGTCTTTCTCTTCTACCATGGGAGGATCCATGCTAGTTGAACATAAAGAGGTTGTGGTTGACGGCAAGTGTGAAATTATTCACAAAATGCAACAACATGTGGATCGTGGTTTTTGATGGATAACTAGCCATGTTCAAGTTGTGGAATGGTAGAAGGCATCACTTAGCCTAGAGCATGATCTCCTCAATAATACCCCATGCTAGGTGCTTCCCCAGTACTTGGGCACTTTTGCTTGACTACCATTCTTGGATGATTTCTAGTTGTGATGGCACCCAACCTCCTCGGGCAGTCTTACTATAGTGGTGGACAATGTGGGCCTTTAGTAGTACCCTAGTAGACCTCCCCACTACATGAGATCCCCACATAGAGGTCTGGGTACAATTACCTAGTGATGCTTGAACTAGTATTCCAATCACCAACTTTTCTTAATGTATGGATGCCATTACTTAGACAGATCATGATCCCCTCACCAATACATGTTCTAGGCCACTTACCCAATAGTTGGGCACCTATGTTCAGTGACCATTTTGGTCGAATTTCTATGTTGACACCCCATCCTTCTTGGGTAATCCTGGTACAGTACTATACAATATGGTCATTGGTTATACCCTAGTAGACCTCCCTGATACATGTGAGCCCCCCTCAAAGATCTAGGTAAGGTTCCCGAGTGATGCTAGAACAAAGGTTCCAATCACCTACAATTACATCCCCGATCAATGCAACAAACTTGTCGCCTTTGCGAAAACACTTTTCCTTCTACCCTTTCATTGCTGACATACTTCGACAAGGCTATGGAAGAGTGTCCTACAAACCCTAAACCTATTGGGAGTTTCTAGAAAGTAAGCAATGAAAGAAGTGTAATAGTAGTAGGATATCTACCATGACATCACTGCATGGAGGATGAGCTATCTGATATGGTGATGGTTGATGAGTTGCTATAGAAGCGAAATATGAATGATGCCCCTTTTTCCATGTCTTCTCAGAAGAAAGCAAAAACCCCAAATCCAAGTATGATAACTCCTCCAACCATGGTTATGGTCAAACAACCTAGAGGGAAGTGAGGAGGATCACATGACCTGGAGGGAAGCGAGGAGGATCACATGACCTAGAGGGAAGAGAGGAAGATCATATAGTGGATGAGATCTTTTTCATTTTGGGACGTAGTCAAAAGAAGGTTTGTTGCTAAACGTTGTGCAGTCACCTTAGATGGACTCACTTTGAAAAGAATTGAGGCTAACCCACTCATGATGTGTTCAGTTGCATCACATGAAGAGGCCTTATTATCTGACATATACTCTGAGGATAGTCCCACTCTTATCCTTGGAGAGGTGACATCAAGTTCCATTGAGTTTGCCAATCCTAAGGGCTTATTTTATATTCAAATTGATATATGATTTTCTTATTGAGATAGTTTGTAGGCTTGAGTGATCGGTATAGCCTCCACTGATTACTGATTGGAGAGAGGCAATAACATTTTCACTGAGTGGGATGGGTGATGGACAAACTGAAGGCTAGAGTGTTAAGCCAATCATAGGGAAATAGTAATCATACACTATATTGGGTGTAATACATTAGTCAATCTATTAGCCAAGGAATGCTCATCTTCAATGCCCACACCTTAGAATATGGAAGGGTGGCAAGCAATGAGGAGAATGGAAGTGACCTTGTGTAGTAGGAATGTGCTGGGTGGTATGCTCTAAAGCTAGGATTTCCAAATGGACTTGTGTATCACCACAAATTAAAGAACCTGAAGGGCTTCACTTTTATTTTTCCATGTTATTGAGATGGACAACAATAATAGCATGGTCACTATTAGGATAACCCAATCTTTGGATGTAGGGAAGATGTCCAACCACTCACCATTAACAATGGCGAAGTCAAGATGGCAAGCTATTCTATTGTTGATATATCCCTTATTTTTCCAAGTGATATAGCCACCATTCAGATTCAGCTCCATCAGATTATCTGCAACCGCAACCACAACATCATTGAACCTTGACAAACAAGATTCAGGAACTAGAATGATGAATCTATATTCATCATGATTTTTAGTCGCCTTTTTGGGACCAATTCGATTCAATACTTTTGATTGCATCTCCTAAATCTCACAAAATGCAAGATTTCTTAACTAACTCAATTGTTAAGATTATTAACTAGATTTATATTGATTTTTTGCAGGTCTTGATGAGGTTAAACCATCATATGGAATTCACTCAAGATCCTCTCGACTTTAGTCTTGACCAATCAGTCTTGACCAAACTATTTTTCCTATTCGGTCTTGATCAATCGTTCTTTACCGAAAGGATTGTCCTAATGGTCTACCCATATGGTTTTGACCTCTCGGTCTTAGACATTCACCCACACGGTCCTCCTCTCATCGCTCTACCTTAATGGTCTCAAAACCGCTTGAGGCCAAACAGTTTCAAGACTGTGTGATTCAAGACCGTTTGGAACTCAAGACCGTTTGGATGTTGAAGATCGTTTGAAACCCATCAGTCTCCAAGACCGTTTGTATTCAAGACCGTTTGTATTCAAGACCGTTTGGATACTGAAGACCATTTGAAACACATCGGTCTCCAAGACCATTTGGATCCAAGACCATTTGGACCTAAGACCGTTTGGAGGCCATCGATCCTCAAGACCATTTGAACGACGATTGTTTGCTGAAGACCTTATGGTCATAGATCTCGAAGACCGTTTGGACAAAGACTCAAGACTGATCATAGGCAGAGACCGTTAAAGATAGAACCATATGAAATACAAGACCGTTTGGCAATGAACGTGTCTCCAAGACCATTTGGATGAAGACCGGTTGGAGGCACTTTACTCCAAACCATTTGGACACCAAACCGTTTGAAGTAGAATCACATCAAAAATGTAAAGATGCCATCCAAGCCTATAAATAGGACCAACAGGGTCCTCATTTTGGCATCGATCCTAGGATGCTGACAGGCTTCCTGAGCAAATATTCGATCTCCCTTCTACGTTGTCGCCGCTTCACCAACTTAATGCCATTGTCACGCCGCCCATAGCTCCTCTTGCTGCGAGCAAGGAGGTCGCGAAATGAAAGAAGGTGGAGAAGAAGGTATGTCCAGTCTGCCTTGGTGGTTCTTCCTCCTTGTCCAGATCTACCCCGACACGACATAGAAGACTGCACCTGTAACACCCAGATTTTCATAACACATGAGCGGAAGCAATAATTTTTTTTTTTCATCTGGGAGTGTCACGAACATGATAGTCATTGCAATTAAAGCAAATGAAACACTTTGCACTGAGTAAAATTGATTCATACATGGTCATTGATAAAAAGAAAACTACAATACATATAACATACTCTTTAAACAAGACTAAGCATAAAAAGATCTGTCTAAACTCTGGACCGCCTCGGTAGATGGCACCCCACTAGGCAAGCTGTAAAATCTCCTAGACCTTTACTTGTTCATTTGATTCTCAGCTGCTCTAAACCCTGCGGACATCACGTCCCCAGCCATGCATTGAGAAAAACAATTGTTAGAGTAAGTGGCATGAGTATTTTAAAATGTACATGATTAATAATCTGAAAAATAGGCAATTATAAACGGGGAATTACTATCAAGCTCTGAGTAAAATCTGAAACATAAAATCTCTTATTTCTTAATATGAAATTCTTATCATTCTATCTTATCTTTCTCTAAAGACATGTTACCTGGTACGTGGATCTCATGACCTACGCCAAAGTGTTGAGGTCTTAATTATCTTATCGAATCCCCTCTCATCATTACTCATGGATGAGAATATGGACATTTCCAATCTAAGGTATATTTTACTTACGATTTTTATCTGACTGTGGCCACCATTATACAATAAGTCCTCCTGAATTGGCATATCTACGCCCTGAAGTGGTACCGAAGTACCCTGAATGGCACTATATGCCTCTGAATGACACCGAGGTGTCTCTGAATTGGCGGGGCTACGCCCTGAATTGGTGTCGCAACACCTCTGAATTGGAGTAACACTCCTCTGAATTAGCAACAGATGCCTCTGAATCGTCCCACGACTACTTAATGAGGACTTATCATATAATGTCTTATGTGAAGGTTCCGACTTATTTATCTTAAGTCTAAACTTACTTAATTCTTAACCTGAACTGAAGCTGAATACTGATAGCTTTACTGAATACTGAATCCAAACTTATCTTATATTAAAACTGAACACTGGAAACTGAACTTATCTGAAACTGATTATTGAGTACTGAGCATGTACTGAATTCTAAATCTGAATCTTTTATTCTTAAGTGATAAACTAAATTTAAAACTGGATGTGAATATGAATCTCAATTACTTCATAATTGAGATTTGGTCTAAAACCCTTATCATGTATCTTTTATTCAAAATCTGGCTACTCACACAGTGAATAGTCTAAGTCTGAATCTAAATCTCTTATTCTTGAGTTCTAAACTGAATCCATTATTGGATTTAATCATGTATCTCTTTATCTAGGTAAACTTTATTCTAAAACTCTGATTTGTTAAGATTACTTCATTATGCCAATTATATCACACATGAGTCTAATGTCTTATGAGATAAGATCTGGAATGAGTATAGAAATACTAAATATACAAAAGTAACTTAAGTAATGTGTATATCTAAGTATGATATCTGATTCTTGGCAAGATAATTCATTCTCTGTTAAAACCTCATCAAAATCTGATCTTAATGGACTTAAGTCTTAAAATCATAAACCATAGAATAGAAACCTTAGAAAATCTTAACTTGCATCTTAATCATACTCAATTTAATCTCATTAAGTCTGATCTCAATACATTTGTATGAACTTAAATCTTAAACCTTAAGGTAGAAATCATATAGATTCTCATCGTGCAACTCAATCATGACTTAATATCCCATAATTTGATATTATCATCACAAACTCATGTTATAATATCTTTAATGCCACTAGTACATTTATCCTAGAAATTGGGCCATGGTCTACCATGTGCAACACCCATATTCTCACATAATACTTAACTTTTAAACATCAACCTTATTAAGGAATCTATTTCACTTCTTAATTTCTTAGATCGCTACATATATAAGAAACCTTGATGGCATATTCCTATTTGAAATCTCAATACATGGTTACATCTATATTTAAGAGATATGGTAGAACTATATTTTCTTATCCTTATTATGAACTTAACTTCATGATCTAGAATCATTCCATGACACATCACTACTTAAGGTATTGAGCATATGAATTTCTACAATCATAAGCACATAAAATCATTCTTACATATTTAACTTAGAATGTAGGACATGAATGTCTTACCTAAGAAGCATGTAAATGTACTTGGTTTGATAAACATAAATACTCATGGGCATGAACCACTTACCTCTTGTGCTGATGATGTCCTTAACTTAGTCTTGATTCCTTGCTCCAAATCTTAATCAACTAAATATAATCAAAGTTTTATAAGTCCACGTACATGTTCCCTCTTTCTATTCCTAAATCTCAAAATCCCATCTTCCTAACTATATATATACCAAGTTAGGGTTCTTAATTAGACGAAACATAACTTTAATCTAAAATCACCATAAAATCTTGGTGTTGAAATAAAATAAAACACATACTATATGATAAATATTATCTTTATACTCAAATAAGACATAAATCGTCTTATGCACTAATATGAACATATAGATCATATAAGAAGAAAATATCAAACACAGGTATACATACTAATATTACTTGACTATATTATGACATCAAATTAAAATAACATTTAGATAAATAGTATCATGCTTAATTAGGCATATATACCACTTATTGTCTCAAGATAATCATTTATTATTCTTTCATAATGGCTACTCATCTAAAACTAGATACTAATATAATAGCACAAGAAACTTCATCAAATCTCCATAAAAGTATTTATAAAATATAGGAATGATCATGTATTAAAATAACAGGCCATCTAAAAATCATATCATAAGTGAAATACCCAAAATACCCTTATTAGGGTTTACATTAAAAACCTCATTAAAACTTCATATATGAAAGATCAGACTCTGAAGTAATGTTAAACATATCAAAATACACAGTTAGTAAAATTTTTATGAATTTCTAAAGTCTTTTACTATTTTTAATTGGCAAAACATCAAAATCATATAGTTTCGTCTACCCAGAATATAATAAATAGAAGACATCACAATCGTACTCTGGAACTATTTTTATAGGATAGTACACTCGAAGAGCTTTTCATAGGTACCTTGTTTGTCCCAAACCGATATATGTAGCTCAAGATATGAATTTTAGAAGTTTACCTAACTTTGGCCAACCTCGACCATCAAGATCTGATCCAGCGGCCCTCATCTCACGTGCATCCCAGGCCTAGGGCCGGCGCTTCATTCCTTCCGCTTGGAGTCTCTGTGTGCGCATACTCTGTAAACAGAGTGCCGCCAGCCCATCCCTCCGGACGATCTTGCGTCTGAGGCCACACGACCGCGAGGGGAACCGCGCCCCGTCTCCGGCCTGTCCCGGTCAACAAGGATGGCGCTACCACCTTGGATTGGGCGACCGAGATTAAAGAACATCCATGGAAGCCTCCGCAGCTGCCGGAGATGGTGCCCCCTATTCTTCTTCATCTCTAGTTCTCTCTCCCTCGCAACTTCGAGTCAAACCCTAGATATGAACTCGTCTAACCCTATATTCTTAAAAAATAAGACTCTTATAGCCTCCCCTTCTTCGGATATTGGGCATAGCTCCCCCCCTTGAGGGGACTCTGTTTGTGTCATGAAACAGGGGTTACGGCACTCAGTCCGCCCGACTGGAGCGCCCCCTTTTTTTATTTTGTGTTTCTTCTTCTTTTTGATAAACGTCCAAATATAAGAAATATTTATACATCCCATTCTATAGCTCAGTGTGACTTCATATTTTGGGATAAATACTATATTATTATCAACTTCATATGAGCAATATTTTAAGTAAAAACTAACTGTATAAACACTCCAAACATATATTTTAAATAAAAATATTATAATTACTAATTTAATTACCTAGGCCACTATATACATCAAAATCATCTGAAATTTCTCTCAGCTTCTTATACTCTAATTATTATTCTACTAAAAATATTTTGAGCATTCATTATGACCATGAAATACTTAATTCTCGATTTGTACCCCAAGGACCTATTTGTAGAACTTAATTGGTCCAATAGGGTTGGAATTTGGCTCTAGGGCACATGGCCCAACCCTTAGTATTTCAAAGGGTCCATGAACTTGATTGTATTCCAAATCATGAAAATAAGTCTTCAATATAATTTCTCAATTGAAGCTCATGCATGAAACATGTGATCAATATTTCTTTATTTGCATAACATGAAGACCTAATCTATGTCTAAGGCTCAAGCCATGAAATGGACTCATCATATTATATATTCGTCATATTATTTTTCATAGGAATAATTCATTTATATTCATATACAACCGACTACAATCATACATATTTAAGTTGTTATGTGTGTATTGGTTGATCAGATGACTTGTATTACATATTTTGTGAACTTTTGCGTACCTAACCATGGTTATTCATTACATCCCTTGGCATGACTTTACTAGAAAACTCCACATTAAAAGCTTACTTTAGCTATGAAATTGAGGATGTTACAATTCTACCCACCTTGAAATAAATGTCGTCCTTGAAATTTCTCTAGGCGACTACCCACCTTTGGGTTTTGCTTACCTCTTCATTTATTGTAAGACATACTTACGTTCAAACTTTTTGCATGAAAAGAGATATGTAATGCATTTTCATAAAGATTTATGTGAGTATCATATATTACCTTGGTCTACTTCTCAACTCATACTTAGGGTATATGAAACTAAACTTGTCTCTATACTTAGGGCATCTACCTCAACTTTATCATGACCTCCTAACATTAATTGTACATGGTTATCTAATCTTAGGTTCTTTAGGTAACTCCTACATTCCTAGATATGTGGTGATCAGGCACATACCTAGAGATGTGGGATCCTGAGATGCTATCTCTCACCCACATGTGTCCCATACCACATGGACCAGTAATAAATGAGAGATGCATAAAAGGTCTACTGCTTAAGACATCCCTCTTCAATCCTCAATTGGTTGGCCATAACCATTGAGAATGAAGAGGTTATCTCATTAGCTAGGTTTAGGTTGCTAATTTAGATCTAAACTAGGTTTACTTCTGCCTCTAAGATATCTATCTATTCTGAGCTTAAGCCTCTTAATCACTCTAGGTTATGGTATTCTTCCTTTGGAATGTATCCCTAAACCTTGATGTTACCTCTCCACTCTAGGGTGACTATGAGAATCATGTTTTCCTAGTGGCCATTTACCAAATTGCTCTGATACCATATTGTAACACCCAGATTTTCATAACACATGAGCGGAAGCAATAATTTTTTTTTTCATCTAGGAGTGTCACGAACATGATAGTCATTGCAATTAAAGCAAATGAAACACTTTGCACTGAGTAAAATTGATTCATACATGGTCATTGATAAAAAGAAAACTACAATACATATAACATACTCTTTAAACAAGACTAAGCATAAAAAGATATGTCTAAACTCTGGACCGCCTCGGTAGATGGCACCCCACTAGGCAAGCTACAAAATCTCCTAGACCTTTACTTGTTCCTTTGATTCTCAGCTGCTCTAAACCCTACGGACATCACATCCCCAACCATGCATTGAGAAAAACAATCGTTAGAGTAAGTGGCATGAGTATTTTAAAATGTACATGATTAATAATCTGAAATTGGCAATTATAAACGGGGAATTACTATCAAGCTCTGAGTAAAATCTGAAACATAAAATCTCTTATTTCGTAATATGAAATTCTTATCCTTCTATCTTATCTTTCTCTAAAGACATGTTACCTGGTACGTGGATCTCATGACCTACGCCAAAGTGTCGAGGTCTTAATTATCTTATCGAATCCCCTCTCATCATTACTCATGGATGAGAATATGGACATTTCCAATCTAAGGTATCTTTTACTTATGATTTTTATCTGACTATGGCCACCATTATACAATAAGTCCTCCTGAATTGGTGTATCTACACCTTGAATTGGTACCGAAGTACCCTGAATGGCATTATATGCCTCTGAATGACACCGAGGTGTCTCTGAATTAGCGTGGCTACGCCCTGAATTGGTGCCGCAACACCTCTGAATTGGAGTAACACTCCACTGAATTGTCAACAGATGCCTCTGAATCGTCCCGGGACTACTGAATGAGGACTTATCATATAATGTCTTATGTGAAGGTTCCGACTTATTTATCTTAAGTCTAAACTTACTTAATTCTTAATCTGAACTAAAGCTGAATATTGATAGCTTTACTAAATACTGAATTTGAACTTATCTTATATTAAAACTGAACACTGAAAACTGAACTTATCTGGAACTGATTATTGAGTATTGAGCATGCACTGAATTCTAAATCTGAATCTAAATCTGAATCTTTTATTCCTTGGAGTCATAAGTGTATGATCTGTGAGGGGACGAGCCATCTAGCCTACAGTGACATTTCTTTGTGCCTAACGCCCACAAGGGGGGCCCACAACTTCAGTTGGACATTTATATCTTCTTTGTTAGTCATCGATGTTTGCTTGCAGACTAATTGCCTACCTGCTTGTTGGTTAGCACAGTTGACTCCTTGATGAGAACTTCTAATAGGATTTCTTGAGGTTATAAGTGTATGATCAGTGAGGGGACAAGCCATCTAGCCCACGGTGACGCTTCTGTGAGCCTAACTCCCATAAGGGGGCCCTCAGCCTCAGTTGGATGTTGTATCTTTGGAGCTATAAGTGAGTGATCTGGAGTGTGATGAGAAATCCGATGCCTAAGGTGATGCTTACGTGAGCCTATCCTAGCAAAGGGTTCACAACAACTTTATTTGGATAGTTATATCTTTCCTGGATGTTATGTGTTTGGATGTGTTTGCATGTGCAGTGGTGGTGAATCCCGGTACCATCCCAGCAATTCCATATCATTAATCTAGATCAAACTTTAATTCAACTCTTTACTTTCTTGTACTTAGTTTAATTAAACTCAAATCAACCAATCATTCTAAACATTAGTCTTACTTGAATCAGATTTTACTAACAAAGATTCTTAAAAATGTTGTCTCTTGGGATTCGATCCTTAACTATATTGCAAGAAGACTCATCCGCTTGAGGGCGGGTGGTATTATTGCATGAGGTTTTGGTAAAATCTCAGGGATTTCAACCCTGAGTGAGTTTGTTAGTGCGATAATATTCCACGTCAAATTCTGGCACCGTTGTCAGGGACAACGGAATCAGTTAGTCAAATATAGTTCTTTTGAGGCTAATCTAGGATTTTGTTTTTTCTTTTGATAACAATTGATCATCTACTTGAATTTGACTCTACTTCATCTATCTCACTTTGTAAAAATCTTTTCATCTCAGGTACCCCTAAAAGCTAGTGTATGCACCGCTTGAATAGTCTCAAACTCTCTACTAGCTTTGATCCTAAGATAGATAGAACCTTTCATCGTCAGAATATAGAGAACCAAGCAAGAATGGCTCAAGAGGAGGAAATAGAATGAAGGGTAGGACAAGCCCTTGCTTCACAAAGAGATAGGCTTATGCAAGAAGCCAGAGCTGCAGTTGAAACAGAGATCTGAGCAGCTCAAGCAACAGCACAAGCAGCAGAACTGCAAAAAGACCTTAGGGAGTTCTCCATCCCTAAAGTTGATGACGTCCATCACCCAGTACAACCTCCTCCCATCAACACTCCTAACTTTGAGATTAGGGCACATTGGATTACCTTGCTTCAAAACAACCCATTCTATTGTAAACAAGGAGAGGATAGCCAAGAACATCTTCTAAAGTTTATCAATCTATGTGCCATGACAAAGCAAAATGGAGTGTCTGACGATGCCATTCGACTCTGTCTCTCCAGGTATTCTCTTGCTGATAGAGCTATAAGTTGGTACAACTTGCAATGCGAACCCATCACTACTTGGGAACAACTTCATAACATTTTTCTGGAAAAGTTTTACCCTCCTTCTCTCACCTATGAAATTAGGGGTCGAATAACAATGTTCACTCAAACCCCTGGAGAAACCCTTGCTGAAGCATGGGAAAGATATAAAGACCTTTTACGCAAGTTTCCACACCATGGAATCCCTAAGAATCAGCTTATCAAAATCTTTTATAGGGTTGTGGACGATGATATCAAAAGGTTCTTAGACTCCTCATCTGGAGGAAACTTCATGCGTCAGAGTTATGACAGTGCACGGAAGGTTGTCACCCTTGGAGCTGAAAATCAAGCTAATTGGGGTAGATTTGTAGGTAAAGGAGTGTTGAAAGTAGCAATGACTGGAGTTATTCCTGAATACAATTCAATCGATGAAACCCTCAAACTCCTAGTTTCCAAGCAAGACCATATTGAAACATCCCTTGCTGTGTTTGGAAGAGGACGTTTACCCCCTCAACAACAAGAACAGATTAAGTCAGCTTCGATGTTCTGTGAAGCATGTAAAGGCACTGATCATTCTACCTTATCATGCAATGTTCTCTATGATGTTGTTTTGAGCAAAGTCAATAGACATGGAGATAATGGCCAAATGGAAGTTATGAATGCTATCAACACTATCCCTAGTCAAGGTTATAACAATTCAAATCAGAACAGGAACCATCCTAGTTTTCATATTGGAAATCCTTCGGGAGTGGTAAACTCACATCAATTTAGTTCATATAACCAGCAACAGAATTTCAGGAATCAAGGGAACTATAGGGATAACTTCTAGAATAGGAACTACAACAATTACCAAACCAACCCTCAGTTCCAAGATCCCAACCAAGTTCCTTACCAGAATCAACAACAAGGGCAACAAGACAGACCCATCTCTCCTAATGATAAGTTGTCGGCCATTGAGAAGATGTTACAATTGCAACAAACATTGATAGATAACCAGTAAGCACACCATAAGGCCATTGAATCTCAACTATCTCAACTTGCAGCTAGCCTCAAGCCACCTGTTGAAGCCTTTGTTGGTCAACTAGAGAACAATCCTAAGCACCCTAAGAAACTAAAGGTTGTCACAACCAGATCTGGAAAAGATTATCCTAATCCTCCTATCAAGACACCTGTGGTTGTTACAGACGAGGATGAACCAATGATTGTTCAAGACTCTAACACACTTGAGTCTCGACTAAAAGAGCCCGCAACTATGCATAAGACAGACAAGGAAAGTTTTGAAAAACCAATTGTCAAAGAAACAGAAACACCAGAGCCAGAGGTACTAGTATACAAGCCTCGTCCACCTTTCCCTACTCATTTAAGGAAAACCAAGTTGGATACTTGTTTCAATAAGTTCAAGGAAGCCATAAAAAAGCTTCATGTTGAGATACCCTTTTTGGATGTGTTGGCTGAGATACCAACTTGGACAAAGTACTTAAAGTCACTTCTCACCAGGAAATATATAACTAAAGAATATGAGACAGTCAAGTTAGCGACAACTACTTCAGACATAATCCAAAGTAAGATGCCGAAGAAGCAAAAAGATCCAAGATCTTTTGGGATCTCATGTCATATCGGTGATTCATCTTGTAAGAAAGGATTGGCCAATCTTGGTGCTAGTATCTCCATCATGCCACTTAGCCTTTGCAAAGGCTATGGTTTGCAGAGTTGCTCCCGACTGGCATGACCATACAGCTTGTAGATAATATTGTAACTCCTCCCTTGGGAATCATCGAGGATGTTCCTGTAAAGGTAGGCAAAGACGCATATGTTCCATGTGACTTTGTCATTACGGACATAAAAGAAGACGCAGATATCCTCTCATCTTTGGACGTCCATTCCTCACCACTGCAATAGCTTTAATTGATGTTGAAGCAGTAACCTTGCTGCTCAGACTTGGTAAAGAAACTCTCAAATTCAAAGCTTTTGAAAGTATGTGAAGACCAAGCATGCAAGAAGAAGTATATCTTATTGATTGCATAGAGCAGATGTCACTTCTCACTCATGAAAATCATGAATCAGATGATCCTTTAGAAGTTGCTCTAACTGACTCATCAACTGATGAACCTATTGACGAACAAGTAAAGGATTGCATCGAATTTCTTGACTCTACAGAAGAAGATGTTGAAGCTACTTTTGAAGAATTCAAGCCTATAGAAACAATTGAAGACATTTGTGAAAAGGAGGAGAAACCTCTCAACCCTATCATGACACATACCAAACCATTTTCAGTTGTCCATGAGCCTTCCCATCTAGAAACAACTATCCTTTGGAATGCACCGACAGCCCAACAGACAGAGATTACTGATTTCATCTTCCCTCTGCAACAAGATTTGGATTGTGGTTTCTACGAGGAACATCCCTCGGATCCATATCTGATAGATGTTAATAACCAACATTGCTACGATGAAGGGATAGTGCATCAATAAATGAACTTTTCTTCTGAGCCTCAACAACACTACATTATCAATGATGCCGTTCAGATTCCCTACAACTATTTTCCACCTCGAATTGAGAAACAAAGAACAAGTCAACATAACTCAGGTTGTTTCCCTATATACTCTAGCATTGCTCGTTCTGTATGGGGAAGGATACAAGAAGCTAAAATCAAAGTGAAGATTAATGAATGGTTGAGAAAGAAACTACTAAAAGAATATGTCAATCCAGCTCCACCTAGAGCCCCACCATGGTGACAGTATCCACGTCGAGCCATTGACGTAAAACAAAGGTGCTTGTCGGGAGGCAACCTGATCAATAAATCTGTTTTAACTTTTAATTTCAAATTAGGATGTTCCTTTTATTTTGTTTTTACTTTTAAATAATTTTGCACTAAAATAAAAATCGCATCGTTAGATGATATCTTGAGTCTTGTTTGTCTTCATTTTTGAGATTTTTAGATGGAGGACGCACGATGATTGGAACGCAACCACATATTGTGGTCCAACCGGCATGAATTTTCCCCTCCATCTCAGATTTAGAGTTTGCTTGGGACGAGCAAATTTCTAAGTTCGGGGTGGAGGGTGGGTGGTACGTACTTTACCTTCCAGCTACACCCATTTATCTCAGATATAAAGATTTCATTGCCGCATTTTTGACCAAACTTTTCAAAATTTTCAAAAATTTTAAAATTTTTTCCAAGAACTTGAACAGATACTTGATGAAGTTTTGATGCTTTTTATTTCATTAAAAACCATTACCAAGCCATTTATGCTTTTTGAATCATTATACCCTCCTTATTCGAAGCAGATCCCCAAAAGGACCACTTTTCAAACTAGCCTATTGATTGAAATCATCTTGTGAAGCTTATGAATCCTAACATCCTGATCTTTATGCACAAATGGAAAGTGTCTATCGAACTGATAGGGACCAAATATGTCGTGCTTCCTAACTTACTAGTGGAACAATAACATGGAATCCCCACCGGATCCTCACCAAGTCATTATTTGAGTAGAGTACGACAAAGAGAATGACCCGGTGCACTGAATTGTAAATCAAGTTGCATTTTGTTCTGAACTCTCTTCTACACTTCTTCCATCATCTTTGTACCCCTCCATCCATCAAAAATAAACAAAAGTAGACAAAATAGTGCCAAACCCTATGTTTGGGGTGGCACACCACTTCCCTCTATATCTGCTTCTTCCATACCCCTCACAAATTAATAGGGGCGTACCACCAAGAAAAGATGCCAAAGCACACACAAATAAATGCAATCTCGAGTCGAACAGAGGAGAGATTCGCACAAAAAAATACAATCAATGAAATTGAAAATCATATAATAAAAATCTCGAGTCAAATAGAGGAGAGATTTATTTCTTCCTTCCATACCACCCTTCACTCCCTTTTCAACCTATTGGCACAATGAATGCCTCCACTATTTGGAAAAACACCAGTGTCAGATCAGGTGCATACTTGTTGTTCTGTGGGTATCTCTGGATTCTTACAAAACTCTTTGACAAGCTTGTTGTGGGAAAAAGTGAGGAAGAAGTGATGTTGGAAAACAAACTCAGGAACGAAGATATGGTAAGATGTGTTTAGTGGCCTCTAGATGTTGACATGCTTAGTGATACTGAGCATAGAGAAACAATTGTGATGTGAAGAGGAGGAAATCACACAATTTGAAAGTATTCTTTTGGCGATTGTTTCAGATTTTGTGTTACTCAAGGACGAGCAACATTTAAGTTTGGGGTATTCTAATGAACCCATATTCATTGTGATTTTTAGTCGCCTTTTTGTGACCAATTCGATTCAATACTTTTGATTTCATCTCCTAAATCTCAAAAAATGCAAGATTTCTTAACTAACTCAATTATCAATATTATTAACTAGATTTATATTGATTTTTTGTAGGTCTTGATGAGGTTCGACCATCATATGAAATTCACTCAAGATCCTCTCGACTTTGGTCTTGACCAATCGGTCTTTACCAAACTGTTTTGCCTATTCGGTCTTGATCAATCGTTATTTACCAAACGGATTGTCCTAACGGTCTACCCATATGGTTTTGACCTATCAGTCTTAGACATTCACCCACACGGTCCTTCTCTCATTGCTCTGCCTTAATGGTCTCAAAACCGCTTGAGGCCAAACAGTTTCAAGATCATGTGATTCAAGACTATTTGGAATTCAAGACCGTTTGGAACTCAAGACCGTTTGGAACTCAAGACCGTTTGGATACTGAAGACCGTTTGAAACCCATCGGTCTCCAAGACCATTTGGGTTCAAGACCGTTTGGATGCTGAAGACCGTTTGAAACCCATTGGTCTCCAAGACTGTTCGGATTCAACACCGTTTGGATACTGAAGACCATTTGAAACCCATTAGTCTCCAAGACCATTTGGATCCAAGACCATTCAGATCCAAGATCGTTTGGATCCAAGACCATGTGGAGGCCATCGATCCTCAAGACCGTTTGAACGATGACTGTTTGGACAAAGACTCAAGACCGATCAGAGGCAGAGACCTTTAAAGACAGAACCGTATGAAGTACAAGACCATTTCGCCATCAAACGGTCTCTAGGACCGTTTGGCCATCAAACTATCTCTAAGACCATTTGGATGAAGACCGGTTGGAGGCACTTTACTCCAAACCGTTTGGACGCCAAACCGTTTGAAGCAAACTCACGTCAAAAATGTGAAGATGCCATCCAAACCTATAAATATGACCAGAAGGGTCCTCATTTTGGCATCGATCCTAGGACGTCGACATGCTACCTGAGCAAATGTTTGGTCTCCATTCCACACCGCCGTCGCTTCACCAACTTCACGCCATTGTCACACCGCCCAAAACTCCTCTTGCTGTGAGCAAGGAGGTTGAGAAGAGAAAGAAGGTGGAGAAGAAGGTTTGTCTGGTCTGTCTTAGTGGTTCCTCCTCCTTGTCCAGATCTCCCCTGACACAACGTAGAAGACCGCACCATCTTCATCGAGCTGCGACTACCATCTGCATCATGCTCATGGAAGAATCTTCCTTCTCTCTTATTCTTCTTGTTTCTCACATCATGAGCGAGTAGTTCCTTTGGGCTGGGGTACGGGGACTAGCCCCGTTGCCCATGCTTTCGTGTCTTTACACTTAACATTCCAAGGAAATGTATATAACTTTTCATTTCGTTGTTAATTGATAATGTTTGTAGATTGATTACATGCTTGTTTTTATCTTGTTCTTCCCTATGTTGCGAGAACTTCTATATGTAGGGTAGGAGGTCGATTAACGAGGTTGACTTCAAAACTAGAAATAGAATGGGATTCCTTGGAGTCAGAAGTGTATATTCTGTGAGGGGACGAGCCATCTAGGCAACGATGATGCTTCTGTGTGCCTAATACCTGTAAGGGGGCCCACAACTTCAATTAGATATCTATATCTTCTTTGTTAATCATCGATGTTTGCTTGTAGACTAATCGCCTACCTACTTTTTGGTTAGCACGGTTGACTCCTTAACGAGAACTTCTGATAGGATATCTTGAGGTCGTAAGTATATGATCCATGAGGGGATGAGCCATCTAGCCCACAGTGATGCTTCTATGAGCCTAACTCCCGTAAAGGGGGCCCTCAGCCTGAGTTGGATGTTGTATCTTCAGTGTTGTAAGTGAGTGATTCGGAGGGTGATGAGAAATTTGATGCCTAAGGTGACGCTTGCGTGAGCCTATCCTAGCGGAGGGTTCGCAGCAACTCTGTTTGGATAGTTGTATCTTGCATGGATGTTATGTGTTTGAATGTGTTTGCATGTGCAGTGGTGGTGAAACCTGGTACCATCCCAGTGATTCCATATCATTAATCTAGATCAAACTTTAATTCTGCTCTTTACTTTCTTGCACTTAGTTTAATTAAACTCAAATCAACAAATCATTCTAAACATTAGTCTTACTTGAATCAGATTTGACTAACAAAGATTCTTAAAAATGTTGTCTCTTGGGAGTCGATCCTTAACTATACTGCGATAAGACCCGTCCACTTGCGGGTGGTATTATTGCATGAGATTTTGGTAAAAGTTCAGGGATTTCAACCCTGAGAGAGTTTATTAGTGCGATAATATTCCACGTCATGGAAGCCCACCTATCTTCACACTTTCCTTTCTTATATAATTAAAGTTGCCTATGAAAATCTGAGGCAAATCCCTTTGATTTGCATTATCAAGAGTCTCCCATAATCTCCTCCTACACACTTTAGAGTTATGTCCATAAACATCCGACAAGACAATGTGAAGGCCTCCTTGATTGATACAACTGGTCGTCTCAAGTTGGTCCATCTCAAATATAACTTGGACATCACACTTGTGGATTCCAACCAATCATAATGCATCCTCCTCCCTACTCAAGAGTAGAAGATGAGCCCCCATCCAGTAGGAAAGAGTCCAGGGACTCTATCAACCACCTCACGTATGATTCTGGTCTCCAGACACACCACCAGCGTCCCGTGGCTATTTGTGACGATCATTCTCAACCTTCTCTATTTCTCAGGTCGAGGATGCACCTCACACATTCCATGTGAGGATGCACATTACACTCTGTTGTGATGACCACCCAAGCCTGTGGTAGACCCTTATCTCCATGTTCTTCTTAGAGATACATTCAGTCTTCTCCCCACCTCAAGCAGGTTATCTTCATACCCCTCCAAACCTTTTGGGGCTCGTTTTTTTCACGATACTAAGGGTTGGATCAAATTCTAATACGTGTTTTAATTTGATCCTATGTTTTTGCAGAAAAATATTGAGATAGGAAAGGAATCTATTTGTAAAAGAGTCATTGTCACATAGGATAAATAAAACTTGCATAACAGATAGAATTTGTGAATCTGTCCTCCCATTGTGGTTTCTCTACACCATTTCTCACCAGTTCCCCAACTCTAGTTTACACAAACCTGACTAGAAAGGTGTTGCTACCGAAACCTTCTATTGGGAACCCTCCCTATTTTCCATCGATCATTGTGCTGCAGCTGTCAGCATAGAGTCAGTGTACAAACTGGACAACAACATGTAACTAGTGTCTGATAGTTTGGGCAACTCCACTGAGCGGTGAGCAACACTAAGGTTTGTAGAAGGCATTCCCTATCCACTAAAAACAACTACTCATCTCACCTATCTTTGCCACACTTCCACTCCCGTGGGTACGCCCCAAGGACCATCGACCTTATTCAACCATTGAACCTGAGGCATTGACTTATCTTGGGAAGAGGATTTGTGGCGTGTCATGTTGTGTTCCTTCTCATGTCCTTTCATTTGTGCCCATGTACTAAAATTTCAATCGATGGGGAGGAGGAGAGATCAAATATGACAGTGAGGACTTATCTGATGACAAAAATGGTAAACGAAGATGACTTTAACCCACTATATTTTTGGTCAATTCTTTGTTATTTTTTCTTGGAAAGGGATTTTACCGTTGAAAGGGGAAACCCTTAGAAGTTAGAATTGCAGAGGAAAAGGAAATCCTACGGGTTCTCTTTCTCTCCTACCTACGGGACAAATCCCATTTGAAATGGGATGTGGTTGTCCCCCAGGCAGGGGCCGTCAAGGCCTTCGTTCATTCTTCCTGATTCCTCCAGCCAAAGGGTAAGGTCAAGGTGGTCCTATGTACATAGGAGGGGTTCAGGGGGGAGGGGATGGTAAGAAAATTGATGTGAGATTTGAAGGCAACTGATGCACAAGATCAGGAAGAAAAAACACACGACTGAAGGCCTCCAGGGTCCTCTCCTTTGTCCCAGAAAAGGAAAAGTCAGACTGGGTAGGCTAAAAGAAAAGAGAGGAAGGAGCAGAGGTTCGTTAGTCTGGGAGTACCTTGTCATTATGAAACATTTAGATTATCACAGTCATATATAATAAGAAGTTGGTTACCACTGGGTTGTTAGTTTAAAATCATCTTCTGAGTGTATTCGTTGCACGACACAAGTAAAGATGATATGCATATCTTTGACATCCTAGATTTTTTCCTTGTTCGATCCAAACACGGGATGGCATAGAGAGTAGCCTATCCTCCTCAATTCCCATCTGATGGCATTTGTTCATTCATCTAGTTTATTTTCAATGCAACGAACCAAACAAGGTCGTAGGGATGGAGAACTAGTTCATAGATTGTTTGTGAACGCTTATCACTTTATCACTCTCTTTGGTGTGTGAAGGGGATTTCCCACCCCCACTCACTGTCACGAAGGGGGGTTCACTGGTTCTTAGAGATATAGCAGTAGTTGGACCCAGACTCATATCAGACATATCAACAAACACCTGATATGCTTCCACATTCTGACCATTTAGTCTAACATTGTCAGTCCCAACACTGGGCGTAACAGTGTCAACCGTCTACATTGAGGTCCCAAAATGTTCCAACCTGGCTTCACTAGTAAACAAGGACTTGTCACAGTTGTGGCCCCCTGTAGTTCTGCTAGTCATGTTCCTCGATTTGTTCCTCCTTGTGTTATGCTCTCTCACTACCTCCCTACCATTCTGAACAGAGGGAAGATCAGATAGAGCGATTCATTCGCCAAGGCAAACACCCAGAGAATGACTAAAGATTGAGCATTTATTGCATATATCGAGAATAGCATCATAAATTTCCTTGATCTCCAGCAGGGATCCATTAGGCATCTCGATCATTACCATCGGTGGAGATTTCTTGTAATTTGCGATCTAAATGCAAAGATGTGTTGCCCAAACATATCTCCCTTTGTGACAAAATCGATCACCTTAAGAATGTTGCTACCATAATATCTCTCTTGGTCCAATGTTGCCACACGTCTGGAAGGGTAACCTAGATAAGTACTGTCGTGAGGGCCGCCCTACGTATGTCTACCTTCGGTGATCATTTCCTTGTCAAAATAAGTCTATTGACAAAGAACAGTCATGGCCACATTCATATCCCCCGCGTTGGTGAATCTGGCTAGGAACAGTCCTCAAACTAGTAGCAAAAGCTACAACTCACCTTTGGGTTCAAAGACCTGAACATCCATCCATATAGCTACTCCAGCACCACCAATTTGCCAAGGATCTGCACAATAATTGAGTGTTTGTGGAAGCATCCATGGCTACCACCACAGGCTCCGTGAGCCTCATCCACGGTCTCTTATCTCCACTTTTGAACTCCGGGCAGTGTGGATCCTCAGGGAGCGAGACAGGTTTGAAGCTCCATTGAACCTCCAAAGGTTGCACGAGCGTGCCTACCCATGACCTCCCCTCCATGATATCAACCAGAGGGTCCGACCAGGCCACCTTCATCTGACCACTGGAGGAACCAGCCTCCCCGTGAAAGGTCTCAGCAGTCACAAGAGTGGAGGACGGGACGTAGGAGCCCATCCCTCCCTGGGGAGGCCCTGCCATGACCGCCAAGCCCTAGAGATGGAAGGAAGCTCTCGGAGAGAGAGAGAGTCCTCAGTCTCTCTCTTTAATTCAATTATCTACGAGTTTTCAAAATGATAGAATATAAAAGAGAATATGCATGTAAAACCTTACCGGGGGAACACTAGCAGCAAGCATATTTGTTTTTTTTTGGGTTAAGCCAGGGGTTGCTCTTATTCATCCCACACCCCTCTTGTGGGCTAAATCATCAAAAAAATACATCTCCCGATCTAAAACCTCGGGTATCTTCCCCAAAGCCCACAAGAAGAGGGAAAAAAAAAGAACACCACAGAACAAAGACAGCAGAGGATCAATCATCAACCAGAGTGTGCTCGACAATGACGTCGGGGTCTTTCTCTTCTCTAATATGATCATCCCGTGAATCTTGTTAGGGAATCTACCAGAGTCCATAGCCAAAAAGATGCTAGAAGATCTTCTTCCCATCCTTCCTATCTCCCTCGGAATGGCATTAACCATCTTGTGCACACAGCTACCACTGATACTGGCCATCTGCAGCTCATCTCTAAGCTCCTTAACGTAGGTTCTCGATTTCCAAGGCACCGGAGCATCCTTCCAAAGGATGTTATAGACAGCTCTATCATCCACCTCAATAGAAGAAATATGAATCATCTGATCACCCGCCAATTTCAAACCGATGATGCAGGCCTATATATATGCCAGCTTGAAATCATCATTCTTGAGCCAAACACGGAAAATCAAGCAAGTGTCAGCATTGTGATTGCGAATAATGCCTGCCGCCCATCTGCACTTAGCTCCATGCTCATCCAAATCCCTCCCTATAGTCACGTTGAGCTTCAGATTAAACAGGTTCGGGGTTGTCCATCTAATAAGACGCACCTTCTTCATCTTCAATTATGGTTCCAGAATTCTAGCGTCGTGCATCCTGGAGAAAAGGCTAGGGTCATTTGTAACCGGGAACACCTTCTTCTTAATCATCATGTTGATGCCGCTAATCAAGCTGCCCCACTCGTGCTCCACCGGTCTACTAACCCCATCAAAACGATTCGAGCACCTCACTCTCCAAATGCATAAAGGGATATTAAGAGCAATATAACCAGCTATCCATGAGGAAATGTCATCCACCAGGCCTCCTACACACACGTCAATGAGGGATTGGACGTCATGAGGAGTCACCTTATCAGTAATATCTCTGAACTTCTTCCAGAAGAACTGCGCCGTTTGTCCAAGGAAAAACAAATGATGTATGTCTTCCTCATTCGGTTCATCACAGCAGTCACACCGAGAGGCAAACTGAATGCATCACCTCCTACGAACCACATCATCGGTGGAGATGGCCCCTCTGGCCATCTTCCATACAATAGCACAAGCCCTGGGGGAGTCAAGCTTCCAGATCTTACCCAAGTTATTAGGATCTTCTTGTTGCACATTCATCAGTATCTTTTTGACCGATCTAATGGTGAACCTGCTGCATTCATCAACATCCCAAATCCTCTTGTCGTCCAAATCAGAAATCCATACATCAGCTTTCTTAATCATGTCCAGGCCCCTATCATTTACCACTTGGCTAAGCGTGTTCCAATCCTAGCCATAACCGGAGTCCCAGAAATCCTTCACGAGGAATGGGTGTCTTCTCTCACTCGCATACCTCGCATGATCAGCCATCCTTTCCTCACACCACCAATCATCCCAAAAGAGAATATCACCCTGGCCTATAGCCCATTTGCATCGCCGATAAATCTTTGGGAAGGTGTCCCAAAGCTTCTTCCAGAACGGGGACGGAGTGCAACTCAGCTTCAAATGTCCAGGATAAGATTCCGATCTCCCAGTATCATGGTTTGAGTATTTCTCTCTAACGAACCTCTCCCAAAGAGAGTCCTTGGTGAGGACTTCCCATCACGCTTTGGATAAGAAGGCATCATTAATAACCTACAGCTGTTGCAGCCCCAAACCACCTTTGTCCAACAGTGTGGCCAAACGATGCCATCCAAGCCATGCCTTCCTATGTCGATCATCTCTGCCAGCCCATAAAAAATCTGATAGTTTCTTCTCAATCCTATGAACAATACCAGCAGGTAACCCAATCGCCGCCGCCGCATGAACCGTGATAGAGGAAAGCACATGCGCAATCAGAAGCTGCCTCCCTGCAAATGAAAGAAGCTTAGCCTTCCATCCCGCCACTTTGGAATTTATCTTCATGAGGAGGAACTCGTAATCAGCAAGCTTATATCTTCCTTTGGATATTGGAACACCCAGATAAAGAAAAGAATCAGATGCATTATCAACTCCGAAAATCGCAGCAATCTCAGACGCCTTGACTAAGTCAGACCCACCTACTATACACACATATTTGTTGCGGTTAACTCTTTGACCAGTAGCTGCCTCATAAGAATTAAGGGTGCCTAAGACTGCTTGCAGGGATGCATGATCAGCCTCAAACAGAACAACCATATCATCCGCATACAGGAGCATAAGAGGTGCCATCGCATTCCCTCTCATTTTGAACCTGGAAATAGCACGCTCATCCGCCAAATGGTAGAAACGCCTACAAATGATTTCTTCAAAGATGATAAACAGAAATGGTGATAAGGCATTTCCTTGTTTGAGGCCTCTAGCAAAAGGAAAAAAACCGGCTGTGTGTTCTCCAACAGTGACTGTGGCCCAGGAATGCACAAAAAAGCTCAAACAAAGATCGATCATCTCCTGAATGAAACCAAAGGCCTTTAGAATCCTCTGCAGCACCTTCCACTCCACTCTGTCATAAGCTTTCGACATGTCAATCTTGATCATCATGTTGGGGGCCTGTTGTCCTTGGTTAATATCATGCATGATCTCCTTCGCAAGACGGATATGGTGCGTAATGTCATTGCCTTTCAGGAAAGCTCCTTGAGATCTAGAAATGAAAGCCGACATCAAGGGCGTCAACCTATTATTCAGAATTCTAGCCAGAATACGTAGAGCCAAGTTCTCAATCGAAATTGGTCTAAAATCAGACAAGAGGTGCTTTGGGTTCTCCTTCTTCGAAATTAAAAGGATGCGGCAGTAGAAAAGAGCTCTATGACACGTTTGTCCTCTAAAATACGCACTCGCCATATCGAGAAAATCCGCGCTGATAGTAGGCCTAGATGCTCTATAGAAATGAAGGGTGAAACCATCCGGACCCGGGGCCGACGAGTGGTCCATCTCCTGGATCATCTTAGTTACTTCCTCTTCCTGTGGGACAGCAGAAAGACCGCAATTATCATCAATGGAGCAAACCTCCGGAATATGCTCCAGCAGCCTATCAAGTTCCGAGTCATGTACCTCCTCCGTAAACATCTTCTCCATATGCACCTCCGCCTCCTGCGCCATCAACTCGGGGTCCAACACCACCGATCCATCAGTAAGAACAAGAGAGCTGATTCTTCTATGTCTCCGCCTGGATTTCACCACCGCATGATAAAAGGGTGTGTTCCTCTCCCCATCATGTAGCCAATCAATTCTAGCCTTCTCTTTCCATGTAGCTTCCTCCAAATCAAGCAGCTGTTGAAGCTCCATCTCGGCGGTACGCAGATTCGCTTCATTCATCATGATGGGGTTCTCGTCAAAAGCCTTCTGGGTAGTAAACACGACGTCATCCAAGTCTTTAATCTTCTGACTTGTGTCCCCAAACACCTCTCTACTCCAAGATCTTAGAGCAACTCTAACCTTTTTCAGCTTGCAATAGAACACATAGGACGGATGTCCCACCACCGGCTCGCTCCAAACCTGCTCAATGATTCTAAAACAATCCTCATTAAGTAACCATCTGGACTGGAAGGAGAAGAAGCTTTTCCTTGGACCATCAACAATCCTATCACCCGGGATCATAATAATCGGACAATGATCAGAAACCCTCGACCTCGTGAGGTGTATAGATCTGGTTTCCGGTCTACTCACTAGCCAAGCTTCATTGATAAAAGCTCTATCCAGGCGTTCCCAAATAGTAGGAGTCAAAATCTTCTTGTTTACCCACGTAAACCTGCTGCCCTCAAAAGGTACCTCTTTAAGACGAGCATCAGCAATCAAGGAATTGAAGTCAAAAACATCTTGAAATATGGGGGGATCACCTCCTCTCTTCTCTTGTGGCTCTCTAATGACATTGAAATCACCAATGATCAACCAACTGCTATCACCAATAATTCCTGACATAACAAGAATCTCATCCCAAAGCACTCTCCGTTCAGCCCCTTCACAGCTCGCATAAACAGCAGTAACGAAATAGCAGGTGTCATCTCCATTGTCAATCTTCACAGTGATATGCTGTTTGTGGCTCCTAACGACAACCGGGTTCATATTCCCCTCCACATAGAACCCGACCTTGCCCCCCTCATCAGAATTGTCAGTGGCCCAGTCCAAACGGACAATATCCAACAGCTCCTCAGCAACCTCAGCATGCAGGAAAGGCTCGAAAAGACATACAATCCGAGGTTTGAATCTTCTACAAATCCTTCCCAAAACTCTTCGCGTAGGGTTATTGGCAGCCCCTCTAATATTCCAAAATAAGGACTTACAGTTCATTAAAAACAAGAGTACCGCTATCTCAAAAGCAATCCACCTTGAGGGAGCTTCGCCTAGCTGCTATATCTCCATTCATCTTCATCATAGACATCCTCAAAGAATTCACTGTCATCCTGGAAAAAATTCCTGCTGGATTTCTCTCTCGTATCCCCAGACCTGTACCTGAAAGGGCGATGCTCAGGTCTTCTAGATACCGACCTCCTCCTTGATCTGCTATGTCTGCTGTGTGCTCTGTAACTGATAACCTCCTATTTTAGTCGATTATCTTAGTCTTTTTCTTTAGTTTTCCATACTCTTTTTAAGTTAAAGTTATATATAATCCCAAAATTACCCTTTTTTGTAATTACACCATCAGACTAACCTTTTCCTTTTATATATGCAGAAAAACATCAAAAAAATCATAAAAGAATAACTCAGCCTCAAGACTGCATGGATTCAAACGGTCCCAAGACCGCATGAAGCCAATCGGTCTCGAGACCGCATGGAGTCAAACGGTCCCAAGACCGCATGAAGCCAACCGGTCCCGAGACCGCATGGTGTCAAACGGTCCCAAGACCGCATGAAGCCAACCGGTCTCAAGACCACATGGAGTCAAACAGTCCCAAGACCGCATGAAGCCAAATGGTCCCGAGACCGCATGGAATTCAAACGGTCTCAAGACCGCATGAAGACAAATGGTCCTTAGACCGCATGGAGTTCAAACAGTTTCAAGACCGCATGAAGCCAAACGGTCCCGAGACCGCATGAAGCCAAACGGTCCCGAGACCGCATGGAGTTCAAACGGTGCCAAGACTGCATGAAGCCAAACGGTCTCACGACCCAAACGGTCTTGAGGTCCCAAACGGTCTCCAAACCGTTTGGACTTCACTTAAGGCCTATAAATAAGACCCCAAGGGTCCTCTAAAAAAAAGAAGAAGTTTCATACGTCCAAAGGCTGCCTCAATCGTTCCAGAGCTCTTTCCACTTCCATCCTCTGCCCTGGGGCTGCCGGTCTGAGATCCATACTCCATCCTGAAGCTGCTTTCTCCTTCTTTGCCAAGAAGGTGGGAAGGGGAGACCTCCTCATCGTGCAACCTACGAAGACTGGTGGATCTTTGCTCTCTCTCTAAGGGGTTGACTTTCCTCCCTCCTTTATGGGGATGATGTTCTCTCTCTCTTCTCGCCTCCTTCTTGGTCTTAGTCATGAGGGAGTAGTCTTCTTCACTAGGGTGCGGGGAGTAGCCCCGCTACCCATACTTTCATATCATGTAAATGTAATCCTTAGGTTGTAATGTAGAGTTCTTATCTTTATCAGTTCGACATCAAACGATTAATGAATACTCATTGCTTGATCTCCAACTTGTGTTATCTTTTATCTTTTAGTATGAATTGTCTACATTTGTACTATTAGATTCGAAACTCGTTTGCATGTTGGTTCTTGGTGCATGTACCCACCATGCATCTGTTTCGGTATCCAAAAGTGTATCTCGAGAAGTGGAGTAAACTCACTATCATCTGTTGCACTTTCATACTATGAAATGGAATTAGTTGACGTATGGAAGTGCAACATTGATAAGTCGAGGAACACACTTTGCGAGGGGAATGATGTAAAGTAATGTGACCATTTGATCGGGAATGGTTGGCGTTGCAACATTCCCGCACTTCTCGTAGCTAGATTATCCGAAAGGAGGCTAGGTCTACAAGGATACTAACTGACCGAACTCTTTTTGCAGGTTAAGTTTTGCTTTGCATGTGTTGATCGATGTGTAGTGGTGGTGAAAAACCGATCACACCCTAGTGATCTTTATCATAGTTTAACTCATTAGCTTTACTTGCTTTCTTTACTTTTTATGTTCTTAGTTTAAAACCATCAAAATCCAACTTTCGATATAAGTGCCTACTAGTAAGTGACTAAGTGAAGTTCCATACGTTTTTCATCTTGTTGCTTGCAAAAAGACCATTGTCTTTTGGGTTCGATCCTAAATCTGTACTATGATAAGGCTTCCATACTCTTATGGGGTTGGAGCATTTATCTAAGCACCAGTTATAGGTAAACCTAGGGAAGATATCAACTCTTTAGGGTTTTTGGTGCATAACTTGGGACTCCCATTGGAAGAGTAATCTTTTGGTGCAAGTCCCAGCTCCATCAAAAAATGGCACCGTTGTCGGGGACAACGGAACGTTGTAATTTCACTTAGTACCTTTCTAGTTGGTTAGGATTTTTCACTTTCTTTTTAGCCATAACTCTATATCTACTTGAAACTAATATATCTTGGTTATTATCTAAAGGTGTTCTCTTTTCTCTACTCAGGTAGAACACGTGCATGCAATCATCACATAATCGTGGATTCTCCCCTGATCCAGAGTTCGACTCCGAGGTAGAGAGAAGTTTCCACCGCCGAATCCGTCTCAATCGCCAATGCGCTAGACAAATGGCTGACGAACAACACCAGGCTGCTTTGGTGATGGAGAGGGTAAATGCTGCCATCGCCGCACAACGGGCACAACTTATCGCAGACACCTGTGCCCAAATCCAAGCGGAGATACATGCAGAAGAGCAAGCCCGCATAAGAGCGGAGACTGAGGCAGCAACCCAAGCTGCTCAGCTTGAGTTACGTAACAAGCAACTGAGGGACTATGCTATCCCGAAGAACTACGAGGATAACCACCCGGTCCGGCCTCCGATTATCAATATCCCAAACTTTGAGATTCGGACCCAGTGGATCCAGATTATGCAAGGCATCTCCTTCTCGGGAGGTTCATGAGATGATTGCATGGACCACTTGAAAAGTTTTAAGGCATTATGCCGCCTGGTCCCGCAAGCTGGTATCGCTTTCGATGCGATAATGCTCCACCTGTTCCATTTCACCTTATCTGGGAGGGCCCTGAGTTGGTACAACTCACTGGACAGAAAACCCATAATAACCACTTGGGCCCCTCTAGAGGAAAAATTCTTAGAGAAGTTCTTTCCACCCTCACTGACCTATGAAATCAGAGGACAAATCAATCACTTCTCCCAGCTACCTGGAGAAACCCTTGCTGAGGCATGGGAAAGATTTAAGGAACTTCTGCGCAAATGCCCCCATCATGGAATCTCACAGAATCAACTGATAGAGACTTTCTACCGGGGAGTAAGCGATGATATTAAACAATTCCTAGATTCCTCATCTGGAGGAAACTTCATGAGGAAGAACTATGAAGACACCTGGAAGATTGTTACATTAGGAGCAGAAAACCAGTCCAACTGGGGACGGTCAGCTGGAAAAGGTGTCCATAAGGTTTTCAAAGCTGAGGAATCCATAGAAATGAAGACAATAGCTGAGGCCTTGAAAACAATTGTTCATAAATAGCAAGCCCTCGAGACATCTCTAGGAGAAATTGATAAGAAGAAAACTTTGTTGGTTCATCAAGTCAAAGCCGTCACAGGTTCCTGTGAGGCTTGTCATGCTTCGGACCATCTGACTCTCTCCTACGGAATGTTGTATAATGTGATGATGGATCTGCATCCACCACCACAACCATATGAGCCCATTACTAATCAAGCTGAAGATCAGATTCTAGAACAAGTCAACTCCATCCACACTATTCCTGGACAAGTCTACTACAATCCCAATCAACCGAGGAATCATCCTGGATTCCAATATGGGAACCCTTCTGGAACTGCGAATCCACAACATCATACACAGGGGGGATCTGATAGTAGGCTACCACCTGGGTTCTCAAACAATTTCAACCAAAATCAAGGGAACCCCAGGAACAACTTCCCTAGGGCTAACTACCCTAGGAACCAATCAGCCTACTACCAGTACACTCATCCCCCGCTCCATCCGCAGCTGCATACTCAACAACCTCAACAAACTCAACAACAAAATCTTCTGAAAAATGCTCCTGCGCAGCCGGAAGATGAGATATCTTTGATAAGGCAGATGTTACAATCACAGCAAACCATGCTTGCTAACCAACAGGCCCAACAAAAAGTAGTTGAAGCTCAGCTTGCCCAGATTGTTGCACAGTTGAAGCCTCCGGCAGGCACTTTTGTTGGGCAGCCCGAGTCAAACCCTAAGCATGGGCAGAATAGACATGAACAATCAAATACTATGCCAACAACATGACAATGTTATAGCTACGTCGAGCCAGCGACGTAAAACCAAGGCGCTACTTGGGAGGCAACCCAAGACTTCAACTTTTTCCTTTATTTCTGCTCTTTTATTTTCCCTAGTTTTATCTTATGAAAATAAAAAAAATTTACATAACCAAAACTATCAAAAAAATAAACAAAAAAAAACAAACAACATAAAAATATATAAATACAAAACAAACATAAAAATATAAAATCTTTTCTGCCTTTGTCCTTCCAAACAGTCCTGAAACCGTTTGGACTCCAAACGGTCTTCAAACTGTTTGGAGCCAAACGGTCTTGAAACCGTTTGGACTCCAAACAGTCTTCAAACCGTCTGGACTCCAAACGGTCTTCAAACCGTGTGGAGCCAAACGGTCTTGAAACCGTTTGGACTCCAAACGGTCTTGAAACCGTTTTGAGCCAAACGGTCTCGAAACTGCTTGGAATACAAAGGGCCGCTAACCGTTCACTATAAATATAAACCCTACCCCTTCATCTTTCTCTCTTCGAACTCTCGAACTTTCTCGTGTTTCTATTGCATTTCTCTTGCTTCCTCTACTCCCGCGCGATCGCACCCCCGTCAACCTCGGCTCCATCACTCTCCTCGTAGCAAGGTGAGCGCATCACCATTACCGACGCCGGCAGCTTTGCCTTTGCCTACGCACCACCGCCGTTCTGATCACCGTCGTTCTCACGGCGCCACCGAACTTCTTCTCTTCCACCATCATCGCCGCAGGCGTCACCTTCAGCTCTGACCACCATCGTCGGCACCACCATTGTCTTCATCGACGTCTTCACCGCCGTTTTCACCATCGTCTTCACCGCCGTTGTCATCACTGTCTTCATCGCCGCCGTTTTCATCGTCGGCTTCACAATTGTCTTCACCATCATTTTCACAATCTTCGTCGTCGCCGGCGCGTCCTCCGCCTCTGTGACATTTCGTCTTCATCTTCACCTTCGTCGATGGCCTCGCGACGCTTCGATCTCCAAACGGTCTTGAAACCATTTGGGACCAAATGGCCTTGAAACCGTCTGGGACCAAACGGTCCTGAAACCGTTTGGGGGCCAAACGGTCTTCAAACTGTTTGGTCTTCCACACTCATTTAATTTTCACAAACATACAAAAACACATAAATACAAATAAAATCCAAATTTTTCCAAACATATTATTCTAACTCTTGATTTCTCATTCTTCAGCTATGGCATCACCAGCAAAGAACGTCATCGGGTTTGAAGACCCTGAAATCTGGAAAAGAGAGCAACTGCTGGAAAAACAAGCTGAGCTCCAGGAGATAAGAGTTGTCTTCAACGAGACTGGGAAGACACCACCCAACGTCAAAATTATTGACGTCATGTGCGACGTTGATCGCCTCGAGAAGTGCCTAGCTGAGGCACCTGAAGAAGAAGTTGAGATCTCTTCTTCTGATGATGAAGGCTTGGAGTACAACCCAAACTCCGAGGAGGAATTCCCTGGTAGAGAACAAAAGGGGAAACGTAAGGTCCCGAAGACTGCATCTGGGCAGCCCTCCAAGAAACGGGCAAGGAAACAAGTCCGACCTGCCTCCTCCATGGATCAACCCTTCGCAAAACCTACCACCACCATCCCTACTACTACCACCACCATCCCTACTACTACCACCACTTTCATTCCCATCACCACCACTACACCACCACCAGAAAACCTCTTCATCCAAACCAACCTCCCTGCTGACAAGTCGTTAAAACCCACCAAGTATGTGTGCTCCAGCATACTGTGAAGGATGGGGATATACAACCGCCTCTTCGACGTGCTAGACAAAGCCAACCTCGCTAGGTTGTGCTTAGTACCAGAAGTATCCTACTCTGAACCCACTACAGAGTTTTTCACCTTTTGGACCAAGGAGCCCGTCGAAATCATGGAAAGGTCACGGGACGGAGGTGACAGAAGGCTTGTCACCCAAATCTTCGGCAGCAAAGTTGTCCTGACGGAAAATATGTTGAATACAATCTTCATCGACAACCAAGATCAGCTGCGGAAAGCCATGAAGGTGGGGACCGAACATCCAGAGTTCAACAGACACAAATTCTGGAAATCCCTTACCGGGATCCCCACCTATGATGCGAAGACGTGCAAGGCGTTGAATATACACTCTGGTTTTGTGCGCACCTTACACAAAATCCTCGTTGGCGCACTCTTCCCCATGACAGAAGGAGGGAACGTTATAATTTCCGATCTCTTCGTTATCTGGTCTATTCTTAACGAAAGACCGGTCAATATTAGACGCCATCTGATCCAGAAACTATCAATCTCCAGCCTGGGGAAAGAGATCTGTATGGGAGGGCATGTCACATCTATTATCAAATACCTCAAGATGGACAGACCCCTACCCCGGTGCACGCCACTAAAGGGCGACATCCTTACCAATGAGCAAACTCTGAAGAACTCCTTCATTATCAAGGAAAAGGATGGGAAATTACACTACGTCTTCTGCCCAATGGTTAAGTCCTCCAGAACGCTCATCCCGCTTCCGGAGCTAGCAAATTATGACATCAAATAGCTCCTCTTCTCGGACAAGGAGCTTTCACACCTTATAGATTTGGTTAAAACAACCGAAAAGAGAGCAACAGCGGGACAAACAGAGCTGAGCATCACAGCCCCAGTAGCTCGACCTACAAAAATACCTATCAAACGACCTTCTAGAAGGCAGTTGTAGGCCCAACAGCTGTCGGGGACACCAACATCTAGGCCAAATCCAGAGGCTGAGAAGCTCAATGAATAAATCTTAACCTCCTCCTCAATCGACTCTTCATTCAGAGTCTACATGAGCAGCTAACCGCTACCACCACTCCACCTTCCACCACTCCCTTCTTTCCCATCACATCTACGCAACCATTCACATCCACTTCATCACCCCTATTTACCTCGAGCTTTCCCTTCTCCATCCCCATGCCCGACTTCACCACTTTTCCTTTCACCTCCACAGTTTCCACCCCATCACTATCACTACCACCGATTTCACCTCAAATCCCACCACTTTTCACATCCACCACCACCCCGACACCGCTGGTGACTACATCCACAGTCACTACACAGCTCGGGGCATCATCAGTGTCTCTTCCGCAAGACACTAACACCATTCCAAGCAGACCCCATCCATCTCACCCTTCCGCTCCTGGGGTCCCTTTTGCTAACATCGGTGAGGAATTTGGCCGTCAATTTGACGTTGTCCGAAACCTCCTCACCGATCCTTCTAATATATTAAATTCTATTTTTTCTTGTGTGCAAGATTTATCACGACAGGTGACCAAGATCGACGAACAACACCGAGCCTTGCCCACCTTCCTCCAAGGCCTCCAGCAACGACAGGATGAGGTGGCTAAGCAAGTTGAGCACATCAACAGCCACACCAACAACCTGCCGGACCTGGTCCTTGGAGCGACGCGTCAGCAAGAAGCAACGGTGAAGCAAGTCGATGAGATCTCCAAGCAGACTCAGCCTCTGCCAGAGACTCTCTGCGAGCTCCAGCAACAACAAGAAGTTCTGAGCACGCGCTTGGCCACCACCAACAGCACACTTACGCAACTACAACATCGCCAAGAGGAGTCTAATAACGATGAAATCCAGCAGTTACGTGCTCAAGTCACCAATCTTACAGCACGTCTCCTCTCTGCCGAGGGCAGATTTACCGACCTCAAAGAAACCCATGATGCACTGCTCGAAAAACACGAGCATCTGCAAGTGGCTTTTGATGAGCTACAAGCCACCCATCGGCGGTGCAAAACGTCCGCCAGCAAAAAGCAAGCTGACGAAGCTGTGGATGACAAGGATGGCGATGATGATGAAGACGATGACTCCGACTCATCTGCTGACTCCAACAAAGACACCACCTCTGATGACAAGCATGATGACAGAGAGGACCCCGGAAATGCAGCAGGACCCTCCCAAAAAGGGTCCGACAAAGGTCACCATGACAGTGACAATCACCCCATGTCCCCACATAACGAAAATGTCAACATGTCATACGGGGACCAATTCTTCGATTATTCAGCTATGGGGTCCATCGGTGAAGCTGCTAAAGATGCAACTTTCACTGTGTTCCACGACTGTATACTAGGAACCAGCGCCAGCCCACCAAAAACAGCTGCTCCACCTCTCTTCACACCTTCTCCCCCTTACCAGGATGAGGCAGACCGAGTAAGTCTAGACACGGACGAGGATCTCGATTCTGCCTCCGACTCGGACGACAATCTACAAGGCCATGAAGAGGCCTTTGAACAACCTTCTTCTCCCCCACTACAAGAACTTCCCCCGCCACCACCTCTGCCGCACAAAATGCACGACCTGGATATGGCGGCCATCTCCAATTTAGATGCTCAAGACATTTTTATACTGAACACTATAGTGGACGATGCAAAGGCGGGGGAAGACATAATTTATCATAATACAAAAACCAGGCGTCAGATGACACGTGAAGATTTCCGCAGCATCCTCCGACCTTGGTCCACGATGACTATGGCAATCTTCCGTGTCCTCCTCACCAATTGTATAGAAATATACAAAAGTTCTAAGAGGCAGCAACCCGTCTTCAACGCCTCACCTGCTCTATCTATTGGCCTTTTATACAAAGACGTAAGAGCAAAGTCGATCGAGCGGCTGCGTGCTGGTTTAGCACGTCGGGCACGTTATCTTACCGTGCCCTTCCAAGTCTCGGACCACTGGCTTTTTATGATCGTGGATACCGAGGCTCGGGATGCCAAGGTGTATAACTTCTGTAGCGCCGAGCTCCCAGCCGGCACAATAAACTTCGTAGGAGAAGCAGCACGTGATGCCAGGTGTATACCCTTCCGGCTGCTTAAGTTAATTTGGGCTGCACGCCCATCTCTCCGCCAAGATTGGAGCCAACCATGGTTCAAAATCATCAACTCTCCAGTCCAAGCCACCGAGGGATCTGGGGATAGCGCTTTCTGCACCATACGACACATTCAAGCGCTGAACCAGGAAATCCCATTCAACGATCTGGTAGCTGAAGACTTTCATTCCTTACGTGGACGTTATTCCATGGAGCTAATCTATGATAGACGGTTCTTCAAGGACCCAACTATGGCACCAGATGATGTTCCTTGCTACCTCTTCTCAGCTATCCAGCGACCACAGCGGAGACCCTTCCGACAAACTCTGAAGGAGTCAAAAAAGACCAAGTTGCCAGTCGCCAATACAGAGCAAGATCAAAGCAAGATCGATCATGTGTTCGCCATTAAACCAACCTTCCCAGATTTTGATCATGATGCTTGCAAGGGTCTCAACGACCTCGAATTGCGTCTCATTATGGCGCGGCTCTCCGCTGACAAAGATGGCCTGGTATTCATGTCTCGAGACATTCTTGTAATGGCAAACACACTGCGCGAGACTCTACAGGTTAAGGGATCCCTCTCTGTAAGCCTTATGGCCGCCTATCAGTTTCTGCTCGGCCAAAACAACCCAACAACATACATGGCATCTCCATATATGAAAGATGATCTCCTAAAGCTCAAGAACTTCGGCACAACTGATGCGCTGATCTCCTATCTCCAGCACACAACGCCGACATTCATCATGTTACCTTTCCTTTATCATGAGCACTGGATGGTCCTGGCAACAAACCTCCCAGAAGGAACAACCACAATATATAACAGTTCTGACAGCCAGTACAACACACGACAGAGAAACTACGTCGTGACACCAAAGACGCCAATAGAAGTAGTGGCAAAGGAGTGCGCCGAAAAGTTAATCGATTTTCTGAGTCAGCATACTAAGGCGTACGACAAAAAGCATTTCCACCGCCCTGCCTTCTGCCACAAATACCCCCAGCAAATCTGACAATCAAACGACTGTGGCTTCCACGTCCTCTACTAGATGTACACCATCATCATTCTCCAAAGACCAGTAGAGGAGATGACTGACGTGGACTACCACGCTTTATGAGGACAGTTCGCATCCAATCTACTTCGTTCTCCGGGGGCAAATGAAGATTTACCTTAGCACGCAGCCCTTGTCATAAGTATTGCTCAACCTATCACTTTGACACTCTGAGGACAGAGTGAGTGATAAGTTGGGGGGGTACATTAGACAAGGGCGAGGTATCATTCTCTACATCCCTCTTTCTGTTAGCACTTTCTATTTTTCTTCCTTTATTCTTTCTCTTTATACAATTCTTTTTAACTTAAATTCCTTTAATTCTTTTGGAATAAAGTCACCCCAACTAACATTAGAATCATGATAGTCCCCAAAAGTAAAATAGCACTTAGACATTTAATGGAAATTTAACAATTTCCATCCACTATTGATTTTCATGCTTTTGCTTCAATTCTTTATCTAACTCTCCATAGGTCAAAATCAAGGCAGAAATAAGCCAAGCTCTCAAGGATGAGAGGGGAATCAGGCAACTTCCAAATCAAGAAGTTCTGCAAGTGGACCACAAACCAAATAAGTGCATGTTGAAAAACTCTAAGAACAACTTTCCTCTCTTCAAAATAAAAGAGGCTTGGCCGCCCAAAATAAATTCCCAAAACCCCAAAACCCAAGCCTGTGAGACTCGAATAAAAGCCAGAGAGACGAATAAAATTATGAGAGTTGTGCCATGAATAAGGATCTATATAAAGAACCGATGAATGTTTCATCCGGCCGGCACATTCCGTTGCCCTCACAAAGGCAGATGTGTCGTGCCCAGTAGTGGAACCCTAAGGTATCTAAATATATGAAAGGCTCATAAAGGACTCACCCGGCCGGTACATTCAGCTGCCCTCATAAAGGCAGATGTGTCGTGCCCGGTAGTGAGATCGTAAAAAGCATAGACAGGCCCTCCCACACTTGAAGGGGGAGCTACACTTCAAGCCTTTAGCCAACCCTCATACCCTCTCTAGCTTCCAGTAGGTCTTTCAGAGAGGTATAAAGTTGATTAGAGTCAACAACATGCACAAAATAAAGGTGGTCCCAAGGCGAACTATGAGATACGGAAAGAACCTGAGACCCAAACAACTCTCGAAATCTGAAAGAGTCAAGGCAAGCAATAAGACTTGATATGACCTTAGGGGAACTCAGGTTAAGAATTGAAGCAAGAGTATGGAAATCCTAATTAAATAAGATCACCTCGCCATTACATGTCTCAGCTCTATCTAACTTGAGGACAAGCTAGACTCTAAGTTAGGGGGGGTGATAACCTCCTATTTTAGTCGATTATCTTAGTCTTTTTCGATAGTTTTCCATACTCTTTTTAAGTTAAAGTTATATATAATCCCAAAATTACCCTTTTTTGTAATTACACCATCAGACTAACCTTTTCCTTTTATATCTGCAGAAAAACATCAAAAAAATCATAAAAGAATAACTCAGCCTCAAGACTGCATGGATTCAAATGGTCCCAAGACCGCATGAAGCCAATCGGTCTCGAGACCGCATGGAGTCAAACGGTCCCAAGACCGCATGAAGCCAACCGGTCCCGAGACCGCATGGAGTCAAACGGTCCCAAGACCACATTAAGCCAACCGGTCTCAAGACCGCATGGAGTCAAATGGTCCCAAGACCGCATGAAGCCAAACGATCCCGAGACCGCATGGAGTTCAAACGGTCTCAAGACTGCATGAAGCCAAATGGTCCCGAGACCGCATGGAGTTCAAACGTTTTCAAGACCGCATGAAGCCAAACTGTCCCGAGACCACATGGAGTTCAACCGGTCCCAAGACCGCATGAAGCCAAACGGTCTCACGGCCCAAATGGTCTTGAGGTCCCAAACGGTCTTAAGGTCCAAACGGTCTCCAAACCGTTTGGACTTCACTTAAGGCCTATAAATAAGACCCCAAGGGTCCTCCAAAAAAAAGAAGTTTCAGACGTCCAAAGGCTGCCTCAATCATTCCAGAGCTCTTCCCCCTTCCATCCTCCGCCCTGGGGCTGCCGGTCTGAGATCCATACTCCATCCTGAAGCTGCTTTCTCCTTCTTCTACAAGAAGGTGGGAAGGGGAGACCTCCTCATCGTGCAACCTATGAAGACTGGTGGATCGTTGCTCTCTCTCTCCAAGGGGTTGACTTTCCTCCCTCCTTTATGGGGATGATGCTCTCTCTCTCTTCTTGCCTCCTTCTTGGTCTTAGTCATGAGGGAGTAGTCTTCTTCACTAGGGTGCGGGTAGTAGCCCCGCTACCCATACTTTCATATCATGTAAATGTAATCCTTAGGTTGTAATGTAGAGTTCTTATCTTTGTCAGTTCGACATCAAACGATTAATGAATACTCGTTGCTTGATCTCCAACTTGTGTTATCTTTTATCTTTTAGTATGAATTGTCTACGTTTGTACTATTAGATTCGAAACTCGTTTGCATGTTGGTTCTTGGTGCATGTATCCACCATGCATCTGTTTTGGTATCCAGAAGTGTATCTCGAGAAGTGGAGTAAACTCACTATCATATGTTGCACTTTCATACTATGAAATGGAATCAGTTGACGTATGGAAGTGCAACCTTGATAAGTCGAGAAACACACTTTGCGAGGGGAATGATGTAAAGTAATGTGACCATTTGATCGGGAATGGCTGGCATTGCAACATTCCCGCACTTCTCGTAGCTAGATTATCCGAAAGGAGGCTAGGTCTACAAGGATACTAACTGACCGAACTCTTTTTGCAGGTTAAGTTTTGCTTTGCATGTGTTGACCGATGTGTAGTGGCGGTGAAAAACCGATCACACCCTAGTGATCTTTATCATAGTTTAACTCATTAGCTTTACTTGCTTTCTTTACTTTTTATGTTCTTAGTTTAAAACCATCAAAATCCAACTTTCGATATAAGTGCCTACTAGTAAGTGACTAAGTGAAGTTCCATACATTTTTCATCTTGTTGCTTGTGACAAGACCGTTGTCTTTTGGGTTCGATCCTAAATCTGTACTATGATAAGGCTTCCACACTCTTATGGGGTTGGAGCATTTATCTGAGCACCAGTTATAGGTAAACCTAGGGAAGTTATCAACTCTCTAGGGTTTTTGGTGCATAACTTGGGACTCCCATTGGAAGAGTAATCTTTTGGTGCAAGTCCCAGCTCCATCAGTAACGGTCTGAATTACCCACAAAGAACTCCTCCAATCTCATCGGCGGGAGATGTCTCCTATATCCGTCCCCATCTATAATCATTCTCCTTGGTGATCTATCATATCTCGCCTGTGGTTGCCTGGATGGTGAAGCATCTCGAGACATGTGCGTCTCCCTCACCGGAACCACCACTAAGGCCTGTGATGCCAGTGCCTTCTCATTCACGACCATCACTTCCTTTGGAACCCCATAATCCACCCCCACCTCTATCATAGTGAAAGAGTTGCTGCCAATCGTTCCTCTAGCTAGCATATTGAGTTGCACCACCGTTCTTCTATCGCCATAAGTAACCGAAATGAATTGTGGGATATCTTCACTGAAAGATTCAACTAGAATGAGGATGCCCGAAACGTCGTCATCTTCTCTCTGCCAGTCAGAAATATGAACAAGATTCCCAAAGGGTCGAATAAGCCTGGCAATTGATTCATCATCCCTACAAACTATAGGTAACCCCGACATCCAGAACCAAAAAGCTTCTATGCGCTGGTGTTGTTCCCCATCAACCATGTGTCTGATCGTAAGCATGCATATGCTATCTGTCGGTAATCCCTTCTCGATCATCGCCTTTGCTTCTTCCCTACAGGAGAAAAAAGCAATTGCTTTTCTTGTCTCGAACCTATATAGGTCAGCTGCGCTAGGCCATGCCCTTCTCAGAATAGGAAGAACCTCCACCCAAGATGAGTCGCTCGCCCACGATATCTTAACAGCTCTCTGCAACGCTTCCATCTTCTGCTTTCTTCTATCATCTGCTGGTCCAATGTCCACCGAAAGTCTCTTGGGGACGTGCTGCGGAGCACCCCTAGCCGGAATACCTGATGGCAGCAGAGGGAAAGCCACCGACGATTGCAGGTTAGGCGGTCGAACCTACTGGATGTGCTGCGTATGCTTATGCATGCATCTTGCTGCAACGTGACCCGGTCTTCTGCACACATAACACACCTTGTTTCCCTTACACTGCGCTTGCCAGTGTCCTCTTCCCAAGTATAGAAAGCAAGAGTCATGTGGGACTCCATAAAGCAGTATCTTTCTTGGCTGCTGCGTCGACCTCACACCGTTCTGTTCCCCCGATCCCGACGGCGTCGTTGAGGTGCCCTGCGACGGCGCCCCCTGCGACGGCACTGATGGCACAGACTGCTGCTGCGTCGTGCTACCCTCTTTGTCCGGCATGGGATTCTCCCCCTGTATAGGTTCAGATAGAGCGCCTCCCCCTCCGTCCTGTGCTTCCTCAATCGAAGCCCTAGATTCCTCAGCAGAAACCCTAGGGGTATCGTTCGGTCTTCCATGAATCTGACCTTTCTCAGATGCAACCCTAGGTGGCGACGGGTTGATATTTCCTTCGTCTTCAAGATTGCCTAGCACCATCCTCACGTCCGGAAACACTTCCTCCGTTGGGACGGCAGTCGCCAATAGGTAGTTCCTCCTCTCCGCAACAGCCTTTTGCGCGGTCGCACCCCTCAAACTTTGTCGCGTAATGATGCGATGATTTTGAGTCACATTTATAGACCTATTTGATATGTGTTTTATGCTTTTATTAGTCATTTTTATGGTTAATGTTGCATAATTCATCCACTTTGGTCTTTGCCACTATTTTATGTCAAATCCCCTTTATTTCATCGTTTTGAGCATTAATTGTCAAAATATTATTATTTGTGTGAATTTATGTGATCTTGTGTTTCAATTTCAGGACAAATGAGTATTTGCTTCCGTCGATACCATCGACGGAAGTCGATGCCATTGACATGGTCACAGGTTGCCAGCCGAAAGGAGCAGGAAAGTATCGATACTATCGACTGGGATGTCGATGGTATCGAGTCACCTTCAGGTTGCTGGCGAAGAAGCAGTCGATAGTATTGACACCAAGTCGATACCATCGACGCACGGAGGCTACAGCGACACAAAATGACAAAACCGTCGCTACAGGGTAGTCGATACCATTGACCCAAGTCGATGCCATCGACACCACATCAGACACTCATACGAAAGGAAAGAAGGGCTGCCGCTACCACACTGGGTCGATACCATCGACCCGCATCGATGGTATCGACACCGTCAGATATGTGTTTGATTCAGATTGATCCCAATCGAACGGCCGTGGTTAATTAGCGACCTAATGAGGGAGTTATACCTAATGACGGCCGCCCAGACGTGAGGATCATCTCATTAACCATTGCACGAGTACCAAGGAGCAGTAGAGAGGAGAACGGAGGCCACCAGTTGATTCGGATGCCGCAGAAGATGGATTTCACCACCGAAAGGTGGGAGAGCACGTGTTCTACGCAAAGGATCAATCGGTTCTTCTCCGTTCAGGGGTTTCACCTCTCAATTCATGTTTTTCTCATGATTTCCCCAATCTCTACCTTGTACTTGTTTGAGATGAACATGTGGGGCTAATCCCCTTCGTCTTTAGGACCGGGAGTAACCTGCGAATTCATTGTATGATAGTTTTATAATATTAATTCATATTTTATCTCTTAAATCCATGGTATAGTTTCGTTTTCTCAATATATTGTTATGCTTGATCACCATAATAATAACCTAATGCCCTTAATCACTTTGAAAGAAGGATTAACGGCTGAAAAGAGACGAAATCTACATTAATCGATAAATCCCTTGACCAAGGTGGTGTAAAATTAATGGTGGATACTAAGAGATCGTTTATAATGCATCTAGTTTAGGGTATAGGTTACTACGACGGTGGAACCGACCTAAACCTAGATGGTGAATTATACCACGACAGTGGGTAATTCTGTATTCAGGCCACTACCCGGATAGATAGATAAAATTGAGGCATTATATAAAATCTAATACAATGAAAACCCGCGGTGAAACCACAATCCTAAAGATACCCTTTTGAATTGATTAAATTAACATTTAATCGATCGTTTGTTTTATTTTTTTTTGTTTTCTTTTAATTTTAACAACAACCCTAAATTTGTTGTTCGGCTTAGCTGATCGCAAATAGTTAGTAGGAGTCTCTAACAATTCCGAGTATCCATGTGTTCGACTCGGGCCTCACAAAGGCCTGTACTACTCTACGCGTTTACTTGCGTTTTTGCGCATAGTAAAATTGCGTCAAGTTTTTGGCACCGTTGCCGGGGATACGGTGAATTGTTGGCACTTTGAGTGCTACGAGCGGCCACTCTAGGCCACAATTTTTTTTTACGTTGAAACAACTTCAAATATTTTCTTTTCATTGTTCGTTAATTTTGATACTCGTCAATGCACTGTACTGAACTAAAACTTTCCTATTTCAGGTACGTTGCATGGTGCAGACGTGTAGTACGGACTACGCGAATCGCGCACCCGAGATTCCGTTTCCGGGACCTGAGGACGAGGAGTATCACGAGAAAGAGCAACAAGAAGAGGTAGATTCTGAATTTGAACAGGAAGAGATGGCCGAGCCACAGACCATATGGGAGAAGATCAGGGCTTCTTCCTCGTCAGATTCTAAAGGGCCTATAAAGAAGCAGGCAATCAACATACCTACATATAAGATTGATCCGGCATTGATAAATCTGGTGAAGTCGAATGCTTTTCATGGGCTGAAGAATGAGGATCCCGTCGCACACATCAGCCAGTTTGTTGAGAACTGTGACATGGTAAAAATTGATAGGTTTCCACAGGATGCATTGTATCTCAAGCTTTTCCCGAGTTCATTGGCGGGAGCGGCACGAGAGTGGTTACACAATTTAGATGATGAGTTCGTGGAGTCCTGGGACCATATGGTGGAGGTCTTCTTTGAGAGGTTCTTCCCTCCTGAGAAGACTAACGACATGATCCAGAAGATTCATAATTTTACCCAACAGGCCGGGGAGACATATTCTGAGACCTGGGAGAGATTTCAGGTCATGCTGAGGAGGTGCCCACATCACGGGCTGGATAAAGAGACGCATGTGAAGATCTTCTATTTTGCTCTCTCTGAGCACGATAGGAGTAATATGGATTCATCTGGGTCAGGATTTTTTCTGAACAATATAGACACGAGATGCTGGGAGATACTAAAGAATATGGCTAGAAAGCAGTCATGGGGTGAGAGAGAAAGAGGCCCGGTAGAGCAAGCTCGAGTTGCAAGTGAATCCAAGGCAATGAAAGAGATGAATGAGAAGATGGATCTTCTCGCAAAGAAGCTACTGGCAAAGGAGGATAATGAGTCCGAGGATGAGGCTCAAGTCAAATACATGAGACAACAGCAAGGATATAGGAACAATGATTATTCATGGAGAAAAGACAAAAAGTTCTCGTGGAAGGATCCGAACAATTTTCTGCAGGATCCGGATGCCAAGCCCTCGCCAGTCACAGAAGACAAGAGCACGGAGCTGCTCAATCAGGTTATAAAGCAAAATAAAGAGCTAATTAATACATTTGGCCAGCAAATCAAGCAGCAAGGAGAATACATGAATCAATTTGGGAAAACATTGCATAGCCATGGGGCTCAAATGAGGACCATTGAGGCATCCATGGCACATATGGCAGCCGAGATCACCAGTTTGAAGAAACCGGCACATCCAGGTTTTCCGGGGAATACCAATGTTCCCGGGGGAAACCAGCAGGACAAGGCTATTTTGCTTAGAAGCAGCAAGAAAGTGTTGAACCCAAGAGCTGAGGAAACAAGCACACCACAAGCTGAAGTAGAAGGTGAAACCAATGAAGAGTAGCCCGCACCAGTCACAGGGCAGGTTGAAGACACAACCGTGGATGATACTGAAGAACAGGTTGCATAGGAGGAACCTCAGAAAAAGACGCCTTATGTGCCACCTCATCAAAGGGCACAAGTTGTTCCAGTTCCATATCCAAATAGTGCCAAGGAAAGGAAGGTAGATGCTCAGTTCAAGAAGTTCTTAGACAGTTTTCGGAAGCTTTCAGTCAATATCTCTTTACTGGAAGCCATTGAGAAAATTCCTTCATACGGGAAGTTTCTAAAGGACGTTATTACCAAAAAGAGGAAAATTCCAGATACAGAGGTTGTCGTGCTAAAGGAGCAAGTGAGTGCCTTCATCATGGGCACTTTGCCGCCAAAGAGACAAGATCCAGGGTGTTTTAACATTTCTTGCTATATTGGGAAGGTTAAATTTGGCGAAGCGTTGTGTGACTCAGGGGCAAGCATCAACATGATGCCCCTTTCGACATTCAAAAAGTTGGGATTGAAGGAGTCACAGCCAAGCAATATGACGATTCAATTGGCAGATAACTCTGTGGTGAAGCCTTATGGAATCTGTGAAGATGTGTTAGTAAAGGTGGATAGGTTTGTCTTTCTGGCAGATTTTGTGGTCATGGAGATGCAGGATGAACATGGCAATGAGCTATGACTTGGACGTCCTTTCCAAGCTACAGCCGACATGATCTTAGAGATGGGAAGAGGTCGCTTGACCTTGGGCATAGCCGATGACCGCTTTGAGATGGCCATGCCTTCTAGTACTACGTCATCTAAAGCAAAGGAACAATGCAATATGGTAAAACATCTTGATTGTAATATTTCACTCTGCCTTGGAAAGCCATTTCTGGACATGGCTCATGTGATGACCAAGGTGGACAATGGAACTTTGGCTGTAGATATCATGGAGCAGACCAAAGTAGTTTCTTTGTGCAAAGCTGTGGGATTTCCTAATGATGAGAATGAGGACATTCTGCCTTCTCTGGAGGATGATGTGATTGCTATTTCTGTTTCTGATGCATACCCGGAATTACCGTTGGAGGCTTGCTTGTTAAATATTACATATGATTGGATGCGGAGAAAATCACTCAAGGAGTGCGCTAAAATGCTTCAGATGCTTCCATGCTTCTATGCGAGGCATTATGAAGATTTAGGCGAACTTCCCCCGCCGCTTCAATCATCTCTTATCAGCCCGCCGGATCTAGAATTAAAGTCGTTGCCCCCGCATCTCAAATATGTCTTTCTAGCTGAGGAAGACAAGTTACTGGTGATCATTTCTGCTTATTTGAGTGCGGATGAGGAGGAGAAATTGTTGATAGTGTTGAAGAACCAATGGGGAGCTTTTGGGTGGTCCGTTGTAGATATTAAGGGGATTTCCCCTACTCTATGTCAGCACAAGATTCGGCTCGAGGAGGGAGCCAAGTCCGTGATTCAACCTCAAAGGCATCTCAATCCAAGCATGATGGAGTTTGTGAAGAAGGAGGTCATCAAACTTCTTACTGCAGGTATTATCTACGCCATATCAGACTCGACATGGGTGAGTCCCACACAGGTAGTCCCTAAGAAGGGGGGAATTACTGTCACCCAAAATATGTTAAATGAACCTGTCACCACCTGATTGGTAACCGGGTGGCGAGTTTGTATTGATTACCGCCGTTTGAATTCCGCCACGCTTAAGGATCACTTTCCTTTACCTTTCATTGATGAAATTCTAGAGCGTCTCGCCAGTCGATCGCACTTTTGTTTTCTAGACGGGTACTCGGGGTACAACCAGATCTCGATTGATCCTTTGGATCAAGAGAAATCTACGTTCACTTGTCCCTATGGGACTTTTGCTTACCGTCGAATGCCGTTTGGTTTATGCAATGCACCGGCGATGTTTCAACGTTGTATGCTCGCCATATTTTCTGACATGGTAGAGCGCTGTCTTGAGGTTTTTATGGATGACTTTTCGGTGTATGGTGCATCGTTTGATGAATGTCTCTATAACCTGGACAAAGTTTTATAGTGTTGCGAGGACACACATTTGGTCCTCAACTGGGAGAAATGTCACATGATGATGACTGAGGGGATAGTTCTAGGACACAAGGTGTCTAGCAAAGGTCTTGAGGTGGATTCGGTCAAAATTGAGGTCATTTCCAAGTTGCCCCCACCAAATTCTGTAAAAGGGGTAAGATGTTTTCTGGGACACGTCGGGTTCTATCGGCGATTTATAAAGTATTTTTCTAAAATTTCAAAACCTCTATCTGAGCTTTTAGAGAAAGACGATGTATTCGATTTCAATGACAAGTGTCAACATGCGTTCGACGTTTTGAAAGAAAAACTGATTTCTGCACCGGTTGTTCAAACGCCGGATTGGACAAAACCGTTCGAACTAATGTGTGACGCTTCAGACTTTGCGGTAGGAGCTGTATTGGGGCAGCGGGTGGACAATAAGCCCGCCGTGATTTTTTACGCCTCAAAGACTTTGAATGACGCCCAATTGAATTATACAACTACTGAAAAAGAATTACTCGCCATTGTGTTTGCTTTTGAAAAATTCTGGTAGTACTTAGTTGGATCTAAAGTAGTTGTATGGACTGACCATGCTGTAATCAAATACTTAATGGAGAAAAAAGATGCAAAGCCTAGACTCATTAGGTGGATTTTGCTCTTACAGGAATTTGACATTGAAATTAAGGATAAATCTGGGATTGAGAATGTTGTTGCTGATCATTTGTCTAGGTTAGAAAGGGTGGATGAAAAATATTTACATATACCCATAACCGAGACATTTCCGGATGAACAGATTTTGAAAATTAATTCTAAAGATCCTTGGTTTGCTGAGATTGTAAACTATTTGGCTTGTGGGATCATCCCGGAAGATTGGTCATATTAGGAGAAGAAAAGAGTTTTTCATTCTTTACGATATTATTTTTGGGATGACCCCATTCTTCTTAAGCAATGCAGGGACGGTATCTTGCGCAGGTGTGTGCCTGAGGTGGAGTACGAGAGCATTCTCCGTCATTGCCACGCATTACGTACGGGAGGACACCACGCAAGCTCGCGCACGGCAGCTAAAGTTTAGGAAAGCGGCCTTTATTGGCCAACTTTGTTTCGAGATGCCTACGAGTTTGTGAGGCAATGTGATTCCTGCCAACGAGTAGGTAATATCTCAAAGCGACAGGAGATGCCCCTGAATGTGTTTCAGGAAGTGGAGGTATTTGATTTGTGGGGCATAGATTTCATGGGACCCTTTGTGTCCTCGAACTCCAATTTATATATTTTATTAGCAGTTGATTATGTGTCGAAGTGGGTGGAAGCAATCCCCACAATGACTAATGATTCTACTGTAGTGTGCAGATTTGTGAAAGAAAATATTTTCTGCACATTTGGGGTACCCCGAATGATAATCAGTGATGGGGGTACGCATTTTAGGAATCAGAAGTTCTCGACTTTATTGAAGAAATATGGGGTCAAGCACAACATAGGTACCCCATATCACCCGCAGACCCAAGGGCAGGTGGATGTCTCCAATCGCAAAATCAAGACGATTTTGGAGCGTACAGTGGCGTCCACAAGGAAGAACTGGAGTGCCCTATTACCGGATGCATTGTGGGCGTACAGGACGGCTTACAAAACACCTATAGGAACCACGCCTTTTAGGTTGGCGTATGGTTGGGCTTGTCACCTACCGGTAGAGTTGGAGCACAAGGCCCATTGGGCGCTTAGAAGGCTCAATTTGAGTTACGATGGAGCGGGGAGGAAGAGAATGCTTGAATTGAATGAGCTGGACGAGTTACGGATGACGGCATATGAGAACGCATGGATGTACAAGGAGCGCACAAAGCTGATCCACGACCGCCACATCCAGTTGCGCACGTTCAAAAAGGGAGATAGTGTTTTGTTGTTCAATTCACAACTCAAGTTGCATCCCGGGAAGCTCAAATCCCGGTGGAGTGGGCCATTCGTGGTAGAAGAGGTCAAACCACACGGTGCGATCTTAGTGCGTGATGGTGATACCACATTTTTAGTGAATGGACAAAGATTGAAGCTCTACTTTGGTGAAAATTACAAGAGGAAGGTGAATGAGGTCAAACTCATTTCACTTTCGGATGAATGAGATGCCCGAAAGCCGTCTAGCCTAAGACGTTAAATAAGGGCGCTTGTTGGGAGGCAACCCAACCATCGGTACATTAGGATAGTTCATGTACATTCGTAGGTTGATTTATTTTGGCTTGATTTTTAGTGTAAAAAAGATACCTTGATCGGTTTGTTTGATGTGCAGGCTGAGGTAGAGTCGATACCATCGACACACTGCTCGATGGTATCGACCGGGTTACAGGTTGATGGCTACAGATTTCAATCTGGGTCGATACCATCGACGGCCTCGTCGATGGTATCGACATACCTACAGGTGGTCGCCAAGAAAAAGTCGATAGTATCGACACGGGCGTCGATACCATCGAGATCTCTGGAGAAGTGCAGACCGATTTGTCTCAGTCAACTCGATACCATCGACGGCCCCATCGATGGTATCGACATGGTTACAGGTCGAACATCAAAGTGGCGGTGTTATAACAAAGACAAGTCGATACCATCGACACCCGTCGATGGTATCGACCATCCACGTCACCGATCCGCGCAAACAAATCAACGGCAATCGCGGCTTCCACGTCATCGATCCAGGTGAATCGTCGATACAATCGACCCATGTCGATGGTATCGACAGGTCAGCGATCCGGGATTCAAGATTCAGCCATCGTCAGCCGTCGATACTCGCGATGGGGGCGGATAGCATCGAGACGTGTCGATACCATCGACTCGTGTCGATGGTATCGACGGGTCAACAGTGGCGCCGGCCAAGTCTATTTAAGGAGATTCATTACGTCATTTGATGTCACACCTTCAGAGTGATCTTCTTCCTTTGCGCCGAGCGACCCCCCGAGCCATCCAAGCCGACGAAGAGCAGCACCGAGCGAAGATCTTCACCGAGCGGAGATCCGATTCTCCAATCTTCACCGAGCTCTCTTTCTCTAATCCCTTTTCTCTTGCAACTATGGTGCACGTCGCTGGAGCGTCATCCTCTCGCGTGAACCCGATGGATATCACGGAGTTCGTGCCACCTCCTCCTGCGTCGGTATCACGCCCACACATGATCCACCCATCTACGGAGGTGAAGAAGATCTATGAAGAGATCTTGAAGTGGAAGATCGAGCCTACCCAGTATGTGGACCGGGATATGATCCGAGAGCTCGGATTCGAGGCCAACTTGGCCTATGTTATGAAAGGGCAAGCACGCTACACCGGTAGAAGGGAAGACGAGTTGGAGTATCATGTCGATGGCCATCCATTCTTCGGCGAGTGGTCAACCTACAAAGAGTTGGTGGCAGAGTTCATGGCATCACTTGACGTCTGCGTCGTGCCCAACGACATCATTGCCACCGACCATGAGTGGATCAAGGGCCGGGTGTCTTTCCGGTCATTCAACATCGACTACAACATCACTCTCCGGTAGTTCAATGAGATATTCAACTGGAATCATTCCCAGTATGACCACCGGCGACCGGACAACCGCACTGAGTATGACAAAATCTTCGCCGAGATGGTGACGGTGCCGGCGGGCAAGACAGTGAGCTACCACAATGTTGCGGTAGCAGATTTCGAGCACCCATTCGTCAGGGTACTACACCGGATGTTGAGTTTTACATTTTTTGCGCGTAGCGATCTGGCACTGAGCAAATTTCAGGAGACCGACCTTTTCTTTCTCTACAAGCTCCTGAAGAGACAAGAATGCAACTGGGGTGCGTTCTTCCAGCAGCGAATTCTGGCAGTGAAGAGGAGTACGAGGAAGTCCCCGATTCATTTCGGCGGGCTCATCACCAAGTTGGCACACTACCTTGGGCTCAACTTCTCCACTATGACCCCGCTTTCCACGAAGAGCAAGGTGAACATGCAACATCTGCACCGTTCTAACCTTATTCTTCTGTGGGATGGTTTGGCGTACACACACTGCCACGTCAACCACGCCTACCAATAGTGCGTGTTGCCCGATCCCGTCTTCAACATCGAGGGGGCACAACTCTTCCGATGGCCAATCATAGCCAACGCTGACTCCGATGAAGAAGAAGGCGGCAATGACGGCGGCGACGACGGATAGGACGACGAGGCTGAGGAGGAAGAAGAGGCCTTTACACCTCTTCGATCACGAGTGGCACCCCGGAAGCATCCTCGGATGCATCCAGGTGCATCATCATCATCACAGCCTATGCCGCCTTCACCATAGCCCTCGCAGCCAAGCGAGGATGCCTATTCCATGCAAGGCATGTACACCATGCTGCAGGACATCCACCAGACACAGAAGCAACATATGGCGATGTATGCCGGTATTCAAGACACAATGAACCGGATACTTGACAACCAAAGGGCGATGTTCGAGAACGAGCGCCTTCTCCTCGACAACCAACAACAGATACATACTCGGTTGCAACGGATGGAGATGCAGCAGAAGCCCTTCTATGACCACTACTGGAGCCAGAGTTACTTTGGAGGCTATCCACAACCTCCATCCAGGGCCCAGTTTGATCCAAGCTTCCAGGGGGAGTATCCTTCTTGGGACCCTACGGCTCCGTACTACCCGCCTCCACCACCACAAGATTGATCCGGTATCACTGTTCCAATCTTTAAGTTTGTTTTTGACTATGAGGCCATAGTCAAATTCAAGCTTAGGGGGGTAGTTGGAATAGCTTTATCTTTTATTGTTTTTAGTTTTCAGCTTTATTATATGTTCTTGTTATTTGCTTCTTGCAATGTTAGTTTTTGTAGGATCCACATGCTATCTAGTGTAATCGTGGATGTCATAAAGTTGTGTCATCTCATTAATAGTGCATGGGAAAATCAAGGGAAATTTAAACTTTTTTTTTGTGTGTTTGAAAAGCTTGTCTTGTTTAACCTTGGGCACTTATCCTACGAAAATGATTGGTTTTGTCAACTTTAAAACAAAATTTCACAACTAGACTCCTAATGATTCATGACAGTGGACGGAAATGGTTGTTTGAGCCTAATCTGACCAAATGGTAATGAGACTCTAATTTGATGTAAGAGAGAGAAACCTTTAAACTACTACACAGGTCAGTAAGGAGGGACGCATAATATCATTCTAAGGTTCAGTCATCTAGTCTTGTGATCGTTCCACCTCATTTTTTACATAATCCACCCAAGAATTGGAAGTAGAGTACAGTTTTAACTCTTTTTTATTGCATAGCATCTAGATAGGACTTGCATTGTTTTTGTCTATATGTTCTACATAAAAAGAAAGAAAAAATTAGAATAGTGATACATGCACAGTACCCTTAGGTGCATGCCATGTAGCTGCATTCATAATTTTCATGCATAAAGTATATCATGTATCTCAATTTTTCTTCAATGTTGAATTAAATTGTTCCATACCTTCTAAATAGTGCAAATTTCTGAGTACGAAGAAAATAAGCCCAACAAAATATTCATTATCAATTATGGATATGAGGGTTGAAAAATGAAAAAATAGAAGAAAAAAAAAGAGAGAAAAAGAAACAAATCTGAAAAATCTGCATAATGAAGAAAAAAAAGTTATTTAGAAGAAAGTAGAATAAGAAGGAGAAAGGAACATAATATCACCTGCATTTCAAGATGATTGAGTACATGATGTAACTTAATTAGATATCCATCTCATGTTGAGACGGATGGTTAGTGCATGCATCATTCCACCCAATTTTAGGCATTAGGGCATTTCTCATGTGCACTTGCATCATGTAGGACATTTTTGTATTATGCAAGTTGAAACTGTACAATACTTCCACTTTCTTCCATGAGCCACCCATTTTCATCCACCCGTTGCTCAGATTGGTAGGCCATCGTGAATTTCTCCTCACTATTGAATATCAGGAGAACTACTTCCATGTAGATGGTAGTTAGGGCGAGCAACGTAGTATAGGCGATCACAAGATGCACCAAGTTTGAACCGGTGAGTTTTATTATGTTAACTGCCTTATGTGATAGTGTTCATCAGTTTAGAGGTCAATTTCTTTTATGGATGATTACTGTCACCTTCAGGGTAATTACTGTTCTGTGGTTAGAGAGGGCCGGTATGTGAATGTCCGGTGGGAGTCATATGGGACGTTGGTTGTGGTTTGTTGTTTTTCAGTTGACATTGGCAATTCTATTCTAAGGATTAGTTGCTCGAGGGCGAGCAACGTTCAAGCTTAGGGGAGTTTGATGCGATGAGTTTGAGTCGCATTTATAGACCTGTTTGATATGTGTTTTATGCTTTTATTAGTCATTTTTATGGTTAATGTTGCACAATTCACCCACTTTGGTCTTTGCCACTATTTTATGTCAAATCCCATTTATTTCATCGTTTTGAGCATTAATTGTCAAAATATTATTATTTGTGTGAATTTATGTAATCTTGTGTTTCAATTTCAGGACAAACGAGTATTTGCTTCCGTCGATACCATCGATGGAAGTCGATGCCATCGACATGGTCACAGGTTGCCAGCCGAAAGGAGCAGCAAAGCGTCGATACTATCGACTGGGATGTCGATGGTATCGAGTCACCTTTAGGTTGCTGATGAAGAAGAAGTCGATAATATCGACACCAAGTCGATACCATCGACGCACGGAGGCTATAGCGACACAAAACGACAAAACCGTCGCTATAGGGTAGTCGATACCATCGACCCAAGTCGATGCCATCGACACCACATCAGGCACTCGGACGAAAGGAAAGAAGGGCTGCCGCTACCACACTGGGTCAATACCATCGACCCGCGTCGATGGTATCGACACCGTCAGATATGCGTTTGATTCAGATTGATCCCAATGGAACGGCCGTGATTAATTAGCGACCTAATGAGGGAGTTATACCTAATGACGGCCGCCCAGACGTGAGGATCATCTCATTAGCCATTGCACGAGTACCGAGGAGCATTAGAGAGGAGAACGGAGGCCAGAAGCTCATACCAGTTGATTCGGACGCCGCAGAAGACAGATTTCACCACCGAAAGGCGGGAGAGCACGTGTTCTACGCAAAGGATCAACCGGTTCTTCTCAGTTCAGGGGTTTCACCTCTCAATTCACGTTTTTCTCATGATTTCCCCAATCTCTACCTTGTACTTGTTTGAGATGAACATGCGGGGCTAATCCCCTTCGTCTTTAGGACCGGGAGTAGCCCGGGAATTCATTGTATGATAGTTTTATAATAGTAATTCAGATTTTATCTCTTAAATCTGTGGTATAGTTTTGTTTTCTCAATATATTGTTATACTTGATCACCATAATATTAACCTAATGCCCTTAATCACTTTGAAAGAAGGATTAACGACTGAAAAGAGAGGAAATCTACATTAATCGATAAATCCCTTGACCAAGGTGGTGTAAAATTAATGGTGGATACTAAGAGATAGTTCATAATGCATCTAGTTTAGGGTATAGGTTACTACGACGGTGGAACCGACCTAAACCTAGATAGTGAATTATACCACGATAGTGGGTAATTCTATTTTCAGGCCACTACCCAGATAGAGAGATAAAATTGAGGCATTATATAAAATCTAATACAATGAAAACCTGTGGTGAAACCGCAATCCTAAAGATACCCTTTTGAATTGATAAAATTAACATTTAATCGATCGTTTGTTTTATTTTGTTTTTGTTTTATTTTAATTTTAACAACCCTAAATTTGTTGTTCGGCTTAGCTGATCGCAAATAGTTAGTAGGAGTCTTCAATAATTCTAAGTATCCCTTTGTTCGACTCGGGCCTCACAAAGGCATGTACTACTCGACGCGTTCACTTGCGTTTTAGCGCATAGTAAACTTGTGTCACGTCACCCTATGCAGCAGCGGCGACGGTAACATCTTCCTCTCCAGGGCTAACCAGCGAAGAAAAGGGGGTGGCCCCCGGTAGGCGGGATGCCAAGCCGGGGTGTGTGGGCGGCGGCGCCGCTGATGGCACGCGCGCCCTAGAGGTCTATCTCGATTGCCTCTCGATCGCCTCCCGATCGCCTATCTCATCATCCAGCAAGCATATTTTTTAAGGCGACTAGTCGGTCACCCTGATTCCTTGGCGACCAGGCCAACTAGGCCGACCAGGCGGACTAGTCGGCCACCCAGGTGTAAGGTTTTATTTCCATATAATTAGTTATATACATTAGTAATTTATAGTTATATACTTATATAAAAAAAATATGCTAGTTATATACTCATATATTAGTAATATATAGTTATATACTTATATTATTATAGTTAAATATACTATATAACTATTATATATATTTATATACTTATATAATTAGTTTTTTTTTTTGGAAACCATAGAGATCAGATTATATTCATCCCGCTCTCTATTACAGGCCAAATGTTAGAGAAATTAACATCTAAGTTACTTGTGAGCCACGGGGGCGCCACATTTTGGAAAGTAAAGGCAGTATTAGCAGAAACTGAAAAGCGAGCAATACAGTCCGCGACATTGTTATGCACTCTAGGAATATGAGCTATGGAGGTGAGACCGACTTCATCTTGGAGCTGCTGAAGACGGCGCATGTGAGGAAGGAACATGGTTGTTGCGGGTGCCGCCTTGGTGGTAATGGATACCGCAGAGGTAGCATCAGACAGAATGGTGGGTGCACGCCATCCTGTAATTTTGCAGAGTTCCAAGGCCCCGATGATGCCTTGTATCTCTGCCTCCAATGCCGAGTTGGCATAGCTGGGCAGCCCGTGACCCAGAAGGAAGCCTCCATGCACATCCACAGCATGGATACCAATCCCAACATGAGAGGATGCCAAGTGATATGAAGCATCCACAAAAATGATGACGTCACTGAGAATAGGGGAAATTCTGGCTTGGCTGTATCCCGGCGTGCGTGGCGAGAACAACGTCGGGGTTGCCAAGATGGCTCGAACTCGGTCCTTGATGAAGGATACTCGCAGTTGAAGAGGCTTTTGCTTTCTATTGTGGACAAACTCATTCCTCTGTGACCAGAGTGCCCAGCAAGCCACTATAGGCAACAAGGATGGAATGTCGGTGCCTTTGGAAGTGATGATTGCATCAATCCACTCGTCCTCAGGAAGAAGGAAAAAGGATGGGTCCATATGACAGGCAACCCACACTTCCCTGCTGAAATTGCAATCACGGAGAGCATGCACCAGGGTGTCGTTTGCATTTGCACAAACTGGGCAGTGGTTGTCAACCGGTATATGGCGGCGGGACTTCTCCACATTGGTGAGCAACGCCTTGTGGACCAGAAGCCAAAGAAAAGTGCGGACATGGGGCGGGACCGACAGTCTCCAAACAGTATCCCATTTCCCAGGCAAGGGTAACTCAATGTCAGAACGGAGCCATTTGTATGCAGACTTTGCAGTAAGAAGGCCAGTAGGTGATCCAGGCCAATGGCAAGTATCGTGGCCAGCAGATGGAGAAGGCGGATAAACGTGATGTATATGCAGCCAAGCACTACTCGGAAGATAGCTATGGATGAAGTCCCAGTCCTAGCCATTGCCATCCATGCCCATGGCTGAGACAGTAAGATCAGCAAGGTCAGGCGGCGGCTCATGAGAAGGATCAATGTCTTTAATAGATAAGCCATGAAGCCATTTGTCACTCCAGACGTTTGTAGATTCACCGTTATTGATAGTAACTGCCGAATCATGTAGGATGGCAGGCATGTGCCTCCTAATAAAAGCCCACACCGAGGAACATGGTTTCTTAATAGGTGTGTCATTGCACATATACTTTCTACGCATAACACGGACCCAAAGAATATCTCTATTATTTAAAAAACACCACACATTACCAAGCATAAGAGCCTGATTCTGGAACCTTGCATCCTTGATACCCAAAACGCCTTCGGCTTTAGCCATAGAAACCTTCTTCCACGAGACCAGAGAGAGGCTGTGGTGAGAGCGACTGCCAGACCAAAGAAAATTCTTGACGTGCTTGTTAATGTCATCACAAAGCGCTGGTGAGAGTTGCACATATTGCATGGTGTAGCTGGGAATAGCTTGAAGAGTGGATTTTACAAGAGTGATTCGACCAGCTAAGGACAATTGTCTTGCGGACCAGCTCGTCATACGGTCTTTCATAGTATCAACAATTGCAGCATGAGTTGATTTGTTGACTCGGTGATGTAGAATGGGGACACCAAGGTAACGACCCAAGTCACTGGTGTGTGGAATACCAAGACGCCTGCAGAAGCCATCCCGGACTTGGCGAGGGGTATTAGGAGAGAAATAGCATCGTGACTTGGCCTTAGACACCTGCTGCCGCGATGCACACCCAAAGGTTTGGAGAACCTTATTAATGCTCTTAGCTTGCCCTTCAGAAGCTTCCGCCAACAAAAGTATATCATCGGCAAAGAAAACATGTGATAACATCGGGCCCTGTCTAGAAAGACGAATAGGCTTCCATGTTCCTCGGTTTATAGATAGCAACATGGCTTGACTGAGTCGCTCCATACATAGAACAAAGATGTAAGGACTGATCGGGTCACCTTGATGGACTCCTTGCGAGGTTTTGAAAGACTCAAGAGGGCAGCCTTCCCATAGAATTGAAGTGCACCCTTTAGTGATGATTTGCATGATAAGATTAACCAAGATAGCTGGAATACCAGTCCTCTTAATGGTGTCGTGGATGAACGCCCAACTCATCTTGTCAAAGGCTTTAGCAAGGTCTATCTTGATACAAGCAAGAGCCTTGCCAGTAGTCCTCGTACGCATGGTGTGGATAATCTCCTGGACCAGGATAATATTATCAGTGATGCGCCGGCCCGGTAGGAAGCTGGACTGTGTTTCAGAAATCCATCCGTGCAGTAGCGGCTTGATGCGTTCCACAATGATCTTAGATATCAATTTGAAGCATGTGTTGTTAAGTGAAATAGGACGGAGGTCACTGCAAGATTGGGGTTGTCGTGTCTTCGGGATCAGACACATAAAGGAGTCCGCAAGCCTGTCTTCAATGGTCCCCGATGTGAAGGTATCTTGCACTGTGCGAATAAAAGAAGAGCCAACTGTGTCCCAATGCTTTTGGACGAAAGAATTACAGATGCCATCGGGCCCGGGAGCTTTGTTAGGCGCCATCATGGACATGATGCGCTTAATTTCAGCAGCAGAAGGGAGAGCGCTAAGGTTGCGCCTAGTGGCCTCGCATGGCTGCTCGAAGGCACCAACGAAGCTAGTAACAGCAGCAGTAGTGCGAGTGCTGGGAGTCAGGGTAGTCATCAACTCGAGAAAGAAATTCCGCACGTGCATCTTAAGGGAGGCTGGATCGTCCACCCAATTGTCTGCGCCGTCCTTGAGCCTTGTAATCTTGTTGAAGAGGCGGCGCGCCTTGACATATGTATGAAAGAATTTTGTGTTGGCGTCGCCAAGACGGAGCCAGTTAATATTAGCTCGCTGCCGCCAATCAGCCTCCTCTTGAAGGAGAATATTGCTATATTCATCTTGCAAGCATTCCAAAGAGGAGTCAGAAGAAGTATGAGACAGAGTGGTAGAAGATATCTGGATGTTGTTTATCCGACGCATGATCTTGGTTTTTGGTTTGTTATTGGAACGGTGAAGCTTGGTGTCCCATGCATTTGCCGCCTCACGGAAGGCGGGGAGAGCGTCGAGGAAGCTCTTAGTCGGGTCCCAAGAGCGCAGAATGACCTCTTTAAAACCAGGGGCCAGCGACCAAGACTCTTTTGTACGGAAAGACTTATGGCGAGCTTGGTGTTGCGTGGAGTCATAAATAAGCAACGGACTATGATCGCTGTAGAGCCTGGGGAGGACCGTCACCGAAGCCGAGGAAGCCATAGACAGCCAGTCATCGTTGGCGATGACTCGATCCAGCCTCTCTAAGAGTTGGAGTCGCTTGAAAGTATAGAAGGGGCCATTGGCCTTGATATCAGCTAAGCCCGTGTGCATGAGAAGGGAGTTGAATTTCCTACTCGAGCGGCGATCAAAGGAGCGTCCGTTTAGTTTCTCAGAAATATCCAGCATGGTATTGAAATCACCGATGACAGCCCAAGCACCAAGAATGGAATTGGAGATGTCATGCAGGCGAGACCAGAGAAGGTCCCTTCTACCCGGATTAGGAGCACCATAGACGAACGTGATGTGCCAGGACTCATTGATGCAGCAGTGAATGAACTGTCTATGGTTGAGGACGAACTCAATGGAGCAGCGAGCATCATCCCATAACACCCATATGCCACCCGAAAAGCCAACAGCCTCAACCCTGTGAGAAGAAGGAAAGCCCAATTGCTGAATGACACCATCAGCCTTGGATCCACTAATTCGTGGTTCAATAATAGCCATAATATGAAGCCTATGTCTTCTTCGGAGATCCTTGAGATGACGAATTTTCTTCTTGAAACAAGCACCTTGAATATTCTAGCAGAGGATGTTCAGCATAAAACACTAAGGAGAGAAGGGGGGTGGGTAACTCAAGCAATTGCCGCACGTAGGCCGACGGATTGCTCATCGTCGACCATAGTATCATCAGGAGATTCAGTGGCGTTGGTGAAGTCAATGGCACGCTTAGCCGCCGAGTCTTGCTCAAGATTGCCGACTAGCTGGGCAAGCCTGCCTTTCTTCCTTTCTCTACCAGGGCTGACCGTCTGATAGACGACTTTCCTGTTTCTAAGTAGTACTCCGCTACTTCCACCTTTGTCCCCCCAATGGAACGAACATTGGGAAGCATCTTTAGCATTATTGATGGCTGTGAATTGGAACGACGTGGTGTCTCCCATCTCCTGCGTCCGACCCTCACAGGTGTCATCGTTCAGAAGGATGACACTAGTGTTGCTCGGGTTGGTTCCAGTATTCCCAGTAGGCGGCCCCTTAGGCGGGGGATCTTGCCCTGCCCCGGATTGTACATGCAGATTTGACTTTGCCTTTTTCTTATGCTTTCTGGATTGGACAACCTGCCACTCCTCCCCGGTAGCTTCATGGACTTCATTAATGGACTGGGGCTATAATTCTTTGGTTATGTCCTCACCTTCAGTAGTGGCTTGCTCCTCCATAGGTTTACTAGCAGCCGACGTAGCTCCTCCCTTCTTTTGAGAGGCTGCACGCTTCTCTGGTTTCTTGGCATGAATTTGAGGTGTGTACTGCACCTCATTAAGGATAGGAGGCTCCGACGATGAAGTTGCTTCAGTAGGGGAGAAGGGCTTGCTGAAGTTGCATGTCGTGTCCTCATGTCCCACTCTACCGCACTTCATGCAGATAGCTGGTAGATTCTCGTATTCCAAGCGGAAATACTCCCCGTTGAGGTAGACTGCTGGTAGCAATGGCTTGAGCGTGTCGACTTCAACTGCCAGCCGGGCAAACTTACCACGGTGGCCTGATAGCGTGGTGGTGTCGACTTTGATTGTTTTCCCAACGGCATCGCCGACGCTGGCTAGGAGTTGATATTGATAAAGGTATACTGGGAGTTCTGGGATGCGAAGCCAAACGACCAGTTTCTTGGGGATGTGGTCGACCGGGCGAAAATCCGCTGACCAAGATTGAACAGCAAGATAATTCCCAAAGATCGTCCATGGCCCTTCAGTCAAGGCTCGCTCGTACGCCGCCTTGCTACTGAGCTGGAAGATGAAGTACCCCATCTCCAAATCAATCACTCGGAAATGTTCAGTGAGTTGCCACAAGGCCATAACACGATTGACTAACGTTGTGAATCCAACAGAAATTCCAACAACCTTCACCACTACCGCGAACCTCCATGGTTCCAGCAGCGGCGACAGAGCGCTAGGGTTGATACGGATGCTAGGCAGGGCGCCACTCTTGTCGACTTGTATATCCGACGCTTTTAGGGCGTCGGGCGAAGCAGGTTTGATCACCGGCGGCGTGACCCCACCAGTGACAGCGTCACGGAAGGAAACTCTGCCTGGGTTGTGTCCCTCCGTCTGCTCTCCTACATCCAGGGCACTCCCGTCTTCTTGGTGTCCCTCACCGCCCTGCAGCGTCGACGGCTCCGGGGCATCAGTGTTAAGCCATCCTTGATGTGCACGCTGACCACTTTGGAACGCTCCTCGCCCAGCGCCGCGGCCTCCACGGCCACCGGCGGCACCTCCACGCATGTGGAACGCAGTCGCCCTAGAGCCCTAGAGACGTCGGGACCGGCTGACTCTTTTCTAGATAAAATCATTAAACTTTTTTACTTTATTGCAGATACACCAATAAACTAACTTTTATTATTTTTTTCATTTCAGAAAACACAAAAAAATTACAAAGACCCCTCACGGTCCCAAGACCGCGAGGAGACCCCTTACGGTCCCAAGACCGCGAGGAGACCCCTCACGGTCCCCAAGACCGCGAGAAGACCCCACGGTCCCAAGACCGCGAGAAGACCTCACGGTCCCAAGACCGCGAGGAGGCCTCACGGTCCCAAGACCGCGAGGAGACCTCACGGTCCCAAGACCGCGAGAAGGTCTCACGGTCCCAAGACCGCGAGAAGGTCTCACGGTCCCAAGAACGGGAGAGGCCAAACGGTCTCTAGACCGTTTGGGCTCAACTTGAGCCTATAAATAGGACCTCAAGGACCACTTCAAAAGGATCGAATCTCAGACGTCCAGAGGCTGCCTCTCTAGCTCCATAGCACTTTTGTCTTCCATCCACTGCCCCAAGGCTGTCAGTTTGAGATCCGCGTTCCATCACCAAGCTATCTTCTCTCTCCTCTCAACAGCAAAGAAGGTGGGAAGAGAAGATCCTTCATCAAGTCAACCACGAAGTGCGAAGATCGTTGCTCTCTTCACCAAGGGTTCATCTTTCCCTCCTACGTGGAGATGACGTTCTTTCTCTCTCTTCTCGCCTCCTTCTTTGTCCTTGACATGAGCGAGTAGTTTCATTCACTAGGGTGCGGGGAGTAGCCCCGCTACCCATGTTTTCATTTCATGCAATGTAATTCAATAATTTGTAATAGAGATACTCTTCTTTTCAGTTCAACATCAATCATTTAATGAATGCTAGTTGCCTGATCATCAACTTGTGTTACTTATTATCTTTCGGTATGAATTGTCTATGTTTATACCCTTAGATCTGAATATCGATTGATTGTTGGTCTTAGATGTATGTAGTCACCACATGTCTGTTTCGGTATCTAGGAGTGCTTTCATGAGTAGAGTAAACTCACCCCCATCATTGCACTTTCATACTATGAAATGGAATCAGTTGACGTATGGAAGTGCAATCTTGGTAGGGTCGAGGAACACATTTCATGAAGGAGTAATGCAAAGCATGTGAACATTCATTATGGTATGGCTGGCGTTGCAATACTCCACACTTCTCGTAGCTAGTTATCCGAAAGGAAGCTAGGACTACAAGATACTAACGGATTTGACTCTCTTTGCAGGTTGTTTTATTATGTTGCATGTCTTGATCCATGTGTAGTGGCGTGAAACCCGATAACATCCTAGTGGCTTTTAATCATTGTTTACAACCTTAATCTCTACTTTCTTGCTTTACTTTCCTTGCACTTAGTTTAAAACCAAATCAATCTTTCGATCTAAATATCAACTGTTAAGTAGTTAAGTTCAACTAAAAACGTTTTCCATCTTGATTTCATCAAGACCGTTGTCCCGAGGATTCAACCCTTAACTATACTACGATAAGACTTCCACGTGTCTTAGCACACGTGGGTGGAGTTCTTACCATAGTACTAGCAAGGATAAACTTAGGGATTCATCATCTCTAGGATTTTTAGTGGTGTTGCAAAACTCCATCAAAAATTGGCGCCGTTGCGGGGGACAACGGAACGTTTTAGTTTTTACTTAACAACTTCTTGGTTGATTAGGATTTTACTCTTTTTCTTGATAACTACTCCAAATCTTCTTGATTTCTTCATTTCCTTCCATTTTCCTAATGTGTGATTTTCTTTCTACTCAGGTATAAAATGTGCATGCAACCCCCGCATAGCATCGGATTCTCCCCTGAACCAGAGTACGACTCTGAGGTAGAAAGAAGTTTCCACCAAAGGATTAGACTTAACCGCCAAAGAGCCAGACAGATGGCTGAAGAGCAACGCCTTGTTGCAGAAAGAGTTAACGCCGCCATAGCAGCACAACGAGCACAACTTATTGCAGACACTCGTGCTCAGGTGCAAGCTGAGATTCGAGCTGAGGAACAAGCCCGCATCCAAGCAGAGCATGCTGCTGCTCAACTTGCGTTAAGAAACAAGCAAATTCGGGACTACGCAGTCCCGAAGAATTATGAAGATGATCATCCAGTCCGACCACCGATTATTAACATACCACACTTTGAAATCCGGACGTAATGGATCCATATCATGCAAGGCATCTCTTTCTCTGGTGCACCCGGAGACGATTGCATGGATCACCTTAAGAGATTCAAGTCACTCTGCCGACTTGTACCCCAAGCAGGAATCGCCTTGGAAGCAATAATGTTACACCTTTTCCACTTCACCTTATCTGGAAGAGCGCTAAGCTGGTACAATGCTTTGGATAGACACCCCATCATCACTACTTGGACTCCTTTAGAAGAAACGTTTCTCGAGAAATTCTTTCCACCTTCGCTAACCTATGAGATTAGGGGACAGATTAATCACTTTTCCCAACTACCTGGAGAAACACTTGCTGAAGCTTGGGAAAGATTCAAAGAACTCCTGAGAAAGTGTCCTCACCATGGCATATCTCAAAATCAACTGATAGAAACATTCTATAGAGGAGTAAGTGATGATATCAAGCAATTTCTAGATTCCTCCTCTGGAGGAAATTTTATGAGAAAGAACTATGAAGATGCCTGGAATATAGTTACGCTAGGGGCCGAGAACCAATCCAATTGGGGAAGGTCGTCTAACCAACCAAAGGGGGTTCTTAAGGTATACAAGGCTGAAGAATCAATGGAACTCAAGGCCATTGTCGAGGCCCTGAAGACTATTGCTAGCATGCAACAAGCCCTCGAAACTTCTTTCGGGGAATATGACAAGAAGAAAAGCTCTCAGGTTCAACAAGTAAAAGCAGCTACTGGAACTTGTGAAGCCTGTCATGCATCTGATCATCCCACATTATCATGTGGTTTGTTGTACAATGTCATGATGGATTTACAACCACCTATGCCGCAATATGAACCCATTATTGAGCATCCCGAGGACCAAATGCCAGAGCAAGTCAACTCCATCCATTCAATACCTGGCCAGGTATACTACAACCCAGATAAACCAAGGAACCATCCTGGTTTCCAATACGGGAATCCTGCAGGGACCGCCAACCCACAACAGCAGACTCAAGGTGGATCTTTCAATAGACAACCACCAGGATTTCAGAATAACTTTAGTCAAGGGAATTATAGACAGGGTTTCCAAAGATTTAACTATCCCAGGAACCCTCCTTACCAATATGGCCATCCAGGTCTGCACCCGCAGCTACAACAACCTCAGTTGCAGCAGCCCCAACAACCACAGTTAACTGCACCTCTACAACAACCACAAGGACAGCAAGTCACTCAGTATCAACAGAGGGGTGATCCTCCCCAATCATCTGATGAAATATCCTTGATTAGACAAATGCTTCAATCTGAACAGACTATGCTTGCAAACCAGCAAGCTCAACAAAAGGTCGTAGAATCCCAACTGGCACAGATTGCCGCTCAATTGAAGCCACAAGCCGGCACTTCCGCTGGGCAACCAGAAGCAAACCCGAGACATAACCAAAACAGACCAGAACAACTGAATGCCGTCACCACACGGTCTGGTCGTGTCCTGCCTGATGTCACCAGAATCATACATGATGATGATGGTGTAGCCACTCTTTCCCCAACAGGGAATTCAAGCATAGAAACAGAAAATTCTACTGAGAAAGAAAAGAAAAAGGAACTAATGCCAGAGGTCCCACCCAGAATTCCTTATCCAGATAGGCTGAAAGGGACCAAAATGGATACTAGGTTCCAAAAATTTAAAGAAGCTATGAAAAAATTATACATTGATATTCCTTTCCTCGATGCTCTTTCCGAGGTGCCCGCTTGGGCCAAATACCTGAAAACCCTCTTGTCAAGAAAGTATATGACAGAAGAGCATGAAACGGTGAAACTTGCTCAGACCACTTCAGACATTCTGCTAAACAAGATGCCAAAGAAAAAGAAGGATCCTGGTTCCTTCGGTATCCAGTGTTCCATTGGAAATGGTTCCAGTAAGAAAGGATTGGCAGACTTAGGAGCAAGTATATCTATTATGCCCTATTCGATGTGTAAAAGATTAGGCTTCATTGATTTGTTACCTATGACAATGACAATTCAGTTAGCCGACTCTACCATAGCTGCCCCTCTTGGAATTATCGAGGATATTCCTGTCAGAATAGGAGCAAATTCCTATGTCCCGTGCGATTTCGTTATTATGGATATACAAGAAGACCTGAGAAACCCGATAATCTTTGGCAGACCTTTCCTAGCTACTGCCCGAGCACTTATCGATGTTGAAGCAGGCACTATTATCTTGAGACTTGGGAAGGAAGCTTTCCAGTTCAGAGTTCTAAACAGCATGAAAGGACCAAGCATTCAAGAGGAAGTTTTTCTCCTGGATGCCATATATCAAATGTCCCAGTTAGAAATGTCTGAACCCTCCGATGAATTGGAAAATACCCTTACAAATCCAGAAGTGGAATTCTCGGCAAGTGAATTAGTGCAACAATGCCTTCAACACTTGGAAAAGGCTGAAGAAGCCCCGACTGCCACATTCGAAGAACTTAAGGCCATCACAATTATAGAAGCTATCGAACCACCTAAGGCTCCGGAAATGAAAGCCCTACCTGAGGGGCTCAAACATGTTTTTCTTGATGAAGAGAAGCTCTGTCCAGTAATCATCAGCTCCACTCTGGAGAAAGACCAAGAAAATAGGCTTCTCGATGAATTAAAGAGACATAAGAAAGTCATTGGGTATAAAATGACTGATTTGATGGGTGTAAGTCCCGCTTTATGCATGCACAAACTGCCCATGGTTGAAGAGTTTAAACCATCAAGAGAACACCAGAGAAAGTTAAACCCCAACCTCAAGGAGGTGGTTTGCGTTGAGGTCCTCATACTTCTAAAGGCAGGTATCATCTACCCCATTTCGGATTCTCAGTGGGTTAGCCCAGTACAGGTGGTCCCAAAGAAGGGGGGGACCACTGTTGTCCTTAATGATAAAAACGAACTAGTACCCACTAGAACCGTGACTGGGTGGAGAATGTGCGTTGACTATAGAAAACTTAATAAATCCACGCGAAAAGATCACTACCCCCTGCCTTTCCTAGATGAGGTCCTCGAGCGCTTAGCTCATCAGAAATTCTTCTATTACCTCGATGGTTATTCCAGGTTTTACCAAATCCCTATACACCCGGAAGATCAAGAGAAAACTACTTTCACCTGTCCTTTTGGGACATATGCTTTCAGAAGAATGCCATTCGGGCTTTGTAACGCGCCAGCCACTTTTCAGAGATGCATGTCTGCTATCTTTGCAGGATTAACAGAATCTATAATGGAGATATTCATGGATGATTTCTCAGTTTATGGAAACTCTTTCGACAACTGTCTGCTCAACCTGGTTCAAGTTCTACAAAGATGCGAGGACACAAACCTCATCTTAAATTGGGAAAAATGCCATTTTATGGTAACGGAAGGTGTTGTCCTCGGACACAGAGTGAGCGACAGAGGGATCGAGGTGGATCAAGCAAAAATTGACGTCATCTAGAAATTAATGCCACTAAAAGATGTAAAAGGGGTACGTGCTTTCTTAGGTCATGCTGGGTTTTACAGAAGATTTATCAAATACTTCTCAAAAATAGCAAAACCCATGACACAACTGCTGACCAAGGACATAGAATTTAACTTTAACCAAGAATGTTTGCAAAGTTTCACAACTCTGAAAAATGCCTTGATTTCCGCACCCATTCTAAGAGCTCCAGATTGGTCACAACCATTCGAAATCATGTGTGACGCGAGCGATTATGCCATAGGGGCCGTATTAGGGCAAAGAATCGACAAGAAACCCTATGTTATATACTACGCATCTAAAACGCTGGATGAAGCACAGAAAAATTACACCACTACAGAAAAGGAATTCTTAGCTGTCATCTACGCGTTCGAGAAATTCCGCTCATACCTGATTGGAGCTAAAGTTATTGTCTACACTGACCACTCTGCTATACGATATCTAATTCAGAAGCAAGATGCAAAACCTAGACTTATTCGCTGGGTATTAATGCTTCAAGAATTCGATTTGGAAATCAAAGACAAAAGCGGGGTGGAAAACGTCGTCGCTGACCATCTCAGCCGTATTAGAGTCGAGGATGAAGACAAAGTACCTATCCGAGACTCGCTCCCGGACGACCAATTAATGAAAGTCGCTAATGGATTCCCCTGGTATGCCGACATTGTTAATTATTTGGCAACATGAATCATTCACCCATCTGCATCCTATCACGACAAAAAGAAGTTCATTCACGATGCTAAGCAATATTTCTGGGACGAGCCCTATCTTTTTCGCTTATGCGCAGATGGACTCTTTCGTAGATGCATTCCAAAGACAGAAATCACTTCGGTTATTGAGCACTGTCACTCAAGCCCCGCTGGGGGCCACATGAGTTCTAAAAAGACAGCTCTTAAAGTCCTGCAATCTGGCTTTTATTGTCCTACCATCACAAAAGACGCACATGAATATGTGCGATCATGCGACAAGTGTCAACTATCTGGGGGAATTACCCAAAGAAATGAAATGCCATTGAACATATGGTAAGAAATCGAATTCTTCGATGTATGGGGAATAGATTACATGGGCCCTTTCCCCTCATCCTACGGATACATGTACATCTTAGTTGCTGTGGATTATGTGTCAAAATGGGTAGAGGCTCTACCGACCATCTCTTGTGATTCAAAACCAGTAATCAAGATGTTTAAAGAGATAATATTCCCCAGATTTGGCGTCCCAAGAACGATAATATCTGACGGCGGATCACATTTCTTGGAACGGAGCTTTGAAGCCTTATTAAGAAAATACGGAGTCAACCACAAAGTTTCTACACCGTATCATCCACAAACATGTGGACATGTTGAAGTCTCCAATAGGCAAATTAAAGCTATCCTAGAGAAGACTGTCAATCGGCACCACACCGATTGGTCCACCAAACTATCTGACGCTCTATGGGCTTATCGTACAGCTTTCAAAACACCAATCGGAACAACACCGTTTCGATTAGTGTATGGGAAGTCCTGCCATTTGAGTTGAATTAGAGCATAAGGCTTGGTGGGCCATTAAGCAACTAAACTTCGATCTCAAAGGCGCTGGTGAATTCAGACAACTGCAACTCCAAGAACTAGAAGAATTACGAATGACAGCCTACCACAACGCAAGAATTTACAAAGAACAAACTAAGATGTGGCACGACGGCCACATAAAAAGAAAGGATATAACCGTCGGAGACAAAGTCCTCCTATTCAACTCCAGATTAAAAATGTTTCCTGGAAAATTGCGTACTAAATGGTCGGGGCCTTTTACAATCAAACACATATACCCGACAGGAGCTGTCATTATTATCGATGATAATGGAGGAGAAAGGACCGTAAATGGTCACAGATTGAAGAAATACCACACTCCGGCAGACAAATTATCAAGGCAAACCATAGAGATCCATGATCCTATAAAGTCAGCATAGCCAGAGCAAAATCTTGTTGAGCCAGCGACGTTAAACCAAAGCGCTTCTTGGGAGGAAACCCAAGGCCTGAGTATCACCTTCCCTATTTTTTCTAGCCTTTTATTTTTGTTTCTAAACATCTTTTGTTTTTCTCTATTTTTCTTTAAATCTAAAAATATAAAAAAAAAAATCCACATGATCTTGAGGTCAAACGGTCTCAAGACCGTTTGGGCCCTTGCGGTCTCAGGACCGTTTGGGCCCTCACGGTCTCAAGACTGTTTGGGCCCTCGCGGTCTCAAGACCGTGAGGATCCTCGTGGTCCCCGGACCGTGAGGAGTCCTCACGGTCTCAAGACCGTTTGAAAATCCGACCCCACCGAAAACCTATAAATATACCCTCCCCACCAACGTTTCTCTCTTCTTGAACCCCGAACTTCCAAGCTTCGCTGTTTCATTCATCTCCAAGCTCCATCTCCGCGCTCTCTGACGCCGCTTCCATTTCAAGTTCTTCGCCGACGACTCGGCTTCGCCGCTGTCGTCTCCGGCACGTCGTCGCTCGTGCGCCCCTGTTGTAACGCTGATTCGTCGTCTCCGGCTCTTCGCCGATTCGCTGACCGCACCGACAGGTTGACAACCCGGCGATTCTTTAAACAATAGCTCGCGTTCGAACTCCTCTCCGCCCTTGTCGCCGTCGTCGTTTTCTTGATTCTCTTCCGACGAACGACCGCGCGATTTGTCTCCCGCGCGATTCGTCTCCCTCGCGGTCTCCAGACCGTGAGGCCCTGCGCGGTTCGTCTCCCTCTCGGTCTCAAGACCGTTTGGATCCTCGCGGTCTCCATACCGTTTGGATCCTCACGGTCTCAAGACCGTTTGGATCCTCGCGGTCTCCAGACCGTTTGGATCCTCGCGGTCTCAAGACCGGTTGGATCCTCGCGGTCTCCAGACCGTTTGGATCCTCACGGTCTCAAGACCGTTTGGATCCTCGCGGTCTCCAGACCGTTTGGATCCTCGCGATCTCCAGACCGTTTGGATCCTCGCGGTCTCAAGACCGTTTGAGACCAAACAGTCTCAGGACCGTTTGAACTCAATCAAACTACTAAAACTCAAAATCAAAATAATTTTACTTTGTTAATAATTCCAAAATTTACGATTTCTAACTTTTGTTTTATTGTCAATCATTTCAGAATGACTTCACCTGTGAAGCAAGGATCAACAGATGCTCCCTTCTGGACGAAGGAGAAATTACTAGTTGAATGAACAAATCTCCAAAACATAGTTGACGAGTACAAAAAGATTGGACAGCTCCCAGCACAAGTGAACCTGATTGAAGTCATAAAAGACATAAAGTGAATCAACCGCTGCTTAGATGAAGAATCTTCTGAAGAGGAGGTAGAAGAGATTTCATCCGACGAGGCCTCAGAATACCAGCCTTCCCCTGAGAAAGAATCACCCACTACAAAATCTAAGGGGAAGAGAATGGCTCAAGAATCAACAGCTGAGCCAGCACCTAAGAAGAGAGCCAGGAAGCAGGTTCACCCCGCCTCTACACGGGAACAAATCCTGGCAGGGTACATCCCACCATCCACCACCACCACTACCACCCCTGCCACAATAACTGTTCCTATTTTTCCTCCCATCACCACCACAACACCACCACCCGAAAACCTTCATCTCCATAACATCCCCTCCATCACCCAACTCCTTAAACCAACCAAGTATGTCTGCCCCAGCATACTTATGAAGATGGGGATCTACCACAGAATCCTCACTCTTCTTGACAATTCAAACCTTTCCCGGCTCTGCTTCGTATCTGAAATTTCCTACACTGAGCCCACAACAGAATTCTTCACCTACTTCAACAAAGAAGTGGTGGACATCATGCATAGAGAAAGGGACGGTGGTGACCGCAGAATAACCACCAGAATCTTCAACAACGAGGTGGTCATCACCAAAAATCTTCTGAATGAAATCTTTGTTGACAATCAAGACCAGCTGAAGAAAGCTAAGGCAGGTGGCACAGAACACCCCGGGTTCAACAAACATACCTTCTGGAAATCACTAACGGGGTTACCAACCTTCGACGCAAGGACAAGCAAGGCCTCCAACATTCATTCTGGCCTAGTGCGCACGCTCCACAAAATCATCATCGGCGCACTCTTCCCCAGACCCGAAGGAGGAAATGTTCTTATATCCGACCTTTTTGTCCTCTGGTCAGTCCTAAAAGGAATGCCCATTAACATCGGACGACATATGCTGCTCAAGCTATCAGCCTTTGCTCTCGGAAAAGAAATTTGCATGGGAGGTCATATCACATCTATCATCAAATATCTTAAGATGGATAGACTTCTACCCAAATGCAACCCAATCAAGGGCGACATCCTTACCAATGAACAGACACTAAAGAACTCCCATATCTTAAAAGATAAGGATGGAAGGCTGCACTACGTGTTCTGCCCCACAAAATCTAATAAAACCCTGCTCCCACTTCCAGAGCTTGCTGACTATGACAAGGACAAGCTCCTATTTACCGAGGATGAGATCGCCAAAATCATAGCCTCAGTCAAGGCCAAAGAAAAGAAAGCAAAGGCAGGGCAGGCAGAACTCAGTATAACTGCCCCGGCAGCAACAAAACTTCTAGTCAAACGACCTTCCAGAAGGCTCGTAAAAGCACATGAGCTGTCGGGGACACCTACATCAAAGCCTAACCCCGAACCTGAACCCCCCCCCCTCCCCGAAGAACATATTACATCCTCATCACTAGACTCTTTTATAATGAGTCTAAATGTTGAGCTCGCCACCACCTCTCCACCTTCCACCACCCCAATATCTACCATCCCACCACCATCAACCACCCTTCCATCATCCTCCACACCACCTTCCTCTACCACCCCACCACCACCCCCACCCCTCTTCACTTCGGCCACCCCATTCTCCACCACAATGCCTGAATTCTCCTCCTTCACATCCACCGACTTTCCATCAACATTCCCAGACCCATTTCTCTCTCCGGGAATGCCACCACTTTTTCCACCCACCACCACCCCGACATCGCTGGTGACCCCATCCATAGTCACCACGCAATTCGCGGGTCCATCAACAGTGTCTTTTCCGCATGACACTACCATTCCACCCCGACCCCAGCCGCCTCACTCTTCATTTACTGGGGTCCCTTATACTAACGTCGGTGCGGAATTCGGATGTCAATTCGACACCATCCGAAACCTCCTCACCGACCCATCTAACATTTTAAATTCTATTTTTTCATGTGTGCGGGGTCTAACACAACAGGTTGCCCAGATTGGCGAGCAAAACCGCGCCATGCCAGGCATCCTCCAAGGAATCCAACAATGTCAAGATTCAGTGGCCAAGCAAGTCGACCACATCGACGGCCACTGCAACAACTTGCCTGAGTTGATCCATGGAGTACAACGCCAGCATGAAGTGTTGGCAAAGCAAGTCGATAGGATTTCTGCGCAGACTCTACCTCTGCCAGAAACCCTCCGCGAGCTGAAGCAGCAACAGCAAGCTTTCAGCACGCGCCTGGACGACATCACCACCACCCTCACGCAACTACATAATCGCCAGGAGGAGTCGTCAAATAATGAGCTTATTCAGCTAAGAGCTCAAGTAACCGATCTCACGGCATGACTCCTCTCGGCCGAACAACGTTATTCTGATCTAAAAGAAACCCACGAAGCACTGCTCGAAACACACGAGCACGTGCAAGTGGCATATGATGAACTCCAATCCATCCATCGTCTGTGCAAGAAGAAAGCACAAAAGAAGAAAACTAACGACGATGAAGATGATGCTGATGACGAGGAAGATTCTGACTCCTCCGCTGACTCAAACAATAGTTCCTCCTTAGCTGATGACTCCGACAAGCCAGATGATGTTGGGGCAGGCCCCAGCCAAGGAGCAGAACCAAAACAACAGCAAGATCACCAAACTGGTGATAAAGATCACAAATCCCCTGCTCATACAGAGAATGTCAACATATACTTCGGGGATCAATTTCTCAACTTTTCTGCGGGATCTCTGGGGGAGGCTACCAAAGAGGTGGCTTTTGCTGAGTTCGAAAAATGCATTCAGGGAACCAGCAGCACTATACCAGCCACAGCAGCCCAGCAAATCTCTACGCCCGAACCGTCAGCGCCTGAACTTGAAGAATCAGAAAGAGTATGCCTAGACACTGATGACGATTTAGACACTCCTTCTGATTCTGATAAAGACTACGATCTGCAGCAGTACATGGACAGCATAGAACAAACTTCTACCCCCACACCGCAAAAGCTACCTCCGTCGCCACCTCTACCTAACAAAATGAAAGAGTTAGACATGGCGGCCATCTCTACCCTAGATGCACAAGATATCTTTATCTTAAACACTATAGTAGATGATGCCAAAGCTGGGGAGGATGTAATATACAAAAACACGATGACAAAACGCAATCTGACGCGTGAAGATTTCCGATCCCTTCTTCGATCCCAGTCGTCGGTGAAGATGGAAATGTTCTGTACCCTACTTGCCAACTCTATCGAGATCTACAAAAGCTCTCGGCGATAGCAACCGGTTCTTAACGCCTCACCCACACTAGGATTGTGCTTACTGTACAAAGAGTTACAACACAAATCCATTACAAGGTTGCACAGGGGGATCGCAAGAAAAGCGAGATACATAACCGTGCCTTTCCAAGTATGTAACCACTGGCAGCTCATGATTGTGGACACTGTCGCCCGCGACGCCAAAGTGTACAATTTCTGCGCCAGTGACTTAAAGGCCAGAATAATCAATTTTGTTAGAATTGAAGTCGGGGAGGCAAGATGCATCCCTTTCCGGATGCTAAAGCTCATATGGGCCGCATGCCCTTCTCTCCACCAGGACTGGAGCTCCCCCTGGTTTCGAATAATTAACCCACAAGTCCAAGCCGCAGAAGGTTCTTGGGACAGCGCTTTCTACGTCATAAGGCACATCCTAGCGCTAAACCAGCAGGTCCCTTTCACTGAACTAATTAATGAAGATTTCCACTCCCTACGAGGACGTTACGCCATGGAGCTTATTTGCGACAGAAGGTTTTTTAACGACCCTACCATGGCGGCAGACGACGTCCCTCGTTATCTCTTTTCATCTATTCAACGCCCACAGAGGAGACCTTTCAGACAAACCCTAGCGGCGTTGACAAAAGAAAAACAACCATCTAATGTCACCAGGCAAAGCCAATGGAACCCTTACATCTTCGATCTGGTTCCAGATAGAGGTGACATTGATCTGATATCAGGGGTAGCCATCAAGACATCTTCATCACATATGGTACCCCAATCTGCCATTGAACCGTCATTTCCCGACTTCGACCCGGAGGCTTGCAAAACTCTTTCCGATAACGAGCTCCGGCTAATAATGTCAAGGCTATATGCCGAAAAGGACGAACTGGTATATATCGACGGGGATATATTGGTTATGGCAGATGCCCTCCGTGAGACCCCTACAATTCAAGGGTTCCATGTCTATAAGTGTAATGACTGCTTATCAATACTTGCTTGCACGGAATCACAACACGGTCTATATGGTGTCAGCTTACATGAAGGATGATCTTCTCGGGCTGAAGAACTTCGGAACAAAGGAGTCAACCATCTCTTATCTCCAACATACAACTCCGAAGTTCATCATGTTACCTTTCCTTCATCAAGAGCACTGGATGTTACTGGCAACCAATCTTCACGAAGGAACAACAATAATCTACAACAGTTCCGACAGCCAGTATGATCCAAAATGGAAAGCATACACTACAACTCCAAAGACACCAACGGAGGAGGTGGCGAAGGAGTGTGCTGACAAACTACACGATCTTTTGGGTCAGCACACGCGGGCATATGACAGAGATCACTTCAAATCACCAGCCTTCTGCCACAGGTGCCCCCAGCAAATCATAGAATCAAATGACTGCGGCTTCCACGTCCTCTACTGGATGTATACAATCATGGCCCTTCCCAAGCCGGTAGAGGACATGACAGAGGTGGATTACCACGCGCTACGGGGAAAGTTCTCCGCCAACTTACTCAGAACACATGGGGCAAATAAAGGATTAACCGACGCCTAAATGCCCTTGTCCATGCATTTCTCAACCTATCACTTTGACACTCTGTGGACAGAGTGTGTGATAAGTTAGGGGGGGGAGTGCACTGGACAAGGGCGAGGTATCATTCTGCTTCAACCTTTCTATTTTTCCCGCTTATCTTTTTTTCAAACTTTCTGTCCATATTTAGACTTTTTTTCCAGTAATTTTTTTCTTTTTCAAATATAACTTTCATCATGGAAAGAATCACCCTTATCTAAATTAGAGATAAAGTAGTCCTCAAAAACAAACAACAAGGTTAGCATACAGGCATGAAATGGTGAATTCATAAATTTCATTCACTAATTGGTTTCTATACTTTTGCTTCAATTATATCTCAGACTCTTCACAGGTCAACTTCAAGGCCAAAGCGAACCGAAAACTCTCAAAGTCAAGAGGGAAATCAGGGAAATCCAAAATCAAGAAACCTCACGAGCGGACCACCAATTAAAAATAAGTGCATGTCAAGAAACCTAAGAACAATTTTCTTCTTTCAATAAAAGAGGCTTGGCCGCCCAATCAAAAACCCTAACAAAACCCACTTCCTAAGCCTGTGAGATTCGAATAAAAGCCAGAGTGCTGAATAAAAACATGAGAGTTGTGCCATGCATAAGGACCTATATGAAGAGCCAACAAAGATCTCACCCGGCCGGTACATACAGCTGCCCTCATGAAGGCAGACGTGTCATGCCCGGTAATGAGATCCTAAGGTTTCCTAATATATGAAAAGGCTGATAAAAGAGCTCACCCGGCCAGTACATTCAGCTGCCCTCATGAAGGCAGATGTGTCGTGCCCGGTAGTGAATCTCTAAAAAGCATAGACAAACCCTTCCCCACTTGAAGGGGGAGTTACACAATAAGCCTTTTAAGCCAGCCCCCATACCCACTCTAGCTACCGGTAGGTTTCTCCAAAGAAGTATAAAACTGATTAGAGTCGATGACATGCACATAATAAGAAAGGTGGTCCCAATGCGAGATTCACGATATAAAAGGAACCTGAGATCCATGCAACTTTTGATACTCGAAAGAGTTAGTGTAAGCAGAATCCCTGATAAGACCTCGGTAGATCTCTGACCTAGAATTGAAGCAAGAGTATGGAAACCCTAATTAAATAAAATCGCCTCGCCATTACATGCCTTATCTCTATCTAACTTGAGGACAAGCTAGACTCTAAGTTAAGAGGGGTGATAACCTCCCATTTTGTGACGTTATTTTATTAGTTATCTTTAATTTTCCATACTCTTTCTTAGATAAACTAGATACAATCATTAAACTTTTTTACTTTATTGCAGATACACCAATAAACTAACTTTTCTTATTTTTTTCATTTCAGAAAACACAAAAAAATTACAAAGACCCCTCACGGTCCCAAGACCGCGAGGAGACCCCTCACGGTCCCAAGACCGCGAGAAGACCTCACGGTCCCAAGACCGTGAGGAGACCCCTCACGGTCCCCAAGACCGCGAGAAGACCTCACGGTCCCAAGACTGCGAGAAGACCCCATGGTCCCAAGACCGCGAGGAGACCTCACGGTCCCAAGACCGCGAGAAGGCCTCACGGTCCCAAGACCGCGAGGAGACCTCACGGTCCCAAGACCGCGAGAAGGTCTCACGGTCCCAAGACCGCGAGAAGGTCTCACGGTCCCAAGACCGCGAGAGGCCAAATGGTCTCTAGACCGTTTGGGCTCAACTTGAGCCTATAAATAGGACCTCAAGGACCACTTCAAAAGGATCGAATCTCAGACGTCCAGAGGCTGCCTCTCTAGCTCCAGAGCACTTTTGTCTTCCATCCACTGCCCCAAGGCTGTTAGTTTGAGATCCGCATTCCATCACCAAGCTATCTTCTCCCTCCTCTCAACAGCAAAGAAGGTGGGAAGAGAAGATCCTTCATCAAGTCAACCATGAAGTGCGAAGATCGTTGCTCTCTTCACCAAGGGTTCATCTTTCCCTCCTCCGTGGAGATGACGTTCTTTCTCTCTCTTCTCGCCTCCTTCTTTGTCATTGACATGAGCGAGTAGTTTCATTCACTAGGGTGCGGGGAGTAGCCCCGCTACCCATGTTTTCATTTCATGCAATGTAATTCAATAATTTGTAATAGTGATACTCTTCTTTTCAGTTCAACATCAATCGTTTAATGAATGCTAGTTGCCTGATCATCAACTTGTGTTACTTATTATCTTTCGGTATGAATTGTCTATGTTTATACCCTTAGATCTGAATATCGATTTATTGTTGGTCTTAGATGTATGTAGTCACCATATGTCTATTTCGGTATCGAGGAGTGCTTTCATGAGTAGAGTAAACTCACCCCCATCATTGCACTTTCATACTATGAAATGGAATCAGTTGACGTATGGAAGTGCAATCTTGGTAGGGTCGAGGAACACATTTCATGAAGGATTAATGCAAAGCATGTGAACTATCATTATGGTATGGCTGGCGTTGCAATACTCCACACTTCTCGTAGCTAGTTATCCGAAAGGAAGCTAGGACTACAAGATACTAACTGATTTGACTCTCTTTGCAGGTTGTTTTATTATGTTGCATGTCTTGATCCATGTGTAGTGGTGTGAAACCCGATAACATCCTATTGGCTTTTAATCATTGTTTACAACCTTAATCTCTACTTTCTTGCTTTACTTTCCCTGCACTTAGTTTAAAACCAAATCAAACTTTTGATCTAAATATCAACTGTTAAGTAGTTAAGTTCAACTAAAAACGTTTTCCATCTTGATTTCATCAAGACCGTTGTCCCGAGGATTCGACCCTTAACTATACTACGATAAGACTTCCGCGTGTCTTAGCACACGAGGGTGGAGTTCTTACCATAGTACTAGCAAGTCTAAACTTAGGGATTCATCATCTCTAGGATTTTTAGTGGTGTTGCAAAACTCCATCACTAGCCGACCAGTCGGACTAGTCGGCTGACTAGCCGACCAGTCGGTCTGGGTGGACGTTGAATATGATGAAAAATGTGGGCGTCAGGCCAATCGTGAGCCACAAAAATGACCATCCGACTAGTCGGGTGCCTCAACAAGTATGGAAGCAAGGTAAAAAAGATTACGACAGCCTCTAACAATAGAGGCATTTCAATCAGAAATTTTATTCCTAGATCTTGTTGGTGATGATTATGATTATGATTCATAGTGTCATACAATACACCGCCATTATCCTTCACGCCTTCCAAAATTGTAGCCATGAATCTCCCACAGTTGCCCATTCTATTCTTCCACTCACTCAAGTTTATATCATGTATATGTTAATAAAATTTTCCTTTAAGTAGATTCCCTTTTTCTACGTCATATATATATATATATATATATATATATATATATATATATATATATATATATATATATATATATATATTAAAGATTTTATGTGCTAGAGATGAATATATGTTTGGAAAGTGTACCAAGTCTTGAGATCTTCTTGCATACATACTACTAAGTTTCTACATGTTCAAATTGTGTCTTTGCCATGTCTCAAGAAAAAGTAATCGTTGCGTGTTTGGGTATTTTCAGGATAAAAGTAGCCTTGATCCGCAACACTCAACACTGAGACCTCCCAATCTTGGTAAAAATAGAAATTATATCGTCAAATGTCCTACATGTATAAATATTATTTTATAAATTTTATGCTTGTATATTCCTTTTACATGTTATTTTAGGCTGTAGAGAAATAGTACACAAAATATTTGAGATAAATGGCATACATAATGCTTTAGGGGGTAGAAAAATGAATATGTACATAAAATATTTTATATATACTCATTATGTATATTTTGTGAGCATACCTGGGTGAGTGTGAAATGGCGCGTCTATACAATCATGCTTAAGTATCGACTAGATTTTCATGCTACACTTAATTTCAAAAAATGATTCCTACAGAGTTTTTGAAATGATATAAAATAAAAGAGAACATGCACGTAGAACCTTACCAGAAGAATATTTGCACCAAGGTAAACAAGATCGGGACAACCTCTAGCAATAGAGGTATTTCCAATAGAATTATTTGCTAGAATCCACTGACATTTAGATGTCTCAATGAGGAATTCTATCCAACCGCTATAAAGCATCGTCGTCAATCCTAGATAAAATACAATAGAGTGATTTCCAACAATAATAAGGAAACACGAGGTAACCAAAATTCAAGATTCTAAATCTACTCTTGTACTAAATAATTTATAAAATAAGCATTGGGCTCACATGGGTAGAGTTTGATAACTTCGTGTTTCTAAGAAATTATATGTCCACTAACAAGAATGGGGATTTTTCATTATAGATAACATAACAATATTGGTGACTCATAAAAATAGTTTATATACAGGAAATAGTCAGTGTTTCACTTGTTAATAAATTGAGGGTTTAACTCTATGAGAAACTTACAATTCTCCTCTATGGAGATGGTAACTTTATTACCAACTGTAAACAATTACAGTAGAAATGATTTCAAGTCATTGACTAAACTAAATCATGATTTTAGATGTAATTAATATATCAACAGTTGAAGCGTTGTTGCTTCTATCCACAAATTCGATGTCCAAATGACTTTAAAAGGATGAATTTTCCTTTATACTAATATAGTTTCAAGATCTATCTTAAGTTAGCAGAATATTCTTTATTAGTTCACTACTTGAATAAGAACCAAATCATTAATTATGAGTAAGGTCTATCTAAAGATATGAGTATCTAACCTAATAGAAGCAAAAAATATGCATCTTCAGGTGGTTCATGCAAACCCTGAGCAAAGCTACATATTGCAATATCACACAATGCTTGAACAGTCCACTAAAGTTCTTGCAACAAGTTGCAACCTTTGTCCATTTGAAGACGAGCTCTAATACCAAGTCTTTGACAATATAATAGTGCTAGCTCATCAGATTTCTATGATTGGACCGCAAAAACCAGTCAGTTTAAATAATATAATAAAATCCCTGTGCATGAAGAAAATAAGACCCATAACTAAATGTAAAAAACATATTTTATACACAACTTGCTTCTTGACAAGGAAAAGGTTATTATGGGGAATAGAGCAGATTGACAAAGTTATATTTATAATACTTATAAATGCAATAGTCATGTATCAACAATTTAATTATACAACTTGAAAACATTGATGACCTACCATTTGTGGGGATGGCATAATTGATCAATCACAATCAATATTCAGGTAGGTAGAGTGCTTCTAGTTGGTACTCGGATAAAGATGAAAAAGGCAGAGATCACTGTTATTATCTTGTTTGAAGGTACCTCTCTTAGTGGCCACATCCCATCTTCTTCTTCAAAGTAGCTGAGATCCAGGTAGGCATTGGGCATTTTCATGGAGAGAGGTCTTCCACCACAAGATCAAAGTCCAAAAGAAATTTGCAACATCGTTAAAACTACATACTTGAAACTAAAAAAGGGACATCAAAAATTAGGCTATCAGATTTGAGCATGCCCTAGTTCTACCTACTAATTCCAATAGTATCAATAGGGAGGAGGAGGAAGCATAGACAAACCATAGTGAGGTTCACATCTGAGGGCACCAGAGTCGACAACGTCAGTGTCAATGAAGGAGAGAGTCTTCTGTGAACCGTGTTAGTCCACGGTGATGAAGAGAAGATGTCGAAGTGGGGAAAATTGTATCAACATTTTTAGTAGTAAGGAAGAAAGGATATTATGATGAGCATGGTGTTGGCATCAACACCAACGAGTGGGAGAGTCACTGGTGGTTAATGTGAATGTCTATGGCAATTAGGGATCACACTGGGAAAGGAAGAGGGGCGAATGGGTGAGTATTGGATGTGATTAAAAAAATAATAGACTAGGTGGTGGGTATATCTTCTGCTTGTAGGCATGTGGCATTTGTGAGAATGATTTGACCTGATTAAGCATTGAATGCAGTATGCCATTGAATTTACTCTTGGACCCCCCCCCGCCCTAATTGGCACCCTTTCTAGTAGTGACGACACCACACCAGGCGGTGAAGACACCAGTATGCAAGAAATGGTTTCTTAATGATTATTGTCAGATGGAATGTTCAAGGGGTCTATGTCATAGACACCCAGAATACAATCAAAGATCTAATGTAGTTAATATCATCAACATTTGTGTTATCATAGAGACTTGGATGAGTAGAGAGTGTTCGGATAGCATCATTAAGTCATTGGGATATGACTCGTCCTACAGAGTGGAGGATGAAGGCTATGGGGGTAGAATCTAGATTGTGTGGAATGAAAGATTAGGCTTAGTTGAGATCCTTGTGAGACACAAGCATCTCGTTCATTACAAAATCAACTACCAATAGTTGATTACCTTTGTGTATGTGAGTACTAAACGGGCAAGGCCTCACTTACTCTGGGAGCATCTCCCAGTCCTGGCCTTGAGCTCTAACCTCAGCCTTGAATGGTATTGGGAGATTTTAATGTTGTCCTGCATGTCGATGAGAGGATGGGAGGTGAACTAGTAATCTTAAGAAGTTTTCGGTAGTTCACCATGGGGCTAGCGAATGCTGGGTTGGAAGACCTAGGTCCCAGTGACCCGAAGATGGCCTTTAAATGAGGCTAGCTATAGGAGCAGTTAGACCAAGTAATGGATAATCAAGAATGTGTTGATATTTTTTCAATGAAATCAGCACATGTGCTACCTATACTCAACTCATACCACTGACCAGTCATGGTGAAGGTGGATACAAGCACTGATAAGCGCAAATACAACCCTAAAACTAGCATGGTATGGAATACCCAACTGTCCTTTCCATCCTTTTTTGTGAAAACTGGGATGTTGAGTTTCACATAAATCAAACTATTTTCCTAGGTTAATAATTTTTTCAACTCAAATAAAAATTTTCAAACTATTAATAATATTTCTCAAATAAAATCAAAATCCTTCAAAAGGATAACAATCGTTTCTCAAATCAATCAATTTCTTTCTAAGTTTATCAATATTTTCAATTCAATTCAAAAATCTTTCATAGATTAATAATCATTTTAAAAACAAGCAAACTCTTTGACATCTTAATAATATATGTCAAATCAAATTAAAATCTTTCAAAGGTTAATAATTTTTTCTAAAAGTAAATGAAACTCTTTACAAGTTTAATAATATTTCCCACAAATCAAATCAATACCTTCTAAAAGGTTGGTAATTATTTACATGAAATCAACATCTTTCAAATCTTGATAATCCTTTCAAGTCGACTTTCTTCTTTAAAGTTTAATCAAGATTATACGATTTTTTTCAATGTGGTTGAGATGTGAATTGTTGATACATGGTCCACCCATGCCATATTATCTTCGACTATGACTTAAAACTAGACCATCACATCCCTTTCACACTCATACCCATATGTCCCTAGACTATGAACATAAACTAGACTTTGACCCACTTCTAATTTATTTGTCAATTTAAAGATACCTAGTCAAGGTTCCGTCCCTTTCCACACTCTTACCATTTTCCAAGGAGGGTATTAACCCAAGAATAACTTCATTGAATAAGAAAAGAGACGTGTTGTCTAAATGATGCCCCAAGGAAAAAAAAGTGGTTAATTGAATACGGCCATAGGTCTTACGTAAGCCACCTAAAACTCTTGGTTAGCCACCCAAAACCTACCTCTTCCTCTATGCTTGAATATTCCTCCTGAAGGGACCCACTAAAGGGGTGTCACATTGCACTAGCCATACAAGGTAGTTTATTATCCTACATTCATCTTTCTAATTTACCTAACCATGGCATCAACAAGTACATATTATGTCAAAATTCATAACTCATTTACCTCATCCAAGTTAGTGGAAGTCACAAAACATCTATATTGTTTTCCACAAAATATTTTCACATCTCATACTATCTTACTAACTTTTGATAATCATAATTTTAGGGCATCACAAGAGCCCATAGGAGTCCATACTTCACTGGATACCATAAAAAACAACAGATATGGTTGGGATGGGTAACATACGTTGATAGTATGAGGGTGGCACCAAAGGAGATGTTGAAAACAATAAGGAAGACAAGCCAACCAGATGTGAAAATTACACAAAGGTTACCACAACTCATGAATCTTCCCATTCCCAAGAAGGACTGTCATGTTGTCCACCAAAACAACTAATGAGTGTCACATTCATGCATCCATATGGCATAGATTATGTGGAGGGGATGCACCATTCAAAATTTTTTAGACAAGGAATTTTGTATACCAGTTCATCAACACATTCATTCCCATATAGTGTATGGAACTCTTATCTACATTAACTAGGACCTTTCCAATTAGGGTCTTATTACTACCCATCGCACATGAACATTGAGGCATACCAATGGTTTCAGAGGCCAAAACATTTGTTGTGAATCCTTTTGGAGAAGTTGAAGATAAGAAGAAGGAAGAAGAGGTTGATATAATTGGAGAAAATCCTAAATCTATTAAGAAGGATAGCACAACCACAAAGTGCATACAAATGAATATAGGGGATCATCCGCCAATCATCTTTCCTTTTATCATGCCCCTCCCTCTTGGTACAACCTATGCATGGGAGGATCATAAACGTACCCACTACTAGTATATATGGAACCAACAAGGATAATAAAATAACATGAAATACATATGGTAGTAGCCTATCCAAAGGATGTTGTCAGGAAGGGATAAATGTACTACAAAAAAATTAGTGACTTTTTTATTTCCTAGAGGCAAGGTTACCTGACAAATTTAGTATGCCCAAATTATACAAATACACTAGTAAGTAAGATACACTATCTAACATCATCTCTTATTGCTCAAACATGGTGGAATTACAAGATGATGATTAGGTCTTGATTCACTTCATTCCATGAACTCTGGAAGGTCCAACCATGGTATTGTACAATAAGAAAGACATGGCAACAATCACCACTTGATGCCAATTGACTACAAATTTCATCAATGAATGCAGTTGGAACTAAGACCAAGTCCCGGTCATAGAGAACCAAGAATCTCTACAATAAAAGGTGAAGGAGAGCTTCTTTGATATTGTTAGACAATGGTGAGATTTGTGTGCCTATATAGAGTTCAAACCTATGGACAAAGAGACCATTGATATGGTGATATGGGAAGCTTAACCTTCCCTCACCAAATTTCTATCTTTACACAAGTACAATACATTCTTAGAGTTGATCCAAGAAGGAGGCCATATTAAGAATTCTATCAAGAGAGGGGTCTACTAGAATATTGGCCTCTCCCTTTAGCACCGATCCACATCTACAACAACTATTTCAAAAGTCAAAATTGAAACATACTAAGGTGGTTGATTCAATAGTAGGAGTAGTATTAATTCCAATAGACAATAGCAAGCAACAACAACAACTACTTGTACAAATAGCTCCAGTCCAAGCACAACCACCCCAAGCAAATCATACTTTGGCATCACAGAAGCAACATGCATAAATGATGTTGCACAACACTCAATACCTCCCACCTCAATATGTACCGCCACAATATACATTTCAATAAAATCTATTTTATGGGTTTGTGCCACTGTCTTTTCAACCACCCAAGAAATAATCAATGGTAAGTAATTTACCTACTGCAAGCAACCCTCCACCACAAGCTGAACTATCATAAAGCTTGCCATGTTAGAATAGCCTATCAAGCCATGAAGAAAGTGTACGTCCCTAGGATCTTTATTGAGTTCCATCCAACCTACCATAAAAAAATTGTTGAAATACCTTGCCACAAATGATCCACTAGTTCTGTTGCCAAGGGTTTATAAAAAAATGCTTTTTATTCCTTTCACTAAGTGATGCGATGATTTTGAGTCGCATTTATAGACCTGTTTGATATGTGTTTTATGCTTTTATTAGTCATTTTCATGGTTAATGTTGCATAATTCATCTACTTTGGTCTTTGCACTATTTTATGTCAAATCCCCTTTATTTCATTGGTTTGAGCATTAATTGTCAAAATATTATTATTAGTGTGAATTTATGTGATCTTGTGTTTAAATTTCAGGACAATCGAGTATTTGCTTCCGTCGATACCATCGACGGAAGTCGATACCATCGACATGGTCACAGGTTGCCAGTCGAAAGGAGCAGCAAAGTGTCGATACTATCGACAGGGATGTCGATGGTATCGAGTCACCTTCAGGCTGCTAGTGAAGAAGCAGTCGATAGTATCGACCCCAAGTCGATACCATCGACGCACGGAGGCTACAGTGACACAAAATGACAAAACCGTCGCTATAGGGTAGTCGATACCATCGACCCGAGTCGATGGTATCGAGACTACATCAGGCACTCAGACGAAAAGAAAGAAGGGTTGTCGCTACCACACTGGGTCGATACCATCGACCCTCGTCGATGGTATCGACACCGTCAGATATGTGTTTGATTCAGATTGATCCCAATCGAACGGTCATGGTTAATTAGCAACCTAATGAGGGAACTAAACCTAATGACGGCCGCCCACAACAGAGGATCATCTCATTAGACATTGCATGAGTACCGAGGAGCAGGAGAGAGGAGAACGGAGGCCAGAAGCTCATACCAGTTGATTCGGACGCCGAAGAAGACGGATTTCACCACCGAAAGGCGGGAGAGCACGTGTTCTACGCAAAGGATCGACCGGTTCTTCTCCGTTCAGGGGTTTCACCTCTCAATTCACGTTTTTCACATGAGTTCCCCTATCTCTACCTTGTACTTGTTTGAGATGAACATGCGGGGCTAATCCCCTTCGTCTTTAGGACCGGGAGTAGCCCGGGAATTCATTGTATGACATTTTTATAATAGTAATTCATATTTTATCTCTTAAATCCGTGGTATAGTTTCATTTTCTCCATATATTGTTATGCTTGATCACCATAATAATAACCTAATGCCTTTAATCACTTTGAAAGAAGGATTAATGGCTGAAATGAGACGAAATCTACATTAATCGATAAATCCCTTGACCAAGGTGGTGTAAAATTAATGGTGGATACTGAGAGATCGTTCATAATGCACCTAGTTTAGGGTATAGCTTACTACGACGGTGGAACCGACCTAAATCTAGGTAGTGAATTGCACCACGACAGTGGGTAATTCTGTTTTCAGGCCACTACCTGGATAGAGATATAAAAATTGAGGCATTATATAAAATCTAATACAATGAAAACCCGCGGTGAAACTGCAATCCTAAAGATACCCTTTTGAATTGATTAAATTAACATTTAATCGATCGTTTGTTTTGTTTTGTTTTTATTTTCTTTTAATTTTAACAACAACCCTCAATTTGTTATTTGGCTTAGCTGATCGCAAATAGTTAGTAGGAGTCTCCAACAATTCTGAGTATCCCTGTGTTCGACTCGGGCCTCACAAAGGCCTGTACTACTCGACGTGTTCACTTGCATTTTAGCGCACAGTAAAATTGCGTCACTAAGACAAGGGGCACAAGACTGATGCATGCTTTTCCTCAAGCATACTAATCTAGTGAGGCAAATACAGTTACGCCTGAACAGATGTCATCAATATCAAGAATTGTGTTTGTCATATTATAAGATGAAGATTCAATTCACATACATATCGACCCCTTGAAACAAAATCTCAAGACTGTATCCCAAAATGCTCATCTTATTGCCACTAACCAGAAGGAAAATTAGTGAACCCCATAAGCACTCAGAGGCCATTCAACATTCCAGAGGCACATCTGGGACAAAGCACCTATCAAGTGAAGGTCCTAAGAGAACCACTACCTAAAAACACTCAACATCTCATGGTTCCTTGACATATCATGATTACTCTCATCACTCTATAGTGATGATTCAATTTGAAGCACGCAAATTTGTGGAAACACATATGATGGCTCATACAACTCAATGGTTGTCGCTTCACCTCTTGATAAGGGGAAAACAAAGATAACCATCTATGAAGGAGTCCCTGTGACACCCATGAATAAAATAATGACAAAGTTTGTATTCCTACTGTCAACCCCAAGAAAGTGTTTCATACTCCACCACTCGATTAAAAGACCAATCATGAAGGGGACATACAATCTAATTCCTACATGAGCTAAAAGGTCAGGTATCCCTAGCTGAGGTCATGAAAAGTTCTACCATTGATTAAAAAGATGTAATGAGGATAATTTAAGGAGATTATGTTTACAAATAAGTGAGACCAGAATGACTTGCAACTACAATCAGATTAATTACAACTCCGCACATGTTATATTTTTGCAAAGATGAGATACCAAAAGGAGGAAACCACAACATGAACCTACTAGTTATTGGTATCTATAGAGGTCTCAACATTCCTTATTGATTTATCAACAACATGGTATGCCTCAATGTATGTTCCCTCAAGATGCTTATCAGTATGGGAAGATATCCATCCAACCAACAATGTATGATTAAGAGAGAATCATCCTTTGATGGAAAATTAAAAGATGGATTGGGGGATATTCTCCTCGAGCTACAAATTGGACAACAAACATGTTTGTTCTACTCATGGTTATGAATTTGAGTCCTGAGTTCAACCTCCTTTTGGGAAGGCCTCTATCAACTACATATTTCTATAGAGGAGACCACCATGGTACCTCAAGTATAATCCTGATTGTTGGACCATTGATTATGAGAAACACACATCCACCCGGATTGAGGCCTAGAGGCAAAAAACAAGGGTGTATAGGAAATTATTCACACATCACCAAGAAGAAAGGGGTTGGTATTATGATTATATAGGCCATCATATGGTCACCTCCTGAATCACCATGTGGACACCATATTAGAGGATCCCAACATTGTGGCCCACTACAAATGACTTAACCCAAAAGGGTGATGTGGGCTCTGATCTCCAAAACACGAGATAAACTTAGCGGAAACGATTCTATTAACAGCGGAATGCGAAAAATCACAAAAAATTAAAACTTTTCAAAAAAAGATCTTGAAACATGAAACTCCATTCATAAAAGTATGATAAACAGTTTACATCTCTGTTAAGTCACTTCTTGAGTGAGCATATACAACCATGTGCAAAATCTCAAGACTCCAAAGTTCAAAATCTCAGATCATCTAACTCTCGGGACCTGAGTGTACAGAGACGACATAAGACTTCTAACTATCAACTAGACAGCCAAGGTATCCACCTAAGGCTCACTGCTTCCCCTGGTGCTACTGCTGCTCTCCTGTGGACTGATTCCTTCGTCCACGACGACCACCTAAAAGGTTGAAGTCTACGGGGTGAGACAATTACAAATAATTGTCCCAACGAGAGTTATAACTCTTCGCCAGAACCTTGCTAGAAAAAGGGAAACAACATAAGCAAGGTAGTTTATCCTGCAAAAGCAGACTTAAGAGTAGATAAAGCAGTAATTACTTCTATGTAGAAATATGAAAGACATTTATGCTAAGTATGCAACTGAAACATTATATTCAAAGTAGTATCAAGCATTGCTTCTCGTTGTTCAATCTAAGCAAAATATACTACTCGGCTGATTACGTTTTACATACAACATTATGCCCTGTGGAGATGAGGTATACCGCTCATACTCCAACCGATCACTATTAAGTCACCTCGGTATCATACTAGGTCATTGAAAGAGCCGGATTCTCATGACCTTCAACTTCCTCAGTCAGGTTGAGGTTCACATGCAGGACATCTAGTGTCTCTTCTTCCATAGCTCACCAGGGTATTCTGGTCCTTCTCTATTAGAGTCACAGTGGCATTCTGCACTCTCTTCACCATCAAAAGATTTCATGTTTATCTGCATCGATGTGGCATAACAGATTCCTCAGGTGATTAGTGATACATCAACCCGGCATAAACACATAGTGTAGTGCTGATGGATTATGATACATCTACATCAACCCCTACACTAGGACGTAAGGATATATGCGTCCATCTCCCCCACATACTCAAAAGTATGCGCTCCAGGAGTTCCCTTAGGAAAACCTATTTCACCATCATTTAACACCTGACAATGATGGATCTATGATCAGGGCTCTACATGGTATGGTTATACTTGATTACTTAGGTACATTTCAGTATTCTTTTATCAACAAGCATGTTTCCAAGCATTCAAATACAAAACATGGCTATAACAGGAGAATACTAAATGTAACCAACTCATTTCTCATCAATTATCAGATGGGTATCAGTTCTCAATCATCTTCTCACTATGATTTAAGAACACAGAAAATCAACCTTCAGGTTATCATAGCACTTGCTATCAAATAGCACATAGTCATCAAGTCATCTAGTCATCATGACCTTGAATGAAGCAATGTATCCATCACATATTATAAGTGTGCTCAATAAATAGCACATCATAACCCTTACCTGGCTATGATCACCTTTTGTCATGGACCTGCATGGCTAAAATAAATAAGGACATGCATAAATAGTAGTATAAACACAATACCCAAAACTCATTCATTTATTTATACAACACCACGGCCGTGCTCCCTTGCACGGCCGTGCAAAAGACAGCTACCACGGCCGTGCTCCTTAGCACGGTCGTGCTGCTTATCAGCATACTTCAATTAATTTCTAGGGTTTAGCATTCACCCACTCAAACAAGGTTGTCAACCCTTTATATTCACAAGGAATGGGGTTTCTTCATTATATATATCATTCATAAGATTTCATACTCTGAGGTATAACCTAGAATTAGCCTTTTCATGTCAACCCCTAAACTAGGGTTTACTATTCACTTGCATGACATTTCCTTCAAATTAGGGTTTGTTGTTTGCTTCATAGAGAATTGAGCTCATAGCATAACCTTTTATGAAATTATCATCCTTGATGCCCTTAAATTAGGTTAGATTCACAAATTATCATAGTTAGGGTTTTCATGATCTCACACAGATGGATCATACCTTAAAAATGCACATACATGTACATTGAAGGCACTTTACTTGAATTTCAGCTATATAAGGGACCTTCTCTCTCCTCTTTACTAAAAGATGGTGATTACATCATTCTAGATTAAGTTAGGACAAGTCTCCATTGATTTTCTTGAGCTAAGTCATCATCATCATGTCATTAGGGTTTTGATTAAACAAGGTGTCATCTACTTGAACCCTTCAAGGGCACATTGGTAAATGCACCACTATCTCTTATCATGGTTCAATCTATTAATTACTTAGCCCCTTAATGTCTTAGGGTACCATTAGGGTTTGGATTAGACCACCATTGAACCAATTAAACCTTCAAATCATTAAGCAATTACAGCCCTAAAGGTCTCCAAACAATTACACACTTCAACCTCCAAACGGTCCTGAGACGTTTGGGGGCGTTGACCGTTTGGACATGGTTGACCTCCAAACCATTTGGACACCAAGACCGCATGGTCACCAAGACCGCATGGATGCGTTGACCATTTGTATGTGTTGACTTTGAAACCGTTTGAAATGAAACGACCTTGAGATCGATTGGATCCAAACGACCTTGAGATCGTTTGAGCCCAAACGGTCTTGAGACCGTTTGGACTTTGAAACCGTTTGAAATGAAATGACCTTGAGATCAATTGGATCCAAATGACCTTGAGATTGTTTGAGCCCAAACGGTCTTGAGACCGTTTCGTCCAAATGGGCTCAAAACCGCATGGACCTCCAAAGTGTCTCCAAGGTTGTAATTGATTAGGGTTTTCCATGTTGAAGCCTCCAATTGGCCACATCCTTGCTAATCACTTGTTAATTGAGTTAATTAGGGTTACCCTTAACTAATTGGACATCCAATTGACCCTCAATTGCAAACCAATTGGGGTTGAAACCGATTGAATTAGGGTTTATCAACAATTAACCATCAACATTGATAATTAGGAGTCTAATTGAAGTTGAACCTATCAATTGGCACTCAATTATGCCCCAACTTGGCCCAAACGGTCTTGATATCGTTTGGACACCCTCCAAAGGGTCTTGAGACTGTTTGCCCAAAGTTTCACCAAAATCTAGGTCAAGTTGATGCGAGTTGAACCCTAATTAGGTCTAAAATCAACACTTTTATTTAATTACTCAATCTACTGTGATTGGACCATCAATTCATCAAATTGCCTTAACCCTAGACCTCCAAACGGTCTTGGGTTGTCGCCAAACAGTCTTGAGACCGTTGGGATGAACCCCCAAATGGTCTTTAGACCGTTTGGGCCCTTCAACCCAAAGTTCACCAAAATTTATAGGCTTCCAAGGAGTCCCAAACGGTCTTGGGACCATTTAGGTCTTTAACGGTTTGGGGATCGTTTGGCATCATGCGGTCTTGGGACTGTTTGGCTTCAAACGGTCTCGGGACCGTTTGGCTTTATATGGTCTCGGGACCGTTTGACTTCATGCGGTCTCCAGACCATTTGCTTTTATTCAGTCTTGGGACCATTTGAGTTCATTCAGTCTTGGGACCATTTGGACTTCATTCGATTTTCAAACCGTTTGCCTTTATTCGGTCTTGGGACCGTTTGAGTTCATACGGTCTTGGGACCGTTTGGACTTCATTCAATCTTGGGACCGTTTGCCTTTATTTGGTCTTGGTACCGTTTGAGTTCATTCGATCTTGGGACCGTTTGGACTTCAATCGGGCTTAGGACCGTTTGCCTTTATTCAGTCTTGGGACCGTTTGGGGCTTTTACAATTTTTTTGGGTTTTTCTGTAAGAAGAAAAAGATAAATGTTAGTTTAATGGTGAATTCATAATAACGTAGAAAGTTAAGGATTATATATAATTTATCTAAGAAAGAGTATGGAAAATTAAGAAAAACTGGTAAGATAACATCACAAAATGGGAGGTTATCACCCCCTCTAACTTAGAGTCTAGCTTGTCCTCAAGCTGGATAGAGTTAAGGCACGTAGTGGTGAGGCAATTTTATTTAAGATTTCTATACTCTTTCTTCAATTCTAAACCAGAGATCTCCTAGAGTTTTATTGGGGCTTCCTCTTATAATAACTCTTTCAGGTATCGAGAGTTTCGTAGATCTTAGGTTTCTTTCGTATCGCGTAACTCGCATTGGGACCACCTTTTCCTTTATCATATTCTATGTATGTCTTCGACTCTAAGCAGTTTTATACTTCTTTTAAATTCTTACTAGAAGCTAAGATAGGTGTGAGGGTTGGATAAAGGCTGTTGTGTAGCTCCCCATTTTAGTGGGGGAGGGTTTATCTAAACTTTTGGGATCTCACTGCCGGGCGCGACACATCTACCTTTGTGAGGGCAGCTAAATTTGCTGGTCGGGCGAGTCCTTTATCAGCTTTTTTATATACTTGGAGACCTTAGGATCTCACTATTGGGCGTGACACATTTGCCTTTGTGAGGGCAGCTGAATGTACCGTCTAGGCAAGACCTTTATTAGTTCTACGTATAAGTCCTTATACATGGCACAACTCTCATGTTTTTATTCAACACTCAGGCTTTTATTCGTATGCTCACATGCTTAGGAATTGGGTATTTTGGATTTGATTTGGGCTACGAAGCCTCTTTTTTAAAAGAAGAAAACTATTTCTTAGGGTTACCTAACATGCACTTATTATAGTTTCGTACTTGGTGGTCCACTTGTGAGGTTCCTTGATTTGGATTTCACCTGGTTCCTTCCCGTCCTTGAGAGTGTTTAGCTTGTTTTAACCAAAATTTAAGCAAAAGTATAGAAATCGAGTATAAAAGTGATCTATTAATTCGCCATTACATGCCTAAATGCTACTTATGTAGTTGTGTTTGAGGACTACTTTATCTCTAATTTAGCTAGGGGTGACTCCTTTTTTTCGAAGTGAAAGTTGTTTTATATGCAGGAGTTATTCTATCAAAGACATTACTGAAAAATCTAAGTGTCAAAGGAAAGGAAAAATATGTACTGAAGAACAGAGGTGAAAGAAAGAGTAGAGAGAAAAGGGTTTGAATATGATACCTCACCCTTTCCCATTGTACCCCCCCTAACTTATCAATCACTCTGTCCTCAGGATGTCAAAGTGATAGGTTGAGAAGTACATGAGCAAGGGTATTAAGGTTCTGTTAATCCCTTGTTTGCTCCATGAGATTGTAGGAGATTAGCTGTGAATTTTCCACATAAAGAGTGGTAATCCACATCCTTCATGTCCTCCACATGTTTTCCAAGAACAGTGATGGTATACATCTAGTAAAGGACGTGGAAACCACAGTCATTTGATTCTCTGATCTACTGGGGACATCTGTGGATGAAGGCTGGGCGATGGAAATGTTCTTTGTCGTATGCCTTTGTGTGTTTGCCCAAGAGATTGTGTAGTCGTTCAGCACAATCCTTCACCACTTCCTCTGTGGGCGTCTTTGTTGTAACAACATACTATTTTTGGTTTGGATCAAACTGGCTGTCGGAACTATTGTAGAGTATTGTGGTTCCTTCGTGTAGGTTTGTTGCCAGTAGCATCCAGTGTTCGGAATGAAGAAAGGGAAGCGTAATGAATTTTTAGAGTTGTGTGTTTAAGATATGAGATAAGTGCCTCCGTGGTTCTGAAGTTTTTCGACCCTAACAGATCATCCTTCATGTATGTTGACGCCATATAAACCATAGGGTGGTCCCGTGCTAGAAGAAACTAGTGCAGTCATCACACTCACGGATAAAGAACCTTTAATTTGTATGGTTTCACAGAGAGAATATGCCATTACCAGAATATCTCCTTGCAAGAAAACTAGCTCATCATTTTCTACGTATAGCCTAGACATGATGAGTCAGAGTTCGTTGTCAGAAAGGCTCTTGCATGCATTAAGGTCGAAATTTGGAAACGTTGGTTCTATGGTAGATAGGGGCACCTTTGGTTGGAATGCTCTGTTGATGGTGACCCCTGTTATCAAGCTGATGTCCCCCTTTTCCTCTGCCATATCGAAAGCATAAGGGTCCCACTGGCGTTGTTTCGGGACTTTGGTGGTTTGTTGTTGTTTTTTCTCCAACTCCTTTAGAATTGTCCTGTATGGACACTTTTATGGACGTTGGATAGCAGAGAAGAGATATCGAGGTATGTCGTCTTGTGCCTCTGTCGGATCCTTAAAGAATCATTTGTCGCATATGAGATCCATGGCATAACATCCTTGTAAGGAGTGCATATCCTATGTTGCAAGCTCAGTAAAGGGGATTTGTCTATTGAGCGCTTCTATGAATCGTATTGTACAAAAAGCACAATCCCCTGAACCAGCTAAAGATTGGACTGTTGGGTGGATGATTTGGAACCAGGGTTGGCTCCAACCATATCACAAAGATGGGAAAGCAACTCATATTATTTTGAGAAGCTGGAAAGGTATGCATCATGCTTCCCCGACTTCTAATCCAGCAAAATTTATTTGTCCAGCCTTTAGCTCGCTGGCGCAGAAGTTGTACACCTTGGCGTCGCGGGCCGTGGTGTTGACAATCATAAGCAGCCAGTGGTTGGAAATTTTGAAGGGCACGGAAATGTAGCGTGCCTTTCATGCAAGGCCAGTTCGCAGCCGCTCAATGGACTTTGCCCGGAAGTCCTTATGTAGTAATCTTAGGGATAGAGAAGGTGAAGCGTTGAAAATAGGCTGTGACTTTTTTGGGCTCCAGAATTCCTCGATAGAGTTAACAAGGAAGACACAGAAGAAAGCCATCTTCACAGTCGATTGGGGTCAAAGGATGATGTGGAAGTCTTCTCGTGTCAACTTGCACTTTATCTTTTTATTGTTGTAGATGATGTCCCCCCCCCATTTTTGCCATCGTCTATGATAGTGTTCAAGATGAAGATGTCCTGAACATCTAATGTAGAGATGGCCACCATGTCCAAGTCATGCATTTTGTGAGGTAGCAGTGGCGGCAGGGGAAGGTCTTGTGGAGGTATTGAAGTATGTTCGTTGTCATCCAAAAAGAATGGTAGATCTTCATCTTTAACAGAATCAGAATCATAGTCAAGTTTATCATCAGTTTCTAGACTCACTCTATCGGATTCTTCCTGCTCTTGGGGGAAAGGCGCAGGTTTCTCTGGAGCAAAGTATTGATGGATGACTATTGTGGGTGGGGTAATGCTAGTTCCTAGTATGCATTGTTGGAACTCAGCAAAAGTTGCATCTTTGGCTGTTTCCCCAAGGGATCCCATAACTGAAAAGTTAAAGAACTAGTCCCCGTATGACATTGTGGCATTGTCATTATTATTAGGGGACTTGGGATCTTTGGTTCCACCCTCTTGGTGGCCTCTTTCCTTTCCTGTTTTTGCGGGGTCTGCCTCTCGGCTGGTGCCCTCCCCAGCATTGCCTGGGTCGTCGGGTTGATCATATGAGGAGGAGCTATTATCGTTTGAGTTTGCCGAGGAATCAGATTCCTCATCATCATCTTCACTGTCATCATCATCGTCATTCGCTGCCTTTTCTTTTGCCTTCCTGATCGACTTCTTCTTGCACTATCAATGGATTGCTTGCAGCTCTTCGAGTGCCACTTGCACATGCTTGTGTGTTTCGAGCAGTGCGTCGTGGCTATCTTTAAGATCCACATATCTTGCTTCGGCAGAGCGGAGTCATGCAGATAGATCGATTATTTGTGTGTGAACGTCGTTGAGTTCTTTTTTGGAGTCCTCCTCTTGGCGGCGGATGAGTTGTACTCGGTTGTTATTAATGTCGTCCAAGCACGTGCTTTGAGCAGTTTGCTGCTGCTGAAGCTCGCGAAGGGTCTCAGGCAAAGGTTGAGTTTGCGTAGAGACCCTGTCGACTTGTTGGGACAATGCATCTTGCTGGCCTTTCATCTCGAGCACCAACTCTGGTAGGTTTTGTAAGCGTTTGTCGATGTGGTCGATTTATCAGGCCACTACTTCCTGCCATTGTTGGATGCTTGCGACGATGCCTGGTAAAGCATTGTTCTGCTCATCGGTCTTGGAGACCTGTGAAGTGATATCCTACACACAAGAAAAAATAGATAATAATATGTTAGAAGGGTCGGTGAGGAGGTTTCGAATGGCATCAAATTACCATCTGAATTCCTCACCGACTTGTGAAAAGGGGACCCCAGAGATGGAAGGGTGAGGTGGCTGGGGTCGGGGTGGAAGGGTGGTAGTGCCTTGTGAAAGAGACACTATTGATGGACCCACAAATTGTGTGGTGACTATTGATGGAGTCACTAGCGGTATCGGGATGGTGGTGGTAGATGAGGTGGTGGATGGGAATGGTGGTGACATCCCGGGATGAAATGGGAATGTTGAGGGGAAAGTGGTTGAGGTGAAGGTCGGATCGGGTGTTGAGGTGGAGAATGGAATGCCCAAAGAGAAAAAGAGTGAGGCAAAATATACGGGTGAAGTTGTGGATGTGGATAAAGAAATTATGGTGGGCATTGTTGTGGAGAATGGGGGAAGAGTGATGGATGGTGGAATGGTGGAAGGTGATGGTGTGGTGGCGGAGTGGTGGAAGGTGGTAGTAGTGGTGGAGGTTGTAGAGGTGAACCCAACATCCAGATCAAAGATGAAAGGTTCTAGTGTTGGGGTTACTATGTTTTCGGCATTGTGTGGTGGCTCCGCCTCTAGGTTGATCTATGATGTGGGCGTCTCTGACTGCTGTTGTTTTTGTATGCACAGCTTTGAAGACCGTGTTACTGGAATTTTCTTTGGCCTTGTTGTGGGAGCAGTGACGCTGTGCTCTGTCTACCCTGCCTTTGCTTTTACTGAGGCTATAAGGTTGGCAAGCTCCTCTTCAGTGAAGAGAAGCTTTTCTTTGTCGTAATCTGCCAATTCTAGAAGCGGCAGCAATGTCCTAGATGTTTTGACAGTGGGACAGAAGATGTAGTGGAGTTTTGCATCCTTCTCCTTTATGATGTATGAGTTCTTTAAACTCTGCTCATTTGTAAGGATTTCTCCCTTTATCACCGTGCACTTGGGTAGTGGTATGTCCATCTTGAGAAATTTCAAGATTGATGTTGTGTGACCTCCCATGCAGATTTCTTTTCCAAGGCCGTAAGTTGAGTGCTTTTGTATCATATGTCGTCCGATGTTGACCGGCAGCCCTTTCAGGATGGACCAGAGAATAAATAGATAGGAAATACTAACATTTCCACCCTCTATCCTGGGGAAAAGAGCACCTGTAATAATTTTGTGCAATGTGCGCACTAGGCCCGAATGTATGTTAGAGGCCTTGCAAGTCTTCGCCTCATAGTTTGGAATCCCCATCAGAGCTTTCCAGAAGGTATGTCTATTAAACTGGGGATGGTCCAGGCTTGCCTCCTTAGACTTTTTTATCGGATCTTGGTCGATGAATATCTCATTCAGCGTGTTCTCAGTCAAGACAACCTTGTTGCCAAAAAGTGAGGTTACCATCCTGCGGTCACCTCTGTCCTTCCATTTGTCCTTTGCGTCCATGGTTTCTTTGTTGAGGTGTGTGAAAAACTCTACTATGGGTTCGACATAAGAATTATCTACAACAAAGCAGAGTTTTGAGAGGTTCGCACTGTCGAGAAGGGCGAGGACTCTGTCATAAATCCCCATCTTCTTCAGTACATTGGGGCAGACGTACTTTGTCGATCGCAGCACCTTGTCACCAGTTGGGAGGTGTTGGATGTGTAGGTCAGCTGGTGCAGGTTCTGCGGTGGTGGTGGTGGCTAGATTTGCAACAGTAGGGATGGTTTGTCCTGCCAAGATCTGTTCCCTTGTAGTAGAGGGCTGGACTTGCTTCCTTGCCCTTTTCTTTGATGGTTGTCCCTTGGAGGCTTCTTCAGTCTTCCTCTTACCTTTGGACTTTGGGTCTGGGGATTCATCCTTAGAGTTTGGTGTGTACTCCGAACCTTCATCACTGGAGGAAATTTTTTCCACTTCTTCAACAGGTTCCTCAGTTAGGCACATGTTGACTCGCTCAAGGTTGTTCATGACCTTGATCAAGTCAACCTTTGGTGGGACCCTTCTTGTCTTTTCGTAGGTGTCCGTGATTTGCTGGAGCTTTGCGCGATCCTCCAGTAGTTGCTCCCTTGTCCAGAAGGGAGCGTCAGCAGTTCCTGTGGCTGCTTTTGCAGGTGAGGCCATTCTGTAATCAGAAGATTATATATGTCCTAATAATGGTATCAACCAATGGTGACATTAGTTCAACACCCGGTGGTGAAAAATGATAGCAGAGTTGATCCTACCAACTGATTATGACACAATGTGTCACATCTGATGGTGGATCAGGTTACCATAATTGATGGTGAGTCAAGGTTGCAAAAGTGGCTTCATTTAAGTCCTAAACCCATGGGTTCTTGGTTCAACTAATTCAATGGTTAGACCTATACTCAAATTGGTGGTTTTGAATAATGAACCTGATCCAATGAATGAAATTGGATGCTTCAACATACAATAGATTAGAATGAATCCCATAGTATTATATGTGGGTTCTAGTGATGAGAATTGTATGGTTCAATAACCTTAACTTGTAGTCTTGCCTTTGCCCTTGTATGAAACTATTTGATAAATCACCATAACAAGGGGATGTGTACCCCTAATGAAACATGACTTGTTACACCAACTCTAATATGACTAAGTGGTAGTGATTGATTGTAATCAGCCTTCTTCAATAATTAAATGTAACAATGAAATATATTTTTCTTTTGTTGAAACCCTAATATGATGATAGTTGAACATCATAGTTCTTGCCATGTTAAAATCTATGGGACATTTATATTTTGATGATCCTTTGAGACTTGTTTAAGGAATAGAATGGTAATGGTGATCTTATAGGGATTGATGTGATGGTCTAATGACCTTTGGACATGTTTGAGCCCTGATTAAGGTGAAATCCTCTCCATGTTCCAAATAGGATCGAAATCCTTGAACTTGTGATAAGGAATGATTATCATGTAATGGTATATTAACAAATGTGGTCCATTAATTTACAATGAATGATAGTATGTGGTAATGTGATTAGGATTTATACCTTAAACATTTTATATCTTCTAAAGTTAAAACATTTATACTCTTGTTAGAGATAACTTAGGGTTTGTATGTCCATTTGAATGATTAAACCTTAATTCACTCAACTGGAAATAACTAATCAAGTGATCGCTAATCATGCAATGCCATGTGTCGTAGAACCATCTTCAGTATCATAACTTGCTAGATGGTGAACCGAGTATTCCTAAAGGTAACTCAGAGCACATATTGTTGAGTATGTGGGGGTGGCGTGTGAGTATATATCCTTGTCATTGACAAATGCAGGTTATGGAGGATGGTTATGAAATACCTCAGATATTTTTACATATGATGTGAATGAAGACAACTATGGTTGTACCTCGGATGATAGGGTTTGTATAACCTAGTTTCTAGTGATGTGTCATGTACCGAGGATGAACTAGGTGTTATCAGCTTGACTATATGTCGTTGTTGGTAGTTTGACTGATATGTCACAATAGTTTACTTGAACTAACCAATGGGAAGAGATCTTAGGATACCGTCACCCCTAGATCTTAAATAGAACTAAATAGCACTTCGTAGTGGTTAGTTGGACTTTGAGTGGTACGACTCAAACTCCTCAGGGCATAATAAAAGATGTAAATACAAGCCATGTAGTATATTTTCTAGTATAAAATACATTTCATAATGGTTGCTTATCATGTACCTTATCTTTATGCTACACAGTTCTTATATGATGCAATCTGATGCTATCTGAGTAATTATGCTTGTTGTTAAGCTATTTGCTTAACTTTCTTCGTATGCTTAAATTGTTCAATCTTCTTAATTGTTTATTCAATACTCAATCTTCTTAGTCTATTATTGTTGATTAATCTATTGTAATCAATATCTATTGGAGAGAATTATATCTCTCACTGGGACTGGATCTCACCCGTGGGTCACCACATCTTTTTTGGTGGTCGCGGGAAACATGGTCGAGGTTGTGTTGTGGAAGAGGAGCAGCCTGTTAATCAATAGATTTAGAAGGTTGGTTAGTTGTAGATGTTAGTAGTAGAATCCTAGTGCCATCCCTCTACTCTCAGGTTAGGGTATGAGTTGTGTTTTCTAGATGATATACTTGTATCGACCCGAGATTTTGGCAGTATGTTAGCATTGTAAATATATGGCATGAACATGCAAAATATCTTTTGTATACAGGATGTGGTTGAGGCCAATGGACACAAATGTAAATACATGTTATGGTATAGATGATGGAAAGGATGGACCTTAATGTAAATATTTTAGAGCTTGTTTATAATATTAAAATTGGTTTTAATTCTTTCACTTTTCTGGCTATATGATTAGTTAGTAGTTGATCGTGTTTTGTGTTTGGAGTAATCTCGCTTAGCATGATGAGGTGCCACAACAATCATATGTAAGACTAGAATGTATCTTGACTGATGATAGAATCTCATTATTCATGATATTGGATATCAAGTCAAACACATAGTTACTTCTTAAGAATAGTGTACGGGACAGACACACCTTGAGACTAATACATGAAGCCATTTAATGGTAGTCAGTCTCTCAAAGTGATAGTGGTTGTATGACCCCTGACCTTTCTTAAAGTGTTGAAAATTCTTAATGATGTTAATTGAGTATCTTAAACCTTAATATAACCTTTTGATATACTTGGATATCATGTGACAAGCTTAAGTTTCAAGTTTGCTCCAATTTGAACATTGTTTGAGAAATTTATGCACATTTTGGACTTTTCTGCAATTTACCAAAATGAGAGGTTTTTTTTTGCAATTTGTCACATGTGTTACATTCCTTATATGTTTTATGATCATTCTTGGGCTTTTTGGGCCATGGGGTGCTCATTTGTACCTTGATTTGGAGATCTTTCTCTTCAATGGTGGATTAGGGTTTACCCCTTCATGGCTGAGCTACCTTTAGGAGTCAATAGTCGGTGGTCCCCCTATTTTGTTAACATATGGTGATCACCGACAGGTGGTTCCAACTGTTGGTCATCCTAGAAGGCCTTAGGTTGATGATTTTCTCATTTGGGTTCACTTGGATTGGTGGTTCACTTAAATAGGGTGATTGAACGATGGTTCATCACCTAGTAAGCTAGGGTTTCAAGAATTGATGATTTCCCACGCATAACAACCAGTGGTGTGCCTATAGATTCATCATCTGGTGGTCTATCAAACTCTCACAACTGGTTCATAAGCTTCTTTCATGGTCGTGGAAGCTCTTAGCCATGGACACATGGAAAGCTGCTAGGACACCTCAAGCTTCTGCTCTCCTTAAGCTTTATATACCTATCCTTAAGCACCCAAAAGAAACCTTTGGTCACCTATCCCTTCTTCTCTCTCCATATATTGTCTTTTCCCTACTTGGTGGTTGAGGAGGTACCTAAGGTAGAAGAAGACAGCCGATCTTCTTCTTGGAGCTTCTAGGGTTCGGATCTACCCTCATATATGGTTTGTAAAGATTTCTTTTGGTTATCTTAACCTAAGTAAGTAGCTCCTTCACTCCTTCATTTATTTTGCTTTTCTTCTACCTCCTACCTTCTTCCTTGACAGAACTCTGTTGTTCCATGGTAAATCTTTCTCTAAAACTCAAACAACCTACCTTTCTTGCTCCTTCTACCTAGGGTTTGCTTCTCTTGTGGAGAAAGGTGCTAGTTGGTCGAGTTCAAATATTGTGCTAGGATTTTCTACCCTCCTTGATCAAGTTTTCTTTCTATTTGGGATCTGTTATTCTTTCTAGAGGCGAGTTTTATAACCATGTTCACTTTTATTGCTTACTACAAGCTTACTTACTCATGTTATTGCTCTAAAATGAAGATCTAAGCACTTAGAAACTATGCTTCCTAGGGTTTCAATTTTTTATGTTGTTTATTGCTTGGTTACCAGCTCTAGATGAACCTAAAACTATGTGCACGTTATTCCTATGGTAGAAGAAGACTTGGATCAGGTTGGTATGGCAACCAATGTTGCTAAGAACCTATCAAACAATCATCTATACTCAGGTTTATAAGTTGTTTTACCCTTTACACATGAACCGATGGTCATATCTTTGTGACAACTGATGGTGACAGCCAATGGTGACAATTGATGGTGTCAACCAATAGTCACACCTTAGGTCAGTTTTTGTCTCTTTTAGAAGCTGAATAATCAATGATTTAAGTACCTAAAAGTTGGCATAAACCAATGGTGACATTAACACAACATTCGATAGAGACAAATGATTGTAGTATCGACCCTATCAACCAATGGTGACACAATGCGTCACAATTGATGGTGGAACAGGTTACCACAATCGATGGTGGGTCAAGGTCTCAAATGTTGCTTCAATTAGGCCCTAAACCTATAGTTTCTTGGGTCAATTGATTCAAGGGTTCAACCTACACTCTAATAGATGGTTTTGAATGATGAACCTGATCCAATGGATGAGATTGGATGCTTCAACATTCAATGGATTAGAAGGAATCCTATAGTATAATGTGTTATTTCTAATTATTAGAATTTGATGGTTCAACGCCCTTGAACTAGTAGTCTTACCTTTTCCCTCGTATGAATATGTTTGATAAATCACCATAATGAGAGGATGTGTAACTCTAATGTGTTAGAGATTATTACACTTGTCCCTAATGCAACTAAGTAGAAGCAATTTTATTGCAATCATCACTCTTGCATGAATACTGTGACAAGGTAACAAGTTTGCCATTGTTGTTCAAAACATAAAATGGTTCTATATAAATATCACAGTTCCTTGCTATGTTAATCTTTTATGTCACATGTATGTTAATGACTTGATGAGTCTTATTCTTAGGCATAGAAAGATTATGATGATACTACCGAGATTTATATGATGGTCTTAATGACCTTTGGGAATGGTTGAGCCCTGAAGAAGGTGTAATCCTCTTCATGATACAAATTAGGGTTGGAACCATTGAACTTTGTGATAAGAAATTGTACTTTGAAATGGTATGATGGAAAATATGGAACCATGATTGGTAATGAATAAGTATAATGTGTAATGTGATTAAGATTGTATACTTCATACATGTTATATCTTCTGAAGTTGCAATACTTATACACTTGATAGAAATGAATTAGGTTTTGTATGTCCATTTGTATGATGCAGCCTTAATTCACCCAATTAGCAATAACTAATCAAGTGTAACCATAATCATGTAGTGCCCTATGACGTTGAACCATCTTCAATGTCATATCTTACTGGATGGTGAAACTAGTATTCCTATAGAGAAGTGCTAAACACCCCTTTAATAATAATGGCAAACAAAAGACCAATGAATAGAAGCAGAATATAAAACATTGACTATATTCAATTTCATAAAGGGTACATCAAAATATCCCAATAAGGGTTTGCATGATAAATACAACAAAAGGATCTAAGATAGAAATTTGTCACCAAGAAACAACTTAAGTGATAGGTCCAAGAGGAAAGGATGAACTACTTCTCCTAATCTTAGGCTGGTCCACCATGCTCAAGTTGTGCACTCTGATCCTAAACCTAGGTGGTTGGGATCACTGAACAAGAGGAGAAATAAAGCAAGTGTAAAATGGGGAATAAGCACAAAGTATAAATGACAATTGATAACATGGGGTAAAGAATTAACTATGCTAAAGAGAGTCAAGAGTATGAGGCATTTAACAAATAAGAATTTTGCCAATTCAAATAATAAAACAGTTGCATGCATGAATATTAATATGACTACAATAACCAATATAGGGCTGAGGCACCTACCTAACCTCAACCAATAGGTGAGGGAGAGTAACACATTCCCAATCACCTAAAATATATATAAAAGTGGAAGATTAAACACATTCCCCTGAGAAAAATAACACATGCCCAACCATGGGTGGTTGTACATAAGTACACTACATTAGCCATATAGTCAATAATTCATCATGCTACAAAAAGATTCATATGGAAGATTATATAAAAAAATATTGTTGAGGGGCCAAACCCCAAGAAATAGTAGAAGAAAATGTGCCAAAAAAAAGATAATGAAAAAGATTAAAGGCTAATCATATGCCTCATTAGGAATATTAGGGTTGGATTATGAAATACCCAATTGAAGGATAAGTGTACACACTCATACATGAATAGGATTGCACATACCTTAATGTAGAGTCCTAATTATTTCTTTCATCAACTTGGTTGTATCCAATACCTCTTTAACCTAAATACAATATATTTGTATGCATTGGGGTTTCATATATCATAAAGTGTAAGAAAACCCTAATTTTGGACCTTCTAGGAAAACCTTCAATTTAGGACTCAAAATCTAGACCAATCAATCAATTGTATTCTCATGATTAAGGATACATATTTGTTTATTAAAATTAGGAGTTAAAATGAATTAGTTATCAATTTTAGGGCTTTTATATAAATAAAATAGTGTGTGTGATAAACATCAAAACAATGATGCAAAATAAGACTTGAAAACCCTAAAATCAGATTCTAATCAAAAAGTGATTTCCAATGACTATTTATCCATATTTTTATGATAAAGCATTGATTTATTGTGAATATTTGAAAACTGGCCAATGAGAATTTAGTAAAAAGCCATGTGTGTATATCCAGACCCAGTGGCTCGGTCACAAGGCGGGCCGGATCTGGGTTGGACCAATCAAATTTGGCCAACTCGCAAGGGGATTCACCCCAGTGGACCGGCGATACAGTAAGATGAGGCTAAAAATCCCTACATTGCCCCTACTCATAAAATCATTTGATTAATCGTGTGAGGGAAACATTGTCACTTGGATCGATGAATTATTGTGTTCTAATGAAAATGTATGTGCTAAAACCCATATTTGACCTTGGTGATCTCATATCATGTTCAAGCCGCCATGGGCAGCAGGGTAACATCAACACCCTGGATCTTCTCCTCTGACCCATGGTGAGGAGCAACAGTTGGGAGACCATCCCCGATCGCGTTGGGTGTCATCAAGCAAGACTAAAGCAACTAGGTGGGTGAAGGATGATTTAGGAGATCCAGTGGAGATGAGGGAACAAATGTTAGATAGCAGGGACCTCTGCGTCCCAAGAACACAATAGAGAAACTCCAAGAAAAGGGGCGGACGGATCATGATAAAACCACTCAAAACTAGGTGAGAAGCCTCAATCAGAGACCTCAAATTACTCACAGAGGCAAGGCAAGGTCAACGGATGAGTTTCAGTGGTCAGAGAAGTGCCACAATGATGAGTCGTGTAATTGTTGGCGAGGTATCAAGGCTGAGCTATAGGGTACGACAAATGGAGTGATAATAGGGAAATCTGATGATGGGAAAGCAAAGCAAAAGGGTCAAGGATGCTTACCGAGCTTGTAATTGAATCGTGGTGATCGAGGCTATGTGTACTGGAGCGTCATTGCTAGGGAGAAAGGATGACTAGGAGGAGGAGTCTTGAGGCACCAGTGAAGGAATTAAGAGAGGAGGAGAGAATCTTGAGGCTCCTTGGTGCTTGATGACGTGTTATATAGGCAATAGGGGAGTTGAAGCACCCTCTACAACTCAGGGTGGCGCGACTATAGAGAGCTCGATTTGGGCTTTTTGTCAAATGGGTGAGATAGAGGGTGAGTAATGGCTTGTTCAAAATGAGAGAGAGAGAGAGAGAAGAAACTATTGGCACAAAAATCTCGTGAAAGCGTCAAGAACTGAGGAGAAAGAAATTGAGGAATCAAATTACGTGAAAAGGCTTATGACATGCAAAAATAACAGATGAAGAAGATGATATGCTAGCCATTCGATGGCAAGTTAGATCAGGAAATTAAACCTCATCTATAGGATGGCATGAGAAGAAGGAAATAAATGTATGTAATGTGTGATAATGTAATAAATCGTGGGCCATAGGGTCAATGCTCACATTAACCTCAAAACATTGTCCAACTATATTAAATACTATTAAATTCAATTTGGAGTATCAAACATTGACTAATTGACCCCAAATTTGGATCATAGACTAAATTTATGGTCTAGAATATTCCTATGCAATTAAATCTCTATATTGCTCATGTTTTGGCCCTTAATCACCATATTTTCCATTATTGTGTATATTAATGTATAAAAAGGGTGAGTTAATATGAAAAGACATTTCTTAACAAATTCCTGAGTAGAAATTCGAAATACACATTGTACACTCATTCAAGATTCATGTCACACCTCTTATTCCCCTTTTTATGATTTATTAACATTTAGGAGTAGAGAGTAAAAAAGAGGATTATTTCTCTCATTAACTAACTCAAAACCATACTATCTTTTATTTCTTGTCCCAAAAGGCCGTAAAAACTCTAAATTAATATAATCTACTAATTATCTCTCATTAGTGGTCATTTTGCATTTTAGACTCTAATTAAAACACTAATTGAGGTATTTGTGCACAAACACGTTCATTGTAATAAATATGAATCAAATATAATTGAAACCACTAAATATTTCTCAATTTCAACATTGAGGACAAAAAGGATAGAAAAGATAGGAAAACTTAGGAAAAAAGGCTGAAAATGATATAAAGGAAATGAAAAGATTGAAGAGGGTTTAAATTGAAAATAAACCTGAGTTTTGGTATGTTACAACACTCCACCCTTTAAAGAGGATTTCATCCCCAAAATCTCAACAAGAGGGAAGGGTGAGTACGTAACATCCCAACATTAAGCAACTAGGTGTTTACTTCCAATCTATGATTTTTCACATGCTCTACTCGTTAGGTTTTCATGGTTCAATTAGGGTTCCATTATTTAAATTACCTTTTATCAAATATAACACAATTAACATTTTTGGCTTATTAGCATTATCTTTATTATGAAATTACATCGTCCTTAACATGCTATCAACTATGTCAGGTTATATTCACATTGTTGTCAACATAATTACATCTCAACATGCACAAATCATAGGCATTTCCCTTATTTATCTCACTAAGTGTTTTAAGCATCATTAGACGTTACTCAATTATTTCAAAATCCACTAATATATTGGATCATTATTCTTAATAATTTGGATTTAGATTGCATTATCCTTATATTATCACCAAATTGAACTATATCATTTTTTCACAAAATAGATAATTTATCCAATTTGTTATTAAGTCAACAATTAAACCAAATAAAGTCACATTAATTACTTATATCTATATCGCACATTGTCACATTACTTTTCATACTCATAATAATTTCATCATTCATTCACTCATATTTATTCACTTCTTATTAGTGATTATGCACTTTTAACACCACATTAGGCATACATGCATATTTATGTAAATACAGTTACTCATTATCATATTTGAGTCATTATATGTATTTTTGTGAATAAGATGGAACACATTACATATTAATGAATTGGTTTATATCCCAAGTTATGATTAGGTGATTAATGAGGTGTGTATTTGAGAATAAGGTGATATGCATTACATATATTGACGATTTGATTAATCTATGATTAGGTGATTGCATACCATTTATGTGTATCAAAGTATGTTATTAGATTATGACACCAAATGTTACTAATGTATCATGAATGTCATTAAAAATGCCTATATTAAGATTAGATGATTACAATTTAGGGTTTAGATCAACATGATCATTATATGCCACCTATATGTTCCTAGCATGCATTAGTTCCATTTATCTTACTCATCATATCATTATGGTGTATTGGTTGATGACATGGTCAATATTATGTGTATTCACAAATAGTGTTATATTACGCACATTAACTATTTGTTAGAGTTCAAACATATGTACTATGTTCATTATATGACTTATTATATATTCATTAGTATATAAACAAACAGGTTAAGTTATAATTATAACTTGTTTTAGTCAATTCTAATGATGTAATCTCACTAATCTCTTATCTTAGGGTTTCTAATTCTAGATTAGCTAGATTTCGGTGTGTTGTAGGACCCCATCCCCTTAAAAGGATTTCGTCCTCAAAATCACCAAGTCCAAAATCTGTCAAGGTACTACTACTCCTCCTCCTCCACCCCTTAAAAGGATTGACCTACCAAGTCAAACTAAACTAGAGGTAAAAGAGTGAGTACAATTAAACCATGTATAAGATCCAACACATGATTGCTTTACAAATCAAATCACCAATTTCAATGTCTAGTATAGGGGTAGACTACCCCAAACATGCACAAAATCTAAGGCTCCTATAAGGAATTATGGGACATAAGGGAATTTTATTGGGTAACCATGCTAAGACAAGTCACTAGGTCAACATACAAGGTTCCCATGAGTATTCAACATATATGTCTAAGGCTACTACTACCTAAAGGCATGCAATTTTGGACAATCAGTATCAGCTCAGGCCAGGCTGGTGTCATATGGATCTAGGAGTCCTCATAAACCAAGATAGTGGCACAGAGGAAAAGATTTCCAGCACCCAGATCCTGATCCTTTCTAGGAACCCTTGCTTTCAACTTATGTCCTAGTATCTACCTAACAGGCCCATCACCTAAAGGTTAACTAAAGATATTTCTAACATGAAAATTTTATGATCCTAAATCAACTTTTTATCAATTCTATGGTGAACATCTTAACTAAAGGGGAACTATGTAAGAAAGGCTTCTAAGTAAGGAGACAAATTGAAATAGTCAATATTCTGACTACCATGAGTTTTGATACCATGTTGTAAAAAGGTTCTAAAAACCCCTTTACTGATAATGGTAAACAAAAGACCAATGAAGAGCAACGGAATATAAAACATTGACTATATTCAATTTCATAAAGGTACATCAAAATATCCCAATAAGGGTTTACATGATAAATACAACAAAATGATCTAAGATAGAGGGAAACTAAACTACATCAATTTGTCTCCAAGAAACAACTTAAGTGATGGGTCCAAGATGAAAGGATGAACTCCTTCTCCTAATCCTAGGCTGGTCCACCATGCTCCGACTGCACACTCTGATCCTAAACATGGGTGGTTGGGATCACCCAGAAATAGGAGAAATAATGTATGTGTCAAATGGGGAATAAGCACAAAGTATACATAACAATTGATAACATGGGGAAATATTAACTATATTAAAGAGAGTCAAGAGTATCAGGCATTTAACAAATAAGAATTCTGCCAATTCAAATAATAATGCAGTTGAATGCATGAATATTAATATGACTACAATAACCAATATTGGGATAAGGAACCTACCTAACCTCAACCAATAGGTGAGGGAGAGTAACACACTCCCAATCACCTAATCTATCTATCTCTCTCTCTCTCTCTCTCTATATATATATATATATATGTATATATATGTATATTTATATATATATATGTACATTTATATACATATATATACATATATACATACATATATATACATATATATACGTCTTTATATATATATACACATATATATACATATATAGACACATATATATACATATACACACACACACACACACACACACACATATATATATATATATATATATATATATATATATATATATATATTTATATATATGTATATATATGTGTGTGTAAGTGGGGAGAGTAAACACATTCCCATGGGAGAAATACCACATTCCCAACTATTGGTGGTTGTACATAAGTACCCTACATTAGCTATATAGTCAGTAATTCATCATGCTATAAAAAGAGTCATATGGCAGATTAAATAAACAAAATATTGCAGAGAGGTTAAGCCCCAGGAAATAGTAGCAAAAAGTGTGCCAAAAGAAGACAATGAAAAATATCAAAGGCTAAGCATATGCATCATTAGTAATATTAAGGGTGGATTATGAAATACCCAACTGAAAGATAAGTGCACACACTCATACATAAATAGGATTGCACATACCTTAATGTAGAGTCCTAATATTTATTTCACGAACTTTCTTGTATCTGAGACCTCTTTAATCTAATTACAATATATATGTATGCATTAGGGTTTCACATATCATAAATTGTAAGAAAACCCTAATTTTGGACCTTCTAGGAAACCCTTTAATTTATGACTCAAAATGTAGACCAATCGATCAATTGGATTCTCTTGATTAAGAAGACAAATTTATTTATTAAATTTGGATTCAAAATGAATTAGTTATCAATTTTAGGGCTTTTTATATAAATATAATAGTGTGTGTAATAAACATCAAAATAGGGATGAAAAACAAGACTTGAAAAGCCTAAAATCTGATTCCAATTGAAAAGTTCTTTCCAATGATTATTTATACGTATTTTTCTGATAAAGCATTGATTTATTATGAATATTTGATAACTGACCAATGAGAATTCAATAAAATCCATGTGTGTATATCCAGACCCAGTGGCTCGGCCACAAGGCAGGTCGGATCTGGGTTGGACCAATCAAAGTTGGCCAACTCGCGAGGAGATTCACCTCAGTGGATCAACGATACAGTAAGGATGAGGCTAAAAATCCCTAAATTGCCCCTACTCATAAAATCATTTGATTTATTGTGCGAGGGCAACATTGTCACTTAGATCAATTAATTCTTGCATCCTAATAAACAAACTACATGTTAAAATCCATAGTTGACCATGTTGATCTCATATCATGTTCAAGCTGCCATGGGCAACATGGTAGCATCAACACCCTGGATCTTCTCCTCCGACCTATGGTAAGGAGCAACAGCTGGGAGACCATCATCAATCGTGTCAAGCATCGTCAAGCATGACCACAACAACGAGATGGGTGAAGGATGATATACGACATCCAGTGGAGATGAGGGAACAAACTCCAGGTAGCGGGGACCTCCATGTCCCAAGAACACAATAGAGAAACTCCAAGAATAGGGGAGGATGGGTCATAATAAAACCACTCATAACCAGGAAAAAAGCCTCAATCAGGGACCTCAAATTACTCGTGGAGGCTACACAAGGTCAACAGACAAGTTTCAGTGGTCGAAGAAGTGCCACAATGATGAGCCATTTATTTGTTAGCGAGGGATAAAGGTTGAATATAGGGTACGATAATGGGACGATAGCAGGGAAATCTGATGATGGGAAAGCAAATCAAAATGGTCAAGGATGCTTACCTAGCTTGTAATTGAACCATGGTGATTGGAGGAGATAAGACTGAGGTTCCTTGGTGCTCGATGGCGTGTCATATAGGCAAGAGGGCAGTCGGAGCACCCTCTACAACTTAGGGTGGCGCGGCCATAAAAATCCTGATTTGGGTGTTTTATCAAATGGGTGATATAGAGGGCGAGTAATGGCTCGTTCAAAATGGGAGAGAGACAAAATTGTTGGTGCAAAAAATCTCATGAAAGCATCAACAACTGAGGGAGAACAAAAATAGTGAATCAAATCCTGTGAAACGACTTCTCACCCGTGGAAGTAACAGATGAAGAAAATGATGTGCGAGTCGTTTGATGGAAATTTAGATCATGCAATTAAACTTTAACAGTAGAATGGTGTGTGAAGAAGGAAATAAATGGATGTCATGCGTGACAGTGTATTAAATCATAGTCCATAGGGTCAATGCTCGCATTAACCTCAAACCATTGTCTAACCATATTCAACACTATTAAATTCGATTTGGAGGGACACATATTGACCAATTGACCTTCAATCTGGACCATAGACTAAATTTATGGTCTAGATATTCCTATGAAATTAAATATCAATTTTTCTCATGTTTTGTCCCTTAATCACCATATTAGCCATTACTGTGTATATTAATGTATAAATAGGGTGAGTTAATATGAAAAAACATTTCTTAACAAATCCTTGAGTAGCAATTCAAAATGGACATTGTACACTCATTCAAGAGTCATGCCAGACATCCTATTTCCCTTTTTATGCTTTATTAACATTTATGAGGAGAGAGAAAAGAAAAGAGGACTATTTCTCTCCTTAACTAACTCAAAACCATACTATCTTTTATTTCTTGTCCCAAAAGGCCATAAAAACTCTAAATTAATATAATCTACTGATTATCTCTCATTGGTGGTCATTTTGCATTTTCCACTCTAATTAAAACACTAATTGAGGTCTTTGTGCACAGACCCATTCATTGTAATAAATAAGAATCATATATAATTCAAACCACTAAATATTTCTCAATTTCAACATTGAGGACAAAAAGGATAGAAAAGATAGAAAAATTTAAGAAAAAGGCCAAAAGGATATGAAATAAAGGAAAATATTGAAGGGGTTTAAATTGCAAATAAACCTGAGTTTTGGTATGTTACAATTCCTAAGGGAAACTCAGAATGCATATTATTTAATATGTGGGTGCTTGACACCATAATACCAAGAGTTAAGGAGGATGACTGTAGTCATACCTAGGCATCTTTTTGAGAATGGTTGTGCTCATGTCTCGATGATTATATATGAAATGTGATTGGAGGACAATTGTGGTACCTCAGTGGTAGGGCTATACTTTGGATACCCTGGTTGCTAGTGTCATAGCATGTACCAAGGGTGGACTAGGTGTTAACATCTTGACTATATGTCATTGTAGTGGTAGCATGATTGATATGTATTGCCCTTTTGGACTGTACTAATCGGTTAGAGGAGAGATATTAGGATACCGACACTCCTAGATCTTATATAGAACTGAATATCACTTTGCAATGGTCAGTTAGACTTGGAGTGGTACAACTAAAACTCCTTAGGACATGATACAAAGATATAATATCAGTCGTGTAGTATATCTACTAGGGTTAAATACATTTCACATTGGTCGATTAGTCCTTACCTTTTCTTTATACTACACAAATCTATATGATGCAATCTTATAAAGTATGATTAATTATGCTTGATGCTAAGATTATTTGCTTAACTTGCTTAGTATGTTTGAACTGTGAAATATGCTCAATTGTTATCAAACACTCCAACTTTCAGTCTATTTACTATTAAATAATTTGTTGTAATCAGTATCTATCGGAGAGAGCTATATCTATAGCTTAGACATGGGTCTCACCGGTGGGTCACCACATCTTTTTAGGTGGTTTTTGAAAACATGGTCAAGATCGTGTTGTAGAAGAGGAGTTGTGAAACCTGGAATTCCACTATCATTAAGTCAATTTATGTCCTGACCCATTATATTCTCTATCATGTTCAATAACCTCCTTCACCCTAAATTACATGACTTGGAGTCACTTTATACTCATTTGACGTGATGAAATTGAATAAATGATACAATATGCTTACTTTACCAAAGTTGAGTGAATGATTACACTTGAAAATGAACTTATGAAATTGAATGCCCTCAACATTACAATTCTAGATCCAAACTTTTGATATAAATAGTAGAGAAAATTTGTGAACTAACGATGAAAATTTCATACAAATGGGAGATATGAATTTTACAAGTTTGTTCAAAAACACAATTTAAAACTTTAGTTTTGATATAATAATATGGCACGTCATCAATCCGAGCAAGTTGCTCCCAACCAATCAAAATGTATCCTTTTCTAGCCACGGATTGCTCATGTAATCAATCCCCCTTGCTTGCCACGACCAACCACAACCCTTGGATCAGATGGATGTGGATCTGGCAAAGATCTGACAGTCACGAGATCATCTTTCCTACCTGCTCCCATGGATGTAAGTAGGTGGCTGGAGCAAAAGCTAAACCACATGTATAGCCCTTTTCGCACCTATAGATTGACCCATTTCACCTCCATTCTTCCTCTTTCTATTGCATCCTTGGTTGTGCAATTTCTTACACTATAGCTCCCACACCACCTTCATCTTCAACCTCCAAAACCCTAAATCTTCCATGGCGGTGCCCTTGGGGGACTTCACTCCAGCCACCCTCTTCTCTTATTCGGACCATCCTCAGTTCTACAACAGCCACTGGGGGCTAGCAGACCCGTATCTAGGGACATTTCATCCCATCTTCTTGCCTCCACGTAGCTCTCCGGCAAGCTGCCATCAGGCCACCACCACGATCTGGAGAAAGACCTGTGTGGGTGAAGCACTGGGGGGTGCAATGGGAGGAACGGTCGTATGTCGCTAGCAGACACCCTGAAGTGGTGAGCAAAATCCAACATCCTCCGCACAATGCTCACAAGATGTGTGTCGCAGCTGGGAGTCGCAGGGAGGCCTAAGGCCACAATGAGCCATGGGCATGAGCCGGGCCGCTATGGGTGAGGCCCAATGAGTGTTGGAGGCCCATATTCTTAAAATCGGCCACCCAAACCTCCTCCTTAACCTTGGATCAAGATCCAATGGTCTAAATCTACTATTTCTAATGTAAATTTCAAAAAATCACATCTTTTTGATGTCTGATCCAAACATAGACATATAATATGTCATTTTGATCAGAAACATGTGTACATTCTAGTAACAATACTTCTAGAACTTAAATCTTTTTTCTATTCTACTGAAATCCTAAAATGCATTCTTTTGAGGTCCTTTTAAGATGCTTATCCCATTTGAATTTATGATCTTAATCTTTTATGTACCAAAACGTATTAAAAGACTAATTTCAGTACCTCAAACCTCCAAATGCATATATATTTGAAGTTAACCATCTTTCCGCCCTTAAGTGGTCAAATGTTGCTTGAATGACCTAGAATGAGATTTTATGCTAAATGTTACTTCTTTAATACTTAACCTTGTTTGAATGTTTATGCTTGACACTAAATCAGTAACTTGTCATGCTTTGTTCACTCATATACCTTGTGGATCCTTCTTGTACACTTAGGTGATTAAAAACCCTAATGTTGCCTTCATATGTAATCTAGCATGCATGTTGATAGCTAAGTTATATGTCCTTATGAAAATCTTGTCCTAATGATCATCCATGCTATATATAATAATCTCAAATCAGTAACTTGGTGATGTTAATGGAATCTAAATCAAGAGGATCCCATATATATACTCCAATGGTTGCAATCATGCATGATTATGACTCAACATGACTACTTTGACTATGCTGATGCTCATGTGGATTGAGCTTGTTCAAATCTTAAGATAGCCCTATTTAATGATCTAATGACCCTTTTTTTGACCCCTACGCATAGTTGTGATGTGTCTAGTCAAGTTTCCAGTTATGGTTTTCTAATCAAATGGCTATTCTTGTCCTCTAATCAAGGTACACTTTATCCTCCTATTGGCCAAACTAGTAGTATTGAATTTTCTTGTATGAATGTATTCTTAAATTTCTTGACTTTATATACTTGTATGAGCTACTTGTCCCTATGATTAGTATGTTCGTTTTGCTTGAAATATGTTTAACAAACCATTAACATAATTGAACTTGTCTATTATACGAACCTTGTGTACCTGCCTGAATTCTCGGGGTAAGGGCACAAGGCATGAATGAAACAAGGTTAGCTCATTGACTTAGGTCTTGAGGTCCCTCATGTATATAAAAGGGTCAACTAATCTTGAGCTCCCTCACGGACCCTTCCTCTGAGGAATTTGGTCAATGGTCATATGTTTTTGTTTAAATATAATGGAAATGTGCCTAAAACATGATTGTATGTTAATAAGAAAATATTTCATGTTGTCTAATTCTTTCTTGCTATATTACTAAGTTTGTCCAAGCATATATGTTTCTTAAACCTGCAAGTTTATGTATTATGTACTGTACTAAGCACAGTTGTGATGATGTGTACCCATTTTATGTTTTAGGTAACAAGTACACTATGAATCTTGCTAAGATTGTCACGTCCACTCTATTATGATAAATGTTGCTCTTACTCTTGGATCATCTAAATGACATGCAAATGAAATTTCATATGGGTTGATATATGGGACTAAGATCTTGTCAGGCACTAGTTTAGTTTCCTTTATGTGCTATCTTATATCTTATCTTGTTCTTGTTTGTGATCTTATTCATGCATATGTTATATGATCTATTCTAGGGATGGACGCCCCAGTCCACTCGCCTTTGGCTGTATGTCCATTAGGAGTGTGGACTTAGGGCAATAAAACGTTCTATGTCAAATGGTATTAAAGCAATCACATATCCTCTATGCATGTTTAATAACCCAATTTCACATACCCTAGAGAGTCTTCTAGTATCTCATCTCTTCTTTAAGGACAACCTTAAGCCACCCATTAGATGACTAGTTAGCCTATCATCTCCTCATGTGATTCTTCTACCCGCGACTATCAATCACATTGACGTGTATTTTACTACGCGCTTAAACGCAAGTATACGCGTCGAGTAATATAGGCCTTGTGAGGCCCGAGTCGAACTCAGGGATACGTGAATTATTGGAGACTTCTACTAACTAATCGCAATCAGCTAGACCGATTAACAAAGTAGGGTTTTGTGTTCAAATTAAAAATAAAATAAAAATCAAACAAAGAAAACAATCGATTAAAGGTTAATTTAATCAATTTAAAGGGATATCTTTAGGATGGCGGTTTCACCGCGGGTCAACATTGTATTAGGTTTCATATAATTCCTCACACTTCTCTCTCTATCCGGGTAGTGGCCTGAAAACAGAATTACCCACTGTCGTGGTGTAATTCACTACTTAGATTTAGGTTGATTCCACCGTCGTAGTAATCATTCCCCTAAACTAAGTGCATTATAAACGGTCTCTCAGTTCCCACCATTAATTTTACAACTCCTTTGTCAAGGGTTTTATTGATTAATGTAGAATTCGTCTCTTTTCAACCGTTAATCCTTCTGTCGAAGTGATTAAGGGTGTTAAATTATTATTATGGTGATCAAGCATAACAATAGAAATGGAGAAAATGAATCTATACCACAGATTTGAGAGAAAAATATGAATTATTGATATAAAAATGTCATACAATGCATTCCCGGGCTACTCCCAGTCCTAAAGATTGAGGGTTTTAGCCTCTCATGTTCATCTCACATGAATACATGGTAGAAATTGGGGAATTCATAAGAAAAACGGGAAATAAATGGGAAAACCCCTGAACGGAGAAGAACTGGTGGATCCTTGGCGTAGAACACGAACTTCCCCACCTGTCGGTGGTGGAAATCATCTTCGGCAACGTCTGAATCACCCGGGATGAGCTTCTCGGCCTCCGTTCTCCTTTCTCTCCTCCTCGGCACTCGTGCAATCCAAAATTTGATCCTCCTCTCGTCTGGGCGGCCGTCATTAGGTATAAGTCCCTAATTAGGTCGTCAAATAACAACAGCCGTCTGATCGAGATCAAAACAGATCCAACGCATATCTGCCGGCGTCGATACCATCGACGCGGGTCGATGGTATCGACCCAGCGGATTAGCGGCAGCTTTCCTTTCTTTTATTCTGAGCGCCTGTGGTGATGTCGATACCATCGACTTGGGTGTCGATGGTATCGACTCCTTTAGCGTCGGTTGTTGTCTTTTAGCGACGTTGTAGCTCTCCTTGTGTCGATGGCATCGACTTGGGTCGATGGTATCGACAGTTTCCTCGCCAGCAACTTGAAGGGATCTCGATACCATCGACTTAGGTGTCGATGGTATCGACACTGTATTGCTCTTCTCGGCTGACAACCTGTGGCTTGGTCGATGGTATCGACTTCCGTCGATGGTATCGACGGAAGCAGATACTTGTTTTTCCTGAAATTTCACAACAAGCCCAAGTAAATCCACACAATTTATAATAAGATGATAAATAATGCTCAAAATAGTAAAACAAAGGGAATTTGATATAAAATGATGGCAAAGACCAAATAAAGTGAATTATGCAATAATATCCATAAAAATGAGTAATTAAGGCACAAAACACATATGAAATAGGTCTCTAAATGCGACTCAAAATCATCGCATCAAACTCCCCTAAGCTTAAACATTGCTCGCCCTCGAGCAACTAATCCTTAGAATAAGATTGCAGATGTCAACTAAAAATCAACACAGCACCCCACATTCCACATGACTCCCACTGAACGTTCTCAAACCGGCCTTTCCTAATCACAGAACAGTAATTACCCTACAGGCGACAATAATCATCAATAAAAGAAATTATCCTTCAAACTGATGAACACTATCACATAAGGCAGTTAACATAATAAAATTTGCCGATTCAGCATTAGTGCATCTTGTGATCGCCTACACTACGTTGCTCGCCCTAACTACCATCTACATGGAAGCAGTTCTCCTGATACACATGAGTGAGGAGAAAATCACGGTGGCCTACCAATCCGAGCAACGGGTGGATGGAATGGGTGATTCATGGAAGAATTTGGAAGTATTACACAGTTTCAAAATGCATACAACAAAATGCCCTAAATGATGCAAATGCACATTGAAAATGCCCTAATGCTTAAAATTGGGTGGAATGATGCATGCACTAACCTTCCACCTCAAAAAGAGATAGAAATCTAATCAAGCCACATCATGTACTTAGTTTCCTTGTTATGCAAGTGATATCATGTTCCTTTCTCCCTCTTATTCCATTTCCTTCTAAATTCTCTTTTTTTTCACTTTTTTTTTCAGATTTTCAGATTTTTTTTTCTTTTAGCCTCTTAGCCCACATATTCATAATTGCTCAGAGATACATGTGTTAGGATATTTTCTTCATGATTGGAAATCTTTGTACTATTTCGAGGGTATGGGACAATTTAGATCACTTTTCAAGACAAACTGAGGTACATGGTGTACTTATGCATGAAAATCATGAAAGTTATGAGTGCAACTACATGACATGCACCTAAAGGTAATGTGCATGAATCACTATACATTTTTTCGTTTTATGCAAAAGTATGAAAATAACAATGCAAATCCTATCTACATGCTATGCACGCAAGGAGGAATTAAAACTGTACTTTACTTCCAATTCTTTGGTGGATTAGGGAAAAATATGAAGTGGAATGATCACAAGATTAAGTTATTGAACCTTAGAAAAATATCATGTGTCCCTCCTTACTGACATGTGTAATAGTTCAAAGGGTTCTTTCTCGTATATCCAATTAAGGTCTCATTACCATTTGATTAGGTTAGGCTCAAACAACCGTTACTATCCACTTTTCATGAGTCAATGGGGGTGTGGGTGTGACATATTGCTTTAGAGTTGACATAATCAATCATTTTCATAGGACAAGTTTCCCAAGGACAACCAAGTTAAGATATCCAAAAGACACAGAAATTTTGAAATTCCCTTAAATTTCCCATGAAAACAGCGAGATGACAATTTTTAAGACATCCACGATTACACTAGATAGATGTGGATCCAAAACAAACTAAAATTGCAAGAACTAATTAAAGAAAAAACTAAAAACAACTAAAGAAAAGATAAAAGATAAAGCTGTTCCAGCCACCCCCCTAAGCTTGAATTCGACTATGGCCTCATAGTCAAAAACCAACTTAAGGGTGGAACAATGATACCCTGATCAATCCTTTGGAGGCGGTGGTGGGTATTGCGGTGCCGTAGGATCCCAAGACGGGTACTCCCCCTGGAAGCTTGGATCATATTGGGTCCTCGGTGGAGGCTGTGGATAGCCTCCAAAGTAGTCTTGACTCCAGTAATGGTCGAAGAAGGGCTCCTGTTGTGTCTCTATCCACTGCAACCGGTTGTGCATTTGCTCTTGGTTGGCGAGGATGAGCCGCTCATTCTCAAACATAGCTCGTTGGTTGTCAAGTACCCGACTCGTAGTCTCATGAATGACGGTATACATACCCATGTGCTGTTGCTGAGTCTGCTGGATGTCCTGCAGCATGGTGTACATCCCCTGCATGGAATAGGGATCCGCAGCTGGCTGCTCGTACTGTGGTGATGGTGGCAGGGGCTGAGATGATGAAGATGCACCCGGATGCATCCTAGGACGCTTCCGTGGTGCCACACGTGCACGAAGAGGTGTGAAAGCCTCCTCTTCCTCTGCAGCCTTGCCTTCTTGCTCATCACCACCGCCTTCTTCCTCGGAGGACTCGATGGCTATAATTTGGCCACCGGAAGTGCTTCTTGCCCTCTATGTTGAAGACGTCGTCCGGTAGGGAGGTCTCCTGATAAGCTTGGTTGACGTGGCAATGAGCGTACGCCAACCCGTCCCGGAGAAGAATGAGGTTTGAACGGTGCAAGTGTTGCACGTTCACCTTGCTCCTCGTAAAGATCGGAGTCATGGACTGAAGGTTCAGCCCCAAGTAAAGCGCCAACTTGGTGACAAGACCACCAAAATGGATTGGAGCCTTCCTTGTGCTCCTCTTCACCGCCAGGACGCGCTGTAGCCAGAAAGCCCCCCAGTTGCATGGTTGACGCTTCAGGAGTGCGTAGAGGAAGAATAAGTCACTCTCCTGAAACTTGCTCAAAGCAAGATCACTTCGAGTGAAGAATGTCAAGCTCAACATCCTATGCAAGACCCGGACGAACGGGTGCTCAAAATCTGCTACCGCTGCATTGTGGTAGCTCACGGTCTTCCCCGCCGGCACTGTAACTAGCTCGGAGAAGATCTTTGCATAGTCGGTGTGGGAGTCTGGCCTTCGGTGATCATGTGGAGAGTGGATCCAGTTGAAGATTTGATTGAACTGGACCAGTGTGAGATTGTAAGTGTTGTTGAAGAGTCAGAAGGACACCCTTCCCTTGATCCATTCCCGGTCCGATGCTACCACGTCGTTTGGTACGACGCAGACGTCGAGAGACGCCATGAACTCCGCCACCAGTTCCTTGTAGGTGGGCCAATCGCCGAAAAACGGCTGCCCATCCGCATGGTACTGCAGCTCGTCAGGGCGTAGGCTTCTGTTGGTGAGGCGTGCTTGTCCATGAAGCACATAGGCCAAGTTGGCCTCGAATCCCAACTCCTGGATCATGCCCCGGTCCACATACCGAGTGGGCTCGAACTTTCGCTTCATTATCTCCTCGTAGACCTTCCTCACATCCATGTTGGCATGAATTAGGCGTGGACGAGGGATGGAAGCGGGTGGGGGAGGAACGAACTCCTCGATCTCCATAGGGTGAGCGCTTGAGGACGACGCTCTGGCGGTGTGCACCATGGTTGCGAGAAGATGGGATTAGAAGAAATGAGCTCGGTGAAGATGGAGAAGAAATTCTCCGCTCGATGAAGATCTCCGCTCGATGACGCTTCTCTTCAGTCTTGGAGGGCTCGAGGGAGTGCTAGGTGCAAAGGAGGATATTTGCTCTGAAGGTGTGACGTCAAGTGACGTTGCAAGTCCCCTTAAATAGGCTTGATCAGCGCCCCTGTTGACTCGTAGATACCATCGACGCGGGTCGATGGTATCGACACATCTCGTGGGTATCCACCTCCCTTGCGAGTATCGACGGCTGACGTTTGCTGGATCAAGAAACCCGGATTGCTGACGGGTCGATACCATCGACGGAAGTCGATGGTATCGACGCAGCACCCGGATCGCGGACGTGGCTGTTGCGATCGTCGTCGATGTCTGTGTGCGGATCAGTGACATGTCTGTCGATACCATCGACGGATGTCGATGGTATCGACTTGCTTTTATTGCGACACCGCCGTTGTGTTGCATTCAACCTGTGATGATGTCGATACCATCGACGAGGCCGTTGATGGTATCGAGTTGACTGAGCAAAATTCGTCTGAATATCTCCAGAGATCTCGATGGTATCGACTGGGGTGTCGATACCATCGACACTTTTATTGCGATCTGTCTGTGACCATGTCGATACCATCGACGAGGGTGTAGATAGTATCGACGAAGTGCGATTTTTGCTGGTGTCAACCTGAACCCATGTCGATACCATCGACGGGTGTGTCGATGGTATCGACCCTGCCTGTGCCTGCACATTCAACAAACGGATCAAGGTATCATTTTTAAACTAAAATTTAAATGAAATAAAAACAATCTATGACTAAAATTAACCTATCCTATTGTACCAATGGTTGGGTTGCCTCCCAACAAGCGCCCTTGTTTAGCGTCTTAGGCTAGACGTCTTCCCTTCTCATCATTCATGCACAAGTGAAATGAGTTTGACCTGATTCACTTTCCTCTTGTAATTCTCACCAAAATACAACTTCAAGCGTTGCCCGTTCACCAAGAACGTGGCATCTCCATCACGCACGAGAATCGCTCCGTGCGGTTTCACCTCCTCCACAATGAAGGGTCCACTCCACCGGGATTTCAGCTTCCCGGGATGCAGTTTGAGATGGGAGTTGAAAAATAGAACGATGTCTCCCTTCTTGAACGTACGCATCTCAATATGGCGATCATGGATCAGCTTTGTGCGCTCTTTGTAGATGCGGGCATTCTCATATGCCGTCATGCGTAGCTCATCCAATTCATTCAATTCAAACATCTGTTTTCTCCCGGCCTCATCATAGCGCAAGTTCAGCCTTCTTAGCGCCCAATGGGCCTTGTGCTCCAATTCCACCGGAAGATGGCAAGCCCGGCCGTACGCCAACCTAAAAGGCGTGGTGCCTATAGGTGTTTTGTACGCCGTTCGATAAGCCCAAAGCGCGTCCGGTAGCAATACACTCCAATTCTTCCTTGTGGATGCTACGGTCCTTTCTAAAATCTTCTTGATTTCTCTATTTGATACCTCCACTTGTCCTTGTGTCTGTGGATGATATGGGGTGCCGATGTTGTGCTTGACCCCATATTTCTTTAAAAGTGTCGCGAATTTCTGATTTCGAAAATGTGTGCCTCCGTCACTTATGATCATTCGGGGAATCCCGAACCTGCAGAAAATGTTCTCTTTGACAAACCTGCACACTACGTTCGAATCATTAGTCCTTGTGGGGATTGCCTCCACCCACTTCGACACATAATCTACAGCAAGTAAGATATAAAGATTTTAATTTGAGGACACAAAGGGTCCCATGAAGTCAATGCCCCATAAATCAAATACCTCAACTTCCTGAAATACATTCAGGGGCATTTCCTGTCTCCTTGAGATGTTACCTGCGCGCTGGCACGGGTCACATTGCCTAACAAAATCATAGGCATCCCGGAACAAAGTGGGCCAATAAAGGCCGCTTTCCAACACCTTGGCTGCTGTCCGTGAGCTAGCATGGTGCCCTCCTGTAGGCGACGCATGACAGTGGTGGAGAACACTCTCGTACTCCACCTCCGGCACACACCTACGAAGAATACCATCCCTGCACTGCTTCAAGAGAATCGGGTCATCCCAAAAATAATATCTCAATTAATGAAAGAATTTCTTTTTCTCTTGATAGGACCAATCCTCCGGGATGATCCCGCAAGCCAAATAATTCACAAATTCCACAAACCATGGTTCTTTAGAATCAATTTTTAAAAGTTGCTCATTGGGAAAGGTCTCGGTAATGGGTATGTGCAAACCTTGTTCATCAACCCTCTCTAACCTAGACAAGTGGTCGGCCACCACATTTTCAATTCCCGACTTGTCGTTGATTTCAATATCGAATTCTTGTAGGAGCAAAATCCACCTAATTAGTCTAGGCTTCGCATCCTTCTTCTCCATCAAATACTTTATTGTAGCGTGATCAGTCCACACAACCACCTTAGAACCCACTAAGTACTGCCGAAATTTTTCAAAGGCGAACACGATGGCCAGTAACTCCTTTTTCGTGGTTGTGTAGTTCAATTGGGCATCATTAAGCGTTTTTGAAGCGTAGAAAATCACAGCAGGCTTGTTATCTACCCTTTTCCCCAAAACAGCTCCCACAGCATAATCGGACGCATCACACATCAACTCGAATGGCTTTGTCCAATCCGGCATTTGAACAACTGGAGCTGAAATCAACTTTTCCTTCAAAACCTCGAATGCGTGAAGACATTTCTCATTGAAATCAAAAACTGCGTCTTTTTCCAACAATTCCGATAATGGCTTTGCGATTTTCGAAAAATCCTTAATAAATCGCCGATAAAACCCGGCGTGTCCCAAAAAGCTTCTCACCCCTTTTACAGAATTTGGTGGGGGTAACTTAGAAATCACCTCAATTTTTACGGGGTCTACCTCAAGACCCTTGCTAGACACCTTGTGTCCTAGCACAATTCCTTCTGTCACCATCATGTGACATTTCTCCCAATTGAGGACCAAGTGTGTGTTCTCGCACCGCTGCAACACCTTATCTAAGTTATAAAGGCATTCATCAAAAGACGCTCCATACACCGAGAAGTCGTCCATGAAAACTTCAAGACACCGCTCTACCATGTCAGAGAATATGGCGAGCATGCAGCGTTGAAAAGTCGCTGGCGCATTGCATAAACCGAACGGCATACGGCGGTAAGCAAACGTCCCATAGGGACATGTAAACGTAGACTTCTCTTGATCCAAAGGATCAATAGAAATCTGGTTGTACCCCGAATAGCCATCTAGAAAACAAAAATGCGACCGACCAGCTAGACGTTCCAAAATCTGATCGATAAATGGCAATGGAAAATGATCTTTAAGAGTTGCGGCATTCAATCGGCGGTAGTCAATGCAAACACGCCACCCGGTTACCAATCGGGTGGTGACAGGTTCATTCAAAAGATTAGTAGTGACAGTGATTCCCCCCTTTTTAGGGACTACCTGTGTGGGACTCACCCACGTTGAATCGGATATGGCATAAATGATCCCTGCAGCAAGAAGCTTTATGACTTCCTTCTTGACAACCTCCATCATGCTTGGATTTAGACGTCTTTGAGGCTGTAAGACTGGCTTGGCTCCCTCCTCAAGCCAAATCTTGTGTTGGCAAAGTGTAGGGGAGATCCCCTTGATGTCCACCACAGACCACCCAAAAGCTCCACGGTGGTTCTTGAGCACTATCAGTAGTTGCTCCTCCTCATCCGCACTCAAGTATGCAGAAACAATCACTGGTAACTTGTCCTCCTCAGCTAGAAAGACGTACTTCAGATGCGGGGGCAATGGCTTCAATTCCAGATCAGGTGGGCAAATAAGAGATGATTGTAGCGGTGGGGGAAGTGTACCCAAATCTTCATAGTGCCTCGTGTAGAAACATGGAAGCATTTGAAGCATTTTGGCGCACTCCTTGAGTGAAGTACTCCGCATCCAATCGTAAGTGACATTTAACAAACACGCCTCCAAAGGCAATTCCGGATATGCATCAAAGACGGAAGTAATAATCACATCATCCTCCCATGAAGATGGAATGTCCTCATTCTCATCATTTGGAAACCCAACAGCCTTGCATAAAGAGACAACTTTAGTTTGCTCCATAAGGTCCACTGCTAGGGTCCCATTATCTATCCTGCTCATAACATGAGCCATATCCAAAAATGGCTTCCCAAGACAAAGTGAGATATTTTGTTCCACATGCTTGATCATGTTGCAATGTGCTTTTGCTTTATTAGATGCATTACCATTGGGCATGACCATCTCAAAGCGATCATCCGCAATGCCCAAGGTCAAGCGACCTCTCCCCATCTCCAAGATCATATCAGCTGTAGCTTGGAATGGGCGACCAAGTAGTAACTCATTGCCGTGCTCGTCCTGCATTTCCATAACGACGAAATCAGTCGGAAAAACAAAGCGGTCTACCTTTACCAAAACATCCTCACAGATTCCATACGGTTTCACCATAGAATTATCGGCCAATTGGATGGTCATGTTACTTGGCCTCGACTCCTTCAATCAAAGTTTCTTGAACGTAGAAAGGGGCATCAGATTGATGCTTGCCCCGGAATCACAAAGTGCTTCACCAAATTTGAACTTCCCGATAAAGCAAGAAATATTGAAACAACCGGGATCCTGTCTCTTTGGCGGCAAAGTGCCCATAATAAAAGCACTCACTTGCTCCTTCAATACCACGACCTCAGTGTCGGGTATCTTCCTCTTCTTGGTGATTACATCTTTGAGAAACTTCCCATAAGACGGGATTTGTTCAATCGCCTCTAGCAAAGGAATATTCACTGATAACTTCCTAAAGCTGTCCAGAAATTTCTTAAACTGTGCATCCACCTTTCTTGCTTTTGCACTATTGGGATAGGGGACCGGAACGGTATGTGCCCTTTGATGAGGTGGCACATAGGGAGTTAATTTCTGTGGTTCCTCCTCAGTGGCTTGTTCTTCCTTACCATCTTCAGCTATGTCCTCAGTTTGCTCTATGACAGGTGCGGGCTGCTCTTTGACTGTTGCTTCTTCAACTGTGTCCTGCAGTGTGCTTGTGTCATCCGCCCTTGGATTTAACACTTTCTTACCGCTCCTCAATAAGATGGCCTTGGCCTGTTGGTTTCCCCCGGGAACATTGGTGTTCCCCGGAAAACCCGGATGTGCCGGCTTCTTCAAGCTTGCAATCTCGGCTGCCATCTGCGCCATGGAAGTCTCTATAGTTCTCATTTGAGCCCCGTGGCTCTGCAAAGTCTGCCCAAACTGGTTCATAAATTCACCCTGCTGCTTTATTTGCTGCCCAAAAGTGTTCATCAACTCTTGATTTTGCTTTATTACTTGATTGAGCAACTCCGTGCTCTTGTCCTCCGTGACCGGTGCAGGCTTGGCGTCCGGATCCTGCAGAAAGTTATTTGGATCCTTCCATGAAAATTTCTTGTCCTTCCGCCATGAATAATCGTTATTCCTGTACCCCTGCTGTTGCCTCATGTACTTGACCTGAGCCTCATCCTCGGACTCATTGTCTTCCTTCTGCAGCAACTTCTTTGCGAGAAGATCCATCTTCTCGTTCAGCTCTCTCATTGCCTTTGACTCACTGGCAACTCTTGCTTGCTCAACTGGGCCTCTTTCTCTTTCTCCCCAAGATTGCTTTCGTGCCATATTCTTTAGTATTTCCCAGCATCTTGTATCAGTGTTATTTAAGAAAAATCCAGAGCCAGCCGAGTCCAAATTGCTTCTATCATGCTCGGAGAGAGCAAAGTAGAAGATCTTCACTTGGGTTTCCTTGTCCAGTCCATGGTGTGGACATCTCCTCAACATGACTTGGAATCACTCCCAAGTCTCAGAATAAGTTTCACCCGCCTGTTGGGTGAAATTGTGGATCTTTCGGATCATATCATTGGTCTTCTCAGGAGGGAAGAACCTCTCGAAGAAAACCTCCACCATGTGATCCCATGATTCAACAAACTCGTCGTCGAGGTTATGAAGCCACTCTCTTGCCACTCCAGCCAAGGAACTCGGGAATAACTTGAGGTACAGCACATCCTGTGGAAATCGATCTATCTTCACCATATCGCAGTTCTCCACGAACTGGCTGATGTGGGCCACTGGATCTTCATTTTTTAATCCGTGAAATGCGTTTGATTTAACCAGGTTAATCAGTGCTGGATTGATCTTGTAGGTTGGAATGTTTAGCCCCTGTTTCTTTATAGGCCCCTTTGATGCCGAGGAAGAAGACGCCTTGATCTTCTCCCATATTGTCTGTGCTTCAGCCATTACTTCTTCTTGTTCTTGCTCAGATTCAGAATTTATATCACTGTGGTGTTCCTCCTCGTAGTAGTCCTCGTCCTCTGGTCCCGCAGATGGAACCTCAGGTGTGTGATTCGCGTAGTCGGTACTACGCGTATGCACCATGCAAAGTACCTGAAATATGAAAATAGGGGTTCAGTACAATGCTTTGAACGAATCAACACAATTATAGAGAAATAAAGGAATTTTTGAAATTGTTTTAAAATAAATAAAAAATGTGGCCTAGAATGGCCACTCTTAGCACTCAAAGTGCCAATAATTCGCCGTATCCCCGGCAACGGTGCCAAAAACTTGACGTGTATTTTACTACGTGCTTAAACGCAAGTATACGCGTCGAGTAATATAGGCCTTGTGAGGCCCGAGTCGAACTCAGGGATACGTGAATTATTGGAGACTTCTACTAACTAATCGCAATCAGCTAGACCGATTAACAAAGTAGGGTTTTGTGTTCAAATTAAAAAGAAAATAACAATCAAACAAAGAAAACAATCGATTAAAGGTTAATTTAATCAATTTAAAGGGATATCTTTAGGATGGCGGTTTCACCGCGGGTCAACATTGTATTAGGTTTCATATAATTCCTCACACTTCTCTCTCTATCCGGGTAGTGGCCTGAAAACAGAATTACCCACTGTCGTGGTGTAATTCACTACTTAGATTTAGGTTGATTCCACCGTCGTAGTAATCATTCCCCTAAACTAAGTGCATTATAAACGGTCTCTCAGTTCCCACCATTAATTTTACAACTCCTTTGTCAAGGGTTTTATTGATTAATGTAGAATTCGTCTCTTTTCAACCGTTAATCCTTCTGTCGAAGTGATTAAGGGTGTTAAATTATTATTATGGTGATCAAGCATAACAATAGAAATGGAGAAAACGAATCTATACCACAGATTTGAGAGAAAAATATGAATTATTGATATAAAAATGTCATACAATGCATTCCCGGGCTACTCCCGGTCCTAAAGATTGAGGGTTTTAGCCTCTCATGTTCATCTCACACGAATACATGGTAGAAATTGGGGAATTCATAAGAAAAACGGGAAATAAATGGGAAAACCCCTGAACGGAGAAGAACCGGTGGATCCTTGGCGTAGAACACGAGCTTCCCCGCCTGTTGGTGGTGGAAATCATCTTCGGCAGCGTCCGAATCACCCGGGATGAGCTTCTCAGCCTCCGTTCTCCTTTCTCTCCTCCTCGGCACTCGTCCAATCCAAAATTCGATCCTCCTCTCGTCTGGGCGGCTGTCATTAGGTATAAGTCCCTAATTAGGTCGTCAAATAACAACAGCCGTCCGATCGAGATCAAAACAGATCCAACGCATATCTGCCGGCGTCGATACCATCGACGCGGGTCGATGGTATCGACCCAGCGGATTAGCGGCAGCTTTCCTTTCTTTTATTCTGAGCGCCTGTGGTGATGTCGATACCATCGACTTGGGTGTCGATGGTATCGACTCCTTTAGCGTCGGTTGTTGTCGTTTAGCGACGATGTAGCTCTCCTTGTGTCGATGGCATCGACTTGGGTCGATGGTATCGACAGTTTCCTCGCCAGCAACTTGAAGGGATCTCGATACCATCGACTTAGGTGTCGATGGTATCGACACTGTATTGCTCTTCTCGGCTGACAACCTGTGGCTTGGTCGATGGTATCGACTTCCGTCGATGGTATCGACGGAAGCAGATACTTGTTTTTCCTGAAATTTCACAACAAGCCCAAGTAAATCCACACAATTTATAATAAGATGATAAATAATGCTCAAAATAGTAAAACAAAGGGAATTTGATATAAAATGATGGCAAAGACCAAATAAAGTGAATTATGCAATAATATCCATAAAAATGAGTAATTAAGGCACAAAACACATATGAAATAGGTCTCTAAATGCGACTCAAAATCATCGCATCACACATGCTCGATTATGGGTAGCTTATGTATGGGGAAACTAGAATTTGAATAAAATTGACAAAAGTTGAGTACATTAATGATCTTTCCATGATCTTACCTTAATATGAAAACTCAATTATGACTAATGAAAGTACTCTTGGAGTGAAACACTCATGTATGACCCCTCAGACCGTGTAAACTCAACTTTACCAAATCTAGACCACATGCTTTTGATGTTTGAGGTAAAATGATAACAACCTTTATAGATGATCTAAGGAGAATTTATACATTGTAACTCATAGTTTATGGGGGTCACTATTTTATTGAAATCCATGTTGCCCTATTTTTTACCAAACCTCAAATATGATTAAGAACTTGTTTTCCCCTATTTGATATGTACGATGATCATGCTTTGAAATGACCATGCTCTTGGACTCTCAAAATCATGATGAAAGGACTTTGATACAAGAGGCATCTTCTTTATCAATTCCTATGCCTCTTGGTAATCTCTATTTCGAATAACAAGATGGACACGGATATCACTCTTGTACTATTATGATCGAACTCTCGATTTCTCATTTTGACTTCTAGATTTCCAAATATACCCTTACCATGACCACGAAAGGAAGGGAGCATGATTATGACCTCAATATTGCAAAATCTTGAAACATGGCTTCTCTATTACAACCTTGATCTTGCATAATCTCAAAACATGATTTCTCTAATATGATCTTTATGTTTGACTCGTGATCTGTGAAATATGATTTGATAGTTGATACTCTCCCTATTTGGATATACTCGACGAATCATGATTATTATGGACTAATGTTCTAGATTAGGGTGGTAGTTGACTTATTACTCCCCAAAATTAGGGCACATCTCTATTACGATTGCCTCAAAATTTTCATCATAAAGATTGATTTAGAGTTTGGAAAGGAAGCCCCTTTCACCCAATTTTGATTTCTTGACCTAAGTCCCTTAGAGATGACGATATTGATACTTGATCTTGAATCTCAATTTGATGATGATCTTGAAATTTGATGATGTTAGCGGTTAAATTCCTAGAAATACCTAGGTCTAGATCATTCATCAACCTCGAAATACCATGTTAATGAACTCATTGTTGATATCACGAAAAATTGCTCGTATCTCGAATGTTGCTTGAAATGTTTATTGATTGTTGCTCGATTAATTTATATGGATGAATGATCACCGCTAAGGTATAAATAGGAATCTAGAACTTGGCTTCAAAATGTTGGTACTTATGAACTTGATGTCCAAACATGACTCTCGCTATTGATGTATGGATTCTTGACTCTCGATGATTGATATTGGTTTTGATTGGACTCCTATGATCACCTTATTTGGATCTTCAAATCACCCTCGATATATGACTAATGACTTTCATATTCCCAAATGTCAAAATTTTAAATGATGATAACGTTAAATCACTCAAATTATGACTCAAGGGTGAGATCCATGTGGACTAGTGTGGGACCTTCCATTGATTTTGAACATGAAATTATGACGTTGAAATATGTTGCATGTCTCGAATTGTTGGAATATGAATTCTCAATCATGGATGTAAAACCCCACCTAGGACAAAGTAGAATCTAGGACCCTAAACGTTGGGAATAGAAGATTCAAAGTACTCTATTGACCTAAAAATGTGATCTCTCCAAATTTGTGATCTATAGGATGATTGCTCCTGATTTGTGACTCATGATGGTCCTCTCAATTCAGTGATCAGTCAGATTGTATGTTGATCTAGATACTCGATTGCTCAGTTGTGAAATTGTGTTGAGGTTGAGGGAATACCAAGTGATTATGATGATTGAATATGTAATCTCAAATCTTGATTGAAGAATTGATTTAATTTTGGGGACAAAATTCCTTTCAAGGTGGGGAGGATGTGAAAACTGGAATTCCACTCTCATTAAGTCAATTTATGCCATGACTCATTATATTCTCTATCATGTATAATAACATCCTTTACCCTAAATTACAAGACTTGGAGTCACTTTATACTCATTTGATGCGATGAAATTGAATAAATGTCACAATATGCTTACTTTACCAACGTGGAGTGCATGATTATAGTTGAAAATGAATTTCCGAAATTGAATACCCTCAACATTACAATTCTGGATCCAAACTTTTAATGTAAGAACTAGAGAAATTTTTTTAACTAATGGTGAAAATTTGATACAAAACGGAGCTACGATTTGGGAGATAAGAATTTTACAAGTTTATTTAAGAAATATGATTTAAAACTTTAGTTTGATATATTAATATGGCACGTCATCAATCTGAGCAAGTTTCTCCTGACCAATAAAAATTTATCCTTTTCCAGCCACGTATTGCTCATGTCATCAATCCCCCTTGCTTGCCACAACCAACCATAACCCTTGAATCAGATGGGTGTGGATCTGGCCAAGATCTGATGGTCACAGGCTCATCTTCCCTACCTGCTCCCACGGATGGGAGTAGGTGGCTGGAGCAAAAGCTCAACCACATGTATAGCCCTTTTCACCTCCATTCTTACTATTTCTTTTCCATCCTTGGTTGTGAAATTTCTTACACTATATCTCCCAAACCACCTTCATCTTCAACTTCCAAAAACCTAAATCTACCATGGTGGTGCCCTTGGGGGACTTCACTCTGGCTACCCCTTTCTCATGCTTGGACTGTCTCCGATTCCGCAACAGCTCATTGGGGCTAGCCGACTTGTTTCTAGGGGCATTCTACCACATCTTCTTGCCTCCATGTAGCTCTCCAACGAGCTGCCATCAGGCCACCACCGCAATCTAGAGCAGGACCCACGTGGGCAAAGCTCTAGGGCGTGCGATTGGGGGGGGGGGTCACATGCTGCTAGTAGAGACCCCAAAGTGGTGATCGGAATCCTACATCCTCCACACAATGTTCACAAGTTGTGTATTGTGGCTAGGAGCCGTAGGGCGGCCTAAGGCCACAACGATCCATGGGCGTGAGGCGGGCCACTATGGGCAAAGCACAACGAGTGTTGGAGGCCAAGATTCTTGAAATCGGCCACCCAAACCTCCTCCTTAACCTTGGATCAAGATACATTGGTCTAAATCTACTTTTTAAGGTAAACTTCAAAAATCACATCTTTTGTATGCATGATCCAAACATAGACATATAATATGTCATTTTGATAAGTAAAATATATATTATCTAGTAAAAATACGTACATAACTTAAATCTTTTTGCTTTTCTACAGATACCCTAAAATGCATGCTTTTGAAGTCCTTTTATGATGATTATCCTATTTGAATGCATGATCTTAATCTTTTATGTACCAAAATGTGTTGAAAGACTAATTTCAGTACCTTGAACCTCTATATGCATAAATATTTGAAGCTAACCATCTTTGCACCCTTAAGTGGTCAAATGTTGCTTGAATGACCTAGAATGAGCTTTTATCCTAAAGGTTACTTCTTTAACACTTACCTTGTTTGAACGTACTCTAATACTTATGCTTGACACTAAATTAGTAACTTGTCATGATTTGTTCACTCATATACCTTGTGGATCCTTCTTGTACATTTATGTGATTAAAAACCCTAATGTTTCCTTCATATGTAATCTAGCATGCATGTTGATAGCTAAGTATATGTCCTTATGAAAATCTTGTCCTCATGATCATCCATGCTATATATAATGATCTCAAATCAGTAACTTTGTGATGTTAAGGACATGTAACTCAAGTGGAACCTATATATATACTCCAATGGTGACAATCTTGCATGATTATAACATAATATGACTAGTTTGACTATGTTGATGCTCATGTGGAATGAGCTTGTTCAAATCTTAAGATAGCCCTAGTTAATGATCTAATGACCCTTTTCTTGACCCCTAAGCTTAGTTTTGATGTGTCACTCAATGTTCCAGATGAATTCATGATAGTTGATGTAACATGATTATGATAATGCATGACCTAGTTGGAGATAATGAAAGTTCTACTGCCTAGATCTAGGTGACACGTGTAATCACCACAATTATGATTGAATGATACCTAATAATGCTGATATTAATCCAATTACACTCATTTGTAATGTCAGGATCTCTATGATGAATCAAATGCCAAGATTTAGTCAAGTTGCTAGTTATGGTTTTCTAATCAGATGGCTAATATTGTCCTCTAATCAAGGTACGCTTTATCCTATGATTGGCTAGACTAGCAGTATTGAACTTTCTTGTATGAATGCATGCTTAAACTGCTTGTCTTTATATACTTGTTTGAGCTACTTGTTCCCTATGATTAGTATGTTTGTTTTGCTTGATATACGTTGAACAAACCTTGAACATAATTGAACTTATCCATTATACGAACCTTGTGTACCTGCCTAAATTCTCAGGGTGAGGGCACAAGGCATGAATGAAATAGGGTTAGCTCATTGACTTAGTCTTGAGGTCCCTCACGTATATAAAAGGGTCAGCTAATCTTGAGCACCCTTATGAACCCTTCCTTTGAGGAAGTTGGTCAATGGCCATATGTTGTTGTTTAAGTATAATGGAAATGCGCCTAAAACACGATTGTATGTTAATAAGAAAGTCTTTCATGTTGTATAATTCTTTCTTGCAATCTTATTAAGTTTTACCAAGCATATATGTTTCTTAAACCTGTGAGTTTATGTATTTTGTAGCGTACTCAACACAGTTGTGCTAATGTGTACCCATTTTATGATTTTAGATAACAGGTACACTATGAATCTTGCTAAGATTGTCACATCCAATCTATTATGATAATATGATTCTCTTACTCTCGGGATCATCTAATGACATGCAAATGAAATTTTGTATGGGTTGATATATGAGACTAAGATCTTGTTAGGTACTAGTTTAGTTTTCTTTATGTGCTATCTTGTCTCTTATCTTGTTCTTGTTTGTGGTTTTATTCATGCATATGTTATGTGATCCATTCTAGGGACGGACGCCCCAGTCCACTCGCCTTTGGCTGTGTAGCCATTAGGAGTGTGGACTTAGGGTAATAAATGGTTCCATGACATGAGCAGCCATGGTGATCAATAAACACAGAAGGTTGGACAGTTGTAGTTGTTTGTAGTAGAGTCCTAGTGTCATTCATGTACTCTCAGGTCTGGGTATGTGAAGTGTTTTGTAGATGTTATACTTATATTGACACGAGATTTTGAATGTGTGCCAGCGTTTGTAATATATGGCATGTACTTGTGGAATATCTCTTTTGTGCACATGACGTGGCTAAGGCCACTGGATACATATGTAAATACATGTCATAGAATATGATAATGAAAAGATGGACCTTTATGTAAATGTTTCAGTACTTGTTTACGATGCGGATTTTGGTTTTAATTCTTCTGCTTTTCTGACTATATGATAAGTTAGTATTTGATCGTGTTTTATTTTTTGAGTAATCTCATTTAGCATGATGGGGTGTTGGTCTAAAGTAAGACTTCAGAAGTCTATTTATAGGCTTTCACTTGTTGATTGTCCATCTTGATTTGTTCATGTGCCATC